>CM070076.1:35217796-38213186 GCA_036250285.1 Pyrocoelia pectoralis | reverse complement strand
ATTAACCTGGTGCATCGAAACTGAATTTACTAACCCGCACAGTGCGTACTTAATCTTCCGCTGCGTGAAGCGAGTTCAAACCTGGTCTAGGAAGCAGCTCTTCTGAAACGAAGAAAACCGAAACCACATCTTCTGCGATCAAAAGTAAAATCATAGATCCCATTTCTATACAACATAAGTAGTAGAGAGCCGTAGAAATGTTTGGAAATCATCTGTTCTTAGACCTTAGCCTTCAACATAAAAGGAAACATTCTCTATAATACGCGATTTTCCTTTAAAAACCAGACCTAATGTCTTGTGGAATCAGATTCTCCACACTGTTTGTGGAACGGTGTTTGCTCCATAAAATAGGATAAGCTAAGAGTTCTAAGAGTTTGCGTTTTGGCAACCTTCACTATTGGAAACTGTAATAAACCGTGGAAATGTTCAACAAATACCTTTTTGAAATCATCTTTGGAGCTTTTTCATTTGGGAAATTGCTTCACGTCTACGAGATGGTGACAGTTTGTAGCACTGTGTATGGAAAACGATGATGCTTTGGCGCTGTCGGAAAGGTAAATTAATTGCGAAGCGTTTTTAACGTGAAAGATAACTTTCATAGAATGATTTAGCTGAGTGTATTGATTTTTTGAAGAGAAATTATGTTCTTTTACCCCTACAAAACATTAAAGATTATTTTATTATATATTCATCAGATTTCGTTAACCCTTCTGTTAAAGTTAAACGTATTAATACAACGTTACGTGTTTTTACATTTTCGTTACAAAAAATATAGTCTGTAGCGAATAAGGTGGCAAGAATTTTTCGCCCTAAAAATAACGCAAGCAGAGTATTGCGTAAAAAGTTAAAATTACAAACACTCACGTTAAAAATTCAAATTATGGACGGTCTTCCGGGCAAGTACGAATACCCTCTATGTCTAAAATGTATCTGAAGCGTAACAAGATAGAAATAAATCTTCCAGCCCCAATTAGTACCCAAAATAAAGCTTATACCAAATTCCAAAAGTATTTCCATTGCATACTTTTCCGGCGTTCTTTTCCTCTCTACTATTTAGTACGAAATTTTGAAACGCTAAAAGACATTGACAAATACGAACGCCTACTATGAAATATCCACCTGCTAAATTTCAAAGGCAATGTGCCGAAACCTATTTGATTAATTTAAGAATAAATAAATTATAGAATTACATTTATCTTACGTATTTGATTTAATATAGTTTTTATGAGGGTCTCCTCTTGTTAACATTGATATAAATTATAAATTACAGTAGTCAGATACTTGCGCATATATACACCTTGAATTTTTAACGATGATTTCAAACAGGTGCATACATTTAATCATACCTTGTAGAAGTGACAGAATTTATGCTTGACTAGATTAAGGTTGTCTAAACAAAATATTGTTAACCAAATAGCAATCTCTCAATTAACAAGCTCGCAGTTCGACGTTTTGGCAAAAAGCCAATTCCCAAGCCCACCCAGGACCCAGTGCTGATAGCTATATAAATGGTGTTGGTCATAGTGACAATTTTACCAATTCACGAGCTGCGGAATATATTGGTATGCATAAAGGTGGTCATCAATGTCACCTAACATTTAACGACTAAAGCTTATCTTTTTACACTCCGTTTGAATTTCCGTACGAAAATAGTTTAATGGCGTTGCAAAATGGAATTTACGACAACTCAAATCTAAAATTATTCTTTGGATAATTAGCTTAAAATAATTTTAGTTGTCAATTATTCTTTTCGTTTTGGTTTCGCTATAAATTTGATTCTTACCAGTTGATTTTGATAAGCCGTGACAGCCGTAAATACTGTTTCAGGAAAGATGAATGTCTTGTACTCCTCGTGTTCCAAATCGATTATTGGACCTGACGCACTGTCCGATCGTTTCACTAGGTGAATTCGAGGTTGATATTTATGCATCGAATTGAGAACAAGCTGAAAAGGAAATGTGAGAAATTGAGACGTGCTTATAAGTAGTTTTACTTACATGTCCGTGCTTGTCCATTTCGTTATTCGTAAGTTTAACTTTTTCAAACGAAACGACTTGTTTACGTAATTGTTCTCCAGTGTAGGGTGAGTCTGGGTGCGCGTATAATCTACAAGGTGCAGGAGGATCCGCTTTTCCCGCCACTAACCAGGAAGAACGGTGATAAGCATAACGATATCGTTTGTTATCGACGGGAACGATGTCCAAAATAACAACGTATCGTTGCTCGGGCCGAATACCGGTAAAGGATACCCTTACCGTAGGAAACATCCGTCTGAAACAAAGATTTATTTTTAGTTCACTCTGTGATGCTGACATCATTAGGGCAGAAAATATTATAATACCCAACGCTTTGATATAACGGAAATTGTAATTATCTTGCATAGTGGTAATAAATGCGTTCTTGAGCAGCTGAAGTGCGACCATCGTGGATCATTTGTGATGTCGCCCGCTCTGCTGCTTCTAACATTTTTGCTCTAATTAAAACATACGAGCTGAGTTGATGGATTAACACAGACCGCCCGCAATAAACCGGTAAAACGCATAGATCCGCTAGTTATATTTGTATATTACTGACACATGATTTAATAGAGTTCGCCTTAATTTAGTGTGAGACGTTCTCTTTTTTTTATACACAAAACGTCCAACTGCAAAATTATTATCAAAGGAAATACTACATTATTTCAGGTTCTTAAGTTGATACGGTTAATTTAAGTGTAATTTTAAGGCAATAAAGCATAAACTGGGGGACTACGTATGTATACATATATCGTCCTTTGAAATATTAATTGAATTAGCGTCACAAAAATATTACCAGGAACCAAAGTACACTCTAAATCGACTTCACTCATCCATTTCCAAACTCACGTTTTCTACCGTATAATAAAATAACCATTTAGTTTGATGTGCTCGTGATCGAAAATACTGCAGTATTTTCAGCACGATCCAGAACGAGGTTGTTTGATAAATGCGATGCCCAGTGGGAAAAATGAAAAAAGTACCATAGCATCTTTGACGCCTGAAATCCAAGATAAATAGAAAAAGTATGATGTGCTCGATCAATTATTTAGAAGACACTGTATAATTTTAAATTATCTGCACCAAGAATCAAAGAAATAATTCAACAATTTCCCGTACACGGTTAATAAATTATTATTATGGTTCTTTGGTGTTTGTTATGTACGTTTAATTAGTTTTTTCAATGATACAATAACTATTGGTTACTGGATGTTCTACCATGTGAAAGTTCTCTCAGTAGGAACTTAAAATATGTACTTTTGAATTTTTTAAAGTCGCAAAGTACGCCAAAGATAGTCTAGTACAATATCACAGAAGGTTAGCCATAGGAAATTGTTCACTTACTCACGATGATGATCAACAAGATCATCAGAAGCTACAGATTTTCTGTCCTGTCGAGAATTGGCTCCTCAAATTACTTTACAGTAAACATGTATTAAGGTTTTTTGTAGAGAAAATTTTTTCCCACCAATCAAAGGTGTTAGTTTTCAATTTTCTTCTTTCTAAAATCGAAAAACAACTAATAATCAAAATAAAAGCCGGCATGGCTACAGCAACAATTTATAAAAAACATAAAATAGGAAAATTCAGTTAAAGGAACTACCTAAGTAAAAACAGAAAAATAGGTCGTTTTCAGTAATTCTACTAACAATCCAGCCCACATTTGTTTCTTTTTGGGATAGTACTGGAACCTTGCACTGGCAATGTCCTCTAATTTTGAACCTTTGATTCGTTATGTAGAGTAAATATTGCTTCATCTGAGAATCAGATATTCTGTACAATTCCCAATCTTAATAACGCTTTCTTACTATTAGTTTGTCTTCATAAGCAGAGCTCTGAAGAAGGTAAGACAAATATTGATTGTTTGCCCATGATTCGTTGTAGTATTTGCCCACAAATTGTGCACGTCGGACAAAGGTCGTGAGGGAAAGTTAGCAATAGAAATACGACTAAAGTCTTGTGCAGAATATTTTCAGCGGTAAAAAATGAAACGGGCAATGTTCGTAAATTACGTACATACAATCGACTGATACCATTCTGTGTGCCCCAAACTAAGATTTTAGAAGATCACTTTTTTGATCACGTGTAAGTTTCGTTTGTCATACCATGGGGAGCCCTGTGCACAGTTAAAGATTATTTCAAAAAACCTTTTAGCTTTAAATAAATTCCGCTTTTATAATAAGTTTTGGCATTTTCTTCTATTTGGGACCAATATAATTGGCGAAGTATACTTTGTCTATAATTTCTAGAATCTGAAATACTTGAACTTTAAATGTTTGGACTATCTGGTTGATTCTGTAAATGGTTGGAAACCATCAAATTGTACAAATTAGAAAATATTTCCGAAAATTCTAACTCCAGTGTTATGCACTGTATTTGTATTACGTTCCTTATATAACCCACTTCATTTTAAAGTGTGTTCTATTAATGGATCATTAAAGTGTCCAAAAAGATGAAAATTGTTGTAATAGATGGTTCATTGAGGACTAGAGGAAAATGAAAAGAGAAATTGTTGGAAATCATTTCATTCTACCATTAGAGGGCGTAATTGCAAGGGTCATGAGAAGGAAGGCATTTTTTTGAGTAATACTCCCATATAAGTTGTCAAAAAAAAGACTATTATGGTAATGGGACTAAAATTCTGCATTTTTTGAGGCGAATGTGGTAGACTAAGTTCCTTTTGAGCATAGGTGGGAAGTAGATTGAATTGGCAAGAAAAATCGTCCATACTGCAATTCGATAAGTTTCATTCGTCTCAGAGTTATTCTCAAGGGTTTGGACAAGTCCCAATTATGCAAAAAGCTAAATTTTGAACGTATTTAAAGGCCAACGGGCCAAAACAATCTTAAAAGCAACAGCACAATTAAATCTATGACCAAAAAATAGAAAACTTCTTAATTAAACAATAAACAAACACTATAAGTGTTCAAAATTCTTCCCGTTTTCCATAATGCAATTATTAACTACTATCGGAGTAAAAATGCAAGGCCTCTGACTTTAAGTGGTCATAACGAAAAAACTGAAGGGTGAAATTTCTTCATTTTTGGGCAGTACATTAGTCATTTATATATGTTTAACATGTGTAAAAATCAAAATGGTAGAATCAGTTGTTTAACTTTTATTTTAATTAACAGCAATAAAAACGCTGTATTTAGTATTTTCCTGGCTGACGGTCAGTTTTAACTTATCATAACATTGTTATTGTTTCATAAATTGTTACCAAATTTACAAATGTTGTAGCACACATACTTCTCAAAAGTCGACAGTCAATAAATATTGATTATTCATATAATTAACTGGTTTTATAAGCCCTAACCGAAAATATGCTATTTTGCAATATATGGAAGTTAAAGAAAAAATTCTTGTTTTAAATGCTAAACTTGTATTACTCAAATCCAACTGCATTATTCCCTTATTGAAAATAAAATTTGTTTTCTTGTAATTCAAAGTAAATGTTATGTTTATCGCGAAAGAAAGACGCACATATTCCCGCGAGAGGTAATGTACCACATCGTAAGCAGCGAGCGGCAACCCACAACAATGTGATTATTCTTTTGCATTGTACAAAACCATGCGCTTTATAGTGTACCACAACAGCTGCCCCGCGCGCTCCTCCCCCACCTCACCAACCGAAGCAACCATTCTTTTTTCAAAATTTCTTTTAAAAAAAACGATGTATAATGACATTATTTTTGTGAATAGTGTTAGACCACAATATAATTGCTTTACCCTTGTTATGTTACTGTCAATATTATTAATATCGAACGTTCAGGTACTGAGTGACACAAGATGTCGTTTTTTCATTATACTTTAAGACTAATAAACCAATTGGCCTGAAAAGCATCTCACATCGACAAATAAGTATACATTTTTGAAATATACAGGGTGATTCATTAAGAATGTCCAATCTCTGAATTGTAGATTCCAGACCTCAAAATATGATGATTCTGCCCAACATGCCTTATACAAATATTGCTAATTTCCGAGATACCGGGTGTTTAAAGTTTAAATATGAATTTTGATTTTCGCAATAACAATTAATTAATGTGATTAAAAATAATAGACAAGGGTTATTTGATATGAAGAGATCTTTGCGAAAACGGATCATAAATAATAGTTTATTGTTGTTACACATTTAAAGAATAAATTTTTTTTTTAAATTAAAATTTATTGAACTGTTTAGAAGCAAATAACTCGATAACTGATCGAGTTACACGAATCAAACAAGAGTAACTTTTTTTTGTAGAATCTAACACTTTTCCATATTTTATTATTAGTTTGCTAATAGTTCAGCCGAAAAAAATTTTTGCTTAGATTTACTAAACACAACCAAGTATAACTAGCGCCCTCTATTAGCAATGCTAAATTAGAGTCCAAATTGGCAATCCTCATGCAAAAAAAGGTAAAACTGCCAATTTTCAAAAAGAAATTGTGAAAAAATAGAAAGTTATTGCGAAAATCAAAATTCATATTTAAACTTTAAACACCCGGTATCTCGGAAACTATCAATATTTGTATAAGGCATGTTGGGCAGAATCATCATATTTCGAGGTCTGGAATCTACAGTTCAGAGATTGGACATTCTTAATGAATCACCCTGTATAAGTATCTACCACTCAGTTTCAATAATATAGCCGTAATTAATTTTTAAAGTGGAACGCTTGTGCGATTTGAGTCATAATTAGCGCTTTTTCGCACATACATTGATACAAAAAATTAACGATGTATTGTAAAAATCTAAAACTGTACACCTTTTTGTAGAAATAAATGGTCTTTTAAGTGCACTTTATTTCATTAAATTATGATTGCTAATTACTGAGATACAAGCTTCTAAAGGCAGAGGCCTTGCATTTTTACTCCGATAGTAATCATAAGTTCGAAATTATTTCAAGCATTATTCCCCAACTTGCTGAGATATCGCCTGCCTGTATAACATACAGTTTGTCCTCAAGGTTTGGACTGCGCAGTCCAAGCCTTGATATTTTCCGCGACATGTTGTGTGGTGAAGACCTTGAAGCTGTCGGTGGACTGTAGAGTCCACAAAATCCCATTCGAAAAACGATTGTGAATAACTACGCAAACCTGCCTGAACAGGCCAAACCCGGCATGTGTGGTAGTATCGTAGGTTAATTTATCAGTTTTGTGGAGTTTTCCAAGTGATATGGTTAGTGAAACGACAAGTACTTCATCAAACTAGGCCGACGTTTTGACTGGCAGGGCCGGTCTTTATCAAGGGTCTGCAGAATTAGCGTATCTTGTTTGTTCGTCTCTATCGCAAGTCTGTCGTATCCTACAATTTTATTTTTTTATCAGTTTTTAATTACGTTGGCTATTTTGCCCATGTGTATCACCACATGGTTTAACTATGATCAGCAACCATTAGATGGATCCAATGAGTTTTTCGTGCTGTTTAATGGTACACTAATTCTTCAGAGCCTTGATAAAGACCGGCCCTGCCAGTCCAAACGTTCGCTTAGTTTGATGAAGTACTTGTCGTCTCACTAACCATATCACTTGGCAAACTCCATTAGAAGGTCTCCACATTTTGGAGAAATCACCCTGATATTATTGTTGAGGAGTACACCTACGAAAAATATTAATGACACTACCCCCTTGTTATCAACACTTTGTAACAGCTTGGGAATCAGCTAGTGATGATCTAAGAACGTTAACCAACATAACCTCAAGGTTAATAACCGAAGAGGCTAGAGCAAACATTCGAGTTCAAGAAAGCACCAGCAGCAAAATGTTTTCAGGGAAGTAAAAGAAAACAGGGGATGAAAATGCTTTAAATAAGGCAAAGTAGGGAATTGGAAACGTGAGTGTAGAAGCAAAGCCAAGGTAAATGAAGAAAAAAAAACTGACGACAAGAAAACCAACGAAAAGGGAGTGGTGCTAATTGGAGTGACTTTGGAAACCGCAGGGCGCGACTTGCAAGAAAGTGTGTGGTGTCTTGATTCAGTTGCAAGCTAACACATGTCAGGCAAAAGGGAATGGTTTGAAAACTACGAAGAATTAACTTCACCAATCAAGGTAAAAAAAGGAGATGGGAAAACAATTCCGGTTATTGGAAAAGGAAACATAGAAGTCGAACCCTACGATGGAACCAAATGGAGAAGTTGTTATAATCAAGATGTGCTATTGTATGTGCCAGATCTGAAGTACAATTTGTATTCAGTATCGTCGGCAATGGACAGAAGGACTTAAGGTGGAATCGAACCATCGTCTATATACATCGCCAATATTAACAGGTTTCAAACCTTGTTGTTAACAAATACACATGGGTCTGCACTGCTTACCTTTAGCTTGAATCTCTTCAAACATTTAACGAATTTTTCTGATTGCTTTAATCCGCATAAAGCTTTGTTTAATTTGCATATTCTTCCAGAACCATCATTGTAACCACTTGGTTGTTCCATGTAAACATCTTCTTCAAGTTCACCGTGTAAAAAAATTGTTCTTATGTCAAATTGTGTCAATTTCATTCGAACCGCTTTGGCTGCTGTTAAGATTGCTCTTACCGATGAATATTTTAGAACCGGACTGAAAGTTTCTGTGTAGTCCACATCTTGTGTTTGTGAGAAAACCCTTCACCACCAATCTGGATTTGAACTTTTCCGTTGCACCATTTGATGTTCTTTTGATTTAATACACCCATTTGTTCTTTAGCACTTGAGTAGGTACATTGCTTGGCTTTTCTATGATTTCCCATGTTTGGTTTTTTTTTTTCAAGGAATCCATTTCTTCTTACATTGCTGCTTTCCACTTTTCAACTTCTTGACGTTGAATTTCTTCGTTGAATGTCTCTGGTTCTTGGCACTGTACTACTAGTAATTAATTAATTAGTAATTCATTAGCCATTGCTTCGCCCACACACTTCTTTTAATATGTTTTTTTTCCACTGTTCAACTTCTTAACTTTGAATTTCTTTGTCGAATGTCTCTGGTTCTTGGCACTGTGCTACTAGTACTTAACTAATTAGTAATTCATTAGCCATTCCTTCGCCCACACACTTCTTTTGATATGTTTTTTTTCCACGAGCCATAAGCCAATCAATTACCACCAAAGCATCATCGTCGGTAGATGCCATTGCTATAGGTACTATATAAGAGTGTGTCATGAACTGACTATAATCTCTATTCGTGTGTGGGGCGCATTTACAGGAAATCCTCAAGGCTTCGACTGCACTGTTTCGCCTTGAGGAAAAACTGTATGTGTGCGGGTACGTTAATAATCTACCTTCTGTTGGATCGCAGATTAATTTTTTTTCAAATAATTTATTACATGACTTCAATCCATTCTTAAGCGAGAGGGGTGATTGTAATGTATTATTATGTTTTTCCTTCTGTAGGGTTCCTGCCAAATCGAATGCGGGGGAATCATAACTTTTTCCGGCAGTCTCTCGATCCCTTTTATAATGACCGCCCTATTTCTTCATATTCTTCTTTCGATGCTGTGACCTCATAAGATGTAATCAGTGTGTTACATGTAGGCACTATTATCTAATAATTAAGATAGTTAGAGCTTTTCAATGAGTTTAGTAATTCAAGAGAAACAAAAAGGAAGCTCACCTTTCTCGAGGAACATTTATAATTCAAAATGGTTTGCTTTTACGCAATTATCATTACATGCAACACGAGCGTCCTACATTCACTATTTGACAGCTCTGTCATCTGTCAAGCGTGGTAGAAGTATCCAATTTCGAGTATAATCATTGACTTTATGTTCATGTTAAAGTCAATGGTATAATTTCGTACTGTTGTTGATGGAAGAGAAAAAGGCATTAGATTTGGATTTCTACACTTCCATCTATTATCCATATCCGTTCACTAAACGTCTTTTCTAAAGATTCATTAAAATTGTAGATAACTTAATATATTTTGGGTCTGGATTTAAAAAAAAAAAGCCTAAATTTCTTGCAGTTAAATCTCACCTAATTGAATCTACAAAATTTTTTGTAAGAGGCGGAAAAGATATAAAAAGCTTTAATTTAAAGAAATCCAGTAAAATAGATTAAAATGAAATTAAAATTAAATAGGCGAGTTCTTAAGTGAGAAAGTATAAACATGCGATGTATCAATTTAGATCCAAAGTGTCACCTGATGAACTCTGGCGTGACGACATGCTTCTGGCATGCTAATTGTGCGTTACCGGTCGTTTATAAAACAGACACTTGCCATCTATACTTCTGGCAAACCTTTGAAGTGTTCCTATTTTCACTGTATTTAAGTTGAATAGCATCTTACGAAAGTTTGTGCCATCAAATGTCGCCTTATTATTGCATCCATTAACAAAAAAAAAAACGCAAAAATGTAAATCAATTTAAATTTCTTATAGTCGACAATTGCACGTTCTATTAGTTCGCAAATATCCCATAAACGTTAAACAATAAGATACGCCGCTTTACAATATTATTACACCGCAAATACTTATAGATATATAACAATTTGAATTATTGCCACAACATCTGGACAGGATTATTATCATCAGCATCGATATTCCAGCACAATAATAATCGATTGAACCTGCAGCAAATCACAAGCGATGAAGATAGCGGCTTCTAAAAGCCTATAATTTTAGCTCTAATTTGTTTCGATATCTCTTTAGATCTCAATAGTTCTGGTTAACTTGCTACACAAATCAAACTTCGATAACTCACCTTGTTTTTGAAAGGTGTGAGGATTATGTTATCCCCGTTACCTTTACCATTTATAATTTATAATATAATATTGCGTCATTTATTTTATAAAGTTGAAGATATACATCGTAACAATATCTTATACTTACACGGTTACCGTCGTACGGAACAGACTAATTTGTTGTGGTCTATTCGCATCGCTTTAGATAAATATAACAAATTTGTTCGAAATGTGATTTATATCTTTGTCGGAAAAGATTAATTGTGGCATCCGCAATATTCTTTTAGTTTTTCATTTCCGTTACTTACGTCTATGCCAATTTCTTATTTGATTTAGTGGTACCGGTAACCTCTTTTCAAACATGCTAAAGTCGCTGTCGTTATAAATGGCAACAATATGATTGACAAAGCGCTAAGTGATCATTTATAGTCGAAGGCAGGAAGTAAAGCCCTTATACCATTTTTTGTACAACCGACATAGTTATATTTTTTATTCTCACACATTGTCAACGAGGCAATTTCCAATTTCAATAGCTGTTATTATGATTTTGCCAAGTTTCAAAAATCAGTTTTCATCGTCTTCATGGTGAATTTACCTTTATGGGAATTAGTGCAATGGAAATATATGAAAGATTCTATTGAAGTATCTCGTACAAATTGCTTTCATATAGTAAATGCTTGATGGAAATGATTTTATCATATTTCTCAACCTTAATCATGGACTGCTATTGAAAGGGCATGAATGCTGGCTTTACTTTACTTTAAAGTTTAAAGTATGCGTACTCCGTTTCCTGCCAACCGTCCACATACCAACATATTCTGTTTCTCATTAATAACGAACACTAACTGCATCTTTGGAGCATCTATCCTGAAAAACTGTTGGTTTTCTTTAATCGTTACAGTATTTGGTTTCCTACATTGTGTGCACGAGAAGTGTGAAAATCTATTGTAATCCACCAAAAATTAAAAAAAAACCACTCTGCTCAAGTTGGCCTTATTACGAAAACAATGTTGGAGTCAGCAGATTACAAAGTTCTATGAGAAATATTAAGTCTTTAACTGAAAGAATAATACACCCCTCAAAAAAAATCGTAAAATCTCCAAACTGCATCACTACGTTGATTATTCAATCAAAAGTAAATGGAGGAAATGTCCAGGAGTAGAGATTTTGCATTAAAGACAAGGGCGAAATACGCCAAAGGTATTGGCAGTATCATGGCGCCGTTAATAGAGTTCTGGGAATTATTTTTCAAATGCGTGAGTGAGATATAAATCAATATAGAAAAGTTTCCAAGTCTCTCATCGAAAGGTAACTGTAACTTACCTATCTTAAACATTCTTACGAATGAGCTAGGCTTCTTATGACTCTTGTGAACCCTTTAGCAATAAATCTGAATTGATCGTTTTCACAGTTCGAAACAACATTGGATAAGATAGTTATTAGAGCTTGTGCTCGGATCCGAATACCTTCCCTACGACCAACCAAATCCACCACCAACAACTGAGGTTAGCAAGCTGGTGAAACACTGTCAGTGGAGAGGATGGCAAATCCTCCTCGGCGGAACAGGAGGCCATGGAGGAAAACATGACCTGCCTATGAGGCAAGCTGTTCCATGAAAGAGAAGAGAACCTCAAGTAAAGTGCCCTGATAGCATGAGGGACTCTCTCGCTTGCGTGTACACACTAGGAAGCTCTTTAATAGAGCAAAAAAACACGGGAGAAGGGTGGTTCATACCGAACCACACTCACCGAATACAATAAAGCCATAAGAAAGGCAAAACGTGACTCGTGGAGGAGGCACTGCAAAGAGCTTTACGAGGAGGAACAGAGGGCAGAATCGGTTCCTTGAAGAAAACGGAGGTGGGCTATACAGAGACCGTGAAGGAGACCCTGGAGTAGTTGCTTCAATCACACCCCCCGGGATCAAAGACCCTCTCAAAATCTGACGCAGGCGAACGAACAACTCTGGAACCCCTTCCGAAGGCGAACAGAGGAGATTAGGTTTTGGCTCGTCAGAAAGTGAACCTAACTAAAATTAGGTGCGCAGTGAAGAATTTCCGTCCGTACAAATCCCCAGGAATGGATGGAATTCTCGCTGCTCTGCTACAACAAGGCCTCGACCTGGTAGCCACCATACTCTGTACGTTACTAAGAGCAAGTATTGCCCTAGGATACATACAAGTCGTGTTTATACCGAAGCTTGGGCGAGATTCATACGCCCAACCAAGTCGTTTAGACCGATCAGTCTAACGTCGTTTCTTCTCAAACTTCTGGAGAAACTCATTGAGCGACACATTAGGGACGAGGTGCTGGGACTTGAGCCCATCAACAAATACCAATGTACCTATCAACCAGGTACATCCTGTGAACTTGCCATCCACAGAGTAATGGACATAGCCGAAAGAGCGATCTCCTGTAAGGAGGTGGCTCTAGGGGCGTTTTTAGACTCCCTAGAATCAATCAAAACTGCTATGGAAAGCAAGGGAGTACAACCTATCGTACAACACACCATGCTAAAACATAGGAACGTTACAGTCTCGCTTAATAACGACTATGTAATGGTCAGGGACGCACGAGGATGTCCACATGGGGGAGTTCTAACTCCTCCATTGTGGTGCCTGGTAGTGGACGGACTGCTTAGGCGATTAAGAGAGGCAAGCTACACCACTGTAGGCTATGCCGACGACATAGCGGTTGTGGTACGTGGCAGATTTGAAGAGACCGTATCAAATGTGATGCTGGGAGTTTAAAATCTAGTGGAAGCATGGTGCGGAGAAGAGGGTCTATCTGTTAATCCAACAAAAACGAACCTCATTCTCTTCTCGCGAAGAAAAGGGCTAACTAAGCTAAATGACATAGCAATGTATGACACCAAGGTACAGGTAGTAGGAGAAGGTAAATACTTGAGCATAACGCTAGCCCAAGGGCTGACCTTCAAACTACATCTAGAGAAGATAGCGAACAAATCCACAAGGGACGTGGGCCTGTAGGCGAGCGTTCGGAAACAAGTCTATCTCCAACGATGACCCACTGGATATACACCAGAATGATCAGACCGATCATTACGTATGCCTCACTGGTGTGGTGGCATAAAACCTCCACCCAGAAGGACATACAGAAACTTAGCAAGGTGCACCGTATAGCTTACCTTGGAATTATGGGGGCAATGATAACGACCCCTACTGCAGCTATGGAGACCCTCTTGAACCTACCGCGATTAAAACTAGTAATTAGGGAAGAGGCGCTCAGAGGGACATACCGGCTGAGAGTTAACGGCGAGGATGGATCGTCAAGAGCGGGGCACTCTCTCATTTTTGACGAAATCTCCAAAAATAACAGCCTTATAGTATGATAACTGAGAGGATACCCAAAACTGTTTATCCCACCAAACTGTTTAAGACAACAATCCCCACTCGTTACGACTGGGAGAATAATTCCAGTAAAGCAAAGCTGAATGGAATCGTGTATTACACAGACGGCTCGAAAACCACTAAGGTCACTGGCTCTGGAGTATACCGGCGTAATGGACGGGGGTGCAGAATTTCTGTATGCGTAAGTCAACAAGCGACAGAAATGCTCACGGGCCACTGTCGCCTAAACAAACAGCTGTATAACATGGGACTGACCGATAGCCCGACATGGAGGGGATGTGGTGAGGCAGATGAAACGCCCTATCACGTTATTTGCCAATGTGAGGCATTCATAAAGGCAAGGGAATACCTAGTTGGAAATGAAAAGATTACACAAGAGAAAGTAACGAAGATTCGCCCTACTAAAATACTACTACTACTTTGTGAAAGATATAGGTATTTTTGAAGGGTAGACAACACCAGGGAGCACAATAGACCAAACGGTCGCAGTGCGGGAACCTATTGGGACCACCCCCAGCAATAGTAATAATAATAATATTAGAATGTCAGTTTTCCTTCGTTTGCAAACTTTAAAAAGTATTATGAAACGAGCTCTTTATAACGCACGGTTATAAATTTATTGAAGTGAAGATAGCCTTTAGAACTGACCTTAGACAGCATGGTTTCTCTATAAAATATCTGTTTGTATGTAAAACGCCGCAATCTTTCTTTAGAATTCTATTGGCATTTTCAACCCTATGGGATTCTTTCTTAAAAAAATTGTTTTGGATTTTGGCATTTCAGGTGGAACATCAACATTGAGCAAATATCGTCAAAAAATTTGGGCAATCTTGGACAAATATGGTATATGACCCAAAATTACAATGTTAACATTTTGCAATAATGGTACAATATCGTATTTCAATATTGGTCAAATAACAATTTCAAATATTGTAACAATCGTTAAAAGGCAAAATTGGATCAATATTGTAGAACAATATTTAACCATAATATACACAAGCATCCATCAGTAAATTTTTATTATGCTGATATAACCGTTTAACATATTATATATCGGACTCGGTATTACTAATCGTTAGGCCGCTAGGGAGCGATTCTCGAATTAGTCGGTTTCTTTAATCCGTACACATAACTTTCTTATTATTAAAGATAATTGATTTTGGGAAAATCTTTCTTCGAGCACTTTTTTAGGTATCGCGATAGGCAGTTTTTATACAGGGTGTTTGGTTTTTTTGTGTACGACACTAAACTACATTTTTTCATACGGATCACCCTATATATTTTGGGGTTTTTAAAAAGAGAGTAAAATTTCCAAAATTTTGATGTATCATTTGTTAAATTTATGTTAAATAGTATTTTTATACATTAAAACATTTTCCTTGCAGACATCTAGGTTTTCATGGTTATAAAAAACGGCAGTATGATTTAAAACGACGCACGATGTCTTAGTTATCTGGAAATTTTTATTAGCGTCAAATATTTTTAATTTGGAATAATAATGTGGGTATTACATGCAATATTGCAAATTATATTTAACATAAATATAGCAAGTGATACTTACATCAAAATTTAGGAAATTTTACTCTCTTTTCAAAAATCCCAAAATATACAGGGTGATCCGTATCCGAATTCTGTTTACGCCAGTGATTCTCTCATTAAAATTGAGCTCCAGACACCTAGGTCAATTTTATCTATCTCTTAAAATAAAGGGTGTTTCCATAAGAACGTGTCCAATTTGGACCATCCTGTACATAAGCGGTTACAGTTATAATATCATTAAAAACGTCAACTACAAAAAATAACAATGCTCAAGTGAGTGGTGAGATTTCACAGTAAACACTTACCGAATTAACATACACCGGCAATTTAAAAAAAAACATTTGCTGATCATTCTCTACGTAGAATATATCTATACAGGGTATACCACGGAACCCGTTCATTAGAAGTTTTTGGGGTCCCTTATTAGTTATGAATTTGAAACTTTCAGGTTAAGGATAACCCATAGCCTTCTTTTGTTCCAAAATATTGCCGATGTTGTACAACTTCCGGAAGGACCGGAAGTCGCCATTCATCTTCTTATTTTAAATGGAACCCCCTGTATATTATTGCATTTTTGGATTATACAATCGATTCTGCGTAACATTGTATTAGATTATCCCCTTCAACTGTTTTTGAGATATTATGATTTTTTTGAAAAATTTGCGCTTTGCGGAGGGATGTTTAATAGCCCACCTTTTGCTCTTCTTTGAACGCAAAACATTCATACTTTACAAACACGAAGTAAAACCATAAGGGTTCACAAAATGCATTTGCAAACCTATCACAGATTATACAGGGCGTTTAAAATTAGTGGCAAAGTTAAAAAACTTCAAACACCAAAAAGTCATTTTTATATTTTTATATTTTTACATATTTGGAAAGCGATTTAATTTACGCATCGATAAACTATAGGTATCCCTATACCTATCTTTAGCGGTTTTGTAGTTATTAACACTTTTTATCTAATATTGATTAAAACTGCACTCAAAACCTATGCACATTTGAAAGTAGGCTGTGAGTATGCGAAAATAAAATACGGTAATGAACGTCTAACAGGGTTGTGTGCAAGAACAGGTCTCTACTTTTTTTGTAGACACCTGAACTCCCTTCTTTTGAGAACAAGTGTGCAGTTTTAACGTATTTTGAACAATCTTATGTAATTTAATAGTTTGCTCTCAATAAAAGGTATTATTATTATTATTATACTTCGGTTTTTATCGATACTTAGGCCAAGCCTGGTTAACTAACCGCACGGATCGAAATCAAGTAAGTATTATTATTATTATTATTATTAGTATGATTAGACAAACGAATATTTATCTGGATGTCATGCTCATTAAAGCAAACAGGTGGTAAACAGTAAACAATTTTATAAAATGGAAGCAGTTAACGCATATCCCAATACTGATATTTTGAATTTATTTTATATCCATTAAAGTCATTTTTATTTGTTTGTTGTATAAATAAGATCATTAAATTCGTTTTGTAAAAGTAATTGTTTTTCCTGTTGTCATACTCACAGCCTACTTTCAAAGGTGCATAGGTTTTAAGTGCAGTTTTAATCAATATTAGATAAAAAGTGTTCATAACTACAAAACCGATAATGATAGGTATAGGGATACCTATAGTTTATCGATGCGTAAATTAAATCGCCTTCCAAATATGTAAAAATATACAGGGTGTTCGATTTGAAAAAAATGACTTTTTGGTGTTTGAAGTTTTTTAACTTTGCCACTAATTTTGAACGCCCTGTATAATCTGTGATAAGTTTGCAAATACATTTTGTGAACCCTTATGGTTTTACTTCGTGTTTGTAAAGTATGAATGTTTTGCGTTCAAAGAAGAGCAAAAGGTGGGCTATTAAACATACCTCCGCAAAGCGCAAATTTTTCAAAAAACTCATAATATCTCAAAAACAGTTGAAGATAGGTATAGGATAATCTAATACAGATTAACGCAGAATCGATTGTATAATCCAAAAATGCAATAATATACAGGGTGTTCCATTTAAAATAAGAAGATGAATGGCGATTTCCGGTCTTTCCGGAAGTTGTACAACATCGACAATATTTTAGAACAAAAGAAGGCTATGGGTTATCCTTAACCTGAAAGCTTCAAATTCATAAGTAGTAAGGGACCCCAGAAACTTCTAATGAACGGTTTCCGTGGTATACCCTGTATACAAGAATTGAGTAATTGCCTTGTTCAATTACTTAGGAGACCTTCGTAAACTAAAATCTTGGGTTTTGAAATAGTAAATTACCGTACTTGCTCACTACCGGATTCGATATTTTCTCGTAATAGAACTGAGCTAAGTGAATGAACTGTGTGATTTCTAGTTAATTACATAGGTAATATAATACCTAATCACCTCGTTTTTTGAACATCGTACGATGTTATATGGGTTAAGTGTGTTAGAGCCCGGAATAAATTCAGGGGGATAGTATGGGAAGTACTGCGCTCCTTAGTGGCCTATCATTACCCCAGAGAAAATTCACAGGTAACTATTTTCGGAGTCTGAGTTGAGCTCGACGATGCAGAAGTTTTTCTGGCTAATTAAGTTAATTACATTATTTGCTTGTATCGCATTGTTAAAACAATAAACGGCGCCTAATAATCCAGTAATTAAAACGTAGAAAACACATTGACGGGTGATTATATATTGTTTTCTTAAAGGACAATAACAGCAACTGTTCGTATTGCTTTGAAGTGAAATAAATCAAAAAAACGTAGAATCAGTAAAGGCAGATTCCCAAAAAATTAATTAGGAGTTGCAATTTCTCACAAGTAATTAGCGCAATACATTTTCAATTCTCTTTTTAGTTTACCAACACTTGCCAAACTAAAATAATCAATAAATTATCCAAGTTGTGCAAAAAAAAGTAATTCATTGGATACCATCAGTCATTCTGTGGAACCTGTTACAAAAAAAAGAATGGTTGGTCTTTAGCCTTTTAAATTTTAAAAACGAATATAATTTGACAGCTCTGGGGAGAGTTTTTACCTGTAATAATAGTGCGAGCTTTATTTATAGGACGAATTTTATTTATATCGACGTTTTTTCGCTACCCCTACATTTAATATCAACGGACGTGTGAAGACGGTTTTGATTATACATCGTGGATGGCATTTTAATAATTACTAATAAGTAGTTAGAGATATTAGAATTGAAAACGGCAAATGCACGGTGAACATTACGGTCTTGTCTAAATACGCTTTCTAATTTAGTTAACTGTTATAAATGAGAAATAAGATTGAAATTTTTATTAATGACTAGCATCATTCATAGCCGGCATACAATAAATTAATACTTTCATCGCAATCAGCCGGTTTAAATTGAATTTAGTCATTGCTTCGGGCAAGGCATAAGAACACTAATGAGGGTAAGACGGGCGCTATTCTTTTCATATTTTATCAGACATGAAATGTATCTTTTATGTAATATGTTGAAACCGGCTCGTTTTATTTTATAATATTTAGAACAATTAGCCGATGTGTTTCATATTATGCTGTTGTCAATTTCACATCTTCTATATATAGCTGGAATAGATTAAAAAAAGGCAGGCAAGGAGAGACGTGAAGAAAATTAATGACATGAACAACGGTTGCAATATAATTAGAGCCGTAAAAATATGGGTTGTAAAAAAGTGGGTTCGTAATTTACCTTCCCTGAATTTCAGGAATTGTTGGAGTGTGAAGAATAGATCGCTATAGCATGAGAGAAACATTTCCCTTGCTATTTTAAAATTTACTTTTTTTTTGTGATGATATTGTAAGAATTTGCTTAATTAACTTTTAACATACGCTATCCTTTAATCATAAGCGACTACTAATTTTAATTAGAATTGATGTTTTAATTACAAGTGTAAGTGACTGCAACCTGTCATTGTTTGATAAGATGGATTAATTTTAATATATCAAGGATAAATTTTAGTTGTATATACGTTTATAAAAATACGAATTTCACAATTATTCGTGCAGTTTTTAGTACAGCAAAGTGACTATCTGCTCTATCAAAATAATGAGAATTGCGAAGTACGTACATATTTTACGTCAACTTATATTCCACCAAAGTCATTATTGAAAACGTAAGTTTAGATAAAAACTCTTATAGGTAACTTTTTCATTACGATCTGTAAAATTTTTAAAAGTATGTTTACGCGCAGTATCCGAAATTACACTCACTTTTAGTGAAAAAATCGGATAAACTCGGGCATGTATCCTTCACCTAGCAAATGGCTTTGAAGGAGAGTGCTTTCATGTACACTTCTTACAGGACTAACACAAAATTAAAAAAATTGGGTGGAAAAGTTGAGTTAAAAGCTTAGAATATAAATGAACTACAGAAACAACGCTTGTTATTACTAAAGTGCGGATTTCTAGCAATAATGCTATATGTAAAAAATGGTAGCAACAGGGAAATATCTACATATGAGCACGAATTTTAGTAAAAGCAATGGTATTTTTTAAATTGTATTATGCTTTTTTTGCTTATTTTCATGTTTTATGCTTATAAATTATGTATATGCATATTTTCTGCTTATTTTTCAATTCTTAAATTTTCTTTGAATTTCTTTGTCCTTATTTAAAGGATTTGTTATTTTAGGTGTCTTTTTTGAACACAAGCAATAATAAATTCTTGGTAGGTACTTTTGAGTGTTGACAAAACATTCTAAAAGTTCATGAATCATTCAATTGCTTCCAACCAAGCATAAAATCCCTCGTTTCTACCTGCCTATTTAATCGTATACCTGAGAAAATGTTAATAGAAAATACCTATTTATTGCAATTTTATGATTTTTTGAAGAGTAGGAGTCCACAAATATTCCAGATGCTTAACTGAATCTGTAGAAATAGTTGTAAATTTTGCTACACAATTATCTAAAGTTAAAGGAAAAATAGGAAAAACAGTAAATACGAAACTACAAGAAACTTTATTAAAAAATGAAGGATATCGAGTTTTAGAAAAAATATCAAACGTTTTTCAAGGGAAAGTAGACGACAGTTTAAACATTAGTGCATCACTGCAAACTGCAACCTAAGTTTAAATGTGCGCCAATCACTAGTGTGGACGTTGAAAGAAGCTTTTCGCGTTTTAAAAATATATTAACTGACAGAAGGAGAAATTTTACTGTTGAGAATTTAGAAAAACATTTAATTATTAATTGTAACTATGTAGATTAATATTTTGATTTCTGAAATGAGTTTAAAATAATTAAATATTTAGTTAAAAACCAATTTTTGTTGAATTTTTTTGTAATAAACAGCATTTTTACTCAATCTTTTTATGCTTAGAATAAGGTGTTTGTATTGTTTTAATGCTTATTTCCTTCATTTTAAAAGCTTATGTAAGCGCTTTTTTTTTAATTTTTTATGCTTAAAAATCCGCACTCTAGTTATTACATTAGTTTGTGAAGCCAGAACAAGGATAGCTTAATTCGGTCTTATTCATTGTACTTTGCAATGAAATGTTGTCCAATTATCAACATCACAACTAAAATACTAATTAAAATCTATAATCTGTTATTAAAAATGATAAACTAAAACATTAAGCGACTGTTAAATATGTACAACCTTTATTAATTTACGTTACTAAATAAAATCTTCCATAGGTACAAAGTGAATCCAATTTGACAACACAGCGGTAATTGTGCGTGTCGTCTATTATTATAAATCGGTTGTTTAAATACAAGAAGGATTATTTTGTTCTACATTTAATTATTAAAACGGAGTCGCGATGGTGCTTTGTGTGCAAAAGAAGCCTTTTACGGACGTTCAAGGGCAAATAGAAAATATAACCTTACATAGGTAGTAACGTTCATAGACGTAGAAAGAAATTTTAATGGTGGAAGTGATTATTTATTTAAAATTGTTTAAAATTTGTACAATGTTTATGGTGTACAATAATATTGTTATAATTTATATGACCCTTAAATATAGTACGCCACTGAAGATGTAGTCTTGTTGTTTTTTCTTCTCTCTTTTTTTTCTGCGCACTCTCTTATCAGTGTTGGCTTCATGTTTTAATAACGTTCGTATATGGAAAGGCGTATCTGTACCTTTCTATAATCTAAGGTTAAAAGGTTGCTTGTAATATTGTCCAATCAAAATGTTAACCCTTAGATTGTTTTTGAATTCGTTACATAAGACCATCCACTTTAAACATTGTAGCAAATTTCATTTAAAGCTTTATCAGCAAACTGATGTCCGAATTCTTGATTACGACAGGGTGGTGGACATAAGTCTACGCGTACATAGGCTTGAACTTCGGGCCCTTTGTACTACCTCCCTGACCGGAGTGACCCGACCCCGCAACGTCACTCAAGCCATCCCACACGTGAGATGAACCTGAGGATGATGAAAGGGGAGGCGGCTCTAATCGTAGCCATGTCTGGCCAGGATACCCCCAACATGGATCGTCTCAGTTGGACAAGTGCCGTCTCGTAGTCTATCGACTGTAATAGGCTCTACAACGACAGGGATTGTCTTTGGGGTCGAAATCGGTTTCCCAAGGGTTGACATAAACGAAACCCCATTTTGGGGGTCGAAGAGGTCTAAAATCGGCCCTTATTAATTAACACAAGTTCTCATTTGAATCTTTCAAGATACTGTATAAGTTGCTTTGCGATTTTAATGTTTTTTTCAAAAAATAGTATTTTACGTAATTTGTATTAATAATTATTAACTGCACTTGATATTTACTGAATTTTATGTCTATTTATGTTAAATTTTGATGAGATGATGATGTCAAGTTTACTCACTTAACCAACCGCAAAGTTTTTAAATTGGTAAGTAAGTATTTCATATCAATAGGGAAAAAACTATAGATAGGATTTTTAAAGTAATTTGGCTATGGGGGGGTCTGAGGTATCAGTTCATTTTGGAGAAGGGGTTTCTTGCCCCAAAATAGTTTGCGGATCCCTGCTCTACAAGACGGTGATTCTACCAATCTCATGCTCTGAAGGCCTCTGAAGCCCTCTCTCCCATGACGGCAATCTAACATCAAGTTCCATCTAGCCTTGTGCTTGGGTGTCTTGTGTTATTAAGTTGTTTACAGTTGATACTGTAAGTGGGAGAGCCGGCTCTGGACCATAAACACTTATTTTGAAGCCAGTCGGGCTATCTCATCGGCTTTTTCGTTGCCTTTAGTTCCAGCATGTCCTTTAACCCATACGAGCTCGAGGATGTTGATGCTTGCAACTAGTAACATAGAGGTAATTTTACACTGACTGGAAATTCTAATAGTTCAGTTCTTTGGAGCAAATACCAGTACCTATTCCTTCCATTGCTTTAGATCCATCCGTGAAGATGAATAGACCAGCTTGGGATGCCACTCTTAATTGTCTCGCCTAGAATTCGAGTGGGGCCCACCTCAATATCTCCGTTATCCATCCGTGAAGATGAATAGACCAGCTTGGGATGCCACTCTTAATTGTCTCGCCTAGAATTCGAGTGGGGCCCACCTCAATATCTCTGTTATTCAACAACCCCCTAGTTTTCAGACGAAAGGCCGCCAGCATGGCTTGCTGTCTCACGTAGAGATTTTGTGGAGGCAGAACTAGAAGGGCTTCCATGACGGCTATGAGGGTTGTTCGCATTGCACCAGTGCACGCAAGCCGCGCTGCACACTGATGTCACTGATTCCTAATAGACAAATTACCACAGGAAAGTTCGTGTATTGCACTTTTATCAATTTGACCAATTTAGCAGTTATCTTCCAGTCACTTCTGACTATAACATTTTAATATGACGTAGTTTTAGTAAAAGATTCCACATTTCAGTGGCATTTTCAAAACGTTTTGTATTTTTTGCGTAGGTAGAATCTCCTGAAATTTCCTGTCCAATTTTAATTTCTTTCCGCCAAGGAAAAGCTACACCTTCGAAAACAGGTCACACGTTTTTATATCTGGAGAATAGGGTGAATGTAGTACAACCTGGAATGGCATTTCATCCTATTTCTCCCAAACAATGGGACTTATGTAAGAAGGTGCATTATCGTGATGGATGAGCACACTTTTCCTAGCCATTTCCGGGCTAAAGGACAGAATAATATGTACCGTTGATAATTTGGCCCTTCATCGAAATAGTCGACTCGGTTTTTGGGCTATTAATTGAAAAGCTTCAAATTGTCACCAGATAGCGCTTTTGGTCATAAGTTGCACCCACCTTTCTAGCAGCTTATATGCCTAATTCAACGTGTAAAATGTGTTGTACGCGTTTTGTTGAAATGTATACGATCCTAATTATTTCCTGTTCCTCCTCAATGTTCAGTATTTCGTCACTCAAAACGACCCCATGCTCTTGATGTATTGTTTCTGGAGTTGTTGCCATTTTTAATTCATCATTCTCGAGTCTAATATCACCTTATTTAATTTAATAGTGCAACCCAGAGGCAGACTATTACTTTCGAAGGAATATTGCCGCCCAATCAGTCAAAATTTCAGTTGAATATATTATGAATAGTGATGTTGTCCATTCCAAAAGATCGCTTCTCGAAAGTAACTTAACGTAATGAAACTTTAAGGAAAGAAGTACCAGTGAAGCTTTAGAAAGCCTGAGCGGTGTGGTATATTTTGGGATGTCTAAACCTGTCGATGAGTGGTTTACAGGTTTATTCAGAGAACATTATTGAAGGCGTCCATTTCATCGAAGTTAAGAAAACCAAAAAGAAGTTAATGCCTCTTAGTTGAACTACAACTACAATTGCAATTATATCCCTTAGTATCCCAATAACCTTAGAAAGAGCTTGGAATTAAGACTATTTGCGCTCATCAGAGACTAAAAGTTTGAGTTTTATTAAACATACGTTTTGAGAGCCTTTAAATACCCAACAATGGACCATTATTCTGGTCATCACGAAAACGTGACCATGGCCACTTTATTACTTTGTATTTGGCGTTGTTTATGCTGAGCCTGTTAGGTCGTCAAGTAACTTTCCTACCAACATTTTAAAGTAACATTCTGCCTGTTTGACATAAAAAGCAGAATTCAAAACATCCCATTCGTGATGGACTTAGTCACATCAAATCTATGCCGAGATTAATTTCACATGCAAGCAACTGATTTACGTCCATGTTCATTCTACAAGTTGCTAGTTTGCCTATTCCTTATTGGGTTTTATTGAAACCGCCCTTTGTCGTGGAACCCCATACAATTTTGGGAAGTATATTTTTTAGGGCAGATTTTCCTCTAGGTACAGAGATTTTGTCTTTAGTGGTTTTGCACTACGT
Source organism: Pyrocoelia pectoralis (assembly GCA_036250285.1). Lineage (NCBI taxonomy): Eukaryota > Metazoa > Arthropoda > Insecta > Coleoptera > Lampyridae > Pyrocoelia > Pyrocoelia pectoralis. Next base: position 38,188,393 of record CM070076.1, on the reverse strand, counting down.
ATAACCAACGTTGGTGTATGTAAATGAGAGAGACTATCAAACAAATCTTTCTGACTGAAAAAATATTACTTCGATCGTACTAAAAAACATGCGTATCAAAACAAAACTTATTGCAATATTTTAATAACTTAAAATGTACTTATGTATGGAAAACATACTAGAATACTAGAATGAACATGACTAAATAAATAAAAGAAAATAGGAAAGCAAATCCACATTTTTTATAGTCAGCACATTTTCTTCGACATTGACCAAAAGCTTTAAAATCAGTTAATTCAAAGTTACAATAATTATTCATAAAAGCTCAAGCTTCTACCTGTTTTGCCAATTTATTTTTGGAGCAATTTCTTTTAGTTTTCTATAGGGTTGTTTTAAATGTACATACACTATCCCTAATATTCCCTTCATTTTCTATACCATATTTTAACCTATTCACCCGTCTAAATATACACGAACGCATTAAACAGTTGTTTCCCTACACCCTAACCATTCGTGCACAAAGTTTAAAACTATTCTCCCCTTCTGAAGTTGAACAACCATGCAAATAACAAATCAATTAACTATTTACTATTCCTGCATGTATTATTTGGTGGAAATTACATCTAAGTATATTAGAAATCCGGCCCACGCCTCATCAACAATTCTTTGTTATGGCTAATTCGATTTATTTTTAAGAATGTATTATGTATATTACACCCTCTTCAGCCAACTGACTTCTATAATTTCATGAGTTACTTAAAATTAAACCATCTCTTATACATATCATTTTTACTTTCATCAACAATAGAAATTTATTGTAGGTCGAACTGACCATTAAATTTAATCATATTTAGTTCACACGGGTTGCTGATCCAAATGTTATGGCAGAAAATTTACGTAAATTGATACAACAATTTCTATTTGTTTTTGTTCTTGAATCAAGAAAATATTTAGGTCTCGCAATACATTACAACTCGGAAAGTAATAATGTTCTCAAGTTTTTTCCATTGCCTATACAATGGAGTTGTACTCGTAAACCAGGTAGTAAAATGAAAGTACAGGTAGATTTAAATTAAAAATATGTTACCATATTAAGTGCGTGACTTTTAAGGTATACAAAACTGATTTTAAGTTTAGGGAGCTGATTATAATCATATATTATAGTGGTCGTGCTTGAAACTCAATCTGAGGATTGGGCATGTGCTGAAGATGTGTGGACAGACCACACACCTTGAAGTCTAATAAAGTATGTTCACATGTTTATGGGATTTTACTAGGACACGCATAAAAACATTGGGAAGCTTAACAAGATACCACTTCAAAAAAAAAAAAAATTGGTTTCCTGTACAAAATTAGTTCTTGTAATAACCGCATAAATATTCAGATTTATTGCAACATTGTTAGTATAAATTGCTGAAATTATAATTTTATTACTTTTTTTTGTTGTTGCATTTGTGTTTCACTAAATACTTTTTTATACATTTCCTAATTAAAATCAGTAACAATAATGATTGTGCTTATGAGATAATTTACATAATTAACAATCAAACATGCTTTTGTTGGTATATTCAAAGTAAGGCGTCATAATAAAATAATTACCATAAGTGGTATCGGTTTATTTAATCCTTATCCCATTCCTTGTCGGGATAATATCTTCCTCATTGCATTGATGTTCGTATTTCCCGACAGAATTGCAATAAATTTAATTATTGATCGTCACCGCTTTGGAAAAGAATTGACATGATGGTGCCACAACGAATTCAGGAAATTAAGCATTTCACTACTATTATAGTAATTAAGGTAACTAGGGCGTTATGAACTAAATAACGCCTATGGTCGAATGGTGCCTTCATAACTTTATGTCATACTTGCAAGAAGTTGATTAAGATGATTAAAATAGATGATAACAATAAAATCAGTATAGACTCACATTTAACATCCTTGACCGTATCTATAGTGATGAGGCATAATTTTACATTTGCGAGCGTTATAAGCAGGCGTTATAAAAAATAGCGCCCGTTGCTATCTAAAATCCGGTTGTCATAAAAGAGGCGTTATTTAGTCATTAATGTGTCTTGTTTCAGCAGTGTGAAATAATAAGGTAGCATGACATAAACTTGTTTATGATACTATGATGTGATACGGTGGGGCGTAAGAGTTTGGTATGCGTCAAAATTTGCTACCAGTCTCAGAACAGCTCTTATAAATTTTAAATTCACCACGTTAAAGCGATTGTAATCGTACTTGAAAGTTCGCAGCAAATTTTCTTTTATGACAACCATAATAGAAAATAATAGAAAATTAATTATAAATTACTATTCCACTCAATCGACTCAAAACGCTCAAATAATATTCTTTCTCCACATTTTGGCCAATTGCAAATTCGTGACGTACCTTGACATTAATTTAATTGTTTTAGTACCCTTGATTATATGTTCTATGAACAACTCCCTTTCAAAACTACCTACGGGCTACTTTGTCCTTGAGAAAGAAATGTGCTACATCTCAAGGTTACTTGCTCACATTGTTCGAAAATGTCCCAATTACAACTCCCTTAATTGTCAGAGCATAGTCACTTACTTACGGTTATTTGAGCAATATGGACGGTCCATTCCACCGCACTCTCCCTCTTCTTTATATATCTTGTACATTCCTTCGTGGAATAGTAACCGCCTCTTCATTGAAGCTCTAAGACGCATTTGCTTCGTGGTGCGTCACTCCACTTTTCATCTTCTCATGTACTTCTACAATTTTGTGTTTTTCTTTGCTACCTCCACTATTTCCTTCCATTCTTTCCTCTCGAAATTTGTAATTCTTATTATTTCTAGGTCTTTATCGATTTGGTCGCTCCATCTGTTCTTTGATCTTCCTTTTGGTCTGCTTGCATCTGGTTTCCAGTCTGTCATCTTTTCATTTTATGTGGCCATTTCAGTCTTGACGCTGTTATAGTATATTATTTTCATTCTCGAGTGTCTCTTCTATTTCAAAATTCATTAGTCTTTGGTATTCATCTTCTCTTATTTTGTTTGGTCCATATATTTTTCTTATGATGTTTCTTTCGAAGATCTTTAACTTTTCTTCTTCTCCTCTTGTCATTGATGTAGTTTCAGCCGCGTACGTAACTACTGGCCTAATTGCTGTTTTGTACATTTTCATAGTTTTTTTATAGTTTTGTTTTGTATTAGTTGTTTACATTTATGGTAAGCTCGCTGTGTTATTTCATCCTTTTTGTCATTTTTGTTATTGATGTTTTTTCCAAGATGTCTGAAAATTTTCACCCTTTCAAATTTGTATCTATCAATTGTTATCTGTTTACTTTCCTTTTCTTTACCTCCTCCCTGTATTTTCAGAAATTTTGTCTTTTCTTCACACTTTCTATAAGTTGTAGTAGTATCTCTTGCTATGATTGCCACGTCACCCGCATATGCCACTGCTTTACTTCTTATTGTTACTGTTACATCGCAGTCTTTTATAATACCATCCATTACAATCTTGAAGATAGTTGCCGATAGTCCATCGCCTTGTCTCACTCCCGAATTGGTCTTGAACTCCTTTGATATTCCTTCGTCCATTAGAATCGCTGCTTTCGTGTTCATCATTGTCATTTCCACTAGTTTTTTTTTTCATTGCATGTCAACCTTAATTTGTTTTCTATCGAGACTGTCGAAAGCTTGTTTAAAGTCGACGAAAAGAATTTGTGCTCGGATATCATGTTCATAGCATTTTCCATTATTTGGCTTAGGCTCTTCATTGTAGACCTTCTTTGACGGAAACCATACTGCTATTCACCTATTCTGGCTTCTGTTACTTTCCTCATTCTTTTTTGTATTAAGGTCGTTAGTACCTTGTATACAGTGTTCAGCAAAGTGATCGCTCTATAATTGTTGCATTTTAATGGGTTACCTTTCTTGAGTATTGGTACTATTAACCCTTCATTCCATGCTGTAGGCATAGTTTCCATTTCCCATATTTGTTCTATTAGTTTATGCAATGCCTTTGTTAATTCTTCTCCGGCGTATTGTATCATTTCATTCGAGATATCACCTGTTCCTGCTGCTTTGCCATGCTTTAGATTATTTACGATCTCTGTCACTTTTCATTATCCCATTTCCTTCTTTTCTTATTTGCTTGTAGTCTTCATCTTCAGCCGTTTTTATCCATTTTAGCCTGGCGTTTTTCTTTTTCTGTATTATTTGATCGTATTCCTCATCCCACCATTTGCTTTTATTTCGTTTCTTTTCTATTTCTACTACTTTTTCTGTGACTTTAATTGTTGCATTCTTTATTCTGTTCCATTTGGTTTCTATTTCGTTGCCTTAGTTGCTTTATTATTTCTTCCAGGTATTCTTCTTTCTTCTTTTTAATACTTTTTGCATCCTATTTTTTCCTACTCGTCTTCTTCTCTGTTTTGTCTATTCCTTCTATCTGGATCTTTGCTACTACCATTATATGGTCCGTGTCTATGCCTGCCCCTTTGTATGATATACGTCGTGTATCACTTTTTCTCTCTTTTTCGATACTAGTGGCCGATCTGGTTTTCTGTATTATTTGATCGTATTCCTCATCCCACCATTTGCTTTTATTTCCCTTCTTTTCTATTTCTACTATTTTTTCTGTGGCTTGAATTGTCGAATTCTTTATTCTGTTCCATTTGGTTTCTATTTCTTTGCCCTAGTTGCTTTTTTATTTCTTCCAGGTATTTTTCTTTCTTATTTTTAATACTTTTTGCATCCTATTTTTTCCTACCCGTCTTCTTCTTTGTTTGGTCTATTCCTTCTATCTGGATCTTGCTTACCATTATATGGTCCGTGTCTATGCTTGCCCCTTTGTATGGTCTTACGTCTTTTATCATTTTGGCTCTCTTTTTCGATACTAGTGGTAGATCTGATTTCCTGTGGTTTTCCCCGGCATCATCCATGCAATTTTGTGCTCAAACTTGTGTTTGAATTTTGTACTAACTATATATCCCATTGTCATTTGTCCCCTCATGCAGTGTATTCTTGCCTGCTACTTGCCCTATATCGTCACATGTTTTTTCTAGAATTTCATAAAAGATATTTTTATCTTCGTCGTCTGCTTCCTCCGCAGGGCATACACATTTTATTAGTGCTGAATTTGCTATTTTATTTTTAATCCTCAGGTAAGATATTCTTCCGTCTACTCTCTTGTATACCATGTGGTCCATTTGAATTGAGACATCGAAATATTTCAAAAAATAGGCATTGTATTGAAAAACTGTTTAAAAAGAGTCATCATATTTTGGAAGAGGAAATCCTACTCTATGAAAATTAGCTCCCCCCTCTTTCCGCTGGGGAAACTCCCATTTTTTATTACTGAATCGGATTCTGCGGGAAAAAATAATTCGAATTTGTCTGAAACTTTTTTTAGCCCGGATGTTCGACGAAACATGTGGTTTCAGCACGACAGTTGCCCGGCACATTACTCAGTAGCTGCATGGGAGATATTAGAGCACAATTTTCATGGTCTATGGATTGGAAGACAGGGCCCGATTAATTGGCCCGCTAGGTCGCCAGATTTCTTTTTGTGGAGCTTTCTCAAGGGTAAAGTTTATTTTGAGCGCCTACAACTCGTGAAGACATGATTAAGCGAATCAGGAATGCTTGCGGTCAAATTCCAGCCGAGATACTGTTGAATTGCAAGCGGGCATTCGGAGAACGGATAGGTGCATCGAAGTTGAAGGGCACTATTTCGAACACTTACTGTAGTTAAACCCTACGAAACATTTTTTCCGTTTACGCCGAATACAGCACCATTACCATGATTCACGAAAAGTTTCGGCCACATGTAAACGTCTAAACAATTTAACCAAAGCTGCCTATGCGTTTATTAAAAAAATTAACAAAAAGCGTAACTTTATTCATTTTCGAATTCAACGCCGAATAGAGCACGCGCCATCTACAAAGTTTTGCAAAAAAAGTTTCAGACAAATTCGAATTATTTTTTCCCGCAGAATCCGATTCTGCAATAAAAAATGGAGGTTTCCATTTAAGATTTCATAGTCGCCCCCCGCCCAGTCCCAAGGGGAAAGAGAGGGGAGCTAATTTACATAGGGTAGGATTTCCCCCTCCAAAATATGGCGACTCTTCTTAAACAGTTTTTTAATACGATGCCTATTTTTTGAAATATTTCGATGTCTCAATTCAAATGGACCACATGTATAATTTACCTTTCGTTTGAAGCTTTCACTGACCAGGAATGCCGTTCCTCTGTGCCCATTCGGGCATTTTTCTTCCCCTCCGTAGTACAGTGTATAATTCTCCTTATCTTTTCCTTCTCCCTTCCATCTGATTTCCTGTACTGCCATCACTTCTACTTTGTATTCTTTCATTTGCTTTGTAATTTCTTCCATTTTTCCTGCTGCCAGCATCGTTTTTAGATTCCCCGTCGATTTATAGTGGATTTCTTTTTATTTTTTGTGTTTTGCTTGTATCCCTTATATCCTAGCCTGTCCATTGCCACAGTCTTTGCCGTTTCGTCCATCCCATCCTCATTAACTAGTTTTTTCGATTCGTTCTCGTGATTTGTCTTAGCTGTTCATTATAACTTTCAGGTTTCCTTTCCGATACTGTACGTATTTTACGCCATTAATTATAAGTTCATCACGTTTGAAAGCTGCTCTTTTCCCTTTTGTCTGGCTTTTTTCATAAGCGGTATCCTTCTTTCCTGTACTGTCTTTGCATAATCTTCATCTATCCAGATTTCAAATTCTTTTAGTTTTTTGGTGTAACTATATCCATTTCCATTTTCTTATCCCACGTCTTGAGTTTAACAAGCATTGGCCTCTTCCTTCCTTTACTAAAACCTCCTATTCTTCTAATTTCCAGTCACCTCTTCGTCGTTAATTCTTCCTAAACTATATCTTATATCACTTGAAATCTCTAACCTGAACTACAGGGACGTCATATCAACCTGAGGGGAAACCCTGCACATAAGTAGTTCAAACTAACCATCCCCGATCATTATGTACGCTCTTAAGTTATTTTGATTTAGTGTAATCATTCGGAATATTGTTATTTAACTATGTCTCTTAACTAAGAGATGAACATTGTTACAATGACGGCAATTAATGGCCAACAAGGAATGTATGTGTTAATGTCTATTTGTAATTTGTCAGACTTCCAAAATGACATGTGGATTTGCAAATAACCAATTATAATAATCGTTAATTTACGAACAATTACGTGGCCCTAATTAAGAAAGTCTTCCCTTTGTTAGAGTATCAAAATAAACTCATTTGAATGTTTTAGTAGCATTTACAAATATAATCTATTAAAGTTTGAACACTAGTAATACTAGTATATAACGTAATCAAGGAAGTAGCAAATTATCAACAAAAACTTAATCGAAGTAAAAAATTCAATCAAAGCTATAGTGATAGAAAAAAAAAAGCGTTAAACTATAATCGTAATATAGCTTTGATCCGGAGGCATATATATTATTAATAAATAAATAGAGTTTGACCACGAATGTTATATAAAAAATATACATAATATCGGTAGGTATATTATTACTTAGTTGAAAATAACAATTTCACTTTGTTATGATTTGGTTTAATCTTTAGCATCACATCTAATACCACTTATGATTAATAGCTATCATCCTGTATTCCACAGTTGGTGGGAAAGCATTTTTATGAGTAAGACCACAAAATTAATTTTCTACATTTGATAACAATCGAATAATTTTCCATTGAACTAAAGGTACTCATTTGGATAATGTTACTATTATCAAATTTCAAGTTACATTCAATTACTCATCTAATATTCCATTATTGTTTGATGAATATTTACTGTCACTGATCGAAAAATGAATATGGAAAAACCGAAATTGGTGACGCTTCGATTTGTGTATTTTCTTAATTTCCAAAATCTGGAAAACTTTTAAAGATTTATTCAGGCATTCATCTACATTTAGAATTGATTCTGACACCTTTATGGTTTAAAACTATCCTATAAATTTATACGTTTTTTAATTAAGAAATATAAAATTTACTAGAATAATACAGTATAAATAATTTATGGTCTATAAAAATCAGCTTTAATACTACTCCTAGTACTTAAGTTGATAATATACCGATGTTTAATATTTAAGCAATTTTTTTATAACATCATCTCACACTTAATATTTCTATTTGGTTATTTTTAAAACAACTTTCCGCGGTAGTTATTTTAAAAGAAATTACTTAGCGAAAAGCTCTCCAAGAAATTTCCGAAAGCTCCGAAGCTTTGAATTTATATACATAGGTATATAACTGTTTAATAATACTGGATACGTATGAAATGTTTAACTATGAAACTAAATGACAATTTCCACAATTTTCTCCAAAATTTTCCTAAATATTGAATATTGGTTAAATATCAGTAATGTATACCAAAATCTTTCCTTTTTCCATGGAGTAAAAGGAATGCGTTAAAACTGCATTAACAGAAAAAGGTGCTAAATTAAGTAACTGAATAATGATTTTATAATTGGTCCACTTTCCATTATTTTTTTAAAGAAAATCTGTATGTCAACAGCTTAATGAAGGAAAAGGTTATCAAAAAATCCCTCTGTGGCCAATGAAAATTCGCGTTTAGGACAAATATCTTTTCCATTCCAAAAGTCTCCATTTTATTATTCCTCCAAGATATTGGAGCCTCTTTAAATATACGCTGATATACATAGGTATTCATCTTCCATGGATAATAAGTTCTGCTCTGCCCCGTATGGATTCTGGAATCAACAGACGAATACAACCATACGCCCTTTACAAATTCAATTATTTATCTCAGAAGAAGGCAGAATTTTTAAAAATTCACATTTATGTGCTGAGATGTGTATCCATTTTATAAGGGATTTAACTATAATACTTCAATTCATTTCACCTTCTCACCCTTCGGTAGATTTTCGAATCAAAAATGTATGTCTGTAGAAATCTTTCAGTACACCTTTCATTACCCAAATGAAATAAGATGCGTAATGTTTGATAATAACTGTTGCTTACATTCCCAGTAAAGTTATTCGGTTAATTAGGTTGCAAGCGAAGTTGCCGTAGCCTAAAAATAACAGTGATGTTGGAGCTTAACAACTTCAAAACGTGTGTAATATGATATGCAATATAAGGACGATGAAACCAAAAACCAAATTGAGATTATAAAAACCAAGCTTTGCAGATATAAGAAATGTACAAGTAGGATTAGAAATTAAAGGTCGCGCGCAATAAGGAAAAACAACCGTTGCATGCCGAAGTCAAATCGGGTTGCTATCGGGCAAATGCGCCCATGGGCGGTACTCCAAACACGTATTTTCAATTTACGACGCGGGCTAAAATGGTCATTGCGCATCCAAGTCTAATCCCGATTTGACTTCTGCATGCACCGTTGTTTACCCTTAACGCGCGCGACCTGTAGTTACATTGACAAATGCATGGTACACTATCACAATATGAATTATACTTGTAGATTTTCATGCTAATGTCCACAGTTTATCTGTCTGTCCATCTGTCATACTACTTCTTTGTTTAACTTACCTCATTTGGTTAACTTTTTGTGATCTGTACTGTACTTGCTACAAAAGATCAGGACTGTCCAAAAATCATGGGCGTAAGATTGAAAAACGTTATACGTATACGATATGCGTGTGGGCTACAGATAGGTAGGTAGGTATACGCTATACCGTATTCTATTTTTCCTGCTGCCCCCCCCCCCCCCCCCAATGAAAATGTTAAACTTACGCCCCTTCCAAAAATTGAATATAACTGTACCCTCCCATGTAGCACCGTTTATTGGCGTTAGCTTGGCGGAATATTGGGCTAATATAGAGAGATTGGGGCAATATTGTCGGACTGCAGCCACTATTGGGTCAATATATTGTTGTAATATTATACAAATATTGGAAATGCGATATTTAGTGGATATAAGGACAATATTTGTAATATTTAATAAATATTGCTATTTAATGTAAATTCAAATATTGTACACACAATAATGTACCAATAGTGCGTGTACAATATTACTAAACATTGAAAATCGATATTTAAGCAATACAACATAAATATTTACAATATTTAGTAAATATTACTATACAATATAATCAATATTTATTTATTTAACATAACAATACTGTGTTTTCAATATTACTGGATATTTAAAATGATATATTTAAGCAACATGAAAAAAATATTCACAAATAACAACGTTATGATATGTTCTCAAAATCCGCCGAATAAATAATATGTATAAATATGTAGTGTACGGATTTCGGTCCATGACTTCGGGCTATGCTAAAATTCTTATTGTTATTATTTTTGGGGGGTGGGATGTTGGGTGGATATGATGAATGACATGTGAGTACAACTGTAAAGGAACAAATTGTTTAAAACATTATTGAATTTGAATAGTCAGTAAAGTTACGTTTTTTTTGTATATTACTATTCGGTACTTATGTTGTATTTTTATTTTCAATTGGAATTTTTATATTATATTAAAATGGTGTCATGTGGTTGTAGAAATATTGCAGGTTAGGTGAGAATTGGATCAGTGGTGTAGGTAGGAGGTGGATTAAGTAATTTAGGGCACGAATTTTGTGAAACGGAGTAATGATTTGTAAATGTGTTGTTCAGCGCGTTCAGTAATATCATTATTATCTTTTTTGGCTACGTCGATTTCGAAATGTTCTACAATTTTCAATTTATTAGGGTTATTAGATTGGTGCATGAGTCGGATGTTGTCAAGGGAAATTTGTGTGCCAATTACTGATTTAGGTCTGTTTTTTGCATGTTCTTTAAACCTTGTTCTAATGTTCCGTGTGGTTAAGCCTATGTATGATTTATTACAATTATTGCATTTGATCTCATTATCTCATTAATATGTGTAAAATAGTTTTTACGACATTAAACTTTGATTGATTGATTGATAGAAGGGTGGTAAGGTAAGTTCATAGTTTTTTTGTCGAAATTCTTAATTTAGAAGTCAACTTATATTAAACTTAAAATCCTTTAGTTGCTATCACATCATAGGTAAATTTTTAGTAAAAAAAGTTTATTAGGTAATTGTTTTAGGTGAAACCCACCTACATTATTAGTTAATACGCTCATAATTGAGAAATCAAACAACACTCCAAGTTTCGATCTCTTCCCCATTTGTTGGACACACACGAAGCCGTTTCGTAATAAAAGTTGATATTAAAACCAACCGCCACCCACTTAATTAATTTGTGTTTATTTAGCTTATTAAAATCATATTACAAGGAACACAATACCTACATGTAATGTTGGCGTTAAACTATAGATGCACACCTACATGTTATGAATAAAGAGGCAAATCTTAATCGGTATACCAACAAATTGCATATAATGGGTGCAATTACAAAATTTGGGTGTTACTAGAGAAGGAATAGTTTAATAGAATCTGAATGGAGATTACAAACGAATTGCGGTCACATTATTTTTTAATTAGTTGAAATATTCAGTGTGCTTTTTTTGTATTATATTATTATACTTTAAAGACAATACCATTCAGTTTCATATTATTCTTTTTTTGAACATAAATTTTAAGAGCTTAGCTATGAAAAGATTATATTAATATATACATATTATATAATATTTTCGTTGTTTGCACGTACATATTTTGAATATGTCCAGATAGCGTTTAGTGTAGAATTAATTCTCTCTAAACTTACTTTGTGGAACAATAATACATGTAATTTAAAAAAATTAGTGGAATTACATACTTGCATTCATTATTACAATTATTAACGTTTAGTATTCCTGGTTTCTTCCCTGTTAAGAGTACTGCGGATTAATTAACTTCAATTTGTATGAAATTGTTAGGTACCTATCGATTTGATTCTCTAAACCGAAATGAATCTCATTGTTTACTTCTTTTCCATTTGGTTATGACAAAATTTGTGGTGCGGTAATAGTCGTAATTATCATTATATATAGGGTGTTCCGAAAAAGGTTGGTGACAAATTATATCACATATTCTGGGGTCAAAAATAGGTTGATGGTACCCCGCTTACCTATAGTATACAAAAGCGCACACAACAAAAATTGTGTAGAACTTGTATACAGGATGGAGGAGGTCATATTGGACAATTGTTCAGTAGAGTTCGAATATTCAATATTTTGAAATTGACATTTTACAGGGTGGTTGTATCTTCCAAACTAAAATGTTTACAAAGGAATTCAAGGGACACAAAAGTTTAAGAATAGACCTTTGATTCCAATGGCGCTCCATATTTTGTTAAAGTAAACTAAAAAAGTTTGGGGGTAAAAGAGGTGTTGAACCCCTCTGAAAATTCATAATAAGTAAAAATAATTGAATGCGACTGTTTCCAATTTATTGGTTTTTTTTTGTGTGCACTTTTTTATATAGGTAAGTGACGTTCAATGTGGTATAATTTATGACCAATCTTTTCGGGACACCCTGTATATGCAGAAATAAACCTTTATTCACTGAAATCTAAGATATAAATCTAAAAATTACTTTTATTTATCTTAATCATCTGTTTTTACAGTTTCAGGTATGCTTCGTGATACCTGTTTAATACACAAGTCTCTTAGGTTTTGAAATTTTTCTGGCACTATGGGTGCAGTGACGCTTTAGATCATTGGTATTTTTTATTTTTCTATCGGATTTGTTGTAACCTTCAAATTTATTTCAAGAAACGCCGCCCGGCGGCATCAACGGAGTGAAAGTATTGAGAACATAATATAATAAGCTCATAATTTGATTTGTCGTAAGTCTCTTTTCTTTATTAACTGCCATTCGCTCAGAATACTTTGTAGTTGAAATGATTTTCTCTTGTATTCTGAAATGAATGCCTTAGTTGATAAGATTTAATATGTTATTGTCCAATACATATTATTATTATATGTACTTCGATTGTTATCGATACTCAGGCCAAGCCTGGTTAACTAATCGCACGGATCGAAATCAAGTTACGATTAGTCCTACTAATACATATATCTATACAATATAAATTTGAAGTTGCTGTTAAAAAGTGAACATACTAAATACTATACACATATTATGTTCATTAAATTAAATGACGTTGATAAAACCAACGCTGATCACATTTTAGAGAATGTATTTGTTTGAGAAGCCTCGGTGTATTTGATCCCAATTTGTAAAAGCCACGTCCCGTCGACCCTCTTTCCGCGAAGGCATTAACATGAACGCAGCGTCGCGCATCAATAACAAAAAGAGACCCTATATTCCTAGGCTTCTCCGTTGGCGTCACTTATTCGTGACTTAGTGACTTTTTATAGAAAAGAAAAAATGAACATAATATGTATGTTTTGAAAAAGTGTTATGGTTATTGTGTAAGCGTTTTTTGTTGTTTAGCTCGACGCATAGGTTGCACTCGAGTGGGTAATGTGTTGTTTGTGTTTTGTGTTAATTGCGAATTCTGATACTGTGAGTATATTGTGTGTTTACGTTTGAGTGCATGAGAACGAGTCAGAGGTGTTACATGAGTGATTGTTGAAGTGTTGTGTGTTGGTAATGGACTTTCTATAATGTTATGTTGTGTATGCAACAAAGTTTCAATTTGTGAAGGGAGGATTGAGTGTTGTGTTTCATTTTGTGTTTGAATGGTATTAGTTGAAAGTGTGTGATGTGGTTCTGAGTGATGTGCGGTATCTTCCGTTATGTTTAGAAATTTTCTAACTATGTGGCAAGTGTTGATAATGACTGCCTTTTGTAATTGTATGTATATGTTCTTATCTAACCCTAAAATGTGCAAACTGTGATGTATTGTTTTTGGTATAACTCCGGTTGCACTAAGAACAATGGGTACTGTAAGAGCAGTTCCCATTCTCCATTGCGCTTTAAGTTCCTGAGCTATATCAGTGTATTTCCGATGTTTCTCTGCGTGTGTATTGGCTAAATTGTTTGTGTTGGGAACTGCAATATCTATTATGTATATGATTTTTTGTGTTTTATCTATAAGTGTTATATCTGGCCTATTGTTATATACAGTTTTATCTGTGAGTAGTGTCCTATCCCAATATAGTTTGTGTGTGGTGTTTTCAAGTACAACTTGCGGTGTATATTTGTAATAGGGTGTGTTATCAGTAGAAAGGTTATGTTTTGTGGCGAGTTTTTGGTGTATTATCTTAGCTACCTGATCGTGTCTGTGTTTGTATTCCGTTTGTGCTAGACGTGTACATGCTGATATAATGTGTTGTATTGTTTCTGGTCTTTGCGAGCATTGTCTACAAAGATCATGTGTAATTGTCCTATCTTTAATTATGTGTTTTCTGTAATTTCGTGTGTAAATGACCTGATCTTGTATGGCAAACATGAAACCCTCTGACTCTGGGAAAATATCACATTTGGTTAACCAAGCATGCGTTGCTATAATATCAACACAGTCTTCGTTAATCTCCTGTGGATATCGTCCATGTAAAGTCTTTTGTGTCCAAGTTTGTATGTTATGTGTGATGTACGTATCTCTACTCATTGGTGGTGTGATGTTTCTATTACTCATATTTAAGGGTGTGTAAGATTTGTCTGCAAGTGTGACTGTTTTGTGTAGCGCTGAAATGTGTGATTTGTTATAAAAGTATTCTCGTAGTTTGTGTATTTGTGTTTGGTGTAACAGGGCTATGTCTGTTAAGCCTCTACCTCCTCGTGAACGAGGAAGGTATAGTCTTACTGTTGAGGCGTGTGGATGATGTATTCGGTATTTAGTGAGTAATGTACGTGTGTTTCGCTGTACCTGTTCTAAATCTGTATTGGTCCACTTTATTATTCCAAAGGAATAAGTAAGGGCCGGTGTAACGTATGTGTTAATAGCTTTGACAGTGTCTCTACCGTGTAGTTGTGTTTTAAGTATACTACGTAATCTGTGTAAATATTGTGTGATTAGATTTCGTTTTATTTGTGTATGTTTTATGTGTGTGTTTTGCTGAAAACCAAGATACTTGTAAGTTTCATTCTCGTCCATGGATCTTATATGGTCACCATGTTCGAGCTCAAAATCCACAAATTCTCTCTTACCAGCAGTGATGTGTTGTGTTTTGCATTTGTCAATACCAAACTCCATGTGTATATCATGTGAAAATGTTTCAGTGATATGTAATAAATGGTTGAGTTTTGTGCTTGTAGAGGCGTATAATTTAAGATCATCCATATAAAATAGATGTGTAACGTTGTGATGTATTTCGTGATTGTGTTTTAAGTTATAACCAAAATTTGTGTTATTCAGCATGTGTGAAAGGGGATTAAGAGAAAGACAAAACCAAAGTGGGCTCAAGGAGTCACCCTGAAAGATGCCCCTCTTAATTTGTATTGTGTTTGTGATGAGTTGGGTATCATTTAGTGTAAGTGTTAGGGTGGTGTTCCAACATGACATTATGTGAGTGAGAAATTGTGTGATGTTGTTGCTAATTTTGTACAGCGATAGTATTTTTTGTAACCAAGAGTGAGGTACTGAATCAAATGCTTTTTTGTAGTCAATGTAAGCTGTGTGTATGTTTCTTTTATTGAGTCTAGATTGTTCAAGTATTACAGAGTCTATAATGAGCTGTTCTTTACAGCCTCTGGAATACTTGGTACAACCCTTTTGTTCCTCAAATAAAATGTTGTTGTTAGTGCAGTGTGTGTATATTTTATGTGTAATGCATGATGTTAGAATTTTATATATAGTGGGAAGGCATGTAATGGGTCTATATTTAGAGGCATCGTGTGTATTGTTATCTTTTGGAAGCATATAAGTGATTCCCTGTGTGAAGAATGGTGGTGTAGTGTGTGGTGCATCTAATATTGTTGTGAAGTGTTGTGCGAGGTGTATATGTGTACAGGTGAAATATTTCCACCAAAAATTATGAATGTTATCTATGCCTGGACTTTTCCAGTTGTGTAGGTGTTTGATGGAGTTGGTGATATCTTCTAAAGTGATTTGTGTATCATGCATTGGTATTATGTGCTGTGTACGTGTACTTTCCGAAATGATCCAGGGTGCATGTATATTATGTTCAATGTTTTTGGACCACAAATCGGACCAGTAGTGCTCTAGAGATTCTAATGTGGGTAATGAGTATTTTTGTTGAGTGTTTTGTTGTGTTAGTGATCTATAAAATAGTTTTTCGTTGTATTTAAATTGTGTGTTATGACGTTTTCTATTTGCCGCTTCCCTATACCGTCTCAATCTGTTTGTGTATACTGAAAGTTTTTGTGTGAGTGTATCTTTGTGTTCATTGTAATTCGTGTTTGGTTCTCGTGAACTGTGTGTGTTTAGTTTTCTAATGATGTTGTGTACCTGGCGTGTTAGTTTGGAAGAGGTTGTGCCTTGTATGTATTGTGTAATTCGACCTAAGTCACGTCTAATTTCATCTACACGATTCATTAGACGCTTCTCCCAGGCCGGAAGTGTTGTTTTCTTTGTGATGTGGTGTTGTGTTGATATTATGACCTTGAAGCCGTTACACCTTGAAGCTGCAACAGCACCGCAGTACACAATTAGGTGTAATTGATGTAGTGATATGTTGTTTGTAATATAATTGGGTAAAATATCGGTGTTTAATATTTGAGTGATTTTGTGTAACTTGTTAGTGTCTTTTTGTTTCGGTATTCTATATCTTTGTGATGGATCTATGTTTGTGAATTCTGTAAGTGCAGTATCAAATTCTGTTTGAATTTTTAATTTAAGTGTTTCGTGTGAGTGTTGGGAGTTATTATCTACATCGTTATCTTGTGTATCTAATGTACTTTGCTGTGTCATAAGTGTTGGATGATGATTGTTATTAGGTGTACCTAATGTGTTTTGTTGGGTGTTGATAGTGTTATTTATGTTTAAAAACCTTTCTACTTCGTGTTTAATTTGTTCTTGTGTTTCTACTGAAAGAAGCGTGTTTTTTATAATTACCCTGCGTTGGTCTGCTATGCGTTGTTGTGTTAAATGTGAAAGATGTGGGTATTGTGTTGTGAATGCTGTGTGAATCTTGTCCCTATACATAGTTTTGTCCGTTTCTATCTTCGTTACTTCCAGGTACGTACGCAAAATGAATCGATTCATCTCCTCGGTCCATTTCATACGCCGTCTGGTATTATTATTATTATTATGTACTTCGATTGTTATCGATACTCAGGCCAAGCCTGGTTAACTAATCGCACGGATCGAAATCAAGTAACGATTAGTCCTATTAATACATATATCTATTGTATCCTACATGGTGAATAAAATTTATTATTATTATTATTATTATTATACAATATAAATTTGAAGTTGCTGTTAAAAAGTGAACATACTAAATACTATACACATATTATGTTCATTAAATTAAATGACGTTAATAAAACCAACGCTGATCACATTTTAGATAATGTATTTGTTTGAGAAGTCTCGGTGTATTTGATCCCAATTTGTAAAAGCCACGTCCCGTCGACCCTCTTTCCGCGAAGGCATTAACATGAACGCAGCGTCACGCATCAATAACAAAAAGAGACCCTATATTCCTAGACTTCTCTGTTGGCGTCACTTATTCGTGACTTAGTGACTTTTTATAGAAAAGAAAAAATGAACATAATATGTATGTTTTGAAAAAGTGTTATGGTTATTGTGTAAGCGTTTTTTGTTGTTTAGCTCGACGCATAGGTTGCACTCGAGTGGGTAATGTGTTGTTTGTGTTTTGTGTTAATTGCGAATTCTGATACTGTGAGTATATTGTGTGTTTACGTTTGAGTGCATGAGAACGAGTTAGAGGTGTTACATGAGTGATTGTTGAAGTGTTATTTATTATTTATTGATTCACACTTACATAGTGGTACAATAATTAAATTTATGGGGGATAACATCCAACCATAAATTTATTTTTTAGGAATCTTAAGATTAAAACAAAATTATATTATCTAATAAGTATTTATGATTATGAATGAAATTAAATTAATTTAGATTAAAGAATTTTCGGACAATGTGACATGTTTGTAATAAAACAGCTCGTTGTATTATTACAAATAATTTTGGATTTAAATTTAGTGATGTTAAATAAGATTCAAATTTACAAGAAATTACACCTGTTGCCGAAATAACAATTGGAGTAATGTAGATTTTAGTCAAATTCCAAATTGCCATCATCTCAATTGCCAATGCTTCATATTTTCTACGTTTCTCGTTTTCAGTTTTTATAATATTCGTGGATAATGGCACAGCAACATCAATGATGACAGCATGTTTATCTAATTTATTAATTATAACAATATCGGGTTTATTGTGTGAGACTTCCCTATCTGTTATAATTATTCTATCCCAATATAAGATGTATGAATAAGTTTCTAATATTGGTTCCGGAATGTATTTATAATAAGGTTTAATACTGTTTATTAACTTTAAATTTTTCGCTATTTGTTGATGTAAAATTTTGCAAACCTGGTTATGTCTATAAAGATAGTCAATCGGTGCTAAATTAGAACAACCAGCTATAATGTGCTCTATGGTTTCATTTTGGGAGAGACATTTTCTACATTTGTCAGAGACTTCCAGATTCATTATGTGTCTTTTGTAATTATTTGTTGCAATGACACCATCTTGAATTGCGCATATGAATCCTTCAGTTTCTGAATGTAGAAATCCATCTTTTAACCATCTTATGGACATGTCTTTATTTATTTCTGAGGATTTTAATACAGTCGGATATTTTCCATGCAAGATTTTATTTATCCAATTTAGTTCAAAATTTAATTTTGGTTCACAATCGAAACTTTTAAGTTTAAGATTTAGACCTGAATAATGTTTATCTAACCGAATGATATTATTAATGAGCAGATTTTCTAAAGAATAAAAATAATTTCGTAAAAGATTGATTTGATTTTTGCACAAATTAAATAAATTTGTTAAACCGCGTCCTCCGTCTTTTCTTTTGAGATATAGTCTTTCTACAGAAGATTTTGGATGTAAATAGTTATATTTCTTTAGCATTTTTCTAGTTAATCTATCTAAATCATTCAAGTCAGTATCTGACCATTTTAAAATTCCAAACGAGTAAGATAATGTAGGAATAGCCCAAATGTTTATAGCAGAGATCATGTTCTTAGAATTTAGTTTTGTTTTTAATATCATTTTTAACTTTTCTATGTATCTTTGTTGAAATTCAGTTTTGAGTAATGAATTATTTAAAATAAAATTTTGTTTCATTCCTAAATATTTATAATACATGTTAGGTAATAATTGCGGTATTTCGTTTACTATTTCAGGATTAACAATTGGTACTCCTTTTATTATATTGATTTTAGAACATTTGTTTAAGCCAAATTCCATAGAAATATCTCGACTAAATATTTTTGTCGTTGAAATTAGATTGTCCAATTGAATTTCAGATCTAGAGAATAATTTTAAATCATCCATATACAGTAAATGTGTAATGGCAAGATTCTCTTTGGTATTTAAATTGAAACCAGAAAACGAATCATTTAATAATTTAGATAATGGATTTATTGCTAAACAAAACCATAGAGGACTTAAAGAGTCACCTTGAAAAATTCCCCGTTTAATTTTGATCATATCAAGTAAATGAGAACCATTGATAATGATTGTATTCCAGATGGACATCATGAAAGATAAAATATTAATGTATTTGTAATTAATTTTATAAATTCGTAAAATTTCTAATAGCCATTCATGAGGAATCGAGTCATACGCTTTTTTATAATCAATATAACACATATTTAGATTTCTTTTGTTGATCTTTGCATGTTTTGTAATAATTGTGTCAATTACCAACTGGTCTCGACAACCTTGTGCACCTTTGGTACATCCTTTTTGTTCAACACTAATAATGTTGTTTCTTTGACAATGATTTCGAATTTTTTGGCTTATGATAGATATGAATAATTTATAAATTGTAGGTAAACAAGTAATTGGGCGATAATTTTTTGGTTCTAATGAGTCTCCATATTTTAAGAGCATGTAAGTTACACCAGTACATAGAAATTTAGGTATTATAGATGGATTATTAAGTGCTTCATTAAACCAAAATAATATAGGAAGATGAATAGAAGTAAATTTTTTTAACCAATAATTTTGAATGTTATCTTTTCCTGGAGAACTCCAATTAGCACAAAATCGTAATGTATTTTTGAATTCATCTACATAAATTGAATTTTCTTCATTCCATTGATAATTTTCTGATTCATTTCTTAAAGCAGTTAACCAAAATGCATTTTTGTTATATGTAGAAGGGATATCCCACATTGTTTTCCAATATTGAAACATGTGATCATTTTTGGGAAGTTTATTACAAGTATTTAAAGGTGTTAGATATCTAAAAAATTTTGATGTGTTCTCCATAAACAATTTATTTTGGCGTTTCCTTTTCGTGCAGTTGCTGTATCGTTTCAAACGATGAGCAATTGCTTTCAGTTTTTGTTTTAAGTTATCTAAACAAATTACCAATTTCGAACTTAAGTTTTTATCATAACTATTTAATTTAAATTTATGAAAGATTTGTTTTACCTTTACATATGTCACATTGTCCGGATTCTTAGTCAACATTGTCAAAATCCCTATATCTTTCCTAAGACCAAGAATCCTCTTTTCTAAGCGAATTTTCCAAGGCGGTTTTTCAAAATTAGAATTATTTGAATGATCAACTTCATACAAAATTTGTCCGTTTCTTTCAATTGTGATTGCAGCTGCACAATATGTAGCTAAGTGAATGTAATAAATCGAATTGTGATCTTTCAAATAATTTTCAATCACCTTGTTTAACATTTCTATAATGTTTTTGATTTTATAATAGCTGGAAAAATTTAGATTAGGAATTTTAGGTCTACATAAAGGATCACTATGTTCAAACAAACTGATTTTTCCCAAGAATTCACATTCAATTTGTTGGTATTCTGCTTCAAAATTTATGTTATTTGAATTTTCAACGTGGGTATCTTGAATAGTTTGATCACATTCATTATTTTCTTCATAAGGTTGTAATTGAGATACCGAATTGGTAATATTATTTTTAATTTCTGTAAGTTCTGCTTCACTAATAAATTTTCTTTTTAAAATGACGTTTCTTCTGTCAACCGCATTTTGTTCGGATAAATTTAGATGTGGAAATTTTTCGGAAAGGGCTAAATGAAATTTTTTCCTCCATCCAGGTAATGGTGTGTCTATAGATGAATTTATGACATAAAACGTACGCATTACTTCCAAATTCATCTCTTTGGTCCAGCGTATTCGTTTACGATTATTGGCAAGCCTGGTTAACTAATCGCACGGATCGAAATCAAGTTACGATTAGTCCTACTAATACATATATCTATACAATATAAATTTGAAGTTGCTGTTAAAAAGTGAACATACTAAATACTATACACATATTATGTTCATTAAATTAAATGACGTTGATAAAACCAACGCTGATCACATTTTAGATAATGTATTTGTTTGAGAAGCCTCGGTGTATTTGATCCCAATTTGTAAAAGCCACGTCCCGTCGACCCTCTTTCCGCGAAGGCATTAACATGAACGCAGCGTCGCGCATCAATAACAAAAAGAGACCCTATATTCCTAGGCTTCTCCGTTGGCGTCACTTATTCGTGACTTAGTGACTTTTTATAGAAAAGAAAAAAATGAACATAATATGTATGTTTTGAAAAAGTGTTATGATTATTGTGTAAGCGTTTTTTGTTGTTTAGCTCGACGCATAGGTTGCACTCGAGTGGGTAATGTGTTGTTTGTGTTTTGTGTTAATTGCGAATTATGATACTGTGAGTATATTGTGTGTTTACGTTTGAGTGCATGAGAACGAGTCAGAGGTGTTACATGAGTGATTGTTGAAGTGTTGTGTGTTGGTAATGGACTTTCTATAATGTTATGTTGTGTATGCAACAGAGTTTCAATTTGTGAAGGGAGGATTGAGTGTTGTGTTTCATTTTGTGTTTGAATGGTATTAGTTGAAAGTGTGTGATGTGGTTCTGAGTGATGTGCGGTATCTTCCGTTATGTTTAGAAATTTTCTAACTATGTGACAAGTGTTGATAATGACTGCCTTTTGTAATTGTATGTATATGTTCTTATCTAACCCTAAAATGTGCAAACTGTGATGTATTGTTTTTGGTATAACTCCGGTTGCACTAAGAACAATGGGTACTGTAAGAGCAGTTCCCATTCTCCATTGCGCTTTAAGTTCCTGAGCTATATCAGTGTATTTCCGATGTTTCTCTGCGTGTGTATTGGCTAAATTGTTTGTGTTGGGAACTGCAATATCTATTATGTATATGATTTTTTGTGTTTTATCTATAAGTGTTATATCTGGCCTATTGTTATATACAGTTTTATCTGTGAGTAGTGTCCTATCCCAATATATTATTATTATTATTATTATTATTATTATTATTATTATTATTATAAAATAACATATAACGGTGCCCAGGAAGTAAAAAAATTCATAATCGCTGTCATTATACAAGGTGTTCCAAAAATGTGTACGCAGCTTTGAAAAGCAAGTTTCTCTCATCAAATTAACGCAAAAAGCTTTACTATAAAGATATACAGTTTTGAAGAATTGATCGTTTATTTTAAATAATATCTTTAACGAATAATAGATATGATTATCCGCTTCAAACTCGGTACGGTTAATTGACATTTAATTTTCTTAATTTTTTGACCATAAATCGTCATTTTCCAATAAAGGTAGTTACGTAGAAGCGGGAGGTACGGAAACCAAAGCTTCCACGCCAATGAAATTTAGAATCTCTGGTTCTTTTCCTTTAAAAAAAGCTACTTGAGGTATCGTAAAACGCAAACTTTTTGAGTTATTTGCAGGTCAAGTCTACTGTCTCAGTTGTGTCCGTATGAAGTGTCTAGGGTTTTTTGAAGATCAAAGAACGTTAAAAAAATTTCATTCGTATAAATTTTGATCATAGTGACATTTTCCCAGTGTTTTCCTTTTCATAGTAGTATATTAAAAAACAAGTTTCATAAGACCAAACTGAAGTCATAAGAAGACATAAATATCTTCAACGGTCCATGGGCGACCGACTCATTTCTTGGAACTGTTTTTGACGAATAAATTGAGAAAGTGAATGTTAAGTGATTATCATTGAAACCATTTTCTTTTGTAGAGGCAACCCACTTCGGTTTACTTCATTGTAATGTCATGTAGTGATTGAAGTGGATCCAAAATTAAACTAAAGTGCGTTTTAATTTGTAAGCGATTGTGAACCATTTTGAGATGATTACAGTTAACTGAAGTGGATATCAAAAAAGACGCCAAAAATAAAATCTCTTGGTAGAAAACAACAAATGATTCAGCGGCTATTACTGTCTACGGATTTACAGCCATCGTTACACTTTAAGACTGCAACACTGCAGGAAACAGAAGGTTTGCATGTTGCACCCCGAAATAAACTCTTTCAACATGGTTCATAATCCTATTTTATTGCATTATTAAATAAAACATCGCCGAAATAAATATCATTTCATCATAGTACGTGGAGAAGAGGATAAAGATCGCCGACGTATTATCAATCAATCAAAGATAAGAAGAATATAGCAATTTTTTACCAAATTTATTTTTATACAGCTGCCAAATTTGGGTGAACAGCTTATTACTTGAAGATGTTACGGAAGAATCCCATATCGCGATGTGATTATCAAGTTTCGGACAAATCTGTTTCTTTTACGTTCGTATCTCGTGATTACAACCTTCAATTTGTAAAATTAGTGTTGAATTGTGCCATAAACGATTAAGATGAATGAAATTGCAATAATGAAGAAAGAAAGTGGTTATATCAATCACCGTCACATAGAGATCACCGTCGAGGGTAGTTGGTTACATTTTCATAAATAGAATAATAATATGCAAACCACGAACTTTGGGTTACTGTACGTTGTAAAACGTAAAACTGGCCCCAAGGGTTGTATTTTATTGTTCAATCCACCTCGATAGATACTATTTCACTGCTTTGCACAGAAATTTAAATTTAATTTTCTCTCAGGCAAGGAAAAGGCCAAAGAAAACTAGAAGAATAAAACGATCGGTAAGTCCAAAAAATTAATTCTTCGGATAAATAAATTAAGAACTATACACTACCAATGGATAATTTCATGGATTTACACTCAGCTCACACGATTAGTGGATATGGAAGCCGAAATCACATGAAACATAGTTTAAAATCAACACATAAAACCTGACGAGGGACATAATAATATTATACCTTAAAAGGGATACTCATGATAGAAAAGGTCTGGTTTTCCTTTTTAAAGTAATAAATGCCTGTGGACAAGAGAGCGTAGTCAAGACGTGGAAGACATGTTCATGACCTGGATGGTGGAAAATGTCTCAACACAATGGAGTGAAGGGCTAAGGTTCTGTCAATTTAAAAATGTAGTGCATTTCATAGTGACAAAAGAATACCTATGAGGCAATGTTTGGCCACTGGCGCGTGTCTAGGTTTGCAGTGATTAACTAATGAAGTAATTAAGGCCTTACATTCACACGAAGATCTTGAAAAGATATTAGCAGATACGGCCACTAGACGGTGATACTGAAAAAATGGGGTCGTAGATTTCTTGAAACAAATGCAATCGGGGGTGTTTTAGAAGAACATAGAGCCACAATGGATGATACTGAAATATGTTCTATTTGCGGTGCTGCGTGCAATACATATTATGCATGCAAATTTCGTCATAAGTATGTCCAACCTCCATGTTATCATAAAGTTTGATACAGTGAGGAAGATCATGTGTAATGATATGCCTCAGATGTAGTGTTCAAGTTGAGAAAGAAAAATCAAATAAAATAGCTAAGGGTGGCTATTAAGGTCAAGCAAAGAAAATAAAAATCATTAGCGAGAAATAATTTCCTAGTATAGATCTCTGTAAAATAGATGATGAGGGATCTTTGTATTTTTTGCTCATAAGTTCATAAGCTTGGTAAGTTGTAAGTTAATAAATGTAAATAAGGGTTTAATTGATTCACTTTATTGTCAGTGATGTGCTACATATTGCCCAAGATGTACTGAGCGTATCGCGATTTGCCCGGATAAAGCACGAAATTAAATGAAAATCTAGAACATGCCCAAAGTTATTGGCCACTTTGCGATGTGTTAGAACATATCGCGGTTTACCCTATTTCCAGATTGGCCCGTGACATCTCCAAGCCCTAAATACTGAAACCAAAGTATGTAATATCTTTTGCCGCGCCAGCTTATATAGAATCATTCTTTTATGAGCAACTGAAACAAGATTATCATACGATGTTAAACGTCGTAGGTCGTATACCAACAATGTTGGAGTGGTAATGAATAACGTCTTTCTTTCAGCAGATAGAATCAGATGAAAGATAAATGGGAAAAATTAATACTTGCACTGTACTGTCTATTTATCTATCATACCTCGTATGTGTCTTTAATTTAAATGGCCATAAGATATTAATACCTAAGCTTAGTTGGTAGGTCATTTGAATCAGGATTATATAACATAAAAAGCTTTCTTTTTTATAGAATGATCAAAAGTTAGGATTACAAACTTTTAATCAAATAACATTTAAAATCCATCAAAATTTGTAATTAGATCAATTTATCCACTGTAACACGACACCTTAATTTATAATTCATTTGCTTAATAATGAAGGTCCCCTCATACTTTTTTTTTATATTTGATAGATCTCCAAAATTTGATTAAAATTCCGCAACACGTTTTATCGTTCAAATAAAACTAAAATTTCAGATAGTCAAAACTGACATAATTAGTTTTACTTGAAATTTTACATAAATTGAAAATGGCTAATTGGATTATAAAAAAAAATTTTAAAAACTCTACGAGAATTACCTGAACAAGATTAAATAATAAATGACTTCGTCTCTTATAAAATTAACTTCATTTACATCAAGTTCTTGTTTCTGCCATCTACTAACTATATTTTCAACCAGTTTCATTTGCTAAGATCGCGCGGATCTTGTAATTTCAACGAGAGTGCCTCGTTTCACGTCAAGTTACCGTCACCAGTACTTGACACGCCGTCACTTTAATCAACTCCAAATTTAATTTTCGGTACGTCATCATGATGACTTCCTCTTCCACTCTAAAATATCGTTTTGTTAATTTAAATTTCACTAAGTAATTTAACCCTTTACACGAAAATGCCCTTTAATATCGTTAAAGAAACTAAGTACTATGCGTGTTTTCTTATCCCTCGAGAATTTTAAATCAAATACCTAAAATTACGATATCACTACTGATGAAATTGGTTTACATTAAGATAATTAAACTTTGGCTCATGCGA
Organism: Pyrocoelia pectoralis; assembly: GCA_036250285.1. Lineage (NCBI taxonomy): Eukaryota > Metazoa > Arthropoda > Insecta > Coleoptera > Lampyridae > Pyrocoelia > Pyrocoelia pectoralis. The sequence goes on along the minus strand of CM070076.1, from coordinate 38,162,185 downwards.
GCAGACAATATAAATTGAACTGTAAAGTAACTCACAAAATAGCTCATCTCGTAAAAAATTCGAAGACAAAGATTTTTAAAAATAAGTTATAGCGTGTAAGACAGAAGGTAGTCGGCAGGTAAAAGAAAACTAATCGATTTTAAAAGTGTTCGATGAGCACTAATGATTAGCTTATACAACGGAGTTTAAACGCGAAAGCCTATTAAGCTTTTTTTTTTGTTCCGCTGGCAAAACCCTTTAAGAAAACCTTAACGTTATAAAATTAGGGGAACAAAACAGGTGTCGAATGAACATCTGTCGAAAATTGATTTATTAAGATCTTGAGTGATTAATATTATAAAGCCATTAATCACTAATCGAACATGATCAAAGTTAAATTATCGGCATTTGAAAATTTAAAACAAATAACGCTATAGACGTGCTATTAAAACTAACAAAAGATCTGTGTATTCAAATAAATCTGAACCCCTCTGTTATAGATCATGACAGATTATGAACATTACCTTGAGTGATGGTTGTATTTTAGTCAACGTCTGTATGTGCCTTTTAGTTGTATTTTAAATGTCATTTATATGGTAGGTGCACAGTTTGCTCGTTAATTAATCATACTAAATCGTGTACACGTACTCAAAAATCGTCTCTCGAGATTATAATGTAGGTATTTATAAAAATTTATAAAACCCTTACGGTAATGAAATAAAGTTTCCATTGCGTGACATGTAACCAAATAAATGATCTTTTAAGATTTATTTTATGGATGGCAATTTTGAAATCAACTATAAACAGTTCACCTGCCATATTTTTAATATATAAACTTAACGTGTTCATCTGCGTTTTAATTCGCTTCATAATTAAGAATTAAACTTTATTTGCAGTCTCACTAATTAAACAGCATGACTCATTTACACGCTCGTCATTTTTATTAAATGACAAGTACTTTTTTCAATTTTTTAAAGTAGGTAAGTAAACATTAATTTATGATAATTAAAAGTTTTATTGGTTTAATATATGGCATACATTTATTTTAATTTGGTATTTGAAGTATGTGCGAAAAGGTGCAGAAGAAAAGGGAAGATAGGCAGGCAATCGTAAATTAACGTTCCTGTCTACTTATCACTCAACTAAAAAAAATGTCCATACATAGAAAGATTAACGTATAATTTTATAATAATTTGGTCAACTGTCAGTCATAAATAACATCCAGCTTCATAGCTATAAACAATAGCGTCCAAAAGAGCAAAAAGTACAGTATTTAATGGACGAGTTGCCGTCTTTGGATCTGAACTACAACTGATGACATTCGTCTCACAGTTTGCTGATTACATATGATTTTCCAGAATTTTTTACTATACTTTAAACCTGATGCTTAGGGATACTATACTTTTCTAAAGTAGATGGTAGCTCCATAAACTGAAAATTCTGAACAAACCAGCTACGGTTCGAACAATGTCAGATCTAAAAAGCTAAATAGCTAAAAACAATAGCCTCCAAAAGAGCAAAAAGTAAAGTAAAGTATTTAATGGAGGAGTTGTAGTCTTTGGATCCGAACTAAAACTGATGACATTTGTCTCACAGTTTGCTGATTACATCTGATACAGTTTTATTTTCCCGAAATTTTCACTATACTTTGAACCTGTTTAGGGATATTATGGTTTTCTACAGTAGATGGTAGCTCCATACAAACTGAAAATGCTGAACAAACGAGCTATGGTTCGAACATGTCAGATCTAAAAAGCTAAACAGATAAAATACCTAAAAGGAACAGCGTCCAAAAGAAAAAAAAATTAAGTAAAGTTTAATGGAGGAGTTGCCGTCTTTGCATCTGAACTACGGGATAACATTGGGTCTCACAGTTTGCTGATTACATCTGATACAGTTTTATTTTCCCGAAATTTTTACTATACTTTGAACCTGTTTAGGGATACTATGGTTTTCTACAGTATATGGTAGCACCATACATACTGAAAATTCTGAACAAACCAGCTACGGTTCGAACAATGTCAGATCTAAAAAGCTAAATAGCTAAAATAGCTAAAAACAATAGCGTCCAAAAGAGCAAAAAGTAAAGTAAAGTATTTAATGGAGGAGTTGTAATCTTTGGATCCGACCTAAAACTGACGACATTTGTCTCAGTTTGCTGATTGCATCTGAAACAGTTTTATTTTCCCGAACTTTTCACTTTACTTTGAACCTGTTTAGGGATACTATGGTTTTCTACAGTAGCTCCATACAAACTGAAAATGCTGAACAAACGAGCTACGGTTCGAACATGTCAGATCTAAAAAGCTAAACAGATAAAATACCTAAAAAGAACAGCGTCCAAAAGAAAAAAAAGTAAAGTAAAGTTTAATAGAGGAGTTGCCGTCTTTGCATCTGAACTACGGGATAACATTGGGTCTCACAGTTTGCTGATTACATTTGATACAGTTTTATTTTCCCGAAATTTTACTATACTTTGAACCTGTTTAGGGATACTATGGTTTTCTACAGTATATGGTAGCAACATACAAACTGAAAATTCTGAACAAACCAGCTACGGTTCGAAGAATGTCAGAGCTAATAAGCTAAAATAGCTAAAAACAATAGCGTCCAAAATATTTAATGGAGGAGTTGCCGTCTTTGGACCTGAACTTCAACTGATGACATTGGTCTCACAGTTTGCTGATTACATCTGATACAGTTTTATTTTCCCGAAATTTTCACTATACTTTGAACCTGTTTAGGGATACTATGGCTTTCTACAGAAGATGGTAGCTCCATATAAACTGAAAATTCTGAACAAACCAGCTACGGTTCGAACAATGTCAGATCTAAAAAGCTAAATCGCTAAAAACAATAGCGTCCAAAAGAGCAAAAAGTAAAGTATTTAATGGAGGAGTTGCCGTCTTTGCATCTGAACTACGGGATAACATTGGGTCTCACAGTTTGCTGATTACATCTGATACAGTTTTATTTTCCCGAAATTTTCACTATACTTTGAACCTGTTTAGGGATACTATGGTTTTCTACAGTAGATGGTAGCACCATACAAACTGAAAATTCTGAACAAACCAGCTACGGTTCGAACAATGTCAGAGCTAAAAAGCTAAAATGGCTAAAAACAACAGCGTCCAAAAGAGCAAAAAGTAAAATATTTAATGGAGGAGTTGCCGTTATTGGATCCGAACTACAACTGATGACATTCGTCTCACAGTTTGTTGATTAGGTATATCTGATTTTCCCGAATTTTTCACTATACTTTAAACCTGTTTAGGGATACTATACTTTTCTAAAGTAGATGATAGCTCCGTACAAACTGAACTGAAAATTATTCTGAACAAACCAGCTACGGTTTGAACAATGTCAGAGTCCAGAGTCCTTACTTAACCTCGGATCATCTGTACAAATTTCCGTCCTGCTTCTTCACGATTCGGGTAAATGTTTGTGCCAGCTACTGGGTGTGCTTGAGGGACCTTCTCTCCTCCCATATATTAACTGGTAGCAATTTCAGAAGGTGTTTCCGTAACTTACTAGCATTTTGCAATGTCCTGTCTGTTCATAACATTTAACGTAGACACAACACGGCAGACTGACACATCCGACAACTTCTCGCCGAGTTCTTTCTTATTCTAGAGTGAGAGGTCTTCTTAGAGCTTTGGAAAATTGACTTTGTAAACGGAACGTGGTTTCTCTTTGAATTTTTCAGACACCCTTTGTTTGCGTTCCTCTCTTGCTCTGTCATTCAGTGAAGTATCTTAAAAAATAGATATTTAGATCGCCAGAATTACACATGTGCGTATTTTATTAAAGGTGCTAAATGTAAGGTAGTTAGTATTGATGAAGCGCCATGTGATGTTATCAGTGAAAATAATTTAAGTGCTATTTTTTTTGATAAGTTAAAGTGACACTTTTAGTCACTTTTAAATGTTCATCTTACGATTTTCTGAGGATACAATTGTTAGTAGTACGTATATTAAGTCGTTTCTAATAGCGATAATCATATGCAGTTAAAAGTTTAAGAATTAATGAAAAGACTAACTGCAGAATGTAACCTACTTGGACTCTTATGAGCACCACTAATTTTGAATCGAAAGAGCTCCTTTTTTGAATGGTAGACACCAAAGTTTACCTGTACAACATCTATGTGGACACTTCCTTGTTATACTAAAGGAAAATAATAGAACTAAATTAGTAAATGAAAAGAATTAACACTGTTGAAGAAATAAATTCGAGAATAAGTGACAAAAAGACATATAACTAGCACAATTATACAGTGAACACTGGTATAATAAGAATAGGAGCTCACACCCAACAATGTGATAGCAACTTTTGGATAATGAACACAAGAATGTCACGAACTTACAAATCACAAATTTACTAAGCTGGGGGAGGAGAGGGAAGAAACACCGACTCCGTATTTTATTTCCCACAATTTTGTCCTAATCTTCTGATGAAGTCTTCTAAGATTCTTGAAAGATTTTTCCACTAGGTCTCCAAAATTGTAGGGTTAAAGTCACCACAACCCGTTCTTTGATGTCAAGTAATTGGACGTTGGTAATCGGCAGGTAATAGTAGATTCCTGTTATCATCACTTGTACGGGAACATCTTCAAATCTTTTGACAACATACGCTGCAATTATATTCGTTTGGCGTCCAATTGCCAATGCTTGTACAAAACCCCAAATTATACTTGCGCACAATGGCAGTAACCTACGCTCAAAATAGTGTTGAGTTAAAATCACTCATTGTAGTAAAACAGACGTCAAAATCAGGATGACACAAATCTTCTAGCAGGGTCCACCATATACGGGCCACTTAATATGAAATGCGAAATTGCTTTATAAAAGATAATGAGCAAACAGCAGCAATCGATGCAATGATCTGGAAAAATAGTTCATGAAAAAAAATTTTAATCACGATAATAGCTAACACTGCTATTTATTTTTATTTGTTGTCCCGTAAACTGTTTGGGCCTTTCTCCATTGCTCTTTTTTTTATCAGAAGATTTGAGATTGCAATGAAGCCCCTTTGAACTAATCTATGGGTGATGAAACAGTAAAGGATGCATTATAGTAAACTATAGTGTCAGATACAGAGAGCGATTAAATGTGCATCCAAACGATCGAACCAAACTAGTAGAAATCTATTTGAAGATCGCCCCGCCGTGTAGACTTGACAAGGTTCCAGCTGTAATAAGTACAAATCGATCCACCAATATAATTTTTAATGGGAGATGTGGCAATGACCATACTTCCACATGCCACTAAGCTTGTTCATAAAAAATACTAAATACTCTCGAGCAGATTGTATTATCTTTATATACATCAATTTCCGCCCTTCGTAGAATTTTAATTTAAGAAATTGCTCTGGTTACATTCCGTGTGCGTCTTCTGCAAATGTTTGCAATAGCAAATGAGGTTCATATATTGGAAAATTCAATTTTTCGACCTTTGGAAACTGCTTAATTAGTGATGTGTTTGAGGATAACTGTGACTGCCTCAGTCAATACAGTGACTCTTCGGAAAGAACTTACATGTCTCCACTTCATCTACACTCACTATATACGTAGTGATATCCTAAACTTTCACATTTAACTTTATAAGCATTGCAAACGTGGTAACAGCACCTCGTGTGAACATCGTATAACGGAAAAAATAGCTTTGTAAGGATACATTTTTTATTGTATATTTTGTTTTGTCCTTAATTGTAACTTAAGTAAGTTCTAGTTAGGTTATTACGTTTTCTGTAGGGTTCTTCGCAAAAATTTGCACCAAGCATCACATTAATAAAGTACGCAATGAGATCAAATCAGTTATATATGTTTTGTTAGACGCTCTTCAGATCAAATTACTAAATATTGTTAAAAATTTGTTCATTCTCGTGTACAAGGAGCTGTGGATCCTTAAGGTATTAACAAAAGAAGTACACAATAGTATACAAAAATTCCAAAATATACACAGCCGTAAAATGTAACCAAATTTTCTTACCTGCCAGTCTTTGTGATAATCATTTCAGTCCCTAAATCATTAAACTTGTCCCACAGGTCTTTGGTTTCTAAATGACAAGTAACGTTCCTAAGCTCCTCGCAATTCCATCTTTCTTGTAGTAATGGATTACGATAATTAGTTGGCGATCGTCTCCCGCCCGAATGACTTGCAACTCCCGATTCAGAAGTTGAAGAAACGTCGGCTGGAGACTCTCTTCCACTTTCTATATCCGTTGGTGGCACTATTGTACAATCTAATCCTACAGGTTCCGGTGTCGTCGCAACCGATGACGCCGAATTCTCGACAAACTTTTCTGAAACAATAAAATACTTCATTTAAAAGAACATTTGGGAATTATTGGTGAAAAATTTATAAAAACCGACCAAATTCTCCATTAATAATAATCTCGTAATACCGAGAAACACTCTATTTGTGTAATCATTATTTGGGTATACATTTGTTTAACAACTGCAGATATCAGATCGGATTAATGTTTTATGATCGACCGAACAATTTACTACTTTCGATATTAAATTACTTATGCTGCCAATAAACTTGATTGTAATTGATTACAAAATCTATAAGTACAATAGATATTAAATACTCAATCAAAAGATATAAATAGAATAAATGCTTTTCTTTAATTGTTAAGCTGATGAAGTTAAGCAGAAGAAGAAACTAAGCAGGATGAATCAAAACGATGGATTATTCATACAATGATTATTAAATAGATAGTAGTAGTGGTGGTACTTCTAGGAAACATACAAGTACGATGACATTTATTCAATAAATGAATCCGCGGTCATCTTCATCGTATCTTGTAGTAATGCAAAGACCATGATCGCCTTGAGTGTACACTGAGGATCAAATATTATATCTGGAGCGTGAACATAAACATTTCCAATACCCAGCAACAATTATGACCATTACCAAATGAATTTGATTAAATTCACTTCACATATACAGTCCACGGTGTCACGTGACGTCACGTGTATTGGTGTAGAAATATCTTAAAAGTGCAAATTCAACTATCACAAACTTTGGATGCGGCACATATGTAAAAGGATTTTGTAACGATATTGCCAAATGTTGGTAACATTGTAGGACATTTTGTGCTGTCAATTGAACATCAATTAACAAAAATCCAGAGTCTCCATACACTTTACGTATACCTACACAATTCGCAAGTTAGCAAAAACAGAATGGAACACACTGCTTCAAACACCATTATAAGGTAAAGGATGCATACAATCATTACAAAAAACCCATACGACATATGCAACATTCGTTAAAAACATTTCTTCTGTATTTGTTAAAGAGCTTTCCCTGAAAATACTTTTATAAACATATTTACCAAGATCTGACTTAATACTCGATGCCAAACCAAAAAACTCTATTGGAACATTTCCAAAACGCAAATTAATGAATAGTGTCTTCTACAATCAATGATTGTATACCAAATTCTCTGTTATATGTATATCATTACTATTATAGTTAAAGATTTGACAGTATTTTAGAAAAAAACGCTCTTCTCAAGTTATTGAAGTTATTATTGTTTTGATTTTGAATAAAATAGTGATCTTTAGTTTATTCTAGTCATTTTTAGCATGTACGCATATGTTCCAATTTAGTTTTGTGCTATTTTGGAATATTTGTGATATGCTGCAAATTATGTCTCGTTATTGTAGAACAATAAACCATATTATTATGTTTACGATTTCGTGTATTGTTCCCTTCCCTTTGAACGTGGAGCAGGTTAGTATGATCAGTCTTTATATTATTCAGTTGAGTGTCTCCTTAGATTGTACTGGAGCCTTCAACAGGAGTTGGTGACTTGGTTTAATGAAATGCTCTGTACTTGATTAAGGGCGACGTTTCCGCTAGAAAGGAAAACGTTTTAACCATTTTAACTTTTTATATTATACCCACTGAACACTGTTAATATAAACTATAAAGTGAGGCTACCATGGACGGAAAAACCATTTCAGTTTTTCTTGATGGTATGTATTGTAATTTTTCCACAAATATTGAATTTAAATCTATACATTTTTTGCGGATCTGTAACGGAATGTTTGCTGATACATTATCAGTGTGAGAATCGCAAATTTCACAGCGCAGCACTATGGCAATAGTTAAGCGAACTGTAACCGTCGGAAAACCTAAATTTTCTTGTTTTTAGGGATGTCCTTCACTCATTTTCTAAGGTTTTCCTTGCGAATCTAAATTGCGAGTGCTGTTAAATCAATTACCGATATACATATGTTTAAGGTTCAACCTATTAAATGATTCTTGCCATTTGAAAAGTGAATATGTCTATAGATTTTAACCAATACACAAGGACGTAATTATTATGACATAACAAATTATTTTTTTGAAAAACTTATTATTTTTCTGCCCCTTTTCCAAATGGAAAGAGGAATTATCTCTCGATTTTGTTTAATTTAGCTAACTTTAATGTAATCGATCAAATCTGTAGCAATGGGGTTTCCAGCCAACTGGCTTGGGGGGGGAGGGGGGTGCTATATTAGCGCCTTAACGGGAGTCTCGGGTATCGGTCCCTTCCATGACTCTCTAGCAGTTTTCAAAAAATTCACCGTCATTGGTAATTTTTAAGAATTAAAATAAGTGAGCTAAGGGGGGGGGGGGGGGGAATTATCCATTATCTAATTACCGCCCCTCAGCCTCAGCAGCTTTCTTTCCTTTACGGAGGTAAAAAAGTAAAATATGCCAAAAATATTTATTTTTGCGCGATACGTGTTTCTATGTCTACAGGATTCAGTGGTAGTTTCAGAGGGAGGGGGTAATTTTCCATTATCCAATTACTCCCCCCCCCCCCTCTGAAACTACCACTGAATCCTGTAGACATAGAAACACGTATCGCGCAAAAATAAATATTTTTGGCATATTTTATTTTTTTATCTCCCTAAAGGAAAGAAAGCTGCTAAGGCTCACAAAGAGATATGTTTATGGTGTATGGATTGCACGTGTAGTAATTGATTTAAAAAATTTCGTTGTGGATATTTTTGACTCAAAGATGACCAACGTTCTAGTCGACTTACTTGATAGCAATGAAACTTGATGAAGCAATCAAACAAAAACGGCCAGAATGAGCAATTCACAAAGGAATTGTGTTCCAAAGCAAAGCCTCACACATTTTTGGTAACTCGTGGAAAATTTACGGAGCTTGGTGGTTGATAGAAAGACGGTGTTCAGCTGTTCACGTGATCCCTTGACACTCAAAACTAGTGTTCTACAGATTTTTGTTACATAGTAAAGTTAGTCTCAAATGAATATTCGATTGCCTCTCCCCTAATACCAAAAGTGTAAAAAAGAACGGTACTGTGAGAAATCTTATACACCATTGGAGGTACATCATATTTTGCCAACTCTCGCTTCGATCTATTAGGAAACCATTATAAATTCCGGTTCCATAAGAAAAAAAACAGCTGTAATTACTCTAGAAGGACACTTTAAATTTTTGGGGACCCTTTTTGGATTGTGTAACGCTAAAAAAATGATTGAAAAATTCTTGAATCTCACCAAAGTTTAAATACTATATCCTATCTTGACGATATATCCTAATTCTTTCTAAATCAAAAGAAGGATTTTATTAGTTTAAGTGTGTTCTTAAATTTTTTGTTAAATATGGCTTTACTATAACAATTTTGAAATGATCATTCTTAAAAATAAAAGTTGTATTGCGGACGATGTTGATGGTTTGATGTTTTATTATGAATAATGTTGTATTCTTCACATTTTTACAAACTTTTCTATCAAAAGCGACTATTTCATTTGGAAAATTTGCTATTTTTAAGTACAGCAGCACACATAGATTACTGAAACTTATTTCTTGGAAAAAGATGAGTTCGTTGAATGGAACAAAGGTTATATTGAAGTGAGAAGACTTTTATTAGATTAATTTACTTTTATTTAATGCGGGCCAATAAATTTATAGAAATCAAATGAAGGAAATATAAAAAAATCAATTATTGAGTTTCAATTTCTTCTTGAAATACATGCAAAACGTCAATCTGCAGATATGCTGTCAGTAGCAAGGTCAATTGACTGATTCAGTTGGTAGTAAATGTACAAAGTTTGAATTGAAGAGCTTCAAACACGTTGTCGAATGTGCTGAGTGCTTTGCCAAAACGTATACACATTCAATTTGTACATATTTGAGTAGCGAAACAACCATAATGAAACTTGATAATTTGTCAACCCTTTAGTGTATCTATTTACAATTTGTACCAATTGTACCATTAAATATGATGTACCAATCGGATTAGACGCAATCTATCAGCTAGATTTGCATATTCCCACATTAACAATAATAATAATAATAATAATTAAAGTAAAATATTTTCAAACCCTTGAAGTGGGATACGGCGTAAATGGGAACTCTGGGATCGCTTCGGGCTAAACCCTCAAATTTACAAAATTGATTCACAAAAATCTTCCAGCTGCAAACCCGTTTACGACGAAACGCATTTGCTAATAATGTCAATTGTGGTTTAGACCTAAAAAAAAATGAAAAAAAGTTAAGGATAATTACTTGCTAGAACTAACGCACTTTCAGTGGACGTATTCATTGCTCTCGAATTTCATGTCATTGAGTACTTTACTCCCTGTTTTTGATCAATTCACAACTTTTGTTCCAAAATACGTGGAAATAAAATAAGTAGGTAAATCTTTTGCAGAGCAAATTTATCATTTCAAAACATTCGCTTTTAATTACGTGCAAACACCATTATTGACGAGAAGAATGTGAATTAATATAATTTTGGTTAAATATTATCACGTGATATTCACCAAGTGTGGAGGGACCAAAATAAATTAGAATTTTAAATTTGTCCATAATGCAGCACAAATGAAAAGGTTTCACTAGCAATTCTAATTACTAATACATGCAGAAACTGGTAATTACGTAATTCCAGAAGTTACTCGGCAAATAAATGCAAATTACTGATTTAATTAGATAATAGTGCATACGCTTTCAATACTAACTAATAATTTTGTCAATTGCTTCCGTTGTACTTTTCCAGTTTTCCCGATGTGTAAGTATACAAAGGGTTAAAATTGCATTTAAATTTTTTATTGTTTTATTTCACATTTCACCTTTTTTTTTATAATTAAGGGCGAACTAAAAGTAATTTAGTTTTATTTCTGCGGGCCGCAGTTGATTATCTACCAAAAATAAATTACAAGAACCTAGTAATATTTTGCGTAGCACACCGTGAACTTTTACTGCTTTAAAACCTTTAATTACTTACGAAGCAATAAAAATTATATACGATTTCCTTAAAGGGTAGCTAATAACTTTTAACACCATATGCGAGAAAAATTAAAACGTTACCTATACGCATATGTAGATTGGAAAATATAAAATACTAGAAATTGTCACGTAAAGAAAAAAACTTTATGTCATTATTCCTTCACGCCATTCAGTCGCCCTCGGCTTCTAACAACCGTGAATGTTTCGTTAAAGCGTGTAATATTTTTTGCTACCGCCGAGCCTTTTTCTTTCGGAGCAATTTATTACATTAAATTGTAATACGTAACTGACAAAATAACACTTTATGAGCTTATGAGAATTTTAAAGGGCCAATTTCTTTCTATTTTATTTAGTAACATCTTTAACTTCAAAAGGAACGAGACTTTTTTTTCACAAAAGGAAAACGCCAGCTGAAAAATAGGTTAATGGCAGATATTTATCCTTTTATTATTGATGATATAACTGAAAATGTTTTAAGAAGAAATACATGTCATACAAAACATCAAAGAATTAAAGTCCCATAAATGCTGTCAATAAAATGAAATTTAATAATGTTTATAACGAAAAGTAGGATGATGGTGGGTTGGTGTTTTTCCAACAGTGCTTCCACACGTACAATATTCATCGTTAAACCATAAACGAATATTAACAACATGCTCCGGCGCCGTGCTTAAAAAAGTGTTTAAGAACGTTAAATTATGACCATTTGCAATAACTGTTGCGTGATTTTTAGCTTTAACTTATAGATATTTGCCGAATGTTACGAAATGTACATCTCCTGCTCTACCGGTGGAACAAAACAATGTTGCCAGTCAGTTTCAGCAAACTCGTTTCCCACCGTATTTTCCTTTAATTTTATTTTTATAATTGGGCGATAAAACAAAATACATAATTCAAACTAAGGCTATTATCTCGGAAACTATTACCTTTAGATATAGGACAATGCTGCCAATGATTGAATAGTAAAGATTTTTTTGTAGTCCAGTCAACGAACGGCTGAAATCGAATTTTTTAATTACGCCTGCAAACCAGGTATTAAATCCAAATTTGCAGGAAAAAAAACGTCCGGGAAAGGTGAAAAATGGATACCTACAAAGTGTGGAAATTCCTGTGTTTTGCTTCTTTCACTATTATTTAAGGAACGGTAAGTTATATCGAAAAATTTTCAGTATAAAAGTTGTAGAGCGGAAGATTCTGCGTTGGAATAAGTTATTATATGATAATTTCGGTACGGTATTTCCGTTGTAACAACGAATTTCTAGAACTGTCGTCTTAAAAGCGAGAATTCCAAAGCGACAGCAGCGCTAACTATTGTACATTATTCTATCCTTTTCTATACGTTATACGACACTGTTTGCAGAAGCGAGAAAGAACGTATGCAATGCTGTTTCGTGAGGATTGCCTGAATCTCCTTTGGCTGTGTTATAAGTAATCCCACAAGCCGGTTCGGGTCCTATGAATGGTTTTGCGCTTGCCATTCTCGCAAGCTCGTCAGCAACCTGGTTACCTGAGATTCCCGCGTGCCCAGCTGCCCACATTAGTGTGACTGAGTTGCACTTACCTAAGTGTGTTTAGCATTTGTGTGCATTCAAGGACTAGCCCTGAATTTACCACATATGAGTCTATTGCTGCAATCGCTGCTTTGCTGTCTGTCACTATAAAGATTTTCCTTTTGATAAGGTTCTCTTTTAATAGTTGAACAGCCGCTGTCAGGATTGCATATACCTCGGCTTGGAACACAGTCGCTCGTTGTCCCAGGCATACAGAAATTCTGCAGCCCCGTCCACTGCTCCCGTATACTCCAGAGCCAGTGCCCCTAGTGGTTTTGGAGCCGTCTGTGTAATACACGATTCTATTCATCTTCGCTTTACTGGTATTGCTCTCCCAATCGTGCCGAGTGGGGATTGTTGTCTTAAACAGTTTGGTGGGACAAACTGTTTTGGGTATCCTCTCAGTGTTCATACTAAGGGTTTTATCTTTGGAGATTTCGTCAAAAGTGAGTAAGTGTCCCTCCTTTGACGATCCCTCCTCGCCGTTAACTCTCAGCCGGTATGCCCCTCTGAGCGCCTCTTCCCTAATTGCTCGGTTTAGTGGCGGTAGGTTCAAGAGGGTCTCCATAGCTGCCGCAGGGGTCGTTATTATTGCCCCTGTAATTCCAAGGCAAGCCCTACGCTGCAGCTTGCACTCTTTTAAGTAAGTACGTACTTAATGACCTGGTTATATTTACAAGGGGTGATTAGATTACTATGCAGGGTGTCGCAGTGCAGAACTGACCGAAAAAATTATACTATGAATGATAGAGGTTGTCACTAAAAAACTTATTATAAACTTGGTCAATTCCTCTTCGCTTCGAAGATATCGATGGGAATTGTTAAAAAAAGTAAATAATAAAAGAGTAATTAATCCACAATGAATTAATATAAAAACAAATTTACAACAATTATCCAAATTGAGAACCTCCACTTCCTAAACATACATCTACAAAACCATAGAATCCAGTTAATTTCCACCATTTCATTTCTAAGAGAACTGGTAGCTATAATAAATTATTCTGTTCATTAAAACTTCGCACGTATCTGACATACAATTTCTATACACATACTCGATATTTAAGACATCCCCACAATAAGAAATCTATAGGCGATAAATCGGGCGCTCTAACCGGCCATTGTATAGCATCTCCTCGTCCTATCGATCTTTCGGCAAAATATAGTCGTTAAGAAACATCTATATTTGCCTCCCAAAGTGTGGTGGTACTCCAATATGTTGGAACCACATACTTCGTCCAACGCCCAAAGGAATATCATCCATTAATCTGGACATTATTGTTAGTACCATTTCTTGTGAATTGTGCCCCATTCGTAAAAAGTGAAATAATCTAACGATCTAACGATAAAGCTCATCGTGTAAAGAACACGCTATTACTGAAATATTGCAAATAAACATCCATATAACGTTTTTGAACAATTTTAACTGAAATTTGAAATGTAGGTTCGTGGAAGGATGATCAATGTATTTGCAATATTTCTGAAACCTTCTTAATGTGCCTATTCAAAATCTCTTCTGAAAATGCAAAATAACGAGTGTCCCAACAAGAGCGCCGGATTTAAATTTGCCGCCATTTTGTTAATACAATTTTTTGGGCGGTTGTCACGTACAGACCACGCGATTTAAGAATATGGAGAAGTATTCAAACGAACAATGTTTAATTACTGTAAAAACACATTACAAAAATGGTAAAAGTTTTGCGAAAACAGTTCACCGATTACGTCAAGTTTTCGGTCCCAATTATTAACCAAATGGATCGACAGTGAGGCGTTTAATTACAAAATTTGAAATCAATTTTACGCTGATGGATCAGAAGACCATTTTTCGTCGTCGTCCTTGTCGCTCACTAGAAAATATAGCCACAGTAAGGGAATCTGTGGCCGAGAATGCAGGAACTTCCATTAGGCATCGTGGTCAAGAATTAAACATTTCCAGAAGCACTATGCAACGAATTTTGGTAAAAGATCTGCATTTGCAGGCGTACAAGGTTCAATTGGTGCAGGAAATCAAGCCAAGGGACCATACCCGGTGTCGGCGATTTGCTGATTGGGTGTTGGAATATCAAATTAATGCCGATTTTTCGAAGAAAATTATTTTTTCAGATGATGCAAATTTTCAACTCGACGGATACGTAAATAAGCAAAACTGTCGGATTTGGGGTGTTGAAAATCCTCGTGTGATACTCGAACAACCATTGCCTCCACCACGAGTAACCGTTTGGTGCGCAGTTTGGGCGGAGTGATTGGGCCGTATTTCGCTGAAAATGCGGCTGAAAATGCGCTAACTGTTAATGGTGTGCGGTATCGCGAAATGTTAACGGAGTTTTTGTGGCCCGAATTAGATGTAATTTTTAATTGATGTGGGGAGACATGTTTTTCCAACAAGACGGTGGAACATGCCACACAGCACGTTAAACAATGATGTTACTGGAGACCAAGTTTCCAGGCCGTGTGTCATTTCTCGATTTGGCGATCAACATTGGCCACCAAGATCGTGCGATCTAACACCAATGGCCTTTTTTCTTTGGGGCTATCTGAAGGAAAAGGTGTAGGCGAATAAGCCTGAAACAGTTGAACCTTGAAGAGGAAATACGGCGCGTTATTGATGAAATACAGCCACATTTATGCGAAAACGTTATTCAAAATTTCAACAAAAGAATAAGCCTGTGCCAGAGGTTTCGAGGTGGCCATTTGCCTGATGTTGTATTTCACGTTTAATCGGAACTATTTTTCTTTATGTTGAAATAAAAATGTTTGCTTCATTCAAAAAATGAATGTGGTCTTCTTTAAAATTAAATCCGGCGCTCTTGTTGGGACACCCTTTACAATGATAGTGAACGTTTCTATAGAAATAAGGGCTCGCGAATTTTCATAGTGAGTCTAGTAAGAAGACCAATCGGTTTCTGTAAAGATTAAATTAAATTTTCTACCGCTTCCTCAAATTAAGTTCCTTAAGGTTTGTAATATGATAAGTTCATGTTGTCACAATTCAAAAGTGCCAGTGGTAACCAAAAACCTTACATCATAAATGATCGTGGCTGAAAAGTTTATGAAACTTTCTATAAATGGTACAAGTACTGTAATATGTACTTCTATCTACAGAAAAGACATGAGACTTCCACTTATTACGTGTTACCCTTTCAGTAGAAGGTTCCCAAAATTTGGAAGATTACGTATTTTTCTTATATTAATTTGTTGGCTAAACCCTTATTTTACTTTATCACGTTGCGTAAAATGATAAGGCCACGCATTGGCTTTTATAGCAGTTGGTTGGTTCCTACCTTGTTATTATATTAACCTAATATTAATTGGGGCCGAATATAAAAGAAACCTACACATAGAATAATCGAAATATTGTATTGTCTTAGATGTCATTCCTTTAACTCTTAGGTAAGTCATACACAACGATTGGCCGCAATTGTATTTACACGTCAATCAATGCTTCGTACAATATCATTGAACAATACTTTTAAATTAAAAGTAAACCCACGATACTGAGATGAAACAATGATTCGTAATGAATAGGAATTAAAATACTACCTATAATGATTGAATGAATAAATGAAACGAAAGGCCATTTTGATTCTTTCCTTGTTGTAAGAGACTTTCCTTAGGCGGAACTAGAGAAAATGTCGTACATCAAAACCGAATTGACATTTATATAAATGAATTTACCTCATATAATAAGTAGGTAAAAAGTTCGTAACGAATAACACGTAGTAGTACACCAAAGGCAGAAAAGTTTACCTACTTGAATTTGAAAATTTATTTTAGATTGCTATTCAACCATCTACACTCTACAGTGTAGGTAATCAAATTTGGTGAATGTTATGGGAACATACAAATTCGTATTTTCTGTCACAATATTCATCGAAGTGTATATAAAAGCTAAAGAAGAAAGTATAATTACATAATGCTCACGATACTATGGCGTTGAGATGTTAAAAAAAGTTATTTACGTAATGGCATACTGTAAATTATGCATCCTTAATGTTTGGCTTGTATAACGTAAACCATTTAAAGAATCCTAGACTTATTCATGTATCAGCTTGTAGGTGATATACCTAATCTTAAAAACTGGTCGAAACGTGCAGCTTTGATTGGAGAAATCAGTGCTTAAAATTGTTTATGTTTAGAACTAGAGCTCTATGCGAAAGACAAAATAAGTATTTAAAAAGTTTCGCAGCACAACCCAATTGCTCTCATCCTCTTCTTGAAAGGTAATTTCGCAAAGGTAAATAAAGGTAAATGATCATAGAGCACCTGACTGCAGTAGATTGTGACTTACAGCCAATGTTCTATGCCTAATTCGACTTTGGCTTGAAAAACTAGAATAGTGCGACGTAACCCTTGTAAAAGTACCTACAGGAATGAAAGCAAAAAAAAGTAGTAAACCAAATATAGTTCTGTAAAAATAGGATGAAGTGACATGGTAACTAAAAACAAAGAAGGTATAAAAAACGTACAAAAACCTTCCATGTCTTCAACATTCAAGTCATACCTACATAAAATTTTGCCTGGAAATTATGGAACACGTTTTCACCTTTGTACCTAAGCGTGTTTGGCAAGGATAATTTCTGAAAACCTAAGTATTACTGAGTCGGACGAAGCTCACGTTCTTATGACGGGTTTTGTGAAGCATAATTTTCCTTACTGGGAGATTGTACGAACTTACCGTTCTATGGCTCCAATAAGGTTGATTTTCTTTGAAACTTGTGGGTAATTCAACAAGTCGTTTATTACCCTCTTAAGACATAACATTATGGCGCATTGTGGCATTCTTTAACGGTCTAACAGAAATTATACCCTCATATGTGTTTATTTACAATCAGCGCTTTTAAGTGTTTCTGTTATGTTATGTTATGCTGTGCCAATGACATTGAAGACGGTCACACCTACCGATCAGTGAGTCGAACGTTGGGTGTATCAGTATATGTGATCCACCGTGATGTGCAACGACACAGACAGACATGATCTTATGCGCGAGCAAGGCAAACACGTGTCGTAGATGACCGTTTTGTAAGGGTGCAAACTTTGAGAAATCGTCGTCAAACGACTGTTGAGACCCGAAATCTCTTGGAATAAGTGCGTAACGTCCATATAAGTGAACGAACAGTGAGAAGAAGGTTAAATGAAGAAGTCATACGTGCCAGCAAAAGCGCCAAAACTTGAGGTGAGTCTTCAAGTTGCAAGATTAGCGTTCGCTCGTCAGCATCAAGATTGGTCCCATGAATGATGTCAAGTTTTATTGTCTGACAAAACCCGTTTTTGCGTAAATTTCATCGATGGATGTGGAGGTATCGATGAGACCATTACCATCGAGCAAATTTTACCGAAACGGTGGAGTATCCGTTATGGTGTGGAGTTGCATAACTCTGACAGGACGCACCGGCTTGGCCATCATTGATGGCGGTTTTATGACTGTACACAGGTACATAACGGAGATCTTGAAACCCCATGTAATACCTTTTGCTCCATTCATGGGCCCGTGTTTATGCACGATAACGCAAGACTTCACACTGCTCACGTGGTGCCTGATTATCTAAATAACGAAAACAATTATTGTTACATTACAAAATAATTTTGTAAAACTTAAATCATACCACTTCTTATCCTAAAATTGCTCTAAGAACATTGTTCGGATGATAACTTTAATAAAAAATGGCGATTTAAAAAAAACCAGGAAGAAACCGAAAATCGCCAAGAGTAGTAACACGTAATATGGTCTGTTAACAAAAGACATCGTTTGTACAATTGGTTATTTAATGACAAATATTACTTAAGTGATTATTAAATATAAACAATTTTTACGCCAAATGGTTCGAAAGGCCGCGGGCACCCACTTAAGATAGGTACGTACGCAAAGCACGAAATCATGCGCATCTGTTAATGATAAAAGCGTGACACTTTTTTATCACCTTATGTTGTTTATAATTATTTAAATACGGATATTATTTTTTTTTTCAATCAAAGTAAGTTCTATAAATTGTATAATTGTTGCGTGTATCACGCGATCTTTTTCTCAATGAGGAATTATACCAAAGGGGTTTTAAAATTAAATAAATAATTTACTTCGCTACTTTTTTTCTAATCAAAAATTTTGACTTTTAAGGTAGCGTTTGGAATTTATAATCACCAGCTGCTCTTATAAAGCTTCAAATAGATGTAACTTTGTTGTTTATTGGGGAAGTCATTCCTTAGCCGTTAACTATTAATTCAATTGTAAATTTAGTGTAATCGTTACCTTTATGCTGTGATTATCTATTTTTTAGTCAGCTATCGTTATAATTAATCTAAATTATTAATGAAAGCAATTCTAAACTTTTTTACTACTTTAGAACGTTTGTGATAAAGAAAAAAGCTTAAATGGTTGTTTGGGTGGGTTCGGAGGTTTTTATACTTTTACCGTCATAAAAATTGCTATTTTTATATTATTTATAACGTAATGTGAGCCATTATAAGATACCACATAAAATCAACCGGTGTTAAGATATGTCCAAAGTTACATGTAAATACGTAGAAAAATCATACTTAATGGATGAAAATTAGAGGTTAAGACTAATTTATTTTCAATCATTTAACGTGAAGAAATCCTGTTTATAGGCATTTTGCATAAGCTCTTAATAGTTATCCTATTATTTACTTTACATAAAAAATTGCATTTCAATAAGGAATGGATTATTTACGTACAGAACAGATTAATGTTATAAGTTGACGGATTTAACAGTTATTTTAATGTGCAATGGGTATCCTAAACGTTCGTGCTTATAACTAATGTATTTTCAAACAAAAGAAGTTTTACAAATCACGCAGCTTGCGCCGATAAGCATCGGTCAGTAAGGCCAGCATAGATTTTAAGCTTTATAAATAAGTGTGGAACAAGTGTTCTACGCCAACTAAACATGTCGTAAGCCTTGATCACTTCAAAAAGTAAGCATTTATATAATCTTAACCCACTAAATAATAATTACAGTTGTGTTTCTATACTGAAATCGGATTCGAACCACAGCTTTTTAGTGCAAATCAAACAGTTAGAAAGAGAAAAACAGTGTCACTATTAAAGAACGAAACCTGTAACATACTGGTCCGAGACCGGCGTATTGCACTCTCCGTCGACAAACAATCGTCAAAATGGTTCATACATACGTCTTGACAGTTGCCATTCTTCATAGATGACTGCGGATCAAACTGTACAGATCTCGGTAAATTCCGAAGGGTTACCACCAGTGGAAGAAGTAACTCCAGCTCTATATGCCTCGTCCACGTTGGCGCTCTGTATATGTGAAAAGTCAGTTCTTAGGATCTTAGATCTGGATTTTCATTTCAACCGCAAAAGATTATGATTGTGCAAGGATTATAACAAAACGACGCCAACGTCACGGGGTGACATGCAGAGTTGCTGTAAAACGACATTTTTAGTACCTGCCACTAGAAAACCACAGCATCAACCTTTAAGAAAACATTTTAGCTGAACTTCTGAAGAAGGACAATTTCTGATTTCTGACTTCTGACTAATATGATTTGTGGCAGCTCACTATTAATTTCTATCAGGAATATTACAAAATGATCAACTGTGCCAGTTTGCGTTTTCAAAAACGGTACACCTCCTTGCCAGATTCTCTCCATTGTTTAATGACCAAATAGAAATTCATATCATATTTTGCTGCTTCGCGGGTACGGTGACCGTCAATGATCATTTCGAAAGATTCGAGAATAATAAATTTAGCACCGAGTATCAGCAAGAGAGGCACAGGATTTCTACACCCACTATACACAAAATGTAAATCGTTTTCATAATGGCAGATGCGTCAAGCGTCAGCAAAGCTCTTGTAGGCTAAAGGTAATAAAAAAGAAATGCAAATTTTAATTTTTTAACCATAATACTTTTGCTTGGAGAATCGTAGAGAACTTTCCCAAAAAAATTATTTTCGTCTTTAAAACACCTTTAAAAAAAACTCACAGTTGCCCTATCATCCCATGTAATATTTTGAAGTTACTGCACCCCCCTTCATGTTCTCACCAATAGGATGGAGGATTGGTGACAACCTGCACCATAAATATCTTTTATGATCCCATACAACTTCAAGATATTTTAACTTTCTTTATAGACTAGCTCGAAAGGTATGTAGGTGAACCGAGACTTTTCTACCACCCTGTGTAACGTCATTTCAAATCGATCAACGTTCATTTGCATCCGATTACAATATATCCGAGCAGACTGTATAGAATGTGATAGGTATTACTGTTGCCAACTGAAATAGGAAACCTTACGTTGTTTCTGGTAACAGAGAGCGAAAAATCAGAGAGTATCCTAACATCGTCGTCATTAACGCGATGCAGACCAGATGAAGAGCCTCTTGCCTTATTAATCTGTAACACTTTTGGTTGACAACAACGTAGGGCTAATAATCTTATTAAAGGAGACATGGAAACTCTCTCATACGTTTGCTTCCTTTGGAAAATCGTGTTTTGAGTTTGAATTTCAAAAGCTTTATTCTACCTGCATTTAATGACTAATGTTTTTTAAGTTTGTTTAAAAAAATAAAAGGAAAAAAGAAGAGGAAAGCTCTCTTCACCAACTTCTACTCAATTGCCCTAACGTGTACTACCACATGCGCAGTTCAGTTCGTACACAAAATGGCACCGGAGGTGAACACTATCCAGGGACAGAAAAAAGGTTCTCAAATAATAGTAGTGAGAGGTAATTGCTTCAGTGAACTCAATTTTAAGGTGAAAAAGTGCGAAAGAAAATTAATATATGCTGCATTCTTCCTCTGCACTTTAGTGTTCAAACAAATGCTGATCTTTGGTAAAATCGATCTTGGTAGTGGTCTGTCATTGTTCAAAGTAAATAATGGAAAATCTTTGCCTTCAGCAGTTCGTGCAAAACTTTATCTCGATAAATTCGTATCACAGTTTAATGAATTACATCAGTTTGCAGGCGCTATTTGGACTGTTGGTCTAAATAAACCCTTCCTTCACCTTGTTTCGACGTAATCTTTTTGAGCATCTTCTTACTTTGGTAAGATGTGGTCAAGGTCTGGTGCTTAGACATTTTGATGCGTTCCTACCAGATTCCTTTTTATCTACGATTCCCGCAGTGTTTTTTAAATTAAATGCTTGGTGAGAATAAACCAACATTACGATGTCTTCACAAGCTGATAACGTGCAACCGTGCAACGGTATATTTAAAACTCAAGTACACCATTATGATAGCAATTTCTCGCTCAAACTCTCGTAGTGTTCCCATGTCTGATTACAGTCTCTTGTCACACATCTTCTGCCATCCTTCATGACTTTTCTTCATTATACAGAAGGATGACAGTGACAGTCATCTGCTCCTACAGCTTAATAGCGCTCACTACATCGGTACTTCAAGAGAACACAGCTTACGTTACTTTCTTCATTGCTTGCTACTTTCTAATTGTTGTTGATGTGGCCTCCTCTTCATGCATTCATTCGCGTCCCTCTTGTCGAGTTGGCGTGTCGAAAAATGGTGTGTCAGCTTCATCGCCTGTATCAATTTTCGACAAAATTTGGTGTCCACCATTCTTAAGCAATGTTAGAGTTTCGTGGTAAATTGATACTCGTTCTGCTTTTTGAAAATCTGTAAGATGTTGGGGTACAAAACGACTTACGACTTGGATAGATACGGTGGTCGTGTGGTTTTCACAGATGAGGATCCAATCCCCTATACGGCGTAACTAGTTCTGTTATCTGCTTCCATAATCTTCTTCACAGCAGTAATGTTTTTCTCTGTCACCGCGGTAATGGGAGGGCTTGCGCCTTTCGAGTGATCAATTATTGTAGTTCTTCGACGTTCGAATTCCTTGCACCATCTGTAAATTGGTGCCAGGGGGGGGGGGGGGGCTGATCGCCAAATGTGGATTTTAAAATTTAATCGCAGTCATACAAACTTAAACCTTTCTTAAGCTCATAATAATAAATGATTATGCGAAAATGTTCTCGAGTTAATGTCATTTTTTCGCTACATTTGCGAAACTTAAAACTATCTTTTATAAATTCTATTTAAGATAAATTAGCAAATAACGCGGCAAATGTCAAGTAAAAAGTTGCTGTTACTGAGGCCACATTGTTTGTTTTCCATGGTCTACCTAAGTTGTTCACTCCCAATAATAATGGCTTGTCCCTCGTATACCTATAAACCAAAGAGAAGCCGAGTGAGTGATAGTAATATCTAAAAAATGTAATGATTTTTCACACACTCTCTCTCCATGGAAGGCATTTAAGTGAATTGTGAATTTTTATATCTGTCACAATTCGGAAATTTAGAAACATCGATTCTTAAACAGTATCAGTACATGTCGCTGCTTTTAAAAAACAAACTGACGTACGGTAACCATATTCGAGGAATGGTGTAAATATTAAATATTTCTATGAAAACGTGTCAAATTGTACCGGAATCTCATTTTCGGCCACTAAAATATACCAAAAACGGTAATTTACCTTGCGCACGTTAATTGGTTCAGAACATAAGTATGTCAAACTATCAGTTTTATCTCATTAGCTATAATGTTGTTATTGACATTTATATATAATTAGCTATTATTATAAAAAATGACAATGTAGCGTTCATTAAATTTTTATATTACGGTTTTAAACAAATAATAACATTAAAAATGTGAACAGATCAGGATATTAGCATGAACCATGTTGGTAATCATAGTGTTTTAGCCTATTTCTTACAACCTTCAGAGCAGGGCCGGATTAACGGGAAAGCCCCATTAGATAGGGGGCCACCATTAAAAAAATATTTTAGTAAAAAGAAATAAATTTATGTATTTGCTTATTTAGAATATTTATCTAATTATTTACTTGTACCTATATTTATTTACTTACTTTATATTAATATGATTTTATTTTAATGTTTATCTTGTAAAATAATTTCGATAAGTTCCTTCACGTAAAGAGTTCTGGCCCTACAACTCTTTAATCCGGCCCCGCTTCAGAGTGATAAAGAGGTTTGGCTCTCGAATGATAATTCATTCAGTAGTACTTATATCTATTTCGAATTTTTGTAAATCCTTAGGTATTCAATCCTCCCAAAAATTCAGCTTGAGGTTTATCGCTCTCTAGAGATAATTAATTATCGGAGTTTAGATCTTTTTTTCCTTTGTTTTCTATTTTTGAAATGAATGAGAGTGGTAATTCGATAAACAGCGACCCCTTATAGAGTTAGAAACCCATCTCCAACATGGGCGCCCATACAGTAATTTCCAGGGGCGGGGGGCAATTTGGAGAAGATTGAACAATTAGTTATATTTAAATGAAAAGTTTCGTTATTTAAGAAATTTTTGCTGCTTATAGTCCCAGTCCAGGGGATGGGGACTGCCCCCTCTTACCCCTCCTTATGGACGCCCATGATCTCCAATAACCCGACAGTTGTGGTACTTCAAGAGCACATGGAGAAAAACATCAAAATTGAATACAGGCCCTGCCCATTAATGTACTAAATGCGCCCAAAAATTAATTTTCCAATTCGAAAACCTGATGTCTAATAAAGTATTACGTAGGTCTTATATTACGTTATATAAAATTGCGAAATTTGATAGTGTTTCTTAGTATAAATTTACTTCTGCGTTGCATGTGCATAAATAACTAAATGGCGTTAGTACTTTTTTACAAGAATTTGTGCTAATTATTATGATCAAAAAATCGTTACTCATTACCCACACAACATTAATAAATTTTTGCAATATTATTTTCAAACAGAATATAATTAAATGCAAGTAATCTCACATTTTTTAAACATAAGGGCGCGTAACTATAAATTTATTTTAAAGTCTGCATTTATTACACTTAATTTTGCCATATACCGATCGTTAATTAAGATATAACTATCACCGGTTTATTTCTGGAAAATAGTTTAGATATTTTTAGTCTCATCTGGCTACATTACATTTTTGTTCTCATGCATTTTTTCGAACTGTAATAGATTTTACGTGAATAAATGAAAGCGAGATGGATATTTAATTATAAAAATATTGGTTGTATTATCTTTTTTTTTCGATCCGATGGTTTCGATTGGGTACCTACCTACAATTTTAGTTGTGCATGCAAAAAAACATTAAACTTGTATACTCACGAGTAAACAAATACAATAGAAGAGTAATTGTAATTTATGTCAATATCCGAAAAGACGGTATTCACTTAACCCACTCTGTCACCTTCATAACATTTGTTCTAATGATACCTTTTTTTTACTGACACACAATCGTTCCTAATGTATACCTTATTTTATATTAACCACTAATTTTATCGAACTGTGCGTTATTTGTTACTTTTCTAACATGCAATTTTTAGATTAGTAGCATATCAAATATCTAATACAAATATCGGGTGCCAACGGTGATTAACACCAAGTGTTACATAAACGTAAAATACGATTAGGACCATTAAGATCAATTCGTAATTGCCCCAAAAAAAGTACTTTTATGTATTCTGTTATGGTTTATGTTTATTCAATCAAGTTTTTTTGTCAAACCTATTCGTTTACTTGTGAACAAAGCTTACAAATCATAGGGTCCGCGAGTACACTTTATTTCTTGTTGTTATTTAAATTACTATTGTAACAAGAGCTGTATTTCGAAATACAACATAAATGAAAGCCAGTGACATATATGTGTACTGATCATTTTTGCACCTGAACTGATTTATTCGTATAAGTGTGAAAAAGAAAATGAAAAAGTCGAAAATGCATTTTGTTCCCTTAATTATTTTATAATTTAAACGAAAATCAGTAAAATATCGTTCTCAGTCAATTAACAAGCATGTTATAGACTTTACAACATATGTAATTTTTTAATATTTACATGAGATGTGCTAAATTTCAAGGTTACTTGCACGTATAGGTATATAGGGCAGGTGGACACAATTTTTTTCCAAACAGCGAATATATTAAGACATTTTACATTAGCGTTACAGTCGAATTAAAAAGTGAGTATTGCATATTTATTAAGTATATGAATCAGAAAACACGTTCCCAAATTTCCAAAAATTAGTCCAAAATATTTGTTTAGTATAGGTACCTACCTACCTTGGCGCAATACCTCTAAAAATAATTTTTTCTTCAAACGTCAATAAAAGATGACATTTTAAACTTCAACTGACAACGTTAAAGTTTTACTTTACCGCCGGCGCGCGGAGACAAAAGACTTTTGCATCCGTTGCGAGCGGATGCAATAGTTATTTTTGTATCTAGTGCGCGAAATGCCACTTTGGTGATCGAGAACTGATTTTTTTAACGAGGCGCAGCCTTCATAACGCCGCAAAAACAAAAACAAAACTACAATAACAATATAATACTAAATCAGACGCGTTCGGCTGGAAAGCTATTTTTCACTAATGATGACAGATTTTCTGTCGAAACGTGCACGATTTAATATATGTATTTTAATTAGGGTTTTTGGTTTTTGCAGTGTTGTGTTCAATGGTCACAAGGATTCCAGTCCTTCCAGTTGGCTCCATTACCATGAAGGCAACTAAACACATGTATAATTTTAGTGGATTCAAAATTTCTGCTCCTGTGACGGTCATCTTCATCATTTTAAGGACAAGGAATCGATTAAGATGGCTTTCGAAGTTAATCGGACGCCTTTTCGCAAAATGGTTGACACTGATTTTCTGGCACTTACATTTCTGCTCCTTTGGCAGTCATAGTCATAATTTTGGTGTCTAAATATATTCTTTTAAGGACAAGGAATTCATTAAGATGGTTTGTGAAGTTACCTGATAGCTATTTCTTAAGGAAAATCAATACTTTTGTTATCCTTAGGAAATCCAAACAAACTAATATTTTTATCCGATTTCATGTTGTTACTGCAGTTAGGAGCAGCGCACCGTCCTCCACCTTTATTTGGTGCCATTTAAAATCTGTTTTAATAAATAATTAATGAATCACCAATTGATTGTTTTACGCTTATTACGTCTATTAAAAATCAGAATACCTTTTAAAATTTGCAACGCACCGAACACCGCTACATACGCTGTACTGACCCACTGACCGGTATTTATAATGGTATCAATGCGCTCGCTATAATTCCCCACTCAGAAGGCGGAGCGGTTGTTCGTGCGATAAGAAAATCGACAACACGGATTTAGCAGAGAGTCGCTTCTGATCGTCTTTTATTCTGTGGTATCTGGTTCCAGACCTGCCACACGAGTATACACATCATCTTAAAAATAGATTTAAAAAGTTTTGCTCGTTCAGTTTCCTTTACACGAAATTTGTCCCTGACACCATTATTACTTTGAATGCTTACAGACAATACATCGAATATGTATTGGGTGCACCATTGATGAAGGAGGCGCTCGTGGTACACATGCTGAACTTTTTTTCCTGGAGATTTCTTCACTGGCATGTTTATCTTCACTTTCCAACACTTCACTATTAGCATTTGCTACTGCTATTTTTTCGAGAGATTTTTTTAAAGTATATTTTTTATAGCACTGGTTTGTCACATGATACACTAACATAACATCTCTTATATAGCGGTCCCTTCTTGTACTCTGTTTCTTCAATTACTTAACTGTGGTAACAGTCTTGTTACTGTTTACAGCTTGACAAATAACTTCAATGTCAAACAAAACATTTGGTTTTTCTTGGTGAACAGTTGCCAGTCTCATTCACATCCTTTGTTGTATACAGTATAAGTACATTTTATAGCACTGCTTTGTCACATACACAAACACAACATCAGAAGCCACACTTTTCAGCTTGCTTGGAACTATGTCATCTCTTATAGCGGCTGCTTATTGTACTCTTTTTCTTCCACTAAATGTAGCAACAGTTTTGTTACTGCTTGACAAATAACGCATTTCTCCATGTCAAACAAAACATTTCGTTTTTCTTGGCGAACAGTTGCCAGTCTGATTCTCATGCTTTGTTGATCATCCATTTTCATCAGTGTTAGTTTACATACAAAAAGAAAAAATTAATAAAGACAAACTCAGTCAAATGAAAAGTACTTTTCTTAATGAAATTTCGTTCCCCCTATAAAAAAAATGTCAAATAAATATACTAATAAAAGTAAATACTTAGTTACTTGAAGTAAGTAAGTTGTTTTCTGAATGCACTAATAAAGTAGTCCCGTAAAACTTTTAGTACTGATTTTCCTTAAGAAATAGCTATCAGGCAACTTCACAAACCATCTCAATGAATTCCTTGTCCTTAAAAGAATATATTTAGACACCAAAATGATGAGTATGACTGCCGAAAGAGCAGAAATGTAAGCACCAGAAAATCAGTGTCAGCCATTTTGAGAAATGGCATCCGATTAACTTCGCAAACCATCATAATCGATTCCTTGTCCTTAAAAACATATATTTAGACAACTAAATGATGAATATGACCGTCACAGGAGCAGAAATATATGCACAATCACATTCGTGTCGGCCATTTTAGAAAATGGCGTCTAAAAAACCTGGTCCAGAATATGGTGATGTCTACCCAACTTTTTTTGGCTCTCCTATATGTCCTTTACTCAATTCTGTTAGTTACACAAATCAGTACTAAAATTTTTACAGGACTCCAGTGCAGAATACTTTTTAATCGTCATGATGAGGAGTTTAAATTTAAAACTGATTATGGTTGTTATTGTCAATAGGTTTACTGAATACTGAACACAAAGAAATTTCCCAATTAAGTTATGTTAAACTGACATACTTAAATATACTTATGTGATAATAATTGTAAGAAATCAGAAAAGCAACAGTAAGCAAATAAAACAGCAATTTATCGACAAAAAAAGCAGAATTTTGCTCCAATTCGGTTATAGTACTAATTTTCTCTACTTTATTATATTTCGGAAACTACATTTCGTATTATTATAAATAAACACTTGTTAGAAAATTTATAAAAATTCGAACAAATTATGTTCTAGTGTTTATTACTGTAATCTTAATGGTTTATGAATAATAAGTAATGGAAACGTGACAAAGACAGACGTCTCTTGAGCATATTTCCCGGCATAATTTTAAAACGATTAACTTATACAATAAAGATGTTCTGATAAAATTTATTTAGAATTTCATTACCTAACTATTCAATACCGTAACTCGGGTTAAAATCGGCTTGATAGATCCCGATATATGACGTTTTTCATGTACCTATACCGGAAATCGCCATTTTGTGACACCATTTCCAGGTAAACGTGGGGGGTGAGCAAAATCCACCCGAGTTTTTTTTACTATCTAAAGTGTATATTTAATGAATCCGAAGAGAAACTCTCTGTACGCAGACTTGCATACAGAAGTATAGTCCAGCCGCTGGATTATGTAGGTAGTTAGTTAAAGAGGGAGCAGATGCGGAAGTAGAATTTTAAAATATAGATATTTGTTAAAAATGATTAAGAAATACTTTAAAGTGATACTAACTTGTTGGTCTAATCTCGCTATTTGGGAGTATTAGATTTAATCTCAATTTAATTCCAATATTAATCTCGATGTTTAGAAATATGACAGTGATAGATTTTTCAAATCTTCAACTTTCGTGCAACCAATTTTTTCCTTTTCCTCTAACAATTAATCATAGGTATTTAAATTAAATTAAATTAAATTTACAGGTTTCTTAAGAGACGGCTGGTGGTTTAGCCACAGTAAATTTGTAAAACTTACCTAAAGCTCGGTCCCAATAATAGTATTAGCTGGGAAAATTTTTATACCATGCTTTCTTTTTCTATATCCGAAGTCTCACGAGCTTATTTTTGTTTTCGGTGTTAAACCACCAATCTGTACATCAGCTAATTAATGAAGTCTTTCGCAAATTTAGATCTGGCGCTCCACAAGATCTTCCATGATATCTTTTGAATGAAGAAAGAACTTTGAGCTGCTTCAGGAAAGCAAAGTCAAAAAACATTTACAGTATTGTGAGTCGTGAATAATCATGGATGAAGAAAAAATTTAGTTTCATGAACACGCCAAAAATAAACGTTTGGATGACAAAAATCGTCCTTTTTGGCAGTGTCTTAAAATCAGGTCACGTTGCCACACATTACAAATCGAAGAGCTCCAAAAAAAATGAGAGATTACAAAAGATATTTTAAATATGGTCACAGTCTTCCTATTTTGGCAACAGCAATAGGAAAAAAATACAAAAAAGACCTGGGCTCAGTACACAAGAATATTGTTTTCAATTAGCAATAATTCGTGGAGAAAATATCTAAACTAACTAGATGGTAAATGAGTTTTCTTCTCAAAAGTAAAGTAAGTAGTTAAATTAAACTGATTTACCGTCAATTTAAAAACGGTTTCTATTAAACCATCTCTAAATGCTACAGTTGATTAGTTTTCTTACTACCCATAAATAATTGTTGCATAAACAAGAAAGAAGTATTTTTTATATTGCATTTACTTACATTTCTTATTCTAGAAGTACAATTTTTTAATAACCATTAACAAATGGTTAAGCTGTACCTATAGTTAACAGAAGTTTAATAAGTGAACAAGATTTTTTTGTTCCTTTCCTATAACTCTCCAGCAAACAGGAAGATGTTAATTACTATAAACCACTTCCATTATAGCCAATAGGATAGGAGTATGTTTATCATTTTCCCGTATAATTATGAATAGGTTGGTAAGAAACTGTGATTAATGTGTAAATTTAGATCGAAATACCTAAATATACATCTTTCATAGGTACTCTTTGGCCTTAGAAATTAATAAAAAAAGCTGCTTGAAACGGCTACTGTAGTAAGTAGGTATGAAGAAGCTTCATATACACAAGCAACTATGTAATACCTACGTTTGTAAAAACTATCGAACCGAACCCATTCCGTATGAAGTGGTACTAACGAAATTATAATTAGTGAACTCGTTCACGTGTTATATTTATCAATTTTATCATTAACGCTACTGTGTTCGATTTTAATTTCGTCACTTGAGTTTTACTATTTACATAAATAGATATTTTGCAGTTGCCAAAATGCAATAAAAGATAAGTAGTTGAAATCTCGCTACAATGCAAGAGACACTGAAGCTGTCTATAGGAAATTACGTGTTGAAATCAACTGAACTGCTTTTCTATTCCAGCCATTTCTCTTCTTTATGGGCCTCACATAAGAAATTTCGAACGTATGTGTGTACCTAACAGGGTCCGTCCAACCACAAACATTTATTCTAGTCCAATAGCGTTTAGTCGTCTTTGAGCAATGTTCAAAAAATAAACGGGTTTTCGCTATCAAAGAGTAGCAAGAATGATGATGCTTTTATCCAAGTGCAACGATTGTTGGTTAATTGCCCTGAAATCACGAAAATGCGCAACTGTCCAAGAGCTCGCGGTCGAGCAACGGATTCGAATCACCTGAAGGGTATCCTCAATTACAAAACCTCATCTTTGTCATATTCCATATTGGCATCAAAATTATGTTTAATTTATTTAGTAAAATACTGCAATCGAACTAAAATTAATTAACATTGGACGATGCGCATAAAGTAAAAACATTCCAAATAACTTTTCTTCTAACGATTCGGAGAAAGAATGTTCTGTCAAATACAGATTCAGATTTAATAAATCAATCATATGAAGAGTTTTCATTACGTTAAAGTTTTAAAAATCAATTGAAAGAGCTAAAGCACGTTACAAAAATACATCTGAGATTGGCTGGTCATATGAAAATAGAGCTCCTGTAAGATTTATTGTGACGTTTTTCAGGACGAATAAAAAAAATGAGCCAAGGTATTAACAAACTTGTTATAAGATTGGAATAAGTCAGTTACAATATAAAGACAGTGTGGGCAAGATCAATAGTAAACGGTTGCATTTCCGTAACATGAGTCCTTAGTAGGTAATTAATGTTTCCAAATTAATGAAGAAAAAAGTTTTTGTACGACGAGTAAACGTTTCAAAATTCCTTGTCCGTATAAGAAACTATATTCTAAAACGCCCTTGAAATCTCAGAGTAAATGTGTCGCACAGCCACATCTAAACCAATAGTCTTGAAAAAGATAAGACTTGTGGAAGAACACGATTTGTAGGAAAAGAAACGCGGCTAAGTAAATTTCCAACTATAATCACTGGACAAAAATACATGCTATGTAAGTATAAAGGGTATTAAATTTACAAGGTCGACAGGAACATCAATTTATTCCTTATACTCAGTTTGAAGTAAAGTAACAAAAATTCTTGGGAAAACACCATAAACAGTAGGATTAAGAAAAGATAATAATTAGAAAATGGCTACAGTACAGAGAGAGAACATATTTTATAAATGGTCAAAGCCGGTTCACAGATTTCACATAGGTAGATACATATTTAGGAAAATCGTTGAACGAAGCGAAGCCATTAACAATGGTGGCTTTCCTCAAATTACGAATTGTCTGTTTAAACTTCTTAAAAAGTGGATATCATTTTAAAAACAAAAACACCCCTATTACTGCGATGACACCACTAACTAACTCTCTAAGAAAAGTGCTGGCAGTTTTAAAGATTTCAAATCTATTGCAAATGATTTTAAGTTTCTGTCTGATCAGGAGTAACCATAGAACAATCTAACATAGGGAGTAGAAAAACCAAATTTGTCTCAATCATTATCAAGATACATTAATCAAAAATTCCGTAACTGAAGTTACCATGCTCTAAAATATTTCGAAAAATAAAATATGCGGTGCCGGTTTAATTTTTTGAATTTGCCGTGGGTGTTAATTGTATTATTACATGTTTTTCTTATATTTTAGGAATTGTAATCAATAATATTCTAAAGCGTCAAGTTGGTACCCTCTGCCTTTCCATAGGTATAATAATTTCAATACAGTTGCTAATTTGGTTACACTTTTATTTTTCATTAGGCGTATCTTAACAATTGCAAGTAAAAAGAATCTCACAAATGGACGTACCCATAAGTTGCATACAAAAGGTATAAGTACGCAAATAAAAAAAAATTAGAATGGCGTCAAATCATCCCCTACGTAATCTGGACTATTTTAGTTATGCCCATACGTATACGTGTGTATATGATAGATGATGTCTAATTTGAATACGGTCCTTATTCAATGGTATCACGGAACCAAAATGAACTCCTGACGAAAAGGATTCTGCTACTGTGCCCATTATAGGTATATTTTGTACCATTTTCAAAATAAAGGTCAAGGATTTCTTGAAATAACTAAGGACAATCTTTAAATAATAATTTTATCGGAAACGAAGATACATCCCACACACTTCTAAATAAACCAGTAACGATCCAGAGAAGAGAGACTTGCACGTTGTATAGAAAACAAGTAGATTCTCTCTCTTATTAATCAAACGTGAGGCAAACCAGAGCTTTAGAGTAATAACTAATAAGAAATATGGCCAAAATTATAAAAGAATAAATGTATGAGGCGGTATGTATAAGGTGAAAGAAAATTGTATCTTTAAGGAAACTGTAATTTAAAAGTCGTATTTAGAAGTCACTACCTAATGGTTAACTTTTGTAAGTACACATCATGGAATAATGCGAAATGAGTAAAAAACCAGAGGTGATTTGGTACCTAAACGATGACGAAGGGCTAAAGCAGGTAATCTACATCTAGCTACTTGGGCAACAGAACAGAATACCTACATCTTTTGCTACTGCAGATCATTCCCATTATTTGTTATGATTTCACCTTCGCATGATGAAAATGATCAGAAATTATGGTAAATTATAACTAATAGTTATTTGCACTATATGCATCGTATACGTGTAAACAGGCCAGAATTGAAGAGTTGAGGGGCCCAGAGCTCTTTTCGTGAAAGGCACCCTTTGTAATAATCACATATAATAACCGAGACGTGTGTATATGTTTGTGTTGCTGTACACTTTTCCGACAGTCGCCGAATCCTGACGAATGCGGATGTGATATTTTAAAACCAAATAACCTACAAATTAATGCTACAATTACTTAACCTAAGAATTACAGATGCCCCCCAAACCTTTACCTAAATATTTTTTTCGAAGTAAGTTTTAAACATTTAGTATAAAAGTCTGTCATCTTATTCAAGCGGTATTTGTGTCTAAATATATTTTCTTTACTTAGAAAATACGTTCAAAGTTTCCTTATGGAGATTACGTGTAAAATAGAATTCGCTATTTGTGCTTATTTTTCGGTAAAAATTTTGTGTAAACATGCAAAGTTTGTCTGTCCGAGGTCCTTAACCCATTTCGAACATTAAAACAATGCCAGAAAGTATTTTCGTGAAAATTTTCAAAATGACAAGTATCGGAAACTGTTTCTCGATAACATGGAAATTTAATTATTTCAAGTTAAAAAGTTATTTAAATGATGAAAAATGATTCTATTATGCCTCGCGTTTACATTTTCATCGTTAAAATGATGTAAAAAGCAGCAACAGCATTCATCGTAGACTAATTTATGTGTCCCGATACCTTCTTTCGGTAACTTTCGAAATGTACATGTTTGTGTGCTTATTTCGAATTTAGAGATTTTGAACGATGGACGATGTCGTCAGTAACATATATAGTCGAATGTTTTCACCGAGAAAAATGTTTTTGTCTACATATTTAACTTAATTAATATTGATGAAAGTAGGTGTATGGTTACGTTACACTACACTTCTAAATATACAACTTATATTGTAATTAAGAGGAAGTAAAATCCATATTTAATGCTGCACATATGCGTGTAAACGATGCCTTTAGTTAGTGAAAAAAACAAAAATTTGAAACTGTTTAAGGTAGAGAAGGTCTCTCAATAAAACAGATGTTATGCAACGTTAGACCAACTTCTATTTGTACATTTTATGTTTTATGGTATTTTTAGTTTTACTATAGTTAAAGATGAATGTTAAAACGTTCTCCCTAAGGCCATTCGCATTCCCAAGAAGCTGCCAGTGTCCAAATTGAGTTCTTTTACATTCAAAATTCATTCTAAACTATCCTTATGAAGTTCACATGAATTTTGTCATATTTTCGTTAATATTTGGGCAAAAAGGACGTAATTAATATTGTGAAAGGCCCATTATGTATTTTTGGTATCAAATCTATTCCAAAAAGTTTTCATGTTACATTTTTTTAATAATTTGTGAAAATTTACTATAGGTACATAGATAGGTAGGTAGGTATAGAGTCGAGCGAATTCGTATATCTTCATCAAATATGAACCGATTTTTGTAATTTTTACGTCAAATGAAAATAAAAATCCTTTATCTTAGTTACGTTAATAACTTGCTAAATTACAGATATCTACCGAGTCAAAAATCTGAAAAGGTACAAAAATGTACATTTTTTTGCTTTTTCTCCCCTATCGAAGGCCTAAATATCATTTTTTTAAAGTAACGATTACATTGATAATCTACGGAAAAAAGTAATTGAATTTGATTTTAAAGAAAAAACAACGAGAAAATTTCTCCGGGAAGTGTTTTTTTTCTTTTTTTGTTCGTCAAATTTGAAGCCTTTTTTTTAACACCCTGTATAAGTATCCGTTGTGGAAATGGTACGTTTCGAAACCGACATTAGTTGTCTTTGTACTGCCATCAAATTTTCTCTATATCTCTCTTATGTTCAAAGATACAAATGATCACTATATAATAACCGAGACGTGTGTATATGTTTGTGTTGCTGTGCACTTTTCCGACCGTCGCCGAATCCCGACGAATGCGGATGTGATATTTTAAAACCAAAGCTATTATAAATTTATAACCTACAAATTAATGCTACAAGCTACAATTACTTATAGATACCCCGCAAACTACGTAAATATCTGCACTAATTTTTTTCAAAGTAAGTTTTAAACATTTTAGTATAAAAGTCCGTCATCTTATTCAAGCGGTATTTGTGTCTAAATATATTTTCTTTACTTAGAAAATACGTTCAAAGTTTCCTTATGGAGATTACGTGTAAAATAGAATTCGCTATTTGTGCTTATTTTTGGGTGAAAATTTTGTGTAAACATGCAAAGTTTGTCTGTCCGAGGTCCTTAACCCATTTCGAACATTAAAACAAAGGCAGAAAGTATTTTCGCGAAAATTTTCAAAATGACAAGTATCGGAAACTTTTTCTCGGTAACATGGAAATTTAATTATTTCAAGTTGAAAAGTTATTCAAATGATGAAAAATGATTCTATTATACCTCGCGTTAACATTTTCATGGTTAAAATGATGTAAAAAGTAGTAACAGCATTCATCGTAGACTAATTTATGTGTCCCGATACCTTCTTTCGGTAACTTTCGAAATGTACAGGGTGGGCCAAATTCGATGTTTTCAAGGGGTACAGCGATAACCATAAGAGTTAGCAAAAAACTAATAAGGTACTTATGAGCTCTTTTTAACCTTCGGATGGCCAACCTATTTTTGGTTACACGGATGCTCAAGGTGGGGTCCAAGCGGACCCCAAGGTTTTTTCGCCCTGTGCCTCTATTTTATCTAGTTGTTCATTGTAAATTGAAGTATTTGTTTATAATAAGCATCAAAATATATCAGACTAAAAAGAATAGCGAAAATTTGAATAAACCTTTACACAAACAAACAAACAAACATTTCGTTACATGGATGGCCAAGGTGGGGTCCAAGCGGACCCCAAGCAACAATTAATTAATTTCTAAAAAACGAAAATATTTTGACGCAAAATCGTTATATGAGGGTATGTATAAATGATAAATATTCAGCTAGAAAGAACCTCAAACCGATTTTCTTGCTACTAAAATAGCTACGATACAAAAAATAGGTCTTGGCCATCCAACAATTAATTAATTTCTAAAAAACGAAAATATTTTGAAGCAAAATCGTTATATGAGAGCATGTATAAATGATAAATATTCAGCTAGAAACAACCTCAAACCGATTTTCTTGCTACTAAAATAGCTACGACACAAAAAATAGGTCTGGGGTCCGATTGGACCCCACCTTGGCCATCCGAAGGTTAAAAGAAAAAATCGGTGGAATGATCAGATTACCCATATCACGATTATTTACGGAGATACAGGGTGAAAACCAAAAAGTAGCATTTTCGAAAAACCGCAATATTTTCTTTATTATAGAAGTTAAGGTCATGAAATTCTCAGGATATAGGTAAGAGGATACGGCAATTTTAAAAATGGCATCAACAAATTTCTAAGCCTACTAAGTTGTGCACGGCCAAAGTCAACTTTCATTTTTCTTATGGACACCATATTGGATTTTTACTTTATCAAAATCCTCATTTGAAATGCTCTTCAACCATGTATAACATGTTTATGTTTGGTCAACATAAATAATAAAATACAACAAAATTAACATCTCGTGGTAGTAGGCTTTGATATTTCTATTCAATTTTTCCATAGTGGCCTTTGCTGTCTCTTTTTTAATCATCTAACGGTCAAATTAGAGTTTATTGTCAGCAACAGAGAATAAAACACTGCAACAGATCATATTTGTCACTATTTGAATAGTAATTCATTTTAAAACTCACAAATCATTAACTGCACACAAATGACACCTGCAATAACTTCTATTTTGACCGTTAGATGATTAAAAAAGAGACAGCAAAGCCCACTATGGAAAAATTGAATAGAAATATCAAAGCCTACTACCACGAGATGTTAATTTTGTTGTTTTTTACTATTTATGTTGACCAAACATAAACATGTTATACATGGTTGAAGAGCATTTCAAGTGAGGATTTTGATAAAGTAAAAATCCAATATGGCGCCCATAAGAAAAATGAAAGTTGACTTTGGCCGTGCACAACTTAGTAGACTTAGAAATTTGTTGATGCCATTTTTAAAATTGCCGTATCCTCTTACCTATATCCTGAGAATTTCATGACCTTAACTTCTACAATAAAGAAAATATTGCGGTTTTTCGAAAATGCTACTTTTTGGTTTTCACCCTGTATCTACGTAAATAATCGTGATATGGGTAATCTGATTATTCCACCGATTTTTTCTTTTAAAAAGAGCTCATAAGTACCTTATTAGTTTTTTGCTAACTCTTATGGTTTTTGCTGTACCCCATGAAAACATCGAATTTGGCCCACCCTGTACATGTTTGTGTGCTTATTTCGAATTTAGAGATTTTGAACGATGGACGATGTCGTAGGTAACATATATAGTCGAATGTTTTCATCGAGAAAAATGTTTTTGTCTACATATTTAACTTAATATCTATTGATGAAAGTAGGTGGCAAGTGTATTGTTACATTACACTATACCAAAGAGAATACCTATACTTGGACTATACTTCTAAATATACAACTTATATTGTAATTAAGAGGAAGTAAAATCCATATTTACTGCTGTACATATACGTGTAAATGGTGGCCTTTAATTAGTGAAATAAACAAAAATTTGAAACTGTTTAAGGTAGAGAAGGTCTTTCTATAAAACAGATGTTATGCAACGTTAGACCAGCTTCTATTTGTACATTTTATGTTTTATGGTATTTTTAGTTTTACTATAGTTAAAGATGAATGTTAAAACGTTCTCCCTAAGGCCATTCGTATTCCCAAAAAGTTGCCAGTGTCCAAATTGAGTTCTTTTACATTCAAAATTCATTCTAAACTATCCTTATGAAGTTCACACGGAATTTGTTATATTTTCGTTAATTTTTGGGCAAAGACTATGTGCAAAGACGTAATTAACATTGTGAAAGGGCCATTATGTATTTTTGGTCTCAAATCTATTCCAAAAAGTTTGCATTTTACATTTTTTTTAATAATTGGTAAAAATTTACTTTAAGTAGGTAGGAACGAATTCGTATATCTTTACCAAATATCAACCCATTTTTGTGATTTTTACGTCAAATGTAAGTAAATGTAATCCTTTATTTTAGTTACTTTAATAACTTGCTAAATTACAGATACCTACAGGGTCAAAAATCTGAAAAGGTACAAAAACGTAAATTTTTTTTCTTTTTTCAAGCAACTAAGCCAGCTCAACAAGGTGTGATATTTTAAAACAAAAGCTATTACAACCTACAATCACAGATACCCCCTCCCCCCAAAGCACGCAAAACGCGAGAATCGCGTGTACCCCCGTTTATGTAAAAATAAATGTATAAGTAAATAATTAGCTAAATATTTTAAATAAACAAATATATTAATTTATTTCTTTTTACTACAATTTTTTTTTAATTGGGGCCCATCTATCTAATGGTTCCCGGGGCTATAGTCCCCCTTAGCCTCCCCGTTAATCCGGCTCTGCGTGTAAAAGATTTTCCGAAAGACCAGAATATTTGGCAAGTGCCATTTATCATTCATGCAGTGCAGTTCATAAGAATTTCGTTAATTTCAAAATACAAGATTAGTCTGATCATCCGAAATAGACAACCTCTGATGACATGAAAAGGGTGTTAGAACATTTGAATCTATAAAATTATGTTTTACAGCACAAATACAACAAAAAATCAGTGGCGAACACTTGGAACCAGTTTTAATAAATTACAAAAATATTTTTATATTTAAAGAGAGAAATGGCAGCCTATTTGTACTCCACAGAGTTTTACCGATTGATGCTAAAGGAAGTGTTTAATAAAAGAGTTGATTTAGAAAGAACTTCATTCAGTTGACTAAAACACATACGCTTTGCTACCCTTACCAGAAATAAGTGCAAGAAGCAGAAATAAATAAATCTATTGTGTTATATTGATAAAAAGTAATTCCATTCAACCCTTATATTTAAAACAATCCATACTCGTTTCAGCGTTATGTACTATTGTTAAAATTAATAGGTTTAGGATGATTCCAAATTAAAAAAGAGTTAGGTACTGAGTTAAGAAAACCTTTGGTGCATTTGTTCTTGTCAAAAGTACACCAAGTATACCTTCTTCCCACGAAGACTAATATGAAAATTAGGTTCAAACACCAAAGATTAATAATGATAAGAACATCTGGACATAAAGAAAAGAGAACAACAAAAAATATAAACACATACCTAATAAGAACAAATTTTGCGTGTATATTTACTTCATAGTGTAGGGAAAACACATCTTAAACCTAGGCATAACACACTATAGATTGTAATATATTTATATTATAGTTAGGAATGTGACATAACGGTGAACCAATAAGGTCCACTTGCTCATTTTATTACAAATCCAACACACAAGGCTGGATTTATAGATTTCAATTCCATTTAATGTGCATTATGTCATTTTCAATATAAAGAATGTAGGCTAATGACTTTTGTTATTATTATATTATAATACATTTGTTTATGATGTTCTTTGCCAAATTCGTTTAAAACCTTCTCTTGTCAAATATGATTTACATATTGAATTAATTATTAACAGTTCATAGGTCAGTAAAGTACTGAAAAAGTATCCCATAGATCTAGATTACAAGGAATTGAAATTCTACTCAACATTTTATTTATAAATGGAACCCAACGAATTTCGACATCATATGTTGTAGTTAAAACTCAAATTTTGAGAGAAATTATTTGACATTTTTATAATTTATTACTTATGGTGAAGTTCCACAACGTAAGTTTAGAGTACCTAAATTATGAGTGGAATTACTTATTTGTTATTATGATAAAATTATTTGCTAATGTTTTATTTGACGTTCACGTAATTCTGGACCAGATTTCAAATTTTAAAGACTACACTAAATACAGTGCGGTGCCAATGCAAGATAGATCACTGAAATTAACAAAAGTCAAATTTTCTCTCACAAACATATTTTTATACCTACATCCGTTTTGTTGGTTGTCAGTTGTTCTGTTAATTGCGTTCAATAGTTTTAAGAGTGTCTGCTTTTATTTTGAGACATTTAGACTATAATTTGGTGATTTACTACGGTTGTATGTAATTTAAAAATGTGTTCAAAAAACGGGAGCATTATTTATTGATAACGAAAACTTGAGAAAAACGATCTGAATGTTTCTTCTATAATTCTAATAAGTATTCGAAACTATGTGGTCGATTTAATTCAAAGTGCCATCGTATTTGTCACAAACTTAGAAGTTGATCCATAGAATGACTTTTGAAAACATCATCCTTAGAAAATTAGATGAAAACAAGGATAATTCCGCTGTAATACCTATTTGCAGTCTTACCTTTAGCGTTTAGGTACGCTGTACAGGCTTATTAGATATAAGTATTTACAGCTGATGGTTATTAAGTTGTGCTGATGAATAAAAATTTAGTTTATTAAAATACTCATTGATAACTATGAAAAGTCATATCGTAGACAATTTAAATTTGTTAGATGATGGTAGTTCAGTGAGCGAAACTAAAGCAACGGAGAATTAATGTTGAAAATGGAATTACACACCGGGAATATTATTTTTAATAGATAGGTATATTTACAGACCCTTTTGTACGTTGGCTTACCTACCTTTCCAAAAGGCAACTATTTGCGCCGTCCCTGCACAGCTTATTAATTAGAACGATGATAAAATAGGGAATGAACTTCATGCAAAAGAATGTGTAGGTAAAAACAATTGTTTTCTGTAGGGAAGTGTAGGTATGATCTTTTAAATAAAATAAGTATGAAAGGCGCTTGATTTGCTTTATAAAGATACAGATTTTTCGTACGAATTTAAAATTGGAATCTACCTTTTTTTCATTTTGGTGACATAATAATGCCTTGATGATGGCAGTTCTGAGCCTTTCGCAAATAGTGTTAGGATTGAACGGAATAGCCTCTACGCTCCATAAGATTTTTATTTAAGTATACTTACGACACTTCAAGCAAAAAATGACGATTTAGAGCTAGACTTAAAAAATCATAAGAGGAAATAACGGAATTTAGTTAATGAAAAGAAATACATAGGTACTACATATGTACTTAGATACGAGACCAACACATCGAATAGTTTTCTATTGTTGATGTTTCATTTAAGTATGTTTTTATTTATAGTGCTTTATATTTGTTGATCTTTTACTACCAAAAAAAAGCAAAAACGGAGGAAGGGAGGAAAATTTTAGATTCACAGTAGAAAATTTATATCTGATGGATACAATTTATTATTCTGAAAAAGTTTTCGAAATATACCTACTTATAAACACTTTTTTTTGGTTTACTCAATTCATCTTTCCTGATGAATTCTTCGCCACCTTCTATGAATATTTTCTCTGTAGCTATAAAGCCCGTCTTAAGATTAATAATAAAAAAGTTTACGAGTAGGTCTAGTTAACCCTATCCGGTGACGATACCGTGTTATTTTAAATTGTCACGCATAACTGTTTAAAAGGACAAAACAAACGGTCGTCGAGACTAAGGATGAGTACGTAAAGCACATTTCTGTGCATTTTCGTATCAACGTAATTCTAATGGTAGCGAATGTATGATTCTGGAATCACTTATTACCTACATTTCCCCATTTTCAATCAGCCTGTTACATTAGTTACCTATGATGGCACTTTAGAATAAGAATTGCGAACGATTCTACCGGCGCGGCGATGGTCCGGAGACGATCTTATCAATAAAAGGAATCTGTACAGATTGTATTTTTGTATTTAAAACAGAATTTTTTTACGTATGTAGTTAAAAAACTGAATGAATGTAGATATAAATTAGTGTAAGACGCGTGTATAAAAATAATTTTGCTTACCAAGAGGCGACATGGGATCCGGCGGATCACGATCGCGACATCTTGACGAGGTACGAGCTCTTCCGTGCCTCGACATAATTGCGGCAATGCTAAAGTCTGTGGCGCACGGCCTCATCGTGCAATTTTCATCCATCACCTAATGTTCAACATCACCTCAATAAATTAATTATATCCTTACGAGTTTTTATACGGAATATATTTATTCTACACCAAACAACAAGAATCACAGTGACGATTAATTATTAACACATCGGTAACAATTTTGTAGATCATCTTTTTTAAAATGAAAACGAAATAGTTTATAGTAATAATAATAATAATAGTGAGATATCCATAGGTATGTAATAATTGACATTTTGGTGGTGGCGCACATCAGTGGCCGTCCTTAGACTGTGAACGTATGAAATTGTTAGGGGCGAAATGTAAAGGGATAACTTCCGAAACTAGATCACTTAGAACTTTCACTGCGTAAGGTGTGAGGTAGTTTACACGCCACAACAGAAGCAAGATGTTTTGACAGAATGAATATTTAGAATCTTTTGACTCACATTTAACAAGATTAGTTTGATACGCGGCAAGAGCATCGAGATTGGTTGCTCCCACTTTCCGAGGCGTTCCGAGTAAAGTTTCACGCTGTTGCTGTAATTGATTTACACGCGGATGGTTCAAGTAATGTTACGGGAGTAACATGTAAAAATGTGCGTGTTGCGTTCTTTTAAGTCTCGGTAGTTTAATACGACTGACCACACCGCCGAGACGCTATCAAGGAATGCAACGGCGCCAACACAACGACGGTGATTCTGCCATTTTTTGGTGGCATGATCCCCTCTTACCTCTCAGACAGTTCGATGACAGCATGCTAGGCTTTTGTGTCCCCGGAGTTCCCCCTTTATATTTCCCCTTACTTCGGTGCACCTGGGCGGGTATAATAACACATATTGGGATCCTTTATTCTCAAGCTACTAGTTTGAGGGAGAACAAGTTATCTCGGCGGGTTATAAAGAGGTAGGACTTTAAAGACACCACACCTACAGGCAGGACTACTGTTAGCACATGCCTTTTTCACTATATCAACTCATGGACTACTCGTGTTTATAGGCAGTGCTATAGTTTTTAATTTTATTACCACTTGTTCCATTCCGCTCCTACCCTTTCACCAGTAATAAAATGTCTCCCTGATTGTTTTTATTTCTTAATAACTACTGCTTACCCTTTCCTTTTTTTTCTGATATAAAGCAATGCACAAATTAAGCACGCCAAATTTAGTTAAAACACAAGGGACACTTAAAGAATTAATTACGTGTAAATTTACCGAACTTTTAGTTTACTGTAGATACAACCTACACGAATTTTAAAACGGAC
Organism: Pyrocoelia pectoralis; assembly: GCA_036250285.1. Lineage (NCBI taxonomy): Eukaryota > Metazoa > Arthropoda > Insecta > Coleoptera > Lampyridae > Pyrocoelia > Pyrocoelia pectoralis. The sequence goes on along the minus strand of CM070076.1, from coordinate 38,118,567 downwards.
ATTAAATTGTTTAAACCTTATTGGCTGAAAATACTATCCGTAAACTAATCATGAAATTTAGGTAAGTTTCGTCATAAAAAAATAAACGTTTAAACGTTCCTTCGGTATGAACATATTTAGCTACAGAATTGAATGGAATCCTCGTAGACACTTCTATTTTGGCGTGTCTAACTTAGGGTGATAATATCAAATTTACTCGGGAATTCTCCCATGCGCTTAATAATTTTAGTAGTTGCATTTCTATATCATAATTTCGTCCAAAATTTGTACAGGAAATTGTCACTTCACATTTTATTACTTTTATTTTGAGATCTTTTACTTTCTTTTTATTAGGTATCATGTCTGGCATAATTTCGTATCATTTTATCTACGAATTTTTTAACATTTTTGGCGTCCTCGTACAGATGAGAACAATACGTCCGATATTGAGCAAGAAATGGAGACCAGGACATAAAACCTTCACCACAACGTCGAATTTGTTCAAGACGACTAGCACAGATTCTGTTATCTACTATGGTTACAGCATAATACACGTTTGCAAAATGTTCTGCTTAAAAAAATTAAAATTACTAAAATAGATGCATTTAAACATCTTCAAAAAAATAGTGTGGTATTTTCTAAGCTGTTTTTCAAAATATTTGCAAAATTTAACTAAACATGTTAATGTTGCCCGTAATTTTCATAGATACTTATTATATTATTAGGCATGTTATCAAAATAAACTGATTAACTTTATGGAGTAAATAAGTCGAAAATACAAGCAAAATTTAAAATTTTCCCTATTTTGTGCTATAAATTTAGTGAAACTTGCAACTGAATATAATTCCCTAGTGACGGACTTCCCAAAAGGCGATTGGATGTGGTCGCTCCGACCCCGCAAGTTTTGCCCGTTCCCCCAAGACGAAACGATAATAGCTATTTATATAATTGGATGTTCTTAAATTTTCAGTTAAGTCAATAAGTGGAAACCGTCACAAATAATGGGAAGGAGCGTTAAAACAAATTTTTTTTCATCGTCAGCATTTAAAAAATAATCATTTGGCAAAATACAAAACTGTTTGACTTGGTAAAGTTGATCATTTTTATCATGAAACATCAGAGCTTTTAGTATCCGGATACCAGTATCCGGATACTTTTCATATTTTGTATCCGGTATTCGGATACCGGATAATTTTTTTGATATTCGGATATTTTTAAATCATTCGATGCCCGCCGATAATTCACGTACCACACTGCCCTATTTTTTATCGAGGTATAAAAAACTTAATTTCACTAATATTTTTCTTAAACTCTCAAGGACGCCGCCAGAAAAATTTCCCAGGGGGGCAAGCACTACTGGGGGTTCGTGGCCCTGGCGTTTTTTAAAGATTTCGTACAAATTTTATTTTCATTTTTAATAACTTTTGTCTTTTTTCTTTTTCCCAGGGAGGCGATGCCCCCCCAGGCCCCCCCTTAGCGGCGCCCTTGTAAACTGTACCCCTATTTTACAGAAGTAGATTCTACATCGTCAGGAGTACTAAGGTGTTCATTTTTTACAATGAAAAGGACAACAAATTTAAAAAATGAAATTTTATTAATATAAATAGGTACACTTAATTATAAATAATAAATAATATATATAAATAAATAAATAATAAAAACAAATAAGTAACGCCCTTCAATCTTTCTCGAAGGCATTATAGTATAAAATTTTACAGTATGCAGCTACCTATACATAGGTAGTATCAATTTTTAAACTTGGTTTTTCACTGGTCCAAAAATCATTATTACCAACTGAAAAAACTCTTTCAACTACTGCATTAGTACATACCAAGGTAGCTCAACACAAATTCAACAAGAATAGCTAAATTTTGATATGGTTTCATATGGTTAAATATTTCCACCCATCTTTTATCAATTTGAACATATTCGGCGCCCTTAGTTTTAAGATATCGAAAAGGAGGACATTTATCAAGGAAGGACAAAACCTACAAACGAAGGACTCAGGACTGTCCTCCGTAAAGGAGGGCAATTGGTCACCTTAGGAGTACGACGGAAAAAGTGAATAAATAAAGGAGTAGGTAATAAACCATTGATGAACTAAGATTACCATTAATAGACTGTTTACTAGAATTTTCAATTTCCTACGTAAACAACACACTTAAGACCTCGTAATAATTTTTTTTATTTTTTTTTTATTTATTATTCATCCATACTCCTGACGATACAGAATCTACTTCTGTGAAACCAGTAGAGTTTAAGAAAAATATCAGCGAAATTAGGTTTTTATTATTTTAAATAGAGGTAATTAATCTTATGGACGAAAGTGTTTGGACGGCATTTTTTGTCAATTATCCTTACTGATACTGATACTTGGTTGAATTATGAATTATTTACTGTAATTATTATCCTTTAATATTTTTGTTGTTCCGATGACCGAAACGCACTGTTTGAGAATAGACAGTAGGTACTAATACTAGATACTGAGAAAAATTAAGACACGCGACAGGCGACGCGATTAAACAATATCGTTCATGCATGTCCATATCTATCTTCGTATCTCTACCTCTACTCATTTTTAAAAGTATCCGAAAAAGTATCCGGATACTTTGTATCCGAGTACATTTTTAGGAGAAAGTATCCGTACTTTTTTAAAAAGTATCCGGATTCCTTTTTTAGTATCCGTATCCGGTACTCGGATACTTTTTTTTCTGTATCCGACCCAGCTCTATGAAACACGTTATAAACTTATTATTATAATGGGCGCCAAATGAAAGAAAGACTAACTTTTAAAATTTGAGAGGATTGTTGTATTATTCATGCAAAACAATTGCGTTAAAGTCATTAGAAGATTTGTGTTCATATGTGCATCAAAACTGTGGAGATCAAACCTACAATGCAGACTAGAATTTGGTTAAATTTGACACTTTTGTTTGTGGTGCAGAGGTGTCTTCCACAGCTGTGTATTATTTCGGTTCTCCTCAACATGTACCTTTTCCGTCCATTCAGCGATGAACTTTAAGTCCTAATGTCCTAAATGACACCAGACTGTCGGCTACAGCTAGGTATATTTCCTGTTCTAAGTGTAAAAATACTATAAGAGAGTTCTTAGGTATACAAACTTATAGGTAGGGTAGTCAAGATGCCAATGAATCACTTGTTATGTTGAAAGCAAAAAAGCTGGTCTTTGGGATAAATTATTATTATAAAAAACAAATAATTCGAGTAATTCCCTACAATGATACAAGGAAATCTGTTGCACATATTGTATACCGCCTCAATTTTTTACATCAATTTACTTTGGATATTCTAAATGATTTTGGAAATATTGAACACGGGGATAATTTACTTACAAAAACCCGAGTAAAAATCGAAAAAAGCGGTGAAACATCAACTGGAACTGATACTTGACCGTAATGTGACCAAATGAACAAGGTAACTATTATTGTAGTAAAAAATATAGGTAATTGCACTAATTCTTGCTAAGATAACGTCAAGGAAATTTTTGGTATATTTATTGCAATCAACAACCCTTCTTTCGCGATGACATGAAGTGAAGATGAGGAATATTCTGCGTATATTAGGTAGTAGGTACCAGACCAGTGCAAAAGTCTGTGAAAGATATTGCACGTGGTAAAGTATTTACCTACTTCATGGTGTAGGGAAATCACAGCTAAAAACATAGGCATACCACACCAACAGCTTAAAGGTTAAAGAATTTTTTATTATGATCAAGAATGTGAAGTAATGGCGAATTAATAAGGTCAATTTGTTAAAGGTACTGCATATACAGCTCCACTCAGCAAACAAGATAGTCGGAAAATATGTCAACTAAAATAATGTATTTGAAATTTTTGAGGCGGCAAATTATCTGTCCAATCATATTTGAGAAATCTAAGGTGTACATTCACAGCTAAAAGTAAATTATTACAGTTGACAGCTGACATTTTCCGCTGGCGTTTTATTACTTAATCCTTTTATTGTGTTACTCTTGTTTGTTAAAATCAGTCTTTCTGATGACTTCTCATGCAGCATACAATACATTTATGTGTATCCAACAATACACATTTAAATTAAGCGCCAAAATATTTCTTTCCGGATTGTACCTTAAAAGCTACTCTAGCGCCGGTATCCCCTCTCCAACTATCTTGTTTGCTGAGTAGAGCTGTAGGTAGGTACATACATGGCTATAAGTATTTTTACATTTCAGAACGTTCTAATAAAATATCTAATTTGGATTTTATATTGCAAAAATGTAAAAATCTGATGTTATTACCCGATTTCATGATGTCTTGCGTGTTTTATATTTGAAAACTTTAGGGTTAGTTTTAAAAGCTATACTTTAAGGGTTTTAGATTTTTGTGTTAGGTTAGCAACTCTCGTTTAATGTTACACTTACAATCTGTTACCCTTGATGATAATGGGCGCATAGTGTCGAAACGCGTCGGGTTACATTTAAAATAAAAAATTACTCGAATTACTTACTTATATTTATTATTACTATTATATGGAGTAAAGTAAGCTTAGAGAAAATTACAGACTATTACAAAAATGATACTTATTATTATCTGCTATTTAAGGGCAATGCCCACCAATTTTTAAAGCATAGATACCTATCAAAGAAAAACGTATAAGGCGTCCATTTAACATGTCTAAGACATTTATTTATGCTTTACAATCTACATAATCCTAATAGGTACTGAGACAATTTTCAGATTTCTAACGTTATCCATGCACAATGCGAATGTTGATCGATATTATTTAAAAAATAGTATTCATCGAGCTTAATTGATAAATTTAGCAGTACTAGTCACAAAAGGCTTACATACATTTTAATATTAGATATAATTGATAAATTTGTTGTGCCAAAAAATAGGAAGGTTCCATTATATATTATTAGGCCATATACTTTATAGTTGCACCTATAATATACAACACGTGTATTTGCAATTGCACGCATATTTAATATAGGTAATTACAACATAAATATCTAAAAATATAATAAACGAAAACATATATTTTTTTAATGGGCTCAAAATTGTGAAGCGCCTAAAGCTCGTTGAGTCGAAATATATCACTCCCTGTATTACCATATTTTGTAATTGTGAATCAGTAAACAATATAATAAGAAGACTTTACTTCCATATAGTTATTTCTATGGCACCTCTCAAAGAAATCTTTGTGCAGCCTCTATAGTAAGTGTACCTACAGTAGATGCTGTTTTAAGCAGTTATCTGTAGCTCTAGTTGAACAATTTCGTTTGATTTTTCTCAAAGCACAGCTAAGGTTTAATTTCAAGCAGCGCAGTTTCAGCAGCGTTACACGAATTAGCGGATTGATTGTAAATTCTCCAAGGACTAAACATCTGAAGTGAAAAGTAAATGTGTGATAATATCAAAACCTCTTCATGTATATGTTAAATATATACTTCAGGGTGTTCGTTTCGGACCTAATCGGTCATCTTCAGACTAAATGAAATTAAAATTGTGTGAAAAACTGGAATCGATGGAACGTACCTACATGGCCGTTGAACTAAAGCATAAACCTTAAAACGCCGAAAAAGTCTCAATAATATTTAGTAATACATCGAACGCGTTACGACAGCAAGGCATGTTCTGTAATTGTTCGCTGAACACAGCTTTGCTGTCAAAACGCATGCAGTACCTACCTATATCAAATAATTTTGTAGTTTTTGGTGTTGTTAAGTTTATGTGTAAGAAACATAAAAGCATGCATTAATCTTATACAAAATGTTGCACATAATTTTATTTTAACCAAATCTGTAGCATTAGGTTAAAATTAGTAGATTTAGATACAAATTTAACATACAATAAACAATTTTATGGGGGTGGTATTGAGGTTATTGTCCATTAATCATTAGATTCGTTGCAACTCGTTTAGATAAATATTACCTTTGGCGATGTCATTGTAAGATGAACACCATCGTATTTCTGATAGGTGCTACAAAATTAAACAAAGATCTAAAACCATTACCAAATGGCAACGCCGGATTAAGGTGGGGCTACAGCCCCGGGCCCCATTAGATAGGTGCCCCCATTTAAAAAAAAACATATTAGTAAAAAGAAATAAATTAGGTAATATTATATTTGTTGATTTAAAATATTTATCTAATTATTTACTTGTCCATTTATTTACTTACTTTATGTTCATATTATTCATATGATTTTATTTTAATGTTTATCGTCTAAAATAATTTCGATGAGTTTAAAAAAGGGCCCCTTTCATGTAAAGAGCTCCTCAACTCTTTAATCCGAGCCTGCCGAATGGAGTTGCTACAATCCCAAATACAGTTAGGAAACGTTGAACGTTGAACAACGCAACGTTACCCTTTTTTGAAGATCCGCGTCTTTTAGAACTTCAACCGGAAAAGTATATTCGCTCTTGGTTATTAAAAGGATGTCGATAGACAGACTAGACCTCATGATGTCCAATAAGAAGCTGTTTATAGCGTACCTACGCTACGCAGTTTGCCCCAAATCAAAATTTTGTTTATTGTTTGACTTTGGAAAAATTTTAATTTTAGCATTAAATGAAAAGACGTCTGAAACCAAAAAGAACTTACGTAGAAGATGTCGACACTTAAAAAGTAGGTAGGTACATAAAATGGGTTTATTTGAAGGAGCTTGGAAAACGTGAATAAAAAAGAGGCTACACCTTTTCCAATTTTTCACCTTGCAATGATTTTAAAGTTATTTGAAATTTTCCAAAAATTATTATTCTGTTTTATGTTTTTCATTGAAGGGATTAAAACAAGCACATTTGCTTATTAAAATCTTTAGAGTGAAGTTAGGAAATAATAATATTAAGGTTCAACAGAACTTTTTTCCTATTTTAGATTAAACACACTCAATTCGTGAATTTATTGGTAGTGTTGAAAATAATTAAAATATCTACTTTGCCAGCCAAGAAATATTGTTTAGAGCACTCTGCCCAACTATTACTACAATTACGAACCATGGTTATGTTTTAAAAAACCTACTTTTACTTGAATGGTTTTCATAGAAACATTTCCAATGAATTTCCAATGCCACCATTCACCTGGTGGCATTAAGGGATAAATTACAAATCCTTATTAGTGATAATCACTTATTATTTCATTACTCACAAGCATTTTGTTCATTGTTAACGTAGTTTTATATGGATATTATATGGATACTGACCGCTAACATGCTATGAAATTCTTACAATATAAGAGGCGGAAAATATCGTGATTATACTTAATACAGAGAAAGGGCAAAACAATATGGAGATCCTTGTTCAGGAGAAGTTGTTTAAATTAGCCCTCCGCATGAAAAATTGGCAGGTTACGTCCTGTCAATTTTCCAAGTATACCTCAAAGTGATAAAAACGTTTAATCGATAACAATAAGATAATAAAGAAGAGCAATATCACTCTACTGTGTTTACCAGCGAATGCAGCAGAAATAATTTCCATCTATTATTAAATAGCCTCATTTTCTGATCTAACAATTTCGACATTTACTACTACTTATACGTCATCTTCTATATCCCAGGAACTCAATTTTTCCGGTAAGCTTTGCGTTTCATTTGTTAGGCCATACTACCTGAATACATACCTACTCGTAGTAGTCGTAGTCGTGTTTTATTTATCTGCTTATTCGCGAATCCATGCATCTGTAACTTTGGTTGTTTCTTTATGTTGACGCAGCACAACACAATACAAACATTAATAAATAAAAAAACTGAATAATCGTAAAATAAGAACAAAGTTACAACCAAAACATACGTTAAATTTGCATGATTCAATATGTACCTTTTAGGCTTAGCCAACATTTGTAGTAATGTTTCAAAATATTTATAAACATTAATACTAAACACACCGGAAAAATTAGGAGAACACAAAGAGAAAGTCTGAATTTTTGAGATTAATAGTTTTTTTATTGTTTCCACTTCTTGCGAGTTTGTTTGTTCAATATAAGTAAGAAAAAACAAAATCTACGGTTGAATATTGTTTATTTATGGAAAAAGAATGAAATTTCGAATTATCCGAACAGAATATTCACATGGACAATACGTTGAAACGTTTTTTTAATAAAAAAAATTTCTTACTAACTTGTGTTGGCTCCGCGGGCTCTTACAAGGACTCGGACACGATTGCCCATGCTCCTAATGACACTTTCGATCATTTCCTGGGGCAAATTGTCCCACTCTTCGACCAGCGAACTCCTCAACATTCCTAGGAGCTGGATTCCTTTCTCGTACCCTACGTCCAATCATGTTCCAGGCATTTTCTATTGGATTTATGTCTGGCGATCGTGCCGGCCAATCCACTTGGGCTATTTCGACGTGATTTAGGTAATCACGCACGACGTGCGCAATGTGAGGCCTGACATTATCGTGCATAAGCACCAAATCTGGGCTTATCAATGGAGCAAAAGGCATTACATGCGGTTCTAAGATCTCAGTAATGTACCTGTGTGCAGTCAGAGAACCGCCATCAATGATGACCAAGAGGGTGCATCCTGTCAAAGTTATGCCACCCCACACCATAACGGACCCTCCACCGTATGACACCGTTTCGGTAAAATTTGCTTGATAGTAACCTTTTTCCTCGATATCTCCACATCCTTTTCCCTCCATCGATGAAGTTCACGCAAAAACGGCTTTCGTCGGAGAATAAAACTTGACTCAATTCATGGGACCATCTTCTCACCGTTCGCTCACTTACACGCACATTACGTAGAGTAAAGTCGCCTTATGTGGAATAGGTTCTTAATGTGAAATATGCTATTAAACGCCGACCTATATGTGCTATCTACTTACTAGTCAGTACATCAAACGCCCCTCCTAAATCGTTTTCGTACGTCACGTCGGCCACTGCGACACGACTAGTGTCTTGTTACGTGACATCGAGGCAAACATCATTTTAGTGACACGCAAGACGCAACTGTTTTCCACGAGGCAACAAAAAATATGGTAAGGTAAATTCGCCCATTACCGCCCTATGCAAAATCTTTACCTATTACCGCCCTGTAAGAGCTTGTCTTTTCTTGTAGAGTATTTTCTTAAAATTCTTTGCAAAATTGTATCTGCCATTGTTTTATGTGAGGCAAGAGTTATTAGGCGACCCAAAAAACATTATGGCGAGAGGAATATATTAGCGTCTGGAGAGCAGGCCTACTATCATTTAGTCAAAGGTCGGTGCACGGTGCACGTGGCGAAGGAAGTGAATAATCTAACTATTTTGGTAAGCAATCATTTGTGCTTTGTTAAGGTATTTTCACAAAAAAAGCTTTAAATAATCTTTATATTTGTTAGTCTTATACAGAAGTAAACAGAATAGGTATTCAGCAATAGGTATATAGGTTTTCTTTGAAATAAATACTACGCTAAAGTAGAAAAATAATAAATAAAAATAGAGCGGTAATAGGAAACGATTTTAGTTATTTTCCTATTACCGCTCTATTAGGGCGGAATAAGGGAAATCTAATGTTTTTTTAAATCCCAGTTATTTAATTTAATTAAAGAAATACATTTTTTTTCTTATACTACATTTTTTAAATAATCCTTGATATAGACTAGAATCAATTTCCGCCCCATGATTTTGCTTTCAGAAATACCTTATTTTACGGATTAAATTAGGACCCAATATTCAATATATTAAAATAAGGAATATTTCAAAAAATCAATTTTTAATATTTATACCCAATATATATGAAAAATTTATATTTAGGACACTTTTTTATGTTTTTCCTTTTATTTTAGGTAAAAAAAACTAATGAATATTTATTTTTAATGTAGGCGGTAATAGGCGAAAAATTTGTGCCCTTATATTCCTATTACCGCTCTATTTCATGTAAATGACTAGGCATACTTTTTTCTGTTGATTTTTGTTCCCATTTATCTGTTTATTTCTTAAATTTAACGTGGTTCAGCAAAATGGCACCACTAAAACCAAATATGCCAAAAGAAAAAAAAATCATACCTCTGAAGCTCTTCAAAAGGCCCTAGAAGGTGTCCACAAAAACGGAATGTCTTTTTACCGAGCATCTCAGAGCTATGGCATTCTAAAAACTACAATATAAGATAAAATTAATAAAAAATATGAACGTGACACCAGTGGAATTCAGAAAAAAAAGGTTAAAATATTAACATATTTTGTTCATGTCATTTTAAAAAATAGGGCGGTAATAGGAGGTCTCTAGGGCGAAAACAGGAAAGCGGTTCTTAAGGTAGAGCGGTAATAGGGAAAAACGTAATCTTTACTAAATAAAATAAAATTTAATTAAAGGCTTTGTCATGTAAGAAAAAATTAAACATTTATTGCATGAGAAATCTTCATTTACAGAAAAAAAACATCCAATATACGAAAAACTTCAAAATGGGCTTAATTTTGAACTAGAAAGTCAAACTTTCCTTAAGTGGGGCGGTAATGGGTGAATTTACCTTAGCTTATTTGTTTGTACTATTGAAGGTAAGTTATTTTGTAGGGTTAAAGTAGACAGTAGGGAGGTTTAAATATGGTGAATGTAACCATTTTTATTTCAAGTATGTTGATCTGAAATAAAATAATAAAAGTCTCCTATTGTGGAATAGCCCAAGGGTCCAAAGGAGACCTCAATGTGAAATATTCCACATTACGAAACTAATAGGTTGGATAAAAAGTAATGGCAAATGTTATTTTCTTATGAAATGACTTTATTGACAGAGGTGCAAACATTTACACACTTTCAATATAATCACCCGCATTACTTATCACCTTTTGCCAAATGTTTGGAAGGCGTCGTACACCATCTGCGCGTCCATTTCTGTTGATGTTCTATATTGACCGCCCTACGGCATGGATAAATAATTGCATCTTGCAAACATTTACACACTTTCAATATAATCACCCGCATTACTTATCACCTTTTGCCAAATGTTTGGAAGGCGTCGTACACCATCTGCGCGTCCATTTCTGTTGATGTTCTATATTGACCGCCCTACGGCATGGATAAATAATTGCATCTCTGGTGTTGTACCGGTTCCCTCGCAGTGGTTCTTTCACTTTGCTGAAGAGATCGTAATCGCAGGGACTCATGCCGGGTGAGTACGGTGGATGTTCCAGAATCTCCCATTGCCAGCGGCGCAAGAGGTCCTGGACAGCAGCATTCACAACATCTCTGCCTACTCGGAACGCTGTAACCCATCGTGCGACTGTGCGATATGGTAACGCTACATCACCACATGCTTCACGCAGTCCCTGAAAACATTCTTGCGTGCTCTGACCTGGCCACTTCAATTTTGATCCAGGCGTGTTGTTCTAGCTTTGTAAACATGATCTTAGGGCGTTCGCACTATTGCTCTGAAGATGAACGTTCTACACACTGCAGTAGATTGAAAGAGTAATATCACCGTTCGCTGCACAAACTTGTATAACAGTCCTTTGTTTTGTCAACAAAGATGACAGCTCTCCAACATACCGTTGCTACGTTATAGCAGTGTTGCCATTACTTTTTATCCAACCGTTGTATTTTTAAAATTCATTGTTTCAGAAGAAATGCCGTTAAAAAGCAATTAAGAGCACAAGTGGGCAGAAGTGGATAAGTATACTGTTTTCTTTCAAATACTGAAAAATAACGATATTTCACTGTAGGGACGTATCACGAATTCCACATTAGGGATCCATTTTTAAAGATCTACTAAATTCACTTTTTCCATTCTAAATTTTTTCCGTCATTTGTACTGGATTATATATTTTTGTGGTATACATATAAGTAGAACTCGGTTATAGCGTCATCTTCGGGACCAGCGATTTTTTGTCGTTATAGCAGAGTGACGTTATTCGCGAAAGTGATTTTTGGGAAAAAAATAATAATTCAAAACAATTAAAGTTTATTTTTGGAAATAGTTTGTTTTTATTAAATTTAATGTTAATTTTCAAACGTATCAGCTAAACTTTTACACGCAAATAAACTAAAACATCAACCACTAAGAAACGTAACCTGATTTAATAAACATTAACCTCCTTTTGTATAACTTACGTCGCGCGCGTTGATACAGTAATGTTCATTGTTCTCTCCTTTTATGCTTACTCGTACTACCAGTATAAATCCTTAAACAACGAAAACAGCTTATTATGCATTCTAAGAATATGGTCAAAAGTTCACAAACCTTGACTTAAAATGACGTTAAATCCGAGTATAATGCGAATATTTGGTCGTTAAATGAAATGTTTTTTACGTTGTAAACTATAGCAAATTCTAGGGACCACGACTATTATGACGTTATACCCGAGTTGACGCAATATCCGATGATGTTATAACCAAGTGCTACTGTACAAAAAAGGTTAAGAAATAATTTTGAAATTTTCAATTTTTTTTTCTAATTAAAACAAAATGGTATTCCACATTCGGCGACTTTACTCTACTTCTTTCAAGAGATTTCAGGTCTGAACAGCCGTTTGACGACGATTTGCACCCTTATAAAACGGTCGTCTACGGCACTAGTTGCACGATTTCTGTCTTGTCCCCGCCTCCGCACATAAGATCCTGTGTATCTGTATCGTTGCACATTGCGATGGATCACAGATAGGTAATGTTTTATAAATGAAAAACATAAAGAAATTTTCAAATTTTTACGAAAAATCAGTTGATGTCCACTCATTTTTGTGTTAGGGCTCGTATTGCAAAAAAGTATTTTTAATTTACGCATGTGATTCTGTTTTGGGTAATTTTCAGTGGAAATGAACTTTGTTGATTTCTACGGCAAAACTTTAAAACAAACTGAATAACGGGCACCGACTAATTTAAAAATATTCAAGATTCTATGCTAGAAAAAAGTTAAATTGAGTGAATGGTTCACTGTATATCCTTTTCCCTTTCATATACAATTATTATTATTATTAAAAAAACTTAATTACATATATCCTAACGGCAAAGTTACAATTATGTATAATTTATTTTAAAACCATCATTTTTTGTAAAGCCTTTTAATTTAAGCTACCTATTGTATAATAATTAAATTAAATAGCTAACGTGTACTTATAGTGGTAGCTAATTAAATTTATAACATTTAATTATATTATCATTTTCAACGCCCTTTAGGTGGAATAACATACTGCTATAAATTGATAATCTAAATTGATTCAATTATTAAGGAAGAAAACAGTTTAGTTCGTTAACACGAATACTGTTTTTTTACCAATTCAATAGATTGATGCGCACGCAAGATAGCCTACAATTTCTTATAATAGTGCAGTCGCTTGTGGGGTAATTATATAATTTGTATACAATAAAAACTGCCTTTTAAATAATTACAAATTAAAATCCCTTACTTGAAGATGAAGATCGATAAGTATTATAACGAGGTAAAATTAAAAGTCAGCTTTGTGTTTATGCTAATCAAATCTACATCTGCATAAATCCACAGATAATCGCTTAATGGAAGGATACACCTTCAGGATATTGCGGAATAAATAGTAAAGGGCATTGAGATTATTTTAAAAATCCAATGTGGGTAGATAGAAAAACGATATAAGCCTTAATTTATATTCGAGTTTCTCATTACGTACAGGGAAATTAGAGAAGAATTGTATGTTCAGACGAAAGAAACATATTTACATCATTATTAAACTGTTTTATAATTTGCAATTAATGAATTAACAAATTCGCATTTATGATAGGAAATAAGTCACGACAATAACTTTCAATTTAAATTAATTTATTATAACCATAAAAGTAACCACCAAAAGATTTCTAATGAATCAAATAAAAATACTAAAGATAGAGTTTAAAATATTGAATTAAAAATTGAAGCAAACGTGAAATTTAAAACCAATGAAACCTTGATTGAGAATATTCGATTATCTTTTGATTATATTGTAGAGGCGCTATTTCAGATTAATATCGTTAGAAATCTATGTATCGCGCTGGTTAGTTTGAAAAAGGATAAGCCAATAAGCAATAAAGTTTTATTGACAAACAACAGAGTAGGTAGTCTAAATTTTTAATGCAACTATGTACACTAATTATCTCCATTATTTGCAAAAGGCAAAGAAAACGTATTTGTAGGAAGTGTTTTGTAATAAGAACCGTGACATTACTGTGTTTAGAAATTAAAGACTACGAATTGTAATCATAATTACGTCATGAGCGTAGTAAATAGTAAATTGTACCTACGTTAATTACAAAGTTGTATTCCATTCGATGCAATCTTATGCGGGAAGGTATAGTTGACACCAGCGATTTCCAACAAAATAATAACTATTTATAAAAACTAAAATTATTATTAAAGTGTGGTATACTGAGGTCACCAAGGTTAGCAGACCAGTTCCACAAAATAAATAATTATATGACGTTTTGTGTTTCTGTTAAAAGAAAAATTAAAGAAAGTATTTTAAACATACGATTGTAAAGCAGCGGTTCAGAACATTGGCGACGAGGATTTTGACGAAAACACTCACATTAATTGGATAATGTATGCAAACCAATTCCAAGAATTGCTTACTGCTATACACCAGCAGAGCAGCCAGCAAACGCAAGCTATGCACGAACAAATGGTGCAAATGCAGCTCAAACATCGAGAAGAGCTCAAACTAATTTTACCTACATGGAAAACAGCAAACAGCCGCACAAGATTCGACGGCATTCTAAGTCAAGTGTCTGGCCGACTGCATGGAAAAACTGAAAAAACCAGACATTTGCAGCACACTACAGGCGGACAGGCGCTATGAATCAGTATTGACAACGCAAGCTGTGGGCCTTGACGAACCCACGAAAGTCCACTTGGTTTTACGAAAATTTCCTCAAGGGCGGTACCCAAAGTATGGTGACTCAATATTTCCCGAAACTCCGTAGGATCGTACGGTTTCCGATACTGTGGAAACACTTAAACGTCTCTTTGGCCATAAAGAGACCAAATTCGCCATGCGTCACAAATGTTTCAACCTTCTAACACACGATGTAGAAGACTTCAGTGAATACGCCGCGCGTTTTCAACAAACATGCGGAGAAGTTCGATATTGGAAAATACACCGCTGACTATTTCCAAGTTCTCCTTTTTGTGAGCGGACTTAATATGCTTCTGAAAACTCTGGAGAATTTTTAATTCAGCAAAATTAATCACAAAGTAGAGAAACACCTTGTGTTTCAATTTAGATGTGCATATAGGTCAATGAAGCACCGTTGTGAAAACTGATTGGTTAGCATTTTTAAGTGTTTAATAACACCACAGCCCACTCTTTGCACTACTTCATCTGGAACGACTACAAGGAATGTGCGAACGGTACCTAGTTTCTGAATCTCTTCGACATCACTACACAACAGTTTTTCGACAATTTCAAAATTACAAATGTGGTTCAGACCGCACACAGTGATGGAAACGCAGTCGAACGAAGTTTACATATGAAACATTATTATGGAATGATCTTAGATAGATTTTGGTTGCAGTCCAGATACATATTGGAGTTGATGTTAGTCTACAAAAGGAAAGAACCACATGAAACTTTGACTTTTGAGAATCTCCAAGTGTACATGAACCACAAATTCGCCTTACCACTAACTCGAAACTCTGAGAATGCGATGTTTCTTAAAGAATCCTGCTGTATGTCCGCAATCAATTCATTCTTACGCTTACGCCATTTATCTTGTAGCATGATTACATGCAAAAGGTAAGGTTCATTTACGTTTTAGGGGTACACAAAGGTAATTTGGTAAATGGTCATAAATTGTAAACACCCTTTTTCCCGTCCTGCGATTTGCGGGGTAATTTTCCACTTCCACTTCAAGTAGCTCTAGAGCACAGAAGACATAATACAGAAGCGACACTCGTTTGATGTTCGTTTGACAAATCCTGGTGACCTTCGCCATTTTTTTGTTAGTTTCTTTACGTGGGAAATTTAAAAACACTTTAGTTTTCAGCATTAATCTACTTCTCTGGATGGCAACGATATTTCGCAAATGTAAACTATTAAATAGTAGTAGTATTAAGTAGTTATTAGAAGTAGATTAATGCTGAAAACTAAAGTGTTTTTAAATTTCCCACGTAAAGAAACTAACAACAAAATGGCGAAGGTCACCAGGATTTGTCAAACGAACATCAAAAGAGTGTCGCTTCTGTATTATGTCTTCTGTGCTCTAGAGGGTAATAGCGACTTTGTTGATGCTTAATAAAGAACTATTCACAAGAAAATTAAAAAATATAATAACGGAACTTAAATACTTACATAATGAAGACATAATGGAAAGGTTCAATCTCACAAAGCGGGGAAACAGTAAATTTAGTAAGTAATTAAAACACACAACCTCCCCTTAATCCAATTTAATGAAGAATGATCACGTTTTTATGACGATGAAGATGGTTATTTTTTTGTTAAGTAATTAAACTGCTGTCAATGCAAAAACAACGACAGTAAAATTTTTGAAAGATGTTTGATTGCTGTCCGATTCCAACAACTTAATGTACTTTGGACAAACTTAATATCTCATCGTATCGATTAAAAAATTATATAAAAATGAAATTAATTTAGCAAAGCGACATGTTTCGAAACCATGACAGGTTTCATTCTCAAGTTCCAATCTAATATCAAATTTACATTCGATAAAAAGTTAATGGCCAATTACCTTTTCTGGACATCCTTTTGCACAAAAGTTAACCAAAAATCCAATACAGCATACCTATACATGAAACCCACCACCACCGCACTGATACGTACTTTGATTCTCATCCGTATATAGATAAAATCGCTGCTTTAATTTAATTTTAATTTTAATTTAAAAAAAGGGAAGCCTTTTCCCTAATTTATCATAAGTATAGTATCAGCAACATTTTCAAAAGATTTAATATCCACATCTCCTTTTCTAATAATAATAATTTCAGCACTGCTTTGGTGAAAAACAAAGACACTATAAATAAAATTGTCCCTCTTTCTACATCGGTCAAAGTGGCATATCCTTCCTCACACGTTTCAAAGAACACACAAATTCCATTAAAAATAACATCGCAAGTCATCATTCGCGGAACACATTCTTAATTTTGGCCATGATTTTGATCCAAACCTACACAATAAAGTGATAAGGTTAATTGACATTTTCGACAGACTAATGACTGAATTGTCAATGTCGTATATTTTCAATGATCATTCAGGTGGAGGCCCGAGTTCGAATCCCGGCCGCGGTGTAAATTTCCTATATGTATCATGTTGAATTATGATTGAAAACTACACAATGAATCCTCCATATTTGCAAAAAGGACTTTCTTTTGAATTCCTTAGAAATTTTGGAAATAACTAAACATAATCACAATCCGCACCTGGTCAATGATTTCCAAAATGATTTCATTAATTATCTTTGTATATCTCAAAAATATTTGTCACCTCCCTGTATTCATTCTCATGTAAATCTGAGTGGCGCCATCTAGTGGTTGTCATTAAGTTAAGACCGCTATACTTGGCCTGCGTGCCTACAATTTACAACTTATTTATTATTCTTAATCAATGTTAATCTGTTAAACTACGCTGAGTGGGGGTCACATGATCTTCTTTTGTAATTTACCATGGATTGTACCTAATTAGTACTTGTTGTTAAAATTTCCCCCTGATGTGAGTGTTTTTGGATAGTTTTTAGGTTACTTTTTAATTTTCTGTCTTTGTAACCCCCATGAATAATGTAGGTAAACTTTCGATAATCCTTATCAACCCAGCTTGAGAATGAAACCTGTAATGGTTTCGAAACATGTCGCTTTGCCAAATTAATTCCAATTTTGTATAATTTTTTAATCGATTATGGTTTATGCCAAGTACATTATTAAGTGGTTGGAACCGGACAACAATCAACCATCTTTCTAGGTTTCTAGGATTGGAATGCTAGACGGTATCGGGTTCTAGTCAAGAGTCACTACGAGAGACTGTGAGTTGTGGTACCATAGTGGTGGGGGAAGAAACAAGAATAGATTAATTTCTTCTCCTACTGCAATTTCGGTTTCTTGCAAAATGGCGTTCATTGTTACCTACCTTTTATGACATTTTTGCAAGTAGTCTCTTTAACTCCTCAATAATTGGGGCGGTAACTTTTCGGAAACAAAACTGTACGCAAAACTTTCGAGGAGGGGTGTAGATCCTCAATTCCACGCTTTGTATTTTCGACTCGCAAATACTTTATGAAGTACTAAATCAAGGTTTAGAATGGTTCCAATAGTACCAAAATCTCTAACTCGCCCAGCGATCATTTAAGAATCTTTCACACTGACTGCGTAGCGTTCCACCATACTTCTCATGCTGACATATTATCTTTCCACAGTAACAATACATATATTTTTGGGCGATAAATCCATCTTTTGCAAATATTCGGTTACCACACTCAACTCACTATTTTCCCAATTTTCGCAACGCAACTTCCTACTAAAGCAAGTACTTAGATATTAGAATAATAGGTATAGAGACCGGAATGGGACAAGTCAGCGCCGCCGACTGATCGCGGCCGATTCATCGCGGCCATCTCATCGCCGATTTTATTTTCGATAAATTCAGCACATTCTTACCTATCCTCTTTTACTTGCTTGTATAAATACCGATACCGATCATCAAGATCTTACATTAACATATGACGTTAACATTCCCTTAAATCTTAATCAATTGATAATCAGCTTTACAGAGCTTTAAATCAATAATGATAGCGTTAATAGACAATGAATCATACTTACCTGATATTAACATTCATATATATCTAAAAAGTTTGGAAATAAAAGTAATGCTAAACTTAAACGTAGATTGCCATTAAAGCGCCTAGGTTATTTGCAGGTTTAGTATATATTTTTTAATTGATACAAAATGGCAACATGACACTAAACAAAATTTGGAAGTAAAAAAAATGCTAAACTTGTCAATTGTCACTACGCGGTACTTTTGTATCGTATATGATTATTAGTTATAAGTAATCAACGGATATTGATGGGTTTTTGTATGCTATGCTGTTCCACTACTAATAATTTATAAATTTAAAGAGATGGGTCGGCGACGAGTGGGCCGGCGATGAGTTGGCCGGCGATGAGATGGCTCGGCGATGAGATGGCCGCGATGAATCGGCCGCGATCAGTCGGCGGCGCTGACTTGTCCTAGACCCATAGAGACAGTATATACTGTTCAATCCTCTTATTTTCGCACTGTACCGGAATCATGCGTTCCGCCAACTATAAGGCACAGCACCGCATTGCCCCCTCAGTAGTTTTTCTAACGACGACCAAGCCATTGGCAATAGATGTCGGTAGCTAATGTTGCATTCCTTTTAAAAAATTCATAGTTAATAATGCTTCCTTTGCAGGGCTTAAATCGAGCCGGAACGCACCGGAACGGCGTTCCGGCCCTCCTTTTACTGACCGGAACGCCGCGCCGGTTCCGGCTATCCCTATTGTCTTGCGTTCCGTACATTTTCATTAGCGTTCCTGCTTTGATGCACTGCGCTCCGGTTGACGGTCTCAGAGGTCGCTTCTTCCCTTTCTGCCTTGTCATTTTACAAAATTCGACCTTTTTCAGGTCTTGTAATCAGGTCAGAAGCATATCTATCAAAAATTAGCTTCTTTTTTTAACGGCTGAAATGCGAAATTAATTTTTACGAAAACTATAGAAAAGCTAATTTGATAGATATCGTCCAAAACAAACGATTTTTAACAAAATCTTTAGCAAATCGGTCGATATTGTAAAAATGGTCTTTAAAAATTCGGTTGGGGGGGGGGGGGGGTATTAACAATTATCCCTTTTTGAAATCACGTTCCGTCCCTTTTTTATTTACGATTTAAGCACTGTTCCTTTGCATTACCATTATAGGTAGGTACTAAACTTCATACGGAGAGGTGCCTTTTGGTTTGGACTTAGCCACTCTTTTCCCTTATAATATAATAATAATAAGTTTATTGTGACAACACACATCGGGTGATTTATCACTTTTGAGCGTGTTTGTCAACTCCCCAGTAGCTTGACGTGCAATCATCATACATTTAAACGGTCTTCATCGAAGTTGGAAATTTTTCCCTGAACAATAATTATAACTCATGCCAATTAATAACCATCTTTGACACAAGAAAACTATTTTGGTGCGATACTTTCCCCAATAAGATTTGCAACCTAATTAAGTAAAAAACAGTGTAACAATATTTCTCCTACCAAAGGACTAATACCTACAGTTGGATAAATGAAAGACACTCATAAAGTATGTGGTGCGTCGTCTGGTCATCAGATGGGGATGGCACTTCTTCATGATGTAGGTGTAGTTGTTCTTCTCTAGTATAAATTAAGGAACGAGGAAGTGCGATCCCTTCTCGACGATATGCAATCACTTGACTACCCTATCTATACTTACTAGAATACGGGGGTCTTCAGACTCAAGGCTGACATCATGCACGTGAGACAACCCCAGAAGGGTTTCCATCCCACATCTGTGGGAGTTTGTACTCTGTCCGTGCACGCATGATACCTTTGCACATTATTAAGAAGTGCTATAGTTGAGGACAGTATGGTTCTCAGCTACCAAATGATTCCGTAACAAAATAGGGGCAACAAACTTTCGTTTACTATAGTTTTCAATTTTAATGGGAACTTAACATTTGAAAAATATTGTGTGGATGTGTTGATAAGTATGTACTTACAAGTACATATATAAAAAATTAAAAATCTGCATCTTCAGTCATACTGCACAAGGCTGCGAATATTAAGAAAAATATTCTGAAGGAATACGTGTTGGAGTTATTTGTCATTCGCTCCTCTTACGGCTTCATTTACTTTATAGGTACGGAATACGGTTCCACGCTTAATAAGGTTAATAGATGTTTATCATATTCAGATAGCTATAGTGAAAGTTGATGATTAGCTGTCCGTAGTTTTGCAGTAAGTACGTGGGTGGAAAATTGCTATAAATGATTGTTATTGAAATGGAAAGTCGTTCTAAAGGACCGAATACAGTGGAATGAGTCTATATGCGCTTTGGTATTTTTTAGCGCAGAATGTTAACCATAAACTCTTCAAGAATTTCGAAACTAATAAAAATTGGTGAAGGCGCCTTGCAATTTTATATACGTTTTGTCTTTAGGTAGGTAGCACGGAATTGCTTAAATAACATAAGCAGACGACATCGATAGGTACTGAAGAAATCGACCTCTGATGCTCATTAAACAACCCACACAATGTCATAAAGATTGCCAAAATTTCCAAAAAAAGAACACAGCTTCATTAGCTTAGAAGCTGTGTTTGTTTTCTTTATTAACCTTATCTAAGCACTATAAGTATGATAGTAATAAAATTGTCATTGAAGCTGTTGGGCATCTACAAGGGTTGTATTTTGTATCCTGAATAATTTACTAAGCAGAATAATATAGAAGTGAAATATAAATCATTTAATTTGTCACTTTTTTACAGCAACACGCCTTTATGTGGGTGTATTTATGCCTTTAATATGTTAATCATGTTTCATTTAAAAATGCCAACAGCGGCTCCTGTTTATTTATTATACAGCAGTAGAATCTTCCACAAATTTATTAATTGTTAATTTTTATGTCGATGGCTTCCTTTCAGCATAAATATCTTTTAACTACCAAACAAATGCTTACATATTTTCAAAAGTTATTTTATAAATTGTCGTTCCGGTTTCGAAATTTATTCAAAAATCTAAATCCTTGTAATTGTATTTAAGGACATTCCACCTAAATATAGATTTTTATATGCGAGCGTAGGTATTTAGAAGCTTTTGCCAGACAATGCTCTTGGAATTATTTATATCGTCGCCATTTTCTAGTGAACTTTGAAAAATGAAACCGGAATGCTGAATAAACACAACAAAATCGGTTCTTAAAGAACAAACAAATAAATCCTTCAATGTCGATTCGTTGGCGTAAAAACAGAACAAAACAACTTGAACGCAAGTGTCTGGGCATTGATTGTTCAGGACAAGCACATAAGTCTTCACCCCCAAGGGCCGCGTGATTTGTCCGCTAATCGTAGTAGCCTGGGGACGCGTAATGGAGCTCATCTGGAGGGCTGTTTCTCTCATCCTTCCCCATATAAAATCTATATAAGAAAAGCGAGGGATGCACAAGTTTTTCAAGATATTCAGTAAATTAGAAGTATTTTGTAATTCGGCTTTCATTTTATTGAAACGTTGCTTCTTTTTAAGGAATTTACGAAAAATCACGAACTTTTGTAATGGTGAACGTTCGGAAGCTATAAACAGTGGGGATTATTTTTATAGAGGGAGTAGGAAAGCTTATTTTGATTAGCTAACATTTTGTAAGCGAATGTCAATCAGGGCAAGTAGCTGATGTTGCATTTCTTTTATCAAAGATTGTTTTACATTGTTTCCCTAATTGATGGCTGTTTGTCTTTTACTCTACTTAAGCTTCTTACTGAGTGATTTTGTATATTTTATTTAAAATTCTTCATGTCGAAAATGTGATAAGTTTGCTTTATGCATACAAGTTGAAATATAAATTATCGGTATATTGAAATACCTGCCTACACTACACGACCACGTTAAACCCCTCCAAAGTTTTGGCTTTCTGAATATAACAACAACGAACATGAAAGATCGTTTTCTAATTGCGTGTTCAAAGATTTAAATCACAGTATATTGGTTGTTGTGTGATTTATTATGTTTTGTAATTTACGGAAGTGAAAGCAAATTTAATTCCCATTAGCTCCTTTTTGTTATACATAAAATGTTAGTTTTAATGTTCCTAATTTTCGCAAATGACCAATACACGTATGAGCGATAATAAAAACTACTTCCTCATTCCCATCAATTCTTACACACATCGTACTACATATTTAGAAAAATTATTAAATACTACGTCTTTCAAATTTAATCTAATTACCCGACAAGCTGTTGTTCTTGCACATTGAGAATATTATGTATAATCCACAAAGAACGGTAACTTTGTAGAGGTAAAAAAAATGGCGATTCAAAACACTTTAACACGCTTGTAAGTTCTATAATAATTATAAATGTTTATTTTTGTGTCTCTTCCGTTTTAAATCGAGATGTTTTCTCATGATAATGAGTTAATTTGTAATTCTTGTAACTGTTTGTAATAATCAGTTCCATCATTTTTTGCAGATTTCCATTTAAATTTATTTTAAATGTGTAACTTATAACAATGGCGTCAAGTTTTGCGATTCACGACTTTATTACACAAATTATTTAACAATTTTGTTGTCGTATTTTATTTCATGCAAATGTTGACAACCATAAGGCATAAAATTTTAATTGTTAGATTACAACGCGAGATTACACAACCCTTTGTACTGAATCAAATTTTGAAATGGCATTCAAACATTTTTTCCCCTTTTGTGTAGGTGGGTAAACAATATCTAGAACCAATTGTCTAAATTATCATATTATCATTCAAATTTCGATACACAAAATACCATTCCACTTCAATTAAAATGCGGGGGTTTTCATACCTAATACTTTGATAGCTTGTCCTTCAACATAAACAAATATTAGCGATTTTCACCACTCGTCGGCTGTTTGGGTGGTAAATTTTCATTGCTTTTTCTTGTAAAATTTACCTCTGATGTTCAATAAGTATCGAGTGTGTATTCCACAAATGGTTTCGAATACACAAAACTGAGTCAGTTTTCCTTTCACCACGAAGACAGGGAATAGTGTCTCGTCACAAATTTGGGTTCGTTATAAGATCATATTTTGCACTTCAAGCTGAAGGTGTTTTAATACAATTTCGTACACCACTTCTTGTTGTTGGTTTGGAATTCTTCGATACAAATTTTGGGATGACGGTGAAGCGTATCAGAGATACGTTGTAACATTATTTAACTTATTGATTAAATCACAAAGTCTATACAAATGTAATCCATGGACTAGGTAATACATAAGGGATGACGTTCAAGTTTTAAAGTGTGTCACATTTTCATATTTCTGTATTTCCTAGATATGTGTTCTATCACAGTTTTTTGATCATTTTGATTCGTTTTTTTCTGCAATTTTGTCATTGCTTGTCACTAAAACATTCATTCCAATTTGAAATCATCGATCGGAACGTGTGGACCAAATGGAAGAACCGGTATACTATCAAACCCAAGACAAATAGGTGCTCCATGACTGTGTTTTAGAGTATATTCACATCCAAGAGATTGCTTTGGCTTGTAGCTCAAAAACAATTCATCCCTTAGGATCCAAATTCCGAACGGTTACCCCCTTTTACACAAAGATCACGAACCTTCCAAATGCACTTAGCGACATGTACTTTTCATGTAGATGGCATTGTTTTGACAATCTGAATTCATTGGCGTTGTCAAACATACACATCAGCACGGTCGCTAGTTTTTTTATTGGTGTCCGAAAATTCAACTTTGAAGTTTGTAGCAAATATTCTTTCAAATGCTTTTTTAAGATCCCTAAATACTATAGCTATAATGGAAACGTTATTGAGCAAAAGTGTGGCCATAAATCCTTTGCTGCGTTTCACTTCCAAGTCAGTGGTAGGTAGTCTTTGAATCAATGAATTCTAGGTATAAGTTATATACTTTATAAAATTAGGCATTTTTGTTTGGGTCTAAAAAATTGCTCGTATCTGTTACAGTCATAATTTATTATATTTTAACTATGAGTGTTACCCAAAGACGTAGACATATAATTTTTAAAATATTTTGAATTCCACTACAGACGCCACGAAATTGTTGAAGAACAGTACCTAAAGAAAAGGCTCTGCTAACATGAGGAGAGGAAGAGGAGGACTGAACCACTGGAGTGGTTAAATAAGTCAAGTATGCGACGAATTAATTAATTAATTAATTAGGTGTATCATGATTTGTGTCCTAAAAATTTCGGAAGATGGCATTACATCTGGCAAGGAAATACGAGTAAAACTAAATATTGAATCGTTAGAAAAATACATTGACCGAAGGCAAAGCAAGGAGAATAAAACTCAAACCAAACGGATTTAGGAATCAAAAATAATTGGCAAGATAAAATAAAGAAGACCAATGCAAACTTATGGGGCAAAATAATTGGAAAGATATTAACGAAGAAAGGAAAAACGTGGACGGAGGCGAAGAAACTAGCGGGAAACAGAAAGGGTTGGAAGAAGTTTATACAGAACTGAGAAACATATTGTAAAAAATCAGATTAAAATTGCTTAGCTGGCAAGAATTGGATGTGTCTATAAGAGTAAGTACAATAGACAGATAATTCATCCATAGTAATAACAGGAGGTACTCCGTGCAGCTTTATGAAATCTGATCTCAGACTGACCGAAGAGGTGTGCAAGGAACGTCATGGGCTACTACCACGATAGTCCTGCTCGCCAACTGCTTCTGTGCAAAATCTCCTACAATGCATGAAGGGTTGGAGATGCCGTAAATTTCGACTAAAATGTTCTGCCCTATGGTTGCAAATCCCAAATCATGTATGGATGCATCCGAAGAAGAGAGTTCGGACTGTTCCACCCTACGAACATTATTGACAGTGAACTGGCACACTCTTCGTTTAAAACATTTCCCCGGCCAAGGGGATCAAAAATGATGATGTATCAAGTAGTTAAGTGCAATTATTTCTTAGAGTTCTGTAAACCCGATCTGCGCATTTTATATTTATTTCTTTTAATAGAAAAAAAGATATAACAATTTATTAATAATCTTGAAAAATGAACCCAATTTAAATAAAAGACTATTCTTGAAAATGTTCGAAATAAAACGACACAAAAACTCCGTAAACTTCCGGACTGATATCCAAAATCTAAGCAACTTCTATGATAATATTTTCAATTAACCCCCCCCCCCCCCCCCCAATCATCCTTGTTCATATCATTATTAAAATTTTGGGTAAGAGTGTTTGTATTATAAAAAACTAAAAAATATTTTAATCAAGTCCACATGCGGAACTCAGCCTCTTCAACATTAATTACTTAACTAATTGTTAAATCAAATAATATATAACTAATATTCTATGCATACATCTTTGATAAATGATGCTCTCGTTACAGATATATACAACTCTTTTATGATTAAGCCCGCTCTGCCGGACGAAACGTCAAAATGTTCAATTACATCATAATTCATAATTATATAATAACTAATAAAGTAACCCCGTGGTATTTATAAATACTTACCAATCGAACAAATTTTAGCTGTTCTTTTTCCTCTACAATTCAATCGCTAACCAACTGCACAGCTACAAAAATAATCTACAAATAACAATTAAATAGTCTTTTCGTATTGGTTCCAAAATTCACTTTTCATATTTGGCTATCTACCATTGAGCTTAAATTTGCTTTTATAGGTCAAAATAAGGAAAGCGAATTAAACTTGCTTCGAATTCATTCTGCATGACTGTTACTGCAAAATGACTATTTTTGACGATACTTCACAAAATATAAGGGGTAACGAAATTTTTTTTCATTTTTGGAGGAAGTGGCCAATCTTGAAAAGTAGGTACAGAGCCCACTCTTATGTTAAATTGTAGCAAATGATATCTATTTTTCATCATTTTATCAGATGCTGAAAAAATATCGCCTTTTTTTGTTAATACCCACGCTGGTCGTATCCCTAGACCTTTGGAAGCTGCAAACTTGGTTTCTTTTCCTATTCATTTACGTCGTACCAATTAAAACTACACAATCTTTTGCACGCACGGCGTGCGTAATGTCCGATTTGGTTTGGCTATTTACTTTTTTTACTGAAAAAATTAATAGTTGCGTTTTGCAAAACGTAGGTCATTTTGATCAGGTCACTTATAAGGTGTTTGTTTATTGTTCGTTTAACACGCTTTCCATTTTTTTATCGATAGTTTTAATTCTGTTGCTGCTGTTATCGTTATTTTGGCCCGTTGGCCTTTAAACACGCGCCTAATTTAGCGCTATGTTCACATAATTTAGACTCGCCAAAAGCGTGCATAATGCGTGATGGAAGCCATACAGAAAATAACAGTATTAATAAGTTTAACGAAATTTGAGCCATTTACAATTATTATTTCCATAATTCCAAGGAAACCCACCCATTTCGTTTCAAGGCTGTCTAGATATTTTGTTAAAACACCGTATTAATAGAATAATTGGTTAATGGCACACTTGACCATTGAACTTTGAAAAGAAATGTTTTTTTTCAATTGAGGTGTTATTATTCTTGTTTTGCCAATAACTCTGACACGAATGAAAATATCGAATTGAGGTTTTCACTTTTTCTTTGCAAATTTAATCTACTTTCCAACTATGCTAAAATATATATCGCTTCATTTAAAATTTCGGGGGAAAATTAACAATTCAATTAACGTCCTCTAGTGTGAGTTGTACAATGTGCATATTGAATACAATATCTGGTTATTATGTTGTGTTAAGGTGGCCGTTGCATTGATGAAAATCGCACATTTTGAAATATAGGCAATCAACATTACATCCATTTTTTCTATCGATTACAAGATGTCGCATAGATCGCAATTTTAAGGATTTGTTACAAATAATACTGGGTGACTCACTACTGCTTGGTTTCAAAATATGTAACTGTAAACTTTATTTCAAATGGTTTTTAATATACGTCTTTTAATAAATTGTCCCATTTGTCATACAACATCCATTTCAGTTGGGCACTAGAATTCCATACTTTCATCTCACTCAGTCAAAATGACCACTTCATAGGAACACAAACAATAAAGGGTTAGGTATTTTAATTTTAGAGTAAACTTATTTGAAAAGGAAAACCTCTTAGAAATAAACAAACAGATGTTGCAGGTATTTTACCCACTAGACCTACTGCAAATCAACGTACCACAAAAATGTTAAAGTATGTTACGCAAATTTATTCGTATGAACAAATTAATTCTAATATAAAATCATTTTTTTGCATAAAACAAAAAATATTTAATAATCATAAAATTTAATCAACGCTTTTAAGTATTCACTCAAAAAATAGTGATCACAATTAAAGTTTTATAATCTTTCAGCCATTTTCAACCACAGCAGCTTTCGATGTTCGATCTTTGCTTATTTTTCCATAAATAATATTATTCTTGTATTTATAACGTAACGAATATCTGTTGGGGGTCTCTTTTAGATAAAAATAAAAATGATTGTCCTTGCAAGTTGCACTTGATACTAATATACATGGTTTTTTTAATTGAATTTAATTATTGAGAGATTACGAGCAAAACTTAATTTTTTCATTAATATTCCTTCTTCAGATGTAGGTACCTACATACTACATATCATATTGTATAATAATTTTATTATGACCATTTCGAATTTTACGTATAGTTCATAAAAACTGCTTTTGAGCGATATTTGTAACAGTTATTAGCGCTTATTTGCCCAATTACAAACCCCTAAATAAAATCTTCCTATAGGTACTCCATTATTTGGAAGAGGTATACGACCTAATGACGTCAGTGTCCTGCCTGTCCTCTCTCATTTATCGCCACTTTAGACGCAGTTGAGGAAACAGGAAAGAAATTTTGCATTTTGTGTAATAGGTATTGAATTTGATTTTGTTTAATTCGAAATGACGAAATCTAGCTTTTTAAATTTGCTTTACGTTTATGATTAATTCTTATTAGAAACTTAAAATATTAAAGTTTGTATATCATTTGTTTGTACATTATATATAATACCTACCAAAATAACTTTACATCATAATTAATTAAGTAATGTCAAATAATATATCTATATACGAGGGCTGTTCTCTTCTGACTATGATAGGCTCACTGAACAGAGAAGTGACTAGGTATGATTTGTCTCAACAAATTTTGATTTTTCTAAAACTTCCAAAATAGTATTTTTCTACGACTGTTTAATAATATGCCTATTAATCGCTAATTTTGAATAGATAATAACACCTATCACCTACCCGCGAGTAATATTTCATTACTCACAGTCACAGGCTTTTTTTTACTCACGGGTTCAATTAATCATATGACTCATGCCTAGTGACATTACATTATTATAAGCGCTATTATGCATATTGTTAAGAAGAATATATTTTTATAATGATTGATATGTAGTTATGATCAAAAAAGGTACGTTAAAAAGTGTCTACATATAAAAAGAAACCCCAAAATCACCAATAAAATGTAATAATTATCACGCGATTGATGAATGTGTTTTTTTAATTTACCTATATAAAATTTGGAAAGCATTCTCAAAATTCAGTTATTCAGACACATAAAGAACAGGGTTTCTTCGCAATGCACTAATTTCAAGGTTACATTTGAGGAAAATTTTAATGCGTTCGAGTAGGGTGCAACCATCCAACCATAAATAAAACTAATAAAAGACTTTTATTTGTGGTGTGGGTGCAACCTTTTGAATCGTTTCGACATTGGCACCATTCATTGCAGAAATGCTGAACTATAACGCAAAGAATCACGACCACGTTCTATTACTCAATAGATGTCGCTAAAAAATAATTAATAATTAATTTCCTCAATAACTGCTTATTCAAAGGAAATTGTTACTTAGGAAAACATTCATTGAAATGTATAACGTTAGGGCTTTTGCATAAAACAAAAATTTTCGCATTAATCCTTACACTTTCGCTGTTATTTGAGAAATTAAAACATCAAAAAACGCCGTTCTATACATGCCATTTTTATATCAAAACCGTAATAATTTCGCTTAAAATTTACTTTGTTCACAAGTTTGAACCTTTACCAATAATTGCTCTTATACAGATGACAATTTTATTTCTTCACAGTCAAGTTATTGAGGAAATAGTAAGCTCACTTTTACATCCGTGAAGCATACATTGTAAACGCCACCACTTTCTTTCTTAAGCGAGACCTAATTTACCAAACTCATTTAAGCCAAATCTAAATCATATACCTATATGGGTATATTATTTGTTTATAAAATTGCCTTCCTTTTTACATTACTTTTATTATATGCAATGGACACTTTCCTGTCGAGTTAAAATTAGCAGCGTACCTTCCATTACACAAAAAAGGCGATGAATATTATACTCTCGGAAACTACAGACCGATATCTTTATTGCCAGTTTTTTCCAAAGTTATTGAAAACATATTGTGCAGACAAATTGTAAACTACTTGGAAGCTAATCAGTTACTTTATAAAGATCAATACGGTTTCCTTAAAAATAACAGTACAGCAGATGCGATTACGTCTTTTGTTAAGAAAACGTTAAATTGCTTTGAACTCGGAATGTTTTCGGTAGCTTGTGGATTTGTCGAAAGCTTTTGACTGTGTATCGCACAAGATATTAGTGGACAAACTCACTATGATTTATGGTTTTGACGAGTTAAGTGGGTCACTTATAGCCAGCTCTTACCTAAATGGAAGGAGTCAATAAGGCAGAATCAGACCGATTAAGAGTGACAAATGGAGTACCACAGGGTTCTGTACTCGGACCAACACTATTTTTACTATACGTCAATGACATGCCTCAGACTTTAAACTTAAAAAGCAATCTAACATGCATATTATACCCTGAGGATTCAACTGTAATATCTCGGGAAAATAATTTAGATGACGCTATCAAACAGTCAACAATTGCTCCGCAAAAACTAGGCTTAGTAAATAATCTATTATTAAACAATAGCAAGTCTAAGACACTAATTCTATCTCTAAGACACATTCCTAAAAGTAACTTAAAAACCGTTGGCTTCTTGGGCTGCACAGTGAATCCTCATCTTCGATTTGATGCTCACTGCCACAATATTTCACGTAAAATTAATAAATCCATCTTTTTATTAAGGAGACATAGCTGTACTACTTCTAGAGCAGTCGTTCTGAGTGTATATTTTGGGCTAATACATAGTGTGGTAGCATACGCTGTTGTAGCATGGGAACGATTTTCTGACTGGTAGTATATTTTCCGACTACAACGCAGGGCAGTAGTATATGGACTCAGCTATAGAGATTACTGTAGCGAAGTCTTTACCAAACTAAAGATACTATCTTTCCCGTGCTTGGCGATACTAGAGACTCTTTGTCACGTAAGAAAGATCAGCCATTTTAAATACAATGACGATTACCATAGCTACAACACCAGGGCCAAGCGAGAGATCAGAATTGATTTTAGTAGACTCTCTAAATCACAAAAGAGTCCAAATTATTGTGCACAACTTTGTTCATCTGTCGATCGACAAAGGTTCAGACTCTGACACCTAAACAATTCAAAACTAAAATAAAGAATTATTTACTCGGAAAAACACTGTATTCATTTGATGAATTCTTATGTTGTTATACTGACTACTGTTAATTTTACAATATTGTTGTAAAATCTTGTAAAGTTAGGTATATGTGTCTGTTTGTCTTATATACATATTTATTGCAAACTTTATATTATTTTATGGACGAGTGTAAATACATTAATAACCATGACTCTAGCAAATACGCCAACTAGCGGTAGAATTACGAACTTTAGGTATTTCAAGTGATTTCTCTAGATTTTATTCCTCAAGGCTCTGACTTTCTAACATATGTGGTACCTCGCCGGCCTTATCTTAGGTTATCCTAGACGATAATATGTTTAACACGTTAACGACAAGGGGTCAACATTGGGAATTTCCCGGGGACCAGAGTAGTATTTTGTTACATTACACGTGCACCTGATTGATGCGCGCGGTCTGAACCGAAAAAAAAATATATTTACCTTTACCACTAATCATGTGTATTTTTTAGTATGTTTCGTAGTACGAGGGTGAGAAGCGAGGTGAAAATGCAATGATACATTAAATAAAGCACCAATCCATAACATCAATTAAGAATTATAATGTTTATTTTGCCTATTATATAAATAAATTTAAAAAATGTATCAACCCAAGACCATATTTTGTTCTACAGGGACCAGATCATTTGAAAACTGCATTGAAATACATTGCTGCTGTGTCGCCGAAAAGCCCACACCGCTTAGAACGCAAACCTTCTGTGTGGCCATATACGTTCACATGGTCTGTACAGAAACCACGGTGTGTACCTATATGGTGTACATGGTCGTTAACGTGTTAATGTTTTCTTAATGAATTTATTTATTTGACTACAAACATTGTACCTACATCTACAATTGCGAAGGATAATTTTTGCTAAAAACACTTTTTACCATTATCTGTTACAAACACCAACCTCTCTGGTTAGCTCTGCCCTTTTCATTCTGAAATTGCATGTAAGGAAGTAGAATAGAATAGGACAGCGGTTCCCACTCTTTTTTCCATGACAGACCGTACGGACCCCCTAAAAATAAAACACTACAGAAAGATAATTGTGTATGTACGGAAGATTGTATAAATGTATAATGTAGTACCCAATGATGATATAATCAGATAATTGTTACCTATATAAGTTTAACATTGAAATCGTTCTTTACAAATCATATAATTTTATAACAAATATTACAAATTTAATATTTGCTTACCTTACCTTACCACAGACATGTTTATTTTACGACGACGCAACGCGCAAGTATACAAATTTTCATGTGTGACAAGTGCGGTTGTGTTGGTCAAAACTGAACATATATCGGATGCTAACAGCAAAAGAAAAAAAGGTATTGTGCAACCCCCACATACCAACTTTCTGGCATCAAAAGCTTTAAATTGAAACACATTCCGTTGCTGAAAAGGTTTTCAAATTCAGCCATATTTCTCATTTTCAAGAGAATAGATTATATTTATTGTGTACATAATTTGTAATCTGCTTATTAAGGAATTGGGTATAATACTAACATAACTGTATTTGGTTGTATTTCAGTGGCATTTTGTTAGGTGTTTGTCCCTTGTGTGTAATGTTAACTTGGTAATCGGAAAACGTAGGTACTTAGATGAGTGTATAGTTCCTTTTTTGCTTGTAGGGGAAAAATCGTCAACAAAAACATGAAATCATTTATCCCTCAAAACGTTAAACTGCTAACATTAACTGTTTTCGAGGGTTAATCGAAGATATAACCCACTATATAAAAAGGCCTAATCGGTCTCTGGGGTAAAAGAAATGGAAATGTACAAATGTTTACCGGTTTTTATAGGTGTATGACGAATGTATGTATATTGATCATCGCTTTAAAATGATTATTGAACAATTATTCTCCAGTAATAAAAACGCCGATTTTAACTAACGATTTTTAATAAAAAAAAAAGGCGTCTACCATATTTTCAAAATAGTATATAACGACAATAAATTTTCTATGTATATTTTGAGATATATGTTATCTTTTCACTAACTTACGAGTTGGGTTTCTAACTGAAAATAATCGTTGTAAATTTACATACGAATGGAAATCGGGTAATTTCTGCTATGAAACATGTAGCCATCAACTGCGGTTAACGATATACAATTATAATTACCGCTATCAATCGACCAGCGGTTTGCAATGAATGAACATCTATTACGGTGATTGATAATATGATTTTTTTTTGCACGAACTTTGATTTACCCACATATCTCTAGGAGTTAATAAAATTACCCCTTTAAACGGCGGCCATATTTAGAAATAAAATCTAATTAATCAAAGTGGAGAAAATCTAGTTTTGTAACTTTGCATCTATTATAGTACGCAATTTAAAAGGAACCGGTCCGTTTCGGCTCATTATTTAATTTTTGACAAACTTCGACCTTTTAGGTCTTCGGTACCTTTATAACTTAGCGGAAATTACGTAATATATATTATTTTTAGGTGAGTTATTGAGGTAGCTTTGTTTTACGTAATTAAAAGACTAGCGAACATCTGTTGTATTATCGACAGGGGTGTTATTTTGATGATATTAATTTAGAACGCTGCTGCTTTTAAATTGGAGGTGGAAAAGTATTATGTTCTCGGTAAAACGCACTTTGGAGAGAAAAAAAAAACGGGCGAGGATAAAAACGTTTAATTGTCTCGATTTGTCGGTAACCATAAAGGCGTACAACCTTCATAATTTGCGTCTGGTTGTAAGATTATCAAAGGAGCGGGAAGATTTAGTAGTCGGTAGCAGGAAGTGTGTTTATATTTAGGTTAAGATTAAAAACATAAGGCCCTTGCTCTACTGATTAGAAATTATAATAAGGCAATTTGTCAATTTAAGTGTTTTTTTAGGATTGTATTAGTCGAGGTGGAAGCCCGTAACATGCATCATTATCAAACAATCGAGTGCTGAGCTTTTCATAGAATAAACATATTTTAATAATTTAACTATAACTTTTATTATAGTAGAATTCGGACAGGTCCGAAAAGATTTATGTGTAAATGAAAAAGAAAATTAAAATGTACCGTTATGTGAACATAAAAAAAAATTCTCGAAGAACTTTGGTTTTCAGTACGGCGATCCGTTCAGATTCGTTACATAGATGAAGTGGTTACAAAATCTAGTAAACGAGGAGAAAACGCAAATGAGGTTGGCAATCTGCCTGTGGTTAATTAACTATCCCACTCTATTACTTGCCAAGAGTCAACTCAAAATTGTAATTTATTTTTGCGCGAACCAAATTCTCACGAAATCAACACGAAATTTCTATAAAATATTTGATCTAAATTACATTATACGCGAAGAAGGGTTGTTATACATAAAAACCTACGATTTTGAATTTTCGCAATAGATAAAACGCAATTTTATAGAATCAAAATATAAAATGGGGTGATATTTCTGTGTCACACAGATATAGATAGTCGGGTCTGGGTAGTGAAATATCACCAGTGGGAAAGATTACAATCCGCTTAGCTGCGCGCTCGGGTGTTTGTTACTTTAGAATTTATTAGGGAGCTCTGGTAGCGCCGCTAACGCGTTTAGTGCGGTGTGGGTGGCCGGATGATGGGGTGGAGGTGTCGGGGTTGACGAATGGGGTCACTAGAAAGGCCCTCTCATTATCACATTGCCGAACAACCCTTGCAGCTCCTGACAACCATTCCATCATTGCCGCTTCCATGCGCTCATCGAGGTGAAAGAAGATTCTCTCGTGAATTTAACCTTAACTTATATAACGCACTGTAATGATAGCTCTACTAATAAAACAATTTAGTTATCTACCTACTTTGATACAATGTTAACCCCTTTAATCAATCTTTTTAAAATAAAATGTATTTAGCTATCCTCATAACAGTCATAACTGTCATCAGACTCTTCCCATTTGTTTATATTGCGTTGTAAAAATAATTATAAAAATAATCATATTCGTGTACGCTGTCTGTCACCAAAAACGCTTCCTTTTTCAACAAGCATGAACACTTCGCCTCGGAGGTCAGTTCCTATGGAACGGAAAAGGGTTAAAATTGAGAATGTGAATTGAAAAATGGAACTCTACTTACTTACTTTATACAATAAATTTTCGTGAAAATCGAGAATTTCCTTTGAGTATGGTCTCCCTGAAGTACCTAATGACGACGTACCTACTTCTGAGCAAGTAAACATTTTACAACATCTGTGAAATTTAAATCAGTAGCTTTCAAAAAATTATCAATAACTTTTACGGTAAAGCGACATTATTGTGTGTATATTTAATTTAGATACCGAAAGTTCCCACATTTATTCAATCCTACTTACTTTGCTTGATGGTCTCTTTACTATACGTTGTTCCATTTTTCTCTAGGTATCCTACATTGCCTAATCCTTCCTTTCATGATCTGTGGTTGGATGAACAATTTCCGGTTTAAAGTACATTTTTGTTTATGGATTATGTACACAAGTACCTACCTACTCTTAATAAATACGTTTGTTTAGGTATCGCGTTGCAGTCAAGAAATTAAAGTTAGTTGGTTGAACAACTACCATTATTGAAAAGTACGTAGGAGAGACTCGACATCGACATTACTCGTAATGAGTAGAGTTGAAATTTGTTAAGGAGTTGAAGAACTTCTGAAAAACGTTAATTACATTTGTGAATTTAATCCAACATTAGAGAATAAAAACTTTGTACGGCCATCAGTACACCCACGCAAGCCCACGTGGTGCGTGGGAGCCCTAGACACAAGGGCGCCCAAAGGTCCCTCTAATCCAGATCCTTCTATGTTTTTAAATCAAATAACAAAAAATGTAATTAGTAAAAAATAAGAATTGAAAATAACTGAGCCGGCGGAAAACCTTTGTTTTAATTTGCACTGAAACATTGATTTTGAATTCTACTTTACATTTTCACCAGTTTCGAAAAAGGAAAATAAAAACTAAATAGTATTGTCTTTTGATAGTCGCCGTTGCGTCGTCCGCTTCTTGCCGAAAAAGCTTCAAACAGCGCGGTAGCTTTTGCCGCTTTGCCTGATGCCACATACATGCTCTCTATACCGACAACTATAAATAAAATAAATGCACCCTCAAAATTATTTCACTATTTTCCGATTTTCTGTACAGGCAAGTGCACAAATTCAGATTTTATGTACGTACTTATCTTTGGAATAATTTTTTAATAGCTGAATCTCTCTGTAATTATTATTACTATTATTACTTATAAAAAATGTTTTTCCTAGGCAGAAATGTAGTAACATTATATTTACATAATTTGAAATAAATGATTGTAGAGAAAAAGATAAAAAGGTATGGGGGGGGGGGCTCTGAAAGATGTTGCGTGGGGGCTCAAATTTTGTAGTTACGCCACTGTGTACGGCTGTTGTTTTCAAAAATGTTTGGTGTTAATATTTTTAGAATGGTAGCTACCTCTTGATAAATGAAAATGAAGTTCGAGGAGTTGATGTATGATAGATGCCTTTCTACATTGCGATGTAAGGTTTGAGTCGGTTACGGGCAATTGCCTGAACGGAGAATCGACCGAAAAAAAATTTACCGAACAGACAATTGAACCGAATCAGCGAATAGAGAATTGACCGAATCATACCTAATTAAATTATCATGCAATGTAAAAATAAATTATTTTTCAAAATCGTTTTGAAGGCAGATACATTGATAGGAATTCCTATTTTTTGAACTTTCTCTCCACTCTACTTACGTATCCTATACAAATCTAATAATGAGTTATGGTAATGAGCATAATATTTCACTTTGTTAGTCTGTAAATATTTTTCAGCATACCTAACATTATAGGTGTAATGTATAGGTAATATGTTTGACTAGTATAAGTACAATATAAAAAATTATTTAAAATTATAACAAAAAAATATAGAAATATGGGAACAGGGGGCGGAACGGGGAACTTAATTTTTAAGGCCATGGTGAACGTTTTGTACAACAAAATAAAATAATTATTTTTTATATTTTATGTATCTATTATATGCTTTATAAGGAACACAACTATAGTTAGGAAAATACTAAAATATTTATAATTAAGGTTACATATGGTTTTCATAAAAAGTGTACCTTGCGGCTTGCCCCATTCTACCCCGCACCTGGGGCGGAATGGGGAATCACTTTTGTTTCCTACTTTTTCTTACAACAATCACAAATAAGTCTTCGTGATCATCACTATCTATGCCCGCACAAGAATTGTGACCCGGATTACCCATTAGGCGGAGTAGGAAATTGCCTATGGGCCCCACGCTTTTTAGGGGCCCCGTAACATTACATAAAACTGTACATATATAATATATATACAGGGTGACTGTTTTCCGATGTTTAGTGTACGTATCTTAGAAACTAGCAGCGATGGAGAGACGATTTAATGGGAAAAGAATTGCAGTTTTACCAGCTCCATTTAGTGAGCTTTTCGTTTTTTGAAAAAAATGCATGGCTAACTAGGTATCAAAAAAAATATTTCCTCGTTTTTTTGTTTAGTGTCTATACTAGCTGTTATTATTTACTTTAGAAAAAATGTATAATGTACAGTGTGACTCATTTAGATTGGAAACACACATGTAAAATCTGAAGTTATTTACCGATTTTAACCAATTTTTTTTAAAATGTCAAATAATGAAACATCTACTTTGGGACAAAATTTTAAATGTTTATTCCAATTTTCAGAGCATACTACAATAACTTTTTCGTACTCGGAATGGAGAATTTATTGTTATTGGCGATTTGTTTATAAAAAAAAATATCTACGCCACTGGATTCAGAATGCTTCCAAATAGCTGTCACTAAAATTTTACAAAAATATATTTATTAATAACAAAGTTATGACAACTTAAAGTTCGAAACTTTCTAAGCTAACAGTTACAAAACAACACCCTGTATCAATAGATGGCCATGGAAATTATGTTAATGATTCTTAAATTAAACTATTTAAACCATCAGTGGAGAAAAAAATATTTAAAGTAACGTAATATTTAATAAAAGTAACGGAATCGCACAATTGAGTAAATAATAAGACCTACATTTCCATTTAAATCTTAGTTACCATGGAAATTATGTTACTGTTTAACAGTTATGATAGATTTTTATTAAATATTACGTTACTTTAAATATTTTTTTCTCCACTGATGGTTTAAATAGTTTAATTTAAGAATCATTAACATAATTTCCATGACCATCTATTGATACAGGGTGTTGTTTTGTAACTGTTAGATTAGAAAGTTTTCGAACTTTAAGTTGTCATAACTTTGTTATTAATAAATATATTTTTGTAAAATTTTGGTGACAGCTATTTGGAAGCATTCTGAATCCAGTGGCGTAGATATTTTTTTATAAACAAATCGCTAATAACAATTCTCCATTCCGAGTACGAAAAAGTTATCGTAGTATGCCCTGAAAATTGGAATAAACATTTAAAATTTTGTCCCAAAGTAGATGTTTCATTATTTGATATTTTAAAAAAAAATTGGTTAAAATCGGTAAATAACTTCAGATTTTACATGGGTGTTTCCAATCTAAATGAGTCACACTGTATAAGGGGGAAAGTTGTAGATAATTTATTATGGGCTCAATAATACAGTTCGGTTTAATCAAATCTTTTATTTATTCTAATTTTTGAATTATGGCGCAAACATGTGTTTTTTCTAATGGAAACCATAGTTTGCCATAACTTTATAAAAAAGGCCCTTTTCAACGATTCTAACAATACCAATATCACTTGACATACTTATTTTCATAAATATAGAAATTATGGCCATTTTTTGTTAGAATCGTTGAAAATTCGTTTTTTATAGTCATGGTCAACTATGGTTTCCATTAGAAAAAGCACAAGTTCGTGTCATGATTCAAAAATTAGAGCTTAAATAAAAAATTTGATTAAACTGTATTATTGAGCACATAATTACCTAGAACTTTTTCCTTTATACATTTTTTTAAAGTCAACAATTACAGATCTATAAGCACTAAAATAAACAAAAAACGAAAAAACGTACTTTTTTTGAATCTCATAAATTGGGCTGGTAAAATTGCAATTCTTCCCTCATTTAGTCATCTCTCTATCTCAGCTATAGCTTCCAAGATCCCGATACTAAACATCGGAAAAAACTCACCCTGTATATATACAAAGAAATCCTTAAATGAAGAAATTCTCTATTAGACTGCCCAATTTAGTGCTTATACGGACGCGGTTCTCCCTGATGAATTGAAAGAATTGAAAATATTAAAGTACAGTGCGAACTGGTGCATAAACAAACAACAGTATAACAAATGTGGAAGGCCTTATTAGAAAAAAAAATTAGGAATTTCATTTAAAGAAATTTCAGGAAATCTTGGAGCAAGTGTAGAATATGCCCACAATATTGTACATAAACTGGGTTATAATATTAGTCCAGTCAATGAATTATGGTAGAGTGCATCGAATATGCGGGATTTTTTGACTTCAGGACTTTGTAAGTGGATAAACATACTAAAGGTCCCCGTCCCTGGAGGGGGGTCAGCTGAAGGGGGCAAGGGGAAGAGAGAGGCCACTTTTGAGATTTTCGATTATATCTCATTATCATGTTAGAAATTCTATAACTTTTGATCATTTTTTTCTTGAATCCACTTAATATAATAGGTAATCGAAAAACACACAAATCGCCTCTTCTTCCCCCTTTCCTCTTTTAAGCTCACCTCCCAAGGGAGGTATGTTTACCTACTCACTACTCCTAACAAAGTCCTAAAGTCCAAAATTCTCTCATATTGCAATCTTGGTCGAAAGTTCCTAAGGAGGGCTACTATTTTTACGGAACTTTCGACCAAGATTATAATGAAATAAATTTGAACCAGAAAGTTTACATTAATTGTTCACTATACTACATTTCTTCTATGCATAGCTTTATTTTATTAGATGACTACGCCCAAATGGCCATTTTATTGCCATTTTAGAAATATGAATTACAGAACTCTCCTTGGGTGGCTTAAACGTTAATTTGCCTTGGTTCAAACCCATACACAAAATAATCAAATGCGCTTTTGATTTACATACGTTTATATGTTAAAATAGTAGCAATTTGCACGTTTATTGTCCATTGTGTAATAAAGGAAACACTATACTATGCTGTGCTGTAGAACTAAAGATTTGAGGTAAGAACAGCGTTTGAGGAATGCTTTTGAACTAAATGATCTCCAGAATGTTACAAAATTTTGTGAAGCGGTGAAGCCAACGTAAGTTTGTTTTATGAGCGAGAACTCATTCTTTACGGAATATAGGGCTTCTAGTGTTCACAAGTGTAATGCATGTAGTATGTAGGCTCCTTGGGCCCCCCCCTACTGCATATCTATGTGCAGTATGAAGCTGTGACTGAATAGACGTAAAGATATAGAACACCTTCGCATTTTGCGACAATCATTGGCCTCGGGATTCTTAACATCGCGCTTAACTTCATTTTGGAAAATTTGTCAATAAAAAACCTTGCCACATTTTTCTAAATTGGAAACTCGTATACCGACCCGACGCATCTGTTTATAACGATAGTTCTAAGTCAGAGCAAATAGTATTTGTGTATAGGCGAGCTCCAAGCCCTCCAAATTCTAGGTCTTTCCAATATTGAAAGTCTCAAATTACCAGGACAATTATCGTACGAAACTACTCTGAAGTTTAGGGCAAAGGGAAACAGTGGAAATTCCTACAACAGTGTTCAAGCATTATGACATTGTCCATATTTTCCTGAGAATATTACTATAAGTAACTAACTTTGGTGAATACAAAACCGTGTAAACAATACGTTGTGTTTTATTTCACTTTTACAGCAAACTTTAGCGCCGTCTTTGGTACCCGTTTCACTTTATTTTACTTGAAAACGCGATAGAAAACTTCCCCCCAAAATTAAGTAATAATAGCAATTATAACCCAATTTCCGCAGCTGATACTTTGATGACTCACTCAGATAACGCGTGCTCGAATTGTAACTATTTAACAATACCACTAAATGCCCACTGGTCATCCTGAAAGACGTCCCGCAGCTTCCATAATCTATCTTAGCTGTCTAGCACATATACACATCTGCCCTATACCCTTGTGTGTAGTGATTGCAATATAACACCTTCAAATATGGAATGGGATACGGTCTTACCATAACTGTCATTCGACTAACTGATAAGTTGTCCACTCGTTTAACCGGTATAAGGCAATTGTGCAAATGTAAAGTATTAACCACAGATAAATGCTTTTATTTATGCTCTCTGACTATCAGGGTGGTCAGTCACTCCTCTTAAACACAAAAGTTTCGTAGGTCATTTATGTTACTTTTATAATGTTGAGGGTTACCGTGAAATGCTTTAATTTCTTCCATCAATTGAAATATAAATATAAATCAATGTTAAATAGGGCACACAAAATCGTTTAAGTATATGAACTCACGTAAGACGTCAAGATAATAATAAATTACCAACTTATCGGTCAATTTTAAATATACTTACTATTCAAAAGTAAATTCCCTGTTTGAAATAGCCATTGCTCGGCTAATTTTTGAGATTCTGAAAAAATAAAAACACCATTTTGTTTGTAAAGAAAAGGGGTTTATTAATAAAGACCAAACAAGATATGAGATATAGTCGTTCTTCGATGTTATGAACTGCATTCAGTGGAATGTTTTCAATGATATGGATTGTTTCATTTGCCTACGAGTAGTAGGTTTAAGAAACACCCTTCATAACTAATATGCAGCTGGACTAAGATCTGGTGACCTAGGAGGCCATCCGTTTGGAAAGTGTCTACTAATTACGTGATCACCCAATGTGTTTCTTAATAGTGTTTTTACAGGATTGTGTATGTGACATCAAAAGAAACCCCGTTTCTTTACAAACAATATGGTGTTTTTACTTTTTTTTAAGAAACTCAAAAATTAGCAGAACAACGGCCATTTCAAACTGGGAGCTTACTTTTGCATTCATCCGTAAAGTGAAATCAACTTGAAGAGAATCAGTAACATATAAAAGCTTTCTGTGTTTTAGAATGTTTCAGTTAACGAAACCGCATGTAACACCTTAAAAAGATAAAATATTAGCAACAAATTGTCTATACATTCTACATATAATCGAGCTAATTTTATTTTCGCCT
The DNA here is from genome assembly GCA_036250285.1 of Pyrocoelia pectoralis. Lineage (NCBI taxonomy): Eukaryota > Metazoa > Arthropoda > Insecta > Coleoptera > Lampyridae > Pyrocoelia > Pyrocoelia pectoralis. Next base: position 38,076,388 of record CM070076.1, on the reverse strand, counting down.
GTAACTGGTTTCTACAAAATTGTATCAGTGAAATGTTTAACTTTCGAAATAGAACTACTAAGGAATACATAGTGGCAATGTTTGTTTTGTTTTTCACACGTTGTGTAACTCGTGCTACCACCATTTTTGTAGTTTTTGGGTAAATAATGATAAAAAGAAAGCACATAGTTCACATAAAACGCATTCTATAAATAAGCTATACGAATATGACGTGTAAAATGGTAGTATTATTGAATAAGAGATTCAAGTTTTGGGCATTAATAGACCATAAACTGAACGGAAATTCCATAGGCCACAAGTGGTTAAATTTTTATCTTTTATTCTGTGCGGGGTATAATATATTATGTACCTATTTTTGTTTTCTATTTGGAAAACAACTATTATACACATGAAAGTGATAAGCAACTATTTACTCATGAGCAGGTGATGGCCTCGACCTCACTTCAGAGGTAATGTAAAGCACACAACACTTTTCCGAATGTAGAAGAAAATAATGTAATGAGTTCATCCCTTGGTTCATCTCGATACCAACATATACCTACCAACGAAGTTAAAGATTTAAACATGTTTTCCATTTGAAAATTTGAAATAACAGCAATATCTCTGAAAACCGAGTATCACAAAGGTAAATGGAAAAATGGAATTTTCAAATGGAAGAATTCTTAAATCTAACTTCGTTTCACCCCCATCACCTCAAATGTATTGAATTATCAACGATCTAGTACCTAAGTATTGTACAACCTTTAATTTTATCCATTAATTGTACTTTTGTAGCCTGATGACGACAAGCCAGTTTTGTCGAAACATGTAGTGTATTTAAACAAATTTTCCTTTCAACGTATAATAAGAATATCAATTTAAGCCAAAGAAGGAGTCTCACACCCTTCAACTTTTGTTAACTTCACAATCATTAATCTATTAAATTCCAATTATTAAAGAAATTACATGGGGAAGGTTTTGAGTTTTTATTAATCATAATACTAAACAATCTAACGTTATACTTATCTTAATTTCTATGCAGTTTGTGCAGAAAGTGTTTTCTTCAGCTTTCGCTCATTCGTCACAATGTTTCACTGGTGAGGAACTACTCTAGTTGATAAAAAGCGCATGTGTCGCAGTCCGTAACTAATTTTTCACACCTTCTGTACAAAAAGGCTTTAATTAATAGTTCAAAAGTGTTTTTAAAATTTACAAATTTCCTTTTTCAACTTCATTATATGCAACATCTTTTACTGGGATCAGCGATACCTAAATATGCTAAAATAGTTTCTTTTTTTAAGAATTCCATTGCGATTTCTACTTTAGGTGTTATTTTCTCAGGATAATTTGCATATTATGCAATAATCTCTCAGTGTTTCCAATCCTCAATTTAGTAAGTATAATTTCTTCTTTTCTAGATACTCAGATCACTAACCTGCTATCATTTACCTTACATCGTCCTGCAAAGTTATTTACATCTGCATTTCGTGCTGCTTGTGATGCCGACGATATCTAGTAGCACAGAATTATCTGTGCTAGTAGTATCGCCTCGCCGAGATCCAATCTCGTCGAAACTTTCGAACAAGGTAAAACCGGCCCCTGTTTTTGAATACCAAGAAGAGCGGTGCTAACTTTAATTGAAAAAATTCCCCATTTTCAACATAGTAGGTACTACGAAGAAAATTTCTCTACATAATTTCAAAAGGATTGTAATGCACTTTATCTACTTTTAAGTAATTTTTTAAATAGAATCATACATGAATTTATGAAGGACAATTGGATTCTGCTCAAATGTGGCATTTAGACAAGCAAAAGATAATGTAAATTGAAATAAATTTAGGGCTGTTTGAACATGTTTCGCCGTACCATTTATAGAAGTAAATAGAGTAAGTAAGATAATCCTCTTTACATAGAGGCCGAACTCTTTTTATAGTTTTATAAAAATTTGTCCGTCACTTTTCATTACATTTCGGACAATGACTACCTACGACCAAGCAAAAAACGCAACGTGTAGACCTATTAAGATCGTCAGACGTCAGTGCTTCGCGGGTACCTCAACAATCGGCCGTTTTCGAGAAAATGACACCCCTTGGAGTGCTGATGTCCTACCCTTTTGGCAAACCCTAACGTCGGAACCTATGCAGATCGTAAGTATGTCGTTAGTGCCTCTTTAGTGCTTTATAAAGTTATTCCCATTCCAAAAAAAACCAAATATACTTACGTGAACTTAAAAACTTTCTACCTATTTGTATAATTCCCACTTTTTCAAGAGTATTTGAAATTGCACTCAATACTCGGTTGCTTCAATTCCTGGATGCGAATGCTATAATTAATCCTCAACAATACGATTTTCGTGAAAGTAAATCAACGGTTGATGCTTTAACAGACTTTGTGGAACGCTTATTAAACTGTTTTGAAGATAAAACTTATATTAGTGCAACGTTATGCGACCTATCAAAAGCTTTTGATTCTGTGAACCATGAGATTCTACTAAATAAAATGAATTTCTATGGCATTCGTGGGTTATCCTTGGAAATTTTTCGATCTTATTTAAACAATAGACAACATAAAGTCGTGTATAAGTACCTCGAATCAGAGAGTACGAGCATCACCAGCGGTGTGTCTCAGGGTAGTCATCTAGGCCCCACATTGTTTTTAATCTACATCAATGATTTACCATGTAATTTCTATAACTGTCAAACTATCATGTACGCGGATAACACCTCTAATTTAATCTCAAACCCAAACATCCAATGTCTGATAGACAAACGGAACTCAAGTTAATAGTCGTGCTCATTGTAAACCGCTATTTACCTCTAGTGGTATATTAACCCTTCCGTCTTGCTATATTCTTAATAGTCTGTTGTACATTAAACGAAATATGCAATGTTATAAAACGCACACAAGTGTCCATAACCACCACTGACCACACTAGATCACGGGAGGATGTAATACTACCGCATAAACTTTTGCAAATATCCCATTAAAGTTTTTATATGCAAGGTATCAAATTTTATAACAAAATCCCGTTGGATATCAGGGCTCTAGCCTATGAACCCTTTAAAAGAAGAATTAAGTCGATGCTAATGAAACACGCTTTCTACAGTGCAAAGGAATATATGGACATCAGTGTAGAGTTACTACCATTTTAGTTCAGTTTAGTTTCTAGTATGTGAATTGTGAATTGTGAATATGTACCTACTACTTACCTTTTCTTCACTTGGCAAAGAGGCAGTACCTTTATGTCGTAATAAACTTACACTTCTACTTATGCTTATACTTATACAATGCGTCAATTGAGTCCAAATGGTGAATTTATACGATGTTTCTATTCTCACGTATTGTGTAAAAATTATTTTAATTAAAGCTTCTATAATCAGTGGCGTACACTAAATTCTAAATCACGTGGTCAGCCGTAAAACTTCGTATTACTGAATTGGGGATAGTTGACTCGATCTGACGAACTCTCCTGCAGAACCCCCCGAAAATTATCTATAGCTACGCCCCTGTCTATAATCAAACCATCCCCAAGTCTATTGGTCGTAACGTAGGTTTTTGTACTTACACAATAATGTTATCTGAGATACCATCTTTTTACATTCTTTTCCATATAGTCAGCTGGAGACCACACGAGACTAAACGAGACAAGACGCAAAACAATAAATTTGAATAAACCGATTTGAATACTATTTTTCGTATTATTTAAAAAATAATCGATTAATTAACATTTTGATTGGTAGGTACTATGATGAATAGCATTTTAAAGGGTTTTCCAATTATGTATTATACATGGGGTAGTGCAATTTAAAGAAATAGGGGTGGTTTGGCTTGAGCCTAAGGGGTGGGTTGCAGAAGATTTCTATAATGAGCCATATTGGTTCTCCCTCAACGTTCTAGAAACGTTTTTAGAGAAATTTCACTTACCTGTTAGTTACTCTTACGAAAATATGAGATCTGGTAAGTTTTCAAATTGACACCTGGTATATGAAAGATTTTTGCAAAGAAAACGTAACTTTCATCCCCAGAGATTTGTGTTGTAATATATTCGAAACTAGTGGAACGTAACAATTTGACAACACAGTTGCACTACATTTCCATATTGTTCTGGCTTGCTTTCCATAGTTTACCATCTTTTTGGAAATACATGCTACTGTGATTATTATTATTATTAGGAGAATGGTGTTGTTAAATTCTGGAAGAAACCACTTGGGATTCTTATCCGTAAAGCTGAACTTACTTTTCATTTCGTGCCACAATTACTCAACCAAATTGATTACTGTATGCAAAAAAGTTGCACATATTGTTGAAAGATCCGTTTTTTAACTTCAATATGAAACGAGACTCATCTTCCTGTTTCCCAATTACAAAATATCGATTGCGAAGAAGAGAAAAACCTCTGTAAAATCTATTTTCAATTATAGGGGTTGTCAAATAATTCGAATAAGAGGGTTCCAATATAGGTGTATAAACAGGAAATAATCTACGCTTCAAAAGTATTAGTACCGGGTAATTTCGCAGAGTTCATTAGAATTGATGCGCGTGAAATATTACATTACTAGATGGTAGAAGATCTGGAAGAAAATTTGACAGTTACAAAGCAAAGACTAATGGCTGCATAAAGAAATGAAGAATTTTCTTACTGTTTATCATTTACGAAGAATCAAATGATATACGGGACATTAAGTATCATTACATCAAAGTGACCACTTTGTTTTTTTAAATATAGATATTTAATTCAGTTTCATCAGCAGATGTATTTTAATTATACTGAAAAAGTAATTTAAGTGGTACATGGGCGTGAAGTTTAAAATAAACGCTTTTTTATTGTACTTGCTTAAAAATTCCAGGTGAGTTAACATTACATCTCTATATTATTTATAATCTAGCTTTGTTTGATGGTAACCTTAATTTAAATAAATTCTACGGTATAATTGTTGACAAATTACAAGTTAATATGTAATAATTTACAATTAATTTTAATTCGAGTACATGAATATTTATGATACAATTGTAAAAAGTCATAAATAATAGCTGACGTCAAAATCCAGACTGCTCATTTTGCATTAATACTACTGTAGTATGTAAGTAAAGTAGCAGGTTTCCTGAATTATTCTTTACCTCCGGTTAAGAATATTACAGTTATTATTCCAGTGTAAGCTAAAAATGCGAAGAGATAATAGAAATAAGTACTTGTAAAGCGAAACGGTGTAAGACCATAAGATGCTCTATAATTCACAAATAAGTGCTTCTGTATTTGCATTTTTATTTTCCTTCACGTTAGTTTACAACCATCTGTTTCCAACTACCTTTATTCATAACGAGAAATTAAGATTTAACAAGTAAGCACGCGATATACTGCAATTACTTTTAGCTTTCACAAAACGTTGTAATTAGAAAGCTCGAATATTTTGCGTCAATCCCGCTCGAAGAGAATTAATAAACGGGATTTAATGTGAAGGAAAAAAAAGGAAATTAGACGTGTCACTGACGCAGGTGGGCAAAGTAAAATGTAATCCTAACTGTTCGTGGAACTTCTTAAAGGAGCGACAAAAAAATCCCTTATTAAAATACTTTTCAGATACCCCTTGGGATTTAAACGCCTTCTTTCTCGTTGTTTTAAGCCACTCATGTAATTCTACCCACATAATAATGCCACAATCTACCCCCCAAATGTTTATGTCAGAAGCTCCTTACGATTACGGCTTCCACTTCTGTTAATTTTCAGCTAGAACGAATTTGGGGTAGGTATATACGCAACAAAAAAAATTTTTTTTTCATTACTAATTCGATAATAAGATTGAAATTATATCGGATTTTATATACGCATAGCATTTTCTTTTTTTATGATATATATGCGAGAAAAATGAGCTAGAAATTGTAGACGCGGTAACCCACGTAACTTCTAGTTATATAGGTATTATTTTACACCTTTTTGTAACTCTGAACATAAATAAAGAATAACCTGGCGTTTTATATTCTCCATAAAACTCTACTTTGTGTTGAATAATCTTCAAATTGCCTGGGAGCACATTTGAGTATGAAATATGCGTCCACGGAAAGTTGGAAAGCCTCGGAAAATGGAGACGAGAAGCGGCCAAGTGTAGAAGCGATGAGGCGAACATCACATTAGCACAATGCTGCTCTGCTGATGCTGGAAACGATTCCGAGAGGAAATATATCTACATAACGTTTTGCTTCCTTATTCCACTCGGTCTTTTCATTTTATAAACTTTTATTAAAAATAAAATTGTTCTAGAATTGTCTTGACTTCGGAGACAGAATGGATGGCGACAAAGTTTGTTGTCTAGAAGGATTGCTTTGTAGATAAGACTCCGCACTTGGTTTCCTACTTGAAATGGCGCTGGATAGCGCATTATACAAATTCACTCCCTTATTCTCTAGTCCTTTGTTCAGTCAATGTGCCGGGGGCTTTGCATTGAAGTCGCAATTAAGTTGAGTAAAGAGCAGGGTTATCGGGACCGTAAAGTTCTCCTACTGTTCCTTCTAAACTTGTCATCGTTGATGCGCCTTAATTTGTGTTTGCAATTTTACAACCCTATCTTGTGTTTATTTTCTAACGCTTTTCAATTTTTTCAACATCTTCAAGTGTCGACAGAATCATCACTCCAATTCAGTTCATTTCTTATGCAAGTTTATAGTCTCCTAACTACAATATAATTGAAGATTAACTAGTAGGTAAACTCGAATGGGACTAATAATCGCATTACTTACTTTACTGAAGGTGACCGATCCTGTTACGTTTGCTGGTCATGTCAAGACGTGAACGTCGACATCTTTAAAGGAAACGTAGTGATTGGTAGAATAGAACCACAGAATCGTCTTTATTCTGTGATAGAACACTGTTAAGTTTTATAATATGTTATAGATCACGTGACTAATTTAATAAATATGTACTACGATAGTAGGTAATAAATCATTTTTTTTTATATCCGCCGCTTTACTTGGTCTTTAACGCCATCCTCTTCTTCGAAAAAAAAAATCTTATACTTCATCTAAAATCTACAAAATTAAGCGATGTATTTAAATCATAATAGTTTACAGTTCGCCAGTTAAGACTAAAAGTATAAAGTGATGCTGCTTTATGAATGTTCCGCGCCCGTACAAGAGGTGAGGTCTTTTTTATACTAAGTTTATTGTATAAGACGAAGCGTCGTCATAAGTCTTATAATAAATTTTAGTAACGGTTTAGGCACATTTGTTATTAATTGTTCTGGTTTCACCAGTTATTATACGACAATAGAAACGACGTTCTAGTTGTTTTTAACAAGATATTTTTGTATAAGTTTACTCTATTTACATATTGCGATTGCGGATGTCCTGGCTATACAATGGGAAACTCAAAAGATCCTTCAAATTTGTGTGAAAAGTTTATCAATTTACACCTTAACCAATTTCAACCACCAGGTCTTAATTTAAAGACTTGGCAAGGGTTCATAAATTAGTTATGTGCCTATGAGCCTATGTGGAACCTAGTTTAATGTTGCGAAATCTTTAATCCTAGATGTACAAAGTACAAGCACCTAAAACCGTGTGAAATAAACGGGAAATTACAAGGATAACTCAAAACAACACTTTAATTCCGAGGCTTTGAATCCAATTTAGCCAACCTTATTTCTCATTTAAAAAGACAAATATCCCTGAAAAGAATAAGAACGGTAAAAAAAATTGTTTTTTTAAACTTAGTAAAAGTGTACTTCAAGAACTTCAAACCCTCGTTTGTAAAGAATTCTATTCTTTTGGAATTTCTTTTCCTTTTCTTTTGGTTCTTAATTAGAATAAGGGCGTGCTTTGGCTCCCTTTACGTCTACGTCTACTTTTGTAGAAGCAATTTTCATCTTTTGTCATTTCTTATATAGTAAAAAGGTGAGCTTAGTAATCCAATGGTCAGATTTGTTTCCATTTTTTAATATATTGTAACCAAATTTGGAATTTCTGATTTTGATTCTGGCGACCACATGATCCTGCTACACAGTCACTTACATACTGAAGAGCAACGATTGATTCCCATTGGCCAACCAATGACAAAGCGTCGACACCGGCCAGAACCCTTTATAAGAGAACGCTGTTACCCACAGAAGTCATAGCCGCCTACGAAAGCAGCCAACACCGACCAGTCCGTCTACAACGACCCGTTAGCCTGCATTCCAGAACCAGTCTACCCTCCGGCGACCGACCAACCTACTTACTACCTGTACCTCCATTATTAATCGCATTCCGCGCTGTTAAAACTTGTACATATTTGTAAATAGAAATGTTAGTTGTTTTCACAACTTCCAAACCTTTATTGTTTACTTGGCACGATCACCAAATAGCTGGTGATCCGATTCAACCGCCAAATTGATATTTCACTCTCCAAATAATATCTGTTATTCTTAAGATATGCCTACTCAACGTTACTATCGTTTCTGTAATTGGATTTGTTAGAACAATGACTATATTCTCTTTGTGAACCTGTTATATTCAGCTTTAATGCCACTTAGCAACAATCGCTATAACATGCAACCTCTACAGATCAACAAGTGCTTGGTCTTGGTCTTAAAAAACATTCCAAAGAAGTCTTTTATGCCTTTACTACTTCTAGTATGTGTGGTATTAAAATGATGGTTGCTTACACTTCAAAATCAAAACAAGGTACCGCGCAAAAATGTCTATCAGTGTATTTTCGATTCATGTGCTGCTACTGATCGGAAAAATTTACTGGTTTACTAAGTTTTAGTACTTATACCGTAAAATGGATTAAACTTTGAATATGATATGATAACTGATAAGCCTCAACTCAGCATTCAAGTAATATAATTTCCTTTTCCGCTTTTCCTTATTAAAAAGTTTAATCAATTTAATATTGACTATGTGTTTCATCTGCGCAAGGTATCACTTGAAGAATGAAATTATTATTTTAGGTTCTTTATCAAGTAATTATCATAATAACAAGTAATTCCACTCAAATATTTTATTTTAAATAGATATCAACGCGTTTTGACAATATGACAAAATAAGAAAAAAATAAGTGATAGACCTATGAATATTCATTTTGCTAACAGTTTAGAATCCGGGGCCTTCCCAATTTCGGGTAAAAATGTTAGAAATGATAGGAAAGGGGTACCTGATAGATAAAAATTAAAAAAAAATGTTCCGAAAAACGACCCCTTTTTTAAATTACGGTGTACTGTTCAATATAGGTGGCGTTATAGGTATAAATTTGTAATGAAAAAATAAATATAGGTAAAACAAATAGTAAAGCATTGCTCAACATATAATGCATAAGTAAAGAAATTGTAGTATAATCAAAAAAGAGTGGATCTCTATTTATTATATACCTACCCTAATCATCGTTGTCTGTTGTCATAGTGGATAACTGTTTATTATACACCTGAATTGAAAGACTATTATGTGAAAGAGTAGGGAGAAAAACGACTTCCAGGGTTAGAAAAGTCAAGGATTATTTTATCTTACTGACTCTGGCGGCAGTGAGAGCATTCGCTGTAAGAGTAAAGTAATACACAATACATAAAGACACGTATCTAAGGTGTGCCATTAATAGATGGTAAAGATTTTAGCGAAGTGGATCCTCTTCTCAACCTAAGACACAAATCAATGTGTAGAATTTACTATCGTTAGCTAAAATTCAATTGCCCTTATTCGCTAGCGGAACATAATGGATAACTCACGAAATTGTAGAATAATCAAAAGGAAGTGAATAAAGAGAAATAAAAGTTAACACAAATTGCACAATTCAAAATTGCTTTGAAAAATGGAGAATGCAAATGTAAATGTAAATATCGATTTTTGTTATATGTACAAATCCGCCCAGTTTTGACATTTTGCTATTATTTTCTATTGTTTGTTTATTGAATTTTTAAACAATTTAGCGACTTGCGGCCATTATGTTATAGCATTTCTTAATTATCTGGTAATACTCTCTTATAGCGCATATGGCCCCTGGTTCTACATGATTATCTCCATTTTTATCTACGATTTATTAACCTTTCAGATGTCCAGTTTAGTGATAAAGGGAATTCATTTTTACAAAGGTTTCACATTTTGCCTTTGTCCATCATTTACTAACATAGTTAAAGGAATAATGGCTGTGCTCTATGTGAAACAGAACTGAACATTTTTTTCCTACATGATAATAACACATGGTGTCGAAATTCGTTTGGTTCTATTTAAATGAAACATTTAAGTGAAATTACCCTGTTATTATTATAATTATTAATCGAGTTCTACAACGTACATTTTCAGAAAATTTAATTTTCTATTAAATATTTAAAATATAGTACATATTATCAAAAATGCTATATAACCATAAATAACTCCGGTCAGTATAGAATTTGCAGAAGATATCTCATCTTTAGAACTACTTTTTACGTATACGGCTCTGTTTAGTACAGCTTTTTTCTCACTTCTCTCGTCTTCTTCCATTTTTTTTGTAAATTTTCATTAGAATTTATCGTGTAAGAAATTCCGGGGTATTAAAGTCCCCAACAGTGCTATTCAAAGTAAAAGAAAACTTTTAAACACTTCATTAGAGCCGTGCAGTTGGCATCCCAAAGCAATTAATGATGGCTTACTGAAACATTTTCTTAATGTAATTCTGTATTTAAGAGCTCGGGGGCTCATTTCGTGGCACTTGAAACAAAATGGGAGATGAATAAGATAAATAACAAGGAATAACAATAACGCAATTATTTTGCAGTGAAATTCAATCAGTTTCGAAGTGGCCACCTTTAGCCCCAAACGTTTCTTGAAATTTTGGCCGTAGCACCTCAGGCGACAATAGATTTCACTCACCATGCAGAGATGGCTTCAGCGATTCCAAACCTTTTGTGGGCTTGGGCAAAACCTCCAAAATCGATAACACATTGCAATCCATAAGATTGAGATCGGGTCAGTGGGGCGACCATTCGAAAAATGCAATAAAATCTGGAAAACTACTCATCAATCACTTTAGCCCTGTGATCCGGGGCCGAGTCCTGTGAAACATGGATTCAAGAATATCGGCGGTACACGTCATGGTTGATTTTGACCCCTTGATCCACGAAACCGAAGGATGTCTTTCCACTTCGATGATTGCTGAGCTACCAAGAGCTTTAGCGGACCAAATCCTATCATTTTAAAGTGAAAAAAATTTGTTGCCATCGTTGACTTTCGGACCATAATTGAAGTTGGAGGAATTTTTGGAATCGTACGCGGTAGTTATTGTCTATGAGGAGCTTTTAGGGGTTTGTAGGGTTTGGGCTCCACTAATACCAATTTCGCGAGAGACTTTCCTCATTGATCTTGTTCCTGGCTGAATTGACAGTGCGCTTTGTTTTTCAGCCCAGATGGTCGTCTTCATGGCTAAGCTCTTTGAGTCTGTCAATCGCTTTGGACACAGTTTGTTAAGGCAAATTAAGCAGACTAACAATTTCAAATTGGCGTTTCATGTGACGAAAGAGCTCTAAAATGTAAAATAGGAACACGTTTGTTAAAAACACATAAGATGTAATGGCAAAATCAAAAAAGTTTGAAAATTGAATAAAACAAAAATTATTTGGCTGCGTTCGGATACTTGTACTGTGGGCTGCAGTAAACTGTAACTCCTTCATTTCGTCGCACCCTGTACTTGATGATTGCCATTGTCCAAACTTTGATTTACAGTTTCGAAACTTGAAAAATATGTAATTGTAGCATCAAAATGATATTTACTCCTCATAGAAGTTTTTTTAGACCTTGCACAAGAATTACAGTCACCCTGATTTCTTAATATCTACAAAATTCCAATACGGTTTAGTAACGTTCACTTATCCGTCGGTCAGGACATACTATGTAAAATTGTAAAGAAAGACAAAGGAATTCGGTGAGTAACAATAATAAAGCATAATGAAGGAGAGCTTGTAACAAAGAAGTGTAATATTAACTAATTTTATAGGCAAAACACACAATTTTTATAACAATTTACTCCACGTAAAGCACATAAATTATATTTTTATCGATGACGCTAGAATAACGAATATCTAAAATGCATAACTAAGAACATAAATAATAATGTAGGTAAAGCACGCCATAAACAACACCTTCTAGGGTCAACGTGTGTTAAGTTATATTTTCTACCTTTCAGTTCAACGTAAACTAGTAGCAGAAGTTACTGTGAAGCTGTGAATGGACGCGACGCGGATGAAATGTGTTTACGACTTGCGGTTACCCGAAATGGTCAGAATGAGATGTCCGGTTGCTTATGAATGATAAGAGAGACCATAACAATTTATACAAGGAGATTGTTATTGCAGCAGCAGCAGCAGCCACCCCAGAGCGTTTCGATATAATCTTTTACTCCGGAACAAATATTCAAACTTTATACCATTCAATTTTTTGACCACTAACCCTTACCAGATTTTATTTCACCATTATGAACAATCGCGAGATAAAATCTTTCTGATTTTTCTTTTTATTTATTGTATATAGAATTCCGAAACGAGTTTATTTTAACAAAAAAAAAAGTAAAGAGCGTCATTTCATTTTCCGGCAAATACGAAAAGCGTTGATCTTTGTTCTGAAAATGTTCGCTCTTCGGATTTCCACTTTTCGAGTCTAGTAAAGGATGTCGAATGCCGATATCGTTGCACTCCATCCAATTACACGGTCCGCTGGATGAGGTCGCGACAGCTTCTCACTGCCAATATCCCCCGGCTTGCCACGTTGCTCTACCACTTATTGCTCAATATTTATCACGCTTTCCCTTCTCTCTATCTAGATATCACGAACCGTTCTGAAACTACTTTTTACAAACCTTCCCTTAAAATTTAAATTTTCTAAAAATTTATCACCCAGTTCTTCTATTCCATTTATTACACGAGGAGTTGTTTTCTTTATCAATTTATATTTTTATTCTCCGTGTCATTTTTCAGTTATATTCGTGTAGAGCTTTTTAAAGTAAGTGAATTTTTACATTCTCTCTTTATGTATACAGGGTGATTCATTAAGAATGTCCAATCTCTGAATTGTAGATTCCAGACCTCAAAATATGATGATTCTGCCCAACATGCCTTATACAAATATTGCTAGTTTCCGAGATACCGGGTGTTTAAAGTTTAAATATGAATTTTGATTTTCGCAATAACAATTAATTAATGTGATTAAAAATAATAGACAAGGGTTATTTGATATGAAGAGATCTTTGCGAAAACGGATCATAAATAATAGTTTATTGTTGTTACACGTTTAGAGAATAAATTTTTTTTTAAATTAAAATTTATTGAACTGTTTAGAAGCAAATAACTCGATAACTGATCGAGTTACACGAATCAAACAAGAGTAACTTTTTTTGTAGAATCTAACGCTTTTCCATATTTTATTATTAGTTTGCTAATAGTTCAGCCGAAAAAAATTTTTGCTTAGATTTACTAAACACAACCAAGTATAACTAGCGCCCTCTATTAGCAATGCTAAATTAGAGTCCAAATTGGCAATCCTCATGCAAAAAAAGGTAAAACTGCCAATTTTCAAAAAGAAATTGTGAAAAAATAGAAAGTTATTGCGAAAATCAAAATTCATATTTAAACTTTAAACACCCGGTATCTCGGAAACTATCAATATTTGTATAAGGCATGTTGGGCAGAATCATCATATTTCGAGGTCTGGAATCTACAGTTCAGAGATTGGACATTCTTAATGAATCACCCTGTAGAAATCTAATAAACTGCTCTTGAATTTTTACATTTCGTAGATTATTTTATACTGAAAGAAACTCTCATCATACAGAGTGTACCGCGGCGCTAGGTGCATAGCAATTTAAGGTGTGGATCTCTGAAAAGTACAAGGGTTGAAATGCTATATTGCACCTGCTGCAATGCTATTATCAATTAATTCACCTCGAGTTTGAGATTTTTAGGAGTAAACTAAGCTCATGTTTCTAAAGGTAACTGTCAAGAAACGTTGTCTGATGACACTAATTGCCAGCCAATGGCCTTCAATCAACCGTTTGGCAGTGTTTTTATTTATCAACTTTTACCGCGCTTGTGGCAAAATATCACTAATGCACCTAGGTTATTTGCAGGTGTAGTATATATTTTTTAAATTCATACACAATGGCAACGTGACACTAAACAAAGATTAGGAGTAAAAAAAATGCTAAACTTAAACGTAGTCTGCCACTAAAGCGCCTAGGTTATTTGAAGGTTTAGTATATTTTTTTCAATTGAAACTTATTCATTCTTTGAAACCTTAGGTATATATTATGTATGATTTTGTAATATTGATGTAAAATATAATGGAGTATAAATCTAAAGTAGGTATATGTTATTATATCATTTATTCAACGTTTATGTTTCATTCGGCGCATATGACAATCTTCATCAACAACAAAATTTATTCACAGCTATCTATAATTATTTGTCGGGTTTTTTTTCTGGGGGTCTTTTTTCCTAGGAGTTTTTTTCCGGAGTTTTTTTCCGGGGGGCCTTTTTCCTGGGTTCATATTTAAGGATTATTTCTGCTCTTGCGTTGCTGCTTGTATTTTGTATGAATTCCACAGAATACCTTTAAATTCATTTTATTGGCTAAACAGCAGGAACAAAGTCAGACCAATTGTGAATTGTGAATTCCTAGCATCTTTCGATCTATTTTCAATGTGATTTCTTCTCATAAAGTTGCTTGTTCACAGTGTGTTCCAAGTGGATGAATTCATTTTTTGCAATAACAGCTAACACCACTTTTAACTTTTCTTTATCTAGCGAAGTTTTTGCTTTCTTCTATTGTCTATACCACCGACATTCCGTCTGAGGATTGTTAAGAAAGCTCTTTGTTTCATAAACAGTCACCGTCTTTTTTCTGAATTCTAAAATCAGTCAATGATCACGTAGACAACATTTTTATCCGTAAGATAAACTAATTCATCGGGTATGCTGGATGAGCTATTTTTGCAAAACATAAATCTAGGTTTTTGTGCAGTAGTTCTACTAACTAAGGGTAGAACATGCGCCCAAAATATGCAAAGTTGTAATAAATCAGTTTAAAGATTTATAAATAATCAGTAACAACTTAAATTTCTAACCCTAACGAAGGCCGAAATACTCCCGTCTCTGACTGCACTTGTATTTTCAATTGCCATTTCATCTTCTATCCATGCCTATGGCTAACGCGCCAACTCCAACTGTTACACTGTTACACTGCAAATTCACCTCCAATTTCAAAGATTCTTTTATTCTTATTTTTTCCCAACAATGCAATCTTTCAGAATCAAATATTGCCACACACTTGATCATCTTGGTTCGATTCTAGAAAATTAAATAGTCCGATTTGGCCAATGATGGTTAGTCCCGGAGTAAAAAACCTGTTTTGGAAAATAAACAAGGTAGAAGAAATTACGAACCATTCCGTAAAAAGGAATAAAGTGTATTGAAAGCTGAGAATATTCTGCTGGAATATAATAGCGTAATATTGTGAATAGGGGAAACCAAGAGATTATTAATGAAACAACACATCATAGATATTTTTATTGATTATCCGAGACCGAAAGGAAATTCAGCAGTTGGCGTCTTCCTACACGTGAGAAATACATGAATATAGCATTGAACATATTAAATACATAATCTGTAGGATTTTAAACACATTACATGTCACACATATGGGTGCATTACAGTGATGTTTCCGTGGGGACACGTCATACATATACGAGTGGCGGACAGATTTCCTTGTAAGCCATATCATACGTATTTGTATGCCAGCCAATGTGTATTAGATGAGAATACAACTTGGTGGCACCCTGATCACATATTGGTTGGTTTTAGCAAACTAACAACTTGTGATTTTATATGACCATTTAAACACGTAAGTATTTTTTATAATATTTTTATTGCTTAATACATATAAAACAAATTTAAACATGCCAGAAAACCAAGAAAAACAACATCAATTTCTAATAACACCTGAAAAAACGTAAAAACACTAAAATGTAAAATTCGAAAAAAAAAAATTCTAAAACGTAAAAGGTAAATTTAAAAGTATAAAATTCTCATCAGGTAACCCAACGTAACAATTTCAATGAGTAATTCCTTAATTTCACATGAATGAAATTGAAACGTGGGCCCACATGAAAATGTTTCCCCACGTCACCCATATAGGGGCGACAGACAGAAAAACTTAATACAATAATACATTGAAAATACATACAATTAGAAAAATCAATAAAATTTGAAAAATCGCTGTGAAATTTCCATAAAAATAGTGTGGCGCGCAATGTGTTAATCAGATCAACTTAAAAAAAGTAATTAACATCCACAAAATAGTAGAATAAGTACTTGTAGGTAATCCTTAATACTCGGATGGGCAGCGATTTCATACTAAATGTAAAGTGAAGATGTAACAAGAAACGAGATGAGAATTAACCGCATACGTTTCCTACACAAAGTTCGAAATTCTGTAATAGTTAAGGTCAAAGGTCAATTATTGACTTCATTATTCAATACCATCGCAAGTATTACAAATCTAGGAACAGACCATAACCTTGTTCTGGGCATAATACAAATGGAGCACCCCTTAAAATTTGAAGAACGCCTGCATGTGAAACCACAAACTATACCTAAAAGACTGCAGGAGAATCTACCAGGAAAAGGAAAGTGGGAGTGGGAAACAAAAAACCGTAGTATTACCAAAACATTGATGAAATAAAGAGAAGAAGCTGCGGAAGTGAACAAAACCACAGAAAATACGTCCATTCTCATTCAACCTTTGAATAGACAACGTCATTGTCACGAGGAATAGCATACAGTATTAGCTTGCTATGCTGCACAGATGGCACAACGCTAATAATAAAAAACGAAGACCTAAAGTAAAGTAAAGAAAACTTTTCTCTATCGCTCTATCCTTTCAAGTCCGTCGGTAGCTTAATATCAATAGAAGACTTGGTTCATAAAAAGAAGAAAACTCAATATCAGCAAGTGCCCACTGAGAAACTTACGAAAAGGTTAAAGCGGCAGCTTTTCAAAATTCGACAGTAATCAGATCACCAGATCTATAAAAAGTATATGAAGATTATGAAGAAGAAGAATTATAAAAAGGACATCTATAAAAAAATTATAGAAATAAACGATTTTTTAAAATATACCCATTTTACTATTTTAAAGAAATAATAGTTATATTTATTACAAATTACTTTTGAAATACTTAAAGTTGTTCGAGTTATAACTAAATTAAAGGGGTTTTTTGTTTATGATATTAAGGTCTCAAGAGATATAAACTGAAACATTCTCACACCTGGCATTTTTGGAATATTGTACTACGTCGGTTAGGAATTGGGTAACATAAAACTTCAAATCGAGAGCGTTTTGAGCCGCTAATATCAATCGATCCAATAAACCTTCAAAATTTAATAACAAGTAATGAAGCATTACAAAAAAAAAACATATTTTCGAGACAAAGTCATGTAGCATTTAATATTGGTGAATATTCAATTGGCTTTGCACTTTTGCAAGCGCGATAATGCAAAATGCGAGAACTTGCAAAACAGTTTCTGGCCATGTAATGCACAAAACTTTTTCGGTCGACAAATCTAAAGTTTTTTTAATTAAAGCAAATTATTAATTTATCTTTTAAAATCTCCCGCTAGGGAATTTATTTTCTTCTATTGGCGGTCCTCACTCCATGGTGTAATGATTTGAATTTAAAATTACTTTGTAAAATTAAAACTTT
This sequence comes from Pyrocoelia pectoralis, assembly GCA_036250285.1. Classification (NCBI taxonomy): domain Eukaryota; kingdom Metazoa; phylum Arthropoda; class Insecta; order Coleoptera; family Lampyridae; genus Pyrocoelia; species Pyrocoelia pectoralis. Next base: position 38,058,721 of record CM070076.1, on the reverse strand, counting down.
TTCAATTTCATTTTTGCAATTGCATTTTTGTTGAAAAATGGATAAATAAAATATACCAGCACATATTCAAAAAGTGGCAGAAACTACAATTCAAAATTTATTGCCAGAAGATTCGTCCTACAGTATTCTTATTCCTAGATAATTCTAGGCAGGAAAATGCCATTTTCAAGACGATTCAGGCGAATAAAAAATCAGTTTGTCTAGACGGAGGCCGAAAACAAATATTTTCGCTTTTGAAACACAGAGGAAAAAAATGAAGAAACAAAACAAAATGATCTTCGCATGAAACTTTTTTCAGTTGTACATATTTACGACAACTAACTATCGCATTTTCCAATAAATTCATCACTGCACTGTAAAATCGTACAACAAAGAGAAAAAGAAGAAATAGGGTTTGGCACCATGTCATATAATTAATACTGAAGTGTCAAATCTATGTAGATGTTTTAAGGAGTTAAAATTGCGCAGTTGAAAATTTTATGTATTGTAACAAATAAGCAGTTTAATGCTTGAGTGAGTTGATTAAATCGAAATTGCTTTAAAATAGTAATAGATGTAGCAATGCGTTTGAGAATCCCCCTTTAAAACAAGGGCAAAATCAAATCTCTATCTATACGTTATTAGCCAAACGCGGCTAACACAGCTAACGATAATGGATATCGGGATTGTCGTGAATCTGATTTATGGCTTGGAAAACAAATCTTGGGGTTGGCGAGTAAATTGAATTAGGTCAACTGTCATGTTGTGTTTTGCACGGGCGCCGCTATATGTCGTACTTTAGAATTGGCTAGACGTTGTTTCTGTGTTACTTTTATGACAAATTGAATATTACTATACGTAGGTTATAATAATATATACCTACACAAAATAAAAAGCGAATGCTCTTTTGCACTTTTAGATTATGGCAGTGAAGGAGTCTTGGTGTAATAAACGGCCTACTTCGCAAAATATATTATCGAAAACAATTATCCTTGAGTAATTATTTAAAGTGTCTCCTTTATGCTTAAAAATTTAAACAAAAGTTTACGGTTAAAACGCAGACATTTTAGTGCCGTATTTGAAATATATGAATATGAACTTTAGTTATGGGTTTGTTCGCCCACTCAATATGGTTATATTTATATAAAATGGTAGCAGTTTAGATTAAGTATTTATAAGTTTTTTTTTTGCATTTATTATTACCTATATACAACGCGGTAGGTACCTGAGTGCATGTAGGTGGTTAGTTAATTTTATTTAGTATTCTTTTACGCTTTAACACAACTATACGACCGTTCATAAATATATTTGCACTACTATAGTGCAGTATGTGAAACAACCGCCTATCAAAACAACGTGCCCCGCTTAAGCTTCCTTAAATCAAGCAATAACAAATAAAATACTAATGATAACTGGTTTGTGAACATCTCGCGAAAATTAATTTTCATTCATTCACCATTTCTTTTAGGTAAACTTGTGAGGAAGTCGCGGCGCCGTTCTTACCGAAAGAATGTAGTAACGCCTAAAGCGATTTAGGGATGAATGAGCAGTAGCTGCCACCGATGCTCTTTCATGAAAATATTGACCAGTTCGACCATAAACGAGTTTTAACCAGCACGAAAATAATGTGACTTATAAATCTTACACGTTCATAGTAATTGTGAAGATACCTGAGCTTTCGATGTCAAAATTTTTGAATAAATTTCAATAACTAGTAAATTTATAACAATATTCTTTTATAAAACTGAAATCATTTTATTTTAATGGTAGCTGTGGGGAGTTTTTGACCTCCCGCGGTCTTCAATCACACTTGTCGCTTTCAACGAACATGGATTGTTTATGTTTTTGTGGACCGTACACACTACAACGCACAGCAAGAATTCCATTGGTTGCTGCGTTAAAAATTAATTAAAATAACATTTTTAGTTAAATTTAAAGTTATATCGTTTCATTTTAAATTTATATGGATCTAACAATTTATTACGCGTGCATTAATTGAATACGACCCTCTTATTTAGTTAGTTAATCCTCAAACACTATCTAACTCATTCACAAAAGTAAATTTTTAAGTTCAAGGAGCCCCGTAATTTTGATATCCCGATGATACATCGACAGACTGCATTTTTTTGCACCACTACTGCTTAATATTTGCATTGTATTTAACACAAAAGGTAGGTAAGTTTATTTAACGCATTTTCTTTCTCGCTTTTTTTTTCAAACTAGGTCCATCAGACCTTTCCTTATTTCTTAATGTCAATAAAAGTTTCAAACTTCACTTACTGATGTTTTGCCTTTCTCCAAGTACAAAATACAAAATTTTCTTTCTTTTAAACATAAGTACAAAATGGCAAAAATAAAATAAAACAAAAAATACGGCCACAAAGGCAATGTCCGTGCGTGGGCAGGAGTTCTAAATATATTTAGATATCACACAATTATGTATTTCCTTTAATTGGAAAATAAAACAAAATTTAAGTGATTCAGTCACAAAGAATTAAGAGTATTTAAGAGAAAACAATAAAAAGAATATAATAAGATATTATTTTCAACAACTGTGGTTAAAGAGCACTGATCCGTGACCAATAAAAGAAAGAAAAAAAAAGGATATCAATCAACTCAAAATCTAAAATCTTACTGCAGTGAAAAACAATGCATCATACTAATCATCATAATATTTTATTTTTATCTTTATCTTTTATCTTTTGTTCTCATTTTAGTGATGGCCAAAATCGGTCTTGGTCTTGCAGTCTTGTCTTGGTCTCGCAAGATTTGCGGGACCAAGACCAAGATAGCAAGGCTATTAGCAAGACCAAGACCAGCTCTGCAAGACACCGGCACAAAAAAGCAAAACGCTTCTAGTTTTTTTTCTTTTTACGAACATTTATTTTTTTTATTTAGACCACACACAAAAAACCATTTGTTTTCTCAATAAAATTATTGTATGTATGCGTGAAAGTAAACATTTTTTTGAAAAAGGGGTGTTTTGACTTTAGTAAAATGATGTTTGTTTGAAAAATAAAATTAATAAGTAAGCAGTATAATGATTTTAAATGAAATATGTATTTACTTAAACCACATAAAACTATTTGAAATTTGGCTAAAATGTAATTTAATTGAAATAAATTTGTCAAGAAAGCATTTTATAATTAGGCGTACAATAAAACAAATTTAATTTTCCAGAAGAAGAAAGTTTACAGTAAATTTGCATTTAAACAAAATGATATTCTTAATTTTAAATAAAACATATTTGGAAATAGGAATCATTAAACCTTCCCCATAAGAATTTTATTGAAGTTAAATTATGAAAATTACGTTAAAGTTAATGAAGATTGAAAGCAAAGACGCAAAATTACGAAGTATATAAAACTACGACATGTTTCGACAATATCTGATTGTCATCATCAGGTAGTAAAATCGGTGGAAAACAAATTTTTCTATCACATATGAAATGAATAGAAAGCATATAGATCCAGTTGTAGATGGCTAAGTATTTAAAAAGCCGAAACATGTCGTGTCTATTATAATTTATGTGGGTTACACAGAATTTTTTACTTTTCATTAAAGTAACGTCATTTTTCCATATTAATGAAATATCCATTAAAAATTTTTTTTTTAACAAGTCATTGACTTTCATTGTGAAATTTCAATATAGGTATGTTTTTAATTAAATATTTAATTAGAGTAGATATGTCATCGCAATACTGAAACATAAGTATTCTTGATTGTGAAGTAAATAATTAATTATGGTATTTAATATTTTAAAATGATTTAAGTTATTATAATTTATTTTGATCAAAACCCAATACCAACTAATTACATAAACATCCACTACATATCTTTGTAGCCAAAGAAATTACTATTCTCTGCAATAATTTAATTTAGTAGCAAATAACGACACAACATTTCGATTAATTGTTATGAACAAGTTGCATATTCGCAATCAGGGCTCCACCACACGACAAAAACAGCTATAACTAAGGGACAAAGAGACCCGCGCAGGCAGGCGATTATAAATTCTGGGACCCCAACGTACCACATGGCCCTCAGGCAAGGTGGTTTGGCTGCGAGGCTCGTACAGAGCCATGCGAGTCACGTGATTATGGGCCGGGGCCACAGGAAAATCAGCCTGGTGTTTATAAATGAAATTTAGCGAATTTAATTTAAACAAATTTTGAATATTTAAAATTCGGAATTCAGTAAAAAGAAGAGCTGTTGGATACTCAAGTGGTTTTTTTAGACAAATCCCGTACTCGATCACGGACTTCACCAGCGCCAGGAAGACCATTCTCACTTGCTCCGCGCTCTCCGCAGACAGCACAGATCTCTGTTGTACAAACTTATATGTTGTCTTCCTGAGTCTGCAGCACAAGTACGAGATATGGCAGTCCCACCACAGGTTTTGGTCTACCATTATACTCAAGTAGGTATTTGACGATATCAACCAAATGGATCAGATCACGAAAACAAACCTCTCCAGAACAACCCCATTTGTGAATCAACAAGCGAAAGGTTTCTGCTCGCTGTCCAACTGCTGTTAAGGAGAACAGAAGTGCCACCGTTTTACCTAGATTGAGGCTAATTAGGTTTGAATCAAGCCAATTTTTTATACTTTTCTTCCCCACGGATGCATTATCAAAAACTTCATCCCAAGAGGGACCAGAAAAAATAGCCACTGTGTCATCAGCAAAGGAGTGCAACTTACAATTTGTAATACTTAAGTTTAATAATAATTAGTAATATACAGGGTGAATGAGACCACCCGTATCAGTCTTTTATTTAAAGAACGGTGAGTCGTAGAGAGGTCGGGTAAAAATTGTGATTATAAAAGCCATAATAAAGAATCGAATGGTGATATCATTATTTCTCGGAGAAGTCAGCATTCCTCCAGAAGGCCTCCAACTCCAAAATTTTAAATGGCACCATAAGTCGAAAAAGGTATTGTTTGAACGATTGTTAAAAAAGAAGAAAGTTTTATAGGAAAAATTATTTTATTACTGCCACCCCTTTTCAGTAATATTCGAATAAAGTTATTAAATTTGAAATTCACTGTTAAACTGTTAAACATTGAAAAGTCGACTTTTAAAATCTAGTTACCAATGTTACATGTGTTCTTCCCCTTCAAGAAGTACTTATTACAGCCACTGATAGTGTACCTAGAAGAGCTCAACAGTGCTTAGCAGTAAATGGAAGATATTTTGAACAGATGTAACATTGGCAACTAGATTTTAAAAGCCGATTTTTCAATTTTTTTTGTTAACAATGAATTTCAAATTTAACAACTTTAGTAGAGTATTACTTAAAAGGGGTGGTAGTAATAAAATAATTTTTCCTATAAAACTTTCTTCTTTTTTAACAATCTTTTAAACAATACCTGTTTCGACTTATGGTGCCATTTAAAATTTTGGAGTTGGAGGCCTTCTGGAGGAATGCTGACTTCTCCGAGAAATAATGATATCACCATTCGATTCTTTATTATGGCTTTTATAATCACATTTTTTACCCCACCTCTCTACGACTCACCGTTCTTTAAATAAAAGACTGATACGGGTGGTCTCATTCACCCTGTATATTAGAAACAGAATAGACCCAAGTACTGATCCTTGTGGCACCCCCGTTTCCACAGTTGCCACAGTTCCCGCAGGGCTGTTGGTTTCTCCAATTTTAACCACCAGAGTTCTTCCATTCAAGTAAGACTCAAAAAATTTGTTTGCAACCTCTCTTATCCCAGTTCTCTCCATTTTCCTCCGAAACAAGCCATGGTTAATTGTGTCAAAAGCTTTTTCCAAATCTAAAAAAACTCCACCGCATTTGATTCCATCGTCTAAACAGGATCGTGTTACGTTAAAAATTGCATCTGTTGTATTCTTGTCATCCCGAAATTTATTCAAAAATCAATCAATCTAGTTTTGACACACTTTCCATGACCTTAGCCATACTTGAAAGGATAGTTACCTAGAATGGATTTGTCACTTCCTTTATGAAGTAGGATTACTATTGGTTTTTTAAGGTACCGAGGAAAACATCCCTGTTGATAACAGAGGTTTATTATTTGCGATAGAGGGACAGACAGAGCACTTGAATTAGAAACTAAAATTTTGGAGGACAACCCATCCATTCCAGGAGCTACATTTTTCTTTAATTCTTCTATTAGTTGTATTATTTCATTCTCACAAACTGGCCTAAAGAAAAAAGAATTTAAGTACATAATTATTTTGTTGCCTACAATATTCAACAGTAGTCTCACTATTACTATTACTTGCTTGTGATGATTTGATTTTTTCAACACATTTCTGAATAATGGCGTCTTAAGTTTTGGACAACCTTAGTTAGACTGCCAATAAATGTGGCCGGGTCTTATACCATTTGTGGTAACGAATAACGATACAGCTCCAGAAATTAAGATCTCTGTCAAAATTTGTCCAGGTTCCAGTACTGTCCCCTTATGTTCGGAATGACAGTAAGTACCTAATGGAAAATCTTTAAAGAAAAAAATGCATAGTCTATACGCTTATCCACCAAATTATATGGCGAAAGTGCATCGACACTAAGGGTGAATACTTTGAGAATCAATAAAACCATTTAATAAATTTCATGTGTGTTGCGTCCAAACCTGTACTCATGGGTGCCCATAGGGGGGGGGGGGGGGGGGGGCAGAGGGAGCAGTTGGCACATGTCCCCGTCGACTCGGACTCTAAGCAGTACTAATTTGTTAAATAACGAAACATAATTTAAATAAAACTAATCGTTCAATCAAATTGTTCTACGGTATGAAATTTACATACATTTCATATTTAATGCTTGCCATGAATGCAATTTGAATGCATAATCGTTGAGAAAATAACATGAAATCAGTAGAGTAATCGCATTAGAATTTTTCCGAAAGTACCTACGAACAACTTTCATCTGAAATTTTTACAAAATTGCCACTTTATCGTTTACTAAATCAGCAATTGTATAATTTAAATAAATTTGTTACGGAGCTAAAAGCAACTAATAATCGGGAGCGTTTGTCACGTGGCTTCTCCTAACTGTCGAGGCGGGATAGGTTGTTATCATGTTAAGTACACGTGCTTGATCCACCCAAACCCTCTGATAATATTATGCGGAACAGTCATGCAGCTCATCAGGTTAAATGGAGTGCGTCGGATCGACTTATGACCGAGCAAACTCGCTACCATCAATCATAGGATTAAATGGTCGTTCCTTGAGATGCAGTTGACTTGGTCATATTAACTAACAATTTTATGGTACATCTCGAATTGAAATGGTAATCCTACTTCAGTTGTATTATAAAGTTCATGGAAGAATCGTTTTATATATCGAAGTCTACGCTTCTAACTTTTATGTTGTTTTTTATTATTGTCAAATTTTATCTCTTATCGTTTATAGATGTAATAAAGGATGTATATACTTTTATTGACGAATCAATATCATTTTCAATAATCACAAAAGGAGCCTCATATAGCTTCTTTCCGTTTTATTATAGTCTACACATAATTAAGCAACTTTCACCTTAATTTAATACAAATTTCTGTCCACTAAGCACTGCATTCCAAAACAAATCGCAAAATATTTACTGTTGTGACTCCTTAACCCAGCAAGCACGTAAAGATTTGATTGAAATTTTGATAATATAGAAGGAATATTTGGAAACAAAAACGCATAATGAGTTCAAAGACAGTGCAGTCGTTGATCTAAAGATCTCTATACAGGGTGTTTCAAAAAGTGATAGCGGGCTATGCATAACCGAGTTCTACATATGAAAATAAGTCTAAAATGTAACATTTTTATGATTTCGGCTTAGTGTAGCCGTTATCAGCCATTTTGCATTTTCTTGAAAATAATTACTTCAAAAACCCTTCAAAATATTTTTATGAAATTTGGCATGTCTTTCTTTCTCAGAAGACTAAAATTTCAAAAAATATTTATTTTCCAAAATTAGCAATTTTTAAAATGGCGGACATTCAAACATTTTACAGCAAAATTCCATGAAAGCTACTAAATAAAATTAAGTATTAACAAGTACTAAAAATGTTGTTTCTTGCACAATTTAATTTTACTTAGTAGTTTTCATGGAATTTTACTTTAAAATGTTTGAATGTCCGCCATTTTGAAACGTGATCATTTTGGACCAAAAATAATTTTGATAATTATTGTAGACTTCTGAGAAATGAAGATGTATGCCAAATTTCATAAAAATATGTTTTTGAAATAATATTTACAATTGTTTTCAAGAAAATTGAAAATGGCTGATTACGGCTACACTAAGCCGAAATCATAAAAATGTTACGGAACATTTTAGACTTATTTTCATATGTAGGTAGATTCCGGATATGCATAGCCCGCTACACCTTTTTATAACGCCCTGTATAGTAGCGCTGATTATAATTGTAGATGGAATTGTGTGGTTCCTTACGTATTTTAAATCTACGTTCACTTTAATTCACGTTGTTGTTTTCATCATTTTTATCAGTTTTTAATTGATGACTTCTTTCAACAAATGAGCAAATTAAAAAAATCAAATTCAAGCCCGTATCACTTCAATTCTTTTTTTTCGTTTTTAGGTGAACAATTGTTTTCATATACCTACATATATGTTGTTTTTTAATTCCTATTTATGGAGCTGTTTGAAATCCTAATCGAATTTCATTTGAAACAGCTCTACCTAATCTCTTTGCCTCTTAATACAACTTTTTCATCTCTCCATCAAGGCTTCAATTATATATTTGAAGCACATTTTTGGAAATGCAGGAATCCATTAATTTATACACCTTGATTTTTGTTCGTCCGGAAAGTACAGACCACCATAGCCTTTTTTAATGCTCCAAAAGGTGGTCATCACTTGGTGTCAGATGTATAGAATACAGTTTAACCGCTATGATTGTTTGTTGCCTTCTGTTCGCACTATGGTGACAAGCGTAACAATGTAGAAGAAAAACACCTATGTATTCATAAAAGTCCACAGGTTCGCTTTTATTGCTGGTTTCAGAACCTCCTCCAGACTGCTAATTGTACCGAATTTAGTTTAGGTAATATTTAACAATGACGCCATTTTTGTCCCATCATCACTCCACCTGCGGAATTTCAATTTTGTTGGTTTGGTAACGATGCATGGTGACATTCTATACTTCACTGTTTACACCAAGGTTGATAGTTGTATCGCCAGCTTTCTTCTTTAGTGATTCTTCTGATCAGAAATATGCTTCTTCGTTTTTCTTCATATCACCAAATAGACCAACGTATAATTGAATACATTCTTACTTAAGTTCGGCAGCCATTTCCTCCAAACCCAATGTTGAATTCTGGATTACGATAGGCAAGTGGAGTGGAGTGGAGATAGTCCACACGCACGTAGACCTCTTATTCGAGCCTGACTAGAGTCGTTTGACACCGCAATATTACTCAAGCCACCCTACACCTAAACATGCTGGAAGGCTAGGATTCCACCAACATGGATCATAGCAGTTCTACATGTATGGGACACTCAAAAAGTATGCAGTACGCTTTCTCGTCGTCTGCGTCTGTGTGAATCATCCTATACAAGATAGTGATTCGACCAATGACCAAACCTATACCATGAATGTGCTTGTTCAGTCTACACTCCCCAGATTGTTGTTTTGAAGCCCATCGGGCTAACGTATTGACTTTTTCATTGCCTGTTCTTTCAGCACGCTGTTTCGTGGTGACATTCGAAAACCAAACTAGAGGTACTTTTGCAGTAACCGAATGCAGGGCAGCAGTCACTTGACATTTTGGTAGTTTTGTTTCTTATCCCGTATTTATTTTCTTGCACTGAACGTTATTTTATTTTGGGATGCAGTCGGAAATATTTTTAGTGGTTAGGTGATGTGGCGAGGTTCATCTTTGGAGTAAATACCAGTACCTGCTCTTTCCATTGTTTTATATCCATCCGTATCAAGAAAGATGTGGTAGTTTCACCTTAATATAAATTGAGGGATGAGGGAGTCTGGTCTCTCATTCAGGATAGGTAATCTCTTGATTGCCTCGCCTGGAACTCATTACTGTTACTCAACTGCCACTTCCCAAGGCTGCCATCATGGCCTGCCCTCGCACCTAGAAACCCAGTGGAAGTAGACCCAGAATGGTCTCCATATGGGAGTTGTTTGCACGCGAGGGCTTTGTACATGATTGAGGGATGCTATAGTAGAGAGTCTGTATCTGGACCATAGGAAAATTGTTCCAAAGGAAAACATAGGTCCAATAACAGCAGTGTACAGCCTTTGGGGATGGACAACAAAGTCTTCCGATCGCCCGACGATATCGCCAGGAGACCCTATTTGCTTTTTTCGCTTCATGCTGGATATATTTACTCCAGTTCAATTTGTTGTCAAGCGTAATACCTAGGTACATATTTCAATATCTCTGAGAACTGGAGGTATTTTTGGAGTTAATCTAAGGGCATAATTATAGAGGGGTGCACCGAGCAACCTCAAATTTGCCGGTTATTAGTATGCATATGTCATTCACGTACACCAGCGTATAATATCGCTCTCGTTAAGGAGACAGAGTAGGCTGTTTACAATTATCTCCATAGAAGTGGTGAGAGTATTCCTCCTTGGGAGGATCCTATCACCATGTGTACCTGAACGTTTTGTCGCCAACGCCTGAGTTTCAACCTAGTAAAGCCTTTTTTACTGTTTTGAAGGTTATTTTGTCAAACGCCTCTGCTATGCCCACAAATACTTCTAGGGTGCAGTCGCCTTACAACAATATGTAGGGTTGATTCTGTAGATCTTCCTGAAGACCATACGTAGAGTGATAATCGTATTGGCGCCATTACCTTATGTATCTGTCGCACAATTAGGCACATTATTAGGCTGATTGGACGATATAATTTACGTGTGGAGTAATCGACTTTGCTACATTTGGGAATGAAAACTGGTTTTATCTCTTTCGATTGTTTTGGTGTGTATCTAAAAGCGATACAGTCCGTATCCATCCTCACTAGATGAACAGTAACATCAAGTTCCCATTACAGGAGAGCTGGTATTATGCCGTCCAATTCCGATGATTTCCCCGCCATTATCTGTTCTGCAGTCGGTCTGTAATCTTCCCCAAGGGTCAAGTGGAGTGCTCTTGGCCAGATATGGTATGGCTCCAAAAAAGTGAGCCTCTCTCAGTTTTTCTGTTGCCTCTGAGAGGTTGTCCGGACAGTAATGAGCGGTACTATAATGTGGATCTCCTAATCTCCTTCTTATACATTGCCTTAAGTTTTACATATAGGTCTCCCAATCGGGAAGATCAACCTCATCCTGCAAGTCAATAGAAGAATATCCGTTACTTTGGAATTTCGATAACACTTTTTGATTCATTTCAAAAGAAATCATTCTATTATCTGACGTAGTGGCTTTTGGAGTTACTTTCCTGCTGATACTCACTGATATCAAACTCGATCACAGCTACGGACGTGGGTTCAATGGGCCGGCTGAGTATCTTTAGATTAGTACTTGTCAAATATTCAAGTAGTGATTTACCTCCTAGGGTTGCGCATACCTCATGACATTAAAAGGAGCTGTTCACACGAATATTATGAACAGAAATATAATGTTTGTACAAATTTTTGAAGCCATTTTGACTGTTTTGATGTTATCTTATTGACTCGTTTAAAAATTCTTGAACTGCAACTACTTCAATACACATTTTTCATCGTTATAGAGAATTTCAGAGGAATTTTTACACACTCTGGACAGTTAAAAATTTTATAACTGTGTGCATTTCTTAAGCGACGCCGTGATGACAGTTTGGCGTTAAAAAAGTGTTTCATCTAATACTAAACTAAGTTAAAAGAGTCCAATAAATAATGACATAAAAATAGATAAAATCAACTAATGGAGAATCGCGCGAGTTTCCACATTATTATATCGAAAACGTCAATAAAATTATTATAGCACGATGGAAAAATCTGTAAAAGCAAGTCGACAAGTAAATTATCCTTGCAAATCCCCGAGGCACTCACCGTCAATGGTTTTGGACTATATCCGCCACGTGTGCCGTTTGATTGGGCCTGTAAATAACGTTCGTCAGTGAGGATTACAGACGGTTTCACGCGTCACTAGTATATAATCTGCTTTACTTTGACAGTGATAAGGATAAATGGAGGAGTAGTTGCAAGTCATCCACATTCTGTCTCTTCCATGTCCTTAGATCAAACTAGATATCCTTAAGGATTTAATTTTTCAGGTAACGCTTTGTTGTTAGCCCGTTATAGCGAAAATGTAATGGGAAAATCAATTTTTAATGAAACATTCAGACAACTGTTGCCGTTGTTATTTAAATCATAAACGGAAACTACATTAAAACTAGGTAATATTTTAAAACACTCATTGTTAAACGGTCGCATACGGTATTTAACTGTCATAAAGCATCAAACTTCTTTATCTAAATGAAATCTTAGCGTGAATCTGACTACAGGATCGACTTTTTAATATGATAAATACCTTAAATATAAATAGGACACGTCGTTTATGTGGAAATGAATGAGAACATCTCGCATTGTCTGGTTAACTCGCATCTCCGCTATCTGTCAAAGTGAAGAGTGATCGGTCATCATCACAAAATATACTACTCGCGTCTCGTCCAAATATTCATGTTTCAGTTACATGTTTCTTCTTATAACGAACATTTTAGTTTTCGAATCAAAATTAGAGGTCCTCGGTCCTCGTATAGGTAGGTAATCGACGTTCAATAACAACATTGTCAATAAAGGCCAAAAAATGTGCGGTTTACGGACAGCAGTTGGATTCCGATCCATCATGCAGCTATGACAGGTCTTTATTGTATAGCTTACCAAATAAAATTGTGTAATGCGCTCAATGATACTGTTTATGCCGCTAAGTAGCGATGCCGGGTGGTATGCTTTGTTGGGATTACAATGAGTGTCATCTCGTGACATGCGTTAAACTGTTTGTAGAATTTCCGAATTTAGCATTGACTGACGTGCGAGGATTTTAGTTAGTATGTTTTTAGGTCTAAGATTCATCCATGTTTGTTTTCGTGTGATATTTACACGACACACTTTCATAGGTTTATTGTTATACATATATAAATAACCGACCGAAACTGAAAATTTGATGCTTTTACTGAGTACAATGTAACTTGGAAGTCACTGTGCGTCTGTGACAATACATATGGGTACATAGAGCTTGTTGCTATTGACCATATATTCCTTCCTATTCATTATATATTTTTAATTTGTGTATTAATTGGTATCTACTACAACTTATATGAATTTGGCTAGATAAGAGTTTAAAAAATCTTTTATGATAAAGTATGTGTATTATTGATGAATATTACCTATTTAAAAGCACAATTCTAATGATTTTTTTCGGTTTGGTAATTTTTCTGGTAAACATAGATGTTAGTGAGTACAAATGACGGCTTTTTTCGAATAAGGTAAAAGTCTCTTCAAAGCTACTTTACGAAACAATAAAAACAACTTCCAGCACCTCATTTTCTTCATTTAATTGAAAAGCCAACGTAGCACAATCAAATGACACACGTATACCTCAATAACATATTCGGCATGATCATAGTTAACGAAAAATTTAGGCCCTACATTTTTCATAACCATGAACGTGCTAAATTCATTTTCGGGGGTAACAATTTAGCACAAAATTAGCACCGTATTTGTATACGTTTCATTTGATTGTACTAATGTTGGCTGTGCTAACTTTAGAGAAAATAATTAAGCTAACTTAACTACGACGGAAGGGATGTTTGTTGTAGTTGAAAGATGTTAGACTTCTATTTGGGTTTCAAGAGGGTTGCACCAAATCGTTTTTTTTTTCTGTGCCTGTAAATATAACAGGGTAGGTGATCAATTTTACACTAGGACTAAATAGCCAACAATGAGGTACCTACATTTTAGGGCACCATGACCACCCAAAATACTAAAAAGAAATGCAATAATTTTTGATTAATTACTCATCAAACAAATGTGAGAAGAAAGTAAAGAGGAAAAGGGTCTTTTACGATTACAGCCTGAAAGCAGAAAATCACTTTACATAATAACAAATAACTTAATTACCGTAAATACACTAGTAAAATGAATATTATCATAGTTAAACTTTGAAAATTTACATTAATTAATTTGTGTTTAGTAAGCAGATGGTACATAGTACGCGATATGAGTGCCATCGGAATATACGAATATGGTAATTGTTTAGTAGTAATGGTAATTTTATTCAGCGTAACACAATGTAATCTTATAGTTGAGGCTGCCGCCTTATAATATCAAAATACCGCGCTCCTCAACACGGTAATTAATCGATCTGCTCACATCCTGTAAATTGATTATTGAAAAAAAAATGAAGATTTTACTTAACGTGCCAATTTACGATATCGATCATTTACTTGAAAAAAATTTATAACTCGAATAGCGGATACGCATAAATAAATCATTACAATTTTAAATGTAAATTGGTATAGCATTTCGAACGCTAATGTTTGTTAATCGGCATAATTCAAATACTCGAATAAATTCTGTTAAGCCATAACCTCGCAAATTAACGAATTCACTCAATTGACGATGTTTAGTGTTTTAATTCAGAATACCTACGGCATAATTATCGACTACCAATCGTTTGGCAATTAATTTAAACATCCATTTTATTGTTTGACATTTTGTATTAATTACTATGTTACCTTATAATTTGTGTAGTTTCAAAACGTATTTACATAAAACAATGCCCGTGCATTTAAAAGTTTTTTCAGAACAACCTACGTGAGTGATGCCTTAAAATAAAATTTCTAAAACATCTTGGTATTATTTTTATTCATGCTTAACATTGAACTGAACGTTACTCACTTTGTCTTCAAATTAAATCCATTAATAAATATTTTTGGAAACGGACCATATTTATTCCTAAAGGCACAAATTGATCATAGATACAATGCTCTTGGACGTTTTTCCCACGAAATTGGTGCATAAATAACGATTTTGGCTAAATTTTGCTCCATAACTTTTACCTGGTCCACGGATGAGAATTATATTGAATAGTTGAATATTTAAGGACCATAAGCTACAATCTAGCAAAAGTTCGAAGTTGATACGAGATCTAGAGAATTTTGTCAGTCTATTTTTTACCGTTCCCGATACACATGAACTGTTGTCCGTGTTAGCTCGCTTCCAAAGGTACAAAACTATAAAGGATCCGAGAATCCTTATTAAGTCTCTCTTTGATCCTTTGAAAAATATAAATAAAACTAAATATATTTGAACTGTCACTTTCCAGCATTGCGAATAAATTACTTAAGGTTAAGGTATAGTAGATTTTTTACTAAAAATTTTTGACCCCAAACCTTTGTCAGTTGAAGAGGAAATTATAGAAGGAACTACTAACTTCGTCAAATTGCAAATGGGCTGTAATGGTTCAATTTCAAATATATTTTCTGTACATAGGTGTGGCATATTATTAGCAGGAATCAGCACGAGTTTATAATTTGAAATGATTATGACATTATTGAAAAAATTATTAATCCATTAAAGAATTATAGCAAATAAAACAATGCTATTCTCTAAACTTTAGAGTCTAGGGAGAAATCGTTAGTGATCACTCAGTAAAAAACCTGTGGTAATGACAAGCTGTACTGGACAAGCGGTTAATGTGCCCAGAATTAGATCAGGAATTAAGAATAGAGTAGGAAGTATTCTAATCTGTAATTGTATAGTTCCACGGATCTCATTCCTCAACATAATAAAAAATTCTGGCAAGTATTGCCACGAGAGTTCTCTCGTACCAAAAAACTGCAACTTTATCTTATAAAAAATGAGTGGGGCCATTATAGCTTATAACGGAAGTGACGTCATCAAAGGTAATATCAGCATTTTCGTCCTTGGCCGAATGCAATAGATTGGCGAAAACCGCATTTTGATAACTTTAATAGACTGTTGCAATTACCTATACTCGACATAGCCAAAAAAGGAATATATTGCCTACAAAGTGCCAATCTTAGACAGTCTTTTGTACAAAATGTAGTGTTTATCTCTTTGATAATAAAGTACGACGCGAAGTGATGACTTACCTACCTATATTTTATTGAAGAACGAGCGTTTTGTGTGAAATGGCCAGCAATACGAAACAAATAATACAGCAACGGTCGATGTAATACATAATATTTATTTATCGTTGCATTGAATCGGCATTCTGAAAAAGTGAGAAATACAATATTTATTAATGATATCGTGTAACATATCGATTCAGATATCCGTGCACGCAACAAGTGTATTACTACTTACAAGTATTTTCGATATTGCATATTATAATGGGATACATGTATAACAAGCCACAATACCTAATGTCAATCAACTAATCAACATAGTTTTATAATTTTTATATTGTAAAAGCATTACAAAGGTAGCCACGAAAAATCCTTGCCTGTAGGTAGTAGCGGCCATTTTGATTAGGTTGTGAAATCATTGTAACTACTATCAGTAGAAAGTAGTGTCCGACCGAATGTTCGGTTTCGGTTTCGGTCGAGCTTCGGCAAAAAAACGAGTTTCGGTTTAGTTTCGGTTTCGGCGGCAAACCTGCCGAAACTACGACCGAAACCGAAACTGCATTCTGGAGTTCCCGCGCTGTGCTCGTTCATGTTCGGCGCGGTAAACTCCATCCAAACGACGAAGACATTTTGCCGCGTCCACGTGCCTAATCATGACGTGACTTGTTTGTGAAGTATTTAAGTTGTTATTAAGCATTTTTAAAGCTGTGAGATTTAATGAAAAAAATTAAAACTGAATCTGACTGATTTTAATAACGTTTTCTTTATTTTTCCCCCAGAACATGATCTTTGTAAGAAAGTTTCAGTTTCGGTTTCGGTTTCGGCCGAAACTGAGACCGTTGCCGAAATTCGGTTTCGATTTCGGTTTCGGTCGTAAAAACCAGTTTCGGTCGGACACTAGTAGACAGATACAAAACTATCACTATACTTGTATCGATGGGCAGAGGCGGATTTACGAATTTGTCGCCTCTGGGCTGGAAATATTTTGCCCCTCCTCATCTACAGTAATTTTCGCTAAAATATTGTATTTTTTCATATGATTTGAATTTGTCCTTATTTAATCTTTTGAACTCCAACATTTACCGCCCTAGGCGATATCCTTTCTAGCCTTATCGTAAATCCGGCTTTGTCGATGGGTATCGATTCGAATGTTATCCCTAACCATTGTAATGAGCGATAAACAATGATTGAGATAACGTGCCTTTATGGGTGTACGTCGGAGAAAATTGGACAGTGGTCTAATGTTCTGAAGCCCAATTCTAAGGAAGTTCGTCGTCAGCACCCCCCATAATGTGTAAATCTAAAATGTCTTTGTCACAAGAAAATGCCCCCCCCCCCTCACTATCTCTCATCAAGCGACCGTGCTGATGCATGTTATTGTATCATGGTGCTGATGTGTATGTTTGACAACGCCATTGAATTAAGATTGTCAAAACAACGCCATCTACATATAAAGTACGTATCGCTAAGTGCATTTGGAAAGTTGGTGATCTTTTTGTAAAAGGGGGTAATCGC
Organism: Pyrocoelia pectoralis; assembly: GCA_036250285.1. NCBI lineage: Eukaryota > Metazoa > Arthropoda > Insecta > Coleoptera > Lampyridae > Pyrocoelia > Pyrocoelia pectoralis. Next base: position 38,041,207 of record CM070076.1, on the reverse strand, counting down.
TCGGAAATTGGATCCTAAGGGATGAATTGTTTTTGAGCTACAAGCCAAAGCAATCTCTTGGATGTGAATATACTCTAAAACATAGTCATGGAGCAACTATTCGCCTTGGGTTTGATAGTATACCGGTTCTTCCATTTGGTGCACCCTTCTACTACGTCTTTTATTTCATTATAGTGAAGGATAATATCGGTTTTGTATTTGGATTCCTCGCAAAACGTATCAAAATAAATTGTTATTTATCGACTAATTTGGTTAATCCAAGATAATTACATCGGTGCCTAATTCATTTGTGATGATCCTGTGAATTTAATCAAAAGATATCATAGTCAGTATTTATGCATTACTTTCGTGGAAACAATGTCGAAATGCATGGCATCAATTTCCAACAAGCGAAAGCACGCATTTTACCACGTGAATATTACCTACCTAAGAGTCAAAATGGTTACCTATTTAAACGCCAATATTGTCTGGGGAATAATTAATGTACACGATTTTGAAAGCATTAGTACAAAGTCATACTTGAAGTTGGTAGTACTGTGATACGGCCATTTTGTTTCTTTCGCAGTGAACCTTATTGGGAAAACAATGATTGCTATGGCTCTGCGCAACTAGAATTTCCAACTTGAGCGCCATGATCCGATTCCTTCAGCCCATCCTGTGAAGGCATGGATCAGAAAATTGGAAAAAAAGATCTGTCTTAAATAAGAAGAGTTCAGGACCAAGATGAACTTTTCGAGCGTTAGAGGCACTCTATCCAATCAAAGCCACCATCCGGCCGGTGATGCCAACAATCGATTAACTGTCGCCCAAAATTTCCTAGTAAAATGTGAAGATCGTCTGGATGTCTGACATTTACACTTAAATGGTTATGTCAATAAACAAAACTTTCGCTACTGGGCTATAGAGAATATCCATGGTCGCATTACGACGTCTCTTCGGAGAACGTCTCATCTCGAGAAACAGCTACATGAATTGACCCGCCAACTCGCCGGATTTATCAATTAGTCCAGTAACCTTGTCGCCTGAAAGGGGTGGTACCTTGCGTTAAATCCGGTAGTTCTGATTTTTTGCTGACTTATTTATGATGTTATCCCAATGAATAATCCAAGTTTGAGACTTCGAGCGCCTAACGCAACCTTGTCATAAATCGAAAAAACCGCAACATTTTCGACTTTATTTCAGTTTTTGGCGATTTTAAGCCTAAATGACTAGTTTTTCGATAATACTTACGCAGTACGTTTTTAAAGTAGACTAAATTGTCTACAATATGAGATGAAAACTGTCTCTATAGACCCAATAGTTTCCGAGATAAAGCTTTTCAAAGTTTCTCATTTTTGTCGAACTTCGCAATTTTTAGCAATATTTTAGGCGCCACTCAAGTAACACAGGCGGGCTCTATCAGAGGTTCCTAGAACTACACAGGTACAGGTGTGGTTGGGAGTCACACTGTACCCTCTCCCTGGGGGTGGATATCGAAGTCACAAGACCTCTGCCCCAAAATGGTGTCCAGAGGCGCAGCCCTACAACACCTCTTGTGGATGATTTCTTGCGGTTGCAAGAGGGGTTGTAGGAACGAGTGCAGCTGGAGGAAGACAGTGATGACAAGCTTATCAGCATGGACGAAGTGGGGGGGCTAAGCCCTTCCAAACTTCAATTTAGCTCCTCTAGCTTACCGTGACATCTTAAAAAACTATAGACGTTATACAAATATACATACCTCTTCTCATATTATCTGTGGGGCTTCACCCCCCCCCCCCGATCTGTTCACCTAACTTCGCCCATTCTCATCAGTCTGCAGGCACTGCAGCGGGGCGTCCTTGACAACGTACCGGATATTGCAGTAGAAATAAACTTCGATTCCCCAGAAGGCGGCGATCTGTCCGATGTCGACATGGAGGTTGTCTTGTAGGCACAAGACATCGACGATACATCGCGATCCCCTGATAGGGACATGCCATCACGATACGATGATCCACATACGGACGAACCTCAACCGGGCCCTTCCGAGAAGGCAAAATTAACTTAATTTTAACATCCCATCATAAAACGTACAGAGCTTCGATAATATAACAGGGGTATATTTCAGAAATATGAAAAATGTAAAAGATGGGGAGGGGGGAGTCTGCGTACTCCTCAAACCTCTTTAGAATACACAACAATATAATCGAGGGTGGGGGCCCGAAGAAATAGGATCAAAATTCGTTCAGAACAAGAAATTATTGCTAAAAATTGCGAAGTTCGACAAAAATGAAAAAATTTGAAAAGCTTTATCTCGGAAACTATTGGGTCTATAGAGACAGTTTTCGTCTCATATTGTAGACAATTTAGTCTAGTTTAAAAACTAGGTATTATCGAAAAACTAGTCCTTTAGGCTTAAAATCGCCAAAAACTGAAATAAAGTCGAAAATGTTGCGGTTTTTTCGATTTATGCCATGGTTGCGTTAGGCGCTCGAGGTCTCAAACTTGGATTATTCATTGGACCAACATCATAAATAAGTCAGCAAAAAATCAGAACTACCGGATTTGACGCAAGGTCTGAAGTATAAGGTTACTGGACTAAATGTGTGATTTCTTTTTATGATGGTTTTTAAAGGATAGTATGTGTGGTGGTCGCCCTCACACCATAAATGAACTAAAGGCTAGGATTAGTGACAAGAATGCTTCAAACGACATTGAAATGCTGCAGAGATTTACGATGAAGTTGCGTTCACGACGAAGAACGTGTACGCAGTGAAGCTCACCATTTACAGGATTAAAACAATGCCTGCTATGCCTATACATAGAGCTTATAATACCGGAATTCCGGGATTTCGAAAACCGGGATCCCGGGCAAAATTGATGCAGTATTTAAACCGGTATTCATACGTAAATACCGGTACTTCGGCACTAATTTAATTTAATTTTAGTAGAAAGTATTTTGGTTTAAAGATATTTAGAACTAGTGCAAAATATTGTATGTATACAGGGTGGGTCAATAGTGTGTGGATGGAAGACTGTGGGTTTATTAATGAACATTTCGAAAGTTCGTTCATGGGATATGGTAAGGCTACAAATCCAAAATATTTTCACTTGAGTTGCAAAGTTTATACAGGATGATTTACATTTAAGTTAAATTTTTTTAATGGAACCCCCTGTATATTCTTTGGTCAATTCTAGTGCGACTTTATGTACCACACAAAGTACTTTAAACGAATCGTTAGGCCGCATGTGTCCAAAAAATTGAATATCGCAGGGATCACAAAGCTTAGAAGGTCGTGACGATGCGATATTACTAAAACATGGAATGTACTATCGTAAACCGGACGGTCAAATCCGAAATCTTCTTGTATTCGGAGAAATTACTACGTCAATTGACAAAATTTCTATAAACAGTAACTTGATTTTTCAAATGGCACTGCCAATTTTTCTTTATTACGTTTTAATTTTTGAACTATGAATTTACAAAATTATAATTGCGAGTGCATTATTTCAAATTTCAATTTTGAATTTAATTTAAACTTTTTAACTTTAAGTAGCAGTAATATTTTGCGTTTCGAATTTTGAAATTTGAATTTTCCAATTAGCATTAATATTTTGAGTTTCAATTTTTTATTTCAAATTTCTATTTTGAATACGAAATTTTTGAATTTTATGTGGATTTATTTAATTTACATTTTATATTTACATCTTTGAATAACTTGAATAGGTACTTTGAATTTGAAATTTTGAACTTTCAATTTCTAAGCTATGCGTTTTTTATTTTTATTTTATAGTTTCAGCAGTAGAAAAAGTCAATACCGGTATCAATACCGGGATCTCGGGATTCACTTGATTGAATACCGAAAACCGGTATTTAAAATTTCTTCCAGTATTGTAAGCTCTACCTATACAGTGCTCCATTTAATGGTATGCTTTCTGATCAAAATGAAAATAAAATACAGGGTGTTTCTACTCAAAGTGGACAACGTAATAGAGGTTATAGAACTCGTCAAAACTAACACTTTTTTTTAAATATTTTTTTTATTTTCGCTTTTTTTTTCGAATCATGAACTATTTTTGTTTTTTTACAAATCTCTATATATCCATTATTTGTAGTCGGATTTCAAAAAATCAAAGTTTTTTGCAATCAACAGTTTAATATCTACAACATTTGTTCAACATTTTTTTACCAAAAAATTACAACAGCAAAATGTCGGTCATTTTAAATTTTGGAAATTGAATAGCACAAAATCTACACCACGAATTTCGTACAAGTTCAAGTACAATTTCGAAGTCGTACAAGTTTCATTATTGGGAGGTTACCATCTTGTTTAGGTAACTAAATATTTATAATAGATAGTCTTTGAGGAAAATCAAATTTTGTTTTTTTTTACAATTAGAAGTACTATAAATTTTAAACTTTTATAGTTCTAAAACGCATATACAAGGACAAATAGCAAAATTTTGACTTGTTCGCTGGTTGTTTACAATTTGTTTGAATGTAAATAATTTGGCAGAACCATTTAAATAAATTTAAATGAAACATTCTATAACTGTTTCAACAAGCCGATTTTTTTTGTCATACATAGTAAATAAATGATAGATTTCCACCCACCACACTTTAATAAGAAGTTTCTTTTGATAATTCAAATATTTTAATATTATAAATTATTCAGCACATAAATTGTAAATAATTAAAGAATTGTAGAATAAATCCCGAACTAAAATATAACCGTGGCCGAATTTACTTTATACATGATGACGTATTCATTCGTTATTTAACATTTGGTACACATTTAAACGGAAATGTAAAACATTTTAACTGATTATTATTTGAGACATTTCGTAAGCAACATCATTTATATTTATTCTGTCGACACTCATCATTTTCTACTAAAACATAAGTTTTGCGATATTAACCTTTGTGAAGTGGGCGTCTGTCTGATCTCTGTTTAAAGTGGCCTTTCGAATATAACGATTTTGAATGCAGCTCTCGCCACATCCGCAGCTTTGAGTTTTTAAAAACTCGTTATCTATGAAGTCGGACCATTAAAATATTAGTAAAAAGATGATAGAAGTAAGATCAAAGCAATCTGTTTACATGTTTAGTGTCTCATCTGCTCTGTGCTGCAATAATGCACGTGTCGAGGGAATGTGTTATAGATTTTTTTTCTAAAGCCTTTTTATGTCTTACCTTATAATTAAGATATACACAATTGTTTTATTACTCACGCTTAGTTACAAAGCTGGTGTGAAACATTAATCCTTCCGAACTGGTTATAAAACAGCAAGCCTTTTGATGTTTTCCGCCATTTCTCCAAAGAATGAATGAATCCTAATTTTTATTACCTACACATCCCACTTATGTCAGATGTCATCTTTTTCTTCTTTATTTCCCAGACTACGTAACTACGAGTCAACGGTTCATCTGTTTGTTAGGAATTTGGGAAATAATTAATGGTTTCAGATCACTATAATGGTTAGGTTTGAGTTCCTAGAGCTGAAAATTAATGCAGTGTATCAATTACTTGCACTAATCTTTACAATATTGGCCTCAACACTTTATTGAAAACGAAAACCATATCCTTTTCGAATTGTGTGGAAAAAGAACAACTTAGATTGATTTTATGCACGTAACTACTCTAACTCACTGCACACGTTATGGAACTCCTTTGAACTATCTGACTCCTCTATAGATTTCATAAATACCTTATCAGCTCAAAAAATAAAGTTGATAAATCCAAAGAAAGCTGATAGTATACGTTATACACTGTCCAGTTAGCCCAGGTTATTCTGCTTGGTGAACACTTAAATAGAGCGCCCATTTTGTTCAGTGCTTGGTGCTTAATCCTCTTATATATGATAAGCACAATAGAACATTTTATACAACACCTGATGAAAGTTTTCCAGGTGACGGTGTTTGGACTTCAGTACTGTCTTTTTGGTGTTCTAATGAACTGTTTGCAGGATCAAGTGCAAAAAGAAGATTTATATTCTACACTGGTGTGAAGACATATGGCAGCTCACACGAATATCGTATAGTACGATTTTATGTTTGCTCAAGTTTTAGTTCACACAACATGCACTTTATACCGTGAGGACCAAAAGATTGCAATAATGGATTTATTGTAGTCATTTCCTGTCTTATTCTTTCTTTCAACTATTCGATATTATTTGTTCGATTGAAGTAAACTCTACTTTTCATATATCCTCATAAAAAGAAATCCGGTGGAGTCAGATCTGAAGACCGAGCCGGTCATTCAATAAATCCTCGTCGGTCAATCCACCTGTTCTCAAAAACATCGTCAAGATAATCGCGTACTTCTTGGGAATAATGTGGAGGAGCTCCATCCTGTTGAAACCATGACGTTTCATTAGGGATGTCGGGATCTTCTTCGTTCGGGTAAAGTTCGGCCAACGCCGGTATAAGATCATTTTCTAGCAGATTGTGGACCTGTCAATGAAAATAGGCCCTATAATTCTATCGCCTACTATTCCCCCCAAACGTTAATTTTTTTTTGATATTGAGTGTTATCATCCAGTGTAGGTTATAGTTACACCAATCACTAGTGGCAACATTTCGCTTATAATTTTTTGTGATTTCAGCTGCTGGATGTTACATTATGTAGCCCTGTAGCCAAGAGAAAGACAAATAGTTGTGGTACTGCTGTATTGTATGTGGGAAGTGGACACATGCCGACTGCAGCGGATGGGATGGACGGAAAGACTATAATTGCAATTATTAAGAGTAAAAGTTTTTTGATTTTGTCCGTTCCCTTCCATATATTTTCTTTGTAGAATTATAACACTTCTAGGACGTCTCATTGTATTGTGCAAAATCATTAAAACCGAAATCGATCTCTTAAAACAATATCTTAATTGCTTTTTTAAGGCTATGACGATCTGCCCATTACCTAGTTGTAATATTATAATATACAGAGTGGGACATTAAGGCTGGCGAGTTACCATATCTCAGGAAGTAATAATGATAGAGCGTTGCGGAAAAAAAGTGACGATCAAGAGAAATTGATGGAAATCATTTTCAAGGTATTAATTCTACCGCTAGTATTAAACCAAAGAGATGCAGAATCGTGGTAGTATTACCACAGCAATATATCATTTAGAAAATTGCCTTCCTTTACATAACCGTGGGAACTACGCCCAATAGCAATTTCTTTTCGTCACTTCCTCTAGAATTCTTTTTCCGCAAAGCTCTATGACGATTACTTCCTCGCTTGCGTTAATGAACCACCTTGTATAGTGTTATAAAAATAGTCTAAATTAAATGACCAGTAAACTGGCACACAACTTTCCCGTGTTTACTACAATAACGTACCTATTAAATAAAATAGTTTTTTACTTAAGAACTCAAAATAAAATAGTTTTTGCGTAATAACTCAAAAAAATTAATATATAGTGTGTAGTATAGTTGTAATCAGAAAACGATTTCTGATTTTTTCCTGAAATAATATACCTACAGGGTATGTCGTAAATATTTTTAATATTTTGTTAATTTCCGGATATAAAAAAAAGAAATATATAGTGTGTAGTATAGTTGTAATCAGAAAAGGATTTCTCATTTTCTCCCGAAATAATATACAGGGTATATTATAAATATTTTTAATATTTTGTTTATTTCCGGCTAGGCCAGAAGTAAATTGGAAAACTTATTATACTCGATTAAAAGAGTTGTATGACCTCCACTTCACTATACAGTTTTATTTCTTCATCTTTGTTAGCAAAAAAGTTATGAAGATGTAAATTCAGGGCTAGTCCTTCAATGCACACAAATGCTAAATGCACTAGGCAAGTGCAACTCAGTCACACTAGTGTGGGCACCTGGACACGCGGAAATCGCAAGTAACCAGGTTGCTGACGAGCTTGCGAGAATGGCAAGCGCAAAACCATTCATAGCACCCGAACCGGCTTGTGGGATTACTTATAACGCAGTGAAAAAGGACATTCAGGAAATACTCACGAAAGAGCATTGCAGACATTGGTCGAAAATCCCAGGACAAAGTCATTCCAAGATCTTCCTGGAAACCCCAGACGGGGACCTAGCTACGTCAATCTTAAAATTAAGTAGGACGAAGACAAAATTTACGACAGATATGGTCACGGGCCACTGTCGCCTGAACACCTGCACAACATGGGACTGACCGAAAGTCCGACATGCGGGGGTTGTGGTAAGGCAGAAGAAACGCCCTATCACGTCATTTGTCAATGTGAGGCATTCATAAAGGCAAGGGAACACCTACTTGGAAATGAAAAGATTATACAAGAGGAAGTAACGAAGATTCGCCGTACTAAAATCCTGGACTTTGTGAAAGATGCAGGTATTCTTGAAGGGTAGACAACTCCGGAGAGTACCATAGACCAAAAGGTCGCAGTGCGGGAACCTATTGGGACCACCCCTAGTATCAATAATAATAATATGAAGATGTTAAATTTTTAAATTCAAATATTCATCCCCCCTCCCTATGGAAAATAAAGAAATAAATGTAGTGCCAATAGTTTTTCATGAAATATATGTATAACATTTAAAAAAATAAAAAAATGCTTGGAGCAGATTTTGAGAAAATCGATTTTTAATTTTTGACCAATTTTGGGCACCGATAAATTGGCTACGTTTAATTTTTGTTCATTGCCAATTATAAGTAATAGTTCTAGCCATCCATTGGTTATAATTTTCATTTTCAAATTGTAATTAAGTTAAACGGTTTTTGAGCTAGACCCTAAAAAGTAAAAACTTGGAGAATTGCTGTATTGGCCGCTATTTTGAATTTAGAAGCAAGCGAAAAACGGCGTTTTACTTGTAACCATATCTACTAACTTTTCACCTAGGGAAATTAGTTTAGGGTTAAAATTTGAATGTTTGCTCCCAAAATAACGCCCCTAGTTTGTGCCCCTTTGGGCCGCTTTTGATGAGAAGCTTGTTTTACCGATGAAGTTCTTTTATAGGCCTTTAGTTTTAAATTTCATCAAAATCGGTCTAGCAGTTTGGGCTCCACAGCCATAACGTACGCACCCACAGACAAACATTTTTCATGATGGTGGTTTTGGACTCAGGAGGGCCCAAAACGTTGAGATTCATCAAAACCTCCAGATTGATTTTTTTTTTCGATTACCTACATTACTTTCCCTATGTACGGGATAGTAAAAATTACTGTTGTTATTATGGATAATGTCTTATTGTTACTATGAGAGGGGAGGATTCTGGATTACGATGAGAGGGTGGTCAGAAGTCCACGCGTACATAGGCCACCTATTCGGACCCTTTGTGCTACCTCCCTTATCAGAGTCATCCGATTACACAACGTCACTCAAACCATCCAAGACGTGAGATAAATCTGAGGATGCTTGTCCGGCCAAGATTCGACAAGCACGGGACCCTTACAAAGTATGTGGTGTACCATCTTGCCGTCTGTGTAGCATCCTCTACGTCTACAGGATGGTGATTCGACCAAGCCCATACGGTGCGTGTGCTTATTTAATTTACAGTGCCCAGAAAGTATAGCCAGGTTCTTCCTTGATAGACCTGTGCAGAAACGCGCCAGGCTGCAAGATGGTCCCCTGCGAGAGGCTCTCTCTCGCATTACGAGTGTGTAACATCAAGTCCCACCCAGCCTTGTGTTGGGCTTGAGTTGTTAAATTGCTTACAGTTGATACTGTAAGTGGAAGACCCAGATTTGGAGCATAAAACGGTTGTTTTGAGGCCAGTCGGACTGTTTGATTGTCTATTGTTCCATCATGCTCTTTAACCCATACGAACTCGACTGTATTGCTGTTTGTCACTTGCTCTAGTACTACTTGGTGACATTCGGAAACCAGCCTAGAGGTTATGAGAGGGGAGGTTATTTAAAGAGAATGAATTTTAGAAAAATTCTAATGTTAGTCTTTTTTACATGTCATGGAGATATTCCACTACTTTCCTTGCTCCCATGTGGTAATTTATTACGTATACGGATTTTGTGCTAACAAGGAAATGTGTAAAGATAAATCTGAAATGAAGTTATAGTTAGGTGGCATTTTCGGACGTAAAGTTATTAAAATTTTCCAACAAAATGGCTGCAATAAACTTCTATCGTGTGGGACCTCCTACACGTGTTAAGCTTCTTACCTTGCCATTACCAAAGAAATACATAAAATTTTAGTAAAATACATGAAGGAAACGTCAACCATGATAGGTACTCATTACGTACTTAATTTTCAATTGAACCCACAGGAAAAAAATTTGATGTTCATTGTCTCATACCTACTATTCTAATAAGTAAATCAAAAGGCACAAAAGTTATTAGGAGATAGGAGGGGTGTTTGGAAAGACAATTAATCACCCAATATTTTTATGATAGCTTTTTGCGTAGATATTATAGAACAAAGTGCTGTAAAATTGTTCCAAAGCAATCACTTGACTAGATTGGAATTTGAGTATTGCTTTGGGAGCCCCATGGCAATATTATAATGGCAGGTAAGTAGATAGCCGTAACATGTGTTAAACACAGTACCACTAAATGTAATTATGTAAAACCAAGTTTAAATGCATCTTAAGCGAAGTGCAATTTACTCTAATTAACTTCCCATTATTTTGTAGCTCCTTTGTGCCTTTATAAACAACCTTTTAATCTAATAGTGTCCTTAATGATTCGTGTTTCTGTTTATTGTAATGCTTTGTACTACATAATTCGTCTTTAGTTAATTTAGAGGGTGTACCGTTATTGTTAAAACTGTCGACTATATTGTATTCGTAAATGAGGAGCTTTTTCTCATTTATGTAAAAATCGTAACATATCCGCCTTTATGACATAAAATCTTGTTTATAAATGTTATAAATTTTTCCTTTAATGTTATTTGTAAATGTACATGAGCATTTGCTAAAACTGTGTTGGAGATAAATACATCAAAGCTTAAAGCAATATTCGTGATCATAAATTGTTAACGACAAGTGCTTATAATAACTTATTATATCGAGCATCTAAATGCACACCACTCGTTAAAAATTTGGAAATGGGGACGAGTTATGAAAATATTTTCCCTATGCCGCAATTACGGAAACGCAAATATCGGTAGGTAGGTACGTGTTTCAAAAGGAAACATTGTTCGCGACATTCACGAGTTATTTAAAGAATATATTACAAATTATGGAACTTCTTTTGGTTATTTTAAAATTCAATAACGACGGAAGCGAACCGCATTACACTAGCGTCGTGAATTGATGAACAAATTCCTATTAAATCTGCGGCAAACTTCTTTTATATTGAATAACTTTTAAACGATTTAAAAGTACGAAGCCGCCAGCTGGGTCGGATTAAGTTTACAACCTCGACCGCCTGTGATATTATACCATATTGCCCCATGTCATCTTTGCCCCATCTTCTTTATATACCCTCGATATTCCCTATCTTTTTAAATAGAGCACTTACCCCTCCACGTCATATTTTTATAACGACGCTCCTAAGCCGCGATTAATTTGTTTGTTTGGGGGGTTAATGTATACGAACAATTAGTAAGTATAAATAATGTTCCGCGGCTAATCTAGTTTCGCCGAACAATTATAAGCATTACTGAAACTGTCATAGGGTTGTATTTCTCGCAAAATATTACTTCTAGGTGAGGATTTGCGCATTCGCGTTTTGAATTAATTATGAAAATTCATTCGTACGCGGAATTATAATAAATAACAATCTTCAAAGCGGCATTTTTTGTCTAACATTTTAACAGATCAACACATTACGAAATAGCTTACTGTCCGCAACCATGTATTAAACCATTTTTTTGTATTCCAACACGTGTCTTAAACAAAATGAAGAACTTGCTTCTAGATGTAGTCTATAATTTGCCAAAATATTATAACGTGTTATTATTTTGGGAACTTTAACGTTTACGCTTTACCTGCGTTAGACGATGGTAATATTCTGTAATTCAATACATCAGGTGCCTTTATTTCTTCTTTTTTGATATTATTTACACCTTTCCGTTTCTAAGGGATCCTTTTCAAACGAACACACCTAGTGGGAAGTATAATAACATCGGGTGATTTACAATGTTGATATCATTACTTCTTGTCTTCGTTACTGTTACAGAATCGTTAAAAAGACATGTACTTATTCTTTTCTTGGCTTCTTATGAGAATGCAGACGTGATTTTTCAAACTTATTCTTATTAAGAAATGTCGAAAAGTTCATACAATTTATGAAATAATTAGAACAAGGGTATAAATATATATATATATATTTTTATTTAAACTTCCACGAAGTATATTATAATCAATATTCATTATTTCTGGTAGGTAATTCGTGTATATTTTTATTTATTATTTAACTACGTTTCAGAGAAAACTCTTTCTCCTTTTTCAAGTTGAAAATGACAAATACAAATAATGAAATGTGAAACAAGGCAACTACAATTACAACTAAAGTTAACTATTTTTTAGATCTACTTCTGGTCACGGGGCCAATGTAAGCAACTGACTGATTTGGATTATTTACATTCGAAACATTAACGGTAATTGTCTTGGGTTGCAATGAATTTGGTTGATCTATAAGACATAAATTTGGAAGGGTTCGAACAGATTCACTTTTTTGCTGAATGGCACTCTTCCATATATCCGGAAGTTTTGAAATATCAATTTGTTTGTTCAATGAATTTGGTCGTTTTTGAATTTCGATAGCTTCTCTAATTAATCTGTGTTGTAAATGTGCTATTGGAGCAAGTAATTTAATTTTGTTTGTATCAATAAAGTGTCCTGTTTCTAAATAATGTTCCGCCAAAGCATAAGATTTATTATGTTGTTTAATTGCCAAATTGTGTTCTTTTGCTCTAACGTGTAATTTTCGATTAGTTTGTCCAACGTAAGATTTTGAGCATTCAGTACAAGAAATCTCGTAGACGCCTATGCTTTCATTTTTAATTTTATCTTTAGGATTTCGTAATAATTGCTGTAGGGTTTGATGTGGTTTGAAAATTGGTCGAAAAAGAGAATTAGGTAATTTTCTGGCAATGACGTCTGTGACTCCTTTAATATATGGAAGCACTATGGGAATTTTAGTTTCTGTTTGTGAAGCGGTCTTGTTATTTAAAATGTTGGGAATCTTCTTTTTAATTTTATTAACGTCTTTAAAGGAGTATCCATTTTGACATAAAATATTGGTAAGAAGTTTCATCTCTTCATTTCTGCAATTTGGATGTGATAAGTAATGTGATCGAAATAATAATGACTTCATAACACTATGTAGTTGACAAGTATTACATTGTTGATTGATTACGAATTACCTACCAGAAATAATGAATATTGATTATACATATATATATATATATATATATATATATATATATATATATATATATATATATATATATATATATATATATATATATTATTAGAAGACATCTTCTGGATAAATTCGTGTTATATAATGTTTATTAATACTTTTTCTACGTTTCGGCAGACTTTCTTTCCTGCCTTTTTCAAGAAAAATTGATTTATTTGACACTAGATGTCATGTTACTTGATATTAGTTTTGGCTTTTGTTCTACTGGACAAACTAACCGGAAACTTAGTGTAAGAGCCCAAGAGCACAAATTGGCTATTAAGCAACACGTTTTATCTAACTCTTTGACTAATCATCATTTAGAAACCGGTCATAGTATTGACACTGACAAAATTAAGTTACTTTCTTCGGCATGTACACTACAAGAACGAATAACGAGAGAAGCCATTGAAATTGAGAAGCGTCCCTTGGCCCTAAATAAACGAGACGATGGTTCAAGATTGTCACCCATATGGAAACCAATAGTTAAGAAGATCGAAATAACCAACAATAACAATGTGACACTACCTAACATCCCTCAACAACCACAAGTCATAGACACATACATAGGACCTGCAACTCGCAGTAGAACAAAAGCCAAAACTAATATCAAGTAACATGACATCTAGTGTCAAATAAATCAATTTTTCTTGAAAAAGGCAGGAAAGAAAGTCTGCCGAAACGTAGAAAAAGTATTAATAAACATTATATAACACGAATTTATCCAGAAGATGTCTTCTAATAATAATAACATTCGTGGAAACCTAAACAATAATATATATATATATATATATATATAAGGTTATAACGTTGGTTGTCATTTCGACAGACTAATGACTGAATTGTCAATGTCACATGTTTTATAATCATAATTTAATATATATAAATAATTTAATACATATAGAAAATTTACACCGCGGCCGGGATTCGAACCCGGGCCTCCACCTCGCTAGGGTGATGCTCTACCAACTGAGCTACCTCGGCACCTCACCCCGACAACGGTTCAAATTCTCTATATGCATATAATATTAGACAAAGGACGATTTTTAACCTTTGTATCAAGTTAGCTTCATGGTTTGTGAAGATTCAAACTTGAAAGGCATTTTTTGTCCTTGTATATGTTTATGTAGCATTCCGCTAGGGGATATATAATTTATAAGGTTATAACGTTGGTTGTCATTTCGACAGACTAATGACTGAATTGTCAATGTCACATGTTTTATAATCATAATTTAATATATATAATACATATAGAAAATTTACACCGCGGCCGGGATTCGAACCCGGGCCTCCACCTCGCTAGGTATAAATATATTAATATAAATATATTAAATTATGATTATAAAACATGTGACATTGACAATTCAGTCATTAGTCTGTCGAAATGACAACCAACGTTATAACCTTATAAATTATATATCCCCTAGCGGAATGCTACATAAACATATACAAGGACAAAAAATGCCTTTCAAGTTTGAATCTTCACAAACCATGAAGCTAACTTGATACAAAGGTTAAAAATCGTCCTTTGTCTAATATTATATGCATATAGAGAATTTGAACCGTTGTCGGGGTGAGGTGCCGAGGTAGCTCAGTTGGTAGAGCATCACCCTAGCGAGGTGGAGGCCCGGGTTCGAATCCCGGCCGCGGTGTAAATTTTCTATATGTATTAAATTATTTATATATATTAAATTATGATTATAAAACATGTGACATTGACAATTCAGTCATTAGTCTGTCGAAATGACAACCAACGTTATAACCTTATAAATTATATATCCCCTAGCGGAATGCTACATAAACATATACAAGGACAAAAAATGCCTTTCAAGTTTGAATCTTCACAAACCATGAAGCTAACTTGATACAAAGGTTAAAAATCGTCCTTTGTCTAATATTATATGCATATAGAGAATTTGAACCGTTGTCGGGGTGAGGTGCCGAGGTAGCTCAGTTGGTAGAGCATCACCCTAGCGAGGTGGAGGCCCGGGTTCGAATCCCGGCCGCGGTGTAAATTTTCTATATGTATTAAATTATTTATATATATTAAATTATGATTATATATATATATATATATATATATACATCCCGCTATACACTGGACGTCCTTTCATAGTCAGAACATGAGACGTCCACGAGATATAATAGCAATTCGTTAATATACATTGAAGTATATACAACTAACCGGAATTACCTATAACGCACGCTAAAAGGTTGACCTAAAAAAAAAATTTACCTTTCATCGTGACATCCATCGAACGTCATTTTACTGGGGAGACATTCGACGTCCAGCGATATTCATTTGTTTTTATGACTTTAAGAATTTGCTATTCATTCGACGTCCAGCAATGTTGCAACATTTAACGCGTGTCTTTACCCTTGAGTAAGCGTTTTGTATTTAAATTTAAATTTAAAAATAGGAAGTTCCGCATGCACAGTAGAGGATATATTATGCGTATTTAAACAACAAATGAAAAATCGGAATACACCCAATTTTCAAGTCTATTTATCAGTGTGCTTGAACTTTCGCCTGCCGGTTCCAATAACAATTTTGTTACGATTTAAGATCCGTTGATCATCCAAAATTTTGAGTTAATCAAAAGACAAAATTGTAAGATTCAGTACCAAATTTCCTCCAGCAACTCTTCATTATTATTGCGCCGTGGCTCCACATCGTTTATAGTCAAATTTCACAGCTTTCGTCTTTTTCCCAAGTCAGGTATTCACGATCAAAACTATTGGAAAATGTTGCAAACCAAAAATTCTTTCAAATACATGCGCAACCTATTTGTTTACGATATAAGATGCATTGACCAAGCTGATCATCCAAAATTTTGAGTTAATCAAAAGACAAAATTGTAAAGTTCAGTAACAAATTTCCTCAAGCAATTCTTCATTATTATTGCACTGTGGCTCCCCATCGTTTATAGTCAAATTTCACAGCTTTCGTCTTTTTCCCAAGTCAGGTATTCACGATCAAAACTATTGGAAAATGTTGCAAACCAAAAATTCTTTCAAATACATGCGCAACCTATTTGTTTACGATATAAGATGCATTGACCAAGCTGATCATCCAAAATTTTGAGTTAATCAAAAGACAAAATTGTAAAGTTCCGTAACAAATTTCCTCAAGCAATTCTTCATTATTATTGCACTGTGGCTCCCCATCGTTTATAGTCAAATTTCACAGCTTTCGTCTTTTTCCCAAGTCAGGTATTCACGATCAAAACTATTGGAAAATGTTGCAAACCAAAAATTCTTTCAAATACATGCGCAACCTATTTGTTTACGATATAAGATGCATTGACCAAGTTGATTATCCAAAATTTTGAGTTAATCAAAAGACAAAATTGTAAGGTTCAGTACCAAATTTCCTCGAGCAACTCGTCATAATTATTGCGCTGTGGTTCCCCATCGTTTATAGACAAATTTCACACATTTCGCCTTTTTCCCAAGTCAGGTATTCACGGTCAAAACTATTGGAAAAGATTGCAAAACAAAAATTCTTTCAAATACATGCGCAACCTATTTGTTTACGATATAAGATGCATTGACCAAGCTGATCAACCAAAATTTTGAATTAATCAAAAGGCAAAATTGTAAAGTTCAGTAACAAATTTCCTCAAGCAACTCTTCATTATTATTGCACTGTGGCTCCCCATCGTTTATAGTCAAATTTCACAGCTTTCGTCTTTCTCCCAAGTCAGGTATTCACGATCAAAACTATTGGAAATTGTTGCAAACCAAAAATTCTTTCAAATACATGCGCAACCTATTTGTTTACGATATAAGATGCATTGACCAAGTTGATTATCCAAAATTTTGAGTTATCAAAAGGCAAAATTGTAAGGTTCAGTACCAAATTTCCTCAAGCAACTCGTCATAATTATTGCGCTGTGGTTCCCCATCGTTTATAGACAAATTTCACACATTTTGCCTTTTTCCCAAGTCAGGTATTCATGGTCAGAACCATAGGAAAATGTTGTACACCAAAAATTCTTTCAAATACATGCGCAACCTATTTGTTTACGATATAAGATCCATTGACCAAGTTTATCATCCAAAATTTTGAGTTAATCAAAAGACAAAATTGTAAAGTTCAGTAACAAATTTCCTCAAGCAATTCTTCATTATTATTGCCCTGTAGCTCCCCATCGTTTATAGTCAAATTTCACACATTTTGCCTTTTTCCCAAGTCAGGTATTCACGGTCAGAACCATTGGAAAAGGTTGCACAGCAAAAATTCTTTCAAATACATGCGCAACCTATTTGTTTAGGATATAAGATGCATTGACCAAGTACATTCAATATCATCCAAAATTACATGCGCAACCTATTTGTTTACGATATAAGATGCATTGACCAAGTTGATCATCCAAAATTTTGAGTTAATCAAAAGACAAAATTGTAAGGTTCAGTAGCAAATTTCCTCGAGCAACTCGTCATAATTATTGCACTGTGGCTCCCCATCGTTTATAGTCAAATTTCACACATTTTGCCTTTTTCCCAAGTCAGAACCATTGGAAAAGTTTGCACAGCAAAAATTCTTTCAAATACATGCGCAACCTATTTGTTTGCGATATAAGATGCACTGGCCAAGTTGATCATCCAAAATTTTGAGTTAATCAAAAGACAAAATTGTAAGGTTCAGTAACAAATTTCCTCGAGCAACTCTTCATTATTATTGCGCTGTGGCTCCCCATCGTTTATAGTCAAATTTCACACATTTCACCCTTTTCCCAAGTCTGGTATTCACGGTCAAAACTATTGGAAAAGATTGCAAAACAAAAATTCTTTCAAATACATGCGCAACCTATTTGTTTATGATATAAGATACATTGACCAAGTTCATCCAATATCATCCAAAATTTTAAGTTAATCAAAAGATAAAATTGTAAGGTGGAGTAACAAATTTCCTCGAGCAACTCGTCATAATTATTTCGCTGTGTCTCCCCATCGTTTTTAGTCAAATTTCACACCTTTTGTCTTTTTCCCTACTCAGGTATTCACGGTCAAAACTATTGAAAAAGGTTGCAAAACAAAAATTCTTTCAAATACATGCGCAACCTATTTGTTTACGATATAAGATGCATTGACCAAGTTGATTATCCAAAATTTTGAGTTAATCAAAAGACAAAATTGTAAGGTTCAGTAACAAATTTCCTCCAGCAACTCTTCATAATTATTGCACTGTGGCTCCCCATCGTTTATAGTCAAATTTCACACATTTCGCCTTTTTCCCCAGTCAGGTATTCACGGTCAAAACTATTGGAAAAGATTGCAAAACAAAAATTCTTTCAAATACATGCGCAACCTATTTGTTTGCGATATAAGATGCATTGACCAAGTTGATCATCCAAAATTTTGAGTTAATCAAAAGACAAAATTGTAAGGTTCAGTAACAAATTTCCTCGAGCAACTCTTCATTATTATTGCGCTGTGGCTCCCCATCGTTTATAGTCAAATTTCACACATTTCACCCTTTTCCCAAGTCTGGTATTCACGGTCAAAACTATTGGAAAAGATTGCAAAACAAAAATTCTTTCAAATACATGCGCAACCTATTTGTTTACGATATAAGATGCATTGACCAAGTTGATTATCCAAAATTTTGAGTTAATCAAAAGACAAAATTGTAAGGTTCAGTAACAAATTTCCTCCAGCAACTCTTCATAATTATTGCACTGTGGCTCCCCATCGTTTATAGTCAAATTTCACACATTTCGCCTTTTTCCCCAGTCAGGTATTCACGGTCAAAACTGTTGGAAAAGGTTGCAAACCAAAAATTCTTTCAAATACATGCGCAACCTATTTGTTTATGATATAAGATGCATTGACCAAGTTCATCCAATATCATCCAAATTTTGAGTTAATCAAAAGATAAAATTGTAAGGTGGAGTAACAAAATTGTGGCTCCCCAACACCTTTCGTCTTTTTCCCCAGTCAGGTATTCACGGTCAAAACTATTGGAAAAGGTTGCAAAACAAAAATTCTTTGAAATACATGCGCAACCTATTTATTTATGATATAAGACCCATTGACCAAGTTCATCCAATATCATCCAAAATTTTAAGTTAATCAAAAGATAAAATTGTAAGATGGAGTAACAAATTTACTCGAGCAACTCGTCATAATTATTTCGCGGTGTCTCCCTATCGTTTTTAGTCAAATTTCACACCTTTCGCCTTTTTCCCAAGTCAGGTATTCACGGTCAAAACTATTGGAAAAGGTTGCAAAACAAAAATTCTTTCAAATACATACGCAACCTATTTGTTTGCGATATAAGATGCATTGACCAAGTTGATCATCCAAAATTTTGAGTTAATCAAAAGACAAAATTGTAAGGTTCAGTAACAAATTTCCTCGAGCAACTCGTCATAATTATTACGCTGTGGCTCCCCGTTGTTTTTAGTTAAATTTCAAATACATGCGCAACCTATTTGTTCACCATCAAACAAATATTAAGCAAGACGGTAATCCGTAATGTTGAACCCACCAACAATGACTTTTGGTCTATCAACACCATCAACTCGCCCACCTAGACACTCGCTAAGTATCTGGCCAATTATTTGACGTATTACATGCCGCACGTCATCACACATTCTGAACTCCGGTCATTCAACGCATCTCCGATCTTCGCTTGAATCCCCAAGATCTTCTTGTGAGCTTCGATGTTACGTCTCTATTTACCAAAGTTCCCATTATGAATTCTATTTCTGAAGGGTCGCATTAGTTTTCTTCTACTTATTTTCAGCTGCGGGGTAAGTGTAACGAACAAGTTTCTGGCGCTGTTGTGCGTTCTGTGCTCTCGCCGGTAGCTAACGTCTTCTGGCGGCGTTTTTCGTATCGGTCGTTCTGGAATCTTTTCATCTTCAGTTCAAAGTGTGATACAATAGACATGTCGATGATACCTTCTTAATTTGATCACACTGTTATGACGCTTTGTTGGAATTCCAAGATCATCTTTTAATACCCAACATCCCGACATCAAGTTTACCATGGAAGTTGAGGCTAAAGGATCACTTCCTTTTCGCTATGTCTTAGTCACACATGTTCCAGAGTGTGCAGTTTAGTATAGTGTGTGTGTTCCCGTTGGTTGATTTGGAAAGAGTTTTTACAATAACCAAATAATCACGAATCCTCCCTCATGAATAACATTTATTATGATTAAATTGTAAATCCAAGTGGATAAAATTAATAAATTGATTAAGCTTACGACATGTTTCGATTACCTATATGGTGTCATCATCAGGTCTAGTGTAATGTTGATGTAGTTGATGTAGAAATGGAGTAATGGGCATGAATGAAGCGAAGTAAAAATTTCAAAAAATTACAAATTGATCATTGAAATAGATAACGTCGAGTCAGTCCATCAATGGTTGCTGAAAAACGGAAGCCAATAGGAAGGTCAGCCGCAGGTTACCATGGGGAACGAATAATAATAAGTTAAACAAATGGCGAAGCCCCAACTTATTTGGTTATTATCAGTTCACCCCATTTGCAGATATATGACTTTACCACCAGAATATGGATCCTATCAATTTAAAGAGTTTTTATATTTTATTACGTACGTAATAAAACTCGACTTTTTCAACATGAAAACGGTCCTGGCCTGAAGATCGTTTTTATTTTACCGAATCTGGCCGTGGAAGCCTCCGCTCTGACATAATTTATTTGTTTATTACTGATAATTTATTATTATTTGGAAAAAATAACGTAACAAACTATTTGCATTAAATAAATTTTAACTTTGATGTGTCTAAGGGTAGGTATAATTGGGTTCAGGCATGACATTTGATTTTGTTTGTTTTTACAGTTCCGCAAAGAAATAATATTGGTTAGTAGGTAGTACTTATTTGCGAGTTAATTTTAATTGTTAAACGGTATTAGGCATTAGACCAGGATATTATAGTTCAGCAGTTAATTATTTATTTATTCGATATTTGGCAAGCTAATTTTAATGTCACATTTCTCCTCAAATGATTTAGGTAATTGCAATTGATACGACCAACAATCTAAAAAGAAAGGCGCAGTACAAATCGTCGGTTTCATAAAACATCGGTGTTGATACTATTTATAACATGTAGAATAAAGTTTGCGGCGTTGCCATGTTTTCGGACGTCCGATTCCCTTGGCATCGTAGCTGAATGTATAATGACAATATACGCGAATCGAATTTAGCGCCCTCTTTATAAAAGTTTGTGAACTAAAATCGTATATATTTTTTCATATAGGTGCCATCGGACGTCCATACGAAACTTTGACAATCGACTTAGATGGCGGTACATAGCTCAAAAAAAAATTATTAAGGAATTCCATCCGACGTCCGTATATTGGACGTCGTATGTCACATGGACGTCGGATGTATAGCAAATCGCCAATGTAAGGACGTCGGATGGATAGCGGGATATATATATATATATATATATATATATATATATATTTGTAATAATATTCATTTTAGGGATTATCTCGTGTAGTAAATTATTAAATTCTACGTATATATTAAATTCTATATACACTGTGTCCAAGATAAGGAGGGCCACTATGGGGATTTCGGAAACGGTAAGAGATAGAGTTTCGGTTAAATGGGAGAAAAGTTGGGCAATTTTGAGTTTAGTACAATGAAATTTTTAAACTTACGAAATTCCGAACCGTTCCGAAGTTATGCGACAAAAAGCGAATTTTCAGGATTTCGTTTTTGACAAATTGTTACTTTGTCGTTGATGTTAACTGAAAAGTAAAAGGACCTTCTACAGGTACTTTTTAACGTTCTTTAACATGGCATACAGCAAATTGGAATCCGACGTTTCGTTTTCGAGTAACCATCATCAACTTTATTTTTTTAAATACGGTCCTGATTTTTTATGCATAATATTAGAAGAGCTTTTTATTCTGCATTCAAGCATGTATCACACTTTATGGTTTTATTGCGATTTTATACTTACTTTACGATTAGCGGAAAAAATCCTAAGTACGAACCTGTATCCTTCCTCAATAACATTCAAACTGAATTTTATTTATAAATGGACTTTTGCTAACTGTGCTTTCCTCATCAAATTAATGAAATGACACAGAATTTTCAATTTTGAACACAAATTTTATAACCAAGTGTACATAATTACAAACAATCAACTAACACGTCATAAATGAACAGAAAACATTTTATGAAACGAAAATTTAAACATGACACATACCAATAATTAGAAAAAAATTATAATAAATGCTCGCAAAGCCCTCCTTAGTTCTCCAATCGTCAATAGCATCTTCTAACTGTAGATTCCAAAGCATTCTTTAACATTGTAGGTGTTACAGTTTGGAATCGGTTAAGTACAAGCTTTCGGAGTTCTTCTTCTATTCCAAAGGTATCTTTGTAAACATAATTTCTTACGTACCCCCAAAGAAAAAAATCCAGCGGGGTTATTTCGGAAGAACGAGTTGGCCAGGGCGTTTCAGAATTGGCGCTTAAAACTCTTTCGGCAAACCTATTTGAAAGGTAATCCTTAACCACCCGTGAATTGTGCGCAAGTGCACCATGCTGCTGAAACCAACAATTGCGTACTACGGCTTAGGGTAAAATATCAAGAGCATCTTCCAAAGTAGAATCTAGTAAATTTAAGTACAATAGTAAAATAAGTATAAAATCGCAATTAAACCATAAAGTGTGATACATGCTTGAATGCAGAATAAAAAGCTCTTCTAATATTATGCATAAAAAAATCAGGACCGTATTTAAAAAAATAAAGTTGATGATGGTTACTCGAAAACGAAACGTCGGATTCCAATTTGCTGTATGCCATGTTAAAGAACGTTAAAAAGTACCTGTAGAAGGTCCTTTTACTTTTCAGTTAACATCAACGACAAAGTAACAATTTGTCAAAAACGAAATCCTGAAAATTCGCTTTTTGTCGCATAACTTCGGAACGGTTCGGAATTTCGTAAGTTTAAAAATTTCATTGTACTAAACTCAAAATTGCCCAACTTTTCTCCCATTTAACCGAAACTCTATCTCTTACCGTTTCCGAAATCCCCATAGTGGCCCTCCTTATCTTGGACACAGTGTATATATATATATCCCGCTATCCATCCGACGTCCTTACATTGGCGATTTGCTATACATCCGACGTCCATGTGACATACAACGTCCAATATACGGACGTCGGATGGAATTCCTTAATAATTTTTTTTTGAGCCATGTACCGCCATCTAAGTCGATTGTACAAATTTCGTATGGACGTCCGATGGTGCCTATATGAAAAAAAATATACGATTTGAGTTCACAAACTTTTATAAAGAGGGCGCTAAATTCGATTCGCGTATATTGTCATTATACATTCAGCTACGATGTTAAGGGAATCGGACGTCCGAAAACATGGCAACGCCGCAAACTTTATTCTACATGTTATAAATAGTATCAACACCGATGTTTTATGAAACCGACGATTTGTACTGCGCCTTTCTTTTTAAATTGTTGGTCCTATCAATTGCAATTACCTAAATCATTTGAGGAGAAATGCGACATTAAAATTAGCTTGACAAATATCGAATAAATAAATAATTAACTGTTGAACTATAATATCCTGGTCTAATGCCTAATACCGTTTAACAATTAAAATTAACTCGCAAATAAGTACTACCTACTAACCAATATTATTTCTTTGCGGAACTGTAAAAACAAACATGCCTGAACCCAATTATACCTACTCTTAGACACATCAAAGTTAAAATTTATTTAATGCAAATAGTTTGTTACGTTATTTTTTCCAAATATAATAATAAATTATCAGTAATAAACAAATAAATTATGTCAGAGCGGAGGTTTCCACGGCCAGATTCGGTAAAATAAAAACGATCTTCAGGCCAGGACCGTTTTCATGTTGAAAAAGTCGAGTTTTATTACTTACGTAATAAAATATAAAAACTCTTTAAATTGATAGGATCCAAATTCTGGTGGTAAAGTGATATATCTCCAAATGGGGTGAACTGATAATAACCATTGGCTTCCGTTTTTCAGCAACCATTGATGGACTGACTCGACGTTATCTATTTCAATGATCAATTTGTAATTTTTTGAAATTTTTACTTCGCTTCACTCATGCCTATTACTCCATTTCTACATCAACTACATCAACATTACACTAGACCTGATGATGACACCATATAGGTAGTCGAAACATGTCGTAAGCTTAATCAATTTATTAATTTTATCCACTTCGATTTACAATTTAATCATAATAAATGTTATTCATGGGGGAGGATTCGTGATTATTTGGTTATTATAAAAACTCTTTCCAAATGAACCAACGGGAACACACACACTATACTAAACTGCACACTCTGGAACATGTGTGACTAAGACATCGCGAAAAGGAAGTGACCCTTTAGCCTCAACTTCCATGGTAAACTTGATGTCGGGATGTTGGGTATTTAAAGATGATCTTGGAATTCCAACAAAGCGTCATAACAGTGTGGTCAAATTAAGAAGGTATCATCGACATGTCTATTGTACCACACTTTGAACTGAAGATGAAAAGATTCCAGAACGACCGATATGAAAAACGCCGCCAGAAGACGTTAGCTACCGGCGAGAGCACAGAACGCACAACACCGTCAGAAACTTGTTCGTTACACTTACCCCGCAGCTGAAAATAAGTAGAAGAAAACTAATGCGACCCTTCAGAAATAGAATTCATGATGGGAGCTTTGGTAAATAGAGACGTAACATCGAAGCTCACAAGAAGATCTAGGGGATTCAAGCGAAGATCGGAGATGCGTTGAATAACCGGAGTTCAGAATGTGTGATGACGTGCGGCATGTAATACGTCAAATAATTGACCAGATACTTAGCGAGTGTCTAGGTGGGCGAGTTAATAGTGTTGATAGACCAAAAGTCATTGTTAGTGGGTTCAACATTACGGATTACCGTCTTGCTTAATATTTGTTTGATGGTGAACAAATAGGTTACGCATGTATTTGAAATTTAACTAAGCGGGGAGCCACAGCGCAATAATTATGACGAGTTGCTCGAGGAAATTTGTTACTGAACCTTACAATTTTGTCTTTTGATTAACTCAAAATTTTGGATGATCAACTTGGTCAATGCATCTTATATCGCAAACAAATAGGTTGCGTATGTATTTGAAAGAATTTTTGTTTTGCAACCTTTTCCAATGGTTTTGACCGTGAATACCTGACTTGGGAAAAAGGCGAAAGGTGTGAAATTTGACTAAAAACGATGGGGAGACACAGCGAAATAATTCCGATAATGACGAGTTGCTCGAGTAAATTTGTTACTCCACCTTAGAATTTTATCTTTTGATTAACTCAAAATTTTGGATGATCAACTTGGTCAATGCGTCTTATTTCGTTAACAAATAGGTTGCGCATGTAATTTTGGATGATATTGGGTGAACTTGGTCAATGCATCTTATATCATAAATAAATAAGTTGCACATGTATTTCAAAGAATTTTTGTTTTGCAACCTTTTCCAATAGTTTTCACCGTGAATACCTGACTTGGGAAAAAGACGAAAGGTGTGAAATTTGACTAAAAACGATGGGGAGCCACAACGCAATAATTATAACGAGTTGCCCGAGGAATTTTGTTACTCCACCTTACAATTTTATCTTTTGATTAACTCAAAATTTTGGATGATATTGGATGAACTTGGTCAATGCATCTTATATCGTAAACAAATAGGTTGCGCATGTATTTGAAAGAATTTTTGTTTTGCAACCTTTTCCAATAGTTTTGACCGTGAATACCTGACTAGGGAAAAAGACGAAAGGTGTGAAATTTGACTAAAAACGATGGGGAGACACAGCGAAACAATTATGACGAGTTGCTCGAGGAAATTTGTTACTCCACCTTACAATTTTATCTTTTGATTAACTTAAAATTTTGGATGATATTGGATCAACTTGGTCAATGCATCTTATATCCTAAACAAATAGGTTACGCATGTATTTGAACGAATTTTTGGCTTGCTACCTTTTTCAATAATTTTGACCGTGAATACCTGACTAGGGAAAAAGACGAAAGGTGTGAAATTTGACTAAAAACGATGGGGAGACAGACACAGCGAAATAATTATGACGAGTTGCTCGAGGAAATTTGTTACTCCACCTTACAATTTTACCTTTTGATTAACTTAAAATTTTGGATGATATTGGATCAAATTGGTCAATGCATCTTATATCCTAAACAAATAGGTTGCGCATGTATTTGAAAGAATTTTTGGTGTACAACCTTTTCCAATAGTTCTGACCATGAATACCTGACTTGGGAAAAAGGCAAAATGTGTGAAATTTGACTATAAACGATGGGGAGCCACAGCGCAATAATTATGAGGAGTTGCTCAAGGAAATTTGGTACTGAACCTTACAATTTTGTCTTTTGATTAACTCAAAATTTTGGATAATCAACTTGGTCAATGCATCTTATATCGTAAACAAATAGGTTGCGCATGTATTTCAAAGAATTTTTGGTTTGCAACATTTTCCAATAGTTTTGATCGTGAATACCTGACTTGAGAAAAAGACGAAAGGTGTGAAATTTGACTATAAACGATGGGGGGGGGGGGGGGAACGGCGCAATAATAATGAAGAGTTGCTGGAGGAAACTTGTTACTGAACTTTACTATTTTGTCTTTTGATTAACTCAAAATTTTGGAAGATCAACTTAGTCAATGCATCTTATATCGTAAACAAATATGTTGCGCATGTATTTGAAAGAATTTTTGGTTTGCAACATTTTCCAATAGTTTTGATCGTGAATACCTTGGGAAAAAGACCAAAGGTGTGAAATTCGACTATAAACGATGGGGAGGCACAGCGCAATAATTATGACGAGTTGCTCGAGGAAATTTGCTACCGAACCTTACAATTTTGCCTTTTGATTAACTTAAAATTTTGGATGATATTGGATCAACTTGGTCAATGCATCTTATATCCTAAACAAATAGGTTACGCATGTATTTGAACGAATTTTTGGCTTGCAACCTTTTTCAATAATTTTGACCGTGAATACCTGACTAGGGAAAAAGACGAAAGGTGTGAAATTTGACTAATAACGATGGGGAGACACAGCGAAATAATTATGACGAGTTGCTCGAGTAAATTTGTTACTCCACCTTACAATTTTACCTTTTGATTAACTTAAAATTTTGGATGATATTGGATCAACTTGGTCAATGCATCTCATATCCTAAACAAATAGGTTGCGCATGTATTTGAAAGAATTTTTGCTGTGCAACCTTTTCCAATAGTTCTGACCGTGAATACCTGACTTGGGAAAAAGGCAAAATGTGTGAAATTTGACTATAAACGATGGGGAGCCACAGTGCAATAATTATGACGAGTTGCTCGAGGAAATTTGCTACTGAACCTTACAATTTTGCTTTTTGATTAACTCAAAATTTTGGATGATCAACTTGGTCAATGCATCTTATATCGTAAACAAATAGGTTGCGCATGTATTTGAAAGAATTTATGGTTTGCAACATTTTCCAATAGTTTTGATCGTGAATACCTGACTTGGGAGAAAGAAGAAAGCTGTGAAATTTGACTATAAACGATGGGGAGCCACAGTGCAATAATAATGAAGAATTGCTTGAGGAAATTTGTTACTGAACTTTACAATTTTGTCTTTTGTTTAACTCAAAATTTTGGATGATAAACTTGGTCAATGCATCTTATATCGTAAACAAATAGGTTGCGCATGTATTTGAAAGAATTTTTGGTGAACAACCTTTTCCAATGGTTCTGACCATGAATACCTGACTTGGGAAAAAGGCAAAATGTGTGAAATTTGACTATAAACGATGGGGAGCCACAGCGCAATAATAATGAAGAATTGCTCGAGGAAATTTGTTACTGAACTTTACAATTTTGTCTTTTGATTAACTCAAAATTTTGGATGATAAACTTAGTCAATGCATATTATATCGTAAACAAATAGGTTGCGCATGTATTTGAAAGAATTTTTGCTTTGCAACATTTTCCAATAATCGTGAATAGCTGACTCGAGAAAAAGGCGAAATGTGTGAAATTTGACTATAAACGATGGGGAGCCACAGCGCAATAATTATCACGAGTTGCTCGAAGAAATTTGCTACTGAACCTTACAGTTTTGCCTTTTGATTAACTCAAAATTTTGAATGATCAACTTGGTCAATGCATCTTATATCCTAAACAAATAAGTTACGCATGTATTTGAAAGAATTTTTGCTGTGCAACGTTTTCCAATGGTTCTGACCGTGAATACCTGACTTGGGAAAAAGACAAAATGTGTTAAATTTGACTATAAACGATGGGGAGCCACAGCGCAATAATTATGACGAGTTGCTCGAGGAAATTTGCTACTGACCCTTACAATTTTGTCTTTTGATTAACTCAAAATTTTGGATGATCAACTTGGTCAATGCATCTTATATCGTAAACAAATAGGTTGCTCATGTATTTGAATGAATTTTTGGTTTGCAACATTTTCCCATAGTTTTGATCGTGAATACCTGACTTGGGAAAAAGACGAAAGGTGTGAAATTTGACTATAAACGATGGGGAGCCACAGTGCAATAATAATGAAGAATTGCTTGAGGAAATTTGTTACTGAACTTTACAATTTTGTCTTTTGTTTAACTCAAAATTTTGGATAATCAACTTGGTCAATGCATCTTATAGGTATAGTAAACAAATAGGTTGCGCATGTATTTGAAAGAATTTTTGGTTTGCAACATTTTCCAATAGTTTTGATCGTGAATACCTGACTTGGGAAAAAGGCAAAATGTGTGAAATTTGACTATAAACGATGGGGAGCCACAGTGCAATAATAATGAAGAATTGCTTGAGGAAATTTGTTACTGAACTTTACAATTTTGTCTTTTGATTAACTCAAAATTGTGGATGATCAGCTTGGTCAATGCATCGTATATCGTAAAGAAATAGGTTGCGCATGTATTTGAAAGAATTTTTGCTGTACAACCTTTTCCAATGGTTCTGACAATGAATACCTGACTTGGGAAAAAGGCAAAATGTGTGAAATTTGACTATAAACGATGGGGACCCACAGCGCAATAATTATGACGAGTTGCTCGAGGAAATTTGGTACTGAATCTTACAATTTTGTCTTTTGATTAACTCAAAATTTTGGACGATCAACGGATCTTAAATCGTAAAAAAATTGTTATTGGAACCGGCAGGCGAAAGTTCAAGCACACTGATAAATAGACTTGAACATTGGGTGTATTCCGATTTTTCATTTGTTGTTTAAATACGCATAATATATCCTCTACTGTGCATGCGGAACCTCCTATTTTTAAATTTAAATTTAAATACAAAACGCTTACTCAAGGGTAAAGACACGCGTTAAATGTTGCAACATTGCTGGACGTCGAATGAATAGTAAATTCTTAAAGTCATAAAAACAAATGAATATCTCTGGACGTCGAATGTCTCCCCAGTAAAATGACGTTCGATGGATGTCACGATGAAAGGTAAATTTTTTTTTTAGGTCAACCTTTTAGCGTGCGTTATAGGTAATTCCGGTTAGTTGTATATACTTCAATGTATATTAACGAATTGCTATTATATCTCGTGGACGTCTCATGTTCTGACTATGAAAGGACGTCCAGTGTATAGCGGGATGTATATATATATGTATAAATGAAAAATGGATCTGTTGAATGCACACTGAACTCGTTTCCTCACCAACTTGCGTTAGTCCACAAATCTCACAAGAGTTTGTTCAATGGTCATCTCTGACCAAACTCCACACCAAAACTGGACGAACTGGAACTCTTGTGGCCAACACTAAAAACGCTAAAAACCGCAATAGAAATTTATTAAATCTAAAGCGTTCTTATAAGCCTAAAGGACCCGAATAATCCTTATTCAGAAGAATGCGTTTGTTTTTATGAATTATTAAACTGTCATAACGGTGGATTCGTTCTTATTACTTACTTGCTTAACTAAGGAAATAATATCTACTTCGTGATTACTTTTAAGCATAGGTAGGGCAACTGCAGATTTATACCAACGATTGTATTTGACCAAGTGCTCTTTAAAACGAGTTTTGAATGATCTTTTTGTTTGCCCAATATACGTATACTTGATTACAATCTATACAATTGGTTTTGTATATTCCCGACTTATCGTTCGTATCTGCCGGGTTTTTGCGGTTATATTCAGAGAAACTCAAAACCTCCCCTTAGAACAGTTTATTGACGATGAGATGAGGGTGATGATGAAGTTATTTTTTATATAATAAAGTACATAGTACTAAAACTGGCGTCATTGCAAAAACGTCAGGGTAAAATATTGAGGAGACTTAGTCTGCAGCTTATCCACTGATAGCCTACTGCAGCCAGAGGTCAATCGAAAAAAATTTAACAACGATAGCCAACTGTGACAAAAGGTCAAACAGATAAATGATTACAAATTAAGAGGGGTAACTGGCAACATGTTTCGATGCCCTACGGGCATCATTATCATGCCTAATTAGCGGTTACAACATCACACGGACTGAAAAAGCAAAATTAATAAAAGTAAGTTTACAAATAATCACTCACCATGTGACACTAAAGAGGGAAGATGGAGATAAATTAAAGTAGTTACAATGAGACGTGAAAGTACAAAAAAACTTTTTTTTTGTGCTAAAAAATAAAAAGTTGAGTTAAATTTTATCTTGCCAATTTGGTGGACTTACCTGAGGGGAAAAAACAACAATGAAAAACGAAACTAATTAATAAAAGCAACTCCTAGGGGTGCTCCAAAATTGCAAAGTAACATTAGAAAACTGGATTAAGCCAGATTGCAAAACAGAAGCCAATATGGCCTAAAAATAAAAGTCGCACGAGATTGACAAGTTCAACCCAACCAATAAACCTAGATTGCGCCACTTAAATCATAGATAACACAAGAGCCTTAAATGCAATGTGATCCTGGCAAAAGGCAGTCATTTCATGAAAATGGGTATCTTTGGGGTTACCTAGAAGGTTTTTTAAACTGCCTTCAGAAGTTGTGACCGTTTGCAAATTTAATTTAGAAAAGGTTTTTGGCAGACCTCTTGTATATGAAAGAGAGAAATTGATCAATGTGTGCGCCAAAATATGCAATGATTGGAATCTTTTATGAACCTTTCCGTTTCTTGAGAGTTGAGACAAGGGTATCAAGGAACGGTAGTCTATTGTTAACTTCCGTTCGATATTGAATTTAATTAAGCTAGTCCTGTGGGGAGCAAATTGTAATACATATTGAAGATGGAAAAAACCTCATCCACATAGCGAATCCAAGGTCTGGGAAAGTACGCCAAGTCTTGTTTGAGGTCAGTCTCAACCTTACCCATGAAAAGGTTGGCAATAAACGCTTTTTCCCATTGTTGTCCCGCTTTCCTGTTTAATGAATTTGCCGTTAATTTGGAAAAAAGTTTGATTCGTGCATAGTTTTGTTAGTTTAATGAAATCATTAACGGCTCCCTCAACCATTTGGAAATTTTTAAGTTGGAGAATACCTGACGCAATGTGTGGACAAAGTGCGCGTTATGAATAAGCATTGATATTAGGGGTGTTAAACGGTTCTGGATCAAAAACAGGATCCGGTATGGATCCAGATCTTCTCCGGATCTCCAGCAACGATACATCCGGATCCGGATTTCTCCGGATCCCATACACAATTCGGATCCTCAAGATCCGTATATCGGATCCGGATTTGTTCAATCGGATCCGTGTATCCAGATCCGAAATTCCATAACACGTGAATTCTGTTATTGATGTATGAAATGAACTTCGTAATTCGTATTATTTACAAGTTATTAAATATTATTACAGTAAATGAATAATCACAAATATCTTTAAAGATAGAAGGCTAGAGGCCAACATATAAAAAATTAAAAACAAGGATCTATGGCCAACAAAAAAGGAATCTCAAAGCGGAGGTATCTGGATCAGTAAATGAAATTTACTCTAATGTATAATAGTAATAGCAATCTCCTCCACGAATTTATTCAAATACGGATACAGCTACAGACTTTAGATACTGATCCTATGTAAATTAACCGTAATGCAGGTCCGGATTTAACTCACAAATCCGTAGATCCGTGGATCCGGATTTAACCACCAATTGCGTAGAACCGGATTTAACCTTCGGATTTTCGATCCGGATCCACAAAAATCCGGTATTCGGATCCATTGGATCCGTATATTTTTGGATCCGAGATCCTGATCCATAAAATTTACGGATCTTTACAGCCCTAATTAATTGTGGACGTTGTGAACAACGTGGGTATTATGAACAATGTCTACCATTTCAGTGAATTTTAAATAAAGTGGGCATTATGAGCATAGTGGGAAAGATAATCATAAAATCAAATAAACGCTCTGAACAAGGTGGGTATTATGAACAGAGTGCCCGTTATAAACAAAGTCTAAAAGTGGACGTCATGAACAAAGTGGCCATAGCGAACAATGTTGGATGGTGGGCGTCATGAATGCGGTGGGTGCTATAAAGAAGGTCAATATAGAATAGGCGCGCAATCATTTGGAAATTTTGTAAGTGTGAGAATTTTTACCTGACGCAATATGTAAACAAAATGCACGTTATGAATTAGCATCGATAGTGGACGTTGTGAACAAAGTGGGCGTTATGAACGGAGTCTACCATTTCAGTGACATTTTAAATAAAGTGGGCATTATTGACATAGTGGGCAAAATAATCACAAAATCAAATGTCTACCATGGCAAGATAACTAGTTTTCAGCTTATATCGATTCATTATGTTTGTTCCGCAGTCTGCCTTTTCCCTCGTAAGAGAAAACAATGATTTTTGGGATGATTATCCATCCTCGCCCGATGGTGGTGAGCTGTTTAGTCTAGATTAGCCAAGCCTGACTGCTGAATGTGAAACCAAAGATTCTGACGTTTCGCAAGACTTTGCAGCTTGATTCTTCAGAGTGATAGTAACCGCGAAAGCCTAGAGTCTACCATTTCATAATATTTTAAATAAAGTGGGTATAATGAACATAGTGAGCAAAATAATCACAAAATCAATTGAACGTTCTGAACAAGGTTGGCATTATGAACAGAATGGACGTTATAAACAAAGTTTAAAAGTGGGCGTTAAGAACAAAGTGACCATAGTGAACAATGTTGGATGGTGGGCGTTATGAATACTGTGGACACGATGAACAAGGTCAATATCGAGTGGACATTGTGACTAGAACCCAGTTAATCAATCTGCACCAACTTTAAACAAAGTAGAAATAATAGATTTGTTAGATAAATGTTTGAAACACATTTAACAGACCTCCTATTAGACCAAATCAGTACTCATTGAAAGTGAAATTAAGACGATGAATGAAGATGCTTAACAATATATATTTGATAATTGTGTAAAAATCAAATTTCGGGAAATGTCCATATTGCCTTCCAAGGAAACAATCTACAAATTGTTAGAAACTTGAGCAAGAAAGTTTATGCGAGAGTGTTACCAATGGCCAATATCAAAGAATCAAATTGTAGAAGACTTCCTAAGATAGTACCAGAATGGGTTTCCGCTGAACAAAGGAAGAGAGGAAGACGTAGGAATGAGAAACGCAGGGATGCCTACTGTTAAAATCGTGGACATGTGTAAACTAGCTGTTCAATGATATCTATTAAAGAATAAGCGAATCGGGCAACAGAGAGAAGTCTGAAAAAGACTCAAAACCCATGGTTCACACAACCTTGAAGAATCGTTAACATACTTATCGATATTTTACTTTCTACGGATCACTTCAAAGTATTAGCAAGTCAAGTTCTATGTCTTTAAAGTACATTCACTCCCAAGAAAAACTAAATGTAAACACAATGACGCGGTATTCATTTAATCGACAGAAAACATTGAACAGGGCCGTATTAAAAGTTAAATACATTGATCAAAATTTGTTTAACAAACTATTTGATCTTAAACGTAACTGTTATGGTCAATAAATTTCGCTTAACCGCTACGGTGAGGTCTTACAGAAATATACATATATCTTTTTCTGAAGTAATTTCACCACAAAATTTCTATTTATTCAGAAATTCAAAAATTTTATTCAAAGAAAAGTTTGAAAACACCTTTCCAAGTACTCTGCTTTAGAGATTTTTGTTCCTACTGCATTCTAAACACAATTTTCTTTAAAACTGCAGGCGTCTTGGTCTTCTACAGGTAATACAGAGTAAGGTACTGTGTTTTAGTTTTTATTTTTGGAGGACAAATATAACAAGCACGTGGTGTTTCCAGGCGCTCTTCCTCATGTGCTCTTTCGCTTGGTGTGCTGAATTTATTCAGCATTCGTTCCAGTGAATTTGAGTTCTCTCGGTATTCTTTTACTTTGTAATCTTCTTCTCTTCTGGATTACCATAGGAGGGTGGTAGTTTTCCCCTAATATACATTGAAGGATGAGTGAGTCAGATCGCCCTTTTAGGATACGCAGTCGCTTAACTGCCTCGCCTAGAATTCGACAGTGGCCCACCTCCACTTCCATCAACGGAGATTTGGCTAACTGTTTTAGAAAATCGTGATGTTCCATTTATGTTTTACATTATTAAAGGAGGAAACAAGGAGAACTACTTTAGACTTGTTTGGGACATGTGACAAGAGCTTAATGTCTTGGTGAAATCCATATAAAGGTACATAAGTCCTCACCACTTGATTTACAAGGGCGTGTAAAATATGCTGAAGAGAAAGTTTCGCGGAGTCTGATAGACCCCTCCGTAGCCGTTAAAGGTTAAAAATGTTCTTAAAATTATGATGAACTAAATTCTTCATCATCATTAGTATCATCATCGTCAGCTCGATTAATGATTAGTGGCTCGACTTGAACCTCAATTATGTTGTCCAACTCCCACATTTTAACCTCAACTTTTCGATTACGTGTTGAACGCATTCCCCATTTTTCAGCGGTAATATTTTGCAAATGAAAAAAAAATGAAATGGTGTTTTGAAGTGGAAAGTTCTGGTGTAATTGTTTTTCTTGCTTTATTTTAAGTTGTTTGTGCAATGTATAGTTTTAATGCACAATGAGGTAAAAAAGTGATGTCCTGCATCAATTACTGATTCAGCATTTGCAGTCTGTAGATAAAATTTGTGGTGAAACTGTTAACCACTAACCGGGTTTTAGAAAATATGCATTTGGACTGATCATGATAACAAGCAAGTCTATGTCCTCACCCACGGAAAAACCGGAAAATATCATGATTTTCCGTTGTTTTTTGACGATTTTCAATATTTGCCAAACAAATTGTTCAGCGACCCCAAAAAGATAAAATGAGCAAATGAAATCAATTACACCAGATCTTTCCACTTGATGCTCTTTTGAAACACCATTTAATTGGACTATAATACCCTATTTCCAACAATACGCCGTGTAAAATATAATACACCCCTGACCATGATACAATAACCTGCCCAGGCTCTCATCGCTTGATGTTTGCAAACGTCACAACAAAATAGACCAATAAGAACCGTGCTGTCTCCCTGGAAACGACTGTTCACGCGTCTGTATGTATTTGTTTTAGTTTTTCTTGGGAGTGAATAGACTTTAGTCATTTTAAAATGTAGGTACTAATGGCCCAAAATACCATTGATGTAAAACAATGTAGCAGGTTTGTATTAGTACATATTCTTATTCTTATGTAGTATGTTTCAATAAACCCTTTGGGATTACTATATAACCACCACCTGATTACAAATAGGCAGAAAATTTGTACCGTTTGCATCTGCTCAACTCTTACAGCTGTATAGAAGAGACTAAAGTAGATTCCACAAGTCGTGGTAATGCATTAAAACACAATTTCCGAAAATTATCAAAACGATAGAGGTAACACGCGTATGAAAACAATAAAAGGGCAACAAACATGCAAACATAAGCATTAATATAATAACTATTATTGTTTAAAAATCTCAAGAGACCCGTTATTATATAACAATTATTCGAATCCCCTTTTAGCAATAATGATGGTCACCAGTAACCCCAGCAATATATGTAATTGACGACAGGTGGTCAACCATTACATCGAGGGCATTCCAATTTGAATATTATTGCCTTTCACATAAAAAAGAGGTATTGTAGTAGTTAAAATAATTAATTAAATAACATGTAATATTCTGATATTTTATTTATATTCTAGTATCTCCTACGTATAAAGTCAATTTTTAAATGTAGGTAGGCGGGAAGTGCTAGAAAATGAACAGTTGCCTAGAAATTGAGTTCGTGAGACAAAAACAGTAATTGAAACCGCACCTGAGAGCGGCTCGACGATTACAATTCTCATTTCGTGTCAATTAGCCGGCTCTGTCATTAGCCAGAACCGTCACCTCAGACACCTTCTTAAAACCACCTATGATGCGGTGTTCCGCTGTCTTACCGAATACCAAAATTGACGTCAATGAAATTTATTCACACACAAAACAATAAAAAAAAAAACGTTAATATAAAATAAATTTTTGTCGAAAATTGTCGTTATTAGAAATTGATTACTTATATTTAAATTTGTCTTGATTACAGTTAAGCGTTTTCTTTCAAGCACGTACCTACTTATTTTGTGCCTGTTCGGACGTAGGAAAAGGTTTAATGGTTGCATTTTGGGTCTTCAATTCGATTAATTCACTAATTTAGGGAATGAGGATTCGTGTATTTGCTATCAACAGATTTCATCGTCGGTTGTAGTCTTTCAACCACTATCCTTCAATGCATGTTTCTAAAAGCGGATACGTTTTGTTTTTTTTTTGTTATATTATATTGCGATAAGCCAATTTTGAGCAATGAAAATTTTAAAATAATGCGAAGAAACTAATTTTAGCTAGATTTCAACATTAATATACAACGGCCCAGAAAAGTTTTGCTTGTGTATAGCGTGGGCCATTCTGAAAAGGAAGAAAAAGGCGTCGTGTTTCAACACTTGACAAGTGACGAAGAAGGGATTTCTGGTGCATTTTCAACCAGAAAACGAAAATATAAGGATAAGGAGGTTCAGATAGAATGAAGATAGGATTCTAACAGGGACGACATATTGTTCCAGTATTCATCTGTAAACTTCGCAATATGTGGGACTATTGAGGAAAACCCCTTAAACAGAAAAATCAGCCATCGTGGGAGTCGAAACCACGACCTTTCTATCGGAACTGAAGTGGTAATCACAACAACAATCAGTAGATTCTTCACAGATGTTCTCTTGAACACCACCCCTATAATGGCTTCAATAATACTGTCTGCATAGGAGGTCAAAGATATGCACAAGTGAAATATAGGCAAAAGCTTGAAGAGAATCAAACTATCATATTTAGTTATCATTATCTACTTCATCAAATGCTGCAAACTCTGTTGATACGTTTTTCGTAACATACGACACGTTCATGCTGGTGCATCACCATGCTGATACCATGTGGATGAATTTTTGCAACCATTTTCTTCAACTCGCTATGAATTTATTGGAACAATCTTGTATTTGTGACTAGTTCTGACAGCTACTATCCTTTATACAGTCCCACGTTCTGGCGATTCTGTTGCCTCTTTCTCAGCAACTATTCTTACTTAGTATTATTTCTTTGATCTAGCACGTTTTCTCTATTAACCCAACTGTATCACGTGCATAGTTACTTATCACTTTGATAACAAAGCTATATAATTGAATCTCGTACCTTTTATTTGTAAGGGTATTCTCAATCTTCGTTCTAAAGTTTCTTAACACTACGATTATTGTCGATTTATTGTTTAATTGACATTAATGTTTGTTAAGTTTGGTTTCATTACAGTTTGTAACTTAAGAGCTATTAATTTTATTTTGCGTCGATGTTTGTGATTTTCTGAAATGGGCGATATTGAAATACAAGTTGTTATTAAATGTAAGAAAGGTATTGGTACTGAGTAATCGCAGGTAAGTATACTGTTATAGGTACAGTGTGTCCCACTCGCTATTGGCCCCAGATTTTCGCTTATAGAAGTCAAAATATTGGTCATAATTTAATAAAATTTGGTACTTACCAACATTTTTGTGTGGAAAGCATGGTGACATCAAAGAAAATGTTGGAAGTGTTTACCATGAGCATCCAGGCATGTCTCAACTCGTTTTTCTATGTTACAGCAACATTTCGGCAGTACGCGACATTTGGGCGCCGCCGATTGGGCGACGGCGTTTGGGCGCCAGGAGCTTCGGCGCCGGGCGTTTAGGCGCCAGGCGTTTCGGCTCCGGGCGTTTTGGCGCCAGGCGTTTCGGCGCTAGAAAAAAGTTGAATGGAGTGAACGTGAAATGGGATTCAACATTTTTTGACACGGGCCAGATCAAAATTTGATGTATGTACTAAGTTGGTTAACAAAAAATGTATGTAAGTACAATTTCACTTTCAGTCCATTAAAAAGTTATGGGAAATGCCTCTGAGATACTCAATAATTGTTCGGTTCTCAAAGTCTTGAACAATTGTGGTAATTCTGTTATCCGCAGCTTGGTATTTTACCCTTTTATGAGGAGGTGCATGGCCACCTACAAATTTTTCATACAATGCGTCGCGTCCTTTCTGGCCGCTTCGCAGACCGTCGATAAATTTCCACAGCGACGGATGGTCCATACCTAATTGGCACTGCAAACTACGATGAGCAGCCTCCGCAAAATTATTGGTACGATCTTCATTATTACACTCTTTGGTACACGTTCCAAATATTTGGCGAAAATAACGCCCTCCTGCGTGTGTGGTTTCTATTTCGCCTTCCAACGTAGTTATCTTCGAACCAGTTTAAAATTGGTTGCAATTCGTTCGGTAATTGTGCAGAAAGCTCTTCAATTGCGTCATCAATGTGATCTAGAGGAGTAAAGGCTAATGCAACTATCATCCGTGCAGAAAGAGCAAATTCGGGATCGGTATTATATTGTACCGTCAGCCATGACTGGTTATTTGTTTCTTAAAATTTTGAACAAGATGAAACAGGCAGCCTAGTAATCGTGCCGTTGGAAATGCTTCAGCAACTGATCCAATTACGGCAATTTCGTAATCCAACGAAACAGTTTCAGGTTGAAATTGCGGATACATTTATTTTATAATAATTATAATTGAAAACAGCCAATCGAACGTTTGCCGTTGCTTGTTTGGCAATAACGCGTACAAAACTGCAAATACGAATCCACCCCTGTTTGCCAAAATAACGTAAATTTGGTGGAATAACGGAGGTGCTTGCCGAAATATTCCATCCATAAAAATTTGTTGTGCTGGCTCCATCGTGCGTTATCTTCCCTCCCAAATATTAATATTCTAAATGGGTCCGGCTGCTCTGATCCGGTATCCTTCAATAAGAACATCTCGGATTGTCCAGGAGCACATTCGTATAGTCTGTACGCTTCCGGAATTACTAACGTTTCCAGATCTATCGGAATTGGGGGTGCAGCAGCGATACGGTTTCGCGTCCGCTGACACAATCTTCTAATAGAATCCTTGTTGGGCAACTGCCCTTGAACTGCAGGCCCAGTGCCCTCCAGGGCATGGTTAAGTATTTGGGCAGGAGTTTCCATGGTTTGTTCGGCACGTCTTTTAATATCAACTTTTTAACTTATTTTTAACTTACGCATG
Source organism: Pyrocoelia pectoralis (assembly GCA_036250285.1). Lineage (NCBI taxonomy): Eukaryota > Metazoa > Arthropoda > Insecta > Coleoptera > Lampyridae > Pyrocoelia > Pyrocoelia pectoralis. The sequence goes on along the minus strand of CM070076.1, from coordinate 38,001,368 downwards.
CCGCATCACTACCATGATTGTGGTTACCCGAGGAGCACAAATATTCGTCATCCACTGTTGTATGGACACGACCTAGGCACTTGTCCGCTTTTCGCTCACATCTCCAAAATTTTGTTGTTCCATCTTTGTTTGCCTTGTCAAAAACGTATATATAACCATTATAGGACACCTTTTTTTTGTTCCGCTTACTTTGAGTATCTTCCATAATTAAATGTAGACTTGGGCACTATTACGCTCACAAAATTATGGCAACAAATATCTGCAGACAACTGAAGAGACGAAGAGTAAGTTTAAATACTAAAATTTTCTAATTACACTAATCTTCTTAATTGCTTTCTGAGCACACGACAAGAGCTTTGCAAATAATAATGGGTACCTACCTAATGATTCCAATTATCAGGATTTACACTAATTTTCTTAATTGCTTTCTGATCACAGGACAAGACAATAATTAAAATATTTTCCAGATTAAATGTACAATAATTAAGAAAATACCGATATTGCAAAATTTACTTTAAATATTCAATAACATAAAGGGTAATGTAAAGTAGCGTTTTGAAAGTGCGTTGGTAAAATTTTCTTGCATATCATAATTACGACGCCGAAACGCCCGGCGCTCAAACGCCGTCGCCCAAATGTCCTGCTCTGACATTTCGGGATTCACAGCATCAATTTCCCGCCGAATATTGTTTTTCAGTTGCAAAAGAGTCCGTGACTTGTTTCGATACACGTTCCCTTTCAGCATGTCCCATAACAAGAACTCTGTTCGGGTGAGGCCTGTCGACCTTGGTGGCCAGATTCCCTTTGAAATGACTCGATCTTCATCCACACTGATTTTGGAAGTGTGAGAAGTGATAAAACCTTACACCTGCATCTCATCAACAGCGTAAACAACGTCAGCATGGTCGACTCGCGCATACGCCTTCCTACGGAATACTACCGAAATGAAAAGACGTGTTCAAGCATGCCACCATGTGTTCCACACAAAAATGTTGGTAAGTACCAAATTTTATTAAATTATGACTATTATTTTGACTTCTAGAGCTACGGTTAAAATTTGTAGCACGATATAAAGTACCAAAAATGCTGGTGGGCGATCATAAACACATTAAGCACACTATCGCCGAGACAAATTGGTCATAATTAACAAGGATCCGAATGAATTACAAAAAAATGTAACTTCTATAAAAATGTCGGTCATGTCTTTAGCCCTTTTGGATTACAAAGAGATAATATCTATTTGTTATTTGCAACGTAAGCACACTATTACTGGTGAATATTATACAAAACGAAGAGTTGTGTTTCACTAACTGTAATTCACAATGCTGATTTTGTAATTTTGGAACAACCATTCTATCCTCCAGGCTTCGCTGCGAGTGACTGTTTTCTATATCCAAACTTTCAGAGTACCCATTCATAACTGTTTCCCTTCCTTCTATGTTAGGAACAAGAACCATATCTGATGAACTATCCTCGCATAACTGTAACAGTTGTCATTTTGTTGCAGACCACTTTGTTAGGTACCTAATATGTATGGCTAAAGAGTCTTCTATTCCAACGTATCCATCGACACCATAAGAACTTTTTATTTTTTAAGTGTTCAGTCGCTTTTATTAATATATGGTATAATGTTTTGGGGACCCAGTGCATATTCAAAAAATGTATTCAATGTAACACAACGTTGAGTTTGGTATAGAGTAGAACCAATTATATAGGTATTTTGAAAACGCAGGATGGTACTATGAAGAGCAACCGAAGACGTGGAGAACTGCTGAACATTCATTGCTTAGTCGAAAGATTGTCTATAGAATTAATTTTCATCCTCGTGCTGTACACAACATGAAATCTAGATCGTTGGAAAAAGGCTAATTTAATAACAATAACGTTTTAGATTCAATGCCACACTTGTCCGGCATGAGTGAATAGCCAAGGCGTTTCAACACATTATAATGCATACTACTTTTTGAAATGTCAATCGGACTTCCTGATGAGCAAAAAGTTTGCGAATCAGGACAAAGGAAGTACTTTTCTTTACTGGAAGTAACGATGAAATTTTGTTTGCGATAATTAAAGTTAAACAGTACGAAAACTTTTAATGTTTCGTAAAATTCCTTTCCTTCAAAAAACCATGTTTAGCATATTTCTTTTCAAATTTCAGATCATTAACTAATCTAATCTGTTATGTGAAGAAACCATTGTGCAGAATTAATTACATCTGACTTTTTTTTTTAAATAAACCCACTTTCCGCTCAATTAATTGCGATACTAATTGAGATCGATTGGAACATAGCTACCTAGTTATGTGTCTTCATAGATTACTCGCATCCTCGCTTTTCATAGTAGTTGTCATGTGATAAAATTTAACGAAATTTCGATCCTTCCTGTAACAAAAACAGAAATCAAATGCTTTTTTTTATACTTTTGTCTGGCAGGGTAAAATACTTAATGTTAACAAATTGAGTTCCTTTAAATATTTCGGCCATAATAATAATCTGTAGCTGCGATACCACCGAAATAATGAATGCCTTTTAAAAGAAATATGTTGCACACATCGCTCCAAATCATTAATTTAATAGCGGATTTATGAGGTTTAGGACATTGAAGAATGGCATAAATATTTGAATAATTTGGTTTGGACGCTGGACAATGAAGCTCATCAGTCAGTTGGCGATATCTCTCGCCACCTGTTTATCCCCCGTGGAGCTTCGCGACACTCCTAGTCCTCGACAATTGTTAACAAACATCTTTGGTAAAGTATCCAAAATTGATCCCTTGCCAAGTGACAAGCCGATTTTTATATAATATTGTTAATGCTTCATTGTGTTCGTTGAAAAATGGATTTTTGTTGGAATAAAAGATTCCGTCAATTTATAAATTTATACAACATCCCCCATTTAATGTTATTTTTATGTCTGGTTCTCCGTAGTCACTTAGCATACACACGACACTCGCGTGACACATGCACCCCCACACCATCCTTGTTCAATTTAATTTCAAGTTATAAACCGTTAAATTAAAGAGGGTCCCTAGGGATGACCTCTGTGTAACACACACACTTGCGAAATCAACATTAACTCTGCATGCTTGTACACGTTCACAAATCACGAAATGTTCTTTTAAAACTGCAATTTACTACGCTTTTTAAAAGACACTTGAAATTGAGGTTGTTACGATTACGTATCTAATTTTAAACCCCCACTGAACATACCCCCTAACCTTGCACTGACGTCTTTATAAATCAGTTAGATATATTTAAGTAATTTGTATGTTATCAAACATAATAGTATAACACAAAAGCGTTTACTTTTACAGTCCTGTCATTTATGCCCGTTCTATTTTTTTGACATAAGTGATAACGAACTTCTTTTTCATGATTAAATGTCAGCATCTGGGTTTTGTATATTCGAGCGTATTGCGCAACCAGCCACGTCCGGCCAGGATTCTCCCATCAAATGTCCTCTCAAATGGGGTGCGCGATACTTACCAAAAGTATATGTGCTTTAATATGGGTAAATTGCTTGTCTTTTCCCTTTTTCAACGATATAATGTTTAAGTTACTTATCTTTTTAATTGAAGAGAAAATGAGAAGAAATGTGTTTGTGGCATTTTTAACTAAAAACCATGGGGGAAAATATGTACATGTTTAGAAAACATGACGTAAAAGTAAAATGGCACACGTTGTAGATTTGACCACAAATGAGAAATTAGAATAAAATAACAATATGTGTGCGCGGACAATACTCAACGCAACCAAAGTAAAAAAAAAACAAAAAACACCAATTTACGAATTTTTCTAACCTGATGATGACAATTCGAATTGTAGAAACTTGTTATAATTTTCATTTGTAATTCACTTTTCAAGAAAGATTCTATGGGGAACGTTTTCGCCTCCCCCCCCCCCTCCCATTTGGAGAGAGGTATTCAAAACAACAAACATTGACTAAACTAACTTTATATACATTCCCAACGTATGTTTAAGGTCATGTAATAGAGTAGGTATGTTGCATGAAAGTGGTGGGCCATATTTTCTTATAAGGTCATTTGAGTTGGCTTGCAACTTAAGAACAAGAGATGGCCCATTTTCCAATAATCTTTGATGAGTTTTTATTATGCGTTTATGAGAAGAAATCCTAATCGGAATATTAATAGGTGAGTGTGGGAGAAATCTGTAACGGTTAAAAAATGCGGTATCTCTTTGAGGGCAACGGGAATTGTCCCAAGAATAACCGACGGCCTCGATTGATAGCGTTGGAAACGACATTGAAGGTACAGAAGTTCTACTAAGTAGGTCAGCTGGAACACAGGCTTCGAAGACACCAGAGAAAGAATTCCAGGCACACTTTTAGATGAAGTTAGCCCGGGTCCTATAGCAGAAGCGGTGGCCTTTGTCCTTGGCGAGTGCAGACAATATTGGCATTATAAAGAAGAAGTTATATGAAAAGTGCAACGCGGGGTGAAGAAAAGAGAGAAGAAAGAAAGCGGGAAAATGGAATTGAGTAAGATTATACTAGCAAAGGACAGTCCAGTTCTTTGGAATCAGAACTAGAAGAAGACATTTTCGTCTAGGGTGATTTATCTGATGATTACGAAGATGAAGTTAATAAATAAACGCGTAGGTTGCGGAGAAAATTACGAAAACACAGTAAAATTAAAACATTAGGAAAGCTGCCTAGCTACATACACTCTCCTAGTAAAGAAATATCATGAATACGATGAAGAGGCTACAAAGGCGATGGTAAAATCCAAAGTTAATAGCCTACGCTCAACTTATAACAAAGAACTGGAAAAAATTAAGGGCAGTGAAAGAAGTCGAGGAGGAACTGGGGAGGTATACAAACCATCACAATAGTATTATGATTTCCTTTCGCTTGTCAGCGACCAACAGCCGACTGTAGCAGTTGCACCGTATTAAGAAATTGTGCAGATAACAGTATGTCAAGACGAGGGTATTCATATGTTTTTTGTCTTTCAAATTTATAGCAGAATGGAAAATTCTAAATCTATTTGACAGTATGCCAGCAGCATTTTCGACACTTCTCCTACCCTTCGATAATCTATAGTTGAAGAGCATCTAATCGTAATTCAACTGTTTCTTATATAATTGTTTCAGAAAGATTCGCATTAATGCAATTACTTCGTCCCCCACGCATACACACGGAAGCTGGTGCTATTTTTTGGATTTTCATCAGGAGGTAACTACAAACTGTGGCTAGTTAATTGTTCGTAAATTTTTGGAATTTCTAATTACGCCCCCCCCCCCCCCCATCTGATATACGTACTTCTATTTGTTCCTACACCACACATTACAAATTCGTAATTCGAATCCACAATAGCCATAATTCCAGTTGTAATTCCAGTACATCGATCCACTTCCTGTTGTAGACAACTTGGAAACTGCCATCTATCATGGAAACTTTTAGCAACAGATGATGACGAATGTTCTGTACGTGGTCAATCATCAGATGAAGAATTTACAAGACCCATCCCATCTCCATCATCAGGGATCAAGCGGTCAGCGGATAGTAACAAGAACGAAGATCCTCCAAATAAGAAAGTGCTATAATTGGTGGCGGAGATGTTAAAAAAGTCTGACAATAAACCAGTAGAAAAACATGATGCCGGCGGTGAAGTGAATACTATGCTTCCTGAAATAGTGAAGAAAATTGTAAACCTTGCTATATTTGAGGGGCATATGAAAACCTTTTCACCAATAGTAACTTAGCCGGTGTCAGACCAACCACAGAGCCACTTTTCGATACTGCAGCCATCACAAAATAATGTTTCGACGCCGCCGTCCACACCGCGTCATTTTTCATCTTCACGTTGAGGAGGTTCAACGGCAGTAAGTCTTAGTGATTAGTGTATGTAACGGTTGAGGGGTTTCTCTCAGATGATTTTACTATTTTCTCGGCACTCATTCACTCTACGAGGTATGCTTTCTATCAGGTGGTTGATAGTCTCTTGTGAGAGGTCATCCCATGCCTGCTGTATGGTCACATACAGATGCTCCAAGTTGTTAGGGGGATTGGCAGTAACTGCATCGAAGTCCCAGCGCTATGAGGACGTGCATTATCCTGCTGAAAAAGTGGTGTGTTGATCCCCCAATGATGTGGAAGGCAATCGGGTTCCACCACATCTGCGACATAAGATGCAGCCGTCAAAGTACCCTCAATAAATATCAACGGTGACTTGCTGTCACGGGGAGTGTGTCGCTCGACGAAGAACTCTGGATTTCGTCTTCCCCTTGAAAGCGTCTAACCCTCTTGCGGCTATCATCAGCCCAAAGACAAAATCGGGAGTCGTCACTAAACACTACAATGATGCCATTTCGTGCTCCCAGTTTCTTCGCTCGATGCACATTCCAGTCTTCGAGTCTAATGATCAACAGTTAAGGGAAGGGTTAAGAAGGGACGATACGAACGAAGCCCAAAAGACGTAATTCGTCTATAAACAGCACTTTTGAGATCTGACATCTTAGGGCTGCAGTCCAGTCATTCCCGATCGCTTGTGTTGTCCTAAATCGATCTCTTACAGCTGCTACTCGAAGAAGTTGATCTTCACGAACCGTAGAGGCTCGCAAAGTCGCAAACGATCAGATCCCCCGAGTTAATCAAAATCTGTATTATTACATGGAAGCTGAAGGCAGACACTTCGAAAATTTATTAAAATAAGGGTTGAATTTGCATAAACTGGTTTTATTAATTAGCACAAGAAAAAATTAACCCTTGTTTTTATTTAAAAAGGTAAGGGTTGTTTACCCTGTACCCAAGGGGTGAAACAATGTTGTCAAATATCAGTAAAAGTACCTAGCTTCTCCAAGAAAAAAACAATTGACCTGTCCGAGCTTTTTTGAGTTTTTAAATGCCTCAATCTCTTTCCTCATTTTCCATTTTGGAACTTCAATTTTTTTGGTTAAAAATAAAAAAAATGTAAAAAAAACTAGTGGACTGAAATCAGAAAAGAAAGACCTTTCAAATGACGTATCACTTGCCCCATCATCCCTATTTAAATTTTAGGGGTTGTTCTCACAGCGCTAAGGGATGAAATCACTTCAGGTTGAAAATCATGGCGAAAGTTGTCCCCCTTGATATAAAAATTGACGTGTTTTTGCGTTTTCCAAAAAAAAATTCCCTCTGGCCAGAAACCCGTCTGTTACCTTTTCGTTGGGCCACCCTGTATAATTGACCCATACATTCTGTGAACATTTCAATCAAATCGGTTAATGAATGGGTTCAAGGTGTTTCAGGTATTATTTTGGTGTTGATATCACTATATGAAATTTCAATGTTGTATAATTTGTTTAATAAACGTGAGAAGGCGTAATAACAGGAGATACGAATCCTCATTCATCCTTAAATAATAATTCAACCAATCCACATGGTTCTAAGCGAAGTTCCTTCATTAAATTTACATGCGACAATGAATTTCTCCATTGACTTCTTTCCTTACGCTCCTTCTTCAATACCAAAACTAAGGCCATTGCAAAGAGACGGTCTTCAACCATCATGAGTTACTAAACACGTATACGCTCTGTTCAGGGCTGCAAAGAACTGAAAGCGGAAAACTGTTACATAAGAATAAATATGGAAAAGCGTAGATAATTTCCGCTGGGAATGAAGTAGAAAGTGTTTTAGCGACTAACAATTTCAGAATGAATATCCATAATCGTTCCAGCATAAATTCCAAATACTTAGTATTATTTTAAAAGCAAGAGCTCCCACAGTTTCCATTTTAACACATATTTTTTTTTCGTATTACATGTATTACACTATCATAGTATTTTGTTTTTGCATTTACCTCTCGTACAGTTAGTAAAGTTGAATTAAAAGCTGTGCATACAAATAAAAGGAGATTAATGTAAGAAAAGTGCTTTAAAGGAGGCACATTTTGCAGAAAGCTAACATTTTAAGTAAAACTTGTCGTTCCCATTAATTCCACTTCGTCTTCGCCTCATTAACTTTACAACTTAATCAACAACATTGTGGCCTTTTACAGCTTTAATGTAGCTCACAACACGTTTCAGGATTCTGCAAAATTAAACGAAAAAAATCAAATTTGTGTAATGGCGACTTAGGGAGCGATTCGGGGTAGGCGTTATAAAAACAGGAATTTTCTCGAACGCCTCAACTTAACGTTTCGGAACTAATACCCGTTTCGTCAGTAATTAGCCTTTTGTAGCTTAGCGATTTTTAATTTGATATCTCCGGGAGGACATGAACGGATGGTTAACATTTCCTTTTAGAGAAAAAAAATTGACTTTATTTAATGTTTGTTTTAATTACTATCGCTTTAATTGCCAAGATAATTAAACGTAATGATGAATTTCAAATTGAGTTGTTACATTAAATTAATGTTCTCAGATTCATTTCATTTATAATAACGTGAACTTTTGATGTTATACAGTCGAATTTCTGTTTACTTATCTTAATCGCCGAAACAGATTAGATTTCTAACTATAATAAATTACAACAGAATTTACACCTATAATTATCCTTACAAAGGTTTTGTTTGCCCTGCAATATATAATAATGCGATATAATTACATTTCCCCCGAAAACTACTTTAAAATTGCAGGATACAGTGATGACAATTTTCCTTATCTATGTTGTATCTTAATTTCTGGGTAGTTCCATTATACTCCCAATAATATTAACTATAATCATAGTTATTTTTTAAATATCAACATTTTCGGAAATGCTAGTAAGAATAACGTGTTGGGTGCCAGTTAATTATATACTTTGTTACCTCTAATGACAACTGTGTTCATTCAGTTTTATAAAACCATTAATGTCCGAACTGATAGTGGGAGAAAATTATATCTTTTGTATTTTACGCGGAATATTAAAAAATATAATGGTTACTTAATTGACTGACACAGAAACTTTATAGCGGCTTCGGTAATAAAATTATTTAGTTAAAAAACAAATGGAAAAAGGCAGTTAACTTTAAGAAAAGGATACTAATAAATTCTAATAAACGTAATAATTGTCTTTTCTGCTGAAGTACAAATAATTTAATTTATTTATTTATTACTAATAAGTATGACGTGATATTTGAAATCTTATTCAATTATAAGGTAGTTACCTACATTATGAAATATTCATATCCTTGTGACACTTCCGTATATGTACATTTGCATCTAAAAAGTTTTGATTGATTCTTTTTATTTGAGTTATTCCTGACCTTTGATCGCTTCAGACACCTTTTGCAACTAATAATTTTGTGAGTTTTTACCTTTTTAAAGGACGCAACCTAGAGGTAAATTATAGCTTCGAAAGGAAATTGATTGCTGTAACTTTTTTGTAACAAACGTTATTTGAACTCCATCTCAAATAGCAATCTATTCATTCAATTTCGTCTTCTTAAAAATCGCTCTAGCCTTCAGTTGAAGCAGTGTCCACAGAATTTTTTAGGTTTGTTTTAAGTGCATACGAGAGTTAGAAGTTGTTTTACAATTTGCTGTTGCCCAAAGGATAACATCTGAATCCATTGTTTATAAAATATTCTTTGAAAACGGTAAATACAGAACTTGGAGGAGGGTCTCCACATTGATATAAGCTCTCGTATAATACGCAACGCAATTCTCTGAAATATTACATAAATTAAATTGAATTTGTGTGTGTAATTGAACGTATGACCTAATTGAAACGCACGATGCAATGTATTCCTTCATTGCAGTATGATTTTTTCATATACAGGGTGTTTCAGACCACCCGTACCGCCCAAATATTTCGCGAGATATTTGGGCGGTACGGGTGGTCTGAAACACCCTGTATATGTACCTATAGGTACAGGATTTGTGCACAGAGAGCCTTTAGAATGTGTCGTTTTAATATCATGCATAAGGAAGTATTTTGTGGAGATGTGCAAGAAAAGGTAAATAGAGATCTTGGAGAAGCTATAAAAGTTAAAGAACTTTAGATAACTTATTGATAAAAAGTGGAATAACTATGTAAATACTCTGAAAGTGACTGAAACATTCTAAGGGCGAAACATGGGTAAAAATTGTAATTCGTCGGGTGAAACTAGACCAAGAACGGTAAAAGATATACCTACACGAAGAAGAGCCCCGAACCTATCCACAATTGTAACGAAGCAAGGGGTGGCAGTTAGCATTACACCACAGTGAACATACAAACTAAAGGGACGAATATATAGGCACATCGCCTAACGCATTTTTTAATTCCGGAATGTCAGCAAAAAATGCGTCGACACCTCAAAAAACCGTTATAGCCTTTAAAAACCGTGTTTTGAAATACCAACTTCAGAGTGGAAAAAACTCTTCGAGGATGCCCGATATCTGGTATAGCAATTTCAAAAAACGGTAACAGACACGAACTCGATTATACATATAACCATAGAGCATGTATTATATTACATTCTCTATGATATAACGATGTACTTATTTAATAAGAGAAATATTTCAATAAATCGAAATTTACGAAAATCGTATTTATTTTTCCTTGTATTTTCTGAAGGGTTATGGAAAAATAGAACACTTTTCAATTGTCACCCTTTATATTCTGCAAAATGGGTACAACAAGGTGTAATTTTCTAAATAAAAAATAAAAACCAATAATGATGAGCTTACAAATCTTTTTTTTATTTTTCCATAGCTCTTATAGGTACACAATTAAATGAAAATGATCATGATGTCTGATATTATAGCGGAGCGGAGGACGAAAATCAACAAGTGGGAGAAAATGGATGGTGGCGGAATGAGAAGAAGAGTAGACAAAAAATGAGTCTTGGACTAAGTCCTCGATCACATAAGTTAAAACTGAAAACATAAGGAAGATGGTTACTACTACACAACTCTTCACGAGCCATGGGGATATAAGGCTTTACCTGTACAGAATAAGAAAACAAAAAAAAACGATAATGCAAAACGTGTGGGGTAAGGAGATCGCGTGGTGACCCACAAGGGCTGCAGGTGAATGGGAACTTGGGAATGGCGATGATGCCTTAAAAATACATGAACTTGGTATATAAATTACAAGATTCTGCACGGATGTGTACTGAACCCGATAAAGGTCCATTTGCAGCTGATTGAAAATTGAATTCTGTTAATGAATAATATTGACATCACGTTGCATCAATTAAAAGGGATAAATTACACATCTTCTGTGCGTTTGCTTTACTGAATATTAATAAAAATAAGGTCCTCATTTTATTTCAAAAAGGGAACCACAATTTGAAGCACCAATTTTCTAGGTCCTGTCCTTACATTTAATTGAAAATGTACCAGAATTGTCCTAACCTAATATCTGGCTATTTAAACAACACAATATGGCGCAATAAATAAGTGTATAAATCAGCTATAGAACCTATCATGACATATACTGCCGAAAACAAGAAAATCTACAGAAAACAACAAAAATGAAAATATATGTACCTACTTCGCAGGTATAATTGGAAGGACACTAAAAGACGGAGAGGGAGCAAAAACATAAGAAGAACCTGGAGGGTAGAAGAATATCATCAACTGAGTAAGTATTGGGAGGGCAAAAGAAACTTATATACTTAACCAGACAACAGTACATGTGTGGATTTGAAAACAAAAAATCTAACGTTGCGCTTGTGCATAAATGAGTTAAAGAAAATATGGCCAAAATTTCCATTCGATGACCAAAACGGGAATTACGAGTAGTGGAAGAAGTAGTAGAAGGTGATCCTATTAATTAGGATTTTCCATTGGAAAGGGAAGGAGTTTTTGTAATTAGAACGGCAAAATACCACAAATGTAGAACCGCTTTGGTAATTATATTATAATAACAGTAGGTATAATTCTACTAAATTATCTATTTGTTTTAAATATAACACACGGGTTTCAATACCATGTGCCATTCTCAAGGTTCTTAATACGCAAATAACAACCCCCGAAATTATGCTGAGTACTCTCTGCTTCATCTCCATAACTGCAGAGTGCACTGGATTTTAGGAATTGCCACATCCGCCGTAGGTATTCTTTTTATAAAACCCCAAAAACACTTGAGGGAATATCGATTTTTATTGAACGACGACTTGGAAAACGCTGTGGAATTTTTTCAGCTCGAACTCGAGATAGCGAATGGTGAGCGAGAGTTGGAAAAACACTTTATTCTCGTGTTTTACACAAAATTTCTTCTAAACATTCATTAGTTTAAAACAAAATTCATAAAATGTGCACTTACAACATTAAGTTTAAATGTTGTAGGTTGTAGGTACTTTATCTGTCATTAAACATTCTTATTGCTTTACTAGTTAGATAAATGGTGTTTGCAATGTTTATTTTCATCTCTAGAAAATAAATAGTTATTTGAGCAACTAGAGAAGAAAAGTACCTATGCTTTTTCAACTCGAGCTCAAAGTTTGATACACTCGCTTCTCGTGTTTAATACATGTTTTCTTCTAAAATTGCATATTAAAAAACTATCCATGAAATTTGCATATACGTAACATTAAGTTGTAAATGTTGACAGTTTACTGAATTCACTTGTTTTCCTGTAAGAGATAAATAGTGTTGGCAATACTGCGTTTACTTTCATCTCTAGAGAGGAAAATGTAACTTTCTTCACACATTTTATTAGAGAAAATAAAATATCTACTAATTTTTCAAGGCAGTTTTAGAACAAAGTGCATTTTCCTTTTGTTTGTGGCCTAAAAGAATATAGCTAGGTGCGAAATAAAAGATCTAATATAGAACAGCTAGAAATACAATCTAAACACTCTACTTAACTGTAAATTAGGGCGCGCACCATTACTGTTATTTTAGTTAAATTAGTGCACTTTATTCTTTGCGGTAATTTGCAAGTTAACTATACATTACTAATAGACCTCTAACAGCATTTTTAATTAATTTTAGTTCATAGGTACAATACCTACCCTTAAAAAATTTTCGCCTTTTTTAACACCCTCTAACGAAATATTGTTTGACGCAACAGCATTATTCAAATTTCGCTGCGGGGAAATATTATATCTACGGAATTAGGTGTAAGTCCTGGAGAACTAAATGAAAGAAAAAATGATTTTCATACATTTTTGTTCCATTTACAACACAAACTTTTAATTTTCGCTAGAGAAGTATGATTTTGTTATTTTGTGTTGCTACTCATAATTAAAATTTAATTCCAAGTACAATATAAACATTGTAGGTACAATTTCGAATTTGTGCTACCATCTATCATACAATAGCCGAACTCAGCATTTCAAAATCTCTCCACTTATACGTCGTAATGCTGTAATCGTTTTGGGCTTGTGTGTACAAAATAAAAAAGAACTCTGTACAAACTGTAATTCGGATAATTCCTTACGAAATCTGCTAAATCGAGATTACTTTAAATCTAAAGAATACCTGATATTCACAAATTCTTATAGAGGTCTCACTTAAATTGTATATGTTAAGCACCAAAGATGTAAATTACATCTGTGGTTAGCACAGATATATTCCATCCATACTTATGGATACATCTATGGTGTTAGGTACATAGGGGCCACTGACCTGTATCATAAAGGACTGAGCATTCTTCAATACAACATTGAAGCAAACAAGCCCCACCTAAATATTAGTTACTTCGGGTGCCAACTAGTGCGTTAGTTATATAATGATGGTAGCTCGGTGTTTATAATGTGTTGGTAGTACTGGTATCAGCTGTTACAGTTTAGCTTGTTCTAACCTATATGATTAATATCTGGTGAAAAGTAGTATAATTACAGGCACATAATTATTTAAAAACGTAAATTATTAAAAATTGTATTTTATTGCAATGCATAATAGTTATTTATGTATCAAGGGAATTATAAGGGTCTTAATTACGGAGGGTAAAGTTTGCGTCCCGAGGGCCTTGCGCCCGAGGGACAGCAATTACCCGAGGTAATTGAGACCTATTAATTCCCGTGATACATAGATAATTTTATTTCTGACCGAGTTTAATAAAATTTGTTCATTTCCGGTATATTTGATTCAGGTATCGTCGATTGCAGTTTTGGTTGTTGCTAGGTTACTGGTTCATAAAAGAGCCGTAGAGGGAATTATAGCGTCTTTATATCCCAAGGGAGTTATGACACTCTTTATTGGTATCGTAACTATGACAATATAACCTTATAATATCACTGTCAGACATAAACGTAGTTTATACTACGTATGAAACAAGGTTATGTTTATGTAAATAAAAACATTAGTAACAGTGTTACCAATAATCACCAACACAACAAAACTAAATTACTAACTGGCACCTTAAATCCCCGTTTTCAATTTGCTTCAAAAGTAGTGGAGGGGATCATTAGAATGCTCAGTCCTTTTAGATACAGGTCAGTGATAGGGGCTATAATCTTCTGTGATAATATAAAACACAATAGGTATTCCTTAGTATACTGTGCCACATATATGATATAAAATAACATATTATACCATTATAGTACTTATTGCTATTATTATGGCTTTTCCCAGGCTGGAAGTGTTGTTTTCTTTGTGGTGTGGTGTTGTGTTGATATTATATTATGATTTTGGAGCCGTTAGGTAGGTACTTGGAGCTGCAACAGCACCACAGTACACAATTAGATGTAATGGGCGTTTTTCAAAGACAACTTACAATACTTGCTGGTAGATGGCAGCATGCGTACTCGGTTCTTAGTTCAATGGTTCTTAGTCAATCATTAGTCAGTTGACATATACAAGTAAAATGCCATTGAGTACTTCTAGTTTTCTTAATTTATCATTTTCCTGTATTTTATTATTAATTATTGAAATCGCAAATAACTACGGAAGTTGGTCTTTGAAAGAGTTACAAGCAGAATTACAAAAACGTAACGTAAAAATTCATGGCAGGAAAGCAAATTTGATTGAACGCTGCCTTGTGTACATAAACAGAACAATCTGTCACTTTATTATTTATACACTGGTTGATTTTGTGTTATTAATAATTAAAAGAGATGATGTTTTGTTGGGAAATGATTAAAAAACTATCAACAAGTTATTTTTCACAAAGCAAATTAAAATCAAGTTTGACACACTAGAGAGAGAATTTCAAACTAAACCGAGTACGCCTACTGCCCTCTATCAACAGAAATAGTATAAGTGTTTCGTGTGAGTGTTTGGGAGTTACAGTGAACTCTAATATATAGAGTTCACTGGGGAGTTATCTCTCGGTAGGTATATCTAATGTGCTTTGTTGTGTCATAGTGGATGATGATTGTGATTGCTATTATGTCATAGGTGTACGGTGTAGGTAGGTACTTAATGTGTTTTGTTGGGTAGGTACTTACGTTGTTTATCTGTAAAAGTTAAAACCCTTTTTACTAAAATATGGATAAGTATTTGTGTTGTGAATGCTGCCCTACTCCTATTAGACATTTAATAGTATATTTACGTAACAAAAGTTGTAAGTAACCCATTACGCACGAAATGAAAAGTTTGAGGACGAAGCCGCGTAGCGCCGAGTGCTTAAATTTCATGAGTGCGTAAAGGACTTACAACTCGTGTAATGTACCTACTATCTATACTTTTTCTACGTAGGAGAAAATGTTCGGATACAATAATATTTTGTTAAAGAAATTGACAATATAAATGACATGACATTTATTTCCATAGCATGTTACCATTGTATTTATATGTTAACATATAAATACGATGCTACTTAAAGAAATTGCATAATGTGCTGCCTACATTTAGGGGCATCACACTTTCAATGCAAAATATATCTCGCAAATGCTAAAAGTTTTTATGTTTTTCACATTGGCGCAGGCAGCATGGGGCAAGCGGGGCATTTGTCCCCCCCTGGAAGTTGCAAAAATAAATTTTCTCACTACCACCTTGGTAAATCAACGTTACTTTGATAAAAACACGACAGAAATGGAAAGTAAAACCGTTACTTAGATACATAAACATATGGTATCTAAGGAGTGAAAAAACGATTTACCGCCTATGTACCTACCACTTTCCGCCTATGTACACTTGTCATGTATACCTAAATAGAGGACTCATTTATTTATTAATATTAATATTAAAAGTACAATTTGAACATTCTTGAATGTTAATTCCGGGTATCTTTACAAATTGTTTAACATCATTTTCTTCCTTGTTCGTAACAGAAATAACGTTATTAACTATATCAATTGCATTACTAGAATTTTCAACGGTTCCTCCGTAGGAAATGCTGTTAGCCGCATGGACTTTATGGGTTAAAGAATCTCCAACGTACCCCTCTGCAACGGTGTTGGATTTCCACCCTCCATGTCTTTTCAAAGATAGGACGTCCGACCCGCTGTTAGCCAAAAGAGTAGCGGAGGTTCTATTAAAGCTGTGGCCCGTGTAGTCTTTGCAGTGGTTCAGATTTAAAAATTTTGCTATTTTCATTGGTATCGCGGATAAAGTATGCTTGCCTACTACTTGCCGTACACATTTACCATTACCATAACGTAAAAAGAATTTACTTTCTTTGGTATTAGAGGGACGCAACTTCATATATTTTTCAAGAATCTTGAGCCAATTAACCGTTTCACTGCAACCAGTTACCACAAATGATCGTGGGATTTTGTTCTTGGATTGCAGAATCTTAACAATCCCTACGTCAGGTTTAATTTCAACGTCCTCGTAATTCAAATGATAAAGTTCATCGGTCCGGCAAGCACCGGCAACTCCCAAAACCATCGCAACTTTCATCAATAGAAATGCGTGGTCCGGAGCATCACACAGAAACCTCGTTATCTCTTCCTTGGTAAAAATGTTAGCCTTCTTAGGAATATACCCATCATTTTTTCTCTTGAGAAATGAGATCACCTATAAAATGGTAGGATACATTTAGCAAAATTAAAATCTGATATACTTAGATACGTACCTGCTTGAATTTTGAAATGTCAAGATTTTCATTAGCACAAAGCGTTAATTTCAACATAGAATATTCACTCCATAAGCTGGTTGGAGACGTTAGATTCGATGCCCTGTCGTTAAAATATGCCAAAAGCACAGTTTCATTAATTGTCTTAACATTCTTTGAATTACACCATTCCTTAAAATATGTATATGTTCGCTCATATCGAGCCTTTGACTTTTCAGGCAGTAACGACGCTCGAGCTGCATTAGCACTACTTTCAATTTCAAAAAAATCTACAACCTCGTTCGAATCACTCATTATATTGATCACAAATATTTGTTTATGGTATCGATTAGAAAACGGATTTCTGATCAAAATTTTTCTACTGAATTTGTTTGTTTGTCGTAACTACAGCAACTAATCAATCAGCATACTCGATTATGCCAGTAAATTTTTAATTATACGTAATTACTATTATATACCCAAATATTTTGTACACATTATTAGAGTTAATCCCTGTGGTAGTGAGAAAAACGTAATGCACAACGCGTAGGTAAGTTTCTTTTTTATTCTCGGTGGGTTTATGCACCTCAGCTCCGCTTCGGTGCACAAACTCCCACCTCGAATAAAAAAAATCACTTACCGCCACTTGTAGTGCAAATAACTATTGATGTACCTAAATAAACTGATAAAAATAAAAAATAAACAATGAACTATAAAATTTTCTCCCGCAATGCAACAATGTAAATGATTATAATGATCCATTAGAATTAATAAATTCATATAGTAGGAGATACGTTATTAGAAATATATACCCTCATCTGTTATTTGACCATGACAAAGATTATAAGTTAGATAATATATAGGTCGATAAATTGCAAATGGGTTGCCTAGCTAAATCTGGGTCCGATGCTGTTAAATCCGCTTTCTTTCAGAAGAATGCTCTGCATCCCTGTCTGTCACATGGAATGGCGCGCGCAACGCTCTCTGTCACTACCATCACATTCCTGGTTGCCTAGATTTTACATATTATCTTTTCAGCGCGAGCGTGGAGAGTGACAGAGAGCGCTGCATCCGCCATTCCATGTAGCAGACAGGGATGCAGAGCATTCTTCTGAAAGAAAGCGGATTTAACAGCATCGGACCCAGATTTAGCTAGGCAACCCATTTGCAATTTATCGACCTATATATTATCTAACTTATAATCTTTGTCATCGTCAAATAACAGATGAGGGTATATATTTCTAATAACGTATCTTAGACTAATATGGGTAACAACACTATGCATTTGTACTTTCATGCAATTGAAATGTCATTCTTGCCTCCCCCTGGCAACAAGGCTGGCTGCGCCATTGGACTTTTTCAATTGACTAAAATTTGTGTAAATAGACCAAATAAAGTCTTACGTAGATAAAAATTTGATTGCAATTTGATTAAACCAAGAAGTTTAAGTTTTCTTCTCAAAACGCACGTGTATGATATGAGATCCAATGAATAAATAGTGTCATGAGATCTCATTAAGTCATTACGTAGGTACATGTTATTGTTAAATGTCATTTTCAAGGAATGTTGACAGTGCGATTTTTGACGTTTACAGACATGGGCGTAGAAAAAAAACTAAACGCCGCCCTTTATTTATTCAAAATTTATTTATTTCTTGCGTTTGTTGTTTTCAATTTTTTTAATAAATAGTATTCAATTTAACTGTCACTAGTGGTGTTAGACTGACAACTAATAACTGGTGGTTTGTTTTGAAGTCCTGCTAATAAGCCATTTTCGCAAGAAATTGAATGACCTTAGTTGACTACACAAAAAACAGTAGATATCTCAAAAACTAGAAGAGATAGGTATGGGGAACCATAGTACCGTTCGAAAGAGAATGAAATTTTGCATCAGACTACGACGAAATATACAGGGTGTTCCATTTAAAAAAACCAACTTATGATGATTTGAAGTTAACTAAACTCAGCATTAAATTTCCACCACCCTGTATGCAATTAAGCCACTTTGAAAGTACTGATGGGAAGCTTAGGGGTCCAGATATCTCTCGTATCAATATGGGTTCCTTCATCTTTCTTGCTGTAGAATTCACACGGTTTTAAGCTAGATAACTAGTGTTTATTTTAATTTTTATTAAAAAAATTAAATATCTCGGGAACGGTTAATTTTAGGAATAAGAAAACTTGATGAAAGTCCACCTAAAATTTTACGTAGAATCCAAAATCGGAATAATATATAGGGTGTTACATTTAAAATAACAAAGTTGGTGTCATTTCCGGAAAAACCGGAAATGTTACGTAGACGCCATTATTTTATTTGAGGAGGCCACGCCCGAAAACCCCATCACCCAATTTTTCAAAATTCAAATCGTAATAGTTTCTGAAATATTCTAATGGGTGGTCACCGTGAGACACGCTGTATTTAATACTGGCCTTACACCTAAAGGAAAGGAAGAAAGGTATAGGACTAAACATTGACTTTATAGTGTATAAAGTCAATGGACTAGTAAGTAAGTATATTTAATAGGTACATGACCAGACATTCACCTGTTAATTTTATTTTTATTTTTAATGTTAATTTGAAGTAGTTGTAAGTTGAGTTTGCATTAATTATGTATTAATGGGATTTCCCATAAACTAAAATAAAAAAAATAAAAAAATTTCAATCTGTCACCCTAACTTAGAATGGTAAGAGGGGCAAATTTTTTTAGCATCATTTATAACTAGGTAGTGTTAAAAACTAACCAGTAATTTTGTTCCAACTTAATTTGTCTACTTGGTCAGATGAGATTTTACTCAGTGGTTGCTCTCAGTTCGAATAGTCTGTGTGTGTCTGTGACACACTCACGCTTACACTTTTTCTCTGCTTCTTCTAACACACTAACTTAAATGCCTTTGTCCTCTAGAGTTTTCTTTCTAATTGCCTGGTGCCAAGAAGAAGATGCGTAGAACCTCTATATTGACATGTTCATGTAACCTGTTTTCATGTTTGTGGTCGATGTTCTTAATGATTCTTCTACCACAGTTGTTATCCCTAGGTCCCTGTGGATATCGCTGCTTCTGACGTATCATGGCGCACTTATAATGTTCCTAAGCTCTTTATTTTGAAATATTTGGATTTTAGTTTGTTTTACTGGTACATGTCATAGCTGGCAGCTATATGTCCATATGGGTTTTAGGATATCTGTTTATACAGAAGTAATTTATTATAAGTTGACAGTTTGGGACCTCCTTCCCATCAGCCAGTAGGTAGGTATATTTTCCTGTATTTAATATTCAATTCTTCTTGATGTGTTCCTTCCAACGTAAAGGTTCATTCCAAGGTATTTTGTTGTATTGCCGGGTGGTACCATATTACTGTTTAATGTAACTGGTAGGTAGGTATTTGTCCTTTTTGTTCATAAAGTTAATACTTACAGATTTGTTTTCATTTAATTTTATTCTCCATTCTTCTATTTCATTTATGGTTTGCTGTAGTGTATTTTTGTTGTTTCTTCAGTGTTTTTCCTCACCGCTAATATCGCTGTATCGTCTGCGAAAGTAGCTCTAGTTGCTTGGTCTCTTGTAGGGACATCGTTGGTGTATATGAGGTATAATACTGGCCCCAGGACACTGCCCTGTGGTACCCCTACTTTAAAGTTCACAGTATTTATGGCCATGTTTACTTAATACTGAAAAATGTGTCGGCGACATATGATTTTAATAATTCAAAGTATTGTTGAGGTAAAGCTTTAGCAAGTTTGTATTTCAGTCCTTCCTGCCACATTGTATCAAATGTCTGTGAGACATGTAAGAATACTGCTGAACGTACTTTTTTTCTTCTTCCAAGTTGGGCAAATAATAACTAAAAATTATTTTTAATAACACCATAAGCTTTAATTTACAACCAAAACTTAACAGGTTTTTGTGAAATAAAAAAATGTTAACTATTTTAATACACAAAGAAAAGAAAAAGAAATGAGATGAAGTTCGTTTAGTGATTATGTAGTCAAACGTTTTTCCTACGACATACAAAATAATATACCTACGTTTTGAAAAAATACTTTTATTTACGGCAACAATGTTAAATGATGTAATTTATTGTTGTTCGAGATTAAATACGGGGAATATAGTGGAAACATGTTACTTAAACTAAACAATAAGTAACTTTTATTGGCATTTGGAATAAATGATTATTATCTTAATAATAGGAATATAACAAACAATCTTAATTAAATCCTTTCATTTTGGTTCTCACGCTAATTTACTGAAAAGGTAGCTAAATCACCAAAAATGAATAATATACCATTATACCTGTACTGTGATTATTGCAATATAAAGCAAACTAGCAATTATTATCAGACTATAGAGACAACCGACCATGGGTTATAACTTGGGAGTAGTGAACACCTTTATCACATACTTAGTAGGTATATGGAAATTAACTCCAACAACATGTATTCTAAATAATTTTTATGTGTAAAGATGTTTGATCAAGTTCGGTATTAGAATACATACCATTGAAGATAATGATAATCACTACAAAGCTTCGCACAGTTTTTTTTCTAAACAATCAACCGCTTCCAATAATGAAGCTCCTTCATTAAATTTGATACCCTGTTGCTTTAACGATTGCAATCTCGATTCGAGAAAATTCCCGTTTCTACCCGTTTGCCACCAAATTTTAGCACAAACATGTAATAAAGGTAAATATAATTCGAGCAAGTCACTATCACATACGCCCTCGTAACGATGAAGAGCGATATCGGCCCATTTTTGAGCATTCGGTGATCCGGGCATTGATATTAAACAACCTAATAATCGACAGAGAGCCATTAAAACGGCCGGAGAACGATCCGTGTACACCTACAAGCGAAAACAATATTAACAAGCCATCGTAACGTAACCCACTCACCTTGTTCAGTAAACGAAAATTATTTTCGAGCAACGGAGCTGCGCTCGCATAATCTTTATTTTGTAATAATTCCTTTATCTTCTGTAAGTCTGCTTCTTGTAAAAAGGTGAGAAGAGGGGGCGATTCTCTCAATTTAGAATCGACCAAGACGTGCCTTAAAAGGGATTCGAATCCCGTACTTCTAATCGATATCAATCTGTTATCGAAATTGCCGATTAATACTTTCTTAGGAAAAGATACGGTTGTCATTTCGTTAGGATAGTCCTTTTTTAAGGCCGTATATAAATTATAAAAATCTGTATATCTACGTTCTAGTATAGCGGGTTTAGAATCGTCGACACCGGTCACGTGTCTTATTTGTAGTGTGTATAAAACGTATTTCTTCTCGCTACCTTCTGTTATCGCTATTTGTGCAGATGTGATTTCAAAAACTGGTGCTATTTTATCTTTGCTCGTACTAGGATCACCTTCAACAACAGATAAAGGTGTCGAACAAACAAAAAATTTCTACTTACTTGAAGTGCAGCTTAACATCTTTACTAGATAAGGTTAAATAGTAAAATTTAGTATAGACGTTTGTATTACTACTTAAGTTCAACGTTTAATTACAGTAGGGTATCTCCAATATATTTACATTAATGAAAAAAGCAATAATGTTGATTACTGTTTAGTGTTTACATACATTTAATCACGTGTTTAAGTTTTTCTAGCGCATGACTCACAGAATTTCCATTATTTGACGTCTACGTCTTATTTCAAGGATCAATAATGGGTATTTTTGTTATACTAACCGCTTATTGTGATGCATATACGTCAGGGGTAAGTAACACTACCGTACATACGAGAGGATATCCAAAAATAATAAGAATTATACAGGGTGTTACTACTCAAAGTAGACAACGTAGAAAACTCATCAAAACTAGCACTTTTTTAACGCTGGAATTTATAAAATACCGCTTTACGGTATGTATGTATATGTATGTATGTATTAAACAATCTAAAGCTCTATTTTAGATTTTTTAATTTTCAAATAATAGTTACAAAAATATGGATACCGGAAAAATCTCTGTGTCAATAGACAGATATAGTCACTCTCTTTCAAGAGATGTCTTCCTTGCTGATTTGCAGTACTTAGATATTCCGTTCGTTTTGTTGTGAACCACTAGTAGGACTTTTAATGGCTTGTATGGCGATCTCGTCTTCCTTCAAAGCTCGACTGAGCAGCTACCGAACACGTCATTGGCTAGCCAAACACACAACACGGTACTCTTCAGTGCGAAATTACAGCCTAGTACACACTCGGCTTTTTAAAATTCGGTATTTAGGATACACAAGAAGTTTGTAAAACACTCATAATAACTTCAAAACTTCAACATGTCTCTGCAAAAATTCAATAAAGTGAAGGTAGACGTCACATGTCAAACTGATGTCATGTCAAATACAGTGACTTTATTTTAGAACAGTGACGACAATAGAGCGTAAGTCCCGCCTCCGCGCCATGTTGCGACTAAATTCAAACAGTATTAGTAAATAGCCCAGTAAAATAAGACCAAATTTAACGATTTGGATGAAATAATGGTTACAGCTTTGCAAGTTTGGGAACAGGCTTGATTTGTGCTCCCTTTGAAGTATTCAAAAGTCCCCACCCGTACCCCCCCTCCGAGATAAATGGAGGGGGCGAAAAAGTGTCAAAAAACAGATTTTCGTAAATAACTGAAAAAGTATCAATTTTATCCAAAACAAAAACGTTAAGAAAATTGTAGCTGACAAAATTCCGCACATTTTCGTGTTTTATTTTTGTCTCTACGACCAATAGGAGCCGAGATAGATTTGTTTTAAAATGTCGACTGTTTTGCGGCGAAACGGTAACACGTGCGCGCATCGCGCGTATTTCGCTTATATCTCGAGAATAGCCATTCGTAACGCAAAATGCTTCAAATAAAAGTTGTAGAGAATTTAATTACGAATAATTTTCTTTTTTAAACATTTCCATACGATTAATATTGACAGAGATATAATCATTTAAACCTTTTTCTAAGACACAATCGCTGCTCGTTTTGCATAATAAAATCAATAATAAGTCGAAAACTATTGATTCTATGTATGTACTTAGTGCATATAATAAAAGTTGTAGAGAATTAAATTTTGAATCTATATGAATACACGAAATATCATTGTGGTAATTTATATAAGGCGATAGAGGAAGAAATAATGAAAAATTCTCCTCATTTTCCAGCGTTTCTTTGCAAATAGTTATGTTTTGACTACTTGTAGACAGTAAAGTGCCTTATTAGTCTTTTAAAGATATAATGGACCTGTAAAATAAGCGCAGGCAGAAGTTCGTACGACAAACAGTTCGCTAGTTACAGCTCTTTAAAGGTATACCTACTCAAAAATTGACATTTTATTAAGAATCCCGATTTTCGCTAAAAAATGGCCGTTAAATTTTTGTTAAAAATTGGTTTTATCCTATTTTCAGTACTTTATATATATATACAAAGGCAATACAATACAATAAATCGTTCGTAAGTTGCACTTTATTGTAAAAATGCATCTTTGAAAACTATATTTTCACAGAATTTAACTAAAATGTATATTTGTATTAAGTTTTTCTTAAATATCTTCGTTTCCATTTATTTTACGACAAACTTTTATATAAACTAATTGAAAGCTTACAAAATTTGCTATAAAAAACACTGGCGCGTATGTTTTTCTATAAACAGCGGCGAGAAACTGACGATTGAAGATGCAGGTAATGTTTAATTTTTACAGAAATTGTATCTATATAATTGTATATGATATTTAAGCATTGTTTGTATTTTCTTCTGGAGTTTCTCCGTGTTGGTTTTTATGTAGAAAGTGCCTACGTTTCGATTCCATCTATGGAATCTTTATCAAGACTTTTTTATCAATTCTGAAGTTTTCAAATTTAATTTAAGGTCTTTGGAATCGAAAGGTAGGCATTTTCTACATAAAAACCAACACGGAGAAACTCCAGAAGAAAATACAAACAATATATACATCCGTGGAAACCTTAACGAAAATATTTAAGCATTGTGTATATACATACACTTCCTAATTTTAAGTTAAATAAATAAAATGGAGTAGGTAGGTGGGAAATAAAAAAACAGCAGATGCTTAATTTTTCTTATAAAATCTAAGTTAAACCAAAGAGCATATAATAGGGAAGAGAAGCAATGTCCTTTAAAAACAGCGTCATGATAAAAGTTAGTCCACCGCTTTGAAGCGCTATTGTTGGCCCGCTAGTGAAGGACTAACAAAGTAATTATACCAGAAAAAAATGTCATTCCCTGTAAAATTTTACCGCTTTTCTTTTACGGCGTTGTGACATTTACCTGTCCATTCATTTGAAGAATATAATACGCTCTTTGTTATAACTTATCAAGAGTTTAAAATTATTCCAGGATTGAATTTCTGTTATGAGATCATTAAACCGCACACATTAATAAGCAAAACGTTGAATACACTGTACTAGTGACACAGTGAAATACATACGTTAATTTTGTTTCATTATCAGTATAATTATTCTATAAATAAAATGAACGTAATTTAATATCCTGTAATCGAAACCCTTTTAACACGGAACCACAGTGTTCGTATATACTGTGACGGAACAGTATTGTTAGAGTAAGATAGTGTTAATTACAGTTACAACTATTCTGCTTAACCTTTTCACGGAATATTTTAACACACACAAAGAAAATATTAATTTTCGAAAAGTTTTAATTAGCCTTTGTATAGACAAAATTAATAAAGATGTTCCTAGTTGGTTACAAGCCAAATCAAATTGTTACGTGCATAGACTATTTATTATTGAGCATTTAATAACTTGTAAATTACATAAAACATTAAAGTGGATGTCACAAGATTTGCGTTTACCTGCTTTTACGTCAGGTAATAAAAAAACGCGAAATATAAAACATATGTAGGTAATACGATACATATGCATAATTTAATGTTTGTTTTTAAAACGTAAATGGTTGTATTTTCAAATTTAATTTCCTATCCGAAATGGATACACATTTTCAAGTTGTACCTATTTTATTTTATTAGTACCTACCTATTTATGTAGAATTTTGTATAACAACTGTAAATTTAAAGCAATACATAAGTAAATTTACGTACATCAAGTATATGCTATTCATACCTGCTTAATCATAAAAAGATAATGTTACCTACTGTATCTTTGAAAACACGGAACTAAAGTATCATCATTTTATTATGGCAACGTTGTAAAATAAAACAGTTAGTTAAGTCGTCTTTTATCTCCGTCTTTCATTAACCGAAACATGCTTTTACGAAAAAATGTAAACATAAGGTGATATGCAACCCACCGTACATGCCTACGATAAAACACATTACTTTAGCTCTCTTCCCTATTATATTCTCTATGGTTAAACTTAAAAACGTCCAAACAGGTGATAAAACATAAAACTGTTCAATATCCTAGCACTTAAAACCACATTATATTGTCTAGATTTTAACAATTTACACAAAAACTAAACCGACACTATAAGAATGTAATGCAAACTATTCAAATTTTAGTCGCAACATGGCTGCCAGGATCACAACCAATAAAAAATGAGACACCCATTGTCATCACTGTCCTGTATAAAGTCACTGTAATGTCAAATACAGTGACTTTATTACAAACAGTGACGACAAGAGGCGATTATCCGCCATTAAGAGGCAAAATTGTGGGCGGGTTTATATGAACTCAACGGTGGTATCCTAGCAACGTTCTAAATCAAAATAAAAATCACACGCTCATCAAAGGTAAACACAGTCCGGCCGCCATTAAGATGCAAAATATACCACGGCCAATCAAAATCGATACCACGCTTGTCGTCACTGTTTGTAATACAGTCACTGTAATGTCAAATTGCCTGTAGCGCCACCTCTGCGGTTTGGAAGAAACTATAAACAATGTTCAAATGTACCTTATTTCAGAAATTCATCTTCTTCCTTCTTCCTTCAAAGCTCGACTGAGCAGCTACCGAACACGTCATTGGCTAGCCAAACACACAACACGGTACTCTTCAGTGCGAAATTACAGCCTAGTACACACTCGCCTTTTTAAAAAAATTATATAAAAGAACCCAACGCGCTTACGCGCCAACACGGAAGTCACTTCCCAGGATGACTACTCCACCTCATGGCACGGCGGAGATCCTCTACACGCGCACCCGGAGCAGGTGACACCATTCGTTAGTCGCGTAGCCGTCTAACCACCACCTTTCTGGAAAAACAATCCGAAATTATGGTTCCACCACCAAATAGAGGCGCAATTCCATATTTCCGGCATCACCGACGATACCACCCGATAGGTATTATACCGCTGTTGCAGCCTTCTACACCGACATCCTGGCGCAAGTAGCAGATGTCATTAGCACACCTCCACACGTACGGATAAATACCAGGCGCTGAAGGAGAGACTCAGTGCGTGCTTCACTGACAGCGAAGAACGACGCTTACAAAAAGCTAGGGGAGCCGAGCTAGGTGACCTTAAACCGCTCCAATTGCTGCTGCATCTCCGTAACTTAGGAGGTTCACGCGTTGGAGACCCCAACCTCAAGTCACTTTGGTTATCGCCAGACTACCGCAACAGCACCAGGCGATCTTAACGGTGAGCCCCGACAACCTCGATCAATTCGTAGTCATGGCCGACAAACTCCACGAGGTATACAACAAGCACGTTGTTGCAGAGGATACCAAGAAAAGCTCCTGAACCACTACCACCTCCCAAGTGGCAATCCGGGTTTTCACGACTGACAGCCACCATAGAAGATTTGTCTGGTAAGATCAACGCCCTCCAGATACCGCACAGAGAGGGAAACCGGCAGCGGCAGTGCGAACGATCATGTTCTCGCCCGCCCAGAAATAACTCCACGACACTTGAGTGCTGGTACCACCGAAAATTCGGAGCGCAAGCTACAAACTGCACATCTCCATGTTCGCACCAGCCATCCGACCAGGATAACTAAGTTCTTCGTCGCCACGTGCGGAAGTTCGCGACGACCACAAAACTTGCCGCTTTATCATCAAGGATACGGGGTCACCCGTTTCCTAATGACACTGGAGCCGATACGTATCCGTCTTCCCCGCCACCAACGCACAACTTTTTGCCGCCAACGGTACCCCAATCAACACTTACGGCACCAAACCTCGGACTTAATTCGTAGAGGCTTCACATGGCAATTCACTTTGTGCGACGTCACCCCACCGATCATAGGTTCCGACTTTCTCCGGAAGTTCAATTTGTTAGTGGACATCAAAGGAAGGAAGTTGATAGACGGTGAAACTTTAACTTTAGTGAGCGTTAGTGCATCCCCGCCCCCGAACACAGTACCTTCAGTGCGCGCAATTGAAAACTGTGGATAATTTACAGATTTGTTAAACAAATACAAGGCAGTAACCACATCGCGAGTGCCCATAGACAATGTATCGCATTCAGTGACTCACCACATAGTGTTATCCGGTCCCAGTCTTTTCCAAGCCACGCCACCTTTCCGGACATAGGATCGCTACTGCCCGAGACGAATTCGCCCTCATGACGGAGCTATAGGTATTTGCTGACCGTCCCAATCCCCATGGGCAACCCCACTACATCTCGTCCCCAAGAAAGATGGTTCGTGGAGACCATGCGGAGATTACAGGCAACTAAACGCCGCAACAATACCGGATCGATACCCACTCCCTCACATGTAGGACGTCTCGCAGATTTTTCGGATAAGTGCACCATTTTTTCTAAGTTAGACCGTTAGTGCGCGCATTTCACCAAATACCCATCGAACCCACAGACATTGAAAAAACCGCGATAACAATCACCTTTGGGCTGTTTGAGTTGCCCGTAATAACATTTGGTTTACGAAATGCAGCTCAACCGTTTCAACGCCTAATCAATCAAATTCTAATCCAGACAAATATCTTAGTGATACACTACCTACCCCTAAAGAGTATGCATAGTTCCGATAGCAGCAGTTCGGTCCCTTTCTGAAACAGTGCAGGGAAAATTCCATCTATTCCCTCCGTTCCTTTGGTATTATCTCGTCCCATACAATGTCATGAGTGTTTACTTCGCTTCCATTGATGGTTTGGCACTTTTTGCGCATATACAGTTATCCACTAACTGTTTTTGCTCTGTGGCGAGTACCTATAGCAGGATCAGTTTGACGTATGTGTAAGTATCTGACCATGAACTATACGTTCTGTTCCCTTTCAACCCACACTACCACTGTGGTTGCCAATGGGTCCCCCCAGCAACAACGTTCTACAGCGGCATTCTTTTGATGCCTTTTGGGGATATTAGACAAATCCTTTCATTGGTGTCGAATGTGTTATAAATGACCAGTTCTTTAGCTTCCCCTAGGTTTTCCTATCGCGGCTCCCTTTGAATGTTACAATTTTATCTGAATCATCTTAATCATAGTACTTACATAGTTTTCACTAGTTTAAGGTAGGGACATATCTGCAGGTTCCTCTCCCCTATTTTCTCTTGTGGTTCTCGGTTTCCTTCAACGACTTTTGGTATATCTCAATGGGCCTGGAGAAGTATAGAGATTGACAATAGTCGCACACCTCTCTCTCTTCTTGTGTTTCCTGCTGCAGCCGCTTGGTCGCAGCAGGCGATATGCAAAGCCACCCTCATTCACGATCCAAATGAGTCTTATTGTTTCCTCTTCTGGAAGTATTTCTTTGCAGTTTTGATGGATAAATGATATAAGGATGTTTTTTGCACCAGCAACGCGGAGGATACTTTTTTACTGCTTGTATTGGCCCCACATATAACCTTTTTAATAGGTCTGCTCTGAGATGCTGAACAGACGACGAAATGTTTTTGGGGAAATCTCTCAAAAATAACTAACAAAAGATTAACAGAAAGAGAAGTACAAACAATTAAAAAACAAGCAGCAATAAAAATGAATGCATAACAGCAACATATAAAACCATACAATAGACAACATAATGTCATAATATAATATAGAATAATCACAAACGCATATCAACAAACACAACAGTTGAACAGCACAGATGTCCGCTTGTTTTAGCCCATCATAAACGGTTTCACAAGCAACCTGCAGGAAGATCCATAAAGGCATAGGAAGGGTAATTGACATCACAAAAGGCATTCAGCAGAAGCAAGACTCTCGATGAAAGATACTACAACCGACATGGCTACTACTTTTTATTAATACAAAATACAAGAGTGATAAAGAACACACTTTGTGTGTGGCGGCTATATATGAGTCACTGTTACTATTAAAATTTTATTATTTGTCAAATTTCTCGATCTTCTAACGGCCAAACGAGGTAACTTGACCAACAAAAACCGCATCAAGTCCCATCTGATAGGTCTAATCTAAACCCTATTCCAAAAAATCCTTGAAAATCCTAGAAAACTAGATGTGATCTGGATGAATAATTTGATCGAGGGCATAAACCATTCTATCTCCCTGCAAAATATCAGCTTCTAGCTCGTACAGTTTATTCAGGCATATCAAACAGACAGACAAACTGATCGACATGTGCGAACGCAACTTTTAGTACCTACCATATTGATTAACCCCAAGGATCATAGTTCAATAACTGCGATAATACAATTTGAAACAAGGAAATTTATAGTACAATGGAACATTTATCAATGTAGATAATGAAACAACTGATACTCAACCCACCAAACAAGCAAATATAATCGAGTGGCATGAAATAGAACACAAATAGGTACCCAAACTTATTTTCACCAAATACACATCTCACACTCTAAAAGTCTAAACAAAGGTAAATAACATGATAAACAATTTCATTAGATAGGTACATTAAAAGATTTAGATTTACAAACATACACTCCCACAAATACACAGAACAGCAAAAAACTGAAACGGCAAAACAGGACTATAAAGCTGGAAGCAAAGAGTATAATATACTCTTTGCTGGAAGGTTACTACAAAAACAACAACACAAATACTTAGAAAAACAGACCAACACAATATTGCACAAGAATGAATTCAACCCTAAACAAAACAGACAAGTTTTTATAAAGTATGCAATCTAGATAAATTGTTGAAAGAACATTGTTCAAGCAATTATACAAGTGGCCTGCCTACCAAAGGACAAACAATTCATGAAACTGAATTCGAAGACATATGTATTGGAAAATGAAAACATCAACTATGCTGAGGCTAAATAATACACAGAGTAACTATTATACCGACACCAAATATATTGAATGATAAGAACAAGTATTAAGTATAGGGAAAGAAGAACAAAAATCGCAAAGTAGGTACAATTCATTAGTAATACAAATAAAAGATCTCTAGGTGGAAGACAAAGTGACAAGGGTTTAATTTTTTTCAAAAATCTCAAAAAATACAAAACAAAAGTGAGACTCAACGCTTATATGTAAGGAGAGAATTTGGGAAATTATGCTCACTTTGTGTTAGAAATCAACATGTTTAACACTGCTCAGTGTAAGAAGTCTGTAAAGGGAGGTAAGGAGATTGTGGCTTCTGAGATGCTCCTAAGCCATAACATTCTCGTTTGCTTGGGTATTGTGCGATGCGTGTTGATATGGTTCAAGACTACAACAAGTTACAGTTTTCTTTTTAGCTTATGTGGAACCTAAAAAAGGTCAAATAGTACTGAAATTGTCACATAGTTATACAATATAGGCGTAAATAGCAAATACACATACATTTGCATAGGTAGGTATACCTACCTACCTACCTATATTATTTCTGAAATAATATACTTACATTCTTAAAGCTTACATCAAAGAAATAATTAAAAAGGATTCAATAAAAATATATTATAAGGCTGCAGCTATCTTTTATATAATTCTCAGCTAAACATTCAATGTTTAACTTATAGGATTCCCAAATGGTTAAGCATAAAAAACGATATACAAAATTTAAGTAAACATTCTCAGTAAAAAAACGAAATAACAAAATACCTATGTATCATTTTATATACATAGTAACAGAACTTCAACATTCTAAACTCAAACCATCAATTAATGTAGATTGATGCTTGTAAAGATTTGATCCCTGTTTTCTTATACAGAATAAGCACATCAATTATTATCAGATAATTTTCCTTGCACTTCTTCGGAATAGGTAACTTCCATTGCACGTTGGAAAAATTCCGTTATACGATTCGTGTAAGTACAGGACCTTAAAAATTTGATGTCCCATTTTACGAAGAGATAGTAAAAAGGAATACCTAAAAAGTCAATAGGTACATCTAGTTAAGAACACATCAGAACATTTATATGTAGGAAACTTACCCGAAAGTGTAATGCCTAAACAAATCAGACTGTGCTTCGGATTTGATGGAATAGGAAATAAGACAAGAAACAGACAACAGATAATAAATAATATCGGAATAATTAAGTTAACTTTAATTGGTCTTGGCAAATTGGGTTGTTTGTATCTTAACCATAACATTCCACCAATACTAGCGGCTACGGAAAACCATAAAATTTGACTAAAGTAATTAATGAGCTCGAATATGTCACTAACGAAAAGCATTAATAGCGATGCAACACACTAAAAGAATTTAGGATTACGTGATGAAACGCTATGAAATAATATAAAAAATTCATACCGTAAAAAGTAATGATGGAATAGGAGTCATTCGTCTTATATGAATGAGTGAAAATATTCGAGGTAAATGTCCTTCCTGTGCACCAATAAGAAAGAGGCGAGCCGATGTAAACAATATTCCATTTACACCACCAAACGTTGACAATGCCACAAAAATGGGAACGACCCAATATAAAGATCCAATTGTTTTGCTTCCAAAAGTCTAAAAATTAAGTTATTTTGTTCCCAAACATTTGAGTAACTAAAACTGATAACTAACTTACCACTGCAACCGCAGCTGAGCTTAGCATTTCACCTTTTGACAGCATCGAAAAATAGGCTACATTTGCAAGTACATAGACTATTGTAACTGTCGGAAGGGCAATCCATATAGCTCTAGGAAGATTCCTGGAATAAGAATTTGTATTAATTTTTATGATTCATTACAAATGCCATCAATTTTGATATTTTTCTCAACTACATTAACATTAACACATTGTAGACCATTTTGGGTTTTAAATAAAATCAAAATGCGAATTTTTGGAGATACTTTCTTCATCATCATACCCAGTATAATCTACTAAATAACAGTTTTGTGGTCCATTGGGAAGAGAGGTAGTTCCTCTATCCTCTATAACATTTGGAAGAACTCACACCCGTCACTGGAAGTGATGGAAATGTCAATCGGATACAATTTTTTTGGGCTCACTTCATCGATCCTCTGATCTTGCCCAGTTTCTGTGTCATGGGAGGCATTTTTCACACCCACGTCCTCCTCTCTTTCATCTGATTCTTCCCATCGATTGAGCTCTCTTCCTAACTCGATATTTCATTGAACTATTTCACCACCCAGTTAACATGCTCACGTCATATTGACGTCGAAATTAAGTGATTATTGGTCGGCGACGTCATATTCCGAATAATCGACGTCATTAAAAAAATTATTTGACGACATTAACACGCCTATTTGTGACGTCTCTTTGACGTCAAATATTGGTCGTTGCCATTATGTTTTTTTTGTAAATAGAAATTTACTAGGAGATTTTAAGGGAACTGTGTTGGGATTGGCAATGGCAGCATAATTACGTCGTTCTCAAAGTGAATATGACGTAAACGTCATTATGACGTGACCATGTTAGCTGGGCAATAGTTCCAGGATCTCTACTTTTCACTAGACGCCCCCTTTCCAGAGTTCTTCCTATAATTCAATAATATTGATAAAGCGAAAAAGTTAATACGGTAATTTTGCCGTAGGTAACATTTACGAAAATTTTGGTAAAAGTGTCCGCGTGATGTATTATCATACGATCCTTCTCTAGTTGTGTTGACAATAGAAAAAAAAAACTAATAAATCCTTCACAAATTCAACCTAAAAAACCTAAACATTTTGCAATATACCTGTTCGATACTTAACATAATTCATCATATTCGAGACTTAACATAATTCATTGGTCCTTCGAGCCGGATCAATGAATTATGTTAATGTAACTACACTGAGTGTATAAGTTATTCTGGGCCGTGAGGTAAATTTCATTTGTAACAGGATGCGGAAAATTGGCCAGAATGTTTGATACCACGATTTGTACATATCACAGAATAAAACACAGATATACAGTTAGCGATAAGAATTGGGAAAAAATAGGTTATAAAACCGAATTTTTGATATTAATATTAATAACGACCGATTTCGCAAAAAAAAATATTGAAAAGTACGTTGAAGGAATTCAACATAAAAATATCGCTTCCAATAATTCCATAAAATCGGAGCGACGCTTTGTCTGTCTAGAAATTAGCACAATTGTGAAAAGATCACGAGAAAAGTGAAGAGAGCTTTTAAAAGCACGGTTAAGAAAGAAACAATAAAAGCGTTTTAGTTTCCCAGTTTCAACAAGAATCTTTTATTCAACGAGACCTTCATTCATTAAACATCGAGAGCAATTTATTACGTAAGATATATAAGGTTTCTTATCTAATTGAGAAAATCAATTTAGCCCTCGTATTTATACAAACCTGAATAGCAACCTAATGAATTGTTATAATCAAATAAATTAATCGTGTTCAGCGAATTAACTAACTTATTATAATCTAAACGGCAAGACTTACTTGTACGGATCTTGTAACTCTTCGGTAACGAAATTGAGATAATTCCAGCCTCCAAATGCAAATAATCCCGAATAAAAGGCGAGAGCTAAATCAATCGGTCCAAATTTTCCTTCGAATGCATTATCAAAATTTTCCACTTTTCCTGTAACAAAAATGAGGGTAGAGTAGATGATAATATGTATGATATGTCAAAAATTTCTTCATTTAATTTTATCTTTTAATAAAGTCTGACCCTCGCGCATTTATTAAGATTATGGCAGAATTGAAATTTTTTATAGCCATACAGTGCCATTATGAGAAATATTTAGTTAAGTATGTGATCTAAAAAAAATTCTAATTGCAAAAGGTTCTTGATCTTAAATTGATGTTTACTTCACGTCCTTCACAACGTGAGTGCTATGTAAACTCCTTACCTGTTTTTTTTTAGCGTATTAATTAACATTCGTAGTAAGTAAGTAATAGCGAATTTCGTGTAAGTATCTAAATATAAATAAAGTTAGACCCTATTTTTAAGATAAAATCTAATAAAATTTTTGTTTGTAACAGGAAAACGGAATTGATGGGCAGTGTAACTTTTTGGTGCAATTACGTGATAATGACTGTTCTTTGAATTAGCCATGATGCAATGAGGTAGAGAATGAGGGCGAATTTAATTCTTAGAATAATTAATTAATCATTGTTGTAAATTTCTGAAGTTTTACAAGTTCATTCGAATTAATTATACCATCGATACACCTGATTGATTCATTAATTCAAGGTTCATGAAATTTTGACCATTTTTACCACAAACTTTCAAAGACTATGTCTTAGCACATTATAGTGTCGAGAATTCGACATAGATGACCAGCCACTGTAACATAAGGCATATTAAAATAATAATAACTACCTAACATCAAAAGGATTTTGCAACATTTCAGAGCGATTGTGACGATTTCTATGAATTTCTTACAATTACGTAAACTTTGTACCAAGAGCTCACGTATAAGTAAATGAGTTCAATGTTACAAACAACAACCAACTCCCCATAAGGGGGCAGCTATACACGAATAGGTACAGATCAATTAATTACACGTAAGAATCGTAAGATTTAATGAATTTAACAGATAACAGATTCGTTATGAAATACAAGACTGATACATAAGCAAATCTGTTGAAGTACTGCATCCTACTTGCCAGACTTTTTAAACTCTGATTACGATTGGTATTCATTTTGAAAACGAGTCATTGACATTATAACATCATCATATTGATGATAATCAAGGGCGCCGCCAGAAAATTATCCCGAGGGGAGGGGGGGGGGAGTAGTATTGGGGGTTCGTGGGTCTGGAGTTTTTTCAAAATTTCGTAAAAAAATTATTTTTATTTTAAATAACTTTCACCTTTTTTTCTTTTTCCCAGAGGGGGGCGATTGCTCTCCCCCCTCCCCACCCCCTTGGAGGCTTCCTCGATCATAATCACACTAAGTTCTAGATGTTGGTATACCTAGTATCTACAATTAGCTAATATTTTCTTCCATTCTAATATTTCCTCCATTATCGCTTGCTTCAGTTCCAATAATATGGAAGATGACCAAGTCAAAAAAAAAGGTACAAAAGGACTATACCTACTTCGCAGTTAATAGATTTCAATAAAAATCTAGAAAAAAGTACTTGGAAAGGTCACTAAAAACTTGCGTTCTGTTGCCACTGAATAATAATCAAGGGAAATGACAATGAAGAATGCAAGTATTCCTAAGCAAACAGGAAAAATTCGGAAAGAAGCATTTTGTTAAACCTGCCTTTGTACTTCCCTTTCTGAAAATACGAATCCAAAGAAGACGAAAATTCAAAAACCTACGGGACAAGTAATCGGAAAATAGGAACTATTATAAAAGTAAAAAACTTCTCAAAGGCAGGTAAGCAGAGGGACGCATCATAATAAGGGTGTTATGAAAAGAAGTATTATCTACCTAGAAAAATAAGTTAAAGGAAATGTCAACCACGGGCACTGCTCTAAGAATACACAAAAAGTTGTACAATATACAATAAACAATTGACAAAAATGAACAGTTCCTAAAAAATTGACGATTAAGAATCTATTTGCGGCTTATAGATGAAACACTGAAAACAGGTTAGAGAACTTGGTACTAGCAGTCCAGGATCAAGCCATATTACAAATCAGTACAGTTGCTCAGATGAACCTTTGGAAAATGTGCCACGACTGCCATCTCCCTGTGCAAAGACTCGATGGGTCATAAACGCAAAACCTTAAATAGATTAGATTTTGAATATATTACCAGACGAAACCAGAATTGACGACACAATACCTACAGATGGAACCGCAAAAACTGCAACAATACAGTAAAGATAGTAGGAAAGGACATGATGCAGCAGCAGCAGGAGCAACAGCCATCGGCTCCCATGCCAGAAGTTTCCAGTGTGTCTTCCCTGACAAAAATAATAATAATAAAGATATTTTTATGCAAATCTTCGTTTCGTTCGCAGTTAATTTTGGAAGAGGAAATCGAAGAAACTTAAAAAATGGTTTTGTCATTTCTTGAACGTTTTGAAAAAAAGACAGAATAAGCCAAAATAAGTTGTATTCTTTTGAAATAATTCTTGCGACAGTTAAACATATAGGTCGTGCGTTTCCATGCTTAATTCTTGTGCCATCGCGCGTAGAATGTTCAATAATAGAACAGCCTCCTACTATAATATTTACTATTCTGACAAACGTTGAGCCGGATTTTTGAATTAAAAAAAAACTGTACGCTTCACTTTACTCTTACATAGCATTTTATTCTTAAACATGAATTAATGAAATCCAAGAACACTCCATTCCTCTTGTGAAACAATGCAATCAATTTTCCTCAATGTGGCATAGGTAATGAGCCTGCTAAAACTCCACAATAGGTTTCTTCATATACATCTATCTCACTCGCTCACTTTTGCCTGCTATATCGAAGCTGTATAAAAAATTACCCTCAAAAGGCTGAAACCGATAATCGAAGAGCAGGCTCTCATCCCTCATCACCAATATGACTTTAGGGAAAGACATTCAACCATAGATCAAGTGTACAGGATCACAAACATGATCGAAAAATCACTTCAAGAAAAGAAGGATCAAGACTACAAATGATACGGTAGGGGCGATACACATCAATTGTTTGTGCTAAAATGTAGTGCACTCAACTGATTTAAAGTCTGCGCTACTGTCTTCTTAGATGTATCACAGGCTTTTGACAAAGTATGGCACACAGATCTGTTTGACAAGTTACATATATTTCTACCTCGACAGTACTCGCGAATTTTAAAATCCTACCTGTCAGAAAGATAGTTCAGAATAAGACTCGAAGGTACTTATTCTGAATTTAAAGAAAGCAATGCAGAGGTGCCACAAGGCAGTGTACTAGGTCCAGTGCTATACCTACTCTATACCAACGATATTCCTGAACTCGAATACGAAACTATCGCCATCCTTGCCGATGATACCGTAATTCTTGCAAGTTGGAAATGATCGCGAAGGAAGAACAAGATCAACGCCATGGCGGATAAAGTTGAATGAAAGCAAATCCGTACATATTAACTTTACCAATAAACGGAAACAACACTTACCCGTTAGAATTAATGACACCCAGATCCCATTCGCTAATACGGCCAAATACCTAGGTATGACGCTACGCTGGAAGGCCACTATCAAAAAGAAAAGAGAAGAACTCTGTTTAAGATATAAAAAAATTTATTGGCTAATTGGACGAAACTCCAAGCTGTGCACACAAAATAAATTGCTACTTTATAAGCAAATACTAGGGTCCGTTTGGGCGTATATGGCATCCAGCTCTGGGGTGTACCAGCTAGAGTAATAAAATAGAGATTTCAAAATAAAGTATTAAGGAACATGTGGATGCATCCTGGTATTGTAGCAACAGCGACATCCATCGGAACCTCGAGGTGAAGAGATGTGAACATAGAGGCCATCCAGCTCCTCGATAATCACAGCTAGTGAGAAGGCTCAAGAGAGTCTTTGCGTTAACTCAGTGATTGTGCTAAAGCAAAGCATGGTGTGTGTGTTTAAGTGTATACATTAGGGTCGTCAGGAATAGTATTCCTAGTACTGCCAGAATTCTTCCACTGATGACAAGACCTTCATTCAAAGTTTCTTTTTAGTTATTTTTAGTTAGAATCAAATTACTCATTGATCTATGATCAGATTGTAATAAAATAAGTAGAATCTTTCCTCATTCATTTTTGTAAGTGACAAACTTTTTACAATAATATGGAGTAATCATTTAAATTTTTTAAATTGTAAGATATTACTTTGATTTATCTACTTTTGATTCTGGATATTCTTGCTCAAAACAACAGAGAAAGGATCTCGTTTCCACCTTAAAATTAGATATTTAATGAAAGTATTAATAAGTATCTAATAACTATTTTAAAGGATGAGTGCGAGGATGAGTGTCATGATTTTCCTCAACTTTCGGAAGAGAAATATGGCTATATAGGGTTCACGGTCATTTCCCCGCCGAAAAAATCCCGCCGGTCAATTGCCCGCCGGTAAATTGTTCGCCTGGTAAAAACCTCGCGCGGTGAAATGTTCGCCGGTAAAATGCCCGCCATGACAAAATCCCGTCGGTCAATTTCCCGCCGTAATTTTTGAAAAAATAAGCAATTAAGAAGGTTCTTTTTTAAATAACTTCAGTTTTGTAAACCTGTGTGTCATACCACTATTTTAGTATCAATTGAAAAAAATATACTAAACCTGCAAGTAACCTAGGCGCTTTAGTGGGGGAATAAGCGTAGAAAATGGTACAACATTTACGTGTTAAGAACGAGCAAACAAGAGATAGTAGCAGGCGAGTATTCATGTATAGTGCCGTAGGTCTGTAAAGGATGTCAAAATGCCATCGGGAAGTGCTTAAAATGGGCGTCGAAAGTATTTTAAAAATTTATATATAACGGTTCTTAATCTTTTGTTAAACATGGCAATGTCTGGTTTATTAATACAGTCTTCTTTTTTGAATTTAGCATATTTTAATTTACAGTAAACAGCGGCCTCAAATTCATCTTACGCCTCCTGAGCGCATAATCCGCCACTGGCTGCACATAACGTAGGTACATATGTAAGTGGATCTTTATCACAAAAATAGGGGAATATCAGGGGAATCATTTTGCCTACAGCGGCGGGCAAATGACCGACGGGATTTTGTCATGGCGGGCATTTTACCGGCGAACATTTCACCGCGCGGGGTTTTTACCAGGCGAACAATTTACCGGCGGGCAATTGACCGGCGGGATTTTTTCGGCGGGGAAATGACCGGATACCGGCTGTATAGGTATCCTATATGAAACATCGGAGAATGTAGTGCATAACCATAATGAACTCGTAAACTCCAAACTGCGGCAGTCATTTTGACCAACCAACTTAACAAAGTGATGTCAAAAAATACGAATCCGAGGTAAAAATTCAAAATTCGAAAAAAATTTCGCGCGTAGGTATACCTATATTACACATAGGTACGGACCAGAGTTCGTTTAAAATATTGCATCTCAGCAAATAGTGTTCTGTTAATTCACCCTAAAATTACATTAAATAATAGAAAACAATAGGTATAGGGTGTTATATTAGTATTATATATGCATTATTATCAAAGTGAGAAGTGATTAACCACAAAACAATAAAACTCGATTCTAAAGCAAATTGAATCAAACTTTATTAGAGTAGCGATGGAAATTGGAATGTAGGTAATTATTTAATTAACAACCAGAATGCGCAAAAACATTTCCTGGCATTAAAGTTCGACCTAAGTGTATAATAGCCTATATGTATACAAGGTATCATGAGTATCAAGACTACAAATGATAGGTACGGAAGGGGAGATGCATATAAACTGTGCTAAAATAAAATGTAGTTGCACTCAACTGATTAAATAGTGTGGCATTTAACGACCATATTGAAGGTGAACCGTGCATTTTGTGATACAAGTATGAGATTTGGTAGAGTGTTGTTTTGAAGAATCCATCTAATAATTCTAGACGTGGGGCACGATTTCCACTCCTTGCGGAGACCCCTTGTAGGGGTTTCAACCCCCTAAAATTCGGTTTTCTTGAAATATCTCTCGATAGTGGACCTTTAAAGAAAAAAGTTTCAAATAAAAATTGTTCTCCATCAAATCCTCTACAAAATGATGTACAGACAAGAGATCCAAAAACGTAATTTGAAAATAAGTGTTTTTTTTTAATTTCAATTTTACGTATTTTCTAACCACCATACTTTACGAAATTCGTTTCTTATGCAATTTTTAGTGAAATGGTGAACAGAGGCCTACATTTGGATTTTTTG
The DNA here is from genome assembly GCA_036250285.1 of Pyrocoelia pectoralis. NCBI lineage: Eukaryota > Metazoa > Arthropoda > Insecta > Coleoptera > Lampyridae > Pyrocoelia > Pyrocoelia pectoralis. Next base: position 37,960,660 of record CM070076.1, on the reverse strand, counting down.
TAGGTATCTGAAATGAAAGAGCAAAGTAAAAATTATTGAACAATATTTTATTTATAAACTGAGAAATTGTCAATGTGACTCGGTCTTCATCTTCAGCCTCTTTCATGGAAGAAGGACTCGAAAAGAGTGCTTTGACAAGTGTTATCAATGAATTCGAAACGCTGAAAGATTGACTATGGTCAGACACAGAGTGAGCACAATTGAATAGCTGATTGTACTCTTCGTCATAATCTCTACTGACGCTTGACCTCGCTGTTTCATCAATGTCTGTCTTGAAAGAAAATAAGCAGATTTGACCGGGGCCTCCAGAAAATTCGATTTCAGGGCACATCATTAGTAGGCGTTCATTCAGACGAGTTTTGTGGATGCCAGCTGCGTAGCCCAACTTCTCCACCTGGTCAGCGTACATCTTCTGGATATCCGGCAATGTGAAGACAACAATATTGGAGCTATTTTCTTTCACTTCTTTCATGTGTGATACAATACTGGCAAGAGTGAAACCCGCTAATTGTCTGTAAGATTTTGTTGTATCACTATCCGTCATCGCTGCTCTTTTGCGATTGTAAAACGATACAAGACATCGGGCATGATATTTAACTTCTTTCTAAGGCTATCAAATCAGCCTCGGGCCCACCAATTTTCGATAAAATTTTTGAGTCTTGTAAATAAGCTGCCGTTTCTCCAACCCTCAAGCTTTTGGTGGATTTATTCCTCTGTGTATTACCTCTAGTTGCACCAATGTCGCAGAACAAGCACTTGTCCTGGACTAGTGGCGGATTGACCTTTCTCGTTTTAATAGGAGACACTTTTTCGTTCGCACATGAAGAAGATACTCGTTTCTTGGCTAAAGTTAATCTATCCGAAGAACACTTCCGGTAACAATTTTTATGCCAAACAGCGCAGTGACTTAGCAGAGTTCTCTGGATCCCATCGTCACCATTCAACTCGACCCAATTTAAATTGAATGGTAATTGATCGATTTCGTAGAATGACTGCAGGTTCTTGGCCATAGTGAAATAACCCTCTACTACATTGCCGCGAGTATTACGACATGGACTGATCAATGCTTCGTTCTTATCTATTTGGCAGAGAATACACGCAGCAGAATTTATGGATTTAGTTACCGAATTACTTTTTCGAAGGGGCTGATCGGCAAAATTGAAAATTTCAAAAACCACGCTGTGACATTTTGAGGACTAAGTAAAAATAACACGAAATATCCGAACAGTACACACTAATCAGAAACTGATAAAACAACAAAAGAGTAACTTTTAACGTGTAGGTATTGCGGTCGCCACATATTTCTCAATTGAAACTCTTTCTTTTTTATTTGACCTGCCACGACAAAAGATCGTTAGTGCCATGAAATCGATCACAGTTTACTGGTAATTCTGCATCGTGAAGTAAATGCCATTTAGGTGATTGATTTTAGCTCACTAACATATGTTTCTTCATGGCAGGTCTTATTCTCATTCATTTTTTCACTCATTTAGAGTACTCGCAATAATTGGAAGAAGATATGCATCAAGTATACATCTACAATCCGCATAAAGATATGAGTTGTCTATTGGATGAATGCACTGTCCAAGAAGTACATACTTATAATAATGTAAAAAAGGCTTCTGTTTATCATTTTACTAAAAATTGCACAAGAAATGAACTTCATAAAGTATAGAGCTTAGAAAATACGTAAATTTGAAATTTAAAAAAACGCTCATTTTTAATTACGTTTTTGGATCTCCTGTCTGGCCTCTAGTGGGATGCGTATATATCATTTTGTAGAGAATTTGATGGAGAACAACTTTTATTTGAAACTTTTTCCTCTAAAGTTCCACTATCGAGAGATATTTCCAAAAAACCGAATATTAGGGGGATAGGGGTCTCCGCAAGGGGTGGAAACCGTGCCCCACGTCTAGAATTATTAGATGGAGTCTTGAAACAATGGCGTTTCCAGCCAACTGGCTTGGGGGGGGGGGGGGGCATTTAAAAAAATACTGGTATCGGTTCCTTACACGACTCGCTCCATTAGTTTTGGAAAAATTCACCGTCATATAGATCGCCGACTAAATTCACCATAACTTAACTTGTTTGTTTGAAATGTTGGTAATTTTAAAGAATAACAATTAATAAGCGAACGAAAAATTCTTAGGGGGGGGGGGTAATTACCCAATCCCCCCCGTAATTGATTACCCTATGTATTAGATCGAATCAAAACATTTCCATATGTATCTAGATTTGCAATATTCCATTACAAAAGGAGTACGTACTGCTTACTGTTAGATTGATGCTGCAAAAGTAAAAAATATCCCTTTCATATATCTACGTATTATTCCCCAAAACCCAAAAACATATACCATATAATGGCTTCCAGTTCTGTATCAACTCACATAATTCATTAGTTAAATTACGCATAAATTTTGAAAAATTAACCATCTAATTTACCAAACAAAAACTATATAAAACAGATCATAAAATTTGAGATGTTCTTTTTAGTACGAATTAATAATCATTTGGAAAAAAAAGAAAGGCATTACAGAATTTCAGGGAAATAAACATTACAATATTTTCTTCCTTCCTGAAATAAATATGTAAAAGTTGTGTAAACAATCTTACATAACTATTCAATTTTTTTTAATTTCCAAAATATTCTAAAAATTACCGTCCGTGTAGCCTTTGTAAAATAGTTCTATTCAACACAAATTCAACAAAATTCGTTATAATTATACAGTTTTTATTATTATAGCAAGAATATAAAATAAAATAACATATTAAGTTGTTCGTGTGCGTCATAATAAAAAGATATGCAACATTTTGTACTTTGGGAACTACCTTGAGGTTATTCTCATCAAAGTTGCAAAAAAACATCGAATTTATCTGTTTTACATTATGAAAATGGGGTTCAAATAGAAAAATTAATAATAGCAGGTTGTGCAAACATCCGTGCAATGCCCTGAGTGTAAGCATTGCTTCTAAGTCTTTTGAATTTTGATGAGAAGAAACATTAAAGATTTTCTTGGGAACATTGTAATTTAATAACCGTTGTTAAATTTTTAAACAAACATAATTTATAACCTTCCATAATCACACATGCAGAAACGCGTTGTGCTATTTTTAATTTTACTAGAATTGATGGATATTATTGTAATAGAACTTATGTAAACTAATATCAATGACGATTATATTACAAAAATAAATTCAGTTATAAAAATATGCTCTAATAGAGATTTAATGATAACCATTTTATAATTCAAAAGTCTGTTTTTACTCTAGTTTTTTTTTTGTGTAACTCATCACTTTAACTGCTTTACGTTATTTAAAAAAGAGAGTTTGACAAGAGGTGGGCTTTGAGAAAAACGCAAAATGAGTGAGTGAGAATTACCCATAAGCTACCCGAAGGGTAGGGGGCGGAAGGAGAAGAAAGTTACACAATTTATAGACTCTCCAAACCACGCAGTTGCTTTGTTTTTGCGCTCAGTACAGTACAAGGGGAGCTGCACTTTTATTGCCTTATGTTCAGAAGTGTTCTCATGAAGAAAAGGTGTGTTTCTTCAGATCTTTTTGACGAAGGTCTGCTTCCTGATCTGATTCTGGCGATTGATGGTCTGCTGCGGACCCACATTCATTAGTGTTTGCATAGCCACAGTGCTCACAAAAAAATTAATGAACAGCTTCGTCCTTATTAGGTGAGAATCTCTTTTTTTGGAAAAGACACAAGGACATTAATGCAAAAACACCAGTTTTACACCTAAAGTTGTATACAATTGTACCTAGTATCTGAACAATACGCTGCGGCTTACTCAGAAATTGGAAAGAAGTTTCGACTTCAATCACCCTTTTCGGGATCAAGGCAAAAGAAAAACTTTGGAACCTATTTTAAGAATCGAAACATCGAAGTTGATATCCTTACGAACTGCAGCTTTACAGTAGTTGAAGTTGAGACATTTATATGAGAAACTTTGAAACAACAACAAGAAATATAGTGCAAGAAAAAATTGTATAAGCGTAAGGGCAAAACTTTTTTCTTTACGAGAACTAAACGAGTACTAGAAATTTTAAATTTGTGACAGTTCACGCGAGCTTAACATAATTATGAAAACCAACTGGTGGCGAGAAGATAATCTGACAAGGGAGGAGTAAAGAAGGCATTCGAGAATAATAACAAGCAACTCTACGAATGATTGAACTCATAAGATATTCATTTTCCTTTTTATTTTCAGACGGTCTCGTCACAATTCCTCTTTATAATATAACTTTTCGTCTAAAGTGACAGAAATACCAACACCTCCATTATAAATGAAATACAGATTATTTTAAGCTTTACTGGACATATTCTGATGATGTTAAGCAACAAATTAACTCTTGGATTTGCAAAAAGGCTTCCAAATTTTGTTCCACTAAAATTTTACAATGCATATGAACCTTCTTTTTATTTGTAATCAAAACGATCCTTTAAAATCTAAAAAGTTCCTCTGTCTGGTGTTTTTAAGTGTGGAAACTTCTCACGATAGTTTCAACTTGGAGAAGGAAAGGTGTCAAAGGTCTCTTGGCGATACTTCAGGTAATCGGAGTCGCAGCCTAGCGCTCAACCCTCCTGTTATCTACTTGATACTTAGTGAATCGCGAGAATTTTTTGTTAATATCAGAAAGAAAATACCTCAAGGAAACATACGGTATTTTCTGTGTTTTATACGACGATACCTTAGGTTTCATTTTGTGAAAGCCTATTCATTAATGAGGCTAATTGTCGATTGATTGTCTAACATTAATTTCATGGGCGCCCATACGGGGGGGGGGGGGCAACAGGGGGCAGCTACTCTCCTTGAACTCGGACTCTAAGCGGTAATAATTTCTTAAAAAACAAACTGCTTTTTGATTTGCTTCATATTGTTGACATGGCTAATGATCTTCCCCAAATCCCCCCCACCCCCCCCGGTAATTACAGTATGGACGCCCATGATTAATTATTGATCTCTCGTAGTTTGATGCTATGGTAAAAATTAGAGACATTCTTCCTTACATAATTAATCACAACCATTCCATCAATTATTTATAATTATTACTCCACACACGGGAAATTCAAAATATTTTCTACTTATTCTCCGTTATACATGGTGTCTCAACAATGTTGGACTTTAAAATAAACGACATCTTTCTAATCATAAAAACAGCAAGAGTGTACCTACAAAAATTAAAATAAAAGTTTCGTACATATTTTAATTGTGCCTTTTGAAGTTCATCATTGATTAAATGACACATACAGACCGACAGATGTTCTGTCTAACTATCCTAATTACATACGAAGTAATTACTTTGATCATAGCGCGTTAATCATTGTCTAGATAGCGTCACGAGCAGCATTCACCATTTCCTTTAAGAACTTTAATTTACTTAACATAGCTCGTTGACACCATTTTTCTGACTAGCATAAAGAACATTTTTCCCTTCAATTATATAATTTGGTTCAGGGATAAGTTCCAACCGCGTTTCAAGGAACCTTTCACTGCAGAAATTGCGAATCAAAGAATAAAGTCATTAATCAGTTTACGTAAAAATCATAATAGTAGGTACCTACTATAACTTTTTTTTAGAGAACCAATAACTTACTTTGTGTGTACTGAAAAGTATTTCACAATTTTCCTTCCGACACTAATTAGAATTAGTAAACACTAAACAGCGAAAACTATTTCAATGAAATGGTGATTTTAAACGGAAATGGGAACTGTTATAATCTAATGAAAAACTACTTCGTATAAAGCGTAAATTAATTAGATTAATTAGTATTGGTTTTGATGAAATTTAGATTAATATATTAGCAAATGGTTGAACTTACTTATGAGAATGAGGTGAGATGTTAAATTGAGATGAGAAATTAAACTCACTTACCTGTACCCATATAATATACTCCAATCAAAATAATTGCTACAAGTGCGAATAATTTGGCAAATGTAAAGACGCTCTGTATCCTCATTGCCCATCGCACACTTAAACAGTTTATGGCCGTTAGCAAACCTGAAACAAAAAAACTAATTTAGATTCGAGATATGTTACGATCGTTAATTTATACAGTTTTTCCAATTTATCAGCCATCAAATACTACTCTCTTTCAGATACCTGAAACGCTACATTCTTATGTACCTCCACCAACAACAAAGAGTTAGGTCCAGGTAACGTCGCTGGTCCGTGGTAACCAACCTAGGTACATGTTTAGAGAAGTTGTATAAAAACTCACCTACTTACCTCTCGGCTAAAATAGGCTTCGTCTTTTCCCTCGCGTTTTTTTGGAAATTTTCAAAATATTCCATGGGAGCTTTCTAACGAAACCATTTGTGGTGTGAATACAATATAATATTAAATTCTTAGATTTATACCAAAACCATGGCTGTACATTTTGTTATTGAGTGGAGCGGGCAGTAGCGAACGAGTAACATTTTCTGGTGCGATAGAGCAGACGCATTTTTAAGGGGTTTGTTTGAATAATAATACACCTTGTCAATTCAAACAATTGATTTTTCAAAGAAAAAAATTGCTTTCGAAATAAACGCATGGTCGACTATAAAAATGACCGTTTTTCGGAAAATTCAACATTTCTGCCTCCAAACGATGACGAGTTTGCAAACACTGTAACATCGCTTGTAGGGGTATCCTCCCACATTTTGTGACATATCTAATTCATTAAAACAATGAAAATGATAGCGACTTTGTAAGCAAATAAAAAAGGAAGAAATGCTAGATCAAAAAGTACCTATATTAAAATAGTTGATGAAACCTCCAATAAGACTAAACTTCGGAACGAATTACAGCACCTCACCAACACATTAGTCAACAACGGTTTTCACAGGGGCGAATTCTGCAAAGTTGTAAATCATCATCTACTCCCAAAACCTATCAACATCGAGGAGAAGGTTCCCAGGAGTATTGCTTTCTCACCCTATATCCACAAAGTCACAGATCGCATTGGGAAGATTCTTCGTAAACGACGTAAACACGAAATGAAGGCATCTACAATTCGTCTAATAGCATGTCCTAGATCTTACCCAACCCCAAACATAAATTCGAACTCCTATCTTGCAAAGGAGTGTAATGCATTTCTTGTTCTTGTGGTTTAGTCTACATCGGCGAAACTGATAGATCGGTTAGCACTAGTAACAAATGGTTAACTCAATTAAGCGGACGTGAAGAATCTGTAGGTAAACCTATGGCAAAGAACTGATTACCCACACCCACAATAAATTTTTGGTATTGTTGATTCTAAAAAACTTTGATTTTTTGAAATAATGGAGATATAGGAATTTGTAAAAAAAACAAAAAAAGGTCTATAATTCGAAAACAAAAGCAAAATGAAAAAAATTACTTAAAAAAAGTATTAGTTTTGACGAGTTCTACAACCTATATGACGTTGTCCACTTTGAGTAGAAACACCCTGTATAATTACTATAAAATAACTTTATTGTGTTAGCTTCCTTCTCCTCTTGTCGCTCTATCCAGGACAAACAATAATGTTTCTTTATTCTTTAACTCATTGTTGCGATCGATTTACATGATTTGTAATAACTAGTTTTGAAATAAAATGGCACAGTTATATATGCTACCACATATACTACTAATAGATTACCTACATATGAACTTGCCATCGTAGTTACAGGGTGTATCTATTGTCAATCCTATACGTAGTGTAGGTTTTCTCACAACTAACATGTTTTTTCTCTAGTTTCAGATTTAGTTTATTATTATCGAACTTCTTTGGTTTTTCAAGAAAAAAGATATTTTCTTTTTGCAATCCGCACATAAATTAGAGAAATTTGGCATTTTCTTCAAAAACAGAAGCTTGACAATTAATAATAAATCAAAGCTCAAATGAGAAAAATGTGTTAGTTCTGCTAAGATCTACAATAGATACGTATGTGGTCAGTAAATACACCATGTATAGCTGTATGTTACGATAATCATGATGTTGAAAACAAAAATTTGTTCATTAATCATAAATTCATAATATTTATCATCTAATGTAAATTTTATATAAAATACAAATATTCTAAATCACTTTTTAAAACCTGCAGCAATATAACTAAATTTACCAAAAATTTAAAGGATAAAGGAACGTTAGCAATTCCCTCAAGTTTCGGTGAATCGACAACTGAAATTAGAAACACCAAGCTATTCTTCTAAATTCATAAATTTTCCAGACATAGTGAAACAAAAAGAAACGATTTTCTCGGATTGAACCCTCGAACTAAACATCACTGATCGAAAAAGATTTTTTTATTATTAATATAAGGAATAAAGACGGTCACAACAATGCTATGATAAAGATATTACAATCATTCCACGTGTTTATCGATGAGTAGGAATGTATGAGAGTGTAATATAAGATTGTTGTATGTTTGGAGTTTCATTTATAAAACTTTCATTCCTTCCTTTCAGGGTGTTCATAAAGAATCTTTAGAAATTCAAAATTAATAGAAATAGTTCTAGGAATTGAGAACTAGACAAAACTGGTTTGGAATAGTAATACAAATAAATGTAACGTGAATAAATAAGTATTTTCGTTCATTCATCTTATCTATATGTATTAAATAAATTTGTAGATATAATTTAGGAAGTAAATTGAGAGATATTTAATCATTATCAAATGATAAGTTTATAATTAAGTTAAGTGATTAAGAAATTCGCAAATACGCACGAACAACAATAACATATTATTGATACGCCATCATCAGTTACCGCGCTATGCAAATAATGATAGATATTGATTACAAAAGTCCATTATTCCACTACGGTTGCTATGTATTCTTCTATATGTATATTTCTAAGGATGTTTAAAGAAAGTAAAGTTTAAATTATGTTACGTGTCAACTACTATCGGAGTAAAAATGCAAGGCCTCTGACTTTAGAAGCTTGTATCTCAGTAATTAGCAATCATAATTTAATCAAATAAAGTGCATTTAAAAGATCATTTATTCCTACAAAAAGGTGTACAGTTTTAGATTTTTACAACACATCGTTAATTTTCTGTATCAGTGTATGTGAGAAAAAGCGCTAATTATGACTCAAATCGCACAAGCGCTCCACTTTAAAAATTAATTACGGCTATATTATTGAAACTGAGTGGTAGATACTTATATATTTGAAAAATGTATACTTTTTTGTCAATGTGAGATGCTTTTGAGGCCAATTGGTTTATTAGTCTTAAAGCTATAATGAAAAAACGACATCTTATGTAACTCAATACCTGAACGTTCGATATTAACAATTTGACAGTAACATAACAAGGTTAAAGCAATTATACTGTGGTCTAACACGATTCACAAAATAATGTCATTATACATCGTTTTTTTTAAAAGAAATTTTGAAAAAAGGATGCATGCACCAGTTGGAGGGGAGAAGCGCGGCCGCGCGGGGCAGCTGTTGTCGTACACTATTGCTGTAAAGCGCATGGTTTTGTACAATGCAAAAGAATAATCACATTGTTGTGGGTTGCCGCTCGCTGCTTACGATGTGGTAGATTACCTGTCGCGGGAATATGTGCTTCTTTCTTTCGCGATAAACAACACATTTTACTTGGAATTACAAGAAAACAAATTTTATTTTCAGTAAGAGAATAATGCAGTTAGATTTAAGTAATATCAAATTTAGCATTTAAAACAAGAATTTTTCTTTAACTTCCGTAAATTGCGAAATAGCACATTTTCGGTTAGGGCTTATAAAACCAGTTAATCATATAAATAATCAATATTTATTGGCTGTCGACTTTTCAGAAGTATGTGTGCTACAACATTTGTAAATTTGGTAACAATTTATGAAACAATAACAATTTTATGATAAGTTAAAACTGACCGTCAGCCAGAAAATACTACATACAGCGTTTTTATTGCTGTTAATTAAAATAAAAGTTAAACAACTGATTCTAGCATTTTGCTTTTTACACATGTTAAACATATATAAACGACTAATGTACTGCCCAAAAATGAAGAAATTTCACCCCTCAGTTTTTTTGTTATGATCACTTAAAGTCAGAGGCCTTGCATTTTTACTCCGATAGTAGTAAGTTACGCATTTGTATTACATGATCGGCAATCAAAATTTTCTTCAGAATTTCGAGTTTTGTTTAGTTTGACAAATAACCAAAAGGCGACTTTTTTATGTTACAGGTTTCTGAAGAAAGTTTTAAATGTTTTAAAGTGTAGTAATGTACCTACCTACTTATAAAACTTGAAAGGTACAAGATTTTGGAAAAGGGACTTTTAAAGTTATTTCAGTTCTGTATATGTCGAGTTCATAAAAAGCCGATTTTGGAAATGAATTATGGTATAAATGGTATATTTAATATTATATATTATGATTATAAGGGTTATTAAGTAAGTTTTAAATTACGTTACGTGTCAACATTTGTATTTAGGTACATGTTAGGCAGTCAAAATTTTCTGACCTTATAATCGTATTATTAAAGACCAAATTACTCGCATAAATTTTAATTATATATTCAAAATAGTATATCTAGGTACATAGGTGCTTTACATAAATTTCCGAACAAATTGGAATATGTAGGTATTAATAAAAATAAGCTGCAATAATGGCCATTGGTGTTATTTATAAGCCGTTGGATTTTAAAATTTCTTATTGCTCCAAAATTGTTTGTACCTAATGATTTATTGTTTTTGGGAGATTTCAATTTAAAGGTGAAGGTGTACATATTTTATGAATTTTCACCCTCAGTTCATGTGTATACATATAAATACATTGATATTTTATCCTAAGCCGTAGTACGCGATTGTTGGTTTCAGCAGGATGATGCACTTGTGCACAATTCACGGGTGGTTAAGAATTACCTTTCAAATAGGTTTGCCGAAAGAGTTTTAAGCACGATTTCTGAATTTTTTTTTCTCCCATTTAACCGAAACTCTATCTCTTACCGTTTCCGAAATCCCCATAGTGACCCTCATTATTTTGGACACAGTGTATTGTATAATCAATGGTACTTATCTCGGACCAATTATTGGTCCGAGGTACTTATACAAAAAATACTCAAATAGAAATTTAACATAAGAGAAATGCAACTATAATAAACTAGATTTAGAAAATACTTCATCATACGAGGATAAAGTACGAAAAATTGAATTTATTATATGTACTATTATACATATTTTGCAATTAAACTGTTTTTAACTGCTTTTTACAAATGGTTGCAATAAAAAGACAACCTTCGTGTAAGGGTGATTCAATCAAAACAAAATGAAACTTTATAACAAGATTAATTTTCATTTAAATCGTTTTAATATTTGCAATTCCGAAATTATTGCCAATGATTAATTATCGTAATATAATAATATCGGCTCCTATCAGAAGTAATGAACGTTAAATTAATTTGATGAAACAGTAGTAAAACCAATATTGTTCACTGATAACGTAAATAAACGCGCACTCATTTGCATTTATTAATTTTATGTTTAAACATAATTATGGGAGAAGTGCCTAGGGTTGCAGAGTAACTTTATAGTAACGTCCCAAACTTTAAGGTAAAATTTCTATTAGCAAACGGTATCAAAGGCATACTTATATTGAAACTGTTACTTACAGTAAATTAATAAAAATTAACAGTTAACAAGTGCTAAGTATGTAAAATTTAAAAAAAATATTGATATATTGATGGAAATGCTAAGTTAATCGACATACCTTATTTATACAGATCTACTCTTAATATGTATGTGGCTGTATAAAAGTGAAGGGAGCGGGTCACATCTGCATACCGCCCTTATGACCAATATGGTCCACCAAAGCGGAACAAAGTGGAATACTGTCGGCGTAAAGGGTGGCAGTTCCTTTTCGGCTGAACGGATGGTCGAAAATACTATCGTAGAAACCAGTTCATTGAAAAAACTTGAGGGTACCAAGAGACCAGGAATCAGGAATGGAGTTCTGACGCTTCTGCTACAATTACACTCCCGAAGGGAAAATGGGACAGATAGGTGACCTTTTAGTTGCACATTAACGTATTTCATTCCGTACAAATCTGAAAGGATGGAAAAAACTTCTCTGCTCTACTACAAGAAGGCACCTATTTGTTAGTCTTCACGATGTGTACAAACATACCAACGTCGGAAGGGGTGTGTTTTTCATAACTAAACCTTGGGGAGATTGATACGCTCAAGCTAAGTCGTTTAAACCTCTCAGTCTGAGATAGTTTCTCCTGAAATTACTACAAAAACTAATTGATCCGCGAATTAGACGTATAGTGGAGACTGGACATTTCGCCGAATGACCAAAACGCCAACCAAGACCATTTCGCCAAAACTAATATCGACCATTATGCTGAGCGTGACCAAAACGCCGAATCTCCATAACACCGACTCACGGAAACGCCGACCGTACTCAAAACGCAGCCTACTGCGTCGGCTCAAAAAGTAAATACAGGGTGGGTCATTGAAAACGAAATAGGGCTATTTTCGGATCATTACTGTTATTTTTCGAAAAATTCCCGAAGCAGGTCAATTTTGTATTTGAGGGGGGACAACTTTTGAGTGTATTTCGAACTTTGTAACTTCAAGCCCCTAGCGGTGGTGATACAAACTCTTAAAATCTTAAATAGGAATAGGGGTCGAGTAGCATATCATTTTAAAGCTTATTTAAAGCCTATTTAATGATGTATTTGTTATTAAATTTTGAGTTTTGGATGACAGATTGCAAATTAATTTCCGTTTTTCTCATTTCCATGACAACGAAAGGTTTCACATTACGAATTCAACTACTTCTCCATTATTAGTTCTTATTTCCATTTTAATGTCAGTATTTATGATATCAAAGTGAACCAATAAAAACAATAGCGTAAAGAATTCGTGGATAAACAGGTCTTTAAAACACTTGCTCTATTTCAAGCACTCCGGCTACACCGTCGTGCTTGCAAACTCGCGCGTGTTATAAAGACCTGTTTATCCAGTTATACTTTACTTAATATACTATTATTTGTTCAATAAATTTTAAGGAAAAGGTAACCTAGTAACTTAGTTTGATTTTTCTTTGTTGCTGTAGATTTCAAGTATTACATCCGTTCTGTAAATAAAACTGAAGTTAAAATCTATTACTGTAATCTACAACTGCACAATATCGAGAGGGTCACGGTGAATGCGACAAACGGATCCGCCCTTAGTCTAATAATAAATAATAGTAATAAGCTATTATAAACAGTATAAGAAAATCCATTGTCTCGATACAATTTCCGCAGTCGATGCCACGAAAATAATTAATTCGTGATATGATCTCGAGATTACAGCACACGATTTATTAAAAAAACTAAACCACACACATGTTATTTGGTCTCAGAGTAAGTCTCGTAATTACTTATTATTATTACTATTTAGGTATGCGACTGTAAGGAAATTCTTTATTTGCCGAGTAAAACACTCAAAATTACCCATTTAATTCGTTCCACACGTTGTTTTTAGCTATACACGATGGCGTATATCATTAAAAAAAAACATTTTTCTAGACTATGGGACAATAACAAGATTAGATTAAGTAACTCGTTTTAGAATTAATAAAGATAAGGTTAATTAATAGATACGAAATTTCAGGACGGCGCGACGCGACGTAACGGTTCCATAACGAGACGGTTCAGTGCAAAATCGGCATTTAGTTTTTTATCAATTTCAGAAAGAAATGCTAATGCAATTTTTAGGATTTATACGGGATGGATCCCCATAGGTATCTAAGAAAGTAATAGATTAAGACAAGATTCCTTGTAACAACAGAAAACCGTTTTTCCTTGGTAGCCCAGTAAAATGAAACGAAACAGCTGTGAAAATTTGGGAACAGGCTTGTTTTGTGCTCCCTTTGAAGTGTTCAAAAGTCCCCATCCGTAACCCCCCTCCGAGAGAAATGGGGGGCGAAAAAGTGTCAAAAAGACAGGTTTTCGTAAATAACTGAAAAAGTATCAATTTTATCAAAAACAAAAACGTTAAGAAACTTGTAGCTTACAAAATTCCGCACATTTTCATGTTTTATTTTTGTCTCTACGACCAATAGGAGCCGAGATAGATTTTTTTTAATGTCGACTGTTTAGCGGCGAAACGGTAACACGCATCGCGCGTATTTCGCTTATATCTCGAGAATGGCCATGTGTATCGCAAAATGCTTCAAATAAAAGTTGTAGAGAATTTAATTACGAATAATTTTCTTTTTTAAACATTTCCATACGATTAATATTGACAGAGATATAATCATTTAAACCTTTTTCTAAGACACAATCGCTGCTCGTTTTGCATAATAAAATCAATAATAAGTCGAAAACTATTGATTCTACGTACCTAGTGCATATAATAACTATACTCCATACGCTCGGCAGTGTCCCTTTTCTCATTAAGTCGTAAATCAAATCTCATTTATAACGCGATCGATAGTTTCATTCAATATGCACCTCTAATGCAAAGTAAAAACCAGTTCCATACGGGCGAAAGTTGTTCAAAACAAATCTTATGGAAACTTGAATACAATAGAACAATAGATTTGAACTACCTAACTGGCAGCGGTTCTCAATAGAAGATACACTATAATTCATTATGAAATTGTGATGTTTGTATTAATAATTGATATATATTTGTAATGAAACTATTAACAACCGCTGACTAGCCAGGTAGTTGAAAGCTATTGTTCTATTGTATTCAAGTTTCCATAAGATTTGTTTTGAACAACTTTCGCCCGTATGGAACTGGTTTTTACTTTGCATTAGAGGTGCATATTGAATGAAACTATCGATCTCGTTATAAATGAGATTTGATTTACGGCTTAATGAGAAAAGTGACATTGTCGAGCGTATGGACTATAGTTGAAATCCTTGGATTACAAAACGAACTTCGAACACCGCAGTAACGAAAGTACAAAAAAAATCTAGCCTTATCAAAAAGACAAAATTTGATAATTTCGATTTTAAAGTCGAATATTTCGAAAAGTATTTGAGATATCGAAAAATTGGGACCGGATCATGAATCAGCATAAAATTTCACATGAGATCCATATCTTAACTCGGTTGTAGACAATACGCATCTCTTGCAACGCACGGACCCACGGACAGAATATTGATTCCAGTAACGAACGAAGTTCGTTGATAAAAACTATAGAGAATTAAATTTTGAATCTACAGTGTGTCTAGTTAAGTTGGCAACATATGGGAAACTTTTTTATTATTAATTTTACGAAAAAAAGTTATTCTTTATAAAAAGCTCTGCATGTTCTAAAATCTAAAATACAATCATCAGATATTAAATTTTTTCAGTCGTGTACGCGATAAGTCAAAAAATATGAATTTTGCTCAAGAGTAAAGTACCTTTATTTTTGACAATATCGAAAATTGTTATTAAAAAAAGTTAATCAGAACTAAAAACTACGTTCAAATATGCAATTACATCCTGCTAGTAAAAAATGTTTTTTTACAACTTTTTCTGAAATTACCTACTTACCTACCGGAGAAAAAGTTGTAAAAAAACATTTTTTACTAGCAGGATGTAATTGCATATTTGAACGTAGTTTTTAGTTCTGATTAACTTTTTTTAATAACAATTTTCGATATTGTCAAAAATAAAGGTACTTTACTCTTGAGCAAAATTCATATTTTTTGACATATCGCGTACACGACTGAAAAAATTTAATATCTGATGATTGTATTTTAGATTTTAGAACATGCAGAGCTTTTTATAAAGAATAACTTTTTTTCGTAAAATTAATAATAAAAAAGTTTCCCATATGTTGCCAACTTAACTAGACACACTGTATATGTATACACGAAATATCATTTTGGTAATCTTTATAAGGCGATGGAGGAAGAAATAACGAAAAATTCTCATTTTCAAGCGTTTCTTTGCAAATAACTATCTTTGGACTACTTGTAGACAGTAAAGTGTCGTATAGTTTTTTAAAGATAATTAATGTGCCTGTAAAATGAGCGTCGGCAGAAGTTTGTACGACAAATAGTTCGCTAGTTACAGCTGTTTGAAGGTATACTCAAATATTGACATTTTATTAAGAATCCCGATTTTCGCTAAAAAATGGCCGTTAAATTTTTGTTAAAAATTGGTTTTAGCTTACAAAATTTCTTATAAAAAAACACTTTAACGCGTATGTTTTTCTGTAAACAGCGACGAGAAACTGACGATTGAAAATGCAGGTAATGTTTAATTTTTACAGAAATCTATTTTCTCAAAATCTGCTCCAAGCATTTTGTTTATTTTCTGAAATGTTATACATTATTTCTTCATTTGGTATAGCCGGTATAGGTAATTTTTGAAAATTTTAATAATTCATAACTTTTTTTACTTCCGGTCTAGCTCGAAATTAAAAAAAATGTTTATGAGATACCCTGTACGTTCTTTCAGGAGAAAACGACACTACATACTATATAATACATACATATTTATTTTTTTGAGTTATTGGGTACATAAAAACTATTTTATTTACTTAATACTTATGTCATTGTACAGTATAATTTATCAACGTAGCCTTCAGCGCCGGTTTTACATGTCATTTAGTAGTAGGCATTAAGTAACATTGGGCCCTCCACCCCCACTATCCACTGCATTGTCGACCTATGCAGTCAATTCAATTATATAACGTTCTATGGGGAATGGTTTTGAGTTATTAAAACTAGCTAATTGGTCACTTGCACCTATTCAACTTCTTTATCCTCCATCATTATGGATCCAAGACATCAAAACCTGTATTATTGCATGAAAGCTGAAGGCAGGCACTTCGAACATGGTGGTTTTATTAATTAGCACAAGAAAAAATTAACCCTTGTTTTTATTTAAATATTTAAGGGTTGTTTAACCTGTACCTAAGGGGTGAAACAATGTTGTCAAATGGCAGTAAAGGTACCTAGCTTCTCTAAAAAAAACAATTGATCCGCGCTTTTTTTAGTTTTTAAATGCCTCAAAATCGCTCAAACTCTTTCCTCATTTTCCATTTTTGCAACTTCAATTTTTTGTTAAAAATAATTACTTAACCCTCAATTTCTCAAAAAAATATGTTTCTAGCCAGAAATCGGTCCGTTACCTTTTCGTTGGGCCACCCTGTATAAAGTGAAGTCGTGAGTGAATACACCTTAATTCCTTAATATTAAATGGATCGATTGCGCTGCCACTATACCTATAAACTTCCAATAAATAAATAAACTTCAAACTTCAGATTTATCCGGGCCCTACGCACGTGCGTAATGTAAATATAAACCGGCACTGGTAGCCTTGGTTAAACGGTTCTATTCAAACCAAAAACGTTTCAAATAAATTTTGTTTGGTTACAAAAGCATTATAATCTGAAACAGTTTGTCTATATACACGGTGTCTCGTAAGAGAAAAAAGAAGCTTGTGAGTGAAATTATTGTAAATAGAAGTAAAAATATTTTACGAAAAACTTCCGGAAAGTTTGTGGCAGTTCACTGTTGATTTTTTGAAGGAAGTGTCGATGATTGAAATAACCCTTTTAAGTATTGATGAGAATTTAAAAATCCGAAATTAGGATATTACCCAAATATTTGTGTGATAAGATAGCGTCATATGTTTAACTTTGCTATCCATATCGTTTATAACGTTTATCTGATATAAATATTTATACTTACATAAACATGTGGCGGCAAGAAGTCTTGTAGCGGAATCTGGAGGATCACAAGCCGGAAAAAAGGGCTTAGCGGCATATTCGGCGAACGTGAGCGCAACAATTGTCTGCGTCGTTGGTCGTATAATAAGAAGGGCGACCCATAATCTAAGAAATCCGGCAAGTGGTCCAAATGCAACATAAATATAAGCGTAATCTCCTCCAGATCTTGTAATCGATGTTCCCAATTCGGCATAACATAACGCACCAAGGGTTGAAAACACTCCAGACAAGCACCATACAATAATAGATACTCCAACCGATTCGGTACTACGGAAAACTCCCGTAGGTGATATAAATATACCACTACCAATAATTGTCCCTATTATAATAGCGACACCATTCAATAGGGTAATTTTACGTTGTAATTTAACTTTTCCATTATCGTCCCCATCTTCCTGTATATTATTTGAAACACCGTTCGATAATTGTTGATTTTCTGACGATTTCATCGCGCGTACCTTTTAAGTCATTTAATCTGAAACTTTAATTCATGAATGAAGAAGTTACCGGTAGACAAGCACGTGTCACTATGTAGGAAGTACACACTCACGTTCCGTATATACCTAGTTGGCGCGTTCACTTAACGCACGCGCATTTATAGCTTTAACTCTCATTAGACCCCACGTATCAATATGATATGATATAGCAAGCACAAGGTTACTACGTTTACGTCACCAATTCTAGTAATGTTAGAAACGAATAAGATTTGTATGCAGTCAGTTACCTTCGAAATTACATCAGCCTTTTGCAAATAATTGCTTTGTGAGTCATACCTACATGTAAAGTTACTATGGCTGCGCCATCTTTCAGTCATTATTATCATCAAAAGACGAAATCTGTTTCTTATTCGACTTTCCACATTTTTAAATTATTGACGTACGAATTACAAATTACACACGTCAGGGGCGTAACGGTGGTCCTCCGCGGCATACAGTTTGCAGGAAGTCCCAAACCGTTGATTGAAATACGAATATTTCAATCATCCGATACATTTAATCGTGGATTTGTTTGAACTTTGAACTCGTGGCAAATACCGATTCTGACTTACATGAATCTGATTATTTTATGTAAATTCTAGTTCCGGTCCCGGTTCTTGAAAATAAGAATTATCGGTTCCGGCTCTGTTTGTGATCCGGAAGTAAAGAAACTTTATACAGGGTGTAGACTGTAGAATTGACCGATTCACCATAGGGATTTTAATGTAAACATCTTAATATTCGATTAAGTATTTGCTTCCCTAATTATTTTAGATAAAACAGCTATTTAACTTTTTTGTTGACACAAAAATTCTGAATTGACTGATGTTACTTATTTCTATTTTGAATGTTTCAGAAAGCAAATATTTAGACAAATAAAAATAATACAAATTCATAATATTAAATAAATAAAATAACTTCAAATAAGACCTATACCGTTGATTGAATAATATTTCAATTAACGCCTATACCCTAATAAACTGCCATGCTTCCAACAAAAGGAACGCAGAGAAAGTTGAGAAATACTGGGAGTCCCTGGAACATGAACTCTCAAAAGATCCCAAGAAAAAGTATTAAGATCCTTCTAGGCGACTTCATATAACGCACAGATTGGAAAGGAGAGAAAATACAAATGGGAGAGTAGGAGTAGGTACCCAGCTCAAAAAAGAACCAACAAGAATGGGGAACGACTGATACAATAATTGTGGAAAGATTCTAACCTTAAACTAATGTCTACAAATTTTAGACACATACCGAGAAAACAAAAAACATGGATACGAAGTCAAAAGTAAAATTTATGGGAGAGATCTCAGAACCCTTTGAGGTCAAAGCAGGAGTGAGATAGGGAGATGGGCTGGCCCCACTGCTGTTCATCCGTGTGCTGGAGAAGGTAATGAGAAAGTGGAGGACAAGAATGAAAGAGGTAGGAATTCCTAAAATAAAAATAGGAAGAAAAAGGATAATCTGGAAATTGACTGTCTGGCTTTTGCGGACGATGTAGCAATACTAGCGGAATACCTAGAAGCCGCAAAAAGACAACTAAATATATTGAAAGAGAGCAGAAAAGGCGGGACGCAAAATCATATGAAAAGACAGAATACATGACCAATAGAAAAGATGCACCAAAACAGATCACAACAAAGTATGGAAAAATTAAGGGCGCTAACAAGTTCAAATACCTGGGAGATTTAATTCAACCAAACGCCCTTGACAAAGAAGCGATCCTAACATGAACAAGAAAAATAGATCTGACATTCCAATTGACAAAAAATATAATATACAATAAGAAGTTCATATCTATTAATGCAAAACTAAGACATTACAATACAGTTGTTAAGCCAGAGGGCCTCTAGGCTTCAGAATGCCTTACACTAAACACGGCCAGACAGTTAGAAGAGGTAGAGAGAAAAGAAAAATTATACGGAAAATTCTTGGACCTAAATATGAAGACGAAAAATTAGAAGTATTAAGGAGATTTATTCCAAAACAGAGACAATGAGAAGGAGAAGAAGAGAAAGAAATGATGTGAAAAACCATAGGGGAGTTAGTATTACCATTGACTTTCTACACTATAGACAGTATAGACAAACGGTGCAATGTTATAAATTCCCGACAAATATTGGAGCTGTGAAAGTGTTAGTTTGGAGCTGTGCCACCAAATCTTCACAGCGCCACACTCGTTATATAAATATACGTCATAAATGTACGTCATGTTTACGTTAGCGCCCGTCCTATATTCTGATAACGTTACAAGAAATACAGTTACTTACTACGATCACAGAACGTATATTACGTTCTTTGCGTACTATGATAAAATCAATGGAAATTGCAGTGCTGTTACAAAACAACACCTGCAATTCAATCTCTTTATTTACGCTTCTTTCATGAATTTGCTTTGAAACATTTTCTGCTGTAGTTTTATTTGTTGGTGTCCTGTCCGATATTTTTGTACATATTTCAATTTCAAACCGCATAAATTTCACTACCGTATTTACTTAGATTTTTTTAGAGGACTTTTCAACATGTAAAAATACTCCTCCGTTGTTTTTGAATCGTGGGCGCAAATCTCCATAAAAATTCTCCCGAAACGTTTTGAAAAATCTGGGAGGAAATGCTCTAGCCTAGCGGGGAAAGTCCATGAGAAAATTCCTCCTTTGCGTTTTGCACCTCTTGAATTAAGCCAAGTCCTCTAAGTCCGAGTGTTTTTAAAGTATTTTTTATTATCGAGATTTTAATTAAAAAAAAAAGAAGAAAATAAGATGTTCTCGCGGACTTTTCCCGCTAGAGTATTTCGTCCCGGATTTTTCCAGATATTTTCGGAGAATTTTTGTTGAGATTTGCGCCCAGGATTCATAAAAAACGGTTTCTTGATGTAAAATGTTATTAAAATAAATTAAAAATTTTTTTTTTTCAAAAATACGCCGATTCAAGTATTTACATCAAGTAGGTACGTGGTTTTATAAATCGACTGAGTCATTGTCAAATGACAAATGAGGGACAATTTGAACACTTACATTAAATTACTTAGTTATTAATTTGTTTTTAGTGATAAGATTTTGATTCATAACTTTTTTTTTGTCTTCCATATACCTACTTCATGTAAATACTTGAATCGGCGTATTTTTGAAAAAAATGTTATTAAAATAAATTTTAAAAAATTTTCTTTAGTGCTGACAAATGAGGGACAATTTGAACACTTACATTAAATTACTTAGTTATTAATTTGTTTTTAGTGATAAGATTTTGATTCATAACTTTTTTTTGTCTTCCATATACCTACTTCATGTAAATACTTTAATCGGCGTATTTTTGAAAAAAATGTTATTAAAATAA
This sequence comes from Pyrocoelia pectoralis, assembly GCA_036250285.1. NCBI lineage: Eukaryota > Metazoa > Arthropoda > Insecta > Coleoptera > Lampyridae > Pyrocoelia > Pyrocoelia pectoralis. The sequence goes on along the minus strand of CM070076.1, from coordinate 37,939,217 downwards.
ATTTTAAAAAATTTTCTTTAGTGCTGTTTTAAAGAGCAAAAAATGCTCTATCGAATGGTGAGGCAAAAGTAATATGTTCTCATTTAAAAAAATTATGCGGAACGGGGTAACTCAGAAACAATTGCACATCACAAAAATTGAAGTATTCCCAAGTATAGATAAAAATTACATAAACAACTTTTGTATTGAACAATTTTTCCTAAAATGAATATTAACGACAATAAATCGCCGTCTCCATACTTTCTAATAACCCTGTATATTATCACGTTAGGTTATTATGTTTAGTTTGTGGTTATGGAACGGGAATAACAATCCTTTGTATATGTATATAGAAAGATGAAGGAACCATATTGATACGAGAGATAGCTGGACCCCTAAGCTTCCCATCCGTACCTTCAAAGTGGCTTACTTGCATACAGGGTGATGGAAATTTAATGCCGAGTTTAGTTAACTTCAAATCATCATAAGTTGGTTTTTTCAAATGGAACACCCTGTATGTTTCGTCGTAGTCTGATGCAAAATTTCATTCTCTTTCGAACGGTACTATGGTTCCCTATACCTATCTCTTCTAGTTTTGGAGATTTCTACTGTTTTTTTGTGCGGTCAACTAAGGTTATTCAATTTCTTGCGTTTGTTGTTTTCAATTTATTTAATAAATAGTATTCAATTTAACTTTCACTAGTGGTGTTAGACTGACAACTAATAACTGGTGGTTTGTTTTGAAGTCCTGCTAAGCCATTTTCGCAAGAAATTGAATGACCTTATTTGACTGCACAAAAAACAGTAGATATCTCATAAACTACATTGTCATAAAAAGAAAAACTATTAGTAAAAATGTCTAAAATGACACCTAAATCCCTTACTTTTGGCACTGAATGAAGCATAGATCCATTCATATGATACTGAGTACTTAACATAATTACTTTTTTTTCTTGAAATAGACGTGACTACGTATTTATTAACATTTAATCGCAGATTGTTTTCGGCACACCAAGCACACAACTTATACAAATCTTGTTGCAGTGTAGCTACGTCGTCAGCGCCCTCAATCTACCTACTTATACAGGGTAGACCATTTTAAGTGATACACGCGAATATCTCGAAAAAGAGAATTTTTTTCAAAAAATTTTTCAGACGAAAGTTTTGTGGCTTTGAGAGGGAAAGATGATGACATTATCAATTTAAATGTAGATGGCGCCACTTCCGAGATTTCATCATGGCGGCCATTTTTTTAAATGGGAATTGATTTTTCTTTCCAAATGAAAGTTGTAGCTGGCAATAAGTCGAATACAATGGTTTTTAGTTTTTTGTAATCGGATCATTTTTCACTGAGTTTCGGTGTTCCAAAGTTTATAAATTAAGTAAAAGTTCCCACAATTCCACCTCCCATAGTGTACGTATTTTGTAACTTCACACCATTCTGCAATTCTCTCCCCTCTCTGTGTTGTTCCTATCCGTTATCTGGACCGATTCTGTTTAATAGTCAACCAGGTCCAGGCTGATTGACGCGCATTTTCCCCTAATTAGCATTACCCAGGATGAACGACGTGGACGTGATGGGGTTTTCATCCCTTTGGGGTGCTTGACTAGCGTGAGTCCCCTTGCCTCTCACGATTTTTTTTACAAAAGATGTTCGAAAATGTTTCCATTTTCTTGAATACCTACATAACGCGTCCACGTCGTTCATCCTGGGTAATGCTAAGCAGGGGAAAATGCGCGTCAATCAGCCTGGACCTGGTTGACTATTAAACAGAATCGGTCCAGATAACGGATAGGAACAACACAGAGAGGGGAGAGAAATGCAGAGTGGTGTGGAGTTACAAAATACGTACACTATGGGAGGTGGAAACTTTTACTTAATTTATAATCTTTGGAACCCCGTAACTCAGTGAAAAATGATCCGATTACAAAAAACCAAAAACTATTGTATTCATCTTATTGCCAGCTACAACTTTCATTTGGAAAGAAAAATCAACTTCCATTTAAAAAAATGGCCTCCATGATGAAATCTCTAAAGTGGCGCCATCTACAATTAAATTGATAATGTCATCATCTTTCCCCCTCAAAGCCACAAAACTTTCGTCTGAAACATTTTTTGAAAAAAATTCTCCTTTTCGAGATATTCGCGTGTATCACTTAAAATGGTTTACCCTGTATATAATTTCAGAAGGATTGGAATATCCCGGTAAGGTCATTAGCATAATATATAACATAACATAGTGGCCCAATTTTACTACCTTGTCCAACCCCTGATAAGGATGTAATACTTTTTGAACTATGATTGTACATTAAAACTTCTATTTTTTAAACAAGAGCAAAGTAATAACAATACTGACTCACTGGCTCCTAGTTTACACAGTTTCATCAACAAAATATCATGATCGACTACATCAAAGGCCTTTGAAAAATTTGTGTAAGTATTTGACATCTACTCTGCCACCCTTATCCACCTTTTTAGAACTCGTGCTCGGAAAATTCTTCGAATGCAATTCTTCGAAAGCAACTCTTCGAAAACAAATTCTTCGAATGTACAATTTATTCGAATCAACAATTCTTCGAAAAACAAATTTTCGAAATGCATCTGTTCGAAATAGAAATTTTCCACAAACCAATTTAGAACCCGCCCAATTTCCGCTGGCCATAGATTATTTTTCATTGTTATTAATGAAAAACGTTATACTGAAGGAGAGGTAAGAGAACAATTTTGACTTGATGATGATGGGGATATAAGTGAAGCTCCAACTGATGATTCTGATGAAGAATATCATTTTGAACCAGAGAATGTTGAAAATCAGGGATTGACAGATATCTCAATGAAAATGTGAATCCTCAACAACGGAAATGACGTAAATGTTACTTATGCCCTTCAAACAGCGCCAATAAACAACGAAACATATGCATCAATTGTAAAAATCATGTTTTTAAAGGACATAGTTCTAATAAATTTGTTTGTTCCAAATCTAATTGAACGTTATTGCAGATATCTTTAGATATGAAAAAATTATCTAATTTTTGTTGAAAATAATGTCTTGTATATCTGTCTGCAGTTTGTGCTAAAAAAAATTTTTACAAAAATTTAAAGTTTAAATTTATCTATTTTTTGTAGACGTTACCAGAAAAGTGCATTCATTTCGTTTAACATTTTTAAAATAAAAACTAATCATAAAAATGTTGTTTTTGTATATACAGCTTGTATTTATATCTCAAATGTCAAATTCAAGCACTAAAATAGTTTGCAAAAATTTTATAAGTGTCATTTTCATTTTTGAAAAATCTGGTCTGAAATGACCCGATAATACCAGTTACGTTGCTAAAAATGACGATACCAGCCAAGGGCTAAACAAATTTTGGAAGTAAAACAAAAGCTAAACTGAAACGTAGATCGTTACTAAAAGCACCTAGGTTATTTGCAGGTTTAGTATATTTCTTTTCAATGTATACAAAAACAGGGAACCCTCGACTTTTACTTTTATTTACGCGGTCTAAAACCACTTTATTTAGAGTCACGGCACGGCATCATTTAAAACAATTTGACACCAAAAATATTGATTTTAATGTATTTCACATATACACCCATGTTAAATTTTGGACCTTCGTAACTTTTGATCCTAAGGGTTCCGCGCCATAAGTGAGTTATTAATGAACTTGTCTTAATCTACTCTATAGTCTTATATCATTATCAGTTATCACAATAATTATCGGGTTCCTCCGGAACTCGTACCTAATATTTTACAAGTTAATAACAAATCTGGTAGTTTTGAACTTCCATCATTTGTAAGTTCAAGATAAATGATGTAAAAGCAAAAGTTGTCTCCATAACATTTCAAATCTGCTATTTCGAAGAAATCCTATTGAAATAGTTGACGTTTCGAACAATTGGATTTCGAAAATTTGCTTTTCGAAAAATTGTTGTTTCGAAGAATTGCTTTTCGAATAATTGTTTTCGAACAATTTTCCGTAAATCGTTTTAGTCACATAGCTTGAAAAGACTAACAGATTGGTTTCGGTACTCCTGCCGGGAAAAAACCATGTTGGAGAGGACATAACATAACATTTTCGAAGACCTTCGCGGGGCTATTTAGTATTGATACAGGTCCGTAGTTTTTAATTTCAGCCTTAGATCCACATTTATAAACTGGAGTTATTTTAAATTTTGTGTTACGTTGTAGCTTCCTGTATTCAAGTACTGGGTCAAACAAAGGCTGAACATTGAACAATCCACCGTTTCACCGGTTTTGGTACCAGAATGAGATTGATTTTAAAACTAATTCAAGCAGATAATCAATAGCCATACAAATTCTATCAATAGTAGGATTATTTCCTTCAACGGAAGTTCAATTATTTGATGTAAGTAGATATATATGTAACAAAAATTTAAGAGAAAATACCTACTTAGTAATGGAATGAGTCATTATAAATGATTCACTATAATAAAGCAGCGTACATACCAGGAATAAAATGCAAATAAAAAACTTTCTACTAGGGGGTTTTGATGGAGAGTACATAATTGAGAACTCACACATTTTAGGAATGGCAAGCTTTTCATGTAGCATGTAGGTAAACTGTATTAATAGATTGTGTCGTTAGGTGTTAAAATTATTAATTCATCGTATTATTGGCATTGCTACCTTAGGAAATAAACACCTTGAAAGACGATGATGATCACGGAATGTAATCGAAGTTATGTCACACAATACCTATCAGAGACGAACTGTTTATCTTGACATAAGAGACAGGTTACAAAATCAAATAAAAATATTAATTGTGTCAATGCTGTAATAAAAATTATTATGTGTTATTATCAAAGCCAAGACAAACATAAATTGTTCTATAAAATTTTCATACAATTAAACTTTATAAAAGAAACAAATTGATGTTATTGTAGAACAAATTGTGTGTTGATATACGTCTTAAAATAATGAAATAGAACAATTATAAAAAAGACGACGCAGGAGACGCTCTCAAAATAAAACGCTTGCAGTTAGATGTCCCCAGATTGGTAGTTGTTATTCAGAATCAGTGCAAACTTATAAGTGTTAGTGACTATTTACCTATAACAACAAATTTTAATTCGCATGTAAGTGTTGCAAAACTTTTATCTCATGTTTCATAAAATAAAGCTGCCGAAATTTACGAGAAATTCTAATAATAATCGGGTAAAACATGACCATGTTTTTATGAATCATCTAGTTAGTAATCCTGTTTTTTGTATTATTCCCTTAATTTTCATAAAATTGTTTTGCAATTTAAAGTACTTTGTTCGGACGTAAGTCTATGTGATGTATTAATCTAAAATTTTGGTTAAATTTTTTTCGATTAGATTCGTTTAATCGAATTACACGTAATGTTTGGCAGCACCATCTTGTTTCTTGCTCTTACCTAACATGAGATCATGTTATTCTATTTTTACACAATTTCTTTTTAACGTATGAATTTTTGTGTATTTTTAATCAGAGATGGATCAACGAGTTACTGATACCATGAAAGAAAGATCACGTAGATCAATAAGAAATAAGAGATACAACAGGTAGATATTTTTACTGTGAATGAAACGACTAAAACGATTTTAGTTTGTTTTTCACTAATATCCATTTGGTTTGTTCAAAACAAATTTTTTGAGAAGATAGTTTTGTTTTAGGCGAGGATTTTCGGAAGATAAAAGACCTCCAAAAAGGCTTTTCACTCCCGAAATTAAGAGGTTTTTGAAAGATTGGCTTGTAAGGCGAAGAGATAATCCATATCCAAATCGAGATGAGAAGAAATCTTTGGCCATTCAAACCGGACTAACATATATTCAGGTGAGGTGTAACAAAACAAACATTTTAAGGTAAATTCGAATACTTACTGGAAAAATTATGTTTAAACATTTTTATATTAACGCTATTTATGTGCGTTAAAATTACATAAGTATTAACAAAATCAAGTTAAGCAGCATAATATATTGTCTAACCTTAGCCACAATACATTAAAACCCACCTTCCCTACTTTCCCGCTGACAGTGTAAAATGATTATTTAAATTTCGTCTTACTTTTGTAACGCTCTACTATGCCGGTTGTCGTTTTGAACGAAATACTCCAATATTATTACATTTTCTGTTCGGCCATTCCATTTTTTCATTTTATTTAGTTTACCTTGTGTTCCACAACAAGGATTTTTGGGATACCTAGGCTCACCACTACCGGGAGCTAAGAGGATGAAGAATCATCCCAAAAATCCTTGCTTTGGCTCACTAAGTAAAAGGCATGCTGAAAAACAAATATAACAACGGAGTATAAGTCGAAAACTAGTTATCATGAATTGTTCACATAAATAACTAAATTTTATGGACTGACAGTAAATGTAGTGAAGCATTATAGGAAAATGTGTACTTCGATCGATGTTGGCTCTGCGGTCACACTTGTCACAATTGTCAAGTTGTTCGTCACTACTTCAATGAACAGATCCTTAATAAAAGATAGGCTGGAAAAGGTTATTCAGTTGAGTGAATGAAGAGGCTTTCATATACCTACCAATTTGTTTTGTGTAACTTTTTCTGCTACCAGCAGCACGGATAAAAGCGAGGTTAACATCGTCCGGAGAGGTTAACATCGTCCGGAAGCAGAAGTCTTCGAAGCGAAATTCGGAAAAATAATTTAATTGTTTCGTCAGTGCCCGGCGTATGGCCAGAAATACAATAAGTGTGATACGCCAGGTCATTAGTGGCTAACATTATAACGTGGTATCGCCAGAAAAGTGTTAACCAAGATTGGTGCAACCGACACGACGTTGTTCCATCTCGAGTGACGAAGCTCATTGCTTACAATGGAGGAAGAATTAAAGTATTGGGAAGATTTACCTATCCTTCATTGTAAAATCCAGAACAAGCAAGTGTTCAACGTTACTGCCAAATGAACCTATCGCCAAGAAATTATGCACATTCACCACACCATGACCCAGATAGACACCTTCCGTTTGGCATTTTTTCGGGGCCAGAATTATGTCAGAGATGTTTGCGGGAATGAAGGTCGTAGAAGTGTCTATCCATGCTCCAATAGAAGAGGAGTTGAAGAAAATGACTGACAAGATATTTAGCATCTTGAAGAAGAATGTATTGCAGCTCAACAGAGAGAAGTGCATTTTCAATCAGCCTGAGGTGAAATTTTTAGGGCACATAATATCTGCAGAGGGATTGTGCCCAAATGAATAGAAGATTGAGGCAGTTGACAAGCTATAATAGTCTACAGAATGTAAAGTCTCTACAAAGACTTCTTGACATGGTGAACTACCTGGGAAAGTTTATCCAGAACCTGTTTTGTCTCACGGTACCAATAAGAGATCTTTTGAAAACTAGAGTTGCTTGGAATTGGACTTCTCATCAGGAGAATGCATTTTTGCGTTTGAAGTCCTGCTGAAAAATTCACTTACACTTGCTATATCGGTAGAAAGCTCATCATACGCTTTGATGCAGTTTTGCTTCAAGAAGGCAAACCGGTTTCTTATGCGACAAAAAACTTGACGGAAAGTGAAATGAAATGGCCTCAGATCGAGAATTCTTTTTGCATGTACTGAGTTCCATAACTACATTTGGGAAAAACAGACTTTGGTTGAAACAGATCACAAACCATTGGAGACAATCTTCTCTAAACCACTTACAAAAGCGCCACTTCGTTTGAAAAAGCCTCCCCATGAGATAAAGCCCTACTAAAATGCGAAGGTTCAGTACGTGAAAGGGAGAGATACTCCCATTGCAGACACACTCCACCGTGATGGCAACTTAGGGCCACTAGAAGGGTCTGATGAACATGAGGTTCATGTCTCATCCATGACGTCCCTGACTGACAGATTCAAATTATTTCACGTTCCGAGATGAAATTTCACATACAGAGGGGATCTTATTCAAAGAAGATCGCGTGATTGTTACTAAAGAAGGAATACCAGGTGTACTGCGAGACATCCATAGAGGCATTCAGGCATCGCTTCGTAGAGCTAGAGAGTTTCTGTTCTGGCCTGGGATGACGGAGGATATCACAAAGGCGATTGAGTCATGTAAGATTTGCGAGAAGCACCAAAGAGCGAATCAAAAAGAGACTTTCACTGAAGAGAATTCCTGAATTGTCATTCGTAATTGTCGCAAATGACCTGTTGAACTACAAAAAACGCTATTACTTGCTAATGGTGGACTCCTTCAGTTGGTACTTTGATTTTCAGGAATGAAAAGGAACTCCAAGTAGGCTCTCATCAACTTTTAAAGAATAAATTCGTCGATCATGGAGTCCCTCTGGAAGTTCACAGTGATGGATGTCCACAATATGCCAGTAGAGAATTTAAAGAATTCGCGAAAGAGTGGAACTTAAACCATTGCACGTCAAGCCCGTATTTTGCAAAATCAAACAGACTAGAAGGGCGTTATGTTAAAATTGCTAAGCAAATGCTGAAAAAATGCATTAAAGATCAGCAGAACATAAATATGGCCCTATTGTTGTCACGCAATGTACCAGGATCAGAATTGAGATCCCCGGCGGAAAGGTTCTTTAGCAGGAAAACACGTAATCCACTTTGTGCCAGCAAACACCGTTTAAAACCTCAACTCATCACTGACAACTCTGAGCTCATTAACTCTGTGAGAAAACAGCCGAAGCAGTATGCTGACCGTAATGCCACTTCACATCGACAGTTACATATTGGTGAACGCGTCAGAATTCATGACCGCGATATGAATTGGTCATCCGGTGCGGTTGCCGAGCGAAAATCAGAAAGATCTTATAATGTGCGATGGCCGAAATGCTTGGCGAAATCGCTACTCCATTCATCCTATGAAAACCATAGGGAGCTTTTGGCCACTCTGGATTACAAAGATCAATACCTGTACTACCTCAACAAAATCCTGAACCACCAGAATATAATACAACAAGTAGTGTCACTGCTGAAGTAAATTATCCACCGAGCAAAATAGTTTCTGAGGTAGTGGACAGTTCTGCGAGCGAGGTTCACACCCATGAGACATCTTCTCCATCATCTTCGGGAACCTCTATACAGCCAGCAGCGCCTTCTTCGGAACAAGCATCGTCTGGTGGCACATCCTACCATCAGACACGCTCGGGTACAACGGATGAATCTTTAAAATTAAGTTTCAATATTTCTCTGTCTCCCCATTCTTCATTTCTAACGTTCCATACATTACTTAATTTTAAATTATATCCAATTACTTTTGAATCATCATTGAAAAGGGGAGATGTCGAGGGTTGTACACTCCTGACATTTTGAGTTAAGTTTGGCAGCCCCGATTTTCTAATAGACATAGTTGGCAGTATTAAAAAATGCACGACTTTACATTAGGAACCTAATGTACGACGGTACTCAGGAAGTATCCCACTATGCAAAAATTCATCGCAGTAACAGCTCAGTAACGTCACCCAGTTACACTGCGACGTTAGCATTGGTGTACTATTAACATCGTGTTAACGTCACAGAGTCATTACAAGTTTGCGCCAATAACGTCGCACTGTAACATCGCAAACGCTACATTCACGCGATGTTACGTAAACGTCTACATTTCTTGTTCATTCAATATCGAATTGTCGACGTTAATACGATGTATACCTATTGCTTGTTTATTCAATGTTATTTAATTGTGAACGTCCTGACCATATTCTGTCATATTCATTGAACACCAAAACAAGGGTAAAAAACTACATTTTTACGTTCAACTGTACTGGTTATTTTAACTCAATCATTACACAATCCAGATTTTTACCTAAACTTGAAAAGGCGACCACTTTATTATGTTACCTTACCTACTCTTGTCTTGTTGGAAAGTGTCCCTTAACCAGATTCGAACCAGTGTAAGTAGGGTCTTCAAAATTCCTAAATACGACATTATTGCTGAGCTATCTGAAACATACCTACTGGTTGCCTTTTCGTGCTTTACTTTGTAGATATTCGTGTTAATAGTTTAAATTTTTTAATTTTTCTGGAAGTTGATAACTTAAACTTCCCAGAACGTTATCAAATAGACTTTATATAAATATCAATCAAAAAACATTTCACCTACAACGTACTTGGGACATCTCTGTGATTTGTTCAAAATAACGTCGCTTGAGCCAAAGTATGTTGACATCGATGAAACGTTATATGCTTTGTTAGAGTACAACGTTGTTTTCCTATACATTACATCAACGTTGGCTAACGTTAATGTTCACAAACATTTCACTTATAACATCATTGAGACATCTTTGTGACTTCGTCAAAGTAACATCACTTGAACGAAAGTATGTTAACATCGATGAAACGGTAAATGCTTTGTTTGATTACAACGTTGTTTTCTTATACATAAAATTAACGTTGGCTAACGTTGATGTTCACAAACATTTCACTTGTAACGTCTTTGAGACATCTTTGTGACTTGGTCAAAATAACGTCGCTTACCTAAAGTGTGTTGACATCAATGAGACGTTAATGCTATGTTTGGTTACAACGTTGTTTTTTTGCACACTAAATTAACGTTGGCTAACGTTAATGTAACATCTCTTGCTTAGTGGGATAAAATTGCTCGAATCGTTACTATTTATTAATGATTTTCCCGCCAGTATGCATTGTACTAATAGTATATTATTCAACGAGCATGTAATGATAACTATTACTCACGAAGATGAAGTTTGCCACACGAGTCGAAGACGAGTGTGGTAATTCATAAGCATATCATTAAACAGTTGTGAAAAAAATATTATTTTCTGCCGATGACGTAAAATTTATTCGTCTATTTCAACTATTAACATTCCTAAATATAACGTGCTTACCTGCTCGGGTAAAAAACACATTATTTATTTAATTATCACGTCAATTTTAGTAGTTTCAGTGATTAATGATTATTATAGAGACCTCGTAATTGACTATGACAGTATTTTAACTTTCGTTCATGATCTTAACGAATTATCCAGCTTCCCTTGATATCATTATACTTTATCATTCTTTTTCTAATATTGGTGTTCTGAGGTTGTTATTTTTCCTTATTAGTGTGTTCGCGGCTTGAGTAAGCTTCCGTTTATGAGATAATAAGATGTAAACGTATAAAAGTTTTGACGCTTTTTGCAAACAGAAATATTGCCTTTTCAAGTTCCATTCGCCGTCAACTCCAATCTATTTTGTAACATTTGAAAATTATTTACTGCACACAACATATGACAGTGAATATACTAATAATTACATTTTTCTTGTTCTTTATATGCATGTGATTAACTCGTTTTTCGTATTTCATGTTCTTATGCAGCTAGTACTCTATTATATTACTACTACCTACTATCGGAGTAAAAATGCAAGGCCTCTGACTTTAAGTGATCATAACAAAAAAACTGAGGGGTGAAATTTCTTCATTTTTGGGCAGTACATTAGTCATTTATATATGTTTAACATGTGTAAAAACCAAAATGCTAGAATCAGTTGTTTAACTTTTATTTTAATTAACAGCAATAAAAACGCTGTATGTAGTATTTTCCTGGCTGACGGTCAGTTTTAACTTATCATAAAATTGTTATTGTTTCATAAATTGTTACCAAATTTACAAATGTTGTAGCACACACACTTCTGAAAAGTCGACAGCCAATAAATATTGATTATTCATATGATTAACTGGTTTTATAAGCCCTAACCGAAAATGTGCTATTTTGCAATTTACGGAAGTTATAGAAAAAATTCTTGTTTAAAATGCTAAATTTGATATGTTGGTTTTATTGAGACGGCATCGAATTAATTGTAACTTGTTGGAAGGGTTTAAATTATGCCATAAAAATCATTTATTTTTATTATTAATATAAGACGACGTTTCGCTATTCAGGGATAGCTTTATCGAGTCGTAATTGAAAATTAAAATTAAAACACAAATAATATAAAATTTTACACTAAAGGTTACATTTTTAACCATGTGTAGATAATTTGATATTACTTAAATCTAACTGCATTATTCTCTTATTGAAAATAAAATTTGTTTTCTTGTAATTCAAAGTTTATCGCGAAAGAAAGACGCACATATTCCCGCGAGAGGTAATCTACCACATCGTAAGCAGCGAGCGGCAACCCACAACAATGTGATTATTCTTTTGCATTGTACAAAACCATGCGCTTTATAGCAATAGTGTACGACAACGGCTGCCCCGCGCGGCCGCGCTTCTCCCCTCCAACTGGTGCATGCATCCTTTTTTCAAAATTTCTTTTAAAAAAAACGATGTATAATGACATTATTTTTGTGAATCGTGTTAAACCACAGTATAATTGCTTTAACATTGTTATGTTACTGTCAAATTGTTAATATCGAACGTTCAGGTACTGAGTTACATAAGATGTCGTTTTTTCATTATAGCTTTAAGACTAATAAACCAATTGGCCTCAAAAGCATCTCACATTGACAAAAAAGTATACATTTTTCAAATATATAAGTATCTACAACTCAGTTTCAATAATATAGCGGTAATTAATTTTTAAAGTGGAGCGCTTGTGCGATTTGAATCATAATTAGCGCTTTTTCTCACATACACTGATACAGAAAATTAACGATGTATTGTAAAAATCTAAAACTGTACACCTTTTTGTAGAAATAAATGGTCTTTTAAGTGCACTTTATTTCATTAAATTATGATTGCTAATTACTGAGATACAAGCTTCTAAAGTCAGAGGCCTTGCATTTTTACTCCGATAGTAGTACCTACTACTTAAGTGTTATAGATTCTTTATACTATACGGTTTAGTGCGTCTAACAACTAGTTCTTACATCTTAGAAAGCAGCCTGTATTGAATTTGTGATAAATAAGCTTTTCCCGAACCCTACGTCCATTAAGCGTGGTAATGGATAATAGTGAAGTATGTAATAGCTATTTGTTACAGAAAAATTGGATGGTTCCTCATCCTCATACAGTATTAAATGTCGAGAGTACGACGAGTACCTACTATTTAGATTATGGGACGGAATATATGTGCTAATAATACCAGTATGGTAGGAATGGCTACGCTCTGAGAAGTAGGTACCTAAAGAAATAATAGGAATTGGAGATGTGAAATTTCTAATAATTGTAAGTGCAGATAATGTATACCTACTGGTTATTCGACTTCTTTTGGAAAAGAGCTATTTACAATGTGTTGGTATTTCTTTATGAAGAAGAAGTTCTATACACAGTCAATTCGTATGATATTGACAACGCTTGTGGAGAAAGTAGTTTATTCGCAAACTTGGCGCGGGAACCCATACACATGAAATTTCAAGCACGGTCCCTTACATTAAGTAGATGTCCAATCATATTTTAATTTTCAGCTACTTACTTCAATATACAATGCTTCCTTGTCTTGTATTTTGTTATTGTTATTTTGTACGCCATTCCTTTTATCTTTGCCCAGTTTTCCGCACTAGCCAGCATCTTCTCGCTCAGTGTCTGCTGTTAACGCACCTCCCACCTCCTTTTCCGTCTCTATTCTTATTTTCTCCCAGGAGGAGTATTTGAACAACGTGTGTTCCGCATCATCTATTTCATTTGTACACGTGTTACATTTGTCCTCCTTTCTCTTCTTTATGCTCTTCAGGTAGCTATTGAAATTTCCGTGTCCGCTGAGCATTTGTGTTAGGAAATAGTCTACCTGCCCGTGTTTCCTTTTCGCCCATGCTCTGACATTTGGAATGAGCCTGCGGATCCAGACTCCCTTCTCCGCGTTTTCCCACCTGGAGTGGCTGGAGTGCCAACCACAAATTTTCCTCGGTTTCACCCTTTGCTGCGCTCTCTCTCCTATAGATAACCCCTATTTACCTAACTTCCAGTTCCATAGGGGGGTGCCTGCAATCACCAATACCGCTTCCAAAGAGATCGTCCTGTACCCGCTCGTGATTTTTAAGGCGAGTCTCCTATTTACCTTCTCCACCATATCTCGATACACACCTATCTTCATGTTTGTCTCCCATGTTATGGAACCGTATAGCAGGATTGAGCGCGCGGCTGAGGCAAGTGTTTTCCCTTTCCTCTCCCGAGGGCCCCCTATATTTGGTATAATCCGTTGTAACTTGTTTATCTTCGTCTCCGTTTTGGCACATGTAGATTTTTTTATATCTCTTTTCATTTTTAAGTCTCTTTCCAGTATTATGCACAGATATTTAATTTGTTCTTTTGTTGCCCTGATGTTTTCCTGTGTTTCGAATTTGATATTTATCTCCCTTAATTTTCTTCTCCTGGCTATCATTATGGCTTCTGTTTTAGATTCTTCTATTTCTAGCCCCATGTCGCTTATTTTACGTTTCACTTCCTGAGTGCTTCGTATGTGGTCCCCTCGAGATGTTTTCTGTCTTTTCCAATGTCGATCAGTGCTAGGCCGTTCGCAAATGCGATCAAATATGTGCCCCCCCCCCCCCCCACTGCTTTCAGCACTCGGTCGTATACGATATTTCACAAAGTGGGCTCCATGACCGATCCCTGTGGCACTCCACAGTTCATGTGGAGCCATCTGCCCGTCTCGGTTTTAATCCATCTATCCTCGAGCTGTATGATGTTGATTAAATAGGGCTCGATTTTCCTTCGTACCAGTTCCTCGATTATTTTACCGTACCTACCTGAATTAAAAGCGTTTTTTATGTTGAGTTCCACCATGACTGCGAATCCTCTATTCTTATAGACTTTTCTGTTTATCTCGTCCGCTATCCTTTTCACTGCCATCACTGTCTGGGTGGTGGATCGACCCTTTCTGAAACCATATTGCTTTCGCGAGATCCCTCCCTTCTTATTTACGTCTGTCATCTGTGATTAACTTTTCTTTGATCACCCTCTCCATCAGCTTGCCCCAATATACAATTCTAAAGACGACTCATACCAATCTTCTGTATGTAAACCTATTTATTCTAGCTACTAGCTAGAGCAGAGTTACAAACATTTAATTTATTTAGTATTCCTATTACTTCTACCTAAGTACTAATTTCATAGAATATTCTTCATCTATGAATTTCATCACACATGCCATAATGTGGTTGGTACCAAAAGCTCACCAAATTTCTCAAGAAGAGTTATATTAGTCACGTTTAAAAACTAAATTTGACATTTATTGCTTCTTACATAAATATTTTCACTATATTTCATCATGCAATGAATTTTTAGATGTATTAATTTTAAATACTTAGTGGATCTTACTTTCATTTTATTTCATACTGAAGAAAGTCCAGAAATGATTCTTTGAAACTCTTGTAGCCGATTGATTTATCTTCATACAATGTTACAGAAACAAATGTATTTGTTAAATCTAATATTAAATATCTAATCCACGAAGCTGTCAAACTCAGCTTCCGTAAATAACAAGGCTGCCGCTGCTTGTTTACGTGATGCGCACGGCACCGTATTTTCGAACACCCCTGCAGTTGACTTTCTATCCACATCGTCTCCTGCCCAATCGGAACCTGAGTACTCCGTAATACACTTCATACACCATTAACACCGAAACACTAGGATTAGGCATAAGGTAAAGATGGAGATAGAGAATCGAAAAAAGGATGTGAAATGACATTGACATTCAAGATACGTTTAAATCTAGGTTTCGTTCTCCCATCCTCGGTAAAAGGTCGTAGGGATGGGGATGGAGAGGTTTATAAAGTTCCCCGTCTACCTTTTTTACCTAGCATTAACATTTATGATTCTCATTTAACAAAATTGACATCAAATTTTGCATAATCAGAAAATTAAATCTTTTCGCGATTACAGCACCATCTGTCATGAACTTCAAAAAAATTTAATATTTATTAACGCAGAATCCAAATCTACCACAAAAATCTGGGGGTCCATAATGGCAACTGAAAGTGAAATGCTACGAGTGAATAGCCAATCCAAAAACATTTGGTTCCCGTGCCTCGCCCCGTATAAGTACTCATCCGCGTTTACATCTCCAGATTTGTTAGGTCTCTTCAAGGCAGAGTAGGTTCTTTGCTCTATATTTCCTTGTATTATAGATTGGCACGATTCTTGTTCACAATTTTTGATATAATATAGAGATTGATAACATTAGGATTAATTCACTGAATAGTTTAGAAACAATGTACTATTTCTTTGTTCTAGTACGCAATTAGGCTCCATTAAAAATGGCTCATTCATTATTAGAGGATATTTAACATTTTGCTTATTTCAGTACAAGTACCTACCTACCTGAAGTACCTACCACAGCACACGTATCTACCAATGAAACTAAAAAAAATTTATTAGATATAAGTAGTAAAAGCATTACGAGTGAATAATAACGATAAAATAAAAAACAGTCCTCCAGATTCCAGAATACCCTTTACAGCGCAGCGCAAAGAAAGTTAGGAAATGCTATGCAAAAAACCTAGTTCACTATAATTCTTTAGTCTATTTTTATATTTTCCATAACTTAAGCGCAATCTAACAAAATATGTCTCCTTAAATGGACTATTTTATTAATGTTGTTATAATAATTATATAATCCCAAGGATCAGCGTAATGCAAAATCATAATGATATAAATTCGTTTTCCCATTGCTGTTTTTGTTGAATTGGAAAAATAAAAATGATTTCTAATTTGCAGGTCTGCAATTGGTTTGCCAATTGGAGGCGAAAACTAAAAAATTCTGGTTCCGAACCACAAAAGAAATCCTGGGGACATTTAATAAAGTCATACAACAGACAAGTGCAAGGGAATGTTGAACATTTCAGCATTTGTTCTGAAGATAGCATTTGGGAAGAACCCGAAATGGCAGAAAAAGGAAAAGTGGAGAAATATGATGTAAGCAAACTAGTTTCGGAAATAAATGCGGTAAATTTCACATCGTTTTCGAATGAAAAGAATCAGTCATTATTCGATGAAATAAAATTGCACAACAATAATTGCTTATCATACGAAATAGAAGAGAAAAATAATCCATTTTCCCAAAATGCTAATAAGTATAAAAATCATATAATTGAGAAGTATTTGCGCGATTGTCAAAAGCCAGATAATTACGGGGAGAATTACTTAAATGACGATTTAAATAAGCCGTCAATGATTTCAAGGTGGTTGGAAAGTGCCGAAAATTTCAAACCGAGTGAAGATAACTACTTAACTTGGACGCTTATGAATTCGCAGAAAAGAAAAACGAAAAAGAGTGTCAAAACTGAAGAAACCCACGGTAAAGAAGAGTTAGATGCTGCTGAGGCATTAACCAGTTTGGCCAATGCTAACCACTCAACCATGTGATATAAGAGAACGCCATCAAAGGATTTTATTGTGATATTTACTTTAGTACAGTACAGTCTGCTCTCAGTGATATTATGGGTAAATATCTGTATTGTGTGAATGAATGAAATGAATGAACACACCACTGAACGTAGATTGTTAATAGTGATATACCTACTATTGTATATAGCATTAAACATTTTGTTTAAAACTTCTGCAATATTTTTTTCAACTTAATTGGCATACAAAGTTGACTGCATTGCGTTACAAACTTAAAAGATAATTAATTTTAAAATAAATTAAATTAAAAACAAACTTCTCTTAATATATGTTTATAACCACTTGACAATCGCTAGAATCTTTTCTATTTGAGATGCTAGGGTTATAAGAAAGTACTTGAAAGGCTGCATGTTGAGTTCCTTTCCCATCCTTCGTAGTGTTTAGTGTAGCTTGATTTGAGCCGTTAATAACTTTTCCGAGGGCAAGTTCATCATCCAGTTGTATTCGTCCAATATAGATATCGGCACCCTCTTCATAACCTCCAATAATCAAATGCTTGCCTTTTAATTGGCTCATGTAACCGTGTCCAGTACTAAGCCACTGAAATTGTTCGGGATATCTTGCGCAGAGTATCTACAAAAAGTGTAGCTACAGAAGGTAGAAATCAAATTGGAAAAAGTACTTCATGTGATTAGAAATCATTATTATCTATGCTTTATTGCCGCTTTAACACCTGGAATTGCATCAATAACTTCTTCTTCGTTGTACAGGGTGTTAATACTAAATTGTAACAGTCGACAATGGCTATTAGAACACACTGAAATAAATAACTTTTCTTAGTTCAAATTTTTAATTTGGAGCCCCAGTTCATAAATAAAACAACTCTAAACCTCCCCTTAGACGATGAAATTTAATAAATAAAGTCAAACTTGATGGAAGTTTGTCAAGTTTGACTTTATTTATTAAATTTCATCGTCTAAGCCCTAAGGGGAGGTTTAGAGTTCTTTTATTTATTACTATTACTCCCTTTGTGGTATCTGACCTACAATGGATTTGAACCCCAGTTCATAGTTATTGGCGTTTTTTTTGTTTTTCGAAAAATCGTCATTACTCCCTTGTTTTAAGGAATTATTAAAAAAATGCAAAAACTTTCAGCATTTGCTGTCGGTTCTCTAAAACATTTGTGATTAGAATTATTTTCTGTTTTATCAAATGACAAAATGGCGATCGATACAAAATTTCAAAACAAGACATTTTGAAAATCACTTCAGCGATTTTTGAAAGTAAAACAATATGTAATCCTAAACCATCTACTATAACATTTGTCTGAAACATATTTTCTATCTATCCAAATATGCCGTATTTTTAGAAGAATATGTTGACGTTTGTCAGAGACAACAATTGGTGGGAATTCCAATAGATTACGTTAAACTCCTGCATTTGAAAAAGCTGTTCTTGAATATTAAGATGAGCCATCGAGGAGCACAAGAGCAATAATAATAACAAATAGATTAGATGTAAATCAAGTGACAGTTTCTGAAGGAACAAGGTCATTCTTCACAACCAATTGAATGATAAAAATGATTTTACTTTCTTAAATAACGTTCTGCCAGAGTTTTGCGATGACTGACTTACCGCTAAACATCAGACGATATCACCTTGGTTTAAACATGATGGAGCACCGGCTCACACAAGCGAAGAAGTCGTAGCACTACTAAATAGAGAATATCCGAATAAGTGGATTGGGAGAAGCGGTCCTGTTGCGTGACTAGCGCAGAGCCCCGACCTAACTCCCCTAGATTTTTTTTCCTGAGGTCAGATGAAGACTTCTGTATATGACACACCAGTAAGCACCGAATTAGAATTAGAATTGCTGCGAATGGTGGCCATTTTGAAAATCAAATACTGTTGTTTCATTGTTTTATTTTTCTTGTTTGTTTGTTTGTTTCTTGTTTTCTTGTTTAATATTATTGTTTAATGGCAGCAAGCGTACTTTGTTTTAAATAATTGTTGCAGTTTGTTATGTTTTAATTCTATTTGAATAAAAACTTTTTTTGGACAGATCGAAAAAAATGTTTTAGATAAATGTTATAGTAGATAGTATAAGGATTTTATAAATGTTTTATTTTCAAAAATCGATAGAGTAGTTTTCAAAATATTTTGTTTTGAAATTTTTGATCGGTTCCCATTTTGTTATTTGATAAAATAGAAAATAATTGTAACTACAAATGTTTTAGAGAACCAAAAGCAATTAAAAGTTTTTGTATCTTTTAAATATCCCTTAAACTAAGATAGTGATGACGATTTTTCGAAAGACAAAAAAACGCCAATAATTATGAACTGGGTCTCCAAATCAAAAATTTGAAGTAAGAAAAGTTATTTATTTCAATGAGTTATAACTGCCGTTTTCGGGTGCTACAACTTAGTATTAACACCCTATACAGGGTGTCTCACGGTAACCGTCGGATAGAAGTATATCAAGAACTGTAAAAGCTAGAAATTTGAAATTTTGCACATGCGACATGGAGTGTTTAATCTATTAAATAAAAATATTTTCCAAATGGCAGCACTTCCGGAAATACCGGAAGTGAGCATCAACTTCTTTATTTTAAATACAAACCAGGTAATTTTTTTTCACATTCTGATGTGTCACAAAATGTTTAGTAAGTACCTATGCTTAAAATAATCGACGTATTAATTTTGATTGTTGAGAAAAAAAATTTTATTCACTGAAAAATGTCAAAATCTTGTTTAGGAAATAAAATTGAAAATTGAAAGTGGTAAAAGTTAGGGAAATGGGATTTTAGGTTCTCAATGTCAAAAGATTGAGACACAATTGTCTGTCATGGATTATAAAAAATTGCCCGCGGTTACGTGTCTATTTGACGTTATTTCCAGACTTAAGAAAAACTTTTAAAAGTCTCTTTTTTTAAATGGAATGCCTATTTAATTATCGGCCCATTCGATGCAGAAATAAATTTCCTTTAAATTGATATACCATGTTCCTATACCTAAAATCAATGATTACAGAGTTATTTACATTTTTCTAATTAAATTTATAATTACATACTTTACAAAACATGGTTGGCTTTGAAAATTTTCAAAAAATTTTTATTCAAATGTTTCTTATGCTTTTATGATTATTTAAAATTCTATCTATGCAACTTCTTGACTATCCAAGGTCTCTTTCCGCCGAACGAACAGAACTTTCAGGGAAAACATTAAAATATCCCAATACATTGGTTTCTGCAGCGTCATTGGGGACAATTGGCTTTGCCAAATTTCGTGGCGTATTTACTTCGCCCCAATTTAGAAAATTCTTTTCAATCATCCTGATTTTTTGTTCTGTCATTGTAGGTAAATGCGGATATCTATCGTTAAAGTGTTGAGTGATTCTTTATTCAATGGTTAAAGGTTCTGCAGGTCCGAAAAGTAATACGAGCAGACTCGCCATGAATGTAAAACAAATTTAGAATATCAGCGTTTGTATATTCCATATTTCCCAATTAAAAACAAATATTAAGAGCAAAAATCAAAATTCAAACAGATAACACTGATAACAAATGTAAATGTAGCGTAAACTTTCAAACTGATAGCTAACTGACAACTGTCATCATAAGAAACATTTGAATAAAAATTTTTTGAAAATTTTCAAAGCCAACCATGTTTTGTAAAGTATGTAATTATAAATTTAATTAGAAAAATGTAAATAACTCTGTAATCATTGATTTTAGGTATAGGAACATGGTATATCAATTTAAAGGAAATTTATTTCTGCATCGAATGGGCCGATAATTAAATAGGCATTCCATTTAAAAAAAGAGACTTTTAAAAGTTTTTCTTAAGTCTGGAAATAACGTCAAATAGACACGTAACCGCGGGCAATTTTTTATAATCCATGACAGACAATTGTGTCTCAATCTTTTGACATTGAGAACCCAAAATCCCATTTCCCTAACTTTTACCACTTTCGATTTTCAATTTTATTTCCTAAACAAGATTTTGACATTTTTCAGTGAATAAAATTTTTTTTCTCAACAATCAAAATTGATACGCCGATTATTTTAAGCATACTTACTAAACATTTTGTGACACATCAGAATGCGAAAAAAAATTACCTGGTTTGTATTTAAAATAAAGAAGTTGATGCTCACTTCCGGTGTTTCCGGAAGTGCTGCCATTTGGAAAATATTTTTATTTAATAGATTAAACACTCCATGTCGCATGTGCAAAATTTCAAATATCTAGCTTTTACAGTTCTTGATATACTTCTAACCGACGGTCACCGTGAGACACCCTGTATATAAACCTCTCTGGCTTGTTTTCATCTACTGTTGCAAATACGGCCTATACCATTTGGCCGTACTATACTACAATGTATCTACATCTTAAAAGGTTTTTGAATTGTTTCATATACACTAAACCTCTTCCGCCTTACGGCACTATATTGCTATGTGTAGTGTACTTGACATAATGTACCTACTATTATGACAATGGCAGTTAATTTTTAAATCAATTCAGAAACATAAACGAGGGCATGTTATATAAAGTTTTAAGGTTTTTAAGTGTCCATCTTAACTTTAGCCATATACTGAGTCACAGATTCATTGCTTCTTTTCAGTCCGAAAAATTCAACCATTAGCAACCTTAGCCATTGGACACTTGACTGTTTATGTACACACACCAGTTTATCCGAAATGTTCTTTGAGTTGTCCAATGACAACACAAGACCAAAGATTTAGGTAAACAGCTATCCCGCTATCAAGGCAACCGCCTTGACGTTATTCTTCTTCCACTGACGATACTTATCGGCTTCTGCAGCCGCAGGGCACACTTCCGTACGATCGAGAATGTCCGTATAACTGCAAATTGTTCAAAATGAAACTTCATTTCTCACTTCCATTTCGACAAGTTGTTGGGTCCGGTGAGTTTGTCAATTTTTACAACAGGATCGATATTTGCGTACTCGTTATGTAAAGCATGCGAGCCCATAACCTTTTGGTTAGTCCATCGGCAGATAGCATAGAACGTGCTGATTCTACAGTCGTCCGCAGCACCGTTCTGTTGTGGACCGTATAGAGTTGATAACAAAGAGAGTGATCCCTCTGTCATTCAAAAGCTTCTTCACTGTACATAGTGCAGTCCCTTTCCCTCCATCACATATGAAGTATTTCACCAAGTCACCCGCTTTGGCAGTTTCATTAAGAAATATTTCGACACACTTCGCGACTTCATTCTTATTCTTGATAATTCGTCGAGGCTTGGTGTACCTAATCGTCTTTGAATAACACAAAATACTTGTCACCATTGAATCTAGGTTCACTCATAGGAACATTTACATTCGCATTCGTGGTTCGGTTTGAACGTGTTTGGAAAGATTTGACATGGGACTTGCCCAGAACGCAGCCATCGCCAAAATCTGTCTTATCCCCGACGAATTGGAATCCCAATTTCTGGAGTACAATTTTCACAAGTTGCTTGTCTTCATGCCAAATTTCCAGGGAATCCCTTGTAGTCGCAAGATTGACACTCATTAAAGCTTTTGGTGGAATTATTCTCATATTTACAGAATCGACCAGATTTCTGTACCGACCAACCTCCCATTTCTCATAAGTTTCCCTGATGAGCCGCTTAGGATACAGTCCACTCCACACATCGATCCTTTAGTAAAGGAATTACTAAATGGGCACACAGTTCATCAATCCTTATCGATTTCGACTTCTGCGAAAAGTTAATCTTGATCATCATCAACGTATGCTTCCTCAAGTTGTGTTTTAGGAACCTCCACTGTGAGAACTGTTTATACAGTTTTCATTCTGGAAAGCCACCAATCATCTATTCCACGTGCCTTATTGTGGCATGAATCTTTCAAATCATTCACATTGCTTAATTGTTTGTTTGTTTGTTTGTTATGTTATGTTTACTAAAGCACAAAATTGCAGGCTTATCAATCATTAACAAATACAAGTATGTACTATTTAGATTATTAAATGTGTTTCCAGTCGTAATTAGATCAAAAATGGATTATAGCTGGGCATTTCGTTTGAATAACTTTCCGGGAATCGTTTCAAATTTATTTTCCCATAAGTTATCAGTAGGTTATACTAATCTGCTGAAGGTCACCACATTAAAGTTTCGAATATGTAAACAAAACGAACTAAGTGAACTTTTAGGTGATACGTCTTAAGACACCAGAAATGTTGCCTACAAACCACACACTTACCTTAATATTTTCGGTAGCAAGGAACTCCTTATATCCCCATTCGTATGTTACGGTATCATTAACAATGTCAATTTTTGCGGGAATAACTAAATTTCTGCCAAAAACTTGCCCGATATAAGTTGTTACTCCTTCAGAATTAATACCACCCGGCAAAGCATCTTGTGGAATCTTTCCGTCAAATTCCCTCCAGTAGTACCCTTAAAATTCCGCAGCGTTGTAATATACCTATGCGAAGTTAAATAAACATGACTCACCTGATTCATATTCCGATTCCAGAGGAAAAGCGGGACTTAAATCAATGAAATAACACAAGAGAATCACAGCATAATACAGCATTGTTCGACTTTAAATGGTAACGTTTTACTAATTACAAAATGAAACTGGTATTTGTAAGATAGCGTGTGCGTCACTTATAAATATTTCATGAGGTCAAAAGGAGTACCGGACTGTTTGTATTTTTCTCCTATACGAGAAAATCCCGTTTACGTTTAATTCGTAGTACTTACCATAACAAATTGCTTTGAATCGCGCATGTGCTTCAAATTTGTGCAAATTATCTTGGTATGTTTTCGATGTGTGGTCATTTTGTTTTGAAACAGTGCGTAAGTTATACCTTTGAATATGAAAAGTGTTCATAGTCGTCAATAAATTCCCAATCGGCTTTTCCTAACTTTCATATCTGGCAAGATTGTTGTCTTCTATAAATCAGGTGTTTGTGGCCGGAAATTTGTCGGTATTACCACATTATATGGATAATGGTTTTATTACCTACGTCTAATGACAATAAAGCGTAACTCAATTATCTTGGTATTCCCACATTTTTAAGCGTTTCATTTATTGTACTTAATCCCATAATGCAAATTTTTGAAATTACTCATAGCTATCACTAGCATAGGAAAACAAAAGATAAAGCTCGTTTAGTATAGCAAACCATTGTTGACGCTCTTCTTTGTGTTAGTAACTATAACTATAACTATTAGGGTCAGAGACATTAATACAAAGAACGATGTGTTTATTTAATTACTTACTTTAACAATTATTCTTGACTTCGTGTTTCATTACGAAATTCGTATAAGAAAATAAAACGAGTGAAGACTCCGTAACATATGGTCCTCGAGGCGATGCGTATGTACCTAAGCGAAATAAGTGTGTAAAATAACAGTATGAATTAATTAAGAATCGAAACTTTGGTAGGACTTTACTTTAGCTGGTATGACCGATTTGGACAGTTCATACCTATATCGACTGGAAATCGTCTCCCTGAGTACGAAAAAATAGGTCATTTTTGAAAGGGAACGTTCCGTTATTGTATAGAGTTTTTAAGTTATAATGCTTTCTCTATGGGAAAATTTCATTTTCCGAATCTAACCTAAATGGCGCTAGCTCTAGCACTAACCTAACCTAACCTACGTTGCCTTTTAAAATCACCTATTTTTTCGTGCTCAGGAGATGATTTCCAGTCGACATAGGTATATGAACTGTCCAAATGGGTCATACCAGCTATTGAGCCAAAACTTTCACTACTATCGGAGTAAAAATGCAAGGCCTCTGACTTTAGAAGCTTGTATCTCAGTAATTAGCAATCATAATTTAATGAAATAAAGTGCATTTAAAAGATCATTTATTCCTACAAAAAGGTGTACAGTTTTAGATTTTTGCAACACATCGTTAATTTTCTGTATCAGTGTATGTGAGAAAAAGCGCTAATTATGACTGAAATCGCACAAGCGCTCCACTTTAAAAATTAATTACGGCTATATTATTGAAACTGAGTGGTAGATACTTATATATTTGAAAAATGTATACTTTTTTGTCAATGTGAGATGCTTTTGAGGCCAATTGGTTTATTAGTCTTAAAGCTATAATGAAAAAACGACATCTTATGTAACTCAGTACCTGAACGTTCGATATTAACAATTTGACAGTAACATAACAAGGTTAAAGCAATTATACTGTGGTCTAACACGATTCACAAAAATAATGTCATTATACATCGTTTTTTTTAAAAGAAATTTTGAAAAAAGGATGCATGCACCAGTTGGAGGGGAGAAGCGCGGCCGCGCGGGGCAGCTGTTGTCGTACACTATTGCTGTAAAGCGCATGGTTTTGTACAATGCAAAAGAATAATCACATTGTTGTGGGTTGCCGCTCGCTGCTTACGATGTGGTAGATTACCTCTCGCGGGAATATGTGCGTCTTTCTTTCGCGATAAACAACACATTTTACTTGGAATTACAAGAAAACAAATTTTATTTTCAATAAGAGAATAATGCAGTTAGATTTAAGTAATATCAAATTTAGCATTTAAAACAAGAATTTTTTCTTTAACTTCCGTAAATTGCGAAATAGCACATTTTCGGTTAGGGCTTATAAAACCAGTTAATCATATGAATAATCAATATTTATTGGCTGTCGACTTTTCAGAAGTATGTGTGCTACAACATTTGTAAATTTGGTAACAATTTATGAAACAATAACAATTTTATGATAAGTTAAAACTGACCGTCAGCCAGGAAAATACTACATACAGCGTTTTTATTGCTGTTAATTAAAATAAAAGTTAAACAACTGATTCTAGCATTTTGCTTTTTACACATGTTAAACATATATAAATGACTAATGTACTGCCCAAAAATGAAGAAATTTCACCCCTCAGTTTTTTTGTTATGATCACTTAAAGTCAGAGGCCTTGCATTTTTACTCCGATAGTAGACCCAAATCTACACAGTAATTATGTTGATTTAGTTATACCTGAAGCACTCCTTTACTTACAAAGAGTCACGTATGAAAATGATCAAGGACATACGAAATTTGAAACCTTATCTATCACCGATTATGGATTCAAACCAGTTTTTCCAATTGTTAGCAACATTTCTTAAATATCTAGTTTCTCTTCTTTGATTGTTTACACAATGGCAACCCCTCAAGGAATTTTAAAAGGAACTACCCGAACAAAAACTCCGTTAATTAAAAGTTCAATTTATTCTTTTTTATAAATTCGTAATTGAAGCGCAATCCAAGGTCGAATGCTTGCCGTTAAGCAATTCACCCCAAATTTATTGTCATACAAGGAAGGCCCATAATCTTGAATCAAAGGATAATGCTCGGTATTGGTGTTTAATGTGTTTGGTAAACAGGTGAAGATGGAGATGGATAATTTTATATAATTTATAAGAGGATGTGCGTGCGTCGCTATGCCTTATTGTTGGCAGTCTACGAGACGAAACAGGAGAGAACATTGCATTATCAACGCAGGCGAGGGAAGGAGGTTAACGGAGTGGGGGAAACTTGTAATTTTGTTCATAACTTAACATCAAACCGTCGCAGAATCAAAGATTCTTTGGCAGATTAACGTGCAAAGGTATGAAGACACCAAATTTGAACACATAACTGACCAGCCAGCGCAAAGGAGGTAATGTAATGGCTCTTCTGTCGCGTTTTCTGTTATCCCCCCCCATCACTATAAGCTTCTCTTCTGTTTATCTTTAACTTTACTCAACTCTTAGTTGGCAGTAGATTCAAACTCCCCATACACATGATGCGTCGTTTGACGTGAAATCTATTCCACACTCCACCCCCTTTCGTAAAAACATTTTTACAATGGCTTAAGAGCTACTAACAAACATAAAATACAAATGACAACTATAGAGTAAGTGAACATGTAAATACTGACAGCATTCTACAAAAGTTCAGTAGTAATTACATACCGTGCCATGGAACTTGCGGTCAAGACGATTTTTAATTAAATGCAGTGGGACTTGCGGTCAATTTTATTTTCGCAGTGGAACTTGCGGTCACCTTATGGTGATCCAAGACTATTCCTCGGTCGCTTGTGTCTAACTTTAGAGGATGTGGATCCAGGTAATCAACGTAAATTTATATGTATAATAAGCGAAGTATAAACTACTTGGGTATTAATGTTTAGATGAAATTAAAAGAATTCAAGAAAATCAAACTCAGTTAGAAACATTTATGACAGATATCTTCAATTTTGGTATGTATCGTGTAAAGAAATTAAGAAAAGATAGAATGTTGGTAACAAAATTTTTGATAATTTATCAATGCGTATGAATTTATCAATGAACGCTGAATCTGAATCTCAGCAATATAGAATTGTAACACCTACAATATTGCCCCTATTGCAGATATTTTCTCACATTATTAACGATGATGATGATAGGCAAAAAATAGATAATGAGTGGAGAGGACTGACTTTCTATGATTTATCATCTGACAAAATATCAGAAATTCAGAAGATACATTTTGGGGTAATTTATTAAAACTATGAAACAACGAAGTAATTATGTTAATCACGCACCAACAAAAACTTTGATGCAAAATTTCACACAAGCTATGCACGATTTTAAAAATTCAGAATGTGAAACTATGCGATTCCAGAGTTATCTCAATCGGGGTAATTTTTTTTTAATTTAAGGAATGTGTCTTGAGCAATGTAGATACCTACCAATATATTTAATAAAAGTGTATTTTCTTGTAGGTATTTCAAAAGGTATTTAAAAATTCAGAATGTGAAACTATGCGATTCCAGAGTTATCTCAATCGGGGTAATTTTTTTTTAATTTAAGGAATATATTTAATAAAAGTGTATTTTCTTGTAGGTATTTCATTTTTTAATATTTCTAAATTACTATTGTATTCCTATTTCTATTCATTCCAGGAAGATACTAATACTATAATTCTGGCATCGATGTACCTACTATATTGTAATATTCAGCATTTGGTAACGCTGATGTGTTCTAATGTTGTGAGTGTATTATGTATTTGCGTTTGAGTGTATGTGGACGAGTTAGAGGTGTCACATGAGTGTTTTATGTTTGTAATGGACTTTCTGTGATATTTTGTTGTGTAGCAACATACTTTCAGTTTGTGAAGGGAGATTTGAGTGTTGTGTTTCATTTGGTGTTTGAGTGGTATTAGTTGAACGTGTGTGTTGTGGTTCTGAATGATGTGCGATATTTTCCGTTATGTTTAGAAATTTTCTAACTATATAGTGCCTGCATTTTGTAATTGCATGTATACATTTTTATCTAAGCTTAAGATGTGTACACTGTGGTGTATTTTTTATGGTATAAATCGCCAGTTGCACTAAGAACAATGGGTATACTGTAAGAGCAGTTCCTATTTGCCATTGCTCCTGAGCTATATCAGTATATTTGTGATGTTGCCTATGTATTGACTAAATTGTTTGTGTTAGGCTGTTATGTATCTATATGCTTTTTGTGTTTTATCTATTCGGCCTATTGTGATACAATGTATTATTATATGTAATTATACGTGCAATTATAAGGTGACTGCAAGTCCCACTGCATTTAATTAAAAATCTACTTGACCGCAAGTCCCACGACCGCAACTCCCACCAACTCTTGCATGCATAGTATTCGTATAAAATAAATTCAAAAACAAATTTAATCTTGATATCTGGCTGTTTTTTTTATGTTGCGTTGCGGATGCTGGTTCTAGTATGAAGATGACCGCCCTGATGTAGGATGTAAATTAGCTGCTTTGTTTGGAAACTAAGGTTTACGTTGGTATTCTTTATAATTATAGCAAATCTCGATACATTATTAATTACTTCCCGAGAGTTTGAACTTGATTTAATGACAGAACTACATCAGTTATCATTTGGTTAAATGATGATTCAAATAAATCATCAATGATTTCAAGGTGGTTGCAAAGTGCCGAAAATTTCAAACCGAGTGAAAATAACTACCTAACTTTTACGCCTATGAACTCGCAGAAGAGAAAACCGAAAAAGAGTGTCAAAACTGAAGAAACCTTCGTCAAAGAAGAGGTAGATGCTGCTGAGGCATTAACAGTTTGTCCAATGCTAACTACTCAACCATGTGATATACGAGAACGCTCCATCAAAGGATTTTATTGTGATAATTACTTTAGTACGTTTAAACTTCTGCAATATTTTTTCCAACATAATTGGCATACAAAGTTGACTATAAAAGGTAATTAATTTTACAACAAATTAAATTAAAATCAGATTTCCGTTAATATGGATTTATAACCACTTGACAATCGTTAGAATCATTTCTATTTGAGATGCTGGGGTTATATGAAAGTATTTGAAAGGCTGCATGTTGAGTTCCTTTCCCATCCTTCGGAATGTGTAGTGTTGTTTGCTTTGTGCCGTTAAAAACTTTTCCGAGTGCAAGTTCATCATCCAGTTGTATTCGTCCAATATAGATATCCGCATTCTCTCCATAACCTCCCCTAATTAAATGCTTGCCTTCTAATTGACTAATGTAACCGTTTCCAGTACTGAGCCACTGAAATTGTTCGGGATATCTTGCACAAAGTATCTAAAAAAAGCTTAGCTACAGAAGGTTGAAATCAAGTTGGAAAATATAAGTACTACCAAGCCCGTCTCAACTTTTCCCCTATAAGAGAGTATTACTAGACAGATAAGAAAAGCTATAACATAATGACTGCAAGTCACTATATTGTTTAAAAATTCAATAATTTAAAAATAGCAATCAGTATAGCGATATGTCAAAACTTGACGGATTTGTCCATAGGTGACGTTATCATAGATAGATCGATATTTACATTTACATTAAATCCATGGTGAAAGTTAGGGGCTCACAAAAAGGGTAGTAATTGAATTAATAAAACAACTTAAGGGGAGGTTTTAAGTTGTTTTATTAATTACATTTACATTTTTATTATCCGTTTTTTAAATTAATTTTGAATTGTGAACTTGTGTTAAATTTTATTTCTTTTTTATAGGTTATCCACTCCCTTTTGATTATTCTACAATTTCTTTAGTTATTAATTATGTACAGCGTCTCTTACAGGTTATGCGCTGGTATTGTATAAGACCATTGTTTTACATTTACTTATGTTGAGCGATATTAAGCTAACGATAATAAATTGATCTGTGCCATAGGTTGAGAAGAGGATTCCGGAACTCGATTTATCTGAATCATTTACTTTACTATTTTAAATTAAATACTGGCTGGATTATATGACTTGCAATGTCCAAGCAGGTTTACATTAGTCAACCCACCCCACATGCTATTTATACGTTCTTTCAATTCAGGTACAGACACCAGTAATTAAGGTACCTATATTAATAAATAGATAGCCACTCTCTTTTGATTATCCTACATCTACTTATCGATTACGTGTTGAGTAATGCTTTACTGTTTTTTTTCAAATTTATTTTTTAATTACAAATTCATACCTACAACACCACCTATTTAACAGTAGACTGTACCACTACAATTAAGTGCTTAACAAAAAGTCATTTTTTGGGACAAGTTTTTTTTCATTTTTGCCTTCTCTATCATTCCTAACATTTTTACTCGAAATTGGGATGGACCCGGATACTAAACCATTACCCTAGAATGTAAATTGCCTGCTATGCTACATTACCCTTTGTTTGGGAATTAAGGTTTACCTTGGTATTATTTATAGTAAATCTCGGTATTATCATTAATTACTTATCGAGAGTTTGAACCAAATTTAATTATTGAACTAAGTACATTAGTTATCATTTGGTTAAATGACGATTCAAATAAGCTATCAATGATTTCAAGGTGGTTGGAAAGTGCCGAACATTTCAAACCGAGTTAAAATAACTACTTAACTTGGACGCTGATGAACTTGCAGAAAAGAAAAATGAAAAAGAGTGCCAAAACTGAAGAAACCCACGACAAAGAAGAGTTAGATGCTGCCGAGGCATTAACCAGTTTGGCCAATGCTAACCACTCAACCATGTGATATAAGAGAACGCCATAAATGGATTTTATTGTGATATTTACTTTAGTACAATTTGCTCTCAGTGGCATTGTGGGAAAATAGTTATATTGTATGAATGAATGAACACATTGCCGAACGTAGATTGTTAATAGTGATATACCTACTTGATATACCTACTATTGATGCTACTATTGTATACAGCATTAAACATTTTGTTTAAACTTCTGCAATATTTTTTCCAACATAATTAATTGGCATAAGTTGGACTGGATTGCGTTGCGTTACAAACTTAAAAGGTAATTAATTTTAAAATAAATTAAACTAAAAACAGATTTCTGTTAATATACGTTTACAACCACTTGACAATCGTTAGAATCTTTTCTATTTGAGATGCTAGGGTTATAAGCAAGTATTTGGAAGGCTGCATGTTGAGTTCCTTTTCCATCCTTCGGAATGTGTAGTGTTGATTGATATGTGTTGTTAAAAACTTTTCCGAGAGCAAGTTCATCATCCAATTGTATTCGTCCAATATAGATATCCGCATTCTCTCCATACCCTCCCCTAACTAAATGCTTGCCTTTTAATTCTTTAAGGTAACCGTTTCCACTACTGAGCCACTGAAATTGTTCGGGATATCTTGCACAGAGTATCTAAAAAAAGTTTTGCTACAGGAGATAGAAATCAAATTGGAAAATATAAATAAGTACTTCAGGTGATTCGAAATAATTATTATTTATCTACTTTTTGATGAACAACAAGTGCGTTCTGTTCTATAGTAAAAGTGATTCAATCATTGGATTACCTAAGTGTTTGAATATAAAATGCAAAGCGTAAGATTAATAAATAATAAGCAATGATCATAGTTCTACTAATCAATTACACTTTACTCTTTCTTAAATTGATATGGCTAAATTACATCAGAAAGTAATGGAAATATAGCATTTTCATGCGAGCGGATAAAGGACAATTTACAATAGAAATTTTGTAGATTGCACAGGAAATCGCTTGAATAAATGGCATGTTTATTGTAGTTTATGACTGGGTAAGTGACTCCCAAAAGCTATTGCTTAGTAATATTGTTCCATGGACGTACAATATTTAATAATATATGAAAATTCTGGCAAGTATTACCACGAGACTCAGCGCCGGTTTATACATTACGCACGTGCGTAGGACCCGGGCGTGCGTAGGGCTCGGAAAAATCTAAAGTTTTAAGTTTATTAATTATAGGTATAGCGCAATGAATGTATTTAATATTAAGGAATTAAGGTGTATTTATTTCACTCACGACTTCCCTTCAGAATAAATACTATAAGATACAACAATCTTAAAGAACAAGAAAGTCAAAATCTCAAAAGAAGGTATAATAATAAGAACAATAAACACCCTTTAACACGTTTGAGATTAAAGTTTATTACTGGTCATATATTTAAAAACAGTGTCTTGCAGATTAAACATTTCCTCGTCCCTTTCTAAGTAAATAATCTTTGCACTTAATTATGCCGACACAAGGGGGTTTCTGAATCAGGGGCGTAACTATCATGGTAATTATCAGCTCCGCGGAACCCGGACCTGTGATCTATGGGACCCGGATGTTACGGCACTAATATTTGTATTTTCGTAAACATTCCTCTTAAATTGCTGAAAACGTATTTAAAAAAATTGCAAACTGTAAATTTTATTTCCCATCAAGTTAACAATAATGTGAAACATTCCAATTATGGAACAAAATTTTTATTGCCATAATTTCCGGCCTACACTTCGTTTACGTGCGGTGTTGTTTGTACTCGTACCAACCATAAATAAAGACAGATGCGCCGTATTTATTGTATTTCATAAGCTTCTTGAGAATTCAGACTTGCCATTTTCATCTTATGAAGCTATTTAAAATATATTAGTCTGAATGATTCTCATTTTGATCGTCTCAAAAGCAACGGAGGTCGAAAAAATTATAGATTGGATTGTAGATATCAAATTCGAAGTTTGGTGGGTGGTGATGGTGGGGGCCCAATGTTACTTAGTGCGTACTACTAAATGACATGTAAAACCGGCACTGACGAGACTCCCTCGTACCAAAAAACTGCAAGTTTATCTTATAAAAAAAATGAGTGCCGCCATTTTAGCTTATTCACACGGTGTGAATGAAAACAATTCTATTGATATATGTATGTACTATACAGGGTGATTCATGAAGAAACTTCGGGAGGTGAATCTACATCTTAAAATAAGAAAAAAGTTCATATCAACATAGGTCCGGAATTGCTTCGTTAGAGCGAGTTACAGCTAGCGAAAGATTTCGCTCGGATAACCTGTAGCTACAGTAATTTTTAAGATATCCAGAGAAATAATCAAAACTTAGTCTCGAAAAACATGTTTATACGTTTTTTTAATACAATATTGTAAAGTGTTTTTCGGGAAAAGAAGAAACAGCTGCTGCATGTAAATTTTGTTTGATGTATTCTTAGCACTCAAAACACGTTTAATAGTCTGGAATCAGCACCACTAAAATAGTTGAATTTATAGATTTTTCTCTTCTGTAGGCTTTGACATGAACTTTGACAGCAGTGCCGTTTTTAAAAAAAATTATGCTAACAGGGAACCCCCCTTTTAAAACGTATGTATTGGTACATACTTTACTCAAAATTTAATAGTCTAGACTCTAGAACGTTTTATCCAGCGCTCGTCTCGGTGGATGGAAAAAACACTGTATATTCTTATTTCACTGAAAATAAGGCCATTAAAAAGGTTTCCAGTTTAATTGTTTCAGGTTTTGAAATTTTCCACCCTGTCTACTGACTATTAATAAAATAAGAACACTAAAAACTTGTTTAACAGAACTTGTAAAAATGGTAAATTTCGTGATCAGTCTGAAATTTGAGAGGTCGAACGACCACTTAGGGCTAAGTAAGATAGTTATTTCAATTGTAACGATCCAGATCTTCTTTATGGACGCTTTTCTAACACTTTAGGTTGTTTTCGAAAAATATGAAGATAAAAATTCGCTATCAACTTCAAAATTGTTCTAACATTTCTTTTAGATAATCTAGCACAATTGGTGCACAATTTGATCCCAACTGAATATCGTTGGAGGAGCTTAGCAATGCAAATGCAATTTAGATTCTAAAGTTCCATTGAAAGGTCGTATAGGTAAGGGATAAAAATAAGCTGAACGCATAATGATGTTTTGTTTTCTTTATTCGTCAAATGTATGAGCTTCTGTCATAATTTTCTACAATTTTCTTGACCTTAGTTATTTGAAGCTTATACTGACCAATATTGTGAAAAAAGTAAACTTTTGCGATTTAAAATAGCGGAAAAACCAAAAACCTTACAATACCACGTACATATGTACGTTCAATTAGAATTTTTAATCAGTAACTGTGCGACGTAGCTCTCTTTTGCAAACCACTTAAAAGCTGGTGTTCTGCACATTGATACCCGAAACAGCGAGACTTCAAAGAACTCTTTCCAATGAACACGACTCCAGTATAAAAAATTGAAGGGAAACGAAGACCAAGAAGGAAGATCTCTTGCGCCATATACAGTTCCGAGAGTCGTAACTCTTACACCTGATAAGAGTAGGGCAACCTATACCTGTCCTTTTCCGTAGGGAACGCAAACAGGGAGAAACTGGATACTAGCAACCACGATTATAAATCAAACAAAAATGAAACGAGCGCAGGAATGGATGGAGTTTTCCCAGCAAACCATACATGCTCTTTATAGCTACTGTAGTATTATAATATGTGCCTATATCTCGGAAAGAATAAAGGTGGTATTTATACCAAAGTAAAGTGGCAAATCATACAACCAGGCGAAATATTTGAGGCATCACATCGTTTCAACGGCAAGGATTATGTTATGGACAAAATCTTAGCACCTTAGATCTTAAAAGTGAACCAAACTATACCAACTAAGTCATGGTAGTGAACACAATGAAAGAAATGCTCTCATTTCAATACGTACCTTTTCAAAATTAAAGGTAGCATTTGATATCTACTCTCTAAGAATCGATCAACAATAGCATAAAAGACATCGACATCCATCTGGAAGTTGCCAGGTGGATAAGCTGTATGTTGGAGGACAGAAACGTCTTCGCTGCTATCAATGAGAATACTGTGGGGGTACGAGACATGGGTTGTGGTAACTTCATTGTGGACGACATGAGCTCCATAGAGTAGGGGTAACAATAAGATACGCAAACGACATAACTGTTATAGTTCCTTAAAGTTTGAAAGCATTGTATGGGAAAAGAGTCAAGAAGTTGTCAAATTGAAACAAAGATGCAGTGAGAAAGGGCTGCCGTTAAACTCCACAAAAACCTCCCTAATCCTATTTTCAAGCAAAATGGTACCATGGAAAAAAAGCGGTTTCTCTATAGAACGCCCCATCGCAAGTACCTAGGAGTAACCATAGACAAGACTTTGACAGGATGATGCAAACCTGTAGTTACATAATGGAGTATTAAGGTGGTGCAGGAGCATTGAAACATAAGAATACTGGATAAAACTAAACAGGGTATAAGATTTGGGTCTAGGACAAGTCAGCGCCGCCGACTGATCGCGGCCGATTCATCGCGGCCATCTCATCGCCGAGCCATCTCAGCGCCGCCCAACTCATCGCCGGCCAACTCATCGCCGACCCATCTCTTTAAAATTAAAAATTGTTAGTAGTGGAACAACATAGCATACAAAAAGCCGCGTAGTGGCAATCTATGTTTAAGTTTAGCATTTTTTTTTCTTCCAAATTTTGTTTAGTGTTGCCATTTTGTATCAATTTAAAAAATATATACTAAACCTGCAAATAACCTAGGCGCTTTAATGGCAATCTACGTTTAAGTTTAGTATTACTTTTATTTCCAAACTTTTTATATAAAATGAATGTTAATATCACGTAAGTATTATTCATTGTCTATTAACGCTATCATTATCGATTTAAAGCTGATTTTATCAATTGATTAAGATTTAAGGGAATATTAATGTAATATCTTGATGATCGGTGTTGGTATTTATACAAACAAGTAAGAGGATAGGTAAAAATGTGCTGAATTTATCGAAAATAAAATCGGCGATGAGTTGGCCGGCGCTGAGATGGCTCGGCGATGAGATGGCTCGGCGATGAGATGGCCGCGATGAATCGGCTGCGATGAGTCGGCAGCGCTGACTTGTCCCATTCCGTAAGATTTAGCCTGTTTAGGTATAAGATGGGCGATAGCCACAACGCCCACAACTACTTGGGAGACCTTTGTAAGCGTACCTAGTACTGTCTTTATACTTAATGGTTGAGGTAGAAGTTCCAAAGGCAGTGGCGTAACAATAGGATGGCAGTACGGGCAAAATGCCACGGACCCTCTGCCGGGGGGCCCCCATTCCGAGAAATTATAAAATCCATAAATGACCAAAATATTTTTCTGAATATGTAGCGTGGACAAGAATATGATGATCCTTATAACATGAAAGAGTTTATGAAAATGCCAAAAAAATGTGCTACAAATTTATAATTTTTCAGGGTATAGTATCAAAAGATAGAATATACATATTTGAAAACTTGCTGATTTATTAATTATAAAGATTCATTATATTTCTTCAAGCTTTCCTGAAGTGTGCACTGGATTTCTGTTATATTTAACCATTCCTGTGACTACGGCTAGTGCCGAGCGATTATTTTCAAAATTGAAATTGATAAAAACTTATTTAAGAAATTGTATGGGACAAGAAAGGTTCAGCAACTTAGGTATTCTATCCATCGAACATTCCATGGCCCGAAATTTGAACTTTGACACTTTTGTTGAACAGAAAGCCCGAAAAAAGGTATATTGATATTAAAATTTTGTACGAAAACAAAAATTATAATTTCTGTCCAATACGCTCTTTAAATTAAAAGATACTAGAAAATCAACTAATTATAATAGCGTAGTGATTTATTAAAATTAAATTTATTAAAAATTAAAAACTATAACTGTCATGTTTGTTGCTTTCGCACAGAAAACACCCTGTGTTCATTAGGCATATTGAATTAGATTGAAATATTACTCTTGAAATATAAATACGTTGTTGAATAGTTTTCTCTATCACAGATCATAATACCGCATTAGTATAAAGGGCCGAAGGTTCCGCGTTTTCCTTGAAATTACTTTACAAGAGGAAACCACATAGAGAGTTATCTTTAGAGAGCGATCAAGGTATTGTTCTGTGGTAACTGGAGGAAAGCTCCGATGATTACCTTCCAGAAGAAAATAAACCATCGTCTGGATCCAAGTTAAGGGAACAAACTTGAATCTGAAATCTAGGACTAAAATATCATAAATCGTTAATTGTTTGTTACTGTAGGTGGAGGATTATGATCAAGACGTTTCTTGTAGAGTAGACTAATATTGTTTGAAAGAGAGGTAAGCATTCATTTAATGAAGGAATGACTAAATGGGCGGCCAATATTTTTGTAATAATTTTTCTGAGTAGAGTACATCAACGATACTAAAGTTAACGGTGGAGCCGCACACATAAAATTCCACAAAGAGAGCCGTAATAAATTGTCGTACTCCTGGGTGCATATCTACTGATTTTAGCACTATACGTCTTCATAGGGGGAAGGTTAACTTTGATCATGGCGTATGCTTCCTCCAATTGAGTTTTAGGAACCTCCACTGTGGAAACGATTATAAATTTTATATCATTGTGACATGGAACTTTCAAGCGATTCACATTGCTTAATTGTTTGTTTATTTGTTGTAAAACAGTTACGTTTACTAAAAGCACAAAAGTGCAGGCTTATCAATCATTAGCAAATACAAATAGATTATTAAGTTTGTTTTCAATCCTAATTAGATCAAAAATTGATTACAGCTGATCATTCCGTTTGAATAACTTTCTTGGAATCGTTTCAAATTATTTTTTCCATAAGTTATCAATAGGTTATACCCATTGACTTTATACAGTTAAGTATACTAATCTGCTGAAGGTCACCACGAAAAGTCTCGAATATGTCAATAAAACTAGGGAAACTCTTAGGTAATAAAACACCTGCAATGCTGCCTACAAAGTATAAACTTATTACTTACCTTAATATATTCAGTAGCACGGAACTCTTGGTATCCCCATTCATATGTTACGGTACCTTTAACAATGTCAATTTTTGCGGGAATAACTAAATTTCTGGCATAAACTTGTCCGATATAAGTTGTGACTCCACCAGAATTAATACCACCTGGCAGAGCATCGTGTGGAATCATCTTCCCGTCAAATTCCCTCCAGTAGTACCCTTAAAATTTCGCTGTCATGTAACATAATGCGACGTTCAATAAACATTACTCACCTGCTTCATTTTCCGATTCCATAACAAAAGCGCCGGCACTTAAATCAATAAAATAACACAAAACAATCACAACATAATACCGCATTGTTCGACTTTAGATGGTAAATTACTACTAATTTATTTACAAAATGAAACTGGTATTTCTAAGATAATGTGTAGCGTCACATATTTCGTGAGGTCAAAAGGAGTACCGGACTGTCTATATTTCTCATATAAGAGAAAATCAAGTTTACTTTAATTAGTAGTACCATATCAAATCGTTTTGAATCGCGCATGTGCTTCAGATTTGTATAAATTTTCTTGGTACTTTTGCATATTTTCGATGGGTGGGTGGTCATTTTGTTTTGCGTAAGTTATACTTTTGAATATAAAAACAATATTATAATCAAAGTATCCAGTACTCGTCAATGCTAACTTTCATATCTGGCAAGATTGTTGTCTATAAGTCAGGTTTTTGTGGTCCGAAATTTGTCGGTATTACCACATTATATGGGTAGGTACTTAATGGTTTTATTACGTGCGGATCGCAATTATTTTTAGTCATTTGGTATTCCCACATTTTTAAGCGATTCATATTAATTGTAATCCCATAATGCAAATTTTTTTAATTACTTATAGGGGTCTCATATCGCTTACACTAGCACCCGTTTGACATACCAGAAGGGATGAAAATCAAAGGGAAAAAAAGTTAATATTGTGTAGGATCATTGTATTCCTTTAGTGAGTGACATTTCTGAGTGTATTATGTCTTACAAAATACAGGGTGTCTCACGGTGACCGTCGGTTAGAAGTATATCAAGAACTGTAAAAGCTAGAAATTTGAAATTTTGCACATGAGATATGCCGTGTTTAATCTAGTGCTGTCAAACCGTTACGATTTTTAACCGGTTAACCGTTCAAAGAAAAACCGGTTAACCGGAGTAACCGGACTGACCGGAGTAACCGGACTGTCCGGATTGACCGGTTAAAATGGTTATAACCGGTGCACTTTGACCGGTTAACCGGAGTGTCCGGACTGACCGGTTAAAATGGTTATAACCATTGCACTTTCACGTTTGACCGGTTAAAATGTATATTGTAACCGGTTAACCGGAGTGTCCGGACTGACCGGTTAAAATGGTTATAACCATTACACTTTGACGTTTGACCGGTTAAAATGTATATTGTAACCGGGTAACCGGAGTGTCCGGACTGACCGGTTAAAATGGTTATAACCGTTGCCCTTTGACCGGTAAAAATACATATTGTAACCGGTTAACCGCAGTGTCCGGACTGACCGGTTAAAATGGTTATAACTAACCATTACACTTTGACCGGTTAAAATGTATATTGTAACCGGTTAAATTGGTTATACATAATTATAGCCATTGCACGTTGACCGATAAAAATGAATATCGTAACCGGTTAACCGGGTAAAATTGACAAGACTCAAAACTATATACAGGTTTGATTCTTTATTCTTTCAATTTAACAAACGAATTGGTAATTTCCGTTAGTTATTATTTATTAATAAAAAATAGTTATTTACATATGAGTACGGTAAATCAAGGTTTACGTTAACGAGTGAGATGTTTATTTCGAAACGAGTAACGTAATCTGATTTAACGTACAAATATTGTAAAACATTTTATTTCATACTGGCCATAGATTCATTTCTTAAGAGTTTTTCTATTAACTTTATATAAAATTTGACGTTTCCAAAGTCATGTCACTTTATGTTGCTATGGCAACCTTTGTATTCGGGTACAAAATTTCTAGTACGGTAAAATTTCATTTACCAGACTCGTATGAGTAAACTATTGCTATAATTAAATAGTATGTAGATTTTTAAAAGTTTCTTTTTTATTACTACTAAGTAAAATAGACGCTCTTATTACTACAGCATAGGGCGTTGCTTACAGCCTACTTTCAAATAGGCATAGGTTTTAAGTGCAGTTTTAATCAATAATAGATAAAAAGCATTAATAACTACAAAACCGCTAAAGATAGGTATAAGGATACCTATATAGATTATCTGCATATTGTTTTAAAAAATTAAAAATAACCATAAACGTGCATTAAAAATGCATTCATTTATTCCAAATCCTGACGAACTGCCTAAATAAATCTCTTTCAGTACCTTCAAGTTCAAGTATCAAAATCAAATGCTATTTTTAGAAAAGATGCGGTAGGTAGCTACTGTAGCTAGGGTAGGTATTTAGGTAAGGTACCTACTACCTAGTACCTACTTCAACACTGACAATTGCACTACAAACAATAATAAAATTGTAACACCTGAGGATTTTCATCAACCTTTTCAAATTACATTGCACATTTACCGCGTTCACTTTGCTTTTTACGTTACACAGCGGAATAAAAAATTTATATCATCTACTGATTCGCAAGAAATGCTTGTCTTTTGAAAACATAAGTAATAAGTATGAGCCTCAACATTTTGTTTTCTAGAAAATGCTAGTTGTGCTGTAATTTGTCGTTCCATAAAACTATTGATTTCCGAAAAAAACGTAAAAATGGCAATAGAAAGATCAAGAGGTATAAAAAACAGGCACTGATATTATGCATCTAAATAATTTCTTGAAGAATTTTGATAGAACAGAATAAGTTTTTGAAAACAAAATTCTTTCCAATGTATATCCAATATGGTACAAGTTACATAAAAAAAACTAATTATCTTTGTTGAAACCAGGGCAGAAAGTGTGGCAGTTCGCAACTTCTATCTCGGACCGTTTTGCGATATTTTCAACGGTTGCCGAAAAAAACGACCCCGAACAAAAACTATCAATAGAGAAATCACGTTTTTAAACATACAACGCGCCTTTAATTAAAAACTCAGTCTGACGACAAAATGTCCGGGAATGTAAATCAAAGTAGATAGTCTGAGGATTTATTTGACATAAATCGGTTGTAGCATCAGCGGAAACGAAGATACAATTTTTTTAAGCACGGCAATTGCCATGTTGCGAAACTCGGATTTTTGGGGGATTTTAAGGATTTACTTTAGACATCATAAATAACAAAAAACAGGCAAGAAACCTTTGTTATGAATTTTTCGACCGTGATTACCTAGATTGACTGAGCTATAAACGAAAAGGAAAATAACCATTTCAGACTGCAGCTGCAGCAATTTAAATAAGCAAATTCTAAGAAGGCGTCCGTAACTGCATAAGGCAAGGATTAACAAAATAACTTGAATTTGAATGCAAAGTGCAATTGTCTAGGTCTAGGTAAAGGTCCAGGTAGCAGGTACTTCCTTGCGTTACCAATTTTCAGTTACACAAAGATAATCGCATGCGTTTTACAAATTAAATTATTAAAAAATCCTATACAGGGTGTTTCAGAATAAAGTACCGTACGTAAGTTGGGGATTGTATAGATCTTAAAGAGAAATTAAAAAAAGCTAAATAACATTTTTCGGTAAACGTTCCCGTTAATATTCTACAGGGTGCTGAAGTCAAAGTGTTAAATACGTCATATTTTTTTTCATATTTTCACTTAGATTAGAGATATTAACTTAAAAATTGGCATGTATTAGTTGTTTATCAGTACGAATCAGCACATGTTATTTCGACAAATTTGGATTATTCATTGGCGTAGCACAGAAGGGTTACCAAACCATTTTGATCTATACTTTTTGCGCACCTTGTATTTCATAAAAACGTATATTCATAATTAATCCCCATATGGTTTGCCATCGAAATAAGGTACTTTTAGTTCATGTCCCTAGAGTAGAGCCTTCCGTTTTTGAGATATTTCAAATTTAATCCTACAAGTACATCAACATCAAAAATGAAAATATTTATTTTTCAAAAAAAAATTTAATATCAGATTCAAATGAAACCCAGTAAGTATTAAACAAATACAATATCAAGAACCGTAACGTTTGTATTTGTACACAACTTCGATTAACTATATGTATAGTAGGTACAATTTTAACACTTTCACTTCATCACCCTGTAGAATGTTTTTTTAATTTCTCGTTAAGATTTATATAATCCCAAATTTACTGTACTTTATTCTGAAACACCCTGTATACAAATCTCGATTATTCAACATCCGCAAAACAGCAATCTTTACTGAATCATTATTTCAACACGATTGTGCTATAAACGAAATAAATAAAAAAAATGTCTTTGATATTGCGCCACTTGCCCTTCCACCCCTAACGAGTGACTTTTGGTCAAAATGCGAACCGGCCCAATTTAATTTACACTTTCCACAATGGTTGAAACTAGACAGTTTAATTTACTTTTATGTATAACTTGTAGTTGTGATCTCGAATATGTTAGCCAGAGAAACTTTGATAAGTTAGTAAACAATAAACATTCTAAGGAATAATAATTCCAAGAAAACGATGACGATTACAAGCGGTCATTTGTGACCCGTTGCAAAAATTATGAACGGTCAAAGTTTATAACCGGTTAAAATGGTTATGTTATAAGTATAACCATTGCAATTTGACCGGTGGAAATAGTTTGGCTGGTTAACCGGTTAAAATGGTTATAACCTTTGCATTTTGACCGGTCAAAAAGAACATTGTAACCGGTTAATCGGTGTACCGGTTAACCGGTATAACCGGTTAAAATGGTTAAAACCTTCGCATTTTGACGAGACAAAAAAAACATTGTAACCGGTTAATCGGTGTACCGGTTAACCGGTACAACCGGTTAAAATGGTTAAAACCTTCGCATTTTGACCGGTCAAAAAGAACATTGTAACCGGTTAATCGGTGTACCGGTTAAAATGGTTAAAACTTTCACATTTTGACCGGTCAAAATGAACATTGTAACCAGTTAACCGGTTTATCCGGTTAAAATTGACAGCACTAGTTTAATCTTTTAAATAAAAATATTTTCCAAATGGCAGCACTTCCGGAAATACCGGAAGTGAGCATCAACTTCTTTATTTTAAATACAAACCAGGCAATTTTTTTTCACATTCTGATGTGTCATAAAATGTTTAGTAAGTATGCTTAAAATAATCGGCGTATCAATTTTAATTGTTGAGAAAAAAATTTTTTTCACTGAAAAATGTCAAAATCTTGTTTAGGAAATAAAATTGAAAGTCGAAAGTGGTAAAAGTTAGGGAAATGGGATCTTAGGTTCTCAATGTCAAAAGATTGAGACACA
Organism: Pyrocoelia pectoralis; assembly: GCA_036250285.1. Classification (NCBI taxonomy): domain Eukaryota; kingdom Metazoa; phylum Arthropoda; class Insecta; order Coleoptera; family Lampyridae; genus Pyrocoelia; species Pyrocoelia pectoralis. Next base: position 37,895,669 of record CM070076.1, on the reverse strand, counting down.
ATTCGCACTGTGAGTGCCAAACTATCGCAACTCAAATTTTTGCTTATTATAACAAATTGCACATTGTAATACCAAAATACGTCTTCTTTGTTATGCTAGACCATCTCAACTCAAAATATTATAGTAACTAATTTTATAAGCACATACGATAGTCTGGTCTTTAGTGAAACAACAATTTATATAGGGGCAAGACTATCGTATTTCAAGTTACGTGACTCTGAAATGAGAGGACGTCCATAGTTTACAATTCCATACTATCGTATCTTGAGTTAACGCGCGTTTTGTTGTGGCACGAAGCCGTTACTTGCTGTTTTGTAAACCACAGACAAAGGCACAAAAATATGGATATTGCTAGTATTACTTTAACTAAAGCCTACAGTTCCCACTTGGGCGCCAGCAAAAAAAAAGTATGATGGTTTGATAGAGCTCTGCAGAAAACAGACAATAAAAGAACCGTACTACAAGTTTTATAAAAGCCTGCCCTTAACAACTACTAATTCTAATTCGGAGACATGATGGAGGTTCGCAACTCGCAAAGGGGGTGAATGGTAATAATAATAAAACACTCTCAACCTTCCCCTTAAAAACCGATGAAATTTAATGAAAATGGAGTTATTTTTTATAAGATATTGAAACTATTCCCAATGCAAAAGGAACAGGACGTTAAATTTTGACCATTTTTTATTCAAAGGGATGTCACTAAATCGTCGATACAATGTGGACAGCTACCTTTGATTCATTAAATCGTAGATAATTATAATGAAAAATTTTTTTAAAAATTGAAGTATGTTGTGTCACCTTGCTTCAATTTTTTAAAAATTTTTTCATTGTAATTATCTACGATTACCACCATTTTTTATTCAAAGGGATGTCACTAAATCGTCGATACAATGTGGACAGCTACCTTTGATTCATTAAATCGTAGATAATTACAATGAAAAAATTTTTAAAAAATTGAAGCAAGGTGACACAACATACTTCAATTTTTTAAAAAATTTTTCATTATAATTATCTACGATTTAATGAATCAAAGGTAGCTGTCCACATTGTATCGACGATTTAGTGACATCCCTTTGAATAAAAAATGGTCAAAATTTAACGTCCTGTTCCTTTTGCATTGGGAATAGTTTCAATATCTTATAAAAAATAACTCCATTTTCATTAAATTTCATCGGTTTTTAAGGGGAAGGTTGAGAGTGTTTTATTATTATCTAATTTGGAAGTGGATTCAGATTAATCAAAATTTTATTTTATTAAATCGTTTATTCCTAGACATTATTATTTTAGTTTTAAAGAATATTATTTTATTTGCTGTTATTTTTGTATTCTTCTTGTATGGTCAATAAATAAGAATAATAGACAATAATATTTATTTAATTAAAGAACATAATTTTATTATTCTATTTTTAATTTTTATCATAAAAATAGATATAAACTGAAAAAATGTTTTAATTAACTTCACGTAATTCCAAAAAAATCAATTTTATTACTAATTCAAGACTATCGCAAATGGCAATTTTTTGTTTAATTTTTATACTAACGCTATTAAAGTTTTGCTATGGAAAACACCACCAAATTTAAGCCCCATAACCTTTACAATATCAATTTATTCCATACGGTTATTTAATAGCACTACTTCGTAATTATGCGGAAACCTTCAATTGCATTTTACTGGAACTAATGGTTTTTTGAGTTGCGAGAGTGTGGCACTCATAGTGCGAATTGTCTGTCATGGATTATAAAAAATTGCCCGCGGTTACGTATTTATTTGACGTTGTTTCCAGACTTAAGAAAAACTTTAAAAAGTCTCTTTTTTTAAATGGAATGCCTATTTAATTATCAGCCTATTCGATGCATAAATAAATTTCCTTTAAATTGATATACCATGTTCCGATACCTAAAATCAATGATTGCAGAGTTATTTACATTTTTCTAATTAAATTTATAATTACATACTTTAGAAAACATGGTTGACTTTGAAAATTTTCAAAATTTTTTTATTCAATTGTTTCTTATGATGACAGTTGTCAGTTAGCTATCACTTTGAAATTTTACGCTACGTACATTTACGTTTGTTATCAGTGTTATCTGTTTGAATTTTGATTTTTGCGCTTAATATTTGTTTTTAATTGGGAAATATGGAATACACAAACGCTGATATACTAAATTTGTTTTACATTCATGGCGAGTCTGCTCGTATTACTTTTCGAACCTGCGGAACCTTTAGCTATTGAATAAAGAATCACTCAACACTTTAACGAAAGATATCCGCATTTACCTACAATGACACAACGAAAAATGAGGATGATTGAAAAGAATTTTCTAAATTTGGGCGAAGTAAATGCGCCACGAAATTTGGCAAAGCCCATTGTCCCCTGCAATGACGCTGCAGAAACCAATGTATTAGGATATTTTAATGTTTTCCCTGAAAGTTCTGTTCGTTCGGCGGAAGGAGACCTTGGATAGTCAAGAAGTTGCATAGATAGAATTTTAAATAACCATACAAGCATAAGAAACATTTGAATAAAAATTTTTTGAAAATTTTCAAAGCCAACCATGTTTTCTAAAGTATGTAATTATAAATTTAATTAGAAAAATGTAAATAACTCTGTAATCATTGGTTTTAGGTATCGGAACATGGTATATCAATTTAAAGGAAATTTATTTATGCATCGAATAGGCTGATAATTAAATAGACATTCCATTTAAAAAAAGAGACTTTTTAAAGTTTTTCTTAAGTCTGGAAATAACGTCAAATAGATACGTAACCGCGGGCAATTTTTTATTATCCATGACAGACAATTGTGTCTCAATCTTTTGACATTGAGAACCTAAAATCCCATTTCCCTAACTTTTACCATTTTCGATTTTCAATTTTATTTCCTAAACAAGATTTTGACATTTTTCAGTGGAAAAAGTTTTTTTTCTCAACAATCAAAATTGATACGCCGATTATTTTAAGCACACTTACTAAACATTTTATGACACATCAGAATGTGAAAAAAAATTACCTGGTTTGTATTTAAAATAAAGAAGTTGATGCTCACTTCCGGTATTTCCGGAAGTGCTGCCATTTGGAAAATATTTTTATTTAATAGATTAAACACTCCATGTCGCATGTGCAAAATTTCAAATGTCTAGCTTTTACAGTTCTTAATATACTTGTAACCGACGGTCACCGTGAGACACCCTGTATACTATAAACAGTAGTGCTGAATTTAAATGGAAGTAGACCAAGGGAGAACAAAAGATAAAGCTTGTTTAGTGTAGCAAACCATTGTTGACGCTCTTCTTTGTGTTAGAAACTATGACGGTGATGATGTAAGTTGAAGTCGTGTTCTGAATCCATGTGCATTTTCATCGCAAATGCAGCAGCTGCCTATATATTTGATTATTCATTGCGACATCAACATTGTCAGGGGTTAGAATGACTGAATTGTGTTGTGTATTATCGCAGTTGTGTCTACTAAGTTCAGTTCCTCAGCTTCAAGTACATCTTTGTTTTGTACAGTACGTTTTTCATGAAAAATAGCGATCAGTGGCGTATGTAAGGGAGGGGGGTTAGCCCCCCCCCCCCCGAAATAAGTTAACATTCTGCACTAAATTCTAAATCACATGGTCGGCCGTAAATTTTCTCATTACTGAATTGGGGATAGTTGACTCGACCTGACGAACTCTCATGCAGACCCCCCCCCCCCTCCCCCCGAAAATTATCTATAGCTACGCTCCTGATAGCGACTCGATGAAATCAAGCGATAGAAGCCTGCCTCTCAAGCCAAGAGCCTTTGCCCTTTCTTTTTCAAATAAAGTTGTTTGAACTAGAAATACAATTTAAAATTTCAAGTATAACTTCGTAACCAACCACGACCGCTTTAATACTCTCAGCTCGTGCAGTCCAACGTGTTTTAGAAAGATTTCGCAGCAAAAGAGCACCTTCAACATCTTTCAGTTGCTGTACAAGAGGTTTGATTCGCTGCGTGCTGGATGTGAAAAATACGTAGAGCTCACCGATAACGTCAAACATGATCGCAATGTTTGCGCTTGCATTGCAAGAGCTTTCAACAACAAGTGTATTTGGTCTATGAGCCTGGAACGAAATGAATGGAATGTTGTGTCCAATAGTTTCTGTAAGCCTTCTGTGAGCTCCATTAAATCCTCCTGAATTAGCGCTAGCATTATCGTACCATTGAAATTTTGCTAACGTCTAGTCCATATACAACCCTGGCGATATCCCCTGCAAGTCCTGCACCAGTTTTGCCAATAAACTCACAAACAATGAGCAGTCTTTCCTTTGGTTCCATTTTCTCATTTACGTATATCACTGTCACCGTAAGACGGTCTTTTTTCGATGTGTCGGGTGTTGCATCTGCAGCTACTAAAAAACATTCTGCTGTCTTAATTTCTTTAACGATGTGATCCTGAACCTCAGCAGAAAGTAAATCTATGAATTGGTTCTGAGATTCAGTACTCAGGTACGTTACGTGGTATGGTCGGAATCTTGTGTTGTCTAACTATCGTTTCATTGCAGGGCAGTGACATGCAACCAAGTTAACTATTTGGCGAAAATTGCCGGCTTCATCGCTGCCATTTCCGCGGAATGCTACATCTTGTCTGGCAAGCGTCCGAGCAACATCAGCTAGAGCCGAGATAGCTTCTGTGTTGAAAGCAACTTCTTGTTCTTATTGTGATATTTCCTCTCCTATCCGTTTCAATCTACACGATTTTTTGATATCATAAAGTGACAGTAATCTGCGAGTGCAACTTTATGTATTGTACCCATGATGGCTATTCTTGTACTTTGAATTAGTTACTAGGACATTATTAAAAAAAATTTTTTCAACGACCAATTACTTTATTATTTTAATCATCCTGCTTCATTGACGAACCCAGTGCTACTGCTAATTATGCAGGGCGTTGAACTACACGCTAGGTTCGTTCAGTAATGTAACAAACATTTGCAGATGATAGAGTGATTTCTACTGAAATTAATCTTAAGGTTATGGGTATACTTATATACAAACGTCTCCTTGTAAAGGAACTTGGATCGTGTACATTTTCCCTAGGGACGTCTCTCGAGACCAAGCCGATTCTAACTATCGTGCCCTATAACCATTCCAGTGGTGCAAGGAAGAAAAGCTGAAAACCACTAAATTGTTCAACAAGACAAGGAAAAATAAAACCTACTATGAAAAACCTATACATCAAACGCAATGTGCTACGGGGATCCAGAAAGAGGCGCACAGAATCCTCTTCCTTTGCACTCTACCTAAATACAATCCTTAAGTAAAGAGCCACATTACAATCAATCAGAAGAGAGTGTGTTACGCACAACCTTCGGAGATACTTTCCGTAGCCATACCATATCTGACAAGAGGCAATTTTTGTCGCTCCCAAGGGGGAGTATTGGACTGGATAACAAGCCATAATACCAGCTCTCTAAAATGGAGACTGAAAATGATCGCTGCACACAAAATAGGAATAATAATATTCGGACTCAGAGACTTGATATAACTAGACTGCGCGTAACGCATCTAAGGTGTTGTCAGTATAGTATGCAACCCACAAAGCACTGCGTGGCAGTAACCTTGTTCTGCAGAGAAATATAACAAAAACTTATTTTTAGACGTTCACTGACGTAATTTATATCGCTTAAGAAACCGTTAGGGTTTATTCTCGTGATTACTTAAATTTCTGTAGAAATAAAACCAATAAGCAATGGTTAAATCGTGTGTAGCCTTTAAATGTACCAACAGGTACTCCAAAGATAAATCTATTTCATTTCACAGGTAAGTACCTACCTACGTATTTCCAGTCTTCTTTGATTTAAAACTAAATTGAATAAAATTAAAAACATGCGTTACGTAATACCTAATTAGTAATGATGTTCAAATTCAAACATAAATAATTGCTTAGGTATGTATTTTACATGATTTTAAATATTATACAGATTTCCGGCGGATAAAAATTTAAAGCGCCAATGGATCAGAGCCATTCGAAGAGAAAATTTTAATCCAACTAAGGATAGTGTCATTTGCGGAAAACATTTTAAGGACGACGATTTTCTAAGAAAGGTGCCGACGAAGGTTTTAAAAAGTGATGCAATACCGAGCGTATTCGATTTTCCCGCTCACTTAAAAGTTAAATCTCCAAAACACCGCAGAACTATTAATTCGACATCCTTTACCAGCAAGGTAACGTCAATACCAATTTCATTTTAAATACAACTAATTAGGTTCAACTGTAACATTTCAAAAATATGCTTCTTTAGAAATACGCAATCGGACGATTGCGTCCCTAATCTTGATACGGAAAAACCCTCTACTTCTGGTTCTTCACGTACGTCTTTGAAAAGGTAAATTAATGAAACAAAGCATAGTCATGGGAATCTTGTCTCATTTAGGAAACTGTATTTTGGAGATTATTCTGAAGAAGACTTGCACTGTCCCAAAAAAGCGAAAATGATGTGGAAATTAGGAAAATTACAAATTGAAAAAAAAAATAGGCAACTAAAAATATTACGTATGAAAAACTTTCGACTTAACAAAAAAATTGAAACTTTGGAGAATTTGGTTACCCATTTAAAAAAAGAAAATAGAGTTTCTGAAGAATGTGAAATTGTATTGAAAGTAAGTGTAGTACCGTAGTGTGTAAACGTTGCACCTATTGTATTCGTCTGCTTTTGTGCTTTTGTTGTAGTAGTTAGTAACTATAATTTTAACGCAGGCCTGATCAATTGATCAGCATTCGCTTGTGGCTTGCTGATAATATATAATTATATTTATACTGTAGTAGTTATATGCATGTTTTTTCTAGGATTTTTATTTTTATTTTAAGGTTTGCTTTTTCGAGATTCGTTTTTTATTTTTCAGAAATGGGAGAATGTTTTATACAATTTTCTTTTTGTAATATTGTTTTAATATTTCCATTAGGAAAGCCTTAGTGATGTGCAAAAGAAACTGTTTCTTCATCAAACTCGAACACCCGATAGAAAATATGCACCTGACATTCGCAGCTTTGCATTGACGTTACATTTTTATTCGAGCAGTGCATATAATTATGTGCGCAAAACATTTAATAATTGTTTACCACATCCCTCCACATTACGAAAATGGGTCTCTACTGTTGATGGATCTGCCGGGTTTACCAAAGAAGCCTTTAAAATTTTAAATGCAAAGGGCAGTGAATTTAAGGCCCAAAACAAGATGCTGGTGTGTGGATTAATATATGACGAAATGTCAATTCGCAAATATGTTGAATGGACGGGGAAACGATATTTCGGTTACGTAGATTTCGGTGGTGATATAGAAAGTGATGCTTTGCCTGAGGCGAAAGAAGCACTAGTCTTTCTATTATAGTAGCTCTAAATTGCCGATGGAAATTTGGAATTTTTACTTAATGGCCTTAAAGCGTCCGAGAAGGCTAACCTGATATTAGAATGTCTTCAACGTATTGGCCAATGCGACAATATTAAAGTATCGTCTCTAACGTTTGATGGGACATCCACAAATTTTTCCGTAGCATCACAATTGGGAGTAAGATTATCTTATACGGAATTGAAGCCTTGGTTTTTCCTTTTTACATCCCGTCACCAATGAAAGAGTACATATAATCCTTGATCCCTGTCATATGGTAAAGCTTATCAGAAATACTCTTGCGGATTGGCATATTCTTGTAGATGAACATGGACGAAAAATTAAATGCCAATTTTTTAAAACGTTGGTCGATTTACAACAAACTGAAGGTCTTCACGCTGCGAACAAATTAACCCAACGACATATTAATTTCAGACAAGAAATTATGAATGTGAGATTAGCCGTGCAGATTTTTAGCACAAGTGTAGCAGATGCTCTGGATTTCTGCAACAAAGACCTTAACGTAAAATCATTCGCAGATTCTGAGGGCACCTCAAATTTTTGCCGAAAAATTAATGATATATTTGACGCTTTAAATTCCAGAAATTTGTTGTCAAAGAGTAGTTGGGGAAAGCCATTAACCATAGAAAATATTACTTCCTTCACAACGTTTTTTGAAAGTTCCATTCAATATACCTATATCCACACTTCATACTCCTGATGGACAAAATATTTTAATGACACGTCGAAAGACTGGTTTCATTGGTCTCATTATATGTGTGACAAGTTTTAAGAATATGGTGGATGATCTTATAAAATCAAAACTTTTGGATTACATCTTGACATACAAAGTAAGTCAAGATGTTTTTCTCAGCTATAAGATCACGAGGAGGTTATAATAACAACCCAACAGCTAAACAGTTCGAGGGCGCCTACAAGAGACTTTTGCTTAAAACAGAAATTTCAACCTCTGTTTCTGCAAATTGTGTACAGATAGATAATACGTCTATTTTAACAATAAGTAGTTGATGTAGGAAAGAACAGCATGTTGATGATCTACTTGATTTAATAGATGGTAATGAAGGACATGTAACAGAAAATGAAGATATACTAGATTTTCCAAATTGGTCTCCATATTTAATAGACGTAACCAAGTACATTTCAGGTTTTGTTGCAAGAAAAATAGCTAAGTCTGTTAAATGTTCCATTTGTGTAGATTCTGTATTCGCATTAGAGACTAATTCACAGCTTTTAACTAGAAAAAATCGTGGAGGGTTGTTGTACGCCTCTAGCGATGTCATCAAAATTTGCCAAATTGCTGAAACTGTGTTCAGGTTTTTCATTCAAACCACACCACATCCCGTTATAAGCAAAATGGTTATCAGCGGTCTTAGAAAAATCAATAACAGTTACAACCCATTTGCGTCTTTGAATAGCCATATATTGAATCAAGATCCGATAAATAATCATATCTTACAACTTACATCTTTAGTTTTAAAAGTTTATTTTACCATACGTGTTCATTACCAAAATACACATATAAATCAAATTAAGACTAGAGTAAGGTAGTTGTATACCAATTTAGTTCAGTTCAAACACCAATAATAAATTTAAAACAGTTTTTTTTCCTACTAAAATCTATTGAATGCATCCGCGATAGCGCTGTTAGAGCGTACTTTTGCCCCTCAATGAAACGTTGGTTGCCTATCCCATCTTAACAACCAGGCGCTATGTTGTGTCCTCGTTATCACCTTTATTAATCTCGAAATATCATTTTCCTGTGTTCCTTTCGTCACCTTAACATTCCCTCATTTTCGCCCTATTTGTTACCCTTCCCTATCGTTACGTTGCGCGGAGTTAAGCGCAATAGCATATTAAATGCGTGAGTCGTCGATCAAGATTCACAGAACACTTTTGACTTTACTTTGTGACTTAACTTTATAACTACAACCGAAAACGCTGACAGTACCAATTCAATTCGTTCAATTCAATTAATTCAATAGTGCACTCGTCGTATCTATTACCTATACTCAATTATCGTCGTTCCAATAAATTCGCATCGCATCATCAAATATCGAACTATATTGCAACCTGAAGAAGATCGTTATCGACGCTATCAAAATCAATTCGTTACCATTCACACTTCATAGAAGCAAAGGGATAGGTACATCACGCAGAAAACTCCAAACAAAACTGCACGCATCATATACGCATCACCAAAGAATTACATAGTCATACCTACATTCTCATTTACTTATTGAATCAAATATTTTATTTTGTATGTTTTTTCATATTATATAAATATTACAATTTGTAGTTCTTTAATTCCTTCTTACAACAATCGCATGAATTTCATGGTCATTATTGCATAATCCAGAATCACTCGTTGTCGTTTTGCACGCGTTAAGCGAATCATACATAATTATTCTGTTCGGACTGTATCGCTTTCGTACACCTATTTATAGGATATAGGTACAGATATAAAGCAAGAAGCAGATATTGAACTTCCATAACACTCAACCATTAGCTAAACCTCCAACCTTACTCCACACAGATCGGCTAGTTAAAATGCTTAATGGAGAAAGATCTCCTGAAGGGCATAGAGATAAAAGTAATTAAAATCTCCAGTGACAGCAGGGCTGCTCAACGGCTACAAAAGTATCTCAAGGGTGATTTCTAAGTGTAACGCACACTAGAGAGCCCTTATGGGTTACTGGCCATGCAGCAATGAAAGACATTGACAAAACCCGCGCGTTAAACTCACTGGGCACAAACGAAGTGATTTTTGGTTCTCTTTTACTTACAGTATTTACATACATACATTTTTTGTGAGCATCCTGAACTTTTTCACCTGAGGGAGTCCATGTGAGAGGAATCCAGGCAGACACGGATACGGTTAGAGTCGCGTTCCCTACCAGCATCCTCGGGTATGTCTCATATGTCAGGTGACTCGAGTCACGTTGCGGTGTCGGACGATTTTAGTCATCGAGGCAGCACAAGGAGTACGGATATGTGGCTTACGTGGACGTTCACCATCCTATTCAACTTCAGAAGATCTGGTAATCCAACAATTACTTAAACTGGAAGTGGAGTCATTAAGTGATTAGTGGAAATGAACTAAAAAGTGATCGAACATCAATGAACGTTTAAAATTTTGAAAAATTGTTGCTTGGAGATAAATAAAATAAACGACTTTGGATCAATATAAGGCTGTTTATCGATATTTTTGGTAAAACTGGTCAATTATTATATTCCGAAAATTTTTTAAATTACAGTTATCCATTTATAAATTATTTGAAACTGAAAACCGAAGTTGAACTAATGTATGTTGAAGATTTTGATACAAATGGCAGGCTTATTGCAATTCTGCAGTTGTTCGTAAATAATAATTTATGTACTTTTCCTGTTAACCCTGTAATAAGAGAACGTTGCTTTTCTACGTTAAAATGCATATAAACTTTTTTGCGAAATACATACCTACTATGGTCATAGGCGTAGCGAAGGGGGGCCAGAGGGGGGAATCTGTCCCCGGGCGCAGACTACGGGGGACGTCAAATTTCACATTCCCTATACGAAAAGTTCATAAAAAAAGAGTTATTTTGTAATATTTATTGTAAAAAATGCTTGACAAAAATTAAAGATACGTAATCAAAGATTCTATTTCTGCTATTAAATACAGGTTGTTCCATTTAAGAGAAGAAAGAAAATGAAAGGTCTGAGTTTCTATCCACCCTGTACACAAAAGAGAAAATAATTGAAATTTATTATGCTGAGGGGATATTACATCATATTACGAAACTCGATTAGGGAAAAAATTGTTTTTTTCTGTAACGTACAGTAAGCTAGAGAGCGTTGAATTAGCTACGATTTTAACATAAACGTGTCCCATAACTTTTAAAGGACTGTATAACGTAGCAAAACCTTATATTAAACGATTCTATAAAATGTGGGCAATCCGAATTTGGCGTAATATGCAGGGGTTCTCATTTAAAAAATCATATGTTTGGTTTGTAACGGGGTTACGTAACACCCTGTATAGTTCAAGATAATTTCGAAATATGGTCCCTAAAGACATCTATTATTTTTCTTAACAACATTTTTTGATATCTCTTGAAATAAGCCATATACCGAAGTTTGTCGCAAGATTGGTACACTATGTACTTACATATAGGTAAGTGAAGTTCAATCAACCTCTTTTGACTCCAGAAATGTGGTATAATTTATGACCAATCATTTCGGAACACCCTGCATATATTTGAGATTTCTAATGATTGTTATTAATATGTAAGTGTGTTTCACGTCTTCTACGATCATTTCATAAAGCTCGTGTGAGCGGCATGCGCCCATAATTCCAATAATTAATAAAACCTGAAACAAATAAGGATGTGAGTTTTTGCATAGATCCCATTAAATAATATGTATATTTATATACCTTATGTAAAAGAAAAACTTCATTAGGAGGTTTGTCAGTAAATTTCCTAATTTATTTCGTGGTCAGATTGGAAGACTTCTTTGCTGGAAATTCTTCAGATTTTCTTTTTAATAATCGCTTGTAGTTTGCCATATTTTTTTAGATCAACGTCATGGTTTATTCTCAATATAGATTTAATTATTGAATAGAATGACCATAATGAAGATGGTTTGTATTTTGTACGGAATGAGTTTGCCTTTTTTCCAAGATTCCAACTTCCAAGATTCGTTGAAGGTTCCGTACGTTTTATTATAAATGGATTTCGATGTTTCCGGTATGAAGGTAGATGTTGTTGCTGCAGCTAGTTATACAATATGTGGAGGTGTACAGGTAAAAAACTTCATTTTCATCCATCTCAATACAAATACACAGACATTACGCATTTGATACTGACACTTTTGAGTTTGTGTATATTGTTTCCATACCATTGTTAAATTTGAGACATTTTGTGATTGGGGTGCAAGAGGGAATTAATCCCTAACGGAATAATATGGTATTATACTTCAAAAACCACAGGTATAATACTTATATTAGTCGTACCTATTCGAGTATTCGCAACCACAAAAGTTGTTTTGCTCTACACATATAAAACAAAGAATACAGGAGGAGGGGGAGGGGGGGTTAACATATACTACATGCTACCCTGGTACGTATGATATCCACGTTCGCGTTTGAGGTGTTTTTAATTTTTATTAGAGTATTGTTTTTTGAATAAACATGAGGTGCCGCTAATTTTACATTTTAAACGTACCTATTGACGTTCCCATCGCTGTTAAATCTTATCGGTCGGTTTTTAGTATGTATAGGGTTTATATTTATGGGAGCTTCCTTTGTTCCTCATCCCATTCTTCGATTTGAAATAATTCTGACATCTAGTCGTCTACCTGTCAACTTATAACGTTGACATTTAACTATTATATTTGTTCAAATGACATTATTCGTACATTCTATAGACTTCCGCTTAAAACTATTGCTTAATTTAGAGGGGCTTTCAAAATGATTTGCAACATCTTCTAAAGTTCTTCCGTCTGTTTCGGGTACTAAAAAATAAATGACAACTAATCCAATAACACACATAAAGGCGTATGACCCATATACACCAGCAAGGGTTAGAATGCCGATCATATCTAAGTAGATAAAATTTGCTACAAAGGCAGATATGTAATGAAAACTTGTTGATAATCCACATCCAGTAGCGCGTGTTTCATTTGTAAACACCTCCCCTATTAATGTCCATGGCAAATTAACAGCTCCGCAATTACCAATAAATACGAAAGCAATAAACAATAGCAATATTACCCATTTATAATTGCTGGCGTAATCATCTACCAATGGAGAAGTATCGTTTGTAAAATTCAAATGTGCAATGTCGTTAACGTACGCGTAAATTCCTATACATGCGTTACATATACAAAAACCAAATGCAGACGCCAATGCGGTTTTACGTTTTCCATATAACCGAACCACATAAATACACACTATACTGGCCACCACGCGCACCGAACCCAGTAACACAGTTGCATAGTACTTATCTACAGGTACTTTGAATGTAGACAGAATAACGACGGTGAAAGCTTGAGTTGTTCCTATACCTATAAAATTTGCCCATATAAAGAGAAACGCCATTAAAGAAAATGGACACAAAAAGTTCCGTTTGATTAAATTTTTAATTGCTAGCGGATGCATTTTGATGGATGATTCCATTTGGCTACCATCATTTTCAAATGATGAGTTATCCATACTAATGCGGTGTCTATTGAAAGTTTTCTGGATGTCCTTAAATTCTTCCTCAATATTAGCTACGGTCGTCCACCCTCTTAGCCACGCCAGACATCTACGGGCTTCATCTGGTTTGTTTTTTGACAATAACCAATAAGGCGTTTCCGGCAATCTCGACAGCAGACAGAGTGTTATTATTGGTACTGCACATGTGGCCAAAGCAGCTGTCCTCCAATGTAACACGCTACCGATGAAAAATTCTAAAAACGCCCCAAAAGCTCCAAATAGGAGAGTTGTTGTTGATAATATTCCTCTTAAGCGTGGTTCCGTTACTTCAGCAACATAGGTCAATACCTAGTATAGACATAAATATAAAAATGGTTACGTACGAGCTTTAAGGCTTACAGGTGCTTCAATGAGACCATTTGTTATACCATGTAAAGCTAAAGCTGCAAAAATGTGCCAACTTTCTTCGGCAAAGTAGTAACTAACCCACGCTATTAAACACGGTATGGTTAATATCATCATCGAGCCTTTCCTTCCGAGAGGTTCCGTAATGGCTCCAGAAAAAACACTGCCGCTTAAGGACGCAATTGGTATAATTGCACCTGAAATAACAACTAAGACTAGTTAACAAAATTTAAAGCTTACTGGTCCAAGATGTTTGTGCTTCGTTTAAATAAATGGTTTCGTTTGAATTTGGATCTGTTAATGCTGGAATTAAGAGACCTACATACGCTGCACTCATTCCAACTAGTAACATTAGAAGATTCTTCACCATAACTGCAACTACTTGGGAGAGAGCACTCATATTTTCTTCTTTATTCCCCATTTTTATGTGTTTAATTTCTGAAATTAAATAAACACAACAGTTTTATAATTTTTGGTCTTTCCTAAAGGTAATGATAATGACATCAGTAGTATTTCATTAATAACAATAAAATAGGAGAAAATATACATTTTTAAACCTTATTTGTATTTGCATAAATTAAGATTGTCTTATTGGACAATGTTTAATTGTTTTGCAAAAAAAAACTCAGCGAGGGACCTTGAATAATTTAATTCTGTTTATAATTATAATTAATTGCCATATCTATTTTACCTTACTCTTTATCAAATTTCTTCCTATTCCTTTGATTCTGTATCACGCTTAACACAAACAACGAAAATTGGACACCTCTACTAAAACAGCACACGTTGTCAATTGAATACACCTGATTTGTGGGTCATGGCTATCTTGTCACCGTTTAAATTTTATAAGTACTGCTACTATTACCTAATTTGTTGGTGCATAAAAATTAAAACAGAAATTTCTCACAAAAACGATTTGTTGCGGTATTGCGTTATTTTTTTATCGGTACCATTAGGTATATAAAAATTCGAAATATTCATACCAATCTGGGTTTCCCATCTTTTAATAAGGTTGTTGTATGTATTTCTGTCTCTATGACGTCCAAATGATCCCCCACTAGACTGAGAACTGATATACCTAGTTGGCTTGTTATTCACTTTTTAATCTACTGCACCAATGTTTTTACCTATTCTTTATAATACCTACTTTGCTGTACCTACACTTTTGCCCAACTAAATGAATATGTATATTAGTTACGCATTCATTTCGTGTTAATTATTACTAACAATAATTAGTGTATGTTGTACTAATTGTCTAATTTATCTACCTACCATAATATATTAGGCTGGCGCGTTTGCTATTACGTAAAACAAGTAGGTAATATAAAAAAAGTGTCATCCATCGCAAGTTTAAAAAAGATGAAAATGAATAAAATAGTATATTAAAGAACAAGTTTCATAAGGTAGGTTTTATGGCACGAATCAAAGTTCAGAAAACGAGCGGCGCAGCCACGAGTTTTCTTCAGGATGAGTGCCATAAAAGCCTTATGAATGAGTTTTTCATACTATTTTTTAGAATTTGTGCCTTTTGCAAACAATTTTAAATGAATATTTGACATTATAAAAATCTAGGGAATTTTTTAGAGATTGGAACTACTACTTTTCATAATTAAATAGCAGTGGCGGTTTCAGGGGGGGGGGGGGGTAATTGGGTAATTACCCCCCCTAAGAATTTTTCGTTCGCTTATTTATTCTTATTTTTAAAAATTACCAACGTTTCAAACAAACAAATTAAGTTATGGCGAATCTAGTCGGCAATCTATGACGGTGAATTTTTCCAAAACTGCTGGAGAGAGTTGTGGAAGGGACCGATACCCGATATTTTTTTTAATTACCCCCCCCCCCCCCCCTAAGCCAGTTGGCTGGAAACGCCATTGTTAAATAGGTAATATTAAATAAGTATGACGCACAATAGACTCCATGTTATGGAACGCCGATTAACTTTTTATTATTAAAGTTAATTTCGTCCCATTTAAACAAACTTCAATTTTTATTATGTAAATTTGCATGACTCTATTTATTTTAGTAGAATTAAAAATGTTTGTTAAAAAAACTTCACACATTTAAATTGTTAGATGAAAATGAGTTTCTTGATTTAATATATTTCACACAAAAATGTGTAACACTCGTTTTAAAACCTTTCATTTAAATTGAGAAGCAAAATATATGAACAAACAATTGAATTCGTGTAACATTTTTATTTAACAAACAAAAAATAGCAACTAATTTAAATGAAAGAATTAAAATGTATGTCGAATTAAAGTGTTACATGAATTAAAATGTTTGTTAATAATATTTGTTCTTTAATTTCAAATAAAGACTTAAAATTATCAACAATCATATTAATTCTGAATTAAAATGTTTGTTGATAATTTTAATTGGTCGCTTCGATCGGTGGTGTTATTTTGCACTATAATTTACATGTGTTTCCTTATACTGGTGTACTTTCAATAACTGCCACCGATCGAAGCGACCAATTAAAATTATCAACAAACAGGACTTGAGTTTTGTTCTTTTGCGTTGATACCAACTATTTAAACGGTATTTTGTAATACTTAATAATTAAATAAAAATTACTTTTAACAAATTTTTTTTACGTGAAATTTTAAAAATTGTAAATATTAACAAAAGTACAAAAAATAATACCAGGAAATAATACACCGTTGAATAGGGTTTTTTGTCGTGAATTTGATGGTAAATAAAAATACAGGGTGTTCCATTTAAAATATTCGTATAAATTCTATTTAAAGTTCACAAAGTTTGAATTCTCATTTTAAACACTCGGTATAAAATTAATCACTTAGTTTTTTTTTTGTAGAGTGACACGACATTAGGGTAATATTATTCGTCAAATAATTTTTTCCTTTTTTGAAGAATAACTTAGTTATGAATATTACAGTCCGACCTTGAATTGTACCAAATTTTGACAAAATAATTCATAACTTGGCAACCGCACTTCCAATTTAAAAAAAAATTTCAGGCGTGATATAAATATGGTTGGTCGATACATTAAGAGAAAAAAATACAGGGTGTGCCATTTAAACAAAAGTGACATTTTCCTGCCACTTGAAAATGCAACATACTGTAGATATAAGAATATTTTTAAAAAATGCGCAATTCAAATCAAAGCAACCTTTATTTGAAACTTTTTTCTGTATCTTCAACAACCCACATTGAGTTATCGACCGATTACGGAGCAGTGGGACACCCTGTATAAAGTACTGAAAATAGGACGAAATCCTGTTTCTTTTGACACTTGTTCGCCCTCCATTTCTCTCGGAGGGGGGGGGGGGTACGGATGGGAACTTTGAACACTTCAAAGGGATCACAAAAATGCCTGTTCCGAAATTTTCAAAGTTGTTTCATCCAAATTTTCCCATTTTACTGGGCTATATAGTTACTTTTCTTATCCTTTCTTTCAGTATTGGTTGAGAAACCACTGGATTCGAAAAGACAAACAAGAAAACGAGGCTTCCACAAACGACCTTGAGAAATATTCCAAGCACGTGACAAACTTGCTTATGATTAGCAATTTAAACGAAATAAATAATAATTTGGTATGAAGGTATGGTAGCAAGAAGAGACAAAGTGCTTAAATAATTTCCATGTAAATGCAATTTTCCCACGACCATATACGAAACCAAGTCATAACGCACAATTACGTATGTGTGAAAATTGGCAATATCGTCCGAGGTAAAAAACCTGTGCGATTTGTTTTCGCGCTGTGTGTTAGAAATATAACGCACAATTCACACTCGAACAGGCGGCTAGGTCAAACAACTAAAATGACAGTTTAAATTTATTCGCGCTGTCACTAATTTTGTTAGCAAGTAGTGTATTGGTTTTTTTATGGTCGTGGGAAAAATAGTGTACAAAACTCGCAGGAAAGTGTCTAACTCACTCGCGGGATTGCCGGCACTCGGCTAACGCCTCTTGCGCAACTTTCCCGCTTGTGCGTTATTTATCACTTTCCATACTTGTTATGTAATATACTAGTAACGCCCAGGGACGTGTGTGATCTAAACAAGACCGACCAAGTGACTATCACAACATTCTCCCATGGCACTGCCACACTTTATTTCCAATTTGGTAATACAGGAAAAGAAAACTCCAAACTGCCAGCGACAAGCGACAGA
This sequence comes from Pyrocoelia pectoralis, assembly GCA_036250285.1. Lineage (NCBI taxonomy): Eukaryota > Metazoa > Arthropoda > Insecta > Coleoptera > Lampyridae > Pyrocoelia > Pyrocoelia pectoralis. The sequence goes on along the minus strand of CM070076.1, from coordinate 37,877,580 downwards.
ATGGAGAGCAAACCTCAATGGGTTGATATTAAGTCATAGACATTTCAATTATCCAAGGTTAGAAGTATCATAGTTCAATTAAACGCCAATTTTACAAAATACCAGGTCTTGGCTTTGGACACAAAACTTAAGTGAAAAGCGTATATAAGAAGATGCGTAAACAGCTGTATTGAGTCTTAGAAAGCGTGCCCGGAAAATTCTTCGAATGCTATTCTTCGAAAGCAATTCTTCGAAAACCAGTTTTTCGAATGTAGGTACAATTATTCGATTCAACCATTCTTCGAAAAGCTAATTTTCGAAATGCATCTGTATCCCCACGGCCAAGTTATTGAACGCACTTCAACGATGCAGATTGGAACCTGTTACCAGCGAGCCAAGAGCCTAGCCGAATGTTCGGTATTCGACAAAATCAGTATTCGTGGCATCCCTTATTTAGACTGTCATAAAAATGATATAATTCCAGCGACACAGTCTGGATTTCGTCAAGACTTCAGCTGTTCTACGTCCTTACTAAATATCAATAATGATTTGTTAAACGCTATAGACAGTAACCTACAACCTAGTAACCATCGTAATCGCTTTAGATCTCTTTAAAGCTTTTGACGCTATCAACCACACGAACTTCTTCTATCAGTTTTGAAATATCTCGATTCGGCTACCTTACTATCCAGTTTCTTTCTAATCAATATCAATTCGTAACCACAGATGGTCAACAATCTGATCATGAACGTATTAATAAAGGAGTCCCACAGGGATCTATTTTAGGCCCGCCGCTTCTTTCTTTTCTTCGTTTCTACATACCTACATCAATTTTAGTACAATCTCTATGTACGTTGATCATACGATTTTGTATTACTCTTTTCATGTAAGAAACTATGCACAAGCACACGTAGACTATGACTCCTACCTTCAAAGTTTAACGAACGCCATACATGAACCAGACATAATAAATGCTAACAAGAGTAGTATTATACTTTTTGGTAAAAACTCGCATTGCGACTTTGTTAAACAATTCGTAGATCTAAAAATTAATAATGTTAATCTCCCTCTTACGCTGGAAGGTAAAAAATTTAGGATTAATTATGGATAATACGTTTAGATATGAAAAGCAAATCAATAGTTAGATTGGAAAGGCATACATGACCTTAAAACTCATATATCCTCGTAGATAGTACCTCTCATAGAGAACTAAACAAACTTTATATGAAGCACTTATGCTATCTCAGTTTACGTATTGTTCAGAAATATATCATCCTTGTATTACCAAGGATGTCTCTATCTATGGAATTAGCTTTATAAACATTATGTCCGGAAACGGTTCGTTTTCGTGGTACTTACAGGTTATTAAGTTTGTAAAAAAAAATCGTCTTTTATTAATATCTAAAAACCGCTTCTGTCGATTTTAATGAAATTTTCAAAGGTCGATCGCAACTTTATGAGACGTCTTATGGAATTATTACAATTGATACAGTAATTCCAGGGGCGTGCTCACGAGGCAACCTGTTAGTGTTTTTGCATTAAAAATAATAACACCGGTGTTTTTTTTCAATGTTGTAACTTTTTTAGATAAAGCAACGAAAAACAACTTTTTGTACAACTGTCATTAAAAGTGACATTTTTAACAACTGTCAAGAGTGTTTACAGAGTAGCGTGTTAAAAATACTTTAACACTAGTGTTGTTTGTGAAATTACTCCACTCGCTTCGCTCGTTTCGCAAACTTTTCACTCACAACATAAAACAGTACTTTTAATTAACAATCATATCATAAATAGCTACCACTTGAGTGTTTAGCATAAAAAAAATTTGAACCATACAATAAATAATAAATTACCTAATAGGTATGTAAATTTATTATTATTATGTTACACAATTTATTCTTAAAATTCAGATACCGTCGATGAACATGTTACTGCGATAAATTAATAGTAAGAGTGATTACTTGAGTATAGAACTTAATCCCGTTAAGTAGTTTATTGCTATAAAACTTGTGAGATTATCCCTAACCTCGTTTTTATAAAGAATGCATATAAAAAAACCAGTTATTGTAATCAGCTCCTTGAGTTAATTAATAATACAATATATACCTATAAAACTATAACATACCTAAAATATACCTACAATAATGTCACCGTGTTAACATTAACAACTTTAATAAATTATGTTTATAGCAAGCCGCGCATACCGATACTCAACACGCAGACGCGGATTAAGGAGCACTATACCATAGATGGCGGTAGCTTTATAAATGTATGTACGCTGTATGGAAACGGTTCGTTTCCGTGGTACAGGTTTTTTATTAATACTTAAAAAAACGCTTTGGCCGATTTTAATGAAATTTTCATCTTTTGGATTTACCTATTACAATTGATACAGTATTTCAAAGGGCGTGCTCACGGGACAACCTGATAGTTCTTTTTGCATAAAAAAATAACCCCAGTGTTTTTTTTACAATTTTCATAAAGATAAAAGATAAAATAAACATTTTTTAGATAAAGCAACTAAAAACATAACTTTTTCCACTTGAGTATTTTACGTATCTTGCTTCGTTTTTGAGGAAAAAAAATGTAAACCATACAATACATAATTAATAATTATCTAATATGTAAATTTATTCTTAAAATCTAGTGACTGTCGATGCACATATTATTGCGATAAATTAATAGTAACAGTGATTAATTGGGTCAAAACTTGTGTTGTTTCTTAATTCAAATTTAACTAGATTTTAAAAATAAATTTATGACAATTAATAAACAAAGTAATAAAATAAATAAATAAATAAGTATTTGTTTTCCTAAACCTGCTTTCCTAAGGAGAATAAAATTCGGTTTAAATGTTATTATGAGGGATATTTATATTTAGATTTTCTCCGATTATAAAAATTGTAAAATAAGTTTAAAAATCGCAATTAAACCATACATGCTTGAACACAGAATAAAAAGTTCTTCTAATATTTTGTATAAAAAAATCAGTACCTACCGTATTTAAAAAAACACATTGGGTCTACCCAAAGACCATATTTTGTGAAGGTGTACCCCGACATTTAGTGTACTTGTCGGAAGGTATATCTGTTGAGAGGACCTTTGACCTTTGATTATAAAATATAAATATTTACGGTGTATATGACCAACCGAAAAGATGCTGGTGAACATCGACATCAGACAGCGATAACCTTTATATTTGCAATAAGTAGTTTCATGGAAGTTTTTACTTGGTTACTTGTTATAATTATAACAGAGATTAGTAACGTAAATCTATTTAAAATTAGCTACCTATGACTAAATATGAAAGTTGTCGATATTAGTTAGTGGACATGGACACCAACACCAGGTGAACGTAACTTTCCACAGAGTATAATAAGCTAACCATCAATCGACATGACTCTGATCCATAGAAACGGTACTTCTTATTATTTCATATTCAATGTCTTAGACCAATTGTTTAGATTGGTTTGTATTTCTCTCCTCACCGTTTCATATGAAATTCTATATACCGTTTAATACCTTTGGATAGTCGAGCGGTTATGACGTTATACTTTATTGTATCATTTTAGCTTTACCTTTTTGTAACTTGTAACGCCCTTGCGTTAATTTCCTAATTTAGACTTGAAATATTCTTAATTTCCTTTACAGTAATGACTAATACTCTTAAAATTTGCTACTTTGTAATGTAGACAGCATCTGTTTTCATGACACATCATCTTAGCCCTATGTAACCTGAACCTTTGGAATTCTCTTTGTTCGCTACAAAGTAGCGATGACTAAATTGTTTTGTCCACTTCTAGGCTGCACGCCAGATGTATTCATTTTCTTTGTCCCTTTGTACTAATTTGCTGACGTAGAACCCGCTGATTCATTGCCTTTAGGGTCTAGAGCCCCTTTCCTCTATTCATTTTCCTCAGTTACCGACTCTCTTCGCTTCGATTCACATCGCTTCAATAATCAAGTCACATCACTTCATTGTCTGTACTGAGAAGATTGCATTTACTGAAACTCGATTAATTCGGATCTTGTGCTAATGTTTCTCAAAATTTAGTGAACGTTCTTACTGATGCTTTAAGAAATCATTGAAATCGTATTTTTACGTATATTTGTACAGTCAACAAAAGTGTACGTGAGTTCTTCTTTAAAACGCTGGATAAAAACTATATTATTCTCCAGGTTAGTACTGAATTTTTTGCTCAATGTAGTTACCTAATTTCGCTTTCCCTTTTTATAGCGGTTTTACACCGGTAAACAAAACTAACTCAAATCTACTACCATTTTCCTACATCTTTCTCCGAAATTTACTTCGTGCCGATGGCTACGTGGGACACAAACCATTTCTTCAATCCCTCGATCGCCGCTCCGAAAACGCATCGAATTCAACTTTTACTATACCGTCGCTAAGTGAAAACCAATTTCAGTTTTTCCCCTTTGTTACTTATTTTGAACTTTTTATACTTTAATTTTACCTACTTAGTTATTTTTTTCTACTATTTTATTTAAAAGATTCTGTTTAAACATTAACCATTTTACTATTTAAAATTTGGTACATTTGCTATTGCTGTAACGTAACTTTACCGTATTATTTCGTTTGAATTTTCTAAAGTAATATAGTTTATTTGCTAATTTAATTTTCTATTTGCTAAATATTAATTTGTTATCGAATTACCTTTAACTTTTCTTGAATTAACGTAACTATTTAAATTTGAACCTAATCTATATTTGGTATCCGATTTTTGAATCACAGGATAGTACTCGTGTAATTATTCCTTTCGACCCTTGTTTTTATTTTGTTTAAGGACTTGGAAAAACTGTGCCCAGGAGTTCCAACATCCCACTCAACTTTACAAAAGAAAGGTAGGATTTTCCATTTAACCACCGATTACTGTCTATTGCATTTTTAAAGTCGCATCCCTATATCTCACTTTGCTTGTTAATCTAACGTCATTTTACTCCCAATTTTTGCTTAACTTAAAGGTAGTTTAGACCTACGTATTTTGTGCTACAAATTTAATTTATCAAAGTCATATAATTATCATTTTTGTATTTATAAAAAACTCTTTTTTGTGTAACCTATATTTTTTTGTATTTGCATTATTCATTATAATAACCTTAAATTTATCTATTTTTCTTTTTATTGCTGAAACTACCCCGTTCTCTTTCAGAATTGACATCGTTACTGTTATAACTGTTAATACCTTCGTAATTCGGATTAGCAGCCTTATTTTCCTAGAAGAATTACGTGGCGCCCTATTCTTTACTTAGTTTTCCCTATTTTACTACCCCTACTCTAATCCTTTTCGCTCATTATTGCTAACCTGCGACCACCTGTCTACTAGCACTGAGCTATTGCGGCCATTGCTCCATTTAATTTCGTTGCGACCAGGGGCGGACTAAGGCTAAAACAGGCCCTAGGCAACATTGTAATTCCGGGCCTATTTTTCAGTCATGACACATACTTTGCGTTTGGTAGTTTGGTTTTAAAGCGTATAGTATGTAAAGTTGGGGTAAACCAAAAAGCGTTGCACGTCACGAGTATTATATACATGTCAACAGTGTTGTCATATGAATTAAAACGAAATAGAATAAAATACGAAATGGAAGACAATAAACGACAGATGTCCTTGGTTGCAACATTGTAATTTTATTTATGATGCTGCCAACTTGTAGAATTATTTTACCCTAAAATATTACCTTTAATGACAATCCGAAAAATTAGTATTACATTGGTACTGTTTTTACGTCATGTCACGTGTAACGCTTTTAGGATTGCGGTGACTATAGTTCTATTTAATTATCGGATTCCAAGAAAAAAAGGAAAAAAGTAATATTCATGTACAAAAATTAAATAAACATAATTTATTAAAACAAACAATAATACTTGCGAAATAATATTTTCACTTTATCTCGATCTGCTTTTCGTTTTCTTTTTTCACTTCCACTTAAATGTTTATAGGAACTCATTTTAAAGACCACGTTAAATAGAAAGAAGAAAATGATCTTCAATTAAATTTATATTTACTCAATATCACCATCTCAAAAAAAAATCAAAATCACAATTTGTGGTATTTTATATTACATATTATTTTAATTAAATAATGTAATACTTTTATAAAAACTTACATTATTATTTTAGGAATTCCAGAAAGTATTAACTATGAATCCAAAACAATCTATTTGCAATCAAGTCTTAAGTCTTAATTGCACACATTTACACACATCGACACTCGCGGGCGTCAGGCGTGGATGCAAAAGCACGAGAACACTCGTCCACACTTGTCGATTTTATCGATTAGGCATAATTTGGATACGTTTCAGCAATATCACGTTTTTCTATTAAATAAAATGAAAATTAATTATAAAAATTAAGAACCCAATTCACGGGCCCCAAAAATTACGGACCCTAGGCACGTGCCTAGGTTGCCTAGGCCTTAGTCCGCCCCTGGTTGCGACCCAATTCTTGTCGTAACAAACTTACCTGCTGGCTAAGATTTTGGTGTACCTACTCTTCTTGTACAAAGTGTTTAATGCTGCTTAGCTGTTATTTATAACTGAGAACCTCCTATTGACAACAGTTCCTCTCTAACAGGATTTCAGGGTAGGTGTTGATTTCGAAAATTATTGTCTGGAATTTTGTTGTGATCTAGATTTTCTAACAATCTGCATCCTTCGACTCCATATATTAAGATTCCTTCTCCTCCGTTGTAGCAGAGCTATACTGACAACGAAGTTTTGCTTTAATCGAAAATACAGGGTACAATAAACATTGGTTTTTAACATAATTAAGAAAACAGAAAGATCTATTAATACATCGCGTCATTAAAACTTAGTTCAAATATTGTCTTATAGCACCATTTTTTTTTGCCATATGCCATTTGGAATATTCCTTCTCTGATTTGAAATTTGTAGATTTAGTGTGGAGTTAGAGTAGGAGCTGGGCAATACTAAATATAGCATTCAACGCAAAATTGAAATCTGGCATATCCATCAACTAACACACTTTTACCTATTAAATCTCATACATCATTCTAAACAGAACCAAATCAAATCAAAAACAATTTATTTACAATTTACATTAACAGTTCGTCACGTGAGGTCAGAACTAGCCTATGTCCATTTTGGTGAAAAATGAGCTTATGTCACCTGTACATTCATATAAGGGCTTGCTATGTTGTGACAAAACATCCTAAGTCCACGTGAGTCATACAGAAAATTATGTAGTTGAAGCGGTATTAGCTTAAGTTTCAAAGGAATATTTTAGTAAATGCAGAATTATCCTATGTGTGACATAGGATACTTCGTATTCAGGATATGCATATGCACACAATAATCTTTTATTTTTTTTGTTTAATTAAGTGGAGTTAGGATAATTAGTGGTTTGAACCTATAAACTTTCTATAGGCTCTCCTGAAAAGTTAAGAATTTGGACTTAGGTTAGTTCTGACCTCACGTGACGAGTTGACATGTACGTTTTTCATATCAATACTTTCGCATTGGCATAAGTTCGAACAATTTCGTCAACAAAAGCACCTACCAAATCTGCAGGTAAAGAGGTTACAACAGTTTGAATGATACAAGGGTGAGATTCGTCAGCGGCTATTGTGAGGGGTTAGGGGTTGGTTCCGAAATTGTGCGCAGCGAACTTATCAATATCGAATTCAAGCGAAGATAAGTTTGGTTGAAAGTGACGAAAGGCCTACTTCGATGTGGCCATGAACGAAATTCAAAAATTTATATGACATTAAACAAAAAATTGGAGACAACGGCACGCGGTGTTCCCAAGCGGTCACCCATCCAAGTACTGACCGCGCCCGACGTTGGTTAACTGCGGTGATCGGACGAGAACCGGTGTTTTCAACGTGGTATGACCGTTGTCGACATTTAATACTTAGGCCTTGGTGTAAGTCCGAACAGGTTCGTCAACAAAAGCACCTACCAAATCTGCAGGTAAAGAGTTGTGGGTGGTCGAAGGTCGAAGGGTTTGTGAAGAAACAAACGATGTGGTTTTAGCAGGAGGGGGGGGGGGGGGGTGTTACAACAATTTCTCGATGTAAATACTAGACACGATTTTTAAGTTAAGACTAAGAGCCTAAGAGGTTACAACAGTTTGAATGATACAAGGGTGAGATTCGTCAGCGGCTATTGTGAGGGGTTAGGGGTTGGTTCCGAAATTGTGCGCAGCGAACTTATCAATATAGAATTCAAGCGAAGATAAGTTTGGTTGAAAGTGACGAAAGGCCTACTTCGATGTGGCCATGAACGAAATTCAAAAATTTATATGACATTAAACAAAAAATTGGAGACAACGGGACGCGGTGTTCCCAAGCGGTCACCCATCCAAGTACTGACCGCGCCCGACGTTGCTTAACTGCGGTGATCGGACGAGAACCAAATCAAATCAAAACAAATTTATTTACATATTTACAATTTTCTTCACATACATAAGTAAAAGCATTATTGTCTAGTACATTACGTATAAATTTTATGTTTGCGTGTAAGTAATTAGAATTCCTGCCGCTTTGGCACACTTCTAAGTTTTTTATTCGTTTTTGGGCTTGAGCAAGTCCCATTTAGTTAATTGTATTTAAGGATTCGTTTTATAGTGTGGTTGTTTTCTGTTATTTGGTTTGTATTTACAGGAAAATAATGAATTAAAAAAAACCTGTTTCAAACATTTGTTACGTGTTTCTGTTATGTGCCGTTTTTATTCTAGTTCGTTGAATATTGGCAAATATTGGTAAGTTAACTTATGTTTTGGTGGGGTTTCTACATTGTGCGATCGAATTTTCGTGATGCTTACCGTTAAGCGGTTATACTTTAATTGTGTTTTATAAAACCTTTGTGCATGCTTGTTTATGTAATTTCTTAAAGTTTCTATTTCAGCAAGTTCGTGTAAATATTGTATATTTGTGTATCTGTCAGAATTCGTTATTATTCTCAGGCATTTATTCTGGAAAACTTGAAGTTTTTGTAATGTGGGGTTGCTAGCATTACACCACCCTGGGGCAGCGTATGTTATAATTGGCCTTAATATTGCCGTATATATTAACTTTTTGTTTCCTTGAGATGTTGATGGGTTTTTCATTATTGGATATATCATCCTCATAGTTGTGTAAGCCTTTTGCAATGTTTTTGCGACGTGCGCCTTGTAGTTTAGTCTGGAATCAAGTGTTACGCCCAAGTATTTTACCGCGTTTTTAGGACTTATTACATGGTTGTCTACTTTTAATGGAGTAAAAATTTTATTGTTCGTGAATTTTTTCGAGAATACGATTTGTTCTGTCTTGTTTGGATTTATTTTAATTTTCCATTTTTCAAAAAAATTTGTTAGCATATTGAGATGAATTTGAATTTGTTTGTTGGCCACTTGGGCAGAAAATGAGTGGGCGTAGATCGCTGTGTCATCTGCGTAGACTGCTGTTTGTGTTTGTTTAAACTGCGGGATGTCGTGTGTGTACATTGAGTAGAGTATCGGACCCAGCACGGAACCTTGTGGTACTCCTGCTTTTATCTGTTTTATTGCGGAAAGGTCGTTATCTATTTTTACTTGAAAAGTACGGTTGGAGAGGTATGAGTTGCTAAGTTTTATGCAGTGGGCTGGTAGTTGGAGCTTTATTAATTTGTACGTTAACCCAGTTTTCCAAACAGTGTCAAATGCTTTTCTATATCGAATAGAGCCATTACTGTTACTTTGTCTTTGTTGAAATTCGTTATCACGTCGTGTAATATACGCACAATTTGTTGTGTTGTTCCATGTTTTGGCCTAAATCCGAATTGTACATCGGGAATTATTTTAAGTTTCTTATTGAATTTATTTACCTCTTCTAAGATAACTTTTTCTGTGATTTTGGCCATTGTGTTTAGTAAACTAATTGGCCTAAAATTGTGAGGGTTATGAGGACTTTTATGGGGTTTAGGTACGGGAATAATTGTTGCGTGTTTCCATTTCGCGGGGAAGTAACTGTACTTTTTAATAGCATTTATAATATATGTTAGTTTGCACAATAGCCTTTCGGCTTAGGTTTTTTAACACTTTGTTTGTTATGCCATCCGGTCCGGGTGATTTTTGGTTAGGAAGTTGTTTTATGATTTCTGCGACTTTTTTAGGACTGACTATTATTTTTGCTAATGTTGTAGTCAGTCCTAAAAAAAAGTCGCAGAAATCATAAAACAACTTCCTAACCAAAAATCACCCGGACCGGATGGCATAACAAACAAAGTGTTAACCGGTGTTTTCAACGTGGTATGGCCGTTGTCGACATTTAATACTTTGGCCTTGGTGTAAGTCCGAACAGGTTCGTCAACAAAAGCGCCTACCAAATCTGCAGGTAAAGAGTTGTGGGTGGTCGAAGGTCGAAGGGTTTGTAAAGAAACAAACGATGTGGTCTTAGGGGGGGTTGGGGGGGGGGGGGGTCACAACAATTTCTCGATGTAACTACTAGACACGATTTTTAAGTTAAGAGGCTACAACAGTTTGAATGATATCAGGGTGGGATTCATCAGTGGCTATTGTGAGGGGTTAGGGGTTGCTTTCGAAATTGTGCGCAGCGAACTTAAAAATATCGAATTCAAGCGAAGACAAGTTTTTGGTTCAAAGTGACGAAAGTGCCTCTTCGATGTGGTCATAAACGAAATCCAAAAATTTATATAAACTCTAAACAAAAAATTGGAGACAACGGCACGCGGTGTTCCCAAGCGGTCACCCATCCAAGTACTGACCGCGCCCGACGTTGCTTAACTGCGGTGATCGGACGAGAACCGGTGTTTTCAACGTGGTATGGCCGTTGTCGACATTTAATACTTTGGCCTTGGTGTAAGTCCGAACAGGTTCGTCAACAAAAGCGCCTACCAAATCTGCAGGTAAAGAGTTGTGGGTGGTCGAAGGTCGAAGGGTTTGTGAAGAAACAAACGATGTGGTTTTAGGAGACGGGGGGGGGGATGTTACAACAATTTCTCGATGTAAATACTAGACACGATTTTTAAGTTAAGACTAAGAGCCTAAGAGGTTACAACAGTTTGAATGATACAAGGGTGAGATTCGTCAGCGGCTATTGTGAGGGGTTAGGGGTTGGTTCCGAAATTGTGCGCAGCGAACTTATCAATATAGAATTCAAGCGAAGATAAGTTTGGTTGAAAGTGACGAAAGGCCTACTTCGATGTGGCCATGAACGAAATTCAAAAATTTATATGACATTAAACAAAAAATTGGAGACAACGGGACGCGGTGTTCCCAAGCGGTCACCCATCCAAGTACTGACCGCGCCCGACGTTGCTTAACTGCGGTGATCGGACGAGAACCGGTGTTTTCAACGTGGTATGGCCGTTGTCGACATTTAATACTTTGGCCTTGGTGTAAGTCCGAACAGGTTCGTCAACAAAAGCACCTACCAAATCTGCAGGTAAAGAGTTGTGGGTAGTGGAAGGTCGAAGGGCTTGTAAAGAAATAAACGATGTAGTCTTAGGAGAGGGGCCATAGCAAGTTCTCGACATACCTAGGAAAAATTTTTTAGTTAAAAACAACTAAATTAATACCCTTTATTGAAGGTCATTGAACGTTATTACATAGGTAGAGGCCCTTAACTAGCGGTTGGCGAGACTACCTGGCTGTTGTGATCCTAATTACTCATTGTAATGCTTCTTAGGATAATTGACATTAACGTAAAAGTGCAAGTTGAGGAAATCCAGTGGCGTCATAGTGATTACACCAAATTTTTATATTAACAGATTTTTTACTTTTTATTAGATGCTTATAATGACAATGATTAACGTGAAAACAGTAAGTGTACGTTAGTTGCCCTTATTTATGTATTATAATTATTATTATATAATAAGTACTTTTTCCAAAGAAGCATAACAATGAGTAATTAGGATCACAACAGCCAGGTAGTCTCGCCAACCGCTGTGAACGGCCTCTAATATTAATGTTTAGTTAAATTGTTAATTTTGCGAAATTGTGTATTCATTTACGTTTCGCTTTATTTGAAGCGATAAGTACTATGCGTTCGCATATGTAGGTACCTATCACAAAAAGTAAACACATTGATCTAACTCTTTTATAACGAAATCAATGCCCTTCAACTTCAACTTCAAACTTGCTGAATGGTGTATTTTTACATATTTAGTTCCACACGATTCACAGCGGTGGCAGCACTATACGGGCAGAAGTTTTTGGATTGTGCAGCAAACATTACAATTTATTTCTCCTTTGTCAATGGGAGCAAGGAAAGACAAGTGTGAGACAACGTCTCATCCCCAAATGTTTAACTCAAGGGCGTTCTTTTTTTGTACAAATTTGCTTGCGGAAGTGATAAACTTCTAAGGGTTTCTGGTGATGTGAAGTAACACAAGTTAATAGGAATGCAGTTAAATTTCACTGTGGAGATCGTTAAGTTATTCATAATATTGACCTCTGTTTAGCCTCCGTAGTTTTAATTGGATGGAAGCTGCAGGTAGGGGCGGATTGACGGGAGGGGGGGAGCAGATTGAGGGCCTCCACATACCTTGAATTTTACAACATTTCTTTAAATATTTTTAAGAAAGTGATGAGCAATGAAATACCTATGTCCAAACATAGGATATTGTATAAAGTAATACAAGTGTCTAGTTTTCGAACATTGTGACCAGCTATAGTCTCCTGGAGAAATTTATTAAAGTTCAGACTAGTTCACGACTTGTCTTTTAATGTAAAAATAAAATTACTCTAAGATATTTATTTATTGAAGGGGCCTCCACTTTTTTCATTGCCCTGGGTCTTCACACTCCCAAATCCGGTTTTGGAAGCAGGAAATGTAATTAAATTATCAAATTTCTCATAGATTAACATAGAAGTGCATTTGAAAGGAATTTATAGCATTACATAGGAGCTAACATTTTACTATCACATTAATTTGTTAAAACAAGATACAAATACAAACATTATTTAAAAAGAACGAATTCAACCCAATGTACGGTTTATCTATGATTCAATTGTTCCATTAACGAATCCTTTTAAATCTTTGCGTAACATTAGCAACATTCTTTTGTAATTTATTGAAATTTTAAAATTAGTAGTTTCTTTTATAAATTTTCCATCGCAAAGATTATGTGTTACTTTTGTACAAGTTATAAGAACATTTGTAACTAATAAATAATGGAATATTTACGAAGAGCAAGGTTATTTGCAATGGTATGAATTGTTGTAACATCCATTGTATTCTGTTATATTGTTTTTAAGTCGGTGAAAAAAATGTAGTACATTTATGATTTCCGGACTATTATAATGCGGTCAAGTATGAAGGGGTCTTCGGCTTCGACCATGAGGTTTTCAACACGTACCTATTGACAATAATATTATGATATAATCATAGCTGAATTATATTTAATCGTCATTATTCTTTTCATTTAAATGTAGGTATTGACAATAAATAATATCATCACGTTAACAGTGGGCTTTTCAGTTCTTCTTAAGGAGCATCTGATTTATAGCTTTAGTGAACATTATGGTTAGAACCTTTACACCTACTCTTTAAATTTGTTAAATAAATAATTGTTGATAAATTTATAAATTATAAATAATTGATGGAGGACTTTCTAAAAAGTTAATTTTTGGGTTGCGTCAATATAGATATCATCATACAACTAAAACATTGCCTCGTTTCCGCCATCTCGATAAGGTCAATTTTGTTTTAGTTTCTTTATCCAAATCTATTACATAAAACACATGGAATATTTAAGAGCATAATTTTGAAGTAATTGTGAAATTGTTTTTCTACGTCTCCCACATATTATATTTCCCCATGTGATGCCATCTAAACCGGATTCTTGACATTTCAGCAAAACTACGATATATTGCACTGTAGAATACAATGATTCAACATTCTCTTGTTTAGGTGTAATTAATAAAGTGGCGATATTCCGGTTGTTCGTTCTAATCAATTTTTGATATTCATGCTTACTGTTATGTCCGGTGTTCTTTGTTTGACTTGCCTTAAAGATATTGAAATTACAATGTCCTTTATTTAAGCCAATATGGCGATAATAATTGATTACGTTAACAAAACTATATCCTAGGTAACCAATAATCACATAATCTTCCTCCCCGCTTTAAGAGGAGCCTTAAAAAATTAAATTAACTTATGAAACATACCAAGTAAACATTGCTGAAAGTTCGACATCACACCACAAAAATGTCATAACATGTACCTACTTCTACATACAAACAACTTATTTTCAAATTGCCATAGTACTTGAAGGGTGAACCGTCACAACTCTGCCTAAGGGCCACATAAAAGGTTTTTTATTTAAATTTGGCACTAGAACAAGATCGCCCACTTTAATTCCTTGCAGGGTTGTTTCACTCCATTGGTTTCTGGTTTGATGATACTCCTGTAGAACCTCTGTAGATCATCTATCCAGATGTGTTCTAATAACAGTCTTCTCCTTTATTAACTACGAAATGAATGAGGAGAAGAAGGAAAGTATTAGACATGTTTTTCTTATATTATAGGTAATTGGCAGTAGCAGCAAAGTGACCGTCATGATAATTCGAACTGGAGATTTAAAGAGCTATTATGTCAAATCCTTTATTTTGTAAAAAAAACATGACAGACTTACCCTGATGGATCGAAATTTCAGGGTCGCCATTAAAATTCTTAGGTCTGTGTACATGACTGGAACTGAGGAGTACTTGCCACTTTTATTAATAAAGTGTCATTAATTCTATAATCTACAAGAACAAAAGCCACAAAATGCTAATCACTATCAGAATGTGAACTGCCACTACTGCTACTATCTCTTAAATATTAATGATCAGCTTTCGTGGAGACACTTGGTTTGGTTCAGTATACAGGGTCCTTCAACAGTGCGTAATTCTTTATCGATGAAGTAAAAGACATACGGGGTGTTCAAGAAAAAAGTGGAGAAAATTTGTTTTGAATTTTCTAAAAATTGTATCTAAGTTAAATTTGAACATTCTGTATAAGATGAAACATCATAAACGAAATCAGAACGTTTGACAACCTTCTGCAACAAGAATCGATTCAAAATTTGACATGAAAGTTATATGTATGGAAGTAAGTAAAGGAAGTAATGAAAATTAATTTTTTTAAAGAAATAATTTATTGCTGCTAAACTATTCCTTTAAAAGCCATAACATTTGTGGAATAAATAAAGGGGTCCAAGGAGGTTCTCAACATACTCAATTATACAGAGGATTCCATTAAAAAATTTTTTCTCGAAGGAAACCACTAAACCTTCCCCATGCAACTTCCACATGGACCAAACGTATAAAAAATTTTTTGTTTGCAACCGGTTCTTGGAGCACCCTGTAAATGTCAAAATATTTTCCTGAAATGCGCCCTTAACAATAATTAACAACTGCGTTTGATTGAAACTTCTAACTTTTTTGGTCTCGGTTCTATAGAAGCCCGGCGCACTGTTGAAGGACCCTGTATATTGATATTCTATAGCGATTACATGTTAAATACATTTTCCCACCTTTCAATCGCTAATTTCATTTTTAAAGTTGTTTTGTCTTGGGTTTACATTCCTTCTTCGTAAATTTCCCTTTCCCTCGAGTTCACAGGTTTTCGAGACACCTTTGAGACTTCACTATACTAGTGGTGGCAAATTTAATTTTTTTCGTATTCGAATATTCGTTAAAAATATATTAGAATATAAAATTATTCGAATTCGAATAATAATCAGAAAAAAATTCGTTTTATTCGTTGTATTCGTTTTATTCGTTGTATTCGTTTTATTAGTTTTATTCGTTGTATTCGTTTTATTCGTTTTATTCGTTGAATTCGTTGTATTCGTTTTATTCGTTTTATTCGTTGTATTCGTTTTATTCGTTTTATTCGTTTTATTGTTTTACTCCTTTTATTCGTTGGACTAGTTTTATACTACCTACCTAGTAGAGCATTCTCCAATGGAAGTTTCATTTAAGCATAAACATTTGAATAGTAAATAGTAAATTGTTGCTCCATTAAATTTAAGACACTTATTGCAAAACTTAAATAAACAAAGTCCAAGCTTCGCAATACCATGAAAATAATTCCAGTTAAAATCACTCTGCGTGGTTGAGGATTATTGTAGGTAATGTTTAGAGAAACGTGTTCACTGATTTACCGAAAACCTTTTACACTAACAAACAATAAATTACAATTCATTACGACTTGTAAAAGGGTGTTATTGAATAGTGAATGACTTTAAGCTGACAGAAAAGAAATGCTGAAATAGCTATTTACAATACAAATATTGTACCTACAACGTTTTATCTACTATTCATAAAATATTGTCGATCGAAAGAAATTTGTAAATGAGAAATAATTCCATGAAATGAAAAGTAGGTAGTAGGCCTACCTGCCGTCTGTCATCTCTCAATAATAAACCAACGAAGTTCTCTTTTTTCTTAATTTAACAATTTTCTTTGTTCTGGCCATTATTCGTTTTATTTGTTTTATTCGTTTCATTCGTTTTATTCGTTTTTATTCTAATTCGAACAGTGGTATTGTTAAGTATTCGAATAATTCCCGATTATACATTCGAATATTCGTATATTCGAAAAAAATTGCCACCACTACACTATACTAGAATAGGTAGGAATCCTTTCTTGTAATCGAGAATGATAGTTCGTGTTATCCATATCCATTACGGAATTTTGTGGTAAATGTGGTAGGAATTTATGTTAAAACCATTCTTCAAACCACTGAGACGGTCTTTGCAGTAATCTAAGCTGGAATAAAATTTTTTCCGGAGAGTAAACATTCACCCATCCTAAATACGACCCGGTTTGAATAATATAAATAATTCATTTTCCACGGAAGCCTTCAGTTGTGCATGATGCGAGCTATCAATCCAGGCTCTTTGAATTTTATCATGGGTGTCGTATCATGTCTCGTCTAAATAACATATGAACCACCTCTGTTTGCGGAAATTTTTTATTCTTCTTAAATATTTTCGGCGTATTGTTTGAAGTCTGTTAATTTTTAATTAATTAATGTTTCATTATTCCAGCCACTGTGGTTCTGGATTCTGGATTACGATGGGAGGATTGTCAGAAGTCCACGCGCACATAGGTCACCTTTTCGGACCCTTTGTGCTACCTCTCTGCTTAGAATTGTTCGACCCCGCAACGTCATTCAAGCCATCTCACACGTGAGATAAACCTGAGGATGCTGGACGGGGAGGCAGCTCTGATCTTAGCCATGTCCAACTAACATGGACACTTCGTAAGTTTAAGTGTCAAATTGGACAGCAGTCAGTCAGTATACTTTTTTAAGGATGTCTGGGTACTCATCAGCTGGTCTACAATTTGTTCTGCCAGAGTTCACTACTTTATGTGTTGCTTCACTGCGCGTCCCTTGTTGCCGTGTTCTCATCGTTGCGACAGTGTCATAATTCCCATCCTTAATGTCTTAACAGGAATGCTACCAACGCCTCACTTCTGATCATTATTGGTTTAAACATAGTCGCTAAAACATTTGCTTTCTCTGTCAAGAGAGTCCTCACTGGCAGTGATAAAAGCAAAGTTTTGTTGAGACGTCTCAACAACAAATACCTACACTGACCACACTACACAAGTAGAGAATTCAATTTTGAGAAAGTCAAAGTATTTTTGTACATTTGTACAGTATCACAGGAAGTATAACATATAAATGATACTCAAGCTGTTGGTAATATCTTTACACTATATTTTGGCAGCGTGGTTTAAGGTTAATGGGTGCGTCAGACCGAGATTCTTAGACCGATTTCGTACAAGTCACTTATATAGCAATATTATATTTCTTCTAAGTATTAGTGTAACTTCTGGGGTTCCGCAGGAGCCCAAACTCGGACCGCTCTCATTTTTAATTTATTTGCCCATTCCTCATTGCTTCATATTCTTGACCGTAACAAAAATTCTTAACCTTTAACCTTAACTTTCTTCCTTTGCATTTCTGATGAGAATAATAAAGCAAAGATATCCTTGTTTAATTTCATTCTATAACAATGTGTTACCCTTGATAATTACCCATAGTGTAGAAATGCGCTGTGTTAAATAAAAAAATTAGTAAAATTACCACTACTTATTGAAGAAGTTTAAAGTAAATTAATAAGACGTAGCCTACACTATGTGTAATTAATATGTTTCGTTTTTGCAATGAGTATCGATAGAATTGCAAAATGTGCAAAAACCCATTTGAAGGAAGCCAATTTCTTCATTTTCTTATTGCATATTATTTCATATGAATGCATTTAGGTTAAGTGAAATGAATACAATGATGTCAAATTTTAGAATAGCTAGTTAAGAATAAAAGAAAAAAGAGAATTAATTAGTTAATTTGCACTTGATTAATTGATCTTGAATATTTGTTAGACAAACTCATTTAACATTACCATTGCTTCATTATCTAAAGGAAAGTACAATTTAAAATTAGTAAATATTAAACAATGATTTGATCATGGTAATTATTGGTCTGTAGAAATTGAATCTCATTCTCATTTGTTTTATTTCTTAACTTCCATAGTGACGAACTTTGTCAACCTACCGTTCTAGTATATACGAGGGACAAGCCATTATTATTAAGAATAAAAGAACAAGTGGAACTTTTTAAAATTTTATTTTAGATTTATGTTCAAATAATAATAAAAAAAAAATACAATTAGCCAGTATTTTATTCCACTGCTTAAATTATTGCACATTGGCAGGGCCGGATTAACGGTGGGGGGGGGGGGGGTATAGTCCCGGCCCCCATTAGTTTGGGATCCCATTTTACAAATTTCTTTAGTCAAAAGTAAATTAATGTATTTGTTTATTTAAAATGTTATCTAATTATTTACTTGTAGGTACATACATTTATTTACTTACTACTTTGTATTCATATTACTTTATTTTAATGTTTATTGTTCAAAATTCTACTTGACATACCCTTCCCTGAGAAGACTTTACCGTCCTAACCTGGTCTCGAGCAAGAGGGATGCTAAGTTTTATGTTATTAAATATTAAGCTTCAGAACGCGATACAGTCCACAATAAATATTTCTAAACATCGTAATTCGTATTATTCCTGAGACATCGAAACAAATAAACATTTATCATGTAAAATAATTTCGATGAATTTAAAAAGGGCCCCTTTTACGTAAAGAGCCCTGAGCCCCTCAATTCTTTAATCCGGTCCTGCGCGTTGGAAAACACTAATATTATTCTATTAATCCTTCTGTCATTACATAAAGTTTAAAGGCTTGAGATTGATTCTAATTTACACCCTTTAATGCCATTTTGGGACGTACAGCAAGAGATGTTTAATGTCCCGAATATTGTATCGACAAGACACTTTTCTACGCTTCAGAAAAACAGCAATAGATTGGGTCGGATTCTCACCTGTGTTACCATGGCGAAATTGAAGATACTTGCTCTTAGACCACTGAGGTAACATTTTTTGGTAGCACATTGTTAAATCAAATGCACGTTTCTCATAATAATTCTATTTCTGCCATTGTCATAGGTTTCTTCTTCACTAATAGGTAAATAGCAAGGGCGCCGCCAGAAAATTTTCCCATGGGGGGAAAGTAGTATTGGGGGTTCGTGGGTCTGGCATTTTTTCAAGATTTCGTACACAATTTATTTTTATTTTTATAACTCTTGCCTTTTTTCTTTTTCCCAGGGGGGCGCCCCCCCGACCCCCTTTGGCGGCGCCCTTGGTAAATAGTCTCATAAAAATGGGGTTCCAGTCTCGACTTTTGCTTGTCAATTATTCTTGCGCCGATTTCAGCATATAAAACGATTTTTATAATTATTAAGCTGTGGAGCGATTGGCTTCATTCTTTTTCCACTTACGTCATATGGACCGGACAACTTACAGATATGATTTAAAACACAACCTTTTCGTAATCATTTCGAGACCCATCAATAGCTACGGCTTTATGCATGACAGTGTACATTAGTGACGGTGTACCTACGTCTGGTTTTTAACAATAATTACCCCAAAGACGAGAGCAATACGCACACCCTCCAGAGTAGGTAGTGAAGCTTTTCTGGGCCTGTCTGCACCGCGCACAAGTGCTACTCCTAATGCCAGTGATATGACTCATAGCAAAGAGCTGCTCTGTTAGAACCCCCCCCCCCCCCCCCATAAACGCACTCTACTAGCCTATTCTGGGAGGTTTGAACTCCTTGGTTTCTTAATTTTTAATAGAAATGCACATTGAAGTCTAAACTACAAACCAAGCTGAGATGCTATTCAAGTGTGAAGTTATTGCAAAATTAGGTACCTAATGGATGGTGGCCACTACAAGTCTAGATGGAATTTGACGTTAGATTGTCGGCATGCGAGACAACCTTATAATGGGCCATTCCGCATAGCGGTTCTGCACTAACTCGTCCAACTAAGAGGACCTATATTGGAGGAATTCCCGCCGATTATGGTTGCGATTGGGATCTCTTCTTCCGCCAGCGTTTTCTTGTATAGGTATCTCACACGTGACTACTAGAATAATGTCTATAGAGTCGGACGACCCTAATCATGAAGGTAGTACAAGGAGTCCGGATGCGAGACCTACATGCGGAAGGACTTTTGTCAATCTTCTAACTCGAATCCACAGGGAAGATTTAATTTTTGAATAAACACACTCCGTGTAGCACTTATTTTAGCTTAAAACATTGAAAATTAGGATTTCGGAAAATTGGGAAAATTTCTTCGATGCCTTTTTTAGGTTATTCGTTAGCCCGAAATTTTACGATTTACTTTCTTGGGATCTAAGATACTTCAATATGGCATCTGGTGGCGCATAGCTGAACTAGAGGAAGCGTGCAGTCTCGTCAGCTAGTAGAGTGACAGGTTCGGGAAAAAGCATTTTTTCCGTAATTTAACGCGATGGAAGATGTTGTGGCTCCTGATCAAACGAAAAACAAAATCCGAATTTATTGTGCCATAAAAAGTTGCGATGCCAAAAGCCACGTGAATACAGATTTAAGCTTCCACCGTTTTCCGAAACAAAATGACGCTTTTTTAGTGCGGTAAAATTTGTTTGGTAATGACGAGAAAATAAACAAATTGGAAGCGTGGAAAAAGGCATTGCACTTGCGTGAAGTGACCCCGCATATGGTAGTTTGTTCTCGGCATTTCCAGTCCAGCGATTTTCTTTTAAAAATAAATCCACATTTTTTGATTCAGCTAGGCGGTTTCTAAATTCAAATGTTATGGCTACCTTCACAGTCACAGTTTCACCCGTGGCATTTGATTTCCAACAATTCGATGGGTTTGCTTTCCTCAAAAATAACCCCATTGGGAGAAACGCTCAACTAACCTGTAACAGTGTAGCAGCGTTGCGACGCAATGTTTGCACTTTTCGCCCATACCAGCTTTTCACAAACACACCACGGACAGTATGCTATCATCTCCTCCAATTTTGACGACGATTTCGTGCGGTACATCCGTCAAATTTGACGCTTCAAGGCACAGAGGTGCCACTTTCACGGCGCAGTTTCCATCGTTTGGACTTGATTTCCCGCATTTTATGAGATGATTGGCGTTTAAAAACCGTTCTGCTTGTTTAAAATTGCTTTGGACTGGATTTGTGCCAGCCCACTTGCAAATTTCTTCCATATTACAATTTAACAGTTGTACTGGACGCATGTGCGTGTTATTTAATAAAGTGAAATCTTCTAGATTAATTTTAACAAATTTTAGTAATTCAAAAATAAATAAGCATGGAAGAGTAAGAATTTTCTCCTTCTTGAAAGTAGTTTTACAAGATTCTCTGAACTTCAAGCACAGAATAAATGTGCTTCATTCTGTGACTTCAAGCCAAACAATGCACCTAACAGCTCTTTTCTGAATTAGAAACACTCGTTGTGCAGCAGAAGAATTTCCCCATAAGATGATATCTACCATATATACAGATTCAAAATAAATTCTAGTAGCTTCTTTAGATGTGATACATGCTAATTGCCTAAAGCTGCTTAGATTGTTGTCTAATGAAGTACCAATACTGGAGAAGCATTTATTAGTTTCTTTTATTATTTGTACTATAAAAGTGTACGGAAATGCATTTCTCAATCATAGGTGAACACAGTAGTATAATCCGCTTATGATATCGATCTAGAATTAAACAATGCAATAACTATGATAAATGATTTATGAAACACATGATGACGGTATCATAAGTTAATATTACCGGTTTAACCGCTAACGCGTAGACAATGATTGATTAGTAGGTTGAGTGTTACATTTACGTTTTATCAATTATTTTATTGCGTAACGCAACAGGACATCAAAATTTTTAATTATATTAAGTTAATTATTACAATAACATAGTTTTAACATTTAATGCAATGTGTGTCAAAACTTTTAATTACCTTTTTCTAATGAAACTTAATTAATATAATGCCACTGTAAACTTTCATGCATCTTTATACAATTTTGTAATAGATAGGTATGCAGTTAGATAGATCAACGCATTCTTAAATTAAAAGGTTCAATCTTTTTTTAATTGTGTACCTAATTGTAATAGTTACAAATTCATGATGTCATTAAATGCAAATTTTAAGATCAAAGATGCTGCATTGGCGCCAACACTTATGTCAATGTTAATTTTTTGCATTACTATACTACTTTTATAGAGAGATGATTTAATTATTTTACTCTTCTTTTAGTAAGTACTACCAACTACCTACAATGGATTTTGAGAACCGTTTTTGTAAATAACGAATTGTATTACAAATTCCCATTAACTTCTGGTAGAAATAAAGTACTAAGTGGTGCCTAAAAATATGTTGTTAATCTTTAATCAACTGATCATGCTAGGAAAGAAACTACTCCGACGAGATCAACCACATATGTGACAAGGGATAGTACTGCTGAACGAATATACTGTATAATATAAAATAACCAATAGTTTGTGATGTGAAATAACAGACCGGTAACTGTAATAGAAAGAGTGATGAGAACCCTTATATTAGCGCATCAGAAATGAAATTCATTGGGCGATTGGGCAGGGATATTCACTAGCAAAACTTCTTAGAAATTCTTCGACAACATAGTGCACCTCACGCACAGCTTGTTAAGCGATTTACGATTTTCCTTGCTTTAAACCATCTGCAAGTTCGTATAAAATCATGAAGATATTATCGATGTAATTTCTACTTTCCTTGAGAGTCGATGAAATCCACCTTTTAACAAATATTGATGGGAGAATAATATTTTGTTCCAGAATTCTTTGTACCTAATTGTATGAATCAAGAAATATTCAAAATTAAAGCTTGGTTTCGCTTAGTGTAGCCAACCGGTACATACGAAATAATACAATCATCAAGCCGTAATGACTGGTCAATGTGTTCTTCATAGTTCATAGAATAGTGCTTTTCCTTTCTACTATACTGAAGATCTCCTCTGATCTGTTAGGAGAATCTCCAAAACACCGAGGACCTTCATCGAATTAAAGCTATGCAAGATGGAAACCCACAAGAGACACAATAAATCCTCAACGGAATCGTTAGACTATACATCAAGCTTGACATAATATCAAGTCAAGCCTACAAAAAACCAAGCCAAGCTTTTCTGTGGAAAAGCTTGAGTTATCAGAAAGTCTTGCAAAGACAGAGCAAATAGTTGAATTGGTTATTAACGAAGTTTGTTTGGTGGAATTGTAATAAAAGGATAATATCATAGGCTCAAACAAGAAATGCTGAACTGATAGTAGGAGGAAGCCTACTCCAGATTGAAAATTGACGTTAGTGATTTACTACCATTACACAAAAAAGTAAAACAGATTCTAAGGTATTTAACAACAGGGCTTAACAAGTATTAATCTCATCTGGATCTTTGGTTTATGAAAGGTTTTCGTGCGAGTGCTAGTTCTATCAGTTATACAAAGCATAATTTTCAACGGACAAAGTAAAATGGGGTAGTGTTTCATAAACATTGGAGAAAAGCTTCCAAACTGGGGTTTTGTATAAGCTGTTCAAACGTTGTTAAAGTTTAAAAAAAATATGTTTACCAAGAGAAACAATGTCTAAAAAAAATTATAATTAACTGTCAGATAAAAAATAAAGTCAGGAAGTATTTGTTAGTATTGTATGTTTATCATTGCTTTTATGCATGTTCCATCTTACTACTCATTAATATACAGTCCATTATTAATTATACCTAATTACCAAGCTGAATGCACCAAAGTATTGAACATTTGGTGGGAAGAAAATACATAAGCTGTTATTGAGGATGTAGAAACATGAAAATATTATGACGAAGAAAGTTGAAATATTTTTTGCTCTACACGCGAAATCACAGTAGGAGTTGCAATAAAAAGCTTGAGCTGTAGAAAACATGTTTTTCTTGACAATGCAGTAGGGAGATCTGGGTTACATAAAAAGGCTTCATTGACTTGCCCAAAAATATGGGCGAGAGGGTACGTCAGCGTTTAAATACGAATACAGCAGAAGAATCTAGTGAACGAAGCCAAAACTCACACTTTTATAGCGGAGGATGAAATATTAGTGGAAGTACATGGACTTGCGAACGATACGTATAGTCG
This sequence comes from Pyrocoelia pectoralis, assembly GCA_036250285.1. Lineage (NCBI taxonomy): Eukaryota > Metazoa > Arthropoda > Insecta > Coleoptera > Lampyridae > Pyrocoelia > Pyrocoelia pectoralis. Next base: position 37,853,107 of record CM070076.1, on the reverse strand, counting down.
TATAACAAGGTTACTGCAACCACAAGACCAACGCCATATATAGGTTACGAGCCCATCGGTATAAAATTGCTAAAAAAATATGAGAAGCTCAGAACATTAGTCACTTTGTCCTCTTCTTCCATTTATTCTTCATATATCATTTATACCTACTTACTAGTCGAATGCTGAGTAATCTAGTAACTAGTAAAAGCTTCATAAGCGAAAAGTTAATAAATTGTTCGTTACATTCATGTGAAGCCATACGGTTTTGGTACCGTTACTATAGTGGCTATCGATGAAAACTTATGGTTCTCTATATTATGTAGATAGCTTTTTGGTCTGTTGATATTTTGGTGGCAAAACTGAGATATGGATTATATTCATTTATTTACCTGATGCGAAAGTACTTTTTGTGTTTGTATAGAAGTTGCTTTCTTCTGCCGTATAGTAGCGAAATTCATTCTTAGTTTGCATTATGCAGAAGCGCATGGGTTCTTCTACATTTCTATTAAGTGAGAAGATGCTGGCAATATATGTTCACCCTTTGTAGGTAATAAGTTATAATTAAATAGTCAGTTCGCAGATTAGGCAATCATTCTAAGGTGCTCGGTATCTTGTCTGTGTGCTAAGCGAACTTGACGGTTAGGAATATGTTCGGTTTAAACGGGAAAAGGGGGAAAATTCATGCTTATTAAACAGACACTTGAGTCGAAGCATAATACCTTTATAGGGGCTGAAGGGTCTTTTCTTCAATTTTCTCTGCTAATATTCTACCGCAATTTATTTATTTTTTTAAGCAATTAATTACTTGCTCAGAGCAGCGCGTCTTGGCGATTTCTACTTACACTAAATGGGAGAAGAATTACAACGATTTTGCTTTGAGGTTGGTACGGTAGCAATTTCTATATGACTGTTTAATAGTGTTGTAAATTGTAAGGATTTAGTGTACCAATTAACATGAACGATGAACAAGAATTTCAAATCTTTAGTTTTAGTGTAATAATTTTTATTATTTTATTTCTATTAATTTTATTACCTGTAAATTTTTTTCTGTAATAAACATTGTTGGTAGTTGAATTTTTAGTGGCGCCAATTTTGTTCCTCAAAAGTCATGGCATCTCATTTAATCACTGAATGAATCTGTGCAATGTTAAAAATTTTTAATTACTTTGATTTGACCTACGCTGCGTAAAAATTGACTTTGGCATTTTTAAGAGCATGATAAATTCCACGTCGATGATGCTATGTGCGATGGTGCGGCTGACATTTTATAGAAAATTGAGGTAAAACTAGTAAATAGTTCCGGAAACGCAGAAAAAAAAAACAATCATATTATATTGTAATAGAGCGTCGAGGTTTCTTAATATATGCATAAATTTAGGTAATTGAAATTAAATTTATTAATATGGCTAAACAATTTATTAAATATTTATTGAAACTACAAGGATAGACGAATTTTGTACATGTTATGATGAGAAAATACACAAATCTGTTTACTACGTTATGCAATTTGACATTGTATGGGCGGACATACCTATTCCCAATCTCACACCCTATCAAAGGTATAAATGAAGACCATCTATGAAGATGGTTCAGTTGCTTAAAAAAGTTGAAAGGCGCCATCACTCCACAATGAAGGTGTTGGTAAGTGATGTGATTAGTTAATAATGTATGTATACATAATGGTGGTGCGTTATACATGATTTGCAACGAATTCTATTAATTTAACGTAATATTCCTTAAACAATTAAAACGCAAATTTTTAATTAACCATCGGTCCAATTACAGTATTTCACCCTTAATTATTAATAATTCAACTACACCAAGAACAAAAGGATGAAATTATCTCAGTTTACCTATAAATTTTTATTGTATATTTTAAGGTGAAAGTCGAAATGTAGCTATCAGTTTGATCTCAATTAGATTAGCATATTTGAAACGTTAATGGGATTTTGTCTAGTGTAAAAGTGCATCCGAAAGTAGTAATTCAAGCTCTATTCTTGTCTTGTATAGATATGTGTTTAATTTACATAAATAATGGCTAGTCATAACATTTGGAAAGAATATTGGTTTGCCATTTTGGGACGGGACTCTCATTTGATAGTTAAAAGAGAAATGACATTTACATCAAAAACATATTATAGGAAAAGAAAATATTTGTATAATTTAATACTTATCAACTAGTTTATATTATATCAAAAATTATTAAATATTCCATGGTTTTTGTAAGTATTTGACGCAAAATTAAGTTACTTAGCAATATTTGTTTCCAATTTGTAGAAAAGGTATTAATTACATCTTATCATCATCATTGTTTAGCTTACAATACCGGCAGCCGGATGCTATTAAAAATTCACAAATACAATCGAACTTATTCTTACATTAAATTATTATTTTTCGTTTTGACAAACAACGAATTGAAAAGTAGTGAGCACTACACCACAATTTAAGACACACCCTGTATAAATCTATCAATTAATTTTCATTTCTACACGCAATAGTCCTTATATTGTGGTATGTAGGTCGATACTAAATATTGTTGTTAAACACCTCTTCATTGCTTGTATATAAACTTTAATTTCACTTTGCCTTTTAAATCCTCTATAAAATGGTCATCACTAAGTTACCTCAGAGAAGGAGTTTTCTGAAATCTTTTAGCCTTATTTCTTGTCCATTTAGGGTTGTAAATTCTTGCAAGTGTCGAAACATTGTCTTGGATTCTACTTTACATTTACGTTTATTACCACTTTTTTGCATGTATATAAATATAACTCACGTTTTGTAATATTTTGTTTCACCAGATCAAGAACTTCTTGGTCTTCTAATTTTGTACCACGACGCCTTTTAAAAAAACCCGACATTTTGTTGGCTCTTATAATTTTTCGCAGGTTTTTTTAGGACATTGCTTAGAACCATGACTACAACCATTGGGACGCTACCATATTTGAGTACAAAACGGTGACGACAGAATTCATAATATACGATTATCATTTGATCAAAATGTTCAACAATCTCTTTACAACATAGCTACTTCATTAAAAACTGAAGCAATTGGTTCCTCAAAGATCGTATTCAAAAAAGGGGTTGAAATAATTTTTTTTGAGATGCCGGGATTCTGTTTGAACCAACTCATTTGAGTTATTAGTTGCCCATGATCATTTTGAATATTGGTTCATTATCAAGCTTCATCGGTCACTTCGAAGCAGAAATTTCCTTCACGTAGTTGCTAATTACAATAACTAATTTTACACGTTTTTGTTCGCCATCCATCTCATAGCGCCCATTGGGCAATTAATTTGATTTTAACACTTATGTAACTTTCAGTTTTTTATATTCCTGATGGTATTGGCGAACTCGCAAGCCAAACCCCAATACAGAGAAAACCTTGGTCAATATGTACCTGATAACAGCGGCCAATACGTTCACGATGATAGTGGTCGTTACATCCCAGATCACAGTGGCGATTACATTGCAGACGGTCTCGGTGGTTACGCACATGATGGAACTGGCGGTTACAAATCTGATGGCAGTGGCAACTACAACGGGGAAGATTTCAGCAAATTTCAGCGAAGAAGTGACTTTGGGTCGTATAATTCTGGTAAGTTCAAATAACTGTTAGATTACGTCTAGTTCATCCCGACATTTTAGGTTCAAGAAACTTTGCTAACAGTTTCACTGATAAGACTTCATACAAAGCAGAAGAATCAAAATATAATAAAATTAGTTCAGCTAATTTGCTAGGTGCTGGATCGACAGTCAGTAGGCAGACTGTTAAACCGACAAATTTAATCTCATCTGACGATCGAGCTTACGGAAATTTAGCTTCGGCTGCCTCTCCAATTGGAGCTGCATCTAAATTGTCTGGGAGTACTTACGATCGGTATCCCAATTCAAATGGCAAATGGAAAATTCTTCGTCAAGGAGAAAATATCGATACTGACGGATACCATTGGGAGTAAGTTATTTAGTATATTTATCTCATAATGGGTTGTATTCTTTACCCAATTTTCAATGAAAACGCTGGGAAATATGCAACCGATGCTACACGAACGCATTAAAAATGAAAAATGTTAGATATGAAACTGAGAATAAAATTATCGCAGAAGAATCAGGGAAACTTGCAAATAAAGGTACAGACAAGGAAGCGATGAGAGCGAAAGGATTTTATCAATACATGGGACCAGACAATGTTCCGTATTCTGTGACATACACAGCCGATGAAAATGGCTTTGTACCAGTCGGTAGCCATTTACCTACACCACCTCCAATTCCTGTAGAGATTCTTAAAGCTCTGGATTACTTAAGATCACTTGGTAAATTATAAAGTGAATTTAATTTAAGTTAAAGTTATAAGGTGTATACGAATCGACTGAAAAATTAAATGATATAATTTTCATAATTATTATCTAAAACTGTATTAAGAACTCTACTGTGATTCTGTTTCATTTAATTTGGCATCTAATCACGGCTGTTATTTGTTTCTGTGGATGCTCAGAATGTAACTGCAAAGTTGTTGTCAAAGCATCAAAGACTGTAGGCTTACCACAGAGACACAACCACCTTAGATCAAAAGTCATTCCTCATGACATGAATGAATAGATGAAGGCAAATGTTTATAAACATAGTTGTTTTATTCTCATTCACAAGGGTGCCCCCCCCCCCCCCCCTGGGAAATAGAAAAAAACCAAAGGTTATTACAAATAAAAATAAATTTTGTACGAAATCTTCAAAAAACGCCAGAGCCGCACTCCCAATAGTGATTGCCCCTCCCCCCGGGAACATTTTCTAGCGGCGCCCTTCCTCATCAGGGGAGTTAATGTACCAGTGAAGCACCAAAATCTCATAACGTCTTAATACAACGAAAGGGGTTGTGGATTAACGCTTTTGTTCACACGATTCATCACTGTTATTTATCTTGGATGAAGATGTTATGTAGCAAACTCAGCCCCTCTAACATAAATATGTACATAAGTAGTGCAGTGTTGCTTATTTGGCAAATATCAATCAATTTAAAAACTTGTACAATTGAAGGAATACACGGTTCCGCAGCCCATCATGTCATCATCATAAAATCTACCGGAGATGCACCATTTTTTAAAACAAAGGTCAATAGTGTGTCACTGCTACGACAACCCTACTGTTCTTGAAGTAATGTTGGTGGTATTGACTGCATTACTAAATACTTGAGCTTGAAGGGATGCCCGCTGTAGATGTTGCTAAAGTGCATCTCTGGCCGCAAGAAGAGGTTCCAGTTTGTTGCCTATCATGTTTTGTAAACACGCGTTTACTGTGCCAATAGTGGTACTCCTCTACATTTGAAATGATTACAGTGAGTGTCAGGGAACGTGGATCACATTGAACTGTATGCTATAAGCAACAGCATACAGTTCAATGGTCGATCATGGTGACAACGAATTTCTACAAAACAACTGTTGTGTCGTCTACCTTTCCTTGCGCCGCAAGTTGTGGCCTCTCAATTTTGAAAAAGGGAAATACGGGTTTCATCGAATTTGAAAAATAATGCAATGCGGCATTGATAAATGCTTAGAAAATTGATTTCTATCTTTAAAAAAATGGGGTGCCTATAACTTGAGGAGCTTCAAGTGCACCAATTTACGTATTATCGATTTTTGCCCTTGTGCAATGACGACATTCAGTCAATCCTGCTATAAAAGGATACGTGACAAAAGACAAAGTAGAACCTCAGAACCTGTCGTTGAAATAACAAGAGAAAAATTAACCTTCACCTGTTCCTTTAAATTTACGCTCATGGTTTTCACAATTATCCCTCATTTATTTACATACCTAGCAAGCATAAAACCATTCAAACTGAAGAAGAGGGCAGGACCGCATGTAGGTAATTATTATCTGGATCAGAGATCTAGCGTGTAATTGAATTTCAAGGCAATCTAATAAGTGGGATTTTGCACCCTTGCTAAATTCCTCTTCGAGGGTTAGGATATTAGCATTTACCTACGAGTAAAATTTATCTACCAACGCCGTACATACTTGGCTAATTGCTAGACCAAAGGCAGCATTAAGTACTTTAAATAAAAAAATATCAGGGAAAGTTGGTAAAATACCTCAGAGCTCAGAATACTCCTGGAACAAAATGTGCCCTGCACAGAAATCTGGCATGAGCATTTAGTAGTTTATGGAGTCTCCATTCCTTGAGTGAGACCCTTAAGTGAAAAAGAGCCCTGATGCTCCGTGGTACCCATTATTATTATTATTATTATTATCATCTCTTATTCAATTATTTTCCTCAAAGAGCGCAGTCAAACTGAAATTTATGGGGCGCTTAGCACCTATAATATTGCAAATGAGTGTTAAAGTAGCATGAACCCCTTGGGACTTCTTTTTATTAGCGACGATTGATGATGATAGATTGTGAATTTTTTTTAATATTTGATTCTTACCGGTGTCACAGGTTTCAGGAACACAGTAAGAATCAATTATATAAAAAAAAATTCGCAATCTATCATCATCATCAATCGTCGCTAATAAAAAGAAGTTCCAAGGCGTAGGCTGTGAGGTTTAATTAATTCCTATTCTACAAGTTCACCACCTTTGTGTGTACGAACTCCACAAAAATGACTTTCTAGTACCTAGTTTTATCTATTTCGCAAAAACTATACTTTTACATAGCATTTTTTACGTAGCGTTTTATCTTAGAAGAACCTTTTTGAAAAAAAGGTTTCGGCTATAGTTATAATTTCATCACTTCCAAAATATGGATTTCAGTTCCGGTTCTGGTTCTAAACAAAGATATAAAAAAGGTTCCAGTTAGGGTTCGTAAATTTTTGGGTTCTAAAGGGTGTTCCAATTTGAGGTTAATTTTTAAATTTGCCGCCATTGATACTTTTTGTACTAGAAGGTCATATGTTATTTGATAGATGACATGTCGAAATATTCCGGTTAATAAAAATGGGGAGATATACGATTAAACAACGCGTGTCTATTATTAAAAAATATTTTAAATTTTGTGAAAGTTGGAAGACAATTTGGTAAAGAATATGGAAGAGAAAATTGTCCGTCAAATGTTACCATTTGTGGAAACTAGTTCAGTAAAAGATGAAAAAAGCAAAACATATCATCGTAGTGGACCTTAAAAAAAATTGCAACTCTTAGTGCTAGTGATCATGAACAACCAAAAACATCAATTCGTCATCGTTCACAGCAATTAAACACCGATACACCGATAATAAATGCGTATAATTTTGATAGTGTTTAGGAACCTAAAAATACCGGCGACACTGTAAAAATAAAAAGGTTACGATTCCGGTTCAGGTTTTAAATAAAATACAAATAAAGGTTTGGGTTCCGGTTTCGGTTATAATAAAACCAATAGGTTCCGGTTCTTTTCGGTTTCGGTTCTGGTCCCTGAGCATAACTAGCATTTTCTAGAAAACAAAATCATGAGGCTAATGCTTATATGTTTTCAAACGACAAGTACTTCTTGGGACAATTGGTGATATAAATTTTTAATTCCGCTCTGTAACATGCCTATCTGATTTACATCAATAAATTGCATGACAACTACGGTTTCTAAAAAACAAGGTGAACGCGCTAAATCTGCATAATCTAATTTGAAAAGATTGATGAAAATCCTCTTGTGTTACACTTTTTATTGTTTGTGGCACAATGCATGTTTATGGTCATTTTTAATTTTTTTAAACATTATGCAGACATTTATAATAAGAATTACAAAAATACATATCATTTGATCAGATGTATTGTTTAGAATAACAAATAAGAGGAAACAATGGGAAAATTGCAAAATTATTTACTACATTAATTATCCCATTTCCAGGTAGGTGATAGCTGATACTGCAACAGAAAGCGGACAGTTTTACATTCAAAGATTGACTATATTCTTGCAATAAACTGGTTTACTAAATTAGTCCATAATATTTATACCTGACTCATTTATTGTTAAATAAATGAATGTATTCTCCATAAACCCCAAGGGTGCGGTGGAGCAATGAAGACGTATTGTTGATGGCCTAATAATTGCAATAAGAGTTGAAATCGAAAAGGCCCCTCTAGATAGCTTGACGAAATATAAACCGATCACAGTGCTCCCTAGTGTAGCCGAGTGAAAGTTTTTGAAACGTTTACCTGAAAACTGCCACAGGCAAGATGAGGGATTAAATCAATATTCAAAAGAATTTATGCAAACCTTTTATTATTATTTCACTAATTTACAGAAGATATGAACACTAATGTAACTTGCAATAAAACTGAATTTTTTTATTTTTTATTAAATTTTTTAAAACTGTCACTTTTATTTTATTACCTAAATAGGTACCTCTACTACATCCTTTTCTTTAATTACGCGTAATCAACATTTTGAAATAATTCGTTCAATTAAAATTCTGATATTGCCATCGTGTAGAGAATGTCCTGAAACATATTAGTGCCAAATATTTTGAAAGTAGTACCCATAGTGTGGCAAAAAAATAAGGCGTTTATTCTGAAACAGGTTGTATTGTGTGTAGTATAGTTGTAATCAGAAAACGATTTCTGATTCTCCTGAAACAATATACAGGGTATGTTATGAATATTTTTAATATTTAAAATTTTTAATTTCAAAAATTCATCCCCCTTCCTCAATGGGAAATAAAGAAATAAATATAGTGCCAATAGTTAGCTACATTATATGTATAACATTTCAAAAATAAAAAAATGCGTGGAGAAGATTTTGAGATAATCGATTTTTAATTTTTGACAAATTTTGGGCACCAATAAATTGGTCACGTTAAATTTTTGATCTTTATCAATTATAAGTAAAAGTTCTGGCGTTTTACACCAAGGGAAATTAGTTTCGGTTAAAATTTGAATGTCTGCTCCCAAAATAACGCCGCTAGTTTGGGCCCCTTTGGGTTGATATTGATGAAAAGCTTGTTTTACCGATGAAGTTTTTTTATAGGCCTTAGTTTTAAATTTCATCAAAATTGGTCTAGTAGTTTACGCTCCACAGACAAACATTTTTCAAAGATGGCGATTTTGGACTCGGGAGGACCCAAAACGTAGAGATTCATCAAAACCTCGAGTTCAATTTTTTTCGATTACATTACTTTCCCTATGTATACAGGGTGGTTTGGCTTGCAATGTCCAGACGATATTTCCTAAACTAATAACATTAGGGAAAAACATTTAAATTGAAAGTTATTGAGTATTACCATTGTATTTATTATTGTTTATGTAAATAAATTTCAAAATATCAAAATTTGAAATTTATACATTGTTGAATTTAGAAAAATTTTCTTTTTGAAATTATAAAAAAATTGTAAAAAAAAATTTTTTTGTTCACAAAACATGGCTCAACAAAAACAGTCTTTTTGGCCCTATAAATTGTATAAGTAATATAGAATACGTATTACTCAATAACTTTCAATTTAAATGTTTTTTTCCTAATGATATTAGTTTAGGAAATATCGTCTGGACATTGCAAGCCAAACCACCCTGTATACATGGGTGTATATGCACGGGAAAGTAATAATTAGAGAAGAATTTTACTGTAAGTTTTTATTACCGGAATTAGTGGATTTAAATCTTCGAACTGTACATATGACCAAATTTTAAATTGTTTTGTTTGTTCACCTCTATATTTTGTTTACAATATTTTAGAAACCTTGTTTTTTTCTTTGATACAGAAAAAATAATTAAAAGTACCTTGTATATCTTTGGTATATAAATAAATAAATAAAAAAATAGAATAATTAATTGCTTTATTTTAATTTTTTCTGATACGAATACATTACAATTTAATAAGGTGCATACATAAGGTACATACCACTTTATGCTTGAGACGGCCCTGCCGATGTACTTTTAAAAACAAAATTGCTATTTATTTATCGGTAGGTTAATTTAGTTTTTTAAAAAAAACTTAACATCCTCATTATTAAAATAAATTGCCTCCACTTTTTTATTTTCATATCAAGGCACCGAAATTCTTTTGCTGCCCAGCGCATTGTAACCTAGCTAGGCCACTGTTGAAATCACGTTGAAAGCTCTATGAATGTTTTTGCGCAAGAGCTATAGCGGAAAACCTGAATTTTACAACTTTTGAATTTCCCCTTTCAACATTTTTATGTGATGAGATAATTGGAAAATGATTAAATTGTTTAGGCACTTGTTTATGAAGATTCATCGGAATTTTTAATATAGCACTTACTTACCGTTACCATAAAAGGACAGTGCATACCCAAAATATCGTTTGTTGTAGGATCAATATCTTCTAACTGAAAGGATGTTATTGAATGAAACGTTTCTGACTTTTTACTCAATCGAAAGTTTAAACGTTTTCTATATAAAATGTATAACGAATCTGTAATTATACCAACCTATTATTGATTGCGCCAACATTGACAAATCCAAAAGTTCACGGCTCATGATGTAGCATTCTTTTTATCTTAGAATAGATTTAGTTGACCTTACCATAATGAGTTTAAAATTATGATGTCTCCCAACGTATAGAAATTTCTATTTGCATAATCTCTTATTGCTATTTTAATATTTCGAACAAAAATAATGAATTTTGCCTACAGTAAACGGTCCACATACTATGTGTAAAGAAAAATAAAATCTACCATTATCTATAATCTATATAAACAATAATATTCTACGCTAGTTTTAAGTAAAATCATTAATTTTTCACTTGCACTCATTTAAATTTCTGTCATTATTGGCATAAGCAAGGTCGAATGTTTTAAAATTATAAATTAATTATTCAATAAGTCATGATTACAATATACGTATCTTATTAACATTTTTTATTTATTTATCCGCTGTCAAATTATCCTTTTGTACGATTAACCATTACCCTACTAATTTACAGAGACCGGCCGTTTATTACTATGTAATTATATTTGTAATTTGAAGGTACGATATGATCTGGATTTTTCGTACTATAGGTAGGTATCTAAGCTCTATTTATCAATAGAATAATCTGTGAAAACATATTGAGTAATATGAGATGGGTAATTAATTCTTCTTATTATGAATGTTAATGGTATGTATAATTTTTTAAAGTTAGAATCTAGAATGATATCAAATATGTTTAAATTAATTTTGGTTTAACCTTTAATGCTTCCACTCGTTAATTATAAAGGGTCATATTATTATAGGGAGAAAATGAATTTTGCGCTGAACAGTCTTTCGCCATTCTCACTATGCGAGAGCTCTGTAGTTCAAATTGGTAAAATTGCTATTTTGGACGTAATCATCTAACAAAAATTAAAAAAACTATGCATAGGTCAAATTCTATGTAGCATAGTGATCAATTAATGTAAACCTTCTGGCTGCAAATTAAATATTTAAGTTTCAATCTTGGTCGAAAGTTCTGAAAGAGAGGTACTACATTTACGCAACTTTCGACCAAGATTGTAACTTAAATATTTAATTTGAAACCAGAAGGTTTACATTAATTGATAACTATACTACATAGAATTTGACGCATGCATCGCTTTTTTAACTTTTGTTAGATGATTACGTCCAAAATGGTCATTTTATGGTTATTTTAGCAATAAAAATGGCGGAGCTGTCCTTAGCCGCCTTAATATTATTCATGTGGCACCTTAACCAGCCCCTAGCAGCTTCAAATTCCATTTAACAGGTTGAGCGCCAAGGGTTTTTCACCAAAACATTCCCCTGGGCCAAGGTGACATTTAACTAATTATAGTTCTAACTATTTTCTAATCCCCACCATTTTAAATTTTTTTTTCGCAAGGAAACTAAAAAAAATTTATTTTCGAGGGCCATAGCGGACATATTACTACGTTAAACCGCATAAAAGCGTGTCCGCGTGGCCGTATAGGGATGCTAAATATTTGAAAGTCAGTTCGGTGTCCGCCGTGGCCCAGGCGGCTAAACGCAAATCGGACACCGATGTCCGCCATGGCGCTTAACCTGTTAAGAAATTGGATGAAAAACAATTTTGTATTTTCCACAGTTTCCTGCAACTGTTGTTCTATATTGTCTTAATGGACGGTTTTCGTGTTAACTTTGCTTCATGGTTCATTAATAACATTTTAATTTTTTCTAAAACGTGTTGTAGCAGCTACAGTAAGTTATATACATAACTTCGTTTTTGGTCAATATCTACGCAGTTTAACATGTAGGTACTACATAATTTCAGCGATAAACGTTTCTTTCTTGCTTCTGGTAAGTCCTATCATCCAACTTACTTCTCACGCATTACAACCCGGAGTTAGAAACAGAACACCAGTAGAAAGGCAGCAGAGTAGTGATTCCTTCCACTTTCAGAAAACAATTTTAAATCAACTTCATAAAGGACACCCAGGAATGGATCGAATGAAGGCTATTGTTAGACGTTATGCCTATTGACTCTATTGGGCAAGTGTAGACAAAGAGTTTGTTCGGGGATGTAATAAATGTTCCTCGGCAGCAAAAAACCCTACCAAACATACACTAAGCTCGTGGCCAAAGACAAAAGAATCTTGGGAAAGATTACATATTGATTTTGCGGGACCATTTCAAGGAGTTTATTTTTTTGTCATAATGGACTCATATTCGAAGTGGCCTGAAATATTTAAAATGAACCAAATCACGACCACAGCCACAATATCAAGATTAGATGAAGCCTTTTCCCGATTTGGAATACCGAAGACGATAGTGTCGGACAATGGGACTCAATTTACAAGTAATCAATTTCAACAATTTTGTTTGAAAAATGGAATTCAACATGTAACCACAGTGCACCATATCACCCACAGTCAAATAGACAAGCGGAAAGATTTGTCAACACTTTAAAAAGATCGTTAAAGAAATTAGAAGGGGAGGGAGATCTAACGGAAATAATTCAAACGTTCCTGCTCGTTTACCGTACCACTCCAAATAAAAAACACACCAAATGGGACCTCTCCTTTGGAATCATTAATTGGAAGAAAAATTCGAACCCCTTTTGATTTAATGTTACCAAGAACTAAAAGCGAGGACGCATCATCAAGAAACACGAAAATGGAAAATCAGTTCAACTTGAAACATGATGCAATCTCAAGATCCTTCAAGGCCAAGGATCTGGTATATGCGAAGAAATACAAGACGAACCCTTCTCATTGGGTAAAAGGCACTATCATTGAAAAAGTTGGAATAGTACTGTACATTAATCAACTCCGACCACACTTTGAGGAATGAAATCGAAATAGCTTCACCACTCCACATAATACTCGATAGTTTCGAAATCCCATCTAATTTATCGACAGAAATGCATCCGTCCGTTCAACGCAAATCATCGATGATAATGGAGGAAGTGGAAAACAATCATGAACCCGATCAGATCGTTGAAGAACAGGTGGAAAAATATTGAAGAAGGAACTACTTCACGGCCAGCAGTGACTCAATCCGAAACAAGGATTCAAAGACCAGTAAGAACATCGAGACCACCGGCCAGGTACAGAGATTTTATCGCAACTTAAAAGGGAAGATGTTGTAGCAGCAAATCAACCGGATATATTAATCAAGTTGGTATCACTGGGTTACTACGGGCAACGTGTTATAAAGAAAAACAATTATCTAATTTTCCTCATGTAATTAAGTGTTCAATATATTACCCTCTGTGTTTAGTTTAGTTGGGTTTATCAAATTTATAACATACGTCCAGCGGTGGGAACGTAACATGTTACTGTTTAAATAATTCGAAAATGACGGATGTGAGAAAGTGACTGACTTGACAGTATTTGTCAACTGCATTTTGAAAACTTCATATGAATGATCAAATTATGAAATTTTTTCTGAATACACTAGGTATGTGTCTATTTTTTAAGAAAGCTACTCCCCCTAGGACAACGAGTAACACAACTATAGTAGTCTTACTCGAAACCAAAGAATGAGCTAATAAAGAACGACGTCGCGTCGTGCAGTTTTTACCAACGAATTTTTTTTTCTAAAGGTAGATGATTTGAGGATGAAGCGAATAAAAACTTCGAGTTCTTACAGTCTTTAATCCCAAATTCAAACGATTATTAATGGTGACTAGTTTCGACCTTAAACTTAGGTCATTATCAAACCTTATAAAACTAAAATTAAATGACAAAGAGTAAGGAGCAAGTAGCAAGTGGTCACTTACCGGAGGTTCTAGTAAAATTGAAATTGCGAGAAGCCACAAGTAAGGGGCCCCTCTAAACTCCAGAGTGGAGATAATGAAACGAGTTGAAATTTAAAGTTTAATGTTTAAAGATGCTTGTCAAATTGGAATTCAAAAGTCAGCGTCCAAAAACACATTAAAATCCTGAAGGGTAGACGAACACTACTAGCGCTAACTAAAATAATAACGTTTGGACACGAGATTCCACAAACAACTATAAAGTTAACTATAAGATAAAGTTAAATGAGGTAACTAAAGTAACTTACAAAGTGAGGTTGAGATCAATTAAAACATCTTTGGCAGATGGGGTTTATCACCTATAGTGACCCACTTTACATTTAAAAAAGTTAAATAATAGTTGAATTCGTGTTAATTGAAATTTTTTTATATAAACCAAAATGGTGGACTCACATTGTGGCGACCATCATAAAATAAATCAAAATTAAGGAAGGAAGGCGCAGTGACAGGTAAATGATTAAACAATGGCGCATGACAAAAGTCACCTGCACCCATTGAACTCTGAGTTCAATGCCTGCACCAAACCGAGTGTCATCTAATTGTGGATCTTAAAACTAAAGAGAAAGAAAACTATTATAATGATCTAAAACAAGGGTGAAGAGCTTAAGGTGGGAAATACAAAAAAATGAGCCAAAATTCAACCTCAACCAACCAAACCAGAGTCCGATTACCTACACTAAAATATGAAGGGTATGAGATTGATTGAATTCAAAATTAATTTCATTAAGGGAGTTATGTTGGTTCTTTTTATAAGATTTCTGAATCTCAAGGACTTCAAACAAATGGTTGTTGGAAACTATGTGGTTAGAGAAGGCTGATTTGTGAGCTATGGAGGGGTTGTTGATCAAATATTGGTGGTCCCGGATACGTTGTTTGTCCTGTGTATTCTTTCCCACAGGAAGCACATTCTAGCCTATAAATCCCAGATCTGTCCCAATTTGGGATGGGGGGTTTATTTTTAACGAGTAGGGATGAAAGGTTGTGAGATGAGGAACATGAAGTGATGCTGTTCAAGGGTCTGAAAAACTTAGCGATTTTGAGCGAAATATCCTTGATGTGAGGGATCGAAAAGTAGGTGGTTTGGGAAACGGTGGAGTCAGTGACCGGAGTCAAAGCACATTGTTGTTGGAGTAGGAATTTCTTTCGGACGGACATGAAAAGTTTGTGAAAAACTGGGTAGGGAAATTCGTTATTGTATGCGATTTGTTCAAGGGTCATTAATTCTTTGTGAAAACATGCTGAGTTGATTGGGTAGGAGTAAAGGCGGTTGAAATAGTATCTAAAGGAGGCCATTTTGTGAGGATGAAGCTTGTTGAGGATGAAGCTAATAACCGAAGGAAAGATATGCACAGTGTAAATTGTAGAACTTTGACCACAGTGCTTTCTCCATGTATGGCAGATAAATTAAACAAAGAAACCATTCAGCGAGATACGACTTGCCAAAAAGGAGTCGAATGGAGTAGCAATTTCTTGGATAATTTGATAAGGAGGATAATAAGAAGAAATATTCAACTGTTTTTCATCATGTCCGAAGCTTTCTTCATAAGAAACAAAAACACAAAATGGGACTTTTTTAATATCGTGACAATATACCTGCAATAACCAATTGCATTTTCTCTCCTTTTCAACTTTCAACTACAGACGATAATACAACACGTTTAAAATTAACTTTATTAATCACATATGATAATATTCTACAACTATCTAAAAATATATTATTTGAAAAATGTGGGTGATTTCCTCAACCAAATGAATGAAAAACTAACGATCTTCTAGTTTACTATATCCTATATTGTATAATTAATATTCATTAGTGCGAATTTGAATATTACGATATTATTAGTTATTCTGTCTTAAAGATCAAGGTATCTTATAGTTTCACTAAGATGCCGTTGTGCAGGATGTGGTAGTAGGTACCATTAGGTCGAATATCTTCAAATCATTATTATGCTATAAATTATCGATAATTAAAAATTGTTAATTGCAACTAAAGCGGGATCCAAAATCTTCCAAACACGCTGTAAGTTCCAGTACCTATGTTATTTTCTCACTGAACTTTTGACTCTTTTGTCATTTTAAATTACTTATAGAAAAAAAAGAGTAACTGTAGATAAGGCACGCATTGTATGTTTCAATATTGTGGTTTCTTCCCATCTGAGTGATTTGTCTAATAACAAGCTTTTTGGTGTGTTTTTCCTGATGACTTGCCATAATTGAAATTAAGAGGATAGGGAGCTGATCAGTGGATGGAAAAATTTCGTGTGAATAATTTACGGTAAAGGAAATCGAAATATATACACGCGACATCGCATCCTTTGAAAATAATATAAATTACTTAAACTTGCTTTTCGATTATACTAAAACTCAAACTCATTTAAATAAACATTAATTATTATCTTTGTGGTACCATAAAATTATTGGTAATTTTCATATT
This sequence comes from Pyrocoelia pectoralis, assembly GCA_036250285.1. Classification (NCBI taxonomy): domain Eukaryota; kingdom Metazoa; phylum Arthropoda; class Insecta; order Coleoptera; family Lampyridae; genus Pyrocoelia; species Pyrocoelia pectoralis. The sequence goes on along the minus strand of CM070076.1, from coordinate 37,836,566 downwards.
CAAGAATGTTAATGGTGCCAAATGCCATTGCGTTACTTCATATTTAACGGATTCACCTTCCTTTGCATTAGGATTACCATTTTTGCCTTCTTTATACAGTAAATACTTGTCTTAAAATTTGGTTTTTGATTTAATTACATTAAGTTTAGAGGAAACACGTTTAATATTCAGTATTAGGTGGTGGACAAACTGGCTTTTATAATTTTTATAAATTTTTACACTACTGTTGCTACGAAAAATCTGTAGGTAAGGAGCTTTCAACAAGATATTTAAAATATACCTAATCATCATTGGGGAACAATAAACTGTTCAAGAAGTGCATTCAAAGTCTAACCCTCACTATAATCAATTAGGTAACTCCCTCAATTGACTTGCAGTTTCTGAATTCCTAAATTGATGAGGTCCATAATCGTTGTATTAAAAAGAGTGTAAAGCTCAAAATGGCGTGAATATATCATTGAAGAGTTGTAAAAACACAAAACCTTCCCCATGAATAAATTTTATTAAAGTTTTTTTTTAAGTTTTAATAAAGTTTAATTAAAGTTAAAAAAAATTGATTCATGAGGAAGGTTTTGTGTTTTTACAATTCTTGAAGTTCTGAATTCCTTCCGAATAGGTTTGAATTAAATATTCTTAACTTAACACAAATATCTACCAGATAAGTAGCTTCTTTTCAAACCAGCATTCCGTAATATTTGTTGAGTTAAACGTGAAACTGTCGGAGAACGTAATGGTGTCGTCTCGTATCGTGTTGCGTCTAACATCCCCTATAAGAAGGAGTTAGGGCACGTTCATCTATGGTAGCGAGATAATATGTCTAAGAACAAGCTCAGGTTCTTTTTCAATGGTCATGTGCAAAACTACGTTAAGTTGCACGATGGATTCTAAGTGGAAAATTCGGTTTTGGACCACAAAATCACTGAAGCGACATTTCTTCGAAAAGCAATTTTCAAAATAGCAAATGTTGCAGGTTTCTTTAACTTTACCAAACGTCAAGTATGGCTATGTTGTCAAGGTGATCAGAAAATTTTTTAAATGCCGCATATGTATGCAATAAACTAGATATTCTTAAAAACCGACTTTAAAAAAAAGTAATTCCCAATCAAATCCAAACTGCTATGAATTTACCATATTTGTAGCTTTATACTGTGTACTGTGTAACGGCAACATGGTCAAATCGTCGTTTCCTTGACTCAAACCTTACGGCGTTTTAGTACATTAAATAACAATTTTTCTCAAAATATATTTATGCAACCAACATTACGACAGTCACGCTGATTCCTATGGCGTTGACACTCTTTAAATTTATATGCTCTATGCTTTTACATCATTTATCTTGAACTTACACAGGAAGTTCAAAACTATCAGATTTGTTGTTAACTTGTAAAATATTAGGTACGAGTTCCGTACTTAGGAACCCGATAATTATATCTATAGAGTTGATCAAGACAAGTTCATTAATACCTCACTTATGGCGCGGAACCCTAGGGATTAAAAGTTATGAGGGTCCAAATTGTAACATGGGAGTATAAGGGAAATACATTAAAATCAATATTTTTGGTGTCAAATTGTTGGAAATGAAGCCATGAGTCTAAGTAAAGTGGTTTTAGACCGCGCAAATAAATGTAAAAGTCGCGGCCGGTTCCCTGTTTTTGTATACATTGAAAAAAATATACCTATACTAAACCTGCAAATAACCTATGCGCTTTAGTAACGATCTACGTTTAAGTTTAGCATTTTGTTTTACTTCCAAAATTTGTTTAGTGTTTTTGTATCAATTGAAATAAATATACAGGGTGTTTAAAAAAGATGCGGCAATATTAAAGGGGGTGATTGCCCAGGTCACTTTATACAAAAAAGTTCCTATAGGTAAACGCTTTCCGAAAACGCTACGTTACCGATCTACAGCGTGTTGAAGTTTAATTAAAAAAAAGAGTAAAAATTAGAATTTTCCAAAGCGGCTTGAGATGTCATAATGAAATTTTAAGCGTGTTAATAGCTGTGGGAGACACATACTTTGCAATACAACACGATGTTTCAGTCGTACTAGTTGCGCGCGTATTGCCACGTCACAGGATATTTTTCAAGAAAAAATAGGACGTCGTCGATTTCTCTAAAAATAAAAATAATATGTTTTTATTCTTTGTTCAATTGTGAAGAAATAAGCTCTCTTAACTTTTTATAGTACGACGTACCGTTTTGTAGTAAAAAACATTTTAGTGCATATCCATTATCCATTTATAACGCGTACAATAGTTATTTTTGTATCTAGTGCGCGAAATGCCACTTTGGTGATTGAGAACTGATTTTTTTAACGAGGCCTAGCCGAGTTAAAAAAATAGTCGAGATCACCAAAAGTATTTCGCGCACGAGTTGCAAACAAAATTTTTTCTACAAACGTGAAGAAGTTGACAATTATTTTAACATTAAAATACAAAACTCTCATCTAGTTTGCGTGCAGTGCGTACTTCGCGCATGGCGTCGTCATTTCGGGCACGCTGTCATGGTAACGTAGGTAAGTGAAAAAAAGGGTCACTTCGCGTATTGTTATCGATGCGCAAACCTTGTCATTTTTTGACGTTTGTAGAAAAAAATATTTTTCTTGAAAAATAGCCTGTGACGTGCCAATACGCGCGGAACCGGTACGACTGAAACAGCGTGTTGTATTGTAAAGTATGTGTCTCCCACAACTATTAACACGCCTAAAATTTCATTATGATATCTCAAGCCGCTTTGGAAAAATCTAATTTTTACTCTTTTTTATCTTTTCTAAACACCCTGTATACTAGACCTCCAAATAACCTATGGCCTAAGGAGATGTTTGTATTCGTAACCTTAGAATTTCAGCAATCCCTTTGGACGTTCTTCCTACGGTTTATTTTAAAAGAAATGATTCTATTATATGACAAAGTTACTTGAGTGACTGAATAGCAGATTAAAGTGGTTTCAACATTTTTTTAATGTTCATCTGTAACTACTATCAAAATTTTGAAAATGAGGCTGAAACCTTGACGTGAATTTTCGACATCATGTTATCAACTTCTTTTACGATACGCTAAATTTGAATTGAACCAATTATTTTGTGGATTTGGGCAAACAAGACCTATTCCCAATATTTGGAAACTGTTTAAAAAATTTATACAGGGTGTTCAAAAATGGGTATTAAAATTCTATGCTTCGAAAATGTCAAAAGTTGATTTTTTTTAAATAAAAAATAAAAATTTTTGCCATACACAATAAATAATCTTGACATAAGTACTTCAGAACAAATCCCAAAGGTTTCTTATGAGAATCGATAAAAGAATACCAACATCCAAATTTTTTAAAAAAAGCATAAGTTCCACCCGTGTTCCTACAAATTAGTTTCAAATTTGAGGCCAGAAGACGACCGCAAAAGAAAAGAGCTTTGTAAATATGTCTTAGTAAAAAATCAGAAACGTGAAGATTTTTTCCAAAAAATAATTATAGGGATGATGCGAAATTCCAAAGTAATGGGTGGTTTTAACCGGCGTAATAACATTATTGTAGTGTCTATGTGTATGTAGTGATCTATATTTGTGATGTGATGAAAATGTCAAAAACATTATTATTGGAGATTGAAGTGTAAATCTCGTTAGGTAGGCATCTGAAAATCTTACAAAATTGATTACACTGATGAACACTGAACTGGAATCGGCTGGAGTATTAACACGGCGTGGCTCCACCCATGGTAATGTGCTCATTTTTCATCAAATTATTTGGAGGATCGCTGGCCCGATATCACACCGTTGTGAATTATAGAAATCAATGACGACGACTAAATTCATTATTTTTCAAACAATTTATTTCAGATAAAAATCCAGAAATACGTCGATTTTTATTTTTTGTTGGCCACATTTTTGCATTAAATTTTTCTACCAAAGTCAACATGGCGCCCACGCGCCATTTTGTAAAAAAATTTAAATGAAAAAGGGGGTCATGTGGCACATTGTTGGAAAGCTCTTAACAATGGGAATTGAAATCCCAAATTTGAAAACAATCGATTAAGGTATAACAAAATGGCGACCTTTCCAATACACCACTTTTCTCCTGTCTGGAACGCATTAGCTGACTTGTATCATATGATATTACGTCTAATTACATTGTTACAGAAATAAAATTGCTTTTTTGAAATTCGAAAGTGTTTTTTTTTGGAAAAATTTACTAAAATGCGTTCCGAAAAGGAGAAAAGTGATTTATTGAAAAGGTTGCCATTTTGTTATACCTTAATCGATTGTTTTCAAATTTGAGATTTGAATTCCCATTGTTAAGAGCTTTCCAACGATGCGCCACATGACCCCCTTTTTAATTTAATTTTATTTTACAAAATGGGGCGTGTGCGCCATGTTGACTTTTTGGTACAAAAATTTTATGCTAAAATGTCCCCAACAAAAAATAAAAATCGACGTATTTCAGGATTTTTATCTGAACTTACGTCCATATAGATCTTTTACAATAAACATGGCGATATCGATGTGATGCAAAAAATTATTTGTTTATATAAACTCATATAACTAATATTCCCATAAATAAAATTAAATGATGCTACTGAATTTGTGTACTAAGCAATAAATTACGAATCGCCAGCAGCAATACGGTAATAATTATAGCGTTTTTATTAATTTTTGCCTCATTTATTTCCGTGGTGGATCGGTTTTGAATCATATGGTCCTTTACATTAGATGACTATTTACCAGCGATGTTATACAGGGTGTCCACGGCTGAGTGGGACATAGGGAGAATACACACAAAACTGTTTTTTGGTGAATATTATCTCCCTAGCACTACCTCATCCAAATTCAATCGCCGCATGATACAACTGGGCTAACAATGAACAATTTGACATAAAAAAAAACGTTTTGTAAAGCCAGAAAATGAAGTTTTGTTGTTTGTTTTTAAACATTATTGTTTATGATTTTATTGTGCCTTTTACAATTTAACTAACATGATAGTAAATAACAGAAGAATTAATTCAATTAAATAAGCAAGTAACATTAGGAGCACCTGATCATTTTTGTTATTGTACGAACTATTCATAAGTTATCTTAATTCTCGAAAACCGATGTTCTGTGTATTCTCCCTATGTCCCACTCAGCCGTGGACACCCTGTATATTTCGAATAGGTATGTACTATTAATAGATTATCCAATTCGATAGTCAAACGAGAATGAGATCTATAACACTATAATGCCTTTGAGTACAACCCCTATTATACCAAAGGCCATAAAATTGATTTTTGAGAAAATGGATCATTGTAGGTCTAACGGCATTGGAAAGATACGCCTTGATAAACGGATCTGAGTAACAGAAAAAGGACAGTTGCTTGCCCAAGCAAAAGTTTAGTTACATAGGTAACCACATTGTTTTAATTAAAATAGGATAAATTGTTATTGATATTCGATCTTTTATTACTTTCGAAATATTTTTTGCTTTGAAACGTACAAAATGAATTATTGTCTTAAATAATGTGGTGATGCGGTTTATTAAAATCCGTTTTGAGTGAGTTAACTTGAGATTGTAAACTTGTTATACACAATTTTGTTAAATGTCACATGTTGTAACGTACCTATATTAAGTATAACATCAAAAAATCTTACCGACCTTGGGAAGCATCCTCAAAGAAGAAGTCATTTAGTTTTATTTTAAATTATGTAAATCAAAAAAGAAAGATGTGGGGGCACCTTTAAACATTGGTATAAATATACGTCCATTTTAAAAAATATTTATTGTACAGTTGTAACACATATTCAACATGCTAACACTGGTAAGTGCGCTCATATTGCATACTATCGTTTTTACAAATGGAGTTTTAGGTAATCTCCTGCATTTGCTTAGGTTTGGCCGTAGGTCAAACCCCAGCCCCATTCCCTGCAGCCGGCGGTTCATTTCCATTTGGAGGTTATCCGTTTTATCCAGGCTACGGACATTATCCATATGGTTTGCAACAACCAAATTTAGTTAACCCACTCGCTCCTAAACCCGTACCCTTGCCAAAACCAATCGAACCGTCCCACCCAAAAGTAATACCTTTCCCACAAATAAACATTCCAAAACCACACATCGGTTTAATTTCGCAACAAAATCAACCCTATTACCCTATCGCACATAATATTCCTATACTTAGACAGAGTCACAACCAACAACCAGGAACAGGGTATCAATGGGAGTGAGTATTATCTTATGATACATAGAGTACCATGTCGCATGCATATTTTATCAACAGTTGCATTTTGTACGATATTTCATGTAATTCATTTTCAGTTTTTCTGCTGCTAACGGAATTATTGCCTATGAAAATGCTGAAATTGTGCCAGTATCTGAACAAGAAGCAGTAAAGAATGTGGTAGGAGGTTACAAATATACTTCACCTGAGGGAATTCCAGTCGAGGTAACGTACACAGCTGGTGACCATGGTTTTGTACCCATTGTGAAAATACTTACTGCTGGATACGCTCCCGAAGAACAAAAGTAAAGATCACGCAAAATAGTTTTAAAATAATTTCGTAATGTAATAGTTGTGTACATCTTGATAAAATAATATTATTATTTAAATGTGACTTTTTTTAATTCGGCCACAATTTGCTTTAATTGCAATTACGACAGTGTAATATAGACTGTGTAGTGTTGTGCGACGACTAGACGAGTAACGTCAGTAACGAAACTCTATTTTCCCTATAACGTTGAATTTAATATTGGATTTCATTTCCACCATCAGACGTAAACACTTTTCTACGCTTTGCATCAACCTCCTCATCGAAAAGTGTGAAGAAATTTTCCATCTACAAGCATTATGTCTCTTAAAGATGGAAAATTCGTAACAGGAAAATGGAAGTGTCCAAAGATATGACCAAACTTTACACGAGTGTTATCACAGCGGTCCCAAGTGTTGAAAGACAGTTCGTATAATTTATTTAAAATTATACACATTATGCAAAACAAGTCTCATCTTCACTTTGAATATGATGTAATTTCTTTTTGATTTAGCGTTATTTAATTTATGAATTTAATCTGAATTTAATTATGGCGTTTTTTGCATATATGGACAATAATCCTTGGCTTAAAAAATAAAAAAATACATTTTTATTGATTTTATTATAGAAACTAAGCTCTTATTTTATTAATAATTGACGATATTAGCAGTTTTAATGTGCCATTACTATCAATTAGGATGTGTCCTACGGATTTATAATTATTGGCGTGAATATAAAATATCCTTACTTGCGTTGATCCTAAAAACCTTACTACACCGTTATATTTTGAAAACTTAAATTTGTAGGTCCTTTCGTGAAGAAAGGAAAAAGTTGTGTGTCTTTGAATAAAACTTCTAAGTAGAATTTGACTATTATTTATTGATACGCGAACAATATTTTTTCCCTTTTGAAGTACAGCGCGATATGGGCACCATCGTAGTCCCATGCAAAAAGTAGCAAGAGTGACAAACCTTTGTATGTCTTAGTTTATGACTTTTTCTTTCATAATGTTTTTCCTATGTGTTAAACGCTTGCTCGAACGCGTGCAGTGAATGTGCCCAATACGTTACATGGAAAGTTTGCATTTGATGGCTTTTGAAACGCCGAACACAAACCTGAAGATTGCCACCAACAATTTTTGCGTGAAAGATCCTGCTTATTTACAGTTGGTTGTGTAGTATTTTTTTGGAGTGACATAAAACATTCTTAAGATCTGCACACTACAGAAAATTGTTCATGAAGACAGTGATGGTGCTACCAAGTCGGGGTGTCTTGAATTTAGTAGACGTCTTGTGTAGCATCTCAACTCTACTTCCAGGAAGTTGGGATTTATTTTCGCCGTTAATAAAAAAAAACATTTTTCTTTGGCCATAAGCAGCCACTTCACAAAGGTATGGAGGACTTTCGAAGATAATGGTATCACCCACTGCACTTGCCGACTCGTTTGGTCGTTTCTTCCTCGTTTTAATAGCTACATATTTCTGATCTACATTTAGTGCAGATGCCAGTAATACTATCTTCTCTTACAATTACAAAGTTTTCCCATTTACAGTCTAGGTTATTGTTGTGTTAAGAGCAACTATATCCTGCAACCCTGTCGAAGAAACTTCTCTCGTAACCCTTAAATGCATGAATAAAAAAATATTTTACCATGGATTTTACATGTTTAAGAACTATAGTTTTACGTGCAAATGGTTACATTTTTTCTAAATAAGTACAAAATATAGATGTTGGTGAAGTACAGCTTCATGCATTTATCTATGAAATGCTGTGAGAAATTTTAAAACAACATAAATAGATACCACACTTTTCGCAAACCGTTGGTGCATTTTGTAAATTTACATCTATTTAAATTCTTGAGTTAGGGGTTGCTGGGGCTAGGGGGTTCACCTGACAAAGTCAAATTTGACATCAAAAGTTGTCCCCCAAAAATAAAAACTCGACGTGTCCGAGCATTTTTTTAAGAAACTGGTCTAAGTGTCCCAAAACAGGCCCACCCTGTATTTTCAACATGTTGTATGTCACTTGATAGCCATAAAAAATAATGGTAGCGGTACCGTATTTTGTAATAGTAGCGACCATATATCCCCACTTGTGATTCATTCGTCAATAGTGTTTAGAGTTGCTTAAATCGTCGATTGAATGTATTCTACCATAATTTCGTCATCAGTCTGTGCGACAAGAAGTCTTTCGTCCACCTCAAGCATTTGTCCAATAAAACATCAGCTACGGACATAATAGGTGAGTTATTAGCGAATTTACGACCACTGTACGAGTGAGAGTGACCGAGCTTATGCGCCAAAAAAATCAGGTATTTTCAGCACATAAAAAGGCATAAACTATTGAACAAAAACGTAGGTGTTGAAAATCTTGATCTTCACTTGCAACATTCCGTGGTTTCGTGCTTAAAATATTTTCTCATATTATTTAACATTCGATATTTACCATGAACTATAACCTTCTTGAGTTTTTCCAAAAGTCTATGTTGACGACCCCTTCCCTTGATCCCACAAAACCCTTTCTGTTGTAAAAAAAACGTAGCGGCAGTAGGTAAACCTGCGGATATTTATTTAATTAATTAATAATTATTATATTAATTAAAAATTATTTATTTTGGGTTAAACTGTGTAGGTTTTTTATTGATTAAACAATCCAAACGTTTCGGACACCACTTACAGGTCCTTCTTCAGTGGGTTAAAATTAAAATTAAACGAAAAGAAAACTGACAAATTGTAGGTACAATTAAAACTAAATTGTCAACTAATAAATATGCCAACTAAATAATTAAATATTATTATCTATGTTATTATGTCAGTTTTCTTTTCGTTTAATTTTAATTTTAACCCACTGAAGAAGGCACCTGTAAGTAGTGTCCGAAACGTTTGGATTGTTTAATCAATAAAAAACCTACACAGTTTAATCCAAAATAAATAATTTTTAATTAAAATGAACAACTGTGGAAGCTTTCATTTTTATAATAATTATTATACATTGTATCCATGGATTGAGTTCACTATAGGTGTAAATGACCAAAAATTTTGGAATTTCAAAAATCACAGAGCAAAATTTTATTAAGAAAATCTTTTCAGAATCAAAAAATTTTAATCAGTGCAAAATTTGATAATAATCGGCCCAATTTCATGAAACCGTTATTTTTATATTTTATTAAGTCAACTATCATCGATTAGATCTAGGATTCTATGCAGAAAACATTTTAAACAATACATTGTCATTTGTTTACAAAAAATACTGAATATCATTCTGTTAAAATTATAACTCTTCAACAAAGAATTTACCTTGTAAAGTGCTATGGTATTGGGGGATGTTTCATACAGGTACGCAATTCAACTATTCAATCAAAAATATCCAGACGTACACATTACGGTTAATGAAATAAAAAAATTAATAAAGAAATTCGATGAGACGGGATCTGTTGAAGTCAAAAAGAAAGGGAAAAGGCACATCGTGAAGACGACAGTGCAGCTACTGCCTTAGCCATGCATTCTTTATTCGAAAATCCCAGGTTGAGTTTACGAAGAAGAGCAACGGAAGTTGGTTTTAGCAAAAGACACTTAGGGAATATGTATAGGTATTTAAAGAAAATAAAATTATTCCCTTCAAACCAACATTTATTCATTATAACATTGGCTTGATTTTTGTGTAAACATTGGTGGAAAAATTATGGATGACCGTTTTTTTCACTATAATATTTTATTTTCCGATGATTTATGACAAATGGAATTGTTTCATACCAAAACTGTCGATATTGGGCTAGTGAAAATCCTCATTTCAGGATTCAATGTAAAACCCAATCTTCTAAAAAGGTAAATGTTTGGTGTGTTGTTTTACCAGAGAGAATAATTGGGCCGTATTTTCTGGATGAGTCGTTAAATCAGGAAGTTTATTTGGATTTGCTGGACAACTTTTTATTACCAGAATTAGAGAACTTTCCTTTGGAGACAAGGCGTAAAATGTATTTTCAGCATGATGGCTGTTCGTCACATTGGACTTTGCTGATAAGAGGATGGCTGGATGAATATTTTCCTGAACGATGGATAGGACGATATGGACCGATATTCTTTCCGCCACGTTTACCAGACTTCACAATTTTGAATTTTTTTCTATGGGGATACCTAAAACAGGAAGTGTACCAAACAGATATGAACCACAATATTGAACATCTTAAACAAGCAATAATAAATACCCTAAGTGAAATAACTCCGGCCATGCTAAGGAATGTAGGTATACCAAGAATTTCGAATTAGAGTGGAGAGATGTTTTGAAGTTGCTGGAGGCTACATCGAATAGTTGCTCTTTTTACTATTTAATTTAATGTACGTTTTCTTTTTTTAAATTATTTTTGTTATTGATTACAAATAGACGTTACTGAAATTGTTGTTTGAAATGTTGTATGCATAGATTCATAGATAGAAAAATAAGGGCTTCATGAAATTGTGCCGATTATTTTCATATTTTGCACTGATTATAAATTTTTAATTCGGAATAGTTTGTCTTAATAAAATTTTGCTCTATGATACATAAAAAAGTATTTTATCTGCAAAGAAAATAGTTTTTGTTCCACGATCAAGGCGGCTTTGAATGAAAAAATGAAAAACATGATGAAAATTCATTTCCAATGAAGCAGTGATAATCTGAAAAAATCGTTTTGAAATTCCAAAATTTTTGGTCATTTACACCCATAGTGAACTCAATCCGTGGACACACTGTATTTACAAATTTATTCTACTTTCATTCCTCCACCAATCTCAAACACCCAACGCACACATCCCGGAAGTGAATGTGGGGGAGAGGAGTAGCAGGGAGAAAAATATAAATATAACACCCACAGATAGATCTGAATCTTTTTTCCGTTTGCATCAAGTACCAAAAACCTAATATTAACGAGATTTTACCTGTATTAGGAAAATAAAGGAGTTACTACTTTTGAGGTTACCTGAAAGGAATAATCGGTCTTTACTTACTATAAAATAATATTTTTACCACATTAAGATCCATCGATTAATTAATTAATTAAAATTAGAAGTAGGTTTTCTCGCGAAAACCGAACTTCCAGTCCTCACCTTTTCAAGAAACGACAACAAAAAGGTAGATCGAGGGAGTGAAAAATTAGGGCTGAGAATATTAGGCAGCTATAATAAGTGATGGGAAAAAACTTTTCCCTCAAAAATTTGAGATAACAAGCTTCAGGTTTGTGTTTGAATTCCCATAAAATTTTCCAGGTAAATATTTCTCCGGACAGTTAATGTTCTATAGTATTTCAGACCTTCCTATGATTAGCTTCCATGGGTTACAATTGGACTAGTTCCAAATATCCCAAGTAATATCTTTCAATGGAAAATTCATGTTCAAAAGGCAGTCACTATTTGTAACTAGGCCTCATTGAAAACGTTATGTAAACGAATGTAATAGGTGGTAATAGTTTTATTTGAGCGGGATTCTACACGGGCGGCGAGGGGGTTGATGTGATTTCCAAAGTAGAAACATTTCATGGAAGATAAGATAAGTGATTGAAAATTGTCAGCAGTAGAAACCCCATTATTTCTATAAATATTAAATTAATAATAATAATAATCTAATAATTAACTAGATGTCTCGGTGAACTTCGTATCACCTATTCTGAATAGGGCCACCCTAACCACCTAGCGGTATGAAATAATATACTTTATGACCTATTCTGATACCTACCAAATATTCATAAAAAATTGACACAAATCTGTCGAGCCGTTTCGGAGGAGTGCGACCAGAAACACCGTGACACCAGATTTTTAACAAAAATGGCGACCTTTGTAAAAGCAATAAATAACAAGACCCACTTTTGTTTGAAAAAAATGGTTTAAATTATTGTAATATTATTGCAATGTGCCTAGCCTTTATTAATATTACCTGCACATCTCTTCTTAAATGCCATTACATTAATTTTGTTTTGATCAATTTTCAAAATTAATTGTGCACAGGGGGACCTAAACGTCGAATCAGATTTGTGAAGAATATTTTAAATCAGTCGTGATCGTTCTATTAAAAAAGTATAGTTTATTGAAATCCTGTTGAAGCAAATGCCATATTTTAATAAAACCGTGATAAGTATATAGTGCAGCAACTGACCTTCTTTAGTATACTAAACTCATCTTTCATTATATGTATCTCATTAAGTCTGATTATTGTGGGGGAGAGTTATAAAACAATTTATTGTCACCGTTAATATAAATATCGAGCACTTTGTACTGAACTTGCATTCAGCTAGTGAGTACCATAAGGCCATGCATAAGTTGGTGAGTACTTTTTAGCGTGTTAAATTAGGCATTCCTTTAAAATGTTACAGAATATTGTGCCGCTTTTTGTTGCAATGGTGGCAACCCAAAGTCCCGATTTGATATCGCAGAGCGGTCTATCAGGGTTTCCAACTAGAGGGCAATTTTCTCCATATTACCAAAATCCTTACTCATCATCATCATCATATGCCGGACCACAAATACCCATCCTGAGACAATTTTCAAACGCGGAACCTGGCTTGAGTTACCAGTGGGGGTGAGTATTAATGATTTCACTATTTCAACTAATGTCCAAACAGTTTTGAGACAGCGAATGGAATTACAGCGGAAGAATCGGCCAATATAATTCCGGTAGGGCCGGAACTGGCTGAAAAGCAAGTAACTGGTCGATACGGATATACGTCTCCTGAAGGAATTCCAATTAATGTTCAATATGTCGCGGACGGCAATGGTTTCAGACCACAAGTTTTGATTCAGGGAGGGTATCCATTACCTGGACATGTTCAACAGCCTTAGATCGTACGAATGACTTACGCTTACTTTGTTTGTATTACATTAAAAAGGGGTTTTATTATAGGTAACTGTTATGTATCATCTTTAACTTTAATAAAGAATGCATTTTTGTACTTGCAGTTTCTTATTCCCTTTTGTATAGTGCAACGATAAGATTTAATGCCTTTGGCGCCCCCATATGCTGTTTTAACGGTAGCATATAAGCATATAAGAAAGTTAATATAATTAAGCAGTGATGGCTTAATGATGAAAAGAATAAGGATTCACAAAACCTACCCCCTTAATAACTTTGAATACTAATAGTAATCAATTTGGCAATGAACGAACTTGAATTATAAAATTACTACTAATTTACGACATGTTTCGACATACATTGTTGTCATCCTCAGGTCGAAACATGTCGTAATTTAGTAGTAATTTTATAATTCAAGTTCGCTCATTGCCAAATTGATTACTAGTATTAAATGTTATTAGTGGGGAAGGTTTTGTGAATCCTTATTCTTTGCATCATTAATATTATTTACCCGATCTCTAGGAAACACCATTTACAACAAGATTATGGACCCAATAAAGTGATGACTTAGATTGACTCAAAACCATAATGTTTTTCTGTTTTCATTTCTGACACTTGACAGCCACTATCTTTCATAGTTTTCTGGTTGTTGTCAGTAATATTTTTTTATATATTTTAGAGTGTTTGTAAAGTCATACACTTTGCTGGGCTGTTTTCGATAGGCCATCCTATAACTGTAGCATAAGATTAGGGGATCTTATAACACGATCTTAATCCTATGCAATCTCAAATATTTGTTTCTTGACACCTTCTCTGACGTTGGTCTCCCACAGACCGTTACTAAACCACATGAAAACCGTCCAAGTCCCTTTCTCGCTAGAGTTTCCATGATGTATATGGATGATTAAAGGTTTTTGAAGAACTGTACCAGTTAATTCTTTAATTTGATTAGGGAAATATCCCAAAATAATCAATGAACATTAGTGTAGGTACGTTACGTTTCGCTGCGCATAAGTCAGCTTTTTCAGGCGTTAATTTGTGTGTGGTGTTTGATCAAACTAACCATTCTATGTCCAATTTGATGTTTATTCGGTACAATTAAAACCAATAAATATATGATTAAATATAATTGGAAAATGAAAATAAAAATGAAAATGGTAATCTTACCTAAATGTATTACACCAAGATGTACACATCATACCCACAACAAATTTCACACATAAATTAACGTCTGAAGAAGCTGACTTTTGAGCAGCGAAACGTAACGTAAATTAATGTTCATTGACTATTTTGGGATATTTCCCTAATAAAATTCAAGAATTAACTGGTACAAGTCTTGAAAAACCTTCAACTACAAGACGCAACCAGCCCCTGCTATTTATATTATATATTGATGATGATTGGAACTGTTTCGAAAAAGCTTTAACTCTTTAGAAAACCTAAGTAAACCTTAACTTTTTAATCCTTTACAGAGCTTATGAAATGAAGAAAGAAACAAACAGAGTAGGTATAGTTACATGCACTGTTATTAAAAATTGATCGTGAACTCCTTGCCTAATAATAAGAAGAAGTTAATATAAGTCAATACATATTATAAAATGAAGGCTGAAAACAATAAATAAGTGAATTGATTTATTTTTTAAAACACTCACCTGAGAGGAAAGAAAAAAGGGAAAATTACTAATTAAATTACAACATTTGTTATATCAAATCACAGTAAAGTATAAACTTGAAGGGGTCCCACGTGGGGACCCGATCATGGCCAGAAGGGCCATGGATGAATTTGAATTTTACGAAATTTAATTTCACACGCTTGTCGAATATATTTTTTTGTATTATCATCCATTGCTCTAATAGTCCACGATGATTTGATCCATATGATGTTTCTTAAATTGAAGGTTGTGTTTCCAACCTTTATTTAGCAAATCTATTTCTTCTTTGTTAAAAACTTGGGAAGAATGATTAACTACTATACAATTTTCAAGAGATTTATGTACCCACGTATGAATTTTTGTCCATCGCTTTTTAAAGGTTTATGAAAGTATAATTGTTGATACCTACAGGTAATATTTAATAATCGAATAATTGAAAAATCTTTTTCTATTTTCTATCAATGCATTTTATTTTAGCTAACGTCCTTATTATAATTTAAAAATTTATTATGTCGCCGTACAGTCCAACACCTGACGATTCAAATGAACAGATTAAATAAAATAAATAAATATGTCGCTGACCCCCGTAATGTTGTAAAAATGTAAACTAATAGATAATAATTCTTTTGACTATAACTAGTCATAATTAACAAGTTGAATTTCTCATTAAAATTAATGTCATCAATTAATCATAGTGATGTAAAACATGCAATGAACCTATGCTCTATAATTTATGTTACATACCTATTATTACATTATGAAAGTTTGCTATGTACTATGTGTTGCCTATACACGGTTTAAAGTTTACTGCATCCTAGAGCAGAAGTATTTGAACGCAACCAAACAATTATCGAATTCTTTGATGTAGATAGCATTGTCCAGTGAACTCTATACTAACTAGAGTTCACTGGCATTGTCAATACAGTTTCGTATTGCTTGTTCTGTGTGTTAACTAATCTGAAACATAAGTTACTATGTTAAAGCTATGTCAAATTGTTTGCCTGCTTAATATGCGCCTCAGTAGATTGTGCCCAAAGGGATTAAAAACAGCTTGGCGATGAACGGAACCGCCTGGGCTGAGGAAGAAGGTGCACTGTGAATACAACCAGGAACAGGTAGATTATTTGGAAGCATATGCATCGAAATCCGAGCAATGGAACGGGTACCATTTCAAAGATACCACCAATTTCACATACAGGTCGAAAATCGATGATGACAACGAATTCTTCTCTTGTTCTTGTTCTCTTGTTCTCATAATCATCAGAATGATAGGATCTTGTCCGCTAAAGCTGCGTCTACCATCGAACACCGCCAAAAATCCAAGTGCATCATGGTATGGGACGGAATTTGTGCCAATGGAAAGACACTCTTTGTGTCGCGATATTCTTGAGTTCGTTGTTCTTCCTTGGACCCAGCAACACTTTATTGACGCTGATTGGACTTTCCAACATGGCTCTCCTGCAGCCTATAGGGTTAAAGCGATTCAGCGGTGGTGTGTAGCACATTTTTCAGATTACATTACATCTACTGAATGGCCGCCCTATTCGCCGGATCTCAATTCCATGGCATTACGGTGTGAGGTCGATCTTGTCCTTTCCTTAAGGTTCGCAAGAGTTTTGAGTCGTTAAAGCAATCTCGGGGCCGTACTTTGATATTCTGCGTCGTTAAACGGCGGCGTCGGCAATCATTCTTTTTAGCTGTGTCTTCCCTCAATACCTTTGTTATTCAATAATGTCAATGCTACCATCATTAACTGCTATTTTATGTAGAGATCCAATGGAGATAGTCCTTTATGACGGCTGCATGTGTTCAGTGAATTTCGTCCGTGCACACAAGGTACGCTACTGTTTGGACATTATTAAGAAGCGTTATACTTACTTGTAGAGAGTGTGGTTCTGGATTACCAGATGAATGCACCGTAACAAAACATAGGTCTAATCACCACAATGTAAAACCTTTGGGCATAAGCTTGCCAAACGCGCGGCTGCATTCCCTTTCCGCTTTAATCTGGACTTGCTTTCTCCAGATCAGTTGTCAAGTGTAATACCTAGATCCATCACTGATTCTAAAAATTTGAAGATCCCTTACCTATACCTTTTCTGAAGGGTTATGAACAAGGAGTGTTCTTTATACTATTCGTAGATTGCATGAGATACAGCAGTCGATGTCATTAATACGATACAGGAGGTTGTTTACGTTTATGTTCCACAAAACACTTGTTTTGAGGTTTGCTGTCACTGGAGAGTATAAGCACTTCTATTCTGAATTATATATCCTACCAGTTTTGTGTGGAACATAGGTACCTAGTTGGAAGTTTAACTAATGGTTGGGTGATATGGAAGTTCAGCTCTTTGGAGTAAATACCAGTGCCTGTATCCCCCATTACTTTAGATCCAAATGTCGAAAAGGATATATCAGATTAAAATACTACTTCCGCATCAAGACAGATGTGGTAGTTCTTTTTATTATAAATTGGGGAGTAAGGAAGTACGATTCTTCCTACTGGATAGGCAATCGAACATGTCTTCCCTCAATACCCTTGTTATTCAACAGTCCCAAGGCTGCAGTTTCTGAGGGTTATTAGAACAGTAATATACTGGGAGTTCAGTTTGTTAATAGCAGCCAACAAATGAAAGTACGCTTCGTTATCCATAGTCTTTTCCAACATCTCAACTACTGCAGCTATTGATCCACTACGATTTTGTAGGAACACAGCACGAATGTGCTGACCGAATGACTAACGTGAGGATCTCTCCTTAGCTTGTCGAACTATTTTTTATGTTCCTGGTCTGAAAGGTCTTGTTTCGTGATAGATGTTTCCCCTTTTTAAAACCATGTTTTCTGATGAAGTAAAATCAAAATCAACACAGATCTATGGCTACAGAAAAATGACGGTACGCGATGAGTGCAAGACAACTATCCTTGAAACATTGGTCTCCGCTTCTCCAATGTTATATCTATTTCAACATTTCGAAACAACCCTCCATTAAACGAAATTCCGTCATTCTACGATTTGGAAATAATTCAGTATCTAACAGTAACTACAGTACCTAATAATAAAAATTCTTTATGTAATTAGGAATATCGATGCATCAAGACAAAATTTTATGCCGTTTGAATCTTATCTTGTACCATTTAAAAAACATAGAGTAACTTTATCAATACGTAAAAAAATCATTCAATTCCAATACAAATGATTGTTTCATGTTACTGACTCTTTGGGAAACAATAATAAAGTATAAACACACAATAATCAATAGGATTTCTTGTAATAATTAATAGAAAATACTTAAAATTAGATGAAATTATGTTTAATTATTATTTATAGTTATATTGGAGTCATTTCACTACTACTAGATTACCGTGGGGGAAGCATGCTCAAAAAAATAATTGAAATTGATATAAATACGGAATACTTTTTATCCAGATACAGAACTGTTGCTACTATCATGTACCGACTGGTAAGTAATAGTGGGTGTTTATTGATCTATCACGTTACAATTTGTATAAACAGTAATTACTAACATTTCCCTAATAATTAAAGATTTAAACACGAACTAGAATAATTGGTAAATTGTAAGCTTCTCAAGGGTTTTTTTTAAACTTCAGGTGATATGGTTTGCTTTCGTGCTGATTGCCGTTGCGGATGTCTCTCACCTTTACA
This sequence comes from Pyrocoelia pectoralis, assembly GCA_036250285.1. Classification (NCBI taxonomy): domain Eukaryota; kingdom Metazoa; phylum Arthropoda; class Insecta; order Coleoptera; family Lampyridae; genus Pyrocoelia; species Pyrocoelia pectoralis. The sequence continues at coordinate 37,817,946 of CM070076.1, read as the reverse complement.
ATGTCGGAAATGAAAGAAGTGAAGCTCTTCAAAATTCCGGAAGATTTTTTCCACATTTGAATCCTGAATGGGATTATAGTCTACCAGAGTACAGGAACAAGGATGATTGGGCTAGCAAAAATATACAAATTTTACATCAGAATAATGATGCAGAAGTGGGCGGCAATTATTATTGGAGGTGAGTGCAATTGTAGGCAACTAAGAGTACGTATTCGTATAACCCTGTATTATAAGAAAAGGAGATTTCCTCTCCATACATTTAAATTATTTTTAGTTATTCTACTGCAAACGGAATAGCGGCCGAAGAAATAGCTAAGATTGAAGCTATCGATGCATACAATGTGGCTAAATCGGTTCAAGGCTCATATCAATACATATCACCTGAAGGCATTCCTATCTTCGTTTCATATTCAGCTGATGAAAATGGGTTTCAACCGCATGCAATTAACAATAATGGACAAATTTATAGCGGACGTGGTCCTCAAGAGCATTACAGGTCGATAGCAAGCAAGGAGTATTAATAACGTAACAAGTAACAACAATAAAACTGTTAGTAGTAGCTTGTTAGTACTTATTATTAAAATGTAAGTAGTGTTTCTAATAGGTAATGCTTAGTGATAAAAACGGGTTATTGGGTGTAGACCACAAAACGTGTATAACAATGTTTTTTTATTATTCAATATTTCGCTAATCAGATATTAGCTTCATCAGGAACTAAAAATTAGAACAGTGACAATTACAATGAATCAATTTTTCTAAAATTTTTAACTTACTATAAATTAATTGTTAATTAAGTTGTAACATAGGAACTTCATTAGAACGTTGAAAACGAATTTCATAATATAACTCTAGAAGAGATGAGCACCGTCCAACAGGTAGACGAACAATGACTTTAATGGCGGTAATGTGTGGTTATCAACCTACACAAGGTGGAGGTTGATAACAACTAACGTAAAGTTGTAAACAAGATAAGAAGTTCAAAATGTAGTGTAAAAAAAATTTTTTCAATAGTAAGTTTGTAAGTGGAGGAATGTACATTAATTAATTGAGAATTAATTGGTAACAATAAAAAATTATTAATAATTTCTTGAGGAAAATAACACGTTAAAATTGTACACTAGTTGGTAGCTAATTAGAGTTGGTCGAGTTATGCATGGCCAGTAGATTGGCGTAAATGACATGTAGATTATCTACATCAGATCTAAAGTTAACAGATTGTTTAAGATACTTATTAATTTCAACCATCTCCATCAATTTGAGGGTAGTTCTGTTATTAGAGCGGTTTAAGATGGAAACATTATCAAAATCAAATTGGTGTCCCAAATCTCCCACTGAACACAGTACATCCATGAAACGTTTCTAAATGTTGCATAAGGATTACAAATGAAACATTCCTAAGAAACATCTAAGACACATTACTGGTACATTCCTGTCGAAAGCGAATAAATGGTAATGTCTAATAAACGTTTCAATTGATATGTTACATAAAATACAAAACATACACATTACAACACGAACGTTTTAGATATGTATCCAAAAATACATCTTTGTGATGTATTTTTTGGAATGTGATAACGTATAACATTTTAGAAACGTTACAAATGTGATGTTTCGTTTGAAACAAAATAGTCATATCTCAAAGTTAACGTTACGGAGTTGTGTTTAGTAGTGTTGTACCAGAAACCTTATCAGTTGAAACATATCGTAAGAAACACATCATACACGTTTCGGTGTGAACGTTTTAGATATGTATCCAAAAATATATCTCTGTGGTGTATTTTTTGGAATGTGATAACGTATAACATTTTAGAAACGTTACAAATGTGATGTTTCGTTTGAAACAAAATAGTCATATCTCAAAGTTAACGTTACGGAGTTGTGTTGTACCAGAAACCTTATCAGTTGAAACATATCGTAAGAAACACATCATACACGTTTCGGTGTGAACGTTTTAGATATGTATCCAAAAATATATCTCTGTGATATATTTTTTGGAATGTGATAACTAAAGCTAGGATGCCTTTTTTTATAAATGGACAAACATAAGGCAGACACTATTTAAAATCCGTTTTAGATGCAAACTTTATTCTGCCTTTTTTGGTTTCTGTTAGTTTTATTGCGTTTTTTACCTTTTTTTTTTATATTTTCGCGTAAGTATTTAGTACCTTTTCTGTAATTTCTTTTAAGTTTTTTGAAATGTAAGTAAGTATTTTTTAATTTTTAGATTTTATATAGGTATATTTTTCTGGGTAATTTCTAAGGAAGCAAATTGTTTGAAAGGGAAAGGAATTTGATATACAAACTGAATACAAACTTTGTCTATAATATTTAAGCCTCTTACAATAATAACTCGGATGAGTCATTTTCCTTACTTTGAAATATTTCCCATTGTATTATTTCTACCTGCAAGCTGCACCTACATACAGTCTTTGTTGAAATTGCATCATTTAGTCATTATGCCGAGTTAAGCGTATTTTAATTAGCCCGAAAACTTTACTGAAAAAGAATACCAGCAGATAGCATTTATCAACTGTAATTACTTTTTCAAATAAATATTTGTTTGTCTATACCTACTTAAATTGAATATGTATGTGTTGATTTTATCTCGACAGTTTTCGCTTTTCCGTGCTATTTTTCTCCTTTTTTGTCTTTTTAGATGCTTTTTTTAAATTATTTTTTATGCCTTTTTCCTGCCTTTTTGAAACTTTCGTTTTGTCTAACTATCCCAACTTTAGTGATAACGTATAACATTTTAGAAACTTCATTAAAAATGTGATGTTTCGTTTGAAGTCATCTTTCAAAGTTAATGTTAGGTACTTGTATTTAGTAGCGTTGTACTAGAAACCTAATCACTTGAAACATATCATAAGAAACTAAAAATACACGTTTCAATGTGAGTGTTTTACATATTTATCCAAAATTACAATTCAAATTACAATAGATTTATTCATCATAAGTAGATGGGTAATATTGCACATCTAAATGGCTTATTTGCCAGCGAGTCTGTAGCTCAGGTAGTTTGCGGAGCTGTTTTCTGAATTCCTAAACAAGCGACCGATGTTCGAATCCCACTTGAAGCAAAACGATTTTTCAGCATCACCGATCTCCTTCGAGTCTACACTAAGAGAATTTTGGGGGCCCTGGAGAACATGCCACCGGAGTACATTGGGCCCTGCAGGGCGTGCGCACTGGGAAAAGAGCCCCTCAGAGTAGTTGGGGCTCTCGGTACCATAGTTTCTACCACATCTCAATTTTTTTATACTCAGGTATGTTTCAAATGAAACATATATGAGACATTTCAAATATTCACGTATGAAACATTTATAAGGACACATTTCTCCTACATTTCAATAAATTACTCTTCGATATGTTTCTTGAAACATATATAAAATGTTTCGATGTAACGTTTCTGTGTTGTTTCAAATCTAGGTTTCTGAAGGCGGACATTAAACATCTATGTTATGTGTATGATACGTTTCTGTCGCTGTTTCGGAGATGTTTCATGTTTCAGAGATACGTTTCTAAAACATTTCAGAAACGTTTTTTTGCACTGTGGGCTAGGGCATGATTGGCTAAAGCACATCTAGTTTTTTTGGTTTTAATATCACTTCTGTGGGTGGATAGTCGAGATTTCAGCCAGCAGTTAGTTAACCCGATGTAGACTTTGTTGCAGGTCGTGCAAGGAACATTATAAATGACACCTGATTGAAGTAATATAGGTGTTTTATCCTTGAGCTTCGTAAAAAGTTGGTTAAGTGGAGAAGGGTTGTAATAAGCAAATTTCGTATCGGCATGCCTTAAGATGTTGGTAAGTTGGTGGGTGATATCCGGAATGTAGGGGAGTCTTGAGTATCTGGGAATGGAGACGGCAGCGGGTTGTTGAGTTGCACTAGTGGTGGCTGGTTGGTTATGCCGTTGGTGAAGATTACAGTTGTTGTTAAATAAAATGCTGTTGACCAGGGACCTCGGAAAATTGTTAGTTATGAACATTGTAGACAATCTTTTCAAGTTTTTCCGCTAGAAGGTAACGTGGGAAATTTTTAAGACGCGGTTCTTCATCCCTTTCAGAGTGTTGACTTTTTGCCTCATGATGTGGTTCGAATTAAAGTTGAACCACATCATGAGGCAAAAAGTCAACACTCTGAAAGGGATGAAGAACCGCGTCTTAAAAATTTCCCACGTTACCTTCCAGCGGAAAAACTTGAAAAGATTGTCTACAATGTTCATAACTAACAATTTTCCGAGGTCCCTGGTCAACAGCATTTTATTTAACAACAACTGTAATCTTCACCAACGGCATAACCAACCAGCCACCACTAGTGCAACTCAACAACCCGCTGCCGTCTCCATTCCCAGATACTCAAGACTCCCCTACATTCCGGATATCACCCACCAACTTACCAACATCTTAAGGCATGCCGATACGAAATTTGCTTATTACAACCCTTCTCCACTTAACCAACTTTTTACGAAGCTCAAGGATAAAACACCTATATTACTTCAATCAGGTGTCATTTATAATGTTCCTTGCACGACCTGCAACAAAGTCTACATCGGGTTAACTAACTGCTGGCTGAAATCTCGACTATCCACCCACAGAAGTGATATTAAAACCAAAAAAACTAGATGTGCTTTAGCCAATCATGCCCTAGATTTGGGACACCAATTTGATTTTGATAATGTTTCCATCTTAAACCGCTCTAATAACAGAACTACCCTCAAATTGATGGAGATGGTTGAAATTAATAAGTATCTTAAACAATCTGTTAACTTTAGATCTGATGTAGATAATCTACATGTCATTTACGCCAATCTACTGGCCATGCATAACTCGACCAACTCTAATTAGCTACCAACTAGTGTACAATTTTAACGTGTTATTTTCCTCAAGAAATTATTAATAATTTTTTATTGTTACCAATTAATTCTCAATTAATTAATGTACATTCCTCCACTTACAAACTTACTATTGAAAAAATTTTTTTTACACTACATTTTGAACTTCTTATCTTGTTTACAACTTTACGTTAGTTGTTATCAACCTCCACCTTGTGTAGGTTGATAACCACACATTACCGCCATTAAAGTCATTGTTCGTCTACCTGTTGGACGGTGCTCATCTCTTCTAGAGTTATATTATGAAATTCGTTTTCAACGTTCTAATGAAGTTCCTATGTTACAACTTAATTAACAATTAATTTATAGTAAGTTAAAAATTTTAGAAAAATTGATTCATTGTAATTGTCACTGTTCTAATTTTTAGTTCCTGATGAAGCTAATATCTGATTAGCGAAATATTGAATAATAAAAAAACATTGTTATACACGTTTTGTGGTCTACACCCAATAACCCGTTTTTATCATTTATGAAAGGACCAAATACTCGCCTCAAGGTAATGCTTAGTACAAATAAACCTTTTTCCGCAAAGTATCTCACTACAAAATTATAAGATTAATTGCGAATGTTAAAAATTGTTATAATTACTTATTGCAGTGTAGCACAAAATTTGAATCAAACAAATTTATTTTAATTTGTTAAGAAAATAAATTATAAGTTAAAAAATCTATCTATTCATCTATTTGTTGAAAGCTGTAGTGTTATAGGGAAAATTTCCTCCATCCCTGAGAATTTATACGGTTGGAAATAATTCATTGTTCACATAATTTTAGTTAAGTTATCTGGATTCTGGATTACGATGGGAGGGTGGTCAGTAGTCCATGCGCACGTAGGCCACCTATCCTGGCCGCTCGCCCTTTGTGTTATCTCCCTGATTAGAGTCGTTCAACCCCGCAACGTCACTCAAGCTATCCCACACGTTAGATAATTATTATTATTATTATTGATACTAGGGGTGGTCCCAATAGATCCCCTCACTGCGACCTTTTGGTCTATTGTGCTCCCCGGTGTTGTCTACCCTTCAAGAATACCTGTATCTTTCACAAAGTCCAGGATTTTAGTAGGGCGAATCTTCGTTACTTCCTCTTGTGTAATCTTTTCATTTCCAAGTAGGTGTTCCCTTGCCTTTATGAATGCCTCATATTGGCAAATGACGTGATAGGGCGTTTCATCTATCTCACCACAACCCCTGCATGACGGGATTTCGGTCAGTCCCATGTTATGTAGCTATTTGTTCAGGCGACAGCGGCGCGTGACCATTTCTGTCGCAAGTTTTATCTTCGTCCTGCTTAACTTTAAGATGGACGTAGCTAGGTCCCCGTTTGGAGGTTCCAGGAAGATCTTGGAATGACTCTGTCCTGGGATTTTCGACCAATGTCTGCAATGCTTTTTCGTGAGTATTTCCTGAATCTCCTTTTGGCTGTGTTATAGGCAATCCCACAAGCCGGTTCGGGTCCTATGAATTGTTTTGCGCTTGCCATTCCCGCAAACATGTCAGCAATCTGGATACCTGCGATTCCCGCGTGCCCAGGTGGCCACACTAGTGTGACTGAGTTGCACTTACCTAGTGCGTTTAGCATTTGTGTGCATTCAAGGACTAGCCCTGAATTTACAACGTATCGAGTCTATAGTTGCAATTGTTGCTTTACTGTCTGTCACTATAAAGATGTTCCTTTTGATAAGGTTCTCTTTTAATAGCTGAGCAGCCGCTGTCAGGATTGCATATACCTCGGCTTGGAACACGGTCGCTTGTTGTCCTAGGCTTACAGAAATTCTGCAGCCCGTCCATTGCTCCCGTATACTCCAGAGCCAGTGCCCTTTGTGGTTTTCGAGCCGTCTGTGTGATACACAATTCCATTCAGCTTCGCTTTGCTGGAATTATTCTCCCAGTCGTGCCGAGTGGGGATTTTTGTCTTAAACAGTTTGGTGGGACAAACTGTTTTGGGTATCCTCTCAGTGTTCATACCAAGGGTTTTATCTTTGGAGATTTCGTCAAAAATGAGCGAGTGCCCCGCCCTTGACGATCCCTCTTCGCCGTTAACTCTCAGCCGGTATGCCCCTCTAAGCCCCTCTGCCATAATTGCTAGGTTTAGTGGCGGTAGGTTCAAGAGGGCCTCCATAGGTGCCGTAGGGGTCGTTATCATTCCCTTGTAATTCCAAGGCATACCCTACGCTGCACCTTGGTATGTTTCTGTACGTTCATCTGGATGGAGGTTTTATGCCACCACACCAGTGAAGCCATACGTAATGATCGGTCTGATCATTCTGGTGTATATCCAGTGGGTCATCATTGCAGATAAGCCCCAGTTGCTTCCTGCAGAGTGCAGACCCACTGTCTTCCCTAGGTGCGGTTCAGCCAGACCGAATACAGCAAAGGAATCGTGCACAAACAGTTCGTACCACCTGAGCAGCCTGCCAACCAACAATTTTACGTGGAAGAGCTATAAAAAAATGGAAGTACTCCAGCAACCCCCCGACTGGCCAGATATGTGACTGTGACATCTTTCTTTTCCCCAGTGAAAGACGTAGTGAAAGGTACAGACTTTGAGTTCGTAACTGACATCCAACCTTCTGTGACAAGGGTACCCCAAGAGCTTCCAGTCGAGGCCTTCAAAAAAAAAACGTTGGGATCAGTGAATAACTGCGGAAGGGGAGAATTTTTAAGGAGATCATATCAATATATCATAACTTTTAAACATACGTATTTTTTGGACTCAATCTCATCGTAGATAAGGTATAGTAGAGAATGAAGCGTACTTAGTGTCATCATGACTTATGAATTTTAGAGTTCGTATATTTTCTATAGATTTTAGGCCACCTTAGTGCATGTTTTATTGCAACACTGGCATCAATATTAAAATCGACGTTTTATATTCAGACAACGCGCTTTTAAAAATGTCGAAGTGTATCTAAAGCATTAATTGTATTCATCATAACATTTGGCAATTATACATTGCCATCGATGCATTCAAAAAAAATTCCGAATAGAATATAGAAGCCTCGGGATACTGTAAGTGACAAAATCGCACACAAAGATTCAATAGCCAATGAAAAAATCTTGCTTTATGGTGGTAACCATGGCAATATAAAGTCATTCCCGGAAATATTTTCGTCCTGGGTACGAGGAGAAATATTCCTGGAAAGAATAATTAATAAATAATAAATATAAGAAAAGGTGATTTTTCGTGCGATTTTTTTACCGAATATCCCTCTGTATCGATTCATATCATGGAAATTTTGTTTTAGTGCACTCAAAAAAATTCCGCATAGAATAGACGCCTCGGGATATTTTGTAATAAAAATGGTTTACCGGGTTCGATAAAGTAAAATTTTGAAGTGCCACTGTCGCACTTATTACTTTCCCCGTATTTTAAACAAAGAATCGATGTTGACATTCTAAAAGAAAAGCGCCATGTTTACGTTCTTCGCAATTAATAATGTCAATGAAGGTGAAGACCAACCACTTCATACTTAAAAAGGAAATAAATCATTAAACTAAAAAAAATTTAATCCCGATAAGTTAATTAAGAGTCAATAGAGCTTCTCAAGAAGAAGAATTTTTATTAACCTTGTTAAATGCACAACTAATGATACCTTACATAACATCTTGATGACCTTTAATTCTCATACGTGATGAGACTAACGCAAGTTTAACATTTACATGAATCTTCGAATTGTTGGTAATGTGGCGATAACAATTTCTCTGTACCTTCTTAAATATCAACACTATTATTCTTAAATCGAGTGTTTACAATAATAATAATAATAATAATAATAATAATAATTTTTATTGTATGGCTTATGGCCTACAAAGGGATAAGGGTTCGCCACATGGCGATCTTCCACCCCTCCCAGTAATATTGAATTAGATTAACTATAGTGTATTGCAGTCAGAAAAGGAAAAAGAAAATTAATAACAAGAAATAAAGATAAACTAAAATAATCTAATAATATAATCATTTGGTAGCATGCGGAAATATAATTATAGACAGAGAAAGAAACCAGTGTAATTTATGCAAATTATTACTTGGCCTAAAACAAAATAAATGTTTCTATAAGTATCTATAAAAAATAACGACGTGACTGTCATGCTTCTTAAGTTAACCTTCACATTAAAGACTGTGTACTTATACTTACTTAAATAGCCGAGGAAGATTTCATTCAAATAAAATAACGATACCTTATTTAATTAACCATTTTCGCATATTTTAACCATGAGATTCTTATGAATGCGACGTAAATTAATGCACTTCACGTATATGTGACATAATTCTTCTATTTGTAAGAGATATGCGTACATCTTATGCAGGAAGTTCGGAAGAATGTTTTCCTGATCAAAGTGAGTAGTGAGATCACTACTGATGGGATATCTGAAACCAAAATAAGAAACACTACAAAAGCTTTTACATCTTTTATATTTCTTTTCTTCAGTTTTTATTTTGTATTAACCTATTATGGAAGACCGTTTGCGTAAGCACACTATGAAGATGTGGAGAATTAAGAATATCTTTTAATTGCTAAAATAAATGCTAATTAAAAGTGTTCCCAAATGTCAATGTGTGTTAAGTCGCTATTATGTAATAGGTACGTGTTTACAATGTAAGTATAAATAAGAAACACTTGCATTATACGTCAAGGTAGGTGTGCTGATGATCTACAGTACGAAAAATGTTGCTATTGAATAGACTAAATAACAAAATAATATGCATATCCAAAACAACTTTTAAAGATAAATAAATAATTAAGCCAGATCAAAATTAATATCTAATAAAATATCCAAATGGTTTATTCATGTTATTCAACACGGAATATTACAACTAAACTACTAAAAAGGTTTTGGTTTGGAGGTAGATAGGGGACGATTAGAGGTATATTTTGAAATTATTTCCATAATCTACACTGTATTCCAAAAAAGAAAAACATATCAAAGTTGTACTTTTTTAAAAGGAAACCTCCGCATATTATTTCATTTTCCGTTTCTATGTCCATTGAATACTACCTACTGTCGGCGCAAAAAGTAAGTATAGAGGGTGTCCCACTGCTCCGTAATCGGTCGATAACTCAATGTGGGTTGAAGATACAGAAAAAAGTTTCAAATAAAGGTTGCTTAGATTTGAATTGCGCATCTTTTAAAAATATTCTTATATCTACAATATGTTGCATTTTCACGTGGCAGGAAAATGTCACTTTTTTTTAAATGGGACACCCTGTATTTTTTTCTCTTCATGTATCGACCAACCATATTTATATCACGCCTTTAATTTTTTTTGATATTGGATGTGCGGTTGCCAAGTTTATTAATTATTTTGTGAAAATTTGATACAATTCAAGGCCGGACTATAATACATATTCATAACTAAGTTATTCTTCAAAAAAGGAAAAATTTATTTGACGAATAATATTACCCTAATGTCGTGTTACTCTACAAAAAAAAACTAAGTGATTAATTTTATACCGAGTGTTTAAAATGAGAATTCACACTTTGTGAACTTTAAATAGAATTTATACGAATATTTTAAATGGAACACCCTGTATTTTTATTTACAATCGGATTCTCGACAAAAACCCTTATTCAACGATGTATTATTTCCTGGTATTATTTTTTGTACTTTTGTTAATATTTACGATTTTTAAAATTTCACGTAAAAAAAATTTGTTAAAAGTAATTTTTGTTTAATTATTATTACAAAATACCGTTTAAATAGTTGTTATCAACGCAAAAGACCAAAACTCAAGTCCTGTGACTATCTTAATTTCTAAATAATTAAAGCAAAACAACAGTTAGAGTACGCGCGAGAAATGGATTTACTGTACCCTCGATAGAGGAGGCCCTGTTCTTTGGCCGCCAAGGTCACCGGACCTTACCTTTATCGATTACTATCTTTGGGGAACTGTTAAATCTCAAATATATCAACAGCTGCCACAATACGAGGTGACATGAAAATTTGAATTTGAGAGGCGTTTCAACCGATTACTCCTATGACTTTAAACATTGTGAGATTATTTAGGGTTAGGCTTCAAAAGTTCATTGATCAAAGTGGAAGACATTTTGAACATTTACTTTAATGAGAGATATTGTATTTATTTTCTATTTTAATTTTCGAGAAACACCGTTTATTAAAAATTCGAGAAATACACCGTTTACTAAAAATTGTGTTTTAATTATTTAGAACTTAAGATAGTCACAGGACTTGAGTTTTGTTCTTTTGCGTTGATAACAACTATTTAAACGGTATTTTGTAATAATAATTAAACAAAAATTACTTTTAACAAATTTTTTTTACGTGAAATTTTAAAAATCGTAAATATTAACAAAAGTACAAAAAATAATACCAGGAAATAATACACCGTTGAATAGGGTTTTTTGTAGAAAATCTCATGGTAAATAAAAATACAGAGTGTTCCATTTAAAATATTCGTATAAATTCTATTTAAAGTTCACAAAGTTTGAATTCTCATTTTAAACACTCGGTATAAAATTAATCACTTAGTTTTTTTTTGTAGAGTAACACGACATTAAGGCAATATTATTCGTCAAATAAATTTTTCCTTTTTTGAAGAATAACTAAGTTATGAATATTATAGTCCGACCTTGAATCGTATCAAACTTTGACAAAATAATTAATAACTTGGCAACCGCACATCCAATATCAAAAAAAATTTCAGGCGTGATATAAATATGGTTGGTCGATACATGAAGAGAAAAAAATACAGGGTATCCCATTTAAAAAAAAGTAGCATTTTCCTGCCACGTGAAAATGCAACATACTGTAGATATAAGAATATTTTTAAAAGATGCGCAATTCAAATCTAAGCAACCTTTATTTGAAACTTTTTTGTTGTATCTTCAACCCACATTGAGTTATCGACCGATTACGGAGAATATTTTTAAAAGATGCGCAATTCAAATCTAAGCAACCTTTATTTGAAACTTTTTTGTTGTATCTTCAACCCACATTGAGTTATCGACCGATTACGGAGCAGTGGGACACCCTGTATATACTCGAGTTTGAAGCTGAATAAAAAAATAACCATTGGGTTGATTCGAATGAGCTTGGTATCAAATTAAAGCCTATTTATTTCTACGTTATTTAGAAGTAACAACTTTTTTTTAAAATGCACTGTAAGGGCCATTTCTACGGCCGAACGATACAAAGTGCCCGTTTTCGGGGTTTGCGACACGCTAGCTAAGTTTAGAGTTACATAAAAACAAAACTACTCGCTCAAATGGAGCAAAATTCTAGTATGTTGTAGATTCAACCTTTGTTAATATGATTGTATAATTGTATTATCAAAATTTGATTTTTATAGACGCTACAGACGATATTGCGGCACATTGTATTCTCGGGAATGGTAGGTCGAGGGAGCATTAGATTTACACGAACGTCTTCGTTGTAATATGAATAATAAAATGAGACTCATTTAGAAACCAAAGTTGTGTCACGTTTTTGGAAAACAATTTTTAATTAATTGAAGTTTCTACACCACCGCTGCGGCTACAAACAGCGAGCGTGTGGCGTGTCAGTCCATTAGAATGTTATGCTTCTCTCTCTGAGCGCCGGTGTATGCATGTATCTCTATATTTTATAATTTTCTTTGCTACTAAGTTATTATCACAATTATAAAAATTAGCAACTACCAGAAAAGATTGTCCTTGAAAACGAAACAGGAAAGTTAACCGAATTTCAGTAATGATTACACAAGAGGAAGTAACGAAGATTCGCCCTACTAAAATCCTGGACTTTGTGAAAGATACAGGTATTCTTGAAGGGTAGACAACACCGGGGAGCCCAATAGACCAAAAGGTCGCAGTGCGGGAACCTATTGGGACCACCCCCAGAAATAATAATAATAATAAATAATAATAATAGCTAGCGTGTCGCAAATCCCGAAAACGGGCACTTTGAGTCGTTCGGCCGTAGAAATGGGCCCTTACAGTGCATTTAAAAAAAAAGTTGTTACTTCTAAATATCGTAGAAATAAAAAGGCTTTAATTTGATACCAAGCTCATTCGAATCAGCCCAATGGTTATTTTTTTATTCAGCTTCAAACTCGAGTATATATACTTTTTGCACCGACAGTAAGTTGCCACGTTCTCATGTACTTCAATTTAATAAATGTAGTATGTATCAAGTCACCTATAAGTCCAGTAAAGTTCAACATGATAAGGGGGTCGTGCTTGCAAAAGGTCTGGCCGTTCTGAATTTTTTATATGTTGTTAGGACCTAAACCAATATAAAAACCAGATTTGCAATTTCCAAAGTGCTATGCGAGCGACGGTGTACCCAAAAAACCATGAAATTTTCCGACTTTTTTCAGTTTTTGCTCAACATATCTCAGTGAAGGAAGGATCTGACCGGTATAGTCATTCTACATACTTTTAAAGTAGACTTTAATTTGCTACAATTTTTCGACTAGGGCGAGCTCTATACAGCCATTGGTTCCCAAGATACAGTTCGTCGAAAATAGGCATTTTTTTTCCAAAAATTGAAATTTTTGTTGAAAAGTGAAAGTTTTAGATTACCACCTGCTACTCGGACTGAGAGAAGGTATCGTCCAGCCAGTAGTACTGAAGAAACGATGGAGTGTGTGTACGATTACCTATTGGAAAACAGTGATGAATGCCAAATTTTTTTATCACACCTTCTGCAGTAAATTAAGGGTGATTGTATCCCTGATGTCAGAACAGCGAAAACTCACCTCCAAAAATGTTTTGGCGATGACATTGTCATAGTTGGAGCCCATGTCCATACTAAACAGGCTCCTGTAGCTCTGTGGTACGTCCCCGTCTGCAGCAACCAGGTCGTCAATGGCGAGTAGGCGCCCCTCAATGGCCCTTCCCCAATCGTCACCTTAGAGTTTAGCTGCATCTGAAACAGTTTACCTCATGCCTAACTTCTCAACTGTATGGACCACATTCCTTTTTGTCAAGGGCAGTTTGCTTTGTTGCTGGAGAAATTCTTCAGTGATGACTGATGGCATCACCACACAAAAAGTAAATCCCTCTCAAGGTAAGAGCCAGTTTACTTGATAATCTTGTCGATGAAGTCTTGGTTGGGAAGCAGAATTACCTCCTCGACGAACTGAGGCTTCAACGTTCAACTGTATCATGAACGCTGACTTGGTTGCAATTTTGGATGAAATTTTTATTTTCTCTGAGACCACGTTTTTGACTCACTTCAATTAGTGTTCGAATTCCTCGTTCTTTTATGATCACAACAGGACCAGTGTCGAGGTCCTCGGCACACACGAAACACACTCCCGGACGGATAGACATTTCGCAACACACTGAGGAAAACGCAATTTCCCTTGCGGCGCCTGTCTGTCTCTCTCACACCCATACGAACGATTAGGACAGATTCTACTACACGTCCTAAAATAGCCTTCCTTGGAAGATTAGCAGATCATCACGATGCACAAGGAATGTTATTGCCACGGAGTCCTTCATTTGTCAGAAACTGTTCCCAATTGTTTCTGTAACAGAAAAAAAGTAAAATTATGAATTGAATAGTCTACCCGTCGAGCCTAAAATAAATTTTTTAACAATAACAAAAAAAAAGTAAATTATAACTCTTTGATAAGAGGCGCGAGAACAGTTTCTTTGCATTTCCTCCCAAAATCCACTTATGACTGTTTTTAGTTATCTACCGTTTTTGAGAGAACCGCTGGGTCTATATGTACCAGTCTGGTCTCAAATAAAAGCTAATTAAATTTACTACAACTTCATTTGATACAATATTTGACGTGGGATGCGAATTTTAGAAGATATTTCACAAAATATTAGACAAAAGTTTCACGTTTCGACAAAAATTTCACTTTTTGGAAAAAAAATGTCTATCTTCGACGAACTGTATCTTGGGAACCAATGGCTGTATAGAGCTCGCCCTAGTCTCAAATTGTAGCAAATTTAGTCTACTTTAAAAGTAGGTATGTAGAGTACGGGTCAGATCCTTCCTTCACTGAGATATGTTCAGCAAAAACTGAATAAAGTCCGAAAATTTTATCGTTGTTTGGGTACACCGACGCTCGCACAGCACTTTGGAAATTGCAAATCTGGTTTTTTATATTGGTTTAAGTCCTAACAACATATAAAAAATTCAGAACCACCGGATGCAAGCACGGATGTACATCATGACTAGACTATATGGTTCTTTGGTAGATTGGTAAATCTTGTAAGAAACTGGTTAACAGTTTACAGTACAGGGTGCTTTTTTTGGGAACGTTAGCTAGACGTTCATTCTGGGAAAGTCGTATAGGTAGGTTTTGAAAATTTGTACTTAGAATTTACCTGAAAACCGAATCGATGTAAAATATGTTCAAAATTGTAATACTTCCGGTAATGCCGGAAGTAGCTAGTAACATCGTTATTTTAAACGACAACCCGTATTTTTTATTACATTTTTAAGTTATTTCACGTAGCAGCCAGTCGGCAATCGTAAAATGGTTGCGTTCTTCCATCCTAGGTTATGGGCCGTAGGGGTGAAGTGACGATGTGGGGAGGGGAGGGGGGTAAATAAAGATTCCCCTCTTCCCTTTTACAAAGCATTAACATTTTTGATTGTCACTTAACAAAACTGACATCAAATTAGCATAGGTAATCGGAAAAACTTCTTTAGGCGATGATAGCGCCATCTGTCACGAACTTCAAAAAATGTTTCAAACAAATTTGTTAACTCAGAATTCAAATCTGCATAATAAACTGGGGGGGGGGGTGCTATTTAAGATTACGAAGTTACCCCCTCTCCACCCCCCGGGGGTGGGAGTGGGGACATTCCATTACTATCAAACAATAGAGTCTTAAAAAAAATTTTAGACGTATTTTTTCTTTTCTCAATACGTTTTGTATTTCGCGAGATATTTGGGCGGTGCGGGTGGTCTGAAACACCCTGTATATATTGGCCCAAGTTAACGATGTTAACATTTTGCAATAATGGAGAAATATTGTATTTCAATATTGGCTACATAACCTTTACCAACATTGTGCCAATCTCAACACACAGAATTGGGCCAATGTTTAAGAACAATAGTGGTCAAATAACATTTATCAATATTGGCACAATCACAGCAAACCGAATTGCACCAATATTCGCATTAGTCGTAGTCGTAGTGCAATTGTAGCCGTAGTGCAATTGTCAATTTGACAGCAGTATCCGTGCCCGTATAAATAGTTTGACATAATATGTCAGTAACTGACTGTATTATTGTGTTATTTTGAGAATGAGCCGATTTGGTGAACTTACTAGCCATATTTTCAATTGCATTGATATTTCTAAATTTCTTGTTCGTTAAATTGTCCTGCCGAATTACGCTCGAGGTTTATATTTATACCGCGTAAGTTTGTGTTGTTTAAATTCCAATCTGTTTCATGTAGCTTTTATTCGAAAGAAAAACTGTCACTGGTTGATAGAGTTACTCTCGTCTAATTGCTAGGCAACAGATTTTTATTAAACAACCCAAATTTACTCGGTAAAATAGGTACAAACCTCTCGAGAAATTATAACTGATAAGTAAATATTGTAAATACTTTGAAAAATCTATATTTTCGGAGGTCTAACTGGCGTAATTCCTGCAAAACCACTTGGACACATTCTTACTTATGCGATTCTAGTAAAAGTGTCTATTTTAGGAGGAAAGCAGTAAGTACATTCATGAAGTGTTAGCCTTCCGGTTTATTACCTGTCTTCAGAAAGGGATAAATACCGATCCGTACACAATGAATCTTTTCTCAAGTAACACTTGTACAGTGCACTCAATTCACGATTAATAAAGTACATAAAACCAATCAGCATTTCAATCCACTACGTCATTTCTGCACCACCATATTGGTATTACGTTGTAAAACATTGTAGTTGTAATATTGGGGCAAATGTTAAAACATTGTATCGTCCCAATGTTGAATTATCTATATAAATTTTTCCTTTATTGGATTTATATTGGTGAGGTAGAGTGAAACTAATATTGTAAATACTTTGATAAATCTATATTTTACCAATGTTTTTAAATAAAACGTTAACATTCAATATTGGTGTTACGTTGAAAAAACATTGTAGTTACAATATTTGGTTAAATGTTAAAACATTATAATATTGCTCCAATCTTGATTTATCTATATAAATGTTTCCAGTATTGGATTTATGTTGGCGACATAGAGTGAAACCAATATTGGGTTAATTGGTAAAACATTATATCCTCCCAATGTTGAATTATCTATATAAATTTTGCCTTTATTGGATTCATATTGGTGACACTGAGTGAAACTAATATTGTAAATACTTTGCGAAATCTATATTTCAAATCAAAATTTATAGGTATGCGATTTGAAGTTTTATTATATTTTTGTGATTTTATAACCTTAGTTTACTCCCCTTCTGGTAAGCTTGTTTTTTACGATGATTTGTGTATGTAATGTTGTTAATTTTTAGCTTTACGTAATGTTACCTTTCTTTAAGTATTAATTTTTCGAAAAGGCTTGATAATGGGAAATTTTCCCGAAACATGTCGCCACTTTAGTATCGATAATTACGATTTTTGAATTACACGAGAAAGTAAGGGGTTGGTTGAGTGTTTTCATTATAATTATTCCATTCACCCCTTTGTGATCCTTCGGATTCCATTGAAGATTAATTGGTAAAACATTACATCGTCCCAATTTAGATTTATCTACATAAATTTTTTGTTTATTGGATTTATATGGGCGACATAGAGTGAAACCAATATTGGGTTAAATGTTAAAACATTATATCCTCCCAATGTTGAATTATCTATATAAATTTTGCCTTTATTGGATTCATATTGGTGACACTGAGTGAAACTAATATTGTAAATACTTTGCGAAATCTATATTTCACCAATGTTTTTAAATAAAACGTTGAACATGGTGTTACGTTGGATATTGTAGTCATAATATTTGGTTAAATGTGAAAACGTCATATTGTCCCAATATTAATAGGTATATCGTTATATTTTTTCCTTTATTGCCGTTATATTGGTGGCATATAGTGCTGCCAGTATTGTAAATAGCTCTACAAGTTTATGTTTAACCGATGTCATTTACTACAATATGCGCTATGTTGGATAAACTAAACATTGCAGTAACAACATTGCATTAAATATGATAATCCATATTAGGCGAATATTGGTTATAGGTACATCAAAAATCGATGTTCTATGTATCAATATTTGTCCAACATTGCACCAACTTTTAGCCAATGTTATGTTCCACCTGGGCAGGATTTGTGCGCTTTTGTAATCTATTTGGAACCCCTGAATTTTTCAACGGATGAATATCAAGGTCCCATTTTGGGTCTAATTACTTCATTGACATAGTTTGAGTAACTGGAAATTCGCACCTGGAGTATTAAATAGCTAAATAGGCCCAATTTTGGATTTTGGAAAACTTTCGTTGTATGTACTAAATTACCATTAAAATTTCAATTAACATGCGTTTAATTATACACAAATATGTGCGGTGATTGAATCTTACCAACCGTTTTACCTTTATTGAGTAAATAACATAACCGTTGTGATTCCACTTAACATGGTCGGTCAATATTTAATATTTTTTCCCAATGTCAACCAATTTGAAAAAAAAATTATTTACGTATGAATGTTTATTTACTGAGATGTCTTATACGCATTAGTGTAATAAATCCTTGCCGTATTAATTTTGAGTGATGGTTTTTAAGACAAAAGTTGCACAAACCTTTGCAATTGAAAAGTGATATAAATAGTAGTTAATATAACGCTTTTTGTTGATATTAGAGTAGTATATATCGATGTAATTATATTACATATGCATGTATGTCCCATCCTACACATTAAAGACCAACCCCAATAACATTTTCTATTATTCTATTTTGAACATAAATAAAACACCGCTTCCATAAAACACAAAGATCGTTAAGGAATTATAAAAATGCATAATGTATGTGTAATGCATAGTATAGACCAAGTAAATACTCAATAGATCGATGTCATCAGTTGCATCTACACTAAACGTGAGTGACATTAAATAGTAATGCAATTTTATTATGTTGTAAGAAAATATCTTGAATAAGATTATTGTTGAAGGGGGAAGTTATGATTGTACGTTTTTGATTAAAACTCAACAAGCGTATAAATAGGTACATTTTCTTCATCATCTTTAGTTGTGTAGAGAGCTTTGTATTTATATAGCATATAAATATGAATTCGATCGAGGTACGTAGATTCATGCCCTTATTAGTTAGTTTTCTTAACAAATTAATTTTTACAGTTGGGTCTGCTGCTTGTAGGATTCTGTAACATAGTTAATTCGGCGCCGCAAACCATTAAAATTATAAGCCAGTCGAGTGAGAGCAGTCCTGATGGCGGATATAAGTGGAGGTGAGGTTTAGGAATACCTAAATATCATAAAAATTCTAGACAATGCACTGCGGTAAGATTGAAAATAAATTCAGCAAAGTTACATGGCACGATGCTAACCTTTAACTTTCTCTAAACTGCGTTAAAAAAACCATAAAACAATTGTGCAACGATGCAATCACGCAAAATTATAATTTACTACCAACTTTTTTTTAGCTTCGACACAGAAAATGGCATAAAAGCAGAAGAAACTGGAACCTTGAAAAAGGCTTCCGGTCCCGACAAGGAGGACACAATCACTGTTCAAGGTGGTTATGGATATAATGATCCCGAAGGCAATCAAATATCGTTAACATATACGGCTGATGATGAGCATGGTTTTCAACCTCAAGGTGCACATTTACCAACACCTCCACCAAGTCCACCGGCAATATTAAGAGCATTGGAATGGATTCTTGCACATCCGCAAGAGGAAGGAAAAGGAAAATCTGGCAAATGATTTAAATTAAACTTTATTTATTGTTGAACGCATCTTGATATCGGTTGACATCTTCATTGTACATACAAAGTTTTAACATTAACATAATCATTGCAGTTGAATTGACGAATATTGCAAACGACACTGATATGATTTTATTTTATTATATAAAATAAAGCAATTTGTTTAAGAAAACGACAATTTTTTTGCTATTTCACCTTGCGTAAGAGGAACTCAAATCGTTTGAAATGTACAGCAATAATTATCCCAATTACAGACCAGATAACCATGCAGGTTAGCCAAAATTTTTATCAGATACTTCAACTAAGTTAAGCCAATACCAAGAGCATTTGTTAGCATTTTGTTTTTGAGAAAATACGAAAAGTTACCAAAGCACTATTAGAATTTAGCGCACAAAATGACAAAATAAAATCACTAGTAAATTAATTCAGTTTGTAAGTTTTAGTGGCTTGACATATTGCATCAAAGTGTCTCAATCGAAGAAGCAATCATTTAGTATTTCAGGTATATTGAAGGGTTGGTGAAAAGAATAAGAGATATACAGCGTGGGAGGGTTATCGGAGGGTATAAAGTGTGGGCGATATAGTAGTAGTGGCAAGGACGGGGAGGGAAATGAGGGATATATTGGTGACAACGAGACTTTCTGGAAAAACGAGATATGAAGGTAAATGTGAGAAAGACAAAAAGATGGTAGTGCTTCAGAAGGGTGGAGGAAGAAAGGGAAAGAGGAGTGGAAGTGAGGTACGGAGAACATAGAAGGTGTGGGGGAAGTAAAACACCTAGGATATAAAATGACATAATAACAATAAGGACGAAGTACATGTAAGAGAATTGGCAAAAAAGGGGTGTAAACTGTTAGGTCAGGTGTGGGGTTTAGGGGAAAGAACATTCGGGAACGATCTGTTGAGAAGGGAGTGGTTGTTTGAGAAATTAGTAAAAAGTGTGGTGCTGTATGGAGTAGCGATATGAGGGTGGAGGGAATGGGAAATGCTGGAAAGGATGCAGGTTAGATATTGGAGGTGGCGCCTGCATATATCGTGCAAGAAGAAGTAAAGGGAGAAAAGGTAAAGGTGCAGGCGGGAAAGCTGGCGATGAAGTATGAGGAGGGAATGGAGAGGGGTAGAGGAGGGAGATATTGCAGACCTGTTGGAAAGACGTGAAGCAAGGAAGGATAGGGTACGGACAACACGAATGAAAGAGGTATTATGCAAGGGTGGGGAGGTGAGCATAAGAGAAGACATTGGAGAAAGAGATAAAAATGTGCAGAAGCAAGAAAGAAGGAGCAAGATCAGGGAAGGAACGTGTAATAGGGGGATGAGGAGATTATGGCAGAAGGAGTGCCGGAGTACCTAAGGAGAGTATTGAGTAGGAAGAAGAAGTGGATGGTGGCAAGATATAGATGCGGGAGCGACGAAAGCGAAAATAAGTATTGGTGGGAAGACGATAAAAGAATATGTAGGTTATCTAGAACGGGACGGGAGAATATTACGCACATGTTAAAAGAATATGAAGAGTTGAGGCAAGTGGAAAGAGGATGGAGAGGAATAGGTAGGGGAGAGAAGCAGTCATTTAGCTGTAAGTGGAAAGAGGATGGAGAGGAATAGGTAGGGGAGAGAAGAAGAATGCTGTTAGAAGAAGAGGGTTAGGTGTAATATGTAAATGTTATAAATTTGGGGTAAATGTTAAGTTGTAAGAATAAGATTATTTGTCAAAATATCTATTTATTCATGAAAAATAAATATAATTGTTATTGTATTTCAGGTATCACTCTGATTACAAGTTCATAAATGGCAAAGTTTTGGCTACAAAGATTGGAGGCATTGTTGCCCACTTCACTAATGTTTAGCACAATATAATAATATATAATAATATAATAATACTCTGTTTGTATTCTCTTCTGGAATTTCTCCGTGTTGGTTTTTGTGTAGAAAATGTCTACGTTTCGATTCCATCTATAGAATCTTTATCAAGACGTTTTTATTAATTCTGAAGTTTATCGAAATTTCGAGAGAAATTCCAGAAGAAGAGAATACAAACAGAATATACATCCGTGGAAACCTTAATGAAAATATTTCGATAAACTTCAGAATTAATAAAAACGTCTTGATAAAGATTCTATAGATGGAATCGAAACGTAGACATTTTCTACACAAAAACCAACACGGAGAAATTCCAGAAGAGAATACAAACAGAATATACATCCGTGGAAACCTTAATGAAAATATAATATAATAATAATATATATATTTGCCCAACAGAATAAAAATTCCAATTACAGGACAAGACAACATAAAAATCAAAAATAAACATTTATACCTAGTACTATAAGCTAACCAAAACAAACATAGTGAAACCTAAAACAAAAGAGGGAGTACAATAACTAATATAAACAATAAAAAAAAATTAATGTAAATAAAGCTAGCAAAACAAAACCAAAAGCAATAACAAAATCAAATGCAAAATCATATTCAAATTCAAAACCGGTTAAATAATCAAAGAAGGGCTAACATAAAGTCTCTCGGGGTGCAAACGGCAATGTCTAGTGTAGGACACTGCTGATTCCAAAGTTGACATGCGTGTATGATTGGTGACTTGCGTAGGACATTTGTGCGAGGCGTGGGTAAGTAAAACGCCACATTTTGACGAGTGTTACGCCTCGGAATGTGAAAACGAATTAGTGATAGTAGTTCAGGCGCGTCCAATTTGTTGTGTAGAAGGTTATATAGAAACACCAAACATGCTGTGCGTCTTCTGTAGTCGAGCGATCGAAAACAGAACATCGATAGCAAATGTTGATGGCAGTATCCTCTAATTGGATAGGTTCGCTCTGACCTGTAGTATAAAAACTTTAGGAAGCGCCTCTGGACAGACTCCAACAATACAAGATGCGTCTTGAGGAAAGGAAACCAGATAACGCTACAGTAGTCCAACTTGCTGCGAACGTGGGAGAAGTACAAAGCCTTAAGGGTATCTACGTCGTAAATGTTTTTTGAATTGCGTAGGACAAAACCGAAGGTACGTAGTGCGGAACGCGATAAAGTGTTGACGTGCTGTGCAAAGGAGAGTTTGTCATCAAAGTATACGCCCAGATCCTTGACAAGGTTACACCTCGGAAGTTGTGCAGAATCCAATGTGTAAGCATACTCTATGGGCCGGGGTTTCGTTGAAAAAGAAAGTACCTTGCACTTTGAAATATTTAAAGGCAAGCAATTGTCGCTGCACCACTGACCGAGTAGGTCAAGCTGCTGCTGGAGGAATGCGCAGTCCACTGTCGAATGGATAGAAGTAAATATTTTCAAGTCGTCAGCAAAGAGCAGCTTTTGACAGTTTAGCCTGACTGGTAGATCATTAATATATAATAGAAACAACAGGGGACCCAGAGTGGAGCCCTGAGGGACCCCAGAAGTAACAGTAATGTTGGCAGACAGGTGGTTATTGTAAACGACACGCTGCACTCGGTTCATAAAGTAAGACCTGAAGAAGTTGAGAAGGGTGGAATGAAAGCCAAAATTAGAAAGTTTGGCAATAATGCGGTCATGCGGAATTACATCAAACGCCTTGCTGAAGTCCGTGTAGACAACGTCCACTTGACCTCTCGCGTCCAATGTCTCCTATGTCTCCATCATACGCTATGGTTTCAACAATATTATTCTGTGCATATCATTCTAGATGATTTTGGCAAAAGGTGGTCGTACTACTAGGTGTCCTGAGGAGAGTACGCCCATCTGGCAGAAATAGATGAACTTAAGCTAGCCTTATTCACTGGTTTGTAATTTATGGCAACTTACTGAATTTTGTACCTCAATAGTTGTGGAAGTGCCAATTCTCAAAACAGAATTACTGATGTAGAGGTTAACACTGTAGCTCACTTACGACCTTTACTACGTAACCTTTTGTACCACTTTGTTATCGAGAGCATTTAACGCTGTAAAGAATCCTCAAAATTGCAGCAACTGCTCAACAGGTGTGGCCTTCTGCCATACTTAAGGATATGTAAAATTGAACTTCATTAATAGATTTATGACACCAGTTACCTTTTTCAAAATTATGCTATAACGTTGGAAAATCCACATCTTGAGATAGAAAAAGTTGCTGCAAATACACAATTGTGGAGATATTTCAGATCTAGATGCAGATTTTTATTCCTCATATTTGGGTGCATCAGCTTGCCAAAATTTGTCCACTTGCTCCCATTAATAGATTTATGGCACCAGTTACCAATTTAAAAATTACCCTATAACGTTGGAAAATCCACATCTTGAGATAGAAAAAGTTGCTGCAAATACACAATTATTGAGATATTTCAGATGTAGATGCAGATTTTAATTCCTCATGTCTAGGTGCATCAGCATGCAAAAATTTGTCCACTTGCTCCCATTAAGGTGAGGCAATAAATAGCAAAATGAAGACGAGCTATTTTCTAACCGTATTCACATGCAGAAAAGTTTTAATAGCTAATGATTCAGTGGAAACGAAATGAATTTTCAACCACTCTTACAAATAACTTATTCTAACGGTTTTCACAGGAACGATATTACTTTTCCGAGGCAATGTCCTTTACCTTTCTTTAAATTTGTCCATCAATATATTTTTAATATCCAGTTTATAATGATAACCGTCATCATAAAATGTATATCTTAATTCTCGAAAATTTTCCGAAAGTAGTTTAAAAAGATACTTACGTAATGTTCTTTACCTCGATAACTTATCATTGAATATACTTGTCTAGGCGACCTTGCTTCCTTAAATCTAACGTCCATAGTGCGTCAGTAATAGAAATGAAATTATGCCACAATTAGGAAACTTACAAATTGCTGCCTTATTATGAAATGCAATGAGTTGGAAGTATTGGAACACTTGTTGCCGTTGAACTTAATCACAAAACGAGTTATTATGATTGGGGGGTCTCCATGTAATCTAGGTAGACGTACGCGTACTATCATAAAATATTCTTTCATCCTGACAATCAAATAACGAAATACCTTCTAACAAATAGAAAATACAATATACATTTCTGTAAATTTTGTAAATAAAATAAAGCCAAATAAAAATATGTAAGTACAAATTGTGCACATGGTGTGTGCAGGCTAAGTGCATTACTTTCAACCTACTCAATTTGGCCTACAAATTGAAAGTTACGTTAAAATTCAAAATTCACCGAAAATTACCTTTCAACACCACAGAAATTGCTCTTAATATGCTGCACGTTCTGTGATTTTTAAATCCATAAGTTTTAGAAACAAAATTGAAAATTTAAAAACCACGTTAAGAGACAAGGGTGCGACGGTGACAATATTAAAGGATTCTAATGATGCAAAACAACCAAATTACACAAACAGTTAAGAGACAGAGATTGGCCAAATGATCAGTATATTCAGATCACGATAATATTTTATTGAAACAAGTAATTTAGAAAACATACATGCTACTGTTTGACATCCCCCCTCCTCCCCCACATATCAATGCACTTCTGTCATCTTCTCGGTGTTTTGAAGATGCCGTCTTTATAAAAACTTTTTGGCTGCGTGTTTGACAAGCGTCTTTTCTTTAAAAATCAACCACAATGAGACCTTCACACGATAGCGATAATTTTGGTTGCCGAAAGGCACTTTTATACGAGGTTTAGACGCAGTTACGGGTCTCCATTTCGTGCTTGACCTCTTGGATTTAGGAACAAAATGATGAACCCATGTTTCATCCCAAATCATTATACGCTTCAAGAATGCTGCTTCTTCAATTTCGGAGACGAAGAAGTACAGTTGATACCTCAATCAGCTTTTACTTTTGAATGTCGGGTAAGGGGTTTCGACACTCATCTTGCATAAACTTTGCGGAACCTCTTTATAAACAATCTGGTCATCACTTCCATATATATCTGAAGAAAAATTGCCATTTCTTTTGATAACAATACCAAATGGCATCTGGTTTGTAGAGACCGCCTGCAGTTTCCACCACACTTTTCCATTTCTGAAATTAACATTCTTCCTTCACTTTACCTGGATAAAGTTGATATTCGTGTTCGTGCATAACTATTACATAGTCACTCTCATTGACTTTATCATTCTGCCCCAAGGGCGGATGCAAGGGGGGGGGATGAGGGCCATGGCCCCCCTTGGGCCATTTTTTGATGATTTCATTCCACTTTCAGAAATATGTTGTGGAAGGCGTATTGTAATCACGAATTGAAACATAGAGGCGATCTATCTGTTGCGGACATGTTTAGAATGTGCGACGCAGACATTTATCCTAATTGTAAACTATCAGTTTTCCAATTAGCATGACTTCTGCAGAGAGTTTTTCGGTGGCTCAGAAGCCACATGACCCAAGATCGTCTCGTGAGACTCGCGTTAATGCATTTTGCATCACTGATACGATACCTGAAATGATAGATAGATTCGCGTCAAAAAATCAACGTTGTTACCCTCTTCTTTTCCCCGGTCAGAGTACCGACTTATTAGTCGGCATCGTCGGTACTGGATAGCGACCCTAATCAATTCAAAATACAATAATTTGAACAATTTTCAAAATTTTTCAAAAAAGGTATGTGTGAAACCAAACGATACTGAATTAAAAAAAAACCGTGGGTACGTAAGGGGTTCAAGTCTTATTAGACCGAAAAAAAATGTTATTGGCCCCCCCATAGACAATTTCTGGATCCGCCCCTCTTCTGCCAATTTGTGTCATGTGTTTATAAGTTTATAAGATAAAGTTGTTGTTTTTTATGTAGTTTAAAAGAGAATTTTTTTCTAAATTCAGCAATATTGTGCTATTCTTATTTTTTGAAAAAAGTGTTAAAAAATATAATTGTTAAAAAATGACTGCAACGCTCTATACTCAGAAACTAGTTATCAAAACGCGGTTTTCGCCAATCGATTGCATTCGGGCAAAGGGCGAAAATGCTAATATTAACTTTGATGAGGTCACTTACGGTATAAGCTAAAATGGGTAACAATTACAAGAGGGTTGTTGGATTGTACGATAATAAAACGTTCTTACAAGCGGTACGTGCTTACAATGTAACTAATCAATTTTTTGATAAACGCGTTTGGAACGGTACTTGTAGCTAACAGGCACAATAATAAATTGAGATCAAAGGTCAGGTTTATCTTATAGGTGTCAAACTGGCTGTGATTGTTAATTAAATGAATTGAACTCGTTTTCATATCTTGTTACCAATAAGGCTTTGATATCAATTGGCGTAACCCAAACCGGGTGGCTATGGGCTAGTTAATTAAGGGAAATTTCCTGTAATTTTGTTAGGCAGGAATATATCGAATGACACATTTATTTCTAATAACAGTCTGTCCCAAAGTAAACAGGAGTGTTTTAAAATAAGAACAAAAAATGGTTTCTTCGACGCAGTTGGTTTATTTTATTCAAAATAGTCCCCATCCGCTTCGATACACTGATTTGCACGACTTAATGAGAATTTTAGGTCGTTGGCCGGCATGGCTTTGAGAATGTTGGCACACGACTTTTGGATGGCCGGAACGTCAACATAACACATGCCCTTCATTGGTAAAAAAAGTTTTCCGAACAGATAAAAGTCGCACGGAGCCAGATCAGGCGAATATGGGGCCAATGGTTGACCAAACTGTCGATTGATGAGCATTATCGTGCAACAAACGTCAACTCCCTTCCTCACGATATTTGGACCGAATGCGACGAATACGATGCAACAACCCCCTCAAGACACTAAGATAAAATGGCACGTTAACTTTTTTGCCCGCTGAAATGAGCTCATGAAAAACAAATGAGCATTGTCTTCACTTTTGACTACTCAAAACGAGATTTTTTGGTTGCCGGCTGGTTTTTTGGCAGCTTTGACGCTTTGTTTCCTGTTCGTATTGGAAGGTTTTCTGAAGGCCGAGAGAGCACCCAAGATGCCCAACGTCCAGGTCGACCTGTCAATGAAATTGTGCGCGGAGATCGTAGTATGAGCATTCGGATGATTGATGAGACTGTAAACGCCGATAAAGAAACGGTCAGAAAAAACGAATTGAATATGAAGAAAGTTTGTGCGAAGTTGGTCCCAAAAACTTGACCCCCCCGACCAAAAGCTCGTTCGTCAACAGATTTGCTAAGATTTTCTTGAGAGGTTACATGGGCGTCTGATGTGATGGAAAACATCACCACTTGCGCTGAAACATGGATATTCCAACACGATGTTGAAACTACGCTGCAATCGCGCATCCCCAAAAATGAATAACCAAGGATGTCGAAATCAAAATTTAAAGTCATGCTAATCGTTTTTTGGCAACACTGGGAGAGCCAGTTCATAAGAAACGACAGGAGTTGTGGACAAACAAGTCGTGGATCTTGCACCTGGACAACGCACCTGTCCATAAAGCGCTGTCTGTGAAGCGTTATTTAGCCGCTAGGGCACTCCAGTGCTCGAACACCAGCCGTACTCGCCTGATTTAGCACTCTGTGACTTTTCCTTGTTTCCCAAGATCAAGTCTGCCTTAAAAGGAACCCGCTTCGAGTCGATGGAAGAGGTGAAGCGAAACTGGATGGAGCTCCTAAATAGTCTTGCAAAAGGAGACTTCCAGCATTGCTTTGACCAGTGGAGAAAACGAATAGAACGGTGTGTGGCGGGGGTCGGGGAGTACATTGAAGGGGAGCATTCGATTGTAGAATAATATTTAAAATAAAAATCTTTTTCATAAGCAGTCTCGTTATTTAATAACCAGACCTCGTAAATTTCGGTTGACGGGATGTTTCGTTTACAAGGAATCCTAAAAAATTTCTGATTCGGTTCTAAAATAGACGGTGAATTAAATTAAAACTTGAAACAGATACGGATATTTAAAACTACGGATTAGGGTAAGAGAAGGAATTATTTATAAATGGTACAGTGGGGTGTGACATCACATTAGGAAATCCATAGTGGATTGTGAATTGAATGTGTCATTACTGCCAGTTCGAGTAACTATGTCAAAACAGTTACACATCTCACCCCCATCCAGATATACCTCAAATTTACTCCATATAAAAGCTTTTAGGAGGATGGCACATTAATGCTTAAATGATTCAGAATTGGCAACGTCGTTAAAGGAAACGAATTTCACCACACCGGAAGCTACCGGATTATAGCTTAAAAGGAGGTTGATATTTAGAAAAATGATATGACGTAATGTTAATTTTTAGTTCGTATTTACAAGAGAAGAACAAAGTGCTGGTCAAATTTGAAATGCCTTTGTACATCTGTCGTTCGCCGATTTAGTTAATCGGTGAAATAACTTGGACAAATGAAGAATATTTCTCTAATAAGATGACAAAACAATTAATTATGTTAAAGATGCGCTCTGAATTTTATTTGAAGTGACCTCGTATAATTCTGTATTATATTAATTACTAGTCCGTAAACAACTTTTATCTTTATCAACAACGATATAGAAATAATTTATCGTCAGCTGTATTATAATACGAATTAAGGAGCGGTTATGTTATGTAGTATTAAATGGACTTCAGTAGTCGTAGTTTACCGAGAGAACAAAAATAACTAGTATGAGTGCCATATCTTTGACGAGAAAACAGCTCAAAGCTTTCGAAAATTTACTCGAAGGTTTGGGAATATTTAACTATACAATACATTTTTCTTCAGGAATGAAAATTGGTGAAAACTGTGCCGGATTAATAATTCAAGCTAATGTGAAATGGAATGGAAACGAATCTCATTTTATACTAAAACGTGCACCTAACGAAAAAATATTTAGAACCATTATACCAGTCCATGAAGTATTTCAAAGGGAAGCGTATGTGTATCGTACAGTTTTTCCGGAATTCCTAAAGTTACAAGTTGAAAGACAGATTCCCACACCCTTTAAGTCGTATCCTCGACTTTATAAGTGCATAAATGGATATTATCAAGAAATGCTGATATTTGAAAATATGAAAATGTCGGGTTTTAAATTGTTACCGCGGCATCGACCATTGGATAAAACTCATGTGTTATTAGTTCTGAAACAATACGCAAAATTACACGCGCTAACATTAGCTCTTCGTGATCAGAAACGTGAGGTGTTTACGGAGATCGCGAGAAATATGGGTGACGGATTCTTTGAACAATATACACGTGAAGCTGTGCGTCGTTTGGGCGAGCACCGTTTTAACCAAGCGTTAAAAGCTCTAGACCCAATTAAAGACAAAGTGGTTTTTAATAAGTTGTACAATTTTTCTAAAACTATGTTTCCAAAGTTAACGGCTTTAATTGAGGCCGAGAATCCTTACGCTGTCGTAAGCCATATTGATTGTGGAATAGGAAATATGTTGTTTAAATATGATGTAAGCCTATATCACCAATAATACAAAAGTTAATTGTTGTGTTTTAGCCACGTTCCGAAGGAAGTATCCCAACGGATGTGTGCATCTTAGACTTTCAAATGTCACGCTTGGCCTCACCTGCCGTAGACCTATCATGTTTTCTTTTTTCAGCAACAGATAAAGCTATGAGAGAAAATTACGATGACTTCATTTCAGAATATCACAGGAGTCTTTGCACATTTTTGAAAATGCTTGGAAGCGACGGTGAAAAGCTATTACCCTTTACAGTTCTTCAGGAGCAACTAAAACAACATTCCATTGTTGGTTTATATATGGCTTTCCTTTTAATGTACGTTCAGTCAACCGTTACTCAACAAATCCCAGATATATTCTTTGATGCATCCCATGCCAACGGGTACTCCTTTTTGTACGACATAGAAGACAGGTCTGTGTATAATACAAGGATTAGAGATAGTATTCTCGATTTTAATAGATTTGGATACAGTTTTCATTAAATATTACATGTTTGTGAGCGAAATACACCTTTCTACTATATAGTTGAGGGGTTATATAGTATAGTAGTATTTCAGTGCAATTATTTTAGATTTATTCTACGTTTGTGTTAACAATTACCCCCAATAGGCTGTACCTCAAAATAAAAACGAAATTACAAATTCCATAGTCCAATTATTTAGTCAAATAATAAAAGTAAACATCCCCACTGAAGGACATTGAGTAGTCAAGTCTAGTTGCCTTATCCAGTAAGTGTGATACGATAACTTAACAGCAATAACAAATTAGCTCAATAACTAAGAGCATTAACCGAAAATAATTCTGTCGTAATTTATAAACAAATATAGAAATAATATCTTCAGTTGAATGCCAAAACAAAAATTACGTTTAATTATTATGACAATCTTATCATTATTTATAGTTATCAAGTAAGAAGTTATATTTAAATTATTTATTTATTAAAAAATATTGATGACGACCAACCAAAACAATAATTTGGCGAATTTGGAGGACTGTGGAAGTCCAAGAGGATAATTGAAAAGAAACAATTCGTCCAAATTAGATAAGACTGAGTTGGTGAGCCCTAGTTATTTTCATTTAAATTTGTTAGTTAATTTATGAAAGAGATTCGCTTCCACAATGATTATATTTCCAAAATGATGCAAAAGCTGTATGAAATTACATCATCCTTATATTCCCGTTGCCAGTGGCGCACTCACGGGGGGGTGGTGGCTAAAGAGGCTGTAGCCCCCCCCCCCCCCCGGGCCATAGATATTAATATAATTAACAAAGTTGAGATGTGTGGAAAAGAACAGCCTAAAGCAGTGTTGTCATCTGGAGGGAAATTTCGCTTTTTTCTGGAACCTCAGGTCTTGGAAGAAAAAAGAGCAAAAAGGAAATTTTTAACTCACTGATCAATTCCAAAGGTGTGTAATTACAATAAGTCAATTATACATCTAGAAAATATCTTCAATTGAATCTTGTTTTTGTTTAGGTATAGCCATGGATATAAAGGGTATAAGTAGCTTTTTTCGTATTTAGTCCTATTTACAGAATGTCCCGCATAACCAAATTTGTTCCATGAACTTATTAAGCAATTAAGCAGGTATCAAATTTCATCTGGGAAATGTTTATTATAGCAAATGTCTAATAGTAGTAAGAATTAATTAAGATAAGGTTTGTTGATATAGGCAGTAGGTACCATAGTTACAGTTACTTGTGCTTTTGCTATATGTGCACTTATTCGCACATATTATTAAATTTGCGAACGCTCGTAGGTACCTATATTATTTTCAACTAGTTCAAGAAAAAAAAGTGGTAACTTAACTATGGATCTTATTTATTTGCACATAATATTTTCAGAAGCTGTTAAAAAGCGTTCTGTTGGCCACGCCCCCTTTAAAAAAATCGCATGCGGCGCTTTTGGACTCGCTACGCTCGCAACATCACACATTATAACAATTTATACCTAAACAACCCTGTTTGTTCAGGTGTTATTGTTACCAAGCCCCCCCCTAGCGGAAATTTCTGGGTGCGCCACTGCCCGTTGCTATTGAATGTGAAGATTCCAGTGATCAAAAACAAAATTCGAGATAAAATTTGTTTGGGTAGCTACACAGTGCTGTGTTTTCTACTCATGGTATTATGAGGAAAAAAGACGTGAAACATAGGAATCCTTACAGCCTGATAAAACTTGAAGGGAGACGAAGTAATTTTTCATATTTTATTTATGTGGAAAGTAGTTGTAGTGCAAATCTAAGGGTAGGTATGCTGTCGAAAATCCAAATTATACCTACACCAAAGTCAGGGATTCACCAAGCCAAGTAGCTTGACTTGAAATGTAATAGCTTGGCTTGGGCTTGAAAGTCAACCTTTTTAAGAAGAAAAAAATACAGGGTGTTCTATTTAAAATAAGCAAGTTATTTAAGTTAGCAGGAGTCAATGATATTTCGCACCTTCTGGAACACCCTGTACATTTCTACATAATAGTAAATATTGCAAATAGTTGCCAAAAGGCTTCAAATCAACTGATCCAAAGCAATTTTTTTTATGCCTACCGATTTTGCCGTTATTCTTTTTTTGTGAGCTACTGTATTTCGAGAAAAACCGAGATATCTCGAAAACCATAAAAGATAGGTATAGGGAATTGTTAAGGAAAAGACATTATTTTTTAACGTAAAGTATTTAAAAAAATATAACTTTGATACGCCACATTTTTTGAACCACCCTGTATATTTATAAATATTTTTAAAATGTAGCTCTTATTGACCTAGGTACATGTATGCATATAAAAAGATTTTTACAAATTGTTATAGTTTAGGCACCAAATTCCGTGCCGTATGTGGTGCCTCACCCTGTATTTTATGGTAGAATCCACAATCATCAGGTGGATCTTCTAAGAATTATGTTCAATGGAATATTAAAAAAATGCTTAGCAGTATAAGCTTGAAAGCTTGGGAAAAGCATAATAACTCAAGTTTTTCCACAAATAGGCTTCGCTTGGATAATAGTTAAGCTTGATTTGTTTTTTTGTAGGCTTGACTTGATTTTATGTCCATCTTTAAACATTCAAGCCAAGCCCGTGAATCCCTAAGCAAAGTATAATTATGGAACCATCTATCTCGATTGTTTTGAAAGTTACCACACCATGCGTAGGTAGATGGGTTAAGTAATTTGATCGATGGCAGCATTGGGCGATTAGTTTTTCTGAATTTCTGTGGACGAATATGTAGAATTTTGTACTCCCATAACCAAAGATTGCCAACACTGTGAAAAATGATTGAATAAAAATGCTTGAGGAAAATGGTATTTTTACTTAAGTGGATAATTGAGATCCTTTTGCAATGGAGGTTTGCGCAATCAGTAAGTCCACAATAATCAATTAATTATTATTCACAGAAAACCTTCCCCATGTAATGTTCATTTAAGTAATGTAGACAGTCAGGTTAGGATAGTTTACATAGCGACATGTTTCGATTCAAAAAATCATCATCAGGCTAATTTATATGAGTTAATGAAGTAAAATCACAACAGGGTGAATGGAAATAAAGGCTTTATAAGCAAGGTAACAAGGAATTACCATAAAAAGAACGGAAAGAGAAAATCGAAACATCGCTGAAGAAAAAATGGAAAAAGTTATTAAAAGAAACACTAACGAATAATAATTAAGAACGAACCCTTCTCTTAGGGTTTCATGCTATGTAAGCTATCCTAACCTGACCACGTCATTAGTTAAATTAGTTACATAAACATTACATATGGAAGGTTTTGTGTGAATACTAATTAATTGATAATCACCACCCCATTTCGAGCCAACACTCATTCAACGTCGAGTATGGAACCAACCTTGTCCACAGTAATATTCCCTACTTGTATCAATGAAACATTGCTTCCCTTTCTCATTAGCTAAACATTTCACCGGAAGATTTGGAACAAAATGCCATTAAGCGTCGCAAGTTTTTTATAGTTTTCGTCCTGTTTGCAGCAACAATTGACACACGATGTGTGTGTAGAATAATTCTTCGCTGTACTGTTGAACTCCGACCTAAACTACTTTAAGGAGCAAACCACATACCTTAAACATCGATACCATTCTATTGATGCAAAAATGATTCATTGTCATCCGACACCAACCCAAAAACCATACCTAACAGTGACTCCTAGGAAATGTATTGAAAATTAACTTCGTTACGGAATATCGTTTTCTCTTCAAGTCTCTTTGGGCAAGAGTAACAACTTTCGAATCACGTTTGAAACTTACTACCAATGTTTCAAAAATTCTATCTTGACAATGCTGTTGATTCAAGTACATCAACTGCTGTTGTCCCCATCACTCCAGAGTTTATGTAGAATCAATGAGTAACTTTTACGAAATATTAAACCTTTTTAGAAAACTTCTGTACCATGAGATCATACTATGATTTTTGACCACCAACTGCTACAGCTTACCATAGTGCTGATTAGACCATACTCCTTACCAAGCAATGGATTTTAGGGATGCGTTGATTGGTTGAATGGATCGTCAGCTTTTAAATCTGAAAATGCCAACATTTTGCTTGCTTGTTTTCATCCCCTTTCAATTAAAAAGGAACTTCTTCGCAGTTGAATGTATTTTTTTTGCAAACGCGCTATCAAGGAAGATGTGAAGGGTGACATGATCTCTTGATCTTGTGATCATTAGTTAGTGTGTTATGTCGTAGTGTAGGAAAAATCGCAAACGCTAGGAACGATACTACAAAGTTTCTTCCCGAAATTTATTTCTGAAGCGGTTCTACTGAATTGGACAGCCATGGTCATTTCCAAGTGAACGAATCATGTTTTTCTACATTTTTAAGGTGTATCTTGGCAAGTAAAATACGTTCTTGAGTAGAACATTGGTTGATAAGTTTCGATAGTCAACAATAACAAACTCCACGTCAGCTCAAGAAACATGTATTTGCCAAGTTCAAATTGTAATTGAATCGTCTTTTGAAACATTGGCTCGCACTCTGTGATATTACCTTCACTGGAATCTAAGAGATGTCGGTGATATTTGTGTCAGCTCGGATCTACCATCTCTGAGGGGATCAAATAAACTATGTGGTCTACCGCTACAATACTTATATTTCAAAAATAGATTTACTAATTTCTGAGAATAGTTGAAAGATATTTTAAATTTTAAATACAAAAATTAAGGGCGTTTTTCTTCAAGTATTGGTGGTATAGCTGCTTTACCTCGCACTAACGTATGAAAGATTCGTCATGACGATGGGCTTATCTCAATCATTTACAAACATTCCAGCATTTGCTTTCTGAAAATTTAAAACGCCAGTGGCTTCAAAATACTTTCGGTATTATTTCGCATATACTTTTTACGGATGAGGCATAATTTACAATAAATGCTATTAACAACTCACAAACAAAACTTACATGTCACAGTGGTTGGAAATCATCAACATCATTTTTCAATAAATGTATAGTGCGGTTTGTTAAATAACATCATCTAGAGCCTTACTTTATTGAAGAACCTCTTAGAGTAGAAAATCATCTTTATTTTTTGGATTAATTATTGCCGAATTATGTTGATGATATTCTTCAGGAAGTTTGACGAAATATGCGGTTTCAACAAGATGGAGCACCACCACATTTTGGAAGGCAAATAACGATGTGGAGTATCAAGCATATTTTAAATATTTTAATACCGCAGTAATTTGGAATATACTGACGGAAAGAAAATCTGCGCAGATTCTTCAATGCAAACAGATTGAAATCGTAACGTTAAGAATATGGTGCTCTGTATGTACCTATTTGGTACACATGGCCGTTAATACGAAATGAAACTAAAAAATGAATACTGATTTCTTCTTAAAAATAAACAAAATTGTTTCCTTTGTTATATCTTTCGTAACTATCCCACACAGATTAGACGGTTTCCGTTATTTTGCCCATATCTGCTATAGTAGGACACGGAAAATCTAAACAAAAAAATATAATGATTAAATTTGTGAAGTGTGAAAATTACCGAACAGCGGCGTTTCGTTGATTGGAGCAAGGTGAGAAAATCCAAGTCCAACTGGTTTAAAGTTGCATAATGTACCCCTTTCATTTGTGCAAATTTCACAACTGCCTTTTCAGGGATCAAGCGCAAAGGAACGCGGGAAACGTTTGTTTACAACCAAGTTAAGAAAATGATAATGTGACAAATGTTCACGGGCATGAAGGAATTGGATATGGGAGCTTTAGAATCAATGGAATGCAACTTTTATTTTAGGAGTTCTTGAAATGCATAATTGGAATCGAGCATATGTTAATCTCGGGAAGAGGTTTTTGGAAGATCGTATTGGAGTCAGATCAGTTATCCCCACTGAACTATACTTATACTGGAACGCGCATTGGCGGTCTGTGCCATAGAAACGCCGCGAAGCAAGAAAGATAGCGCCCAAGGGTCATTCCTGTCCTTTTTCGCATGCGCTGTGCGACGCGTTGAACCAAAACCATCAAAACCTACTAACCCAAATGTTGTCTCGAGAGTAGGACACAGGATCACCCTTGCGACCCTCTCTGTCGAATCGGGCTGGAGGACAGAGCGCACGTTTAGTGGTTATCCATAATTATTCCAGAATAACATTAGGCTTCCTTTTTTTATTTTATACCTCGGTTTGTATAGCAAGCAATACCACCAAAATACAACTTTGCGCTCATGATACTGAAACTTAACAGGATTTTTTTTTGAAAAGTAAGATTTTGTCAAATAAGGACAAATGTGTAGAACAAGAGCATTGTCAAAAATATTTTTGAATTCAAAAACGAACGTGTCCTCTATGGGATAAGCACTTCACTGCTTTGAACTTAAAAACGGAAACTTATCGCAGAAATTGTGTCAGTTTTATAGGTTGAATGTACGAGGGCATATTGAAAACTAATGCCTCCATGGCTATAACTTTATTAATAATAGATATATGGTTTACATATAAATGTGAAATAATAGTGAAAACTGTCCTTTACGCACTCATGTATTTACTTTTCCACATAATCGCCGTTAGCAGCAATCGAGCAGCAATACATTTACGCCAACGTACTACGAGTTTTGTAAGTCCGTCACGGAAAAAGTCTGAAGACTTCCCACGGCACCATTTCCGCACCTCCGCTATCACCTCTGCATCCGAAGAGAAACACTTGCCTTTAAGATGTTCCTTAAACTTCTGAAAGAGGAAAAAGTCACAAGGCGCAAGATCTGGGCTATAAGGTGGATGAGGTAGCACGTCATGAAACCGAAGCTTCTCCAGTGCTGTACGCGTTCTCTGACTTGTGTGAGGCCGAACTGGACGAACCCTACGCAGCCGTTACTGTAGATGTGTAAGGATGTTAACATATCGTTCGGAGTTGACAGTACGACCACGTTCCAAAAATTCGATGTGAACGATGCCATCGCAATCCCAGAAAACGGTAATCATGACTTTCCCGGCTGATGGAACTGCTTTGAACTTTTTCGGGTTTGGCGAACCCTTATGTCTGTACTCCATGGACTGACGTTTCATTTCAGGGTCGTAATGATGCGCCCACGACTCGTCACCGGTCACAATTCTGTGGAGAAAAGCGTCACCCTCTGCAGTAAGAAATTCAATGACAGCTCGTTGCTTTAACCGTACGTCCATGTCGGTCGCCATGTTTAGAGTTGTTGTGCGCAAGCGCGATGTTGCTGAGAATCTCCACTAGGAGGACTTATGTACTAATACTTAAGGTAAATGGCAAACCACTTTTGACACGGTCTGGCCCGTTATTATAAAAGTTATAGCCATGGAGGCATTAGTATTCAATATGCCCTCGTATGTTTGTCAATTACCTATACCTACTGTATAATATATTTAGGACCACAGATCAAGGACAACTTGTCCGCATATTAACAAACATAATTATTCTTAAAATATTTACATAAACAAACTGTATGATAAGTGATTTGTTAATTACATTGTATAATTATTATTCGCGTATTATTAATAAGAAAACACGAAGATTAAATTCCAGACTAAATAACTCAAAGATAAATAAATAACTCAAAAATAAAACGATATATTATACGATAAACGTCAAATAGATAATAGTTATTTATATATCATGGGCCTTAATTACCGAGGGCATAATTTTCGTCCCGAGGGCTTTTAGTCCGAGGGACATCAATTGCCCGAGGTAATTGAGACCTATTAATTCCCGTGGTACATAGATAATTTCATTTCTGACCGTTTTAATAAAATTTTGTTCATTTCCTGTGTATTTGAATGAGGTATCGTC
Source organism: Pyrocoelia pectoralis (assembly GCA_036250285.1). Classification (NCBI taxonomy): domain Eukaryota; kingdom Metazoa; phylum Arthropoda; class Insecta; order Coleoptera; family Lampyridae; genus Pyrocoelia; species Pyrocoelia pectoralis. Next base: position 37,779,662 of record CM070076.1, on the reverse strand, counting down.
GATTAGAGTTTTGGTTGTTGCTAGGTTACTTGTTTATTATGAGACGTAGAGGGAATTATACAAGGCCACCTAAAACAGAAATTATAGCATCTTTAGGGAGTTATGAGCCTCTTTATTGATATCGTAACTATGACAATATAAGCTTATAATATCCCTATCAGAAATAAACATTTTTATAACTTGTAAATACAACTACAACGGTTTATTTTTTTTTACCAACCCTCACAAATAAAAAAGATATGTAGGTACATTAAAAAATTATCTAAACAAAATGGGGGAGGGTTCAAGACCACGTAAAAAATTGGGGGTGTTTGGCCTGGTAGCAGAAAACTTGCATCGTAGCTTGGGGATTATACACCTATATCCATGGCCAAAGAAATCTGATCATCATCAGCAGATAAACACCACCTTCTAGTCACCATAGTAGTAGATGTAGTAGTTTTCCATTGAAGGGGGGGGGGGAGAAGGTATGGACAGATGAGAGTATTGAAAGGTATAGAGAAGGACTGGGGGAAGTGGAGTGGGAGGAGAAGGAAGGAGGGGCGGAGGTGGGGGAGTTAATGGAAAAAATGGAGCACTTTGCGGAGAAGAAGAGATACAGGAAGAATAGAGAGACGTGGAAGGGTGAGGGGTGGTGGATCTGGAGGTGTGAGAGAGCAAGGAAAGAAGTAAGAAGGGGGAGGAAGAAATGAAGGAAAGGGGAAATAGATATAGGGGTATATAAAGAGTTAAGGGGGAAATATAAGGAAGAGTGCAGAAGGAGGAAGGCGGAGTATAAGCAGGAGATAGAGGAGGAGATAAGGTGGTTAAAAAGTGAAAAAGATATGTGGAAATTTATAAACAGGAGAAGAGGTACTGGCAAAAGAAGAGTGACGGAGTTGGGTGGGGAGGAATGGAGGAAGAAGTGCATGGAGGTGGTGGGAGGAGTGAAGGAGAAACCGGGAGTGGGGAAAAAGGAAGGGGCGAGAAAGAGAGAGGGAGGGGAGATAACAAGGGAGGAGGTAGAGGAAGCACTGGGAAAAATAAAGTTAGGGAAGGCACAAGGGCCAGATGGAATACAATGGGAGCAGTGGAAGTATACGGGGGGAAGACAAGAGAGAAGATAAGAGGGATACTAGGGGGTGTGTGGCGAGGGGGAGGGATCCCAGACGAATGGAAAGAAGCTATAGGATAGTGTCAATATATAAAGGGGGAGATAGGAAAGAGGCGAAGAGCTATAGGGGAATAAGCATTATGAGTGCGGGGTACAAGATATATGCTGAGGTGCTGCGAGCAAGATTGGAGAGGGAAGTGATCGATAAAAAGTTGGTACAGGACTGGCAAGCGGGATTCAGGGAAGGAAGGAGGGCGGTGGATAATATTTATGTGCTGAAACAGTTGGTAAATAAGGCGATGGGGAGAATAGGGGGGAAGATGTATGGGCTGTTTATGGACATAAAAGCAGCCTTTGATAATGTAAACAGGGAGAAAATGTGGGGAATGCTGAGGAGATATGAGATAGGAGAAGAGCTGGTGATGGCGATAGAGGAATTGTACGAGGAAACAAGGTGTGTGACCGGAGAGAGGGTAGAGGAAGAAAGAAGGTTCTGGACGACAAAAGGCCTGAGGCAGGGATGCCCGTTGAGCCCGAATTTATTCGCGCGATACATAGGGGATCTGGAGGAGGAGTTGCGGAGACACCATGAGGAGGGGTAGTGATAGGGAGGGTGAAGGTGTGGGCGCTCGCGTACGCGGATGATGTAGTGGTGGTATGATAATAAGGACGAGGGACACATAAGGGAACTGGCCAAGAGAGGAAATAGGGTAGTGGGGAGTGTGTGGGGGATAGGGGAAAGAGTGTTCGGGAAGGACATGGAAAAGAGGAGATGGTTATTTGATAAGTTGGTGAGGAGCGTGATGGGATACGGGGCGAAGATATGGGGGTGGAAAGAGTGGGAGAGTTTGGAAAAGGTGCAAGAGAAGTATTGGAGATGGACGCTGGGTTTGGACTTGGAGACACCGGGGTACATTGTGGGGGAAGAGGCGAAAGTGGAAAAATTCAGAGTGCAGGCGGGAAGGAGGGCAATGAAGTACGAGGAGGAGGTCAGGAAGAAGGCAGAAATAATAATGGTGAATGAATGTATGAAGGAGATGAGGGGGAAGCGGATAAAGTATGGGCAAGAGGACAGGAGACTATATTACGAGAGGGTGGGGTATGCGAGGGAGGAGGTAGAAAGAAGGAAGGAGGAAGGCCTTGGTAGAGGAGGTGGCCATGAGAGATAAGGATGTGCAAGGACAGGAAAGGAGAGAGAAGAGAGCCGGAGGGAGGTATAATGAGGGATATGGAGAGATCATGGCAGAGGGCAAGGCCAAGTACCTGACAGGGGTGATGGGTCTGAAGGAGAAAAGAATCGTAGCGAGGTTTAGGTGTGGAAACGAGGAGAGAGAGAATAGGTATTGGCGGGAGGAGGAGGAGAGAGTTTGCAGAATGTGTAGGGAGGGGAGGGAGAGCGTGGCTCATATGCTAAGGGAATGCGAGGAGACGAGAGAAGAGAGAAGGGTAAGAAAGGAAATACTAGGAGCGAAGGGGGAATGGTTGGGATGGATGAAGGAAGTGTTAGAAAGGAGAGAAAAGGTGGAAAGTAGGGGGAAGGACAGGCGGGAGTAGCTTTACGATGGGGAATAGAATCATGTATTTATTTGATTTATATGTAAAAGAAAACAATAAACCTATTTTGATTTGATTTGACCATTGAAGTATCATCCACAGTATTGCATTGATACAATGTTCTTGTCTTGATTTTGTTTACGATATTAGATAGTTTAAAGGGCGGGCGTCCTATTGATTTATTATTTTGACTATCATCGCTTTTCTGACATTTGTTCTTTCGCTATAAAATTTCTGCTTCATCCAGTTAATATTTCTAAATAAACAAAATTGTAAAATTAAATTTATTTAATTATATCTATATGCAATTAAGAAGCAAATTGCTTCATAAAATATAGACACTAACTATTAAATAAAGTTATAACCAAATCTATGGAAGTCAAGTACACTATCCCTGACGCGTTCATCAAACACAGATCTATCTTCTATTTCATAAATGAATTCCAACCCTTTTGCATAGGACTCGTTTTCAAAAATGCTTGGTACTGATTGCGCAATCGTGCATTGCACGTACAATATATGAATAGCCCAAAACAGACCAACGATTCCATATTCTTTAAGATGCGCTTGAAGAACATTGAAAGGCAGTAACTTTCTACCATCACTTCCAAGTTCTTCCAAAAATGCACAAAAGCAATTATAATACTTTAAAATTAATTCGTCATAACGTTCCCTGACTGTCTTATCCGTATCGGAGAATAAAAAACAACATAAGTCAACGGCAGGAGATGAAAGACGTGAAATCTGAAAATCCAAAATACACACTTCTGTTGGTATACATGGTGCTTCACTATCCTGAAACGAACGAATTAGTTTCCCTTTTGATAGGGATCAAGTCTCACCTTATACTTAAACAAGAAATTTGAAATGCCCGTGTCTATATGTGCGAATACGTCATATGGAGTTGTTAAATCCATTAGTTCGATTAACTTTGGAAACATCGTCTTCGAAAATTGTTTGAAATGATCATAAACTAACTTATCCTTAACGGGATTTAAAGCTTTTAAGGTCTCCTCAATTCTGTGGAGAGCAATTGAATAGAAAGACTCACGCGTAAAATGTTCAAAAAATGTGTCCCCCATATGACTTGCCATTTCTTTAAACAGGTCTGGCTTTTGATCCCGTAAAGCGTAAGACAATGCGTGAAATCGCGCATATTCCTGAAGGATTAACAACACGTGGTTATAGTCTAAACACTTATTTCGTGGGTAATGTTTAAATCTCGAAAATTTTACATTTTCAAAAATCAACATTTCCTCGCGGTATTCATTGAAGTATTTGTAAAGAATAGGATATGACTTGAACGGAGCAGAAACTTGCCATCTCTTTTGGAGGGCTACAAATTCGGGGAACACTTTAGAGTACACATAAATTTCTCTATCGAAGCACTGTTTAACTGGTGCGACTATCCAAAAATTATCACCAAGTGGACTACATTTAATTATAAAGTGCGATGGCTCAGATGTATCATCAGTCTTCTTCACTTCAGCTCGTATTATGTTACCCATAAAGTTTTTACCAACTTCCAATTCCGGAGAAAATTGTACAGAGTAATCGACAATTCCCATCTCTTCTAGTAAATCCTCAAACACTTTCAGCTGTTTTTTTGTTAACCAGGTTGGTGTTGCCATACTTGCAGTTAATAATTTAATATTACTACTTAAATGTGTAGAAATGAAATCTAATTCCACTTAAGATATTATAAATGTGATAATACGCTGCCTCTAATTAAAATTGCGGTTTAGAAAGGTTATCAAAAAAAAAATAAGATAAGGCTACCACTACACAAATAAACTTAAGAACAAATCTGATTTATATTTTAACCTTACTTTCACACTAAAAACTGAAAGTCATACATCTACCCATTTTTAAATTTTTAATTTGAATTGAAAATGACTTTAAATTTATTATTCTCATTTCACGTACACAACCTGCAGATACACAAATTATAATTGTTACAGAACCTGAAACCATTTTCTGGGGGAGATGGGATTAAAGGAGAAAAGAATTGTGGCGAGATTTAGGTGCGGAAATGAGGAGAGTCAAAATAGGTATTGGTGGGAGGATGAGAAAAGGGGTTGTTGAATGTGCAGGGAAGGGAGGGAAAGCATGGGGCATATGATGCGGGAATGCGAGGAGAGAAGGGGGAAGGATTGGGATGGATGAAGAAGGTGTTAGAAAGGGGGGAAAAGGTAGAAAGAAGAGGGAAAGACAGACGGTTGGGGGAAGTTTTGTGTGTTGTTAATTAGATAATAATCTTGTATTTATTTATTTTTTAAGAAAAATACAATAAACTTTATTATTACATAACCTGAAACACACATTAGGTACGTTTAAGTTTTCAGTGCACAGAGCATTCAGTCATGTGCACATCGCCAGGGTCATTTTCCTGGCATTTCCCTATAAGTTCTTGCAAAACTTCTGGTGGTGCGTTTTGACCTTTAGTGTTGTTTGGCGGTTGGATCTGATTACCAGCTATTTGGTGATCCTGCCAAATAAACAATAAATTTTTGGGAGTTGTGAAAACAACTAACACTTCTATTCACAAATATGTATAAGTTTTAACAACGCGGAATGCGGTTAATGATGTAAGACGGTTGCCGGAGGGTAGACTGGTTCTGGAATGCAGGTAGACGGACTGGTTGGTGTTTCGTTGGCGGCTATGACTTCTGACTCTGACTGGTTACTGTGGCAAATGCGTTCGCTTATAAAGGATTCTGGCTGGTGTCGACGCGTCGTTATTGGTCGGCCAATGAGAATCAATCGTTGCTCAGTATGTAAGCGACTGTGTAGCAGGATCATGTGTGGTCGCCACATGTTCCAAGGGTGTTTGCCATGCAGACCTGCGAATTGTAATGGTACCAAAAGAGTCTGAAACAATTAAATGTGGGGATCTTGCAGGAATGTCAAAAATAGTCAAAACTGGAGATTAAGCGGTATGGGAAAGCTTGCAGTGTCGTATTTCTGATGAAAGAACATGAAATCCAGTATTAGTTCCTACATTTACGATATCCAAAAGTCATTTATCAGTCCATTGTATCACTCCCTAGAGAATAGCAGGTATAACGATGTTACGTCCATAAGCGGTGAATCTACTACAGCCACTACTTAAGGTCAAGTCCTGCTAAAGTTGAACTAGGAGAGCTAGGTTTTTAATCAAACACCACCAAGCGCATTCCCCAACCGCATTTATACGTAAAAAGACAACGCTTATGCACGTAACATCATTACACTGGCCGGATATGACTACGATTAGAGTCGCTTCCCTTTTACCATTCTCAGGTTTATCTCACGTGTTGGATGGCTTGTGTGACGTTGCGGGGTCGAACGAGTCTAATAAGGAGAGGTTGCACAAAGGTCCCGAATAAGTGGCCATTGTGTGCGTGGACTTTAGAATCCTATTACCCTTTGTGATTTATTACCAGAGTTTAGCATCTTCAAGTAGGGTGAGCATGTGCCCTTATCATCTGTTTAAGGCTGAAATAAACACAGAATCTGGCGTTTATAAATTGAACTGCAATGCAAATTTTGTAATAGAGATATTATTTTGTGCATCCTAGGAATTGTCATTCTCATTCCAAGAATTATTATTTTTACCCCAAGAATTATTTTTTCTACCTTAGTTTTTTAATTATTTTGTTCCCAAGAATTATTATATTAACCCCCAAAATTATTAATTTAGCCCACATAATTATTTTTTTGGTCCCAAGACTTTATTCATTTTATACCATGAGTTTATACATTTTACCACAAGGTTTTATTCATTTCACCCCAAGATTTTATTTATTTACTTATTTTATAGAAGTATTTGAAACTAAGAAAAAATGCCACCCTAAACGTATATTGCCACTCAGACGCGTAGGTTAGAGGTAGGTTTGGTATATTTTTTTTTCAATTGATACAAAAACGGAAATATGATACTAAACAGTATTTGAAGCTAAAAAAAAATGCCAACCTAAACGTATATTGCCACTCAGACGCTTAGGTTAGAGGTAGGTTTGGGATATATTTTTTTCAATTGATACAAAAACGGAAATATGGTACTAAACAGTATTTGAAACTAAAAAAATGCCAACCTAAACGTATATTGTCACTCAGGCGCTGAGGTTAGATGTAGGTTTAGTATATTTTTTTCAATTGATACAAAAACGGGAATGTGATACTAAATAGTATTTGAAACTAAAAAAAATGCCAACCTAAACGTATATTGCCACTCCAGGCGCTTAGGTTAGAGGTAGGTTTAGTATATTTTTTTTTCAATTGAATAAAATGAATAAAATCATGGGGTAAAATGAATAAAATCTTGGGGTCAAAAGAATGATTCTGTGGGTTAAAATAATAATTTTGGGGGCTAATATAATAATTCTTGGGATCAGAAATCTTAGGACCAAATTAATTAAAAGCTAGGGTCGACAAAATAATTCTTAGGGTAAAAATAATAATTCTTGGGCTCAGAGTGACAATTCTTGGGGCCGCGAAAATTACCACCCTTTTGTAATATGCATTAGTGAACAAAATCGAAATTTTGCGATTGGGAGAGCCTTTTGAGAGTTAAGGAATTATACAAAGAAATAAGTTACATCACGAAATTCGAAAAGTCAACCATGTTATGAATTTATATTTTCTTGCAGTTTTGCATTTTAACCTTGATCAGATCACCTATGTGTGTGGACGTCAAGGTCAAGCCTGTAATAGTATCATTGGTATCATTCGAAAACATTTTAGAGGAAATTCCAAACATAAATTTCGCTCATCTTTATAAGTGACCAATAAATTGGAGTCAATTACAAGAAGAAAATACACATCCGTCTCCAATCGACACACAACACTGTAATGGACTGACGCATCGACTAGATGCAGCTCCAGAGTCATGACGTGCGGAAAACGAATCCTGCATGTCAATGAGATGTAAACTATTTTATGCACAGATACATCATAATGAGGTTATTATAACCTTGGTTACCTGAACATAAACAACTCTTTATGGCCCGTGGGCCTCTTTATAGCCCGCGGGCCATAAAGAAACGTCAATTAAAATGAACAAAAATAAAATGGATAATAGTATATTATACACCAAGGTGGTGAAGACTGTTATTATTGACCGAGCACCAAGATTATTTCGCGAGGGGCTTTGCCCCGAGCGGAATAAGGTGCGAGGTCTATAAATGGCTTCACCACCGTGGTGTATATACAATTTTTTCCACTACTAGTCAAATTTGAGACACAAATTAAAAATAAAAAAATTTCTTGTAAAAATCAAGTAGGTAGCACAGGAATGCAAATTCTCATTATTAACCTAGGTGAATAATATAATAGATTATTGACCCTTAGGTAGAGAAATTAAACTTCTCAGTTGTCTAGGATACGCAATAATTGTCAACTTCACAGCTAGTAGTGGAATAGCTATTTATCTACCAAGGGAACAAAGTGATTAATTTTCTCCCGCGGGTGAAGTTTAATGCCCGACGCGAAGCGAGGGCATTAATCACCCTCGGGAGAAAATTTCACTTTGTTCTCGCGGTAGATATATGATTTTTTCTTATATGTGAATTTATTTTCCGTTCACAACAATTATACGTTACCATTAGTTATTTTTAAAAAATACATCAAGAAGGCTTTTGTCATGTGTCACAATTTTTAATTAAATATATTTCATCAATATCTCATCATTTGTAGATCGGTATTAACGCTTTTTGAAATGTCTAATGAGAATTCAGACTCTGATGTATAAGAAAATACACCAGCCGAAATATTAGAAGCTGCTAATGAAGCGATTTATAATACAAGGGAGAAAAAGTATAACAAAATTCCCAAGGGAGAAAAAGTGGTACTTTGCTCCCTCAAAATAGGGAAAATACATCCACTTTCCACTCACATATAAGAAAAAAACTTTTTTACTGCTTTTACTATGGCAAGAATTAAAATGGATACCCTTGTTTACTGCTTTTACTATGGCAACGTATTTTAATATTTATAACAACGTACTTCAAGCCGCTTGATAAATCTACTCAAGTTTATGCGATATTTAAATTATTTGAGATAAATACTTATCTGTGCATAAAATAGTGTATGCATTTCTGGCGTACCTTGCTTTTATAGCCCTACAGCCTTTTTCTAGCTCTCGCTACCGCTCGGGCTTGAAATAAGGCTTCGGGCCATAAAAGCTTCTTTACGCCCTTGATGCATAAATAACTATATGTATTATAATGGTGCAAATAATAATATAAAAAGGTATATTTGAATACGGTCATGAAACAGGAGTAATAGACCCAAATGTTGCATAATAGAAAAACCATAGCAGTACAAACAGCTATCATACGCTATCTAATCAACAAAAATAAAACAAATTCGTGGACATCAAATATGTATCCACAAAAGCCTACCAACACATTGCTATTCCAAGGTCCTGTCGAGTCCTATTTCCGATTTATGCACCATTGCATTGTATTACTAAAGATTATAGTGTTGCTATAGAGACCAATAGAGTAATATAATAAATGGTTTTCCAATTGAGGCGGGTCGATGTTGACAGCCCGTCAAGTTGTTTTGGTGGGGTCTGTTTAATCTGTTGCTTATTTATTATTCTGTCACTATAGTAAGTTACACGGTTGAGCAACACATCCAAAAAATGATAGAACTTCATTATGAAAATGAGTGTTCGTTAGTACAAACGCTGAGCGCGTTGCCCCCATTTTTACGCAGACGTGGTGGTCCTTCAAAGCCGACTCTCTAACGTTTGGTGTCCCAATTCGAGACCGGCCGAGAACATTGCCGCGGTCCGTGAAAGTGAGCAGGAGCACCCGAGGAAGTTAATTCCTCGCCCGTGCACAAGACGTCGGCCTTTGGCAGACTTCAACTTAACGAATTTTGCCTTGGGACTTGGGTCTACATCCGTACAAGACCCAACTGATCCAGGGTCTCAAAGTTAATGACCATAGAAAACTTCGTTTGTTCGATGATTGGGCTTCCGCGCGTTTGGAAGAGGACCCAAATTTTGACCGAAACATTATTTTTAGTAACGAGGCGCATTTTCTTGATGAATGGTTGTGTTAACAAGCACAATTGCCGTATGTGGGACGACACCAACCCATACGAGGTTCACCAGGTGATAATGATGAACGATGATAACCGATTGTTTTTGAGCCAAATTGAACGATATGGAGTTCCAACAGGACGGCGCTACGTGTGGGCGTAGGATGAACATTCTGCATGAAGGAATTGAGGTTATAGTTATCTCTCGCATAGATGACGTGACTTGGACACCAATATCGTGCCATTAAAACCACGCTAGACTATCCTGAAATCGCAGGTCTATGCCAATAAGCCACAATCGACCGATTTCCAAGTTAACATAACCAATTTAGCCGGATGTATGTGGCAGAATCATTGAAAATTATTGGACCATTCGGATCCGTGCCACAGCGAGAAGCCGTAGCGGACTCACATTTTGAACTCTATACAAATGACATACAGGAGCCTTTCAAATAAAAAAGGATTACGTTAATACGTCATACACAGCTTATTGTTTTATTCCACTTCAACGGTAACCTCCCCATTTTCAAACACCCCTTAGTTAAAATAATTAGCAACAATTATTAATACAGGGATGTGCCTTTATTTTGTGAAGAGTTACGCTTTTCTCGTTAGCATAACACTTTTTGTGATCAAATTTGTTGTTATGATAGGTACTTGTAATTATGGAACATTAATATATCACGATTATTATAAATCAAAAATAATGTCTTAATTACGCATTTAAAAATTGTATATTTACGAAAAGATAGCATACAATAATAAAAACACCACTGATTGTTTTTAAATACAACGAATTAAAGAATTAAAAAAAAATACAGTATACCGAACACCGTTGAATTTAAAATTAAAATATTGTGGAATTACTTATTTTTATTATTATAATTACTTATCGAGGTCAACTGAGCCAATTGAAGAGATAGCGTCTTCATTTCGTAAACAGAAATGATTTTCATGCTCGATTAATATAGGCTCTAATTAGCGACGGGGGGTGGGGGGGGGGGGCTAAAAATAGTTCTCTTAGCGCCGGAATTGCGTAAGATTACCTCACTAACGACCTCGTACTTGCCACTTTTACTAATTTGTGAGTTACCTCTCGTTACACTCAGCTTTTTCAAATTATCCCTCAAATGATATCGATGCACCACTCACACCCTTCGCGGAGACCGTATAAAATCAACTTTCTTATTTTTTCCAAACTACCGATTAAGCGCTAGTTTATTATTGTGACCGCCTTTACTCCCAAATGTTCGCTTAATTTACACGGCCGAATGCCCACTCCCCCCCCCTCCCCCCTTCACACAATTAATTATTTTTTATTCTCAATACCCCTTATATCACCTTGTACTACCCCCAAATTGTTACTTTGTTTCTTCTTTTGTATCAACACCACCTGCATGACCTTTTATAGTCAGTTAAAACAATGGACTCTGTGTTTCAATTATTCAATCACAAAAAACTAATTCAAATTCGATCTTATCCGCCACAAAATTTGAAGAGGAAACGGCAATAACTAAATGGAATCAAGCCACTAACGCTCTTATATTCAAGGTGATAAGAATTCATCCCCAAACCCATCACTTGGGGAGAGAACCCCGGCTTTGAAAAAGGGGAAGGAAGCAACCTACCCTTAGATTTACACTAGATTTCCGAGAAACGGCTCGGTTAATTTTCAAACCTATCAGAGGTAACCTTAGGGGAAATAGTCATATAAAATACATCCCCACACTTAATCATTCAAACTGTGGAAATCACAAAAAGGGGGGTGCGAGAAATTAGATTACAATTTAGTTATGCCATTGAATAAAAATCTCAATAGAAAGACAACGCAATGCTTTTTAAAGATGCCCACTTAATCGCCTCAGCAGTCCGTCTACCGCCAAGCAACACAGTAATGGGGAGAAAACTCCCCCTGCGGACATCCTCGTGCCACCCCGATCGCTATAGTGTCGTTGTTAAGCCAGTCCGTAATGTTTCTTTCTTAGCACGGTCCGTATCCATCTACCACACTACTTGTGCTACTATCGGAGTAAAAATGCAAGGCCTCTGACTTTAGAAGCTTGTATCTCAGTAATTAGCAATCATAATTTAATGAAATAAAGTGCACTTAAAGGACCATTTATTTCTACAAAATGGTGTACAGTTTTAGATTTTTACAATATATCGTTAATTTTCTGTATCAGTGTATGTGCGAAAAAGCGCTAATTATGACTCAAATCGCACAAGCGCTTCATTTTAAAAATTAATTACGGCTATATTATTGAAACTGGGTGGTAGATACATATATATTTGACAAGTGTATACTTTTTTGTCGGTGTGAGATGATTTTGAAGCCAATTGGTTTATTAGGCTTAAAACTATAATGAAAAAAACGACATCTTGTGTAACTCAGTACCTGAACGTTCGATATTAATCATATTGACAGTAACATAACAAGGTTAAAGCAATTATATTGTGGTATAACACAATTTACAAAAATAATGTCATTATACATCGTTTTTTTTAAAAGAAATTTTGAAAAAAGGAGGCATGCTTCAGTTGGCGCGGGGAGCGCAGCGCGCGGTGCAGGTGTTGTCGTACACTATTGCTATAAAGCGCATGGTTTTGTACAATGCAAAAGAATAATTACATTGTTGTGGGTTGCCGCTCGCTGCTTACGATGTGGTAGATTACCTCTCGCGGGAATATGTGCGTCTTTCTTTCGCCATAATTATAACATTTACTTTGAATTACAAGAAAACAAATTTTATTTTCAATAAGGGAATAATTCAGTTTGATTTAAGTAATACAAATTTAGCATTTAAAACAAGAATTTTTTCTTTAACTTCCGTATATTGCAAAATACCACATTTTCGGTTAGGGCTTATAAAACCAGTTAATTATACGAATAATCAATATTTATTGACTGTCGACTTTTCAGAAGTATGTGTGCTACAACATTTGTAAATTTGGTAACAATTTATGAAACAATAACAATTTTATGATACCTAAGTTAAAACTGACCGTCATCGTCAGCCAGGAAAATACTAAATACAGCGTTTTTATTGCTGTTAATTAAAATAAAAGTTAAAAAAGTGATTCTACCATTTTGATTTTTACACAATGTTAAACATATATAAATGACTAATGTACTGCCCAAAAATGAAGAAATTTCACCCCTCAGTTTTTTCGTTATGACCACTTAAAGTCAGAGGCCCTGCATTTTTGCTCCGATATTAGTGTGTACTCCCTTGCTTTCCATAGCAGTTTTAACCACTTCCTTACAGGAGATCGCCTTTGCGGCTACACGCACTACCCTGTGGATGGCAAGTTCACATGATTTACCTGGTTGAGAGGAACATTTATTTACTGATGGGATCAGGCTCCAAGCACTTCGTCCCTAATGAGTCGCTCAATGAGTTTCTCCAATAGTTTAAGAAGAAATGACGTTAGACTGACGGGTCTAAACGCCTTGACTTGGGCGTATTAATCTCGCCCAGGTTTCGGTATGAATACGACTTTAATGTCCCTCCACGCCATAAGTATGTATCCCAGGGCAATACTTGCCCTGAGTAGCGTACATAGTGTGGAGGCTAACAGGTCGAGGCCTTATTGTAATAGAGCAGGAAAAATTTCATCCATCTTTGAGGATTTATACGGATGGAAGTTCTTCACGGCCCGGCCCACCTAATTTTGGTTAGGTTCACTATCTGACGCCCCCTCAAATTGGGTTCCAAGTTGTTGGTTCGCTTAGGTACGTCAGATTTAGCAATGGTATTATTTTGATCCCGGAAAGTGTGACTAAAGCAGAAGGTCTCCTTCGCGGTCTCTGTATAGCCCCCCACAATTTTCTTCAAGGAGTCAATTCAACCCTCTGTTCCTCCTTGTAAGGCTCTTTGGAGTCTGGCACCTTCTGGAATTTGTTCAATTTCCTACACGAGCCACGTTTTGCCTTTCTTATGCACTTATTGTATTCGGTGAGTGTGGTTCGGTATGAACCCCATTCCCCCGAGAGCCACCAGGTTACCTACTCTTCTTTTTCGTGGGACAGATTGCATCATAGGTATGTTTGATGGCCATGAGAAGGTTTACTTCCATGGTCTCCAGATCCGCCGAGCTATTGACCTCGGCGGGACAGTTCTCGAACTTGACTTTAGGTTCTCTCTATAGCGGTCCCAGTTGGTTCTTCTGGGATTTCTGTATACGGCTATAGCTGCTTCATTTGACTCAATGTCAAAGTTTTCTTTTTTTTTGGGAATTAAAGTCAAGTTAAAGGCCAAGCCTGGTTAACTAACCGCACAGCTCGAAATCAAGTAACGACTAGTCCTATACCTATACAAATTTATTTAAAGTAGGCGTAAAAAGCATAATGTAATATGAGTAAGTGTTTGTTGTGTGTTCTGATGTTGTGAGTGTATTTTGTGTTTGCGTTTGAGTGCTTGTGGATGAGTTAGAGGTGTCACATGAGTGGTTGTTGAAGTGTTATGTGTTTGTAATGGATTTTCTGTAATGCTATGTTGTGTATGCAACATTGTTTCAGTTTGTGAACGAGGGATTGAGTGTTGTGTTTCATTTTGTTTGAATGGTATTAGTTGAAAGTGTTTGACTAAGCGTGAAATTTCTGATATCATAGGCATATCAGACGAACGAATATTAATTTTACGTGAAGAATTACATATTAAAAAGCTATTCGGAATGTTAGTGCTGCATTTGTTAACAATTCAACAAAAACTTAATCGAAAACAAATTTCTCAGCGTAATTTGGACCGTTTTAAGGAGAATAAAAAAGATTTTGTGCGTCGTTTTATAACTATGAATGAAACTTGGATTTACCACCATGATCCTAAACTGAAACAAGAACGTTTACAGTTGACTGAAGCTGGTTGTTCAACTCCAAAAAAGGTGAAGTCAGAACAATCGGCAAATAAGGTTATGGCATCAGTTTTTTGGGATGCCAAAGGGATTTTGTTGATTGATTATCTTGAGAAAGGTAAAACCATTAATTCTGAATATTATTGCAAACTTTTGGATCAGTTGAATGAAAAAAATCGTGAGAAAAGACCTGGTCTACACAAATGTTTTGACGATGGCTAAATTGAATGAATTATAGTAGTACGAATTGCTTGAACACCCACTGCATTCACCAGATTTGACTCCCAACTTTAGAAACTTGAAACAGTTCCTTCGTGGAAAGCGTTTTTCGTCGAATGAAGAAGCTATTGTAGCCCTGGAACAGAATTTTGCAGAGCTTCCGGAAAACCTTTAGTACAGAGATGGTATAAAATTATTGGAGGTTCACTGGAATTAGTGTGTTCAAGTTAATATTGAATAAAGAAACTACTATCGGAGTAAAAATGCAAGGCCTCTGACTTTAGAAGCTTGTATCTCAGTAATTAGCAATCATTATTTAATGAAATAAAGTGCATTTAAAAGATCATTTATTCCTACAAAAAGGTGTACAGTTTTAGATTTTTGCAACACATCGTTAATTTTCTGTATCAGTGTATGTGAGAAAAAGCGCTAATTATGACTCAAATCGCACAAGCGCTCCACTTTAAAAATTAATTACGGCTATATTATTGAAACTGAGTGGTAGATACTTATATATTTGAAAAATGTATACTTTTTTGTCAATGTGAGATGCTTTTGAGGCCAATTGGTTTATTAGTCTTAAAGCTATAATGAAAAAACGACATCTTATGTAACTCAATACCTGAACGTTCGATATTAACAATTTGACAGTAACATAACAAGGTTAAAGCAATTATACTGTGGTCTAACACGATTCACAAAAATAATGTCATTATACATCGTTTTTTTTAAAAGAAATTTTGAAAAAAGGATGCATGCACCAGTTGGAGGGGAGAAGCGCGGCCGCGCGGGGCAGCTGTTGTCGTACACTATTGCTGTAAAGCGCATGGTTTTGTACAATGCAAAAGAATAATCACATTGTTGTGGGTTGCCGCTCGCTGCTTACGATGTGGTAGATTACCTCTCGCGGGAATACGTGCGTCTTTCTTTCGCGATAAACAACACATTTTACTTGGAATTACAAGAAAACAAATTTTATTTTCAATAAGAGAATAATGCAGTTAGATTTAAGTAATATCAAATTTAGCATTTTAAACAAGAATTTTTTCTTTAACTTCCGTAAATTGCGAAATAGCACATTTTCGGTTAGGGCTTATAAAACCAGTTAATCATATGAATAATCAATATTTATTGGCTGTCGACTTTTCTAGAAGTATGTGTGCTACAACATTTGTAAATTTGGTAACAATTTATGAAACAATAACAATTTTACGATAAGTTAAAACTGACCGTCAGCCAGGAAAATACTACATACAGCGTTTTTATTGCTGTTAATTAAAATAAAAGTTAAACAACTGATTCTAGCATTTTGCTTTTTACACATGTTAAACATATATAAATGACTAATGTACTGCCCAAAAATGAAGAAATTTCACCCCTCAGTTTTTTTGTTATGATCACTTAAAGTCAGAGGCCTTGCATTTTTACTCCGATAGTAATTTCATTTAAAAATTCACATCCCTACATTTTTACCTTCAATATTTTTCAGGAAAGTATTGTAGTTAGAAGCACATAATAGCAAAAAAGGGACGTCTTCCAACAGAAAACGTGTAAATATTTATAGTATTCATTGTTGAACAAATGATTATTATTAAAATAAACACTTTCTACCAAATGTAGTTGTGTCATCATCGTAATTGAAATCGAAACATAGGTACTTCAAGGACACACTGATCTAATGCATCTTATAAATGATTTACTTGAAAGTCGTAACCATCAATTTTTAAATTCATGGTAAATAAGGCGCACCTGTAATTTATTACTTCTAAGAACTTTCTTTTGGTCACTCGATACCTTTAGCCATCAACTTTTAAAAACAAACTGACAGTCAATTAATTGCCGATTACTTAATACTGCAATAAATTGTGCAATGTTTTTTTTTTCAGACTGTGCAAGGTTAATTTTCAAACCTGTTCAAGAATTGTATCAAGAAATTAATACGAAAGAGTAGGTGACTGATGGCATACCGAATTTCAAATCGTATTGTGATGAAACGAAATCGCAATGATTTCCCTGTTATTAAGATCAATCGGCATCATCCCATTCAAAAATTATTATTAAAATTAAACATCGAAGACCTTTTTAAATTTCGCCATTGAATAACAATTACTTTGTGTCTAATTATTTACATAATTTAGTGTGATGTATGACTAAAGTAGGTATATCTATCTTCTTTACACGGTAATTTGGTACTTGCCGTTATTCGTGTATATAAGAGGCGTAATTCACTAACATCTTCAGTCGCCTAGTGTCTTTAATACGCTTATTACATAGTAATAAAATGTTTAAGGTAATAGTTATCAGTGCGTGCATTTTAGCGTCAATCGCAGCTCCACCACCAGAGCAAGTTCCACAAATAATCGAACAAGAAAGTGAAGTAGATGTTGGTGGAAAATACCACTACAAGTGCTTTTTAAAATATTTTTTGAGAGATGTTCGTAAAGTGGGTAATTTTCAGGTTTGCAACGTCAGATGGGACTAAAGCGGAACAACAAGGGGAATTGAAGCAGATTGGAAACGAAGTTGGAGGAATCGCTAGCGGTTTTTACGAATACACGGATAATAATGGAACGCACTATAAGGTAACATACACTGCCGACGAACATGGTTTTGTGGCAACAGGCGATCATATTCCCGGTATTCCTGAAGCTATCGCGAGAGGTCTTAAATGGTCTGAAGAACATCCCTACAAAGAACCCGAACAAAAAAAACAGTAGGTAAATGAAATGGAATTGATACCACTTGTTATAATGTTATAAATCACTTTATGGATTTACGTTTTAATAAAATCTACACCTAAAATGTGTCTTCTGAACAAATTTATTTAAATTTTCAGACCTCAGCTGTTGGTAACACTGTTTACCTTATGTTGTGGCCGCTTATTTCACTAAACTTTTATGTTTTTACGATACAATATTATTATTGCAGTAATAAACTTCATTGACAGTGACTTACTTTCCTAATAGCTGCATTAAAAGAATATGGAAGAAGGAAGAAAGAATTTCATTTTGTTATATAATTTACCTTACATAAGGCACGTATAAGAAAGTATTGACAAATCCTAATTCTTCGATCCATATTGCACGGTATTTCCTCAAATCTTACTTCTAAACGCTAGCTTGACGAAGTAACCGAAAAATCTTTAAAGTTGTAAAAACACTGAATACGTAGGAACCTTAATTGTTGATGAGGACAAGGTGTGCTTTTGACACTTATTTTACTTTTTTATTTTTTTTATAATAGCTATTTATACAACTAGAGGTAAAAGCGATACTTTTTATCACCAGACGTGAAAATAACAATAAATTCTTTGAAAATGTTGAAGATTTTCGAATCAACTTTGTTATTTCTTGAAATGAGTTCTTCCGAAGATTCAGATATTGAAAACGATGCAAATGCAGCTACATATTTATAATAAATAGAGGTTTTTTGCTGTTCTTTGTCTTATTTTTCCACAATAAATGTCATTTCACAACCAGTTACAAAAAGTAAAAGCATTTTATCACTTGCTACAAAAAGATTCACTTTTCAAAACTACAATTACATTCAAAAAGTTGACATTTTGCAATGAAATGCGAATAAAATATTTTTTATCTAACATAATTTTCCAAATATGACAAATGGAAACCATTAAATTGCTAATTTTTCCCTTTTTCAACTATGGAAAGTGTAAAGTATT
Source organism: Pyrocoelia pectoralis (assembly GCA_036250285.1). Taxonomy (NCBI): domain Eukaryota; kingdom Metazoa; phylum Arthropoda; class Insecta; order Coleoptera; family Lampyridae; genus Pyrocoelia; species Pyrocoelia pectoralis. The sequence continues at coordinate 37,761,234 of CM070076.1, read as the reverse complement.
TAACTTCTTTAAGTATCTTGTGAAGAAGACATGTTGCAAGATGTGCCTGAACTGCTAGATAATGTACCCCTATTTCCAACAGGAGGGGGCGCTGTACGCAACGCTCATATGATTAATCCTGTTATGGAAAACTATTTTCTCTAAAAGTAGATCAGAACTTATAGATCTATAAGGTGATCATTTTGAGCAACTACTATGAAGATATAATTATTTTAAAATTACAAAAATTAAGAGTTCATAGCAAAACCCAAGATTTCCTAACAGGTAACTTTATAAATTTATAAGTAGGTAACTACCTAATATTGTTTAAAAAATGAGTTATTTGTCATTTTTTATTTCGCGTTATGTAATTTATTGTTGATTCAACTTTCGATTAAATTGTAATTAAAAGATTTAATTTGAAATAATAATATTTATTTGTGGTAACTCTACAAAATTATATTTACACTTGTCAACAAGAATAAAAATATCACATACCTACTAAAAAGTTTGTCACAAAATTAGTTATTTACAAGTTTATAAAAATCAAGAAAACATTTATAATACTCGTCATACGAGGGGCACTATTTATGTATTGAGAATAGAAAGAATAAATAAATTAATTAGATGAAAAATACTTTTATTGCTTTTCAAAATAATCGCCTTTAAGACTTTTGCATGCGATTCAACCACCCTTCAAAGCACTTTGTGCAGCTCTAAAACATGCATTTTGAACGCCTCAACCGCTTCTTCGGGCGATGGAAATCGTTGTCCACGCAGTTTATCTTTAATTACTGGAAACAAGAAGAAGTCATTGGGTGCCAAATCGGGGCTGTAAGGCGGATAACCCATCAATTCGATCTTTTGTGTGTCCAAATACTCCAAATACTGTGAGCTCGCATTGTCATGGTGCAAAATGATTCGTCGTTTTGGGTTGGTTTCTCCCAATTTACCGAAAATCCAGGCAAACAAATGGTCGTATACCACGCTGAATTAACGGTTTTTTTTACTTTCGAGAGCCACCAGTTGCCACAGGACCGGTTTTCGTGAAGAAAAACGCTACCATTTGCTTCCTAACGCTTCGAGAACGAACAATTTTTGTTGGCTTTGCTTCACATTGAAACACCCAAACTGCCGACTGGCCTTTTCTTTCTGGCTCATACGCATAAATCCACGACTCGTCACCTGTGACGATGTATACCGCTTTGGATGCACCACAGTTGTATTTTGAAATCATTTTACGGCACCAATCGACACGAGCATTTTTTTGAGCATCCTACAAAAATGTGGAATATTGGACACTGCTGCAGCACTCAGAATAGTAAAATAAAAGACAGGACCCTAAAAAAATATAAAACGTTGCGTCGTTTAAAGTAGTTTAGATGGTTTTCAATCAAGATAGCACTCTTACAGTTCAGATAGCTTACAGAGGGATGGATGAATGACTGGTGTAAAAACAACTTTTTACACAGTTTATCGAAATTAACTGGTCTGTACTTCACGGTGTTATTGCAATGTCTCAAATGTCTGAGATAAAGAAAAGGAAACTTTAAACAGATCAATTCATTATTAGCACTTATATCGATAACCAAAGATGATAACTAAGTAATTATTATACATATACCTGCCTACTTTTCCATTAGGAAACATATCCATAAAACACTCACTATTACTATTATTACTACAACTTAAATTATAAAAATGTTCTAGTATTTCCAGTAACACATAACGTTATTTTATACTACACAGGGTGTTTTATTTGGTAGCTTCTGGGAAAGTTTTATAGGTAGATTTTGAAAATTTGAACTTAGGAGTTACTCTCAAAGCCGAATCGAGGTAAAATATTTTCAACATTATTAATTAGCCATCCAGTTTCCTTTTATCTGTGCCTTGGAATTTTTGTTCTTGGTGTCAAACTGAGGGCCGGTAGCCACCGTACTCAGCCCGGCATAGGTTATGCCTCAGAGGCTCATACACAGTCCGTGGAGAAGGATAGTAGTTGGGGCTTCGATTCCTCCTTAGGCGAAGAGAAATATAAAGCAATAAAGCTTCGAGAGGAAAAGAAAGAAGGCGCGGTTCCAAAAACTGGTTAAAGAAAAGAATCACATATCTTTTGTTACGTACGGTTACCAACTTTATCTCACGTCGCTCATACGCAGATGTGGTCCGTAAACCCCCGGCCTCGGTACTGCCAGACGCTAATTTGAAAATGAGGCCTAGAAGAGAACAAGGAGAAACGCATACGTGTAAATTACTAAGAAAAACCATGTTCAGATGCTTTTAGCGTCATGTGCCTGAAACGATCTTTCGCAAGGTCATCTATTCACAATTTGATATTATCTATATGTGAAAACCAAAATTACAACATCGCAAAAATGATTTTTAAGTTTCAAGTACCTACAAATGGACATCGCTGTATATAAACTATTTTAGAAGAATTTGCAAGCTTAAACGACTAAACGTTATGGTATGTTATGTTGATGAAAAGTGAAGGTTTACACGTTGGCTTATTAGCAAGCAGAGTGTACATTAATAATGGCAAACGTAAAGACAAAAAATCGCTATAAAAAGTTTGGCATTATCATTGCATTACGCAAATTATGGTATATTAATATTTGTAATAACATTATGTAAGTTGTTAAAAAATTAATCTTCCATGTATTACTTTTTAATTACATTAAACGAACAAATAGCACGTTGTGCTTCAACTTGCATCATCAATCATAATCGTAAAAATCTTCGTGGTCAAAAGGTCACTGTCTTTACAATAACTTGCTGTATTAGACACAACAATTGTCGTGTTTCTTATCTAATGTATGTTTCCTTTGTTTTTTAGCTACTGCATGTCTAAGTATTATTTGATTGCAAATCTCATAGATTGTAAATTCGTGTTATGTTGCTTTAAGGTGTTGAAGAGGTAGGAGAGAAATGGAAATTGTTGAGACAACTAGTAAATTAATTAAGACATTATACTTATTATTGCATCATAATTTGCACCATTTTTCGGTATGCATTGTATATAGTATTAATTGGATTGGAGTAATCGCTGGGATCCATATCAGTTGACCAATAGTACACAAAATGGAGTAACGCGAAACTTGGAAATAGTAATCACTAAACCTTCCCCATATGAAATTTATTTAAAATTAAGTTTAAGGAATAGCGTTAAATTTTAAAGTTAATGAAAAAAGTGAAACATTTGAAAGCAAAAATCGCAAAATTAAGTAATTAATAATAAGTATAAAACTACGACATGTTTCGACAATATCTGATTGTCATCATCAGGCTACAATTAAAGTGATTAAGCACTAAACTCTTACACAGAAACTTACTTACTAGTAAAATTGGTAGGTGTTTAATTTGATGAGGTAATGGGATGAGAATGACGTGAGTGCGAAGAAAAGTTACATTGATGAAGCCAAAGATTCAGAGATAATTAGCCTTTGGCTGTTTATTGGTAGCTCGCCGTGGTGGGCCAAGAATTAGTGTGGAACGCAATTTTCTAACAGATTGCGCTTTTTTATGTTTTCCTTTACTCAACGATATTATCAATAATTTACGAATTTCATACCTGTTATATTTCCACCACACGAAGTGGGACCCCCTCGCATGAGGGCCCCTCGGGGATTTTCCCGATATCTCGCCTGTCCAGTCCGGCCCTGGATGTAGCGAAAGAGAATATCATGTACCGATTGAGTGACCTGTTTCAGTTGACATTGAATTCCTTGAACTGACTATGGGCAATATTAGAGTTAGGTACATACCTGTTAATAGATGCCCTTTGTAGCTCTTTTTATGTAAAGTGGTTTTAATGAACCCATTCAAAGCATAGAGGCAGTACGTAGACGTCAAAGTAAAGAACATATTATGTAATACATGCCTCAAGCGTTCATAGTTTGCTTCCGTTAACTTCGCAATTGCCCAATCAAGTTTAATTGAATCTCGGTTATTCGATTATGAAACAGTTTACATAAACATTTTGTCAACACCTTCCATAATTGTAGTAAAATTGCGGAACGGAGGAAACTATTTTGGGCAGCGTGACCCTATTCGAAGGAGCATAATGATGCATAGATAGTAACATATAATCATAATTTTCTTGGGAAAAATTTTGGGCAGAAAACTATTTTAATTATACCTTTTTATCAGTGTCACATTTTTCGTGGGATAAGCCCCCTTTCCCGATAATTAGTCACGAAAGCTTTGCGGTTTCTCGCCCACTATACTTCCCTCACAGGGTTGTAAATTTAGAATCTTACTACCGGTACCGATCTTAACAAAGTTGGAATTAATGCAATAGGTCTCCCTTTTTGTATACACATTAACTGGCCTACAGACACTAACCTTGAATTTGTGACATTGAGATTGACACAAAATTTGAAATGGCAGTCGATAAATTCTTTACCTCTCTTAAGCTGGCAGGACCAAATCGGCAGAATCAAGTCGGACTTATTTAATTATTTAGTACTTATTTTGTACTAATTTGTACCACTAAAAAAAATTTTGTACTCCTTGCCGTTTTGAAAAAAACAGTGGCGCTGCTAGCTTCATATTAAGCTAGCAGGACCACAAGAAAAAAAGACAAAACACGAAAGATCGAGGCAGCAACACAAAGATCTGAATTTGTACTAATTTGTACCACTAATAAAACTTTTGTACTCCTTGCCGATTTGAAAAAAACAGTGGCGCTGCTAGCCTCATATTAAGTTAGCAGGACCAAAAGACAAAAATAAATAAAAAAAACAAAACAAAGGATGATACCCAAAGATCTGAATTTGTACTAATTTGTACCACTAATAAAAATTTTGTACTCCTTGCCGATTTGAAAAAAACAGTGGCGCTGCTAGCTTCATATTAAGCTAGCAGGACCACAAGAAAAAAAGACAAAACACGAAAGATCGAGGCAGCAACACAAAGATCTGAATTTGTACTAATTTGTACCACTAATAAAACTTTTGTACTCCTTGCCGATTTGAAAAAAACAGTGGCGCTGCTAGCCTCATATTAAGTTAGCAGGACCAAAAGACAAAAATAAATAAAAAAACCAAACAAAGGCTGATACGCAAAGATCTGAATTTGTACTAATATGTACCATCAAAATAAATTGAACATGTCCAAAAATTTCTCTTAAGACAACACCCAAATGATATGAAGCCTATTAGGGTCAAGAGTAAAGTACTCTTTGCCACGAGCAGAATCAGTTGATACTCGTACCATCGAAGCAAGATAATTTGTACCTCTCAAATATGAAGTTTGGAATTTAGTACCCCCCTCCTTCCTTTGGAATCTACTCCCCATCACTTTTGGGCTCAAGAGTAAAGTACCCTTTGTCACGAGCAGAATCAGTTGATACTCGTACCATCGAAGCAAGATAATTTGTACCTCTCAAATACGAAGTTTCGAATTTCGTACCCGCGTCCTTCCTTTGGAATCTACCCCCCATCACTTTCGGGCTCAAGAGTAAAGTACCCTTTGTCACGAGCAGAATCAGTTGATACTCGTACCATCGAAGCAAGATAATTTGTACCTCTCAAATACGAAGTTTGGAATTTAGTACCCCCCTCCTTCCTTTGGAATCTACTCCCCATCACTTTTGGGCTCAAGAGTAAAGTACCCTTTGTCACGAGCAGAATCAGTTGATACTCGTACCATCGAAGCAAGATAATTTGTACCTCTCAAATACGAAGTTTCGAATTTCGTACCCGCGTCCTTCCTTTGGAATCTACCCCCCATCACTTTCGGGCTCAAGAGTAAAGTACCCTTTGTCACGAGCAGAATCGGTTGATACTCGTACCATCGAAGCAAGATAATTTGTACCTCTCAAATACGAAGTTTCGAATTTCGTACCCGCGTCCTTCCTTTGGAATCTACCCCCCATCACTTTTGGGCTCAAGAGTAAAGTACCCTTTGTCACTAGCAGAATCAGTTGATACTCGTACCATCGAAGCAGGATAATTTGTACCTCTCAAATATGAAGTTTCCAATTTAGTACCCCCCTCCTTCCTTTGGAATCTACCCCCGATCACTTTTGGGCTCAAGAGTAAAGTACCCTTTGTCACGAGCAGAATCGGTTGATACTCGTACCATCGAAGCAAGGTAATTTGTACCTCTCAAATACGAAGTTTGGAATTTAGTACCCCCCTCCTTCCTTTAGAATCTACTCCCCATCAGTTTTGGGCTCAAGAGTAAAGTACCCTTTGTCACGAGCAGAATCAGTTGATACTCGTACCATCGAAGCAGGATAATTTGTACCTCTAAAATATGAAGCTTTGAATTTCGTACCCTCCTCCTTCATTTGGACTCTACTCCCGATCACTTCGTGCAATACATAATATTGTCACAACATCTTAGGATAGGTTTAATCTTTTAAAAATGATGCAAGGTGTCACTCCACTATTTCATTTAAAAAGTATTTTTGTTACCTAACGCTTGTTGAATAATTATTATGTTTCTTTTAAGTCTAAACAGTTTCGTAATTTGTTTTTTGAAATTACATATTACTAAAATCAGTCAAATATTTTCCTTTTGCTTCTTATTGTTTTTGATTAAAATTTATTCCCTCACTTCTCTTGGTGTATTTATTAAAAATGTTTACAAGCGTATTCTACTAATTATTTTGTTATAAATACGTGAAATAACATTCTGAACTACAATATTTATACAGGGTAATCCTTCAATAATATTTAAATGGTGCAAGAGGCCCTGGAAATTGAATAAAATGATTATTATATCAATGTAAACATATTTAGTACTTTTATGAGCCGAAAAGTGATCGGGGGTAGTTTCCAAAGGGGAAGGGGGGGGGGGGGTTACGAAATTCGTAACTTCATATTTTAGAGGTACAAGTTATCCTGCTTCGATCGTACGAGTATCAAATGATTCTGCTCGTGGCAAAGGGTACTTTACTCTTGAGCCCAAAATTGATCGGGGGTAGATTCCAAAGGAAGGAGGGGGGTACTAAATTGGAAACTTCATATTTGAGAGGTACAAATTATCTTGCTTCGATGGTACGAGTATCAACTGATTCTGCTCGTGACAAAGAGTACTTTACTCTTCAGCCCAAAAGTGATGGGGGGTAGATTCCAAAGGAAGGAGGGGGGTACTAAATTCGAAACTTCATATTTGAGAGGTACAAATTATCCTGCTTCGATGGTACGAGTATCAACTGATTCTGCTCGTGACAAAGGGTACTTTACTCTTGAGCCCAAAAGTGATCGGGGGTAGATTCCAAAGGAAGGAGGGGGGTACTAAATTCCAAACTTCATATTTGAGAGGTACAAATTATCTTGCTTCAATGGTACGAGTATCAACTGATTCTGCTCGTGACAAAGAGTACTTTACTCTTCAGCCCAAAAGTGATGGGGGGTAGATTCCAAAGGAAGGAGGGGGGTACTAAATTCGAAACTTCATATTTGAGAGGTACAAATTATCCTGCTTCGATGGTACGAGTATCAACTGATTCTGCTCTTGACAAAGGGTACTTTACTCTTGAGCCCAAAAGTGATCGGGGGTAGATTCCAAAGGAAGGAGGGGGGTACTAAATTCCAAACTTCATATTTGAGAGGTACAAATTATCTTGCTTCGATGGTACGAGTATCAACTGATTCTGCTCGTGGCAAAGAGTACTTCACTCTTGACCCTAATAGGCTTCATATCATTTGGGTGTTGTCTTAAGAGAAATTTTTGGACATGTTCAATTTATTTTGATGGTACATATCAGTACAAATTCAGATCTTTGCGTATCAGCCTTTGTTTTGTTTTTTTTTATTTATTTTTGTCTTTTGGTCCTGCTAGCTTAATACGAGGCTAGCAGTGCCACTGTTTTTTTCAAAACGGCAAGGAGTACAAAATTTTTATTAGTGGTACAAATTAGTACAAATTCAGATCTTTGTGTTGCTGCCTCGATCTTTCGTGTTTTGTCTTTTTTTCTTGTGGTCCTGCTAGCTTAATATGAAGCTAGCATCGCCACTGTTTTTTTCAAAACGGCAAGGAGTACAACATTTTTATTAGTGGTACAAATTAGTACAAAATAAGTACTAAATAATTAAATAAGTCCGACTTGATTCTGCCGATTTGGTCCTGCCAGCTTAAGAGAGGTAAATTCTTTAGCAGTAGGTAAACGAAAATCCGAGAGTCCCAAAAAATTTTATATGAGCTATAGCTCTAATTTAAAAAATGTGGCGCCCGTAATAGGTTTTATCTACGCCCGCGCCCGTGAGATAAGAACTTCTTATGTGAAGAGTCATGTTAATGAAACGGCTCAATGTCACAATATACAGGGTAGACCATTTTAAGTGATACACGCGAATATCTCGAAAAGGAGAATTTTTTTCAAAAAATGTTTCAGACGTAAGTTTTGTGGCTTTGAGGGGGAAAGATGATGACATTATCAATTTAATTGTAGATGGCGCCACTTTAGAGATTTCATCATGGCGGCCATTTTTTTAAATGGGAGTTGATTTTTGTTTTCAAATGAAAGTTGTAGCTGGCAATAAGACGAATACAACACTTTTTTGTTTTTTTTTCATCGGATCATTTTTTAGTGAGTTACGGTGTTCCAAAATGTATAAATTAAGTAAAGGAGGAAAATGCGTGTCAATCAGCCTGGACCTGGTTGACTATCAAACAGAATCGATCCTGATAACGGATAGGAACAACACAGAGAGGGGAGAGAAATGCAGAGTGGTGTGGAGTTACAAAATACGTACACTATGGGAGGTGGAAACGTTTACTTAATTTATAAACTTTGGAACACCGTAACTCAGTGAAAAATGATCCGATTACAAAAAACCCTCAAAGCCACAAAACTTTCGTCTGAAACATTTTTTGAAAAAAGTTCTCCTTTTCGAGATATTCGCGTGTATCACTTAAAATGGTCTACCCTGTACATATTTAAGTAAACTGATAACAAATTACATACCATATTTACAATTTAATTTTTTGTTGTAAGTATTAATAACACAATCTTTGCAATCTTTCAAATAAATTTTCAATTTCTATGGGCGTAGATAAAAGTTGGTACAATTGTGTGATAACTCTTTACTAACATACTTATGCGATTACCGCATGCGTACGTTAATAAAGATCATATCTCACCTATATCGTAAATAACTATTTAGGGAATGACTCCGTTTTTTCACATTTTAGAGAAAACTCATTTTTAAACTAAGAGGGAAGAAGCTCTAAAATTTCATCAGACTGATACTTTACGAGTAATAGGGTTAAAGGCCTATATCAAATGCTTCTGAATGTTGAAAGAGTGCTGGTCATCGATGCCATGTCAGTTGGAAGACATAGAGCTGAGCGTCCAATTTACGAACAGACACACATTTCTTTATGGATGCATTTACACATTTTCAAGGTCCGGATTCTGGATTATGTATGTCCATGCGGACATTGGCCATCTATTTGGTGCTTCCCTGATTAGAGCCGTCCGACCCGGCAGAAATGTAATTTAAGCCTAAACGAAAGTATTATGAGTTAAAGTTAGACATACAAGCATCGTTAAGGTTTTAATTCCTGACAGTTGAATTCAATTAGAACTTGGAAATAACGCCTACTCTAAAAGTATTAATTAACAAAACAAGAAGTTAAACTTCCTTTATTTATTGATGATGATTAACAACTTACGTAAGATTTGGGCACGATTTCTGAAGCAACATCTAATAAAATGAGGTTAAATTACTTAGCACTTGTGATTAATATTTAACCAAGAAATAACAAACTATGAAACGCTATAAATATAGAAATTTATCTATCATATTTTTCATTTCTATAAACCTAATTATGATTATGTTTATAAATGTTAGGGTAGGTATAAGTTTTAGCTACCTACTACTTTTGTAATTAGTTCTTCAACATACAGCGTGTTCACAGTCATTCTTCAAGAAGTGTTGGAAGACCAGAACGGTATGAAATCCTTATTTAACAGCAGTTGTATAAGATTTATTTTGATTCAACCGAATCGCCTGGGTCTGCCAACCAAGTGATTTTTATAATCTCTACGTCAGTGAACGGTCCAAAAAATTGGCATCCTGTACTAGCATTTGCGGAAACCATTGGCATAAAATCTCGCGATAGGGAGAATAGTGTGGTAATAGTACCCTCACCACTTGAATATGATACGGATATAACATCCGCGTAACAAAAGCTATAAAACAGATTAGACAGATTTTAGACAGACTAGACAAATTAGACAGATTTTAGACAGATTAGACAGAATAAACAGATTAGACAGATTAGACCGATTCTAGACAGATTAGACAGATTTTAGACAGATTTGACGGATTTAACAGATTTGACAGATTAGACAGATCAGACAGATTTGACAGCTTAGACAGGTTAGACAGATTAGACAGATTTGGCCGATTTCAAAGATTAGACAGATTTGACAGATTTGACAGGTTAGACAGATTAGACAGATTAGACAGATTAGACAGATTAGACAGATTTGACAGATTTGATAGATTAGACGGTTAGACCGAGTAGCCTTGATAGATTTGACATATTAGACCGATTAGATAGATTTGACAGATGAGACAGATTAGACAGATTTGACAGATTACACAGATTAGACAGATTTGCCAGATTTGACAGATTAGACAGTTTCGACAGATTTGACAGATTTGACAGGTTAGAGAGATTTGACAGATTTGACAGATTAGACAGGTTAGACAGATTTGACAGATTTGACAGATTTGACGTATTTGACAGATTTGACAGATTTGACAGATTAGACAGATTAACAGATTAGACAGATTTGACAGATTTGACAGATTTGACAGATTAGACAGATTAGACAAAGTTTAGACTACTACCGTCCGTCACTATGTCAATTATCTTTTCGCTTATCGCCTTTCGAACAATCTGTTTGGTTGCTATGGATATCTACCTGATGAAATGCCACCTCATGTATGGGAAACGATGACATTACTCAATTTCAGTGCATGGAGATTGCATTTTGAAAACTGGTTAATTTTTTCAAAAACATATGGCGTTTTCTTTATTTGTAATTTTTAGTGTAACGTATCCTTAAAGGTAAGTATGTAATGTATACAATATACAACACAATAAAAAAGTGATCGTTAATCTTGTAAATTTATCTCTAGCAAATGGTGTAATAAACATTGCGCGACCTTAGCTATTTTCTAATTATCATAGTTTTTATGATGCAGTAAACTTTATTGCAATTACTTTTCCACTTAGAGGTTTTGCATCAAGTATGCAGTTTGAATTAATAGCACCTACCGTAATCCTTCGAATCCAAAGATTGCTTTTCCACGACACCAAATCTGTTGAATTGAAATGTAAAATTTGATGTTATACAGGGTGTCTCACGGTGACCGTCGGTTAGAAGTAGGTATATCAAGAACTGTAAAAGCTAAAAATTTGAAATTTTGCACATGCGACATGGAGTGTTTAATCTATTAAATAAAAATATTTTCCAAATGGCAGCAATTCCGGAAATACCGGAAGTGAGCATCAACTTCTTTATTTTAAATACAAACCAGGCAATTTTTTTTCACATTCCGATGTGTCATAAAATGTTTAGTATGCTTAAAATAATTGGCGTATCAATTTTGATTGTTGAGAAAAAAAATTTTTTTCACTGAAAATTGTAAAAATCTTTTTGAGGAAATAAAATTGAAAGTCGAAAGTGGTAAAAGTTAGGGAAATGAGATTTTAGGTTCTCAATGTGAAAAGACTGAGACACAATTGTCTGTAATGAATAATAAAAAATTGCGCGCGGTTACGTATCTATTTGACGTTATTTCCAGACTTAAGAAAAACTTTAAAAAGTCTCTTTTTTTAAATGGAATGCCTATTCAATTATCAGCCTATTCGATGCAGAAATAAATTTCCTTTAAATTGATATACCATATTCCTATACCTAAAATCAATGATTACAGATTTATTTACATTTTTCTAATTAAATTTATAATTACATACATACTTTACAAAACATGGTTGGCTTTGAAAATTTTCAAAAAAATTTTATTCAATTGTTTCTTATGATGACAGTTGTCAGCTAGCTATCAGTTTGAAAGTTAACGCTACATCTACGTTTGTTATCAGTGTTATCTGTTTCAATTTTGATTTTTGCGCTTAATATTTGTTTTTAATTGGGAAATTTGGAATACACAAACGCTGATATTCTAAATTTGTTTTACATTCATGGCGAGTGTGCTCGTATTACTTTTCGGACCTGCAGAACCTTTAACTATTGAATAAAGAATCACTCAGCACTTTAACGAAAGATATCCGCATTTATCTACAATGACAGAACGAGAAATCAGGATGATTGAAAAGAGTTTTCTAAATTTGGGCGAAGTAAATGCGCCACGAAGTTTACCAAAGCCAATTATTGTCCCCAATGACGCTGCAGAAACCAATGTATTAGGATATTTTAGTCAAAAAGTTGGATAGATAGAATTTAAAATAATCATAAAAGCATAAGAAACATTTGAATAAAATTTTTTTGAAAATTGTCAAAGCCAACCATGTTTTGTAAAGTATGTAATTATAAATTTAATTAGAAAAATGTAAATAACTCTGTAATCATTGATTTTAGGTATGGGAACATGGTATATCAATATAAAGGAAATTTATTTCTGCATCAAATAGGCTGATAATTGAATAGGCATTCCATTTAAAAAAAGAAACTTTTTAAAGTTTTTCTTAAGTCTGGAAATAACGTCAAATAGATACGTAACCGCGGGCAATTTTTTATTATCCATTACAGACAATTGTGTCTCAATCTTTTGACATTGAGAACCTAAAATCCCATTTTCCTAACTTTTACCACTTTCGACTTTCAATTTTATTTCCTAAACTAGATTTTGACATTTTTCAGTGAAAAAACTTTTTTTTCTCAACAATCAAAATTGATACGCCGATTATTTTAAGCATACTTACTAAACATTTTATGACACATCAGAATGTGAAAAAAATTGCCTGGTTTGTATTTAAAATAAAGAAGTTGATGCCAACTTCCGGTATTTCCGGAAGTGCTGCCATTTGGAAAATATTTTTATTTAATAGATTAAGCACTCCATGTCGCATGTGAAAAATTTCAAATTTCTAGATTTTACAGTTCTTGATATACTTCTAACCGACGGTCACCGTGAGACACCCTGTATAGGAGTTGAATTTTCTTATGTAATGTACGTTTTGGGTAATTTACATAAGACTTTTCTCGATTTCTTGAGACCAAAAAATGTTTTCGTCAGCTAACAGTACTCATACAAAGCTATGACTGTCATATCTAAGATATTAGATGTTAGTGCTGCAAATAGTTTTATAACGTTACAGAGCTCTAAAGCTTTGAGAAAGGATACTAAGGGCCGGTTGTACATCTGCAGCTTAATTTAAAGCTGATGCTTACCTGAGCAGTAAACTTGCTAAACCAGTTTTGTACAATGACTTTTCGTGGCTTAAGCTCCACTTAACTTTAAACTTGGCCTAAACTGCATTTGTACAACCGGCCCTAAGGGAGACGACATCAAGTGGTCAAAGTGGGTATAGGTACGCCATATTGATACTACACTTATGTCAAACAAACTGTCAATCAGATTGTGTTAGTAAAAAGTGTAATATTTATTAAGTGCGTGTGCATTACAGTTATATACTAATGTAAATATTAAAAGTATTATGGTGTCTTGTGCTCTACGTAGCTGCAACAGCAGAGATGGCGTGGATAAGAAGGTTTCGACTGGCACAACATTTCATAAGTTAGTGTACAAAATAAAAACACTGTGTAGGGCCGTAATTGGAAAAACCGAAAAGGAGATTGCGATGTTCAAAGACGATTAACATTAATGAGGATCTCGTGAAAAGTGAACAGGACCCGTCATTTTCGAGGGACAAAATACAGTTAAGTGTGGTGCTTTGTCATTAATTTTAAATAAAGCCACCTTTTAAGCGGAGGGTTAGAATGATTTTTGTTTTTTATAATTTTCCGTAGTCTGGACCTGGTGAGGCAGCCATATTGGTAGTACACTTAGCCCCGCCCAATACTCCCGTTTTCAGTATACAGCAAAGATGCTTTATAGCATCTCCTTTAGTATCCTTTCTCAAAGCTCTAAAGCTTAAAAATTGCTTCTAATATAGTCCAAACAATTTTGAAATCTTTTTGAAACAGAACCTACTCATCACAGCGTACGCGAAAATCCACCCCAAATCGTAAAATTGTGTCCACCAAATACCTCGTTAGTGTTCTCGAAAAACGTACGAATTGAAGAAATTCGATAGTTTGAGAAAAAAACATTTTTTTATCATTTTCAAAATTATATATGTCCCTTTAGTAGATACTTATTTAGTAGACAGGAAAGCTTACAGCTAAAAATAATATTTAATAGTTATTTACATATGAGTACGGTAAATCAAGGTTTACGTTAACGAGTGAGATGTTTATAGCTGAGGCAAGAATTTCGAAACGAGTAACGTAATCTGATTTAACGTACAAATAATGTAATAGTTATTTACGTAACCAGTTATGAAAAGACTAACTTTATTTGACGAAATGTAATATTTGCCAAATCGAGCGAGCGAAGCGAGCGAGTTTTGCAAATTACATGAGTCAAATAAAATTAGACTTTTTCATAACGTGTTAAGTACAAAACTTTATCTAATTCCGTAATTTTATCTACCTTTTGATTTTTTAATGAGAACATTAATCTGAAATGAAGTAGTTTTAAGTTCATGGTTACTATGGAAACAAACATCGAATTTTGACAACAATTAACCAATTACTTATAGTTTCAAATTGTCAGTTGTGTAATATTATTACATAACTACTTTACATAACTGTGATGAGACAGTTTTGAAAAAGATCACGTTACCTAATTTTAAACAACAACGTAAACTATCACTTTTATTAACGGAATTAGATAAAACATTTTATTTCATACTGGCCATAGATTCATTTCTTAAGAGTTTTTCTATTAACTTTATATAAAATTTGACGTTTTCAAAGTCATGTCACTTTATGTTGCTATCGCAACCTTTGTATTCGGGTACAAAATTTCTAGTACGGTAAAGTTTCATTTACCAGATTCGTATGAGTCTGGTAAAACACAGATTACTAGTCAGTATGAAATAAATTAAATGTTTACAAAACCATATCCAAACATTTGTAACATAAATATTCTTGATGGAAAGTTTCGTTACTGAAGATACCCATGCCAAAAATTGGCCTTCTATGCATAATATAGTCCTTGGTTTTTGGCTTTAAATTGGTTTTATGACGGTTAGGTGCAGATTCATGGCGTTGTAGATCTCACTGTATCTGAGGAGTGTTTCGTCACTGGTTCCAAAAGTCGGATATCAGTTCCATACGTAATTGCTAAGCTAAAATATTGGTTAATTGATTTATGTATTACTTGTGAGATACATTGAGAGACACATGAAAAGAAACAGACTTAGACGTCAAAGTGACTAATTTTTGATAGTCAAAATAACTTGTTCTCGTCGTTAAAGGTTTCACACCGAACATCTTTAGGCTTGCCACGCCCAATACCTTGTGAGTAAAAACTTATAGGTGTTATAAGATTTCCAGTCCTATTAGCTCCCAATGGCAATTGTCTCTCGCACCCTCCACAATATACTTCCATTGCTCTCTTTCGTACCATTACTTCCTCGTACCTTCCCTTTCTTGGTCATTCCTAGCACCTTCTCCAGCTCTTCAGTTCAATATAACTTATCCTCTCCCTTCCCTATTTAAAAGCTCCATATATCCCCTTCCTTCCTTAGGTATATGATGAAATAAATAAAGAAAAGGTATTTATTTGACTATGAGGCATACGAAGGACTTCTCCGTAAACAAATAATAGGTATGTGAGAGTAAAGAAAAAATTAAAAGTATTTTATATAATGCAGAAAGTAATTTAGAGTCAATTAACATCAGAAACACGTAGTGATCGGTATTTGGTAGAAGATAAAGTTCACCTATCGAAGGAAGGTGTAATCTTGGACATATGACCATACCGATTAAGGGAGTTCACAAAGACACAAAGAACGAAGGGTTATTTTATCCATTACTTTACGAGGCTTCTTTTGCCTGTACGCACAGGTAAAATTTCATTTTTTAACCTTAAGTTTTCTACAATTCTATAATTTCCACAACGTACCTAGTCAACACTAAAGTCAACACTAAAGCGTTGTTGACACCGAAATGTTGAAACTGAAAATGTAAATTAATTATAGACCTCAATGACAAACAATTGAGCAACCTTGGGCTTATGTGGACTGTGACCAAAGTACAAAGGACAAAATAAATGAATACATGTCTATAGTACATAGTAGCAACACCTACTCATACAACTGGTACCACAGAATCCCATAGTCTTATTACTTCACTTAAATAGATATTTTTAACAACTCCTAAATTAACAAATACAAAATTAATCAGTAAGATATTACGTTCTTGGTGTATCAATCAAGTAAACAAGTAATACATTAAAACTCAAGGTTATCATGCATGCTTACAGCAAATAGGTGATTGTGCGCAATAGTGAAAGTGGTACTTACTCATTTTTTTAGGTCTACTCCATTTAACGTTACTATTTAAATATGATGTCTGAACAACAATGGCTCACAAAAAAACAAATGGACGCGTTCGAAGAATGTTTGAAAGAAGTTGGTATAGGTAACTACACGTTACGGTTTTCCCCCGGCGTGGATGGAGAAGAAAACATGGGTGGACTTATAATCAAAGCCGATGTCCTAGACAGAACAAAAACGGACGAATCAGTAACAAATTTCATTTTGAAATGTTCTCCTCCTAGTAAAATATTACGTTCTACGATTCCTGTTAAAGACATATACAATATTGAGATATACATATACTCAACAGTATTTCCCGAATTTACTCGAATTCAGAAGGAAAAAAATATTCGTAACCCGTTTACATCCTATCCTCGATTCTACAAATCATTAAATGATGATGGTGAAGAAATGTTGGTGTTGCAAAATGTAAAGATGTTGGGGTATAAACATCGAGATCGTCATCAACCCTTGGATTATGACCATATATTATCAATCATTAAGCAATATGCGAAACTTCATGCCTTGTCTTACGCGATACGTAATCAAAAACCTGAACTGTTTGAAAACTTTGAAAAAAATATGCAGAACCATTTCTTCGGAGATTTTAATTTCGGTGGTCTTGTCGTTAATATTAATCAACGTACCATAAACGCATTGAAGGCGTTAGATCCAGTTAAAGATGACTTGTTCTATGATCGATTTTCCTACTTTGCTGAAAATCCAACAAAAGTATTAAAAAATTTAATACATTCAACATCTCGGAATAAAGTTATTAGTCACATCAATTGTGGTATTTCCAACCTCTTGTTCAAATACCAGGTAAGCGATTGTGCTCATTAAGGTGCTAAACACTTACATTTCAGGATGCTTCCAATACCCCATCCGATGCAATATTGCTGGACTGGCAACACACACGAATGGACTCCCCGGCAGTAGATTTAGTTACATTCGTATTTTCCGCTGGAGATAAATCTACTATTGAACATTTTGATGACTTGGTCTTAGAGTATTACAGGTGTTTATGTTCTTTTCTAAAGGAACTCGGAAGTGATCCTGAAAAAATATTACCGTATGCAGTACTACTAGAGGAACTAAAAACATATGGAATAGTTGGTCTTTTTATGGCGAACGTGTTAATTTACGGCTACGAAACCCCAACACTTTCAGATGTACTCCATGATGAGTCACACAAAGAGGGCTTCTCATTCATGTATGAATTAAGAGATAGGACAAGCTATGATAGAAGAGTTAGAGATGCCATTTGTCATTTTCATAACTTGGGCTACAATTTTCATTAATTGGAACCAATTGTAAGGCTTTAAATAACATCAAGTCAAATATTTTTTACTTTTAAAGACATTTTCTTATCAATGCGTGTTAACTTCCGCAAAACGTATAATAATAATAATAATAATAATAAATTTAATAATTTATTTGTTTTATATTTCAAAAATCTAACTAAATAAAACAAAATTTTCAACAGATTTTATAAAATAATTTGTTAAACTACTATAAACTCAATCAAATAACAATTGGTACCACCTCCTATAACATCCTTAAAATGAACATGTTAAGCTAACGTGAGTTTCACTCTCACTCTCACTCACACTTAAAAGGACCGAATTAGCTCTTCAATTCACATCTATCTCTAGATCTATATGGCATGTCATCAGATTGACGCTAGCCTATTGAATAAAGTCCAAATAAGGCGTGTGCCGTTTGAGGTCTTGTGTAGTAAAAGAAGGAATTGTAGTGCTGCCACTTAGTAAATATGAGTAGAGCTGTCAAAATGTTTTAGATAAGTACCAAGTTAGACACAGTCCCATACCCAATACACCCCCACATCATAATGCAGTGCACGCGAATGCACAAGGAGTTGGCGAGGATGTCCGATTAACATTACTGCTTATTGTTGCCTGCTCCCTAGCAGTTGTACTACAAGTACTGCTTGGAAACCAATTTCCATTTGTAAATAGTCAACTAATTATCCCATAATCAGAAACTTTAGTAGTATAATAAAATTACTAATATATCTAATCTGTTATAAAGATTCCACCATTTATATTAATATTACTATGTTCACCTAATCTAAAATTCTAATTATTTTTATTACTTACCTTACTATTTATTTGATTTCCGTCTAGATTATTATTTCGACATATTTTGGCACTATTACCTTTAAGGTCCTAATTTTTCATGAAAATGGCGATTAGGTATGTTTGTTTTTTAGCTTATCGTAAAATAAGTTTATGGAGTCTATTCAATACGTGGCGCTATACGTATGAATTTGTTAGTGATAAATACATATGGCAAAAATAGAAAAGCAGAGGTGGTAAACGTTGACTTTTCAACCTAAACACATATCAAAGAGTAGAATTTATTTTTTTAAACTTAAAATCCCTAAAACAGTGGCATTTACCTGGCCTTATATACTCGAGGATAACCTGTAAGAGACGCTTTACTACACATAAATGTTAATTCAAGTTGCATACTCAATGATTGCTTTAGAAAAAGCAAAACAAAAACGGTCCAGGAAAGTATGGCAGCTAACAATATGGAAAATGGAACGGTTTTTTTAAGACAGACATGCGCATAAATATTTCTTGAAAGTATTGATCCATGACGGGCGAGCACGCGCATGTGCAACACTATTGCCTAGTAAATATCGATTCATTTTTATCACATCGCCACCTATGTAAACATCGGACAAGTTTTGTCATTTTGTTATTATTTATTTATTGAATTGTCGAATCAATTGTAGCATGTACGTTATGATGTGATTAGTTAAACTGTACTGGGTTATTCACTATAATTACCCACCCCTTATTATCGTTATTATTGCTCGTAGAAAAAGTCAATAACGACTCAAGATAAAGACAACATATGACATATTTTTGAAATCATAAAAAAGATCTTTCCAAAAATGTAATAATATACAGGGTGTTACATTAAAAAATACATCATATTTTTGTTTTGCCCTGTAAACGGCGAGTAACTGAACTATTGATAGCATTTCAGAAAATTCAGTTAGAACCATACAACTTTCATATATGTATAACATTTTTCCACCAGCAATAATAACGATAATAAGGGGTGGGTAAGTTATAGTGAATAACCCTGTACATTAGTCGAACTAGTAAAGAAGGAAAGATCATTATACTTAAAGGTATGTGATCAAAGGTGCGTTGTTATGTTACTAACCAAGGATTTTGGACATCTTTACGGGCAATCCGTGACTAACAAAATCAAACCTTATATGTTCGATCTTGCACATCGAGGTAATTTTAATAAATTTTCCACAGGATAAATTTCTAATATGGCGAATAAAAATTCAAACAGTAATATGATAGAAGTTCCTCGTTACCAAAAACACAATTGCAGGGAATTTACAGGGTTTAGAGAAAATTCGACCTTGTAGCATACCCATGATCGAAACTTTTCTAACGTTTTCAGATTTGATAAAAGATGCATTTCGGGTATGAACGAAGAGGGTTTTTCATTTCGGAAATTGACACAAGGAACCACGCTACCTGTCGTCTGCACATGACCTGCTTTAGTGGTATAAGACCTCGTTCAGGCGGTAGATCTTCTCTTTGATACGTGAATCTATGGTTTGAGGTATTACCTGCAACGGTTCTAATGTACCCGGCAGTCAGCACATTTGCAAATGCAGCCTGGGCCGTGATGATCACCGGAGATCGATCGAACGTGGTTTGAACATAATTAATTGTTACTGCCGATTGCCTCTAACAATCTGAACGACCTGCCACACCAACAAACAGTAAAACATCATACCTCATTAGGACTAGACCATCTGTTGTAAAGTATACCACGACGAATAGATGGTATCTAGGTATTGCTTATTATTAATCCCCTCATTTACCTTTAAAATACTCCCTTCACTGATCATACGAACCGTCAAATGAAAGGATTGTACTTAATTATTCTTTAATTTCATTAGAAATCGATTGTAGAGCAATTTTAAGCGAAATTTTCTTCTTCAGAAACGTAATTTAAGTCAAACGAGGTGGACATTTGAAAAAGGGCCAAATTAAGAAGGGAGGGGGTCAAGTTGGGTTCGAATCAAATAAGTGAAAATATTCTGAAGTAGGTAGGTAGTAATAAAATTTTTTGCTTACTGGTCACATGAAGGTGCAAAAAATATTAACTTGCAGTAGGTAAACAAGGTCATCAACTTTTTTTTTTAAGAAAAAATATTTTATAGAGATCGTGATGTCAAGGAAATAGCAGCAATAAAAGATAAATGTGTTTTCTTGTGGACCTTATTTTTTTACTAATGGAGACGTAACCACTGTATGCAATTAATAACAATAATATAATTTTTCTTTGCATACTGACTCAATATCGTTATATAATTTCCAAAGAAATTTCCATTGCAGCCCCTTGTAACCTTTAATCCCTTATAGATATTGCGCGGAAACTGTCGAGGATTTGTATTATAGTAAAATTACTATATTTCGACATAGGAAAACGGCGAATGGGTGTCATTTTAAAACATTTTCTCACATACTTTTATAATACATTCACATTCAATTGAACTAGAACATACTACCTTATTATTTCACCATAACAACTCTGAAACAAGAAACATTAATGACTAAATAACGCCTCTTTACATGACAACCGGTTTTTAGATAGCAAGGGGCGTTATTTTTTATAACACACGCTTATAACGCCCGCAAATGTAAAACTAATCTGTTTTAATCATCTTAATCAACTTCTTGCAAGTATGACATAAAGTAAAGAAGGCACCACGGGTGTTATGAACATAACGCCTACGGTCGACGTTTATCCCTCAGGCCAGAGGCCCTCGGGTTATACACTGTCGACCTTAGGCGTTATTTAGTTCATAACGCCCTAGATACCTTAATTACTATAATATAATTACAATAGACAAAATCTAAAGTTGTGTTATGTTGTATTTAAATTACTTCGTCTCTCTGAAGTAATGTGAGAAGCACTCTCATGCCGATGCTAAGGCCAAAATGGAACTTCTGCGAATTTCAAGGAACTACATCATCAATGGAAGGCATTGAGACATTAATTTTTTCGAAGAAATTGTGAAGGATGTGATTTTAGCATTTTTACTGTTAGTGAACGTTTGAAGAAAATTGGGAAGGTAAAGAAACTTGAAAAATCGATACATGGATACAAAATGTACACGTTTTGAAATTTGTTCATCACGGCTGTTGCGCAACAAAAATGATCCATTTTTGCATCGAATTGTGACATCCAATGAAAAATGGATTATGTACGATAACAGAAAACGTTCTGGTCAGTGGTTGGACAGAGATGAGTCACCAAAACACTTCCCAAAAGCCAAAATTTGCCAGAAGAAAGTTATGGTCACAGTGTGGTGATCTATGACTGGTGTGATTGACTATACATTTTTAAAAATGGGTGAAACCATTGATACAATAAAGTATTGTAAACAAATTGATGGAATGTATCAAAAATTATGTGACCAACAGCCAACATTGATCAACAGAAGATTGTTGCATGATAATGCTCGTCCGCATGTTTCACAAGAGAATCCTCTTCGTCTTCAAATCTTGGTATTACTTATCATAGGTGGATAATATTCAAGTATTTTAAATATAAACGAATTCATTGGCCAGACCCCACTGAAATACAGAATTTCCTTAATTTGTTACCGTAGTAGTGATTCATAACCATGGCAATTCAAGGAATTTCCTTCCTTACTTTGTTCATCACTATATAGATTTTAATTAAATAGATAAAGGTTTCAAGCACTTGAATTGTGATTTCATTATAACCTACCACTTAACCTTATTTCCGTTTCATAATAATATTCCATTCAACTGTATCTATATTTAAGTAAGAAATACACAAACATGAGTTTTTATATTAAAAAACGCGTTCAATGTATTATATCTAATCGCTAAAAACAGTAAAAATGATAAATTATTACTTACTTAAGTAGCTGCTTTTTAAAATATATTTCCCACATATTTAATAATTTCAGGGTATTGTTTACAATAATACCCAGCAAATAGTCAAAAGGCTTCAAATCAACTGATTCGAAGCAATTTTTTATACGCCTACCCATTTTGTCTTTATTTTCAGTACTTCCAGAAAAACCGAGATATCTGGAAAACCATAAAAGACAGGTATAGGGAATTGTTAAGAAAGAGATATTATTTTTTAACGTAAAATACGAAAATATGATGATATATAGGGTGTTCCACTAAAAAAATATAACTTTAATACGCCACATTTTTTTGAACCACCATAATAAATACAAAGTACCTACCTACAATGAAAGAAGTCCAAACAAATTGGTATTTAATTGAGATGTAAAATCAAATTGCTTCGCTAGAGTTTACGGACGATTATTATTATTATTATTATTATCTTCCATCTCCAACACTTGAAACCTTACTGGAAGAAAATTGTTTCAGGATATCGATTGGTCTAAGATTAGGTTATGATGATATATGCACTCCTCAGGCGCATAAGTGTCTGCCAAGGGTTCACATGGACTAAGTTGTAAGAAGGAGTGCGGGACGTTTCTCTAGACATACTGAAATTAACAACATTGTCTGTCGAGCTCTGCAGACAATTAATATTCCGTCAAGTTTGGAACCACCAGGAATTTGTCAGGGAAGATGGCAAGCGCGTTGATGCGATGACTCACATCCCTTGGGGTAACGGTAAACATCTTGTTTAGGATGCAACCGTACTGGATACAGTAGCTTCCTTGATTGAGGATATCTTCTACATTATACAGGGTGTCCCACTGCTCCGTAATCGGTGGATAACTCAATATGGGTTGAAGATACAGAAAAAAGTTTCAAATAAAAGTTGCTTTGATTTGAATTGCGCATCTTTTAAAAATATTCTTATATCTACAGTATGTTGCATTTTCACGTGGCAGGAAAATGTCACTTTTTTTTAAATGGCACACCCTGTATTTTTTTCTCTTAATGTATCGACCAACCTTATTTATATCACGCCTGAAATTTTTTTTAATATCGGATGTGCGGTTGCCAAGTTATTAATTATTTTGTCAAAATTTGGTACAATTCAAGGTCGGACTATAATATTCATAACTAGAGACCGGATTTATATGCAGTAAAAACTGTTGAAATATGCCATAAAATATGCAATAAAAAACCTTAAAATATGCAGAAAATATGCAGTAAAAACATGTGCACCTAAACCAGAACGTTAAATTACTCGTTTTATGAAGTGCATATTAACCCAAAATAGTGTAAAGTAAAACAAATTACGTTTTAAAAAAGTACATTGAAAGAAAACACACATGAATTGCATTAATTAATATAAAAGAATTGAATTTATCTTGAACTTCGTGAGTTTTACTCTGTATTGAAATGGTAAACTAATATTTAGAATTAAAGTAAAGTAGTTATTGTCGTTAGAATTAAAAATTACTAAATACCTGTTTTCACATGTTGGTCCAGTGCGATCTACGGTCGCAAACTATTTTTTTGCTGCAAGGCTGACAAAAAATTACTTTTCCGTCAGACGTGGTAAACCCTTCTTGCGTTTTATTGAAAGTTTGTACACAAGTCCACAATTTTACACTTTGAGAGCAACTGATATTCGGCATTGCGCAATATATTTCCAATTATAACTGCACGCAGAATGGCAAAAAGCAACTAACATAAAAATGGGGGGGGGGGGGGGGGGGGTTATAAATTTCAGCAACAATTTTATCGCTGCAGTTGCAAATAATTTCTTTTCAAGCCAGGCTTAGAAACGGTTATTTAATCCGACCTATTTATAAATCTGAGCAACAATTTTATCGCTGCAGTTGCAAACAATTTCTTCAAAATTTAGAGAAAAAGTATAAAATATGCATTTAAAGTATTATAATGCTTCAAATATGCAGTATAGCGTTTTTTGCCCAAAATATGCAAAACTATGCAAAATAAAATTTTAAAATACGTATCTATCGGGACAAATTCGGATAATTACATAATCTCTGGACATCTGTAACCTATCAAAAAGAATATGCACTTGCATACAGATCCGGTCTCTATTCATAACTAAGTTATTCTTCAAAAAAGGAAAAATTTATTTGACGAATAATATTACCCTAATGTCGTGTTACTCTACAAAAAAAAACTAAGTGATTAATTTTATACCGAGTGTTTAAAATGAGAATTCAAACTTTGTGAACTTTAAATAGAATTTATACGAATATTTTAAATGGAACACCCTGTATTTTTATTTACCATCAAATTCTCGACAAAAAACCCTATTCAACGGTGTATTATTTCCTGGTATTATTTTTTGTACTTTTGTTAATATATTTACAATTTTTAAAATTTCACGTAAACAAAATTTGTTAAAAGTAATTTTTATTTAATTATTATTACGAAATACCGTTTAAATAGTTGGTATCAACGCAAAAGAACAAAACTCAAGTCCTGTGACTATCATAATTTCTAAATAATTAAAGCAAAACAACATTCAGAGGTGCGCGCGAGAATTGGCTTTAACTGTACCCTAATAAAGTAGAGGAGCCCCTGTTCCTTGGCCGCCAAGGTCACCGGACCTTACCTTTATGGATTACTATCTCTGGGGAACTGTTAAATCTCAAATATATCAACAGCTGCCACAACACGAGATGACATGAAAATTTGAATTCAAGAGGCGTTTCAACCGATTACTCCTATGACTAAACAATGTGAGATTATTTAGGGTTAGGCTTCAAAAGTGCATTGATCAAAGTGGAAGACATTTTGAACATTTACTTTAATGAGAGATATTGTATTTATTTTCTATTTTAATTTTCGAGAAACACCGTTTATTAAAAATTCGAGAAATACCGTTTACTAAAAATTTTGTTTTAATTATTTAGAAATTAAGATAGTCACAGGACTTGAGTTTTATTTTTTTGCGTTGATAACAATTATTTAAACGGTATTTTGTAATAATAATAATTAAATAAAAATTACTTTTAACAAATTTTTTTTACGTGAAATTTTAAAAATCGTAAATATTAACAAAAGTACAAAAAATAATACCAGGAAATAATACACCGTTGAATAGGATTTTTTGTCGAGAATTTGATGGTAAATAAAAATACAGGGTGTTCCATTTAAAATATTCGTATAAATTCTATTTAAAGTTCACAAAGTTTGAATTCTCATTTTAAACACTCGGTATAAAATTAACCAATTAGTTTTTTTTTGTAGAGTAACACGACATTAGGGTAATATTATTCGTCAAATAAATTTTTCCTTTTTTGAAGAATAACTTAGTTATGAATATTATAGTCCGACCTTAAATTGTACCAAATTTTGACAAAATAATTAATAACTTGGCAACCGCACATCCAATCTTAAAAAAATTTCAGATGTGATATAAATATGGTTGGTCGATACATTAAGAGAAAAAAATACAGGGTGTGCCATTTAAAAAAAAGTGACATTTTCCTGCCACGTGAAAATGCAACATACTGTAGATATAAGAATATTTTTAAAAAATGCGCAATTCAAATCAAAGCAACTTTTATTTGAAACTTTTTTCTGTATCTTCAACCCACATTGAGTTATCGACCGATTACGAAGCAGTGGGACACCCTGTATATTTACCTACACTTTAGGCGGGTTTAAACTAGTGATTTAATGCTTCTAATAATCTTCTCAGGGAATTGAATTTGGAATTTCACAAACATGTTAAGAATGAGTGAAAGTTTATTCAGCCAGTAATTTGACCGTCGAAGGACCATTGATAATATAATTAATCAATATAGTGTTTTAGTTTAAATAAGAACACAATTTATTCTGATAATTTATTCACGTTTCTTCTTCTTCTTACGTTACTGGAGTAACAAAACCAACACGTTTTTGATTAACATTCCTATGCAAACATACTCTCCAACAGTCAGCTATTGACAAAAGTGCCGCCCAAAGTTAAAAAACCAGATACAATAATGCTCGTTATGTTACTTTTGAAAGTATGGAATTTCTTTATCGAGTACAAAAATATACGATCTCTTCTTTTATAATACAGACGTGTAAAGAAATTTAGGAAATCCTGAAAGGTTATATTAAGGTAAATATTTATTTTTAAAATGGAAACAAACAACTGTTCTTTCTTATAGATATCACTATCAATATTGTTGAAACTAACAAATAAAATTTAATTTCTGAGGATGAATACCATCAGCTGCTTCATAAATTCTTCTATTTGGCCATCTTTGTCACCTTCACCTTAAATGCCTACATTCGTGTTGTAGCTAACTGAATAAGGTGCAGTTCGTAAAGAGGGCGAATCATAGCTGATCAGCTGTTTCTGATTGACTTCAAGAATCATTTTCCTAGGTTTTTATAGATTATAGGGTGATTATTTCTAGGGATAAATTTTAGTAGCTTAGGTAACAAATGATTTTATGAAATCCGGTGAACATTTTGCTTAAGTATTTAAGGAAACTACTATTTTTCTGTTATGAAGCATTTCTGCAAAGTATGATTTTAAACAATTTGTATTGTTTTATTAGTGCTGTAAATTCCGTCACCAAGTGTAACATTTTTCTAAAAGCGCCCATTTGAAATACAAATGCGTTTTGAGATTGTTAACACGCAATGAAATGAAAATATCTTTAAAATTAAAAAGTATCTGGTTTGATGTTATTTAAAGCCTATTAATGAAAATTGTACCCCAATTTATGAAAATGACAAATGGCATCTCTAACTTTTCTATCAAAGCTTGTCCTATCTTTTAATTCATAAATGAATGAGAAACCCTCTTGGTGTGATTCATCATGGAGTAAATCTGGAAGTATTGGAGTTTCGTAGCCGTAAATTAATATGGTCGCCATAAAAAGACCAACTATTCCATATGTTTGAAGTTCCTCTTGGAGGACTGCATACGGCAATATTTTTTCAGGATCACTTCCGAGTTCCTTTAGGAAACAACATAAACACTTGTAATACTCTAAGACCAGATCACCAAAATGTTCAATAGTAGATTTATCTCCCGCCGAGAATACGAATGTAACTAAATCTACTGCGGGGGAGTCCATTCGTGCGTGTTGCCAGTCCAGCACGATTGCATCGGAAGGGGTAATAGAAGAGTCCTGAAAGGTAAGTGTTCAACATCTTAATGAGCACAATCGCTTACCTCGTGTTTGAACAAGAAGTTTAAAATACCGCAATCGATATGACTAATAACTTTATTTCGAGATCTTGACTGTATTAATTTTGTTAGTACTTGCGTTAAATTTTCAGAAAAATAGGAAAACTGGTCATACAACAAGGCATCTTTAACTGGATCTAACGCTTTCAATGCGTTTACGGTACGTTGATTAATACTATCGCCAACATGACCGAAATTTAAATCTCCGAAGAAATGGTTCCGCATATTTTTTTCAAAGGTTTCAAAAAGTTTTGGTTTTTGATCACGTATAGCGTAAGATAGGGCATGCAGTTTTGCATATTGCTTAACGATTAGAGATATATAAACATAATCTAATGGTTTTTGGCGATTTTGATGTTTATACCCCAACTGCTTCACATTTTCCAACACTAACATTTCCTCACCATTATCGTTTAATGATTTGTAGAAATGCGGATAGGGTTTAAAGGGATTAAGAATACCCTTTTCCTTTTGGATACGGGTAAATTCGGGAAATACTGTTGAGTATAGGTATATCTCAATCATGTAGATGTTTCTTACAGGAATGAATGAACGTAGTATACCACTTGGAGGAGAACATTTTAAAATGAAATTTGTTACTGGTTCGTCCGTTTTTGTTCTATCAGTGGTATCTGCCTTGATTATAGTGCCAACCATGTTTTCTCCTTCATCCACGCCTGTGGAAAACTGTAACGTGTAGTTGTCGCTAACAACTTCCTTCAGACATTCTGTGAACGCCTCCATTTGTTTTTCTGTGAGCCATTGTTGTTTAGACATCGTAAGTTTAAATTAATTGGTGATAAACTTAACCTAAAAAATTAGTATCATTTTCACTAATGCGCTCACTCACCTACCTGTACTGCACTGTATGAATATCTTGAACTTTAAACGATTATTACTTGCTTATCTGTTGCATAGATTAAAGAAATAATATCGTAATAATCATTTTATTAATTCAAGTACGAAATTATAAAAAAACCGTGGCAGTCCAGTAATAAGGCTATATGATTCGTGAGAATTTACATCTAATATCTGTTAAGTGCACGTTGTCTTCAATGTGCACTATAGACCCTTGAGATTAATTACGACAGTTGTTTTCAATTTGTTGTGTCCTTGATATATTTACAGCAGTGAAACCAAGTCTACAACCTAAGAAATGGGGCCGGCCATGGTCATTGCCTGTTATATTGCCACATTTTTGACTACCTATATCTTCAGTTCGATAAGAGTTATTGACATATTTTTTTTTGAATACTCCCTTATTAATTTTTCTTCCAATACCAGTGCAAAAACCATTTGAATTTTTTTTAGAAAAGTCGACCGTTTTGTTCTTTCAGTAAGTTACTATTAGTAGAGGAAGATAAGAAATTGTGGTTTTGAATTTGTTTGGTAACATCACGAGTCCAATCTTGCCAAATTCAAGCAATTCGTTTCGAAGTTACACGATTTTTCTCAATAACCCGTTATGTGGTTCCCTCTCCACTTATTTTGACAGCAATGGTAAAAAATCATTAAGCAAAATCTATATATATAAAAGAAAGTCGTGTTAGTTACTCCACCTATAACTCAAGAACGGCTGAACCGATTTAGCTGAAAATTGGCAGGGAGGTAGTTTAGAGCCCGGAGAAGGACATAGGATACTTTTTATCCCGTTCGACAGCATTCACGTGTGACTTGACATGAAACGTCAGTCACTATAAAACGTGGTATAACAAAAAAAAATCAGACTTGGAATAACAAAACGCACATGACAGCTATGTAATTGACGTATAATGACAGATATGTAATGACGTATGGATGACAATTTGATATTTGTAAGAAATCTAATATATAAAGTAGAAAGTTTGTGTGTGTGTTTGTCCTTTATACAAATCCACACCGTTTCACAAATCTCCACGAAATTTGGCACACATACCTTACTTGATCAGGAGAAGGTCATAGAATAGGTCCCGTTCCAGAATTTCACCGGGAAACCCGAAAAATACCCGATTTTCAGTTTTTTAACAGGAAATTGAGCTATAAAGCTGAAAATTTGTATATAAGGTCTTCAATAGCTATAAAATTTTTTACTTTACCCTGGGCAAAATCGAATATTCACACCGGGAAATAAGAAATGTACGAATTTCCCAAGACCGCGGGCAAAGCTGCGGGTAAGCAGCTAGTTTTACATATTAATCACTAGTTTACAAAATTGATATAATTTTTTTCATACATTTCCCAAATAATGGGAATTTCAATGGGAAATTAAGGAAACGCCCTGTAGCAGCAATGATAGGAAATTAAAAATAATTTCCACCGTTTTTCCTTGACCATATTTGTTATAAGATTTTTATTTCACTGCTCAATCTCAAAAAGTTTCTGAGCTATAACCGACCTCCTTTCTTAGTTGTACACTCGATACATAAGCAAAAAGTTTCCGAAAATATTCAAATAACATTATCATTTGCTTTGTCTGGCGGATGTCATTTTGTTCCATTAGCTGTTGTAACACTGTTAATGGGTTTAATAAATTCATGTATCCACTCATAAACACTATTACACCTTGTACTAAATACAAGCAGTTGCTGCTGAAGCAATATTTTGCTAGGGGGGGCGGGGGGATTTCCTTGGGAGTTTTCATGAATTTTTTTCCGTAGAAATCTATACAACAATTACACGAGTAAGCCTAATTACAATGACAATGGTCTTAATAACCGAGGTTTATTGGGAGAAGAAGAAATTAATTCTATTAATTAAAATATTGTAAACATTTTTTATTATTTATCTCCCACATTCTTGTATGTTACTTTAACAAAATGTCTAGAGATCCATGAAGCAAAATAAGCGAGTTTCCATGGAAACTTGAGAATAATTATTAATTTTTTCAAGTTTCATATCATATCCAATTCAGTGATTTAGAAAAATATTATGTTTTTGCAGTAAAATTCTGTTTGGTTAAAAAGTGGCACTCCTCATATTTAAATTCGATTTATATGTGTCAAAAAGACATGAAGAAGTGTGGATTAGTGACCCCCCTGAACCAATTTTGTCACAACCCTGTGGATTTCCTACCTACCTTTGGTTATCCAGTAACTTTCTATCATCTTTAGGCTTTAAATTTTTCCACTATGCTGGAAATTTGCATTTATAAGTCTAGTGCTTTGAAAAATTTACCATGGACAAGAATGAACTTTTAAAATTTTATAACGTTAGTCACCATTTGATTTCAGGGATGTCCAACCATTGCGGATTTGAAACAATTTTGAAACTTTAATAGCAAGGCACGTCGGGTTACCTAAATGCTTCTAAGGAAAACGATATTTCTTTCTTTAATATAATAATTTATTACAAGCATTTTTCTAAAGATGCAAAATGGCTGACAAATTTCATATTTAAAAAAAAAATGATATACATATAATATACAGGGTGATTTCGTCATTTTTACAAAAAGGAGATATCTAAAAAAAATGGAATATCACAGGGATCAAAAAACTTAGAAGGCCTCCTATTGGAGGAAGTGCGCTTGCACTTTGATTCGGGCGGAACGACATAGACCACAATGTCACAAAAAAATCTGGTGCAGGTTTCCTTAAAAAAACAAATATCATCTTTTTGTAATAAAACAGTTCTAATAAGTTTAATAAAAATTGGCAACCTTCCTTTTTACTAAAGCAACCTAATTATTAACATACATTGATACAAAAAATGTCAATAAACGTAAAAAATATTTTGTGTAATGTTAACTCAAACATTATAATTGGTAACTATTAACGAAAATTATAGCCCAACTTATTAAAATGAGAAATAGCATCTCTAACTCTTCTATCATAGTTTTTTCTATCCTTTAATTCGTACAAGTATGAGTAGCCCCCTTCGTGTGACTCATCATGAAGTACATCAGGAAGTGTTGGAGTTTCGTAACTGTAAATTAATAAGGTCGCCATAAAAAGACCAACTATTCCATATGTTTTTAGTTCCTCTTGCAGGACTGCATACGGTAATATTTTTTCTGGATCACTTCCGAGTTCTTTTAGGAAAGAAGATAAACACTTGTAATACTCTAAGACCAAATCACCAAAATGATCAATAGCAGATTTATCACCCGCGGAAAATACGAATGTAACTAAATCTACTGCCGGGGAGTCCATTCGTGCGTGTTGCCAGTCCAGCACTATTGCATCGGAAGGGGTAATAGAAGCGTTCTGAAATTTAAGTGTTTAGCATCTTAATGAGCACAATCGCTTACCTCGTGTTTGAACAAGAAGTTTAGTATACCGCAATCGATATGACTAATAACTTTATTCCGAGATCTTGACTGTATCAAATTTTTTAGTACTTGCGTTGGATGTTCAGCAAAATAGGAAAACTGGTCATACAACAAGGCATCTTTAACAGGATCTAACGCTTTCAATGCGTTTAAGGTACGTTGTCTATTGGTAACGACAAGACCACCGAAATTAAAATCTCCGAAGAAATGGTTCTGCATATTTTTTTCAAAACTTTCAAAAAGTTTAGGTTTTTGATCACGTATAGCGTAAGATAGGGCATGCAGTTTTGCATATTGCTTAACGATTAGAGATATATAAACATAATCTAATGGTTTTTGGCGATTTTGATGTTTATACCCCAACTGCTTCATATTTTCCAACACTAACATTTCCTCACCATCATCATTTAATGATTTGTAGAAATGCGGATAGGGTTTAAAGGGATTAAGAATACCCTTTTCCTTTTGGATACGGGTTAATTCGGGAAACACTGTTGAGTATAGGTATATCTCAATATTGTAGATGTTTCTTAAAGGAATCATTGAACGTAGTATACTACTTCGAGGAGCACATTTTAAAATGAAATTTGTTACTGGTTCGTCCGTTTTAGTTCTGTCGGTGGCATCTACCTTGATTATACTTCCACCCATGTTTTCTTCTTCATCCACGCCGGTGGAAAACTGTAACGTGTAGTTATCGCTAACAACTTCCTTCAGACATTCTGCGAACGCCTCCATTTGTTTTTCTGTGAGCCATTGTTGTTTAGACATCTTAAATTGATTGATGATAAACTTAACCTAAAAAATTAGTAGGTATCATTTTAACTAATGCGCTTACTCACGTACCTCTATTAAGAATGTATGAATTTTTGAACTTTCAACGATTTGATTACTTGCTTATCTGTTTCATAGATTAGGGAATTATACAGTGTGTCCCAGGTTGAATGATCAGGACATTTTGTAGAAAAACATATTTTAAGGTGGGTTGCTCCTATAAACATAGGTCCTAAAACTCTCTTATTCTGAGATACAGGGTGTTAACATTTTCTAAAAAATAAAGTTTTTATTCATTTATTTCCGAACTGTGGAAAATGTTCAAACCAAAATTGGCACACAAGATACAGACAGAAGTCATAATATCCATGGCAACCATCATTTTGTACACAGCCAAAATACATTTTTGGGCAACCAAATATGATTTCGCGGCCGTTACTATAACAGCGGCCGTTAAAGTAAAAGCCACTTTGATATAAATTTTAAATTTTGCCTTAATCTAATAAAACAGCTTTCCCGGCGAAATCATATTTGGTTGGCCAAAAAATTTTGTGTATATCTTGTCCGCGAAAACATTTAACGTACTCGAGATTGTTCTGCCTCGGCCGCAAGCGGCCTCGGCGACAATTCTTCTCATCGTACGTTAAAGTTAGTTTGCTTTCGAGGCCTTGACATACAAACAACTATTTCGTGAAATAAATGACAAAAATTTAGTTTGCGGCCGAACGGTAACAGAACCGAAAAAAGTCAAGTGAGACATTTTTTGTTCAGAAAGATATTGAGAATATTTAATTCAGAGCCGTACTCCTTTTATTTATCAAATTAGTAGAACGGATTACCCATATCTCCGCCACTGGTTGATTAAAAAAATTCATATTATTAAATCTTATGACCCTCTGTCCATGTATCTCGTGTGCTAATTTTGGTTTGAATATTCCCCACAGTTCGGAAATAAATAAATAAAAATTTTATTTTTTGGACAATTTTGACGCCCTGTATCTCAGAAACAAAGAATTTTGGGACCTATGTTTATAGGAGCAGCCAACCTTAAAATGTGTTTTTCTACAAAATGTTAAAGTCCTGATCATTAAACCTGGGACAGTGTACATAAGAAAAATTTCTCCGAAAATATTCAAATACCTTAAGCATTTGCTTTGTCGGGTGGATAGCCATTTTTTCTTATGTAAAAATTCTGTTCATATCTGATTACTACTACGTTTATCTTTAGAGATGGAGACACTTTTATAGGTGAGAATATAAAATGTGGGAAAAAAGACTTCCCTCAATTCCCATGTAGCATTTAATATTGGTGTAATATTGGCATTTCATTGTAAATATATAGTCCAAGAAAATAGACCTTTAAATACGAATTTTGAGGTAAATACTTGAATTTTTGATATAAGTTTCTTTAAATGATTAAAAAACGAATTGTGAAAGTTTTTTTTTAAATCACCCCCGGGGAGGGTTGAAAAAAAATAAAAAGAGTGTTTTTTTTTAATTTTGAGGAAACCGTAAGAACTAGAAAAAAAAAGTTGAAACGAAAGTTGTAGAGCATCCAATTTTAGAAAGAAATGATCTCTTTATATTTTTTGCTAAAATTAAAATTGTCCGAGATAGGGTGGTTAGAAGGTAGGGAATGATAGTAACAACTTTAAAAAATCATAAGTTGTTAAAAAATTGATATTTTCAATCATTTTTTTTTTAATTTACTCAGAAAAAAATAATCTTTCATTCTAGAGATGCTTTTTTTTTTAATTATTTATAACAAAGTTAGAACAATTCAAAATTTTCAGGACCGAATTAAAACAGCTTCACTCGATGAAATTAATTTTTTTCTTTTATTTATTCTTTTATTATTTTATAAACTGACCATATGCGTTGAAATTTTATTTTTACCTGTCTTTTCCAAGCAGGTATAAAATAATTTACCTGTTGACAGATTTCTCGAGGGGTTATAAATAATTAAAAAAAAAAAAGTATCTCTAGAATGAAAGATTATTTTTTTCTGAGTAAATTAAAAAAAAAAATTATTGAAAATATCAATTTTTTAACAACTTATGATTTTTTAAAGTTGTTACTATGATTCCCTACCTTCTAACCACCCTATCTCGGATAATTTTAATTTTAGCAAAAAATATAAAGAGATCATTTCTTTCTAAAATTGGATGCTCTACAACTTTCGTTTCAACTTTTTTTTTCTAGTTCTTACGGTTTCCTCAAAATTAAAAAAAAATACTCTTTTTATTTTTTTTCAACCCTCCCCTGGGGTGATTTAAAAAAAAACTTTCACAATTCGTTTTTTAATCACATAAAGAAACTTATATCAAAAATTCAAGTATTTCCTCAAAATTCGTATTTAAAGGTCTATTTTCTTGGACTAATATTGGTAGAATATAAATGTACAATATTGTCCCAACATTGAAATGTGAACAATTTTATATATTGGCTAAATATTACCAAACGTTAAATTTTCAGCAAAATAGGAAAACTGGTCATAGAACAAGGCATCTTTAACTGGATCTAACGCTTTCAATGCGTTTATGGTACGTTGACGAATAGTATCGGCAAGACGACCGAAATTAAAATCTCCGAAGAAATGGTTCCGCATATTTTTTTCAAAGCATTCAAACAGTTCCGGTTTTTGATCACGTATAGCGTAAGATAGGGCATGCAATTTTGCATATTGCTTAACGATTAGGGGTACATAAACGTAATCTAATGGTTTTTGGCGATTTTGATGTTTATACCCCAACTGCTTCACATTTTCCAACACTAACATTTCCTCACCATCATCATTTAGTGATTTATAGAAATCTGGATAGGGTTTAAAGAGATTAAGAATATTCTTTTCGTTTTGGATACGGGTAAACTCGGGAAATACTGCCGAGTATAGGTATATCTCAATGTTGTAGTTTTTTCTTATAGGAACCATTGAACGTAATATAGTACTTGGAGGAGAACATTTTAAAATGAAATTTGTTACTGGTTTGTCCGTTTTTGTTTTGTCAGTGACATCTGCCTTGATTATACTTGCGCCCATGTTTTCTTCTTCATCCACACCAGTGGAAAGCTGTAACGTGTACTTATCGCTAACAACATCTTCAGATATTCTGCGAACGCCCCCATTTGTTTTTATGTGAGCAATTGTTTAGACATCGTATTTTAACTGTAGGTAAGTTTAAAGGGATTGGTGATAATGATAAGCGTAACCTAAAAAATGAATATCACTGTTACTATTGCTCGCACTCACATAATGTGTGAAACTGTTGAACTTTCGATTATTACTTGCTTATCTGAAGGACACCATATAGCTAACTGAATCATTGATTATAAATTATAATATTATATTATTTAAATTATTATTCATCCAGACATGAATAATAATTTAAATAATTCAACTCGTGGAAGCCTAAACAACAATATAATATTATATTATTATATACAGTATATTATAATCAATGACTGAATGTAATTTTGTTAATAATGCAACCGTTACACAAAGTTGAAGGAATAGTAGCATATTATTAGGATGAAATTTTTAATTTATTAAAATCCCTATATTCGAATCAATTTTTAGTGTTTTCCTTTCCAATACGAGATTGCTTCGTTTCACAAAAGTATGCGGGCGTAAATCTCGGTACAGGAAAATAATTAATCATAAATTTGTGCTTGGTGTCATTTTACAGCGATATGTGATATCATTTCGCCACATGTCTTCTGTGCTTTTACGTACGATGAGAAAAATTGTCGCTGAGACCGAAGCAGAACAATCTCGAGTACCTCCGTCAAAGATATACACATTTTTTGGGCAACCGGGCAATCTGTTATTAGATTACGTCACAGACAACTATTACGTAGGACAAAATTTAATATTTTTGGGGCGAAATTCAAAGGTGTTTTACTTGCTTTACATGTGTTGTCATAGAAATGAGATGAATAAAAGAGAATACAAATATTTTTTTAGGCCGCTATTACATAAATAGTTGTTTTACGTATCTTTTAAAAGCCGTAAAGTATAACTTTTTTTTAAACATCTGTACAACAACTTTACGGGCGCATTTACTTTACAACCGCTTTTTGTTGTCCAGGTGATGGAGCAAAGCACTCTGTAAGTGACATGAATAATCAAATATATGATTGTATTTGTCAGGTAACTGCCACTGTCAAAATTATGAAACTGATTTACAAATTAAAGTTTATATCTTTTTTTCATTCATTCTCTAAAATGAATGTTTTGCGGACTCTAAGTAGTCCCCAAAATACATCTTTAGAGTACTAGTACGCTAAAACGTATTTATCTGTTGTTGCCATAGCAACTATGTCAAACCTAAATATTTTGACGTTTACAACTGTTCTGTACGCGTCAAAATAAATGTTTATGAAATTAATTTGATAGTTTAGAGAATTCCTGCAAAAAAATATTGTATGCATCACGTACGCAAAATGCTCTAGCGGATTCGTCGAAGTTTTCGGACTCGGCTAACGCCTCGTCCGACAAACACGACTCATCCGCTAAAACATCATTTTGCGTACTTGATACATAAATAGCTATTTTGTGATAGTCGCCTAAAAAATGTGTGCACCTCGGTTAAAAGTTCTTTTTTAGCCTCATCTGATTTGTTAGCCTCGGCTTTCGCCTCGGCTGCAATCATCAGATTTGGCCAAAAAAGATCACTTTTACAACCTTGATACACAAATAACTATTTTCGCATTTCATTGCAAAATGTCAACTTTTTGAATGTCATTGTAGTTTTGAAAAGTCAATCTTTTTGTAACAAGTGATAAATTGCTTTTATTTTTTGTAACAAGTGATAAAATGCTTTTACTTTCGTTGCTATAGAAATAAATTGCAATACCAACGGATATTCTGGATGTCTAAATTGCTATTGAAATAAATTACCATAGCAGCGGATCTTCTAAATGTCTAGATACGACACATCAGCAATTTATACGGGAAAAATTGTGTTCATTCGTTTATTTTGCAACAAAATGCGAAAAAATCGTGTATAAAACACGAAATAAAAGCGCCTTTTTATCACACGACGTATTGTTCATAAAAAGTATCGCTTTTACCTCTAGTTGTATAAATAGCTATTTTTTATTGGTGTCCCATTTTAGCCTTTTAAACCACGCCCCAGCGTGTTTAAATCGCGTTTTTTAAAAAGCGCGTGTTTTAAAGTTGCCATGCCAACATCAACAAATTTGAAAAAAATTAAATTCTATTGGTTATTGATCTGACAGGAGTACTTTGTTACGTCAAATAAAATTACAGATTGCAAATTAATTGCCGTTTATTGGTTATTGATCCGACAGGAATACTTTGCTACGTCAAATAAAGTGACAGATTGCAAGTTAATTTCCGTTTTTCTCATTTCCGTGACAACGAAAGGTATACTGATTTTACATTACGAATTCAATCATTTCACATTATTAGTTCTTATTTCCATTTTAATACCAGATTTTAAAGTGAACCAATAAAAAAAAATAGCGTAAAGTATTCGTGGATAACTGGTCTTTAAAACACTTGCTCTATTTCAAGCACGACGGCGCAGCCGGAGTGCTTGAAAACTCGCGCGTGTTTTAAAGACCTGTTTATCCACTTATACTTTAATATACTATTTTTCTACAAATAAATGACGAGGTTTGCGCATTGAAAACAATACGCGAAGTGGCCCTTTTTTCACTTTCCACGTTACCATAACACCATGCGCGAAATAACGACGCCGTGCGCGAAATACTTACTTCGCGCACTGCATGTAAACTATATGAAAGTTTTGTATTTTAACGTTAAAATAATTGTCAACTTTTTTACGTTTGTAGAAAAAATTTTGTTTGCAACTCGTGCGCGAAATACTTTGGTGATCTCGATTATTTTTTTTATAGTAACGGCCGCGTAATTATATTTCGTGTAGTTATCGCTAACAAGCTCCTTCAGACTTTCTACGAACCCTTCCATTTGTTTTTCTGTGAGTCTTATTTTAACGGTAAGTTTAAATTGATTGATTGGTGATAAACTGAAGGTAAAAAATTCATATCATGATCACTAATGCCCTCACTTGCTTACCTATTGTAGGGCTGTATAAAGAATGTATGAAAATCTCGAACTTTCAACTGATTCATAGATTAAGGAAACTATATGGTACCATTGACTTTATAGTGTATAAAGTCAATGATGGTACCCGTAAGATTAATGACGAAAGTTGTTTTCAATTTTTTGCGCTTGAAACATTTACATCAGTGTACGTACAAGAAGTTTCCGAAAATATTCAAATCACATTTTTGCACCAGATAATGGCCTATTATTATGTGATGCTTGCAACCTCCTTTTAGTTCATTTTAATTCGATTCCCCCCACTTTCGCCTAATGTATTTTCGCCAATACACATTCGCCAATGTGAATTTGGTCTAATCTACCTTGGCCAAAGGTAATCTTGCCAATACCACATTCGCCAAGGGTAGTTTTGCCAAGTGTATTTTTGCCAAGTAGAATTTCGCCAATGGTATGCTCGCCAATAGCATTTTTGACAAATGGACACTCGCCAATTTGAAACGGGAGTTTTGAGATTGACGAACGGTCCCAAAATGATTTCTATTGCATCAGCAATTAACATTTAAAATTCTATTATGGAAATAGTCGAGTTTTCACTTCGCAAAATTAATATAACGCTTTTCGAGCTTGCAATAAAGATTTGTAAACAGATTTAGCAAAGTCAAAAATGATTTTATTTGTCACTGAGTGATAGAACAGTATAATCACCGCACTTGTATCGTTCTTCCACTCATCTCTCAAACAGCATTGTCAGTATTGAATCAAAGCATGAGGTTTATGTACTGCTTTTTCGCTCACTGATGGGTTGACGTGTTTGAATCATTTTGGCTATCTCAGTTAAAAATGTCAGTTTTGGCGCTTATACTGTTCTTTCATTCACCGATTCAATTGCATTTTTAACATTGGCGAAAGTCGATTTGGCGAAAATGCAAAGGGCGAAAATAGTTTTGGCGAGAGTGTTCTTGGCGAAAATGGATTAGGCGAAAGAGGGTGTAACGCCCTTGCGTTAATTCCCTATTTTCTATTGGAAATATTCTAATTTCCTTTATTAATAACTAATACTCTTTAAATTTCCTACATTGTAGAGCTTGACCTGTTATCTTAGTCCTATGTAATCTAAACCTTCTGAAGTCTCTTTGTTCGCTACAAAGTATTACTGAACTCTCTTTATTCGCTACAAAGTTGCTACTATGTTGCACTATAGATCTATTCATTCCTCGTTGTTCTTTGTATTAATTCTGCTTACTCTGAACTTCTGCCTTAGGGTCAGGAGCCCCTGTTCTTCACTTCATTTCTTCAGTTAGCTGCTTGCTCTATTACCGGTCACTTCGTACTTTTTGCCTGTGTTCGAATATTACGCATTTCTGAAACTCGATTAAATCGGCTTTGGCGTATATTTCATCCTAATTAGTGATTTTTCGAACCATCTGCTTGTCCGAAGATCATCTAATACGTATTTTTACGGCTATTTAACACATAAAAAAAGTGGACGTGAGTTTTCTTCTTAAACGCTGGAATTAATTTACCAGCGGTTTTACACCAGTATAAAAAAAAAGCTACCTCTAACTTT
The DNA here is from genome assembly GCA_036250285.1 of Pyrocoelia pectoralis. Lineage (NCBI taxonomy): Eukaryota > Metazoa > Arthropoda > Insecta > Coleoptera > Lampyridae > Pyrocoelia > Pyrocoelia pectoralis. The sequence continues at coordinate 37,720,917 of CM070076.1, read as the reverse complement.
TCTACAATTTTCCTACATCTTTACTTCGTGACCGACGACCTACGAGGGAAACCAACTGTTTCTTCAATCCCTCGATCGCCGCTACGAAGACTCATCTAATTTCATCTTTACAGTATATACCGTCGGCATTTTGACATCCTTTACAGACCTACGGCACTATACATCAATATTGGTCTCTTATTCGTTGTTACTTCTTTATCCCAGTTACATCCCAAACTTTTAAAATGTGAAGCATCAAAAATAAACGCCTAATCAAGCCGTAATTTTTGAAAAAATAAGCAGTTAAGAAAGTTCTTTTTGAAATAACTTCAGTTTTGTAAACCTGTGTGTCATGCCACTAATTGAAAAAAAATATACTAAACCTGCAAATAACCTAGGCGCTTTAGTGGGGGAATAAGCGTAGAAAATGGTACAACGTTTATGTTAAGAACGAGATTGGAACAAAAGATAGTAGCAGGCGAGTATTTGCGTATAGTGCCGTAGGTCTGTAAAGGATGTTAAAATGCATACCGTCGCTAAGTGAAAAAAAAAACCAATTTTAGTTTTCCCCTTTGCTCCTTATATTGAACTTTTTATACTTTAATTTTACCTACTATTTTATTTAAAAGATTCTGTTTAAACATTAACCATTTTTACTATTTAAAATTTGCTATATTTGCTCTTGCTGTAACGTAACTATTTACCTTATTATTTCGTTTTAACTTCCTAAATTGATAGTTTATTTGCTAATTTAATTTTCTACTTGCTAAACAATAATTTGTTATCGAATTACCTTTAAATTCTTTTGACTTAACGTAACTATTTAAATTTGAACTTAATCTATATTTGGTATCCGATTTTTGAATCACAGGATAGTACTCGTGTAATTACTCATTTCGGCTCGCTGTAATGCCCAGCGACCCTTGTTTTTATTTTGTTTAAGGACTTGGAAAACTGTGCACAGGAGTTCCAACATCCGACTCAACTTTAAGAAAAGAAAGGTAGGATTTTCTATTTAACCATCGATTACTGCCTATTGTATTTTTAAAATCGCATCCCTATATCCGAATTTGTTTGCTTAATTTAACGTAGTTTTACTTCCAATTTTTAAATCCCTTAAAGGTAATTTAGATCCCATATTTTGTGCTACAAGATTACATATTTAATTTGCAAAAGTTAAGTAATTATTTTACTATTTAATAACCAATTTCTTTGTATTTATAAAACCTAATTTTATTGTGTAATATTTTTATTGGAATTATTCATTATAATCACCTTAAATTTATTTAATTCTCTATTTTATTGTCGGAACCACCCCGTTCTCTTTCAGATTTGACTTCGTTACTATTCAAACTGTTAATACCTTCGTAATTCGGATTAGCAGCCCTATTTTTCTCGAAGAATTACGTGGCGCCCTTTTCTTTACTTAATTTTCTTCTATTTTACTACCCCAATTTCTTACTTTTTCGCTCATTTTCGCTAACCTACGACCACGTGTCTACTAGCACTGAACTACTGCGGCCATTGCTCCATTTAATTTCGTTGCGACCCAATTCTTGTCGTAACAAGGGGGTGGCGAATTTGATTTTGGCGAATTTACATTTGGCCAGATTGGAATTGGCGAAGGAGTATTAGGCAAATATCCATTGGCGAAATTCCATTAGGCGTAAGTGGCGTACATGTTCCAAAAGATGAATAATATTGTATTGTTGTATAGTTTCAATTAAGGGTTACAATATTTAAGTTTTGTTTTAGTACTGTTAACAATTATGTGGCATACAGTTGTGTGATAATAAAACTATTTTACAGTAACTTTCGAATTTCACTTGTGTTTGAAGTAACGACGGTTTTACTGAATCTGTAAGTACTTTGGAACACCGTAACTCAGTGAAAAATGATTCGATTAAAGAAAAAAAACCGCTACATTCGTCTTATTGCAGGCTACAACTTCATTTGGAAAAAAAAATTCACTCGTATTTAAAAAAATTGATCGAAGCCATAAAACTTTTGTATGAAACATTTTTTGGAAATTGTCCTTTTCGAGATAATAATAATAATAATACCTTTATTAGTCAACAGGCAAAGCCCTATTACCGAGTAAAACATACAAAAATAAATAGCTATAATGAACATAATAAATATAAACAATAAAATACAATATAATACAATTAATACCAACAACTTAACAATAACACATGCAGAGAACAAAAAACATCAGCCACCTTCCCCTTCAACAATCCTTACAAATTCACACCGAGCCAAATTAAACATATTGTCAATAAGTGTAAAAAAATGTTGTTTAATGTTGACCTATACCTTATAATTGATAGCTATTAATGAAAATTGTAGCCCAACTTATTAAAATGACAAATAGCATCTCTAACTCTTCTATCATGGTCTTTTCTATCCTTTAATTCGTACAAGTATGAGAAACCCTCTTTGTGTGACTCATCATGGAGTACATCTGGAAGTGTTTGAGTTTCGTAGCTGTAAATTAACACGTTCGCCATGAAAAGACCAAGTATTCCATATGTTTTCAGTTCCTGTTGCAGGACTGCATACGGTAATATTTTTTCAGGATCACTTCCTAGTTCCTTTAGGAAAGAACATAAACACCTGTAATACTCTAAGACGAGATCACCAAAATTTTCTATGGTGGATTTATCCCCCGCCGAAAATACGAATGTAACTAAATCTACTGCCGGGGACTCCATTCGTGCGTGTTGCCAGTCCAGCAGAATTGCATCGGAAGGGGTAATAGAAGCGTCCTAAAATTTTAAGATGTTTAGGATATTAATGGACACAATAGCTTACCTCGTGTTTGAATAATAAGTTTAGAATACCGCAATCGATATGGCTAATAACCTTATTCCGAGATGTTGATTGTATTAAATTTTGTACAACTTGCGTTGGATTTTCGGCAAAATAGGAAAACTGGTCATACACCAAGACATCTTTAACTGGATCTAACGCTTTCAATGCGTTTAAGGTACGATGTCCAATGTTAACGGCAAGACCACCGAAATTAAAATCTGCGAAGAAGTGGTTTCGCATATTTTTCTCAAAGCATTCAAAGAGTTCCGGTTTTTGATCACGTATGGCATAAGATAAGGCATGAAGTTTTGCATATTGCTTAACTATTAGGGATACATAAACGTAATCTAATGGTTGTTGGCGATTTTGATGTTTATACCCCAACTGCTTCACATTTTCCAACACTAACATTTCCTCACCATCATCATTTAGTGATTTGTAGAAATGCGGATAGGGTTTGAAGGGATTAAGAATATTCTTTTCTTTTTGGATACGGGTAAACTCGGAAAAAACTGTTGAGTATAAGTATATCTCAATATTGTACATGTTTCTTATAGGAACCATTGAACGTAGTATACCACTTGGCGGTGAACACTTTAAAATGAAATTTGTTACTGGTTGGTCCGTTTTTGTTCTGTCAGTGACATCTGCATTGATTATACTTCCACCCATGTTTTCTCCTTCATCCACGCCGGTGGAAAGCTGTAACGTGTAGTTATCGCTAACAACTTCCTTCAAACATTCTGCGAGCGCCTCCATTTGTTTTTCAGTGAGCCATTGTTTTTCAGACATTGTATTTTAATGTAAGTTTAAGTTGATTGGTGATAAACTTAACCTAAAAAATTCGTATCATTTTTAATAATGCGCTCACTCACCTACCTGTATTAAGAATGTATGAAAATTTTGAACTTTCAACGATTTTATTACTTGCTTATCTGATTCATACATTAACTAAATAATATCGCAATAATCATTTTATTTGTTCAAGGACGAATTTATTAAAAAAAAGTCCATGGCAGTCCAGTAATAATGCAGTAGGTATATGCGTGAGAATTTACATCTAATTTGTGTAAGAGCATGTTGCCTTCACTGTGCACTATAGACCCGTGAGATATTAATCAATGGGAATAATTTAAATTTATGTATGATAATTCTAGCGGCTTTGATTGATATGTTAATGGATAACAATTTAAAAACTTCTATTTAAAACTATTGTCCACATATCAAATGTAATAATTACCTACTCTTTTTTCCCTTTCTCTAGCTGCTGGCTTATTGTAACTTTTCAGAACAATAATTTATTATATGTGGTTTTGTGAATAAAATAAATGAATATGTAGGTAATATTTAAAAAATTTCCCTGGTAGTTTATAGTTTAGGAAATTAATGGTAAAATAATCTTTAACAGCGTTTTGGGGTAGATAATTTTGTTTACTTCTGTGCTTTATTATTTTATATTAGATAGGGTGTAGTATCTCTTAATATTTACTTATTTGATAAAAGGAGTTAACTCGATGAATAAATGAGAATGAGGATTATTTTACACAAGAAAGCACGATGTTATTTTTTGCATTGGTTACCAGAGTAAGTCAGACTTTGTGTTTGATTTCATTTTTTCTAGAAATTCTTTCCATAGGCTGAGCTAGATGACGTATTAAAATAAAAACTTAATATTATTGATTGCAATAATAAGAATCAAAAGTAGGACGAAGTTTATCGTTACAACATTCACCTACAAATATTATTAGGTAAGGTAAGTAAGTAATAAGTATATGGAGAACGGCAGATTAGGTAAACAGAATATTTGATCTTGATCTTGATATTATTAGTACAGAAAATATCAAACCCGACATCTTTAAGTAAAAAAAAAACGAAATACGTACCTTCTTTTCTGAAATTGTGAATTCCTTGTGGAAATGTGCATTGAAGTGCAGTGTGTTATAGAACTATATCTAAGTTCGTACTTATCTGAGGCATTTTGACAGCGCTATTCATATTGATTAAGTGGTAGGTAGCACTACAATCCTTTCTTTTACTACAGAAGATCACTTGCCCCCAACTTTACTCAACAGGCTAACATTAAGTGGTTAACCCGATGGCATACCTTCTAGACTAGATTCCTTGACTCCATTCCGATATAGTATTTGTGGAACATGATGAGAGTAGGGCTTACAAAAAAAGAATTTCGAAAACCGGGATCTCGGACAAAATTGGTGCAGTATTTAACCCTTTCTTTACCATTGCCGTATATATACGCTTTCAAAAAAGTGGCAGGAGTACCACTGCCTTCAAAAATGGCGCATAAGCTCTTCAGCACGTTGCAGAGGACGGTTATTTGAACTATAGAAGAATCAGAAAAAAAATTTAGCTGCTACATTTTTGTAGTTACCAACGAAGAAGTAAATTGTAGACTTGGCAACACAGCTGCAGCTATGTAATACATAAGTGGCTTACATGATGGTAATGTTGACAATCGATGACAGTAACTGATAAAAACATAAGTGTACTTACTTAGATATGGTGATTAAAAGTTTCAAGCATCGTTGCCACATATTTTTTACAAACGACTTGGTACCAAAATATCGAATTTGAAACCTAATATTTCAGGATAATGAGGTGATATGAGCATTTCTTTTTATTACCCACTATGAAAAAATACTTAAATTATTATATGAAATGATGAGAAGTTACAAAATCCGCATGAATTCAAAGTTTGTTGAGGTCTCAATCATTTCTCGGCAAATTAGCGGCTAAGATTTTTTTTTTACTATTTTTCCTACACTTCAATTATTATTCCCTATAACGTACTGAAGAGCTTATGCGCCATTTTTGAATCACCCTGTATATACGACACTCGAGCAAAAATTGATAAAATCCACTGCCGTATATATGCGACTTCAAATAATTTTTTGCAGTGCCTTCTCACCTAACGCCGCATTGATACGTCACTTTTACAAAGTCTGTGGCCCCAATGCCTGATATATACGACTACAGAATTTTTCAAATACACCCGCTGACGCATTAATACGACAGTGCCGCATATATACAGCAATCGTTGTATTTTTGTAGACGTCCAAACATGGGACAAACTTTTGCGGCACTGTTCGAAGAAACAGAAAATTGATGCCTGATTAGTGTAGAAAATTGAAGGAAGATGATTCATCTAGTGCCAGAGAATAAGTTTCGAAGATGTACAGTTTTGCGCCCTACAAGAAAGGCTCAAAAAAGGAAAGAAGTGAATCAAAATAGATGTGCACGGATTGTAATGGAGACCTCTGTGAGCATGCATGTTTCAAGGAACACCACACAAAATTTATATTTTTCATATCAATATGTACGATATTTGACAATAAAAGTGGTTTCTTATCGTTAAAAAGTGTCGCATAGGTATATACGACGCTTGGTTCCCATGGCACTAAAAATTGTGCGGGAATGGTGGCATTTTATAGTAAATAGGCGCGGTAAAGAAAGGGTTAAAACCGTTATTCATACGTAAATACCGGTATTTCGGTGTTAAACTTATTTTATTTTAGTAGGCAATATTTTGGATTAATTATATTTATAATTAGGTAGTGCAAAATATTTTATGCATACAGGGTGGGCCAATAGTGTGTGGATGGAAGATTGTGGGTTTATTAACGAACATTTCGAAAGTTCGTTCCTGGGCTATGGTAAGGTTACAAATCTAAAATATTTTCACTTGAATCGCAAAGTTTATACAGACTACAGAGTGATTTATATCAAAGTTGCATTTTTTTAATGGAACCCCCTGTATATTCCTTGGTCAATTCTAGTGCGACTTTATGTGTCACACATAGTACTTAAAACGAATCGTAATTTCAACATTTACAATTTCAATTGGATTTCTGACTTTGAATAATTCCAATATTTCAACTTTCAAAGTTCTGAGTTTCAATTTTTTATTTCAAATTTCTATTTTGAATACGAAATTTTTGAATTTTATGTCGATTTATTTAATTTACATTTTATATTTAAATACATCTTTGAATAACTTGAATACTTTGAATTTGGAATTTTGAACATTGAATTTCTACGCTATGCGGTTTTTCATTTTTATTTTATAGTTTCAGTAGTAAGAAAAGTCAATACCGGTATCAATACCGGGATTCCGGGATTCACATTGATTGAATACAGAAAACTGGTATTCAAGATTTCTTCCGGTATTGTAAGCGCTAGATGAGAGTCTATCCTTCGGTTTTATTTTATTTAATCTTTCAACCGAAATTGTAGTTATAGCAATGTGAATTTAACAACTTATTCGGTCTTTTAACAAGTGAAATTCACGTTGGCTTAACTACTATAGGGAGGTGATAGGGGGATGGTGTTACGACAAGAATTGAGAATTGTAACACAATTTATAAATAGGTATTGCACCAATAAGCTCAGTTATATGGACGATTGGGCGTGGATTAGTAAGAATGAGAAAAAGTGAGTTGTATCTAGTATAAGCAGGATGAGTAACGAATACTCAATAGAGAAAATGGGCGCCACGCAAGTTCTAAAGGTAATAGCTAAAATTGAGAGTATGAACTGCGAAGATAGTCTCAATTCGGAGATGAGTAACGTAGTAATCTGAAAGAGAAATATGGTAATGGAGCAATAATGAGAATAAAAAGTAATTTGACGAGAATATAATAAAGACTCGGTCAAAATATGTACACAAATAACTATAAAATAAAACAATTGTTCAAAATAAAATAAAACAAATGAATGTAATTGGATAATAATCCACAAAAAAAAGTTGTAGTGACTCACTCAAAGGAGATAATACTAATTGGAGATCCGCTTTACCTTTTCAAGTAGCGTAGCAGTAAACTACTCGTAATGAATTACGTTAGCATGAACAATCAATCTGTCAGAATACGATGCAATCGTAGTAAGCCAAGTAAATAAGTAATAATAATAAAGTACCTGTGTATAATGTTCGGTGGAGATCCCTTTGCAAAGAGTCTGCCGAAGCGGTGTAATCTAAAGAAAGAAAATTAGTACAAATCTGACCAGCAATAATGGTTCGGTCCCAAACTACGAGAATACTTAATTACTCACGAATCACTTGAAGGATCGGATACTGAGCATATATTAGCAAAAGAGTTTGAATTTATCAGCAATTACAAGTTAAGGTAAAAGGGAGTAACTAATACAATTTTACGTACAAGTCAATTAACGCAAACAAAATAATATTTAACTTTAAGTAACAAAAGTATCAACTGAAGAGCAAATTTAGTTAGAATGAGGTATTTACAAAAATGAATGACGTCACAAGAATATTTAAGTTAACTGTAACGCAATTTACTATAACAAATAATTTCGGTAAGGTAAAGTATCCACAAATTAAATTATTTAAAGTTAATGAGTTTAAAGGAAAATAAAGGTAAAGTAATTTATAAGGAAGCAGGAAAGGTAAATGAAGTTTGTGGTCTTCGATGAAGTTGAGAATATGGCGGCGAGTTGTCAATGCAGAAATCGATGTTACCGGCCCAAAAATGGTAGTTGACAGGATCAACCATACGGTAAACGGAAAGCGATACGTTGAACGCTAGGCTATTCGTTGAACGCTAGGACAATTATGAGAAATTAGAGACGAGAAGTTAGGAAAGAATGTAATATTGAAGATAGTAAACGAATAAGTACATACCCAATGAGTTTTAATCACTGACGCCAAGTACACTTGAAAACGATTCTCAGATGCGACACGTAATAATTGTATTAAAACCGTAATTGTATACGTTTGGAAGTGGTAGAAATAAGCAGGTGGTTTCTCCACAACCAATTAGTAGACGAAATTTCACTTATAACCGTTTTATATAACGTAAAATTAAAGAAATTTGTGAAGATTTCTCAGTACATAAATGGAGCGTCTGCACCGTTTGAGAACTCGAAAGGAAGTCTCTTTTACCAGTAAAAGAACTAAAAGGCTTAAGAATTAAAAAGAGATAGCAGAGAGTGAATGACGTTAAAAAGGGAGAGATGAGTAGCACGCCGGAAACGAGGTTCGAGGCTATTACGAGATTATGAAAATATTTCAACCAATTAGAAAATTAAGAATTTATATTAAAAAGTGAAGTGTTGCGCCACCTAGTGGACAACCAGATAGGGTCGATAACATCAATCACAAATAAGTACTAAACCATAGAATATACACATATCATAACAATGGTACGGATTGATTTTTGATTGGGTTTATAGACAACGTGGGCAGTTTAACAAATTATTTTACAAAATCTGGTGAAAATTTTGTTTTATTTAGGAAATTATTATTTTTTACACATTTCTGTAAAGTATGGTTTTAATAAAATTGTATTATTTTATTAGTGTTCTAAATGTACCATTTTACTAAAAACGTCCTTTTGAAATATAAAAAATGCGTTTTGCGATCGCTGACACGCAATGATAAGAAAATGTCTTGAAAAGTAAAAAATATTTGGCTTGATGTTACTTAAAGCCTATTAAAGAAAATTGTACCCCAATGTATGAAAATGACAAATGGTATCTCTAATTCTTCTATCGTAGCTTGTCCTATCTTTTAATTCATACATGTATGAGAAGCCCCCTTCGTGTGACTCATCATGAAGTACGTCAGGAAGTGTTGGGGTTTCGTAGTTGTAAATTAATAAGGTCGCCATAAAAAGACCGACTATTCCATATGTTTTTAGTTCCTCTTGCAGGATTGCATACGATAAAATTTTCTCAGGATCGCTTCCGAGTTCTTTTAGGAAAGAAGATAAACACTTGTAATACTCTAAGACCAAGTCACCAAAATGTTCTATGGTAGATTTGTCTCCCGCGGAAAATACTAATGTGACTAAATCTACCGCCGGGGAGTCCATTCGTGCGTGTTGCCAGTCCAGCAATATTGCATCGGAAAGGGTATTGGAAGCATCCTGAAATGTAAGTGTTTAGCATCTTAAGGAGTACAATCGTTTACCTCATGTTTGAACAAGAAGTTTAGAATACCGCAATCGATATGGCTAATAACTTTATTCCGAGATGTTGAATGTATTAAATTTTGTAGTACTTGCGTTGGATTTTCGGCAAAATAGGAAAATTGGTCATACAACAAGGCATCTTTAACTGGATCTATAGTCCAGTCAAATTGTCAGCTTCTCCATATATCGCCTTACAAATGAAATAAAAAGCAATTTTTTTTTCTGGGGATGTGGGGGGTGGTTTGAAAAGCTTAAATCCAATTTTGCGAATTGATCAAGGTTGCGCTAATTTCTCTGCCCTTAAAAAACCAAAATAATTTTGTTTTTGCAATAACTCGGATTCTTTTCATCAGATTTTAAGTTTTCACGGCTCGTTTTGTAGGTCTTTTCAAGCCCTACAACTTTCTCTTGAGCGACCATAACCTCAAATTAACGCATCTCGAGTTATTGGCGAAAAAAAATTGACCCTTTTCCGTTTTCCTTCTAAAACTCTTTTCAGTCACAAAATAGAAATTTTTGCTTCATGAGAAAGTTGTAGAGCTTGAAAAAATGAACAAAATCGCCGTCTTCAAATTTTAGATTCGTCAAAAATTAAGACAGAAGGGAGCGTCCGAAGTTGCGCACTCGATTCTGTCGCGCATCGAGCGCGGCGGGACACGGCTGCACGCGTTCTGAAAACTGTTCGTTTTTTGCTTCTGTCTCTTTTCTGATAAATGCTATCGAATAATGACTAATATGAAACATGTACAGGATGAAAATACCTACCTTTAGCCGCAAATTACATTAAAATTAATTGAAAATTGAACACAGTAATGAGCTTAAGTCATATGATCGCTTGAAATAGTCATTTTAACTTAACAAATACATTTTCTGGCAGTATGTAACTGCATTTTCTTGCATTTTAAATATGTAAATTATATAATAAATAATGCTACACAATATATGCAATATTTAATGCTGCCTGTAGCAATAAAATTATATTCATTATAGAAATGTGAAGTATAACTCGTAATTTCCGAATTAATAATCAATGTTGAGGAATGAAAGTTACAATTTAAAAATTACAATGAAATTAAAAAGTTGAATTAAGAGTCATAATATTTAATCTTTAACTTAATGTTTAACTTATTTTTTATCAGAACGTTACAATAAAAGTTTATAAAAATTTAGATTAAAAGTTAAGTTAAAATTTAACTCGATGGTTAATTAAAATTGAAAATTAAGGTAAAAGATTCATTCAAAAATAGTAGTTTACGTAACAAGTCCCGAAAGTGACCTTTTACTGGATAAGTAGGCAAATTACAGGACGAGCCGCAGGCGAGTCCTGCAAGCCTGCGAGTCCAGTAAAAGCACTTTTGGGACGTATTACGTACAATATTTTTTTTAAAATCTGCCAGAAACGGGAAGAACAATTGACCATTCTAGGCCGGAAAGTAAAAAATGAGTCCGGTAAAGTAAAAATGAGTCCGGTAAAACTTTTACCGGACTATTGTAACGTTGTGATAAAAAATAAGTTAAACATTAAGTTAAAGATTAAATATTATGACTCTTAATTCAACTTTTTAACTTCATTGTAATTTTTAAATTGTAACTTTCATTCCTCAACATTGATTATTTATATTCGGAAATTACGAATTATACTTTAATGAATATAATTTCATTGCTACAGGCAGCATTAAATATTGCATATCAATTGTGTAGCATTATTTATTATATAATTTACATATTTAAAATGCAAGAAAATGCAGTTACATACTGCCAGAAAATGTATTTGTTAAGTTAAAATGACTATTTCAAGCGATCATATGACTTAAGCTCATTACTGTGTTCAATTTTCAATTAATTTTAATGTAATTTGCGGCTAAAGGTAGGTATTTTCATCCTGTACATGCTTCATATTAGTCATTATTCGATAACATTTATCAGAAAAGAGGCAGAAGCAAAAAACGAACAGTTTTCAGAACGCGTGCTGCCGCGTCCCGCTGCGCTCGATGCGCGACAGAATCGAGTGCGCAACTTCGGACGCTCCCTTCTGTCTTAATTTTTGACGAATCTAAAATTTGAAGACGGCGATTTTGTTCATTTTTTCAAGCTCTACAACTTTCTCATGAAGCAAAAATTTCTATTTTGTGACTGAAAAGAGTTTTAGAAGGAAAACGGAAAAGGGTCAATTTTTTTTCGCCTTTTTTCGCTAATAACTCGAGATGCGTTAATTTTAGGTTATGGTCGCTCAAAAGAAAGTTGTAGGGCTTGAAAAGACCTACAAAATGAGCCGTGAAAACTTAAAATCTGATGAAAAGAATCCGAGTTATTGCAAAAACAAAATTATTTTGGTTTTTTAAGGGCAGAGAAATTAGCGCAACCTTGATCAATTCGCAAAATTGGATTTAAGCTTTTCAGACCACCCCCTACACCCCAGAAAAAAAAATTGCTTTTTATTTCATTTGTAAGGCAAAATGACAATTTGATTGGACTACTAGCGCTTTCAATGCGTTTAAGGTGCGATGTCTATTGATAACGACAAGGCCACCGAAATTAAAATCTACGAAGAGATGGTTCCGCATATTTTTTTCAAAGCTTTCAAAAAGTTCAGGTTTTTGATCACGTATAGCGTAAGACAAGGCATGCAGTTTTGCATATTGCTTAACAATTAAGGATACATAAACATAATCTAATGGTTGTTGGCGACATCGATGTTTATACCCCAACATCTTTCATTTTCCAACACTAACATTTCCTCACCATCATCATTTAATGATTTGTAGAAATCTGGATAGGGTTTAAAGAGATTAAGAATATTCTTTTCGTTTTGGATACGAGTAAACTCGGGAAATACTGTTGAGTATAGGTATATCTCAATCATGTAGATGTTTCTTACAGGAATCATTGAACGTAGTATAGCACTTGGAGGGGAACACTTTAAAATGAAATTTGTTACTGGTTCGTCCGTTTTTGTTCTGTCAGTGACATCTGCCATGATTATACTTCCACCCATGTTTTCTCCTTCATCCACGCCGGTGAAAAACTGTAACGTGTAATTAACGCTAACAATTTCTTTCAGACATTCTTCGAACGCCCACATTTGTTTTTCTGTGAGAAATTGTTGTTTAGACATCGTATGTTAACTGTAAGCTTAAAGGGGTTGGTGATAGTGATAAACTTAAACCAAAATACTCTTTGCTTAAACTATAAAATTAACTACACTATTGCTCGCACTCACCTAATGTATGAAACTCTTGAAGTTTCAACGATTATTACTTGCTTATCCGATTGATAAAGTTTAAATAGAACAGATTCTTTCAATGTATACTTACTGTACAGTGTACACCCGTGAATTTAATTACAAAGAGTGTAATCAATTATTTGCGTCCTTGACACTTTTATGTCAGTGTACACACGCAAAAAGGTTCTGAAAATATTGTGTCACTGAGGCGTATATGTTAATGATTGTGTACATGAAATTCATGTAACTTGGCCATTTGCTTGCTAGGTCTGGGTGCACTATTTCTTATGTAAAATTTCTGTTTTTATTTCATTTTTTTTGCCCCAATGTTGGTTTCATCTCGTATTTCACACGAAATGAATATATCGAAAAGAAATTTTATTAATATCTTTATGCCGCTTCTACCCTTATCAGCCCAAACCACGTGATTACTAATTCGTAAATATGCCGAAAAGATAGCTAAAGTATTAGTTTTCTGTAAAGCTTTAGTCAATATTGACGCCGAGGTGACCTAGGGATTTAATTGACAAGGAACTGTGTTTCACGTGCGGTAGGTACTGTATGGATGAGCTAAGGATTACGTTAATTGCTTACAACCTGAATATGCCTGTTGCAATAAGGACAAGTAGTCAGGGAACAACGTTTATCCTTTATTATGAAAGGACTCTCGCTTAGGTATGAAAATTGTGACAAATGGAGATCAATTAAAACATACTTTTATTAATTCTAAATGAATTAATCAAAAAACTTTATTCCGAAGATACGGTCGGCGCTTGTCGGAATGTGTCGATTTTTCTTCAAACCCCTATTCTGCCGTCATAAAGAAACACGGTTCACTCCCAATACATTAAACGTACCGTGGTTCAATACTGCAGAGCAGCTCTGCTGTCATTAGAGATTCTGATAATTTTATTCTTTATGCTGTGCATAAGAATTGTTTTTGCACTTAGCGTTATGCCTGCTAGTTCTGCCTGAAAGACAGTCGAGATTTTGCCTAGTGGTTGGCTGATATGGAAGTTCAGTTCTTGGGAATAAATACCTGTGCCTATTCCTTCCATTATTTTAGATCCATCCGTGAATATGGATATGTCTGGTTGGGATGCCTGAAAGACAGTCGAGATTTTGCCTAGTGGTTGGCTGATATGGAAGTTCCGTTCTTGGGAATAAATACCTGTGCCTATTCCTTCCATTATTTTAGATCCATCCGTGAATATGGATATGTCTGGTTGGGATGCCTCGCCCAGAATTGGAGAGTGACCCACCTCAGTGCCTTTTCTGTTCAACAACCCTTTATTACTCAGACGCAAGGCTGCCAGTGTGGCCTGCTCTCTCACGTGGAGATCCAGTGGAGGCAGACCCAGTATGGCTTCCATGACGGCTGTAGGGGTTGTTCGTATTGCGCCCGTGCACGCAAGGCACGCTAGTCTTTGCACATGGTTGAAAGTAATGAAAGTGCTTTGGTTGTGGATAGTCTGGTTCTAGGCCACCGACAATTGCTCCATAACAGAACATGGGTCTTATCACGGCGGTGTACAACCACAGGATAGCCTTTGGGGATGGGCCCCAAAGTCTTCCGATTGCGCGGCAACATTTCCAGAACGCCCTGTTTGCTTTCTCCGCTTTAAGCTGGATGTGCTTGCTCCAGTTCAGTTTATTTTCAAGTGTAATACCTAGATACTTCACTGACTCTGAAAACTGGAGGTGTTTTCGGGAGAGTAGAGGAGCTCGAAGGCCCTCTATCTTCCTTTTCCTTGTGAAGAGAACTACCTCCGTTTTTGTCCGGATTATGGACAGGGAGTGTTCTTTGCACCATTCTCCGGTTACTCTGAGAGCTGATTGCATCAGACTGCAAACAGTAGCCACAAATTTACCGGTTATTAGCAGCCACATCACGTTCAATTGATAAAATTGCTAAATTACTTAAAAAGATGTTCTTCAATTTTGGCGCCCTCAACCTTTAGGACGCCCGGAGCGACTACCTCGTTCACTCCCCCCCCCCCCCCTTAGTACGCCACTGATGGTGGAAGGTGGAATGAATAGTTATTTGATTGAGTTTATAAAAAACGGGGGTAGTTTAACAAATTATTTTATAAAATCTGGTGAAAATTCTGTTTTATTTAGGAAGTTATTATTTTTCTATAAGGAATTTTAAAAAGTTTGTATAATTTTATTAGTGCTGTATTTTCTGTCACCAACGCAACCATCTGAAATATAACAAATGCGTTTTGCGGTCGTTAACACGCATTGATAAGAAAATGTCTTTAAAAGTAAACAATATTTCGCTTGATGTTATTTAAAGTCTTATAATTGGTGCCTCTCTATTAATGAAAATTGTACCCCAAATTATGAAAATGCCAAATGGCATCTCTAATTCTTCTGTCAAAGCTTGTCCTATCTTTTAATTCATACATGAAAATTTTATTGTTATTTGGTGGTTTTCCGTTTTTAAAAAACTTAATTACAATAATTTTATTTTCAATTACCTTTTCTAAGGTACAAACTAATACTAAACTAATCTAACGCTTTATCGCGTAACCTGCTGTAAACGCTGATCTGTTAAATTTAATACATCCGCTGTCGTTGAACTTGATTTCTAATATTTCTTGCTACTTCTGAAATATTACTCCTCCATGCCCAGTGGGAAGACTGTCCTCAGGATTCTGGGATGCTGTGCTTTCACTTTTTCGGCACAACACTTCACTTAACTTCACTTTTACCTTATCTTTAGTTTTATACAATCCAAAAATACCTAAAATTATTATTACAGCCATTATTACATAATGCGAAAACTGATATTGAACCGGTATTTCTTGCGAATACATTAGTTCGTCTCGCTTAAGCTGTCCTTTAATTTTCTCATCTAAACTAATTTGGGTGAATTCAAAAGGTTTATCATTTATCACAACGTTTTCGAATTTAATTCCAGTTAACTTTGGTAAGTTCAATTCTTTGTATATGCCATTTTCGTTATTGCTATACACCTGATTCTCGAATTCTATTGAACATTTTGGCGGTAACTTGATAAGAGAATTTTTGTTTATTTCAATGGTACCTTTTGTTTTGCATTGGTACTTTAACAAATATTTCCTATCAGTAATTAACAAATAATTTGCATCATTCAATGCTTGAAATTGCGTTTTCACCTGATCTACCTTAACTATGGTACAGTTTTCAATATTATTTTGCAAGAGGTTATTAATGCAGTAATTTTTACCTTTTACATTTACGTTTTCCCTAATTAGATACTTATTTTCTACACACAGATAGTCTGATACACACACTAAATTGTTGTAGGACCATGCCAAATACTCACACTGTTCAAGGACGTAAGTGTTACTATACGGAACTTTTACAATTTTGAATAAAGTTGAATTATTATCATCCACTATTGGAAATTCTATTGATATGATAATTCTTTCTATATCTAGTCCAATTTTTACTGAAAGTATTGAATAATAGTAATGATCGTTGTCCAGATGTAAAACTTTCTTTGGATACAATTTTTTGAAGTGATCTAAGTGGATTTGCATTTGCGAATAAGGTAATAGGAAGGGATGTAATTGGTGTCTGAAACCCAAAATAATGGCTTGCTGCAATTCGTTAATAAAGTTTTTTACTTCGCTAATGTTATTTTCCAGAATAAAGAGAGTTTCTAGAATTACAATATATTGATGAAAAAATGTCATTTGATTATCTAAAGTGTTTAAATGTTTTTGTATTAGCTGAATATTACTGTTCGTATTGTTTACTAAAGCTTCCATTTGGCTAAACATATTTTGTAATAGAGTAGTTTTATAATTTAGGTTCCTTATTACCTCGTCTTGATTGTTTTTTAATGACTTAATTGCCTGATAAATATTTTGCTTTTCATCGTCGTCCATTATACCAAAAAGCCAGTTTGCTGCTTTACCTATGAAGTTGAAAGGGGACCGTTTCTCGCGGTGGGTGGTTATGAAATTTTGACTTTTAATGTTGACATCTTCAATTTGTTTCCTTGCCTGAGTTAATAATTTAATAATGTTCACGTCGTGTTCCGAGGAATTTTGTTTGGATTTGACTTCTTTGAATTTATCCGAAATTAGAGTGTGTTGTTCACTTAGGTTTGCGATTAAGGTGTGTATATTCTTACGTTCTACAATAAAAACTAACTTATGATTGAATAGGTGGTTAAATGATTTCCCTAATTCTATTGGTACTAAATAATTTTCTATTTCCTTAACTTGTATTTCCTCGTCCGCTGCAGCTAGGACCAGGATCGTAAATATTAGTGTCTTCATCCTGCAACAACATATTCTTTTTAGTTCGCTTTACTAAATCTCGCTTTAATTTGGTAATTTTGTTCCTTTTATTTTTGAAAGTGACTGTTTTATCGGTCACGTTATGTAATTTCACTTTCTCTGCATAGGGGTTGAGTTTATTCCTTTGCGGATTTCTTCTCGCGTACACTACTTGATCTGGTACATTTTCTTCTATAATATTTTCCGGTTGTCGTTGTTGGACCTTTTCTTTACTCTTAATTATGTTTTCTTTTACCTGTTGGTTAATAATCTCCATAGTTTTATTCCTTTCATTTACGTAATCTTCCGTTAATTTATTAATCGTTTGGTCGAATGGTAGAATGTTTCTATCGTTTCCATTAACTATTTGGAAAGGTGTGAATTTGGTTGTTGTGTGGATACTATTATTGTATGATATTACTGACATCCGTAGTTGTGTTTCGAATGGTAATTTAGATTTTTCGACGTTCGATACTCTTAATGATTCAATCAAGGTCGAGTTAAATCTTTCCACGATTCCGTTTGATTTCGAGTTTTCCGTGCAAGTTTTGTGATGTTGGATTTTATGAGTCTTTAGAAATTCTGATATCAAATTACTACAAAAGGATGGGTCATTATCGGTTATCAATTTAGAGAAAATGCCGTGATGCGACATGTATAAGGTTAAATGTTCCAAAATGGTTTTAGAGTTTCTGTCCGGAATAAGATATGCTTGCGCATATTTTGAAAATGCGTCCACTATTGTTAATATTGCTTTTCCATTTATAAATAATAAGTCAGAATGTATCACCTGGAATGGTTTGTCTGGTGTTGGTGTTAATGCGATTGGTAATTTTTGTGGGTTACGATCGATCTTGGATAAGTTACATACTTCGCAATTGTTGATATACGTTGTTACGTCTGTTTCCATGTTTGGCCAATAATATAATTGCTTCAATGATTTGTATGTTTCATTAATTCCTCTGTGTCTTGATTTGCCTGTGTGATAATACTCCATAAATTTTGTCCGATCATTTTGATCTTCGACGTCCTCTAAAAGTTTGTTAGTAATGCATAATTTGATGGTGTTGTTGAAATTTTCTCTTATTATTCTTAAGATATCTCTTTCGATGTTACGGTTTTTAAAATAGATACTAATGTTGGTATTTGGTTTAATTACCTCCTTTAATGTGTTTACAATTTCGTTGTCATTCGATCCGTAGGGTAGATTGCAATAAATTCGTTTTTTCAGATTCTCAAATAGGTTTATATGTTTAATTATAGTTTCTGTACTACTTTTGTGGGTGTCAAATATAATCTGGTTTTTTGATATATTTAATGGTGCTTCCCTGTACGGGATGTCGACCTGCACTTCTCCTCTTGATGTATGAACTGTTTGATTGTCGTCTTCCTGTTCGGGTGTTTCTAAATTTTTAAGTATTTCATCTAACTCTTCAATGTCGGCCTGAGTTGGTCCGTCCGTGTTTACTAGTAAGGTTTCCAAATCTACGTTGTTGATATAGGCTTCCTTCGGTGGTCTTGATAGGGCGTCTGCCACATGGTTCTCCTTTCCTTTCCTATATTTTATTTCGTAATTATATTCCATTAATCTGAGTTTCCATCTTGTTAATTTTGAGTTGGCATCTTTTAAAGAAAATAACCATGTAAGAGGTTTATGGTCCGTTTCGATGGTAAATTTATTTCCATAAAGATAGGGGCGGAAATGTTTGGTTGC
This sequence comes from Pyrocoelia pectoralis, assembly GCA_036250285.1. Classification (NCBI taxonomy): domain Eukaryota; kingdom Metazoa; phylum Arthropoda; class Insecta; order Coleoptera; family Lampyridae; genus Pyrocoelia; species Pyrocoelia pectoralis. Next base: position 37,701,963 of record CM070076.1, on the reverse strand, counting down.
CCACACAATTGCTAATAGCTCCTTCTCTGTTGTACTATAATTCTTTTCGCTATCGTTTAGAGTTCTCGATGCATAAGACACGGGGTGATTTTCCTGTGTTAAAACAGCATCTACCGCTTCATTCGAGGCGTCCGTTGTCACTGTAAATTCTTTAGTCATATCTGGATATTTTAAAACTGGGTCATTTGTTAAAAGTGTCTTGCATTTCTCCACACACTGAATAAAATCCTCATTAACCTTGACTTCGGTATTTTTCTTTAGCATTCTTGTAAGAGGTCTTGTGATTTTCGCAAAGTCCCTAATAAATTTCCGGTAGTACCCTACAAGTCCAAGAAATCCTTTAATTTCCTTGGGGTTACGTGGTATCGGATAATTTTTAATTGCTTCTATTTTCTTGGGGTTAGGTCTAATTCCGTCCTTGGTAATTATGTGTCCTAAAAATTCGGTTTCGCGTTTACAAAATTCGCATTTGTCGAGTTGTAGTTTAAGATTATGCAATTGTAGTTTTTGAAATACTCTTTCAAGAGATTTTCGATGTTCTTCTAAATTTGGTGAAAAAATTATGATGTCGTCCAAATAAACCAAACAATGCGTATTTATTAATTCTTTTAGTACATTGTTCATCATGCGTTGAAATGTCGCTGGTGCGTTTTTGAGTCCAAACGGCATCCTATTGAATTCAAAGTGTCCTACTTCCGTATTAAATGCGGTCTTCTGTTTCGATTGCTCCTCCATCTCGATCTGGTGGTATCCAGATGCTAGATCTAATACGCTAAAATATTGCGCTCTTCCTAATTTGTCTAAAATGTCTTCTATGTTGGGTATGGGATATCTGTCGTCAATGGTTTTGGTATTTAATTGTCTATAGTCGATGACCATTCTGGTTTTTTGTTTTCCAGATGCATCTTCTTTCTTCTTCACCAAGTGTACTGGGAATCCCCATGGTGATATGCTGGGTCGAATAATTCCGTTTTCTAGCATTTCTTCTACGTGTTCCTTAATTTTTTCTTTGTTAGTGAATGGTGTTCGGTATGCTCTTAAAAATATCGGTTCTTCATCTTTCGTACTTATTCTATGTTTCGTCAAATTTGTCACTGTTAATTTATCTTCAGATGTTTTAAAAATGTTCATATATTTCCTGCATGTCTTTATAATCATCCTTCTTTCTTCTGAATTCATGTGGTCCATCCTGATAAGATTGTTTAAATTTTTCAAACCTTCGTCATTCGTCAAACAAAATGGTTCTACGTTTCCTGGGTCAATTTGTTCTTCCTGTAAATCTCCTATTTCTATTTGTTTTTCTAAATCGGATTCGTTTTCTAAAACTATGTTAATGTTACCGTTGAATACCTTATACAATCCTTCCTCTATTTTTACTTCGTTGATTCTTTGTTCATTTACGAAAATGTCTTGATCCGGTTTCGGGTATGTCAAACAATGAACTTGTTTAATTCGGGGTTGTATCTTGATTATGGTTGGTTTTTTATAATGCAAAGAGAAGTTGTTACCATCACTTCTAGTTAACAAATTGTTTTGTAAATCGATATTGAATTTTAATTTTTTTAAATCGCGTATTCCGATAAGGGCATCAAAAAATTCGTGAAAATTTAAAACGATAAACTTAAAATTGCCGGTTGCCTTAAATTCATCGAAACAAGGTATACTTGCTAAAGTTTTCATCGTACTCGTTCCGTTTGCCGTATTTAATTTTATGTTTATAGGTTGTGTCGAATTTGGATAAAATTTGGATATGATTCGGGGGTCTATAATATTAATTTCGCTACCTGTATCGATCAATATTTTTAACGGGGGGTTAGTTAATTTAATGTATGGTAAACTTTCCGTCATATTAATTCGGTCATTGAGGTAACTTCGAAAAAATTTACATCAGATTCGGTGATGTCGTTTTGTGCGTTATGCTCTACATTTTCGGATACGTGATGGGAATTTTCTTCGTCAGATTGATCTGGGTTGAAATTAATGGGTGCATAATATTGGTTGGTTTCTTCGTCAAATATAATTGACTCGGGGTTAGTTTCTTGAAAATAATTTCTCATGCTTGAAATACCTGACATTGGGGTTGGTTTAGGAAGATTAAGATTTTGGTTGGGACGAAAAACATTCGAAGTTGGTTTATTAAAATTTCTAGATTGAAACTGGTTTGGGTTAAAGCTGGTTTGGTGATTTTGATTATTCGTGAACCTAATATTTTGTTGAATTGGTTTCTGAAAGTTTTTGTGTAGTGTTGGTTGGGTGTCAAAAGAATTTCTCTGAAATGGGTTAAATTGCGGTTGACGTGAGAATGGTTTTGCATTCATCAAATTGGTACTTTGTCCTGCTCTTTGTGCAAAATTTAATTCATCTTGGGCTAATGTAATTGCTTGTTCTAAGGTTGAAGGTTTTCCTGCACGAATTTGCATGGCTATTCGATAAGGAATTGTTACTAAAAATCTATCTAATGCGTTAGCGATTAAAATTTCTTGCCTAACTGTCTTATTCGATACTTGCGATAAATTTAATTTCCCTATTAATTTTCCTAACGAGGCTCTAATTCGATTTCCGTATTCTACTAATGATTCATTTTTGTTCATTTTCATATTATTGAATTCAACCGTTAATTGTTCCAAATTTCTCGTGTCTGAAAAGTGTTCAACTATTGCTTGCTTTATTTGCATCCAGCTAATTAAATCATCGCGTGGTGATAAAATTTCTGTTGCCTTGCCTCTAAATTTTGAAAATATTGCGGCTCTTATTACTGTCTGTATTTCTGGTATAAATTGGTAACGCGAATGAACATTATCACACGCCATGCAGAAGGCATTTATTTGAGTTTCATTACCGTCGAATAACGGAATGGTATCTAATTCTATCTTGAAAAGTTGATAATTTATGGTTGCGTTTACTGATTGTTCTGGATTCTTAGCCATGGCTCTATTTATTGATAACGATTCTAGTGCGTTCACTAAATCGTCCAGTTTACTTATTACTACTAATTTTTGCAAGTGCAAATTTCCAATTAGTGGAAGATATTACAAAAAAATATTCAAGGAAGTTCCTTATGCGTTTTAATAAACAATGTGAGTATTAGCTCCTACCTTGCGTGTTGTTTTGGTCTGCGGGGGCTATCTTCGACCGATGCTGCGATGCACCTTACGGTGGTCACTTGGACTGCCTTTTCCCTCGTACTAGCAGATCTTCTTGTCAATATTGACTATCCAATTAGTGGATTTCGCTGGTATCCTTTTTAGGTCACTTTTTCACTAAGGAATTAAAATTCGCCGGCCCGTACTGATTTTCGATAAACCGTTTTTTGTACACTTCGACCGTGTTACTTTGCTATCCTACCGACTGCGCCAATTTTATTGTTATTTGGTGGTTTTCCGTTTTTAAAAAACTTAATTACAATAATTTTATTTTCAATTACCTTTTCTAAGGTACAAACTAATACTAAACTAATCTAACGCTTTATCGCGTAACCTGCTGTAAACGCTGATCTGTTAAATTTAATACATCCGCTGTCGTTGAACTTGATTTCTAATATTTCTTGCTACTTCTGAAATATTACTTGAATGAGAAGCCCTCTTTGTGTGACTCATCATGGAGTACATCTGGCAGTGTTGGTGTTTCGTAGCTGTAAATTAACACGTTCGCCATGAAAAGGCCAAGTATTCCATATGTTTTTAGTTCCTCTTGCAGGACTGCATACGGTAATATTTTTTCAGGATCACTTCCGAGTTCCTTTAGAAAAGAAGATAAACACGTGTAATACTCTAAGACCAGGTCATTAAAATGTTCAATGGTGGATTTATCTCCCGCGGAAAATACGAATGTAACTAAATCTACTGCCGGGGAGTCCATTCGTGCGTGTTGCCAGTCTAGCAGTATTGTATCGGAAGGGGTATTGGAAGCATCCTGAAATGTAAGTATTTAGCATCTTAGTGAGCACAATCGCTTACCTCATGTTTGAACAAGATGTTTGGAATACCGCAATCGATATGGCTAATAACTTTATTCCGAGATGTTGATTGTATTAAATTTTTTAATACTTGTGTTGGATTTTCTGCAAAGTAGGAAAACTGGTCATACAACAAGTCATCTTTAACTGGATCTAACACCTTCCAAGCGTTTATGGTACGTTGATTAATCATCTCGGCAAGACCACCGAAACTAAAATTTCCGAACAAATGGTTCCGCATGTTTTTTTCAAAGCTTTCAAATAGTTTTGGTTTTTGATTACGTATCGCGTAAGACAAGGCGTGAAGTTTCGCATATTGCTTAATTATTGACAATATATGGTCATAATCCAAGGGTTGTTGACGATCTCGATGTTTATACCCCAACATCTTTACATTTTGCAACACCAACATTTCCTCACCATCATCAGTTAATGATTTGTAGAATCGAGGATAGGATGTAAACGGGTTAAGAATATTCTTTTCCTTCTGAATTCTGGTAAACTCGGGAAACACTGTTGAGTATATGTATATCTCAATATTGTATAATTCTTTTACAGGAACCATAGAACGTAATATTTTACTTGGAGGGGAACATTTTAAAATAAAATTCGTTAATGATTTCTCCGTTTTTGTTCTGTCTATGGCATCGGCTTTGATTATACATCCACCCATGTTTTCGTCTCCATCCACGCCGGGGGAAAACCGTAACGTGTAGTTACCTATACCGACTTCTTTTAAACATTCTTCGACCGCTTCCATTTGTTTTTTTGTGAGCCATTGTTGTTCAGACATCGTAATTAAATTGTAAGGTTAAATGGGATAGACCTAAAAAATTAGTAGGTACCACTTTCACTATTGCGCACACACACCTAATTGCTGTAAGAATACCCTTGACTTTAAATGTATCATTTGTTTACTTTATTGATACACTGAATACGTAATATCTTACTGATTAATTTTTTAGTTATCAATTAAGGAGTTGTTAAAAATATCTTTTTAAGTGATGTAATAAGGGATTCTGTGGCACCACTTGTCTGAGTGTGTGGACCATGGACCTGTGCAAAATGTATTCATTTGTTGTATTTGTACTTTGGGCACAGTGTACAAAGCGCAAGGTTGCCAAATGTGTCATTGAGGTCAATACTTGATTTACACTTCGGTTTCGACTAAAGAAAGCTTTAAGTGTTGTTTAGGTCTGCTATGGAAATAGAAGCACTGTTTTGCATTTCTAATTTCGTGCCGTTAGCTTCCAGAACGGCCAAAGTAGCATTTGCAAGGTTTATCTTCGATAGGAAGGTTATCATGATCACTACGAACCTTCATAGCGAAATACTTACGTCCCTATCAAAGAATTAGGTTCTTGATAGTGTAGCAAACTATGATCAGAAGTCAGCGAAAATTGTTCATGCACTTGAAGCAGAGCCAGTACAATAGCAGATGGTGCAACACAACTAAATTCATAAAATCCGACAAAATTAGAAAGCAGTATGAAACAAAAACGTACCAGGACTGTACAATTATGATAAAATTTATATGTATATTATATTAGGTATAGTAAATAATGTACCTATATTAATATAAGTAATGTGATTAATTAACAGTAGCATTTCTGGAACTGCTTTGAATGTAACTAAATCTACTACCAGGGCTCCCTACGTGCATGTTGCCAATCCAGTATAATGACATCAATCATCAATCATATCGATTGCGGCATTCGCAAACTTTCATTTAAATATGAGGTAAGTAAAGCATAATAAATTAAGTGGACTTAAACAATTCCTTTTCATCTAAACACAACCTTAAGAATTTGTTGGTCCACACTAAAGATAAAATCGATGACTTGGATAAGTGTGGTGTTGATAAGCTCTCTTGTGGCACTTGTGGTGCTTCATATGTTGGCCAAACAGGGAGGAAATTCAAAACCAGAATTTATGAACATTATTCTTCCATTAAACTGAACAATATCTTTACTAAGTCTTCATTCGCTAACCACATCTTAGAAAGTGGCCACTCGTTTGATTCTAAGTCATATTATGAGTATTATGACATCTTACACATTTGCAACAAAAGCACGAGGCTTGACCTTCTTGAAACTAAAAAGATCAGTACTAACTTCAATCATAACCCCTCCTTTTATCTCTCAACGAAATTCTTAATATTAATAAAAATTAACTCATCCTCTAACTTTCAAATCCACACCTGTATTTTACTTTCCCTCGTATATTGTCCTCCTGGTTGTACTCTGTATCTTGAACTTGTAGTTGGCTTCCACTTTGCCTGACCTTCAGCCGTTTATATTAATTTCAATTTTCTAGTCCAACCCTTGGACGCATTCATTTTGATTGTGTTCCAGGTGGTTTCATTTTGTCTAGTTTATGTGGGTTTAACCCTCTTTGTTTCCCATAAGTATTGGTTTTTCCATTGATATTTCTAACCTTATTTTTGCAACTTGGTTACCCCCTCCCCTCTATTCTACCTTTGCAGTTTAAGTAATTTTCAACTTTTTAATATGAAGCTTGTAAGTGGGTGTTTTAATGATTTTTGGTTGCTGATTGTTTGTTTTCAGTGATGCCGACTTTTTATCATTTTCAACATGTAATTTCACTCGCACTCCATTACTTCATCTACGTACTTTAATTTTATATAACGATTAAGTATTTTACAAATGTTAGTTTATTAAACGATCTCGTTTTTAGCACCTGATGATGACTCATTAGAGTCGAAACATGTCGTGTAATGTATCAGCTTGTCTAACGATCAATTATTCAACTTGTAATGTACCCCCCTATCCCTACAAATAAATTAAAATTACGAAGAAGCTAACTTCACCCATTACGTTAATAAACTCAAAAGGAGCGGGAATACCTAAACATGGCCGACAAAATTTAAACTTTCCCTCCAAAACACAGTAACCCCCAAATAACATAAGCTCGTGATCGTCTGGCAGGCCCTCTATCGTGTAATAGGTACGGATACACTGGTCGTGAACTAATCGGGAAGGAGAATCAAAACTACCATTAACTGTACCAAAATAATTCATTTATTGACAGTTACTCGACGATTCGGAGGAGAAAGTGCGAACACTAAAAAAACTCTTCCTTTGACATAATTACATACATGACATCAAATCAAATACAAAATTATAGCACCAAGACTGTTAAATAATATCAAGACAAAACATTTATAATTTCATGGTTGATACGCATTTTTAAATACTTTATGCAGCAATTGTAAATAGTACAATAAATAATCAAATTAAACAAAGAAATCAAATCAAATACATTGCATATCAAAATAAAAGGGTCGCGAGTTTAAAAAGATAGAAATGTACAAGTTACAAAAAGGGTTCAACTTCAGCTAAAAATACACAAAGGACACAATTAGTCACCGTAATCTGGAAGACAATAGGTCTCTCTCTTTGTACAACAACCAAAAGGAAAACAAAGGCGCATCAAGGAGGACACCTGGCATTTCCCACTAATTAACTCGCATACATTACTTATCAAACATAGGCTCTAAAACGTAAGAAAGATTAATGTAAATGCCCCCCCCCCCCATGGATATCTGGCCCCTTGTGCGGGGAGTTACGCAGACTAAAGTTGTAGTTCAGCTCTCCAGACGGTGATCAACCAATCACAAATTTAGGGGCTCGAAACTGTCTCCAACTAAGCGTGGGGCAAAAACATGACTACCACGGGACAAAATATTAAAATGCAATCTTAATAATAGTTAACATGATTAGTTTTCACCGTATGCAAAGCCTTCGAGGCCGAAATGGTTAGTTAGATACACAGCAGTTCAGAATCAGACTCGGTTAATTGTTGGTAATGCCGGGGTTCGATTTCATAATGAAATTAAAGTTAGCAGTACAATCGACAGACCCACGTCTAGCAAGCTACAGGGCTATCAATTACAATCATATTTACCAGTACAACACCTTTACAGATACCCAAATATGAAGATATCAAAATAGTTAAATAATAATTGCAATAAAATTATTAGAATAACGAGTTATTACCTGAATTAAACACACTTGTTGATACACAAAGAAACTACAAATTCAAATTTACACGATGTTAACAAGAATTGTGCACGTTCAAGCAAAATAAAGAATAAAAGATCCTTTCAAAAGCTCCCTCCAGCTGTTTTATATATACAGACTAATATGAAGTATGCTACGTTAGAGTATCATAGACATTGCCACAGAGTACGATCTTCTTGGGGTATGACGTTGCCCTCATTGTGGTACTGTGTTGCAAGTTGCCGACTTCAGTAGCTGTATCCAAAAAGTGGGACATCTCAAACTTAACGTCAACTTTTAACTTTTAGTCTATTTTTCAATTTAACGTCAACTTTTAACTTATTCCATGTTATTCTTAATTCAAATTAGGAAAAAAGAAAAATCATGAGGAAGGTTGTGTGAATTATTTACCATTGGCGTCTCCATCCTTGATGGCAACATACACGTTCCGACTCTCCAGCAATTGATTTGATTAACTTTTTTATCCTCAGGTAAAAGGACTAGAAAACGTTACTAATTTTAGAATATCAGATGCCTGTCTTCGTTTTTGTCTGCAAAACGAATTAAAGGTGTATGCAATTATGGGTTTTTATGCGGCTCTTTTACGATTATTCAACGATGGAGCAAAAGCTTCCTAATGTGCGGAATTAATAGGTCTTCTTCACAGTAGAACAAACTGTGGGAGCCTGGAGTCAAATCAACCAATCATCGTCTTCGGCGCCCTACCAAAGAAGCATGTTCTCACTTTTGAGGATCTTCACACAAATTGGAGCTCGTCTCAGTTCACACCAAACTCGTCCTCTCACTTATGCACTCAATGCATTTGTTCTCCATTGCAATCTAAGAAGCATGACTCAACGGAAGGTGCCAAGATGAATGTAGGTACGGCAATTAGACCAGCTCCGCCTATTTCAGGTTCATTCCCAGTGGATGACAGTCTCCTAGACAGCAGTGATGGCAATTTACCGCTCATAAAGTAACGTCTCAGGCGTGTCATGATCATCTTCAAATTTAAGGATTAGTTGACGTCAAGACTAGAATGTCGGAATGTTTAGAGAGGTTTCGTGTTCAAATGAGGTTCAAGTGTCCAAGGTTGAAAGTTTTTGAAAAGGTAATTGAAAATACGTAGCAAATGTTATCGTATTTTTACGTTCAAGTACAGGGTTACTACAAAAGAAATAGACAACTTCAACTGCCTGTAAAACAAAAACTATTAGAGATAGTAACCTAATTATTTTTTAGTTATGTTGAGAAACTCTCAAAGTTTCGTTTGTTACTATTGGTAACGCTGTAGTGTTTTGTTTGTTTGTTGTAGAAGCTGAAATGGCAGAGTGGCAAGTGTTGATGCTGATATGTTACAAAAGGTTTGGAATGAACTAGATTATCGCATGGATGTGTGTCGTGTGACTGGAGGAGCCCATATTGAACATTTGTGAGTTCACAATGTAAACTTCAAAGACTCCTCTACAAACCAGTGAAAACGGCGTCAAATTACCGTAAATAGTTTTTGTTTTACAGGCAGTTGAAGTTGTCTATTTCTTTTGTAGTAACCCTGTATAATAGTCGGGTTTTTTGAACATTTTATAATACGTGTTGGAGCTACTAGAGACAGTGTGGCAAGTACTTCGCTCTCCTTAGTTGCCCATTGTTACATCTGAAAAATCCCTAGGTGTTTATTGGAAAAGATACCAAAGATTCAATTACCTGGGTGAAAACCAAACACTTAATTAGTACCCTTACTACCTGGTTTTATTCATTATCGAAACTATTTTGATACAATTTAGACTATTAATTCTAAACAAAATCATTAGTAAACTACATAACCAAGACACTACGTAGTAAATGATTATCGATTGCCAACATCTCTATTCAATCGTGTTTAGATATAACTGACCCGAACGATTTGAAGTTCGTGGAGGATGGAGAGGAAAAGTAGGGGGAAACAGTTCACTACCATCCAGCTTTATTTTGGGAAGATGAAGATGAAGTTGGATGAGCTATCAAGCATAACCAATATTATGGAAAAAGCCAAAAAATGCGAATATTCGTGCTGAATGTACGAAGGAAGTGGCCATCTTGGTAAACCTTATTAGTGACGTAATTGTGAGATTTAGTTTGACGTTTGCACGATAGTGAATTGTTGTTTCCAATAACCTTATTTGCATACTTCTTGTGAGTTCTTTTAATTAGTGAAGTGACGTTTACAGAACATTCGGTGTGGCCCTATTGGCAAACCTACTCTTGAGTATCCATTGTATAAATCTTAATACACTATCAATGGCCTCTTAATTCTTTTGAGTGTGCAGCTTTATGTATTCTTTACGTATTACTCAAATAAACATAGGTAACTTAATAAAATCCTAAAATATGAGAAAACTGTATTGTTGTAATAGTCAAAGTTTGCTAATTAAAGAAGTATTTGTGAAAGAACTTCAGAAAGAACAAAATCCAACTTAACTTTGAGACATGTTTATGAAAAATTTAAATTAAACTATCTAAAATTGAAGCCCAAGTTATAAAAAGTAGAAATAGCATCTCTAACTCTTGCATCAAACTTTGTACTATCCTTTAAGTCATAGACAAATGCAAACCCATCAGAATGTGCATCATCATTGAGCACATCCGGAGGTGTTTGATCAACAGTTGAATAAACGTAGATTAATAAAATTGCCATTTCAAGGCCAACTATTCCAAATGTTTTCAGTTCCTCTTGCAATACAGTAAACGGCAATAACTTTTCAGGATCAGTACCAAGTTCGTTGAGAAACGAACACAAACTCTTGTAATATTCTAGCACAAGTTCGTTGAAATTAGATAGAGTTTCTGCATCTCCAGCTGAAAGGATGAAAGTCACTAAATCGACTGCCGGAGAAGCCATGCGAGTAAACTGCCAATCCAATACAAAGACATCATGAAAAGAATTGGGAGATTGCTGAAATTATATGCTAATGTAAGTATATTATATAAAGTTACCTTACCTCGGTCTTGAATAGGAGATTTTGAATACCGCAGTCTATGTGGCTAACAACTTGGTAGCGATTATGTGAACTAATTAGATTCGTCAGTATTGTTATCATATTTTCAGCGAAATACGAAAATTTATCGTAGAATAGACAATCTGTGATTGGATCCAATGCTTTTAATGCATTTAATATACGGTGTGTAGCAACCATTTTTATACCACCAACATTAAAATCTTTGAAGAAATGATTCCGGGTATTTCTCTCGAATTCTTCAAACAGTTTAGGTTTTTGATCACGTATCGCGTAAGATAGAGCGTGTATTTTTGCGTATTGCTTAACCGTCAATAATACCTGGTTATATTTTAATGGTACCTTGCAGTTCTTGTGTTCATATCCAAGTAATTTCACATTTTGCATGATTATCATTTCTTCGTACTCTTCATTGAGTGATTTGAAGAAATCTGGAAATGGTTTAAACACCTTTGGAAAGTTCTTTTCGTTTTGAATTTTTGTAAACTCTGGAAATACTGTTGAGTACATATATGTCTCAATTTCAAACTCGTCCTGTAACGGAATCATCGAATGCAATACTTTACTTGGTGGAGAACATTTGATTATGAAATTCGATACCGATTCCCGCACTTTGGAATTTTCAGTTACTTCCGCCTTAATTATAATTCCACCAAAATTCTCACCTTTCTCTACTCCTGGCGAAAACTGTATAGAGTAATTTTCTAAACCAAGGTTCATCAGAAGTTCTTCAAACGTCTTCGTTTGTTTCTTTGTTAGCCATTGCCCTTCAGACATTATTAACTCCAAATTGTATTTCTACTAACGATAATAAGTTTAAGGAGTCTGTGTTATTACTAAGCGGGCCTTTGAAAAAGTTCACTTATCCCTAACATTATCAGCCACTTATCTATAATGATTTAGTAAAAACAAGTTTACATGTCACCAATATTAAAATTATCATTGTTTACACATTACACATTTGGTACACTTTAATCGAAAATTAAAGACGTATTATGAAACAAGATAAACACTTGGTAATTTGTGATTACAAATAAAAACAAGTAACATAAATTTTTTTTTAAGTCAATAGCTACATATAGGTCAAATTTTTTTTTGAAAAAACTATATTAACATCAAGTGTCATCTACTACAAGTGTAAAAAAATGTATTTGAACTTGAGTGGACGAGTAACAAGAATTTTATTAACGATTAAAAATTTGAACAAGATAAAAAAGAGTGTGAACTAATAGTAGGAATTGAATGAATGATTGAAAAAAAATTATTATAGTTCAGTGCTCAATTCGTAAAGATTTGTACCGATAACATTAATTTATTTGCAAGCTTCAGTGTTACGTGTAGGTATTCTATTTACATCTCATTTATGACTGTGTTTTACGAAACTGGATTGTTCAGCTACAGAAACCCGGCGTTCGCGACAAAACACTGAGGTGCACAGTGGGCTCAAGTTGGGATTCTGGAACATAATAGTAAACAGCCTTCACTGTCACCTTAACGACAGAGGCTATTATACGCCTTTTCCATTAACCCAACAAAGACGGGGGTAGCTCTATTCACAAGAAAAAGAAGAGTAGGGGGTCTTCCAACTCCTCAGCTGTCATCTCTGAAGGTTCGATTCCTCTCAAGGGGTTATAAGGTAAGTAATTAAAACGCTCTCAACCTCCCCTTAGCAATTTTTATTAATGATGACGAAGATGAAGTTTCTGTTTTGTACTTATAAAGTATTTAAACTTGCAAATAGCGGACGTAAAATTGTGACGTTAGTATTGTACCAACCTGGAGAAAAATTTGTAGCACAGGTGGACAATCATAAACTTGAATTTAAATTAATTGATACTTAATGATACCATTATCAAGCTTACGTTTGTCTGATGAAAGATTCAAGTATGATGATGGCTGAGGGGAAATAATTGTAAAAAAAATGATGATTAAACATGGACATGAAGACTTTTAGTCCACTAAACTAAACAATGATTCGTAAAACATGCCTGATGGGCCAATCATAATTAATAAATTAGAATTAAGATAACATTTGTAGCAAAATGGAGTAAAATTCCTCAGATGTTCCAAAAACACCTCCAATTTTCAGAGTCAGTGAAGTATTTATATATCACACTTGACAACAAACTGAAATGGAGTAAGCATATCCAGCTCAAAGCGGAAAACGCAAATAAGGCTTTCTGGCAATGTCACGCGCAATTGGAAGACTTTGGGACCCATTTCTAAAAGGCCTTGCGCAATGCGAACAGCTCCCATAGCCGTCACTAGATCTAAACGTGAGAAATCAGACTATGCTGGCAGCCTTGCTGCTGAAACCTAAGGGTTATTGAATAGAAGAGGCATTGAAGTGGGCCACTCTCGAATTCTGGGCGAGGCGATTAAGCCACTGTCTATCGTAGAACCCAGCAAACAGACATATAAAATATACATACAACATATGTAAATTGAAGTAAATACCCCTACATATGCTTTTTTATATATCAAGTATGTAAGTATTTTTTAATAAGTTAAATATACCGTATGTCACACAATTACGTATATTTTACATAATAGTATAGAAACTTACGGATATTCTGTATACAGAAATTCATATAATATAATATACATATAGATAATTACATCACTCATGAAATTCATGTGCTGTCATATTTACATGATTAGATTTATGTACGTTATATGTAAAATATTATATGTAATATTACTCATTTTTTATGTATGCCTTCTGTAAATATAATTAGAAATTATGATTGCATATATTGTATGGTCGAAAATAAAGTCCGTTTCTATTTGCGCCACATAAGTAATCGAACGCGCGTGTTTTCTACAACACCAAAAATTGTAGTTCACGTACCTTTAATATTAGGTCCGTATCGACTAAAATGCGTCTAATTTATATAGAAAATAAATAATATAAAATAAATTAAATTCTGGTCATTTTTAACATAAAGTTAAAGATAGGTATAATTATTGAATAAGACTTCACTCAACGGTATAATCAAACAAAATTTAAACTAATAACGCGAAACAGCGCAAAGTTACGAAGTACGAAATAAAAAAAAGGGATGTTACAGATTAGCGCAGTGGTACAATGTCGGAGACAATGAAAACACATGTCGGATTTCGGAATTTGCAACGCCCACTCCCAAAAGTTCGAATCCGGTTAAGGGACACTTTTCAAGCAAGTATATCATAATAAACTGTCGGCTTTCAGTTCAGGTAAAAACGGGTTCGTGCAAGAATGAAGTTAAATATAATTAAAAGTACAGTTGCACGTAAAATGTAGTTTTTCCATTTTTTGTATGGAACTGCTTAAATAATTTTTTACATTGATACTAATTACATTATGCTCGAGTAGCTGCCATTTTGGTCATCGCAACGCTTTTACAACTAATATTTTTTATGTAAATATAACATAAAATATACATAAAAAGTATATAAATTCATGTAGAAGAATTTACATCTAATAGACATATATTATTTTGAAAATTGCTGACATCCTGACATTAAATATCACTTATTTTTCTTCCAGTTTTATATAAATCTAAAAAGCTCTTACATAATTTATATGTATTTTATATACATATAATTATTATATTTATAAATTATTTTATGTATAAATTTGCTGGGAAGGGCGAACTCACCTCATCTCTCAATTTATATTAAGGAGAAACTACCACATCTTCTTTGATACGGAAGTGGCATCCCAACCTGACATATTCATCTTCACCGATGGATCTAAAACAATGGAAGCAACAGGTATTTATTCCAAAGAACTGAACTTCCATATCACCCAACCGCTAGGAAAATTTCCTACTGTATTCCAGTACGAATTGGTAGAATTAACACTGCAAGAAAAGTTCGTATGCATAACATAATAAAGAACAAAACTATTAGAATTTTCAATGACAGCAGGGCTGCTCTGCAGGCGCTTTGTCATTATAAAATTACCTCTAGGTTGATTTCCGAATGCCACCAAGGAGCAACATCCTGGAGCCCGTCCATCCTGAAATGAAAGGCAACCAGAAAATCGATGAGTGAGCCCAATTAGTCTCCAGACAGGTGTTTTATGGTCCAGGTCCGGTGTGTTTGACTTTAGTGTGAGAAGAAACAACTGCAGCCACATAAAAAAAAGCTAGTAACAGTATTAGTACAACTATCATGCTAGGATAAAGATGACTTCCGGGGTAGGACCGTGACATAGTTGAGAAAGTCCGCCTACTTTCGTAAGAGGCTTCATTAGAACAAGAAAATAAACCAAAATAAACAACAACAACAACAAAATAAAATATTGAACTCTTATCTACCAAATGTACCATCGGAACAACACACACTAGTACACTGAACTGCACACGCTGGAACAGTGATAAGAGATAGCTAAACCTGGTTATTAAAACCTGCACCGTCAGGAGAAAATGACACGTCAACCAATGGGATAACAGATTTCCATAGGGGACAAAGTGACTATCCTTCGTCACGGTTGAAATTATTGGGGTGTTCGCGGATTTTCCTTTGGTAGAAGAGGGGGGGGGGGGGGATAAAGACTTTGCTTCCTGAAACAGAATATTGTGGCCGCTTAGGAGAGAATGCTCAGTAACAGCGGACTTGGATCTACGATGACCTCGAATTTCGTTCGTGCTCAGAAATTCGGGTGCTAACCGATCTACCAGTTTCGCCTATGTAAACTAAACCACAGGATCTAAGAATGCGATACACGTTTTTCAAGATAGGGGTTCGAATTTGGGGTTGGCTAAGATTTGGGACATCCTATTAGACGAATTGTAGAGGATTTTCTTCCCAAGACGACCTGTGACTTTGAGGACATAGAGCAAGAAAGCAATACTCCTCGCGGCCATCTCCTCGGTAGTTCGTGGTTTTGGGATTAGATGACGATTACCTAGTAACCTTGTGAATTTCGCTCCTGTGAAAACCGTTGTCGACTAATGTGTTGGTGACGTGCTGTAATTCGTTCCGAAGGTTAGCCTTATTGGAGACGGTTACAGCACGATGAACCAAGGAATTGATGACCGACCGTTTTTGGGCAGCATGATGGTGCGAAGAGGCGGTTTGAGTGGGTTTACTATCAACTGAGTACCCAATATACCGATTAGCGTGACGGGTGACTAAAACATCCAGAAAAGGGAGTGATGCGTTAGCCTTAATGGTAAACTTGATGTCGGAATGTTGGTTATTAAAATGATCTTGAAATTCCAACGAAGTGTGCGCAAATTACAAGTGACCTATATCAGACTTTGGGCTGAAGATGAAAAGATTTCAGAGCGACCGATTTAAAAGACTCTACCATCGAAGAGCGGGCAGCACTCATGCCAGCGCCAGTAATTTGTTCATAAAACTTGCCTCGGAACTGAAAATAAGTGGAAGACAAACACTTGTTGATCAAGATAACTAATCCGACGTCCTTATTTTCAGAATTTTCTCAATGATGATAAGAGAATCCTTGATGGGAACTTTGATGAATAGGGAAGGAACATCGAAACTGACCAGTAGATCTTGGGGATCCAAGCGGAGATTGGTGATGCGTTGAATCAAATGACCGGAGTTTAGAAAATAATATATTAAAGTATAAGTGGACTTTACGCTATTTTTTTTTATTGGTTCACTTTGAAATCTGGTATTAGAATGGAAATAAGAACTAATAATGTGAAATGGTTGAATTCCTAATGTGAAATCAATATACCTTTCGTTGTCATGGAAATGAGAAAAACGGAAATTAATTTGCAATCTGTCATTTTATTTGACGTAACAAAGTACTTCTGTCAGATCAATAACGAATAAGAATTTTCGTTTTTCAAATTGATGATGATGCCATGGCAACTTTAAAACACGCGCGTTTTTGAAAGCGCGATTTAAACATGCTGGGGCGTGGTTTAAAAGGCTAAAATAGGACACCAATAAAAAAAATTACTTTTTTTTTGCAGTAGTCTTTTTGCATATTACACCATATTGGTTTTGATTGGTCTCTCCCTTACAAAGCTACTTACTAAACTGACACGAGTTAAATGGCAGAAACAGATCTATGGTACTTTAATGCCGTAAATTTGAACTACGTCTCTTTAGATTTCGTGTCTGTTTGGATGCAGCGTACTACTTGAATATATTTTTTTCCTACGCGGAATCTATTAAATGGAATATATGACACAATTGTAATAAGTAAAAAAATTAATTAGGTAAGGGGTTCAAAATAATCCTGGGGATATAAGTGGAGGAGAGAGTACCTCCAATGGCTCTATGTCCATGTGATAAACAGGTCGTTTCAAAATTACCTCTAGGCTGATTTTAGAGTGTCACTCCACACTAGAGTTATGCAAGAAAAGGGTCTTTCAGCAACCATCCCTAAACCTGGCGTGTTCCTACACATAGCTACTACGCAAAAACCTGCATTTGCTCGTAGTCATATTCGTTAAATGGAATTGGTCAAACCACCATCGTGTAGAAGATTCAACACAATTGGGCTGCTCGCATGCAGGCATGACTGTGTTTGATGATCAAAAATAAAATTGTTGGCAAGCACCTTTCGTCTGTTGAAGCAGCTCAGCGGTACCGAAGAACGGTATCAGAGGAAGTCACCTCAAATGCAAGGACTTTGAAAGACAATGTAGCCATTCACCAAATTTCATGTTTTATTGTCCATATTGTAAATAAGTAACACTTCCCGCCCAGGAAAGTGAGTAAGGAAATACATTATGTACTAAATAAAAATCATTGCACCACAATAAGTGAAATTAACAAAACAACTATTTCATTTAAAATTGTATCCTAATTTATGAAAGTCGATTATAGCGTCCCTCGCCCTTTTATCAAATTCGGTTCTATCCTGTAGATCAAACACAAACGAAAAACCTTCTTCATGGGATTCGTCACTAAACACATCTGGAAGTTCCTGTCCGCCAGTTGAATAAACGTAAATTAGGAAAAGAGCTGCATAAAGACCTATAATTCCATACACCTTTAATTCGTTTTGGAGGACACTAAAAGGTAGCATTTTATCCCCATCGCACTGCAGTTCTTCCAGAAACGAACACAGGCACTTGTGATACTCTAAAATCAACTCTTCGTAGCGTTCTCGAGTAATTTTGCTTGAGGATGAAAAAATAAAGGTTATCAAATCGACAGCCGGAGAGTCGGAACGAGTATGTTGCCAGTCAAGAATGGAGACGTCAATGGGAGCATTAGAAACGTGCTGTAACCGTGATAGTTATTCAACTTAATTTGTTATATATACACTCGTACTTACGTCATATTTAAACAAAAAGTTGGAAATGCCGCAGTCTATATGACTGATGACTTGGTATTGATTTTTTGAATTAATCAAATTCGTTAAAATTGTACACGTATTTTCATAGAAGTACAAAACTTTGTCATAAATCATTTTATCTTCAACTGGATTCAGTGCTTTTAACGCATTGCCAATACGATGTTGTGAAACTGAACGAATACCATCATATTTAAACCTCGTAAAAAAATGGTCCGTAGTATTTTTTTCAATTTCATCATTTAAATGCGGTTTGTGGTCACGTACAGCATAAGACAGTGCATGGAGTTGTGCATATCTTTTAACCACTAAGAGAATGTGTTCGTAATCTAAAGGTTGGTATCGATTACAGTGGAAGAATTCTAATACCTTCATATTTTGTAATACTAGCATCTTCTCTTCTGTTGTTGTTAGAGATGTGTAAAAAGTGGGATAAGGTTTAAACGGATTTAAAATATTATGTTCATCCTGAATTTTCTCAAACTCTGGAAACACCGTGGAGTATACGTATATTTCTCTTAAGAAACAATCTTGTAGAGGGATCATAGTATCATATACATTACCGGGAGGAGTACATTTGATTACGTAGTGAGAGCTCGATTCTCCACTGCTATTAGTCCATTTGACCTTGGAGTTTATTATAAGACCACCAAAATTTTCCCCATCTCCCACTCCTGGTGATAATTCCAATGAGTAATTTTCAACACCAATACGTTGTAGAAATTCTTTCAAAATTGCCACTTGTCTTATTGTTAAAGATATAGGAGCGTTAGGCACCGACATGTTAAACTTCTACAACAAACAACCATTAGTCTTTGTCTTAATGAAACTACACCTACTTACGTAATTTTTTGATAGTACCTACGGTTATTTCTTGGCGGACGTTTTAAAAATTTGGATCGTTGAACATAAAATGGTAGATGTTGTTTGGTTCAATTCATTGCCACACTTACAACATTAACATAATGAGAATCATAATCAAATAAAAATTGCATTATAATACTTTATCTCCCAGTCCCACGTAAAATAACATACAATTAACTTTCTCAAAATTTATGTTTATGTTTATTTCGCATGATCGTCAAATTCCGAATGTATCTGACGCGCACCTCAGCATTCTTTTAGTCTTGAAAGGATTTCTATGAGGCGTTCCCACGCATGGCAGTACGCAATAGTTTAAAAAATCACGTACGACTCATCAATCACAATTGATGATCGTCATTTTCTTTGATTATACACCACTGGAAGAACACCTTTCTTTCCTCTTTCTTCAGTCGATGGATGACTCTCCAATCACACAACTATGGGAATTCTGAATTGGACCACGACAATGTAACATTACACCATAAGACATTCAGCTTGCAATATTCTCAAAAAAGAAATACCTTTTTCAAAAAAAGACACAGTACTCTAATTTCGGCACATAACTCGTACTATATTGTGAAAATTTTCCGGATAATACGTATCAAATTTCAAGTAGGTAGTTGACATAACTATAAATAAAAGATTATTTTTTCCCAATAGCAAAGGTTGTATAATTACAAAGGTTAATTGATTTTATTTATAATACAAGTGTATGTCGCAATTCCTTACATGATTTACAAAAATATCCCTTTTGACACCATATCACACAGATTAAAATTCTTTGAGAGTAGATTATTAATTTACTGCAATGACTTTTCATATGTAGGTACTGAATTAATGCTTACCGAGACCAATTTTACTTACCTCTGTGGCAATTGCCAACACGATAATGTAATAAACAAAGATAGAAACAGGTTAAGGCTGGCAACACCAACAAGCACAATAAAACGACCACCACTTCCGTTCTGTGGCTCGCGAGACGAATACATACATACATACATACATACAAAATATGACGAGATCAAGTCAAGATTGATCGACTCAAATGCTAAAAACTAAAAAAATTGATGTCAGAATTGAAGCTGGGAAACAACTTCTCACAGAGATGGCCAGGTTAGGAGGCACTTCACTTCCTAGTTACCTACTGAAGACCCTTTGGCTACAGCTTTTACTACTGCACATACAGTCGATCTTGGCTAGTGCAGATTCAATCGAAAAGCTCGCAGAAATGACGGACAAGAAGCAACCACAGGTATGTGCCGTCATCCCACAAGAACCTTCCAACAGCACAACAGATTTGCTACATCAGCTGGTCAAAGAAATAGCAGAGTTGAAGGCATCCCAAAGTAAATGGCAGAACTTACAGACGTCCAGCACACGAATATCGTCGCAGAATCCTGTCCCGATCCAGAACAAGACAACCAACTGTAGACCCAGGACTGTGCTGATACCACTCCACTTTCAACGACAAAAGCAAGAAATGTGTCGCTCCATGTAATTTTTTTTAAAATATTTAATTGTGACCAGGGAAACCCCTAGGGAGCGGGGACATTTCCTCGCCAGTGGTATGTAGTTTAGGGAATGAGGACAATTCTAGTTTTAGGTTAGTTATATTATAAGAGATCCCCTAAGCAATTTAGTGTTCTTAATCGATACAGGAGCCGAGGACTTTAATAGAAAGTTAGTAGCTATACTCGTTTGCAAACGCAAGGTATAACAATTTCTTGCCCGTCATCGCAAATCAGTCTAATTGATCCGCAAAATACATCCAGGGCCATCATCAAACAATTTCCCGGCATAATTTCAAAGCAGTCCGACATAATACTGAACATTACATCGAAACCACAGACTCACCTCTCAGTTCTAAACCACGTCGCTTAGCTCCAGATAAATTGGAGATTGCAAAAACGGAATTTAAATCCATGATGGAGCAAGGCATATGTCGTCCCTTCAAAAGTCCTTGGGCGAGCCCCTTCCACATGGTGCTTAAGAAAAACGGGGAATGGGAAATCTGTGGTGACTACAGAAGATTGAATTCCTGTACCATCGCAGAGAGCTGCCCCTGTCTACACATCAACGACTTCTCATACATGTTAAAAAACAAAACCATATCTTCTACATTAGATTTAGTTAGAGCTTATCATCAAAATCCAGTGCATGAAGAACACATTGACAAAACTGCAATAATCACACCATTTGGCCTATATGAATTTACGAAGATGCAATTTGGTCTTGCATCTGAAACGTTTCAAAGGTTTATCCACGAAGTTTCAAGAGAGCTAGAGTTCTGCTTCCCTTACGTTACGACATTTAGTTTTTGAAGAACCATCACGCCTCGATCCAGTTCCTTCATATTTTCCTCTCTATCAAATTCCGCATGATTATCGGTCGTAGACCTTCTGCTACATACTTTCTAGGTGTTGTTTCAACTCATTATTTATATTTTTCCCCTTCACGCTGGCCATAAATTCATTAATATTATCCATCCGATTCCTAAAACACTCACTTCTACGCTGGAGCCTGGTGCCTCTCAATCATCTGGCAGGATGGCCGGACTAGTCTACATCTTTCTCTTTTTCAGCACTTTACCCTGACTTGACAGGTATCTATCCATTACCGGGGGTGTACGCACTAACGATGGCCTTCTAACTAACTAACTATGTCATTATTGATCATACAAAAAAAAGGAAATTGTTCGTAATTAAATTGTCTACAACTTTTATTTGAATCATTTTATCGGCAAAAAATGCATGACGCGCTCGAAACTTTCTTCTCATTTCTCAAAAAATTGCCCTTGTTTAAAAAAAATCTAGCTCGAGGACAAGTGCTGGTCCAAAATTTTTGCAAGAACCATTTTTGCGTAAAATTACATTCTTTACAACTTTCTCGTCTTCACTTTTCCCCCCAAAAGTAATATTTTTTGAGTTATTGAAGGAGAACCTATTTTTGCACCTTTCTGGCACTGTAATTTTCGAAGCGAACACGATACGGGGGTGGGCTGTTTGTACCTTCATTATAACCGAAAAATACACCCCGCCACCAACGGACAGTATTTCTGGAATTTTTTCCTTTCTTAGAGAAAATATTGACTTATTTGACTCAGGAAAAATCCTGAAACACACCATCTTTGACCTTTTGAACGGCACATTTTGATGTCCCAAAACAGGCGTGCTTACTTTTCAATGGCCCACCCTGTAGATGTTTTGCTTTGGGATTTCTAAGTAGCTAGTGATAACTGCTTTTTGATCGAGTAAAATTAGGAATACATTTTTGGATCCGTGGCTGGTAATATGTTAAATATGCATAATAAATAACTAATATTTGTCAATAATAATGATATAAAAAAATTATGTAAAATTATATCCTAAATTACTAAAATCAGTAACAACGTCCTTAACTCTTTTATCAAAAATGCTTGGATCTTGTAAATCATATAAAAACGAATAACCCTCTTTATGAGATTCATCGTTAAGAACGTCTGGGATCTCTTGGTCGAGCGTTGAATAAATATAAATTAATAAGATAGCCATAGTTAAACCAACGATTCCATACTTCTTTAGTTCTTCATTTAGAACTTTAAAGGGAAGCATTTGTTCACCATCACATCCAAATTCTTGTAAAAATGAACACAGAGACTTGTGATACTCCAATATTAACTCATTATAACGTTGTCTAGAAGTTTTATCCGTCACAGAAAAAATGAACGTTGTTAAATCTACGGCCGGTGATTCCAAACGTGAATGTTGCCAATCGATTATGCAGACATCTGTGGGAAGATTAGAAATGGGCTAAAATGTTTTAATTAGTGGATACGGTACGCGAGACTGTCACTACTCACATCATACTTAAACAATAAGTTTGGAATTCCACAATCGATGTGACTAAGCACTTCGTGCCGTTTCTTGGAGTTAATCTTGTTTATACATACTGAGAGTATGTTTTTAGCCAAATATGAAAATGCTTCATAAATAGAGTTGTCATCGACTGGATCTAGCGCTTTTAAAGCTTTATCAATACGATGTTGGATAACCATGAGGATACCTTCATACTTCATGTGCTTAAGAAAATGATCCTGGGTGTTCGTTGCAAATTCGTCGAACAATTTGGGTTTGTGGTATCGTATCGCATAGGACAATGCATGCAGTTGTGCGTATTGTTTAACGACCAGAAGAATGTGTTCGTAATCCAATGGTTGATTTTGACTATGATGACGGTATCCTAATTCTTTAACGTTTTGTAACACTATCATTTTTTGTCGTGTCGTTGGTAAAGACGTGTAATAAATTGGATGGGACTTGAAAGGTTTCATAATATGATATTCTTGTTGAATTGCATTGAATTCTTGGAATATTTTCGAATATACGTATATCTCAATTACGTAAGAGTTTTGAACGGGTAGTAGATTATCTAGTACATCACTTGGAGGTGCACACTTTATGATATAATTGGAGGTTAATTCATTATTGTTACTTGTCCACTTCACGTCGGCCCTTATTATAACACCACAGAAATTTTTAGAGTCTTCTATACCAGGTGATAAGGTTAACGAATATTCATTAATGCCTGCATGTTTCAAAAATTCCTTAAACACCGTCATTTGCCTTTCTGTTAAAACTATTATATCAGTGGGTTTCGACATGTTTCAAATTGTGTAATATCTTTCAGGACATTAATTTATATAATTTAGTTCAAATTACGTAACCTCTACTTATA
Organism: Pyrocoelia pectoralis; assembly: GCA_036250285.1. Classification (NCBI taxonomy): domain Eukaryota; kingdom Metazoa; phylum Arthropoda; class Insecta; order Coleoptera; family Lampyridae; genus Pyrocoelia; species Pyrocoelia pectoralis. The sequence goes on along the minus strand of CM070076.1, from coordinate 37,678,146 downwards.
ATTTTTAGTTCTCCAGGCTAAAAAATTGATTGGTTTAAATGAAATAAAAGCAAAAAAATGTTTTGATTACCCTGCTTAGTCTTATAACTTACCTAATTCATTCAAAGATGTGTAAGAAAATGAAAGTTGGGTATAACAGTGTTAGACGACGCACAAAAATACTCGATGTTTACATACATGAAATAAATTTATCAGGGTTTTTATCGTTTATTTATACATATATGTTATATATTAGCATTTTGCAAGGCGTCGCCGTATCAACTAACGATATTTTTTCTTTTCAACAAATCATTTCCTCTTAAAATTATATAGGAAATGGAATCTGTGATAAAGCGGAAGATTAGATAGGGAACATTTTACCTTCGTTTTGTTTGATTAAAACAATAAGAGAGCCATTTACACAACTAAACAGTGGCGTGCCCGGGGGGGGGGGGGGGGGGGGGATAAGGTGGTATATCCTCCCAAGCGCCCAACGCTTACATTTTATTTTACGCTTATTCTTATTAATTCATTAAAAGGACCTATCTTAGAAATTCAACCTCACGGAACGGACTTAAGGGACTGGCAATGGCAATTCATAGGGATTCAGAAGACGAAATGATAGAGGAACTTGCACGACAGCTAAGGCGATTGGATTTTGTATTATACGAATATTAATTTTATAACTTTCTGTAAAACAAATGCCTGTTTATTAAAATTTGTAGATCACGCCGTACTTTTTATAACCCCTCCCAAGGCCGTACGCCACTGCCACTAAAGAAATAATTTTAGCAGAGTTTAAAAATAGCAATCTTACCAGTTAAAAAAATTCATTCTTATAAAACAATTATCATTAGGTACTTATAGTCATTATTAAGCACAAAAATTCTAATAAGGTAGGTGTTAAATCGAACTAACACTGATCAAAATTGTTTAATAATAGCAATAATTTCGCGTTTAAAATGTATTTAAAAAAACAAATTTGGAACATATCAATTTCTAATATGGTCTGACAACACTGTGTGTTCTTAAAATTAATTTCGTTTTGTCGTTACAACAGTTTTCAGAACACGCCGTTCGTCCTTTGTTGGTATACTCGTATACAGGACGGTATAATTTAACAACATTAATTTAATTAATTGTAAATAATAGTATATTATACAAGTTTATAATCTTGGTGTTTATTGCACGAGAGAATGTTTAACGTACGAGCGAGCGCAGCGAGCGAGTCACGCTAAATTTCCCGAGTGCAATTAATACCAAGATTATAACGAGTTGTATACAATATTTTTTTTATGCTAGCATCATAAATTTGAAAAATTTTATTTTTAAACAGACTACTTGCATGAATGTTGGATGTGGTGACGATATCGTTTCGTTGGATACGATTGTTGCTATTTGTCGTGTGTAAATACCGCATATGTCAGATGAGGTAAAGATGACGTCGTTGTTTCTATGGTAGTTTTATTTCACGGGTCCAATAAAACTGGAAATTATAAACGATTTCTAGTTATCAAAAGAGCCGTTTATGATGCTAACATAAAAAAACATACATATTAATGTTTCAGAACAAAGTTTATTACAGCAGAAGCACAGACTTTTAAAAACCTTAAAGGGGTAGCTATTAGGAGTGGTCAGAAGCTAATGCCCACAATGCAAAAAAAAAACCTTTCTGAAATATTTTAGAAACGTGTCTGAAACATACAACATCTCCAAACCAGCGACATAAACGTATCATACACATAAGATAGATGTTTAATGTGTCTTCGGACACATCAAAACGTTTTATATACACGCTCGCCAAAAAGTCGCCACCAAATGTATTTTTTTTTTAATTTTTGCGGCAATAATTTGTGCTTGTCTGAAAACCTATTTAGCCCCTATCAGATATACCGAGTGATTTTCAGTTAGCTAGAAAATGGCGTTTTTCGAAATTGTCTAAATTCAAAGTGTGTTAATTTTCGTAAATTAAGCAAGATTTTACTGAGATTTTTTCATCGTCTATCAGTTTTAGCTTACCGAACAATCTCAAGACCAGAAAAAAAAATTTTTTAACTTCCGCTAAAACTAAAGTTTTAATTTTTTGGAATATTCTCAAATTTTCACATCATCTCACCTCTAAGTATCACCGAATTTTTGGAAATAAATTATTTTCTACGAGATTTTCATCTGCTGCTATCTTCCGTCAACTTTTGGAAACAAGATTTGTTAAGTTTACTAACCTCACATTTTGCTTATTATTATTTGAATTTGACTATTGTTTATTGCTTAAATTGTTTATGCTGAATTACTTGATCATATCTCATATTTTGATCCACTTTAAATAATAATTAAATAAAACTACTAAAAACCTCCCCTTAGACGATGAAATTTTATAGATAATTCATCGTCTAAGGGGAGGTTTTGAGTAGTTTTATTTAATATCATTGACCCCCTTCGTGCAAATCTGACTCAATTAATCTTCTATAATTAACTTTGTTTATTACCTTTAACATTTCTTTTGTCAATTATGTTTGTTGAAGAATTTATTTTGTTTAAAGTTAAAACTCAAACGCCAAGTACTGATTAGCTAAATGTCAACACTCGATACTGACTTAAGTTCGTAACTGTTATATTTCGGTCGGTCTGTTTGTCGCAGCCCTAATTTTTCCTCTTAATTAACTCTTTTGTTTAGATAATTCAACAGTACTGTGGTTGCGCAATCAGCATTACTAAGGAGAAAAGGTAAGAGTTGTTTGATTAAATTTACTGACTTTTGTACAGTTAACAAGTCGGTTGCTGATATATTTGTATTTTGTGTTACCTACTTTCATTTTATTTTGTTATATGTGAAGATCAATCGTTGCAAGGTAAAAGTGAAACCCCTTTATTGTTACATTCAATGTCGTGAAACATTATTTTTGTTAAAACTATATTTAATTGTTCTTAGTTACCAGTGTTAACCGTTATATTTTGGTTCATTATAACCACAACTACCGTTATTCCAGTGTATTTCTTTACCGAATACCCACATTTTCTTTCGGAACTGTCACTTCAAGCTGCTAAGATCTTCGTAGTTCTGATTACCAACTTTAACTTTCTAAAGAACTGTCGTGGCGCCCTAAATTTACTTAACGATATTCGTTAACTTGATATGATCTAACTTTAGCTTTTACTAGCCTCTTTTGCTTGCTGAGTTTAAGTTCTGTACTCATATCTACCCTATAACCATATCGCCCCTTGTAACTGAGCTTCCGAACGATTGGATTTTAATCAATTTTGTTACAACCCAATTGTTACCGTAACAAGTATCAATATGACCGTTACCACAGGGCCAGTATGTTTAAATTTTCCAAAATTTCATTTACACATTAAGAATGTTTTAACAATAGTTATTTGTACAAGTAGTAAATTCAGAAAAGTGCCCCTTAAATAATACAATTTTGTTGTACTGATGCCTTACACTTTCAGCGTGTCTGCTGTTTATTATTAACTTATTTGTATGTCAATTTGTTTTTAAATACTGTCAGTCGCCTGACCATGAATGTGTATATTTTTTATATTTAGTAGATACATAATGCATATTATGTTACTGTGATTGTACCATAAAAGTTTTTAATTCGACTACTTTATTTGATTAATTAAATTACTTAATGTTAATTGACTTACCGACAAGGGAAACTTGTTTTGTTTAATCGCATTAAAAATGTTTATGTATTCCAAGGGTGTTCAATTCCCATGAAACAGTTTTTAAAGAACCTTTGTCTGCATCATTTGAAAAACATTCAATTGAATCGTATTTTTTTCAATAGAGGATTTTTTTTGTAATTCACTCTACTAAATTACTGGATTTCAAAATTTCTAATATATTATCCATACCTAATTTGAATAAATTTTCGCGTGGCACGACCTCCAACAAACTGTTCCATTTTATGAAGAAGAACTGCATCATCCTCATAAAATGCTATAGCTTTTGCAACACTATCACTAAATACCTTACCTCTATTTTTTGTCTCGCAAAATGTACATAGAGTCCCAAATTCGATGTCGGTTAAATGTAACAATAAAAATAAAAATAAAAATAAACATTTATTTCTTCTTACTGTTTTTGTAATTTCATTGGCAACTTTTTGTATCGCATCCTATTTTCAACAAAAACACCTTGATTCTTGCAATACGTATTACTCATAAACTAAAAAAGCTTAAACCTCATATTTTTAATTTTTTTTATTTCATTTATTTAACTTTATTTCCATACCAAATAATACAATCCATTGAAAACAGAACAAAAAGAAAAAGAGAGAAAAAAAAGCTCATACTAGCTAAAAATAAGAACGAAAAGATGGATATGGAAACACGATGACGTTCAGAATGTCTCTTTGGAAACTTCTGCTCTTCCACGTTACCGCATAAAAAAACATGAATAAATGACAATGAAATCGGAATACGATAATTACATCTATGAATAAGCAGCAAAGAAAAGACATACAACTATATGTGAATGACAATGGTCGTTGAAAAGGGAAAATTTAACCATGGTTTCCATTTAAAAGAATACAATTTCATCTGGAAAATTATACTAGATTAAAAATATCTTTATAACACGTCTTGACCGAAAGTAAAATTATCTACAATTTTTTGATACCACAAATAAAAATCAAACAAATATTTGTTTGATTTTTTCAATCAATGGATTTCAACGGAAAAACAAATGTCTGAGAAGGTGCGATGGATAAAGGCCTTCATATTCTTCCTTTGACCGACTTCGTATCTCTTACCGTTTTTGGGTTTTTGGGAATCCAGCTAGAGGTGATGTTGCGGTGAGCAAGTCCTGCTGTCTATGGAAATTCTGATCAATCTGACCTTCATTGCAACACTAAGTATTATTCCTACCTGGTTGAGTGCTGTGGAAGTTCAGATCTTTGGAGTATCTATATAGTTTTAGATAACCGTGAAGATGATGTGTTAGTATGGGATGTCGAGTTCCTCCTTAATGCAAATTGAGGAACTGACACTTGGTATTTTTAATCATAACAGGTGTAAGAAGCTTTTTAAAGATATCACTAAACACGTTTCGTATTACAAAAGGTGATTTTGCTTACAAATATTACGAGCAAAGTCTTAATCCAACAGGCATAATGCCAAACCTCCACACTGTTTTACATATTCTCCATGTATATGCCTTTTGAATTGAAAACGTAGCACAATTCTTCCTATGATTTATGAATGACGTCAAACAAAGTGACATAAAGCCAAGATGCAAGACAAGGATCTCGGTTGCATGAAAGGTTGCGTACCTAATACCTGGCGAACGGCTTTCAGCACTTATCAAGTTGACTTGCATTTATCCAGTTGTGTGGTTTAATTTGTTTTACTACAGTTGATTTTTCATTAAGTCATAATTCTTTGCATGATTAGAATCTTATTGTAATGATTTTTTACTAATCATAAAAACTATGATTATCAATAGCGTAGTGATATCAGATTTTATAAAACGTGTCCAAATTATCGAACCTATGATTTTTAATTGTCGTCACTATTTAAAAAAATATGGTTGTTAAACTAGTATTGTTACTGGTTTCTTCTCTTTGTGCTTCAAGTGCTCTCTCTCACACCAAACAGAAACATCCCGATGTTGGTTTAAATGCGGTAAGTGTTATTGTATCAGTAACGTCATGTTCGTTTGTACGTTCACACACCTATAAAAATAAACTAACCTTTGAAACTATAAAAAACGTTGTTATAGAGAAATGCAAGGTTTTATTTATATTACCTACTTGAAATTTAATGTTTGCTATCATGAAAATGTTAGTACTAAAAGGGGATTACTTTTGACCGAATTGGCAGCACTGCGCTGAATATTAAAGTCTTTGTGACAAGAAGTTCAGGTTGCTCACGTCAGGGCTGGGAAACCCCTTGTTGTAGTGCCGTTTTGAATTGAGTGTTTCTCTTTAGAATCCCAACAGTTGCGGAATGACGAGAATCATCTTGGGCGAAGATAAAGATGCCGCTTGAGATTTCTCACAAATGCAGTGCTGTTAATGGGGAGCGTGTAATGAACGGTTCGAATGTGTACAAGTGGTGACGAATAAGAAATGAAAAGAAGTGACTGATGAATTAGTGTAAATGTTCGAAGAAGTTACTTCTTCAGATCGTCGAAAGAACTCGTTTATGCCAAAAAAGTCGAAATCGTTTTTGTTCAAGTGAAGCAAAAAATACTGTTGTAACAGATTCAACTCCGACAAACCTGAAAGAAAAACAAATAAAATGACGCATTTTTGGTGACGAAAATTTCTTCATTCGACATCAACATGTCACTGAAGGCATCATATGTGCGTATTCTGCGCATCAGGCACTGGCGAACAGCTTCGTTAAGTTGTGCTTAGGGTTTAGAGAAAGACTTTGAAATTTAACTGCTAAGTTAGAAGATTTATGTAAGGACTTGTAGCTGCAGAAGCTACATACTACCATACTTTTATAAAGTCCTTGCGCAACACGAACTGCAGTTGGAAATGCAAAATTGCAAAGTGACAAACGCTCAATACTGCCTGGCTTTTCCAGTTGGTAACATTTTCTCTCAAATGAACTCCAACTCAACAGGCTTCTCCGTTTTGATGATATGCATTGAATATTATTGGGCAAGCTGTGTAACTTTAAAGTACTACTACTAAAGTTGACGTATGAGCTCAGTTATCTTATCAAATATTTGAAGATGAATGGACTTACTAACCAACTTTATTCTAGCTAAAAATAAAATCTGTATAAACCATAGCTTGGCTACCTTATTGGGTTTTTTAGAAACAACACAGAAAACGTTAGCTTTCGGCAAGTCTCACTCGTGCTACACAACTCAATGAGTAAGTTCAGTGTGCCACACCTATGATTCACTTTCCACAATAAACGAAACGTTCTATTGTCACTAAGTATCACATTGCAAGAACTCTAGACGATTTTAGACTTGCGGCCACTGTAGATTTTTGTAGATTGCGAACAAGCTCTCTCCATAGTCTCATTGGGAATGGTGAAATTCTTGCACATTCCAGTATATAATAATTTTTTTTTTGCTATGTCTCAATAATGTCCCTGTATTGTTAGCTGACCATAACCATACCATAAAAACTTGATGAGTATTCGGTTATCATCTTTCTCTCTCGTCATAATGACAACGCTTTTGTTCCTTTCCAGGCAACAAGTATTGTTACTTTCCAGGCACTAAGTCTTGTTCCTTCCAGGCACTAGGTTATTGGATCTAGTAGCAAAATATGACACCCACAAAGCAAGAAGTTCGTACTCCAATTCCTGCTCTTTTTCATTTACAGTGTTTAGTGTGAGCAACATTCCAGAAATGGCAACGATCAGAGCCACTTCCCTTCTTTCATCTTCAAGTATATCTCACACGTGAGGTGAGTTGAGTAACGTGAGGTACTACACATGACCTGGATGCAAGGTCTATGTGCCCACATGTACTTCGTCTATCTTCCACTTCTCATCCAAAAGCCGGTGAATCCTGCACGTGTAATACTCTTTTACAATACAGTGTTTTGAAATATAATAAATCATGTGTGAGGTTGCTAACCATTGGAAGCTTGGAATGGGAAACAAGTGCCTACTTTGAGGCGGAGTACAAAATGATATTTTTTTGTTTAGACAGGCCGTAGCCTACTGTATATAAATCTAATAAACCGTCAAAGGGCCGATCATTTGATTATTATGAAAGATATGCGAGAAAATTTAAGGAAAAGATTTGTAGAGGAAATCAGTGGCGTGGGAATGATTTACAAGTATTCATTTGATTTATGAATTGTAAAGACGCGTCGGGAGCTCTCTCAGATAAAAGTGATAAACAAGTGCCATTGCACGCGAGGTATTGGAGATTCAACAACCGTAAGTTATCGTGTAACAAGATAAATAATATGCTATTTCAAGAAAATTATCAACATTATTAGAATGAACAGTTATTATCTTAGCAGCTGAAAAACAACATAATCTGGTAAGGCCAGTACTAAGGTCAAATCAGAACTGTTGTATTTAGATAAGATACAAGACATGTATAAAGAATTGCAGGTTAAATATACAGGATTACAAAAAAAGTTTCCTAATAATACTGAGAAAGAGACAATTGAATATCATAGTGACGAGGAAGAACTTGCTCGAGAAACAGAGTGGATTCGCGTGAAAAATGGAAGGAAGAGGAAAATGGATACTTTCTTAACACCGCCGCAACTGTAAGAAAATGTAGACCTTAAGTGTTATAACTAAAGAAATGCCACAGATTATTGTGGAAGGAGTTGCCAATTTTAATAACCTTCTTGAAAGAGGCGAAAAAGTGTCTAAACATCCAAATAAAAATCATGAATAACAAAACTATCGAAACGAATTAGTATAATTAAGACGGTTTTGAACGACTGTCCCCAGCACTCCAAGGATTATGAATACCCATAGCACCCCTGGGAATAAACAAAATAGACGAACTAAAGGTATGGTCAATTGTTCAAGAAATGAAAAAGTAACGCTACAAGAACACAACGCCACTGTTCGATATCTAAAATTATCGAGGAAGGAAAAACCAACAGCCAACATACTTGTAAGTCAAAAATTCAAAATACACAATATAACCAAAATGAAAGCTCAACCATTGAAGCATCTCCAACAAATATTGCGAAGACATTGATAAAAGTGAATGAGCGCATTACTATAGTCTATTCCATCTTAAATGTCCTCCATTTCTCTACCTCTATGCTTGTTTTCTGTCTTGATGACTGTTCCATCGCATCCAGTACCCGTATTTTGATCCTGGAACAATTTTATAACGTTTCGTGCAATATTTTGAGACGAACGTGAATTTGGCGTGGCTCTTCTGAAACTGTAGTACGATTGGCTTTGCTGTCTCATTTTCTTGAACCACTGCAACATCCTCTCGGCCATTTAATAACAGTGCTTATTAATTCATAATTAGATTTTTTGGCAAGCATCTGTCGATTTTTATTTCGTTGCCGTCCACTTTTATTTTTCTGAACATATCGTACTGTTATCAGATTCTGTAACCATCCGGAGATCGTGGAGCACCGCGATCGCTGTTCTCTCATAAATAGATACTACAGATGGCACAAGTTGAGGATTTAGGAACTTCGTCTTGCCTTTCAGGTACGATACGTTGCTTCAGAAGAAGTCCTTTCTTCAGAGCTTCTTTTTCAGTTTGAAATGCCGGCGCTCGATCTCTCTGTCTGCTAATTTCTCTGTGTGGTATTTTAAAATTTTGCTACTCTCATATTGTCTTCTCAGAAGTAGTTTTATACTTGATGCTCTGTGAACTCCAGCGATAGCCATTTTTGTCTGAGTCCTTTGATCCTTCAAAAACTTCAGTTCAACTACAGGAACTTTATACGACCTTTCACAGCCGCAGTTTAAAAAAATCATTACATTTAGACAGCAATGATGTCAAACAAGTTCTTCGAGGTTGCCAACAACGCGTCAACTTTTTTCGCTTAGCCCTCATCATTAATTAAGTATTGGAGGTACAGTTGGGATGGAAGATTTTTCCCCAATATTCATTATTCCCGGTATTAGAATATTACTCATTTAATAATCTAGGATGTCCAAAAAAAATACACTCATTGTTATTAATTACAGAAGCAAGTAATCCAAAAATACGGATATCCTCTGGAAGTTCACTTTATCGAGACTGAGGACGGATATATTTTGGAATACCATCGTATACCACACGGCAAGAATAATGCGGTTGGAGGTCATCCCGTGCTTCTAATGCCAGGACTTCTAAGCAATTCCGCAGATTTCTTAACTTTAGGACCAGGTCTCAGCTTAGGATATATATTAGCCGATGAAGGTTACGACGTATGGCTAGCAAATTATAGAGGGTCACGGTGGTCAAAAAAACACAAAACCCTCGACGTGGTTGTAAACAAAAAAGAATTTTTCGATATCAGGTAAGTTTCCAAATTTTGCTTAAGCTCAGTCGATTGTTTTAATGTAAATACATATATTTGAATTTAGCTTTCAGGAAATCGGTTTATATGATATTACAGCAAGTATTGACTACATTTTAAATACTACGGGCTATAAAAAATTGTTTTACATTGGTCACTCTCAAGGTACCACGTGCATGTTTGCCCTACTCGCCGCCAAACCCGAGTATAACGACAAAATCGTGTTAATGACAGCTTTGGCACCTATTGCTTATACCACTCACGTAAATTACCTGATGTTCCTCTTTACAAAGCATTTTTTAACGGAAATGCAGGTAGGTATATTTAATTACCGTACAAGACTTTCATACCTATCTGGATTTCAGCAATTTTCTGAAGCGCATGGAATATACGAATTTTTTCCTTACTCGCCTCTACTAACAGAGTTAGGACAAATTTTATGCAATGATGACGTCGGAACTCAACCGCTCTGTGAGGCAATGTTCTACTTTTTTGGCGGATACAGTTCAAATTTGAACAAGGTAAACGTAACTTGCATGATTACAAACCTACCCCTGTATTATTTTAGACCGTAATACCAGTAATTCTTAGCAATACACCTTCTGGATGTACATTGAGGATGATGTACCACCTGGTTCAAATTGCATTATCAGGTGAGAACTAACTTTATGATTTATGATTATAATTACATATTACGTTCTAATGCTAGGGCAATTTCAAATGTACGATTTTGGAGAGCAAGAGAATTTAATAAGGTATGGACAGGTGAGTCCACCTAAACTTGATCTTACACAAATAACAGCTCCCGTTGAGCTTTATTATGCCGATCAAGATCCCGTTTCTACCGTAAAAGTAAGTTCCCACTGTCACCAAGTGAGCAATTAATAGCGATATCCTTTACTTTACTATTTTTAGGATGTAGAATTATTAGCGGCAGACTTACCAAATATTGTAAAAAAACAGTTCATGAATGGATACAACCATCTAGATTACTTGTGGTCCCTTAATGTTGAATCTGTGTTATACAGTCACATCATACAGTCTATCAAAAACTACTCTACGTAAACAGTCATGAAGTACGTGTTATGCATAGCGTCGCGTCGTATGATCTATCTAGCACAACGTTATATTTAATATGTATTAAATGGATGTGGAAAAATATATAAACATCAGATTTCCTTTTTTTGAAATGTAACAAACGGACAAAAAAATATAGGTAGGGAAAGTTGGGTAAAATGGGATATTTAATGTTCTAGAAGATCTCGTAACTGTTTTAATAAAGTAATGTAAGAGACCATTTTTTGCCTCCAGCTTCACTTATAAATAGACTTTTGATTGTCATTATTTTTTATGCTAGAAATAGAAATCACATGAGAAAAAAAAATTAATAAAAAAGTAGCAAGTGTTTATTTAGTCACTTAAAACGGGGTACTTATGTTTTTTAAGTTCCATTACGTTTAGCAGAGAAGGCACAAAAATTTAAAATATTTTACTGACAGAAGTCACAGATAAAAACTTTGTCCTCGTCTTCCCGCACAACCTTCGTGTGCCCAACCCTCGCAATGTTGGCACCTTATCCAACATTCTTTTGCCTTAGATTTGGAATAAAGTTCGATGCAAACTATGCAGGCCGCTTCTTCGCTTTCATATTCTTTACTGCTTTCTTTTGATTTCTTTCCCTTTTTATTTTTTTGACTCTTAACACTTTTGTCTTTCTCTTGTGGTCTGTTCTTCTTAACTGCTACTGTTCTTCTTTAGTTTCTTTGCTTTTATGTCTTTTCTAGTCGTCGTCTTAGTCCTTTTTTGATTAATATTCCCTGTGTTGAACACCCTGATTAATTTTCTTTACTCTCGCTTCAATAGTTGTACAAGGATCCTCATATTCTTTAGAAGCTTTCCAGTACTTCCTCAACAACCTGACGCATACTGTGTTCGTCCCAAAACTGCCGCTGTGTGTTTTTTTATATTTTCCCTTGCACTCCAAGCCTAAAAAAGACGTTACCATACAATGTCCGGTTTTACCCAACTATCGATATTTAAAAATAAGCAATTTCCTATAGTTAACCTATTGTGGATAACAATATTAAACAAACATAGCGTTCCCTAAATCAACCCACCTTCAATTAACCTATTAAACGCGCGCCAAATATTTTACCTTATCCTTACAATTCGACACTTTCACCCGTTTCGCCGTCTAGAATGAAACTAAGATACATAGGTACATGACTTTCTGGACATGGGTAGGCACCCTGATAGATCGTACTACTGTTTTGAAATAAAACGTGGTATCCTGTTTTACCAGACTATCCTGTTATACCAAACCTTCCCCTACCCATCTACATTGTGTTCGCTATGGTTACGAGTTTCACAACAATAAACTGCCAGTAAAATTAGAGTGGTACTGTGGTAGCAAATTAACCAGCAAACACGGGTAGAAATTACTATAACAATGTGTACTGAGCAGTGTTTAACTGTTTTAAGCAGACTTACTTTATATACGCAACAGTTATACAGCAAGTCACTCTTTATCACTAACTAACTATAACTTGAAAATTAGTTCAATTCCTTGATACACTCACATTTAAGTTGAATATTTCTCGCGAGAAATGCAAAATACAATTTCCCAGAAAGATTACCCAGCCTTAACAAAACAGAAGGTAAGCAATAAAAACCCAATTATATAATTTTATGTGAGGAGAAACCCGGAAGGAGAATAGCAGTTTATACAGCACTCGCGGATCTGCAGCAAAAAAAGTTCTTTGCCAGTTTTTATAATGCGTGCTGTTTTTGGGACGTCCGCGTTTCTTAACTTGCGCTACCTGTGGTCAATCCGGGAGGAGGTTTAAAACTAGATTCTCTGAACACTTCTCTTGTATAAATTGCAAAAAACATGAAAAAAATACATAAATTGGGTCACTTTTCGATCGTCAGTCCTCTGAATTGAATGATCGTTGGAAAATTGGAGGCACTAATGGGTCAGCTCTACGCTGCATTTCATATCAAAAATAATATAATAGCTTGGCTTGGGCTTGAAAGGCAAGCTTTTTAAGAAGAAAAGCTTTATGGTGATTAGTGGTTAGTTTTAGTCACCGTTGAGTGCTTAAGTAAGCGATTGTTAAGTATGAGTTCTGAAAATTCCGTAGAGCCGTTATTTAGACCGTACATTTTCCAGAAGATCTACGCATTCACATTTCCTAATTTATAATTTTTATCATTTCTCACTTCGTACAAATTAAAAACCGTTCCAGGACATCATTTTACAATCAAAAACTATTGTTACTGCGCGACGTGCACGTGTAACAAGGTAACGTTGTGCACATTGCGATTTTCAGATTGAATACTTATGTACAGGGTGTTTCTACTCAAAGAGGGCAACGTAATAGAAGTTATAGAACTCGTCAAAACTAACACGCTGTTTAAAACAATTTTTCATTTTGGCTTTTGTTTTTGAATTATGGACCTTTTCTTTGTTTTTCTACACATCTGTATATCTCCATTATTTGTAGTCGGATTTCAAAAAGTCAAAGTCCTTTGGAATCAACAGTTTAATATCTACAACGTTTGTTCAAAACTTTTTTACCTCCACGTGCTTTTTTTACGGTATCTGTCAACGTCTTGGATAACCCGAGTAGTTTACGAACTCCTGCCTCTCCATTCCTCCTTCCATTTACGCATTATCTCTGAGTTCGTCCATTATTTGTAGCTTCTTTTGATTCGTAGGTTTAGAGTACACGATATGCCAAAAATATCCCCTATGGGCAGATACCGTAATTGAATCGATAAGTGCCTCTGTTGGTAGTGAATCAAAAACATTTTTTATGGCCAGTGATATTGAAAATGGCACCTGTTTGAACCTTCACTTATCTCTATATTTTTCTCACTAAGTGATTCAAATCCTGAACCGTTTCCGTGCCGTTTTTTGACATTTGCATATAACCATTTATTCCTCCTACCAGAATTAATACGTTCGGCAAGTTTCTCTATATGACTTAGGAGAACGATTGAGTAAAAGTTTTCTTCGCAAATGCCAGACTTCTCCGCTCTCGCCATTCTTTAGGCGCATAAGGTTTCTACTCTGATCAAGTGCGAGTTATTCCACCAATAGGTCTAATTTATCCAACCCCCCCCCCCTTTTCCCCTCTCGTTATGCATAACTTTCACTCTTTACATGAAGACGTTTATTAAGTCTTCTGGTTTCTTGCGATGTATAATAACCGCCATCTTGTTTATGTTCAATTTCTGTGATGGAATCCGTGATAGTTCCCTCCTTGGCCTTGCTTAGCTCCTGTTTTATGTGTTTGTGGTCATTGAGGTTATCCTCCCACTATCTCCCAGCTATATCTATTGACTTTGTGTTTCCCCTTTCGAATGTGGTTTGTTTCCCGACATTACATAAATGTAGGTATTGTACTACCATTTTCTCCAATCAAGAGACTATATGTAATCCGTTCATAACGTTTTTGATTCTATTTTACGACTCCGAAAATAATTGATTAATATTTAGGAGACGTCGGCAATGCTTTATGTGAAATAGATGTTTAGACAACCTTTTCTTATCAACTTGAGAAGACTATTCCAAGCCTGCACCATGAATGCAATCTAAGTTAATAGGTGTGGTAGCCACATTTCAATACTTTTTGAATATCAGGTCTTAAACTTTAGGTTATTGTATGAGCGAAATTTCTGAAAATTCTGAAAGTAGCGGCTTTAAAGGACATTGTACTGAAGGTTATTAGAGAATAAATTAATCTGTGCGAGAGTCTTTGTCTCTAATTTTGCCTATTTATAGAAGGAAAATGTTATTTGTGATATTGCATAGTCGAGCACTTGTCATTAGTGCATAAACGTGATATGTGATTTTTGCATGGTGGATCTTTTCTATTGTGCGTTAAATGTTCGAAATTACCTCTATGAAACCTCTCTGAGAAATTAGGTTACTCTACCACAAGCTTCCCCATCGCGTTCAGCTGGCTTACATGATACCTCATATGAAGAGCACTAAGGAGCAAGGAGTCTTCAACTTTGTGTTGAGTTGTAAAAGACTGTACAAGTAATAAAATTTAACAAATGAATATTGAAAAGAGCGTAGTTTAACATTTTACTAGGAACCAGGTTCAGTGTTCAGGTTCAGGTTAGTTAACCGATTTTCACTTACATTACATTATATTTTCAATGTTGTAATTTTGGTAACCTACTTTTGATCCCTAGAATGTGAGGTTTTACCATGTGGATGTAGGTACTTTACAGATATCCTGTATAATTTTTAGGGCACTTATAATCGATATAGAAGAAAGGAATCTTGCAATTGAAACTACTTTATCTAATCTGTAAGATTTTTGGTCTAATTGCTATGGTATGGAAAGGGTTCATTTTTTTATCATATCAAAATTATGAAGTATCAAAAAGATAGAGATAATGACTTTTATAAAATGTCCCCAATTTTCGAAACTGATGCTTTTTATTCACTGCCAGTGTTGCAAATACTATGGCAATGAAACTAATACTGTTAGTGACTTTCTTTCTTTGTGCTTCAAGTGCTAACCCTCAGACCAGACACAAACACCCTGATGTTGGTTTAGATGCGGTAAGTGTCATTTGTTCACACTATTGATACGGTTGTTCAATGCTTTCGAAATTAAATCTTATCATTCATTTATATGCATGATGAGTGGAATTTTCCTGCAGGCAACAATTGCTTTTGATACCAAAATCTTACAAAGAATTATCCTTCTATTTAAACAAAATCCGCAAAGAAACATCCAATCCTATCCTTTACCCTTTTTTTACTGTTTCAATATCGATAGTAGAGAACAAAGAACTGAAAGAAGGCTTACTTATTTGAAATAACGTTTAGCTCAAGAGTGGCACTAATTGATTTCATATATGGTTCAATAAAATTTGAAGAGGTGATTTACTCATTTGTGTTAGTATTTAAAAAATTATCAGATTGCAAATTTAAGAAACAATTCGTTCGTAAAAAATGTTCCATCAGAACAAATGGATTACTGTTAAATACCCAGTTCCCAGGAAAAGGCACACTTAACGGTGTGCGGCACTATTGAAGATTAACTTATAACCAAAACATGTTTGCTATTTTATTTGTGAAGATTTATTGTCGCCCTATTTCATGAGAAATGTAGTAACCATATGTAGGCGATGTTTAGCTTACGATTTTTTTGGATACCAACTCTTTAATGTGTTACACGTTTAAAATAATAGAAGATCGCCCCTTCAAATTTTGTACAAACCTTTTTGAAACCAATTACGGATTACATTATATCGTTTTTGCTACAGAAACAAGTTATCCAAAAATACGGATATCCTCTTGAAGTTCACTCAATTGAAACAGAAGATGGCTACATTTTGGAATACCATCGTATACCACACGGCAAGAATACTACAGTTGGAGGTCATCCCGTTCTTGTAATGCCGGGACTTATAAGCAGTTCCGCAGATTTCTTAACTTTGGGACCAGGTCAAAGTTTAGGATATATATTAGCTGATGAAGGCTACGATGTGTGGCTAGCAAATTATAGAGTATCACGATGGTCAAAAAAACATAAATTTCTTGACGTAGTTGCGAACAAAAAGGAGTTTTTCGACGTCAGGTGAGTTCATTTTCAAGTTATTGCATGTATATGCTGAATTGGTTGTTTGAGCTTGTCTAACTTAGAGAATTTAGCTTCCAGGAAATTGGTTTATTTGATATTCCGGCAAGTATAGATCACATTTTAAATACAACAGGCCACGAAAAGTTATTTTACGTGGGACACTCTCAAGGTAGTACTTCCATGTTCGCCCTGCTCGCCGCCAAACCCGAGTACAACGATAAGATCCTTTTAATGACAGCTTTGGCACCAGTTGTCTATACCACCCACTTAGACCACGTGTTGCTTTCTTTTACAAAGATGTATTTACCAGAACTGCAGGTAACTGTATTAGGTGATTAACAGTGATCTTTAACAAAAGATTTGCAGCAATTTTTCGATAAATATGAAATTTATGAACTTTTCCCTCATTCGCCATTACTAACAGTATTTGCACAAACTTTCTGCAATGATGACGTCGGAACTCAGCCACTATGTGAGGCGATATTCTACTTTATATGTGGATACAGTCCCAATTTTAACAAGGTAAGCACAATGTGCATAAGTTTACATCTGACTGAACTCTCCATTGTAGACCATGATACCAGTTATTGTGAGCAATACGCCTGCCGGATCTGCAGTAAGAATGTGGTACCATTTTGCCCAAATTTCATTAGCAGGTGAGCACAAAATATTTATCTTTAGACGTTATAACAATTGAATGAATTCTAATCGTAGAGCAGTTCCAAATGTATGATTTCGGTGAACAAAAGAATTTAATAAAGTATGGACAAGCTAGTCCACCTAAACTTGATTTATCGAATGTGAAAGCTCCTGTTGCAATTTACTACGCAGATTGTGATCTCCTGTCCGCCGTAAAAGTAAGTGGCGACTCTCACCAAGTGAGCAATAACGATATCCTTTGTTACCTTTAGGATGTGGAATTATTAGTGGCAGATTTACCAAATGTTGTGAAAAATCGTTTCATGAAAGGATACAACCATCTAGATTATCTGTGGGCTCGAAATGTTAAGTCTGAGTTATACAGCGACATCGTAAAGTCCATCAAAAGCTACTCTGTATAAATGGTAATGAAGTGTAAGTTATGGTATGACTGGTAGAGTCTCTCAAAGACCATTTTATAATTTATACTATCGCATAACTATTAATCTAAAATAAAAGATCAATACAACCTTAAAGGTATTTATAGTTTCTTTTGATTTAACTCCAATCAGTGAGATAATTAGAAAATTTAGTTCCAAAACATGACTCAAAGTTGCTACTACTACTTGTACAACCTTCGCACTAAAGGACCTCAGTTATCCTATTTTTCATTTTTTATGAGAATAAATTTACCAAAAATTTTCTTGCGTTGCAATTTGGCATTCTAATACCTTTGAGGATGACACAATATTAAAATACGTTAAAGTATCATAAAGTAATGATTTGAGTGGAATTACTTACTATTATAATATTACAACTTATGGCAAAGCACCAGAACAGTGAGAAATGACCCATATAAACATATTACACAAAAAAAGAAGAAATAAGAACCACATATCACAAGTACACTAAGTAAACTGTTTGGGAATAAATCATAAAGTAAGAGGCTGACGAAGAGAAAATTAATGGTGTACAAAGTGGATTTATGATGAGAAAATCATTATAACTTAAAAAAGGCTCGAAGGAAAAGAAATGAAAGCTAGTGTAGAACAAAGTAGAAAGATAACGGGATTACAAAATTATTAAATTAATAAATCAAAACACATACATATACAGGGTTCCCCATAATAGACTACCCATTTTAATATTTGAATTAAAATTTTGTCAGTTAACAAAACAAACCTTTTATTATACTAAAATACAGCTAACTCTTTGGGATTTATGATAACATAAAATATTTGGCTAATTTAATTCTTTTAACTTGTATTTGTAAGGGTAGTCCCCTTGGATCCGTTCTTCCATTTTGTAATTTCTGTTCTGTCTTATCACTTCACGCCGCATGTTACTTCCTTCAACGTCTTCGAATTATATTTCTTCCACGTGTGGTGGCCCGTTCTTAGGGTGTGATGCTCCCCCTTTAGTTTTTTGATCTTTTACATTTTGTTTCCCGTAAGTTTACAAATTCCTTTACCACATGATGTTACTTAACCTTTCTTTTAGCATGGCTTAATTTAATTGTTCATCCGGGTTTTTACCCTGATTTGAGCAAGTTTTTACTTGCTTTTCCCTATATCGGGGATGGAATAAATTATCTAGACTTTGTCTTTTAATATCGTTTCACCACCATCATGATTCTCCTTCAATTTTGAATTTTTAATTTTTTCAACTCAATAATTTTAAGTAAGTATTTAAGATTTTATGCTTAGTGTTATTTGTTAACTTTTAGTGGCCTGATGATGACGACTAATTGTTGTCGAAACTTGTAGTCTTTTTGTTTCAAGATTAATTTTTTATGTAACCATTAAAGTCTATGGGGAAAGGTTTTGTGTAATAATTCATTTCACGACAAATCGATCTTCGCATTTGGAGTATAAGAGGACAATGGATTCCGATGATGTTTATAATGAAGTTCTGAAAGGATGGACCGATGCTACCAACACAGTGCCTACATTGAAAGAAATCCAAAGAAATTGGGATTTAATTCAGATTCGAAATCAGATAGCTTCACTAGAGTTTACAGCAGATTATGACAAAGCTATTTATAAGGCAAGTTGTAACAACGAATCAGGTGCTTGGATGAATACTCTTCCATCTCGAACAGTTGAAACTTTACTGGAAAATAATTATTTCAGGATATCGATTGGTCTAAGACTATGTTGTGATATATGCACACCTCATTCACGCTTATGTGGTGCAAAAGTGTCTGCAAAGGGTTCACATGGACTCAGTTGTAAGAAGAATGCAGGACGTTTCTCTAGACATACTGAAATTAACAACATTGTCTGTCAGGCTCTGCAGACAATTAATATTCCGTCTAATTTAGAACCACCAGGAATCTGCAGCGAGGATGGTAAGGGTGTTGATGGGATGACCAACATTCCTTGGAGTAGCGGTAAACAACTTGTTTGGGATACAACCGTAGTGGATACGGTAGCTCCATAGACGCCAAAATCGCAGTTAACAAAAAGAGGAACAAATACAGATCCGTTGTGGATGAGAATTACATTTTTGTCCCTATTGCAATAGAGACCTTAGAGCCTTGCTGCGAAGAAGCCCTAACATTTCTGAATTTCGTAGGGAAATTGACATGGAATAAAACTTGCGAAAAAATCCTATCTGTTTCAAAGGATCATTATAGCTTTGCAAAGAGGAAATGCCGCATCTGTTATGAGAACTTTTAGACATCACTTTATTAAAAAATTAATGACATTTTTTATATTCTCTAAGATATTTACTTATTTATTTATTTAATTTATTTTTTTTTGTTAACCAAAGTTATGTGAAATGTTTATAGAATTTGAATACAGTATTCAACTTTAAGGTTAGTATTTTATTTAAAATAGGTACCAGATCATCTTTCGATGGCCAAGGGCAGCATAAAAGTATGGGCTCGCGGCTTCGAAATTGTTCCATGGTAATTTATTTTAAATGAGCTACCATTTCCTTGCTAATGTCTAACGGCAACGGAGATTCCCATTAGATTGTCTTCTTACATTCTTGGCATCGCATCGT
Source organism: Pyrocoelia pectoralis (assembly GCA_036250285.1). NCBI lineage: Eukaryota > Metazoa > Arthropoda > Insecta > Coleoptera > Lampyridae > Pyrocoelia > Pyrocoelia pectoralis. Next base: position 37,657,982 of record CM070076.1, on the reverse strand, counting down.
TGGCAATAATATGCATTTCATTGGTTCGTTATAAGTGTGTTACCCCAGTTTCGTAGAAGGTGTTTTTCTAATACACCCTCCATCTTCATTGTCAGCATTGTCCGTAGATCATCAATACCAATATCTCATTTACAGGTCTAATGCGACTAACGTTTTAGTCTGGAAGACCCATTTCTTAGATATTGAGATGGTAAGTAGGCGTGGGAGCAGATTTCCAGTGCCTCAATTACAGTAAGTATTTCAAAATATTCTTTTTTTTTTTGAGAAAGAACGCATGATCTTTTCGTAATTTCTGAATCGAATACTATTGCTCCTGGTAACAAACCACGATTATTTTACATTCGTATTCAGACCAAGGCTCATTTCCTTGGAAGCCAGAACTCCTCTATGGATCGTGCAATGTGTCCAGACACACTACAGAGATTTTGACTTTTGCTTGACATCTTTATTAGAATTCGAGGGCCAACAGAATCTTTTCGTAGAGCTGCAATTGTTTGGTAAAGTAATTTGAAATAGTAATTTTTTATTTTAAATGTAACAGAAACATAATTTACGATAAAATATCTATAACAATAAATGTTTAGACTTACTCGTTATTATTAAATTAATTATGGAGTTCCACAAAGTACGCTTGAGAGATAATTAATGGTAAATTTTTTTCTAAACATAATTTCTATAATCTTAATTTGAAAATATCACAACACGGAACATCCATTTTTTTTAAATGGAACCGTTACTCCATAAATATTCCTGGATTGATAATCGTGTGTTTGATAACTTATTAAAACTAATATTTAAAGAAATGTTTCAAAAAATATTTCAATTTGCGTATAGTCGTTACAAGCTGACCTTTCAGGATCAACATTCCTTTCTAAATAAAAACGTAACTGTGGTCAATCTTGCTTATAATGGCATGTATAATTGGTAAAGGCATATTATTAATTAAGTGAACCTTCCAAATTAAATTAGTGTTGTTTTAGTCGAAGGACAAAAATAATGTGCGGTAATTGTGAATGGTAAAATAATTACTTTAAAAGAAATCGTACTGATTAATTAATAATATATTCAAGGGTATTTGATATCTGTTTAACTGTTTAACATAAATATATGGTCGTGATACAAATTGTACCTACATCAAAACCACTGTGTTGCCCTCGTTACAGTATAATATGGTAGTTACAAAAATATTGTTATTTTGTTGTGGTTTCAATGCTACAGTGCTAGGCAACAATCTGGATATTGGTTTAAACGCGGTAAGTGTCTCTTGCCCTTAATTAAAGCTTAATTAATAGATACACGAAATGTGGTATGGCTGAAAATATTTATTTTCGTATACATCTATACTGCAAAGGACATTACATTAAAGCAGTACATTTCCTTGTCCCTTTCATTCAATATTTTTTAGCAAACTCCTCACATGTTTTTTTGTAGGATCCTTGACTGGACCTTTAATCCGTCGGTATTGTATAATTCATATCTGTTACCATCTTTACTTTTTCTTTCAGTACGACCTTGGTTTTCTTGTTCCACCATATTTAAAGGTCCCCATTTGACGTTTACGTTGGCGTTTCCTGTTTTTATATGAAAGTTTTCTAGTTTCGTTAAAGTTATTTTATTGACGTGGAAATGATCATCAATTAACACCAACAATTCTCAAAATTTGTTCAATTTTCAAAAAAATATCTACAATGGATTGGATAACCTTAATTTTATTAATGCCCCACTTCTATTACGTATAATACGTCGCTAAGTCACCGTGGCATTGAATCCAGCCAGTATTTTATGTTTACTTGACGTATGGTAACCCAAGCAAATTGTAATTAATCGACGAGTTTATAGTGTCTAATAAGGTCTGTGTTTCTCATTCTCCTCCCTATATTTCGCGCGTGACCCTGATATTGGCTTAACGCTAGCGTTTTGGCAAAAGATTAAGTCAGCTCCTGCGAAAAACGGTTTGTAATTATTCTTTTGGAAAAAAGGATCTTCATCTGATGAAGGAAAGGAAAGGCTTCGGTTTTGACCACTTTCTCAGTTAAACGGTTCAATGGTACAACCCCATTTTATAACAAACCACTTTTCCCACATCTTCCTCTGGCCAACAGGGAACCGCCGTGCCACTCAAGACGTCAACAAATACGATATTATCATTGTTATCGTTCAATGCAATGTACTGTTATGTACCCCGTTTTATGTTAACCTTTCCGGCAAGGGAGTTGATTGGATCTCCTTTTCTTTTTCCTTTTTAATGAAAAGAAGCAGACACACAAGATTTCTTCAGTAACGCCATTTTTAATCGATGATCAGTGACAATAATTCATAACCTCTGGTAGTAACACATACTGATTGTTGTTCCTTTGTTAACGAGTTTCGATATTGTTATCATCCCTAGGGTACGACAACGAAGAATTTGCCGTCACATAATTAATTTTGAGAAACGTGGCATGTTGGCTTGCGGGAAAGAGGTTTTCCATTCGCGAAATTGCAAACCGTGTAAACCATATACATACGATAAAATCTGCAGTGGTGGACTAAGGGCAAATCTACCCCGCTGACACTCAGGGGCCGATTCTCCATAGTATCAAAGTAATTGCTGATCAATGGTTTGGTCGTCATACCATTGTCTCCGATTTTTTGAAACGAATGCCGCTTTGAGGAGTGGTATCCACTAATAAATTGAAATGATGACTATATATTACAGAAACAGTTAATACGAAAACATGGATATCCTCTAGAAGTTCATTCCATTGAAAGCGAAGATGGTTACATATTAGAAACTCATCGTATACCGTATGGAAGAAACAAGAAAAACGTGGAGTTAGGACCTTCAGTACTTATTGTTCCAGGGGTTCTTAGTGATTCTGCAGACTTCTTGACTTTAGGACCAGGTTTTAGTTTAGCGTACATGTTAGCCGATGAAGGTTTCGACGTATGGATTGCAAATTATAGAGGAACAAGGTGGTCGAGAAAACATAAAACCCTTAGCCCCGTTTATGATCGGAAAAAGTTTTTCGATATGAGGTAGTACCTAAAAGTTATTTTCCATAACACAGAAACGTCTTCTGGCCATGTTTATTTGACCGATATGAAGTTTTCAGGAGGTAGGTCTGTATGATGTAACAGCAAATATAGACCATATTTTGAATACAACAAACCATAAACAATTGTTTTGTATTGGGCATTCTCAAGGTACCACCTCCGCGTTTACCATGCTTGCGTCGAAACCTGAATATAATAACAAGATACGTTCATTGATCGCTTTCGCCCCGGTGGTTTACACCACTCACATAAATCACACAGTGTTTTCTTTTGTTAAGAGGAATTTGGCAGTCATTCGGGTAAGTCCATTTTTGTTTAGTGTCACTTATAATATGCCATTGTAGAAGCAGTTTGAATCCAATGAGATATATGAATTTTTACCTTATTCACCACTAACTGGATTATTAGGAGCTAGTCTTTGTGCTGATAACTTAGTAACACAACCACTATGTGCCGAGATATTTTATTTTATTTGTGGATACAGTACAAACTTTAACAAGGTGAATACACAAAGAAGTGATGGAACATATATAAAGGTTTTTTTTCAATACAGACATTGATGCCACTCATAACTAGCAACTCGCCTGCCGGTGGGACCACAAGAATGTTGTACCATTACATTCAACTCGCAAGATCTGGTGAACACTAAAATGTTATTCCCTTGAAAAAATATTTAATTGTAGGTCGGTTTCAATTGTATAACTTTGGAAAACGGGAAAACATTAGAAGGTACGGATGTGAGACACCACCAAAGCTAGATCTCACAAAAGTAACAGTACCAATAACAATTTACTATGGAGATCGAGACGTTCTTTCAACTGTACCAGTATGTCCAACTGTAATCACATATGTATTGAGGTACTCAAGTATATTTTCAGGACGTAGAGTTATTAGTTTCGGATCTGCCAAATGTAGTAAATATACACCTACTAAAAGGATACAATCATGTGGACTATCTGTGGGCCAATAATGTGGATTCTGTCTTGTATTCTCAGATCATTAAGTCGTTTAAAAGTTCCTCTGTGTAGTACAGACCAATGTTTACAAAAATTCGAACCATAAAAATGTGTTTATTAAAATGGACATAGATTTCTAACTTCTTTAATGAAAAAAATATGGTTATTTCCATAGAAAGCGAATCTACATTGAATATTAAGGCTCCAAGTGCCTTATAGGCTGATAATACAAAAATGTTGCATTGTGTGTTGGTTTTCCGTAATCCAAAAATTAATTCCAGTACAGTCGTGAGTACCATCGTTTTCGACACCCAAATGCATTTAAGTTCTGATCCGCAAGAATAGATCCATTTACAGTGCTGTAAACATTATTGCTTTTCTTTTATTGAATCGACTCACAGCTTTTATGTACGAATTGATGCAAGCCGCCGATGATGAACTAGTTTCCTCAGACCCAAATTGCTATGCAGGATCTCGTTTTTCGATTATATTTTCTTTAAATTACCAATGACTTTAGTTGATCTAATTTTGCATCGTCGCGTCGCTAAGATTGATACTCCACGTTCGAGTGCGCAATATCAGCGGGAAAGTGTTGATTGATGTGGTGCTCCATCATCGACAACACATGATTTTTTCTTAAATACAACAAACTCCAAAACTTATTAAACCGTACACCTTTGGATAGCGAAACTGCGACAATCAACGAATAACTAAATGTAAATTACAATTGTGCGCTATTTATAGCTGATAGTGAAAGTTTACAAAGCGCCTAAATCATCAAGATTAATTTTTAAACATTTATTGAGTGATCTTTTTGTTTCCCCATTATATACTTGGTTACAGACTTTACATTTGATTTTATATACCACCGATATTCACTCGGTCTCTTCTGAAGTTGTAACCTTTTGAAACACTCTCACATGTGGTTATATTCTAACACGATCAAATAAATGTTGTAGCTGCTATACTTTTCCAATGTGAAAAATCAACTGAAGCACAAATCGAAACGTCTCATAGATATTTCGAAAATATGAGTCATTACTCAGATCAAATCGGCTACTTGCATTGTTTTTAAATTGCGAAGATAGTGGATTCTTCCATTAATAGAGTTGTAAAAGATCATTCCGTCTAGGGCTTTTTGTATAGGTCACTAATTTAGGAGTAATCACATCGTTATTACCATCAGGCAATATTTTCCATCACGGTTTGAAATAGGATTTAAAAATCATTTGCTCGCCATCACATGTTTCAACGTTCCTGTTTATTTTAATAAATTCATCATTATTAAAAAGTTTTAAATTATTGAACATAAATTTATCGCAAAAAATAGTTTTGTACCGTCGCAATCTTATCTATATTATTTTTAGGTAAAGGTACTCAAATATTTGAACAATATTTCAGTTTACATAATATAATTAATGTAGGGCAGAATAATACTCTCAACATTCTTAATAAAAATTGTGGACAATATGATGAATGTGGAGAGAAAATTTGAATTCAGTATAAATAGCATGATGAGGAGTGGTTCCGTGATCGATCGATAACTCAATATGCCCAAGTAGCACCGTTTATTGGCGTTAGCTTGGCGGAATATAGGCCTAATATAGAGAGATTGGGGCAATATTGTCGGACTGCAGCCAATATTGAGTGAATATATTTTTGTAATACTATACAAATATTGGAAAGACAATATTTAGTGAATATAAGAACAATATTTGCAATATTTAGTAAATATTGCTATTTAATGTAAATTCAAATATTGCACATACAATAATATACCAATATTGCGTGTACAATATGGCCGAGAAAGTTTTGATTTTTTTGAAAAAAATGGGAAATTTTAGATTTTGCCTTCTGATCGAATAGATGTTGAAAATGTAGAATAGGAACACCTGTTAAACCAAAGTGTAATCTTTTGAGCAACACCTTCAAAATGGCTGACAAAAGTTTAAACACTTAATAATTCATATCTCAAAAACAGTGTGTTGAGGCCATAGAACAAATGTTTTCAAGTTCAAGTTTGATGCGAAAATAAAAAATTTCAATGAAAATGAATCAGTAATGAAAACGGAACCTTGCCATTTAAAAAAAAATAGTATGCAAGGCTTTTCTAATTATATATTTGATTGCGCTTTAATTTATTAAAATCAGATATAATGTAACGCACCATTTTTTTATAAAACAGCCCGGATAGTAGGTAGGTACATGCGTTGATAGAGACTGTACTGAAAGAGTATCGAATGCTACTTACATGAATGAACAAAATGTAGTAGGTCAGTTACACAACGATCTCGGTCTTTTGAATATATAATTTCTCCGTGTTAAGAATTTTAATAGGTTTTGATGACATTTATGTATAATGCAGTCAAGTTCCTGGTGTACCTACTTGGTAATGGTATCCGATCTTGGCTCAAATTGGCTCGATTTTCATATATTACCTAATCCATATTCTGCCATAATTCTAGGTTACTCTTACACCTAAACACAGAGTTTACATATTTTATATTCATTTACTATAGGCACGTTTATTATAAAACTCATATTCCTTGAAGGTTAGTAACTAAAAAAAGGTCAATGGTGAACAGGTAGTTTTTATTGAAGATCAACTTTTCTGAATCATATAATGCGTTTATAATGTTTAGTTACCTATTTTATTACGATTGATGCGTTTGCCAATTTTAAGTTCGGTCTAAAGCGATGTGTAATATAATTTTGTTGGTATTTACTTTATCTTCTGTCCAATTAGCAAGTAATTATCGTCACCCCGACACTGGATTAAATTCGGTAGGTTTAATTTATCAGCTATATTATGGTTGTGTATGTATAAGAAAGTAGCATTTCTATTCGTTCTCTTATTCCAAAAATTCATACCGTTCTTTAAATCTATGGTATGAATTTTGAGTGGAGCATTAATAAAGATCTAAGTCAAACCGTAACGAGAGATGTAGGTTTATAATAGGGTTTATACAAAAACCGACTTTTTGAAAAACCGGTTTTCGAATTCCAGATTTCCAAAAAAAACGGTTTTAGCCAGTTTTCGAATTTTTGTCAAAAAAAATAGAACAGGGAGGTCTAAATTTTTGTTTTTATTCGTTGTCTCAAATAATGAAAATTCAGCTTTCAGTGTCTCTGGATTTGTAAATTTCTCTTCAGGGTCTTCAAGAAACTTATGAATTGATTTTTCCATGGCTTCCCTTTAAAAAAGCATTACTCTGACGAAACTACTCATCAGAGTAATGCTTTAGTTTCTTCGATTTGCTGTTCATCAGAATCGGTTTCCACATAAGAATTTGGAAATATTCTTTAGACAATATCTTTGCAGATAACTTAATAATTTCGGTATTTGAAGCTAAAGAAAGTACACTAGATTTCTTTGCTGAACTGAAAATATTTTGTAGATTTTTGAAATACAGCAAAAGAGCTGCTAATTATACTTGTCTTCTTTCTTGAATTCGTTCTTCGAAAACATATAATAATTTCAAACTTGCTTTAATTTAAGTGTTTAACAGAAAAATAAATTGGCATCTCGTCGTCCCAAACCTTCAGCTGCTAGACGAATCGGTCTCAAGACTTTACGAAGATTCACGTTTTACACGATATAGTTAACCTGTCGTGGATAATATGAAATAAGTCGATTAGGCACGTCTTTTCCACGTGCGTAGTTCACAATGCACAAGCACTGGCCAACGCAACCCGCAACGTTGCAAAAATGTGTCTGCTGCCCGTTGCATAGAATGAATAGCAAATCAAATAAATTAAAAATTAATTTTACCATAATAATTTGAATTCTTTTAAAGCGGTTTTCGGAATTTAAAAACCGGTTTTTAAATGTGAAAAATTAATTTTAAAAACCGTGTTTAAAAAACCGTGAAACCCTAGTTTATAATATATTGACTTTGGTGCTTTCTCCACGATGGAGACCTTCTAGTTTATAATATTTGTTGTTCGGACAGGGTACGTTATATTAGGGAGAGTATTGTTGAATACAATTAAGTTTAAATGTAGTTAACTTTAATTCATTGTAATGTCATTAATTAAACTTAAGTCCATCTACCTACTGTGTAGGATTGAGGGGTTGACTTTTTTTCTCTTCTAATCATTACAATTTTGTGTGAACACTTCAATTGGTTGCCATCTGATTTCTCACCTTCTGCTGATTTTTCTACTTTCTTCTTTCTGCAAAGTTCGTCGAAGAAGGCTTTCCTGTTTGTCTTGAGCGCAGTCTATTCTGTGGCATCCTCTTAGGTGCAGGGCTGGGCAAATACATGCACTAACGTATTTTAAATACAAATTACAAAATATTCCTAGAAATGTATTTAAAATACAAAATACGAGATACTATTATATTATTTTTTTATTGGTGCCCTATTTTAGCCTTTTAAACCACGCCCCAGCGTGTTTAAATCGCACGTTTTAAAACGCGCGTGTTTTAAAGTTGCCATGCCAACATCAACAAATTTGAAAAACGGGAATTCTATTGGTTATTGATCTGACAGGAGTCATTTGTTACGTCAAATAAAATGACAGATTGCAAATTAATTTCCATTTTTCTCATTTCCATGGCAACGAAAGGTATACTGATTTCACATACGAATTCAACCATTTCACATTATTAGCTCTTATTTCCATTTTAATACCAGATTTCAAAATGAACCAATAAAAAAAAAGCGTAAAGTATTCGCGGATAAATGGTCTTTAAAACACTTGCTCTATTTCAAGCACTCGGCTGCGCCGTCGTGCTTGAAAACTCGCGCGTGTTTTAAAGACCTGTTTATCCACTTATACTTTAATATACTATTTAATAATACAAAATACAAATACAATATTTGAACTACAAAAATACCTATATACGCATACGGGTTGTTTTTTTTTGGGAGATTTAGTTAGACGTTTCTGGGAAAGTTTTATAGGTAGGTTCTTGAAAATGTGTACTTAGAATTTACTCTGAATGCTGAATAGATGTAAAATATTTTCAAAATGGCAGCACTTTCGGAAATGCCGGAAGTAGTTAGTCATTTTAAACGACAACCCTATTTTTTATTGAATTTTTGGTTCCTACGTGAAATTTTAGTTGTTTTGATACCCAAATAAATATCTGTAATTGGAGATTTTTAAGATATTTTCACGTTTAAAAATAATACCGGATGCAGGCGGTACTTTCAGAATTCATTGCTTCAATACCGTTATAGTTATGACAACCGAGCTTTCCCAAGTGCCTAGACGAAGAATAGAGCTTTCTTATGGTATTTCTATGGAGCTCCAAATTTAAGAAAATTCAAAGACTATGAACTCATTTTTTTTAATGAAATGACGCAACTTACCTTTCTTCTTTTTTTAAGTACCTACACCAAAAGAAAGCTCTATTCTTCTTCTATCGGCTGGTGAAAAGTCGATTGCCATAACTGCAACGGTTTTCAAGTAATGGATTCTCATAGTACCGTCTGCATCCGCCATTTTTTTAAAAAAAGGGAAAATAACTTAAAAACCATAAATTGTAGATATTGATATGTGGGTACAAAAAAAAAACTGAAATTTCACGTGGAATCCAAAAATGATAGGGGTTCCCATTTAAAATAACGAAGTTACTAGATACTTCCGGCGTTTCCGGAAGTGCTGGCATTTTGAAAATATTTTACATCTATTCGGCTTTGAGAGTACAAATTTTCAAAAACCTACTTATAAACAGAAACCTCTAATTAAAGCATCCAAAAAAACACCCTGTAGGTATACCTATTACTAATGTGTTTCAAAAAAGCAAGATAGGTCAGTTTAAAAGCTTATAGTCCAATTGACATGAAACTTGGGAGGTATATTTTCTGTACATGTGTAGTAACACTCAAAAAATAAAGTCTGTAAAAGTATGGGTGATAAGCAAAATTTAAAAACCGATAGATATTTATTTTGTTCAATTTGCACAGTTTCAAATAATATGATATCTGAAGAGATGTTGTCGGAATCATAACTAAATTTACACTTTTTCCATGGCGATTTATGCCCACTTTTAATTATTTTTCATATAAAACAAAAACGCATTCACTCCACGCCACTGGGACTGACACAACATTAACCAATAATTTATTTCTTTGACACTACTGAGTCAATAGAATTCATCCCAAAATAGATGCTGCACGAGGATCGGTGCAAGGTACCTTCCCTCCAAGGAAGTGTGTGAGCTGATTGTTAGTAAACTGTGACCAAGTGGTGAAAGCGGCACCAAACCGACAACTGTCGAAATGTTCCAATCAAACGAAATTTTAAAACCTGTCCTTAACATTGAGGTGGGCAAAATACATACATTAACGTATTTAAAATTCAAAATACTCATAAGAGAGTATTTGAAATACGAAATACTGTCGGGAGAAATCATCAAATACTCGTAAATACACAATACAAAATACATACAAATGTATTTCAAATACTGTATTTTCAATACAAATATTTTGCAAGGTTTATCATGATAACTGCAAAATTGATGAACGTACACAGTCTGCAAAGGAAATGTAATGTTTCCAGTATACAGGACACAAAATGTACTATTACCAAGACGGTTGGCACGATACCAATTGAATATTCTGATAATACAGGTTTTATATCAGTGTAATACATCAAGAGTACAATTGTTTTTACTATATCGATCTGACTTTTTCTAGAAACAAATAATACAAAAATATGGGTATCCCCTCGAAGTTCACAAAATTGTCACCAAAGATGATTACATATTAGAAAATCATCGAATACCATACGGTATAAGAAATAAAAATTCGAAACCAAAGTATCCGGTCCTTTTGGTTTCTGGAATAGCATGCACCTCTGCAACTTTCATAACAATGGGTGCCCACCTGAGTTTGGGATTTATGTTAGCCAATGAAAATTTCGACGTATGGCTTGGAAATAACAGAGGTACTACGTGGTCTAAAAAACACAAAACGCTCGATCCGGTTCAAGAAAAAAAACATTTCTTCGATTTCAGGTATTTCATTACTTAATGTGATTATTATAATTATAATTATAGCTTTGAAGAAATCGGTTTGTATGACCTTACAGCCACTATTGATTACATTTTAAATGTAACGAACATGAAGAGATTGTTTTACGTCGGATATTCCCAGGGAACTACGTCTTTCTTTTTAATGGTGGCAGCTAAACCTGAGTATAACGAAAAAGTTATCATGATGACAGCTTTGGCACCCGTTGTATACCTGTCTAACGTGCAGCATTTGTTGGTATCGTTTACTAAACACAACCTTAAGGCGATTCAGGTAACTTAGAGATGTATAATATAATTCGTCCTATTCATATTCACAGGAAATTGCGGATAGGAATGGTGTATATGAAATATTTCCGCACACTCCTTTAATGACAACTTATGCAGATATTCTTTGTCATGACAATACTGCTACTCAATTAATTTGTTCTTCTATACTTTATTTGATAGGAGGATATAGCCCAAACTTGAATAAGGTAACTTATCAACAAGAATTATGGATTAAGTTACCATTCGTTCTATTTCAGACGGTACTTCCCGTAATATATGGCGAGCTTCCTGCTGGAACTTCCACGAAGACATTGTTTCACTATATTCAGTTAGCACTTGCAGGTACTCTCCTTATATATGATTTATTTTTTGGAACAAAATTTCTTACAGAAAAATTCCAAATGTACGATTACGGCTTAACCGCAAATATACAAAGGTACGGCCATGCGATTCCACCTAAGTTTAATATTAGTAAAATTACGACACCAATATCGTTATACTATGGAGGTTGTGATAGCCTTTCTACCCGCCCAGTAAGTATATTGTTTATCAATTCCTTCATATAACAGATCTATGTTTCATAGGACATTGAATTGTTAGTACCAGAACTGCCCAATTTGTTAGAGAAGAAATTTATTAAAGGTTATACCCATTTCGACTTTTTGTGGGGCAAAAATGCAGCGTCTCAAGTATATGACAATATGATACGAACAATGAAGAAGTTTTCAAAATGATGTAGGCGTGTTTCTTCTACGCTACTTTTTTAATAAATTCTACAAAATTTACTAATACAGACAAGTGTATAGATGATTTGATAGCGATTACTAAATTATTGGTATCAAAACTTCTGTGATCTAATTCCATGGACCAAACTGCTCATAAAAGACATGATAGCGGCTACAAATTGTGACGAATATTACGGTATCTCTATGGTTAATATGGCTACAATTACAACAATAGTTTTTTAAAAAAGTCATACATGTAGGACGTAGATACATCATTATAGAGACTTTGTGCAGTCTGATGCAATCCGCTCTCAGAGTAATCGAAGAATGGTATCAGGAACACTCCTTGTCCATTAACCCGACAAAAACGGAGGTAGTTCTCTTCACAAGAAAAAAAAGGATAGGGGGTCTTCAAGCTCTTCTGCTCTTTCAAAAACATCTTCATTTTCAGAGTCAGTGAACTATCTATGTATCACAATTGACAACAAACTGATTTGGAGTAAGCATGTCCAGCCCAAAGCGGAAAAAGCAAATAGGGCTTTCTGGGAATGTCGCCACGCAATTGGAAGACTTTGGGCCCCACCCCAACAAATGCGAACAAGCCGTCATGGATGCCTTTCTAGGACTGCCTCCATGTGAGAGAGCAGGCAATGCTGGCAGCCTTGCGTAGAAAACTAAGGGGTTGTTGAATAGCACAGGTACTCTGGGCGAGGCAATTAAGCGACTGTCTATCCTAGAGGAGTATCTAACTCACTCATCCCTCAATTTATATTAGGGAAAAACTACCACTTAGATGCGGAAGTAGCAATCTTCACGAATGGATCTAAATCTAAAGCAATGGAAGGAACAGGTACTAGTATACTCCAAAGAACTGAACCTTCATATCAGCCAACGACTAGGAAAATTTCCGACTGTATTCCAGTCAGAATTGGTAGGATTAGCGCTTAGTGCAAGAAAAGTTGTTGTGCATAACATAAAGAACAAAACTATTAGAATCTCCAATGATAGCAGGGCGACCTTGCAGGCACTTGGTCACTGTAAAATCACCTCTAAGTGGGTTTCCGAATGTCACCACGGGCAAGCAAGTAGCAAGCAGGAACACTCTCGAACTCGTGTGGGTTAATAAAGGGGCATGCCGGCCGAAAAGCAACGAGAAAGCCGAGGGGTTAGTATCGACTGTAAACAACTTAATAACTCAAGACACCAAAGCCCAGCACAAGGCTAGGTGAAACTTGATGTTAGATTGTCATCATGTGAGAGCGGCCTTTTTTGCACAGGGCTATCAACAAAGAACCTGCGGCTACTTGTGGGTATACTTTCTGGGCACTGTAAACTAAGCAAGATCATGTACCGCATGGGGCTGGTAGAATGACCATCTTGTAGTGTATCCCGCACTTGTCCAACTAAGACGATTCATGTTGGGATATCCTGGCAAGATATGGCTACGATTTGAGCCAAATCCCCTTTCAGCATCCTCAGGCTCATCTCACGTGTAGGAAAGGCTTGAGTGATGTTACGGAGTCGGACGACTCTACTCAGGGAGGTAGTACAAAGGTCTTGAGAATCCACGATTATAAATTTTGAACTTTCATTGAATTTTTGCCCCTTGAAAGCGAAGTATGGATGGAAGCATGTTCAATTTTATTAATGGCATTACAAATTATGTTAACAACGCCAGGCTTCAACAGAACGTAGATTCTCGCCGTTGAAACTAATAAAAAATTATCTGCTAGCATCGATAAGCCAAGAATGTGTATTCAGGCTCCGCAACATTTTTGAACCCGGCTCCGCAAAAGGTCACGCCGACCCTGGATGCTTTGTAGGTTATATCAAACCACTAACACACCAACTAGGATTTACTAATCAGTATCTTGACAACAACCCATACTTTAACCAAGGGCGGATCCAAGGGGGGGGGCCATGGGGGTTTTTTGTTTGATGATTTTATTCGACTTTAGGAAAAAGCAATTTATGTGTTGCGGAAATGTTTAGAATGTGCGACGCAGACATTTATCCTAATTATAAACTACTGTTACACATTTTCTTGAGTTTGCCAATTAGCATGGCTTCTGCAGAAAGAAGTTTTTCCGCCATGCTTCGGCTGAAATGGTGGCTCAGAAGCCACATGACCCAAGTTCGTCCGGTGTTACTCGCGTTAATTATTGTTACAAAATTTATTTAGAGATTCTGTTTATAAATATATCTGAAAATCTGATTCTTTTAACCTTCTTCTATTCTCCGGTCTAAGCGGTGCTCTTTTTGTCATGGAACGCTTGGGAACGGCGTTCCACCACGGTCTAAATAAAATCGCCCAGTTGAGCAGAGCAGATCGGATTTGATTTGCAAAAGCTCCTTAATTACACCACCGTTTAACCGACCCTGCATTTTGGTTACCTAAACACTGAACCCAGCATAATGCAAAAATCGTTCGAATACCGGGCACATCCCGCACACTCTCGGATTATATTATAAGATAATTACATTACAATTATAAATATTATATAAAATTGCAAAAAAAAGTTTTTAGCATTCCACCACCTTTTTTTTACAAAAAGAGCACTTGTACTGCGTACCAGTAGTCGGCATCGTCGGTACTGGATACCGACCCTATTCAATTCAACATACAAAAATTTGAACATTTTTCAAAATTTTTCAAAAAAGGTATGTATGAAACTGAACTGAAACGAAACGATACTGAATTAAATGAAACCGTCAGTACGTGAGGGGTTCAAGTCTTGTTGGACCAAAAAAAAGTGATTGCCCCCCCGCCCTAGACAATTTCTGGATCCGCCCTTACTTGAACTTACACTTACACTACACAGGGAGAATTAAACATTGATTCATTCAGAGTTTCCTGAGAGAGTTACCTACAACTCAAGATATAGTAAAGCTCCTCCCCAAAAATTACCGTCACATTTAAATGCAACTTTTTTATTGGTCGAATTTTCGAAACCCGTAACATAAGCAATCACTTGATTTCAATTGTTGTAGTTGGTGTAAATGAATTTGAGATCTGTAACGTATTTATAGCTTGGCTGGTGTAAAACTGGTCGCTACCTTCATTGGTCAAAATGTATTGGGAGGAGCTTTACTATATCTGTTGCGGGGAACAGAGTGTAGTCCAGGGGATTACAAGCCCTCGGTATTTAAATTAAGCTCGTTATTTGCACAAAAAGGGAAGTACCTAGACGTTGCAATATGTCATCAAATGGCGAGACAGTCGTGGTATATTCTCACTTGGTGAACAGAAATAACTTCCAGTCCATGTTTCGGAGGTGACGGTATTACGCCGTCTGATTGCTGTGATTTTGAAAAAAGTAACGCAAATGACGCACAACAGTTTCCCGTTTCTTTTTCATATGCTTTGTATATATACATTTATTAGTATTTAATATTACTATTGTATGCAATTGTTAATTTTACCGAGACTTGTTCTATACCAACTGGTATGGTATTTTGAACAATAAAGTTTATCATTATTATTAGCCTGTGATATACTTTCCTCCGAAAACCGTAAGAAATGCTCCTTCAAACTAGGTGTTATTTATTTGGTACCTTTCCATTATGATAACATTTATGACACATACACAAATTTTCTAAAAAATAATAATAATAATAGTTGATGAGATATTTGTGCATATTTGTGCTTTTAAAGTAGTGTTACAGCATAAAAGCATGGGCGAAGGTAGGGGGGGGCTTGGGGGGGCTAAGCCCCCCCAAACTTCAATTTAGCCCCCCTAAACATCTTAAAAAAACTATATACGTTATACATATTATACATACTTCTTCAATTATCAGTGGGACTTGAGCCCCCCCAGATCTGTTCACCTAACTTCGCCCATGCATAAAAGTAATATTAAATCATCTTTAAAGTGAGTTGCTATTTAATATTTATTTTTGAAATATTCACAACACCAATTTAAGGTTGTTGGCGTAAATTTCGGAATTCCGGAAGGAAATCTCCCATCCTTCTTTTTCATTTGTCAGGGTTATACATAATTATAGTTACAGCTATAAATTATATAGTAACATTGCAAATTCTGCGATGAAGGTAAATAAATAATTTATTAAAAATGTATCCATTGGAAAAATGTCCTGTTTTTTTCTTAAATATTTCTAAAATTCCGTTATTTAACTCTCGTGTCAGATCTTTCCTTTATACCCATGATTAAAAGTTCTGTGACAATCAAAATTAATTACGAAATAGGTAGATACTTAAGATTTTGTTATTCTTACCCTTGAGGTGAGAAAGTTATGCATGTTACTTATTACTATCGAAGTAAAAATGCAAGGCCTCTGACTTTAAATGGTCATAAGGAAACAACTGAGGGGTGAAATTTCTTCATTTTTGGGCAGTACATTAGTCATTTATATATGTTTAACATGTGTAAAAATCAAAATGGTAGAATAAGTTGTTTAACTTTTATTTTAATTAACAGCAATAAAAACGCTGTATTTAATATTTTCCTGGCTGACGGTCAGTTTTAACTCATAAAATTGTTATTGTTTCATAAATTGTTACCAAATTTACAAATGTTGTAGCACACATACTTCTGAAAAGTCGACAGCCAATAAATATTGATTATTCATATAATTTACTGGTTTTATAAGCCCTAACCGAAAATGAGCTATTTTGCAATATACGGAAACTAAAGAGAAAATTCTTGTTTTAAATGCTGTATTACTCAAATCAAGCTGCATTATTCCCTTATTGAAAATAAAATTTGTTTTATTGTAATTCAAAGTAAATGTTATGTTTATCACGAAAGAAAGACGCACATATTCCCGCGAGACGTAATCTACCACATCGTAAACTGCGAGCGGCAAATCACAACAATGTGACTATTCTTTTGCGACAACAGCTTCCCCACGTACTGCACTTCACCGCGCGGACCGAAGCATCCATCCTTTTTTCCAAATTTCTTAGCTTTAAGACTAATAAACCAATTGGCCTCAAAAGCATCTCACACCGACAAAAAAGTATACACTTGTCTATCTACCACTCAGTTTCAATAACATAGCCGTAATAAATTTTTAAAGTCGAGCGCTTGTGCGATTTGAGTCATAATTAGCGCTTTTTCGCACATACACTGATACCGAAAATTAACGATGTATTGTAAAAATCTAAAACTATACACCTTTTTGTAGGAATAAATGGTCTTTTAAGTGCACTTTATTTCATTAAGTTATGATTGCTAATTACTGAGATACAAGCTTCTAAAGTCAGAGGCCTTGCATTTTTACTCCGATAGTAGTCGTCTGTGCACAGTTCTTCTTACAATTTGCGTTTATTAATAATACAAGATTACCTACTGTTGAGATAATTTTCTTTTCAATTCAGATACAATTGTCGCTTTCTAACTGCTGCAATGTTTGTTACATCTCAGAAAATGCTATCAAAATTTCCCCAAAGGTAAGTGTTTTGTGAGCACAGACGCGCGGACATTGTTCATTTTGAGCTCCCAAAAAACAGTTCAGGATTAGAGTTCAACCTGATGTTCTATTTCTACTATTAACTATAGCAATTCGGGGTTAACGCTAAAACCATTTCCCACTGAGCAATTTATAAATATCATTTAAATATATTTGTAATTCTAATTATTGCATTTGCCTTATAAATTTTGAAATTTACTCACAATTATACTACTACAATTGATTACGGAAGAATTTAAATAGAATGTTTTAATTTTTATAACTCGTTCTACCAAAAACCCATTCCTGAAGGTAAATGAGTAATAATAATTATATAGAAATGGTAATATCGGAGGTCAAACAGTCAGATAGAATGATTACACGACATCGGCTTAGTAGTAGACAATCAACGGTAATTAAGACACTTGTTACGTTCATTATGCAAATAGAAACAACTTCGTTATTCGTGTTTTTATCATATTGTTCAAATATTTTATACGCAACCAACTACCTTCACCCAGATGCTGGTTTGAATTCCGTAAGTCAATTATTAGAATTAAAATTCGCGAAATTTGCTTAATAATAAAATGTTTGTAGAAGCAAATGATACAAAAATACGGATACCCGCTAGAAGTTCATAGAATTGAGACGGAGGACGGTTATATATTGGAAACCTATCGAATACCTTACGGGAAAAGTAATGTAAGCTTAACGACGAGATACCCCGTTCTTTTAGTCCCAGGAATACTTTCTACGTCATTAGCTTTTTTAAATTTAGGCCCTAGACTTAGTTTAGGGTTTATGTTGGCGGATGAAGGTTATGATGTGTGGCTTGCAAATCCGAGAGGTACAAGATGGTCAAAAATGCACAAAATTCTCGACCCAGTTCGAAATGAGAAGGAATTCTTTGATTACAGGTAATATTAAATATGCAATTAGATTTTACCTGTAGGTAGTTGCTCCGCGTGGTGAAATACGTTTATAGTGCAGTAAAACGTAACTTTTTATCACAATTTATCATAATTGTAACGATTAAAAACTGAAACTCAGGGTTTTGGATGAATTTTCAAAACTTCAGTAAATTGATTTATTTCCTTGGTACTGCAAATAATAGTGAACTTTGCGGTTAAGGAAATCATTATCTGGCATTATCTGGCATAGTTTACCTTGTACCACATATCACATCCATGTTGTCCTTTACGTTACACAAACTGATGTGTATAATACCCTAACGCTTATGTTACTCTTGAATTGTCAAAGAAATGTGTCTAGAACTCTCTGAAAGTGGTATTTTCAAACTTGTATGTCAAAAAAGGCGCCATCAAATTAAGTAAAGTATTCGATTAATTATTGTGTTGTGTAGTTACATAAGACCATTCCTTCTGCTTTCCACTCCCACAATTAAGGGAAAAATCTGTTCTTCTTGAGTTTACCAATATGGATAGATTCTTGTTGGACATTTTTTTGAAAAAGGAATCTGTGAAATTATATTTACATAACCTATACTAGCAACTTATCAAACCTTAAGGAATTGGTATTTGACTATACGTGATTATTTCACTCATATAATATTAACCAATAGAATTCGGTTATTACATTGTTCTCATCCAATCACAGATATTTTACAGTGAAAAGACGTATCCAGACGTATCTGTCAAAATTTACCCGCGGGTAAACGATGAAACGTCAAAATTTAATCGCGAGTAAATTTTGACGTTTCGTTTACAGTTTGCATAAATCGTAATTTGATTGAAGATCTTTTCAAAAATGTAGCGTTTTGGAGATAATTCTACTGTTATTGCTATTCGAGAAATAATCATGCCGAATACCCCACGTGCACGTAAAATACTTGATAAAATTTTGACGTTTCTTTACTCAAATGCTTTGCTAAACGGAAATACTTTTCGTGAATTTGCCATCCAAAATGTCGAGACGAAGTTGTGACATTTTGTTACTATGGCAAATTCATTCAAAATATTTCCTAGCAAAACATTTCGTAGAAACGTCAAAATTTTATCGACTATTTTACGTGCACTAGGGATATTACTGTTGATTATATTATACAGAGTGTAGAATTGGCCGATGCACCATAGGGATTTCAATGTAAAAATCTTAACATTCCATTACTTGCTTCCCTAATTATTTTAGACAAAAAGTCTATTTAACGTTTTGGTAGAGACAAAATTCTGAAACGACTGATTTACTTATTTTTCCTTTGAATTTTTCAGAAAGCAAATATTTAGGCAAATAAAAATTTCCACTTCTCGAAAAAAAACCTGATTCGGCACACGTATAGCCGAAATTTGCATCTACATCTAAATTACCTTACTTTCTTAATTCTGTAGATCTTTTAATTGGGTTATAAAATCTATGGATGCACAGTTTGAATTGAATTATCCTTGCATATATTAGTCCTATACATCTTCCTATTTTTATGAAATCTGAGTTTTGCTTTTTAGTGCTTCTTGTCTGGTTTCTTTTTATTTTCATATAATTCATTAAGTTTTATTTGTATGTTGCAAAACACGAATTTTTTGAGGGCCTTCAAGGTCCGCTACTATTCCAAAAACACCACCAGCCTTCAGAGTCAGTGGCGTATCTAGGTATTACACTTGACAACAAACTGAACTGGAGTAAGTACATCCAGCTTAAAGCGGAAAAAGTAAATAGGGCTTTCTGGAAATGTCGCTTCGCAATTGGAAGACTTTGGGATCCGTCTCCTAAGGCTGTCCTGTGGCTGTACACCGCTGTGATCAGACGTATGTTCTGTTATGTAGCAATTGTCTGGTGGCCTTGAACCAGACTCTCCACAACGAAAGCACTTTGTAACTATGTGCAAAGACTACCCCCACAGCCGTCATGGAAGCCCTCCTGGGTCCGCCACCACTGAATCTCCAGACGAGGGACCGCCCATGCTGGCAGTCTTGCGTATGAAAATTAAAGGGTTGTTGAACAGCAGAGGTATTGAGGTGGGCCACTCTCGAATTCTGTGTGAGGCAGTCAAGCAATTGCCTATACTAGAAGGAAGATGTGACTCACTCATCACTCGATTCATACTAGGGAAAAACTACCACATCTTCTTTGATGCGTAAGTGGCATCCCAACCCGACATATCCATCTTCCCATATTGTGACGTAACTTTTACTCCTGAAAGATCGAGAAATAGATAGGGATTCTTCTCCAGCCGTTTCTTTGTTAGAAACTCCACCAGAACGTTAAATAATCTTAAATCAAACCACAGTGGATATAATAAAGTAAAACTCATTTTGTACTGTTGCTTTTTCGGGTGTTGATCCGCGTAGCAACTCGAAGCAAGAGCAGACAGTTACCAACCTGAGGATGTCAAATGAGACTTTGCCGAAACGTCGTTTTGCAACAAACGATCTTTTGAAGACCAGAAGAGCTACACGGATCAACACCCCAGAAACCAAGCAGTACATACGACAGTCACGAAAACCTAAAGATTAATGAATCTCATTTGTTTATACAAGTTAAAGGCTCTTGCCGCTGAACTATGTAAAGAAATATATAACTTATTGAAAAACACACTTATTTATGCGTTTCTCGCCACAGTCAATGTATTGTTACGGTAGATCCACGTTTCTGTTTGGGATTACCATTTAAAGAAACTTGGTCACGTTAAAGTACATAGTACATAATACATACATAGAGTATCGTACCTAAAGTCAAATGAGGAACCCAGCTAATTGTCAAACAGACGATACTTCGCCAAAGCATTATTTGCGATTAAAATTACATTTCAAATTGTAAAATTGGATTATTTCTTGTGCAAAACATTAAACTTAGTTTTTAAGAAGTGACCCGCCATTATACCACCAAACTCGTAAAACGCTAGCTTTTAACGTCAAGTATGCTGTACTTGAGAAATATCATGGCCTACCCTCGTATATCAATTTTTATCAAGGATAATGTGCACTTTATATTCAGCAAACTTTTGAAGTGGAAAGCAGTAAACCCACTTTGATATAAATACCACTGTTTTTCCAATGTTATTTAAATGTATTCATAATAAACAAGTATTTAAATACAGGGTGTCTCACGGTGACCGTCGGTTAGAAGTATATCAAGAACGGTAAAAGCTAGAAATTTGAAATTTTGCACATGCGACATGGAGTGTTTAATCTATTAAATAAAAATGTTTTCCAAATGGCAGCACTTCCGGAAATACCGGAAGTGACCATCAACTTCTTTATTTTAAACACAAACCAGGCAATTTTTTTTCGCATTCTGATGTGTCATAAAATGTTTAGTAAGTATGCTTAAAATAATCGGCGTATCAATTTTGATTGTTGAGAAAGAAAATTTTTTTCACTGAAAAATGTCAAAATCTTGTTTAAGAAATAAAATTGAAAGTCGAAAGTGGTAAAAGTTAGGGAAATGGGATTTTAGGTTCTCAATGTCAAAAGATTGAGACACAATTGTCTGTCATTGATAATAAAAAATTGCCCGCGGTTACGTATCTATTTGACGTTATTTCCAGACTTAAGAAAAACTTTAAAAAGTCTCTTTTTTTAAATGGAATGCCTATTTAATTATCAGCCCATTCGATGCAGAAATAAATTTCCTTTAAATTGATATACATACTATGTTCCTATACCTAAAATCAATGATTACAGAGTTATTTACATTTTACTAATTAAATTTATAATTACATACTTTACAAAACATGGTTGGCTTTGAAAATTTTAAAAAAATTGTTATTCAATTGTTTCTTATGATGACAGTTGTCAGTTAGCTATCAGTTTGAAAGTTTACGCTACATTTACGTTTTTTATCAGCGTTATCTGTTTGAATTTTGATTTTTGCGCTTAATATTTGTTTTTAATTGGGAAATATGGAATACACAAACGCTGATATTCTAAATTTGTTTTACATTCATGGCGAGTCTGCTCGTATTATTTTTTGACCTGCAGAACCTTTAACCATTGAATAAAGAATCACTCAACACTTTAACGAAAGATATCCGCATTTACCTACAATGAACGAAAAATCAGGATGATTGAAAAGAGTTTTCTAAATTTGGGCGAAGTAAATGCGCCACGAAATTTGGCAAAGCCAATTGTCCCCAATGACTGGAAAGTCTGGAAATAACGTCAAATAGATACTTAACCGCGGGTAATTTTTTATTATCCATTACAGACAATTGTGTCTCAATCTTTTAACATTGAGAACCTAAAATCCCATTTCCCTAACTTTTACCACTTTCGACTTTCAATTTTATTTCCTAAACAAGATTTTGACATTTTTCAGTGAAAAAACTTTTTTTCTCAACAATCAAAATTGATACGCCGATTATTTTAAGCATACTTACTAAACATTTTATGACACATCAGAATGTGAAAAAAAATTGCCTGGTTTGTATTTAAAATAAAGAAGTTGATGCTCACTTCAGGTATTTCCGCAAGTGCTGCCATTTGGAAAATATTTTTATTTAATAGATTAAACACTCCATGTCGCATGTGCAAAATTTCAAATTGCTAGCTTTTACAGTTCTTGATATACTTCTAACCGACGGTCACCGTGAGACACCCTGTATAATTAGAACTTCTGATTTATTATTCACGGATGAGTGTGTTATACAAAAAATAATGTTTGTTTTCTAACTTATCGTGAGAGAATGATTGTGATGAAAACCATAATATCCTTGAAATTTGAACGAACAAGGTCAATGTGGGTGAATGGAACCTAGTTTTGCAAGTTTTAGGCCGGCCGCACATTGAGCGCAGCACAGCATAGCACAGCGCAGCAGAGGATTTTGTAACCCATGGAATTAAAGCGAACACCGCATATTGCACGCAGCCGAGACGTAGTAGCGGCAGAGGATTATTTCCATTTAATTCCATGGGTTACAAAATCCTCTGCTGCGCTGTGCTATGCTGTGCTGTGCTGTGCTGCGCTCAATGTGCGGCCGGCCTTAATGTGATTAGGTTCACCAAATTTAACCTGGCCGGTTCCATTTACCCCACTGTAATGTTCCCAATTGCGAGTCCAGTAAAAGCACTTTTGGGACGTATTACGTACAATATTTTTTTTAAAATCGTCCAGAAACGGGAAGAACAATTGACCATTCTAGGCCGGAAAGTAAAAATGAGTCCGGTAAAGTAAAAATGAGTCCGGTAAAACTTTTACCGGACTATCACAATGACTTTCCGGCTCAGTCCGTCAAAATGACATTTTCTAGCCTAAAAATAATCCGGAAACTGCTACTTTCTGGCCGATTTAAAAAAAAAATAATTTTACACCCACACAAATGTAATCTTCAATTCAGGGCGAGGTAAATGGCTCCCTCCAAGATCTTTCCTGTCGGAAACGAATTTGTTCCTCGCTAAGATCATTTTCTTCTGTATTTAAAAGGTTCCACACGTATATTGTCTGGTCCTCGGCTTTGTTATTTCTGAATTTATAAGGGCGTTCTGATTTTTGTCTCTGTCTTCGTCCTGTTATCTTCTCTGTGTTCTTATAGGAGGACAGAGTAGTGTTCTATTCATTGTTTTGGTATTATTGTTTGTGTAGTTCATCTTGTATTATTAATCTTCCTAATTTCTTATTCCTCTGTTACGCCATAATTTTTCTTTATATTCTTTGACTTTATCTCTAACACATTTTCTACAGTATACAAGACACACAAGATTCTTTCGATTCATTGTGTTATCGGGTAACCACTTAACATACTTTTAAACGGAGTATATGGTTCAAAAAAGTTTTAAAACTTTAAAGTTTCTTTGTTAAGACACTTTTTCTGTTCCTGAATTAGGTCTTCTAGTTTATATTTCTGACCATATAGTAACGTAAGTAAACGAAATTAGATATATAAAATAGGACAGACGTTCATTTTGACAATGAAATTAAATACAATAAAGTACTGATTTATATATTGTTGACCATTTTTACACAGTTTTCAAATTGAAATTTTGCACTAATTTTATACTGAAAATTACAACTAGTTGGTTTATTGCAGCTTCCATGAAATTGGCGTGTACGACCTTCCGGCCAACATAGATTACATTTTGAAACGAACAAATTTCAAAAAACTATTCTACGTAGGACATTCCCAAGGAACAACCTCATTTTTTGTGATGGCAGCTGTAAAACCTCAATACAACAAGAAAGTAATGCTAATGACAGCTCTTTCACCAGTCGCCTATGTTTACAATATACAACACGTCATAGCGTCATTTTGTAAACAACATCTTAAAGAAATTCAGGTAAATCCAATCGTTTTATTTAATTTACTCTCTCTGTCTTTTTAGGAACTGGCCGTTAAAAATAATGTATATGAACTATTTCCCCATTCTGATTTACTTCAGTCATTTGGGGAGATTTTTTGTAATGACTATGCCAAAACTCAAGTTCTTTGTGCAATTTTTTTATATATTTTTGGAGGATACAGCCGTAATTTGAATAAGGTAAAAAATCGAAAAGGTGACAAGCAATGAATCATTCTACTTCTTCCACAGAGTGCACTTCCTGCAATATTAAGCGAATATCCTTCCGGTACTTCAACAAAGATGCTTTTTCATTACATCCAGTTAGCAACTACAGGTAATATGCGCACATCTAATCACAATTGAAAATTAAAGAATTTTTCGTACGTAAGAACAATTTCAGATGTATGATTATCGAAAGGCAGAAAATATGAAGAGGTACGGAACGATCACTCCACCGAAGTATAATATTAGTGAAATAACTGCTCCAGTTGCATTGCACTATGGAGGTTCTGACACCCTCTCTACGCGTGCTGTAAGTTACAATTTTTTTCCACGTTTTTATCAGTATTCGTTTAGGACGTAGAGATTCTCGTATCAAACCTACCAAACATCGTAAAAAATCAATTTATTAAAGATTACACTCATATAGACTTTATATGGTCGAAGAATATTGTACCTGTTCTGCACAGGGGGGTGATACAAGCAATGAAAGAGTATTCAAAGCAACAGGTGTCCACATGAAATATTTATTTCAGTATTTACTTCTTTCAACACAGTGCCACAGTCAATTTAAGCTTAACCCAACCATTATGGAGATGTCTTAATTAATTAAATGACGAAAATAATGAAAAAACTTCCTTTCTCTTGACTAAAGGTGTTTTTGTTTTAAGTTTTTGTTATAAATACCATATGGATAGTGATATTTGTTACAAAAATAAAGTAGCTGAACAAAATCATTATCCGAACTTTTAACACGTTCACTATCGCCATAAGCAAAAAAAAATACGCAATCGGTTCATATGTGTGACATTGGTCTCTGGAAATAATATTCATGCTATGGCCACCCCATTGCAATAAAAGCAGTAAACAACTTTGTCATTCCCTCTCTGTCAGTATTTTTCCAAGGATGCATATTTGACTTTCGTGGTCATTCCGTGGATCGTATCCTCAATTGTGCTCACGCCGGTAGCTAAATTTGCATTTATTCCTTCTTGGTGATTGAAGTCAAAAATGTCTAGATTAAAATCCTGTCGTCAACTGAATTATCGAAATGAATAGAATCGTTATCCATTGACTCTTCGTCGTTGAAATCGTTCACGACCTGTTCTTCAGAGCTGCCTACGCTATTGGTATCAGAATGTCAAAGAAATTTACCATCACTCCCAGCATTAGCAAATGGGTCTTGTAATAGTTCTTCACCGTCTTTCAAAGTCTTTTCACACTTACTAGCTGCTTCTTCTTGCTCTTCTTCTGGAAGTCTTCTTTTTGAGTGATCTGCTTTATCCTCCAAACAGATAATTTATTTGGCACTTTCACTCCACTTCATCTAAGCCCAAAATAGCGATTCGAAAAATATTTAAAATGGGACCGCTTGGCACATCAATGAAACGCATATTTCCTGAGAACTATGGAAAACTTTAATACGCTTACGAGAACCAAAACGAATTTAATTAAACCTTTTTTTTTGGCTCGTATGTGAACCCTCTATCTACTCTTCCCTCACAGTAGCGAACATGTTAAGTAAGCAAGTAACAGATTATTAGTTAATTAAAGATTTCAGTGAATCAGGAGAAGGTAACCTAATAGTCAAACTGTAATGGAGCACCCGCGTTTTACTTGACGTTGTGTAAGTACATCGAACCAAATTAATTACAAGAATGACCTATATCAGATCTTGCGAGGAATTAATATTTTAACTCGCCGCTATTTTCCGAGGCTCCGGAAATGAAAATCCGAGCGAGTTCCCTTTTATTTCGTCACCAGTGACGTTTTACAGGTTTTCTAGTAGCCAAGGAGTAGTGTCGATTATCAAATACACTGCTGAAAACCAACTTTTCAATCCGAGTAGAGTAATTAGCTTAAAGACTCATCTAATAGCATTGAAAGAGTCCTAAATTCTTCACATCGTCCAATTGGAATGTGAAAGCCACTCAATTTTTAACAACAACTAACATCTTCTCCATTCTCTTAACCATTGTATGATGTAGTGGAAACGGAATAGCTATTTGTAGCCAATGAAATATCGTTATCGTGTTTTTTGGTGCCTATGGTGGTCATTTCTTAGTAATGTTGGAGTTACTTCTATATGGTCTAGTTTGGAAACAAAACCTACAAAGAATGAAGAAATCTCAAACCCGCCGTGAATAAGTTCACCATTTTTCTTTATAGTTACAGAATGTATTTACTAACTGCTGAGAAGATCTAGTTGTCAAACAACCAGAGGAAGGCGAACTGACAAAGTACTATTCCTTAATCGTAGATGCGGCACCAACACATATAAAACAGATTCGATACAACATATTGCGATACTAAGTTGCACGTTAACAGCTGTCATTCCTGTCAACACCTGTCTATCAATAGAGTATCAAAAACCTAATGCTAATTAAGTAGCTTATGCTAAACATAAAAATTAGAGAATGTAATAAAAAACAAGAATGGGGGATGATCTAACATATTTTCCCGAGAAATGAATTGAGTAGTATACAGTAACAACCATAGGTAGCGTAAAAATGTAGAATGCGAAATTAAACCAAACATTTTCGCAAAAGAATTGAGAACGTTTTACACATCGACACAGAGAAACTACTAAAAGGTCTCGACTATCTATGTACATTGTACAGGTAATGGGAGAAGGCAAATTCTTGAGCATAACGTTAGACCAAGGGCTGATCTTCAAACTACACTTAGACAAGACAGCGAACAAAGCCATAAAGTCCTCATGGCCCCGCAGGCGAGCGTTCGGAAGTAAGTGGGGTCCATCTCCAACGATGACCCACTGGATATACATATACACTAGAATAAGCAGACCGATCATCACGTATGCTTCACTGGTGTGGTGGCACAAAATCTTCACCCAGAAGAACATACAGAAACTTAGCAAAGTGCAGTGAAGGGCTTCGAGACTCTCTTGAAACTGCTGCCACTAAACCTAGCAATTAGAGACGCTCAGGGGGCCATATCGGCTGAGAGTCAACTCGCTCATCTTTGACGAAATCTCCAAAGATAGAAACCTCAGAATAATAACTGAGAGGATACCCAAAACAGTATGTCCTATCAAACTGTTTAAGACAGAAATCCCCACTCGGCACGACTGGGAGAATAATTCCAATAAAGCTGGCTCTGGAGTGTACGTGAACAATGGACGGGGCTACAAAATTTCTGTAAGCCAAGGACAAAAAGCGACCGTGTTCCAAGTCCAGGTATATGTGATCCTGACAGCGGCTGCTCAGCTATTAAAAGAGAACCTAACCAAAAGGAAAATCTTTATAGTTACAGACAGCAACGCAACGATTGCAGACTAGATGTGGTAAATTCAGGACTAGTCCTTGAATGCACACAATAATGCTAAACGCACCAAATAAGTGCAACTCAGTCACACTAGTGTGGGCACCTGGGCATGCGGGAACCGCAGGTAACCAGGTTGATGACGAGCTTGCTAGAACGGCAAGCGCAATACCACTCATATGACCCGAACCGTCCTATGGGATTACATATAACACAGTCAAATAGGAGGTTCGGGTAATACTCACGAGAGAGCATTGCACACAGTGGTCGAAAATCCCAGAACAGAGTCATTTCAAGATCTTTCTGGAAACCCCCAAACGGGGACTTAGCAGCGTCCATCTTAAAGTTAAGCAAGACGAAGATAAAGCTTGCGACAGAGATGGTCACAGGTCCCTGTCGCTTGTACAAACACCTGCATAAAATGGGACTGTTCGATAGCCCGATATACAGCGGTTGTGGTGAGGTGGAAGAAACGCCCTATCACGTTATTTGCCAATGTAACGCATTCACAAAAGCAAGGGAACAATATAATATTATTTTATTAAATTATTATGATGAATATTTCCATGCCCCAAAATGCTACGTCGGCGTCGCGTCGCGTCGATCGGAATTTTTAAATATTTCAATACATATTAAAATTGTAATTAACATACGGTAATATACAGGAAGGACGATATTTAAAGTATGAACCAATGTTATGCAAAAAAACTGATATACATACAATCTATATACATTTCCAAATAATTAACCATGGGAATGAAATAGAAGTGAATAAAACGAGAGTCTCGGGTTTCGCTACCGAGAAAAGACATGGAAACCGATTTGCTAATCCTATTAATCTTTTTTTATATTCCAAACACCAAGTGCCTAACGGAGAATCTCGGTTTAAATTCGGTAAGCTTTAACCTCCCCTTCTTTTAGCTTATTAATTAATTATTCGTATGCGCAGAAAGAAATAATACAAAAATATGGATATCCTTTAGAAATTTACTCCATTCAAACTGACGATGGCTATATATTGGAAACTTTTCGAATTCCTTATGGGAAAGGTAACGCCACTATAAGGTCAAGGCAACCCGTGCTACTAATGCCAGGAACACTTGGTAGCGCTGCATCATATGTAAATTTTGGACCTGAGAACAGTTTAGGATTTATATTAGCTGATAATGGTTATGATGTTTGGTTGGCAAATAATAGAGGTACTCAATGGTCAAGGAAACATAAAACACTCGATCCTGTTCTAAATAAGAAAGAGTTCTTTGATTTCAGGTATATGAAAGAACTGTTAATCATCGTGAATGTGATTTTTGTTACAGTTTTCAAGAACTCGGTTTGTTCGACGTCAAGGCAATTATAGACCAGATTCTAGATATAACGAACCAAAAGAGTTTATTCTATATAGGGTACTCTCTAGGCACCACATCATTTTTTGCGTTAACGTCAACAAGACTGGAATACAACAACAAGATCATTTTAATGGTATCTATGGGACCGATGGCTTATGTTTCTAATATACAGTTCGCGCTAGTACCTTTTGCTAAGCGTTACTTTAAAGAAATACAGGTAAACTAAAGTATTTAATGTATTTCCTCTTCCTTAGTTAGTTATAGGAGGCAACAGAAAGATATGGTATATATGAATTACAGTTACACTCACCTACAATAACGTGCCTTGCAGAAACTTTTTGCCAAGACTCGGCCACGACACAATCAATTTGTTCGTTTATTGCATATTTCATCGCTGGTTACAGTGCACATTTAAATAAAGTAGAGAAACCCGTAAATGGAATTTAATTTATCCATCGCTTCTTTTTCAGACTATGCTTCCGGTGATATTTAGCGAATTCTCTAGTGCACCTTCAGTAAGAACCTTTTTCCATTACATTCAGTTGATTATTTCAGGTAGTTACACATTCACTTTTTTGTTCCTACTGATTAATTACAGAACGATTTGAAATGTATGATTTTGGAGCGGTCAAAAATGTTAAGAGATATGGACAGCAAACTCCACCTTTGTTTAATGTTAGCGAAATAAGTGCACCGGTTGCGCTATATTATGGAGGTGCTGACCTTATATCAACGCGTAGAGTAAGTATCCAACTTATACGTATTATAAATAGATATATTGATTTACTAGGATGTTGAGCAATTGGCCAGAGAGTTGCCAAATGTAGTGAAAAGAAAATTTATTAAAAGCTATAACCATTTCGATTTCCTTTATTCCGTAAGTAGTAGGAAGTGGTTACTGTATAGAAGAATTATATCCGCAATGAAGGAGTATTCGAAATAAACTTTTATAGTTCCAAACTGTCTAAAAGGAACAGTGAAAGTCTTTATCTATACACCGTGTCCGTTTTTCGAGTGCCACTATGGGGATCTCGCTTATCTTAAGAGATACGAAGTTGGTTAAATTAGGGTAAAGTTGTGCATTTTCATGCCAAACAATAATCTGTTTTCATATTTGACTTATCTTTGACAGTTTACGACATATCGCAAAAAAACGAAAAATTACGATTTTCGTTTTTCTGTTTTAAATCAAAAACCAATTAAGATTGTCTTTTCTAACCAAGACATTCTTCATACACTTTTTTATGTAGAATTAGAATATGGCATCAACTTTTCGATACTCTTCAAGATGGCGGACTAACAACTGTCAACTTCATTTTTTCTTATGGGCACCATTTTGAATTTTTCCATTTTTAGATTACGTTTATTTTTCTCTTTACGACGATGTATCACACATATTATTTCATTATTACATGTTTGAACAAAATAAAGTTTTTCATTTTGTGTGCAGAGTGCTTTGAAGAAAATGTCAACGCTCTTTTGTTTTCAACTACATTTGAGAGTTCGATCCGTCGTCTGCGTTGGCCTTGATTTATTTGTGTAAAGAAAATGCAATTTTCAAATTAAACTATAATTCAATAATATTTAACAAAGATGGACAAGAGCTTAACAATAGGTTACATCACAACATGTGTTCAAAAATCCCCCCTTGTACCTAATTGCAAGCACAGTTGCACTCTTTTTCTCAGATTCGCTACAGCTCTTAACGCGTCTCTCCTTCTAATGTCGTGTCTGAGAGTGGTAACGATTCTGTGTCGAAGTTCTTCAACGTCGGCTGGCAATGTCTT
Organism: Pyrocoelia pectoralis; assembly: GCA_036250285.1. Lineage (NCBI taxonomy): Eukaryota > Metazoa > Arthropoda > Insecta > Coleoptera > Lampyridae > Pyrocoelia > Pyrocoelia pectoralis. The sequence continues at coordinate 37,626,732 of CM070076.1, read as the reverse complement.
GTATATCTTATTTTTCATTGTCCCCCACAAAAAATAGTCCAAGGGGGACAAGTCAGGCGACCGTGCTGGCCAGCATTCATCGCCATTATTTGCTATTAATCGGTTGGGAAACATTTCCGACAAGCATTCCCTAACCCTACCAGCATTATGCGACGGCGCCCCATCCTGCTGGAACCAGATCGTGTTCAAACGATTAAGAGGTACATTATCGTCGAGAAAATCTGTTAAAAATGTCCTCAAAATATGGAGGTACCGATCTGCACTCAAATTTTCTTCATAGATGTACGGACCTATTGTATCGCCCAATAATCCGACCCACACATTCAGTCCAAAACGAATTTGTGGTCGTCGTTCTTGGAATCGATGGGGGTTTTCAATCGACCAGTAATGTTCGTTGTGACGATTGAACATTCCTGCATTTGTGAATTTACATTCGTCACGCCGTTTAGGAAATGTGAGTTTTCTTGAATTTGATTATTCACGAACGTGCAGAAGGCTACCCGCCGTTCGTGATGTTCGAGATGCAGGGTTTGAGAAACACGAACTTTCCAAGGGCGATATTTTCGTTTTTTTAACGTTCTCCAAACAATTTGATGCGATGGCAAATCCAGCTGGGCTGCAACTTCTCTTGTCGAGACAGAGGGATTGTCTTGCACCTGATTTACAATTATTATGAATATTTTTATATCGAAATCATGACAAATGTTTACCGTTTGCAAAATTTCTTTGCTTTGCTGATTGGGCCTATCGCCATATGCACGTCTAGGTTTTTTAAACGAACCATATTGGCCCAAGTTTCTGTGCAGTAAATCAAAATAAGTACCTCAAAGTAGGTTGTTGCCGCTCTGGATAACGCTGCAAATATGTCTCTGCAGTTAAATGGTTATTTAAATGCGATGTGTAATAAATTTGTAGCATATCTCTTTGTTCTTCACATGAAAAGGGCATTTTCGCGATATAACTATCATAAACGTAAAGACAAAATTGATACAAGATTCAAACTATCAAAGTTTTGTTGAAAACAAAAGAGCGTTGACATTTTCTTCAAAGCACTCTGCACACAAAATAAAAAACTTTGTTTTGTTCAAACATGTAATAATGAAATAACATGTGTTATACATCGTTGTAAAGAGAAAAATAAACGTAATCTAAAAGTGGAAAAATTCAAAATGGTGCCCATAAGAAAAAATGAAGTTGACAGTTGTTAGTCTTGAAGAGTATCGAAAAGTCGATGCCATATTCTAATTTTACATAAAAAGGTGTCTGAAGAATGTCTTGGTTAGAAAAGACAATCTTAATTGGTTTTTGATTTAAAACAGAAAAACGAAAATCGTAATTTTTCGTTTTTTTGCGATATGTCGTAAACTGTCAAAGATAAGTCAAATCTGAAAACAGATTATTGTTTGGCATGAAAATGCACAACTTTGCCCTAATTTAACCAACTTCGTATCTCATAAGATAAGCGAGATCCCCATAGTGGCACTCGAAAAACGGACACGGTGTATATACCTATATCGCTTAGGTATATAATACATAATATATTTGTGTAGGTACCTACCTATTAGTTTTCAAATATAAATTTTAATATGAAACCTTAATTCATGTGGTTAAGTTTGATTTACATATGCCAAGCTTACTGACAAAAAGTACTGTCTGTTCGTAAATTTGCCACCACATTTTCTTGTTTATATCTACACTTTATAATTTACTGGTTCAATTAGTTTCAAACATATACAGGGTGAATGAGACCACCCGTATCAGGCTTTTATTTAAAGAACGGTGAGTCGTAGAGAGGTGGGGTAAAAAAAGTGATTATAAAAGCCATAATAAAGAATCGAATTGTGATATCATTATTTCTAGTCAGCATTCCTCCAGAAGGCCCCCAACTCCAAAATTTTAAATGGCACCATAAGTCCAAAAAGGTATTTTTTGAAAGATTGTTAAAAAAGAAGAAAGTTTTATAGGAAAAATTATTTTATTATTGCCACCCCTTTTAACTTATATTCGACTAAAGTTGTTAAATTTGAAATTCATTGTTAACAAGAAACATTGAAAAGTCGACTTTTAAAATCTAGTTACCAATGTTACATGTGTTCAAAATACCTTCCATTTACTGCTAAGCACTGTTGAGCTCTTCTAGGTACACTATCAGTGGCTCTAATAAGTACCTACTTCTTGAAAGGGAAGAACACATGTAACATTGGTAACTAGATTTTAAAAGTCGACTTTTCAATGTTTCTTGTTAACAGTGAATTTCAAATTTAATAACTTTAGTCGAATATAACTTAAAAGGGGTGGCAGTAATAAAATAATTTTTCCTATAAAACTTTCTTCTTTTTTAACAATCTTTCAAAAAATACCTTTTTGGACTTATGGTGCCATTTAAAATTTTGGAGTTGCGGGCCTTCTGGAGGAATGCTGACTTGTCCGAGAAATAATGATATCATCATTCGATTCTTTATTATCGCTTTTATAATCCATTTTTTTACCCCACCTCTCTACGACTCACCGTTCTTTAAATAAAAGACTGATACGGGTGGTCTCATTCACCCTGTATATTATAACTTCAAGTGTTATATGTCCTGGTGTAAAAGTTGTAGTTATAACTAAATTGCCTAACGTCTAATTAAACACATAAGAAATGGTAGTGTAGATACAAAATTGAGTAAAAGGATCTGTGTTCGACTATTAAACGAGATTACAACTGAAGATCTAGAATGGCATAAGAAGATCGTCCACAAAATTGGAAGGTATGGTCTTTTGTCTGTATACGAAGTTCCCAAGTGTGGCAAGTTAGGTACTTAATTTTTGATTGTGAAAGTATACAACTTTCAACGAGACAGTCAGTAAGATGTTTTGCCAAGTTATAACATTAATCGGCATTCTGAGTTTTCGTTTATCCACGTTTAGAGTGTTATCTATCCCACAAGTTGGATCATCTCTCCTTCGCTGAGGCGGTCGAAATGGTACCTATACAACGTGCCCAAGATAAGGATGAACAGCATGGAGATCTTTAAAACGGTAAGAGAGAAAAGTTGTATAACTTAGGGCATGTTGACATGTAGTTTGCAAAAGTTCATTTTTGTTTATCGTTTCCGAGATTTAAAACAAAATGCGATTTTTGGATTTTTCTTTTTTCGTAATTTCTTCCTTTATTTTAAGATTTTTAAAAACCAAAGATACTTCTTCATTGTCACTTTTTCAATTCTATTAGATGGCGTTTTCAAATTTGTTATTCGACGTTTCGTCTCTGAGAAACCATCATCAACTTTATTTTTTTATATCGCCGCAACCAACGAAACACACTGTATTCGATAGTATTTTTTATTACGAATTTAACGATGTATTACACATTATGGTTTTGAAGCTAATTTTTTTTAAAGAAGTATTCGAATTAAATTTAGTATTTGATTTGATTTGATTTGAACATTTTTTTTATGTACAAATTTAACAACTCCAATCTTTTAAACCTATTTAATTAAAGTTAAATAATTACAATAACTGTTCAAATAGGTTGCCGTTATTTTCTGGACACAGGTTAACTGTGTTTATTGAAATTTTGTTTCTATACTACATTGGCTCCTATGTGAACCGTCTATCTATTCTTCTTTCAGAGGCGGCTCACATATGGGACGATCAGTAGCGAATCTGTTAAGTAAGCAAGTAACAATCAATTGTTTCAGTGAATCGGGAGAAAGTAACGTAAGAGTTAAACTGTAATGGAGGATTCGCGCTTTACGTGACGTTATGTAAGTACATCATACCAAATTAATTACAAGAATAGCCTATATAGCCCAGTAAAATGAGACGCAATTTAACGATTTGGATAACATAATGGTTACAGCTTTGAAAGTTTGGGAACAGGCTTGTTTTGTGATCCCTTTGAAGTGTTCAAAAGTCCCCATCCGTACCCCCCCCCCCCCCACCGAGAGAAATGGGGGGCGAAAAAATGTCAAAAAAACAGGTATTGGTAAATAACATATTTAAGAAAAACTGAATACAAATATACATTTTAGTTAAATTCTGTGAAAATATATAGTTTTCAAAGATGTATTTTTACAATAAAGTGCAACTTGCGAACGATTTATTGTGTTGTGTATATGTATACCTATATATATAAAGTACTGAAAATAGGATAAAACTAATTTTTAACAAAAATTTAACGGCCATTTTTAGCGAAAATAGGGATTCTTAATGAAATGTCAATTTTTGAGTACCTATATCTTCAAACAGCTGTAACTAGCGAAATCGAACTTCTGCCGACGCTCATTTTACAGGTACATTAATTATCTTTAAAAAACCATGAGACACTGTACTGTCTACAGGTATAGTCAAAACATAGTTATTTGCAAAGAAACGCGTGAAAATGAGAATTTTTCATTATTTCTTCCTCCATCGCCTTATAAAGATTACCAAAATGATATTTCGTGTATACATATAGATTCAAAATTTAATTCTCTACAACTTTCATTATTTGCACTAAGTACGTAGAATCAATAGTTTTCGACTTATTATTAATTTTATTATGCAAAACGAGCAGCGATTGTGTCTTAGAAAAAGGTTTAAATGATTATATCTATGTGAATATTAATCGTATGGACATGTTTAAAAAGAAAATTATTCGTAATTAAATTCTCTACAACTTTTATTTGAAGCATTGTGCGATACGCATGGCCATTTTCGAGATATAAGCGAAATACGCGCGGTGTGCGCACGTGTTACCGTTTCGCCGCAAAACAGTCGACATTTAAAAAAATCTATCTCCGCTCCTATTGGTCGTAGAGACAAAAATAAAACATTAAAATGTGCGGAATATTGTCAGCTACAACTTTCTTAACGTTTTTGTTTTTGATAAAATTGATACTTTTTCAGTTATTTACGAAAACCTGTTTTTTTGACACTTTTTCGCCCCCCATTTCTCTCGGTGGGGGGGGGGGGGGTACGGATGGGGACTTTTGAACACTTCAAAGGGATCACAAAACAAGCCTGTTCCCAAATTTTCAAAGTTTTAACCATTATTTCATCCAAATTTCCCCATTTTACTGGGCTAATATCAAATCTTGCGAGGAATAAATATTTTAAGTCGCCGCTGTTAGCCGAGGCTCCGGAAATGAAAATCTGAACGATTTTCCTTTTAATTCGTCACGAGTGCCATTTACAGAATATATAGTAGCCAAGGAGTAGTGTCGAATATTAAATTCACTACTGAAAACCAATTTTTCTATCCGAGTAGAGTAATGAGCTTAGTTAAAGACTCATCTAATGGCATTAAAAGAATCCTAATTTCTTCACATCATCCAATTGGAGTGTGAAAGCCACGCAATTTTTAACAAAAGCTAACATCTTCTCAATTTTCTTAACCTTTGCATGATATTGAAACTCTGTTGCATACACAACATAGCATTACAGAAAGTCCATTACAAACACATGTCACGTCAATAACTACTCATGTGAGACCTTTAACTCGTTCACATACACTCAAACGCAAAGACACAATACACTCGCAATATCAGAACTCACAATAATTAGCGCAAAACACAAACAACACATTACCCACTCGAGTGCAACCTATGCGCCGCGCTAAACAACAAACCATTTACACAATAAACATAATACTATTTCAAAACACATATGTTTTTACAGCTACTTCAAATTTATTTTATATAGGTATATGTATTACTAGAACCATTGACTTTCTACGCTATAGACAAACGGTGCAATGTTATAAATTCCCGACAAATATTGGAGCTGTGAAAGTGTTAGTTCGGAGCTGTGCCACCAAATCTTCACAGCGCCACTCTCGTTATATAAATATACGTCATAAATGTACGTCATGTTTACGTTAGCGCCCGTCCTATATTCTGATAACGTTACAAGAAATACAGTTAATTACTACGATCACAGAACGTATATTACGTTCTTTGCGTACTATGATACAATCAATGGAAATTGCAGTGCTGTTACAAAACAACACCTGCAATTCAATCTCTTTATTTACGCTTCTTTCATGAATTTGCTTTCAAACATTTTCTGCTGTAGTTTTATTTGTTGGTGTCCTGTCCGATATTTTTGTACATATTTCCAATTCAAACCGCATAAATTTCACTACCGTATTTACTTAAGGATAACCTTAGATTTTTTAGAGGACTTCAACATGTAAAAATACTCCTCCGCAGTGGCGTATTTAACGGGCGTGCGAGTCGTGCGGTGCACGACTAGGCCCTCGTAAAACGAGGCCCTCAGGCCCTCCAAAAAATAAAATTAATGATAATAAGTTATACATAATGCAAGAGACAAAAAATAAGCGGCAATAAAATTAACACTGCTCACTACAACAAATTGATTCAAGAAGGCTATAGGTAGTTAGAAAGTTTTCAGATCACTTTACAGCAAATTTATCAATTCAATGCTTATCATTTAGAAATATTTACTTCGCAACTGTTACAGAAGAAACTGAGACAGCGAAACTAAACGTAACATCATTTTTGCAATATTTAATTGAAAGTGGTGTAGCAGATTCATACCTATACTGAATTTGAAGTATTGTTAAGGATATTCTTAACGTTGCCAGTTGAAATACCTAGTGCCGTTCAGTGCTCTATGAAGATTAAAGACGTACTTGCGTTTCAACTATGAGTCAAGACAGACTAAATTACACTGCAATGCTGGCTATTGAAAGTAACGAATGCGAAAAGTTGCAACTTGATCCTGTCATAGATATGTTTCTAAATAGAAAAACTGGGCGTGGGGGTGTACAGAATTTGTAGTTACAAAGTACCATCATATCACAGAATAAAACACTAGTGAGACAGAAGCGACACTCTACGTCGGCACCTTTGAAGTTATGTTGCCGGTACAAGGCGGTCTCCTCGGCGCAACCACGCCCGTTGTAGTGTTTTATTCTGTGATCATATGATATGATCTGTATTATTATGTTTTTTGTGGTATATGTAAAAGTAAATAACTTCTTTCTCCTTGTGTAAAATAAAATCCTTGTTTAGTAAAATAACTCTTTTCGTTTGTTCCTGTGAATATACTATAGCTCGTTTCACTTTAAAAAAATCGTGTAACTGCCCACTGTTAATCACCAATTGATTGGACTTCTCTATATCCCTATGCTAGGAATAAAGATGGATATAGAGTTCGTAACCATAACCACATTAAATGCTTGTATCCGCCCCGAACTCTATATCCATCTTTATTTCTAGCATAGAAATATAGAGAAGGTCTAGAGTCTAGAGGGCGGATACAAGCATTTAATGTGGTTACGAACTCTATATCCATCTTTATTCCTAGCATAGAGATAGAGAAGGTCAATCAATTGGTGATTAACAGTGGACAGTTACACGATTTTCCCCCGGATTTTTTTTAAGTGAAACGAGCTATAGCTCGCCTCTATACATTACCACAGTCTGGTACATTACATTTTGTGTTTTTTCTATAATATAATAACTAGCTAGACCTTTTTTTACCACCTATACATATAATGTGGCCCTCGCTACTTTTGCACGACTAGGCCCTGGACCTTAAATACGCCACTGCTCCTCCGTTGTTTTTGAATCGTGGGCGCAAATCTCAATAAAAATTCTCCCGAAATGTCTTGAAAAATCCGGGAGGAAATGCACTAGCGGGGAAAGTCCATGAGAAAATTCCTCCTTTGCGTTTTGCACCTCTTGAATTAAGCCAAGCCCTCTAAGTCAGAGTGTTTTTAAAGTATTTTTTATTATCGAGATTTTAATTTAAAAAAAAGAAGAAGAAAATAAGATGTTCTCGCGGACTTTTCCCGCTAGAGTATTTCGTCCCGGATTTTTCCAGATATTTTCGGAGCATTTTTGTTGAGATTTGCGACCAGGATTAATGAAAAACGGAGTGATGTTGGTTCTAAAAATTGTCTATCACGCTCTCAATTTGAGAGTAAGGAAGGAAGGGGGGGGGGGGGGTGATTTAGGCTAAAGACGGGGCGGAAAGAAGATTTGGAAGAGTACAAAAAATGCTTTAGAGAAGGTGATAAGATGTACAAGAGCAAAAAGAACAAATGGATGACGAAAAAATGCAGGAGATAGTAACATGTAACAGGAAAAATAAATCAAAAATATACTGTATAGACTCATAAAAAAACAAAAACACAAGGTAATATAACTCAAAGAGGAATGAAGGACAGCAATGGGAAAGAGAGATGACTGATGAGAAAACAGGATAAGAAAGAAGAGGAGAAATGAGTAGGAAAGGATGAAGTGAAGTGACATGTGAAATGTATTATGTGGGGACTTAACCACCCCGGCAAACGGATTTGTAATTCCCGGAAAGGGATAGCTATGTATTCTTAACGAATATTAAGCTGCAACAAAATAAAATGAACATCTCATTTTTAACTTAAACAAAATTAAACATTTCCACGGATTCCAAAAAACAAATCATCTTTTCGTGATTCGACGCCGATGAGGTAAGGTTTTTTCAAAAAACAAATTTTAAAAATTGATTTGTTGGTGTTAAAAAAATGAACGCATTGCGATGAATTTATAAACACATTTTTCGAATAAACTATGTGGGTGGGAATAGGTATGTGACATCGTCACAATTATAACAAGTGTGAATGAAACATCAAACATCATTAAGCTGATGGTGCCTTTTATGTAATGACGTTCCATACTGAAAAAATCAATAAGATTTGCATTCCAGTGTGTATAACAAGTTGCCTATTTAACGCAAAAATTCACTAAATAGTAGTTTTCACTTTTCCCTATCTCACCGTTTGTCTATAGTGTAGAAAGTCAATGCTAGAACTAATTGTTACGTCTTGATTCCGATCCGTGCGGTACGCTTGATTTTTGTGTAAACATTGGTGGAAAAATTATGGATGACCGTTTTTTTCACTATAATATTTGATTTTCCGATGAAGCAACTTCTACAACAAATGGAGTTTGTTTCATCCCAAAACTGTGGATATTGGGCTAGTGAAAATCCTCATTTCAGGATTCAATGTAAAAGCCAATTTTCTAAAAAGGTAAATGTTTGGTGTGCTGTTTTACCTGACAGAATAATTGGACCATATTTTCTGGATGAGTCGTTAAATCGGGAAGTTTATTTGGATTTGCTGCACAACTTTTTATTACTTACCAGAATTAGAGAAGTTTCCCTTGGAGCAAAGGCGTAATAGTAGGTATATTGAAAAACAAGTATCACAATGAGACTTTTTGCCGCATGAAGACCAGGTTTGCAGACCGAGTAAAAGGAGGTGTGCAAAGGGATGAGTGCGGCAAAAAGTAATTGTGACACGCGTTTTTCATACTATTTTTTCTATTGCGCATGAATTTACTGTAAAATTTTTAATAAACAAAGATAATAAAATAATTGTTTTTGTGATTTTCTTTTAAATTAAGTTGGAAATTCTGACATTTGACAATTCAAATTTAAAATTTCAAGTTATAGTCATTTATTGTTAATTTCTGAATTCAACAGATATTTACCTATAAAAATCTTTAACTTTGTTTCAATAAATAAACTAACGTTCTGAATAAGTTAGTATACCTCTTTCGAACTATTGTCTCCTTGATAATGGAAGTAACGTGAATGATCCTCCGGTTTGCGGACAGTTATTCAAGAAGCACGTTCATTGAATTTACGGAACAATGTAAATGGATTAATTTGAATGCATAGTACTGTCACCTACTTGTTTAAAGCTTTTCACAGCTACAGATTACAGATAGGTATTTTTGCAGACTAGAGGTGCAACAGTACATGTAGAAGAGAATAATGCATAAAGTTTGAAAGAAGAATTTAGTACAATCAGAAATCAGCGGTAGTTGGTTCTTCAGGAGTGTAGAGAAGTTGCAAAAAAAGATGGACGCCAAGGAGAAGTTTCAGAGAAAACGAAGCAAAATGAGACTAAGCATTCGCCAAATTAGATCATAACATTGTTTCACAACTAACACCAGTCATTCTTTGTGTGTATCAATAAAGCATCAAAAACCTAATGCTAATTAGCTATTATGCTAAACATAAAAAATTAGAGAATGTAATAAAAAAACAAGAATGGGGGATGATCTAACACATGTTCCTAAAAATTTTCCCGGAGAGCGTTAATTGCCGAAAACACATGATGTCTAGAAAATTCAAAAATGTAGAATGAGAAAATAAACCAAACATTTTCGTAAAAGAGTTGAAAAACTTTTACACGCCGATACAGAGTAACTACAAAATGTCTCGTCGAACTATGTACTTCAAAGTTGTAGTGTCTTCTCAATCAATTTATAGAGCCTTGGTTGCAACCGTAAAAGATTTCCTTAATGGAACAGTCACAGCAATGATTGAAAGTTTTCACTAATCGGCCATGGTAATAAAGAGTATCATATTTTAAGATCATGTTTTTGTACAGCTATTGATCTAAAAATACAATTGTCAAAATGCACAATTGCGACATTATCACACAATCTTGTGCATTCCCGGTGTAAATCCTCAAGAACACTAAACATCAAATACAATAAACAAGTCTTGTAGTAACGCAAAAATGTACATAAAACCGGTGAACTAAGTTTCTAAATAACTTAAGACAAATAAAACTCCCAACCTGCCCCTTAATTATTTAATCGTAATGATGATTGTGTGGCGACATGTTTCGGGAAACACCTCGGGAAACACTATTCCCATTTTCCCGAAACATGTCGCCACACAATCATCATTACGATTAAATAATTAAGGGGCAGGTTGGGAGTTTTATTTGTCTTAAGTTATCTACAACCCCTTTGTAAGTCACGGACTACACTATGAATTTCTAAATAATTTAAAATATATGAAGCTGGTAGGTAGGCTTTATATCAAAAGATTATGATTTCTGGAGTGACTTAAGGCTGCTGTGCAAGTAGAGATCTATATTTAAACAACGGGTTTGTCGGAAAGCAGACGGCTATATCTTATGAGCAATCTCAACTAATCCCTTTTCTGAAGTATCTACCATAGGGTCCATAGGACGTAATCAGTTTTAAGGCAAAAATAAAGAAAGAACGCGCACGGCTGGTTCTACTAAGATGCTGGCGCTGAGTGAAATATTAAATGCTCCAAGATGATGTTTGGATTGGGGTTCTCAGTTGACAAAAAAGCACTCTTTACTCCACCGTCTAAAACATAACCAAACATGTGCTTATCAAGAAAACTGAAATTGTAAACAAAAACATTTCCTAAAATAAACCACATCTACTCTCAAACCTTGAAAAATTGAATGGGAATTGATTAATATTTTTGTCGAATGATGTGAAAAAATTCAGAATTCCCTAACATTTAATTTCAAAGGTCTGTATAACCAAAGAGTATATAATATTATATACTCTTTGGTATAACAAAACAAAGGTCGCATATTTTCTTTAAGGATACGTTCTGCACAAGAACAACAATAGGAATTTTAACATATTAATTGTTGCAGAAGCTAGTACCTACTACCTACTTATCAAAAATAATAATGTAGCGGTTTGAATATTAAAATTTCATTACACGTTGCGTTGGTAGGAGAAATATTAGGCTAAATAAATGACTTCAGGCATTATTTATAGAGGAAAATTTTCCAAATGCCAATCGTTGAACACATATTTGTTGACCTTTCGGCCAGAATGAGGTGGACATATTCATAACATTAAGTATACTATAACAAATGTGATGACTGCGCAAAGTTTTAACAAAAGTTTTGTTTTAAAAAAAATAAATGGGTATGATGGTAAAAATGTGATGTACCAAAAATGACACCATCTAATAGTGTAAAAAAGGTCACTTACCAATTTGTAAAAGTATGAAAGGCAAATTTTAAATAATTACGTTTAAATTACCTATGTTTAAACAACAATTGGAGGGAATTGGGCACCTCCATCTTAAATAATAACATTTTGAAATGCAAAAATTAGAATTAAAATTTAATTGAAAAGTTAAAAAGTGTTGACGACATAACATAGTTACGAACAGACATGCGTAGTTATGTGACATTTACAAATTGGGAGGAGCAAAGTGTGTTAAATAAAATAACTCACTTGAAGCGCAAAAATAGTATATTTACATTTGTGATAGTATGTACTTATTGTACAAAAACAATTGAACGCTTCCTTTAAAACTTGCACTAAAAAGAAAATTCTGAAAATTACTATTCTTGTCCAACAATACCCCACTGAACACAGCACATCCATGAAACGTTTCTAAATGTTGCGTAAGGGTTACAAAATACAAATGAAACATTCCTAAGAAACATCTAAGACACATTACTGGTACATTCCTGTCGAAAGCGAATAAATGGTAATGTCTAATAAACATTTCAATTGATATGTTACATAAAATACAAAACATACACATTACAACACGAACGTTTTAGATATGTATCCAAAAATACATCTCTGTGATGTATTTTTTGGAATGTGATAACGTATAACATTTTAGAAACGTTACAAATGTGATGTTTCGTTTGAAACAAAACAGTCATATCTCAAAGTTAACGTTACGGAATTGTGTTTAATAGTGTTGTACCAGAAACCTTACTAGTTGAAACATATCGTAAGAAACACATCATACACGTTTCGGTGTGAACGTTTTAGATATGTATCCAAAAATACATCTCTGTGATGTATTTTTTGGAATGTGATAACGTATAACATTTTAGAAACGTTACAAATGTGATGTTTCGTTTAAAACAAAATAGTCATATCTCAAAGTTAACGTTACGGAGTTGTGTTTAGTAGTGTTGTACCAGAAACCTTATCAGTTGAAACATGTCGTAAGAAACACATCATACACGTTTCGGTGTGAACGTTTTAGATATGTATCCAAAAATATATCTCTGTGATATATTTTTTGGAATGTGATAACTAAAGCTAGGATGCCTTTTTTTATAAATGGAGAAACATAAGGCAGACCCTATTTAAAATCCGTTTTAGAGTACGCACTTTCCAAAAATGCAAACTTTATTCTGCCTTTTTTGGTTTCTGTTAGTTTTATTGCGTTTTTTACCTTTTTTTTTTTGATATTTTCGCGTAAGTATTTAATACCTTTTCTGTAATTTTTTTTTAGTTTTTTGAAATGTAAGTATTTTTTAATTTTTAGATTTTATATAGGTATATTTTTCTGGCTAATTTCTAAGAAAGCAAATTGTTTGAAAGGGAAAGGAATTTGGTATACAAACTGAATACAAACTTTGTCTATAATATTTAAGCCTCTTACAATAATAACACGGATGAGTCATTTTCCTTTCTTTGAAATATTTCCCATTGTATTATTTCAACCTGCAAGCTGCACCTACATACAGTCTTTGTTGAAATTGCATCCCTTTGTCATTATGCCGAGTTAAGCGTATTTTAATTAGCCAGAAAACTTTATTGAAAAAGAATACCAGCAGATAACATCTATCAACTCTAGGTAATTACTTTTTCAAATAAATATTTGTTTGTCTATACTTAAATTGAATATGTATGTGTTGATTTTATCTCGACAGTTTTCGCTTTTCCGTGCCATTTTTCTCCTTTTTTGTCTTTTTAGATGCTTTGTTTAAATTATTTTTTATGCCTTTTGCCTGCCTTTTTTAAACTTTCATTTTGTCTAACTATCCCAGCTTTAATGATAGCGTATAACATTTTAGAAACTTCATTAAAAATGTGATGTTTCGTTTGAAGTCATCTTTCAAAGTTAATGTTACTTGTATTTAGTAGCGCCGTACCTACTAGAAACCTAATCACTTGAAACATATCGTAAGAAACTAAAAATACACGTTTCAATGTGAGTGTTTTACATATTTATCCAAAATTAACAATTTAGTGTTTAATTGGAACGAAAAATTTTCGTTTCCAAAAATAGATTTATTCATCATAAGTAGATGGATAATATTGCACATCTAAATGGCTTATTTGCCAACGAGTCGGTAGCTCAGGTAGTTTGCGTAGCTGTTTTCTGAATTCCTAAACAAGCGACCGATGTTCGAATCCCACTTGAAGCAAAACGATTTTTCAGCATCACCGATCTCCTTCGAGTCTACACTAAGAGAATTTTGGGGGCCCTGGAAAACAAACCCCCGGAGTACATGGGGCCCTGCAGGGCCTGCGCACTGGGAAAAGAGCCCCTCAGAGCAGTTGGGGCTCTCGGTACCATAGTTTCTACCACATCTCAATTTTTTTATACTCAGGTATGTTTCAAATGAAACATATATGAGACATTTCAAATATTCACGTATGAAACATTTATAAGGACACATTTCTCCTACATTTCAATAAATTACTCTCCGATATGTTTCTTGAAACATATATAAAATGTTTCGATGTAACGTTTCTGTGTTGTTTCAAATCTAGGTTTCTGAAGGCGGACATTAAACATCTATCTTATGTGTATGATACGTTTCTGTCGCTGTTTCGGAGATGTTTCATGTTTCAGACATACGTTTCTAAAACATTTCAGAAACGTTTTTTTTGCACTGTGGGACGGAATTCACTTGTTAGATTTTTAATGAAAGTATCAACTTTATTGTTGCTAGTCCCAATAAGCAGACCATCGTCTACGTAAATTACAACGCACAGGATATTCGCTTCATTTATTCGGATGAATAAACACTAACCCTCAGATCCTGACGCTCAACGAAATCGACAAATCTTCTGTTCCAACAGAGTAATAACTGTTTTAGCCCATACAAACCTTTCTCAAGGTGACAAATATGACCCGTGTTATCCTGAAATCGCTCTGGTTGGGACATATAAACGTCTTCGAAAAGTTGTCAGTACAAAAATGCGGCTCTGATATCAAATTATCATACCTTAACCCCCTGGGTCCCACAAACATACCCTTAATGTTTTTAAATGGCAACATGGGTCATGTGATACTTCATTTGAAAGGTCATTTTATATCTTGCATTAGCGCGTTTAAAATTTTAAAATCGTTCAATTGGTTTGTGAGATATTTTAATTTAAAGTTTTAGAGAATTGATACAATTTGCTTCAAAATGTTTGTTCTTTATTTTTTTATTTAATTTTATAGGAAAGGTAATTTGATACGAAATTCATTGTATTAAACTTTTTTTTATTTACATGAAAATAAAACTTAAAATAAATTAAAAAGTCAGTACATAAT
This sequence comes from Pyrocoelia pectoralis, assembly GCA_036250285.1. Lineage (NCBI taxonomy): Eukaryota > Metazoa > Arthropoda > Insecta > Coleoptera > Lampyridae > Pyrocoelia > Pyrocoelia pectoralis. The sequence continues at coordinate 37,611,654 of CM070076.1, read as the reverse complement.
ATTTTTATATTATATCAGTTTTCTAAAACCTTAAATTAAAATATCTCACAAACCAATTGAACGATTTTAAAATTTTAAATGCAGTAATGCAAGATATGAAATGACCTTTCAAATGACGTATCACATGCTCCACGTTGCCATTTAAAACAATTAAGGGTATGTTTGTGGGACCGAGGAGGTTAAGGTATGAAATCTCAAGCTTATGTCAAAAAGTGTCCCCCTTGATATTATAGACAGGTATCGCCGATTTTTCAAATTTTGATTTTTTTAGAAGTTATAAAGGGTGGCTACTCTAAGTTGAAAAACCCTGTATGTTGTTTACTTTGGTGTGCCATACTGGATATGTGTTTTGAACGAGCAACGTCAATGTAAAAATAACAAATTAATATATGTTACCTACTTTTTCTTTCTTTTTGTTTTGTTTTCGTTTTTATTATTATTTTGTTTTTTATTATTGTGATAATGATTATATTACCTGTCTTTAGAACTATGATCAACAATAAGAATATATAAATTAAGTTACATAGTGTTTAGACTAAGGCTGATATTAGATTGTGTATTACAAATGGTGTCATTTAAGAATCAGTTAAAACAATTAGATATTAGTAACTTGTTTAACGTACGACTACTACAGTCAATATGTTTCATTAGGTTACACAGAATTATTAATATGGTGGATTAATTCATATAATATAATAAGTAAATAAGTCATTTAGTTATTAATTATTATATTATCTTATCTGCATGTCACAGTGATTACTGGAAGGGTGGAAGATCGCTACTAAGCGAACCCTATTCCATTTGTGATGTTAATATTTCACAATAAAGCATTATTATTATTATTATTATTCGTTCGTGGTAAACCTGCAAAGTATCTGCCACTGTTGCAACATTTACTACAGTTGATGTTTCAGGACTTGCATATTCATTACGTAGGTACATGTGATTGACGTAATTTCTGGTAGCGCGAACCATAGAACGCATATTTGCTATATATCACATCAACAGGTAATGGAGACAGTTTGTACGTCACAAAGTATTCCTTACTTGACGTCAATTTGCTGGGATGCACCCGAATCACAACACGAAGTATTCTTTATTGACAGTTCCGCTGATGAATGAAACGCATTACCTGATTTATTTAACGATGAGTTCTTGTCTCCATCCTTCATTAGCTTTGGACAACTATCCATCTTTTACAATAGCGACATGGCCATCGTTTCTTAGGATCAGATTGTCCCGAATTTCACCCTTCATCAGAACCAGTACGGTTGGTCTTAGTCGACTCGGCAACAAGGTGCTTCTCTAAATTTTCTGTGATCGCAACTCAATAGCGCACAGCTTTTCTAATAGAGAATTTATTATACGTTGTTGTGCAAAAATAGTACTTATTGTACAACAAAACATGGCATACATAACTTTACAAAGCACACATAAAAATCTAATCGACTAAATTTAAAAAATAACTCAAGTGTCAACTAACTAAAAGTTCAGGTGTTTCAACCCAACAAAATACAAAACTAAACTGAAGGGCGAGATTTTAATTTCAACAATGTGCACAGGAAGAAAATATTAAATGGGAAGAATTTTGAAGTTAAATTTAATTTGTTGCGGTAATGAAATTGAAATAAATATTACTAAAATTTTAAATGTCTGTGCGGTAGTTAATTGTGTCTTTGTTACGTTTAATTTCAAACATTTCTAAAAATAATCGCTTATGTAAAATCTTGGGATTTTGTTACGACAAGAATTGGGTCGCAACGAAATTAAATGGAGCAATGGCCGCGGTAATTCAGTGCTAGTAGACAGGTGGTCGTAGGTTGGCGAAAATGAGCGAAAAAGTAAGAAATTGGGGTAGTAAAATAGAGAAAAATAAGTAAAGAAAAGGGCGCCACGTAATTCTTCGAGAAAAATAGGTCTGCTAATCCGAATTACGAAGGTATTAACAGTTAGAATAGTAACGAAGTCAAATCTGAAAGAGAACGGGGTGGTTTCAGCAAATAAATAGAGAATTAAATAAATTTAAGGTGATTATAATGAATAATTCCAATAAAAATATTACACAATAAAATTAGGGTTTATAAATACAAAAAAATGGTTATTAAATAGTAAAATAATTACTTAACTTTGGCAAATTAAATATGTAATTTTGTAACACAAAATATGGGATCTAAATTACCTTTAAGGGATTTAAAAATTGTAAGTAAAATTACGTTAAATTAAGTAAACAAATTCAGATATAGGGATGCGATTTTAAAAATACAATAGACAGTAATCGATGGTTAAATAGAAAATCCTACCTTTCTTTTTTTTTAAAGTTGAATCGGATGTTGGAACTCCTGTGCACAGTTTTCCAAGTCCTTAAACAGAATAAAAACAAGGGTCGCTGGGCATTACAGCGAGCCGAAATGAATAATTACACGAGTACTATCCTGTGATTCAAAAATCGGATACCAAATATAAATTAACTTCAAATTTAAATAGTTACGTTAAGTCAAAAGAATTTAAAGGTAATTCGATAACAAATTAATGTTTAGCAAGTAGAAAATTAAATTAGCAAATAAACTATCAATTTAGGAAGTTAAAACGAAATAATAAGGTAAAGTTACGTTACATCAAGAGCAAATATAGCAAATTTTAAATAGTAAATTGGTTAATGTTTAAACAGGATCTTTTAAGTAAAATGGTAGAAAAATAGCATAAGTAAAATTAAAGTACAAAAAGGTTCACGTTTTATAAATTGAAAATTATTACTCAAATTATGAGCAAAATAAGTAACAGGGGAAAAACTAAAATTGGTTTTTTCTCCTTAGCGACGGTATAGTAACATAAAGATGAAATTAGAGGAGTTCTCGTAGCGGCGATCGAGGGGTTGAAGAACCAGTTGGTTTCCCTCGTAGGTCGTCGGTCACGAAGTAAAGATGTAGGAAAATTGTAGAAAAGTTAGAGGTAGCTTTTTTTATACTGGTGTAAAACCGCTATAAAAAAGGGGAAAGCGAAATTAGGTAACTACATTAAGCGAGAAAAATCAGTACAAACCTGGTAAATTAATTCCAGCGTTTAAGAAGAAAACTCACGTCCACTTTTTTTATGTGTTAAATAGCCGTAAAAATACGTATTAGATGATCTTCGGACAAGCAGATGGTTCGAAAAATCACTAATTAGGGTGAAATATACGCCAAAGCCGATTTAATCGAGTTTCAGAAATGCGTAATATTCGAACACAGGCAAAAAGTACGAAGTGACCGGTAATAGAGCAAGCAGCTAACTGAAGAAATGAAGTGAAGAACAGGAGCTCCTGACCCTAAGGCAGAAGTTCAGAGTAAGCAGAATTAATACAAAGAACAACGAGGAATGAATAGATCTATTGTGCAACATAGTAGCGAATAAAGAGAGTTCAGTAATACTTTGTAGCGAACAAAGAGACTTCAGAAGGTTTAGATTACATAGGACTAAGATAACAGGTCAAGCTCTACAATGTAGGAAATTTAAAGAGTATTAGTTATTAATAAAGGAAATTAGAATATTTCCAATAGAAAATAGGAATTAACGCAAGGGCGTTACAATTTTGAAAATCGAAGACATGGCGGTTTTGGGGTTTAGTGGGGATCGTAAATATTTAGGCCACCTGAACAAACACCTGCACAACATGGGACTGACCGAAAGCCCGACATGCAGGGGTTGTGGTGAGGCAGATGAAACGCCCTATCACGTCATTTGCCAATGTGAGGCATTCATAAAGGCAAGGGAATACCTACTTGGAAATGAAAAGATTACACAAGAGGAAGTAACGAAGATTCGCCCTACTAAAATCCCGGACTTTGTGAAAGATACAGGTATTCTAGAAGGGTAGACAACACCGGGGAGCACAATAGACTAAAAGGTCGCAGTGCGGGAACCTATTGGGACCACCCCTAGCATAAATAATAATAATAATAAAGTGCAATAAGTATGTATATGTATAGTGTTTTTTAGAAAAATTCAAGACAAGACACATAAACATTGAAAATCAGATAATGAGATGTAGATTCATGAAGCACTCCATAAGTTCCACCTACAAAAGGATAACAGAACTAAAGACAACAAATAATTTTACAATTTCGTCTTATTTACATCAATCAGTAATGTAATTAAACTGGAGATAGCAATAACTGCCAGTGCCTTTTTTTGTTGCGTGTCGAGTATCGACCATTGCATAGTCAATAGCAAAGGGATTCTTGTCGATGTAGGTACACCTTCCAATCTCTATACCAACTCATTCTTTGATTAATATTCAACAATACTCCTTCAATAAACTGTATAGGTAATTAAGGGTAATCAGGTGTCTAACAAGTTGAATCATATAAATGTATTACGCCAGCGTCAAAAAGTAGAAAAAATCTTTTGGTACGTCGCGTCGCGTCGATCGGAATTTTTAAATATTTCAACATTAAAAATGTAATTAACGTACGGTAATATTTTAAATAGAAAACATAAAGAACGATATTTAAAATATGAACCAACGTTATGCAAAAAAAACTGATATACATACAATCAATATACATTTCCAAATAATTAACCATGGGAATGAAATAGAAGTGAATAAAACGAGAGTTTCGGGTTTCGCTACTGAGAAAAGACATGGAAAACCGATTTGCTAATCCTATTAATCTTTTTTTATATTCCAAACACCAAGTGCTTAACAGAGAATCTCGGTTTAAATTCGGTAAGCTTTAACCTTCTTTTAGCTTATTAATTATTCGTATGCGTAGAAAGAAATAATACAAAAATATGGATATCCTTTAGAAATTTACTCCATTCAAACTGACGATGGTTATATATTAGAAACTTTTCGAATTCCTTATGGGAAAGGTAACACCACTATAAGGTCAAGGCAACCCGTGCTACTAACGCCAGGAATACTTGGTGGCTCTACATTTTATGTAAATTGTGGACCTGAGAACAGTTTAGGATTTATATTAGCCGATAATGGTTATGATGTTTGGTTGGCAAATAATAGAGGTGCTCAATGGTCAAGGAAACATAAAACACTCGATCCTGTTCTAAATAAGAAACAGTTCTTTGATTTCAGGTATATGAAAGAACTGTTAATCATCGTGAATGTGATTTTTGTTACAGTTTTCAAGAACTCGGTTTGTTCGACGTCAAGGCAATTATAGACCAGATTCTAGATATAACGAACCAAAAGAGTTTATTCTATATAGGGTACTCTCTAGGCACCACATCATTTTTTGCGTTAACGTCAACAAGACTGGAATACAACAACAAGATCATTTTAATGGTAGCTATGGGACCGATGGCTTATGTTTCTAATATACAGTTCGCGCTAGTACCTTTTGCTAAGCGTTACTTTAAAGAAATACAGGTAAACTAAAGTATTTAATGTATTTCCTCTTCCTTAGTTAGGTATTTATAGGAGGCAACAGAAAGATATGGTATATATGAATTACAGTTAGACTCATCTACAATAACGTGGCTTGCAGAAACGTTTTGCCAAGACTCGGTCGCGACACAACCAATTTGTTCGTTTATTATATATTTCACCGCTGGTTACAGTCCCCATTTAAATAAAGTAGGGAAACTCGTAAATGGAATTTAATTTATCCATCGCTTCTTTTTCAGACTATGCTTCCGGTGATATTTAGCGAATTATCTAGTGTATCTTCAGTTAGAATGTTTTTCCATTACATTCAGTTGATTATTTCAGGTAGTTACACATTCACTTTTTTGTTCCTACTGATTAATTACAGAACGATTTGAAATGTATGATTTTGGAGCGGTCGAAAATGTTAAGAGATATGGACAGCAAACTCCACCTTTGTTTAATGTTAGCGAAATAAGTGCACCGGTTGCGCTATATCATGGAGGTGCTGACGTTATGGCAACGCCTAGAGTAAGTATCCAGATTTCGACTTGTATTAGGTATAAATAAATACATTGATTTACTAGGATGTTGAGCAATTGGCCAGAGAGTTGCCAAATGTAGTTAAAAGAAAATTTATTAAAAGCTATAACCATTTTGATTTCCTTTATTCCATAAGTAGTATGAAGTTGTTACTGTACAGAAGAATTATATCCACAATGAAGAGGTATTCGAAATAAACTTTTATGATTCCAACTGTCTAAAAGGAAAAGTGAAAGTCTTTATCTATTTATATCGCGTAGGTGTATATTTATATTTGTGTACACTATTTGTTTTCAAATATAAATTTTAATATGATAATATTATTCATGTGGTTAAGTTTGATTTACTTATGCCAAGCTTACTGACGAAAAGTACTGTCTGTTCGTAAATTTGCCACCACATTTTCCTGTTTATACACTGTAACGGAAGTTACAATTGTTCATAAAGATTTTCAGGTTAGTGGTAAAAGGTTCGGTAAATTTTCTTTCTTGGTAGTACGTTTGGACCTATCTTTCGTACTTTTTTTCTTCCCAGGCTAGCTCAGTAGGGATAAAAGGGTTAATTCTAAATTAGGCGAAATTTTATCGGTTCACTAAGGTTCAATATTATTAATTGTTACTAATCATTAATTAATGTGGAAAAATTGAATTTATCTAGCTGCCAATTGCTTATTTTATGACGACTCTAATATATTTGAAGAGGTCCTTAACCTTTCATTTGGCGTCGCTTTTAAACAAATTACGTTTTTACTTTCCTTACACTTCGGTAAAAAAATTAGTGCAAATTCTATAAAATTAATACCAAAAATTCATTTATTACAAATCTAATAAAAATAAACAATATATACGATTCCTAAACAAAAAAAAAACAAACTTAATTCTACCTAAAATAAAAATTGAATGGCCAATTTTATCGCTTGATAGCGAAACGTGACATTAAGATTAAGAAATGCTACGTAAAATTCGCTTATGTTTAAAAACTCAATTCAAATGCAAATAATAAAAGTGTCCATAAAATTCAGTTTTTGTTCACTCTTAGTTTAAATAAATAATAAGTTTTAGGACAGTACCTTAATGTGTTTTTTTATACCTTAGCCCGATAGCGTCGACGATAGCCCGCGTTCCACCGCTTGCAACGGGACGTGCTGATCGGACAGATCCTCCAACGGTATCTCAGCTATGGATTCGCTCCACGTCGAGTTGACTTAAATTCTTCTTTAATCGGTGTAAATTTCACACATAAAAGTTCCTATTTTAACAACAAAGCGAGTTTTGTTATATACACTACACAGCGATTTTCCGTTTTCTCAAACAACAAGGCGAGGTAACTAACAACAAGGTAATTTTCCGTTACCCCCCAATAATGTTCGTTTTGTAAAATATTAGGAGACTCGCTTTTTTACTCGTTTCTTCGTTGCTAATATTTAGCGTCACTCATTTAAATTCAGTCGCACTTAAACGCATTAAATGCACATCTGGTTTATGCACGCCGATATAAAATATTGTTTATCAAACGTATTTTACGTCTCATTACTCCGTTGTGAAATACTTCACGCACTTAATTGGTACTTTTTAAGTACTTTGTTCAATAAATTCGCTTAATACTTTCAAAATTTGGTACCGAGTGGGTAGTACTTCACGCCGCAGCGGAATTCAACACTCTAATCATCCCTTCACCAAAACCATCTGCCTTTATAACCAATTTTATAAATGTTATCTTACTTTATCCCCGTATGGAGATAACACACACTTGCGCTTTTATACTATTCGTCCTGCCACGAAACTCGCTTATATTTAAAATAAAACCTACGTATTAACTTAACTAAACTAACTAAAAACATTTTCCGTATATACAAATCTTTCTTTAACAAACTTAAAAAGTAAAAAGTAAATAAATTTAATTAATCAAAATAACGCCCGTTACAACACTTTATAATTTACTGGTTCAATTAGTTTCAAACATATATAACTTCAAGTGTTATATGTCCTGGTGTAAAAGTTGTAGTTCTAACTAAATTGCTTAATAATTATAATAATAATAATAATAATAAAAAGTCACTAAGTCACGAATAAGTGACGCCAACGGAGAAGCCTAGGAATATAGGGTCTCTTTTTGTTATTGATGCGCGACGCTGCGTTCATGTTAATGCCTTCGCGGAAAGAGGGTCGACGGGACGTGGCTTTTACAAATTGGGATCAAATACACCGAGGCTTCTCAAACAAATACATTATCTAAAATGTGATCAGCGTTGGTTTTATCAACGTCATTTAATTTAATGAACATAATATGTGTATAGTATTTAGTATGTTCACTTTTTAACAGCAACTTCAAATTTATATTGTATAGATATATGTATTACTAGGACTAATCGTAACTTGATTTCGATCCGTGCGATTAGTTAACCAGGCTTGGCCTGAGTATCGATAACAATCGAAGTACACAATAATAATAATAATGACAACACACTAAACAACACACACGCATATAAAAGTGCTCTGTTTTTAAACCAAAATTACCTGGTTAATAGTGTTTCAAAATTAGTGAAAGTTATCTATTTTACCATTTAGAAGCTACAGAAGTGTATGGAAATATAAATTACAAGTGTAATCAAAAATTTTTGGAAATGAATAAATTTGACAGAAGATTTTGACAGATGCAATATTCACACAAAATGCATCGTTTTTATAAAATTTGGATGAATTTAACTGTTTTCTAACTAATCATCTGAAGAAATATGTTTCAATTTCATTTGAACAGCTAAATTGCTTAATGTTAAGAAACGGGTCGTGACACCACAGGTATTCTCAAAATGTCATTCGAATTTATATGTTTTAGATATATTTAATTGTCGTTTAATCATTAACTAATTGGATAAATCTGTACTTGATACCTACATCTGCATTTGAAAATGGAAACAGTTTACATACTGGATAAAAGTTAATTTGTTGGTGTATCATACTAAATGTATTAAGGTAGAAATTTCACTAAACAATTAGGTACTAATTGAAATATTTGAAGGTAAGAATTTTCCAATATCTTAAAATTTAAGTAAATCTTTATGACGCTTTTATGTTGCACATTTCATGCACTATACACATTACACTTACACTAACACAACATGTAGGAGAATATTCGCTTATGTGAATATTTGGGGAGTGACGCCCTCACGTGATCTTAGTCATCCCATTTTATTAATGAAAATGGAGCGTAAGGAAATAAGCCTCGGAAAACAGCCGCTACCTGAGGATCGTCAGGGCACGTCTAGAGCCACCGCTGGACGTTGCAGTATGCGGACCGGTGGTGATGGGGAGGTGATCAGGCGGCCACCCATCGGGAAACCCGAAACAAGTACAGCCGATAGAAGATTAAGAAGAAGAAGAAGTACGACAACCGAAGAACAGACTCAAGATGAAGAAGAGACCTTTGTACCTGCTTCTCAACCGCTAACGGATGGGACCAGTTCAAAGGAGTCTACCAGACGGCGTATGAAATGGACCGAGGAGATGAATCGATTCATTTTGCGTACGTACCTGGAAGTAACGAAGATAGAAACGGACAAAATGATGTATAGGGACAAGATTCACACAGCATTCACAACACAATACCCACATCTTTCACATTTAACACAACAACGCATAGCAGACCAACGCAGGGTAATTATAAAAAACACGCTTCTTTCAGTAGAAACACAAGAACAAATTAAACACGAAGTAGAAAGGTTTTTAAACATAAATAACACTATCAACACCCAACAAAACACATTAGGTACACCTAATAAAAATCATCATCCACTTATGACACAGCAAAGTACATTAGATACACAAGATAACGATGTAGATAATAACTCCCAACACTCACACGAAACACTTAAATTAAAAATTCAAACAGAATTTGATACTGCACTTACAGAATTCACAAACATAGATCCGTCACAAAGATATAGAATACCGAAACAAAAAGACACTAACAAGTTACACAAAATCACTCAAATATTAAACACCGATATTTTACCCAATTATATTACAAACAACATATCACTACATCAATTACACCTAATTGTGTACTGCGGTGCTGTTGCAGCTTCAAGGTGTAACAGCTCCAAGGTCATAATATCAACACAACACCACATCACAAAGAAAACAACACTTCTTCCGGCCTGGGAGAAGCGTCTAATGAATCGTGTAGATGAAATTAGACGTGACTTAGGTCGAATTACACAATACATACAAGGCACAACCTCTTCCAAACTAACACGCCAGGTACACAACATCATTAGAAAACTAAACACACACAGTTCACGAGAACCAAACACGAATTACAATGAACACAAAGATACACTCACACAAAAACTTTCAGTATACACAAACAGATTGAGACGGTATAGGGAAGCGGCAAATAGAAAACGTCATAACACACAATTTAAATACAACGAAAAACTATTTTATAGATCACTAACACAACAAAACACTCAACAAAAATACTCATTACCCACATTAGAATCTCTAGAGCACTACTGGTCCGATTTGTGGTCCAAAAACATTGAACATAATATACATGCACCCTGGATCATTTCGGAAGGTACACGTACACAACACATAATACCCATGCATGATACACAAATCACTTTAGAAGATATCACCAACTCCATCAAACACCTACACAACTGGAAAAGTCCAGGCATAGATAAAATTCATAATTTTTGGTGGAAATATTTCACCTGTACACATATACACCTCGCACAACACTTCACAACAATATTAGATGCACCACACACTACACCACCATTCTTCACACAGGGAATCACTTATATGCTTCCAAAAGATAACAATACACACGATGCCTCTAAATATAGACCCATTACATGCCTTCCCACTATATATAAAATTCTAACATCATGCATTACACATAAAATATACACACACTGCACTAACAACAACATTTTATTTGAGGAACAAAAGGGTTGTACCAAGTATTCCAGAGGCTGTAAAGAACAGCTTATTATAGACTCTGTAATACTTGAACAATCTAGACTCAATAAAAGAAACATACACACAGCTTACATTGACTACAAAAAGCATTTGATTCAGTACCTCACTCTTGGTTACAAAAAATACTATCGCTGTACAAAATTAGCAACAACATCACACAATTTCTCACTCACATAATGTCATGTTGGAACACCACCCTAACACTTACACTAAATGATACCCAACTCATCACAAACACAATACAAATTAAGAGGGGCATCTTTCAAGGTGACTCCTTGAGCCCACTTTGGTTTTGTCTTTCTCTTAATCCCCTTTCACACATGCTGAATAATACAAATTTTGGTTATAACTTAAAACACAATCACGAAATACATTACAACGTTACACATCTATTTTACATGGATGATCTTAAATTATACGCCTCTACAAGCACAAAACTCAACCATTTATTACATATTACTGAAACATTTTCACATGATATACACATGGAGTTTGGTATTGACAAATGCAAAACACAACACATCACTGCTGGTAAGAGAGAATTTGTGGATTTTGAGCTCGAACATGGTGACCATATAAGATCCATGGACGAGAATGAAATTTACAAGTATCTTGGTTTTCAGCAAAACACACACATAAAACATACACAAATAAAACGAAATCTAATCACACAATATTTACACAGATTACGCAGTATACTTAAAACACAACTACACGGTAGAAACACTGTCAAAGCTATTAACACATACGCTACACCGGCCCTTACTTATTCCTTTGGAATAATAAAGTGGACCAATACAGATTTAGAACAGGTACAGCGAAACACACGTACATTACTCACTAAACACCGAATACATCATCCACACGCCTCAACAGTAAGACTATACCTTCCTCGTTCACGAGGAGGTAGAGGCTTAACAGACATAGCCCTGTTACACCAAACACAAATACACAAACTACGAGAATACTTTTATAACAAATCACACATTTCAGCGCTACACAAAACAGTCACACTTGCAGACAAATCTTACACACCCTTAAATATGAGTAATAGAAACATCACACCACCAATGAGTAGAGATACGTACATCACATATAACATACAAACTTGGACACAAAAGACTTTACACGGACGATATGCACATGAGATTAACGAAGACTGTGTTGATATTATAGCAACGCATGCTTGGTTAACCAAATGTGATATTTTCCCAGAGTCAGAGGGTTTCATGTTTGCCATACAAGATCAGGTCATTTACACACGAAATTACAGAAAACACATAATTAAAGATAGGACAATTACACATGATCTTTGTAGACAATGTTCGCAAAGACCAGAAACTATACAACACATTATATCAGCATGTACACGTCTAGCACAAACAGAATACAAACACAGACACGATCAGGTAGCTAAGATAATACACCAAAAACTCGCCACAAAACATAACCTTTCTACTGATAACACACCCTATTACAAATATACACCGCAAGTTGTACTTGAAAACACCACACACAAACTATATTGGGATAGGACACTACTCACAGATAAAACTGTATATAACAATAGGCCAGATATAACATTTATAGATAAAACACAAAAAATCATATACATAATAGATATTGCCGTTCCCAACACAAACAATTTAGCCAATACACACGCAGAGAAACATCGCAAATACACTGATATAGCTCAGGAACTTAAAGCGCAATGGAGAATGGGAACTGCTCTTACAGTACCCATTGTTCTTAGTGCAACCGGAGTTATACCAAAAACAATACATCACAGTTTGCACATTTTAGGGTTAGATAAGAACATATACATACAATTACAAAAGGCAGTCATTATCAACACTTGCCACATAGTTAGAAAATTTCTAAACATAACGGAAGATACCGCACATCACTCAGAACCACATCACACACTTTCAACTAATATCATTCAAACACAAAATGAAACACAACACTCAATCCTCCCTTCACAAATTGAAACTCTGTTGCATACACAACATAACATTATAGAAAGTCCATTACCAACACACAACACTTCAACAATCACTCATGTCACACCTCTAACTCGTTCACATACACCCAAACGCAAACACACAATAAATTCACAATGAGCACAAAACACAAACAATACATTACCCACTCGAGTCCAACCTATGCGCCGAGCTAAACAACTAACATTTACACAATAAACATAATACTATTTCAAAACACATGTTTTTTACAGCTACTTCAAATTTATTTTATATAGGTATATGTATGTATTACTAAAACTAATCGTTACTTGATTCCGATCCGTGCGGTTAGTTAACCAGGCTCAGCCTGAGTATCGATAAAAACCAAAGTACAATAATAATAATAATGTTTATTGAACTGAAACAAAATCATTCAATATCATAATCGTATTTTTTGGTCTATGGTGGTCATTTTTTAGAAATGTTGGAGTTACTTGGTTCTATATGGCCTATTTTGGAAGCAACACCAACAAAAAATTAAGAAATCTTAAACCCTCCATGAATAAGTTCAAGTTACCACTTATCCTTATACATAGTTACAGAATGTATTAACTAAGTGCTGAGAAAATCTAGTTGTCAAACAACCAAAGGAAGGAGAACTGACAAAGTACTATTCCTTAAAGTAAGATATTCGCACAGTATGCATGGTAGAACAGTAATTCAGTACACACAGAAATGAATTTGAGTAGTATACAGTAACAACAATAGCGTAGAATACGAAATTAAACCAAATATTTTCGCAAAAGAATTTTACACGCCGATACAGAGTAACTACAAAAGGTCTCGACTATAACTGTGTACTTCAAAGTTGTAGTGTCTTCTCCATCAATTTATAGAGCCTTAGTTGCAACCGTAAAAGATTTCCTTAATGGAACATTCACAGCAATGATTTGAAGTTTTCACCAATCAGACAATGTCAAAATGAAGTAATACCTACTAATAAAAGATAAAAATTATAATAAATAAATAAATATTTTAAGGTCATGTTTTTGTACAGCAATTGCAATTGATCTTAGAATAAAATTGTCAAAATGCATAATTACAACATTATCACACAATCTTGTGCATTCACGGTGTAAATCCGCAAGATGATGTACACTAAACATTAAATACCACGAACAAGTCTTCTAGTAACGCAAAAATGTACATAGAACCCATAAATGCAGTAAACAAATAATTTAAAATATCTGAAGTTGTAGGATTTATATCAAAAGATTATGATTTCTGGAATGACTGAGGGCTGCAGTGCAAGTAGAGATCTATAATATTTAAGCAAGGGGTTTGTTGGAAAACAGACGGCCATATCTTATGAACAGTCTGAATTAATCCGTAATCAGTTTCACTTAACAGTTTGCTAAGTATACTACAGAATGAAAAAATTATTACCTATCTATTATTATAACTTTTATATAAGGATACTTTCCTCCAACATCTGAATGTAAACGATCCTCATAAGCGTAATCAATTTTTTATAGTGGCGACCGACGTCTCATTTAAGGCAAAAAAGTGAATGGATGCGCACCGCTGGTTCTACAAACACGCTGGTAGAAAAATTAAATGCTCCAAGATGATGTATGGATTGGGGTGCTCAGTTGACAAAAAAGCGCTCTTTCCTCCAACTTTTAAACCATAAACAAACATTTGTTTTTATCAAGAAGACCGCAATCGTAAAAAAAAATTTCCTAAAATATACCACACTTAAATCTACTCTCAATCCTTAAAAAATTGAATGGGATTTTAATATTTCTTGAATGATGTGAAAAAATCAGTATTCCCTAACTCATAAAATTTAATTTCAAAGGATACGTTATTCACAAGGACAACCGTAGGAATTTTAACACATTAATTGACGTAGTTGTAATAAATAATGTACCTATAGCAGAATGGCGCATATAACGTGAGAATGTAGACCTTAGTCCTATTTATGTCCTATTGTAAAATATTATAATGTAGCGTTTTCGCCAAAAATTCAAGACAAGAAATATTTAAGGTACTAAACCTTGAAAATCCGGTAATGAAACGTAGTTATGATTCATGTAATTCCATCTCCAAAATGATAATAGGTACAACAAATATTTTAACAATTTCGTCTTATTTACATCAATCAGCAATGTAATTAAAGTGGAGCTAACAATAACTGTCAGTGTCTTTTTTTGTTAGCCTGTCGAATAATCGACCATTCCACTCTCCAACACTGTGATTCTGTGGTTACCCTGCGATTAATTTGTTCAGTCATTACCAGAGGAATCCTTGTCAACGTACACCTTCCAATCTCGATGCTACCCCATTCAACCATACTCCCTCAATAAACTTTATAAATAAGAGTAATCAGGTGTCTAACAATTTGAGTCAAATAAAACGCCAGCGTCAAAAAGTAGAAAAAAACCTTTGGTACGTGCGTCGATCGGAATTTTTAAATATTTCACATTGAAAATACGGTAATATTTTAAATAAGAAACATGAGAGTGATACTTAAAGATGATCCAAGATCATGAAACCAATTAGATATACATACATACATACATACATACATACATTTGCAAATGATTAACTATGGGAATGAAATTGCAGCGATTAGAACGGCCGTTTTAGGTGTCACTACTGAGAAAAGACGCCATGGAGACCCATTTGCTAATTAATTAATATTTTTTTATATTGCAAACACCAAGTGCCTAACGGAGCATCTCGCTGGTTTAAATTCGGTAAGATTTAACCTACTCTTCTTTTAGCTTATTAATTATTCGTATGTGCAGAAAGAAATAATACAAAAATATGGATATCCTTTAGAAATTTACTCCATTCAAATTGACGATGGCTATATATTGGAAACTTATCGCAATATATTTTATTTTACATACAAAAAGGAAAATGTTAATTCTTACATTGTTCTACATTCAGATCAGTGAACTCTATGCATTGTTGTCAGACTTAACAAAATACTAAAAGAACTACCTACATATTTCTAACACCACTTCTACAGCTTATTTAAATTTTGGACCTGAAAAAAGTTTAGCATTTATTTTAGCTGATAATGGTTATGATGTTTGGTTGGCAAACTATAGAGGCACCAAATGGTCACGGAAACATAAAACACTCGATCCTGTTCTAAATAAGAAAGAGTTCTTTGATTTTAGGTATATGAAAAAACTCCACCTTTGTTTAATGTTAGCGAAATAACTACACCGGTTGCACTATACTATGGAGGTGCGGACCTTATGTCAACGCCTAGAGTAAGTATCGAGATTTCACCTTACATACCATTATAAATAAATACATTGATTTACTAGGATGTAAAGCAATTGGCCAGCGAGTTGCCAAATGTGGTGAAAAGACAATTTATTAAAAGCTATGGCCATTTCGATTTCATTTACTCCACAAGTATGAAGTCGCTACTGTACAGAAGAATTATATCCACAATGAAGGAGTATTCAAAACTTATCGTACCAACTGTCTGAAAGGAGAAGTGAAAGTCCTTATCTATTGCTTATATTTAAATATCTGTATCAGTTTTCCTTTTCAACTATAAATTGTAATATGATAACATAAATTTACACATGGCAAGCTTACTATACCTGTTCGTAAATTTCTTGTTCATACACTTGGTATCCGGTCATTTCCCCGCCGAAAAAATCCCGCCGGTCAATTGCCCGCCGGTAAATTGTTCGCCTGGTAAAAACCCCGCGCGGTGAAATGTTCGCCGGTAAAATGCCCGCCATGACAAAATCCCGTCGGTCATTTGCCCGCCGTTGTAGGCAAAATGATTCCCCTGATATTCTCCTATTTTTGTGATAAAGATCCACTTACATATGTACCTACGTTATGTGCAGCCAGTGGCGGATTATGCGCTCAGGAGGCGTAAGATGAATTTGAGGCCGCTGTTTACTGTAAATTAAAATATGCTAAATTCAAAAAAGAAGACTGTATTAATAAACCAGACATTGCCATGTTTAACAAAAGAACCGTTATATATAAATTTATAAAATATTTTCGACGGCCATTTTAAGCACTTCCCGATGGCATTTTGACATCCTTTACAGACCTACGGCACTATACATGAATACTCGCCTGCTACTATCTCTTGTTTCAACCTCGTTCTTAACACGTAAATGTTGTACCATTTTCTACGCTTATTCCCCCACTAAAGCGCCTAGGTTATTTGCAGGTTTAGTATATTTTTTTTCAATTGATACTAAAATAGTGGCATGACACACAGGTTTACAAAACTGAAGTTATTTAAAAAAGAACTTTCTTAATTGCTTATTTTTTCAAAAATTACGGCGGGAAATTGACCGACGGGATTTTGTCATGGCGGGCATTTTACCGGCGAACATTTCACCGCGCGGGATTTTTACCAGGCGAACAATTTACCGGCGGGCAATTGACCGGCGGGATTTTTTCGGCGGGGAAATGACCGTGAACCCATACACTTTATAAATTCACTTGTTCAAATTATTTTGAAATAATATAACTTCAAGTGCTATATTTCCTGGTCTAAAAGTTGTAGTTATAACTAAATCGCCTAAAATCTTACAAAAATCATAAGAAATGGTAGTGTATAGGTAAAAAATTGGATAAAACGCAAGAATACCCTGGCCTAAGAGGTCTGTGCACGACTATTAAACGAGATTACAACTGAAGATTTTGAATCGGATAAGAATTCATGCGATGAACCTCCACAAAATTAGAAGATGTGCTGAAACTTGTTGAACCAAAAATTACACTTTCTTTCTTCACAGGTAAAACTCCAGAAAAAATCTGGCACGTTAAGATAGTATAGCTTCTCTATAGTACTAATCAAATGTACTGTTTCAATTGTTTCACCCGAAATGCTTTTGTCTGTATACGAAGTTCTCGACAACCAAGGCAATACAACACTCCTTTTATGTGGAAAGTCAATGTAGGAAATCCGAAAAATATGTTAACTTCAATGTATTTTTGGATTAAATTATGAACAATCATTGACAAAGCCTCTTGTAGGATTGCTAGTAGGTAACTTGTAGTTGATGTTTATTGGACAATGGCAGCTTTTTATTCGCGATGTTGGAGTTACAGATGGTCAAGGTAGAGCAGTTGACCTCCCTGGAGTTACAACTACCAAAAAAAGTACGTACGTTAAACTTATAAAACTGACAATCACGCTTCTTTTTCAAAAAATGTATTTACCCTTTTTACTATAATTCCCCCCCCCCCCCTGTAAAATACTGAAATGACGCCGCTGGTTGTGGATTAAGAATAGACATACTGTGGAATTCTTAGTAAGGACACTGAAATTTAGGACGTCTTTTTGAGTTTGAAACATACCTACAACAAAACGAGCGATGCTACTGAACCCTATCGGATACAACAAAAAGTACACTTTTACTGGTATACATTGTGTAGCTGTCTGTAGCATGGTAGAAAAATTTTGATCAGAAATCCACTTTGTAATCGGTATAATGAGTGATTCGACGAGGTTGAAGATTTGTTTGAAATCGAAAGTAGTGTTAATTAATTAATTTTTTCACTCCTTGGATACCATATGTTTATGTATCCAAGTAAAGGTTCCACTTTCCATTACAATCGTGTTTTTGTCAAAGTAACGTTGACCAAGGTAGTAGTGAGAAAATAAACTTTTCACTGCCTATATGGCCACCATGCTACTACTTTTAGGGTACTTTGAACTATTTTTTTTTAATAGATGCACATACTCAGTTTAATGTCATAAATTTTTCCAACCAACACTGGTATTCTTTAGAATCTAATATGGTGGTTGTCGGAAAAAATTTCCATAGGGAGTCCATTTACAGCGAACACTTCGAAAAATGGACAGTTGGCACTAAAATATCTTGTGACGCGACTATAATAAAGTCTCTCTGCGATTTTTGCCGTCGTGTGACATCCATCTGGCAAGTTAAGCATCCATGAACAAGATTTTCGATATCGCGCATAAGTCCAAGATAAGATACGGCTTCTTGGGCTTTTGCTTTACATGAATATTATATTTAAAATTAACTTTCTGGTGTTAATGAGTCTTCGTTGATAAAGAAATACATTATCGTGTAAATAAATGCAGCACCTTATTATAGGCCAATAAGTTTTAACGTCAGATTAGTTGTGTGTATGCCAACCATTTTGTAATACAGAATCAATTTCTAATTCGTTTTGTAGCCTTTTCCGATTTTCTTTGCTTGGAAGAAACTCTCAAATTGTTTTCTTCCAAATAATCAGTATTAATGACATATACCTACCAGTAATAGTCTTAGTTTTATCAAAATCTGGTATTATTCCCACATTAATAATAATAATAATAATAATAATGTCTTTATTCACCCAAGATAGGTAATAATACAAGGAAATAATATTACATTAAAATTACTAAAAATGAGACTTGGATGAACCCCAAGGCGAAGTTCAGATGAACTACAAGTTGTAGTTCCCTGTTTATTGGATGCTCCAAAAAAAGATAATTTTTGATCGTAAATTTTGGATTGCTTTAAATTTAAAGTTAAGCCACTTTTTTTATCTAATAAAGCTCTTACATTCTCTTATGATCAGAAATAGAGGTTACATAAACCAAAATATCTTATTTGGCCCAGCACGTTGTGCAGTAACGTTGAGTATATTTCGGCGCCCACGTAAGGGCATACGATAGCCTTAAATATCGCAATCGTCCGAACGTAATCGTAAATGAACACAATAAGTATAGTTCAGTTGGTCCAGTGGTAACTGTAAACATGCAGACGATGCATTAAATAACGGTAATTCCATAATAATAATAATAATTTTTTTTTACAAATTGGGATCAAATACACCGAGGCTTCTCAAACAAATACATTATCTAAAATGTGATCAGCGTTGGTTTTATCAACGTCATTTAATTTAATGAACATAATATGTGTATAGTATTTAGTATGTTCACTTTTTAACAGCAACTTCAAATTTATATTGTATAGATATATGTATTAGTAGGACTAATCGTAACTTGATTTCGATCCGTGCGATTAGTTAACCAGGCTTGGCCTGAGTATCGATAACAATCGAAGTACATAATAATAATAATAGTAATAATAATAATAACAATAAACATAATACATATGTTTTTTTACAGCTTTATTTTACTACTAGAACTAATCGTTACTTGATTCCTATCCGTGCGGTTAGTTAACCAGGCTTGGCCTGAGTATCAATAAGAACCGAAATATAATAATAATAATAATAAACAATTATCGAACAACATCATCTCTTATACGTCATTCCTTTATTATTTCCTATTGCTATTATTGCAAGTATAAACCTTTTCCGCTGATTTCCTACCGATTTCTTTAGCATTCTCCCAGAGGCGGCCTATGATGGACTACTTACTTATTTGTGTACTATGATGGAACAGGAGGTCCATCATGATGAAATAATTTCACCTCGATTTGCTTTTACATGCAGCAGGCTATCCAGAACGTGCAAGACCACAATATGGGCTATAAGTTGGCTGCAAAGACCTTCAACGTTCCCAAAACAACTTTTCGAAGACGTTTGGATAAACAGGACGCTTCTAAGGGTGATTTGGGAGGGTGAAGAGTAACTTTCTCTAAAGCCATCGAAGAGGAAATTTCAGTGCATATTATTGAGATTGAAACACGTTTCTTTGGACTAACTTCCAAAGATTTGCGGCGGATGGTATTCGAAGTAACCGAAAAAAATAACATCAAATCCAGAAATAAAAATGGCAGGTTGGAAATGGATTAAAGGATTCCTAAAGCACAATCCACAAATATCTTTACGCAGCCCAGAAAGTACACCGTTAGCTACAGCCCAGGCTTTTAACAAGGCTAATATTAAAGCCTATTTCAATGCTCTAGTCTGGAGAAGTACAATTTTCTCCCCGAAAATATTTATAATATGGACGAGTCGGGTTTGACTGCGGTTCAAAAGAAATGCCAAAAAATTTATGCAGAAAAAAGCCGTAAGCAAGTTGGTGCACTTAGTAGTGCAGAGCGCGGGAAGCACGTAACCGTAGTGTATGCAATGAGTGCCATAGGCAACTACGTCGCTCCTACTCTTATTTACCCTCGCCAAAGGATGGACGAGGAGCTGATGAACGATGCTCCAACTAGTAGCATAGCATTCCCACAAGAAAAAGTCTGGATGACCGATGAAATTTTTTGTAAATGGCTTAAGCATTTTGTTAAACATACGCAGGCTTCGAATGAGAATCAGGTTCTATTACTCCTAGATGGGCATTGCAGCCATAAGAGCCTTGAATCCCTGCAGTTTGCCAGAGAAAATGGTGTTATTGTGTTTTGTTTCCCTGTACACTATTCTCATCACGTTCAACCATTGGACGTTGGATTTTTTAGTCCTCTTCATACGTATTTCGATCAAAAAACCCGTCAAAACCCGGGAAAGGCAGTAACTCAATTCAAAATAGCAGGCCTTCTCAATAAAGTTTATTTGAAGAGTGCGATACAAATAGTGTTATTGATTGTTGGTTCTTTTAATTTTATTTTCAGAATTGGGCGAAAATCAAAATAATTCAAAATAAGGTTATTATCTCGAAAACTATTACTTTCACATATAGGACATATTTAACAAAAATTAAAGCTAACTTAAAAAGCACTTCATTCATGAAAAAATATACATGATGTCCCATTTAAAATAGTCGACTTTGGCAGTTCTTCTGTGGTCGTTAGAAAAAATTCAGTAGTACGTCCCTTTTGCAACAAATTTCGTTCAAAATCAGCATATCGAGAAATAAAACGCTCTTTTCTTTATAATAATCTCAAATTTTGTCGTTCTGTTGCTAATGATTGAATAATTATGATTTTTTTACTGATTGTTGATTTCGACGACAGTTTTTAAAAAACATTTGTTTTCTCCTAAATGAGTTGACTTAAGTAGGTGAAAGGCTAAACAAACTTGGTCTAGAATCGAATATGGATTTCAAAAATATGAAAATCTATAGGGTATTAAATTTAAAATAATCGAGTGCAGACGAAACCGAGAGCAGTGCGGACCTGAAAATATTTTTAGGTTGTAAACAAGGAACATGTGAATAAGAAATATCTCTTGACCTTTTGCCCTAAAATTAATATTAAAGGTACTATCGAAGATCGAAGGGCAAGTGGCCAACCCTGTATTGATAGACATTTGTAGAGGTATCATAGTAAAGTCATACATTTTATATTTAAATAGCATAATTTCTTTGACATTCGGGAAGCAAGATACGGAGACCGCCCACTCACTCATACAAAAATGTGCGCACTATACAGGGTGGGCGATTGAAAAGGAAACACGCCTGTTTTGGGACAGTTAGACCAGATTCTTAAAAAAACGCTCGGACACGTCGATTTTTTATTTTTGGGGGACAACTTTTGATGTCAAATTTGACTTTGTCAGGTCAGCCCCCTTGCCACAGCAACCCCTTCTTCGAGAATTTAAATAGGGAAAGGGAGCCGAGCGACCCCCCATTTGTAGCGTCTTCCAATTCTTTCATGCGAGAGCATGGCCGAAATTAGTTTTATTCAATTTTTAGAGACTCAGGAGACCTTTAAAATGATAGTCTCTCGACCACCTTAGCATAATTTATGCTTTCGTTGG
The DNA here is from genome assembly GCA_036250285.1 of Pyrocoelia pectoralis. Classification (NCBI taxonomy): domain Eukaryota; kingdom Metazoa; phylum Arthropoda; class Insecta; order Coleoptera; family Lampyridae; genus Pyrocoelia; species Pyrocoelia pectoralis. The sequence continues at coordinate 37,589,167 of CM070076.1, read as the reverse complement.
GGGTTGCTGGGGCTAGGGGGTTGACCTGACAAAGTCAAATTTGACATCAAAATATGCCGCTCAAAAAGTCAAAGGTGGCGTATTTCAGGATTTTTCCTAAACAACTCCCCCACCTTAGTTAATCTATTAGAGGGTGCTTTTCATGGGGGCGAAACAAAAATTGAATAAAACTAATTTTCATTCATACTGTCGAATAGAGAATTAAAAAACGCTTCAAATGAGGGGTCGCTCGACTCCCTTTCCCTATTTAAATTCTTGAGTCAGGGGTTGCTGGGGCTAAGGGGTTGACCTGACAAAGTCAAATTTGATATCAAAAGTCGTACCCCAAAAATAAAAAATCGACGTGTCCGAGCGTTTTTTTAAGAAACTGGTCTAAGTGTCCCAAAACAGGTGTGTTTCCTTTTCAATGACCCACCCTCTATCTTCATTTTATCTAAATAGTTCTATTTAGTTCATTGCACAACTGAAGCGCCACGGAGTCAAAAAAATTTCAAAAACAGTAATATCTGACCTTGAAGACAACGTTAAGATTGTCTAGAATTTCTAATGAGTTGATCGTAGATTCCTTTGCGGTTAAAATATATGTCAAGTGTGCAATAAATGTACGTTTAATAGCCTTCGTTTGTAGCAAATCGTGGTTTCCTCAGTGTGGGAAAGCTCTCGGTTTTCAAGTGTAGAAACCATTAGGCGCGTTTTACAGTCCGAGGGAAGAAACAGGAAGTTCGTTCGGTAACAAGACATAATTCGCTTAAAATTACAAGGAATTAGTGAGAAAGAAGAATTATTTGAGTTCGTGAGAAATATAATTAATCATAATCGTTACGTAAAAAACCAAAGATCCATTTTTTATTATAATCTCTCTGTTACAACATTTCTCCTAAAACTCTCATAATATTCGAGATTAATGGTATTCTCATATAACACAGTAGGTAATACAGGAAGGAACCTTTACTAAACATAAAAATAATTTCAAGGTAAACCTAGAATTGTACCATCTAAATGAACCTCATCCTCACTTTCTCTTTAGCTTGATAAAAAACATGATTTGCATCATTGATACGCATACAATGGGCTCATATGTGATATAATATTTTACTAATAAGAAACGATGACATTTCGTTTATAAGACAGCTAATTCAATTTTAATTATATGCAATTGAGGTTAGATTTGGCACTAAGTTTAAAACTTGAAATTGTGATTAGGCCTTTTCAATTTGCATTAATCTTTCGGCCACCAAAAGCTTTCCAAATCTAAAAATGTCATCGCCCATAACGCTGATTTAAATATTATGAAACGGATAATAATTTGGGTGTGTTAAGACGGAAATTAAAAAATTTGAAGATGAATTTGTACAAAGGTTGATGTCTTGTACTGTTGTAATATCACGCATTTGGGTTGCTAAAGCGCGGTACCTTTAAAGGTTAGTTAAGAACATAAGGATGTGGGCCAGCATAATTTACATTATCAAAATTGTGTAATACGTTCAATAAATTATTATAAGTAATTTCAATACAATGTTCAATATTTAATCTACAAATCTACATAAAATGAAGATGCGTTGTAAGTTAATGTAGGAAATAGGTGCTTAAGTAGATTATTCAGTGGGGTCAATATAAATGAAAGATCGTCGTATTCTTAAGAGTGGTGCGACATTAAGTAGAGAGGGTATAAATACTGATTTCACTGGATGTTGCATGGTACAATTAACAAAGTCTGTGTTGAACCATCATGAAGTTTTTGGTAAGCCTTCTCATCTCGTTACCTTTCACTATTACTGACCTATGACTTTTAAGTTCGTGGTTTACCGACAGTTACGTAACACTTGCATTTCTTCATGGGTGTGAGAATGTATATAATGGGATGGGTCGCGAAGTTAAATTATTGCTTAATAACTCAAGTACCTTTTCTTTTAGCTTCATTAAAACGTTGACGCCTACATTTCATGAATTTTTTTGGCTTAATTTACCGTATTAAATTAAATAGTGGTGTATAATTAAAAGTGTTTGTTAACTAATGAATTTAACAAGAATGCGATCATGTTATATTTGAAATTTTCGTGTTTAGGTTGCCACACTTTTTTTGGCGGGAACATGCCTCGCCCAAGAGTCTCACGGAAGAAGATACCATCAACAACAACAACAACAACAGCAGCAACAGCAACAACAACAACAGCAAGAAGATCACAATCAACACTACCAACCAGCCCCACAACAGTATCAAGAAAACAGGCGCCTACATGAATCGACAACATTCATTCCAATCATACGATTTGATAAAGAGCAGGGTGCCGATGGTAGCTACAAAGCATTGTATGTACCACTTCCAATTTATTCCCGCCTTTCAAACTAATCAATTTCAGATGGGAAACTGGTAATAACATTTTAGCTCAGGAAGAAGGATACCTTAAAGATTTGGGACCAGATCCGGATGCAAAGGGAGAAACCCTTCATGCTCAAGTACAACAAGGATCTTTCACATATACGGCTCCCAACGGAGAAGTTATTGTAACTCGTTACACAGCAGACGAAACTGGCTTCCACGCAGAAGGTGATCACCTTCCGACACCACCACCTGTTAGTCCAGAAGTACAAAAAGGTTTGGACCTCATTTTTGCCGGTATTAGGCAACAGCAAGTAAGTAATTCTCACACTTAACACAGAATTCTCTAACAAACTTCATTCAGGAGCAAGAATCACATGAATATACACCTGAAGCGAAACAAAGCCAAGAATATCGCGATGCTGGAGGACGTCAACCATCACGTAACCAGCTACCTCAGGAGTATAACAGACAAAATCAATACCAACAAGAATATAACGGACCTCAACGTCAGCATCAATAACATTTGCTGTACATATAACTGTGATTCATTACAAAATGTAACTACGTAGCGTAGAAATCATCCTCAAGTTTAATTTATTCAGTTTAACAGACAATATTTTTAATAAATACTTTTATATAAAGATTCATTTAAGAGAAATTACAATGGTCCAAATTTCTAATTTACTTTCACACAGAAACAATACTGCTAAATGAGTATGATAAACATGACAGAAGTGTTACATGGTTTTCTCTTAATTAAAGCTAATGGTACGATGTGCGTTATTAGTGATAATGATAATACTCGTAAGTATTTCTAAAATGTGGTTTAGTTTAGTGTATTTGTGTATTCTTACGTTCAGATAACCGCTCCGTGCACTTCCATCCATAAATTTGCAGTTAGCATTACAAATACAGGTTTACTTAGTATGGAAGGTTTCCTTTTATGAAACGCTATTTTCTTCATCTACAAGAAAATAATTCACAAAAAAAGATATCTGTGAGGATGCAGTTTTATCACGAACTCGTTTTAATATCGTAAGAAGAGTTTTAAAATACAGGGTGGACCATCTACATTGTGACCCATGTGATTCTTCAATAAAATTTTTTAGGAAAAGACAATTTTATTTTTTTTGCACGGGCATTTATTTTGATCCAAGGAGATCAAGTATCTTTAAAATATTATTTGGCTCAAGTGCTCGCCTTTTCCCTGGTGACAAAATGTGCTCTTTTTTGGCATTTTCAGCCTAGCACACGGTATCGCCGCTATTTCACGTTCGATGTATGTTTTAAGTTGAGCCAAAGTCCATTGCTTGTTGATGTACACTTTGGATTTCAAAAATCCCCACAAATAGAAGTCGGACGGCGTCAGATCAGGTAAACACGGTGGCCAGTCAAAATCGCCATTTTTGGATACCAAGCGACCAGGGAAGATGGACCTCAATCAATCCATCGTGGCGGTTGCAGTATGGCATGGCGCGCCATGCTGTCCAAAAGTTACGCATTCGCTTTCTACGCATAATTGGTATAAAAAATCGGTTATCGTGGGTCGATAACGGTCGCCATTGACGGTAAGTGGAATATCGTATAGGTATATCTTTGTAAATGTCTATTTTAGGAAAAAATATTTCAAATAAAAGTTATTTGGTATTTAATTTATAAGTTATAGCATTTTTTACTCTTTTGAATTTTTTAAAGCAAAAGTGCAAAACAGATAAATTTGTTTTTTTAATGACAAGCCAAGTTATCTGGTAAAGTGTTTTATTCTCTTTTCAAGAACCTGAAATATTAATACCCTTCCAATGAAACATTTTTGAGACAACCGTGAAAAACTACGAATAAGTGTACCTATTTTAAAAACGTGCGAGAATGCTCAATAATCTAGTGACCCATGACCCTTTTATGCTCTACAGTTATTGCTTTAATAATAGAGTATTATTTGGTAATATCTCTTGGATACTGTGACTTAGGCAACCAACCTATCACGTAGTAGATGATAGACGGCGTTTAATTAAGATTCATAGATAAAGAACGGTATTCGTGAATTTGCTTAAACTAATCGTTTCGCTTTCTTATTTATAATTATAAATATAATAAATACACGTTAAACATCGTCTACCATCTACTATGTGATATGTTGGTTACCTAAGTCACAGTATCTAAGGGACATTACTAAAGCAACTCTTTGATGAGCGTCCCATGACATACTTTTTACTAAGTTACGGAGCATCGTATCTGAACCACGGAAAAAAGGCAAGCGAATTACAGAAGCAGAGTAAAGAAGTAGGAGGAAAAGCCAGGCAAACCCAATTAGGTTAAACTAGCCCAACACCGTCCTCCAAACTAACCACCTCTCAAGGTTCAAGTTTAACTCAAAAGAAGGCTCCCAGGCCCGATTCCGATATTGTAAACAAATGGTTCCGATTCCGATGCAACCCCCCGTAAAAAGGGATCGACAACAGCCTCAAGCAACGGCAAGCAGCAAGACTGAAGCGCCTCAAAACCGCCAACAGGTTGTTGTGGTTTCCATAGTTTCCGATAATCAACAGAAAATTTAACGCAAAAACTCCTGAGATAATTTTGGAAAATCTGTATTGCTAGATCAAATCAAAGGTGCCCTTCAGTTTGTGTGGGTGGAAAAAATATAAGTTTGTATGCAAACTATTTAGACGGCTCATACAGGATTGGTTGCCGAAAATGTGGCTCCAAGAAATAGGAGCATACGTATAATGCCACAATTTCATGCTCTTTGTGATCAAAATTTGGACCTTAATTGAACGAAGCCAAGAGAATTGTGGATTCTTTGAAATCCTCGGCTATTCAATTAGAATCAGTGAACACATCTTTACCTAGAAGTACCACAGATGCAACATCTTTATAGTTAGGGAGCTGGTGGCAATTTAGGTATATGATTTCATCGTCGTTGATACTTGAACGTAATATAATCTGCAACTATGTGAAGTAGAAAAAATAAATGCCGAGCTTAGGTAGCTCTGATTTTTTTGTATAAATAATTTCGAAATTGTAAAAAAAAAACTGTCAAAAATTATATTATCGTTTCTGTCATCAATTATATTTTATTAAATACATTTGATAGATAGTGAAATTAAAGCTGGCAGAAGTCAGGATTGTGGGAGTTGTTATAAAAATAATTAATAAACTGTAAAAAAAATAATGAGTAGGTACTATATCATTCCATAATTATTTGTATGTTTTATAGAGTATTTGTAAATGTAAAAAAAATATGGCAGACATCTAGAACTCTGATTTTAGATGTAATATAAAAAACAAATTATTCATTTATTTTAATTTCTTTTATTAAATTGATATTTATAACATACAGCAGTCATTGCTTTCTTCGTCACTTTCATCCAGAATTCTAGTGGCGAAATCTGCACTTTCATCCATCATCTCTCCTTCATCTGAGGATAAACATACATTCGCAAATCTAAATCTTTATTTATTATTCTCTCTTTCGCTGTGTAATTATTTATCTCTATACCCTTCATTTCCTGTTTTAAACCACCTACCTATTCCTTCTAACTTTCATTTCCATGCGAACAAATATAATATACACAAATAATATTAGTGAGTGTGTATTTCTACTCCCTTGCAGCTGTCCTCTGGTAGTAAAATACTTCTGTCTTCGAAAAGACAGTATCGATTTTTTCTGCCTTTTTCATTTTTATGCTTTCCATAACTAATAGAAATATTAAACTTAAAGACAGAAACGATGTTATAATTTTTTTTAATTTTTTTTAAAGCATTTTTGCCGTAATACAGATTATTAATGCAACATCATCTTCATCATAGTGGCAGAAGTAATTTTTTTAATCTCTTATAATATAACTTCAATAATTATTCTAATCTGCCTGCCGATGAAGTAATTTATTTTTTTATATATCATAATAATTAGAAAACAAATTAATTACTCTAAAACACAGCAGGACAAACTTCTGCCACTAGCATTAATCTTTTTTACTTCCCGAGTACGAAGTAAAAGGGAAGTATAATTGTATTAGTGTTCCAAAAAAAAAAATTTGACCTATGGAAATTTTTACATATCTTTGCGTTTCTGAACACGTAGATTCAAAATATGAAAAAAAAAAATTTCCGTCTGTCGTCTGTAGTCTGTAGTCTGTAGTCTGTCCGTACACATTCCTTGCAACGCTCTAAACTCAGAAACTATTAAAGTTATCGAAATGCGGTTTTCGCCAATGGATTGCATTCGGGCCAAGGACGAAAATGCTGATGACCTTTGATGACGTCACTTCCGGTATAAGCTAAAATGGTGGCAATCATTTTTTTATAAGATAACGTTGCAGTTTTTTTATGCAGTTTAAAAGAGAATTTTTTTCTGAATTCAGCAATATACATATATTGTGCTATACTTATTTTTTCAAAAAGGTGCTAATACGAGGGAAGTCTCGTGGCAACTTGCCAGAATTTTTTTATATTAAATACATGTTATTAAAACTGTCAACAGAAGCGATAATAACGTTTATGACACTTATTTTTACTAACATTTTTCGCAAGCTCCTATTTGATATTGCAACAATTAGTGAATGGCAGAAATTGTTTAAAATGATTAGTTTACTTAGTACTCTAATATTATCTACCTCTGTCAGACGATGAAATCATATAAAAATTACTGCCACCAGCTCCCTAACTATTACTACTATCACTTTTGTGGGAATATTATATTAAGAATACTCTGGTTTAGGACAATGAAATTTTGAGGTGCATTAATCAGTATAACACAAGTAGTGTATGAGAAAAAAAAAATGTTAACAAATGTACAAATTTGTACACAGGCGGACATATTAACAATAAAGGTATATTTCGAAACAGCTATGTAAACTGTACACTAACAATAAGTAGGTATATTTTGAAAGAGAAGAGGAAGTGACTTTGTTAAGACGCATTTAAGTATTGAAAGTATTGAATAACAGTACACATGAAATATATACACACAACCAAACTTATATGGAATCATCTATCTATTATTTTACATAATTTTTGAGATGTATGATCATTGGTGGTTTATGAATAAAACTCATTCCTTACTAAAGACTTTTATTGAAAAATAACCCACATATCGATAAAAAAAATTGACATAATAAACGCAACGGCAATTTTTTTTGGTTTCTGAAACGAAATGAGATTTAAATTTTTAATGGTCAAAAAGCAAAAATAAAAAGAAAATTGGTAATTTTAATAATCCGTGTTGCCACCTCTAGCCCTTATGCAAGCTTCTATTCGCGTTGGCATACTTCTTATTAAATTTTCAACATTTTCTTGGGGTATGTTTTCCGATTCTGCTAATGCTGCATCAATAAGCTGTGCGACATTTCCTGGATTGTTTTGACGAGCTCTAACCCTTCTTTTGAGCTGGTCCCGCAAGTGCTCAATAGCGTTTAGGTCTGGTGAACACGCATTATCGTGCATGAATATAAAATTATCCCCAATTGCAGCTCTCCAAAGCCTAACGATTGGTTCTAGCACTACATCAACATACCTCCGACCGGTTAAAGTATTTGTTGAAGTGGTAACAATGGAGTTTTTGCTCCCAACATAATACCCCTCCAGAACATTACAGTTCCTCCTTTATATTTTGGGACAGATCTGGCCCCTTGGAGTCTTGCTCGTCTTTCTGCAGTTCTTAGAACCCGAATTCGATGGTCATCTGATCATAGGCCAATTCTGGTCTCATCCGAAAAAAGAACATTTTGCCAATTCTCAATTCTCCAGTTTTGGTGTTGAAGGCACCAATTTAGCCAGTCAATTTTATTTTGCCTAGATAACTGTGGGACCCGTAACTCTCTCCTACTGTACAACCCTCGAGCGCGAAGTCTTTTTCTTATGGTTTCAACTAAAACGTTCACACCTGTAGCTTCTAGAAGTTGTTGTTGCAGCTCTGGATGAGAAACACTGGGATTTCTTCTAACAATTTGGCACACAAAGCAGTCCTTTTGTTCAGTTGTGACTCTTTGACGACTTTGTCTGGGCCTGTTCTTGAGAGTTCCTAGTTTCAAATACCTTGCATATGTTTTCGATACAACACCCTGAGTAACGCCTACTATCTCTGCTACGTCTCTTTGGGACATTCCTTGTTCAATGAGAGCAATAATTCTTCCCTTCTGCACATCTGTTAGTCCAACATAAGGAATTTTTTTGCTTTTTTGGATCGAAATAAAAATACCGAAGAATCGGAATTTTACAACTGAAAACAAAAGTCACAAGATTAATAAATCTCAGCAGTCGTTTCTTATTTATTATGATGTTTATTTACAACAAGAAGCCTTATCTTAAAGTTGAATACCAATTTTTGTCCTTACAAAAAGTTTAGTAAGAAATACAGAGTGCTTCCATATAAGTTTGGTTGTGTGTACTTAATTAGCAATAAACGAGGAACATCCAAAGAAATTAGTTGCGTATACAAACTACTTACTATAAATGTTTATAATATAATGTTTGAAAGGATCTTTTAAAATGATTTAGACTACTTACAATACAGCCGTGTATTGCAAACTGACAGGTTTTTGATAATTAACTTTATTAACCCTTTCACTGCCAGCTCCGATCTGTCTACTACCGCTAAACACCAAGCGCATTGGAACGGTCGAATCTCGCTACGCGAATTCGCGTGCATGGCGGTAGAGATAGAAAACGCGAATTTACGTAGAAAGATACTTTGTTTGCCGTTGAGATCTGTTGTTGTCAGTTTCCGAATTAATGTCCTTTTTGATGTACTTGGTAAGCCGTCCATAACTTTTGCCATCACAAACACTAACACTTTACAAGAAAATTATCATACTGTAACTGTAACGCCACAAAGTAGTTAGCGTCAGAAATACGTATTACTGCGACGCGTTATCGCGTGTCTGGATATTGAGCTAAGCTTCTTTGTCGAGCCTTATATCTGGCAACCAACATTACAGACATGTAGTATAGAACCCTATTAACACGCCGCTTACTCTATATCCCTCTATTTGAAAAGCCAACTAAATAATCTTAAATGCAAAGTCATATTAGGTTGTACGCGAATTCACGTTCTTGGCGTGTGAGATGGTACTTGCCTCACGCGAATTCGCGTGCGTGGCAGTGAAAGGGTTAACAATGAAATGCACAAGTTTGCTTATTTATAACATCGTGGATTCCTTGCTCTTTTTCTTTTATTTTAAAAATTACCACAAATAAACATTTAAGAATTTCTGCTTAATTGCAATTTCATGAGAATCAAGTTTAAACCGGAATCTCATAATAACAATACTTTTCATCACATTACCCCTATCCCCCTCATCGCGTACCATATTATTGGGAACTTGAAAATGCATTCTTAATGATAGCTACTAGTCAGTGGTAATTCACAAAACCTTCCCCCATCATAAATAACATTTATTATTAAACAGACGATAAGCGAAGTTGAAATATTAAAGTTAATTACATTGCGACATGTTTCGACAAAATGAAATTGTCATCATCGGGCTAAAAATTGCAGAATTTATAGCCCAATCGGACAATTTCATTTGGTCGAAACATGTCGCAATGTAATTAACTTTTAATATTTCAATTTCGCTTACCGTCTATTTATTAATAGGTATTATTTATGGGGAAGGTTTAGTGAATTACCACTGGCTAGTATCATTATTTACCGCCCTTTTTGAAGAAATCACTCCTACATCAAGATTATGGACCCAATCAATTTTAATCATAGCCTTTTGGTCGCGTGTTTAAGAAGAGTTTTATCACATTGTCATTTGCAAGTTTTATGCCACTTAATGCGCTTCTAAGTGTTCCAAACGAATGTAGATTGGAAGTAGAGAGGTCTGGACTGTATGTGGGATGGAGAAGTCCGTCCTAATGCAAATTTGCAAGGATGAATTGCTTTGGGTCTTCTGGCACTGAGAGAAGTTGGCAACAGTAAGGAGCATTAGTGCCTCTTTTCCTTACAAAATCAACCACAATAAGACCTTTAATGCCTCAAGATACGGTAGGTATAGATTTTTTCGGACATGGCAAACATTAGTGAGCAAATGGCATGAGAACGATAATGATATATCACAAGACTTCTGGATGGTCTATTCCATAACAGCGGTTTATTATTTCATCAACTATTTCAGCATCGGAAGCAATATTCGCAACTTTTTAAGAGATCAACATACCCGCTCATGTTGAGCCCGTTCTCATCACTCCACTTAAATATGTCTAAAAGAGGAACTACCGTCAAGGGAAATCGCGCGATTCCATGGCCTCAACTTGCGACGCTATACACGTTCATGTCAAACGTAATATTCAAATAAGATTCGTGGCCACAGCATTACCAACATCAAAATCACGTATCGCGAAGAACGAAATTGGCTTATGCACTAGTTTCATCTTGTCTATTACAACATGTTAGGTAATTCACCAGATTCGACATGACGGGTAGCGGAATCAGCTAAATGGTTTCCCTGACAATCTGGCATTTTTTGCTACATTCTTTCCTTTCTTTCCACAGCATTTCGTCAAAAATTATAATCAATCTGTCTATTATTTAGACTGAAGGTGCTGAATTGTATTGCGGTAAATTCCACATTGATGTGAACGCAATCGATGAATTTGAATGACTTGTTATAATATTGGTCTCCTGATCATTTTTCAATGCCCACTAAATGCTATTAGGTACATTACTAAAGATATGAAAATGGCAACAACACCTAATTTAATATGGTTTGTTTTTCTGATGCATCCTTAGAATATAAATGAACTACAGAATCGTTTGTTTACATTGGTTTGTGAAGCCAGGACAAGGATAGCCTAATTCAGTCTTATTGATTGTATTTTGCAATGCAATGTTGTCCAATTATCAACATCACAACTCAAATAGTAATTAAAATCTATAAATATCTATAATGTGTTATTAAAAATGATAAACTAAAACATTAAGCGACTGTTAAATGTGTACAACCTTTATTAATTTACGTTCTTAAATAAAATCTTTCATAGGTAGAAAGTGAACCCAGTTTGACAACACAGCGATCATTGTGCGTGCTGTCAATTATTATAAATTGGCTGCTATGCCGCGATGGTGCTTTGTGTGCAAACGAAGCCTTTTACGGACGTTCAAGGGTAAATAGAAAATATAACCTTACACAGGTAGTAACGTTTATATAGACGTAGTAAGACATTTTAATGGGGGAAGTGGTAATTTACTTAAAATTTGAAGGGGAAGCTTAGATTATTTTCTATTTTAAGGAGAGAACTGTGTATCTGAAGATACACATATCAACCTTGCATGTCCCGTATTCATATTATACAGTATTTGTACAATGTTCATGGTGTACAATAATGTATTTAATATTGTTATAATTTATATGACCCTTAAATACAGTACGCCACTGAACATGCCATCATGAAAGGTGCCATCAACTCTGTCATGGTATGGGGCGGAATTTGCGCCTGTGAAATACTACACCCCAAACCGCTCAAAATCAACCATTACTTGTATCGCCGCGATATTTTCGAATCAGTGGTTTTTGCATGGCCCTAGCAGCGCTTCAGTGGCGCGGAATAAACTTCCCATCAGATGCGGTCGATTTTCGAAGCCAGGGTTTGTGCTACAGTCTACAAGGATTGGAATCGCAGAGACATTCTCTGCGCCGTGAGTGAGATCGATTGTTGCCGTACGAGCTGCAGTCCTTAGCCGATAACTTCAAGAGACATCTGTATCGACACTGAAGGCTCGTACACGGCGAATTGTATGATTTTAATTTAAAAATGTGCAGTTTTAACTCTCGTACCTACATTTTTATTTTAAGTACGGAATTTTAAATATGTTGCTTTATACTATGACGTTGGAGAAATTCCCTAATAATAATCTTTGACAATTTTCATTTAAATTGCAGAAATCATCACAAAAAATCCTGAAATATAGGAGAGAGAAGGAAATTTATAGCCATGGTCTTCCGTCATTGAACCATTGTACTAAAAATTCTCCCAATCAAGATTTTTCAACTTCTACATTGGTGTGGAATTTCTAACTACCTATAATACCAGATTAGGTTAAACCACTCCCACTAAATTTTGGTCAATATAAGCAACGACCAGTTTTTTCACCCACCGAATTATAAAAAGCGTATAAATTAGATTAACAGCAAATTGAAGCAAATAACGACGATGTAAATAGGTACTATACACACTCGTTCAAACACCAAAACAAGATGACAGATTACAGATGTAAATTCAGTTACGTCAACTACAACAAAGTAAAGTAAGTGATTGCTTGTGTTCCGGGTTTCGAAAATTTCACCAATAAAAAAGTTGCAATGAAATGTGGCGCTAATTTTTGGGGAGGAGCTTAACTATTTCTGTTCGGTAAACAGAGAATAGTTATATAGATATAACAAGAAACGATTGAACTGATTGAAATTAAATTACTTGTTATTATTATACATTACCAATTAACTCAAAACAAAACCTATATAATACTTCATCTTTCAACCTATTTTAATAAACAGGGAAAAATCTGGGTACCTATGTCATTCTTAGAACATTACAAAATATATCTGGAGGACAAATACTTTTTGATCTTAGAGATCAATGCGATGAAAGGTATCGTAACCTCTAACCTGAGATACCAATTTAACAGCATTATGAATAATTTATTAAGAAAATATAAAATTCTTGCAATGAAAACACCTACGCAAAACGGCAACTTTTACATAAATTAAAAATTAAAATATAAAATTATAACAATGATTGCATCTTCAATATTTCGAAACCTTTACAGACTGATAAATCTAACGCTGTAGGTATAGTAATAAACTGCTATATTAAAAATTCTACGTGTTAATGGATATATCTATAATAAATAATTCATTAGGTGTGCTCGTTTCGCAAATAATGTAAACAAATACAACGTACTCAGAAAGATGACATAAGAGTATATACCCTTGGTTACCCTAAAATGGAGTTTATTCCACAAAGTGCAGACCGATAATAAAAACTATGCGAATAGCTAATTACTGTGTCAATTTAAGTTTACAAACCAATTGACCTTAGTGTTTTACGATTCTTTATTCTTTGTTAATTGTATCGTTGATGTTTCAATTGTTCAATATCGTATGATGAAGACTATATACTAGAAATGTTGTATAAATGTGTTGTTGTAGGCGCCATTTACCATGATCTTATAAAATCCATCCACGAGCCTCAATATAATTTTGTGACGTTTCGACATTTCGTATTACATTTTCACAAATTAGCAATGTATAACAACTAGAACAAGGTAAAGCGCGAAACGATCTGGTATTTTGCTGTTATAAAAACATTATTGTGAAGATTAACTTTCTGAGTGAGATAAACCACAATGAAGAGTGTACTCCCATGTATAGCATAATATTGGTGTAATATTGGCATTTCATTGTAAATATATTGGTAGAATATGAATGTACAATGTTGTCCCAACAATGAAATGTGAACAATTTTACATATTGGCTAAATATTACCAAACGATATTCTTTCAATATTGGGGAAAATATTTATACAATATTGGCCCATTATTGTTTTGTAATGTGTCCCAAAATAGTATGAAAGGGGGAGACCTGGGCCACTACATTTAAAGTTGAACACTATAATATATGGAGGGGGGGGGGGGGGCATATTATATTTTGATTATATTTTGATATCTCTAAATCGGCGAAAACTAACATTCGGCGGATTTTGAGAAAATATCATAACGTTATTATTTGTGAATATTTTTTTCATGTTGCCTAAATATATCATTTGAAATATCCAGTAATATTGAAAACACAGTATAGTTATGTTATTGATGAATAAATATTGACTTTATATTGTATAGTAATATTTACTAAATATTGTAAATATTTATGTTATATTGCTTAAATATCGATTTTCAATATTTAGTAATATTCTATAGGTACGCAATATTGGTGCATTATTGTGTGTCCAATATTTGAATTTACATTAAATAGCAATATTTGCTAAATATTACAAATATGTATGTTATAGTGCTTAAATATAGATTTTCAATATTTAGTATTATTGTACACGCAATATTGGTACATTATTGTGTGTACAATATTTGAATTTACATTAAATAGCAATATTTACTACATATTGGAAATATTGTTCTTATATTCACTAAATATTGTATTTCCAATATTTGTAAGTATAATATTACAAAAATATATTCACCCAATATTGGCTGCAGTCCGGAAATATTGCCCCAACTCTCTATATTAGGCCAATATTCCGCCAAGATAACGCCAATAAACGGTGCTACATGGGCTACAACGCAATGTGACTACTATTTCGATTATTGACCTCATTCAAATGAATTACCGATTACCTTTTTCCACATGCTTTTCGATCATTTCATTTGCTTGAACATTAAGTCTTGTGAGTTCCGATGGGTTCTTATGCGGACTATGAGAGGGCCAAAAGATTTGATCTGGAAACCCCTCCTTTTTGAAAATTGCATGTTCACAGTATGTATCTTATTGCGTATCACTGGATATTGATGGAATTCGACCCATTAGGACATGATATTTGTGCTTTTTCGGTGACCTAACAACGCATATTCTATTTGTTAACCATACCGTGCGAATGAAATTGGGACTTATTAGAGAACAATGCTTATTGTCTGTGGTCTTATGGTTTTATAATGCACCCAATAAAAGGGGGGCCATAAACTGTATTACAAAGTGGAGTCAAACCTAATATGTAAGCAACCTTGTCACCACATTGACAGAGAAGATACACAACAAGACAATTTTCTAATAAATTATCTGTTATATTAAATAAATGAAACAATTGTTTATGGTTGGTAATTTTGACATTCTTCCTGCTGCTTTTTTGTATCCTTTTGGCATGCGTCATTATAAGTTAATATAATAAAAGTTAATAATCAGAGCATTTCTATGCACAACGATTCTTGCTGCTTTATTGTTATTTGCAAAGCCTTGATCTAAAATAACAGCAATTGGCTTCTTGAAACAGAATATTGTGACCGTTTTAGAGAATATTCAGGAAGAGCGGATTTGGAGCTCTGATGACCTGGAATCATGCTCGGAAATTGGAGTGCTAAGTGAACTACCAGTTTCGCCGTTGTAGATTAAACCACAAGATCAAATTTATCTTTGGGGTTGGATAAGATCTGGGACAGCCCATTACACGAATTGTAAAGGACCTTGATTTCGTGTTTTCGAGTAATCTTTAGAATGCGATATGTGACTTTGTGGACGTAGGACAAGAAAGCAATACTCCTGTGAAAACCGTTGTCGACTATTGTACTTTTGACACCGAGAATTCAGTATGGCTAGCATAGGCAATGCATTTTAAATGGGAGAAACCCGGGAATATACGTGACAGGATCGGCTGACTTCAAAGAGCACACGGATACCCCGCAGATGTTATTTATAATTATTATAACTATGTACATAATAGGTACCTACACAACAACAAACACAGTTTAGTTGAGGCCACACGTGATTTCTGACCGTCCCAGTCATGCTGCATAAGGCAGCGACGCACTCCGTAAGACTCGATACTGAATTCTCGGTGTGAAAAGTACAATAGGGTGTTGGTGAAGTGGTGTAATTCGTTCCGAAGGTTAGCCTTATTGGAGATGGTTGCAGCACAATGGATCAGGGAATTAATGACCGACCGTTTTTGGGCAGGATGATGATGCGAGATGGCATATAAGTACCTTTCGGTGTGAGTGGGTTTACGATAAATTGAGTGCCCAATATTTCCATTATGGTGGCGGGTGACTAAAACATCGAGAAATGGGAGTGTACGTTCCATGGAAGTTCACTACTGTCGACAGAATTGATATTTTCACTTAAAATGTGAAACACTCGTGAAAAGTCAACCCATGTAAAATATTAAGGCCTTCTTTTTTTTAGTTTTCTCCCTTTTACTTAGTTCTTCCTTTCCTCCTTTTCGTTTCGTTAGAAGTTGAGACCTAACTGTGCTTCCAATTTTTTTTTGGAAACCATACGTTGGATATGGTCCCAATAGTATCTTATTTAATCTCTAGCAAATTTCAGCACCCACTATTCTGCAATCTTCTCGTTTCCATTTCATTCGTTCTTATAATCTGTTTGGTTTTCTTGGTTTTACGTTTCTTTTCCGCTCCATAAGTTATGATGGGCCCGGGTATCTTTTATTAATTTGAGTCTTCCCACTGAACACAGTACATCCATGAAACGTTTCTAAATGTTGCATAAGGGTTACAAATGAAACATTTCTAAGAAACATCTAAGACACATTACTGGTACATTCCTGTCGAAAGCGAATAAATGGTAATGTCTAATAAACGTTTCAATTGATATGTTACATAAAATACAAAACATACACATTACAACACGAACGTTTTAGATATGTATCCAAAAATACATCTTTGTGATGTATTTTTTGGAATGTGATAACGTATAACATTTTAGAAACGTTACAAATGTGATGTTTCGTTTGAAACAAAATAGTCATATCTCAAAGTTAACGTTACGGAGTTGTGTTTAGTAGTGTTGTACCAGAAACCTCATCAGTTGAAACATATCGTAAGAAACACATCATACACGTTTCGGTGTGAACGTTTTAGATATGTATCCAAAAATACATCTCTGTGATGCATTTTTTGGAATGTGATAACGTATAACATTTTAGAAACGTTACAAATGTGATGTTTCGTTTGAAACAAAATAGTCATATCTCAAAGTTAACGTTACGGAGTTGTGTTTAGTAGTGTTGTACCAGAAACCTCATCAGTTGAAACATATCGTAAGAAACACATCATACACGTTTCGGTGTGAACGTTTTAGATATGTATCCAAAAATACATCTCTGTGATGCATTTTTTGGAATGTGATAACGTATAACATTTTAGAAACGTTACAAATGTGATGTTTCGTTTGAAACAAAATAGTCATATCTCAAAGTTAACGTTACGGAGTTGTGTTTAGTAGTGTTGTACCAGAAACCTTATCAGTTGAAACATATCGTAAGAAACACATCATACACGTTTCGGTGTGAACGTTTTAGATATGTATCCAAAAATATATCTCTGTGATATATTTTTTGGAATGTGATAACTAAAGCTAGGATGCCTTTTTTTATAAATGGACAAACATAAGGCAGATCCTATTTAAGTAAGTATTTTTTAATTTTTAGATTTTATATAGGTATATTTTTCTGGGTAATTTCTAAGAAAGCAAATTGTTTGAAAGGGAAAGGAATTTGGTATACAAACTGAATACAAACTTTGTCTATAATATTTAAGCCTTTTACAATAATAACTCGGATGAGTCATTTTCCTTACTTTGAAATATTTCCCATTGTATTATTTCTACCTGCAAGTTAAGCGTATTTTAATTAGCCAGAAAACTTTATTGAAAAAGAATACCAGCAACTTTAATTACTTTTTCAAATAAATATTTGTTTATCTATACTTAAATTGATTATGTATGTGTTGATTTTATCTCGACAGTTTTCGCTTTTCCGTGCCATTTTTCTCCTTTTGTCTTTTTAGATGCTTTTTTTAAATTATTTTTTATGCCTTTTGCCTGCCTTTTTTAAACTTTCATTTTGTCTAACTATCCCAGCTTTAGTGATAACGTATAACATTTTAGAAACTTCATTAAAAATGTGATGTTTCGTTTGAAGTCATCTTTCAAAGTTAATGTTACTTGTATTTAGTAGCGTTGTACTAGAAACCTAATCACTTGAAACATATCGTAAGAAACTAAAAATACACGTTTCAATGTGAGTGTTTTACATATTTATCCAAAATTACAATTTAGTGTTTAATTGGAACGAAAAATTTCCGTTTCCAAAAATAGATTTATTCATCATAAGTAGATGGGTAATATTGCACATCTAAATGGCTTATTTGCCAGCGAGTCAGTGGCTCAGGTAGTTGCGTAGCTGTTTTCTGAATTCCTAAAGAAGCGACCGATGTTCGAATCCCACTTGAAGCAAAACGATTTTTCAGCATCACCGATCTCCTTCGAGTCTACACTAAAAGAATTTCGGGGGCCCTGGAGAACAAGCCACCGGAGTACATGGGGCCCTGCATACTTGGAAAAGAGCCCCTCAGAGCAGTTGGGGCTCTCGGTACCATAGTTTCTACCACATCTCAATTTTTTTATTTTTATACTCAGGTATGTTTCAAATGAAACATATATGAGACATTTCAAATATTCACGTATGAAACATTTATAAGGACACATTTCTCCTACATATCAATAAATTACTCTCCGATATGTTTCTTGAAACGTATATAAAATGTTTCGATGTAACGTTTCTGTGTTGTTTCAAATCTAGGTTTCTGAAGGCGGACATTAAACATCTATGTTATGTGTATGATACGTTTCTGTCGCTGTTTCAGAGATGTTTCATGTTTCAGAGATACGTTTCTAAAACATTTCAGAAACGTTTTTTTGCACTGTGGGTTACTTTCCGTCGTCGTGTGTTGTGTCTTTTAGCTGCCCTGGTTCCATCGCCGTCTTCTCCTGTCACATTATATTATATTAGGTACCAGAAATTATTTACCTGCTCGATTATTTCTTACAAGATCACCCATAGCGGATAATATTTTTTATCTCATTTTTCAAGAGAAACACCTTAACATCTCTATGCTGTAAAATAGTACTTTTAATAGTCTTCCAAAGAAATACAGGTTTGCATAATGATGTGGTATGGTTTAAATTTGAATTGCGACCATTTTGAAGCAGTCAGCTTTTCTAAACATCTAATGGGTGATAATTTTACACAGGTTAAAAGTTGGAAATTAATGAACCAAAATTTTTGAAAAATTATGAAACGTCCTTTTTTCAGCATGGAGACATAGGGGGTGTTCCATTATTGAAGTGATTAGATTACATTACGCAAATTGTTATGTGTTGGTTTGTAATAAAGTCGAAATAAAGTGGAATTTTATGTAGATGAAATTAGCCAAGAGTGTAATGATAATGATTTAGCGTTTTGTAAATGTTAGGTATCAATTACCACAACAACCCAGTGGAACTGTTCTATATAAATTCTCTCTGGTATTTGATGAATTTGAAAATATATTAATGAGTTATTATGCAATACTTGCACGATTTTCTGCAAACTGGAAATTAGAAATATTCTAATGTAGAGCATTAATGGAATAATGCGTAGGTTCAAATGTTCTGCACGTTCGCAAGGGAATGTTTATGTGCGTCAAATGACCTTACTGAAATAATAAAAATTATTAGCTGTCAATAAGAATTAGTTCCAAAATTGTTCAAAACAAAGGAAATTTGTCCTTATTCGCACATCCATAAATAACAAGAAAGGTAAGACGAATTGCACAAGATCTTCGGTTTACAATTAGTGACATTTGACCTCGCGCGAAGCCAAATAAGAGTTTATAAGCCGCAAGACTGATTTATGTCTGTGTATATATATCCATGTGGATTAGAAATTATTCTTCCGGGTCGGCCCATCACGTTCATCATTTTATTATACGTATAGGTATTGATTGGGGGGAATTGTATAATAATTAAAATATAATAATAAATTCTAAATTCTGCTATAAACAGAAATTCTAATATATGTGTAAATGACAAATGTTGCATAAACTAACACTAAATTTGATTTAAATTTCATCACAATAATTGTATAAGTTCATAAGGTCAAGTACGATTTCAACGATTTTCTCATACAATACACCAAAATATACTATTTAAAGGAGGGATTGTATAAATACGCCAAGTATCCACTTGGGGTTAGACTATTTTAGAATTTTACTCGAAATGATGATCACACAAAAGGTATGTGTTCGCAACTAAAGACCGTTGGTCTATAATATCATTTCAGATTTTATGTGTCGTTGTGACTCTACAGTCCCTTGTGCTGGTGTCCGGAGTAGTGACTGACGAAAATAGTAAGATAATAAAGTATGAAAGTGAAGGTGTCAATAGCGACGGATCATATAGGTGGAGGTTAGAATATAATTTTCCTTTTAAGTAACTTGCAATTGCATACATTAACAAAAATCTTACATTCCTTGCAGTTACGAAGCCGATAACGGTATTGCTGCACAGGAGCACGCCCATTTAAAAGAAACAGGCAATTTAGGTGTACAAGGCTCTTTCCAGTATATGGCACCGGGAAATATTCCCGTTTCGATGATTTACATCGCTGATGAAAATGGTTTCCAAGTCCAAGGAAATGTGCTCCCCGAACCACCACCGATACCCGAATGGATATTAAAAGCTTTGGCGTGGAATGCCGCACACCCCGAAGAAGAAGAAGAGGAGGAAAATCGTATACGGCTACGTAAAGCGAAGCACAAGGCGTAATTCTATTCATTATAGTACCTACCTATACCAAATTAGCTGTGTATTATTATAATAAACGCTTTTAGTCGTAGTTTTAATAGCGCATCTGTTTATTGGAATGACATTCTAAGAAGTGTATAAGTCACAAGCCTTAGTAGTTATGTAAATTACCTACTCCCATATACACTTCTATGTAGAACATGAGTAGGTGAACGAAGCAGATGCTTCAATTATGCAACTACCAAATAATCTTTCTACAAGAGGGTTAATTTACAACAGTTACCAACAGATCAAAGTACTTAAATGTAAGTCACTTTTTGTTGGTTTCTAAAGCATCTAATCAACTTATTGTTTTTATCCACCATTGGCACATATTTGACCTAAACTTTCAGTTTGATTTGATCTGCTGCTCATTGGCACACAAATTTCTGTCTGTCTGTTTTTTTTCATTGATTTTAAGTAGGTAGGTAACAGTACAGATTGCTGTTCTTACTGAACAATGAACATGTATAATATACAAAGCTTTCCTTATCCCTGATTCGCTAATGTTCAGTAAAGAAAAAATTGCTTTATTTTTTAAGATCCGCAATAATAATTTATTTATTATAGATCTCAAAATAAAAGGTACAACGCAAGCAATTACAGTACAAAATAAAACTCTCAACTAAACAATATAGGTATATAACATGAAATGATAAGTAGTTAACAATGAACGATTTGCAGTAGCAATAACGTGTTTTTAAAATTCAATAAAGTGACATCTATTAACGCTATTTGTAAGCAACTAAGATTACCTATTGAAAATTATTGATTTGATTTAAGTCTTGTTTTGTGATCATAACGTTAACATTAATTAAATGTAATGAATTTATTTGATTATTTAACAATTTACACAAAAAATGTACGCCATATTAATCTTAAGCGTTATTTTACTTGACCTGGAATTTTTAATTTATTATTAATTAATAATTATATACACTGCCTTAAATGAGAAATGCAACACAAATTACTCGTTAAGAGTTTTTATTGAACTTTTCACACAAAAATTCAGAAAACGCGGTACTACAAAAATTATTACAATTCAAACAAGGAATTTCATGAACCAAAAAGCATTTAATAATGAGTTCTCCCAAGTCGTTCAATTATGCACAGTGCACTCATTTATTCGACCAGGTGTGCTTTGTATCAGACGATACATATTATGGATCAAAACTTTGAAAAACAAAGCAGAAGATCATTAAAGCATCTGGGAGATGAAGTAAACTCAATCGAGTGACCAAGAATCACATTCAATTCTTTAAGATAGTGTGGTGTAACCCTTGTGAGTCAGCATTATCTTATTGGAAAGTTGAATTATTCGACCTTCGAAAATGTGGTACTGCAACAGACTCCCAGACATTCATTGATAATAATAATAATAATAATAATAAGTTAACCAGGCTTGGCCTGAGTATCGATAACAATCGAAATACATAATAAATAACTTTATTGTTCTACAGACAAGAGTCCAAAAAACGAACAACATAAATGAAATATTTTGTATAAAGGTACGATAAAAAAATGTTTAGGATCAGAATATTTAGTATACTTGTATCTATAACAAATGGAAACAACAAAAAAAAGGAAGAAAAAAGAAACAGAATGGTGAGAAAATTACCTAAAGGTACCTTAACTTAAACTTTAATTTAACTTGTATAATTATACTTATTAATATACTTACACATCAACACGTTTACACACCTTGTTGTAGTTAATTGACAAACTTTTTTTTTCTACTGTGGAACATCTGAACAACATGTTTGTTCGAGGTGTTGAGTATTGAAATGTTTGCGGATACCGACATGTACGCGACGGAATAGAGAAATTGAGACGAGATAACATATAAGGGCAGTCGATAAAATTGTGCAGCAGTCCATATAAAAATTTCAAGCTGTTGTGCATGCGACGCTTTTCCATTGATAACACGTGGAATCGTGAGAGAAGCAATTCATTTGCATAACCCCTTTCAGGATAAGTGCCGTCTGCTTTAAATGCAACATATTTAAGGAACTTACGCTGAACCCTTTCAATGGCAGTTGAATGAGTTTCGTAGATTGGGTACCATACTAAGTCACAGTACTCAAGTTTAGATCTTGTGGGGGAAAAGTAAAGGCAGAATAATGTAGAAGGATTCTTGAAAGACTTGCTGTTTCTAATGATACTAAAGGAAGAACAGATGTTTTGGACGTGTTCGGTGAACTGGAATTGGTGGTCAAATAAAACACCTAAGTCCTTCACAGAGGAGGTACGATTTAGAGTTGTTGCATTCACGGAGTAATTAAACATTAAAAATTGGCTATATCACTATATGATCTACTATTATAAAGTTCCAGATGTTTATGTTATCCGCGGAACTCGGTTCAGTTACACAAGAAAAACCCCAGATATCACAGAAACTTTGGGTTCAAATTGTAAACATTTTCATGGTGATCTACAACAAAATTTAAATGAAACACTTTTATTGAAAGCGGTTTTTATCTTCAACTGCGCATAATGTTTGCACGAATCCATTGATCTCTCAATAAGAATACAATTTTTAGTTCTGAACGGGTCTAGGAAAGCAGAAACTATTGCATTATAAAAGTAAGTAATAAAAACCGAAAAAACGCCCAAAACAATCACTAGAAAGCTTGATTCAGCTTAGTATGTAACTCATTCGGCGAACCTGAGAATTTCACGAGAACAATTATATGGGAACCATATTCAATGGGTACAAGGTACAAACTCTTTTTTTTTTTTTGGATCAAACATTCAAATTTTAACCCAAATTAATTTCCCTTGGTGAGAAGTTAGTAGACATGGTAACAAGTAAAACGCTGTTTTTCGTTTGTTTTTAAATTCAAAATGGCGACCAATATAGCAATTCTCCAAGTTTTTACTTTTTAGGGGGTAGCTCAAAAACCGTTTAAATTAATTAAAATTTAAAAATCGGCAATTGTAGCCATAGCATGGCCAGAACTTTTACTTATAATAATTGATAAAGAACAAAAATTTAACGTGGCCAATTTTTTGGTTCCCAAAATTGGTCCAAAATTGAAAATCGATTTTCTCAAAATCTGCTACAAGCATTTTATTTATCTTTTTAAATGTTATACATACAGTTCATGAAAAACTATTGGCACTACATTTATTTCTCTATTTCCCATAGGAGAAGGGGGATTAATGTTTGAAGTTGAAAACATTAAAAATGCATAACTTTTTTGCTAACAAACGTGAAGAAGTAAAATTGTACGGTGAAGTAGGAGATATACGGCTCTTTTAATCGAGTATAATAAGTATACCAATTTACTTCCGGAAATTAACAAAATATCACAAATATTTATGACATACCCTGTATATTATTTCAGGAGAAAATCAGAAATCATTTTCTGATTACAACTATAATACTACACAGTAAATATTTATTTTTTTACATTCCTGCGAGACAGCATTAAATTTTATCTTAGCAAACTGGAAAAACAAATTGAAAGAAGATCAAGTTATAGTTGCTATTTTTGTTGACTTAAAACGCGCTTTTGAAACTATATGCCGAAAACGATTGCTGAAGAAACTAAAACTCTATGGAATATTAAATAACGAATTCAAATGGTTTGAAAGTTATCTAATTAATCGCTACCAGAGAACTCGGGTTGACAACGCAATGTCCGAAAATATCCTGAATAGTTTGGGAGTCCCACAAGGCTCTGTGCTTGGCCCTACATTATTTAATCTTTACATTAATGACATTACTACAGTACCAAAATCATCTTCTATCCACTTATTCGCGGATGATACTCTTATCTCAGCATCAGGAAAAAATATACAAGAAACTGTTAAAATAATTAATGACGATTTGATCTTATTAACAAATTGGTTCAAGGCAAACAAATTGAAATTAAATGTATCTAAAACCAAATGCATGATTCTAGGAGCAAAAGCAAGTACAAATTTAGAGAACATTGAAGTTATAATAGAAAACAATAAAATTGAAGTGGTAAATGAATTTAAATATTTAGGTGTTATTATAGACAATAAACTAAAATTTAGTAATAATGTAGAATATATAATAAAGAAAGTTAGTGGGAAAATAAACTTCTTAGGAAGAATCTCGAATAAATTAGGATATGATCTTAGACTATTAGTATATCGTTCAATTATAGAGCCGTATTTCAATTATTGTAGTACTATAATTTTTTTAAGCAACGAAGGTGAAATAAATAAATTACAAAAACAGCAAAACAAAGCTCTCCGCATTATATTAAGATGCTCAAAATTAACAAATGTAAAGTACATGCTTGAAAAAACGGGGTTATTCAGCATTTGGCAAAATACTGTATTTAATGTACTTGTTTTGATCTATAAATGTCTACATAATAAATTACCGGAATACCTAAACAGATATTTATTTCACAATCGCGAATTTCACGGCTATGAAACCAGGCAGAGAGACAACTTTAGATTACCAAAATACAATAAAACTAGTAGCCAAAACTCATTATACTATAAAGGATTAAAGTTATTTAATGAATTGCCTAACGAAATAAAATATAGTACCTCTATGTCTGCTTTCAAAGTCGAAACGGAAGTATATGTCAAGAACAAATTTTAGTAAGTAGTTAATAGTAAATAAGCAAGTAAAAAGGTAAAACTCGACATAACATGATGTCAATTTTAAGATGTTATTAGTTATTATTTAACTAAATAAAGTTATTATTATTATTATTATTATTATTATTATTTTATTTTTTTGAGTTATTACGCAAGAACTATTTTACAATAATATTAATCGAATATTACTTAAAAGGGGTGGCAGTAATAAAATCATTTTTCCTATAAAACTTTCTTCTTTTTTAACAATCTTTCAAATTCTGGAGGAATGCTGACTTTTCCGAGAAATAATAATATCACCATTCGATTCTTTATTATGGCTTTTATAATCACTTTTTTTACCCTACCTCTCTACGACTCACCGTTCTTTAAATAAACTACTGATACAGGTGGTCTCATTCACCCGGTATATTTCAGTTTGATGATATGAAACAGTACTGGAGAACGATCGCTCAATAAACAGAAGCAAACAAAGGATATGCGAACGCCTATGTCCCAGGAAAATTTATGTTCCAATTGTCCTTGATTTTTTTTCTCACTAAGAATAAGGTACCTAGTCTATTAAATTTTTCTTTTTGGTTATTATTTAACGTGCCGCTTAAGGAAGGTAACACTTTTAATTTGTGATATACCTTTCTAATTAGACTAATTGATAATATCCTCATTCAGTATTACATAGTAATTTATTAACAGTTTTATTTACTTAATTGATGTTAATACAAGGAAGGAAGCGCACATTTCGGAAAGTTATAAACCTCAGTTAATGGCGCATTTATACAAAATATGCAATCTAATCAACCCTAAAAGGATCATATTTCGATCATATTGCGATTTAGGAGAGTAGTATATATTATGTAGGTGTCTAATTGGAATGATTATGCGATTTTCACTAATTATTATAGGTAGTAGTCTTTCCACATTACTAGAATTCTGTGTTTAAGGGTGGTTATACAAAATTTTACTGGCAACATTTCGAATATTATGTAATTTACAATATGTCTATTTCGGTCTCATTTATATGCAAGTGATATGCACCAGGTAAAGTAATCTGTGATAATAATGCTCACGGTAAGACTTTCAATGAGAAAAAGTTCGCGAAGAGAAGAAAGTACTCTCATTAACGTTATAGTAAGTGAAAAAAGTACCAGTGTGCAACTGAATATCCTGACAACAATGTAACACGTACAAATGAATAAAGTTTGAAATTTAAGTAACCATTGTTAAAAATAAATAATTAATCCAGGTTTTTATAGTAACAGTATTAGTATTAAATGCACTGTTCAATAGAAAAAAAGTGGATTGAAAAACAAACTTTCTTTTGGAAGGTTATGTCATCTAAACCGATCGTGTTAGTAAATTAGAGAAGATTGACACCCTTCCTCACTATATAATTATATTTGCAAAGAAAGTGATTAGTAAATGCGCGTGCAATAAGCATTAAGATTAAGAACGGAAAACATTCTGGGCAAAAAGGTGTTATTTTATAGTTTAAATTTGATAACTTTCTAATTAAATAAAATACATGTTACATAAAGAGAGCTTTACTTAAATGCTGTTCTAACTTATTATAATGAATTCGGCATATGTTATGCTTATGTTAGATTTATATTGCGTAACTTGAATACATGCTAATAATCTAATTTACACGTAATTTTTTAATGATCAAATTAATTTTATAACCGTTAAAGTGTTACATTAACAATATTCGACTTGTACCGCTTTGATACATTATTATGTATTAATTTAATGTACAGGAAACGCTCCCTCGATATTTATAAATGACAATATACTGATGAATGTAACGTGCTTAATTTTTTAACATCAATAAAAGAAAATTAGAATTCAGTTGCCACTTTCTATGAATAATTGGATCATTTGCGCTCATTTACTACTTGAAGCTTTACCGACGCAAAGAGCGGAAAGGTGATTTTATTTTCCGTGAAACA
Organism: Pyrocoelia pectoralis; assembly: GCA_036250285.1. Classification (NCBI taxonomy): domain Eukaryota; kingdom Metazoa; phylum Arthropoda; class Insecta; order Coleoptera; family Lampyridae; genus Pyrocoelia; species Pyrocoelia pectoralis. The sequence goes on along the minus strand of CM070076.1, from coordinate 37,561,964 downwards.
GAAATTAACGACATTTTTTCATTCCTCATACTCCAAACAAAGTATTTTATTGTGAGGATTGCATTTATTTTGCGCTTGGGACTTGGGACTGGAGTGCAAGTCCGAGATAAATTTCGAGAAAGGAGAGTCCGGATGCTAGGTGGTTTTTCATCTTTTGCAAGGTATTTTAATGTCAGTTTTTATAAACAACCTTATCGCGATGTAAGAGACCAACTCAGAGAGTTTTTTACGTATCATGTGGATGGATGTTTGTCACATTGAAACCCACCTTGTGCAGAGCAATGCGACACGACTCTACTTGTATACTGGTGCATTGTCAAGCAGGAACAGGTCACCTTTTTTAGTTTTGCTCTTCTTGTTTCTTTAATTGATTCCTTAAGGCGCTCTAGAATTGAAGCGTGATATGCTGCGGTATAGAAACGCCCTTTTCTTTGTAATCAATTTAGCAGTATTCCCTCTGTAGGTATCCCAAAAAATCGCGCCATAAGTTTTCCGGCCTACTGCGACACTCTAAACTTGTTTTGGGGTGATGCCCCCTTTTATAACACTGCAAGGAGTCTTGCTTGCACTCAGGTTCATAATGATGAATCCAAGTTTCGTCACCAGTTTCAATCCGACTCAGTACACTGTCCTCCTCGTCCCTACAGAGGCCCACTAGCTCAAGCGCTGTTGTTTTTGCTGTGGCGTGGGCAATCTCGGACTTTGTGGTTCTGAGATTGTCGTGTAAGATCTTGCCTACCTTTTCTTTAACCCCGCCTCTTCCACTAATAAATTTTCTACTTTTTGGACAATTTCTGGCGTGGCCACTCGCAGGTCGCCCAGACCGTGTGTTGTCTTCAAGCCATTTGTGTACGATGGTTTTTCCAACAAATAATACACGTAAACAGTTGACATCTTTTCCAAAATAATTTGAGGTGTCTTTCCTTGTTTTGTTAAAAACTTTATAACAGCTCGGTACTCGATATTCTCCATATTCAACACGTTGCTCTATTGACGATAACGCACGAACTAATGACTCAATTGTGTTATGATTCGGTATTTACCCTAATGACGTTTCGCGCAAGATATGACAGTTCGCGTATTTCCCCCAGTCCCTGCCAAGTCCTCCATTCTGCGAATGTAAAAACGCTCCTCGTATGTACATCTTGGCCCGTGCGCCTATTTATTTATATTTGCCCAAACACACAAAAGGTCTTGGAATAATAGTCCATGGCTAAGAAAAGAACTAGTTCAATGCATTACAAACTTCTCATATTTGTGTAAATCGCTAATTATTATAATATAAAGAAGGAGTTTATACACAACATCCTGCAGAAAAGTAAAGATGGAAGATAAGTGTACTGACTTCTCCAAGATCCCGATGCGATCTTGCTGTACCTACTAACCATTATAACCCTGTAAAAATATGAAACTGTGCGAGACAGTACGATTTAAAGTCGACCACGAGAAATGGAGATAGAAAATTTGCGAAGTTGTTATCATCAATGTGCAATCTATAGTAACTTACTTCGTTTGGGAAAAGATTTAGGATGGCGATAGTCGGTATTGATTTTACTCCGTACCTATTTTCTCTTGCAAAGTGCTTAAGGCAATACAACGAAAGACTATGGACTTTTCCTTAATTTATAATGTTTTACCTAACAATCTTTAAAAAACCATGCTAATTTTTCCACGCGTCTCGATGTTATGGTCAAACCCTTGTTTTCTTCGGAGACAGAACAGCACAACAGTAAATATATATCGAAAACGGGAAACATATCGAGGATATGACAGATGTTTTAAGAAGTTTGTGGTTGTGTGCTCGTTTAGCAGACTATACTTTGACTCCAAATTAACATGTTAACAACAAAAAACAGTAACAATCAATAAATCAATAAAAACTATAAATGCACCGAGAGGGAATTTGTTGTATGCCGACGTATGGCACGCTGGTGTGGATGAGAACAAACTTCAACACCTGTGACTGCTGCCTCTTGGTGGTAACGGGTTTAACATGCGTGGATGGATTGACCTCCTGAAGAAGTCGCGAAACAGACCACTTCCATTACTATTCAAACGGGAACTACTATAACCATGCACATGGATTACTGTCGTGTCAACACTACGCACAACGATCTTCACTGGCGGTGAGGCGATTGATAACAATACCTTTGAGATCTTTCCTCTTTTGGATTAAGTCTGGGATAGTAATAGGCGGCTGTCTTCCTGGAAATATTCCAGATATCCCCCGGAGGGGATTAAATGGTTCAAATACACTTAGATGCATTTAACATCATTAGATGTTCTAAAAGTAAATAATTTGTTGAGCTATGTGCAACAATTTTGTGAAAACAAGGTTATACCATTGTGTATGAAGAGCTCCATTCTTTAGTTTGAGGTATTAATGAATAAACTAATGTGATCAAACTATTAGTTTTATTAATTACTTTATTAATTAATTCCCATGATGGGAATTTCATGTCTAACCACACTTTAACCTTAAGAAAATTTCTGTCCACATGTGCTTATTTGGGTACACACACACACATTTTGATTGCTACACGGCTACTGAAAACTACCTACCTGTTTTTAAAGATTGACGTATGCGTATATGTTTCCTCTTCATCATTTTAAACTGTGACGCACGGCCTGATGATGGTTCTATGTATAACCGAAATCGATCGCCATAAGTAATTAATAAAACGAATATAGTTTGATCACATTAGTTTATTCAAGGTTATACCAGTTTTTGAGTTGCTCCACTGTTACACGTTGCTACGAAATGGGAAATTCTTAATAGACATTTGTACTACGGTTCCCTTTTGAACTAACTTAGAAGTAAAAATGAAGAATTAAACATGTTAGGCAAGAAACCATAAAAGTAAAGAAGTAGAGTAGGTAGTAGGTACCTATAATAATTATTGTATTTGCTTTAGTATGATACCATATGGATTCACTTTTGCAAAAACGTTTTCTTAAGGTGCGTCCACAGTACTCGTGCACGAAGTAGTTACTTGCGGTACTCACGAATAGTGTAGATGTGAAGGCAAGTCACGAGACAATCCATGCGAGCAGCGCGAACTATTCGCTCGAGGGGATCCGCTCGGTGTTGGTACATCAAAGGGACTTACGTCAAGTTGTGCAAGCCATGTGGACGGAGACTGGTTCGCTTTCAGTTGATTGTTCATGCTCGTCGACGATATGGAGTACACTAACAAAATTCGTAAATATCTATGAACAGTCCCAATTTTGTGGTATCCCACCAACAAATTTTATAAATTAACACCTAAAAAAACAGAAGAAGAAGAAGTGTGGTGTCGAAATCTGATGGGGAGATACGGCAAAAAGTTTTGAAATGTAGCTTATCGGCTCTTAAATCCCCCAAGAGATTTGTTCCACTGTAGAAATCACGACTCCGGAAAATCGGTGATAGGTACGTTTCTTGGGCTTCCCACTTTTGATAAATAATAAATGTATCAGTAGGTAAGTTGCGCTGGCGACTATAACTTTGTCACGATCCATTTAAAAAATTGCGCAGCTACACACGGATTTTTTCAAGTCAAAATTCCACGCGCAACTGAAGTCGGTCTGGACACAATCCAGAACAGTACAACCTGAACTTGACAAGTCTCTACTATAGGAGGTTATTGCGAGTGCCGCGATAACAGGCACGAGTACGAGTAGCCTGGGCCAGAGTCAGTAGATTAATTAGAGTACCGCAACCTCCGCCATTTTTAGTCCTTTCCGCGCTTCACTCACTACACGCTCAGTAAAGTAGATGATGTTTTGACTAAATTTTTCGGAATATAATAAAAAAAATACACTTAACGGCACAACAACACGGCATTTTATTAAAAATTACGCACTTCGTAAGTATATTTTATGTATATGGACTAAAAATGGCCGCCAGGGCGGCATTTGTCGCGTCAAAGGCTTGCGGTACTCTATTAATCTACTGACTCTGGCCTGGGCGTATCTTTAGAGACATCTTGTTATATTTTGTACGGCGAAAGGTACACTCTTAAACGATAGAATTGAGAAATTCTGCATTCTCTGGATTGTAACGCCTTTTCTGGCTTCCTTTGTCTCTCTTTAACCTCTAAGTTTAGGTTAAAACATACGGCATCAGATTTCCGTAAGGCTATTTTGGTCTGAAACTGCGTAACTGGACCGCTACTCTGCGGATGAGGATCAGTTTCATTCTTAAAGGTCATAATCAAATATTATGTATACTCCGAAGGGTGTGCGGTCAATTCGCCCCGGCACTTCGCCCTCGGACACTTCGCCCCGGACATTTCGCCCTCGGACATATCGCCCCCAAGACATTTCGCCCCCTGATATATCGCCCCCAAGATATTTCGCCTAAAAACATTTCGCCCCCGAAACATATCGCCCCCAAGAGATTTCGCTTTTATATATTTCGCCCCCGAAACATCGCCCCAATATTCCATTATCCATTGTCTATTAGCTTATACAGTGGTCCAAATTTCGACGCTCACCATCGGTATCTCTGTTATTAGAAGAGGTAGAGCAGCGGTTAAATAGGAAATGTTTTTTAGAATTCAATTCTCGCGATAAATCTCATTTCTAATTCTCTTCAATATCTTTAGATTTTCGAAAACATTTTCAAGACAAACTTATTGATGTAATCAGAAAACCACCGTTCTATTTTTAATTTTTTAAGTAATGTGTGCCAGCAATGGTTTTCATACGGCAGATGTTATAGAATTTTTATTAGTTAATTGCCTTTGAAAAGAGATTTTCAAAAATGTATAACATGCCTGAAAAATATTTATTTATGGGAGAGATATTAACAAAAACATGTATTTATCTATAGCACATGAGAAATATAACCTTAAAGGTATGCAAGTGCTAAGTAAAATTGTGAAATACAGAAACGGGGGCGATATGTCCTGGGAGGCGAAGTGTATGGGGGCGATATATCTTGGAGGCGAAGTGTCAGGTGGCGAAATGTCCGGGGGCGAACTGTCCGGGGGGAGAAATGTCCGGGGGCGAACTGTCCGGGGGGCGAAATGTCCGGGGGCGAACGGTCCGTGGGGCGAAGTGACGGGGCGAAAAGTCCGGGGGCGATGTGTCATGGGGCGATTTGCCCTACAACCACTCCGAAGTTCATATTTCTCAAAATTCTACCCAGTTCTCCCAAAAGAGTTGAAACCTGCTATTTAAATAAACGCTATACTTCTACTTTTTAACTTAATGCATTAATACTCAGTGAATCACATATAATTTAATAATCTTTTTGTAAAAACTGAATAAACTTGGTGCATTAAATGAATAAATTTGATAATAGGTAACTATCACATTCAGCAATATGCTGAAGATCCATTAAGGTTGCCCCACTCCTCGGCTGTGTTTGAAATAAAATGGTCCGCCAGGCCTTATACAAGTAATAGTTCCATACGATCCAAGTATCGGTACGAAAATTTTATAAATCCATCAGTAGGTTAGACACTAATCCCATCCTAGTGCTTTCTAGGCCTCGAAGATGCCTTTCAGTGACAGTTACAGTGTGTAGTCTATCATTATCATGTTTAAAAATTGGGTTCTATAGACTCCGAATATGGAGCAAAAATACTAAAATCCACCTAATCCCCAAGCCATAATAGTTATTTATGCATTAAGGGCGTAAAGAAACTTTTATGGCCCGAAGCATTATTTCTAGCCCGAGCGGGTAGCGAGCGCTAGGAAAAGGTTGTAGGGCCATAAAAGCAAGTTACGCGAGAAATACATAGGTACACTATTTTATGCACAGATTAAGTATTTATCTCAAATAATTTAAATATCACATAAACTTGAGTAGATATATCAAGCCGCTTGAAATACGTTGCTATAGTAAAATACGTTGCTGTAGTAAAAGCAGTAAACAGGTGTATCCGTTTTAACTTTGTTCAAAAACTGTTTACTTCCGTTGTGAGATCCGGTATTTTAGATGGATTTTTCATCAGATGAAGAAAATGCGATGACTTGCGACTACTATCAAAACGAGAGGGATTGAAAATTAAAAGATTTTATTATTTTTGTCAAACATCGCATTAGAGTAGATGCTACATTCCATTTCGGTCGCCTCGCATCCCAACTAATGGCTCCATTTTAAATTCCACACACGAATGCATTTTTTTTTGCATAGAATTGTATATTATTTAATATTACATAAACCAAAATATTAATGAAACAATTAGATTTGGTATTATATAAAATTGATTTACATTTTTTAACGCCAAATTAACTTTGCAACACAATACAGCGATTTCCATCAATTGTTTCTAAAATTAAATTGTTTATTAAATTAACACCAATAGTATCTACACCCCAACCTTACACATGCACATAGTTTCTATTTCTTAAAGAGTAATGGAAGTGTATGAGGGTTTTATATATAAAGAAGAAATCAGACGGAAGGAAGTACATTCAGTGTTAGTAGTTAATCTTTAAATAAGTAATTTGTTAAGATACAAAGATGCATCCCGGTGTAAGTACAATTTTTTTGGGTGATAATCTAAAACTAACAAATTGGTTATTATAGGTAACAAGTGTTTTCGCGCTTTTAATTGTTGACCAAATTTGGTGCATAACGATTCACCAATTTCCTGAACTACAACAGCACCATGAACCTCTTCATCACCATACAACACCAATTCCGATTTTGAAGCAGGATTTTCAGCAAAGCAAAGAAGGATATAAATATAGGTGAGATTCTAAATTTGTACTTGCAATTGAGATGATATAGTTATCGAAGTAATGAAAGTATGCATTTCGTTTTAACGTGCTTTCACAACAGATGTTACAGTTTAAATAACGCTCATATGGTGCCAATGTTTACAATGAATAGAAAGTTAGCTAGAATCCAATAATTCTTCAAAGAAATTAGTGAAACCTAAAATAATTAAATAAGCGTAACCTCGTTTAATTAATGTGAATCATGTTACTTTTCATTATCTAGATAAATATTTACAGCTATGAAACGGCAAATGGAATTCACGCTCATGAACATGGATTTATAAAGAATGCCGGTGATAAAAAACACGAAACTTTAGTTCAGCATGGATCGGTGACTTATCATGATGAGCATGGTCATCCAATTACGTTGACGTACGTTGCTGATGAGCATGGTTTTCAAGCCCAAGGTGCACATTTACCAACACCTCCACCAATTCCAGAAGAATTACAGAAAGGTATAGACTTACACCAACAACATTTTGCCCTTCAAGCTCATCAAGCCCAAATTCAGGAGAATTACGGAAGTGAAGGTTATGGACACGAAGGATTGCATGAATAAATTTATTTGAAGTTGTACCACTTCAGTATTAAGATTATATTTGTTTACTTTTGTATAGCAACAATGCCTGTTTTATTAAAGTTTATTATCGTTATATACTTTTCTTTTACATTTCTGCTTTATTTTTTATTTTTATTTCTCTGCTTGAGATTGCAGAATCCCGTATTTTCCCCGTATAACATAATTTATTATTTAACAATAATTATAGTAATATGTACAGGGTATACCACGGAACCCGTTCATTAGAAGTTTCTGGGGTCCCTTATTAGTTATGAATTTGAAACTTTCAGGTTAAGGATAACCCATAGCCTTCTTTTGTTCTAAAATATTGTCGATGTTGTACAACTTCCGGAAGGACCGGAAGTCGCCATTCATCTTCTTATTTTAAATGGAACCCCCTATATATTATTGCATTTTTGGATTATACAATCGATTCTGCGTAACATTGTATTAGATTGTCCTAACCTATCTTCAACTGTTTTTGAGATATTATGATTTTTTTGAAAAATTTGCGCTTTGCGGAGGGATGTTTAATAGCCCACCTTTTGCTCTTCTTTGAACGCAAAACATTCATACTTTACAAACACGAAGTAAAACCATAAGGGTTCACAAAATGCATTTGCAAACCTATCACAGATTATACAGGGCGTTCAAAATTAGTGGCAAAGTTAAAAAACTTCAAACACCAAAAAGTCATTTTTTTCAAATGGAACACCCCGTATATTTTTACATATTTGAAAGGCTATTTAATTTACTCATCGATAAACTATAGGTATCCCTATACCTATCTTTAGCGGTTTTGTAGTTATTAACACTTTTTATCTAATATTGATTAAAACTGCACTCAAAACCTATGCACATTTGAAAGTAGGCTGTGAGTATGCGAAAATAAAATACGGTAATGAACGTCTAACAGGGTTGAGTGCAAGAACAGGTCTCTACTTTTTTTGTAGACACCTGAACTCCCTTCTTTTGAGAACAAGTGTGCAGTTTTAACGTATTTTGAACAATCTTATGTAATTTAATAGTTTGCTCTCAATAAAAGGTATTATTATTATTATACTTCGGTTTTTATCGATACTTAGGCCAAGTCTGGTTAACTAACCGCACGGATCGAAATCAAGTAAGTATTATTATTATTATTATTATTAGTATGATTAGACAAACGAATGTTTATCTGTATGTCATGCTCATTAAAGCAAACAGGTGGTAAACAGTAAACAATTTTATAAAATGGAAGCAGTTAACGCATATTCCAATACTGATATTTTGAATTTATTTTATATCCATTAAAGTCATTTTTATTTGTTTGTTGTATAAATAAGATCATTAAATTCGTTTTGCAAAAGTAATTGTTTTTGCTGTTGTCATACTCACAGCCTGCTTTCAAATGTGCATAGGTTTTAAGTGCAGTTTTAATCAATATTAGATAAAAGTGTTAATAACTACAAAACCGCTAAAGATAGGTATAGGGATACCTATAGTTTATCGATGCGTAAATTAAATAGCCTTCCAAATATGTAAAAATATACGGGGTGTTCCATTTGAAAAAAATGACTTTTTGGTGTTTGAAGTTTTTTAACTTTGCCACTAATTTTGAACGCCCTGTATAATCTGTGATAGGTTTGCAAATGCATTTTGTGAACCCTTATGGTTTTACTTCGTGTTTGTAAAGTATGAATTTTTTGCGTTCAAAGAAGAGCAAAAGGTGGGCTATTAAACATCCCTCCGCAAAGCGCAAATTTTTCAAAAAAATCATAATATCTCAAAAACAGTTGAAGATAGGTATAGGACAATCTAATACAATGTTACGCAGAATCGATTGTATAATCCAAAAATGCAATAATATATAGGAGGTTCCATTTAAAATAAGAAGATGAATGGCGACTTCCGGTTCTTCCGGAAGTTTTACAACATCGACAATATTTTAGAACAAAAGAATGCTATGGGTTATCCTTAACCTGAAAGTTTCAAATTCATAACTAATAAGGGACCCCAGAAACTTCTAATGAACGGGTTCCGTGGTATACCCTGTATATGTATGTACTACAAGTGGACCAACGGACATTTTTTATTGAAGCGCGTGGACACTGGATGATATACAATTCCGTCTAATGCAAAGGTAGATTACTCGTATATCGTTTTAAAAAGATTATATAAACATAAACGACCCACAAGCGACTTCAATGATCTGGTTCTCTATATTTAGTGGTTCAAAAGTAATCCACAGATGACCTACGTGTAATCCATACACATGGGTATTCACGGATTCACCCAGTAGTAACACAGACAACATTGTTGTACCTACCGAAATTATCATATAATGACTTATTCCAACGTTGAATCTTCCGCTCTACAACTTTTATACTGAAAATTTTTCGATATAACATACGGTTTTTGAAATAATAGTGAAAGAAGCAAAATACACAGGAATTTCCATACTTTTTTATCAATTTTTTACCTTTCCCGGACGTTTTTTTCCTGCAAATTTGAATTTAGTACCTGGGGTACTACCTAAATCTAAATATACGGTTTGCAGGGGTAATTAAAATTAATTTCAACCGTTCCGTTCGTTGATCGGACTATTAGGCTCGATTCACACTATAGTACCGGTCACGGTTCGCTCTCGGTCCAGTCTCAGTTCGGTAAAAGATTCTTACACAAGAAACAATGAAGCGTATTCATACTATCAGCACCGCTCAAGTTTCGATTCAATCACACTCCGGCACCGATCCGTTTTGAAGAATATTTTGCCGGAGCTTGATCGGACTGGAGCTGACTTGTACTCATAGTGTGAATATGTTTTTGTTTAAAATGTATTCGCCTTCCGTTTTCCTCGCTAATAAGCTTGGATACACCCACATTCTTCTTTTCGTCGTCTTGCGTTTCACTCTTTTCTCATTTGTAGCATCTTCATCAAGAAGAAGAGCTATAACAGCTAATTCTTCAATTGCAAAATCGAACAACATTGTCAGACTAAACTTGTACTTTAATAAACGAAATAAAATAAAATTGTATTGCCAATTAAATTCATCAGATTTGCACCATCATCATCAACGACTTCATACTGACTGAGGGTAGTGTACACATAGAGACTGAACCGTGATCGAACGCGAACCCATAGAGAAGATACAGTAAGATTTTACCGAACCGAGACTAGACCGAGAGCGAACCGTGGCCGGCACTATAGTGTGAATCGAGCCTTAATATTGATGTGCCAGACGGTTGCGTTCAAAATGGTGAAGAAATTTGCCGTTCGCGATTTTACGTCTTGCAATGAAGAAGAGCTTATACTCCTGAAAAGAATGAAATAACAAAATTGGTTACCGATATAAAAGAAAAGGACAGTGAAGACACTGATGTTATTTATTGATATCCTTCAGTTAATACTATGTTATTAAGTGGTGTATCTTGGGCGAAATTTGGTGCGAGATATCAAACATGGATCTGCCACTGTCGTTGTTGTTGAAGTAGGTAGATGCCACAGGAGCGTATGTGCATGTTTTTACATCAACTAATAGAAGAAGTAATGACAAAAGATTTTTTTAACGTTATCTTTTTTACTGTATAGAACACCACGTTATCGATTCACAAATGCCCACGCTGATGAAGGAATAGATGATATTTTACTCTGGATTTTTACCGATTCAAAAAAGAAATATGTTAGTTAGTCCAGTCAACGAAGGTTGTTAGAAAAACAAAAAATGCAAAGGTTTATTTGTTTCGCCAAAAATGGCTATTAGGCCTTCCTGTTAAACATACTAAAAGTCCCCTATGATGAGAGTCCGGGAACCGGCCGCCATCTTGGATTTTAGCTCCAATTTTTCGGTTTTCTCGAAATATTTCGAAAACAATCAATTTTTTTAAACAACATGAAATTAGGAAAATGAAGCCAGTTAAATTCCCTACAAAACGGTGTATTCAATGTTTTTTTATCTGTTACCCTTTTTGAGAAAATGGCGCCTAAACTCGGGGAAATGTGGAAATTGGTGTGTCGGAGGATGGAAAGCTGAGGTATTCCGCAAGTTATGTCACCGTACCCAATGTCACTGTTTGACGACTGCGGAATGCGGAAAATCACAAAATCGTCCTTGTACGATATATTCACTGTCTCTGAAACTGATATACAGGGTGGGCCATTGAAAAGGAAACACGCCTGTTTTGGGACTAGTTTCTTAAAAAAATGCTCGGACACGTCGATTTTTTATTTTTGGGGGAAAACTTTTGATGTCAAATTTGACTTTGTCAGTTCAACCCCTAGCTCCAGCAACCCCTAACTCAAGAATTTAAATAGGGAAAGGGAGTCGAGCAACGCCTCATTTGAAGCGTCTTTTAATTCTCTATTCGACAGTATGAATGAAAATTAGTTTTATTCAAATTTTTTTCGCCCCCATGAAAAGCACCCTCCAGATTAACTAAGGTGAGGGTGTTGTTTAGGAAAAATCCTGAAACACGCCGTTCAAAAGGTCAAAGGTGGCGTGTTTCAGGATGTTTCCTAAACAACACCCCCACCTTCGTTAATCTGGAGGGTGCTTTTCATCGGGGCGAAAAAAAAATTGAATAAAACTAATTTTCATTTGCACTGTCGAATAGAGAATTAAAAGACGCTTCAAATGAGGAGTCGCTCGACTCCTTTTCCCTATTTAAATTCTTGAGTTAGGGGTTGCTGAGGCTAGGGGGTTGACCTGACAAAGTCAAATTTGACTTTCATAGTGTAGTGCGTGACTTACAAAGGGGTTGTAGATAACTTAACTTATTTGTCTTAAGTCAAATTTGACATCAAAAGTTGTCCCCCAAAAATAGAAAATCGACGTGTCCGAGCGTTTTTTAAGAAACTGGTTTAAGTGTCCCAAAACAGGCGTCTTACCTTTTCAATGGGCCACCCTGTATAGACTAAATTAGCTCGCCTCTTGCATTTTACATAATGTATTATACCTCGTGTATTATCTTATTTTTATTTGTCAAAACTAACCTTTTCAGTTGAAAGCTCTTTCTTTGTAATAGTATTAAAAGATGCTATAAAATAGTCCATAAAAGCGACAGAAACAGAAATTACCTACCAATAACAGTAATAACTATAATAGGTACCTATCTACTGTCTATCACAACTTTCTATTGCTAAAGTTCATGTTGCTTAGAAAAAGGGTGACTCCCATCACATTTGCATATATTCGTAGTTAAGTCTTTCAAAAAGTTTTAGATGTAATTTCTTTAGAGGTAGTGAGACGTTATTACTGTATTGATTGACTATAGGTATTAATTCAAAGACAAAAGAGTGAACCCTTGTCCCTTTAACTGAACACCCTATTTATGCACTTTTGTAAACATTATTTTGAAAAATACGATAATTTACTTCATCCTTGGATAATAAATAACTAATCTATTCAAAATATATTTCAAAGAATGTGCATGCGCAAGTGTATCATTAATCATATTAACACTACCAAGAGTCTATAAATTTCACATTATTAACAAAGTATTAGTCAAGAAGGTCAATACAACCTACAAATCTATTTTCACTGGCACCGAGACCTGCATGAAAACGATAGTAGCACACAGCGGTCAATATACCTTGAGAAAGCAAGATGAAAATGAAAGTATTTTCTTTAAAATCGTAATGAAGATCGGCGAATATTGTTTAATAAACGTTAACATACATACATTTAATTAACTTTTAATTTTTTATTTTTATTGTTTTTTTTATCATTTCATAAAAGATCGATCTTTGTTGATGTGACATTAAAAATGATTGAATGCCATTTAACCAACAGTTACGTGATTATGATCATCCTTTTTTTATACACCGACGCGCCGTTGGTAAATTTTCCTATGATTGATGCAATTGACACCCTCATAAAACTACCTACTGCTTTTGATTTGAAGCGATAGGCCATCTGTACAAGAAATAACGGCGAAACCACAACTTGATCATCTTAATTAGTTAATTACCGAAAATATATATTTGTTAATGCTAAAAATGAACGATTCCAGCGATGCCGGCTCTGAATGATTAAGTTGTTAATAGGTTTTGATTTTAATTTTATACGTTTGCCATCTACTGGGTGTCCCATTTTAATCTTACCAGCGGAATTTCTCGAAATGAGGACCCCTGACAAAAAAAGTTGCTAAATAAAAGTTTGATGGTTTGGAGGGGGACGTCCGATTCTGTAACAAATTTCACCCCACGACACTCACGGGGGTGGGAAACGGAGGTGACTTCAGAATGTTAAATGGAAACCCCTATTTTTTATTGCAGATTCAGAAAGAGCATAAAAAAATATGAAGATTTTATTTGAACACTTTTTATTTATTTGCAACAGGTGGCGCTGCAAACGGGGTGTCCAGGTGTCCCATTTTAATCTTACCAGGGGAATTTCTCGAAATGAGTACATCTGACAAAAAAAGTTTTCAAATAAAACCGTCATAGGTTTGTATGAGCTTTCAGAATATGCAATAAAAATAGGGGTTTCCATGTAAGTCACCCCCCCTATGCACCCCTGAGTGTCGGGGGGAGAAATTTGTTACAGAATCGGACGTCCCCCTCCAAACCATCAAACTTTTATTTAGCAACTTTTTTTGTCAGGGGTCCTCATTTCGAGAAATTCTCCTGGTAAGATTAGAATGGGGCACCTGGACACACCGTTTGCAGCGCCACCTGTTGCAAATAAATAAAAAGTGTTCAAATAAAATCTTCATATTTTTTTATGCTCTTTCTGAATCTGCAATAAAAAATAGGGGTTTTCATTTAACATTCTAAAGCGACCCCCGTTTCCCACCCCCGTGAGTGTCGGGGGGTGAAATTTGTTACAGAATCGGACGTCCCCCTCTAAACCATCAAACTTTTATTTAGCAACTTTTTTTGTCAGGGGTCCTCATTTCGAGAAATTCCGCTGGTAAGATTAAAATGGGACACCCTGTATATACAATTTGTGATAACTTGTTTTAGGTTAAATGAATAAAAACTCCTTTAGAGTGTAATTGTCAACCTTCACATATACTATAAATAAATGAAGATCCCGTTTCAAGTGACAAATATTTTAACTTTTGTAATTTCTTAACTGTCATGTTTGTATTTATTCAATGCATGTATGAAATTATTGTATTTCACAATCATTTTCAAATTTATTCTCTATTTTTTGTAACTAGTTAGTACCTTTCCACTTTTACCCACTTAAAGTTTCCCAATGTTTTTAATAAATTTATGAGAAGATTAGTAACGATTGTTGATCGACGCGGAAGATATCATGTCTTAATGAATGACTTTAATACGAATATTTTGCTAAATGTGTACCTAAGTCTGAAGTGTTATTAATTAACATTAACGGTTTGTTGAGCTTTTACGATGCACAAAGAAGTATCTTTCACTTTAATGAGAATATAAAAAAAGGATTGTAAGAAAATCAAAATCATCATTTATTAATTAATTAATTGCACTTTGCATGGGTGAAACTCGTACTTACGGAGATATCTATGAACTGAGCTTTTTGATGCATTTAAATGTGAAGATAGACTCCCGCAACGTTTGAATGTGGATTTTCCTGCACAATTAGCAAAGCATCCAATTGTAGACCAGGCAAATCTTATTTTTTCAATGTAGTTGAAGGGGACATTTATTTTTCAATGGGAATCAATAGCTTTGATGCTCAGGAACAAATATATAAAAATCCCAAAAAATCCGCTGTGAGCTAAAAACGCCATCTTGAAAAAACATGGCCGCTGATTAAAATTTTTAAAAATGAAATATCTTCTTATCCTTTGGAGCAATTTTAACATTTTTTTACGGAATTTTAAGCTTAACACTACTAGCAAATTATCTTTTAATTTAGATATAACCAAGAATGTAAACCTAACAAAAAAACTGAAAAAGGAAATAATTTTTTTTCATTTTTTTGTCACTTTTTACATTTAACCTTTTAATATACCAGCTTATTATAAAAATAAAAACTAAGTCATTCGACAGATCCTCGTCCACAATACAAGCATATTTGCAGTCATCCCATGGCAGTGAAGGCACATAGAACTGCAGTGTCCGATTTGTGAACATACACATTTTTTTGCATCCGTTTCTACATATATTACAGTAGATCCTGTGGTGCAGGAAGTTGCTACATTGTGATTGGAAACATTTCATTTTTGTATTTCATGTATTTTCGCCAATCCACATTCGCCAATGTCAATTTGGTCTAATCTACCTCCGCCAAAGGTAATCTTGCCAATACCACATTCGCCAAGGGTAGTTTTGCCAAGTGTATTTTTGCCAAGTAGAATTTCGCCAATGTTATGCTCGTCAATAGCATTTTTGACAAATGGACACTCGCCAATTTGAAACGGGAGTTTTGAAATTGACGAAGGGTCCCAAAATTATTTCTATTGCATCAGCAATTAACATTTAAAATTCTATTATGGAAATAGCCGAGTTTTCACTTCGCAAAATTAATATAACGCTTTTCGAGCTTGCAATAAAAATTTGTAAACAGATTTAGCAAAGTCAAAAATGATTTTATTTGTCACTGAGTGATAGAACAGTATAACCGCCGCACTTGTATCGTTCTTCCACTCATCTCTCAAACAGCGTTGTCGGTATTGAATCAAAGCATGTGGTTTATGTACTGCTTTTTCGCTCACTGATGGGTTGACGTGTTTGAATCATTTTGGCTATCTCAGTTAAAAATGTCAGTTTTGGCGCTTATACTGTTCTTTCATTCACCGATTCAATTGCATTTTTAACATTGGCGAAAGTCGATTTGGCGAAAATGCAAAGGACGAAAATAGTTTTGGCGAGAGTGTTCTTGGCGAAAATGGATTAGGCGAAAGAGGGGGTGGCGAATTTGATTTTGGCGAATTTACATTTGGCCAGATTGGAATTGGCGAAGGAGTATTAGGCGAATTTCCATTGGCGAAATTCCATTAGGCGTAAGTGGCGTACATGGATATAATAGCGTGGGATATACTTGTCGCTTTTCTATCCAATTTTTCGTTTTTTAGAGGATTTCAGAAGACGGTCTAAAATACCTTTAACGTTCCAGGAACTTGCTGCTTGCACTCATCTCGCATATTTTCATCAAAACTAGGATACTTTTCTAGATTAGAAACTTGTCTTTTTATATCCTCTCTTATATGTATAATCTCAGCTACCGCTTTAACAATTCTTAATTTTTCTTGGTAAATAGTTTCGTATTTTCAGTATAAAACTGTTGTGTACGAATAGTTTGCAAAGTGTCTGCTTTTCTTGAAAGTCCTGTAACTGTTATTTTCTCGCCAAAGTGACGTGGCAATTTTTCTTTTAATCATCTACGTACATATAACTGCTTTCGGTGTCACAATCTCAAGTGAAAATTGACAATTATCACAGTTTTCCATATAACTTCACAATTTTAAAAAGGCAAATTTCCTTCCGCCTTTTTTTGTGATTCTTTGGAAGATCCTGCAGTATCGCGCACTAAATTTTTATAACAAATCAAATGATATTTCCCTTCTGCAGCAACAAAATCTATTATGTTACTCAAGCGAATTACTATTTGCCTGCCTAAATGGTCCATCCTATTTTCGCATATTTTTACTAATTTTTCTTTCATATTTAGTTCAGTAATATTCCTTATTTCTTGTCTGCATTGCTTGGGTTTCTTTTTCTCTTTTTGGAAACAAATAGATTCACCACAGATCAGACAATTTGTTGTAAAATCAAAACCTTTTACAGAAGATCTTAATGTTTTTTCATTTTTGCTTTCATCTATGGGATATATTCTTTCTTATGTATTCCTTTCTAACATAGCTTTTCCAACAAGATTCATGAACTGTAATATTGGATGCGTTTTTCAATTTCTCCAAAATTTTGTCACCTTTTTGTTTACTTGCAATCGCAAGTAAAATTGACTGAAGTACCTTTGCACCCACATTAATAGTTTTACTGACACACTTTTTTACAAAACACACAAACATTAATGTTATCCATTTTACATAATATAATATTTTGATACTAATTAAGAAAGTCTTTTTAATAATCCTTTAAAAGAAACTCGTACTAAATAAAACAAAAACTCGTATACGTGGCAGAAAATAATTTACAATCCAACCTCTTACGCGCCGCGCAATTACTTCCAGACTACCTACTGTAAAATATTAAAATAATATAGTAAATTAAAAATTAACCAAATAAACATAGATTATTGAATGAAGTGTCAATTCCAGACGTGTGGAATTTAATCGGACGTACATAAATTTAACTGGTAATTATAGAAATAATAGATTTTAAGAAATACAGCGAGCGGCCATGTTTTTTAAAATTGTGACTTTAGCTCACTTCCGATTTTTTGCGATTTTTAGATTTGCATTCTATTATAAGAAAGCTATCGTTTTCAACAAAAAAATAAATGTCCGCAAACACTTCACACTTAACGTACATTTTTATGAAATTTGCGGGGTCGGGACACTACGCCGAATGCCCACAACGCCGACACGATTTCTTGATGGCCCATATCGCCGACTAGGGACACTGCGCCGACGGACACTACGCCGACTGTGCCCACATCGTCGACAAGTGTACAAGGGACACAACGCCGACCATGCCCACATCGCCGACGGACACTACGCCGACAGTGCCCACATCGTCGACAAGTATACAAGGGACACTTCGCCGAATTTTTATTTTAATTGCAGAATGCAAACTGCAAAATTGAAACGTAGATTGCCACTAAAGCGCCTAGGTTATTTGCAGGTTTAGTATACTTTTTTTCAATTGATAGATACTTTTTTATAGTCAAATGCAACATTTAATTACGCAAATAAGTTTAAAAATAATGATATTACGTTAGGTAATTGCAATTAAAATTGCCGGCGTTGTGTCCTGTTCACAGAGAAAAATTCGGCGAAGTGTCCCTTGTACACTTGTCGACGATGTGGGCACTGTCGGCGTAATGTCCTTCGGCGATGTGGGCATGGTCGGCGTTGTGTCCCTTGTACACTTGTCGACAATGTGGGCACTGTCGGCGTAGTGTTCGTCGGCGTAGTGTCCCTAGTCGGTGATATGGACTATCAAAAAAGCGTGTCGGCGTTGTGGGCATTCGGCGTAGTGTCATATGCCCCTGGTCTATTGTGAATCTTCATCTAAAGCTGATGGACATCTATCTTTAGGTTTATGTCGTACGGGTCCAAGATTCCGAAATTTATTTTCAATTCGGCTTATCGTTGATAGCGATTAGGAGGCGGTCGGGATGAGTTTCATTGAATAAAATTCGAACTTCTTTATGCGTTCGAATTCTCCAAAGCCAATCATCATTAAAGTTTCAATCCTTTCGGCATCGTTCAGTCTCATTTTTGCTGACTTATTATTAAACAAGCAACACCCACCTAACTACAGTTATTTATCAACCGATTTAGAATTTTTTTTAAATTTTATTTCTGCATGAAAAATGCTATTAATTGAGGTATCACAATAGTCGTAGCGGTACATCGAGAAAATCGCAAATGTCTGTCAAATTGTGCGGGAAGTGTGAAATTAGGTACACTTATTAATTAAATCAAAATAAACGATTTGACCCGCAGCACCCCTATTTTCAACCCTTAGTTTTCAAAAGTGCGCCGTATTTAGTTTTTTCCATCCCCTAACGATAACTCCTTTGTTTACAACTTTTAGAAAAAATTATATTAATAAAAGTTTTAGGAATTCTTATAAGGAACATTTTATGTAAGGATAAAATTTTCACAAATATCAACCCTTATCGAGATATGTGGAAAAAACTGATTTTTGCAGTTTCATTACAAAATCGGTCATAGTTTTCTTGTTTATCGTTTCTTAGAAAAATTATTCAAGTAAAAGATGTAGATATTAATATGATCAATATTTTAGGTATATATAATATTTTCACAGAAAGCAACCCTTAACAAGTTATTTCGATATTTCTGAAAGTAAGCAACCCTTAAGTATGAAATCGCTCGTATCTTTTTTATTTGTAACTTATGAGGAAAAACATGTGAATAAATATTGTAGAAAATTATCTTTTGGGCATTTTATGTTTGTATGAAAATTTCTCAAAAATCAACCCTTAACGAAATATATCGAAAAAACCAGAAACTGTCAATTTTCACATAAAATCGAGCATAACTTTTTTATATTTCACTACAGTGACATTATTGTTATATAATTCGGTAGGTATATGGATGTAGAAAATATAAGTAAGGGGTAATTTTTTTACAAAAACTCACCCTTAGCGAGATATTTTGACAAAAACAAACTTTCGGCACTTTTTAGAAAAGCTTTCGTAACTTTTTCAATTACGATGGTTAATATTATTTCTTCGCGCTTAATAATAGCCAATTACAGTGTATTTCATGAAATCATAGTGATTTTGCACCATATCACACTGGTGCGGGAATTTTCAACGTACAAAGTGTAAGGTTTATTCGCGGTAATATAATTAAAAGAAACAATCTAATTGTACACAAAATGCAAACATAGGTCGATTTTTATATCAAGGAAGACATATTTCGATGTTATTTTCTTGGGGGTGGTTCTCACCTCCAGCGCTTCACAGGGGGTGACATTGAAATTTTGTCGCGGCGTATGGTTTCGCTCGGGTGTCGCATCTCCTTTTTAATTTTAATCTTCTATTTGGTTGTTCTCACTGAAATACGAGTCGGTGAGATAATAATAACTTGCTGTTGAAGCGCTTACCTTTTATTTTCGCATGTAAAATATCTTAAAGGAGATGCGATACCCGACCGAAACCATACGCCGCGATGCCCGCGACGTAACGACCTCGCGCACTTAAGCCAAATGTGTTTAAATAAAGAAAAAAATGCAAAAATGAAAAGGCCAAGGAATTAGCTTTCCAATGATGTATCACATGACCTGCCTTCCTATTTGAAATTTCAATGCCACCCCCTGTGAAGCACTCGAGGTGAGAACCACCCCCAAGAAAATAACATCAAAATATGTCTTCCTTGATATAAAAATCGACCTATGTTTGCATTTTGTGTACAATTAGATTGTTTCTTTTTAATTATATTACCGCGAATAAACCTTACACTTTGTACGTTGAAAATTCCCGCACCAGTGTGATATGGTGCAAAATCACTATGATTTCATGAAATACACTGTAATTGGCTATTATTAACCGCGAAGAAATAATATTAACCATCGTAATTGAAAAAGTTACGAAAACTTTTCTAAAAAGTGCCGAAAGTTTGTTTTTGTCAAAATATCTCGCTAAGGGTAGGTTTTTGTAAAAAAATTACCCCTTACTTATATTTTCTACATCCATATACCTACCGAATTATATAACAATAATGTCACTGTAGTGAAATATAGAAAAGTTATGCTCGATTTTATGTGAAAATTGACAGTTTCTGGTTTTTTTGATATATCTCGTTAAGGGTTGACTTTTGAGAAATTTTCATACCAACATAAAATGCCCAAAAGATAATTTTCTACAATATTTATTCACATGTTTTTCCTCATAAGTTACAAATAAAAAAGATACGAGCGATTTCATACTTAAGGGTTGCTTACTTTCAGAAATATCGAAATAACTTGTTAAGGGTCGCTTTCTGTGAAAATATTATGTATACCTAAAATATTGATCATATTAATATCTACATCTTTTACTTGAATAATTTTTCTGAGAAACGGTAAACAAGAAAACTATGACCGATTTTGTAATGAAACTGCAAAAATCAGTTTTTTCCACATATCTCGATAAGGGTTGATATTTGTGAAAATTTTATTCTTACATAAAATGTTCCTTATAAGAATTCCTAAAACTTTTATTAATATAATTTTTTCTAAAAGTTGTAAACAAAGGTGTGATCGTTAGGGGATGGAAAAAACTAAATACGGGGCACTTTTGAAAACTAAGGGTTGAAAATAGGGGTGCTGCGGGTCAAATCGTTTATTTTGATCTAATTAATAAGTGTGCCTAATTTCACACTTCCCGCACAATTTGACAGACATTTAGATGTACCGCTACGACTACAAGGGGTACATTGCTATTTAAAATTTTTAAGTAAGTACGGGATGCTAACGCTTAGAGGTTGAAGGGTGGGGGGTTGAAAATTACATAATTAAATGACAATTTAAAAATAAAAGTCGACGTGTCAGTGGTTTTTACTGAGAAACTGTTAATAATCATTTTATCGAATATATTCGTTACTTTTGGGACGTGCTGTATATAGGTAAGTGGGGTACAAACTTCAATCAACCTATTTTTGACCCCAGAATATGCGATGTAATGTATGACCAATCTTTTCGGGACACCCCGTATAATACCGCGTGTTTATTTTTAATATAATATAGAGCCTATAGTTTATTTATACACAGTGTCCCAAAAGTATGGAATGCCGTATATGTCTTTTGTAAAAATCCATTTTATGGGAAAATGTTTCAAATGAAAGTTATTTGGTATTTACTTTCTCAACACATGGCATTTTTTTCTTTTTTTATTTTTCTAAAGCAAAAGCGCAACAAATAACAATTTTCTTTAAAAAAAAAAATCTTTAGCCAACTTATTTGATGCTTTATTCTCTTTTCAAGAATATAAAATATTAATACCCTTGCATCGGACAAATTTTGAGAAAACCGCGAAAAACTGCGTGTGGGTGTATTTCAACAACCCCCAATGATGCTCATTAATGTAGTCACCCATATGATCGTTTTATGCGCATCGAACATTTAACATAGAATTCAAATATACAGGGTAGCCCATTAGTGCGAAGAAGTCCAATATTTCATTCAATATCATACGGATTAAAAAATGTTTCAAATAAAAGTTGCAGGATACGAACCATTGCATATTTGTAAAATATTTATAAACATAGAGTAGAGGGTGTATATTTTTTTAAATGGAACACCCTATATTTGATGTCAAATTCCGATTGCTCTCTTAAAATGTTCTATGTTCATATTTTTTTTGGTTTTTTGTTTTAAATGCAGCGTTTTCAACCATGTATTTCTATTTAAAAATTTCACAAATAGAGGCAAATGGTATCTTGGTTTATTAAACAATTACCTAGACCTACAACTAACAGAAACTTTAAAATCGTAAATAGGTATCGATTTTAACATCCTTTAACACGTTGACTGCCGTGGCGTTTTTTTGTGTATTATACGTTTGGGCCAAGGGGCATATCAAAATTTTCATCTTTTGGGCCGTAATGCGCAGAGATAGATATCCATAAATAATGAAGTCCCACGAAAGAAATTTTCAAATATTCATCACTCCTGCTAAGAAAATCGAGAAAATGTGTCTCGGTCATAGGGACCGAGCCGGCGCGGTGTGAAAGGTAGTGAACGTTTTACGCGGGCGCCGTAAATGGAAAAATTTTACGCAAGAAACTGGCGCGACGCAGCGCTTCTTCTAGGCCAGCTCGGTCAATTTGCACAATCGAAACAATTTTATGCCGAGCGTCTGGCGTGTGGGATGCGAAAAACTGGCTCGGTCATATTGACCGAGCCGGCGTGGAGAGCAAAATTTTTCGCGGTCACATAGACCGCGTCGGCTTGGGAGAATGTTATTTTCTCGGTCATATAGACCGAGGCGGCAGTCAACGTGTTAATTAATGAAATTCCCGTGGTAACGTAAAATGCGTGATTTCTTTTATTGGGCACCAATGTAACGCTTCTGGGCGTTTTTGTAACGAAATTGGTGCTTGTTATTGCCAAAAACGAATAAAATACACTTGTTATTGGCCACTGATCTAATAGGTTTGGAAGATTTCCCACGAATTTGCTGCATAAATAACGATTTTGCATCAAAGTTATATTGAATAGCTGCACATCTGAGGAACATAAACTATATTATGCTATATTCTAGCAAAGGTGCGAGAATCAGATCTATATCCAGAGAGCAACTATGTTAATAAACCTTGTACGATTCTGCAGCTCTAAGGTTTGTACGGTGGGGTCTTGGCTTAGTCGTCCAGGCTAAGAGGAGTCCTCAACAACTAACTTAACCCTTGGATGCATAAGCAATATTTTTTCCGAGTTTACATATGCGGGGTCTGTTAGACCCCAATATGATTTTAATAGGAATAAAGGATTTTTAACAGTTACCCTTATATTTAAAATAGTATTTTACATGCTTTTAGATTAATTTACGGTATTACAACAAAGAAAAAAACATTATTCCTTAGATCAATTAATTGTTCTTTACGTAGACTGCGAATTACTGCGCTATGTTCAGAGTATACGTTGTTGAAGCACTTGTCACAAACTTACTGATGTCTTCCTGCCTTTATTGCGAACACACTGAAAGCATCTCATCTTAGTTACTGGTCCACGAATCGCATTTGATTTTTCTATAAGCAAATGTAATAACAACAGAAACATCCTGCTGCTCAAGGCTTTGAAAAATAAGCCGGGGTCTCGTAGAACCCACATCTGAAAAGTTGTGGTAGATGTAAGAGAACGTGTGTTAGGAGAATTCGCGGAGCCATTTGGGTTTAACTATAAAAACACAAAAATATAGCAATAAAATAACAAGCCTGGGGTCCAACAGACCCCACATATGCATCCAAGGGTTAAATCCCAAGGGTCCGAGGGCCGGACCAAAGAGATGTGTAGCTGAATGGCCTCGGCGCACAGGACTCGACTGCGCAACCTGAGAGCATTAGCAATCAAGTGCTTCGCCCACTAGAATAGTTTTGAATACTGGGACGTACAAGCAAGACCGCTCTGAGCAAGAAAGTCAAAAAGAGACCGAAAAGAATACCATAACCACACTTTCGAATGGCTTTTGTCTATGAAGAGCTGAAAAAAGCGCTGTCGGTAGAGTAAACAGGGAAAATTCAAACCTTAATCCTAGACAGAATTGGTACCTACTTTACCTATTGGGGCAATAACGCCCAATAACACCGAGTGTCGTCACCGAAGGGAAGCTCTGATTGTAACATCAGCAGACCAGGAATCTGTCCAAAAACCAGTAAGGGCACACGAAAAGGCGGCATCTTAGGGACGTTTTTAGATATAGAGGAGGCTTTGACAATGCTTCTCTAGAATCAATTAAAGCTACTCTGCAAAGCATGTGAGAACATTCTATCGTGTGCATACCATGCCGAGGCACAGCAACATCGTGTTCTCACTCAATACCGACTCGAAGCTGAACGAGAATGTTCTCTGTGCTGCTCTAAACTGTGGGGATTGACATAAGAATGCCCTGCTAAATAGCTTGTGGGAATATAAAATATTTTCAACAATAATAACACCCATCCCTGTTATGAATACCATGAAAATAAGGAGGATGGACAAGAAGTGTCTAATGATTCTAATACTAGGATAAGAAAGATTTTAAAATTGCCAGAAATTACAAATCCATTCGTAATTTATAAAAATTGGTTGCTGATACCCGCTTATTGCGTTAGCAACTAAAAATGTAGAAAGGTGATGAATGTAGTATTTTTATAAACAAATTTCAAGTAAGTGAAAAGAATCGCAAAGCTTCAAAGCGCTGTTACACTAACCAGCTTTATTTCGAGCAGACATTACAATTTAGTACGAAATAATTGTGTAAATTGGATGTATTGCACTTTTCTATTGTATCTCTCTTAACTTGCAACAGTATTCAAGCCATTATATGTGCCACTTGCTAAATTATTAATTTGAATGAAAGGGAAAAGTTCATTAAAATTCTATCCACTTGTAAACAATAGAGTACATGTATTACAAGGTTTCAGGTTATTCTCATTCTTCCAAACTAGATTAAATATTACTGACTATCAGATAAATCTTCATTTTCTTCGATTAAGAAGGAAATAATAAATAAGTAGACGGACTATGATTCTGATAATTACCGGAAAGTAATTTCTTGCTTGTGTTATATAAGGAAAATTCGTTAAAACGATACTTAGTTATCTGCGAATTGCTACTAAATACAGACAAAATGGAAATTGTGAGTTGAAAAAAGCTTATGGTCATTTTGTTTAAATTTGTGTTTTAGGTTTACTTTGTTGTATTCACATGTGTATCCGTTACCATGGCGTTTCCACAATATCATAATAAGGCGACGCACTTCGACTCTCCCAGCGCGACAATTTTACGTCAGGAGAATAACAACATAGGTTTGGGAGATTATCAGTTTTTGTAAGCGACATTTTTTTTTTATTTTTTATTGTTCAGTTAACGCTAAGTTCTACCATAGGTACCAGACGAGCGATGGCATTTCTAGAGAAGAAAAAGCAGAACTGAGAACAGTTGGATCCAATCAAGCTGTTGTTGTTCAAGGATCCTACAGTTACATTGGAGTAGATGGAGTAACGTATACCGTGAATTATGTTGCTGATGAAAATGGGTATAGAGCTGTCGGATCGCATATTCCTAAAAATTAACCCTTAGTGCAAGTAATTTTTAATGTACATGTTTTCTACTACTTTAATTCAACCCTTAAAGTGAGTGCAAACAATGTTCTCCAACAGCATCGATAGTTATAAAATAACTAATGATTGTACATATTCAAAATGAGCACACATGTCTCTCTTATGGATTCTCTTTTTACATAATGAAAGAAATACAAGAGAATGACATGGTATAGTATATAAAAATAAATGAAAACATGAAATTTATGAAATGTTGCATTTTACCCAACTTAGTTAATAATAGAGTGTGTATGCTAAAACCAAAGAGTATATAATAGGTAAGAGAAGCAATGTCCTTTAAAAACAGCGTCATGATAAAAGTTAGTCTGCCACTTTAGAGTACAGTAGGTGTTTTCTTTTTGCACCGCCACAGGGTTAGGTAAAGTTACAATCATCACGTGATTAAAGTGCCTTGTGTCATGTAGACATTTCTGCCTCAGGTTAATATAAAACTTAAATAAAGCTTTTAAAACGAATAGGGTTATTGAGAACTGAGTCAAATTATTTTTATAAAACGAATGGTGTGTATTGACAGAGGTGATTTAAGTGTACTACAAAATGCAAAAAGAAAACACCTAGTGACTCTATTACAAAAGTCACTATACTTTAGTTACTTTAGAGTACAGTGACTCTATTACAAACAGTGACGACAAGCGTGGTATCGATTTTTATTGGCCGTGGTATATTTGGCCTCTTAATGGCGGCCGGACTAATCACGTGGTAGTTTACCTTTGATCGGCGTGTAACTTTTATTTGGATTTAGCAAGTTGCTAGGATACCACCGATGAGTTCATATAAACCCGCCCAAAATTTTGCCTCCTAATGGCGAATGGGCGGAGCTAATAGCTGCTTGTCGTCACTGTTTGTAATAGAGTCACTGTACTTTAGAGTACAGTGACTGTATTACAAACAGTGACGACAAGCGTGGTATCGATTTTGATTGGACGTGGTATATTTTGCATCTTAATGGCGGCCTGACTGTGTTTACATTTGATCAGCGTATGATTTTTATTTTGATTTAGAACGTTGCTAGGATACCACCGTTGAGTTCATATAAACCCTCCCACAATTTTGCCTCTTAATGGCGGATAATCGCCGCTTGTCGTCACTGTTTGTAATAAAGTCACTGTACTTTAGAGCGCTACTGTCGGCCCCCTAGTAGAGGACTAACGAAGTAATGTAACTCGAAACAAAATAGTTCCCTGTAAAATTTTACCGTTTTTATTTTACGGTGTTGTGACATGTACCTGCCCATTAATTTGATTTTCTTGCTTTAACGATAACTTGTTTGCGGACTTATTGTTTTGGTTTCAAATATACCTTTTTAACTCAAAAGAAATTTTGTCAGGTGTGTGCAATTCAAATCTGCTTAATAATAAGGGATTAACACTCAAAGATAATGTTACCTACTACATCTTTGGAAACACTAAACTAGTTATGGCAACGTTGTAAGACCTTTTAGAAAAACGAATTCTTTTATCTCCGTCTTTCAATAGCCTGAAACTACTTTTAGGACAAAAATTTAAACATAAAGTGATATGCAACCCAACGTACATATCTACGAAAAAGCCCATTACTTTAACTCTCTTTCTATTATATACTCGTTGCTAAAACCATTGTATTTATATATACAATGCTAAAACTGACGGAAGCACGTATGAATTTAATGCAAATTAAAACACTTTGTAAGGTTTATGTTCGTTAAAAACATCAGGAAATTGCATTACAACTTTACTATGGCATAATCCTGTAAGTATCTACTTACTTACAATTAAATGTGTAAATAAAGGAAACCAACTAGATTGGTTATTCACATAATTTTATATCATAGTGAGTTATCAACAATATGAGAGATCAGTTTTACACCTTGCACTTTGTAGTCATTTCAATACATACCAAATTTTATTCTGGATTACGATGCGAGAGTAGGCAGAAGTCCACGCGCACATAGGCCACCTATTCGGTCCCTTTGTCCTACCTCCCTGATGGGTATCGTCCGACCCCACAAGTCACTCAAACCATCCCACACGTGAAATAAACCTGAGGATGCTGGAAGGGGAAACGGCTCTATCCGGCCATTTATTTTATTGCAACCCACATTATTTATTCAAAGTAATGACTCTTCAGTTCACACCATCAGCAACATGTGGTAAAACTTTTGAATTTTATTTACAACAACCATCCATGATTGTTCTCCAGCATTAGCAGTCGTTACCAGAACCTTCCTTCAATAGGTCGTTTTACAAAGAATGGCATCGTGCATTCCATAATGAATTTGGATTCACTGAATACGACCCTTCGTCACTCAAAATCCCAATTCAGTTTAAACTTTAAGTCGTCACGACCCTAAATGTAGCGCCCTATGTTGAGGTATAAACAGTAATATAGATTGTGACCGATGCAACACCAGAACAAGGGGCCGCAACTATCAACAAAGTGTGCAGGTTTGCAGCGTTGTTATTTGACACTGATAACATCACCTAACAATGGTTTCCATTCGGTTAATACGGTATGCAATTGCGGATTTGGAGCAACTTTTTCTATCGCATGAGGTGGATTTTGCAACGTTTGTGAGTATATCTACCGGTGGCAGACATCTATAATTGGGAGAAATTGTACGAATTTTTGCACACTAATGTATCTGAACAGGTAGAATGAAAATTTCCAACCACATATGAAATATCTCCACAATCGCGGATTTGCAGCAACTTTTTCTATCGCGTTAAGTGGATTTTCCAACGTTTTTGGGTATATCTACCGGTGCCAGAAATCTATTATTGGGGGAAAGTGTACGAATGTTTGCACAGTGATGTAGGTATCTAAATATGTGGAATGAAAATTTTCAACTAAATCTGAAATATCTTCACAGTTGCGGATTTGCAGCAACTTTTTCTATCGCATGGTGTGTATTTTCAAAATGTTTGTATGTATGGGATGCGATAAAATGTACTAATTACCCTTCTAGGATGCCAGGTTTTTTTCCTAGCGCGGGCCACCCCAATTTTATCTAATATAATAAAGCCGTTCGTATGCCTGGATATGTTTTCAATTTTATTAATAATTTCATTGTCTGGCGTTTCAACTATAAACATGTTACAGGGACAGGCTTCATGAAACAGAGGAATTTGAATCATTCCAAAGTAAAAAATTTTTGAGACTACCCTTTTCATAATTATCATTAGTAAAAATTAACAGGTCGTCTACATAAACGGTAATAACTACAACAGTGTGTTTTCACCATTTTACTTAAACACAAAATTTATATACTGGTTAGTCAAAACCATGTGCAATTTTTTGTTCAATGCTCCTATACCTCCTAAATAACTCTTCTGGCCCTGTTTTTGCGTTAGTCTCTACCTCGTTGTCAAGTACTTACTTGATAAGTAACATAATCCCGATATTCTGTACATTTTCTTTCTCTTGCTGGGTACCTTCGCTCGAATTGTTCCAGATCTCCCGATTCTCTGTTTTCTTCCATTTCTGTAATTATGTGCTTTATCACAATATTCCGAAGGTAGATCATCTCCTTGTTCAATCCGATTCACAGTCTCTTCTCGTTTTCCACGTTCATGATTGTTATTTACAGTTGCGATTATATACTTTTTTTGGAATGTTTTGGAATGAACAATTCTTTCCTTAAAACTTTTATCCCACCCTTCTCGTCTACTTCATCTCTAATGGTGTGCCTCGATCTCGTTTTGGCTTTTGGATTATTGAGATTCAAAACTCCGCAACCATAAGTATATTCACAATATCCTACGAAAGAATATTCTTACGAATTCGCTTCAAGCTTGGCACGATTGTGTTTTGGAATATGTACAATGTACTATACCTTACATCCGTCGTCTAACCTGTCCGCGCTTCCTCTTGTGTAGGTAACGTTCTTGACTGATTTCTTTGGAGAAAGGTTTGTTAGGTAAACTGCGATATTCGCTGCTGCTACCAAAAATCTTTTACTTAAGCTAGAATCCTGTAGCATGTACCTATTTATTCTTGATACTAAACATATACAGGGTAGCCCATTAGTGCGAGGAAGTCCAATATTTCATTCAATATCATACGGAATAAAAAATGTTTCAAATAAAAGTTGGAGGATACGAACCATTGCATATTTGTTAAATATTTATAAAGATACAGGGTGCTTCGAATAATCGTGGCTCCGTGCCGACCGGTTTTTTGTAATGGAACACCCTATATTTGATACCATAGTCCGATTGCTCTCTTAAAATGCTGTATGTCCATATTTTTGTTTTTTGTTTAAATGCAGCGTTCCCAAGTTGTCAATTTTTTCATCGTTTTTCTGAAAAAATATGGTCTGATTAAAAAATGCTTAGACTCATTCAGTTTTAAAATTTTGAGTCAATTTTTGGTACACAAATTTGTAAAGGCCGTTCCTTACTGAATATACAAATATTTGTCCATTTAATTGTACAGAGTGTTTTGCAATAATTCCAAAAATTTTGTAAATTTCGAATAGAAAATTTATTTTAAATGGAACACCCTGTATATTATTATGTAGGTCGATAAAACTTTTCAATCTCTCCAATTCATATCTGTACTATGTGTCTTCTAAACCTAGTAGTTTTTACTGGTGTTCCATTTAAAATAACGAAGCTTTTCCTATTCGAAATTTTTACGATTTATTGCAAAACATCCTGTATAATTAAATATTTGTATATTCACTAAGAAACCGATTTTCTGGATTCGCAGGAAAACAGAAAAATGCCCATGTACACCTAAGTCGTATTTACAACCCATTGTACTCAGAGCCACCTTAGGGAAGGTCGGGGCCCTTGGGCACACAAAAATTTTGGGCGCCTTTGGAAAGTAAAAAGTGAATTACAAAAAAATCATTTCTCTGTTATGATTTTATATTTATTATGGGTAAATGGTACAAATCAAATACATTTAATTCATAAAACGGTCCAGGATTAAATTGGTTACAATAATAATGATTTCTTTCGGAATTTCTGTTCTGCAAAATCTTCTACAGGATCTACCTGGTTGATAGGCACATTGGTGTTTGCTGATGGGCTCAAGTCCCAGCACCTCTTCCCTAATGTGTCGCTCAATTACTTTCTCCAATAGTTTTAGAAGAAACGACATTAGACTGATAGATCTAAACGACTTGGGTTGGGCGTATGAATCTCGCCCAGGTTTCGGTATGAATGCGACTTTTACGTCCCTTCACGCCATGGGTATGTATCCTAGGGCAATACTTGCCTTTAGTAACATACAGAGCGTGGTGGCTATCAGGTCGAGGCCTTGTTGTAGTAGAGCAGGGAAAATTCCATCCATTCCTGGAGATTTGTACGGATGAAAATTCTTCACTGCCCACCTAATTTTGGTAATAGCTCCAGGGTCTCCTTCACGGTCTCTGTATAACCCCCCTCAGTTTTCTTCAAAGAACCGATTCTGCTCTCTGTTCCTCCTCGTAACGCTCTTTGGAGTCTGGCACCTTCTGGAATTTGCTCAATTTCCTCGCAGTGCCTCCTCCATGAGTCACGTTTTGCCTTTCTTATGGCCTTATTGTATTCGGTGAGTGTGATTCGGTATGAATCCCATCCCCCCGTGTATTTTGCTCTATTAAAGGGCTTCTTTCTTTCCTTAAGCTGGTTAAACAATTGTGAAAAATAGTTCATATAATACATTTAAGCAAATTAACTAATTTACCTAACCATAATATTTACTCGAATGAGGGATACGGAACATATCCTTAATTGAAAAATAATAATAAAATTTATTATTATTATATGGTTCTGATGAGACAGATTAAAAGAACGAATGTTAGAAAAGGTACATCATGTGAAATATCGTTGATTATAGTTACCCTCAAGATCAACCAAACAGAATTAAACCTTTCGCACCAACGCAAATGGTTTAAACAAATTATTTGACTTCTTGGGGAAGGGCTCGGACCATAGACCAACATTTGAAAATTGGAATAATGTGAAACATTCCATCATAACACAGAATAAGTTATTTCAAACATTAAGCTGGGAGAAAAAACATGCAATCGTGCAAACAGTTCAAGATGAGTTGTAGAAGATCTTATAAAGTAGAAAAGGAAGTACAACTAAGTCACATCCTACAACATAATTCACACATGTTCTTATAGTAAGGAAAACACTACAGTAAGGGAAAGAGAAGGTTAATTACACAACTACCACAAAAATTGAGCTCATTTCATTTTATAAATAAGGGAAGAAATCTTCGGCTACATCAAATCATCAAAACCTTTCTAAAGTAAGCTATGTTTCGTGGAACTACTCTACAACAACAAAATGTCGTTAACATCCTTTTCGATCAATTGGAAGCTACTGTTTCACTTTATTATAGTCAACAGCTTCATTAAGATACCTTGTACTTGTCACAACTTCTATTTTAGCTAATATTCTTGTCTGGCAAATACGCATTTTGTAAGCCTCTCTCTGCGAAAATTCGAGCGAATGAGGTACTAAGATGGTACTTATTTTGCATATGAGGTCCAGCTACCAGCATCGAATATTGATAAATTAATAAGGTTCTAAATTTAATAATACGAGGTCAGTTTTTATGATGTTGTGTTATAATAACAACAAGTAATTCCAGTTTGGTTTAATATTGCAAAAATGTAAGTGTTATTTTCTGAAGGCATGCAATTGTTAATTCCTACATTTTTGCAATGTTAAATCAAAATTGAGTTGGAAATTAATAAACATAATCATGTGTATGAAATAAATTTAGTGAATTAGCAAGTTGACATTGGTTCACATTCTTGATTTTAACAAAATATGTCGTATTAATGACTGTTATGTGTGTAGTATTCTTTTAATAGTATTTTCACTAGACCATGAAGGAAATCCTTTAACATATATGCATATCATGTATAGCACTGCACTGATATTTCAACAATTTATCGCTGAGCGAACCTCATGGTCATGTTATAGAAAATAGCTCGATTGGATGTTATTCTTTTTTAAATTTAAATTTAAAGGTTACAAATTAGCGTAAATAATAACCACATATTTTTTTATTGTTTCTACAAATAAAAAGGTTACAAAGGATGTGAAGAAAACTGCAAAATCCCATTTTCCCTATGGCTCGTGAACGAAGAAATTTTTTTAAAATTTAACGTGAATCTCAATATACTGAACATTTGGTATCATCTCATCTCTTACTATTTACAAAATCTCTATGTTACAAAAGATCATTTGGACACACTGTATATAAATGTAATGATTTATTAAAGAAATGTGAAACTATAAATAAAGTATGTGTCAGGTATATTTGAGCAATTGATGTTGGAAAAAGATAAAAAACTTTAAGGTGCTTCTGCAAGTATCTAAAGATGTAAATAGGGAATAGGGAAATTGAGAATAGCTAAACATCTATTTAGTTGCATTAATTGTTTCTATCTAATATGGCAACTTTTGTTTAAACAAACATTTACTCTATTTAGGAATATTTGGTAGAAGAGAAGTACCAGTATTTTTTTGTTTTTATTAGGAAGACTAATCCATTGTCAATTTACATAAAAATTAACGTTTCACTGAATCGATGTCAGCTTCATTCAGTGAAACGTTAATTTTTATGTAAACTGACAATGGATTAGTCTTCCTAATAAAAACAAAAAAATACTGGTACTTCTCTTCTACCAAATATTCCTACATACTTACACCAGTACAACAACTAAAAAAATTTGTTAATTTACTCTATTATTTTGGGTTTTCAAAGAAAGTCGAAGTGTTTCATATAAAAGCCAAAATTTTACACAAACAACTCCGAAAAAGATCCTAGATCTACTTTTTGTGTGTCAATACCGTGGAAAAATAAATTAAAGTTTGCGGAATACATTTTTGTAAAATTTATGAATGGTTGAATTTGATCACAAAGTAAGGAAGACCGTGGCAATAATACCTATATTAACCTATAACAGTTACCTGACGCAATGTTTCTCAACCATGGTAAGGATCAAATTTGTTTAACACGCCATTGTTGGCTAAAAAGGCGTACTACGAACACAAATTAAATATCGGTATACCTGTATAGGGACCGCATGCCTTTTTTTTTTGCTCATGTCGATAAGAAATATGGGAAAGCTTAATTGCATAGACAAGTACACCGGTTTGGTGAACTCAGTTCTTCTGACAAGACTTGATCCTCTAAAAAGCCCGAAGTTATTTGCACATTTATTTAACGTAATAATAAAAAATAATAATAATAATACTTAATTTTAACCAATTAACCAAGACCACCGCCCGATAATGAGGCAATGGCCTTTGAAGGTATTCCAACTGTTGGTGGTCTTCTTTTAACATTGGCTGCTGGAGGAAGATGCGTACCCTCCGGTTGAAAACCACCTTTATCCGCTTTATAACCGACAACGTACTCGTTTCCATCCGTTCCATTATAACTATAATAACCTTCAACTACTGCTTCCTCATTTTCGGTTCCTGGATTCTGTATATACCTTCTCTCACCTCGTTTCTGCCCGTCACTTGTTTCTACGCTGTAAATTAAGTGTCGTAATTAATTATAATAAATATTTTTGTTAATAGTTTTATGAACAGGTTCACTGATAACTAAAGATTTCCTAGTGACTTGGCATAATAACATTTATTGGTACAATGACCTTTACGATTTTCTTTCTGATGAAAACTATTCAAATAAGTTTACAACATTATAAAATTATTAGATTTTATGCAAATTTTAATAATACTATTTTAGTATTGAATTAATTATTAGCGCAACATTAAAAAAAAGTAGTCTTCTCCTTTGTTATTAGACATGCCGTCTAATCTTGTGATCTAACATTATAATTTTCAGTCAACCAGTTTTGTGTTGAATATTGTAAAAGAAATATTCAAACTTTTCTGGATTACTCGATGCCCAACAACATAGGTATGGTTTGTCTCAATTTATATCATCTTGAAACTTATCTCGTAAAAGGATTTATTTTCAAATCTGCATTGTTAGTAGATAAATACGTTGTAAATGCCTACCAACCCACGCAGGGTTGGGTTAGGTATGCGTCACCCAGTGCTATAACAATTCAAATTAATAATTACTAATTCGTATCAGTCGTTAAGAATCCTTGTTGTTGTAAGTATAATACAAGTAATTTGTATATCGTATAATTTAGTTTAAAACTCGTAATTTATTTAAAACAAAACGGGTGCCTTGAAAAGAAATTGCTATATTAATATTTTTACCTTAGTCCGCCTCTGATGCCCTCTCATAAAATATCGAGAGGTCTCCTTTGTTATGTCAATGAGGTATGCATTTACAACGTGTTTATCTACTAACAATGCAGATTTGAAAATAAATCCTTTTACGAGATATGTTTCAAGACGATATAAATTGAGACAAGCTATACGTTTGGTACACATTGTACATAAAAGCAATTCTACTATGTACTAACAAAATAGTAAAATGTTAGACCTAAATTATAACTATTATTATTCAATATTATTTAATTAGCCTTTACGAAGATTACAATTTATATGCAAGAATACTTTTATTGTGTAAATGGTTTCCAGTGCACAAATTTTGCAGCAATAATAAAATATTTCAATCAATAAACAATTTATGTCTGCATTGTTCTAAACAGCAGGAAATAATTCAATCAGGTATTAATTATTTTGAAACTGTGGAATTTAATTGCGTTGGTCACTTTCACGTAAATTAGGAAAATGGTGTAAGACTATTAATTACAAAAAATTAATTAACGCACAATTGCAATATGAAGAAACATCGGATGGTGTTAGTAAAATGATTGCTCTATATTAACAACTTTTGGCTTCGTATGATCCATGCAATGTAATAATTAATTACGAAGGTTAACTTAGAAAAATTGCCATCTCATCTTCCGCTTAATAAATCCTTCGATATATTGTCATTACAAATTGGTAAATAACTAATTTGGCGGAAATGAAATTTTCCTCCCCACAGCACGCAGTTAATTGTTTTAAATTAGTTTTTTTTACGAAAAATTAATTCACAGTGTCACTTTCTACTAATTTTTACTAAGATTTATTTTAAAAAATACTTTCACATACAAGAACCAAAAATGTCCATAACATTCGTTGAAACTAAAAAATAATGGATTTACCTATACGCTGCAATAATGTACAAATTTAATTTATATGTAAGATCTGTTAGAAGAAGATACAGTAGTACAATTGCACAACATTTATAACCCCGAGGGTTTTATTTTTCACTACTTATTCCAAAATACCTTGACATCTTTGTGCTAGATAAAAATATTTGCCTATACATTAAAATTCACTTTCTTTTAATCGAAACTTAAAATCTTCCTGTATCTTTTTTATAATAACTGAATAATATTACTTACTTGTAGGAATATTCGCCAGCTCCGTTGTTCATATTTACAAAACTGCTGATAAAAGTTCTGACCGCTTCTAAGGGCGCAATAAACGATTGCGGTTTGCATTGGATTAAGCCCAGAATTGCGAGAAAAATAACTAACTGAAATAATACATTCTTTAGAAACACGTAAAACCACAAAATTTCAACTTATGTAATATACGCATAATAATAACATTAAATGTTGCTCAATAGATATAATTAAGTAGGTATACGACACCTGCCAATTAAACAAAAGTTCTTACCGCTCTCATGGTGAACGGCACCAATTTGACTGAAGATTCTGTGTCGTTTTCAGATGCTTATATATCACACACCATCACTATCCAAGTCAAATATACGTAATGATATGCATCACAGGAATAAGCAGCATTCCTTGTACTTTTGTCAAATATAATGAAATTTGTCCTAAGTACAAAGAAGAAAATGTCCTCAACTCTGGTTATAGTGATTACTATTATTAAAAAATGTATTAAATTATATGTTAGAATCAAATTCTTGCATTTTTATTAATTAAATCGTTCAATGTGAATTCATTTGACTGCTTTTTAAAAATAAAAGCGTTTTTAAATAAATGTTTACGTTTAAAATTTAAAAGTAGGTATAGGATAATAAATATAATTTTTACCTTGAGGACATCTAATTATTATTAGTAAGATACAGAAGTTACCTTCACTGATTAATATTAAGTAATGAGCAGTAAAATATTAACCTGTCTCTTTTTACCTTTCATTATATTAATGTATTTCGTAATAAATTGTAATATGCATTTATTAATGTCACCTGTCGTGTGGTTTCTGATGTGTTACAGGAGTAGGACGTTTGAAGCAGGTGCTGTGTAAAGATTTGGTCACAGGAAGTTTCAAGTTTTCCTCTTTAGATTTTTTCAGTTTTAGACAGGATCACTTTTTAGTCATTCCACCAAACAGTGATTTCACTTCTCTTGAAAAGAAATTAAAGCTCTTTAGAAAGTCCAAGTCCTTCCTAGAAATGCTTGAATAACCAAATCAAAATCCCTGCATTTAGAAAGATTGTAGATAAATTGACCAAAAATCATTTGATTTTGAGTGGTATTTGAACGATAATTAACCTCATAGTGTTGTAGACCAATAGTCCGGTCAATTTAGCCGAAAAAATGGGGGTACCCTTACATAAATTCCCAACAAGCTGAAAATTTGCATGAACGTTAGAGACACCATTATAATGAAATTGTGAAAAGTCCCCATCAATCCCATGTGTGCAAAAATTTTTATTCAAGGTCAAAGTTCGCAAAAATGGGTTTTTTGAATTTTTCAGCAAGACGGTTAGTTTTATGATAAAAATATCTCAGACAAAAATTGTAGACCATGCAATTATCTACAAAAATTGACCTTGCACTTTTTTTCATAACATTAACCATTTCTAAAATTTACTTTAGTTGTATTCTCCATAATAAGCATGACTACGCTGTACTATGTACATCATTGGACACATAATATAAGTAAAATTATTAGTCAGCATGACTAATACATTAATAATAAATGATAATTTTGATAATATGAACTGAAAAGAAACCGAGTCCCTCATTTTATGTGAAAACAAAATCAAGTATCAAAAGGCGCGAATTCTTATAGAATTCTAATTTGAACCAACTTCAAATCTGTAACTAATTATGGCATGGCATATACTATATACAATATATATGTATATAACTACCCCCCCCCCCACCTCAGACATGAGCACCCCGCATTCTGCACAAATGAGTCATTGTTTTTCTTTTCACCCTTAAGGAAGATGGAAGCGGAGAAGGTGGACAATTTGTAAATCACGAAAAAATGTTGGAGGACAAAAAGTAAAAAAGATCTTTTTTCTGCAGACGTGCAATTTTTCCCCCTTTCCACCCCCAAAAAAGGGGCTGCAGTTGGGAGTGAAATTTGCAATTTGCGAATAGTTTTTATGGATAATCCAAAAGTGTAATAAAAAATAGGTGTTCCCATTTAAGTTTTCAAAACTCACCCCCGCTCCACCGCACAGGGGGTGAGGGTGATGTTTACGTATCATGACTCAATAGGCTTCAAAAAATAAAGGAAACGTGTTTTTTTTCTTTTTGAACTTGGATGTGACGTTCTCGAGATATTAAAGGGTGTATATTTTGACTTTAATGGCGTCCCGACGGCGAAAAAATTAACCAGAGATTTGGAATCAGAAAAGAATTTCCTATAAGTTGACACCACTTCCAGCTTTCTAAACCCTGTAAGATCGACCAACGCACAGGCACACATCAGCAATGCTCCGGAGGGGTAAAACCACAGTGTTTAAATTGTTTGAAAAACTAAATTTTATTACATGTGCTTTCGAAAGATATTAACTCTACTCCAGAAACTCTAATCAGTAATCATCAACGGAATTCGCTTTCTTCTTTCTGTATATGGAGCTTCAGAAAGAAATCCTTGGGTAGAAAAGTTACGTTACCATCTTTTACAAAACATACACGTAATAAAAAACGTGTGCAATTAGCTTGCCTTCCTCCAACCGCGGCTTCTACTCACCAACAGGTTCAAGTGTGGCTTATTAATCAACTGGACCCAGAAGAATGGGGTTGGAAGCTAATTAATAATGTATTGAAACCAATCCACACTCACTTCCACCTGCACCAGAAACCTCCTTAATACTATTTTTTGCAACTGCAAAAAGGGGTGTAATTCGAAATGCGGCTGCAGAAAGTAGGCTTATCTTGTTCACCAGCACGCACCACTTGTCAAGGCGAGTCGTGTTGAAGTATTAAACTTCCAATAGAAGAAGATCCTACATCAACGATGAAATAACTGATGTATCGCTGTTAGAACAATTTACGTCAACTCGAGAAGATGAGGAAGAAGAAGAAACAGATGATGACAATGATGATGAATAAGACGACCTGACATTCCATTAAATTTTACTGAGATAGACCGTGGAGTAGGGCTACCGGAGAAACCACGTTAAAAAAAACTAAAGTAAATTTTAGAATCGCTTTTTCTCTGAAAAATGGTTAATGTTATGAAAAAAAGTATAAGAGCATTTTTTATAGAGAATTGCATGTTCTACAATTTTTGTCTGAAATATTTTTATCATAAAACTAACCGTTTCTCTGAAAAATCTAAAAAACCCATTTTTGCGAACTTTGACCTTGAATAAAATTTTTTGCACACATGGGATCGATGGGGACTTTTCACAATTTCATTATAATGGTGTCTCTAATGTTCATGCAAATTTTCAGCTTGTTGGGAATTTATGCAAGGGTGAATGTCTAAATTGACTGGGCTAAATCAGACATTAAGAACAGTGTCACATGCACCAATCACAAGTTTTTTTAACTGAAAAGAATGTATGCTACTTTTCTTGCCGCTACCTCATTGTTTTAGTAACCTGTATTTAAAAAAATCAAATGTCATTTTGACAAAAGTAAAAAATTTGACGTATTTAACGCTTCATTCAGTTAATTCTCCAACCGAAGATCATTCGTTCTCAACTCTTGTCAGGCAAGACTTTTTTGTATGAGCATTGATTGCTAAAAGGTAATTAAACTCGATCAAATTCTTGGGAAAAGAACCCTCGCGCTTCGCGCTCGGGTCTTTTCGTCAATTTGATCTCGTTTAATTGCCAAGCAACCAGTGCTCATACAAAAAAATCTTTCCGACAATAGTTGAGCACTTATGATCTTACTGTTGAAAAACAACCTGTTGCAACTAGTCCCATGCAGCATATTATGCCCCTATTAACTTTATAGGATTGAAAAAAAAGTTTCTCATTTTATTGTACTTTTCACACCGAGAATTCAGTATCGCTCCTTACGCAGCGCGCCCTTGCCTTATGACTGGGCCGGTCAGGAATCGGGTGTCGCGTGTGGCCTCAACTAAACTGCGCCGCTCGGATCTAACTTTATTTTAACGTTATTTATGAACAATAATCTTAGTTAATAAACAATGTATTTTATATTTATTAAATACAATTTACACAAAAATCAAAGGTATTTTTTTTAGTCTTTATTTATTAATATTGCTTGCAAATTCTAAATAACATCTGCGGGGTGTCCGTGTGCAATAATAATTACTTCCCATTTTTCTTCATATCATTACGATGCAATTACATATTCAGGGACGATTGCAGAGAACGGGGTAATTAACGAAGAAACTGGGGGGGGGGGGGGGGTGAAATTTCTTCATTTTTGGTCAGTACATTAGTCATTTATATATGTTTAACATGTGTAAAAATCAAATTGGTAGAATCAGTTGTTTAACTTTTATTTTAATTAACAGCAATAAAAACGCTGTATTTAGTATTTTCCTGGCTGACGGTCACTTTTAACTTATTATAAAATTGTTATTGTTTCATAAATTGTTACCAAATTTACAAATGTTGTAGCACACATACTCCTGAAAAGTCGACAGCCAATAAATATTGATTATTCATATAATTAACTGGTTTTATAAGCCGTAACTGAAAATTTGATTATTTTGCAATATACGGTAACTGAAGAAAAAATTCTTGTTTTAAATGCTAAATTTGTATTACTCAAATCGAGCTGCACTATTGCTTTATTGAAAACAAAATTTGTTTTCTTGTAATTCAAAGTAAATGTTTAATTATCGCGAAAGAAAGACGCACATATTCCCGCGAGAGGTAATCTACCACATCGTAAATCGTGAGCGGCAAACCACAACAATGTGATTATTCTTTAGCATTGTACAAAAACATGCGCTTCATAGCAATAGTGTACGGCACCATCTTACACCCCGTACCGCACCTCGCTCCGCGAACGCATGCATCCATCCTTTTTTCGAAATTTCTTTTAAATAATACATGTATACATGGCATTATTTTTGTGAATCGTGTTAGACCACAATATCATTGCTTTATCCTTGTTATGTTACTGTCAATATTATTAATATCGAACGTTCAGATACTCAGTTACACAAGATGTCGTTTTTTTATTATAGCTTTAAGCCTAATAAACCAATTGGCCTTAAAAACATCTCACACCGACAAAAAAGTATACACTTGTCAAATA
The DNA here is from genome assembly GCA_036250285.1 of Pyrocoelia pectoralis. Lineage (NCBI taxonomy): Eukaryota > Metazoa > Arthropoda > Insecta > Coleoptera > Lampyridae > Pyrocoelia > Pyrocoelia pectoralis. The sequence continues at coordinate 37,520,952 of CM070076.1, read as the reverse complement.
TATAAGTATCTACCACTCAGTTTCAATAATATAGCCGTAATTAATTTTTAAAGTCGAGCGCGTGTGCGATTTGACTCATAATTAGCGCTTTTTCGCACATAAATTAATACAGAAAATTAACGATGTGTTGCAAAAATCTAAAACTGTACACCTTTATGTAGGAATAAATGATTTTTTAAATGCACTTTATTTCATTAAATTATGATTGCTAATTACTGAGATACAAGCTTCTAAAGTCAGAGGCCTTGCATTTTTACTACGATAATATTATTATGTGCGAATAAGTGCACATATAGCAAAAGCACAAGTAACTGTAACTATGGTACCTACTGCCTATATCAACAATTAAACCTTATCTCAATTAATTCTTACTACTATTAGACATTTGGTATAATAAACATTTCGCAGATGAAATTTGATACCTGCATTGATTATGCGGGACATTCTGTAAAGAGGACTAAATACGAAAATAGCTATACCCTTTATATCCATGGCTATACCTAAACAAAAACAAGATTCAATTGAAGATATTTTGTAGATGTATAATTGACTAATTGTAATTACGCAACTTTGGAATTGATCAGTGAGTTAATCATTTCCTTTTTTCTCTTTTTTGCTCCAAGACCTGAGGTTCCAGAAAAAAGGGAAATTTCCCTCCAGATGACAACACTGGTTTAGGCTGTTCTTTTCCACACTTCTCAACTTGTTAATTATATTAATATCTATGGCCTGGGGGAGGGGGGCTATAGCCCCTTTATCCCCCCCGTGGGTGCGCCACTGGTTCAAATTATGAAGTATACTTTGATTGCATTCTTGCAGTAATGGTGGGTTAACCTTATTACAAAGTGGGCTGTATTTTTCATTTGTGTTGGAAATATGTAGTAACATTTTCATATTCTTTCTCTACGAAAAACATTCAGTTAATATCACGTGAATCACGTCTTGAATATTACATTAAACACAATATTTTACTCTTATACCGACACTTTCTTGATTGTTTACGTCTTGCGATAATGTTAGATGTCTTGATATGTCTGGATCTGGATGGAGTGACTCCTGAGAGTAGATCAATAGTTATTTTATTGGCATCAATATCTTAAAGAGGAAGTATTATTTTTTCTAGAAGAAGAAATTTGGGGCTATTGACTAAGTCTTTCCATTGATGCTAACATTTGTATACAACAAGACAAGGTACAGGGTAATTCGCTATAAATTACCCATCCCATGTATGGTTCTATCTGAATTTTCTTAATCATCATACACAAGTAAAATGTTAGTTCAGTGTTTTTTCTATATGTAAGTAACCGAATGTACAGGGTTATTCACTATAAATTACCCACCCCTTATTATCGTTACTATTGTTCGTAGGAAAAAAGTTATACCTATATGAAAGTTGAAAGTTGTATGGTTCTAACTGAATTTTCTTAAAATGCTATCAATAGTTCAGTTACTCGCCGTTTACAGGGCAAAACAAAAATATGATGTTTTTTTTTAATGTAACACCCTGTATATTATTACATTTTTTATATCAGAAAAAAAGATCTTTTCAAAAATGTAATAATATACAGGGTGTTACATTAAAAAAGTACATCATATTTTTGTTTTGCACTGTAAACGGCGAGTAACTGAACTATTGATAGCATTTTAAGAGAATTCAGTTAGAACCATACAACTTTTAACTTTCATATAGGTATAACTTTTTTCCTACGAGCAATAGCAACGATAATAAGGGGTGGGTAATTTATAGTGAATAACCCTGTACATTCGGTTACTTACATATAGAAACAAGTATCAAAAGGCGCAAATTCTTATAGAATTTTAATTTCAACCAACTTCAAATCTGTAACTAATTATGGCATATACTATATACAATATATATGTATATAACTACCCCCTCCCCACCTCAGACATAACCACGCCGGATTCTGCACAAATGAGTCATTGTTTTTCTTTCCACCCTTAAGGGGGATGGGAGTGGAGAGGGTGACGGACAATTTGTAAATCACGAAAAAATGTTAGAGGAAAAAAAAGTAAAAAAGATCGTTTTTCTGCGGACGTGCAATTTTCCCCCTTTCCACCCCCAAAAAAAGGGTTGCAGTTGGGGGTGAAATTTGCAATTTGAGTATCGTTTTTTATGGAGAATTTAAAAGTAATAAAAAATAGGTGTTCCCATTTAAGTTTTGAAAACTCACCCCCGCTCCACCCCACAGGAGGGGTGAGGGTGATGTTTACGTATCATGACTCAATAGGTTTCAACAAATAAAGGAAACGTATTTTTTCCTTTTTGTAATTGGACGTGTCGTATATTTATATGTATATTTTGACTTTAATGGCGTCCCGACGGCGAACGGGTGATCCGATCAAAAAATTTACCAGTGATTTGGAATCAGTGAAGAATTTCCTATAAGATGACACCACTTCCAGCTTTCTAAACCCTGTAACATCGACCAACGCACAGACACACAGACATCCGGACGAATTTAGTAACCAACTTTTTGAAGTTGGTTGAAAACACTGAACTAACATTTTACTTGTGTATGATGGACTGTAAATTGACCTTCATAAGCACCGTTGTCTGGATTTGGGATATCGATAGGAGGGTGGACATAGTGCACGTAGACCTCACATTCACGCCCTTTGTGCTACCTCCCTGATTGGAGTCGTTCAACCCCTCAACGTCACTCAACCCATCCCACACGTGAGATGAACACGAGGATGCTGGGAGGTGAACCGACTCTAATCATAGCCATATACGGCTCGAACATGGATCGTCTCAGTTGGACAAATGCGGGACAGTCATAAAGTAGGTGGTGTGCCGTCTCGTCATCTACGTAACACCCTCTACAAAACGGTGATTCAACCAATCCCATACGGTGCATGTGCTTGTATAGTTTACAGTACCCACAAGTAGTCGCCGGTTCTTCCTTGATAGCCCTGAGAAAAAATGCGCCCGGCTGCGACATAATCCGCTGAAGGCCTCTCTCTCTCTAGACGATTGCTTCATAACAAAACGTAGGTCTAACCACAGCAGTGTACAGCCACCGGACAGCCTTCCAATTTGCTTTTTCCGCTTTGACCTACTCCGCTGCTCCGAAGAAACAAGTTCCCATGGCCTCCGTATGACTACTGGTTTACAATAACTTAAGCATTAAACTAGAATTTTATGCAGTCATTTTTTCTAGACTTCATTAAGCCACTACAAAGAATGCGTATTAACCCTCAATTTATCCACATCCACATCAATGGATAGAAATACATGAGCCCTTTTAACTTCTTAGTCATTTGAATCGTTGTGGTTTAAGGAGTAAGGAGTAAATATGGCAATTGAAACTCGAAGAAGTACTATTGACGTAGTATGCAATAATCTTGAAAATTGACTAGTTGATCTAGAATCTCGTCGAGATGGGATCAGAAGACAATGGTGTTGCCTATAATATACAATTTCTGGCAAATTGGGTTAATTCACATAATTTTTTTATACGCTTAATAAATGCAAATATGTCAGATGTCTTCGATATTGCAAAAATAAGCGGCGTTAGAATAATTTAAACAGCTTTTTTTCAAATTTTAAATCGCGAAGCGTCGAAACTGCACGACAACTCAGCGACAGGTGTCGACTACGGCATGACGTCATATACTGGTGTTTCAGCTAAACTGGTATTTACGAATGATTGTTTGGCGATCATGGAGCCGTCGAAAAGGTGTTACAAGTGGTGTTTTGTGCCTATGTGCACTAATACGACTTTTACAACACCTGAAAAGACATTTTTGACAATGCCTCGAGACGTAAAAATTCGAAAAATGTGGTTCAAAGCAGCTAGAAGAGATTATTCTAAAATAACTTCTTCGGATTTCTACTGCTGCGAGGATCAGTTTGATGTAAGATGTAGTTACTTACTAAGCAAACCTAAATGTTTAAGTAATTGACAAAAATAAATATACATGAGACGTGGTAAACGAGTAAAGTAATGCAATATGCAAAATATCTGCGTAGTAAGAGTCTGTTAAGCAAACGAATTTCACATTGTTAGGTTTTATTCAAGCTTTTGCTCCACGAATTTCTGCAGTATTAAATCGATCATCCTTCTTTAAGAACTCGGCCAACATAAAAACATCTACTCGAGGAAGATTATCCGACATAGCTTTCAAATAACCTGCATCCACCATCGTAAGAATCAGTTTCAAAAACGCAACGATAGCCGACTGACAGTGGGCGTTTCCCAGTACGTGACGTCACTATCTGTTTAAAACTGATTTAGCGCGAACGCTCATGTTTGAACACTTCAATTCTTTTTTTCTCGAAAATGGTACGTTTTATTTAACTTTTTTGAACTGCAATAGTTTACAAACACGATTCAAAAGCAGAATCTTATGTTTATTTTGAAATTTATTTTTATGAACTAACCCAATTTAAATTCCGTTAAAGAGAAAAAAAAAGCAATTGATCGATTGAAGTGACGAGAGAATTTCGCCCCAAAAAACCAACGCCAAAAAAACCGCAATAATAATTTATTAACAACTAGTAGTTGACTGATCTTGACAGGTTTGCTGGTGTGTGACGTATTGTCTTTTCCAGATACCTTGCACGACTTACTAAAGATCTTCTAAACACGCTGGTAGTTGAAAGTTTCATTGATAAGCGTTTATGAAGTATGAAAGGAAGATGTTACTGCCATTCAATACAATTTTTTGAGATATTAAGGGATCGACATATATTTTTAACTTTAAATGTATCATCCAATGGTTTTTTACATCGAATTTACGTAAAATAGTTTTTTTTTGTATTATATTATTATTCGCAAACTGAGAAAGTTACTACTTCAAACTAATTAAGTCCCAATGACCAAAAAAAAATCATATGCATATTCAATCTATCGCTTTTCGGTAAATTATTACTTTGGCCAATTGATTTTATGTCACTAAAGCACGTGGCAATAAAGTTGGTTACAATTTCCGGTGTAGGTCAGTTTTACTAGATTTACTTAATCGACCATAGTTTCACTAAGAATTAATTAAGCATTAATTTATGGATTTCCGGTTTTCCAACAATCGCTTACTATATTTTTAGGATTTACAACATTAATAAAGACTTATATTAAGTTCATTATTTAGTATTACGTCCCTGTTCTACGCTTTTATCTTTGTCAAAACTTTTAATTGGTTTGCATACAAGACCAAATTTATCATAGCAATAATTTTGATCGTAGTTGTAAGGTCATCTTTGTGTACTTCAATTTTGCTCCAGGGACTGATCAAATATGTGCGAATGAAGACTGAGAGTTAAAGATGGCAACCATGGGCGCCGCTACTAAAGGGCAAGGGAAGGCCCGGGCCCCCCCCTGCAATTTCATAAAACGCGTAAATCCATTTTAGAAAATGTTAAAAATTAAAATATAACCACTTTTGGAATATAATGATCTATCCCATCGGTGACTCTGCGTAGCCTATTGAGTTACTAATTTAAAAATAGGTAAAAATTTTCAAGCATTCTAATTTCTACTTGAAAAAATGTAAGGCCCCCCCCTAACAAATTTTCTTCCGGCGCCCCTGATGGCAACTGCTGCAGTAAGACTCAAAGGGGTGTACCTTATGGGAAATTATATGCAACGATATATCTGTACAAACGATGGCATAAGCGAGAATTGAATTTGATGTTCACTGATTGTAAATATGTATAAAGAGCTTTGTGTTGACTAACTGACTTACTGAACCGTCGGTCAACACCTCTATTTCTAAGATGGTGGAACTCGGATCGTGTCTACATAACTACAATTCTGGTAATTGCTATTCTACTGTTTTCAGTAGAATGAAACGTGCAGCAAAATTAAGGCATTATAATTGCAATTAAAACAGCATCTGCTCAAAAATAGGTAATTACGATGTCACTGGAAGCAGATGAAGTATCAAAGTCTTATGTCATACTTATGTGTACCCTAAAGTCATAGTAGCAATTACTTATTAGTAATAAAACTTGGGCTCTTACTTAGAAAATTACGAATGCCTATTTCATTGCAAGGAATCCATAAAGTTAGAGATTCCCAAAATGGTGAGGGAAAAATCTTGGAAAACATACGAGCTAGGTTTCGAGCATTTTATAAGATTTCTTCCATTTTGAGAATTTTCACTGAGAGCCAACTTAATCCACCCATACCTCAAACTTTAAGGAGAACTGAGTAGAATTACGAGCTTTTATTAAAAGCTCATGACGCACGTACTTACGGTTTGTTTATCATAATTGTTATACATGTTATTTAAAATAAGAACAAATTAATATTTATAACACAAAAATTAGTAGTGTTTATTTAAGACAAGGACTAATTAATATTTATGAAACAAACATTCATTTTGTTTATAAATAAAAAACTTACAGATGCATTAGAAATACCGATTAATCTAAAACTTTGAACTTATTTTTGAAATATCTAACCTATCTTGTAAAAAAAAATGTATTTTCGCGAAAACTGATTTCTGATTTACAATAATTATTACGTTGTTTGTTTATATTTTTAAAAAAAATCGATTTTTGTTTTATCAATCAATAGACATTTGAAATTTAACAAACGTAGTCGGAAGTCTATAACAAGACCTGTTCCTTAATAAATAAAGAACAGCTTTGAAGCAACAATATGAAACGCAAACGATAATAGGTGGTGCAATAAAAACAAAACTTAAACGGTAGCAATACCAAATTTCCACAAAAGGTTAATTTTATACAAATCTGATTATTATTAAAATTAGCTTAACTTTCTTTCTTTTATATGATTTTGTAATGTAAATTTCAATTAATTAACCTCAGAAATAACCTTTGGTAAATGTACTATGCATGAGATGGTATGTCTCAGGTGTTACACTGGTGCAACATTTATTTCGTCTACTCTTTCAAAATCAAACATTTTATTTCCTCAAAATTTCCTCATATAGGTCGCTTTATAACAAAGTCAATGCTTTTAGAGTAAAATCCCAATTTGGAAATATGTAGTCAGATCAGCCTTACTCTGGACGAAAGGCCCGATCTACAGTTATCCCATTTTGATTTTTAAGCTCTTCAAATTAAATGCAGCCTCTTGACAAGAAACATGCCATTAAAACCAAGCCTAAAGGCCGAGAATTCTCATGTAAAAATTAAACAGGAAATTGCACAAAATTACAATATCACAGTTCGCACTCTAAACTAGGAAATAACAAACATTTAAAATAAAAGAGGGGAGTAGATGCTCGAACAGTTACAGCGAGGTCACAAAACGTTTTGCACGTATGAAGCCTAAATTAAATTCTTTGAATGTGATTCTTGGACGTTATGACTTAACTATATAGATCCTTACCGCTAAATTTGCGGTCTACCATCGTTACCTATTTAATCAATCGATTATGTGGTGACCAAGCAGAAGGTCAGATTACCACATGGGTAATATAATGAACATTATCAAAAGAAAATCACTACACTAACGAATTCATATTACAAATTAGTAACTTACTTGCATTAATGTAAACCTTTTGCCATTATAAAACCAGTTTCCCAAAATCAGTGGATACGATCGAGTTGATATCCGTGATGTCCTAAAATTTAGATCTATTACATAAACCGAAAGACAAAATACTGCAAAGGCTATAGGTGAAAGCATTTCTATTAGGAAAAAGTGGTGTGTGTAGACTTTCAACCTGTTTAAATTATGCTCGTTATTACCATACAGTTGCCCCTTATCGCTTATTTATTAATAAAACTCGTAACTTACATAAACAATCGAACGGACATTAAAAACGATAGTGAAATTATAATTAAAAATTAAATCTACGAGGAAGGAGTTCGATAAACGGGAGTTATCGTTCGATTTGATTTATTCGGTGAAAGTTTGGAGGGTACAACTAATAAATTTTAATGTAAAATGTCATGCCAACAACACCACAAAATAAGAATGTTACGCTAAAATATTCGCGATACGTTTCATTGTAAGTGTAGCAAGTTCAGAGTCAAGCACTTGCTGAATAACAACGAGTGAGATCTTAATCGTGGTTAACAATTATGAAGCAAAATAATTATGGGATAGCTACCTACAAGCCGTCGAGTTAGGACAATATTACAAACAAAAAAGTTATTGAGCGCGAATTAAGTATCTCTTAGTTGTAGGCATTTCAAGTTCAAAATTTGGCTTAGGTAATCCCTTTGAGCTCGGATCAGCCTAAAACTTTGAAAGAGGCTTTCATAGCCTACACCTTAAACATTGAGACATTGAAAACAAAAAAATAGCCATAATTTCTATACATATGAAAATAAGTATGTCAAGTATTGTTAGAGTCTTTGAAAAAATGCTTTTTTATAAAATTATGGCCAACTATGGCTTCCCTTCATTAGAAAAAACACAAATTTGTGTCATAACTCAAAAATTCGAGCCTAAATAAGGATTTTGATAACTGTATTATTGAGCCCATAATTATCCACAACTTTTTCCTTTGCACATTTTTTCTAAAGTCAATAACAACAGAGCGATACGTACTAAACAAAAAAACTAAAAAATGATTTTTTGAAATATCTATAGTTAGCCATGCATTTTTTTTTTCAAAAAACCAAAAGCTGGTAAAACTGCAATTCTTTCCCCATTTAATCGTCTCTCTATCTCTGCTAGTTTCCAGCATCCCCATGCTAAACATCGGAACTCACCCTGTATTGTATATGTACACTAAGAAAAAATTATAGTCGCCCTGGATATGACAACGATTAATGAAGCGCATACTCCGACATTTCAAAAAGCATGAAGGACGTCTACCGTTGACGTTACGATGGCCATCTACGGGATCAGGGAGGATCGGTGGCGTAGCTACACCGACGCAAGCCCACGCGGTGCGTGGGGGCCCCAGACACAAAAGGGCCCAAAGGACCTTCTGATCCAGATACTTCTATGTTTTTAAATCTAATAGCAACAAATCTAATTAGTAAAAAATAAGAATTCAAAACAACTGAACCAGCCGCAAACCTTTGTTCTAATTTGCATTGTAATTTTGAATTCTATTTTACATTATCATCACTTTCTCAAAAGGAAAATAAAAAGTATTGTCTTTTGATAGCTGCCGTCGCGTCATCCGCTCCTTACAGGAAAAGCCTCAAAGGGCGCGGCAGCTTTTGTCGCTTTGGCTGATGCCACATTATATGCTATTTATTTTGCGATCTTCTGTAGAGGCAAGTGCACAAATTCACATTTTAAAAAAACCAAACACCCTATATAAAACCGTCTATCGCGACATATTCTACGTAAAAAAGTGCTCTAAGGAAGATTTTGCCCAAATCAATTATCTTTAATAATGAGAAAGTTATGGAGCATTAAAGAAATCGACCAAATTCGAGAAACGCCCCCTAGCGGCCAAACGATTAGAAATGGCTGAATTCTGTTTACTCCCGTGATTTTATCATTAACATTGAGCTCTAGACACCTAGATAATTTTTTCTATCTCTTAAAATAAAGGGTGTTTCCATAAGAGTGTCCAATTTGGACCACCTGGTACTTATCTTTGGGTTAATTTTTTTAATACCTAAATCATTTGGACTTATCTTTGGACTATTTTCATAAATACCTGAAAAAATTATTCGCGTAGCAATACGCACCCTTCTTTCATTACTAACACATATCACATATTCGTTCCCATAATGTAAATGGTACTTATCGCTTATCTCGCTCTCGATATTTAAAACTGTGTGAGGAACCATCCAATTTTTCTGGAACAAATAGCTGTTACATACTTCACTATTATCGATTACCATGGTTAATAACGAAGAGTTCGAGAAAAACTTATTTATCATATTTTCGATACATGTTGAAGTTGAAGAGTTTACAGTTCCCTCTAGGAAATAAGAACTAGTTACTAGAGGCACCAAACCGAATAGTATTAAGAGCGTCTTCATTTTAGTGCTTACAGTTTGAATTCTGAAATCAAAATAGTAATAACAAGGTAAGTATAAGTCGCACTTGGAAAAAATTACATAATCGATGAAATGTATTTGTTTGTGTAACAATTATTTTACCATTACCACTGTTTGTTTAATAAAATCTATAAAACTTGGAATTATTTTCAAGAAGCAAGGGCATTTTTTTAATTTTCTACTGTGAAATCAATTCATATACAACGTCCTTTTTATGCTTATTTTGTACAGTGAATTAGGAATCGAATCCTAACAGACAGTTAGTTACGATTAATGACATCAAACAATGAGCACACTATCCTTGTAAAATGCTCAACAGAGCATCAGAATCCTCTGCGAGTTACAGGTAAATATAAAAATAACTTAGGAAAGCGGGGTAATCGGGTAATTTAGTTGACAATTTGATTATTAAAGAATGCTGAATGGATTGCAAAGAGTTTGAGTTGGTATTTCATTAGTTACGAAATATAATTTTACCTTACCTTTTACAAGATAGAGATAGGAACGAATTGTCATCTGGTAACTATAAGTTTTTTGAAACGTGGATAAAGTGCACGTGTTTTGCACGTATATTATGTTTTATTATATGCAAAAAACTAAAACTGAAAAAGCACGTTAAGTTGCACTTTTATTAAGTTTTATTCAATAATAAACTCCCTCGCGCGTTACTCTGCGCCATCGTTATGTTTGCCAATTTTAAATTTTTTTAGATGTATACTTTATTACTGCTGTAACGGGAGTTATTTTACCTTAATTTAACAATAATTAATTTTCAGTTGTAAGGCGAAACTATGTACAATATGTAGGTAAAATGATTTATAAGGAGAATAGGTATGGGGTAGTTTTGCTAATCGAACGTGTGCGGTGTGATAAACTTGTCAGTCAGTATTAATTTAAGGTTTAGTACGAAAAGGTCCGCGCGGTTTGGGACCAAAATTGTAATAAGAAGTGAAAATTGCGGAAATTAAGTGCGAGTTTACTAAGAAAGTACCAATATAGGTGTAGTGATAGAAGGGATCGAGAAACAGTGCATGTAGGTAGGTATTTAAAAACGCGCTCGGGGTTGTTGGGAACTTTATACAATTTAAAAGACAATAAAACCAATTTATAATCGCCTTGTTTTATAAATTATTAAGATTGCCGTGTTAATGTACTTTATCGCGTTGTGAACTGATACTTTTGGGTGACTGATTCTCCACACGTATAACAACGAAGAAAACCGTCGCTGAATGATGCGTTGCTCCAGAACGGTAACTGCACAATTCGTACGTATAAATGTACATTAACCAGATATTATTTTATCAATTATTTTATTCTTTGAGGAAGAAACTATATTTTGTGCATCTATTGTGTATAAATTTTATTTAAATTTAAGTTATATTCATTCATTCATTTATTATTGTACAGATGTATTTATAAATTTTTTACATGGAGTTCGTACCTACGGTTATTTGATGTAGAATCGATTTCAATATCATGTATGACTAGAATCAGCATAAATTTACCCGTTAAAGATTATTTGCATTAATGGGAATTACATTTTGGTTTACGTAATAACAATAACTGTATGTAAGGATTCGTTAAATTTCTTATAGGTATAACTGAAATAAACGAAGCGGCGCAAAAAGTATATATACTCGAGTTTGAAGCTAAATAAAAAAATAACCATTGGGCTGATTCGAATGAGCTTGGTATCAAATTAAAGCCTATTTATTTGTACGTTATTTAGAAGTAAGAACTTTTTTTTTTAATGCACTTTAAGAGCCATTTCTACGGCCGAACGATGCAAAGTGCCCGTTTTCGGGGTTTGCGACACGCTAGCTAAGTTTAGAGTTAGGTACATAAAAATAAAGCTACTCGCTCAAATGGAACGAAATTTTATTATGTTGTAGATTCAACCTTTTTTAATATGATTGTAAAATTGTATTATCAAAATTTGAATTTTATAGACGCTACAGAGTACAGACGATATTGTAGCACATTGCATTCTCGGGAATGGTAGGTCGTAGGAGCATTAGACTTACACGAACGTCTTCGTTGTAATATGAATAATAAAATGAGACTCATTTAGAAACCAAAATTGTGTCACGTTTTTGGAAAACAATTTTTAATTAATTGAAGTTTTTACACCACCGGTTCGGCTACAACGAGCGTGTGGTGTGCCAGTCCATTAGATGTTACGCTTCTCTCTCTAAGCGCCGGTGTATGCATGTATCTCTAATTTTATAATTTTCTTTCCTACTAAATTATTATCACAATTATAAAAATTAGCAACTACCAGACAAGATTGTACTTGAAAACGAATCAGGAAAGTTAACCGAATTTCAGTAATGATTATAACAAAGAAAATTATAAAATTCGACCAAGCCCATGCGATGCATGTGCTTGTTAAGTTTACAGTGCCCAGAAAGTATAGCTAGAAGTAGCCGAAGTTTCTTTCTGGATAGCCCTGTACAAGAATGCGCCAGGCTACGAGCTGGTCCTCTGGAGGCCTCTCTCGCATGACGGTAGTCTGACATGAAGTTCCACCTAGCCTTGTGTTGGGCTTGGATGTTTTGAGTTATTAAGTTGTTTACAGTTGATACTGTAAGTGGAAGAGCCAGCTCTGGACCACAACACGGTTGTTTTGAGGCCAGTCGAGCTAACTTCTTCGGACTTCTGTATTCTGTTTCCAATTTCTCCTACTTTCCTTCCTGCCATTTGGCGCACTTCTTACACAATAAACCACTGATTTTGTCTTGAACATTTTTTTATTGTGTTCCAGAATTAGTCTTTAATTATTACATCGAAGTCTTTCATTTTTCTGCAAATTCCAAAGAAAAGGTTGCTGACGTCAAGCTAGCACCCCCATCCAAAAATTGCGTTTCCTCACTTTATGTTTGCGTTCCAAATTTTTGTATTGTGTTCCAAGGTTACACTGTAATATTCAGGGGACCGCTCCACTCCGAAAAAAAAGATGAAGACTTTTAATATTTCAGTAGGTATCAAAAACTTTAACGATTGAGTTAGATACAAAACTAACATAAAATGCTTGCAGGCACTAATAAAATAAGGAGACGGAATCTCATCAGCTGCGCGAGAACAATTGAATATACTATACATATATTTATAAAAATTACTAATTTTAAAAAAGAAAACCTTCAGGCGATGACCAAATAAACGATAAAATTACAATTGAAAAATAACAAATAAATTATTAATGGTACCCTTGAAAAAATAATTTAAAACCGGCTATAATACATGCTAAGCAAAAAAATAAAACTTTCGTACAAATAATATGAATTTAGACAAAAATAGGCCACTTAGGCAAAAAATGAACTGCTTAAAGAAGAAGATTTACCGATCCAAGAACAAACTGATCGAGAAACACTGGTTGTTGGGACTTCTTTTCCCAAAAATAAACTCCTCTTCAAAATTATCCCACCACTTGTATTTTCACTCTTTAAGACAGTATTGACCTATTACTGCAAGAAATCATAGGTAGCGCAAGTCAAGTCCATTTTGGATTATTGTAATTGCACCGCATTTTCTTTGTTGAAGAGGATACCAATAATTGCTTTGTTCGTGTCATTTCAAATTTTGATTAAAGTTCCTGTTAAATTAATTGTTTTTTTTCCAATGTGGTAAGTCAGTGGAATAATTAGTAGTTAAAAAACATGATTTGAACACGTTATTTAAATAATGGTGAATGTGTAAGAGCTGCAACTTTGCCAGAAGAGGAAGAAGTTATGTGGGCAATTTATTAAGTGTTCAACAGTTAATCGAATGGTTAGAATACGAGTATTTAGGGAGAGTGGAAGTGGCCAGGGCAGAAATAAGGTCGACAGCAAGCGTTAATAAATGTCAGAAATGTTAATTTTCCCTTTAAGGCATCAAGAGATGATTAGAAGGATTTGAATCAGACTAGTAGATGACCTGCGACTGCAACGTTTCTTATCGCAGATCACACAGATTAACTGAGCCAGACCCAGAGAACGTGCTCATTACACTATCGATGATTGGAAGAGATGAAATCACTCTAAGAACTCCAGATGGTCATAAAAGAGTATTGCGGAGGCCTGGAGAAAGGTTTTGTTTATGGATCAAAAATGTTCGGAGGAAGAATTCGTTAGCACTCCATGAATGCAGAATTTTTTCCGGATTACACTATTCAAGACCATTATTATACGGTTTGCGCCATTTATATGTAAGAGAATGCAAGGTCCCACATCAGAAGACCTGTGTATTGTGTAAGGTTACCTAAATGAGATCATTCAAATCTTAGAGTGGTCATCGCTAAGTCCAGATTTGAATCCAACTGAGCACCTTTGCTATGTTCGGAAAAAATCAGTTTGCCGTCATGTACCTGCTCCTTCCTAATCTAAGCCTGCTCCAATGAACGTTCAAGAATTGAAGAATATCATTCCCATAGAATAGGAAAACATTCCACAAACAACCATCAAGAACTTAATGACAAGCTTATCCTTACGAATGCAAGGGGGTGTCATTAGGGTTCATCATTATTTTAATTAGATTGTTACCACCAAATAATGAACCGAAGACAGGACCTGAAACTAATCAATAAATTCTTTAAAGAAGCAACTCTAATTGATGTGCGATTTCAAATAATAATAACTTGTCAACAAGACATAACGAGTAGATTACTAGAGACAATAACAAAACCATGGCAGATGTAAAAGGTCAAGACGACACCAATAACCAGAAAATCTCATCGCGAATGCAAAAGAACTAAATTTTAACTATCGAAGAATTTATCTAACCAACTAATACAATAATCCAATATTGACCGATAATCCTATTAAGCGAAAGGGAAAGTAAGTAAATATCTACCGTAAAAAGAAATTTATGATCTCGACAGAGTACAGTTAGTCTCAGTTATTTTCTCTTGTGTACGGGTGTGGCCGAAGTCCTGCACACGGGGACTAGAGAATGTCGAGTAATAATCATACTACTAATAATAATATCGTTGATTAATTGCAGAGATAGAAGAATTTTTTTGCCTTGCATTCGAGATCTATTCATGCCAATCTCCTTCACCATTGCTGCTTATTACCTACCACAATGCGCAGAATGAGACAGACATCTCAATCAAAGTAAGATCATTCAGAGTACCGAAGTGGTTTGGAAAATGATCTCATTTTAATTGTTGACGTTATCATTGAAATAGTATATTAAAGTATAAGTGGATAAACAGGTCTTTAAAACACGCGCGAGTTTTCAAGCACGACGGCGCAGCCGAGTGCTTGAAATAGAGCAAGTGTTTAAAAGACCATTTATCCACGAAACGCTATTTTTTTTATCGGTTCACTTTGAAATCTGGGTATTAAAATGGAAATAAGAACTAATAAAGTGAAATGGTTGAATTCGTATGTGAAATCAGTATAGCTTTCGTTTTCATGGAAATGAGAAAAATGGAAATTAATTTGCAATCTGTCATTTTATTTGACGTAACAAAGTACTCCTGTCAGATTAATAACCAATAGAATTCACGTTTTTCAAATTGGTGATGCAATCTGTCATTTTATTTGACGTAACAAATTACTCCTGTCAGATCAATAACCAATAGAATTCCCGTTTTTCAAATTTGTTGATGTTGGCATGGCAAGTTTAAAACACGCGCGTTTTAAAAAGTGCGATTTAAACACTCTGGGGCGTGGTTTAAAAGGCTAAAATAGGACACCAATAAAAAAAAGACATTTTTTATCACACATTTTATTTAGAAAGAAATAATAATCAAAAATAACACAATAACAAATTAATGATTCTAAAGGATATTTATATTCATACCTTCGTACTATTATTAGCACTTGCGCTACTAATACTTTGACTACTGGAAGTGGAAGGGGTAGTGCTAGATGGCAACCCTTTATTTACAACAACAGATGGCTGCGAAACGTTGTCAGTTTCTATATTGCCTTTTAGTCTCAAAGCTTCTGTCAAAGCCTTTTCTATCATTTCGGGAATTCCATTTTTCACCATTACATCATGAACTTGCTGGTGCGATAGTTTTGGGAAATTGTTAGTGGTACTCTTGCCTAATAACTCTAAAATTGACTCTGGGATACTATCGCTATCTAAACTACTATCAATTATTCTTCCGTCGTCACCCACAATTGCTATAATTGGCTTTTGGTTTTGCACTTGCTGCTCATAGTTGGCATTATCATGACTATTGCCATTGAAAAAATCTAAAAGTGATTTATCCAAGTTAAAATTGTTGTTTTGATTCTGTACGGGGAACTGTTGTTGTCTATAAACTGCGTCTTGGTTTTGCTGATTTAGTAGTTGCGAAAATGCTTGTTGATAATTGTTATCATAACTGTGAACATGATGATTATTATCAATCTCATTGTCTACGAATTGTCGATGAAATCGTGTTTGCGCTGATTCGCCTATGTTATTGTCCTGCTCGTCGTCTTTATCATTACTTTCGTACGGTGCTACGAATATGTTATCACCTTCTGGATGAAAACCGTGCTTATCTGCTGTATATTTTACTTTAACCATTTTTCCACGAGGATCGGGATAGCTGTAACTTCCCCTTACAATGTAATTTTCCTGGTCGGTTTCCGGATTTTCAAGTACCCCTTCCTCCGAGCGCTGTATACCATCAGTCGATGAGAACCTAACAATACGTTTAAATTGTCTCAAAACGCATACGTATGTAGAAACTTACCCCCAGCGAAAATTTCCATCGCCAAGATTATGAAATATGTAATCTATTATTTGTGCAAGAGCATTTCCAACAACGCTTTCGCCGCCGTGTATTCCATAAATTTGAACTAACACCAACACTAAACACTGCAAAACAAAAGTAAAAATTAAACAAAATTCCCATGTCGTAACGATTTCTTACAGTAATGCGAACCATATCGTTAATCCTCTTCACTAATCCGTAATCAAACTGATATGAATACCTCCATAGTTGGCATTTTTATATGTATCCCCTTAAAATCCCTACTTCCGTATACTTTTATTATTACTAGTACAATCTTCCGAGTTATAAT
Organism: Pyrocoelia pectoralis; assembly: GCA_036250285.1. Taxonomy (NCBI): domain Eukaryota; kingdom Metazoa; phylum Arthropoda; class Insecta; order Coleoptera; family Lampyridae; genus Pyrocoelia; species Pyrocoelia pectoralis. Next base: position 37,504,035 of record CM070076.1, on the reverse strand, counting down.
TATGTGTAATATTGACTATCGCAAATCTCTCTTATTTCCATAATATTCCTGTCAAATAACTTGAATTTCCTTTCGGACGGATGAAAAATGTAAATTTAACCTACTCTTATATTATTAACATAGGAGAAGAGATTAACGGAAATGCAGACATAACTTAAATATTATATAAGTTTGAAATGGATAGTTAATTAATTTATATTATGTCATAAGATCTATTGCTTCTTATTTAATTTTAAAATTTTTAAATCGGTAATAATATGATTGTATGGTTATTCAATGTTAATGTAGGAGGTTTTGGATTACCGGCAAAGTACCTACATTATTATAGAAAAAACTTGAATGTGTTTAATGAGAATCCCTCCCACAAATATGAAAGTAAAAAAATAAAATTTACGACATAGAGGCGCATACCAGTTCAATTAAGAAGTAGGTACACAAAATTTCTATAATTTTTTGCTATCTCGATCTGGTTTAATTTTCTGAGAGAAAATAAGACAGATTTAGAACTATAATGTGCATTAAATCATGTTAAGTGAAGTGCACATATCAATTTCGGGATATTTTATATCTTCTAATGGTGTGACAATTAGTACATATCCAACGGCGTTTATAAATCGTATCATAGGAAGTTTATTAATTTTATGGATATATTTTTTATTACTTTGACAGATAGGTTTCGGGCTATGCATTTAAGCCATAGTAATTGTAATCGCGTATTTAAACAAAAAAAAACAGAAAGTGAAAATTATGGTTAATGCGCCACTAGTGTACCTACTATAAGTACACAAAATGAAATGTACCTATCCTCAAGTGTTGGTACTCACACTTCTGAAAGGAAGCAAGGATGCCATTTATGAAATCGCTGCTCAAAATTTGCAGCTTTGCTTTGCACATCAATCCAGTACTTCATTTCAGAAGATCAAGAGGTATTACGCAACTATCTAATAAATATTAATTGCCTTTTAAGTCGTACGAATTAGGAATGATACTTTTTTTTGGCATATAATTCGAGAACGGTTACCTCATATCCGCACATTTAATTATTTACGCGAATTTAGGATCGTGGAGGTTTTGAAAAAATATGGCTTAACGCAATGAAGATTTACGGTTGTTAAATAGGAATATTTTTTGAATGCTTCTCCTATCATGTACTTTGATTATTAAAGTTTTTGATACGTTGCATTTCCCAAGGTATGACATCGCAATACAAAAGCAAAAGAAAAATTAAGCGCCACTTGTTAGGATAAATAAGGTGCAGTAAATTTAAAAAGTAAAATCGCTCTTAACTAAGTGTGTTTTTGTAGTAGATAAGTTTGTTATCTGTGCGCTATTATCTTTATTTAGTCAGGGATGGTAGCTTCTAAAATCATTCTATTAGCAAAAGGAATTTATTCACAAGTAAATTTAAAATTGGGAACTATTTTGCAGTAGTATAAAGAAAAAAAAGGTGACGTTATTTTTTGTTATTCATTAGGTTAATACATTCAAATTGAACTTGACTTTGCTTTTGATTTAAGTTTCTCTTTTATCTGATAGGGGTTTTTTCACCGACTGTGCTAGACCGTGGTGTATCAAAATAAAATTTTGATACCGTTCATTGCAAAGATAAGATTCGAAAATAGGACGAAGGCGTTACAACTCTTTACTTGAACTATGCTGATCCACATTCTAAAATCGTTAATGTTACGGTTCCACATTTTATGCATAAATAGTAGGTGCTGTCTTTCAACAATGTCGAAAGACGTTCTTCTCCAGGTCGTATAGCGTAGGTTTTACGTAAGCCAAAGTAAATATCTAAAGATGTTCTCACTTGCACACATTTGTATCTCTAAATATCTGTACGTACTACGTAGTACCACCTTGTTTTATCACATATCACTTATATCAATATTTTCGAATTGCGTCCCAAAAACACCTCACCTCACTCCGTAAATATACTTTCCTCTTGTTTCACAAAATGTACGACCCAAAAACAGCACTCCATTCACATCCATACCATACAGTGAGTTTTTTCAATGCAACACAAAATCCAAGAACTGCTGTGGATTTATATTGTTTTTACTCTTTAGTAATATGCTCTCCTACCATTCTTCCGCCTAACTCTTTTTGCAGGGATGAGTCCGTAGCAGGGACTAGAACCGAAACCGAAAAGAACCGGAACCGGCACCAGGGACGTGCCGAGCAATTGGGGGGGGGGGGGGGGGGGGGGGGGGTCGAAAATGCCGACTGACATTTGAAAAATTTGCCGAATTGTGTTACTAAATGGAATATTTTTGAAATTATGTATCTATCTACTGAGATTAATGCTCGCCACGTCGCCACCTTAGTTAAAAGTTTTCTAAGAAATCGGCTCACTCTGCATCCTTCTTTTATTTCCTTATTATAAATATTATTAAACAAAATCTCCGGTGGCGCATCGAGACTGTAACTGAACGCTTTTTGGGCATCGTGATTCACGGCGCCCCGCCCGGTCGGCGCCGGCGATACGATACCTATATTTTCTCTTAGTACTTGAAGTGAAGTCGGATCGACTTTGCAAAGATGCAGTCAGTGGTAGCAAGTTTGAAAAGTAAATGGTACCTACCTGACTTAAGTTATGTATAGTTATGTATATTTACTTAATAATAATTACACTTGTAAATTGTAATTTTATCAAATTTCTTTGACGACTTCTACAGATACAAAATTTGTAAAAATACAATAATTGCCATGTTGCCGACTGACTGGTAAAAATTGCCGAAATTGCCGACTGCGAAAAAACTGGGGGGGGGGGGGCCTCATACTCGTCCCGGCACGTCCCTGACCGGCACCGGAACGGGTTGATTTTATTATAACCGAAATCGAAACTCAAACCTTTATTTATATTTTATTAAAAACCTGAACCGGAATCGTAACCTTTTTATTTTTACAGTGGTACCGGTATTTTTAGGTTCGCAAACACTATCAAAATAATGTGTAGTGATAATTTATCACAGCATAGAAATGGTCCTGCTTTAGCCCCTTTTACAAAGTAATATTATTGTTGGCGTTGGCTCTTTGCTGTTAGATCGTAGGGTGCCTGACCAAGGTCAAGATTAACGTTATTAAAATTTCTTTAACAAATGTTATTTTCATCATGAAATTTTTAGGAATATCGGACATGTATCGTTTATCATAGCCGTTTATGTAGAACTAGATCACAAATTACCTATGAACTTATTATTCGTTCAGTCAACGCTATAATTTATTATAGTAGATATAATACACGCTGCGTATTCATCTAACTTTGACGTTTGACATTGTTTGACATTAGTGAAATAAAAATACTGGTTTGTGATTGGCTCAGCATTCATTTGCGGTAGGTCATGTCCATTTTTTCCCTAGGGAAATAATAAGTTACTTTAGTCCCGCATATGCAAGTGAAAATCGTATCATTATACAGGGTGATTCAATATTCACTCCCCAGCCCTCGGATATGTATTCTACAACTAAAAATAAGATAAAAATAAAGAATAGTAAAATCCCGAAAGCCTAACCGTTTTCCGGTAAAATTGAAATAAAGAACAAAACAATTCAAAATTTTAAATCAAATTGCAATGCATTTACTTGTCGTTATTTTGTTTGTTTATTTGACTTAATATCATTTATAAAGTATTGAAAGCTGGAAAAGCTTTTAAATTAATAATGGAAAGGTATAGTAACAGAGAATACGTCGATATGATAAAAGTTTTAGGCGCTTGTAATGATAAACGCCCGTGCTGCCGAACGTTTATACAGAGAGCCGAAGACAACGGTTAGGCTTTCGGGATTTTACTATTCTTTAATTTTATCTTACTTTTAGTTGTAGAATACATATTCGAGGGCTGGGGAGTGAATACTGAATCAACCTGTATACAAGGTAGAGAAACGTTAGTTTTTATGTTGACAACCGTTACCTTTATAGAATCCGAACATTTAGGAACCCTAACCCGAACATTTTATATATTTTTGTTTAGAACTAGAACTATAACTGAAACCCATATTTTGGAAGTGGTCCGTAGATTCAACTGAAATTCAAATAAGGTAAATTTGTCATACCGACATATTAACACATTTCCAATTTCCAGGATGTTGTATGTTGCGTGGGTTTGTATCATCCGCTGCAATTTGCAATAGCTCCAGACTCCAGATCACAATATATTATTCTTATGTGGCGGCGATATTTAGAACTTTTTTAGACTATAGTGTCGAGGATTATTGCTTTTGTGGTTGAATGTACACATTTTGTAGTAACTCTATTGGCTTCATGTACTGATGAAGTGGCTTTCGGGCCGATTTGAGTCAACAATAGGGGCGTTCACCTTGCAAAGGTCCACCCGCCAGTCTCCTGCTGGCTTCGTTCGAAGCAGATTGAACAACGGTAATCTGGTGCATCAACGCTTGAAATAATTCATACAGCAGTGAAAGCTTATCACCAGCTCAAGCTTTTAGGTGGCACAACATGTTTAAAGAAGGCCGTGAGAGCGTGGAGGACGAGTCCCGCGTAGGTCACTCGTCAACCAAAAGAACCGAAAACAACGAACAACGCGTGTTCGACATTTACTGAACTCGAGCCGACGTTTTTAAGTGTTCGTATATGAAACCTTGGAATGGATAAAATGGTTGTGCACAAAATCCCTCAGTGAGGATCTTGGGATGAGAAAATTTGCGTAAAGCTTGTCCCGAAAGTTTTGACGGACCAGCAAGAGCAAAACCATAAGGCCGTTTCAAAAGATCTTTTGGAACACTTTGAAGAAGACCCTCAGTTTTTTTACAATGTTATTACCGGGGATGAAAGTTGGTTCTTCGAGTACGATCCCGAAACCAAACGGCAGAGCTACGAATTGCACACTCCGCATTCTTCTCTACAAAGTCCAGATTAAAAGCTGATTGTGTTCTTTGACAAAAAGGATGTAGTCCACTCGAAATTCGTGCCCGAAGGACAGACAGTCACTAGTGCCTTCTACGTGGAAGTGTTAAAAAGATTGCAGTGACGGTTCAAACGAGTGCGAACAGAAATCGCCGCCAATTGGAAGCTCCATCATGACAACGCGCCGTCTCATACTCCTTTGTGGTTTCCGAGCACCTGGAAAAACATGGCATCGTAACGATTCCCCAACCTCTTTGGTCTTGCCCCAGCAGCCTTTTCCTCTTCCCCAAAGTGAAAACACCATCAAAAGACGCATGGATGCTGTTAAAGCGGCTTGTACGAATACTCTGAAGGATGTTTCGGTTACTTACTTCCAGGGAGCGTACGAAGCGTGGAAAAATCGCCTGCAGAAGTGTATTGATGCTGAAGGAGCATAGTTTGATGACTACTAGAGTTTTGTAGCGATATCTCTAATAATTTTTTTTTTAAGAATTTATTCTCATTACTTAAAATTCACGTGGATTTTGTGAGTTTGTTGGGGAGTATAATATCCGGTCTATTACAAAACAGTTCGGTTCGTGTGATTTTCTCTATTCCAGTACAGTTTTAATATCCTAATATCCTTCATGACAAGTACTGGTAAAAAGTATACTGTGCTTGTAATATGGGGTTCGGTATTGAATTAATTTATATTTTATTGCTGGCTTTTCCTGTATTATTTTGCAGGAGTTGGTCTACATATGTGTTCTGTTGGTGCAGAAACGAAATATCTACTTATTATATGGTCTATAGTTTGTGGGGGTGGTAGTGGGAAAAAGTGGTATTAGGTTTTAGGTATTAATACAGACGCTAGCTATCGTTCTGTATTTTTTTCAAGGTCCACGACGTAACTCACTTGCAGAATCAATTTTAAGGGTTACGATACAAGATTTTTCAGGTTAACACCCTTGAAAATGGTTACTTCTTTTTTAAGCCCTTTTACATGGTAAACATAGGTCTAATTCGATCATTTTTACAATTAACTGCAATTAAAATAAATTCTAGGTCACAAAACTCAAAATAAATAGGAATGCAAAGTTGCCCATATATTCAATCAACTTCAAAAAGTTGTTTACTAAATTCGTGCGGATGTCTGTGTGTCTGTGTGTCTGTGCGCCTGTGTGTCTGTGCGTCTTGTGTATGTGCATTGGTCGATGTTACAGGGTTTACAAAGCTGGAAGTGGTATCATCTTATAGGAAATTCTTTACTGATTCCAAATCTCTGGTAAATTTTTTGATCGGATCACCCGTTCGCCGTCGGGACGCCATTAAAGTCAAAATATACCCCCTTGAATATCTCGAGAACGACACATCCAATTACAAAAAGGAAAAACACGTTTCCTTTATTTTTTGAAACCTATTGAGTCTTTATACGTAAACATCACCCTCACTCCCCTGTGGGGTGGAGCGGGGGTGAGTTTTGAAAACTTAAAGGGGAGCACCTACTTTTTATTGCAGTTTTTGATTCTCCATAAAAAACTATTCTCAAATTGCAAATTTCACCCCCAACTGCAACCCCTTTTTTGGGGGCGGAAAGGGGAGAAAACGATCTTTTTTTACTTTTTTTCCTCCAACATTTTTTCATGATTTACAAATTGTCCGTCACCCTCTCCCTTGAGGGTGGAAAGAAAAACAATGACTCATTTGTGCAGAATCCCGGGTGCTTGTGTTGAGGTGAGGGGTAGTTATATACAGTTATATACATATATATTGTATATAGTATATGCCATAATTAGTTACAGATTTGAACAGACGTTCTGTATTTTTTTATAGGTCCACGAGATAATTCACTTGGAGAGTCAATTTTAAGGTTTAAGATACAAGATTTTTCAGGTTAACACCCTTGAAAATGGTTACTTCTTTTTTAAGCCCTTTTACATGGTAAACATAGGTCTAATTCGATCATTTTTACTTTTCTAAAGGAGTCACAGGCCGATGCGAGAACAACTATTTGCGAGCCAGGCCGAAACGAATATCCTGCCTTAAACACACACGTACCCATCACGCAACATGTGCGTGATCGGCCTCCTACATATGCGTGATCGGCCTCCCGACAAAAGTTAGCATCACGCAGACGGTGCGTGATTGGCACTCAACGTGTTAATACATGACCACCCTGTATAAAAATCAAAGTAACCATTTTTGGGCCTGTTAACCAAATGATACTAAATATGTACGTCTCAGACAACATAATGCCACAAAAATATATCGTGGACCTCTCAAAAACACAGGATGTTACCTAGCGTATGGACTATATATTATATTGATAATGTTGCATTTCAGTATACAAACATAAGTAATAAAAATCATACCTACGATTAAAAAAAATGTTCACAAAAGTATTTTCAACCCATCAATTAATTAATATCCATTGCTTCTCTTGGATAATTCCCGGAACACGTAACCGACGCTGATATTAGTTGCATGGTAATCACTTCATATTAAGAGCTCAGAACCATTATAGTTGTCCCTGCAATTTCTTCCATATAAAGGCCATAAAAAATAACGCAAAGAGTATGCTAGAATTGAGGGGGCCATTTGATTCTTTGAAAAACGTACCCGTAAGGTGTTCAGGTGACAAAACCTACATTCTGATTTTGAACAGCATATTACCCAAAAATGGATGTGTTATTGAATCCAAAACAAGTCGCTTTATCGCACCTTTTGTGACAAAGTTGTTCATATCCGAAATAAGCGACCTCACAATTTCAGAAATAAGTTTTCGTCATCACCTTCCTGAAATGGAACCTTTTCTACCTATGATTATTGTCATTTTCTTCCAGTACCAACCACCTTTAAATACCCTTATACGTTACACCACTTCTGTCTCAGTCTTTCTTTTCCATACCTTACTAAGATTACAGCATTTTTGTATTATGTTCATATTCTTCATGTACGAATGATTAAATTGCAAATGCTGTAAATCACATAGATAAATAAAATAAAATTTCGATTTGCACACAAGGTAGCGAATAAAAGTGCCATTCTGTTCATTTACTGATCGCTCTCCAAATTAAATCAAATTAATGCGAACTAATATATAAGCATTTTGTGAAGAAATGTCCATCAACATTATCAATTATTGCTTTGTTGAGCTTGATTGGAAAGATTGTTCTGTTCCTCTGTAAATTCACTGAGCGACTCAAGATTATGACTAATGGAAACCTACTTGCAATTGAGGAATTCTTAATCGGTTCATACGGTGGCACATGACTGTGACGCTCCCTTCTCTCGAAACTTACTACCCTATGAGCCACTAGTAGCAGAAACTATATTTCATTTTTGAATACATTAAGGTAGTACCTCCGCGGAATGATTTATGACAGAATTTGTTCAAACTTGACGTATACGTTATTAAATACGTTATCCAAACATCTGTGGAGTTTAAATGAGGTTTACCGGCCCTAAGTCGAGATATTTACACTTAAAATTGGCATAATTGACATATAACCTATATACAAAAAAACACCGTCCACGTAGCACATATCTTTCAAAGGCGTCCCAAAGACATTCTAAGAACTTCTATATGTCCGCATAAGTCCCCAGGACATCCGAAAGACATTCTGAGAACTTCTAAATGTCCGCATAAGTCCACAGGACATCCCTTGCAGATCTCGTGTTATGTGGGCGATGACACATTATCAATTGCACTGTCAAAACTAAATGTCAGAGTTTAATGAAAAACTAAACCTAAAGAATGCTAGAGAGGGATTATACGAATATTGTGAAAAAATTTGAGAATTGTTTACCGTCTACTTTGAAGATATAGCCTTGAGAAACATGACGTTTTTGGTATTATTAGATATGTTTAGGCAAGCGAATGATTGTATACGCAATCTGTTCCATGACAACGCGGACAGTCCTAACAAAAAGTGCACTTCCACTGGCGTGACAAAAATGGTTAATAATAGAAGTTACTATGGTTTACATGGGACGAAACTTTTGGTTGAGATTGTCGCGGAGGAACTACCTTAATTATTACAATCTATGAAGTCTGGTGAAATTAGTACACGAAAATGGAAATAAATAGAAAAGTGCAAGCAATTGTCAACGTTATAATAATAATTTATGAATTACGTAAATAAAACAGGACTAAATTTACATATGGAAACAGGATATTATCAAAAATTCTTCCATTAAGAGAATGTTATGACTATATAAGTGCATAAATAGTTTTAGAAGTGCATTGGACTTCACAGCCTTTTGCTATTTGGAAATTAAAATAATTATTATACACCAAGGACATGATTAGTCAATTAGTGTGACATTCGCGAACATATGATTATATTAATTTCACATTTTTTTATTTAAATTACTGCTACGACTGCTAAAACAAGAAAGTCAATACATAAGTGTTTTGTACTAAGATAACGATTTTGATCACATAGATAAATAAATTACTTGCATTACAAATTTCAGTCTTCGAATTGTAGGTATAATGTATAATCATTACTACATAATTTATTTCCCAGGAGGTCCTTGAAGTGAAATAATAGCCGGTGTACCAATTCTATCTGGGAACTGTAATCCGGCATCAACGTTTTTCGTGTTTTTCACATTTTCTTCCAATTTATTTTCAGTTTGAGGAGCTAACGTGCTGTTTTCCCGTTCTTCAATTGTAGATTCTTCAGCCATGTTAGCTCGGGGGGAAGCAAGTGAACCCTTATAATTGTCTAGTAGCATACTTGGACTGATTACCTCGGCACGGTAACCAAATTGATCGGACACATAGCGGACTTCATGAGTGCTGTTATCTGGTGCAATGAAGAAGAAGAAGCCATGCAAGATGTTTACTGGTGGTTTATCCTCGTCCACTTTCTTTAATTCCCCAATTTGGTGTTGGATTATTCCATTGCTGGTTTGGAAACTGAAAACCATATTATACCTATTAGTCAAGATCAAACTGAAGTACCTACTAGTCCTACAATTTTCATAGTAACTAAAACCGTTCATTTGAAATGTTCGGTATATGAATTATTATATCAATGGAGCTGGTGGAATATCTGTGAGAAATCGTTGCCAGTTGAATGACGACTAACATCTTAGGTACAGTAAAGAGAATCGTAAATAATATACAGCATTTTGATTCATCTTTCTTGGATAGATGCATTACATAACAAACATGACTTCCTTGCCCACGTTACGCTGCGTGATTTTTCTGCTTTTTGTCAATATTCTAAAGTTAAGTGCATGTGAGTATATGTTATAATCGAGAAGCTAGCAAATAAATTAGTCACAAATCAAAAAAACTTGGATAAAGGCTTTAATAAAAGGTCACAGGCCAAGAAGTGTACCACAATGTCAGAGAATGGAAAAGACACTGTGTAAACATTATATACAGGGTGTTTCAAAAATGTTTGGGCAGCTTTTAACAGAAGGTTCCTCTCATCAATATAAATCAAAAGCCTTATTAAAAGATATTACTTAACCGTTTTAGATACAGCGTGTGAAAAGTTTTTAAAAATCAATCGTTTATTTTAAAAGTGTTTCTTAAAAGTTGCGCACAAATTTTTTCAAATAGCCTGTATAAGGCAAACACCGAGAAAAGTGGTCTCCACGACCACCAAAGATAATCAAGTGATCAAGATGTGCTATCATTTCACAAATATAGCCAATTTACCTCACAAGCTCTGACTGGTTAACACGAAAAAAGGCGAACTAAGTACCTAAATAAAACTTTATTACTATTTAGCGATGAAATTAAGTGCAGTCGAGGCGAAAAGCATGGATGTTGTCTCTAAGCGGATCATATGATTAACAATATGTCAGATTGTTGCACACACAAGGCCATTTTGTTTTAATTATAAAAGTTTCGCTAAAAATTAATCACAAAAACTGATTCTCGAAAAAAACTGTAATTTTATGAATTTTTGGTTAGACAAATGGGTAAAGCGGTGTAAATTTTTGATAACAATCCAATACCGTAAAATTTACTTATTTTCCTTCGCTACAACACAAGGGGTTGTTTTTCCATCGACATTAGTATGAAAATAAAGATGTTGAGCATCCCTGTCCCCAAGATTTTGAATATCCTTGTTGACAAACAACGACAAACGTAGTAAAATGTCAAAAATTTGTTCTTCAACATCAATACCTATAAATATAAGTTTTTAACATGAGGGATAACATCTTAAGCTAAAATATGTAGGGGGTTATTTGATACAACCCAGGACCTACGTGAAGAAAGTTTGGCCCCGTGTAGATACCCATCATTAACGTTTCGGTTTTCAAAAGAGTTCCTCAGAAAGTAAATTATGGGGAAGCCTCCTCTTAGGCAAAAATATGTAAAGGGTGCACAGTACTCGTTCAAGGTAAGCTTTCTACTGAAAACGGTTTTAGCTCTCTAAGACAATTACTCGATATGCTCCCATAATAATTGCAATGTTGGTCATGTTTCTTTAGCAATCATTTCGTAATTAATGCTAGCCCAAAGCGGCCAACCTGATAAAATCAACGCGTATTATAGTGCTTTTTGAACTTGTTAAAATAGACCTATAATAGATGCTCAACCATGAATACAAAACATAAATTCTTCTGTAAAAATTGTTTTTAAGAAGTTTACCACAATGGAATTTGAAGTAGGTACCATAAAAACAGTGATAATTTTCAATTTTCATAAAGGACATAAAGTGCTGACCTAGCCGTCAATGTTACAAAATTGAAAAGCTAAATCTATCAAGATTGCAATGATGTAAAACTTCAATTAAGTAAAAATTCATGGTTACTTACTCGTAGCTATTGCGACCCAACGATCTCAATAAATTAATGCTTCGGACCATCTACATCAGCTACAGGTACATCCACGAAAGGCGGTGGACATGCGAGAGAGGAGGTGGAGAGGAAGAGGAAGGAGTGACGGGAATAGCAGCGGAAATAGCAAGACGAGGATACAGGAAAGAAGGAGAAGGATGAGGATATAAAATATCGAGCACATGGTGGAGAAATGTATAGAGCTAAGGGGGCAGAAGGGTGGTTGGAGAGGGGTGCTGGGAGAGGATGAAAAGGGGAAAAAATGGATGGAGGAGGTTTTAGCGAGCAGAAGGAGAAAGTGATGTAAAATGTGAGTTAGATTTAGATTTAAATTAGTTGTAAAATTATGTTGCTGGTTAAGTAGAGGTAATTTTGATTTTGATTAAGATTGTATATCTCAAAAAATACAATGAAGATTGATTGATTGATTAACGTCCACGAAAGACCACGAATCGTACTTCTTACGAAAGTGTTAAACGTTGCAAATGGTACTAAATTATGAAAACTGGGATATAAAGCAATTATATCATAATACCATAGAAGACGTATTTGGAGAAAACCGAATAATGCAAAACTACTACACCGTTCAACAATCAAAACGAATTATCCAACTCAAGAATGTGACAACCTGCACCAACGATTCAACGAAACTGAACAAACCTTGTAGGCAGCATGTCGCAAACTTACACTTTAGAAACTATTTTTAATTTTCCTTTCAGTTTGTGGAATGCCAAAACACCACTTGGGGATCACGTATAACAGCCATATATGGTCAAGAACTGTTAAAGGCAATGAATACAAGTAGCTTCAGGTATCTTGGCAAGCGACGATGAAATCCCAATAAACCGCGAAGAAATATAAATGTCAAGGGAAGCTAAGAAAGCAATGGATAGAACAGAAAATAAATTAAGCGCTTTAGAGAACTGAAAGAAGCACTCTCAAGTATCAAAAATGAAAGCATTCAAAAATATTTCGAATTACTAACTCCAACCAAAGACAATATGCTCTTTGCTCCAACGGAGGCCTTGCACTATACTCTGTAGAGGGCCGCAACAAAGCTTACACATTCACATGAATTGAACCCACCAATCAGAAATAGAAATATGTGGGAAAGAAATGACAAAGAAAAACATAAGCGTTTAATGAACATCAAAAAAATGTATTGCAACCCTACGATCCAGAATAGAACTGTGATAATAAAGAAAAGATAAAGCACTAAATGCGGCTTTTTAATTGCACCAACCGATAAAAAGTGCTCGTAAGTGAATCAAGAAATGTAATCATGAAAGAACTTAACATTAAGAAAGCCCTGGATATGATCTTATCACAGATAATCGTCACCTCAATGCCTCAAATTAATGACATATACACCTATCTATAACGGTGCTCTCAACCTCAGATATTTTCCAACAATCTAGACAGTCGCAAAAATAATAATCATCCCTCAAACAGCCAAAAAATTAGAGGAAGTTACTCCCTACCGCCCAACTATCTCCAAAGTCTTAGACAATACGTACATCAACCATCTAAAATTAACAGCAGAAGTCATTCACCTATTCACACCATTAATTTGGGTTTCGTAAAAAACATTGCACTATGGAGCAAATTCAAAAATACAAAAAACGTTTTCATTCCGCAACCTTTATTGAAATGCCAGAATGTGCCACACTGGGCATAAAAATAGAAATCCTACCAATAGATATCTTATCGTTAGGCAAAACAATGAATAGGAAATGACTAAGTAGGATTACTTCCACGCGTAGGTTGAATTTCAAAAATAATTCGAGATCGATTATTTTGCCTCCAAAGAATCTGGGAGTGGATTAATTCAAAGTTTCTTAATTAGTAATATGTATATAATTTGTTTGCAAAGATTATTAAACTACAGACAGGGACAACTATGTGATCTTTCACGGACAAAAATGTTTACGTCGCAATATATCCCTTCCCTATTGAAAATCGAACCAAAAACCTCAACGAAGACCTTCAATGCAAGACACTCCTCAAGTAAAAATATGTTTGGGTTTGAATGTATGGTGGCAAAATTATTAAAATCAATAACGCACCTTGAAAACACATTGCATATGCTTCACACTAAAACGTTTCACATCTAGAACCACACGCCAGTAAAAAAAACTTCAAACCTAAAAACCTTGTACCTTTAGAAACTATTAACAGTGCTAGTTGTACGAAAATGAGGTTATTGATGCCCCTCCACGCAAGAATTAATAATAATTCGAATAACCTTCTTCTCCACAAAAATTAGAACCACATTTTGGAACATTAGGTAGTCTTCGAAAACATGGAGATGATGAATTTCTATGTAACAGAAACTTCGGTAGGTAGAGGTACTGAATATGATGATATAAACCTATAAATGATGCGTAGACTTAAGAATCACGCAGCTCGTGCAAACATTTCGAGGACTTTTATAAACATACATTTATGTAAAAATTTAGAAAGGCTTTATGAGTTATTAATATAATAGCACAGACAACTAGTATATTAAGCTGTTTTGGTTGTAGCAACGAATTGTAGAGGAAGGTCGTGGTAGTATTTTAATTATTTTGCGTCTAAACATCTAACCTTTACGATGACTATCAACATTTAATTTTATGAAACCTTGTTAGAATTCACCAAAAACTTGGGCAACTTACCCAAAATGATAATTTCCTACACCATCGTTAGACTGCTGAAAGTCTGTGATCCTTGCATCTTGATCCTGAACTGGTTTGGCGGTCACAATGCAAATTGCAAAAGTCAAGAATGCAACCTACAATAAAATAAAAACTCAATTAAAGTAATTTATTACCTACTTATTTAATTAAAACTTACACAGTTCATGCTTTAATTTTTACTGAAATTAGCGAAGGACGTACTGCTATACGAACACAATACCAACGAAGAATACATAACCTGGAGTTACCTATTTATACCTTTTGAGGTGGGAACTCGAGATCAGCATGCCAATGTCAACCTACACGACCTACCCGATAGGTAGAATTACTTGTCATTCAAACTGTTAAAAAATGCTTATCACGAAATATGATGCAAATTCTAAAATTTCTCTATGTCGCTTTGTAAACATTTTCGGAAAGGAATCAGGGAAAATACCGGCTGAATTTTTGGCTAATGCAATATTGTGTAAGACCTTCTGAATTACCTGACGTGATTAAAACCTACAATTCTGCGTGTCTATACGCAATTAAATTTCATGAAAATATTCTGATGCTTTCTGAATTAATTTTACTAAGGCGATATTATTCAACTTCAATAAATTATAACTATGATTGTCTCTCGCATAGAAAGCGATGAAATTTGGATGACTTAGTGGTGTACTTACGTATATTTCAGAAGGAGCTTCATTCCAATTGTATTTATGGAAATATACCTACTGAAAATAATACCGAAGTGTAATTGAATTAAAATTCCGCAAAATCATTAGTGATATTGATCGCTTCGTGAATGAATTAAAAATGATATTTTATAAATTTGATTACGAAATTTTGATAGTAACGTGAACCGGCAAACGTGAAAGAAGACACGCCCAAATTTAAATTTGTTATGTAAATACTAATAGCAGTAGTTATGTATGGTTATCCTTTTAATTTTGATTGATTTGTCCGAGACGCCTCAGGAATCTAACCTAAAAACTAAAATAGCCTTGTAATTAAATCCTACATTTTTCACAAAAAAACGGCAACATATCTGCCCAATTAGACAGTTTCTCCTACTTTTTGTTTGCTCCGAAGAAGAGTCAACTGCTAAGTAGTTTTAGTGTCAATGCTTTCTCTAAGAGACAAGGGAAAGTAAAAATTTTGATCTATTAAGTAATCTTGACAATAAAATTTGGTAACCGTTTAGTCACCGATTATCAAGAAACATCGTTATGTTTAAAAAATTCGTAACCAGTTCGCCGTTCTGTTTTATTTTATTATTATTTATTTTATTATACGCAACTCAGTTTATGTTATTTGAATTCATATAAAATTTAATATGTAATAAAATATTTATTTATATACTAGACCAACGTACAGTTTACATGAATAGTGGGGAAATGAAGGGTTCAGATTTGGAAGAGGTAATACGACTGAAAAAATGATTGAGAAATGATTACGAGAAACACATTTACGGCAATTAGCATATTTATTGCTGTCAATGTCCGTAGCGTCGTCCATACTTGGATTTTACCAGGTAATTTGACGAATAACTAATCATTTTGGTGGCAGCCTGAGCAAATGCCGCACTTCCTGCTTTGACTAGCCTGTTTTAGGCAATTTTATGGAAATATTTGCATTTGAAAACCAATTTCTAAATTTTTTTTTCCATTTAAAATGATCTACGAAGAAGAATTACATAGCGAAGAAAGTAAGATCGATGAATTCATTGCATTGGATGTGATTCTGTTATTTCCGAAACATCTAAAAAAAAAGTACGACGCAGCAAGTTATGTCACGTTTAAAAAATGGTGTGCCGAAAAGCATGTTCAAGTGTGCGAGAAAGTTCTAGTGGCATACAAGGCTAAAACGGTGTTTGGGCCGAATATTCTATGCGTAAGATATCTCTAATTACACTAAACTTACGCATTTCTAAATTCTGGATATAAAACAAAAAAGTGTAAGGTATTTTTCTTATGTTATGGTGTGCCGCAGGAATTGTGCTTGGACCTATTCTCTTTAACCTTTACATTAACAATATACTGGAAATGGACAGTTTAGGGAAAATCATTTCCTTTGCGGATGATACTGTAGTTTTGTACAAGCACAGCTCCTGGTCGCTGCTGGAACATTTGGTTAAATCTGATTTTAATAAAATAATAGATGCCTTTAACCATAAGTTACTAACCATTAACCATTAATTATGAAAAAAACGGTAATAATTCCGTTCAGCTGTTATAGTTCCTCCGCGAAATTAATAATCACAACCAGTGAACCAGGTCCTTAATATTCAGGTCTCCTCCCACACATCTTATCTGGGCATAGTCCTTGACTCTAACCTAAGATGGAATCGCCAAATCAGACGGCCCTTACTATACAAATTCAAATATTTTGTTAAATTTATGCATGAATCAGAATTGAGAACTATTTTTCATGGTTTAGTTCAGTAGCGTTTATCTTATGACGTTATGACATTATCGCTTGGGGGAGTGCAAATGGAACTCTACTCAATAAACTTGAAATTTTGCAAAAAAAAAATTCTTAAAATAATTTATAAAAGGGAATTTGTATGTCATCCACATTTCACTAGGCTAAGGGATCTAAATTATCTGGTAACTATGTGTCTAAGAAAAATGTTGGTCAACGGTCAATCTCTTATGTAGCTTCCAGATTTTTCAATACTTTACCAAAAAATTTAAAGGTCAAAAAAACAGTCAATCGGTTAAAAAAGAGTGTTAAAACAATTTATGTTACTTATAGGAAGGAAAGAATGTTATAGAAGTCTCATTAATAAGATATAGTGTAAATGGTGGCATTATGGTATTAATTTAGACTTTGGCATCACTGAACTGTATTATTGTTTTCTTCACTAATCAGTATAATCATAGAGAATAAAATATATTCTATGGTATACCTAATGTATAATCGAGAATTTTTCTACCCCACGTACAAGCTTGCTTTTGTGGGTTTTTTTCCCTATTTTATGCAGCAATTAGTTTGTGTTATTGTAATTGATTGTAAGGAAGGTGGTGGTGCATAAAATAAATTTATTATTATTATTCAGTCGTGATGGAATGCAGACGCTGCTGAGACGGCACAAATATACACGATTTTTTTTGCTTTCTTTAAGGAAATGGATACGTACATTCAATTACACAACGTTATACGAGCTAGACAAATAGGTACATTAACCGTCTTCCCTAGTCTTTCGAAATCATCCAAGGGGAGGTCGGGTAAATGAGAAATGTTTGTGGAGGAATAAGGCTTGCATTGCATTCAGACGAGTTCGGAAACCACAGCGGAGTCACGGAGTGGGAGCATAGTAGTTGCAGTGGGGGGCCACGTATTGTCGCAGAGTAATCCTCGTAAATGCCTATCGCTGGCCGTAAAAGGCATTTTTCCTAACTTCCGAAACTTCAGCATACCACCTGTTTCTCGTGATTTAGATGGGCACCTCATTTCGTAACTAGGCTGATCTGCTCGTGTAATTGATGTATAGTTTTTTACTGTAAAAATACATGGAAAGTCTCACGAAAATGCTCCCCCCCCCCCCCCAACAAAATATTGCTTCCGCAGCAACTGATGGTATGAATAGATGTTTAACAGAAGCACCAGATTTCTGTTAAAGGTAACACAAAAAAACACTTTTCACTTTTCATTTTCAAAATTAATTTTAGGTTACAATGGTGATGGGTGTGGCTGAGACATGCAGAACGGAAGAAATTTATAATATGGCAGCTGACGACATTGAAGATAAAGGTTTTATGATTGTTGTTGGTATACCAAACCCTAAAACAAGAATTCAACAAACCTTCACCATTATCAATCAAGAAAATGAAAAAATTCACTTCGCTGAAACACGCAGAAAATACGCCCGCCTCCGACCTGAACATGTAAACTTCGCTTGAGGTATCAAAATGGAAGGAAAACTCTAACACTGGTCATGCATTTAGAAGAACATCCGCCATTCTTTTGACAAATAAGGTTGTTGATGTGTTGACCTTAAAAAGACACGCAGATTGGAAGAGCTCTAGTGTAGCGGAAAATTACGTAGAAGAATCCATTGAAACAATGGGCAAATTGCAAATAAAATTTTGCATGATGGAAATTTTGGCATCCAGAGCAGCCCACTCTTGGTCCACCTTACAGAATTTTTAGAACCTGTGTCCACGCTATCTTTGAACACTTCTAATGAAGGTTCTGTCACCAAAATGATCAAGCATACCAGTTGAAGTTCAACTTAGAGTTTCCAGAATACCAGTTATTTTGGGCATATGACACTACGCCGAATGCCCACAACGCCGATACGATTTTTTGATGGTCCATATCGCCGACTAGGGACACTACGCCGACGGACACTACGCCGACAGTGCCCACATCGTCGACAAATGTACAAGGGACACAACGCCGAACATGCCCACATCGCCGACGGACACTACGCCGACAGTGCCCACATCGTCGACAAGTGTACAAGGGACACTTCGCCGAATTTTTCTCTGTTGACACAACGCCGGCAATTTTAATTGCAATTACCTAACGTAATATCATTATTTTTAAACTTATTTGCGTAATTAAATGTTGCACTTGACTATGAAAAAGTATCCATTGAAAAAAATATACTAAACCTGCAAATAACCTAGACGCTTTAGTGGCAATCAACATTTAAGTTTTGCATTTTGCATTCTGCAATTAAAATAAAAATTCGGCGAAGTGTCCCTTGTATACTTGTCGACGATGTGGGCACTGTAGGCGTAGTGTCCGTCGGCGATGTGGGCATGTTCGGCGTTGTGTCCCTTGTACATTTGTCGACGATGTGGGCACTGTCGGCGTAGTGTCCGTCGGCGTAGTGTCCCTAGTCGGCGATATGGACCATCAAAAAATCGTGTCGGCGTTGTGGGCATTCGCCGAAGTGTCCCGGCCCCATTATTTTTAATAATATACTCGTCACTGTTATATTAATTTTAATATGCATTGAAGAATTGTAATTTTAAGCTAATTAAAGCTCGATCAGAAATTAAGCATAAGTTCTGTAACCA
Source organism: Pyrocoelia pectoralis (assembly GCA_036250285.1). Classification (NCBI taxonomy): domain Eukaryota; kingdom Metazoa; phylum Arthropoda; class Insecta; order Coleoptera; family Lampyridae; genus Pyrocoelia; species Pyrocoelia pectoralis. Next base: position 37,484,686 of record CM070076.1, on the reverse strand, counting down.
GTGAATTTCTCAATCTATGGGCGGTAAGTAGAACTTACTGCGTTGATCTTATCGATGGGTATGATAAAAATTATATTGAGACAATTTGAAGCCGTTGGTATCCTACAGTTGGGCCAGTATCGTTTCCTATAATCATACGAGACTCTTGCTGAAGATGTATAATCAGGTTATCCACTAAATTTTGTTCTAGTACTTACTGAATTATAGTTCGTTAATTTCTACATCAACTGATGCAATTTTATCAAAGTGGCCCGTTTAATTATAACATTATACTTATCATTTTGATAAGAATACACATATCAAATTTTCCCTTAACGTTTCAATACCCTTGACACAGTTGAAACGCGTTTTGATATTTATAAAAAAAAGAATAAGTGGAATTACTTATTATTATTACAATATGACTACTTATAGAGTTCAAAGGTGAGTGCAGGTAACATTAACAATATTTATATTTGTTGTAGTCGCGTCTGAAAAACAGGAAGACAATATTTTCCTGTCAGTTTAAATTTATTTTAAGGAAGCTATTCATATCAATTATGTAACCTATAACTATTGTTAACAAGACTTTGTTAAACTAATAGAATTACGCAATATCGCTTTATTAATTACGTAGCGACAGTAAAATATTTCCTTTGACAACTTCGTATAATTGTTATGTGAGTTCATGGCAAAGAAATATAATACAGGTCGAAGTTCATCAAAACGAAGGAAACTCGTCACACTTTCAACCAAAGCTTGGTCGAATGAGTTTCTATGTGATAGGGAATCAATCGAGGATCCGAAGTGTGGCCAACTCGTAAAAGCAAGAACGGGAGGAACTGCGAAAAAGGTGGAAGAAATGGTGCTTCGAGATTGTTGTGTAAAGATTGCAGTTACTGCATATGAAGCCAAGATATCCGAAACAACAGTCTTATTTCACAGTCTTGTTCAGATGAAAAGTTTGTGCAGTACCTACTGCTTTTGCACTGCTTTAAATCAATATGAAGACTGTCTGTTGCTCACTGTTACTGGAGACAAAACTTCGAACCCTCCCACGAAGCAGGAATCCATGCCAAAGCTCTTCTGCACCGAAAAAAGGCTTACATTATTGCAAATTTAAGATTATCTTGTTCCAGCCTTGAACGTATCAACAAACTTCTAATTTTTGAAATGTATGCTTTGAATTCAATTTATACATTCAAAAATTGTGTTTATACAGGTATCATTCTTATATTTGTTTATTTACTTATGAAATTGTTTTAATACCCGATTTCACGAAGTTAGCAGTGGAAACCTGCTCCGCGCCCGTTACGATCGACAAGTCAAAAAACCGGAGATGTTCCAAGCCGGATTTGATTGTGATTTGTAATTACATAATTACAAATCAGGTGGGAGGATATAGGAACTAGGTCATAGTTGTTATGGTAATAAAAATAAATAGTTTTCGTTTTGTAGTCAATTAAAATAAAAGTCATATTTTTCCTTCTCCATTAAAAAGTGTTATAGTGCTGTCTTCAGTTGCTATACAGGGTGTCGCGCGACTAATGGGAAAAAAGTCAGGAGCGTGTAGTCTGAGCTAAAATAATGTTAGTACTTCAAATAAACTTTTTCTATGCAGGCCCTCGTTTTCGAGTTATAGGCCTCCAAAGTTTGAATTTTGAATTTGTTTTTTATTTTTTATTTTTGTACTGGTTATTTGATCTTTATAAAATTTTCCGCATAACTATAACGTACGTGTATGTTTATTTTGGAAAGGTAAACAGATTTTATAAAACGCATGCTGGAGGCACAGAGAACCTTGGGAGACTACGGGAATAGAATGTTAATTAAATAATTTAATAAAACTAGCTCGTATGTATCTAACGAAATTTATAAGTTCTCTGAATATTTTACAAAATTTTCATTATCATTATCATAACGTGTTGGGTTATTGTGAAAATAAATAATTGCTTGTTATAATTACTAATTATAACTGCTGATGGAGTTAGTGTAGATAAATTCAATTAAATTTACAATTTATTTATTTGGAAAGCAATAAACAATTGATTGTGAGATGTTTTTTAGTTTTAGCTTTTATGCAAAATAAATATTTCTTATTTTTGGTATGGACCTATTTTTACTCCACTTTAATAAGTAGCTAAACGACTGGACGAATTTATGGTCAAATATTACTTCTCACTAATCAATCACTGATAATAATTGGTGACATCAAAACATTTTTATCGTGAAGAACGCTTATTTTCATCAGATGTTTTTTGTTAACTGGAATCAGGGTTTATTAAGTGAAAAACCTTGAACTGGAATAACAATTTTATTCTTTTTGTCTATTAATTTCTGCAAAAATGTTAAAGTTTAGGACCCACTATTACGAACCCAATCACATAATCTATTACTACCAAAGAGGTGCGGTGCGTCCAAATTGTTATGATTTATGAAGTGCAAAGCCTTACATTTTAATGCTATACGGTACATTTAATATTAAATACATTTCTAATCTATTCTTTATGTTTTAATTTAATTGATTAAAACGTCTCACTAAAAGTCAAAAGTCGGGCGAAAGTGCATTTCGTTAAATTAAATGGCCAACTAATGTATAGAATTTTTTTGGTAAATCAAGAAAGTCATAATTAATAGAATACCATTCTAAAATGTATTTTATCACCTCTGAATTAGATACAAATACTCATCATCAATTTAATTGAGGGAATTCCAAATATGAAATTGGAATATTCAAAGAAAATGTTGATAAATTGGTTGGTAAATAAAATTTGGATTAGAAATTACGAGATAAATAATTATCAATAAAACTGCAAATGTGGTGCAGTCGAAGCCAACAGGTAGGTACTTTAAGCCTCAAGAATATATTTTAAAATATCCACTAATTGAATAAAAACTGTCAAAACAATAACTCAACTATAGTTTTTTCAGTATAGCGAAGCTTTTGATACATTTCGCGTCATCTTCTGGAATCAAGCAGCGCGTGTTTAATCATTTAATCGAGAAAGTACCAGAAGCAGTAGAATGCCAGGTCGAACGTACTTGATCACATGCTAAAAACTGGTTTGGAGTACTATCGTGGTAAAAAATCATCTGACTTCTAGGAGGTCGCAGACAAAACTTTTGAAAATACGGGTTACACGAAACAGACTACCATCTTTTATCCGCGCTTCTAAATATTTTCACGTTAGTTTATGATGAAACGCACATTGCGATTATTGCCCCTTTACAGTGAACTCTAATAGAGTGTCTGCAATTTTGCTTTCTACCTTTCGATACGGGATAACCAAAGAGTAATACCAAAGAGAATATACTCTTTGGTAATACTCTTTGCTATAACATTTAGTAGATATCCGTTAAATCATTCTTCACACTGCAGCTACGTTTCTTTTTTTAATAGTGGCAGAAATTATTCTTCCATAATGTTTAAATTGATTGCACCAAGTCTAAATATCGAAGTGTAACTGATTTTGTCCACGACTATACAGGGTTGGGATAAAGTATGGGACTAAGTAAATATCTTTAAAACGAGAAGGACGATATTTATCAAATTTTGCAGGTAAGTTCAGTCTGATGCCATATTTTTTAATACTACTGTACTTCCAATTTCACTGAAAATACCCTCAACTTTTTTAATTTAAATTGGACAGCCTGTATATCTTTGCACATTTTAATATACCTATCTTATTTTTCCGAATCCGTAGACACTAAGTTTAGTGGAAATAATTTGTGAGAACGAGAAATAAATCACTTAGGAAAGCTCCTAAATCGGAAGATAATACACCGTCATAACTCATAACATGATTCGTTTCAGTTCCCTCTTGCGTGTTTGGTAGAAGGGGTCGTTTTTCCGCTAAGGGGTTGGAACGTGGAAATGAAGTGTTACGTATTTCGAGATTTCCTAAATCGGAGGATAATATACCGTCATAAAATGATTCGTTTCTCGATTATTTAATATAGTTCCCTCTTACGTGTTTGGCAGAAGGGGTGGATTTCCTGCTAAGGGGCTGCAACTCGAAAGTCAGTTTATACATATTTCGAAAGCTCCTAAATCGGATACAGTCATAAAATGATTCGTTTCTCTATTATTTAACATAGTTCCCTCTTGTGTTTTTAGCACAAAGGGTGGATTTGCTGTAAAGGGACTGCCACTTGGAAATGAATTGTTACATATTTTACATTTAAATTAATTTTTTACTCGCTAACAACACTTTCGTAAAGCCCCTTGAAAACAAAAATATCTTTAAGGTAAATGGAACAGAAATACCTAATTGCAAAAAGTTGTGGTTTTATTAGTTTCAATCCCTCGCACAACTTTTTGTACCATAATGGACGTAGATACGTTACAAGTTTTTGTAAAAATTTTGGTAATGATGTGGAATAACTGACAATGTATTCCTTTTGTTCGCACACACTGACGACAAGCTTGTTTTCTTCTTGCACACTGATCCATTCTATTTGTGCAGTTAAGACACTTATAGAACTGTAAAAATCATCAAGTGAACAACGAAGAGCGGCTTGTAGAAGCTTTACAAATACAATATTTCATATTTATCCAATAGATCTCAATTTGTCAATTACTCTTCGTGACTTTAGACTCCTACAAACGTACCCTGTATGTATGTTTGCTTCATTGTTGAAATGTTAGGCGTTGTTGGAGAGCAGTGTATCTACATTCGTTGTGTGTCACCCACCTTTCAATATAGCTTAAATATTGTCCCATGTTACTACACACTGAATTGTGTTAAATGTCAGTTGCCTTTTCTATCCCTCCAGTTCTGCTTCCGTCAAAGTATATTCTACACCCTACCACCGTACCATTGACGTTCAAAATCAGGGACGCTTCGATTTTAGTGTTGTAGTGTGCCATATTCGGGAATCGCATTTTAGTCTATCACATTTATGAAAGAAAACTGAATAGTTAACGATATTCTGAAATTTGAAACCGACACATAGTCGAAATTTTTTTAGATGACCGCTGCACTTTATATTTTCAACAAGATGGGGCACCCTCTCACAATAGTAAAAACGTTTCTGAATTGTTAAAGATGGATTTTCAAAACAAATGGACAGGAACAAATGGACCTGTGAGGTGGCCACGACGGTTATCGGATTTAACACTCCTACATTTTTTCTTCTAGGAACACATTAAAGACAATTTATCTAAAAATAAAAATAATAATAATATAAACGAACTAAGACAACATTTTATACAGTCTGTTAATTCCGGCTTTAATATTCATATTTACAACGCAATTAGGAATGTTTCAAAGCGATGTGAACTATATGTTACAAATAAGGGACATAAATTTAAAAATTTAGTTTAAGTGGCTTTATATGCAGCCTATTTCAAAATATTTTTTTAGCCACACTATGGGTACTACTTTTAAAATATTTGGCGGTAATATGTTTCAGGAAATTCTCTACAACACGATGGTCGTATCAGATTTTTAATTGAAAGAATTATTTCAAAATGGCGACTTTCCATTTTTTTGTATTATTGGGATCCTAAAAATATTCTTTTTACGATAATATTTCGTTTTTCTTAAAAATTGATTTCTTTCCCTATCAAAAAGCAAACTAACATTTTAATCTAGTAGTGCATGAATGTTTACACACGATGTTATTTTTGTCCAAATATCAAGTAGTTAGCGGTAGATCCTTCGATCTATTGGCTCCACTGGACGAGGACGACCGACGTTTCAATTATATTGAAAAAGAAGGAATATATTTCCAGCATTGTTTGTAAATACCTACCTAATTTTTATTTTATGTAAATTTTTAATTTTGAGTTTCAAAAAGTAGATGAATTTTTAAGAAAAACGAAATAGCATCGTAAAAAGAATGTTTTTAGGATTCCAATAATACAAAAAAAATTATACCATTCCTTTTAAAAAAAATTGAAAGACGCCATTTTGAAATAATTCGTTCAATTAAAAATCTGATATCACCATCGTGTTGTAGAGAATGTCCTGAAACATATTACTGCCAAATATTTTGAAACTAGTACCTACCCATAGTGTGGCTAAAAAAAATAAGGCGCTTACTCTGAAACAGGCTGTATAATTATTAAATAGATACCTATCTTGTAAAGTTTGTTTAACAGCATCTACAATATTATAGTTGTTTGTTATTGGTTTGTAAAAAAGTCACATTTTTTTACGAAACGTTATTACCTTAAATAAAACATCGTTTTAAAAAACTGTTTTTTGCTAGAAATCAGTAAAAATGGTGCCACATGGCATATATATAGTTGGAATGAGAAAAAAATAAGTCATTTTTTGATGCCATTCCATATCAAAAAACTACAACTTTATGCTATAACTCGAATTTCAAGAATATTTTTGAAGAATTGACTATACTACTGCATTCTTATCAAGAAAGTGCCTAGAGAACGGAGAGAGAAATTATTTTTTTCTTTTTTCGTAAATAAACGAAATATGGCGATAAAATGAAAACTCGACAATCTGAATTTTTGGCCATAACCCGAAAACAAAAAACGTTAGCCAAATTTGAAATGCACCATTGAGTTTTTCTCAAAGAAAGGGGACCTGATCACAACGGCCAATGATCATAACGGCCACCTAGGTTATTGTTATTTAATAACAGCCACTTTGATCACATACGGCCTCTAATACTATTTGATCATAACGGCCACCTTGTTCACGTTATGATTAAATAATATAAGTGGCCGTTGTGATCAAGGTGGCCGTTATGAAATAGCAAAAACCGGGGTGGCCGTTATGATCAGTGGCCGTTGTGATATAGACCCAAAGAAAGCGATCGAGGATGCGAGATTCATTTTTCACCCTAATTTCATTTGCAACCCTTTGCAAAGCTATTCATTCTCCAAATTGATTGATTCCATTGTTGGAAAAGCTCTAAATGGGGTGCGTGGTAATACCAAATAATCCAAAAAGGGATTAATAAAAACTCGCAACCTTCCCCATGGTATGTTTTCTTTAATTGTTGAAGCTATGAATTGGTTTGATGAAGGCAATTCACTTGTGAAGATGGTACAATAAATTCTTATTTATAAAGCGACATGTTTCGACAACTTAAATTGTTGTCATCATCATTATAGATATTTAGCCTGATGATGACAACAATTTAAGTTGTCGAAACATGTCGCTTTATAAATAAGAATTTATTGTACCATCTTCACAAGTGAATTGCCTTCATCAAACCAATTCATAGCTTCAACAATTAAAGAAAACATACCATGGGGAAGGTTGCGAGTTTTTATTAATCCCTTTTTGGATTATTTGGTATTCATTCTCCAATGAAAATTAACCCAAGAAGTGCACACAACATTTTCCCATAATAATAAAATAATAAAAAATAAAAATAAAATAATAATAATATTAAACTGAAGAAGACAAAGTCTAAATACACTGAAAGATTTTACTGGCGTTCTTTTATCGTTGGCCATAGGAAGTACAAGTGAAATTAAAGTTTACGGCATATTCCGTAAAGTATATTGCGATAAGAATACAAAATGTATGTGATTTCTGTTAGGTAAAAGTAAATATCTATGAAGATTGTCAGAATGAGAATTGTTCATTGTCAATTTGTATGAGGTAAATAAAATGAGTCGAAGCAGAATTTTTGGCCTTGTGCCGGGGGGCACCTGTAATTTGCAGGAGGTCTCCCTATGGCCATAGTTAAAAATCGCCAACTTACGTACATAAATGGCAATCACAATAAATAATCTGAAAACAGGTCTACAGATTGTTTTAGCCAATTCCTCCTCCTTGTAGCGTTTTTATGGCATTACTACTTATAAATACTGCGGTAGGACCTACTGGTGGTGCAAATCCCGGCGTAGATAATAATTGTTCTACCTTTTCAGCTCTATATCCCTTCTCATCGGCAGTGTACGATACAACATAAAGAACATTATTGGTTCCGATATAAGAATATTTGCCACGTACGGTCAAAATTTCTTTGTTATCTACTGTTACAATTTCGCCATACTCTTCTCGAAAGATACCATCACTTGTTTCATATCTTCAACATAACGATTATTAACCTTTTCGTACATATTTTTTAAATATAAGTTTGTACTTACTTGAAGTGGTATTTCTTGGGGTCGTGGTTTTCGTTTTCGTAGCTTATGATTCTGGCATTTTTAGGATCATCGGCATTTAATATTTTAAACAGAAAAACCCATACAATCGATGCCCAAATGTAATGATTGTTTAACATTATTTGAGGGTGAGGTTACTCTGAATTCATACAATCAACTAAAGATCTTGTTGCGAACGATCGTCTAAAATACTTTACCTTTCCTAAGCTTAAAGGTTAGTTAACTGTCATGCAATGTGAATCTTTCGCGACCTTCACGATTACAAAACAAGTTTTTTATGGGAAGTTCTTGACTGAAAGAAATTATCATTTCGCAAACTGGTACTTTTTTGTTGTGTTCACAAAAATAAAATAATTATGATCAATTTCCCAACCATTAAGATTAATAATAAACCAACTAAATGAGACTGTGAGTTGATCAATTCGCTATTGGAATCGGTAGTTAATATTTAAGATATCTAACCTACTTTATAACTTTCACGACTTATTGAAATACACCAATAATACATTTATTGATGTTCAACTTCCTGGTGTACCACACAAAATAATGGCGATTCACGGTGTGCAAAGAAATAGAAAAATATTTCAAAATGATTTATTCCCTATTCGAAATAGGGTTTGGTATCTACAGAACATCTAAATAATAAATATATATGCACAAAGACGTTTTTTCCACGAGGATTACGGAAACTACTTATAAGACAAATGGTGGCGAGAGAAGTTTAGAATATTAGGAGAGTCGCGAAGAAGAGAGTTTTTACGTTATTTTAAAAAGGAAGTGTATTCCGAAATAGACAGTAGTGACACCTATTGTATTGAGGTATGCCATAGCAAAGAGAATAAAAAAGAAATGCTGCCTTTATCCGAGAAAGTGAAGCAACACAATATATACAAGATAGCTGGACGCTGAGCTGGCCATCTTCCTCGGTCGAGTCACCACCACCATTTAAATCCGTAAACAAAACAGAACAATAGTTCTATTAGGGAAGAAGAAGAAGTAGATGATTAACGCGAGGAAACCGACCTCATGAAATGCAGATAAATTATAATTAATTCACGTTGTGGAATTCCGTAAATAATTGTAAAAATAATAACAAGTAATTCCACTACTTATTTATAGTATCAAAACGGGTTGATTTCTATTTTAAAATAAACATTTATGTGGAATTTCTGGTTATTATTATTATTGCATATAAAATTCACTGGAATAACATCAAGGTATTAAAGAACACCAAAGATATTTATTCTACACTAACAGTTTTAACACACATTTTTTGTTCCTGACAACGTGCTAAGCAAAAAAACACAGTAGTAGGAAAAGGGGTAGAAGAGAAATGGGGAAGCTTTGAAGCAGCAATTAAATACACAACACAGAGAAATATACCAAAGCAAAAGCCAAAAAAAAATGGTTCGATGGAGAATGTGAGCAGGAGGCGAAGATTAAGAAAAACCTTAAGCAAAAAATGCTACAAATACCGTCGGAGGAAAACAATCAAAACTATGTTAGACAGAAAAGAAAAGTGAAGGGACATTAAGGCAAAAGAAAAGGTTGTATGTGGAAAATCAAGTAAAGGAAATGGAGAATAAATATAAAGCTAAAGAGATTAGAAACTTTTACAAAGACGTAAAGGACATACGTACAAGGGACCAAAGTAAAACATCAGTCATTAAAGACGAAGAAGGAAACCTATTGGGGGATGAGGGAAAAATATTAGAAAGGTGAAGGAAATCCTAAATGTAGGAACGCGGGAAAACCAAGTCCAAGAAAAAATTGTTAGCGAAGGAGACGAAGTGGAAAATCCCAGGATAGAAGAAATAAAGGAAATACTAGGAAAAATGAAAAACAACAAAACACCAGGCTAAAATGGATTAGCGGCGGAGAATTTAAAGTATGGAGGAGTCGTAGTACCTATGTGGGAACAAATCCTGGATTTACTAGTAGTCATATAGCAGATAGAAGAAATGCCAAGGGTCTGGAAAGGATTAAGGTAGGGAGACCCAGTATCATGCGTGTTATTTAATTTGGCACTAAAAACCGTAATTAGAAAAGGCGGGATAAATAGAAAAGGGACTTTGCTTATTAAGAGCCATAAGTGCCTCGCCTACGCGCACGATGGAGTGCTAATGGCTAGAAGTTGAAAGGAAGAGGTTACTAAGAAGGTAATGAATTCTGCAGAAGCAATGGTGCTCCAATTTAACGCGAACAAAACAAAATATATGGAGCTTAATAACAACAATGCGCAAACAAAGAATTGCAAAATCTCTACATTGAGAAACCAAATAGAAATGAAGTCGTAGAATTTGAAGAAATGAAAAACTACATGTATCTGGTCATTTGGGTGACCAATAAATGTGAAGAAGAAAAGGAGGTGGACCTAAGAATAGCAAAAGGAATCGGCTGTGCAGGAGCCCTGAATAAAATATTAAAGGCAAAGGAGTTATCCAGAAGTACAAAATTTAGGATTTACAACATAATACTAAGGCCAACTGTAACTTATGGATGCGAAACTTGGACTATGAACCAAAAAAAAACAGATGAATATAGACACCTGGGAGAGAAAAATCCTATGAAGACAGAAAGGAAGGCCGAGAATAAGATGGATACAAGGGGTGGAAAACGACCTGGCTGAAAAAAGAATCAGAAATTGGAGAGAAATGGAAAGGAAAAGGTGGAAAGAAATTACAGCTTGTTAGTGCAGTATATTTCTCGGAATGGAAGTCAAATGGTTTCATAAGTCGATGAAGAATTTCTGTAAATCGGATTATCTGTTCTATAAACCAATTGTTTCAAATGCCCACAGAGTTAAAAATCCAAAATATTGAAGTTGAGAGAATGTGCAGCCCATAGGACTGGTGCTCTTCTACCTATCCATCTATCATGGTACATACCACCGAGTTCGTTTTACTTTGGGTAGGTACATATTAATGTGTCCTTCACCTTGGTGTTGTGTGATTGTTCATCGTCTGCGGATCTCTTGGCTGTAAATATGATTGGCTTCTGTGCCACGCATTGATTAATCAGATATCTACAGTTTAATCATTCCTGAAGTGTATACTAATAGTTTAATATATTAGAGAATCAAAAGATGATGACGCAGGGAAACGAAGGTTGCAAACTAGATGATTCGTGTCTGTGAGTAAAGGAGTTGGCCCTTACAAAAATGTAAAGAATGGACGTTCCTGAAAGATTTTCTTTTATCTTTGTCTACTACGTGGGCGAAGCTTGGTTAATTGAAGGATATAGGTACTGTAAAAAATACGTGGAAAGATAAAAATGTTGTAAGTCGTCATCAAACCGTTCAAGAAGGTTGGTCAACTGAAATACATCCACCATAAGGCAAGGGTCGACGATTAATAATAATTAATGGTTTTCTAAAACAGTTGTTTGTTTGTGTTTGAATCTACCGATGCCGATGTGTTTGAGGAATATTTTGAACAGATGATCTCGCATATTCCAGAAAGATCTGTTCTCCCATGCAGTTTTCTGTAGATTTTAGACCAATATGATTTATTGGTCTTCATAATTTTGGGATAATCTACAGATATGTATATATATTTCGAAAATGGTCTGTTAATTCATTCAAGAAGCAACTCTAAGTGTTAATGAAGCACCAATGTTTGTAACCAAGAAAGCAAGGATTTCTGTCATTATAAAAATGAAAATTGTGCTTATTCGTTTGTTTGTAAAACTGTCACCAACAGCAAACAACTAAATACAAGTAGAGTTTATGATGTACTCCATTTTAGCTTATGTAATATATGGAGAAGGTAAATTATTAAGCTAAGTATTTTTAATTTTTCTATTAGCGCAATCGATTTCGGTCTATGACCATCATCAGGCTCGGCTATAAGAACAAAATGATATGAGCACTTGGACGTAAGTTTACTGACTTTATTTTATTTATCAATGTTATACATCTGATTTTTCTTTTACAGATTTTATCGTTCTTCACGTACCATTACTTCGTTTATTATTTTATTGCATTGACGGTAATAACCATTATTTTACTCATTTATTATTTGTACTCATATCATTTTGTTCTTATAGCCGAGCCTGATGATGGTCATAGACCGAAATCGATTGCGCTAATAGAAAAATTAAAAATACTTAGCTTAATAATTTACCTTCTCCATAAACTAAATACAACTTACAAAAGTGAACTATTTATACTCCTTCCAGTGGAAGTGACACAACTACTATAGGGAAAGTTTACAAGCTCTGATCAGCCTAAAGCGATCGAATTCGAGCGTACAACTGATGATAAAGGCTTTACTGTCGAAGCTCGTGCGTTTACTAAATATTATCATTGTGGTTTTTGGTGTTTGCAGCGTTGTGTTTAACGGCCAAAAGGATTTCAGTTCTTCCAATTGGCAATATTGATTCGTTTGAGTATGAAATCGGAAGTTATCTTCGTTAACATTATACAGAAGTCATAGGCAAAGTTCGATTACGATTACCTACTTTTTGGGATGGGATTTCTGATACCTTTAAATGGGTACCGTTCCCACTTGTCTCGATTCATTTCCTTTCCTTTACTTTGGTGTGAAATTGAGGCAATTGCCACGAATTGATTTTCTTCGTTATACTCTGGTCATTTTTAAATTACTATGGATAAGGAACTCCTTCAAATTGCTGTAGCCAATGTTAAAATGGGGTTTCACTTGTAAATAAAAGAATTAATGTCATATACAAAACGTTTTGTATATGACATTAATTCTTTTATTTACAAGTGAAACCCCATTTTAACATTGGCTACAGCAATTTGAAGGAGTTCCTTATCCATAGTAATTTAAAAATGACCAGACTATACTTCAAATATCTTTTAATAGTCTCTCAAGCACAGATTAATTGGGATGACATTTATTAAAATATTTTTGTGTACAAGTTACAAAACGGTTCTCTACACTCTTACTAATATTATCTATTATTATCATTTTATAGTTTTTATTAAATCGGATAGGTATATTCTCATTTTTTTTATAAATCATTCACTAACAAATTGTGGATTCATATAAATCAATTAAACAGTAAGAAAAAGCAATTAAAAACTTTTTTATCCATTAACTTTATAGTGTATTAAAGTCAATGGTTTATCTAACGTTTTTTTTTTATAATAATAATAATAATAATTTATTTATAATAATAATAATTTATTTTACGGTTTCCCATTTTTTTACAAATATATAAACAACAAAGATATAAACAGTATAGATTAATTAATAAATTAACAATATTGTTAAGAACTAAAAAATATAAATAGAAATAGATAACAGATAGGGAGGTACAAAAGGACTATAAACAGCCAAAAGAAATAGAAACTAGCATCTCATAAAGGCTCAAAATAAAACAAAAAAATTTTTGTAATGTTAATCTAAACTAACTTTTGTATTATTTTTCAAGTTTAATTTAAATTGGCGATGCGAATTATTGAATATGTCAAACCAAGCGTGCTCGTTGAGATCATTCGCTAATTGCATCATCCTAGTAATTGAGTCATTTATTCCATAATTATTTACATGAAACGGAATTCTAAATTCATTTAATGTTTAAGTATAGAACGTTTTATTATTGACTTTTTAATTTTACATAACCAAAACGACTTTAATATTAGTAACATTAGCAATAATCGCAAGAAATATTTATAGAGGAGATCGTAAAAAACGGAAGGTATCTTAATTTCTTAAGAAATGCTTCTAATTTCGGAACTAAGTGATCCTTCATCAGAGCGTTTTTATTATTAAATTACACTGTTTGAATTTTAAAAACTATATAATAAATATTAGCACATCTACCGTGTGACAAGTTTCAAAGCGGGACATAGCCGAATAGCATGGGAAATCACATATTTGCAGTTTGTTGCTCACCAGATTCATCGACAAGAACGGTAATGATGTCTACCGAAAGAGCATTATTTTCTGACCCTGTTTATACCAAATTGTTTGGTATACTTACTAATTCACTGCTTTTTTAATTAAAAAATAATTTTCAAAAGTTAAAAAGTATGAGCAGCCATGACATGTCAAATGCAAATAATGTTTAATATTAATTTTTAGACCTGTTGCTTATTTAAACACTCGTTCCTTGTTATAATAACTATTATTATCTATCATTATTCATGATTAAATTTTTCAGTAAAATGCCATATTACATAATTGAACATGTTTGAATTGATAATATTCAAAATTATTCGAATTTGACATGTCACGGCTACTCATATTTTTAACTTTTGAAAATTATATTTTCCTAATTAAAAAAGTAGTGAATTAGTAAATAGGTAAAATATTTGGTATAAACAGGCTCAGAAAATAATGCTCTTTCGATAGACATCATTACCATTCTTGTAGGTATAACTGGTGAGCAGCAAACTGCAAATATGTGATTTCCCATGCTATTCGGCTATGTCCCGCTTTGAAACTTGTCACACGGTATACTTATTTAAGCTGATCAATGCCATGATGTCTACTATCACTATTGAGATTAAGTAAAAGGCTCATTTTCACCCACGTTGTTAGTTATTCGTTAATAACTTAGTAATAAAACACACTGATCGAGGAGCAACTAGTTCGAAAATGTAAGCATTTTTTTTTTAATTAAGATTTCTTCTCTTTATACAATCTTCCCTACAAATATTTTTTTCCATTTTGTGCGATCCGGAGGACTCATTGACGTTAGCCAATTCCATATCCTCCTTGTAAAGTTTTGACTGCATTACTGCTGATAGGACGTTGAGCAACTATAGCACTACCACCACCGCCATCACCGCCACTAAAATGATATTCTGTTTCTTGATCCTTTTCAATTCTATAACCCTTATCATCGGCAACGTAGTTCACAGTGTGTAGCATATTATCATCCCCTAAGTATGAATACCTGCCATGTACCACCATAATTTCTTCATTATTTATTAGGACAATTTTGCCATATTCTTCCCGAAAAATACCATTGCTAGTTTCGTACCTTTCAAATCAAAGTATCTAATGAGCGCTAAGTTTATAAGTTTGTGGCAATAAACTTTTACTTACTTAAAGTAATACATTTTTGGATCACTATTTTCATATTCATAATTTAAAATTCGAGCATATCGTGGATCTTCTATGCTCTCTGCTCTAAATACGACCGACCATAGAACCATTAATACAAAAATTGCGACACTATTTTGCATTATTATGCTTTGTTATTGTAAGTGAATTCATCAAACAACTAACTCAACGGCCTTACTACTGGCTATTCATACCTCTTAAATACCTACCTGTGAAGATTTCATAAAAATGCGTAGGTTAATACAGGGTGGCGGAGACCTAATGACCACATTTGTATAAGGCGTGGTTTAAAGTGGGTAGATTGGGGAAAGTCATTCTGTAGCGCAGTTGGTAGCTTAAGGTGGGAAGTTTAGTTACCATGCCGCGTTGGGAAAGTCACCATCGTGCGTTCGCTGTAGGGGCGTTTTTTCGTAATAATCAATGTTTTGCGGCCACACGTCGCGCCTTCCCGGCCCTTTATTCTCGAATCGTACGACACGATAGCTCATACGCTTATCCTGTAAATAGCGCATGAAATATTCTTTTAGAATACACTTTTGAAAATTTCATGCGTTATTTGCAGGATAGCGTATGCGCTATCGTGTCGTGCCACTCGAGAATAAGGGGCCCGACACATTTCAACCTCGCTCCACGAGCAACTCTCTCAAACAACCGCTCAATTTCTAAGTGGGTTGAACATTTTCGTCTGTATTACAGTAAAACTTCCGTTTATTAGCTACAAAGTGTGATTTTTTCATCCCCATAACTCGAAAATTAAAGGTATGGTGTCCATTTCAAATGTGGTCATTTGGTCTCCGCCACCCTGTATATACGATTATGCATGTCCTTCATGGTAACAGTTTATATTCTTTTCATTTTAAGTATGATTTAACGAAATTCAAATAAATTGCCGGATTCGCTTATAGACAAAACTGTAAACTTTATACCAGTACATCTACCTACACAGACCTGAGGCAGTAGGCGTATAAAAAAAGTTCGTAACTATTATAAGTATGTTTGTGAAATTTTCCTATAGGAATGAAACTTTATATTCCTATGCCATACTGAGTACGTGTTTTTCGAAAAGATAATGAGTCTAATAGTCTGCACTTGTACTTTTTCATACTGTGTAATTTAGTGGGAGAGCTTTGTACAGCAGACTTGTGTCAACACTCACTGTAATTTTAGAAAACTGTGAAACTTACCTTGACGATCAGCTTTTCCTCCCAGAAGATGAAGTAGCCTTTCTATGG
The DNA here is from genome assembly GCA_036250285.1 of Pyrocoelia pectoralis. Taxonomy (NCBI): domain Eukaryota; kingdom Metazoa; phylum Arthropoda; class Insecta; order Coleoptera; family Lampyridae; genus Pyrocoelia; species Pyrocoelia pectoralis. The sequence continues at coordinate 37,468,346 of CM070076.1, read as the reverse complement.
TACAGTATCTAGAGATACATATTAAATTTTCAGGACAACAGATTGATGAAGAGGGTCAACCATAAGCTTTTTCAAGCAATTTTTTTTGGTGGAACCTTCGAAAATGAAAATGTAGGTAGGCGACGCAATTGCCCTTTTTAGAAGCCTTACGACTACGTCAAACGCATCAATGCAGTGGCGTACCTAGGGGGGTGCGGTGGGTGCGGTCCGCACCGGGCGGCAAGTACCATAAGGGCGGCTTCACACACACCGATATTATCGTTGTCGGTGTCGGTGTCGGTATCGTGCTGCATCAATAATGTATTGTTTTAAATGGTACTAGCTGCTTCACACAGCCAACGATCGGGTAAAACTGTCGGTTGTCGTATCCGAAATTATGTGTATGTCGGATGGTTCTGTTGAAATTGGTCAGTAAATTATCGTTCAGTTTTAGTACGCAATGCAAACCAAATACACTGATTCACACAGACCAGTCCAAACAGCCAACACATCGGTATCGTTGTGCTGGCTTTTGCATTTCACTGAATTCAGTGTCGTCTCAGTACAAATGTAATCAACTACGAGTGCTGTTAAATTTAATTGCCTTCTCTCAGTTTCTTCTTTCGTAAATATAATAAATACAATAACGATATAACCTCTATTCCAATTTCGACATACTGTTTATCGGTGTGTGTGAAAAGCATGTCCTATACCGATACCGACAGGATACCGACACGACACCCACACCGGCAATATCGGTGTGTGTGAAGCCGCCCTAACTCTCGCTGCCCGAACGGCATTTTGTTTATGTTGGTGCTTGGAATGTACGCAGGCATTTATAAATATAAAGGACAAAATATTTAATGGTAATTATTTTTTGTAAATTAGGTTTTGTCTCATAGGTGGGGAACCTTCGGCCTCCGTAACATTCTTGTGGTCTTTAAAAAAGTATCTTGTATTTTTATAAAGGTTGAATTTATGCCTCATGCGGCTTCCTTTATTACTACCTAATTTAAATATTGCATGCAACGGTAAAAAAGATGCCTACCTATAGTTCGTCTCAATTGCAACTATTTATAGAATGGGTGGCAAATTGGAGACCGCCCCGGGCGGCAAAAATTCTAGGTACGCCACTGCATCAATGGATACCGGCAAATAACGATAGATATGCTAAAAATGTCGTAAATGACAGAATTGTATAATAGAAGACGGTCATCATTGCAATCATTTAATGTAACCAGAATTGGTTAATTAATTAGTAGTCCTTATTGACATGAATTAGAAGAGGGAAATACTTTAACTTGATATTGTGTATAGTGTGTTCCACGAGTACTTAGACCTCTGCTCCTCTGCAATATGGCTGACATTCCACTATGAACAACATCCAATTATAAAATAACTAAAATGCTATACCTAAGTCACGGACGTATAAAACGTCCGTGACCTAAGTGTAACGTTGTAATGAAAGCGATATTTCAGTTGGCTACCCTGAACCGCATTTTCCATCCTTTCCTACAACGTTATAATAGCAAAAGACAAATATAATAACAGTTACGAACGTCTTAAAAATTAAAATATTATTTGTCTACTCAGTAGCGTATCACGCGGAGAGGTAGCTTAGGTTAATAAAATTATTTTAGAGTACTGGGAAAACGAACGAGTGCTTGATGTTAGTGACATTACTTTAAATATATGTTTGTCATCAGAAGACGATGCCGACGTAGACGATGAGTGGATACACAATTTCTTTTAAATTTTTTGCTTTTATGTAACTCTAAACTTAGCTATGGCGTCGTAAACCCCAAAAAACGAGCACTTTGCATCGTGCGCCCGTAGAAATGGTTCAAAAAAAATTGTTAGCCTATACAACGTAGAAATAAACAGGCTTTAATTTAACACGAAGTCCATTCGAAGCGGCCCAACGGTTACTTTTTTTATTCGGCTTCAAACTCGAGTACTTTTTACGCCGACAATAGTCTCTGAAGTAAAGTCTTTCCGTCATAAGTTTGTGGGTATCGGATTAAAATTGTGAAGTACTTAAAGAAAAGCTTTTCTATAGTTGACTATGCTGTGGACCAGATGTATAGTTAGCGCGCGCATTTAGGTATCTTATAAAAGTTTAGTTGGTCTACAATACCCTGAAGTAGTATGCAGTGACTCTCAAACAACCAACTAAACTTTTATAAGATACCTAAATGCGCGCGCTAACTATACATCTGGTCCACAGCATAGTCAACTATAGAAAAGCTTTTCTTTACTTCACAATTTTAATCTGATACCAACCCACAAACTTATGACGGAAAGACTTTACCTATGCTCTGTGCCTATATCAGGGATCGGCAGTCTTTGGAGTGTAAAGAGCCAATTATCCCAATAAACAGATTGATCCAGATTCAAAGAGCCACACATATATGGTGGTGGTGCGGCCGTGCGCTGTTACTCTTCCAAACTCCCCGTCCTCCGAGCACTTTGCACAATCTCGACGCTCGTCGGGAGCGGATTCCATTGAAACATGTGAACCATTGTGCACCAAAAGCGCGTGTAAATGAAAATGAACTAAAAATAAACTGTTTAATGGGGATTCTTAGCGACTTAGAATTTTCCTTTAATAAGCCACAAATATGGAGCTTTTCGAATTTGTTCGAAGAAGCCACAATTTTGGACGCAAAGAGCCACATGTGGCTCGCGAGCCACGGTCTGCCGACCCCTGGCCTATATCAACAGTCGGCAATTTTAGTCCAACACCCCTCTAAAGGTAAGGTCTTCGGATCGTCCCTGAACTTTTACCTGAAATAAATTTTTTCTTTAAAAAATTGCAATAGCATAAACTTATGTTATGTGATTATTAAATAAAATTAAAAAACAACGTCTTTCGAAAGTGTTCACAATTATTAGATAATTTTAAACCAATGCCATTATAGTTTGAAACGTTTTGATAGCGTAAAAGTGCTATGAAAACGTTTTAAGCTATATGGAATTTGGTTTAAAAAAAATATATACCTATGTATATATAAAAACTAGAATTTTTAGCGTTCCCATACTGGAAAATTTGCCACTACACCCCTGTATATTTAGTTACGTGTACCGTTGTGTTCAACAAAATAAAGGAAAAGTATCCAAATATTTTGGTAAAACGATTTATTTTAGTAACATGCAAAAAAAGAACTTTCTCCTTTTCCGTGGGTGGAGACATTGTATATAATACATTATATTATGTGTTGCCAAACATCTTGTGTTTATCAGTAAATTACTAACTTTCTTTACCGCAATATATAGCATGTATTCACAAGTAAATATATTCATAATTCCTATCAATTAAATCATTCACCCACATACTATGGCGCCTATACAGGAATGGTAGGTACATAGTCAAACAGAAAGTACCTAGGTCTCCCCTTTAGTACTCCCTTGCGTACTAAAGGGGAGGTTTTGAGTTTTTCTTTCAAATTCTTACTATTAACCCCCTTTTTGAGATTTACGAACTTTTTTTCAACCATGTCAGAAAGTACCTAAGCAAAGTACCTACATAATATAGTTGTAATAAAAAATACAAGTAACTAGATACAAGTTTTTATTTTTAAATACCTACCTACCCAGCATGTTTCGACACAATAATGTGTCATTACCAAGAGTAAAGAGAAAGATTGTGATAGATTAAAATTTAAAAAAAAATGAAAATGAGGTTCACTATAATAGTAATATTAATAAGAATAAATTCCGCACATATCAGTGCAATTCTGTGAAAGGCATTGCACGTGGTAAAGTATTTATTTAATGATCTAGGGAAAACCTAGGGGTACCTACCTACCAAAATCCTAAAAATTGTGAATTTTTGTTGTGATCAAACAGATGACTCATTGGAAAATATGTATAAGGTTGATATGTTCCGTGATTATTGTCGCAGATGCAGGGAGACAATTTCATATAAAGCATAACCGTCGATGGAACTACGTCGGATAACGGATTCATTACACACATTTCAACCAAAATACACAGCCCTATCTTAAGCATAATATAAAGTCGTATCCAAGAATACAATCCCAAACATTATAATACCCTACCTCCCGATCTATTACCAAGCCGCGGTATTTACCGCCCTTAATTCCTTTCTAATGGAAAAAAATCGCCGTCTACGAACACACCACACCCTGTAAAATATACCGGCTTGCAACTTTACAGTTTACACTGCCACCGGGGGGATGGGAGCGCCATACACAAAATTTACTCTTCCCACTTTCTTTACGTTGCATATAGCAGTGAACAACTGTTCGTACCTTCCAGGATGACTATTGTTAAGCGCTAATAATACATCTACATATAAATGATTTTAAGGAATACCATATGCACGAATATTTTGGAGGGTGCCTTTTCCTTTACCCATCCACGTATTTCTCCTATTGATTGAAAATTCTTCTTACTAGTAGTAGTGTCTTCTAATCGGACTGATGTTATTTCCTAACAAACATTCATCCTTTGTTAAGATTTAAAGAATACAGCTACTTTATTGTGGAGCCCAAATACGTTCGACCCGTTGTCGCCGCCACTGCTAATGGGCTCTGACACAACTCCTTGAAGATATTCCATCCGAAGTTTGTTTAGGTAATGCATTCTTTTTGATCCGATAAACATCCGAGTTCACCGAGAAAAACATGCATAAACACATTGCTACGTATGCTATTTCCTTTTTCAGAACCTGTGGGCAACCAATCACCACTGACACTAATTTGAGGGTGGCAAAATGAACTTTGTTTACTCTATAGTGATACTTGAAAACTTTATATTTGAACACTAAATGAAGTAATAAGGTAAAACTGTTGTATGTTACAGCAATAAAACTAGTGAACATAAAGTATACGCCCGCGTAATTTTAAGCGCCATCTACGAGGCACATTGCGAATTCTTTAAATGCAACGGCTTACCAAGGAAGTTATAACGTATTATAACTTCCTTGCGGCTTACTAATATTGTTACTCTGTTTCTACCCTGCAGCTGAATCAAGATTTCCGGATAGCTAAATCAGTAAATGTTAATTATTTTACTGTGTACAGCAGCATAAGTTTAATGACAGTTCTTGTGTTTTAGCATTATACAGGGTGTTTCAGAATAAGATGCTGATCCTTAAGGGTGTGAATCCTTATGTGATTTTAGGAAGAAAAGTTCAAATAAACCTATGTCCTAAACCTCTTAACTTTTGAGCTACAAGGTGTTAAAGTTTTAAGAAAAAAATCGTTTTTTTATCGTATCTTTAATAATTTCCTAGATGTTTTTATCAAATTTGGCACACGCCCTCTAAGCATCAACAGCCATTTTTTGATAAAAAAGATTTGTTAATTTTTTAACCAGTGGCGTCCGTACAGGATGTGAACTAGATATTTTTGGAAAAATATTATCCACGCCACTGCTTTTTCTTAAAATAAAAATTATTTTTAAAATTCCCATTCATTTTAGGGTAAATTTGATTTTTTGACTTTTTTTCATCCGACGAACGGTTTCCGATAAAAAAAATAAAAAGCATTTAATGCGCATGTCGCTATGTGCCTATGATTTCTGAAACGGCTAGAAACTTTGTTGTCAAGGAAATAATTGCAATGACAAACTAATTAATGCTTAGAGGGCGTGTGCCAAATTTGATAAAAATATCTAGGAAATTATTAAAGATACGATAAAAAAACGATTTTTTTCTTAAAACTTTAACACCTTGTAGCTCAAAAGTTAAGAGGTTTAGGACATAGGTTTATTTGAACTTTTCTTCCTAAAATCACATAAGGATTCACACCCTTAAGGATCAGCATCTTATTCTGAAACACCCTGTATAGGACATATTTTCCGTGTTTTAGATATAGGGACATTTAGTCGTGACGTCACACATAGGCGGCAATTTAAAACGGAGTCATAACTTTAAAACTGTCAATTAAATTAGTCCTTATTGTATAGTAACGATAAGGGTCACTTTTTTTAGCGAGCACTTTAAAGTGCGACGATACGCTTACAAAATCAAAATAAGAAAATCGAAGATACATTTGAGAAACTATCATGTTTTTTTTACACCTTTCAGTCCTGAAATTTAATTTTCTTTCTCAAATAATTTTGTAAATCGATTATAGAAAAGTTGTGGTGAATCTTTTAACGTTGCGCATGCCGTTTATGTTTATGCATTTCCCGTCCTCTCGACCTTAACCTAACTTATTACTTGTGTATATAATAAATATGCACTAATAAAACACTACGAAACTACTTAAGATACTATAACAACTTAGATTAATGATTAAAATAGAAATTTAGTAAGACAGCAAGCAAAGTATGGCAATTGGGTTAATAAACAAAACACATAAGTAATAAGTTAGGTTAAGTTCGAGAGGGAATGCATAAACGGCATGCGCAACGTTAAAAGATTCACCACAACTTTTCTATAATCGATTTACAAAATTATTTGAGAAAGAAAAGTAAATTTCAGGACTGAAATGTGTAAAAAAAACATGATAGTTTCTCAAATGTATCTTCGATTTTCTTATTTTGATTTTGTAAGCGTATGGAGGCACTTTAAAGTGCTCGCTAAAAAAAGTGACCCTTATCGTTACTATACAATAAGGACTAATTTAATTGCCAGTTTTAAAGTTATGACTCCGTTTTAAATTGCCGCCTATGTGTGACGTCACACTAAATGTCCCTATTGCATAGTTAGGTGACGCATGCAACAGTGACACTGGCATTGAAAAGTTTAAAAAATCAAAATTTAGACCGCAAGCCCTTTACGTGTTGGGGCAATTTGGTCTGTCGCTCCTCCTAAAAAAACGCCTAATTACGCCACTGCCTACTAACATAAATTAAAAATCAAAAGGAGGAGAGCTAAACAGACCACAAATAAGAAATATTAACCCCTTTGATTATATGTATATATAACTACTGGATGTAGCAAGGCCACATTGATCCGATTGAAGCCAAATTGTGAAATGGAAATAGTATTGGTATTGCTATTAATGAGAGAGAGATGGGTACAGAGTTTCTACTAAAAACATACACGCAAGCTTATGAAGTCGCAAATCGCAAAACACAGTCTATCTCTTTTTTTAGCGTCACGTTTTATATATAGCCCCTAGAAACACATAGTACCGACAACGTTTGATCTTGCCGACTGGAGCAAAATTGGTTGGTAACAATGGTAACACTAAAAAATTCCCTAAGCGGATGAAGTGCGTGAAGAGAAAGCGCAACAGCGCAAGCGCCACATGTGTTTTTTCGCTTTTACTGCAATCTTTCCATCTGAAAATTTCCGTAAACAACATGTAAATTGTAAATTATTATAAGTGCGAGGTTGCTTTACAAGAGGTTGCACCAGCAGTTGAAAAACGGACAAAGTTTATTTAGAATCCCTGCGAACCTTAGTACTTAGTAGTGGTTTGTGTCTTTTAGTAGGACAAAAACATGGTTAACCTCACTTTCCCCTTATAAACAAAAATATACTTACAGTAATTTAGGTAATTAAATTAAATGCATCCTTTAAAGTAATGTGAATTGCTCGCATTGAAATTGTATAATTTGCAATTTATAAGTTATTTGTGTAACGACAGGCCGTGAAGCTGAACTATTGAGGCTGTAACAAAAGGTAATAAGAGGGCCCGATTAGTCTGAAAACGGCTGTTAAGACATTTTTCATAAATTTTCTAGGTTTAATTATTGAATTAACATTCCATGAATGGTTCAATTAATCACATTAGTTATGAAAATTTAACCTCAAATAATAAATCATAACATTTGAAATTAGCGTCGATTGCCTTAGGGAGTTTTCGTATTTCAATGTTGATGTCAGGTTTGCTCCAGCTTGTCGGTACTATGTGTTTCTAGGGGCTATAGTTTTATACATCCAGTAGTTATATATAGTTATATATAATCAAAGATAAACCCAAAGCATCTGCCCAAAGTGACATGAATATAAATAAACGTTGTCACATCACACGTTGTCTAATTTAAAGTACAAACCTTTTTATAAAAATGTTATCGCACGCTCCTGGCTCTAGTAACATATTTTTCTCCTCTAAATGTACTCAATGGCAAAGATTTTGCTCAATGGTTTTAGTTTTAGTTTAAAAGTATTTAGGTTATGTAAATTTTCATTATTTTGCCGCTAAACATAACAATAAATTACGTATAAAATGCATGCAGAAATTAAACAAACAGAAGAATTTGCAACTTTATCCAAACAACACGAATCTAAACGTTTTTATATATTCTGTCATCATGTATTTCATCTGAAAAATATACTAAAATGTTCGATATGGTAATATTGAAGTTACAACAGCTACGTTGAGAGGATTTATGTCCTTTTTTCAGTTTAGAGATATACGATTCACCTGTAGAACTTCCTGAATGTAAACATCTTTTTTGTCAAGATTGCATAGATGACTATTGTGAGTATACGAATGGAAAATCTACATGTTGCCCCGTTTGTCAGAAACGATTTCAGAAAAATGATTGTAAGGATCATTTTTTCTTTAAGAACCTTTCTGAATTTACTAGATTTGTTCTTAAGCATATTTATATGGTATTGGGAGAGAAATGTAACAGTAAGTATTTGTGAAATTAACAATTTTAGCATGTTATATGATGTAACATCCTGTGAAACATTCAAAAATGATTGTTTCCTTATGTAACTAACTAACACAAAGTACCTAAGTAAAGTTAAGTTTTCGCATTTAACCGCAACTATCTCTTACCATTTCCGAAATCCCCACAATGGCCCTCCTTATCTTGGACACTGTATACAAAATACTCAAAATTTAAGCAAATGTTGAAGTGAGAATATCATAGTGACAACCAAACTTCTGAGACGGATTAAGGAAGAGCTTTTTCAACTTTAACCAAACTCTTCTAAAACAATGAAAGGAACAGGTACTGGTATTTTCTCCAAGGAACTGAACTTCCATATCACTCAATGACTCTTCAAATTTCCTGGGAATAATATTGCAAGAAAAAACAACATAGAGAACAAAATAATAAGAAGTTCCAGTTACCGCTGCCTTGCACTAGATCACTGCAAAATTACCTCTAGGCTGATCCAGAATGCCAACCACACCAAACATAAACAACCAAGGGCAACTTAATATTAGACCGTTGCCATGCGAGAGATGACTTCAAGGGTTTCTACAGAGAGGTATGGAAAATGAACCTGTGGGTATACTTTCTGGACACTATTAAGTAAACAAGCGCATGCACTGTATCACCATTCTCAGAGGATGCTATGCAGCGCGTCACATACTTTGTAAGTCTCCTGCACTTGTCCAACTGATAGGGTCCATGTTATGGGTATTCTGAACGTGACAACGACTAGAGCTGCTTACCCTTGAGTGACGTTAGAGAGTAAAACGACTGTAATCAGAAGGTATCACAATGTTTCAGATAGGAGGTTCACGTGTTCATGGACTGCCCACCCTCTTATCGTAATCTAGAATCCAAGAACCAATTACTAGCTAGCAGTAAATTGTGAACCAACACAAAGCCACTTAAATACAGTAGAACCCTTCCCCCTCCCCCTGAGATCTTTGCCTACTTTATGATCCAGGCTAGGTGATAATCCTTTTGTAGCAAAGTGATCCATGTATTGGACTGCCCCCACTTGTCCCCTGCCGATATGATTATATCGTATATGGTACGTTTGTGAGATATGATTTCTTTATTCACTTCCATAACATACAGGGTGTCTCAGGGTGACCGTCGGTTAGAAGTATATCAAGAACTGTAAAAGCTAGAAATTTGAAATTTTGCACATGCGACATGGAGTGTTTAATCTATTAAATAAAAATATTTTCCAAATGGCAGCACTTCCAGAAATACCGGAAGTGAGCATCAACTTCTTTATTTTAAATACAAACTAGGCAATTTTTTTTCACATTCTGATGTGTTATAAAATGATTAGTAAGTATGCTTAAAATAATCGGCGTATCAATTTTGATTGTTGAGAAAAAAAATTTTTTTCACTGAAAAATGTCAAAATCTTGTTTAGCAAATAAAATTGAAAGTCGAAAGTGGTAAAAGTTAGGAAAATGGGATTTTAGGTTCTGAATGTCAAAAGATTGAGACACAATTGTCTGTCATGGATTATAAAAAATTGCCCGCGGTTACGTATCTATTTGACGTTATTTCCAGACTTAAGAAAAACTTTAAAAAGTCTCTTTTTTTAAATGGAATGCCTATGTAATTATCAGCCTATTCGATGCAGAAATAAATTTCCTTTAAATTGGTATACCATGTTCCTATACCTAAAATCAATGATTACAGAGTTACCTATTTACATTTTTCTGATTAAATTTATAATTACATACTTTACAAAACATGGTTGGCTTTGAAAATTTTCAAAAAAATTTTATTCAATTGTTTCTTATGATGACAGTTGTCAGTTAGCTATCAGTTTGAAAGTTTACGCTACATTTACGTTTGTTATAGTGTTATCTGTTTGAATTTTGATTTTTGCGCTTAATATTTATTTTTAATTGGGAAATATGGAATACACAAACGCTGATATTCTAAATTTGTTTTACATTCATGGCGAGTCTGCTCGTATTACTTTTCGGACATTTACCTACAATGACAGAACGAAAAATCAGGATGATTGAAAAGAATTTTCTAAATTTGGGCGAAGTAAATGCGCCACGAAATTTGGCAAAGCCAATTGTCCCCAATGACGCTGCAGAAACCAATGTATTGGGATATTTTAATGTTTTCGCTAAAAGTTCTGTTTATTCGGCGGAAAGAGACCTTGGAATAGTCAAGAAGTTGCATAGATAGAATTTTAAATAACCATAAAAGCATAAGAAACATTTGAATAAACATTTTTTGAAAATTTTCAAGGCCAACCATGTTTTGTAAAGTATGTAATTATACATTTAATTAGAAAAATGTAAATAACTCTGTAATCATTGATTTTAGGTATAGGAACATGGTATATCAATTTAAAGGAAATTTATTTCTGCATCGAATGGGTCGATAATTAAATAGGCATTCTATTTAAAAAAAGAGACTTTTTAAAGTTTTTCTTAAGTCTGGAAATAACGTCAATTAGATTATTAACCGCGGGCAATTTTTTATAATCCATGACCGACAATTGTGTCTCAATCTTTTGACATTCAGAACCGAAAATCCCATTTCCCTAACTTTTACCACTTTCGACTTTCAATTTTACTTCCTAAACAAGATTTTGACATTTTTCAGTGAAAAAAATTTTTTTCCTCAACAATCAAAATTGATACGCCGATTATTTTAAGCATACTTACTAAACATTTTATAACACATCAGAATGTGAAAAAAAATTGCCCGGTTTGTATTTAAAATAAAGAAGTTGATGCTCGTGCTGCCATTTGGAAAAAATTTTTATTTAATAGATTAAACACTCCATGTCGCATGTGCAAAATTTCAAATTTCTAGCTTTTACAGTTCTTGATATACTTCTAACCGACGGTCACCGTGAGACACCCTGTGTACATATGTATATTGAACATACTGCAATAATGATGCAATGCCCTTCTGTGGTCATTGTCTCTTCTTCCTTTAACTAGGAGTTTCCTTGGCCTTTCTATTCGGTTCATGATGAAAACCAACTGAGTTCACCTCTTGGGCTGCCGTCCTGGTGGTCTTCCTTGTTCTATTTTACAAACTCCAGCCTGTCTTCCTCGAACCATTCAGTCTATATGATTCCTTCTTTGTCCATTTCACTATGTCTTTTATATTGCATCTCTCTCTAATCTGTTGTTTGTTTGTCTCTCTTGTAGCTGTAGGTCTAATATTGAATGCAGCACTCTCATTTCTGTGGATCTAATTTTTTGTTTCTGCTCTTATAGTATTTTTCAACTAGGATTCCCGTTTTCAGATTAGTGCGCTTCATTGAATCGCCATATGAACTAAGATTTACTTGTTAGTCAGAGGTTCTACAACAATTTTAGATAATTGATTCTTTAATGAATGATAATTTTAAGTAAGTTCCTACTTACATATTTATAAGTAATGAAATAAATTTATTGGTATCTATATAAGAATTATGATGTGAATCTGTTGTTAGTAAACGCCATGCACAATTCATTATGCATTACCTACACTAATGTAAAATTTTGAGAATCTCTGGCATTCGAAAACAGTTGTAGTTTTGCGTCCAACATAAACTACTGTCATCTCTTTCTGCCACATTGCGGTTATTTGTACCATATTTTAACGCTTATTGTGTGCTTAAAGCAATTTATCTATCGCCATAAATCCTACGTTTCTGTTGCTTAGAAGTACAACCACAATTTAAACAGAGATAAAAGACAAAAAGTTTGCGTTTACTAATATAAAGCGCCAATTCGAAAACGGGAATCCTAGTTGAAAAATACTATATCTCTGTCACATTTGTTAAGACAGGTCTAATCATTGCCTTGTATATTCTAACTTTGCCTTCCGTTTGTTGCATATGATGTTTCTCAGACATCCCTATCTGCGTTGCTTTTATTAATTGTCTTTGGATTTCAGTGATCAAGTCTCCGTTACTGCTTACATCAACTCCTAAAATCGAAAATATCTTAATTATTAAAGTTTGCTTACTTTATAGATGAAATTTAAAATGTGGATTCTTAAATACATAATGGAAAAGTCGCATATTTTATAGAGATTATTTAATTATCTTTGCAACTAAATAATAACGCTACCTACCTTTATTTTTGGTCCACAAGACTGTGGTGCTGACAAAATTGTGCATTAAGTACCTATGCTTTTTTGCTAATATTTTAAGCAAAATGTTTACCTATTAACAAATTAATTACCTACATTTTATGCATGAGCTAAACCAATTATAGGTACAAAAGGCACAATATCATTCGTTTTAAAATCAACTATTTTTGAAACCATATTCATTCTAGAAACCACTAAATTGAATGTATAGATCTTTGTTTTATACCTTGTTGAGATTTAATTATTTTTGAAATACTGTCCATCAATATGGTGACTCATACTCCCCTCTGTGCAGGGAATTCTGGTTTGGTATTACCCTTGTCAAGGGTATTACTCATAATCTTGCTATATGTAACAGAGTGAGTGTGGCAGTAATTGTCCAAGTTGATATCTGTATCATTAAATATATGCATAATTTAACATTAAATCGGTAATTTTACTAATATTAATTATTCTTTTTTACTCTCTCATTTTTATGAACACATTTTTTTGCAGAATTACCATCGTATGTACAAGTACACGAATTGTGGGAGCAAAAATCGCATTTGAACGAAGTATTTAAGGGCATAAAAAATATTTTTGAATCGCCAGTTACTGAAAGAAAGGAGAGTGTTGTTTTAAATAACCACAAAATTGTACTTGAAGCAAATAAGAAATATTCTTCAAACACCGAGAAAGGTAAATTAATTTTTTCGTAAACAGTTTTTCTAATTCAATATTATTATTATTACAGAAGAAAGCAGCGCATTTGATGCTCTTTTAAAAACACCTGTACAAAACAAGTTTTTTAAACAAAAGCCTTGTATTGACAGTAAAGTGTATATTGTAAAAAAGAATGAAAAGGAAAACACTAATCCTGAACATATTCATACTGTGCAACAGTTCGAAAATGAATCGAATAGAACCGAAATTTTAAAATGGTTAGAAAACACCAATAATGAATTTGATTATAAGTCGTTTACGCAAGTGCATAAAATTCCACAAGATATACCCGATTTTGATATGCCTTCAATTTCACAGACAATCGCTTTTAAGAAACCAAAATTTAATGCCGCTACCATGTCGGAATTGAAAAAACTTAAACAGATGCAAAACGAAATGAGGGAAAAATCGAATGTACTTATTCGATTAAGCCGATCAATGCAATTCGTTAATAACAAGCGTAATGGGCAAGAGAAACGTACTCGTTCATTAGAATGTTGTTTGAAAACTATTATTCCTCAACCTAAAGTCAAACGACATAGTTTGCCGTTACTTAGTCAAGATGAAGAAATTGTAATTGAACAATTTGATAGTGAAAAGGATATTTTACATACAAAGGATCCGGACAAGCTGGCTCTTGTAAATTTAATGGAGACCGAGTATCTAAATGCAATTGATAATGAATTAATTGTAAAAGAATCTCGTATTGGAAAAAGAAAAAAATCAATTTTAAGGAATTCGGATCAGAAGGCCGAAAGCAATTTAAATGTATCTCGTGGATGGAATCGGGTAAAAGCGGTTAAAAAAACATTCGCAAAAACTGAGAGGAAGTCTTCGAAATTAAAGGTAACATCACTTGCTACTTCTGCAAATACAGTCAATCGTACACAGATTAACCTCAGATCTAAAAGAAATATACGAGATACCCCTCCAAAGACTGTGGAAATTGTCGAACCGTCTAAAAAGGTGGAGTCTAAAGCTTTTCCTTTAAACGAAGTGGAATTATATTTTAGTAATAATTTACAAAACCTTACTGCACAGTCTTCTAAGGAAAATATACAGCCTCCGATAAATGAAAATGTGACTAATGTAGAGGATAGACAAAAGAATGAGATAGAAAGTACTCGAAGTAGAAGGAAATGCAAGGATGTTTCGTTAAAGAAGAAGAATGTCAAAGAAAAACAGAATGAGGCGGAAAAGCAATTGATTACGGAACCGAAAGAAAATGCTCAAAGTAATGGAAATGTCGAGGTATTTGACAATAATTGTTCATTGCGAAAGAAAGTAATGAACATAATTATAAATTAGATGAACAGGCACATAGTGCAATTGAAAGTGAAAGAATACAAATTAATGGTAGTACAGCAAGTGTGAATGTAGAAGATAAACAATCTGTATTACATGTAAATGATATTGAGGTAGCTGGTGCAATAGTTGCAGATAAAGAACTTCAAGATGATACATCATGTAAGAAAATTCTTGGTAATAAAAAAAAGATAAAAACTGTTCCAGATTTTGAAACAGTTGTAACACATGCAATAATCGAAAACAGAGATCTTCAAGAACCATTTCCCACTATATCTAACGTTGCTGACAACACACAGAATTGTATAATTGCGTCCAGTGTGGGCGAAAAACCGCAATTAGAAACCTCAACCATTAAAAATCTAGAAGAAAAGATGTCAAAAATTCATGGGGTTGAAATAGTCGATAAAGTTGACAGAGAAATTGACTGTCCGAAACCGGTTGAATTTTTAAATAATGTACATCCAGAAGCGGAAGACGACGATTTCATTTTTACTATGCCTACTCAAACTATAATATCTTGTGATATTAAGCAAGTGAATGACGACGGTATAGTAAATCGGTTAAATAATAAAATAATGTCAATCTACAATATTCTAAGTATATATCTGGACGATCCCTCATTGAAAAATACATCTCTAATATGTAAATTGAAGGAAATACTAAACGAACAACACGTGTATAAATCCCATTGTCAAGAGACGAAAAGTGTACATGTTCAAACGACAAATAACCGTGAAGATGATTCGCAAGAAAGTCACTACAGAGATATGGGTATCCAAACCGATTCCTTTGACAATTCAAATGGATTTAAAATTTCGTCAACAGATATGTTCAATATTCAACCAGTCGTTTCTACTGCTGTACAAACTGAACAATTTAGTTGCATCAATTGCAATCGTAATGTCGGTAACAGTCTTGTAGCGGCACAAGACGAGACTTCACCTAGTGTTTTTAAAGAGGATAATTTTGAAAACACCATACCAGGAAAATATAATCTATCGGCCAGTTTTGATAACCTTACTTTTGAAACGCAAGATATAGTGAAGGGTGAGCAAATTTGTTTAAAAAGTACTACGAAATTAATCGCTTCACAAAGTTCCGCTAAAGATGAAACTGACAAACAATCTCAGGTTGTTAAGGAATCCACAAATTATAAGAGAGTTCGACAGTCAAGTTCTGAAAGTGACACGGACAATGAAAAAGTTAAAATTAATGCCACAAAGAAGCACAAGGTTGAAAATGTCACAGAAAGTGAAAATATTGAAAAGGGGCCTCAGTTGACAACAAATTTATTGGAGAGTAATGATATTTCGTTTGAATTTCTTTCAGACTTTGATACTAATTTTAAGGAAGCATCTCAATTTCCTAAAGAAATTCGTAACAGTATTAAACCTGAGGTATGTATATCACTTTCGCATAAATGTTATTTTACTCAATCTATATGTACAGAGTAAACCAATAATTTGGGATGGGAGTTTAATGTCTTTAATATTAATTTTAGGCCTACGTTCAAAAATTCAAACTCTTACCATTAAATTTCTTTAAGTGCAATAAAAATCAAGGTTTGTTCTTGCATTTTGTACTATTTTCTACACAAAAAATGCCTTAGAGAACAATTGTTCAATATTTTAATGTTGGTTTATTCATTTTTTACCGGAATCTAACACTTGAATGTTGGCAATTTTAAATTTTCAAATTGCACCAGGCATGGTTAAAAAATGTTTTGAATTTTCTGTTTTTTAGTTATAGCATTTCCTGCATCTAAAGTTAATAGTCACAATAATATTTCGAAAAAAAAACCATTTTCATTCAGTCATTTTAGATAATAGTTTAACTAGAAATCAATGGCAATTTCTTGTTTCAACGCTACCACAAAAGTGCCCTATATATTTTTATATATTTGAATTCTCTCTTAAATGCTGAGCAAAATGAGATACTATAGGTGTTTTTTTTTGCATCGCCACAGGGTTTGGTAAAGTTACAATCATCACGTGATTAAAGTGCCTTGCGTCATGTAGACATTTCTGCCTCAGGTTAATATAAAACTTAAATAAAGCTTTTAAAACGAATAGGGTTATTGAGAACTAAGTCAAATTATTTTTATAAAACGAATGGTGTGTTATTGACAGAGCTGACTTAGGTCTAGCAAAACGTGCAAAAAGAAAACACCTCGTGGGTCTACGTAAGTTATTGACATTTTTATGTCAAAAAGTTAATCAATTAAGTAGGCTCCTGTTCCGCCATCTTTAAAGATATCGAAGTGAAATTCTGGAATTTGTATTCCTAATATATCAGTATTAACTACCTGAGATACAGACTATTTTCTCTACATATACAGTATGGTCCATTTGGCTGAATGTTATTTTTCTCATTTTTTTTAAATGGCACGCCCTGTATTTTATTACAGATTTCAATAGGATTTTTTACTAACTTTCACTAGTTACTCACTTTGTATTACCTATTCCTAAGTGTTTTTGAATTATTTAGTGATAAAGTTGAAAATCATTTTAAAATTTTCAACTTCATCCCCCTTCCCCTCTACGGGAAATGAAGAAATAAGTGTAGTGCCAATAGTTTTGCGTGAACTATATGTATAACATTTCAAAAAATAAAAAAACCTTGGAGCAGATTTTGAGAAAATCGATTTTTAGTGTTTAACAATTTTTGGGCACCAATAAATTGGCCACATTAAATTTTTTTTCTTTATCAAGTATAAGTAAAAGTTCTGGCCATCCTTTGGCTACAATTTCCAATTTTCAAATTCTAATTAAGTTAAAATTAGATTGGGTAAAAATTTGAATGTTTGCTCCCAATAACCCCCCTAATTTGGGTCCCTTTGGGCCGATTTTGGTGAGAAGCTTGTTTTACTGATGAAGTTTTTTGATAGGCCTTAGTTTTAAATTTCATCAAAAGCCCCACAACAATATGGAATTTTGATTGTTTCCTATCCACTCAGTTTGTTAAACTCCACTGTATGGATGGACACCTGGTAGGCATATACAGAAATAACAAAATTAGGTGTCTATTTAAAAAATCATAAAAGAATGTGGAATGTTGTTGCATATAATTTTTCTTTTTTTTAGGAGCCCTCAAATAAACCTGAGGCAGCTATAAAATCTGCCACAAAAGTATTAACTGATGTCTTTGAAGAACCATTTCCAAAACGCATAAAAACTCAAGATATAATAAAAGAATGTGAAATGATTATTAAAGAGGCTTGTTCGACAACACTTCGTATAGACCATACCCATTATGGTACTGAAGCAATAAAGCTCTCTTTAGATGGATTAGAAGAAGAATTTAACCGTACTTTTGAGGATGACGGCAATAATAATAAAAATGCGAAGGACAAATACTCAGAGTCTATTTTCAGTAGCGCTGAAAATAAAATCTCCCAAATAGATAAACAAAATGAATTATGTGAAAAAGTTGACCATTTGGAAGGTTTAGAAGATTGCTTTAAAGATGAGTTTGATAAAGAGTTGCAGTCATCAATTACTCAGACAATGTTAAAAAAAGATGCTAAAAAGATTCACGTAATTCAGGACATACTCTTACCAAAACCAAGCGATAGTCATCTTGAGAAAGTTACGGAAGATAAAAATGAAGCTGAAATATTTTCTGATAATGCAAGTGAAAAGAGTGATGAAATCGTTGATTCTGATCAGGAGGTAATTGCAGCAACACCACAGAAAAGTCGAATGGTACCACCACCTTTAGACGCTGTGTAAGTATATGTTGTATGCTGTTGCCATTATTTATTTATTTATAATATTCAAATATTTACACTCTTTTTGATTATTATGAAAAAAATCTGTATTTATTAAATGAACTTCTTGTATTGTCAGGCAGTCAACCTTGACAATATCGTAGTTTAATAAATCTTTGTAAACAACGTTATCAGTTTTTAATTGAGACAGACAGAAAACCTCCCTTAAGTGTGTTTTCCACCTTTAAGCTATTATTTGGACCAATTGATTGATTTTATGAAGTGTACTGAAAACCACACAGTTAATTTATTTCAGGTGGTGACGAGAATTTTTTGAAATTGTAATATCTCTATACTTAGATTTTCTGTAAATTTTAGATTCACACTTGTTTTGAAAATGAATATTCACTCACATTCAAATTTAAAAAGTTGATTGTTTTATCCTACGCATCATTATTCATTAATTTATCTATGTTATAAATAGAAACAAGCAATGTGACCAGGGATATCACCATAGATGATAGTACCATTATCGAAATGCGGTTTTTGTAGATCTAAATAGCATTTTTTGGCATATGATAAAAGTATTTTCATCTTGGCAAGACAAATTCTTTTAAAATAGAACACTTTGTATACTACTGCATTTTTTAATTATACACCAAAAGTTAGTGTATAAATGTATTCTTTTCCTTTCCAAGGTATTTGACTTTTAAATTAAAAAATAGCTTGTCTTTGAAAATTCAGTAAAGGTATTTATCTATTATTAATTTTTGAAATGTAACACCCTGTATATTTCTGTGGTATTAAATAGTATTTAATGGTCTTTCAGAATTGTATGCTTTTAAACTAGGTAATTCCCAGCTAACACAGTTGCAACTTTCTATCGATACAAAACTGAAACAAACAAGGCAAGAGTGCTATACGTCCAGCTCTGGTTACAACTAAATATTGAAAAAATAACAAATCGTTAGTCTCACTTATATTTCGAAACTCTATCCATGATCTATTGAAAAGTAAATGATACCTTTTCAGTTAGGATTTGTTTAATGATTGAAATGTATCACTCCTGGATTGCTTATGAATTGATTCTTCAAACATGAATGTAACAATATTGTTTCATTTATACAGGGTGTCTCACTGCTCCGTAATTGGTCGATAACTCAATGTAGGTTGAAGATACAGAAAAAAGTTTCAAATAAAGGTTGCTTTGATTTGAATTGCGCATCTTTTAAAAATATTGTTATATCTACACATCTACTTTTGTACAATTCAAGGTCGGACTGTAATATTCATAACTAAGGTATTCTTCAAAAAAGGAACAATTTATTTGACAAATAATATTACCCTAATGTTGTGTATTCTACAAAAAAAACTAAGTGATTAATTTTATACCGAGTGTTTAAAATGAGAATTCAAAATTTGTGAACTTTAAATAGAATTTATACAACTATTTTAAATGGAACACTCTGTATTTTTATTTACCATCAGATTCTCGACATAAAACCCTATTCAACAGTGTATTATTTTTTGTACATTTGTTAATATTTATGACTTTTTAAAATTTCACGTAAAAAAAATTTGTTAAAAGTCATTTTTCGTTAATTATTATTACAAATTCCGTTTAAATAGTTGGTATCAACGTAAAAGAACAAAACTCAAGTCCTGTGACTTCTCTTAAGTTTAGTCAACGGTATTTCTCGAATTTTGAATAAACTGTATTTCTCGAAAATTAAAATAGAAAATAAATACAATATCTCTCATTAAAGTCAATGTTGCGACATGAACGTTGTAACTACTACCTACATCGAATGTTTATAATTAATACAACTTATACACTGCCATTTACAAAATAATTGAATAAAATTTTATTTCTTCCACTAAACGATACCACTTGACATTTATTACTATTCAAGTATAACTTATTTGTATTAGTCCATTCAATTATCCTATTAACATCTCAGCTGTCCGCAGTATCTACAACTGTAAAAATTTTAAGCACATCCCCATTAAGTATTGAGTAACCAGATCATTAGCAAGAAGAAAGTGGTCCTTAATTGCCTCCCTGAGGTACTCCCAAACACCTGTATTCATATAAAAGTAGACAAACGATGTAAATTTGCTGATAAAGCAGATTTAACCCTTTCAACCAATTCTTCAGATGATCCAATGTAATTCTAATTATATTGATATTGAACATGAATGCAGGCTTAAATCCTTCATAATTTGCAATTACTCTATTTTGGTTAGATGTAATCGGTTTATTTGAAAGACACAAGTATTATCACATGCACATATTAAAATAAACTGTCCGTGATCACATACAGGGTGTCTTACGGTGACCATCCATTAGAATACTTCAGAGACTACTTTGATCTCAATTTTGAAAATTTGAGAAATAGGGTTTTCGAGCATGGCCTCATCAAATAAAATCATGGCGTCTACGTAACACTTTCGGTTTTTCCGGAAATGACACCATCTTTGTTATTTTAAATGTAACACCCTATACATTATTCCGATTTTCGATTCTACGTCAAACATACACGGTGTTCCATTTGAAAAACCAACTTATGATGATTTGAAGTTAACTAAACTTGGCGTTAAATTTCAACTACCCTGTATGCAATTAAGCAAGCCACTTTGAAAGTGTGGATGGGAAGCTTAGGGGTCTAGCTATCTCTCGTGTGAATATGGTTTCTTTATCTCTCTTGCTGTAGAATTCACATGGTTTTAAGCTAGAGTGTTTATTTGAATTTTTATTAAAAAAATTAAATATCTCGGAAACGGTTCATTTTTGAAATAGGAAAACTTGATAAAAGTCTATCTAAAATTTTACGTAGAATCGAAAATCAGAATAATGTACATATAGGGTGTTACATTTAAAATAACAAAGTTGGTATCATTTTCGGAAACACGTAGACGCCATTATTTTATTTGATGAGGGCCATGTCCGAAAACCCTACTGCCCAAATTTTCAAAATTCAGATCATAGTAATCTCTGAAATATTCTAATGGGTGGTCACCGTGAGACACCCTGTATACTATTATGGTTATGGATAGACACAAATTGACAGTAATTATAGGAATCATTTGCTTCATCAAATACCTAAATAGTTAGATAAGAAAAAGTGTTCAGTAGGTACATAAGACATCTCAAGTGATGGTACATATAGTACATTTTAATGCATTAATAAACAGACAACACTGCAATTACCAAAAACCACAATAAAAATTTTATGAAATCTGATGCGTTTAGTTTATACAGCGAACAGTTGCTAAATAAATTTTTGTTATAGTTTTTTTGTATTTGCAGTGTTGTGTTCAATTGCCACAAGTCTTCCAGTTCTTGCAATTGACAAGTAAAACCACATTTTATAAAAAGTAATTACAATTAATAATAGGAAATGTGTAAGCGTTTTTTGTTTTAATTACAGCTCTATGTCTCAGGAGAAGATTTTACTGCAAAACAACTATTTCATTCCTGATGAAATCTTAAGGCCGTCCGAAGATAATCTTTTGTCTTGTTTGAATGAAACTTTTGCGCCTCCTCCAGAATTTCAGGACCCAGACGTTGATATTATTGAAACACAGAACCACAATGATATTGAAGACATTGCGCCAAATGCATCTGTAACTCCTGATTTGTTGATTCACGATACTGATGCACGAAGTCAATACGCACCATTAATTACAAGTACACCCTTTTCCTCTGTATCTCAAACTCTAAGTACAAAAACATGGAATTTGTCGCCCATACGTTCATCACATACTTATGTTAATCCAATATTGGCAGCTCAAAATGCATCGAGACTACCTTTAACAATAATTGAATGCAAAACTCCATCAAAACTAAGGCCTCTTGTTACTAACACACCAAAACAAAAAGCATTTTAAATTATATACAGCCGGATGATACAAATAGAGAGAAGAATTCTGTTTTAAAACCGAATGAAATGTCATCAACAAATGTATCTGTAAGTAGCAAACCAAATGTTTGTTACACAAGACTATCTACAAATCAGATTATGCAAGTAACTTCGCTAGCGACAAAAAAATTAATAACAACCACTAACACTTTTGGTACGACTGTGACACATATGATAGTTGCAGTTGACAAACGTAATTATTTACAAGATCACACTATGAAATATGTGTTAGCAGTTGCAGCTGGGATATGGGTTCTTAATTTCAAATGGATTGAGGAATGTTTAAAACAATACGAAATTGTGCCAGAGGTAACTCTAAACGTTACCTTAAGTTTTGTAATTGAATCTATGGTTAATTTTAGGAACCATACGAAGCATTGGACATAACTGGAAGTGATGGTCCCAGACGATCTCGTTTAACTAGATCTATAGCACCACTGTTAGAGAACTACAAAATTTATGCTGCGCCTCCCTTTAGATCTACAACCAAGACAGAGCTTGAGGTAATTTCCGCTTATGTTTGTTTTTAAAAGAACAACTTTTCATTTTAGAATGTAATTAAACTTCTTGATGGTGAAGTGGTGTCGAAACCTGAAGATTTGTTAAAGAAGAAAGGGAAAGTTTGTCTTATTATTACAGAAAGTAGTGCTTCACAGGAAGATGATTTATTTGAAGGTAAGTGAATAATAATATAGTTCAGCACAATTCCACAATTTTGGGCTGAAAGTAGATGTGGGTGCTTAGCCCTCGAGTTATCTTACTATAGTTGCTTTGTACTCCTCCAAAAATTATTTCTCTTTTCGATACAACTTTTAAAATTTACATATGCTTATTAATAACTGGCTTGCGCGAGCCCGGGAGAGCCGGTTCCAACATACCACTGTTTATAACTGCTAGTCAGTCACTAACGTGATTACTGTTGTATCTTGCATTTTCTAAAATGTCATTTGTGTAGAATATTCTAAATATTGATCTTCTTGTTTTATCCTAAATAGTGTGTAAAAAGCTGAACATTTTATGTTTATTTCAGTAATAATTTTCAAACAGATTCAAGAAACCAAAGAAACAAAGCAATGTTGTTGATGGAGCAGGGCCCGGCTAACACTTTTGAACCCATTCCTCAGCTTTAACCGTGTTTTTTCCCATTAAAAAACAATGATAAATCAACACCTCAAATTGCTTTGCATCCGTTGTTTCTGAAATATAACAAAAGTGGTGTCACTTCACGGACGTAAAAAAACAAATGGACTGCTAATTGGTACTTACCGGCAATATTTATTTGTCCCCACCATGGCAGTCGCCATACTGTGCTTTTAGTTAGTTATTTTCTTGTAGGGGTCGATTTTAGTTGGCAATTTCAAACGTCTAATCGAAAGTGGTGCAAACTTCAAAGTCTTTCACTTAACCTCAGTGTTTTATATCTTACCAGTTACCTTTCGTTGCTTTCATATTTGACATTTCTTATATACATAGTATGAATAGAGCGTGATGTTTCGTTGGAAACGATTGTTGCTATGTGTCGTGTGGTCGTGTGTAAATAAACAAGTTTTGTTTGTTAAATGGTTACACATAATTATGCCATTTTGGCATAAAAAAAATATAGTTACAGAATTGAAATTCAGAAATAATGAAATGACAAATTATAAATTGCAATTTTCAAATATAACCGCTAAATTTTCGGGGTCATTACTCCTTAGAAATACACCAGTACAAAATTGAGCCACAGAATAAGGTCCCCTTACTTATTCTGTGATTGAGCACAGTATGGCGGCGCACAGGCAGGGGACAATTATTTCAACATAATTAGCAGTCCATTTGTTTTTTATACGTCCGTGTGTCACTTACACCACTGTAACTTCTAAACTAAAGATCAGCTTGTCATGACGTTTTCGCATATATCTTTTGAAGTTTGGCACTATTGAAATATCATCATACAGTTATTACGGTTATTTCGTTAGAGACGCCATCTAGTGGTTAGGACCGATACTTTTTGACCCATGTGCAATAACTGTCAGTAACAACTTATACACCACTTTTTTTTTACTTTGGTACAGCTCATTTGTTCTTGAAGGTTGTAAGTGTTTTACATCAACTCCACATGGTATTCTTTGTTTGTTGCTCATATTCTTCTGTAAAGTGATTGGATTGGTACTTTCAATTTTGTACCCATTATAATTTCTTTATACAGAAAACTTTACAGCATTGTCATTTTATGGTTCTTCAATATTAAGGCATACTATGTTTCTTTTCACTCCCTACAATACTTGGTAGAATTTGACTTGATTTACAAGTAAAATGTGAACTTTTTTTATTGTGCTCTTCAAAGTTTGGGTCTTGTTCATGCAACACATGCAAAAGAAATAATTACCGTAACAGTAAGTTGTTTTGTTAAAAAGAATTCGTACAAACTATACAGATCCATTTTGATATCAAATATGTATATTATTTACAGAATGGTTAGAAAAACTAAAGGTAGTTACGGTGGACTTAGAGTGGTTAAGTCGATCTGTCGGACATTTCCAAACTTCACGATTACGTCCATTTGCGTTATGTTCAGAAGAATCTTTCAGTGATTTATCTTATCCAGCGGAACTTCTTGAAGATGTGCCTTACTCATTTACCGCTAATATAGGAAGTTAAAAGAGAATATATGTTTTTACAATTATAGATCGATTACATATCAGTTATGTTATTTTTTATATATTTTATTATAGCAATGGTACTGTAGTGAACTTTAACTAGAATAACATGTTTTATGTCTATATAGATACTATTAGTTTAATCTTATTGTAATACATATTACATTTCTTGTGATGCTGTAAATACGTTATAATGAAGATATATTTTTAAAGTAAGTTTTACTTGAACTCCTTACTTTTCTCCTACTACCGTTGAATAACCTTCAATCAACGGTTACACATAGTAATTTAATCTATTGCATTAATAATTTTGAATAGTGTTTTCAAATCTGTGTGATTTCTGATAAAGCAATAGCTAAACACGCAGCATAATTGACCAGAATATCAGGCATGCATAAATTGGTTTAATTGGTTCAGGTGATTCTGTTAAATAATATAAATCGCAAGCACAAAAATAGTACTTATTGTACGATAAACATGCCGTACATAATTTTACAACGGACACACTCAAAACAATATAGATGATTTAAATGGAAAATCATATAATAATTGCGAATGAACGGGTGTCCTGTCTGTCAGTAACAAATTTGCATTAAAGTAAATATACTTTAATATCATGAGATTAAAGTAGATATACATGTACTACATGTATATCTACTTTAATACATGCGCTTTGAAATTTGTAATTTTTCAAATACAACGGCAAAGACAGCTCAGGCATTACAGTAGCAGATGTTTACTGATACCAAGGCGCGAAACGCCGAAGAACCGCCGGTGTGCATCAGCACGCGAAGCTTTGTGGTTATTTTATATTGTCAATAACAACCCAATGTGAGGCATTCATGAAGGCAAGGGAACTCCTACTGGGAAATGAAAAAATTACACAAGAGGAAGTAACGAAGATTCGCCCTACTAAAATCCTGGACTTTGTAAAAGATACAGGTATTCTTGAAGGGTAGACAACACCGGGGAGCACAATAGACCAAAAGGTCGCAGTGCGGGAACCTATTGGGACCACCCCCAGAACTAATAATAATAATAATAACAACCCAAAAAAAAAACTAAACCAAAGCGCGAGATTATAATTTTCAACAAATTCAATACATTTTGTAAATAATAGGTGGCATAATGTTTGATTAAGTATGCCATTTACATTACACAAACTTTATATTGGTTTCTTGTAGAAAACATTTTGAGTACCTAACCTACAAAATTTCATTTCCTTTTCCATAGAATCTACTTCCAATATGTTACTCTCATTAAATAACAATAGCAAAAAGTCGCCAATCTTCATATCCTTAGGATCGCTCTTTGATTCTTGATTAAAGTTTTGAGCAACAGGTGGGGCACTTCCTGTAGATCAGAAAAGATTTCATTTAGATCATCTGATTCTAACTGTCAACACCAGCTATCAGAAGAACTTGAAACGGCCAAACTCCCCGTTGTTTCCTTGGAGGTTAGCAGGAGACGATGCAAACATGTCTAAAGTTGCTACAAGATCGCTAGCAGTTACACATCATTAAATGCCAGGTCTAAAGGTCGACTGATATGAATTGGCAATTAACACACAAATTTTGTATCAGCCACCCACTTTTGGAGAAGTTTTAGCGGTTTGTCCAGTTTCCTTTTCAGTCCAGGTAGACCAAAGATGTTCTGCCTTATATACAACATAAGGAGTAAGACATTTTCTTTTTGCGCTACCACAAACATTACAGAAGTAGGTGGTGCTTTTGCTTAAATTACATATCTCCTCGACACATATTTCCTGAATCTTGCTATTCTACTATTATCTTTCTGCTCCTATTTAGCCCCCCCCCCCCCCGCCCCCTTTAGATACCACAGGACTCCTGACAATATCCTCTCATACTTACCATTGCACTTCCCCCCTCTTATCGAGCTTCTGTGTATCTACGTCCCTCATTGCTGCTTCATCTCTTGCAGTCTCTCCCGCCCTAACCCCTTCTCCTCTTGCGTATCCCCCCCTCGTAATATCCCTTTCTTTGCTTCCTTCACCTCGCCACAGTATAAAGATAAGGTAAGCATTAAGCTGTGACCTCGCTTTCCAACAACTCTGCATTATCCTCTGTTCAACCTTCAGCTGAACATGAGCTCCGCGGCCGGCAGGATATTTAATCTTAGATTAAACAGATTCCTGTTTTCTTAAATAAGTAGAATTAAGAAGTAGGAAACGTAGTATGTAATACAAATGTAAGATCAGGTCAGCATTAGTACAAACAATGCTCACAAAGTAGGAAGTAGGTCCTAGACCATTAAGTTATAGTAATACGTCATAGAATAAGGTTGTATATAAACGTGTAAATATTGTAAATAAATTAGTCTTTGAATGAAAGCCATTTTGTTCAAATACTCAACGGTGGTGTGAGGAACAATCTACAATTGGTACGAGTGACGGCGTACCCCTCACAAACAAAACCACCAACAACATCAATCTTGTTCGATCTCCTATTTCTTAATTCTACTTATTTTAGTATACAGGAATCTGTTTAATCTAAGATTAAACATCCTCCCTGTCCATCCATTCCTCATACCTCATCGCCAACATTCCCGCCTGCATTCTCCCATGTTCTCCCGTTTTACTTCTTACACTAAATAGGCCAATGTGTTCCTTTCCAGACGTAACATGCATCTTGCATCCTTTCCAGTACGTTCTTCCATCCTCACATCTCCACCCCATACATCGCAACACTTCACTAAATTTTCGAACAGCCACCTCCTTCGCTCATCAAATCATTTCCAAATGTTATTTCCCCTAACCCCCATACCGACCCTAATATTTTACACGCCCTTTTTCCTAACTCTTTCACCGGTATCTCGTCCTTATTGACGTACATCATTTTATACCCCAAATATTTCACCTCCTCCACACTTTCAATTTCCTCGCTACTCCATTTTCACACCTCCTTTTCTTTTATTCCACTCCTTTCTGAAATGCTATTAGTTTCGTCTTTTTTTCACATTCACCCTCATTTCTCAAGTGTCTAAGAAGTGCTTGGCCGTCACCATCAATTCCCTCATTTCTCACCCAATTCTTGCCACCACCACCACATCGTCTTCATATGCCAGCGCCCACACCTTACACCTCCCTATAACCACCCCTCCACTCTGATTTTCATTTAGTCTCCACCAAGCCCCCAATGTATACTGAGAGGAGACTCGGGCTCAGCAGACATCGCTATCTCAGTCCGTTTGTTGTCTCAAATACCTCACTAATTTTCCCCTCCACTTTCACCCTACACATCATTTCCCTATAAATCTCTTCTATCCTTTCTATCAAATCCATCCTCACTTTTACCACCTTTCTTCTTAGCTTCTCCCATAACATGCTTCTGTTCACGCTCTCAAAAGCAGCTTTAATGTCGAGGAACAGTACATACATATTTCCCCCTTCTTCTCTAACTTTTTATTCACCAACTGCTTTATCATATAATGCCACTCTCCTATTACCCCCCTTCTCCTCCAACTCATTCTTCAGACACTCCTGTGAGTATTCTATACCCCACATTCGTCACGCTTACTCTCCTCTAATTACCCACCTCCCTCATATATCTCTACCCTTATACACAGGGCATATAACTGCCACCCTCCACTCTCGTGGAAACCCCTCTAACATATTAATGTTTATTATGATAGATAATTACAGTTCCTTCCACTTATAGAAGCATATGATGTTGATACGAAAGAGTCAGTAAGGATGATTATTTATCAGAGAGATTAGAAGATGAGGTGTAGACATTGAATAAATATTATTTATTCAATGGTGTAGATATATTTTAAATGTTGAGTGTCCTTTGTTTAAATAAAGTTTAAATTTTCTCATTTCTCACAATAACTATTGTGGCTGACGTCTGATTTTGTTGGAGTGAGTCCCATTATGATTAGTGGACATGAACACCAGGTGGCAGGTAACATTTACCTAAGTTCGGAGTTAGTAGATTAACAACTGATTCTGCCTAAATTTAGTGGTCTTGAACCCAGCAGATGCAGTTCAGCAACTTGCTAAGATATGATCGCTGTGTTCATTTTTCTAAGGTATTTTGCAGTAGGAAAGATTTTCATCGCGAATGTTTCATTTCATTACAATTTTTGTTTAGTTACTTATGTTAGCACAACTATGACGGTTTTCAAATAATGAATTCAGTACCATCTGCATCCAACATTTTTTTTAAAGTGAAAATAATTTAAAAACCATACATTGTAGATATTGTGATGTGGGTATTAAAAGAAATCAAATTTCAAGTAGAATCCAAACATGAAATAAAAAATAGGGATTGCCGTTTAAAATAACCAAGTTAGTGGCTACTTCTAGCATTTCATCAAGTGTTGCCATTTTGAAAATATACATCAAGGCCGCTTTCAGAGTAACTCCCAAGTTCAAATTTTAAAAACCATTCTGTAAAACTTTGCCAGTTGTCTAACTAAAGCTCCAAAGAAACACCCTGTATTGAAAATTATGAACATAGAGCAAGGGGGTAAAACTTTTAATTGTTGCGCCTGATTAAAGCCTACTTTACAGAGTATTAAGACACATCAACCTGCTACTCAAGCATTAACTTAATTTTTAAAATTACGTACGGATACAAGATACATGTGACGCATTAACTTCATACTTCAGTTTAAAAAAAAACAAGAAGACAATGTTTATATATTATTTATAACTTTTTATCAAAACATAAATAGTGAATAGTTTGCATTCTACTGAATTTGATGGGACACATTATCTTGAAGAGGATTTTTATGATCATAAAGATTCGGCGCAGCTTCATAAGTACAGATAGTAACACCATGTCGATTAGCCTCAGTAAATTCGCCTTTTAAACCAATATAAAAAATGCGAGTTTGATCACCACCAAAGTTACTGGGAAAATGAAGTGTCAAATGATGTACGGTATTAAAAAGTACAACCCTGAAATCAAATTGCGATTTAAAATTCCATTTCGCAATTAACATATTCATTCATACCTTGTTGCGTACTCTAAAGTGCCTGTTAAATCTGTATGAAGTTCAAATTCTTGGTCTGCGGGTAAGGTAACATCATCGAACGTCATATGCGGCCTATTTTTGTACCTAAACAACGAAACATTATTTCAATTTTATTTAACAATAAAATACTTACAATCTCATTTTTGAAGGGTGCGATTCGTTATCTTCTCCGACAACTATAATACCTTTAAGTTTAATATTCCCCGTAAACGGAATATTGAAAAGTAGTTCCTTGTCTGCATCAGATTCGACACACTGAAAGTTACATGTTTGTCAATAAATTTAAATACTCAACAACTAGACATGAATGAGTAGAGATAACAAGCAAAACAAATAACTTAACCTCAAAGTACTTACCTCTATAAAATTAAGCCGATCTTCCCATTGTTTAAACACCAATTTTCCGGAACCTTCGCTAAGTTCATTTAAACATTCTAAATGTTCCTTATCAATTTTTGCATACAAACTGTATTGTACCCCCATTTCGGGGGTATGATCGTGATTTTTATCCCCTTCGCAACCATGTGAACCATGACCGTGAGGTGCCATTTTTCTGATTTTTCAACTTGAAACCCAGATTAGAAATCTTTTGATTACAGTTATTCAATGTTATAAGTTATATCATTTATAAACAAGAGTTATATACATATGTAATCAAATTTTAGAAATGCATAAACCTTCAAACGTAGTGGGGTGTTCTGTAAATCTGTACCTATGATCTTGTACAGAGGGTGGCACAAGTTACTTCTCATCACAGATCATAGGGGGTAACTTGGAAGTAATAATAACCATAGACTAATAAATACGGCCAAACCACGGCCAAACATAAACGAATATTATCATGTACCGTTCATAAATCAAAAATCGGATTATATACGCGTTTTTGAGTCGTTTATGGTCGTATTTATTCAGGAAAGAAAATCTTCAATCTTTTGTATGCTATTAAATACATACGCAATCCTCCCCAAAGTAGAGCCTAAAGAAAATCAATATTGGCAAAACATGTACAGCAAAGCAAATAAATGTTTCTTCATCTTGGACGATTATAATAATATAGGGTCAGGGTCTAGCCGTGCCGGGGGTGCAAGGGGTGCAGAGCACCCGGGTGGCAATCTACTAGGGGCGGCAAGGCAAAATTAAATAAATAAAAGCTAAGAGTGTGTAGAAAAAAAACATTATAGCATTTTATTTAGATCACTCAATTCACAATTGTGAGGTAACTTTATACGGAAAGTATTGAATATTTGAATTTGATTCCGGGCAGCAGCTGAATTTATGACAGCTCTGTCTGAGGGCAAACAAACGCTACATAAAACACGTATTTTCAGTTTACGCGGGCTAAAATTACAATGGGGAATGCAACTCTCACGTTCTCTTAACGCCCGCAACCTGTACATCATGCGAACACTATAGGCTGTGCTATTACGAATAGAAAAAAATTTCCCCTCAGAGCTGTAAAAAATAGGTTAATGACGTCATCTGCCCAGTCTCCAATGAACTGTATACTAGTACAGTCCTAGACAATTGTTTGTCTAGGAGTACAGTATACAGTTCATTGCCAGTCCCTATTGTGTTAAAGTGGCAGTGGCGGATCCAGCGAGGGGCAATGAGGGCAATTGCCAGGACTGAAAATATAATAACTTAATTTTTAAATTTTTTAAAATATTTACAAAATAATTAATATAAATATATACATTTATACAACGTAAATATTACATCATGTATTTGCTTTGTGGTGCTACATCTAAAAAAATTTTAAAAAGCTAGCAAATATATTATTTAAAATGAGTTGTTTTATATAAAAAAATCGTTGTTTTTTTTCTTATTAAAAATGTAGCAATCACTGCAATTTTATTTTTCAATAAAACTTTATTTAAAAGTGTAATTTAATATTAGAGAGTTAAGGTTTATTTTGAGGTACTTGTTTAACATGTGACCTTGAAATTTTGAAAAATGTTCGCCTGCGTCGGGCTACTTTGAGCTCGCTAGGCTCGCAACGGCAACTTGCTTAAACCTATGTTTTTCTTAACAACACTGATTGCCCTTACTGAAAATCGAGTCTAGATCCGCCTCTGTAAAGTGGGCAAGTATTTATAAAATAAAAACATCGCTGCGCATCGCTGTTGCAAATAGAAAATTGTATACGGTCATATGCCGACACAAAGGTTAAGGTATGTACGCACACCAGTGAACTCTATACAGAGTTCACTGACGCACACAAAGAAAGCAGGTTAATCAGCGCCGAAAATCAGCGCTTACAAGTTACCGGAGTATTACACAATGAACACCGATTTTCGGCTCGCCTGGGCCAGTTTAAAAATGACTTCCATACTACAAAGATATCTGGTTCATCTTCAAACGAAGACTAGCTTTTTATTGATGGAGAATACCTGAATACATTTCTACGGATGCAACATCCACTGAATAGAGAACGAAAAGTTTATTGTGAATATAATCATTTATTCTACTCGTTGAAATACCTAACACAAACAACAAGTCGAAATGCGGTTTTCGCCAATCGATTGCATTCGGTCCAAGGACGAAAATGCTGATATTACCTTTGATGACGTCACTTCCGGTATAAGCTAAAATGGCGGCACTCATTTTTTTAATAAGATAAATTTGCAGTTTTTTTATGTAGTTTGAAAGAGTATTTTTTACTTCCCGAGTACGAAGTAAAAGGGTTAGTGTTCAAAAAAAAATTTTGACCTATGCAAATTTTTACATATCTTTGCGTTTCTGAATACGTAGATTCAATACTTATATGAAAAAAGAAATTTCCCGCCTGTAGTCTGTAGTGTGTAGTCTGTACGTACACATTCCTTGCAACGCTCTAAACTCAGAAACTATTAAAGTTATCGAAATGCGGTTTTCGCCAATTGATTACATTCGGGCCAAGGACGAAATGCTGATATTATCTTTGATGACGTCACTTCCGGTATAAGCTAAAATGGCGGAACTCGTTTTTTTAATAAGATAAAGTTGCAGTTTTTTTTATGTAGTTTAAAAGAGTGTTTTTTTTTAATTCAGCAATATATATTGTGCTATACTTATTTTTTGAAAAAAGTGTTAAAAAAAATTATTAAAAAATGACTGCGATGCTCGATACTCAGAAACTATTAAAGTTATCGAAATGCGGTTTTCGCTAATGAATTACATTCGGGCCAAGGACGAAAATGCTGATATTACCTTTGATTACGTCACTTCCGGTGTAAGCTAAAATGGCGGCACTCATTATTTTTATAAGATAAAGATGCAGTTTTTTATGTAGTTTAAAAGAGTATTTTTTTCTGAATTCAGCAATATATATTGTGCTATACTTATTTTTTGAAAAAAGTGTTCAAAAAAATCATTTTTAAAAAATGACTGCAACGCTCTATACTCAGAAACTATTAAAGTTATCGAAATGCGGATTTCGCCAATCGATTGCATTCGGGCCAAGAACGAAAATGCTGATATTACCTTTGATTACGTCACTTCCGGTGTAAGCTAAAATGGCGGCACTCGTTTTTTTATAAGATAAAAGTGCAGTTTTTTTATGTAATTAGTAGTTTAAGAGTATTTTTTTTCTGAATTCAGTAGTATTTATTTTTTGAAAAAGGTGTTAATACGAGGGAAGTCTCGTGGCAACTTGCCAGAATTTTTTCTGAATTGTGCTGTACTTGTTTTTTGAAAAAAGTGTTAAAAAATAATTGTTAAAAAATGACTTCAACGCTCGATACTCAAAAACTATCTATTAAAGTTATCGAAATGCGGTTTCTGCCAGTGGAATGCATTCGAGCCAAGGGCGAAAATGCTGATATTACCTTTGATGAGGTCACTTCCGGTAAAAGCTAAAATGACGGCACTCATTTTTGTTATAAGATAAAATTGCAGTTTTTTTATGTAGTTTAAGAGTATTTTTTTCTGAATTCGTTGTGCTATATTTATTTTTTGAAAAAAGTGTTAATACGAGAATTTTTTTTGGTACAGTAATACAATACTTCCCTTTTACTTCGTACTTTGCGTTTCTGAATACGTAGATTCAAAATATGAAAAAAAAATTCCGTCTGTAGTCTGTCCGTACGCATTCCTTGCAACGCTCTATACTCAGAAACTATTAGTTATCGAAATGCGGTTTTCGCCAAGCACGAAAATACTGATATTACCTTTGATGACGTCACTTCCGGTATAAGCTAAAATGGCGGCACTCTTTTTTTTAAGACAAAGTTGCAGTTTTTTTGACAATACATGCCAGAATTTTTTTTCGATTGCAGTACTTTCCCTATATATTATATTTCTCGTGTGTATAGGTATGCACGGGAAAGTAAAAAAGTTATATTCAATCAACAGTAAAAATCGGTCTCATTACACACCTCCTATATTGTTTGTATCTAATTTTTGTTGCTTTAGTTTTTCTAGAAAATCAAATGAGTTTTGTAAGAATTTTCACATATGGGTTGGATTTTTAATGTATTTTTTGGAAGGCCATACATTTTTGCAACTTTTTTCTCTTGGTGCACTAGTTTTTTTTTTTTCATCAAGTAACTTACCTATAGATGTTGAGTTGATGATTGTTTTAGTTTTTTTTTCCAATTAAGTGGTTTGGTCTGATCTATTAATTGATGTAGGTAAGTATTCCAAAAGGACCTCAACAGAAATATCAAACATCGTCGGGTTGGGTTGGGAGAAATCTAAACCAAAATAAAATATAGATAGTTAATAATATTTACACACGCATCGCGAAATTAACATCGTTTTTCATAAAAATGGATACGTTGCTTAGGTAAACCTAAACTATTGATTAAACTGTTTAGCGAAATGCTGCTTTGATGTATATTAAACATAAACAAGTTAATTAAACTGTGTCACTAAATATCAAACTGGATTTGTATCAAAGGCGCTGAAAATTATTTGCGAATTTACGTATCTAATGTCAAATGTGTGATGTAATCAGAAAAAAATTTGCATCTCAACTGGATACCTATATTAAATACATTGAACTGTATACAGTTTAATGATTAAATACAATCGTATCGATCAGATAGGTATTTTTTTAGTGGAAAACAACGCGTGGGTCAATGAACTAGTATTTTTTTTGTGCACAACGCAAATTTGAAATTCTTAATACGGGACCTACTATTGTACGCATCACAATGCGCTGTTAGATACGGTGTTACGTCACATGTTAGCGCACAGCGTCGCGGCGCAGTCTAATATTAGTGTGGTATACACTCAATTTCCTTATTATTGCATACCTTTATTAAAATGACTAGTGTACAACAATCACCCAGAAATGTTTCACGAGGACGTAGACGTGAAAGGTAAGTTCAATTTTAAATATACATATAAACAAAAGCCTCCCATTTATGGTGCTAAATTGAATGCGCTAATTATAATATAGGTAGCCCCTCGCGATTAATCGAAAATCAATGATTTTTAGATTAAAATATTGTTCACCGCTGATATCAGTGTTACCGTCATGTCTGACGTCGTGTAACTTTAAAGCCGCCCCCTTTGTCTAAAAAAACTTTTAACGCACTTTTTTGTAATCATTTCTAAACATATTGATATGGTCTTCAATTTTACTTTAAAAATGTAAAATAATTCACCGTCACACCCCAGGGGAGGAGTGCTGCGTCCTTGTTACTTGCTTACATTATTGATCAGGCTGACTCAACTGTATCTACACAGGGGTCGGAAATATGGAACGCCGCAAAAGTTCGCGAAGTTAATTAATGGTGAATTAATCAAAACAATAACAGCTGTTTATGTTGCAGGGTCAACACTAACCAAAGGAGATGCGATCGATCGTCGGATTCGCAATTGCAAATATTTAAAACAACAGATATGGAAGACGAGAAATATGAGCCTCATCCCTTAATACATGGTTGCGACGATTCTTGGACGTGGAATAGGAGAGAAAAAAGTCGGGAAGTTACTCTTTATGGAAATTCGTTCAATATTGCGCACTTCCACCCCAATTGGAGTAGTGGAACAGCTGGTGTCAAGGGAACAAGAGTTTTAAATAATGGTAAATACTTTTGGGAGTTACATCTTTCGCAAAGAATTTTTGGAACTAGTATGATGTTTGGAATTGCTACAAAAGATGCTAGATTGCACGCGGATTCTTTCACAAATCTTCTAGGTGAGGACTATAACGGCTGGGGTTTATCTCATAAGGGTTTACTGTGGCATGGTGGTACTTGGTATCATTATACGAGACCATTTCGTGAAAATGAAGCAACTGTGATCGGTATATTATTTGACGGGGTTGATGGTACGCTTACGTATTACAAAGATGGAAAATGTCTCGGTATAGCATTTAGAGGATTACACGAAATTAAAAAAAGTTTATATCCAATGGTGTGTTCAACGGCAGCAAAAACGGAAATGATGTTGTCGGGAATGAAAAGAGATTTTGTGAATTTACAGGATCGTTGTCGTGCCATTATTCTTAAATGTGTAATAGATAAGGTTTCTATCGACGAATTAATGATACCCCCTAGAATAAAAAATTACTTAAAGGAGGGAATAAACGAAATACGGATGCAACCTTTTCAGCCAATCAGTGAAAACGAATACCTCCTTGCTACTTAAAATGAGGATTTATGTTAAAATTTAATTCCGTACGCGTTAACTAGTAAATTAATTCTTTGTGATATTTTAATTTATTTTGAAACGGTTTCAAGTTTTTTTAAAAAAGTATTTATGTGTTCATTTAATGGATCCCGTGATTATACTAATGATGCCATATTTTGTAAATACCTACGTAACTTATTGTAGTATTTATTAAATGAGCGTGATGTTGCTTAGAAGCTTAATAGTGAGTGGTTTAGGTCTTAAAAAAATAGTTTTGTGGAAATGGTCTCAACATCACAATCGTGTTTAAATTGAAACTTTTGTGAAAGAAAGTGTACATAAACGTAGTTTTAACGTACCTAGGTAAATAACGTAACCGTTTGATAACGTAAAAATACCTTTAAAATAAGACTTGTAGTTAAGATTTATTTGTTAAATATTTTCTATTGGCCAATATGTGCAATATGCTTAAGTATGTAACATTCGTCTGCCGTTTCAAAATCAATTCTTGATTAATCGCAACTTTCATTATTTACGTTACAAAAATTCAGAATTTTTTTGCGAAAAGTTTACATAAATAATTTACGTTAATGATAACAATTAGGTACCTATTAGGAAATAAATTTTAAAATGAATATTTTATGTATTTTTATTTATTTATTTATTGTTCTGTTTATGGTACTATACAGGGTTTTTCAACTAGGAGTAGCCACCCTTTATAACTTCTAAAAAAATCAAAATTTGAAAAATCGGCGATACCCGTCTATAATAATTCCAGGGGGACACTTTTTTGACATAAGCTTGAGATTTTATACCTTAACCCCCTGGGTCCCCCACAAACATACCCTTAATTTTTTTAAATGGCAACATGGGTCATGTGATACGTCATTTGAAAGGTCATTTTATATCTTGCATTACTGCGTTTAAAATTTTAAAATCGTTCAATTGGTTTGTGAGATATTTTAATTTAAAGTTTTAGAGAACTGATATAATTTGCTTCAAAATGTTTGTTTTTTATTTTTTTATTTAATTTTATAGGAAAGGTAATTTGATACGAAATTCATTGTATTAAACTTTTTTTATTTACATGAAAATAAAACTTAAAATAAATTAAAAAGTCAGTAATATTTTTATATTATTTTATTATAACGACAAATTATATCAGTTCTCTAAAACTTTAAATTAAAATATCTCACAAACCAATTGACCGATTTTAAAATTTTAAACGCAGTAATGCAAGATATAAAATGACCTTTCAAATGACGTATCACATGACCCATGTTGCCATTTAAAAAAATTAAGGGTTTGTTTGTGGGGTCCAGGGGGTTAAGGTATGAAATCTAAAGCTTATGTCAAAAAGTGTCCCCCTCGATATTATTATAGACGGGTGTCGCCGATTTTTCAAATTTTGATTTTTTTAGAAGTTATAAAGGGTGGCTACTCTTAGTTGAAAAACCCTGTATACCTATATTATTAACGTGATGTTGTTTACGGTTAATCAAAACGTTAATGTACTTAGTGCATACCTGAAAATGGCTCTATGGGTATCGGTGTTGTGAAACCAAAGAGTATAGGTATTATATAATATACATATACACTTTGGTGAAACCGCTGAAGATCTCTAATAGAGTTCAGTGGGTGAAACTTAGAACCACAGCTAAAACAAGCCACCCTTTTATACAATACATACAGCGTACCTACCTCATTAATACGGTAACTTTCTGTATAATATACAGAAAGTTTATCTTCTTTAATATTGTAAATAATAGGCACAGATAAAATGTATTTTATCTTAGCCCAGTAAAATGAGACGAAATTAACGATTTGGATGAAATAATGGTTACAGCTTTGAAAACTTGGGAACAGGCTTGTTTTGTGCTCCCTTTGAAGTGTTCAAAAGTCCCCATCCGTACCCCCCCCCCCTCCGAGAGAAATGGGGTGCGAAAAAGTGTCCAAAAAACAGGTTTTCGTAAATAACTGAAAAAGTATCAATTTTATCAAAAGCTGACAAAATTCCGCACATTTTCATACTTTATTTTTGTCTCTACGACCAATAGGAGCCGAGATAGATTTTTTTTAATGTCGACTGTTTTGCGTTGAAACGGTAACACGTGCGCGCATCGCGCGTATTTCGCTTATATCTCGACAATGGCCATGCGTATCGCAAAATGCTTCAAATAAAAGTTGTAGAGAATTTAATTACGAATAATTTTCTTTTTTAAACATTTCCATGCGATTATTATTGACAGAGATATAATCATTTAAACCTTTTTCTAAGACACAATCGCTGCTCGTTTTGCATAATAAAATCAATAATAAGTCGAAAACTATTGATTCTACGTACTTAGTGTATATATTGAAAGTTGTAGAGAATTAAATTTTGAATCTATATAATAATAATAATAATAATAATAATAACACTTACACTTACACTAAATGATACCCAACTCATCACAAACACAATACAAATTAAGAGGGGCATCTTTCAGGGTGACTCCTTGAGCCCACTTTGGTTTTGTCTTTCTCTTAATCCCCTTTCACACATGCTGAATAACACAAATTTTGGTTATAACTTAAAACACAATCACGAAATACATCACAACGTTACACATCTATTTTACATGGATGATCTTAAATTATACGCCTCTACAAGCACAAAACTCAACCATTTATTACATATCACTGAAACATTTTCACATGATATACACATGGAGTTTGGTATTGACAAATGCAAAACACAACACATCACTGCTGGTAAGAGAGAATTTGTGGATTTTGAGCTCGAACATGGTGACCATATAAGATCCATGGACGAGAATGAAACTTACAAGTATCTTGGTTTTCAGCAAAACACACACATAAAACATACACAAATAAAACGAAATCTAATCACACAATATTTACACAGATTACGCAGTATACTTAAAACACAACTACACGGTAGAAACACTGTCAAAGCTATTAACACATACGCTACACCGGCCCTTACTTATTCCTTTGGAATAATAAAGTGGACCAATACAGATTTAGAACAGGTACAGCGAAACACACGTACATTACTCACTAAACACCGAATACATCATCCACACGCCTCAACAGTAAGACTATACCTTCCTCGTTCACGAGGAGGTAGAGGCTTAACAGACATAGCCCTGTTACACCAAACACAAATACACAAACTACGAGAATACTTTTATAACAAATCACACATTTCAGCGCTACACAAAACAGT
This sequence comes from Pyrocoelia pectoralis, assembly GCA_036250285.1. Taxonomy (NCBI): domain Eukaryota; kingdom Metazoa; phylum Arthropoda; class Insecta; order Coleoptera; family Lampyridae; genus Pyrocoelia; species Pyrocoelia pectoralis. Next base: position 37,428,602 of record CM070076.1, on the reverse strand, counting down.
CACACTTGCAGACAAATCTTACACACCCTTAAATATGAGTAATAGAAACATCACACCACCAATGAGTAGAGATACGTACATCACACATAACATACAAACTTGGACACAAAAGACTTTACACGGACGATATCCACATGAGATTAACGAAGACTGTGTTGATATTATAGCAACGCATGCTTGGTTAACCAAATGTGATATTTTCCCAGAGTCAGAGGGTTTCATGTTTGCCATACAAGATCAGGTCATTTACACACGAAATTACAGAAAACACATAATTAAAGATAGGACAATTACACATGATCTTTGTAGACAATGTTCGCAAAGACCAGAAACTATACAACACATTATATCAGCATGTACACGTCTAGCACAAACAGAATACAAACACAGACACGATCAGGTAGCTAAGATAATACACCAAAAACTCGCCACAAAACATAACCTTTCTACTGATAACACACCCTATTACAAATATACACCGCAAGTTGTACTTGAAAACACCACACACAAACTATATTGGGATAGGACACTACTCACAGATAAAACTGTGTATAACAATAGGCCAGATATAACATTTATAGATAAAACACAAAAAATCATATACATAATAGATATTGCCGTTCCCAACACAAACAATTTAGCCAATACACACGCAGAGAAACATCGCAAATACACTGATATAGCTCAGGAACTTAAAGCGCAATGGAGAATGGGAACTGCTCTTACAGTACCCATTGTTCTTAGTGCAACCGGAGTTATACCAAAAACAATACATCACAGTTTGCACATTTTAGGGTTAGATAAGAACATATACATACAATTACAAAAGGCAGTCATTGTTAGATCTTCATGTGAATGGAACGACAGTTGAACTTAGACTGACTTTATTTACACATGACCTTCAAGCAACTAATACATTTTCTATACAGAGTTGTCTTCTACAATAACATTTCTTATACTACTTCCTAACATCTCCCTTCCTTTATTTAAAAACTAACTTCCTTAATTAATACAATACAAAATCTTTTAATTTTGCTGGTTGTTTAACAATTCTTCGAGATGAACTCGTTGAAGGTGTGCAATGATTACTCTTACAATCTAAAGTATTTAAATCTAAATTATCATTTACATTTATACAAGATTGTGAATCGTTTTCACGTTCCATTCTGGTCAAGATTGTTTTATCATTATCAGAATCAAACACATGAGAAGCTACATACTTTGAGTCAGAATTTGGAACATGAAAGGAATTACATTTTGAAGGTCTTAAGTAATATTTGTTTCTAATTAAATATTTCCCATCCTCCTTCTGAATTCTATATGTTCTGTCTCTAATTTTCTCAATGATCTTTCCTTTATGCCAAGTACTTTTTGGTTTGTTTTGATACCAAATGATACTTTCATCCTCTAACTCATCCCTAAACCTTACTGTTTTATTGTAGTTATTTTCACTTTTGTGTTGTGACTTATCAATTTGATTTTTTAATATGGATTTTTTAATAAGAGTAGGTGTGAGTTTGTTATCATCCACTGGCAAATTGTCACGTAAGTGCCTAGACATTAAAATCTGTGATGGCGAATAAGTATTATTATAAATTGGCGTATTCCTAAACGATAGGAGTGCTAAATGAATATCTTCTTTACCCTCTTTACATTTTTTAATTAATTTTTTAATAGTTTGAATGGTTCTTTCCGCAAGTCCATTGGACTGTTGGTGACACGGTGAAGCTATGATTGATTTAAAATCCCACTCATTTGCAAATTGTTGAAATTCGCTAGATGTGAATTGAGTTCCACTATCTGATATTACAATTTTTGGAATGCCGTGCCTTGCAAACACAGCTTTTAATTTATTTATTACATTTCCCGAAGATAAATTGTTATGCAGATTGCAAATTTCTGGGTATTTCGAATAATAATCGACTATAATTACATATGTTTCACCTAGTATTTCATAAAGATCTACTCCCACTTTTTGCCATGGTGCTTGAATTATATAATGAGATTTTAACGGTTCTTTATTATTAGATTTGGCGTACTTATTACATAAACTACATCTGTTAATTAAGTTTTCAATATGTAAATTTATGTTTGGCCAATACACTGATTGTGTTGCCTTAGCGATGCATTTTTTGATACCTAAGTGACCTACGTGAATGTCGCTTAATATTTTGTTTCGCCACGAGCTTGGTATAATTATTCTTTGACCCATATAAATTAAACCTTTGGTACTTTCTGTTATTTCAGATTTTAATTTAAAAAATGGTTTTAAATTACTTGGTATTTTATTTAAACATTTAGGCCACCCATTTTGAATGTAGTGTTTTACAAGTTTTAAGTCATCGTCATTTTGTGTAGCAGAAATTAAATTCTTAATTTTTTCATCTGAAATAGTAACTTTTTTTTCAATTAAACATACTTGCGCTTCTAGATGTAAATCATCTTCATACAATTTATCTACGTTTAATCTTGATAAGGCATCAGCAGTTATTAATTGTTTACCCGGTTTGTAAATAAGATGAATGTCAAATTTTTGTAATGATATTAACATTCGTTGAAGTCGAGCTGGGCATGAATTAAGGGGTTTCTTAAATATTGAAATTAATGGTTTGTGGTCAGTTTCCACAGTGAACTTTCTACCATACACATACTGATAAAATTTATTTGCACCAAAACAAATTGCTAACAGTTCTTTTTCTATCTGTGCATATCTTGTTTGTGTTTCTGTCATTGAACGAGATGCATATGCACATGGTTGACTATCCTGTAACAATACAGCCCCTAAGCCTGAATTAGATGCATCTACAGAAATTGTAACCTCTTTATTTGAATCAAAATATTTTAGTGTCGGTTCTTTTGTAATTTCATTTTTTAAATTTTCGAAAGTTTCATCATGTATTTTTCCCCATTCAAAGTAATTGTTCTTTTTAATTAGTTCCCGTAATGATTTTGTTAATTCTGAAAGATTATTTACAAATCTACCTACGTAATTCACCATACCTAAGAATCTTTGTACATCCTTTTTATTTGTTGGTTTCGGCATGTTTTTAATTGCATCAATTTTTTCCTCATCCACCGAAATTCCATTTTTAGAAAACTTAAAACCTAAGTATTTAACTTCTTCTATACCTATTTCGCATTTCTTTAAGTTAAATTTAATGTTATTTTTATTTGCTATTTCAAATACCTTTGTTATAAGTTCATCATGCTTTTGCTTGGTCTGTGCGTGAACTAGAATGTCATCAATATAAATTTCTACCCCTGGTATTGCAAACATTTCCTTAAAACGCTCCTGGAACACTTCGCTAGCTACCTTAATTCCAAATGGCATTCTGAGAAATTTAAACCTGCCAAAAGGTGTGCCAAAAGTACATAAATTACTTGAACTTTCGTCTAACGGAATGTTCCAAAACCCGCTGGTAGCATCTAATTTTGAAAAAATTGTTGATCCATTTAAATTATTTGTAATTTCATCAATGTTGGGTAGTTTAAATTTGGATGTTTTTATGGCATTATTTAAGTGTTTGGGATCTAAGCATACACGTAATGATCCGTCTTCTTTCTTTACAAGAACATATGAATTGACCCAATCAGAGTTACCTTTTACTCTTTCGATTATCTTTAATTTTTCTAGCTCAACTAAATGCTTTTTAAATTGATCTTGAATTGCAAATGGTACATTTCTAATGGGATTTACTACAGGTGTTGCATTTTCGTTTAATTCTATGTGATAAGGTTTCGTAACTTTACCTATTCCTTTGAACACTTCCGAGTACTTGTTAATTAAGTCTTTATAATCATCGTTCGATTCTGTCACTACAGTGTTAATAGTTTTCAACTGAACATCATCGTGTACTTTAATTATACCTAACTTAATACTACTATTTAAACCTAATAATGATTCATGTTTACCTTCAACAACATAAAATTCTATTTTGCTATAAAGTTTCTTATTAAATGTTAAATCTAAATAAACTTTACCTACAATTGGTATTTGTTGTCCGGTATACGTTAGTAACGTATCCTTACATCCTTCTACTTTATTTCGATTAACTTCGCATTGACGTAAATTACTTAATGAAATAATGTTTACACTTGCACCTGTGTCAATTTTAAATTTGGCAGTTACATTAACCTTACTATTAATATGCAATTCTATTGTACAAAATTTTGCCTTTGTATTATTTATGGAATTTATCATTAAGGATTCCACCTCTCCTTCAATTTGAGAAATTTCATTTACTTTCTTATTTTTATATCTGCAACATACAGAAAAATGATTTAATTTCTTACATGTACTACAGGATTTTCCATAGGCTGGACATTTATTTATTGGATGGTCCTTGCCGCATCTGGTGCATTCTTTTATGAAATTCGAACTTGTTGACCTTGAGTGTGACCGTTGGCGAGCGCGGGAATTGCTGCTTTGTTGATGTTCCTTTGTTCTTCTTTTGTTAACCATTTCCACTTGCTCCTGGGATTCTTTGTTGTGAGTTTCTTTGTTTTGCATAAGTTTCAGGTTTTTTCTAGAATTTTCTGAAACCACACAGCATTCGATAACTTTATCCAGGCTTTTATCTTCATTTTGCAATAATTTTTCTCTCAACGATTCATCAATGATGCCGATTATGATCATGGTTTTTATTAAATTGTCTTTTAAATTGTCGTCACCAAATTCACACTGTTTTCCTTGATTTTTTAACTCTGTCACAAACTGCTCTATTTTTTGATTTGTTTTTTGACGCGAGGTGAGAAATTTGTACCTTTCGTAAGTTAAATTTTTTTTTGGCGTAAAGTACTGCTCGAACTTTTCCTTCAATTTGTCTATTTTATTTCTCTCCTCTTCTTGAAACACAAATGTATTAAATATTGTAATACATTCTTCACCCAAGCAATGCAATAGTTGTGCACACTGTGTCTTTTCCGGTTTTAAATCTAGCTCCGTTGCAGTTGCATAGATTTCAAACCGTTGTCTCCAACTTTTCCAGTTTTCAGCCACGTTGCCATTGAAACTTAAAGCTGGTATTGATTTACTTTCCATTTTATTTTATTTATTTAATTTAGTTTTATTTGAATTAATTTTTTATTTTCCACTCACTTAGTTTAATTTATTATTTTCTTTTCCACTCACTTTATTGACTTTATTTAATTTATTAGAACTTGAGACTGCGCCATGTTAGATCTTCATGTGAATGGAACGACAGTTGAACTTAGACTGACTTTATTTACACATGACCTTCAAGCAACTAATACATTTTCTATACAGAGTTGTCTTCTACAATAACATTTCTTATACTACTTCCTAACAGTCATTATCAACACTTGCCACATAGTTAGAAAATTTCTAAACATAACGGAAGATACCGCACATCACTCAGAACCACATCACACACTTTCAACTAATATCATTCAAACACAAAATGAAACACAACACTCAATCCTCCCTTCACAAATTGAAACTCTGTTGCATACACAACATAACATTATAGAAAGTCCATTACCAACACACAACACTTCAACAATCACTCATGTAACACCTCTGACTCGTTCTCATGCACTCAAACGTAATCACACAATATACTCACAGTATCAGAATTCGCAATTAACACAAAACACAAACAACACATTACCCACTCGAGTGCAACCTATGCGTCGAGCTAAACAACAAAAAACGCTTACACAATAACCATAACACTTTTTCAAAACATACATATTATGTTCATTTTTTCTTTTCTATAAAAAGTCACTAAGTCACGAATAAGTGACGCCAACGGAGAAGCCTAGGAATATAGGGTCTCTTTTTGTTATTGATGCGCGACGCTGCGTTCATGTTAATGCCTTCGCGGAAAGAGGGTCGACGGGACGTGGCTTTTACAAATTGGGATCAAATACACCGAGGCTTCTCAAACAAATACATTATCTAAAATGTGATCAGCGTTGGTTTTATCAACGTCATTTAATTTAATGAACATAATATGTGTATAGTATTTAGTATGTTCACTTTTTAACAGCAACTTCAAATTTATATTGTATAGATATATGTATTACTAGGACTAATCGTAACTTGATTTCGATCCGTGCGATTAGTTAACCAGGCTTGGCCTGAGTATCGATAACAATCGAAGTACACAATAATAATAATAATATTTATTGGACGATACAAATAAATCTTATAACTTAGGCAAGAGTGTTAAATAAAACAACTAAATAAGTATAAAACTAAATAATAAAGTAAAAATATGATAATGGTAGAAATGAATATTCATAACAAATAATACAAGTATGTCCAAAGGAGAACAGATCGGCAAAGCCGTTTTACACTGCCCCCTACAGTGTAAATATATGCGTGCACGAAATATTTTGGTAATCCTTATAAGACGATGGAGGAAGAAACAATAAAAAATTCTCATTTTCAAGCGTTGCTTTGCAAATAACTATGTTTTGACTACTTGTAAACAGTAAAGTGTCTTATAGTTTTTTAAAAATAATTAATGTACCTGTAAAATGAGTGTCAGCAGAAGTTCGTACGACAAATAGTTCGCTGGTTACAGCTGTTTGAAGGTATACTCAAAAATTGACATTTGATCCAGAATCCCGATTTTCGCTAAAAATGGCCGTTAAATTTTTGTTAAAAATTGGTTTTATCCTATTTTCAGTACTTTATATACAGGGTGTCCCAGGTTTAATGATCAGGACTTTGACATTTTGTAGAGAAACACATTTTAAGGTGGGTTGCTCCTATATACCTAGGTCCTAAAATTCTTTGTTTCTGAGATACTAGAGTGCGTCACAATTTTCTAAAAAATAAAGGTTTTATTTATTTATTTCCGAATTGTTGAAAATATTCAAACCAAAATTAGCACACAAGGTATACATGGACAGAGGATAAGATCCATGGCAACCATAATTTTTGTACACAGCCAAAATACATTTTTCGTGAAATAAATGACAAAAATCTAGTTTGCGGCCGCGTGGTAACAGAAACGAAAAAAAGTCTACAGACATTTTTTGTTCAGAATTGAATGCTCCATCGAAAAGTATATTTCGAATATTTAATTCGGGCCGTACTCTTATTTATCAAATTAGTAGAACGGATTACCCATATCTCCGCCACTGGTTGATTTAAAAAAATGATATTCTTCAATCTTGTGGCCCTCTGTCCTTGTATTTTGTGTGCCAATTTTGGTTTGAATTATTGCCACAGTTTGGAAATAAATAAATAAAAACTTATTTATTTTTTAGAAAACTTTAACGCCCTGTATCTCAGAAACAAAGAATTTTAGGAACTACGTTTATAGGAGCAACCCACCTTAAAATGTGTTTTTCTACAAAATGTCAAAGTCCTGATCATTAAACCTGGGACACCCTGTATATACAAAGGTACTTCTATTATGGTAATATAATACAATAAATTGTTCGCAAGTTGCACTTTATTTTAAAAATACATCTTTGAAAACTATATATTTTCACAAAATTTAACTAAAATGTATATTTGTATTCAGTTTTTCTTAAATATCTTCGTTTCCATTTATTTTACGACAGAGTTTTATATAAACTAATTGAAAGGTTACAAAATTTCCTATAAAAAATACTTTGTCGCGTATGTTTTTCTGTAAACAGCGACGACAAACTGACGATTGAAAATGCAGGTAATGTTTAATTTTTGCAGAATCCGGGGTGCTTCCGTCCGCGGTGGGGGTGGGGGTTAGTTATATACATATATATTGTATATAGTATAATATGCCATAATTAGTTACAGATTTATTGGTTGAAATTAGAATTCTGAAAGAATTCGCGCCTTTTGATAGGTAGTAGGTACTTGTTTGTTTTTATATTTCCTGAAAGTGAGTTGCTGAATCGACTACACTAGTGGGATTTGGGGGGGGGCTCACAATAGTTTTGCCTAGGGCGCCAAAATCTCTTGCGCCGGCCCTGGGGAACGTTGAATAAAGTTTAAGTACTTAGTTTTTGACGTATAATCTAAAAATGTAATAAAATGCAGGGGGTTGCATTTAAAAAACCTATCTTTAATACCTATATATTACAATTTTGTAAACCACCCTGTATAATTGCAAATAATTTAAAAAAATAGCCGTTATCAATTTTCATATGTCACCAAAAAATGAAGCTGCATGATATCTTGTACCCTTTAGAGGCAATAGAAAACGAAGGAATAGTCTTGATCACCCTCTCTTGCACAGAGTGTTTCTACTCAAAGTGGACAATGTAATAGAGGTTATAGAACTCGTCAAAACTAACACGTTTTTTAAAATAATTTTTTTCATTTTTGATTTTGTTTTCGAATTATTTGTAGTCAGATTTCAAAAAATCAAAGTTCTTGGGAATCAACAGTTTAATATCTACAACGTTTGTTCAAAGCTTTTTTACAAAAAATTTACATCAAAATGGCGGCCACTTAAAATTTTGAAAATTGAATAGCACAAAATCTATTCTACTAAGTACTATAATTTAAAATGACCACCATTTTGCTGCTCTAAATTTGTTTGTAAAAAAGTGTTGAACAAACGTTATTGATATTAAACTGTTGCTTCCAAAAACCTTGATTTTTTGAAATCCGACTACAAATAATGGAGATATAGGGATTTGTAAAAAAACAAAAAAGGTCTACAATCCCCGGAAACAAAACCCAAATTAAACAAATTAGGTAAAAAAAGAATTAGTTTTGACGAGTTCTACAACCTTTATTACGTTGTCCACTTTGAGTAGAAACACCCTGTATATGTAGCTTATTGGAAGAATGTAAGTTCTACCCCCTACATCTGGGCACAGAGTACCTCTGGGTAAATTCTGTCTATTAGTATTGTCTATTTCCGAAAATTGAAATGGTTGGCATTTTTTTCGACGTCCATTTAACTTTTGCTTGATTAATGTTATTATACAGATCTCGAAAAGTGTGTTTGCTGTGGTGGCACTTTCTCCTCTGTACCTATGTAGCGTTCTTCATCATAATTGGATTTTTACTAAAGTAGGCCCCTCATCGTATCATTCGTATCCCTTCCTGAAGGGCAGGTTTTGGCGGACTGTGAGGGCCATACATTAAACCTCAATAAAATAAAATTGGAGTGTGGAGAAAAAAATTAAGCTAAACTTTCTATTATAAAATAATATACCTATATACTTTTTAATACTTGTAGGTAGGTGTATATTAGGTAGGTACCAATTTTATTGAAATAAAAAAACAACAGAGAAAAAACGATTCGTTGCCCCCTCCAACAAAACACTGAAATGCCGCCACTGATTGATAATGTTTATCATTAACGTATGTCTTTGGCCACGGGGGGCGGGGGGCTGCCTAACTCTCCCGCATTTAGTACGAACTCCCGCTTACCCGCATCACAATGATAAACTCCGGCAATTTGCAATTCTTGCGGGGGAATTTTTGACGAACGGCGTGTTTTTTTACAGGACAGGACAACTTCCTTGTTTGCATACATACACTATTTCATGAAAATAATCAAGAATTAGGTATTTTTTGGCAACAAATGTAATTGTTTAGATTAAAATTTAATCAATATAATATTAATTTTTGCCCTCATATACAGTGTGTCCTAAATAGTTTTATACAAATGGAGAAAAAGTTTATCTTATTCATTTCACAAAAAAAATATCTTGATAAAAAGCTCTGCATGACTTGTAGATCTATAATAATCAAGTACATTTTTAAAACTTTGGCCGGAATACAAGTAAAATCAAAATCTGACAGTTGTGAAATGTATTCTTTTATCAGGGTGTCTTAAAGATTTCTGCTGCTTCCCTTTTTTTTATAATTTTCTCCAGCAATGAAAACAATTTCAATTATATCCCTACTCAATTGTACTGGCATTTCTAATTATTGCAAACACACACTAATGTAACATATTTGACATTTTGTTGAGTTATTTAGATATTCCAAAGCACTCTATCCAGAACGTACCTATTTAATAAGGATGAATAAAACAAAATCAGGCGCTTATTATGAACGTATTAAAAGTATTATTTACTCTCACTCCAAACCATAATTTTGATTTTCCCTGTATTCCGGCAAATGTTTTAAAAATGTTGTACTTCATTATGGATCTACAAATTATGCAGAGCTTCTTATCAGGAATATTTTTTTTGTGGAATGTAAGATAAACTTTTTCTCCATTTGTATACATACATACAACTATTTCGGACACACTGTAGATAGGATAAAAATGCGCCATATTTTGATCCCAAAAATATGAACCCCACCCCACAAAGCCTTCCAAATGTCTCCCTCATTTTCTCAATCTTAGGTTGCCAGGTACGCCACTCTCTATCACATTTTGGCTTGAGGATTTGTCTGCCACATTGAAAATTTGTATTTATATATCTACATTTCTTTGGGAAATGTGCCAGTATAGCTCCGATGGGTAAGAGAAACAGATAGTAGTCATGGTTTGTACTCGGAGATGACTAAAATCTTGGGCCAGGATTTCCAAAACCAACATTATGCAGGGTGGACTTTTATAGAGCCTTAGTCCTAGGCATTTTGTTTGAGGAAGTTATATAGGATGGTCAAAGCTATTTTTATGCAGATTAGCATCCGCCTCTCATGTCGTGAAGAGAGAGGAGTAAATATCACCAATGTTCAGTTTTTTATGCAAAATATCAGAATAACGTTAGGATATATCAAGGTATATTTACTAATTTGTATTTCTGTACTGATGTAAGTTAGTACAAAATTGATTTTTTGTTTTTATGTCAACTGTCAGTCATACTGATCAGTGAAAATGTAATAAGGTTGGGTAGTCTCAGTAGATACACCCTGTACATTAAATTGTTTTGCCAGACAAAAATTTAAGAATGTTTTACAATGTGTTTAATTAAAGTGTAAAATGAGTTCCCAAAATTTTACTTGTTTGTAACAAAACATGATATTACATTAAATATTACTTTTAGACTCCTTGGCATTCTGTAGAGCTTGCGTAATATATAACTTCGCCAACGACTGTGAACAAAACTGAGATATATGTTGACTGTATGTATTAATTTGTCCCGCAATAATCATCGGATTTAACCTTGGTGGAACTGGCTGAGGACGGAACAACTTATTAACATCCTCTTCAGGTAAAGGCGGTTCATCTTTAGCAGCCCTCGAAGCATTTTCTTGCGAACGTTTTAGCATCCAACGATGTTTCTCTTGTTGTTGTCTGCTTACCAATTGTTGGTAACGATTAAACTTAATTGCCTCTTGGTTAAGTTCGTCGACGCGATCCATTAAACACCTCAATTGACCTTCTAATACTGAGGCGGTACCTAAATCTAAAAATTTGGCACCTTTCTCTTCGGGAACTAATTCGGATAATTCGGACATCATTATATTAGTTAAAGCGGAATTTTTAATAACAAACGGAACTTCGACGAATAAATTTTCAAAACCGACCTTCAGCTTCAGTAATGTTTCGGGCGTAAATTCTCCTTCTTTATACATTTCAATTGCTTGCGGTGTAAGTCGGTATGCTTTCAACGTTAGAAATCCACGTGAAGATTTCTGTGAATCATAAATTAGAACTACCGACTCTTCAATTGACGTTTGGTAGTGATATTGTGACTCCAACAAAGGTAAACTTAAAAAGTTACCAACATCGGCGCTTTGGTACCAACCGACATGAAAGTGGTCTACGTTTACACGTCTCAATCTACGCATCATTGCCAACTGATATTCTTCCTCGTCCAACGAGTCATCACTGTGTTTAGGAAAAGGGAAACAGTTAGTTATTTCTAACCGATTGTCTACAACCAATCCTAGTAAAGCACCCTGTGCTATATCCATGTTGCTTGAAGTTTCTTCATGACAGTGCTTGACTATTTTCATAACAGCCTAAAGATTTGAAGGTTAAAAAATTCCGTTAAATAATCTGAAAATAGGCTTACCAAACCATCGGCCTGTACAAAAGCAATTGTAGAATCATTTTCTGGTAACCGTCTGGACTGTCCTCCACGAGAAGCCATTTTTATAATACGCTCCCCGTAAGAAACTTTGAGGTTAATTTTTTTTTGTGACATTTGTGTATACGACACCGTTAATAGTTTACAGGGTATATCAAAGATTTCTGCAACAGAAACAACCCTTTAACGCAAACGAATATTATTTTATAATGATATATTAGATCGCGATATTAATATTACCTACCAAAGGAAAGGATTTTGGGTGAGTGTATGCAATTCTGCTGAAATATCCTTTGATGTTGGTTATGTTATAAAAGTTCATGCCATATAATAAACAATAGGTGTTTTCTTTTTGCATCGCCACAGGGTTGGGCACATGCACAATTATCACGTGAATCGTGATTAAAGTGCCTTGCATCACAAAACATTTCTGCCTCAGGTTAATATAAAACTTAAAATAAAGCTTTTAAAACGAATAGGGTTATTGAGAACTGAGTCAAATTATTTTTATAAAACGAATGGTGTGTATTGACAGAGCTGACTTAAAGCTACCACAAAATGCAAAAAGAAAACACCTATTATATGGTTCATGACACGGACGTATAAAAAACAAATGGACTGCTAATTATGTTGAAATAATTGTCCCCTGCCTGTGCGCCGCCCACGGACGTATAAAAAACAAATGGACTGCTAATTATGTTGAAATAATTGTCCCCTGCCTGTGAGCCGCCATACTGTGCTCAATCACAGAATAAGTAAGGGGACCTTATTCTGTGGCTCAATTTTGTATTGGTGTATTTCTAAAGGAGTAATCCACAGACCCACAAACCACTAACAAAAAAGTTATTTGTGCACAGACCATTAAAAATATTAGTGGTCTGTGGAGTAATCTTTATAATCAAAGGGAGTAATGAACCCTGAAAATTTAGCGGTTTTATTTGAAAATTGCAATTTATATTTGTCATTTCATTATTTCTGAATTTCAATTCTGTAACTATATTTTCATCATCACTTGCTTGGTATCAACGACGATTCTGCTGTTGAAAGTATTTGTAAAATTTCTTCTGGAACGTGGTTTTCGATGTACTCCAAAATGGCATAATTATGTGTAACCATTTAACAAACAAAACTTGTTTATGTACACACGACACATAGCAACAATCGTTTCCAACGAAACATCACGCTCTATTCATACTATGTATATAAAAAATGTCAAATATGAAAGCAACGAAAGGTAAGATATATATAAAACATTGAGGTTAAGTCAAAGACTTTGAAGTTTGGACCACTTTCGATTTGACGTTTGAAATTGCCAACTAAAATCGATCTCTACAAGAAAATAACTAACTAAGAGCACAGTATGGCGGCTCCCATGGTGGAGACAAATAAATGTTGCCGGTACGTACCAATTAGCAGTCCATTTGTTTTTTATACGTCCGTGGCGCCGCCATACTGTGCTCAATCACAGAATAAGTAAGGGGACCTTATTCTGTGGCTCAATTTTGTATTGGTGTATTTCTAAAGGAGTAATCCACAGACCCACAAACCACTAACAAAAAAGTGATTTGTGCACAGACCATTAAAAATATTAGTGGTCTGTGGAGTAATCTTTGATTATATATATAATCAAAGGGAGTAATGAACCCTGAAAATTTAGCGGTTATATTTGAAAATTGCAATTTATAATTTGTCATTTCATTATTTCTGAATTTCAATTCTGTAACCATAGATGTCTGTAACTATACTTTCATCATCACTTGCTTGGTACAGTAGGACGTCGATAATCCGAACTAATTGGGACCGAGGGTGGTTCGGATTTTCAAATTGTTCGGATTTTCGAACAAAAACTAAAAAAGCCTTGTGTGCTTTAATTAAGATATCCAATTGATTCAAATACAGTGATTCACTAATGAAAAACTAACACTGACTGATGAGAAGTGTTGAAACTACGCAGCCTAAAAACAGATTGCGGGGCGAGTGTGGATAAGGGGTGCGGGGAGGTGAGCTAAAAGAAATATTGAAGGTTGAAGGTTGAAGGGAAAATTCAATTTTTTCCCGATTTCCGCGTTCGGATTTTTGACGTTTCGGATAATTGACGTTCGGATTATCGACGTCCTACTGTATCAACGACGATTCTGCTGTTGAAAGTATTTGTAAAATTTCTTCTGGAACGTGGTTTTCGATTTCGATGTACTCCAAAATGGCATAATTAGGTGTAACCATTTAACAAACAAAACTTGTTTATTTACACACGACACATAGCAACAATCGTTTCCAACGAAACATCACGCTCTATTCATACTATGTATATAAAAAATGTCAAATATGAAAGCAACGAAAGGTAAGATATATATAAAACATTGAGGTTAAGTCAAAGACTTTGAAGTTTGGACCACTTTCGATTTGACGTTTGAAATTGCCAACTAAAATCGATCTCTACAAGAAAATAACTAACTAAGAGCACAGTATGGCGGCTCCCATGGTGGGGACAAATAAATGTTGCCGGTACGTACCAATTAGCAGTCCATTTGTTTTTTATACGTCCGTGGGTTCATGACGATGCACTGACCTGTATCTTGGTCAGTGTGACGATGCCTTTGATTATATACAGGGTGTTTCAGAATAAGATGCTGATCCTTAAGGGTGTGAATCCTTATGTGATTTTAGGAAGAAAAGTTCAAATAAACCTATGTCCTAAACCTCTTAACTTTTGAGCTACAAGGTGTTAAAGTTTTAGGAAAAAAATCGTTTTTTTATCGTATCTTTAATAATTTCCTAGATATTTTTATCAAATTTGGCACACGCCCTCTAAGCATCAACAGCCATTTTTTGATAAAAAAGATTTTTTAATTTTTTAACCAGTGGCGTCCGTACAGGATGTGAACTAGATATTTTTGGAAAAATATTATGCACGCCACTGCTTTTTCTTAAAATAAAAATTATTTTTAAAATTCCCATTCATTTTAGGGTAAACTTGACTTTTTGACTTTTTTTCGTCCGACGAACGGTTTCCGATAAAAAAAAATAAAAACATTAAATGCGCATGCCCCTATGTGCCTATGATTTCTGAAACGGCTAGAAACTTTGTTGTCAAGGAAATAATTGCAATGACAAAATAATTAATGCTTAGAGGGCGTGTGCCAAATTTGATAAAAATATCTAGGATACGATACGATACGATAAAAAAACGATTTTTTTCTTAAAACTTTAACACCTTGTAGCTCAAAAGTTAAGAGGTTTAGGACATAGGTTTATTTGAACTTTTCTTCCTAAAATCACATAAGGATTCACACCCTTAAGGATCAGCATCTTATTCTGAAACACCCTGTATAACTACTGGATGTATAAAACGTGACGCTAAAAAAAGAGATAGACAGTGTTTTGCGACTTCATAAGCTTGCGTATTGTTTTTAGTAGAAACTCTGTACCCATCTCTCTCTCATCAATACGAATACCAATACTATTTCTATTTCACAATTTGGCTTCAATCGGATCAATGTAACGTACTAGGCCTTGCTACATCCAGTAGTTATATATAATCAAAGGACGATGCCGTATGAATTAATGATAGTATATACAGGGTGTAGAATTGACCGATGCACTATAGGGTATTTCAATGTAAAAATCAATGAATAAATAGTGTCAGGAAGAAGCATATAGCAGACGGCTGTATATGTCAATGCGAGACGGAAATGCGGCCATGAAAGGCCAAGTTTGACTCACTTTGTTTATGTTATGTTGATGGTCGTTGCGTAGGCGTATACTTAGTTTTTGTTTAAATTTACATTTTAACGATAAATTAGTGGTGATTTTTATTCTATTAGTGTGGAAATCACAATTCATGATTTCATATGGAAGTAGTTCAGATCATTTAATTTATGTAGAATTCATGATCCGTTAACACATAATTTGAGGTTAAAACATAGGCGTCTGTGTTGTTTCTAAGGGCTTAAAATTTTTTTCGCACGTTGATATAGTGTGTTTTATTGCTATAAATTACCTTTAAATAACCGTTTGTAGCCAAACAAGTAAAAAAAAAAAAAACTTAGTACTATACGAATGTATAAAAGTAGAAATCTATATTTTATTATTATTTTTCAAGTAAGTATCTTTTTGCGACAGCACACCACTGTGAAACAGGAAACAATCATCTGCCATATGCACAGGCCATCGCGGTCGCACGATAATATTGCAAATGCTTCTTCCTGACACTATTTATTCATTGGTAAAAATCTTAATATTCCCTAATTATTTTAGACAAAAAGGCTATTTAACTTTTCTATAGATTAAAAAGATCTACATCCGTACATGTTTGTTTTTATTTTACTTAATATAGAATGAAGAAACATTGAAAATTAAAAGTGACTCTTTGGCAGAAAAATATTGGTGCCATGGAATGGTGGACGTAAAACAAAGTGTTACCGAGTGTTGCCAGGTGGTTCTTTAATTTCGTAGCCAAATTCAGCGCTCCGAGTGTCCCAATATAGCCAACGTAAAAAATGGGGTAATATTTCAGACTTTCAGTAACAGTAACTAAAATAATTCTTTTCTTTTCCGCCTCCCCGTAGAAATTAGTACCAAAGACTATATAGACTTGTTGTGTGCTACCAGTGGCGCCACAAGAGAGAGAGGGTTCCCAGACTAAACAATAATCTCTGTTTGTTCTCAGTTCTTATTGTAAAATAGGGTAGATATACTCATATACTGGCGTTGTGAAATTGATGGCCGCCGTTTGAGAATTGAGAATAAAGGTGGATTTCCATTACAGCGATTTGGGATGTGCGGCAGTCAAACCTCATTGGTTAATTTAAAATGTATCGCCGTAAACATTTTAAATTATCCAATGAAGTTTGACTGCCGCAGAACTCAAGCCGCAAAACGCTGTAATGGAAATCCACCTTAAATGCATTTTTGCATTACACGGATATTCGTTCGAAAAATCCGATGAAATTTGGATTAGAAGTTGGAATTTGGAAAATTCGAGATAGCCCAATTGGCGATATATCGCCAATTAAGAATCCTTGTCGCCATTTGGTTCAGTCAAGTAGCCCAAATGGCGATAAATCGCCCAAACTGGCAACACAAAATTCAATAGTTTGTCTGTAAATGAGCATCATTTTATCTAATTGAAGCATCGTTGCAGCCAGATTTAATCATTATTCTACAAACGAAAAGTCGAAATGGTTAAATGAGTTTATTCTGGAAACTAGTTACGATTAAGATTCGTTAAATGATGTTATTTTATTTATTTATTTATTCAATGGTATTATTAATTAAACGATTTTAAGTTTATTTTTTATTAAATTAATACCGGTCAACAAATTCAAGGCATCACCAATTTTTGAGAAAGTGGAAATTTTTATTTTCCTAAATAGGTACATACCTATTTTGCTTTCTGAAAAATTCAAAGTAAAAATAAGTAAATCATTAGATTCAGAATTTTTGTCTCTACAAAAAAATTAAATAGAGTTTTTGTATAAAATAATTAGGGGAGCAAATAATCGAATATTAAGATTTTTACATGTAAATGGCATGGGCCAATTCTACGCACTGTAAACTATAAAAGTTACGTATTTTTGAAGGTGCTTATTATTAAAACTTTTATGGGCGAATCGAAACTTGAAGGGTTCCCACGAAAGGAGGGTAGGGGGGAAAAGTACAGTCATTGACAAATTTAATGTCGCTCGTATACATAGGCAGCCAACGTATCACTATCACGATTTTAAACGAAGATTTATAAATAAGGAAGGAGACGACCAGTTATGTAATGCTGGAAATAAAATATAGTATTGCAACTACGTCAAAGCCTGTTGCAGCGCATTTGAAGGTTTAAGCTGGATTTATAGTGTCGGTATCGGTAAGCAATAAGAAATAAGCAATTGCAGTAAGAAATAAAAACGCATTTATAGTTCTTTATCGGTAACAGAGTAGGCATGCGCATTGCGGGTTTAATTTAAATTATTACTATGTTTATGGTACGATTCATAGGTTACCTAAGGTACGATTGTAAAATTAAAATCAACTTGGCGTAATATTTTCCCATCGATTCTTGAATTAAGTATATATTTCACCAGAGGTGGGTAAATATTTGAAATAAATCTATTTGAAATGCCTATTTAAAATAGAAAATAGCATTTTGTATTTTATATTTCAAATGCTTTCTTGTAAAAGTATTTTATATTTATTATTTGAAATAGAAAACAAAGGTATTCTCTATTTGAAATATATTTTTCCGATTATAGTGTATTGAGCATCTGTTGTACAATACTTACGACCTATTACTGAAACTTTAAGATCAATTGCAAGGTTCAAGGCATACATATTATGGAGAGCTTCTTCCACATTTAATTCGCTTAAGTACATAAAATTTTAAAAACTTTTGAATTAGGTAAAATATTTTAAATTTTGCTCTTTTCTTGCGACAACATTATTAAACAGCTTGCAAAATAGGTTTAAAGATTATCTATCGCTCTCATCGGCAGTTAATGATGCTTTTTTAAATTGTGTTTGGTTTCACAAGACAATAAAAATACATGAAAAGCATTTTTTATTTAAAAACTTACTTGAAATGCCTATTTTTCATTTTGTATTTTAAATAACAACGGTCAATTCTATTTCTATTTTGTATTTTATATATGTTGAACTAACCTATCTTATATTTTCCATCTTAAATGCTTTTTGAAAACCATTTTACCCACCTCTGTATTTCACTCAAATATTTCTTTAACACCTGATTTATATTGATGTCATCTGTCTTTTCTTAGCTCGTAAGCTCACGGCTGTATACGAGTATTCCCGATTCGGTAACGGTAACGGTAAGAAATAAAATTGAACCAATTCCTTATTTCTTATTGCTTATTGCTTATTTCTTATTTCTACTATAAATGCTATACAGGTTATCCATAAGTTCATTTCCTTACCGCTTATTTCTTATTTCTTATTGCATACCGATACCGACACTATAAATGCAGCTTTATTCCATAATTTGCAAAATGCATTAAAGGCACATTTTTATTTGTAATTTTTTATTACGGTTTCCTGCTTCTTAAAAAAAGTTTAACGTAATTGTGGCGACCACATGATTCCCTTGATTCCCATTGGCCGACCAATGACAAAGTGTCGATACCGGCCAGAATCCTTTGTAAGCGAACACTGTTACCCACAGAAAGCAGTCAGAAGTCATAGCCGCCAACGAAAGCAACCAACACCAACCAGTCCGTCTACATTGACCCGTCAGCCTGCATTCTAGAAGCAGTCTACCCTCCGGCGACCGACCAACCTACCTACAGCCTGTACCTCCATTATTAACCGCATTCCGCCTTGTTAAAACTTGTACATATTTGTAAATAGAAATGTTAGTTGTTTTCACAACTTCCAAAACTTTATTGTTTATTTGGCACAATCGCCAAATAGCAGGGCTGGGCAAAATACATGCACTAACGTATTTCAAGTACAAATTACAAAATATTCCTAGAAATGTATTTGAAATACAAAATACGAGATACCTTTATATTATTTTTAAAAATACAAAATACAAATACAATATTTGAAATACAAAGATACAAAAATACCTATACGCATACGGGGTGTTTTTTTGAGAGATATAGGTTTATAGGTAGGTTCTTGAAAAGGTGTACTTAGAATTCACTCTGAACCTATCGTTAACACTGCGGTAGGCAAAATACATACATTAATGTATTTCAAATGCAAAATTCAAAATACTCATAAGAGAGTATTTGAAATACAAAATGTGGTAAACTGTAATGGAACCACTATCAAGGGAGGTCGTCACCAAGGGGACGGGACGTTTTTGTTTAATATAAAATAGATGAATTATATGAAGTTTGTGTTTCGGTGAAAAGAAAAAAAATATAAAAGAAAGTATTGTAAACCTATACGATTATAAAGTACCGATTTACAACATTGGCGACGAGGATTTTAACGAAAACTCACTCATTAATTGGATAATGGATGCAAACCAATTCCAACAATTGCTTACTGCTATGCAACAGCAGAGCAGCCAGCAAATGCAAGCTATGCACGAACAAATGGTGCAAATGCAGCTCAAACATCAAGAAGAGCTCAAACTAGTTTTAGATGGAAAACAGCAAACAGCCGCACAAGATTCGACAGCATTCCAAGTCAAGTGTCTGGCCGACTGCATGGAACAATTTAATTATGATCCTGAAAATAACCAGACATTTGAAGCATACTACAGGCGCTATGAATCAGTATTGACCACGCAAGCTGTAGGCCTTGATGAACCTACGAAAGTCCACTTGCTTTTGCAAAAATTTCCTCAAGGTCAGTACCAAAAGTATGCTGACTCAATATTGCCACAAACTCCGCAGGATCGTACGCTTTTCGATACTGTGGAAACACTTAGACGTCTCTTTGGCCATAAAGAGACAAAATTCGCCATGCGTCACAAATGTTTCAACCTTCTAAAACACGATGGAGAAGACTTCAGTGAATACGCCGCGCGTATCAACAAACATGCGGAGAAGTTCGATATTGGAAAATGCACATCTGACGATTTCAAAGTTCTCCTTTTTGTGAGCGGACTTAAGGCTTCTGAAGATTCCACAATTCTGGAGAGGTTGCTCACAAAGGTAGACAACCAATATCTAGAAATCGAAAAGGCAACAGATGATGATGCACGGAAGCTCATTTACACGCTGAATCTACAAGATCTCGTAAATGAAGCTGAACGTATTAATTGTTTGAAAAGTGATAAAGTAAAAGTCGGTGAATCATCAAACGTTGAAGTTCAAGCAATTCAACAGAAGAAGTTCCCCAGTAGAGTCAAATCTCCGGATTCAACACGCCAAGGAATAAAATCTCCACCATCACCATGTCCAGCTTGTGGTGCAAGTCACTGGAGGCGCGAATGTCCTTACAAGGAAAAGGACTGCGAAGAATGCTCGCAGAAAGGTCACAAAACCGGGTTTTGTGATATGATGAAATATTTCAAGGCACATTTGAGAAGTTACAGACCAAAAACTAACCAGGTCACGACCTTTGTTAATGTTGTCTCAAATCGTAAATTTGTCAACCCTATTGTCAATGGAGCCGCCCTCAAACTTCAATTTGACACTGCGTCAGACATGACAATCATTTCCAAGGCTAATTGGACCATATTGGGACAGCCAACGCTCTCAAATACGTCGCGCACTAATGCAACTAGCGCATCGGGCACAGCTATTCCGTTGATGGGTGCTTTCAACTGTAATGTCAAACTCAATGGATATGAAAAGAAGGGGGTTTGCTATGTTACACCACTCGAACTCAATCTATTTGGAATTCCATGGATTAATGTGTTTGATCTTTGGAGAGTTCCTATCGATGCTGTGTGCAATCAAACCAGCTGCAATAGTGAACTAGCTCGAGAAATTCAGAGTTTATTTCCCAAACTTTTCGGTGATGGACTTGGTTGTTTTAACAAAAAGAAGGTGTCGCTTCTACTCAAGCTTGGTGTCAAACCCATATTCCGAAATGCTCGACCAGTTCCCGAAGCTGCACGCAGTGACATCTCAGTCGAACTCGAACGCCTCCAACATCTGGGCATTATAAGTCCTGTCAACTATTCTCCATGGGCAGCACCCATCGTTGCCGTGAAGAAAAAGAATGGCAAACTCCGTATCTGTGCGGACTATTCAACTGGCCTCAATGACGCGCTCGAGCCAAACAAATACCCTTTGCCAACACCAAACGAAATGTTCGCAAAATTTGCCGGAAAAAAAGTTTTCAGTACAATCGACTTGTCTGACGCCTTTTTCCAAGTCGAAGTAGATGACGTCTCTAAGAAAATCATGACAATCAACACCCACATAGGGCTTTTCCAAGTGAATCGTCTACAACAAGGAATCAAGACTGCACCGGGTGAATTTCAAGCGATAGTTGACATGATGCTTAGTGGAGTCTCTACATTTGGATTTATCGATGATATGGTTGTAAGCGGCGAAAATGATGATGATCATAAAATACAACTGTTGAAAACACTAGAGCAAATCCAAGCATTTGGTTTCAAACTCAACATAAAAAAATGCAATTTTGGCCAGAAATCAGTCAATTTCTGCGGTCATATCATCGATGACGAAGGCATAAGACCCCAACCTGACAAGATTTGGGAGGTCAAATCAGCCCCTCAACCTGCTGATGCTAAGCAGCTACGATCCTTCTTGGGATCCGTAAACTATTACGGCAAATTTATTAGGTCAATGAAAGAAATAAGAGGGCCCTTGGATGAACTACTTAAAAATGGTATTAAATTTAAGTGGGAGAGTATTCACCAGGAATCATTCGACAGGCTAAAAAACATTCTTTCTTCTGATCTGGTCCTAACTCACTTCGATCCCAACAAAGATATTGTACTCGCAACAGATGCATCGAAAGATGGGATGGGAGCAGCGCTGATGCACCTTTTCAAAGATGGATCCTTACATCCTATAATGCATTTCGCTGCCACTTTCAATACAGCGGAGAAAAACTACTCACAAATTGAAAAGGAAGCTCGGGCGCTCATATTCGGGCTAAAGCGATCCCATTTCTACATAGCAGGACGACGCATTACCGCTCACGTGGATCACAAGCCTTTGTTGGCCATTTTTGGCTCTAAAGCCGGAATTCCCGTTTATACCGCCAACAGGTTGCAGCGCTGGGCGCTGGTAGTAATGGCATATGATATAAAATTTGTATTCGTCGGTACCAACAGCTTTGGGTATGTTGACGTCGTTTCTCGTCTTATGTCGAAGCAAACAAAATCCGATGAAGATATTGTCATAGCAGCTGTTCAGGAAGATGAAAACGATGAGGAAATGCTTTCCTACGCTATTCAGTCAGCCAAAGACCTCCCGATCACGTTCAAAGAGATCCAAGAAGCTACTAAGGCTTGTCCAGTACTACAAGAAGTCATCACGCTGGTAAAGACTGACCGTTGGCCTCAAGCCAAGAAACAAATAAGAAATTTAGGGGTAGCCACTTACTACCAGTGCCGTAACGACCTTAAAATTGCCCATAACTGCCTCTTTAGGGGTGAACAAATAATTATTCCCACCAACCTTCGCCCACAAATCATTACCGAGCTTCATAAAGGTCACCCAGGAGTATGCCGCATGAAGTTACTGGCTGCAGACAAGGTTTATTGGCCTAACATCACCCAAAATATTGAAGAAGCAGTAAAGACCTGCGAAACCTGTGCAAAGGTAACAAAGACACCAATTAAATGTACTTTGAAACCTTGGCCCATGCCAACCGCTCCATGGACCAGAGTTCATCTAGACTATGCTGGTCCCGTTAATGGATTTTATTTCCTAGTCATCGTAGATGCGTACAGTAAATGGCCAGAAATCATTAAAACGACAACCACAACTGGCACCAAAACTGTGGAAATATTCGCCGACATCCTCGCGCGGCAAGGTCTGTGTGAAGTTTGCGTTACAGATAATGGGCCACAGTTCGTATCTCAAACATTTGAAGAATTCTGCAGAAGTCAAGGTATTAAGCACCTATCGACCGCATTTTACAGCCCTCAATCCAATGGACAAGCCGAGCGCTTCGTCGATCTGTTAAAGCTTGGTCTACAAAAAGCAGAGGGTAATTTGGACCAAAAGCTACGGGAGTTTCTCGTAACCTACCGCTACACGCCCTCGTATAATTTGGGCCTCAAGTCACCATTTCAATTAATGACCGGCCGCCAGATGCGAACTAAACTAGACCTGCTAAAGCCTCGAGTTGCATCAAATTTAGAAAACAAAAGGGAGATGGAAGAAAGATTTAACTCGCACCACGGAGCAAAGTGGAAGGAATTTGCTGCAAACGACGAGATCTTCTATCAACTAAAATCAAAAGTGGATAAATGGAAATGGGTGCCGGGCATAGTAAAGTCCCGAATAGGTGATGTCGTTTACGTTCTTGACATCGCAACACCAACTGGCCATCGAACAGTTAAGGCGCATGCCAACCAAATTAAGCGCCGTTATCTTAAAAATGAGATAATCGAACTCCTCGACTTGCCAGATTTGCACGATGATCATCATATTGGACCAATAGGTGAGGTCCAACCCACAATTGTTCCTGAAGAAAATTACCAAGCATCCGACAATTCTGATAACGGATCAGCCTCTGTAGACAACCAAGTCAACAACCAAGAACAGGATGATCAGCCAGAAGAGGAACAGCGCTACCCTACAAGGCAAAATCGGGGAGTGACAACAAAGTTTCAAGACTACGTCACATTTTAAAGCGGGAGGAATGTGGTAAACTGTAATGGAACCACTATCAAGGGAGGTCGTCACCAAGGGGACGGGACGTTTTTGTTTAATATAAAATAGATGAATTATATGAAGTTTGTGTTTCGGTGAAAAGAAAAAAAATATAAAAGAAAGTATTGTAAACCTATACGATTATAAAGTACCGATTTACAACACAAAATACAAAATACTTTAAGGAAAAATCATCAAATACAAAATACAAATGTATTTCAAATACTGTATTTTCAATACAAGTATTTTGTGACTGCCCACCTCTGCCAAATAGATGGTGATCCGATTCAACCGCCAAACTAATCTTGACAAAATGTTGCCATGAGCTTTGCTTTCATCACTGCTAGTTTATATCGTTTTAGCGTCCTCAATGGAGTTGGCGCATTAGTTTAACTAGTAGTATGTAAGGTGTACCATCTTTGTTGGGTGATGCCTTTACGTATGTTAGAGTCCCTATATATAACAGTATTTTTAGAAGTACGCCAACTCTGGACACTACATCGCTTATTTGGTATACTGTTAAGTAACACCGTGTATATCATTCCGGAATTGTTCTCGTATTTTGAGACACGGCCAATTTGACAGTAAGTACTACTAAGTAGTTCTCTTGAATGACAACAGATGGCAGATCTATCGACTTTTAGAATCCTTAGAAATCACCTGACATTTTACTGAAATAAATAATAATTGATAATGTTCACTAACGTAAAATTCAGTTATATTTGGTTACTTACAGCTTTAGTTTTATTAGCGTTCCTAGATTCGTTACAAGAAGCAAATGCCGATGATGTTCCTAAATCAAAACTTAGTCAAAATATCGGCGGGCCTACAATGAAATTCTTATATTGGTGGGTTAAAAAAAGTGCATATTCATTATTCATAACTCTCGTTTTAGCTATTCATGTGGCTATCGGAAAATGTACGAAGAATATGTACAAATTATACAACAGAAATACCCTTATATGGCAATAGACGGTCAAAACTATGATCCGCCAGGTTTTAATATGTTTCTATCACGATTGATTGTAAGTTAAATAGTCTAGGTAGTGAATTATAACATACAAAATTTTTTAGGGAATTGGCAAAATGTTAGTAATTTGCTGTATATTGAGCGGTGTAAATATTTTCCAATATATAAATCAACCTCAACCGTCATGGTGGTCTTGGTGTATTGAGAATAAGATTTACGCTTGTTTAATGTTATTCTTCTTTTGTAATCTAATAGAAGGACAGCTAATACAGTCGGGTGCATTTGAAATATCGTTAAATGATGTACCCGTTTGGTCAAAACTAGAAACTGGTCGAATACCGCAACCTCCCGAATTATTCCAAATTATTGATAGTCACATGCAATTTACAGATAGAGCGGTTGAATTTAATAATGGTTTTGCAAAATAATGTTGATATTGTTGTTTATTACAGTTTGTATTATGATTTTGGTTTTATTTAAGTACAATTGACGTTATATATTCAATCAATAAATTCCTTTTTACACACTTGAACTATTAACTTCACTTGAATAATTTCTTGCTTTCTTTCTTCTTTCAAATCATTGGAGGTATGGATCTCCGCTCCTATGTGCACTAGAAAGCTGAAAGAAAGACGTCAAAATAAAATTAAAGCAAAGAAGGCTGGTGGTTTAATAACCTGCGTGGGCGAGATATAGGTAAGACAGACGCTGTGGCACTATCGATAAAAGCACTATCCTTGTATGCCTTCGGTTCCAGTTGTAAATCTCGCAGGAAAATGTTGGAAATTTTTGTAAGTTAAATATTTGAGAAAGCATACGGGAGTGGTCTTGTATAATAATAATAATTAATAACAAATTGGAGAAACAAGTTCTCTAATGTTACACACAATTTACGAAATGAAAGTGGTGGCCAATGACAAACTCAGTCTGTGGATGTATCTAATTTAATACACTATTGCTTTTCTATTATGAGTACCTATTCGGAATAATAATTTATGTTATCAATATTATGGTCAACCACTATATTTGCATTAAGGGCGACACATTTTCCTTACTACGATTGTGTGTAAGATTAGAAAAGTTGTTGATTAAAAAATTTTATTTTATACTTTTGAATGCATGAGAAAAAATGTACGACTAGAAGTATGTCTGTTCTGAATCGTCCCTCAATAACTACCTATATAAATAAAATAACATCACCTTTTTTTTAAATTTAATGACTAGTAAACTGGCACACAACTTTCCCGTGTTTACTAAAATGGCGTATTGAATAAAATAGTTTTTTGCATAATAACTCAAAATAAAATAGTTTTTGCTTTTAATAACTCAAAAGAATTAATGTAGAGTGTGTAATATAGTTGTAATCAGAAACCGATTTCTGAGTTACTCCTAAAATAACATGCAGGCATGTCATAAATATTTTGTTCATTTTCATCTAGGCCGGAAGTAAATTGGTATACTTATACTCAATTAAGAGTCCGATGTCCTCTACTTCACTGTACAACTTTTTTTCTTCATCTTTGTTAGCAAAAGTTTTGAATTTTTGAAAATTTTCAACTTCAAACATTCATCCCCCTTCCCCTATTGGAGACAAGGAAATAAATGTAGTGCCAGTACTTTTTCATGAACTATATGTAGTATGTATAATATTTCAAAAAATAAAAAAAAGCTTGGAGCAGATTTTGAGAAAATCGATTTTTAGTTTTTGACCACTTTGGACACCAATAAATTGGCTACGTTTAATTTTTGTTCTTTACCAATTACAAATAAAAGTTCTAGCCATCTTTTGGCTATAATTTCCAATTTTGAAATTTTAATTATTATTACTTTGGGTGGGGGTGGTCCCAAAATAGTTCCCGCACTGCGACCGTTTAGTCTAATTGTGCTCCCCGGTGTTGTCTTTGTCTACCCTTCAAGAATACCTGAATACCCAAAACGTTGAGATTCATCAAAACCTTGAGATCGATTTTTTTGATCACATACCCGATCAACCCTATGTGTAGGTATATCCACGGGAAAGTAAAAAGAGGTTTACTTGAAAAGTGTTGAGGTTATTTTGGAAATGTTTTTGTTTCACTTTCATTATAAACACACTGCACTTTCACTTTTGTTTCTGCACACTGAAACTGTGATAGTTTTATTGGAGAAACTCTTTTCGTGATTCTATCTTATGTCAGTGTAATGTTTTTTTCTAAGAAACTAGCAACGAATTTATTTACCGCTGATACTACCATCATCAGCTACTTCATATAGGTAATAAAAACAAAATAAAATTGGTTACCTACTGTGGTGACCACATGATTCCAGTACACAGTCCCTTACGTACTGAAGAGCAACGATTGACTCCCATTGGCCGACCAATGACAACGCGTCGACACCGGGAAGAATCCTTTATAAGCGAACGCAGTTACCCACAGAAGTCATAGCCACCAACACCCACCAATCCGTTTACATCGACCCGTCAGCCTGCATTCCAGAACCAGTCTACCCTCCGGTGACCGACCAACTGCCTGTACTTCCATTATTAACCGCATTCCGCTCTGTTAAGAACTTGTACATATTTGTAAATAGAAATGTTAGATGTTTTCACAACTTACAAAACTTTATTGTTTGTTTGGTATGATCACCAAATAGCTGGTGATCCAATTCAACCGCCAAACCTACTATATAACTTGCGTCTATCCTTAGATGTTTTTAAAGACCCGAATGCTAAGATAGAGGAGATTGTTAAAAGCCGCGTCATGTGATTCCTAATCAAGTTGTATGGCAGTAGAAGTGAAGAGCAACTCCTTAACAAGATTGTAAATTCAAGAGTTTCATACAATCTATTTTTAAAACGGCAAGTAATATAGCTTCATTGCCACCAAGCGAAGATGCAGTGGGACGTCATCACATTGTAAGGGTGTACTACAACACTACAAAGAGAAACAAAAGTTAGGTAATACAAAAATCAGGAAGAAAGGGGATGAACAATATGAAGAAAGGCCTTCCTTATAGTCACAACACAAAAAAATCTTGTACAAATGATTCCTAATTATAACATATATAACATAATCAAAATTTAACATGCGTTACACACCCTCCTTCTTCTCTCTTCCATCCACCCTAAACCCTCCCCACTCATACACCCATTAATGTTCTCCCACTCTCCACCGCACAATCAGCACTTCCTTTTTCCCACATCCTCCTCCAATATTTGTTAACCGCCTCCTCATTCCCACACATAGATATGTCCCTAATTTCATAACTAGGCAGAAAATATAAACAACACCGTTGTTGTACCTATTTAAAATTTTTATAACCATATAACATTCCAATTGAAATTATGAAAATCACTTCACTTTACAGGGTGCAAGGAAATAGCGAAGTTGATTATTTAGTAATCTAAATTTATTGAACAAAAAGAAATTTAACAATAAAGCAACAACGAAGAACAATAACGCAATTATTTTGCAGTAAAATAATTTCGAAGTGTGAATACAAAATTCCAAATTTTTTTTGAAATTTTCACCTATGAGGCGAGACGCGCAGCTCATCTGGCCACTTACGGCATAGTGATTGTTTCAGCGACTCCAAATTCGGCCTTAGCTATCTTCCAAAAATCGGACACAAATTATAATGCATTCGGAAGGTGTAATAAAATCTGGAAAAAATGCCTTACATTACTTCCGAATCACTTTATCCCTGTAGAAAATGCATTCCGCGTTACTGAAGTGCTGCTGGGACAATGCAAAAATCACGGGTTCAAGGATATCGCGACGTAGTTGATTTTGATCGCTTGATCCCCCAAAATGAGGGTTGTGATCCCACTGGGGCAAATTAATCGGCTCTATACCATGACGGACTTTTGGCTGGCGTGTTCGATAGTAAAAATTCGTCCACTTTCTCCCAATAATAAATTTATGGCACCAGTAGGTATAATAAATGTTGGACAATCCACTTCTTGCGATAGAAAATGTTGTTGCAAATCCGTAATTGTGGAGCTATTTCAATTTAGCAGATTTACCTACCCGTTATAAATAAATCATGTAATCACAATTTACCTATACAAAAATATCTATTTTAGGTACTAATTTATTCAATTAATATAAAACAAATTATTATTGCAAAAAAGGCGTAGGTAAGTAAATAATTACTATGGCAGTGAACATTAAATTACATCTTAAAAATCACAATTTTATAAGTGACAAGCTAAACTATAATAGTATAATGGCACTATTTGTTATAGTTATAAAAATAAAATGTCATACACTTGAACACAGTTTTTCATATTTTAAAAATGACAAGTAATAGTATATACACAATTTTACACATCTAATATACTTATATTAACGATGGAAGAATACTAAATCTAATAACACTTCACTAGTAGTCAAATAGGCGCTCACCCTTTTTTCACGAAGATTCGGCTTCATTCTCTGGTTTATTTATTTTTTCGTGGCCCCTTTTTCTCAATCTTTGGCGTCTTGCACCATTTTGCCGTCTTCGAGTATCTAAATTACTTAGGTAAAGATTTGGATTCTGTTGATTTCCATATTGGTATTGTGTTTGAGCACCTTGTTGACCTTGAAGTCTGTACTGAGTTTGAGTTCTATTATATTGAGGTCCATATTGAGCAGATCCTACATTCTGAGAACGTCCTCCATATTGTCCTTGAATGTTGCCTTGCGCATCATATTGCGTTTGTGATCCAGGTTGTCCTTGACCTTGATATTGAGTTTGGGAACCATATTGAGTTCTGTATGGAGGTTGAGATCCATATTGGGTTTGACCACCATACTGCGTTTGACCTGCTGATCCGCTTTGACCTACAGCTTGACTTTGCGCACCAGAGGAACTTTGGGGACCATATGGATTCTGAACTCCAGATTGACTTTGGGTCCCGTATTGACCCTGCGCTCCAGATTGGCCTTGGGCTCCATATTGACTCTGAACCCCCGGTTGACCTTGGGATCCATATTGACTCTGAACCCCTGGTTGACCTTGGGATCCATATTGACTCTGAGCCCCTGCTTGACCTTGGGCTCCGTATTGACTTTGGGTTCCAGATTGACCTTGGGCTCCATATTGACTTTGAGTTCCAGATTGACCTTGGGCTCCATATTGACTTTGAGTTCCAGATTGACCTTGGGCTCCATATTGACTCTGACCCCCTGTCTGACTTTGGGCTCCGTATTGACTTTGAGTTCCAGATTGACTTTGGGCTCCTGCTTGACCTTGTGCTCCATATTGACTTTGAGTTCCATATTGAGTCTGAGCTACAGATTGACCTTGAGATCCAGACTGACTTGATGTTCCAAATCTATTCTCAGTGCTAACAGATCCAGATTGACTACTAAACTGCCTAGTGTCACCAGCATTATATCTTCTGTCAATTGGGTACGTCTGAATTTCACTAGGCTGAGGAATACCATAAGTAGGGCCACCACCTGGTCTCGATTGTGTAGGTCTTTCTGAATGATAGCGGCGACGAATGCATACTGCACATCGACTTATGCGAGATGTCAAATCCATTCCTGCTTTTAATGTTTGTTGTCTCGGTCTTGAAAACATAGCATAGTCTTCTATAGTTGCTAACCAGTATGAATGAGCACTCGTGAAATAATTGCAACGACCATGAGCATGGCATTCAATGAACGGTCGTGGTCTAAATTCTTCTAAACAAGAACCTGGGGACACTAAAGATTGTCCAGAACCTTCTGCACCAGCATCGGTATGCTAAAATTAACATTAATGAACACCAAAGGCGCACATTAAATGAACTTTTTTTACCATCATGAAACTGTAGCCTATCCACAATTCTTCCCATCCCACAGGACATTCTGGTATAGTTTGACTTTGACTATGCACCGCAATTATTCTTGTCGGCGCTTCACATACAGAGCACCTGTTGAACAGAAATAATATTAATGACATGTATTAATTAAACAGACAGGAGGAATGTTTCCTTTACCTCGAAATGTATCTTCCCACTTCGGGAGCAGGTATTGGAGTCATCATGACTGGCATTGGTTCATTCGTAGATAACCAGTAACTATAATCATTTCGTTGAGCATAGTCACAAACATCATTCAAGTTACAGAATAGATATGGCATGGTGTTGAATTTTCTTAAACAGCTGCCTGGTGCTCCTAAACAATTACATTACAAGTTACAAGTGCTTGCTTACAAGAGGACTTGTTTTACCTAAGTCTTGACCATGGGCTTTTGCATCACCCATAATGTGAAGCAATGAATATCCGTCCCACATCTTGATAGTATCTTTGGGGCAAATGGGAGTAAGTTCAGACTGAGAATGTCTTGTAAAATAAAATCCTCTACTCTTCGGACCGGGTGGAGATGGAGCTGCATCACCGCGTATTCCAGGGGCTCCAATGGCACCTTGTACACCTACTCGTCCTGGTAAACCAGTGTCGCCTTGTAAGCCCTTAGGACCTTGCAACCCTGGAAGTCCTTGCATTCCAGGTATTCCTGGTTCACCACGAGCGCCGAAAAATCCAGGTTGTCCAGGTTTTCCAGGTATGCCTTGTAATCCAGGTAAACCATCTTGACCAGGAAAACCAGCATCACCAATTAATCCTGGAATTATTTGACCAATCTCCCCCCGTTCACCTTTTGCACCTTGAAAACCTATTGCACCTTGAGCACCAGGGAAGCCAACATCACCAGTTGGTCCTCTTAGACCTCTGGGGCCAATTGGTCCAGGTAAACCAATACTTCCAGGTTCTCCTAATTCTCCTTTAGAACCGTTTAAGCCTGAAAGACCTCGAAAACCTACATCGCCTGTTTCGCCTTTGAAATTGACTGAGGCAAAACCAATATCTCCCTGAAGACCTTTTTCGCCTCTGGCGCCAGGCCTTCCGTTATTTCCTATAACACATTAAGTATATAATAATAATTTAACACTAAGTAATTATGAGAATATACCAGGTAGCCCATACTTTCCAGGTCTCCCAGGTTGGCCCGGTGCACCGGCATCACCTTTTACTCCCTTAATTCCAACAACAATCGGGCCAGGTTCACCTGGTAAACCAATCGCACCGTCAGCCCCATAATCCCCAGGAGCTCCTTTCTGGCCAGGCAACCCATTCAGACCATCTAAACCGGGCAATCCAGCACGACCTTCTTCTCCTCGTTCTGCATTTACTCCTGGAAATCCTTGTGCACCAACTGAACCTTGTTCTCCTCTTATACCTGCAAATTAATTTTGTACTACAGCACAAGATACCAATTAGTATTTCAACAAAACCTTTGACACCAGCAATTCCAAAATCTCCTTGTAACCCGACGAATCCATTCTCTCCTGGTTGACCTCTAGGTCCTGGTGCGCCAGGAAATCCTTGGGCTCCAATTTCACCCATAGCTCCCGGTAGTCCGTTAATGCCAGTCAGACCAACGTCACCTTTTGGTGCTTCTCCGAATGAAGCGAACCCAGGTAATCCCCGTTTACCTTTTATACCCGGCACACCTTGTGCGCCTACTGCACCCGGTAAACCAGAATCTCCAGGCAATCCAGGCTTTCCCACTAAACCAGGTTCTCCAAATGCGCCTATAAATTAATATTTTCGAGTAATAGATTAAATGTAGCTACAAAAACATAAAATATCTTACCCTTTTCGCCTTTGGCTCCTGCTATTCCTGGCAGGCCTATCTCACCTCTTTCGCCCTTAAAACCGGGTATACCCCGCCTTCCAGAACGTCCAGGTTCACCTTGAATACCAACGTCACCACTGACTCCGGGGAGTCCAGGTAATCCGAAGTTGCCTTGTTCTCCCGCTAATCCTGGTGCACCGTTTCTTCCGGGGAAACCATTATCACCTCTTATGCCTGTAGCACCCACATCTCCAGGCCAATTTGCACCTAATTCTCCACGTGCTCCAGGAGCCCCATTTAATCCTGGATTACCATCAAATCCTGGCAAACCTCTGTAACCAGGTTCTCCAATATCACCTTGCTGTCCACTGAATGCCGGTTCTCCTTTTTGACCTCTATATCCGAAAGCGCCAGCGTCTCCTTGTAAACCTGGCAAACCAGGTAAACCGGCACTTCCAGGGAATCCTCTAAGTCCGACGTCTCCTCTACCTCCCTTCAATCCTCGTTGCCCAGGAAATCCTTGTTTTCCTTCTAATCCAGGTAAACCTGGAAATCCATCATCTCCTTTGATACCGGCGTCTCCAGGTCTTCCTGGTAATCCCATAACTCCAAAACGCCCCGGAAATCCTAAGATCATAAAAATTGCATATCATACGTAACAATACAATTACATTTCTGTACCTTCTTCGCCTACATCACCTATCAAGCCTATTCTTCCCATTGCTCCAATGTCACCCTTAATACCTTTCATACCGGAGAAACCAGGGTAGCCATCTTCACCTTTTTGTCCAGTTTGTCCCATCATCCCAAACAAACCTGGTAATCCAGGTTCGCCCGGAGCTCCAGGAGGTCCCGCTACAAGTCCTCCAGTTTGGCCTTTAGTACCTGTTACACCCGGCAAACCACCATATCCTGGAGCACCTTTCTGACCTTTCATGCCTAGGAAGAGGTATTAATTGCATCTGTCATTTATTATACGCGCTTTTATAAATACCTTTAACACCTGGGATGCCTTCTCTACCAGGGTAACCATCAGGACCAAAATCTCCAGATTCGCCCTTTCTTCCAAATAGCCCTGGTACACCGATTTCTCCGTTTAGAATACTTAAACCCATATCACCGCGGTTTCCTTTGATTCCTGGTAAACCATTGTTTCCGTCAATACCGGGTCTCCCCGGTAATCCCGGACGACCACGGGGACCTTCCATGCCTACTAATCCGGGGAAACCCTTAAGCCCAATGGGGCCAGTGATTGATGCTCCCACACTTCCAGTTACACCAGGCAGACCAGGGAAACCCACATCTCCAGTTGGTCCACTCTCTCCTTTAAATCCATCCCACCCTAATAAAAATGATGAAGTTATTTCTTGTAACTACTCTCAATTATAGTGTACCTCTCTCCCCAGTATCTCCTTTTATTCCACGGCTTCCTTTAATATCTGCTAAAAATACTCCCGCATCACCTGGTTCTCCTTCATACCCGTCATCACCTGGAGCTCCCGGCTCTCCTCTGAAATGTGAAGCACATTAAAATACAATATAAACAGTTAGTTTATTCTTACGGAAAGCCATCAAATCCACGATCGCCTCTTAAATATTCTTTAGGAACTGAAGCAGCGTCTCCTTTAGATCCTGGTAAACCGTTCAACCCAGGGTATCCATCCTTTCCTGGTAACCCCTGTGGTCCAATTTTTCCCCGTTCTCCTTTCGGACCGTCCAAACCAACAGGTCCTTGAGGACCTGTTGGACCTCCTAACCCTGGCAGGCCTTCTTTACCGGGGAATCCAGGGTATCCTTCTTCGGCAGGTTCGACTTGCCCAGGATGCGGATATACCAATTCTCCTTTTCTTCCCTTCTCCCCCGGAATTCCTTGCAAACCAGCACCGCCTTCTCGACCTCGGGGTCCTGATTCACCAGGCAAACCTGGTTTACCAGTAACCCCCTTTGGTCCTCTAGGTCCAGTTAATCCTGCGTATCCTATACCTCCTGCACGTCCACTTCTGCCTGCATCGCCTCTTTCCCCTTTCCATCCAGGAGACCCTTCAAAAGAAATCTCATTATCGAAAGAAGAAAGTTAAGTTAAGTTAATAATTACCAGATCTGCATATTCCGCAATCGTCACCTCGCTTTCCCTTCTCGCCTGGAAGTCCACTAAAACCTGGGATACCAAAATCTCCTAAAATACCAGGAAGTCCCGGTGGTCCGGGGTCCCCAGGTGGTCCCACAATTGCCTGTCCATGACCGGAAAATCCTTTCGGTCCAACTTCCCCAGTATCACCCCTATCCCCTACCGGCCCGGGAAAACCTTCAATTCCAGGAAGACCATCTAATCCAGGAGGACCTTCTACAGTTAATCCAGGAAAACCTTTGTCTCCTATTAAACCATCTATTCCCGGCAATCCTGGTTTTCCTTGAAATCCAGGGAAACCCGGTAAACCATCATCGCCCCTTTCACCTAAACTTTATTATAAGCGCGATTGTATTTGATTTGTTCAATTTTTACCTTTAATACTAATTCCTTGTATTCCCGGCAAACCTGGTGTTCCGGGAAGTCCTGGTAAACCAGGTGTGCCAATAGGACCTGGCGGGCCAGGTCTTCCCGGCGTTCCGGCCACTCCCCTTTCACCCATGAGACCTTCTGGACCTTGTTTTCCAACAACTCCAATAACTTCTTCATCTAAAAATGGGTCATAAATGCCAGGTTCTCCCTCTACTCCTTGAACACCGGGAGGGCCTCTACGCCCGAATTCTCCAGCTAACCCTTTTTCTCCATCATAACCTGTCCCTCCCTCATAACCAGGTGCTCCTTTATCACCTTTTTCTCCACTTAATCCATCTGGGCCTACACGTCCTTGTTTACCAAACTGTCCATCCATTCCTAATTATAAATAAATAAATATATAATATGGTACTAAATACCTTTCGATGTTACCTACCTTGTTCTCCTTTAACACCCCTTTCACCATGAGCACCAGGCAAACCGGGAGGTCCACGTACTCCAACTTCTCCCTTTCGTCCTCTATTACCTATTGTACCCAACGCACCTTTCATTCCTTTTGGACCCTTTATTTTTGTTACGGTAGGTGGTGCAACAATTGATCCACCGTCATTCACTAAATCACCCGGGATACCAATATCGCCTTCATCTCCCGGTTCACCAGGTAGGCCCTGTAATCCTTTGGTACTTTCTCCTGTGTCACCTCTAGCACCAGGTGGGCCTTGTTCTCCAACAATACCCTATGTTTACATTTGACAAAATTAACTTATTGGAATAATATTGTTTTATGTACCGGATATCCTTGCAATCCACGATATCCTGGAGGCCCAGCTGGTCCAAGTCGTCCATATCCTCCTGGGAGACCAGGAAGTCCTGGTTCTCCCATATCGCCTTTAGTTCCAATGGAATTACCACCACCTTCACCTGAATCGCCGGATGGCCCTTTCAAACCATCTGGACCCAATGATCCTCGAACTCCGTGTAAACCGGGAATTCCGGGAGCGCCTGGTGTACCGTCCGTTCCATTACAGCCATCCAAACCTTGGGGACCTCGAGGTCCTGCTTCGCCTGGATAACCCTTTAAAAGGATAAGCCACTGCATGGTGATGTGACGCTATTTAAAGTCTTACCGAATGTCCTGTTGGTCCCGGTCGTCCCCTGTCTCCATCGTCACCCTGTTAAGATTTCACTTGAAGTCTAATTAAAATGAAATCGTTTTATACTAATTACCCTAGAACCTTTTTCTCCATCTCCTCCGTAGGATCCTGCTTCACCTTTTTCACCTTTTGGTCCATAGGGACCTTCTGGTCCAATATCACCGTAATCCCCTTGAACAGCTTGCATCCCAGTTATACCCGGACCTCCAGGCTGTCCTTTTAAACCTCTGCAATCGCATTTGTAACTTTTCTCGTATCTAGCAAACGGCGTTTGAGCCTGTAATAATAAAATGAAGTAATATCAGTTTACTGTCTACTTTATAAACAAAATTGAAAATGTCAAATGCCGAGCTTGTTACGCGTAAATGTCAATCAGGAGGAAAATGTAATAAAATTGTGGTGAGACGTCTACCACCTAATTTCACATTGGAGATTTTCAAGGAACACGTATCACCCCTGCCCCCTTACAACTACATCTACTGTGCAAAAGGTAGCAAGGAAGATTGCATTTACTCCTTTTCTAGAGTTTATATTAACTTCATATGTCATGAAGACATATATTATTTTAAAGAAAAATACGATAATTACGTATTTATAGGATTAAAAGGTAGGTAAGAGTGTTTTGTACAATGCGCCGCCGTCACGATTTCATATTTAAAGGTGTAGAATATCACGCGGTAGTAGAATTCGCCCCTTATCAAGAAATACCGAAAACTCCACTTTTCCAAAGCAACGACAAATGTGGAACAATTACCAACGATATTTACTATAAGCAATTTTTAAATCGTATTAAAACTATTGGGCGTGACAATTGCGAACATTCGGAATATAATCTTCAAATAAATACTACTCAAAATATTAATTTGGCAACTCCCCTTTTAAAATTTATATCTGCAAGAAAAGCCGAAGTGAAAGGGAGAACGGAGAGGAAAAAGGAAAAAAGTGGTAATTCTTTAGTGTTTGTTAACAGTTCTGTTAAAAAATCTGCCAGCTTTAAAAGACGATCTTGATAAAAAGAGATGCCCTGTGATCAAATTGACCATTTACTAAATAAAGGTCTGGCCAGTTATCAGAGTTTGTCCTTTCTTTATTGTAATTAGCTCTCAGCGCACGCGAGCGCAGTTTTGCACCGTCGGTCGCGTCGGATTGGTCAGACTTTTAGTCATACAAGACAGTATAAGGAAGAGGAAGTTGCGGCAAGTGGCTTAAAAAAATAATAGTACAGTAGAAAAAAGGCGTGAATGAATTATGCGAATTTTGGCCCAATAATTTGTTTGCACTTTGAAACCAGAGAATTTGGTTGGAATAGCAGCCTATGTTAGTACGAAGTCGAAAAAAAGGGACATGAAAGAAAGATGTATGGACGTTTCTACCCTTAGGTATTTCTTTGGGGCATCACCTGGCAAGGGCCCCTGGCAAGTGGCAAAAAGATGTAGAAATGAATTGTTGGATGAACATCGAACTAAAGCTATATTGAGCTTACGAAGATAATTGAAGCGATTTTGCTAAAAATCAAAACTAAAATATTCGTTCGCACAAACAATCCTTGTGGCCGATTTTCACGTAGAAAAGATGAAAAATGGCAGAAAGGAGTAAACTTTCAGAAGCACAGAACAGGAAAATACCGATTGAGAAGAAATAGAATTAGCCAAATCTTTTGATAAATACCTCAGTCAACTCGTTACTCGAGTCTAAATAACAGAAAATAATGACAAGACG
Source organism: Pyrocoelia pectoralis (assembly GCA_036250285.1). NCBI lineage: Eukaryota > Metazoa > Arthropoda > Insecta > Coleoptera > Lampyridae > Pyrocoelia > Pyrocoelia pectoralis. Next base: position 37,390,490 of record CM070076.1, on the reverse strand, counting down.
CAGGACTTTAAGGTAAGTAGTAAGTCACAATAGAATAGTTAAAACCAAGTACATGAAAACCACTTTCTAGAAGTATGTATTGCCAAAGAAAAACTTCAAATTGTACTTAAACGAAGTGGAAAGGCACAAAAAAGTCTTCGACAGCTTAAGAGTTTGATTATGCAGATCCTGCTTCCTGTGAAACACATAGCAGATAAGTGAAGAACGCTTTTAATTCATGGCTCACAATAAGTCAGAAAAGGAATCAAGATGAAAATGAAAATCACACAACCTTCCCCATGATTGTTTAAAAAGTAAAATTTGATGAAATTAAAGTTGATAAATTTGCTGTGATACCTATACATTGCGACATGTTTCGAGAAAAAATGGCGCCCCATACAAAAAAAGTCAAGAGAGATTTTTTGTCACAAATTGAACGAGGAATTCAAAAATAATTTTCAATTTGAAGTATCTCAGTGGCGTACCATTTTTTTCTTTAAAAAAATTGAGATCATTACCCATATGCGCGCTACTGATGAACATAAAATTCTTAATTGCATGTCAAAAAATGCGCCATAACTACCTCTCAAAACCCACCAAATATCATTTGCACATCTCGACCGGTTTTAGAGCAATAAATAAATCGTCAGTTTTTTAAAAAAACTTTAACACCTCGTATCTCGGAAACTAAACATTTGAAGACATACGTTTATACAAATATATAAAATAGCAATAAATATAAAAATAAATATAGCAAACTGTCATTATTTTTTCATGCAGAATCACCCCTTAATGTTTGTCGCACTTATTTACAAGCACCCTGTATATTGCTGAAAACCGCATTTCGATAATTGCGTACGGACAGACTACACACTACAGACTACAGACGGAAAATTTTTATTTCGTTCTAGGGAAGTAAAAATAAAAAAATAAATATATAGTGTGTAGTATAGTTGTAATCAGAAAAAGATTTCTGATTTTCTCCTAAAATAATATACAGGCTATGTCATAAATATTTTTAATATTTTGTTGCACTCGATTAAAAGAATCGTAATCGTATGTCCTCTACTTCGCCGTACAATTTTACTTCTTCATCTTTGTTAGCAACAAAGTTATGAATTTTTAAAGTTTACAACTTCAAACATTCATCCCCCTTCCTCTATGGGAAATAGAGAAATAAATATAGTGCCAATAGTTTTTCATGAACTATATGCAATATGTAACATTTCAAAAAATAAAAAAATACTCGAAGCAGATTTTGTAAAAATCAATTTTCAATTTTTGACCAAACAAACGAAAAACGGCGTTTTAGTTGTTACGATGTCTACTAACTTTTCACCAAGGGAAATTAGTTTGGGTTAAAATTTGAATGTTTACGCCCAAAATAACGCCCCTAGTTTCGGCCGATTTTGATGAGAAGCTGGTTTTACCGATGAAGGCCTTAGCTTTAAATTTCATTAAAGTCGGCCTAGTAGTTCCACAGTCATAACGTACGCACCCACCCACCGACCCACCCACAGACAAACATTTTTCAAAGATGGAGGTTTTGGAATCAGGGGGGCTCAAAACGTCGAGATTCATCAAAACCTCGAGTTCGATTTTTTTTCGATTACATTACTTTCCCTATGTGTGTTATATGCACGAGAAAGTAAAAATGGAAGGAAAAAAGAGAACGAAGGGAAAACATTGCTGGAAAAATATACGTAATATAAATATTCACTTTAGAAGAACTGAAATAAGAAGATTTGCTTAACATTCTCGGCTCCTCCAGTTACCAAAGAACCAAGAGAGAGAATGAGAGACGTGTTGTTAAATAATTAATAACAACTAATTATATGATGCTTTAGTACTTGAAGATATGAGGAATCAAAGGAAAAAGGAAATAAACCCAGAAGTCTTGAGGGAGGGCGTGCAGTCGGTGGCGTATCTAGGGTGGGACAGACAGGGCACGCGCCGTGGGTGCCGTAGACCGGGAGGGCGCCATGGCGACCGCTCGGCTGACACAATTTTTAAGCTGCCCAAAAATTTCAAGAGTGACTTCTGACTGACTGACTTTTCGAGTTGCATACCCATTCAAAGAAATAGAGTTCGAAACTCGGAAAATATATAAAAATCACAAAAAAATTCTTACAATTCCAAGTCTGGCAATTTTTGAGATTTTTCAGAAGTTCTCACAGACTTTTTTGAGATTTTCAGAGCTTGGGCGCGAATACTACCGTGTCTTATAGTTTCAAATTTTTTCTTATAATATGCACCGTAAGTGCAAGCTGTGAAGCTCATAAACAAGCACCTTGACGAGATCTTCAAGTCCTTCAGGCCATGATGGATAGTGTACGGAGACCGCAGACACAAGAAGTCACGCCAACCGTATATTCACTGCCGATTTTTTGCTCTACTTGGATTTTGGACCAGGGCGTTCGTTCCCAGTGACCGAGCCCAGAAAAGATTGCAAGATCCGACGATGAGATCATTTTCACATTGAAAGAGAAACGTGAGTGATCGAAGCTCTGGAAGTTGGGTTTAGTCTCTGTCAAGGGTGGGAGGTTGAGACCAAAAGACGCCCAAGACGAAGAAAGAGGATGGCTGGTGAAACGTCGAGACAAGCCGGATAAACAGCAAAACAGGAAATCGAGCGTGTCACGAAGGAAACAATTGCCTGCCTTCACACAGAAATGGACGACAGATTCACTCGTTTGGTCAGCAGCTGTATGAAGAGATTTTGGAGTTCAGAATGATGATCAGTACCAGGACCCACATCAAACTAACACGACGTGAAGATGTTGTGCTATTGATCGTGCAATACGGAGATGAAAGCGTCTATCCAAATCTTCAATTAAGTACACACTTGCCATCATGGGCGCCATTTTACCTAAAATAGTTACGCCACTTCGTGCAGTAACTGGCTATTGGCAATAAGTATGTAGTATAACAATACATAACATAACACAGTAGTATTTCTTTGATAATAGCAAAGGGCACTTTAGTACCTGCTCTTTAATAATAATAATTAGTGTGTATTTCACTCACAGACGAAAAAGGCGACAAAGCGCCAAAGACTTGTACAAACGTGCAAGAATCTAAATGGTGAATCACCAATACCACTAATTACCTAGTTAGGTTTTTTGTGCGTGTTTACACACAAACCTGTTACACTACCATTTAATTATAGTGATATGCAAACCTGACCCATTCATTATCTTTTATTGGACAATGTTATCGATACAAGATATTGTCAAAATTATCCTATCAACCCATACGTACAACGATCTATTTTGAAAAAAAAAACTCATTCAGTTAGTGAAGAACCTTACGCAAGGTCGAATAATAAATTAAAATGAAATATGAGTGAAGAATACCAAAGTGTGTTATTACGAAATATTAATTTTCTCCAAATTGCCAAGAGAAACGATTAGGTGAGGCTAGTCTTTTGTTGGATTTTTTAGTCTCATTAAAAAAAGGCTAAAAGTCAATATGATTGGAACAATTTTATTAAATTTAATTAATACGATCACAATTGCAAGTAAATTATAGTTCCAAGACCCAGAGTGCAGTGTTGTAAACAAAATGATTGCATTCCCGAAATTAATTGATTCTCTTTTTATTTCAATTATATTGCAATTGAAAAATGTTTAGTTTAATTGGATCATTTGGATCGTATTCTCTATATATAGAAAATGACTTCATTCATTTTTATTTCTATTGATGGATGATAAAGAAGTGCAATTGCAGGCGATTTAATATTAGCAATTGTCTCTAATGTTTTTCAGTTCGTTATAAACTACGAGAAAATAACACTACGAGTAGTAAAACACAAAGAGCCGATATAATGTTTTGTGCGAATTTGCGATTTCTTTTACTTTCATAAACATTTGTTTCTTTTTCACAATTTCTGCAACTCAAAAGGGTTACGTACCGTACGCATTTTTAGTTCGTTCTTTGAGAATTATAAACGGAAGTTTATTGATGTGCTTCTCAAAATACTTCATAATTTTTAAACCAAAACGACAAATTCAGAACGTTGAAAATTCAATACTTTGTGAAGGTTTTACGATCTATTAAGAGGTGTAACATTATTAGATGTCAGTAATAATTAGTAGACAAAATTCTTTACTGTCCACTTACCTAAAGCAATCCTACCTAATTATTTTATTTTTCCGGAAAAAAGAGGATAAGTAAATAAAATGGAGGCCTTCTCTCCCTGGTGTAGAACTTTGCAATGTTTGGTATTGGTACTCCTGAACTCATAAGATTATCTGTTTGAACCAAGATGAAATCTGGATCTTATTCTTTGTTATCTGCTCGACCTATCTTTGGTGTTGTTAATAACCTCAATTGCGATGAACTGAATAAAATGCCCGAATTTCGCCTTCGCAGTTGGTCACAGTGTTTATCGACATTGACCACGTACGATAATGGGCTAGACTGTCTTACGATTCGATCAGGTGTATTCAATTTTCTTCATAACATCAAAATCTACATGTAGCCTAGATCAGAAAAACAGAATGACTTGCTCCATTGAAGCAAAGGTGAGTTTTTATCATTGTGCCTTGATTTTTGGCATGAGTTGCAATTTTCAACAATCTGAGTGATGTCTTTGTCATTCAATTCATAGAAGAGTAAGAGGGCACTATGATTGTTTATAGTGGACAACATTTGGAGGCACAACATCCTCTAGAGATAGGGGTCAAATGTCACTTGCCCATGGATACTTTTCCCGTAGTTTAGCAGACATTATGGGTGTCTGTTGTCATTCTAAAGGAACCCTGGAAAAGACATCTACTGAAGAGTTCTCAAGAAGATGGGTTACATTGTAAATCGAAGAAGTCGGTTACGGGCTACTTTTTGACATACTTATTGATGAAGGTCTGTAATTGCATAAAGCAACTCTACGGCTCCTTTATCTATTAAGGGATATTGTCGTTCATGTTCGCTAAATGATCGTGAAGCAAAAGCAATTGGTCTTAACGTTCCATTACGATCAGAGTACCCCTCTGACGTCCACATTAGTAGCAAGGGTTTTTCTTAGCCTTAATCTTTGTATGGGTTAGGCACTGTTTTTATTCGTTGAACCATTCTGACTTCGAATTTTTCTTAAAATGTTGGTGCAAAGGCTGGTATTTGAATTTAAGGCGACTACTATCAGCAGAGTTCATCAAAGCTGAGTATTTGTTGTACCTATACAAGTTTCAAAACGTCTGCATCGACTAACCCAGTAAGTTCATTTAAAGCATATCTTGTAGAGCAAGCAGAACGTGGCTTACGCAAAATTTACGCCAGACGTACATCAAATGTTTGTGTCTAAAGAATCTTCCTCGAATTACGTCCTAAAGAGATGCTTTGACAAGGAAAACATTAATAGTATCCACATTCATTAACCTATACTTCATACACACTATGTCTTCTTTGTACCCAAAGGAGTGTCAAACGTATTGCCTCGATGGACAAGAACGAACTTTTAAGGTTTTATTACGTTACTCATTGTTTATCGCCAAGGGTGCCAAAACATTTATTCATATGGCAAGTTCTATGGGGAAACAGCCCATTCATTTATCGCAATTACGAAAAAGTAAACTTGTTCCTATTTCTATGGTTTTGAACTAATATTCTCGTAATTTTACCGCAGGGATGATACTTTCAATTTCGAAAGAAAATGTTGTTCATAACGTTTTCAATAGGAATTTTTTGTTTTTGACTTGAGAGAAGGAGAATAGTTTCAGTCGAGGGGGGGGGGGGCATTTGTGACAGAATTTGGATAAAACAAAACTAGATCAAATTTTCAATTATTAAATTAAGAAATTACCAACCTCCACAAAAAACCCATATCGACTAAAGTAAATAATTTTATTTAAAAGCGACGTAAAAAGGGCAAATTACAAAAAATAGTAGTGATATAAAAACACGTTTCATAAGACTTTGAAGCACTCATTCTTTAAAATAACTCGTGGCTACACCACTCGATTTTTAAACTTGAGTTCGTGGATTGGTTTTATGAAACTTGTTTTTAAATATATCTACTATTAAGGGTAATCTTAGATTTCTTAGAGGAATTTTCAACATGTACAAATACTCCTCCGTTTTTCATGAATCCTAGGCGCAAATCTCAACAAAAATTCTCCGGAAAACTTTAGCGGGGAAAGTCCATGAGAATACCTCCTTTGCACCTCTTGAATTAAGCCAAGTCAGAGTATTTTTCATGTATTTTTTATTATCGAGATTTAAATTAAAAATAAAAAAAAAATTAATATAATATAAATATAATAAAAGAAATTAAGATGTTCTCATGGTCTTTCCGGAGAATGTTTATTGAAATTGGCGCCCAGGGTTCATGAAAAACGGAGCGATTTTGGCTCTAAAAATTGTATATCCCACTCTCAAAAGTTCCTTGGTCACAAAATTACAAAAATATATTTTTATTCCAAAACTAATCATTTTGCTTTTCCATCCTTTTCAAGTTTTCCTTTGGGATTTCCTGAAATGGGTTATAAACGAATGGTAGTAGGACAAAAATTTCCATGAATTGCAAAAAACAAATAAACTTTTCGTGATGCGATGTCGATGAGGCAAGGTTTTTCAAAAAATCAATTTAAACAATTAAATATCGATTCGTTGATAATAAAAAAAATGACGGCCCCCTTAAGCTGCAAGTGTAATAAAAAAAATTGACAATCCATCCTATGGAATTACAGATGTAGAACTTTTTCAAAGTGCACTACAAAACATTCACAGTGTGAAATGGTTATTTCATTTAAAAAAACTGAGTTGTTAGTCTTTGAATTTTCTTAAATTTGGAGCCTCATAGGCTACATCGTACGCAACATAACTTTTTTTTAGTCAACTAAAGCCCTATTCTTTTACACGCACTGGTGGAAACTCGGTTGCCATAACTACAACGGTTTAATTCATTCTTAAAGTACCGTCTGCGTCCGCCATTTTTTTTAAATAAGTGAAAATAATTTAAAAACCATAACTTGTAGGTATTAAAAGAACTGAAATTTCACGTATAATCCAAAAATGCAATAAAGAATAGGGGTTCCCATTTAAAATAACCTAAACCCCTAAGTTCAAATGTTCAAAAACCTATTTATAAAACTTTCCCAGAAATGTCTTACTAAAGCTCCCAAAAAAACACCCTGTATGCGCATCCCCGTTTACACTCGACTAATTTTAATGATTAAAAAAACCTATTATAATTGTTCTTATCCATTGAATTTTTATCTTAGAGCGCTGTGTGCGTTTGATCAGAAATGAAAAAATACAAAATTTGAGCTTTGAAATGGACTATTTCGGAATAGTGGCAAAATCGGCAAAAACCTTCATCTGACGTTCCATCAATATAAACAATTGTTACGATCAGATTAGGTTTTTTAAATGTTGGATATGTCATTTCCAATAACCAAATTGTAATAGATACATGATAACACTGCGTGTGGCTCCCCATGAATTATCCTGAGGGAGGTATTTTTCAGATATCGCTCAGCAATTGTAGTGCAACCACTGTTATGACATTTTTGTTATTGTGTTTGAACTTTAAAAAACCAACCGTTTGACCACTTTTTATGCTGTATATTATCGTCATCTTAAATGCCTTGAATTCCATGTCAGACGGTTTGTTTTGAATAATAAATTTATTACATTAACACGACTTTAAAGGGCGAATTAAGCGATCAATCTATTACAAATAGTACTATAATGTGATCATCATTCTAATTTTACGATAATCTATCTTCCGTTGAAATTTCAAGATGTTCCAATTGACCTATTACAACGTCGGCATACCTTCATCTGATTTTGTAGTTAAAGAAATTAGGTTAAAACGCATTAACTAATAATATAACTGAAGGACTAAGTTGACATAATTATGATAAATTTATTTAAGAAAACATGTAAAAAATTTCGACCAAAGAAATCATAAAGATAACCTTTTAGGAATAGTGTCAAAAGTCTGCCTTACTGACCTATACGAACAAAAACCAAATCCTTAAATTTGGACAATTGTTTCGTATGGAGTAATTAAATTCCAAAAGTGATCTTCCTATATAAAAAATACACTGTAAGAATGCTGAAATTTATGAATCCAAACTTGTACAGGTAGAGGTACCACCATATTTGGTAAAGAGGTCGACGAATTTTTACCTATGTAAATTAATTGTACGTAGTAACTGAATTTTTAGAACACAATGTTAAAATACGAAAAGGTATTAATCGTTAAATTTCGATTTTTTGGCTCGTGTGGTAGATATCACAGTTATAAATAATTTTTTTCGAAATATGTTATCTATACTATACAGCCAAGTGTGTTATCAAAGGAAACCACAACGATTTTGTAGTGATCTAGCGTTTTGACATAAAAGGAACGGCTAAAGGACCATTGCCTAATATGATCCTCGCTTTAAAAGTTATTAACAATTGAAGAGGGATGTAAATGACTACGAGTACTACAATAATAATCTGTAACTTCCTACACTAAAAAATAAAGCGCATTCAGCTTCCATTGTCTATACCATTATGTGAGATATGAAATGACCCACATTTTAAATAATGTTGTTAAAATACTGATTAACGTGCTTTTCTGTAGAAATACGATAATTTATAGCTTTCCTATTGACACGATTTATTATGACCAAGCGATGATAAAGAAAGCTGTTGTAGTTGTTCGAGTAACATATGCGAAAAAGTTTTATATCACCATCAAATATCTAAATAGGTTTTAACGTTTAATTAAACGGGAATCGCTTCCAGGATGGATTTAGGTAGGTATAAGCTATAAGGATGAAGAAGGTCAAGAACATAACCCGAGACCACACATGCACTTTGCTAAATGCTAGGTATATCAAATTTCTGAGATCTAGCAAATAAATGAAACGGTATCCATCCGATTTAACAATTTTATTGTTGTACATTGACTTCTTTCAATACTTAGAAAATTTTGTGTAATATTTATTTACATAGAACTGATAATCGAGCTTAATTTTATCAGTACATAGCACGCGTTTCCTATTTTATCATATTTTTATAAATAACTGTTACTAGCCTTTCATACTTTAATTGAAATTGATGTATCATTTATTCATAAATATATCATCGTCCATAAAGTAATGAATGATCTAAATTAATATTATTAAGAAATTGTTGTTGTGCCTTTTAACTTTGGACTATCAATACATATTATTATAAACAATAATTACATATGTTCCAGATAGATAACACAAGTTCACTGCTAAAGTATTAAGATTATCGATAGTTCCAAATTGTTACATAACGGTGACCGTATACGGAAGTGCCAAAAATTTCACATTTAGTCCATACAAATATTGCTGAAGTTCCATCCGCAGACCTTTATCCACGGAGTAGTTCGTGGAAAATGTTTTTGTAGACTCATAAACGCAGTTCCTTTTTTACATCGTAAAAAATATCTACCGCGGGCATCTGTTTCCGCAAATTGATTAACTTTTGTGTTGTAATGCACTTTATTGGTAAAATTATGTAATAGCCAAAAATAGCATTTTCTACCGAAGCTTTTTCGAACGAAAAACCAGCTTTCACTAGCCGAATAAAATTTTTATTTTACCATCTGTTTAATTTGTCAATAATATACTGAAGGTCGATTTATTTTGGAATTATATAAATTAATGAGCTTGGACCCACTTGCTGATAATAAAAGTAAAGGCCAAATCAATATTTTTATGCGCAATTTTTATTAATTACCGTCACATAATAGAGCTTTTTATATGAGAAAATGACAATTATCAAGCACGCCCATGAATAACCGGACTTCTGGGAACAAAACTGCATAGATAACATATCCGGTTACAATAACCTCGAAGATGAGGAAACTGACGTAGTGATAACATTTCATTTATAGGTAATCAAAATAATGTACAAAAAGTTTATATGGTAAACAGGTGAATGGCATGTAAATGACCTATAGGTACTAACCACATTTCTCAATACGATTTAATAATTAATAGGCCATTGTAACGATCGGAATTATGGTTTAAACCATAAAGTGGATAATGCTAATTCGTGGTAATCTCAACCGATTTTAAAAGTATGTCACTTAAAACACCTACGCCTTCCGGAGTCTCGTAGGCCATATCAGAGGGAATCAAAAATAAGAAAATTAATCTCGATTGATAAGTGAACATCATAGACGAAAACGCCGCTTAAACCTAAGTCAAATTTACTTGTACGAGGAAGTAGTGTTCCTCCCAAATTAGTTTTTTTAACAGTATTTACAATTAAACATTTCGTAACTGCAATAATTCTATTTTAAGATTCACTAGCAGTGTAAGTTTATACTTCCGATATCTTTGAAACCAAAATAAACACTGGAAAATACTAATTGAAAAAATGAATTCCTCTCTCGTCTCGACATGTGCACAAAGTTAAAAAGCTTAAAACCTCTCGTCATTCTTGCACTTTTTTAAAAATAAATAGGTACGCCAATATTGTCTCGTTGAAGGTTTGTGGTTAATGATAAATGTTGATGATGCGATTTGCAGCTTTAAACTCATAAAGGAAGTCGATGATTTATGTAAATTAAAAGTGGTTAAAAACCGCTTTAGAGGGATTTGAAGTTTCTTTGAAATGAGTTCATTTTCGTAAGGAAGAATAGGATATTGTCTGAGAATAATTAGTAGGTACCTACGTAACTTGGGTACGTAACAATCTCCATAGAATTTTCATTGGGAGTTACCATGCGTGTAAAAGTTTGGCCCCCCCTCCAGGATTGTTATCCATGATCCATTGAACAATATTAGAGGGGGGGGGGAAGTTGAACGGCCGCCATCTTGTCCGCCATCTTGGAAATTCCCGCGAACCTATTTTTGGCTATATCTTAGCAACCGTATGTCCAAATCGTACGTAGACTCTAATTGCACAGTTTTGTATCCCTAAGATAAATTGTTATATAACCGAAATTGAAAATCCTAGCGGATTTAATGTTTTTGGGCTTAAAATCTTAAATTATGGAATACGTAAAAAAAACGCTAAAAAACATATCACTTTTTATTTTATTATTATCAGTCTTTTAGATCTCGCTTTTATGAATAAAATGCAAAAACAATCAACGAAATCCGAGCACTGGTTACGAAAATATACAAGATTTAGGAATAGGTATCGCACCTTTGCTGAGCACATAATTGGTAGTTACAGGTCAAATTGAAAATTTCATAAGTTTGTTCTCTACAAAATATGCGAATTACTACTAAATACATACATTAATTAAGTGTAATCAATTTTTGAAGGCTTATGCCCTGCTCGCGATTCCCTCGCCCTCGTAAGAGTAATGATCCCTATGACATGAATCAGATCGGAAAAACCGTACCGGTGAAGAAATCGAAAATACGCGAATTAATATAAATTTTATAAATTAATAATTTTTTTTTGTTTCGCACCTTCTCGTTTATTCAATTAATTAATTTAATTTAGGCTTTTAGGAAGAAAAGGTGAACATCAAATGACAATTATTATAATACGGATTAATTTACACGACGACATTTGCAAAGAGCAGTGTAGTTTGCACGTCCATTGTTTGTCACACTTACGGGTTGTGACTCCACTTCCTCACTGAGAGAACGCTCTAAAAGTCTAAAAGGACGGAATTCAGTGTCTGGAAAAAGGAACCCAGAAACTGTAACTCATCAGGTCATGGTCCAAATCATGGAAAATCCATTCGCAGTGATAAAATTTGGAGTCTACAAAGTTCAAAGCTTTGAAGTCTTTCTTTATTCAAGTTTATGGAGGCGGTGCAGAATCCATTAATCAACAACGAAAGTTAATATTCTGTCACCGAAACCAAACTTTAGAAATGATGCCCCCGACACAAGACGCTCTCCTATTACACTATTACACTGCAAGAGAGCAGCTTACCAAACTATCATTTGGAGCAGGGCACATAAGGCTGAGCTTCAAGCTCCATATCCAATTCAACATGGGTGGAAGAAACTCGATCACAGATTCCTTCCCGTGTGGATAACAATTCCGGAAGTCAGCGCCGCTTGCATTGAGATGCTTAAATGTGGTTGCAAGCAGAATTGTGGAAACCGACGCAGTTGCAGGAAAAAATCATTAAATTGCACTGCTCTTTGCAAATGTCCTCGTGTAAATTAATCCGTATAATAATAATTGTCATTAGATGGTCACCTCTTCTTCCTAAAAGCCTAAATTAAATTAATTATTTAAAAAAAACGAGGTGATAAAACTTTTTAAAAAGATATAAAAAATTATTAATTTATAAAATTTGTATTAATTCCGGTATTTTCGATTTCTTCACCGGTACGGTTTTTCCCTCTGATTCATGTCATAGCGATCATTACTCTTTATGAGGGCGAGGGAATCGCGAATGGGGCATAAGCTTTCAAAAATTGATTACACTTAATTAATGTATGCATTTAGTAGTAATTCGCATATTTTGTAGAGAACAAACTTATGAAATTTTCAATTTGACCTGTAACTACCAATTATGTGCTGAGCAAAGGTGCGGTACCTATTCCGAAATCTTGTATATTTTCGTAACCAGTGCTCGGATTTCGTTGATTGTTTTTGCATTTTATTCATAAAAGTGAGATCTAAAAGATTAATAATAATAAAATCAAAAATGACATGTTTTTTAGCGTTTTTATACATATTCCATAATTTAAGCTTTTAAGCCCAAAAACATTAAATCCGCTAGGATTATCAATTTCGGTTATATAACAATTTATCTTAGGAATACAAAACTGTGCAATTAGAGTCTACGTACGTTCGATTTGGACATACGGTTGCTAAGATACAGCCAAAAATAGGTTCGCGGGAATTTTCAACATGGCGGACAAGATGGCAGCCGTTCAACTCCCCCCCCCCTCTAATATTGTTCAATGGGTCATTGATAACAATCCTAGAGGGGGGGCCAAACTTTTACACGCTTGGTAACTCCCAACATTACATTGTTACGTATCACCTATTGAAGGAATACGGATTTAATTTTTATTCAACACTCCTTCATGCTCTATCGTACCACCTATTCCACTAATATTAAAATCATTTGCGTTGCAAGCCCTTTCAACCCAAATCTCTTGTTAGCTACTAAATTTTAGGGGTCGCGACATTTGCGCCCCGAGACACTTATGCACACGTACCATTTGCGGACCCGCTGCAGACATACTTTCACTTTCTGGAATGCACTTAATGAGAGTGAGACATTTCCACTTTAATTACCCTTTGGAATTCATAATTCCAATGATAGTATAGGGATATAATAAGGGGGGTATAATAAGTACCCGTACACGAGAATATTTCATGAGAAAATCTGAAAGGATTGTCAACCGAGCAACACGTTGATATAAGGCCGTCTCGTGTCATTCGTGACGATCACGATTTAAAAATCCTGTTGGAATGGATTTCACAACATCAGCCCTTTCCAAAAATCAATTCAATAATGCCAATAAGTACCGGAGTTGTTGGGGACGAAACAGCCAATTGCCATTTATCTCAGGAGATTGGCGCTGCAGAGATTTTAAGAATAATTGGTGACAATTTCGAGTCTGTTAAATTGAAACGGAAGAACAAAGTCATCTAACTTGGTGCAGTCAATAACACCATAAAATCGGGGGACGAAACAATTACGATTAATCTGCTCTTGCTGTTTCAGAGGATCTGCATTGAAAAACAATCCGATGAGGAACTGAAAGAATTCTTATAATTTGAGCTTGCTCGATATCCCCTTCCATTATTCGCAGAGCGCAGAGATACGAAATCGTCTTTGTACTTTCTCATGATACAATTTTGGGTGAAAGGAATATGTATGTAGTAGATGGAGGATATTTGCTACATACAGTCGTCTGGCAACAAAACGATTCATTTGGGTTCAATATGCGAAAAACCATCACGGTGCCAACATAATAGTTGCATTCGATGAATTTCCGATGAATACTACAAAAATCCACAAAGACCGTAGGACGAAATCGCCGATCGAAAAAAGTTCCTCCTGCGCAAGTTTTCTTCGACGAAACAATGAATGCGCAGGTTTCGCAAGATAAATTCCTGACGAACGACAATAACAAAAACCGTTTCAATCAAATATAGTCGTAAAACAGGCTGTCGAAGATGCCGACGCGTTAATTGTCAACACTGCGATTTCCACGTCTCTAGAGTATGATGCTATTATAATCGTCGGCGAAGAAATAGAATTGCTTGTTCTCCTAACAGGATTAAGACCAGTTCATGATAAAGTTTACCTGCAGAAACCAGGAAGAGGTAAATCAGGAGAAGAAGTATTGTATTCGGCACACTCATTTAACTATGGCAGAAGTGGCAGAAAACATTTTCTTTCTGCATGCGATGAGTGGCTGTGATACAACAAGTGTCCTTTTCACCAGGGTAAAGCTAAATTCTGCACTATCTTTCAGAAGCACCCGCAACTAAATGATCTTCTGAAGCTGTTCAAAAACGGAGACACAAAACCTCAGAGTGCAGCTGATTCTGGTGAACGTTTTCCTGTAGCTACATCGAAAATCAAACAGTAGATGGGTTGCGGTATCAACGATTCTCGAGGTCGACAACAAAAAGCAAGTTCAATCTTACCTCTTTGCCCGCCGACAAGAGACGTAGCCCGATATCACACTTTCAGAACATTCTACCAAGTACAAGCATGGTATGGAAATGAAAAAAAACCCACAGGACTGGGGTTGGGAGCGTAAAAACAAAGAGTTGATTCCTCTTAAGACCGAGAAGGATCCAGCCCCTCAAACTCTTCTCAATTTCATATCTTGTAAATGTAAAAAGGGATGCGGGAGCTGCTTGCAGTTGCAGGAAAGCTGGCCTCAAATGCTCTGCTATCTGTGGATTCTGCAACGGACACGCATGTGACAACGCTCCGTTTGATAATGCAGACGATGATTATGAAAAGGAGACAGTCTCTCAATTATCGCGCAGACCCAAAAAGATATCCGTGACGAAGTCACCATCTAGAAGACGTAAAAACAGTAACCAACTTATCATGCAGAGATACCTAAGCAATTATTTTTTTTTGTACAAATACCTAATTATTTTAGTGTGATGCCGTGAGGCGTTTTCATTTCAATGAAAGCTTTTCATACTCATAAAAAAATCCCTGTTTTGATTTGGGTAATGTAGGTATCGCATGAAGATGATAAATCACGGTTCACGGGTAACGGGAGCTCATAACTGCGGGTTTTCGTATTTTATAAAGCAAATTGCACCATTTCGAAGCGTTACAGCTCCCTTACTATGAGTCGTACAGAAAAATGGTAAACTTGTAGGGAATTTAGTCTTCTGTAAGATTGACAATAGGTATTTTTGTGCTAGCATCCACCAGTGAAGAGATAATGCAAAAATAAACAGTTTTCGTCGCCATTTTCTAAGATGGCGGCTCGCGCGAGCGTCCGCCTAGGTCGCAAATTTGGGGTTTCTATAAGAACTCCGAACTCTGAAACATATTCAAAAATCAAAACTACCGAACCTTTTACTGAGCAAATTCCCCTGGCTGCTGGACTAATTGCAACTTTTCACCCATTTAGAATACATAGTTGCATGTGTTGCATCACTGGGTTCACACCTATTGGAATATTTCTAAAGCGTATATATATACTTTTGGAGTTATGGATTCACTAGATTTAATCGAAAGCACAAAGGGAAAGCCAATGGTTTTATATGAAGGGCATAGCTACAGGAAGAAAAAAGTTACAAAAAATTGAAATATTCATTGGATTTACACCAAAGAAAAGACTGAAATGTAGAGGAGCCCTATTAACTATGTAGTTCAGACCTTATCATTGAAAGAGCAGTGGAGCATGATTACAAACCTGATACTGCGGCTGCTGCGGTTAAAAACAAGCTAATACGAGGAAAAGGCCCCCGAGAGGAGGACACAACAGCAAATATTTTATATCAGAAAGAAATGGTTCCGTTGCAAAACTTAGGATATGAACTAGTAGTTGACGTTCCATCATATTCCTGTGTAAAAAGAACTGTAAACCGCATCCGTCAAGCCTAATTAGGATCTCTTAAGGAAACATCCAACGCAATCGATATTCAAATTCCAAAAAGCATACTTAACAAACATAATTCCGGTAATGTACGCGCTTTTGCCCAATAAGAAAAGGACGAGGTACTCCAGGTTATTTGAAATTATCAAATGAAAACTCCCCAAGTGGGATCCAAGAATCGTTAAAATGGATTTTGAAATGACCACGATGCTTTCTTTGAAAATCTTGTTCCCTCATGTCCAAATAAGTGGTTGCAACTATCACTTCAACAATCAAGCTTTAATAGAGAAAGGTGCAAGAATTGGGTTTGACTGTTGGTTATTATAAAGAAATTCGGTTACATTGCGAATGTGTGTTGCTTTAGCATATACGTATACCTCCGGAAGACATTGGAGATGCGTGGTTGTTTATGATGGAAAATGCTGCGAACTGCAGGAATTTTTTGATTATTTCGTCGATTAGTTGATTGAGAACAGTGTCATTGATATTAGTATGTGGAACTGTTTTGGTCAGCACCACTGAACTAATAACTCCGTAGAAGGTTGAAACCACAGACTGAACACTAGTGTTAGAAAACACCATCTTCATGTTTCTGATTTAGTAAGAAGTTTGCAAAAACTTCAATAAACCCTGATCGTATGCATGTTGATATGTATTTAAAAAAAACGCAAAAATTATAAAAACAATCAAAAATATAACCAAATAAAAAAAACAAATTCAAAAATAAAAAAAAATCAACAAAAACTTCTGAAAAATAAAACAGTCCTAAGCCTCTAAAAAGTGCGAGGGAAAGTTATTCTTTTATTGCATTCTAAAAACCAAAAAGTACGTCCTCCAAGATTACCTAATGTTGGGACTGGTATCATGGTACTTACAATTTTGTTTCGAGATTCTTTTGCTTTTGTGTGTTTCTGTGATTATCTCATTACCAATTTGTCGAAGGGCGCAAATGTCTCACTTACACTATATTATAAAATATGATCATTGTAGAAATAGGTATGGGTCCGCAAAAGGCACGGTTGGCAAATGTCTCGCAGCGCAAATGTCCCTAATTCAAATTTTAGTCGCATACATTTTTGAAAAAGCAAAAAGAAAACAACATAACCGATCATACAATGCACAAGTGCCCTTGTTATTGTTTTCGAAATATAGTTAGTGCAAGAAAGTAGGGTTACAAATGTGCAATGCTTAAGATTTAAAATTAATACAAATAGCTTGTAAGTAGATGATCTGAACAAAGATCAAATATATAAATTGTCTTAATTGTCAATTATTTAAGAAATAATTTTAGCGCATTAAAAGCCTTTTATCATTTAACCGAATGCAACAACATAAACAATACAATACACATCATTACATAATCTCCAATTATAGCTTTAAAGTTAGGTATAAGTAGTTAAAAATTGGATCGCGCATCTTTTCAAGTTCATAGATATTTAACATACCAAAAAAAAATAATTTTAATCACCCACAAATACTTAACCTTTAAGATCAAATTGGTTAAATTGAATTGCGCTTAAATAACAATTAATTAAGAAAACTATTTTGTTTATATAATTAAATTTAAAATATCGGCTTATAATTTATTAAAGCTAATACGAGTTTAATATTATTTTAATAATATTAATTAAGGCACGTATAAAAGAAATTGCAGATTTATCGAACCACAATCAATGACATAAATATTTAAAGAAAATCTCTTCCACGCCAAAATGTAAAACTCAAGTTCAAATGCATCAAAATAAAAAAAAAATGTTACGTAGATTCAAAATACCTTTATAAAAAAGTTTTTTTTTAATTTGATCGATCAACTCTAAAGTTAAAATATATATGTAGCTATTTGCAAGCCTTTTAGGCCCATAGCCTAGTTATCTTCTTCCATTCGTTTCTGTCTTTCGCTTTGCTTTTCCAGTTTTCTACTTTTTTCTCCTTTAAATCATGTAGTACGTCCCTTTTCGAGGTCTGTCTCTTTTCATCTTCAATCCTGGTTCCCTCCATGCAATTTTTTTCACTATTCGATCTTCTGGCATTCGTTTCAGGTGCCGTAACCATTGAAATTATCATGCTTTAACCATCTCATCGATCTTTGGACTCGTAATTGGTACACTTTTCCTCTATCATTCTTCTTCTGTATCTCCTTTTTTTTCCCTCCTGGTACTTTCCTCAGTACCTTCCTTTCCCAAGCCCTTAACTTCTCTAGTTGTTTAGGGTCCAAGTTTCACACCCGTACAATGCCGTAACTATGGTCTTTGTGTTGTGTCTATTGTTTGATGTTTGAACCGAAGAAGATAACTTAGACCGCTCGTACCCCCCCCCCCCCCCCCCCCCCGAATATCTCACGAAATACAAAACGCATTAAGAAAAAAGAAAAAAATATGAACATTTGTTTAAGGCTGATGATGATAGTAATCGGTAGTCCCTTCCCTCATCGCCCCAAGGGGCAGCGGGGGGCAACTATGTAATCTTAGATAGCAACCCCCATAGTTTTTATGCATATTTGAATTTTGTGTTAATAAATATGAACTTTTTGTCAGAAACTTTTTTGAAGTTCGTGACAGATGTCGATGTAAACGCGAAAAGAAGATTTAATTTTCCGATTATGCAAAATTTGATGTCAGTTTTGTTAAATGAGACTCTTGTAAAAATGCGAGAGGGGGAGATTTATGTAAAACCTCCCCCTACGACCGTTATTCGAAGATGGGAGAACAAAACCATTTTAGATTTTTAACGTCTCTTGAATGTCAATGTTTTCTGTCCTCGTTAAATGAAAGCAGTTCAAATTCTTGTTTCGATTCTTCATCAAAGACCAAAAGAAATTAAAAAAACTAAATTCTTCAATAGTGGATCTAGTTAAACAGTTGTAAAACTCAATTTTTACATTTATCAGTCATTGAATTGAGTAATTTAGAATGAAAACTTGAGCTCATGAGATTTTTCCTACCCTCTATCAACTTTAGATGGTTTACGAAACCAATTTGGGTTTGAATTATGCGTCATTCCCCTCTCCCAACACAAAACTAAAAGAACAAGGTTTACTTTTGAGACAAGTCTTCTTTTCGCGATTACAGCGCCATCTGTCACGAACTTCAGCCAAAAAGTTCATATTATTAACGCAGAATTCAAACATGCATACAAAACTGGGTGTTGCTATCTAAGATAATGTGGTTGCTCCCCCACCACCTCCGGGGGTGGAGGAGGGGAGGGAACTTCCGATTACTATCATTTTACTATTTTCTGGCCCATATTTTACAAAGTTTTCTGTATAGCCTTCATTTATTGTTTTCTATTCTATTCTCAACAGGCTATGTCTATTTTTTTAAGTGAAAGTGGTCCATATACGGTTCACGGATTTAATTTTTGCAATAAGGCAAAAGTGATGCAACTGTCGAAATATTTGCGAACCAAATTATTTAACTTTAACAAACAAAATTCTAATCCCGATCTAACGATACAACATTACAATGTTTATGTTTATGATGCCGATTCATTATTTAATGTGAAGTTGGAGGCTAATCATCAACTTAGAACATTCACCCTTTTGAAAGGGTATTTCTGTGGCTTATATAAAAATGTTTTGTGTAATGGATTTTATATCTGTACAAACAAATTTCGGCGAAACTGAAAGCTTCCCAAAGAAATTTTGATCTCATTTTAAAGTTAACAAAACGGTTTGTAGGAACTATGAACAATGAATCAAACAAGAGTTTCGATTTTGTTTAGAGAAAAGGTTAAAAAAAGATTGTGAAGATAGTGTTGCAACCAAGAAAGGAGGCAATCATAGATAATACAAAATGTGCAAGAGGCTAAGAGTATAATTGAAATTGATTTTGAGCCTTTCCTTCAGATGTATAATCGTTGACACTTTGTTTATTCTTTAGTGACAGATACATTTTGTATGTTCTTTTAATATGGTTTTATGTTCTATTCTTTAGGTTAATGATATTATATAATTTACGCTGTAAGTGAACTCCCAATGTCCCAACATGAAATTAAACGTAAATAACTAGAAAACTATTGCTGGTTGGGTTGGTATAGAATATAGATAAATGTGATACAGATGAAAAGGTAATAAAGTAGAAGTAACAGATTTGAAGGTATAATACAATGAAATGAACAGCATATGCAACGGTACTTCTCGTCACTTACTTTTATGACATCCTGTATAATTGAAACAACTTGACAATTGGCTGAAATTCAATACTTGATTTGATACCTCAATGTGTAAATTTAAAGTTGATCAATTTTTGTTTATTGAAAATTCACAAATTACCAGAATTTAGAAAAAAAACGAGGCAAGTTTTAAAATAATAATGGTAATTCATAAGAAAAAATGAAGGTTTAATGTAAATATTTTTGGGGCGCCTACATTCCTAAGGAAAGTTCGATATTATACTAGAAATGTTACTGAAAATATTATGACTTTATTCTATAGTACTTTTCACACTGAGAATTCAGTATCGAGCGCGCCGGCCCCGTTGCCTTATGTAGTATGGCTGGGCCGGTCAGGAATCAGGTGTGGCCTCAACTCAACTAAAATGCGCCGCCCGAATCTAACTTTATTTTAACGTTATTTATAAACAATAATCTTGTAATGCTTTTTATTTTTATTAAGTACAATTTATACTGAATTCTCGGTGTGAAAATTACTATAGAAACTGTTTTATTGTCCATATGTCAAATGACACTGTCAAAAAAGCAATAAGCATTCCATTAGAAAAATTCATAGAAATTTTCAAGATAAACGTTCGGCCAATTTTTTGAAAGTTAAATTAATTTAGAAAAGATTTCATTTGAGACATGGTTACCATAATATAAACTACATACAAATAAATTATTTCCGTTTCGATTCATTACCATTTTTTGAATTTTTGGTAGAAAGCTACAGAATTTATAATTATAACCATATTTACATTCAAGACACTATCAGAAGTTATAGCCAAAATAAAAGGGCCAATAGTTTCCATTGTCTTGTTTTGTTAGTTTTAGGGTTTTAGTAATAAAACCAGGAAGAGACCTAAACCATTTAAAATTGGCAATGAACTGTTTCTTATAAATACTACCATATTAGTAGACATAGGCATTATATATTCAAGTACGAGTGGAGCAATAGTATTCAATTATAATGCAGTTTCGCAAAAATAATTTAATAAAACGTTGATTAGTGCAAATGAGAATTAATAGCCTAAGATATGAATTGCATTGGATGATTTAAACGTATGACACTGTATATCTACAATGTTAAATGGTGTTAATAAAAAGGAGTGTCGCGTCGTTTAATTTTCATGTCCTCTATAAATAAATATTAGGCTTTTCCATTTAAGTAGTCTTCGGTGCAATTGCTTAGCTTAAGAAAGTTGATCCACAGAATTATTTCAATTAAATGAGATTTTATAATTGGACGCCACACAATTCTGTTGATTCATAAAAAACTATCGTAATAAACTGTAATTTAAACTTTTTTTTAAAAAAAAAAGTATATCATCGTTAAAGCGTGGGTAGTTCATATCTTGAAATGAATGGTAGCTCTGAGGGCGGTCTACAAGGGCACCTACGCTATCACCAACTATGACAAAAAGAGTGTTCTCTACGTATTCTGATCGGAAATGCAAAAAAAAGAGCTAGATATTTTATGCAAAAACTATTATTACGTGGGGGGAACATTTTTAGAGACACATCATTATATTGCTATATTTGATGAACTAGTTTCCTATGGTTATCTCAAAAATACGGAAATATGTGGCAATCAAGTGTGCAAATTCTTATCGCAAATTTTCATAATTTTTTTGTTATGTCGAGGACAGTATTTTTATGTTGATAAGATTTACGTATACTGTTAAAATAAATTTTTCGTACTTCCGTACACGACATGTTAACATAAAATTGCAGGATTTCCGAATCTGCCATTCTAAAAATAATACAGATCATCAATAATGTAGGTCAAAGATGCATTTAATGTAAACACTTAATATGCATCTAATTTAACTAAACTGGATTTATTTTACAGTACATTAACATTATTAAATTGATAATGTAATTACTCATAGCTAGAAATAGTAGCAAACTATCTGATGAATGGAATAGCATTTACTATTAAATGGCAGTAGTAATCGAATTTCAGAAAAATCGGTGTGAAAATATCGTCCTTATTTTGAAAACCAATTAATTTTTTTTTCTTTGAGAATGATCTTGCAAATGAGACGAGAAACATAAAGTGAATCTTTTTATACGTTCGTCCGTTTAAAAATTTAACGAGTACATAAAAGACGTTTTATACCTATTTGAGTTTTGTACTAAATTAGAAAAATATGTAAATATTTTCTTCTTAGCTGTCATGCTGACGAATGCCAGAATAACAAATGAAGTTGCAGTGCAAATAATTTCAGAGTTTTTAGAGTACCGTTGTCGACTACAATGTAAATAAATTGTAATGTCATGGAAACAAGTCTATAATGGATATCAATAATTATAACAATTTGCAATCTGTGTGAAATTGCATTTCGAAAAAATGTAAATGCCAACCAACCATATTCCCGCATGAATTAATATAAAGCTTTTTGGGCCAAAAACATGTTTTTTAAGACAGGTAGTTGAATGAGAAGGAAATGGTCAGATTAATAACACTTGTAGTAGGAGGTGTTTAATTTTTTTTTTTTTTTTTTGAAATGTAAAAAGTTTGTTTTGTTTTTTGTAAATAAGAATCTTTTTGTTTATGTAATTAAAGACAAATAAATATCTATCTATCTATCTATCTATCTAATAACACTTGTAATATACAGGGGGTTCTATTTAAATAAGTCAAGTAATTTTTAGTTGAAGATAGGGCATTTTTTTAATGTGATTGAGAAAAACTCGCTGAAATTGAAAACTCGTTGGTTCAAACCGCACATTTCTATCTTATTTCGTTTAGTCAATAATCATGTTTAAAATGTCAGTTTCAATTGGGACACCCTACATCATACATAGATAAAAAGAGTAGAAAAAGATCGCTAGGAGGTTGATCTTAATACTGAGTCAAATTAGATAATTGTAATACATTTAATTTATACGAGAGGTAGAGGTAAGTTGTAATTCAGAAAGTGTAACTTGTAATTTTCATGGAATTCAAATAGATCAAAATCTGAATTTGAAATGACATTGTGAACATCTTGTGAGGAAGCTGAACACATACTGCTACCAAATACGCAACATTAAAAAAATTATTGGAATAAAGCACAGGATAACATATTATTTCGCTCAAATACGTTCTCGGTGGTAGACTATCTCAGCGACCAGGGTGTTCCTCACTCAAAAAAGGATTTCTCGAGGTATTGCTGGCAGTCAATTTTTGGCATAACTCCAATCGCACTAAGAGTAATGAGCACTATAACAACAGATCCTATTCGCCATCGTACAAATTACAAGTTATACTTCCTAAATTCTAAATTACACTTTCTAAAATACATCTTTTACTTTCTGACAAGGGCGTACGCAAGGTGGGGCAAATGCCCCCCCCCCCTGGCCGCAAAACGAATTGTGCTAAATATTGTGAAAGGTTGTAGGAATTACAACGTAAAAACAAGAAGTACAAACATTCACACATCCATAAAGGCCATACACTTTTAGTGGTAGAGCTCGGTAATTCCAATGATGTCCAGCGTTTCCAGGTTTTATAAATTGCTCATAGCCAATTTTAACACAAAAGTAACCGAAATAATTTAATAAAGTAACCAGAAATCGCCAATTTATTACCACTTTAAAAATATACACAACATTAGTTATCTAACTAATAAGAAACACCATTGAGGTATTTTCCCATTTAACGTGCAAAAGATTAAGATTTATTACTGGTCATATAATTGAAGAAATTCAGCATTTCCTGGCCTTTCTTCTACGTAAATAGTATTTGAACCCAAGGGGAATTATATGAATTTTAAAAAATGCTTAAATGTATTGAAAAGAATTGTAAAGTTGGGGCAAACCAAAAAGCGTTGCACGTCACGAGTATTATATACATGTCAACAGTGTTGTCATATGGATTAAAACGAAATAGAATAAAATACGAAATGGAAGACAATAAACGACAGATGTCCTTGGTTGCAACATTGTAATTTTATTTATGATGCTGCCAACTTGTAGAATTATTTTACCCTAAAATATTACCTTTAATGACAATCCGAAAAATTAGTATTACATTGGTACTGTTTTTACGTCATATGTCACGTGCAACGCTTTTAGGATTGCCGTGACTATAGGATAACAACATAAGCAATAAATATTAAACACGTTTCCAAACAATTTTATTTTTGCCCCCCCCCCTAGCCAAAAAGCTGCGTACGCCCTTGCTTTCTGAACTGAATTACTATTGAAAAAGGTGTAGATGAAACAAAAATACGTATCCACATCTTCCCCAAAAAGCTCATAATAAAAAAAAAATTAAAATGCTACGACGAAGCCCACAACACACTTTATGGAAAATGGGAGCTGAACGAAATTGACTTTTCAGGTTCTGCCAATATCCCAAATTATTTTGACAGGGGAAGAACTCCGTGACTAAGAAATCTAGTGATAAATGCTTCTTCTTCAAATGATACATCAAAGTTTAGGAAATTTTACTTTCTTTTCGAAAACCCCAAAATATACAACGTGTCCCAGATAACATTTCTAGCATGGGGATCTCGCTTATTATAAAAGATACAGATTTGGTTAAATTAGATGAATTACTCCTAAGGATTAGTGAAATTATAGGACACTCTCCAATTTCCAAATTTCCATGTATTTTAAAACTTATGGCAAGAAAAAGAAAAATGTCAAATTTCTTTTTCTTGTAATATCTTTTTTGTTATATTAGACATATAAATTTTATTTGCACTTTCTTAAGATATTTTTTATGCAGAATTTAAATATCAATTTAATTATCTAATTTAACCAAATCTGTATCTTTTATAATAAGCGAGATCCCCATGCTGGAAATGTTATCTGGGACACGTGGTATAGGGTGGTCCGTATGAAGAAATGTAGTTTAGGGCCGTACACAAAAAACCAAACACCCTGTATAGAAATTGTCCATCGCAATGGATTCTACGTAAAAAGTGTTCTAAGAAATATTTTGCCAAAATCAATTATCTTTGATAATAAGAAAGATATGGAGGATTAAAGAAATCGACTAAATTCGAAAAACGCCCCCTAGTTGTCAAACGATTAGAGACAGCTGAATTCTGTTTGCACCAGTGATTTTCTCATTAAAATTGAGCGCAAGACACCTAGGTCCATTTTTCCTATCTCTTAAGATAAATAATATATACCCTAAAAGTGTCCAATTTGCCCCACCCAATTATATTTGAAATAAAAGCTTGTAAATCAATTATTTCTAAATGATTCTAAAAATGTATAAAATCTAAAACTGTAGTCTTCTCGATTTTTATACATATTAATTAAGCTCGTTAACTCGTAAAATATTAGAAAAATTTTCTTGTCCAATCATTCGTACTAGTTTGTAATTAAAAACCTACTCTCCCTTCGCCCTCTCAAACTACAGGGGTTATTTTTTATTTAACTACTCATTCACTTATTGAGTTGATTAGACTTTAAATTAACAGACATATTTTTAGTAAACAGACAGAAAATAATAAATAAATTTTGTCCAATCTTAATCGTTTTATAACATTAGTATTATTTATTAAGTATTTATTGTTAATTTATTTTACTTCAGTGCAGTAAAAATGGAAGTCGGGTTTAAGGTGAAAGAATAACATGGGTGATATTTAATTGAATTTAAATTAGTATTAAGTACACTATTTTGTTTCAAAATAATTGTTTGCATGTTTTACTCTCTTGTATTGTTGAAATTGTTGATATGTGGCTTTATAGCTGATATTTAACCAGTTTTTAACAATTTCTTCAGTTTAAGCCCTTATAGACCAGTAAAATGGGAAAATTTGGATGAAATAATGGTTACACATTTGAAAATTTGGGAACAGGCTTGTTTTGTGCTCCCTTTGAAGTGTTCAAAAGTTCCCATCCGTACCCCCCTCCGAGAGATATGGGGGGCAACAAAGTGTCAAAAAACAGGTTTTCGTAAATAACTGAAAAAGTATCAATTTTATCAAAAACAAAAACGTTAAGAAAGTATTAGCTGACAAATTTCCGCACATTTTCATGTTTTATTTTTGTCTCTACGACTAATAGGAGCCGAGATAGATTTTTTTAAATGTCGACTGTTTAATGTCGTAACACGTGCGCGCATCGCGCGTATTTCGCTTATATCTCGAGAATGGCCATGCGTATCGCAAAATGCTTCAAATAAAAGTTGTAGAGAATTTAATTACAAATAATTTTCTTTTTTAAACATTTCCATACGATTAATATTGACAGAGATATAATCATTTAAACCTTTTTCGAAGACATAATAGCTGCTCGTTTTGTACAATAAAATCAATAATAAGTCGAAAACTATTGATTCTACGTACTTAGTACATATAATGAAAGTTGTAGAAAATTAAATTTGCAATCTATTTGTATACACGAAATATCATTTTGGTAATCTTTATAAGGCGATGGAGGAAGAAATAATGAAAAATTCTCATTTTCAAGCGTTTCTTTGCAAATAACTATGTTGTGACTACTTGTATACAGTAAAGTGTTTGATAGTTTTTGAAAGATAATTAATGTAGCTGTAAAATGAGCGTCGGCAGAAGTTCGTACGACAAATAGTTCGCTAGTTACAGCTGTTTGAATATATACTTAAAAATGGACATTTTATTAAGAATCCCGATTTTCGCTAAAAAATGGCCGTTAAATTTTTGTTAAAAATTGGTTTTATCCTATTTTCAGTACTTTATATATTATAGATATACAAAGGTAATACAATACAATAAATCGTTCGCAAGTTGCACTTTATCGTAAAAATACATTTAAAAAAATCTATCTCGGCTCCTATTGGTCGTAGAGATAAACATAAAACATGAAAATTTGGGTAATTTTGCCGCCCCTTTGTGAGTAGCGGCCGGGGCATGATGGCCCCCCTTGCTCCCCCTCGCTACGCCACTGATTAGGTTGTATTTGAATAGGTTTAAAGGATGTATTAAATTAACAAATATGATAATTTTGGGGTGAAATTGTAACATTAGGAGCATTAATATTTCAATCTATTCTTTTGCAATAAGCCATTTTTTTTATGTTTAGGTATACCCGTTTTGCTAGTTTTTGTTGTTGCCTATAGAGACCCTATTAATATCCTGATTAATTAGCCATTAATAACCACAAGAGCATTTAATTTAAAAATAGGGCCCCAATTAGTAGAATATTTTAGTAATTATAAAATTCACTATTTGATTTTTTAGTATATGCAATGGTAATTATATTCAACTCAAATCTTTATTTTAAAATACACCCTAATCCATTTCGACACTGTGTCATTATCATCGAGGGTAATGTAATAGATAAAGATCATAGATTGAAATTGGAATGTTTGGTATGTTTATTTTCACCAAAAATGCAAAAAAGAACAACATCTAGTCTCCCTTCTTTCCACGAACAATTGATTATGAGATAGTGAGAATAAATTGTGCAGATATCAGTACAGTGCTGTGAATAATAATGCAAATGAGAATGATAAAAAATCGACTTCCTTTTAATATCGAAAAAGTGTAGTCTTTAACTGATTTATTTTCATTTTGGTTTGTTCGTTTTATCTGCAAAAAATACCTCTATCATCCGTACAGAGTTAACCTAATTATAAATCGATACATGCAGGATGCAGAAGTGTATCTACAGAAAGGGTTGAAATCATTTCTTTTAAATAATTCGTACCATTGAATTGTCATGTTGTATACTGTGTACGAACGATTTCCAAAGCAACAATGAATCTTCCCTCGTGCATGATCTCTTTCAATTTTATAAGGAATGCACCATATCTTTCAGTCAATTTGTTTAATTCGATTTGCTGTCATACATACCATACCGTTAATTGGTATAGTGAGTTACAAAACAGTCTTCAAGAACTTATAGTGAATCAATATCATAATGAAATACGAGATAGCTATTTTAAGAAGATTGTAAGTAAACATTCCGGAAATAGGTTTATGAGAATTTAGTTTACTTTACACATGTAAAATACTCCTTCCCGTTTGTATTAGTTATAGGTTTGGTCTTGCTAAAGTAAATTAAAAAATTAACATCGGTCGTGTCAAAGTCCTTTCTCACATAAACAATTATTAACCATTATTCCATAAATTGAAATTGCTGAATATCCATATGTTATAAAAAGGCATACCAGCCAGACTTTGGGTTATTCACCTTTCATACAAGTCATTATCCCTGCATAACAGGAAACACTTGCATCTGACCCATTTCTAAGTTACTTTATTTCCTTTCATTACTAATATCATCCATTTGCCATTGTTTTATACCGAAACAGTTTAAATGATATAAAGAGATTTCGGTTTAAATGAAAAAAAAGGCAAAGCGTTCAGTGAGCTATAATTAAAAATAAACAC
The DNA here is from genome assembly GCA_036250285.1 of Pyrocoelia pectoralis. Taxonomy (NCBI): domain Eukaryota; kingdom Metazoa; phylum Arthropoda; class Insecta; order Coleoptera; family Lampyridae; genus Pyrocoelia; species Pyrocoelia pectoralis. The sequence goes on along the minus strand of CM070076.1, from coordinate 37,362,052 downwards.
GACGCATACTTACAAATAAAGTTAATTAAAAAAAAAGCGGTTATTTAAGAAGGCTGTAATTATTATTGTTATACTTTAAAAATTAAAATGAGTGTTTTCAATTTTTACCACCCGCTCCTTTCTAATTATTTCTGGATGTTGTAACCTAAATTTAATGAAAAAAAATGGAACGTGTACATATTATATAATCGAGATAAAAAGCTTGTGTAATTCGATTTTGTTACTAAATGTAAAAGGGTCAAGGATAAAGGAATATTTTAAATTTCATTGATAAATTGACGAGCTTATGTAAACTTTGTTGCTAAATCGACTTCCCGATTTTCGCCAAAAAAAATTGTGAATTTCGCAATGTTGACAATTTTTTTAACAAGTTTGAAAATTGGCAGAAAGCCCAGTTGTTTTTTATTGACTTGCAAATGATCAACTACACCTCCTCAATTCCAAATTGGTTGGTTAGTTTGAAAAACATAACTATTCAAGTGGGAGATTTAATTGGTATGTGAATAAATTATTATTATGTATTTATTTAGTTTCGTAATATTTACTCAAAATGGCTATTAAAAGCCAAGATGAATTCACAATAATGATAACCTAGTCCTACACTACAAAAATGTCGAATGCACATGCTAAAATTTTTTTAATTTGTAATGTTTTGGGCCGAATTTTGTCATTCACCCTTCGAAGCGGGATACAGTTTCAAAGCAAAAAAAAGAATGGAAAGGGAGATTTGCCAATTCCAATTCTAGAAAATCTCTCGTTACCTTTCGTTGAAATCTCTCATTCTAAAGATAAAATTTACCTAATGCACCGTCTGCGTTTCTAATTTGCATGTCGTCAGCTTCTTGTAGATCAAGGTTGCTGAAAACCATTCATAAAATGTAAATGATGTGTACGTACAAAATTACTAAAACAAAAACTTTTGACTTTTTTTTTCATTTTGTGTATAGTAAACACAGACCTGCACCAGAATTCTAAGAATTTAAAGCGGAATCAAAGATGAAGCCGCATGGTCAGCATAATGTTGAATTGTCTGTCTGTCTCACAGGGTTTAATGCTGATGCGGTATGAATTCTCAACGATGGCGTTTTATCTTGCATAGACTCGTTTCAGAAAAAGTCTAAATTCCGAAATAAAATTGTAATAAGAAGTTTATTACGTTTATGTGACTGCATACACAACAAAGGCTGGTTATTTCAAATGACAAAGATGTTACGAGTCTTAAAACGTGTATAAATAGAAATGAATAAGTAACCTAGCTATAAATATAATGGAAAAAACAAATGTTTATGTGGAGGTGTATGATCTTGAAAGTTGCGCTATGATTGTCCATTTACAGTTAAATGTCATAGACTTTTTTTTATGTAGGATTACATGTAAATTTAAAAAAAGACAAATTGAAAAATAGATTCACATTTAAATGTTTTACTTTTTCGAGATTAAAGTGTGACAATTTTGTGCTTTTTTGGTCTCTTCGATTGTAATAGCAATAACAGACAACAGACATAACAGTAAGTATATTATTTAATTATGTATAGTATAGAATAGTTTTTGTTAACAGTTCGGATTGACGGGTTCAGATTGTATATCTGAGACAAAAAGAACTAGAAAAAAATGTTGAAGAAGGTGTTGAAGTCTTGTAAAAAGCTGAGTACACATACAAGATATTTCTTTGTGGCAGTGTTTAATAACATAAAAATAGATGAATTGATATGTGTACTACATAAATAAAAAATCATTAAATAGTTGCTGGTGCAATCGAGCCTACGAGGTACTAGGTACTGGGAAAAGATCACAACCCACCGTTACACCGACAATCAAAGGCCGTAACTTTGCTCGACAGTTCCGCAGAAGACGGCAAGGAAAGGCAGGAAAGCAGAAAGGAGAGTAAAGGGAAAGAAGTTAAACCACTGAAGAACGGCATGAAGAGAATTGATTCAATAGAAGCACATCTTAAAAGTGGAATACTGCTACTAGCAAAGCATGTGAAAGGAAATACGAAAAAGAAGATCAAGGAGATGACAACCCGATTCCTCCAAATCATGTAACACAGTACTATAGAGTATAGAGGACGAAACTGAATTAAGAAAAGAGCTGTATGAGCAGTACAATTCGAAGGAGAGATGAGCAAGCAAGGAGCGGAAAATGCTGCGTTAAGAGAGAAGATTTAAGAATTAACAAGCAGAATGGAAGATGTGGAGAGACAAGGGAAGGAGGAGACGATGGTGGAAGGAAAAGAAAAGGACAGATATTATGTCGAAGTAGGCACACAGACGGTAGGGGACTCTGGGGGAAAGGTTACCTAGGTTACCAGAGCGCAAGTGGAAAGTGTTAGTGATTTCCTAAAACCCAAGGACATTGTAGTCCTAAACTGGGAAAGGTCAGTGTATACAAAATCGGAGACGGTAGAAGGGAACCCGATGAATAACGACAAAGATACAGACTTGGCAGTGTTTGTGAATGAGTGCGACAGGGAAATAACCATGGGGATTCAAGCCAAGGTTAAGGAAAAGTATTCACAAGTGTGGGACGCAGTGGGGTATGTAGCTCTGCGTACGACAACAACAAAGAAAACGAAGAGGTTGTTACTGACAAAACTGACTTTAAAATTATGGAGGAGAAAGCGGAAGAACAATGCTACGATTGTATTGTCGTATTGTTAAGCTGAGAGACACTATGAAGCAAAAAGGCAGAAACGAGTTAGCAATAATAAAGTCTAGCAGGGAAAGTTTCACGCACTTCCGAAGAATGGTAGAATGCGTTTTCACGGAGACGGATATGTACGTTAAAATACACGTCCCGATTCAAAGTGGGAGCGGCGAAAAGACAGTGATCGGGCGAGTGATACAACACAAAGAGATACAGAGATCATGATAATTAAAGATAAAGACAAAAGTTATCTCGAAACGCTGAAGGAGGTTATAGTAACATACTCTAAAACAGTGGTGCCCAACCTTTAACCTGGCTTGAGCCACTTAATTATTTAAAAATTTTTGGCGAGCCACATAGATTAAAATTCATATTAGAGTTCATCCCGTGTGATTTAATTCATAAAATTCTACGTTTCGGAAGTTATACTGCACTTCCTTTATCAAGATATCATTTTTGAGATTATATACCTAACCAGATTTAGAAATTTGTCATTAGGATCATTTCTCTTATTTAACGAATCTGGTTGTTTCTCGATCACAATGGCCTCTCGTATTACTCTCCCTCGACATCCCCCTCTTTGGTTCCTTGGCTAAAGAATTGTTTGAACAACTATGGATGGCCATTAACAGCACTATTGTATATATTTTATAGAGCAATAATTTTTTAGACATTTCATGCCGGAGAGCCACATTAATATAGCTACGAGTTGGGCATCCCTGCTCTAAAAGGTGCACCGGAAGAGAAAGAAAGAGTTGTAGAGGCGCGGAAGAACACGAACTGCCATCTTATGCTAGTCATGAAGAAAGAGAAAGAGGGATCTCAGAAATTAAAACAAAAAATACAGGAAGAGATGAGAGAGGCCGATATCAACATCTGTAAAATCAGGCTGATTCCTCTGCAATTGGCGGGAATGGACGGGCTAGTCACAAAATAGTTATTTTTGTATCTAGTGCGCGAAATGCCACTTTGGTGATCGAGAACTGATTTATTTAACGAGGCGCAGCCGAGTTAAAAAAATAGTCGAGATCACCAAAGTATTTCGCGCACGAGATGCAAACAAAATTTTTTCTACAAACGTGAAGAAGTTGACAATTATTTTAACGTTAAAATACAAAACTCTCATCTAGTTTGCGTGCAGTGCGCGAAGTAATTACTTCGCGCACGGTTTCGTCATTTCGCGCACGGCGTCGTCATTTCGCGCACGGCGTCGTCATTTCGCGCACGCTGTCACGGGTACGTAGGAAAGTGAAAAAAAGGGTCACTTCGCGTATTATTATCGATGCGCAAACCTTGTCATTTTTTGACGTTTGTAGAAAAAAGATATTATAGAGGCGACACGTGAAAAACTGGGTGGAACTACGACCACATAGCTAGAAAATGTGAAGGCGTGAATAGGGGAGGTGCATGCCACAAATGCGGTCTAGAACAGAGTAGAGGAGGAGAATGGCCCACTTTGTACTGTAAAGGGACACGTGGCGAGGTCTGCGCAATGAAGGAATTTGGGATTTTGGAATTACTTTTATCAATAAGTCAGGAACTCTTTGGAACTTTTGTGAAATTTTGATAATGAGAAGATAATTTCGCAGGGGTGTACATTTGTCCATTTGATCAACCATAAATAGTCATTTTGTGTTGCTCTATTAGAATTCTCATTGTAACTGTTGTGCAACAAATTAGCCACGTTGGGAGACAAAGAAGTGAAGCGAGATATCAAAAAGTTTCCTACGATGTAAAACCATCAAATCTACTTATTTCTCATCGCTGCAATACCATTAGGTCGTTTTCCCATAGAAATTGGTATATAAATAAAGATTTTGGACACTACTGTTCCAAAGGTTTTGGGCATAGAACAATGACTAACGTAGTGCAACCTTAGAATTGCTCTTTTTCCAAATTAGTGATGGCCAAACGCAAGACCAAGACAAGACCACATAGGTCTTGGTCTTGGTCTTGTCTTGCACCAATTGGTCTTGCTCTTGGTCTTGAATTGATATCCTTAATCTCGGTCTTGGTCTTGCTCTTGGTCTTGCACGCAAGACTCTTGCAGTCTTGCATTTTTACACCGTACTATGAATAATATCAATTTAATCGAAATTTTGTGTCGCTAGATGCTACTAAATTAGATTATTGCAGAGAATAATAATTTGGCTACATAGATATGTAGTGGATGTTTATGTAATTAATTGGTATTGAGTTTAATGATCAAAGTAAATTATAATAACTTAATTATTTTAAAACTAAATACCAATTAATTATTTAATTCACGATCAAGAATACTTTTTTACTAACTTATGTTTCAGTATTGCGATGGCAATTAAAAAAATATATTTATGTTGAAACTTCGCACAATGAAAGTGAAATTTTTGTAATGGCCGCTGCATCTGTAGATATTTGAGGCACGTTTGAGGGGTTTGCAGGCACCGCGCGCCTTGCTGGTTTATATTCCTTTGCGCTTGCCCTTATTGTAAACTAAGTTAAACGTGCTCTTTGGTACAAATTTAGGATTCAGAAATTGCGACTTTCCCCACAAGTTGTTATTTTATTACTTGTATATACTTTTATTAAATCTTAGAAATGTGAAGAGCTTAGCCAAATTTCAAATAGTTTTATTTGGTTTAAGTAAATATTTCATTTAAGATGATTATAGTGGTTACTTATTCATTTTATTTTTCAAACAAACATCATTTTACTAAGTCAAAACAACCCTTTTTCAATAAAATGTTTACTTTCACGCATACGTACCTACAATAATTTTTTTGTGCGTGGTGTAAATAAAAAAAAATAATCGTTCGTAATAAAAAAAAACTGCAAGAGTCTTGCGAGATAGTCTTGTTCTTGCCGATGTCTTGCAAAGCTGGTCTTGCATCCAGTCTTGGTCTTGCAACCTTGAGTCTTGGTCTTGGTCTTGCTATTGGTGTTGCTATCTTGGTCTTGGTCTTGGTCTCGCTAGACTTGCGAGACCAAGACCGATTTTGGCCATGACTATTCCAAATATTCAAAAGGGAAGACAAAGTTCCAAACAATGTTTTTATTAAATATCAACGTTGCAGTTGTCAAAACATCTCTTCAGGAAATAATTAGTGGGTGTAAACCCCCCCCCCCCCCCCCCCAGACACAAATATTTAAAGAGGAACGGACAAAACGCGAACAATAATTGTTTTTACAAAACATACCTATACCTTTTTTGGGAGAAATGTCTGCATAGGTAATATCTTTTATGTTAGCTAAGCAAAAATTTATTTTTGTGGTTTGGTCAGGATCAAGGATAGCACACGAGCTTTAAATGGACTTCTTCTTGATTGCGTCCCTAGTATCTCGGCTTTTATTTACTGATTGCAAAGGAGTTGACAATTCTGTTTTATGACGTGTGTTTGAAACGTAGGTACCAACAAATCGTAGTGGTAATTAAAATCTGCGTTTGTTAACAACGCAAAGAACTAGTAAATAATGAATTAATAAGTTTAATTGCACGTTTAAGGTCGAAGGTAAACATGATATTCGCCCACTGATTTTTGAAAGAATTCCAATAATATCCCACATTACGATGACGTAGAAAAATATGACTTTAATAATTTAATAAACGACGATAATGTAACATTATTAAAAATTTAGTAACCGTAGAAAATAAAACAAGAAAACGTTACACCGGCTTAAAAACACTTAAGATAATATCTCTTCTAGAGCAAGCCGTACATCGTTCTTTTAAAACTCTTAAGCCGGGTTTATGACTTTAACATTCAGATTATTTTCTTGTCGTAAACTTCATGTTCAGTCACGACGCTTTACCGTAAAGAAAAATAGTCATCGATAAAGTAGAACACAAGTACGTGTCAATAATAATAATAATAAAATCGGTACAGCAATCATTGATATGAGCAATAATTAGTTCTTAAATCTCGTTTAATTAATTGGTACCGATACCTTTAAATAGAATATCTTTTTGAAAATCAAGTCCAACTTCTTTTTAAGAACATAAAAACGTTAAGAATAATTTGATCACCGCAACGAATTGCTGTGGTTTAAATAGTTGCACAAGGAGTACGAATGACCTGTCAAGGTTGACAGGTAGCGTACCTAGTAACCCTAAAATTTTGTAGACGTATGTTGGGCGAAGACGACTCCCATTCCCATATATGGGGAGAAAGAGCGACTAACATTGCGGTGTATAAGACATGAAAATGTTTCATCTATGTTTGTACCTGCGTATTTAGACCAAATGAAATTTGCAATAGGTAGGTCTTTTGTTCATCAAGGAATGGTGATAGTGACGTAAGAATGCCGTACCTAATGAATGAAAAGAAATTTTAGATGTTTGGACTCAGTCATTGAATATAATTTCTTCCCTACTTCAGGGGCGTCATTTTGTTACCTACAGTAAGAAAAGTTGACTTTCAGTGACTAACAGTAGCGAGATCAACCTTGACTTAATACGTCGATGAAAATTAATTCCTTGTCATATAATCAAAAAGATCCTGTTATACGATCTAAATATGTCTTCAAAGAATAATAATTAATAAATTGGATTTTTTTCAAAGACATAGTATAAATCTTCACCTGATTTACTTCCTAATATACTAAGTGTTAAAAGACATGAAATATATGCTCCAGTTCTACAGTTTCATGTGATTTCTTTTTTTTTGTTCATCTGGTTCACTGTTACTTAGTTACAGGTTGCAAAGTAATAATGGAGTTGAATATTTTGCAAAGTAAAAGACAACGCCGAATAATAATAACGCAGTCTCAGACTCAACTGGTTTAGAAGCGAAGCGACCCTGATTACCCTCAGCGTCAATACAGAGTCCCAAACGTTTCTTGAAATTGTTGACTATGAGCCGCATCGTGTTCGGCGACAATCGAACCCACTCACGGAAGAGAGATTGATTCAGTGACTCCAAACTCGTATGGATACATGTCCTGGACTTAAAAATCGACCATATTCTGTAATCCATAGGATTGAAATCCGGCGAGTAAAGCAGCCATTATGGGAAGTGTGGCTCAAGCCACTCTTGAATTGAATCACTTTAATCGTGCAGACCGGGCACAGGGAAACATGCATTCAAGAAATTCGCGGCGGTACGTGTCATGGTTAATTTGGTCCCTTGATCCATTAAAACGTCTTAAGCAAATTCCGACATGACGGACTTAGGTTTTGCGGTGTACGATGGTTGCTGACGTACCAGGAGTTTTATCGGATCAGATCCTATCATTTTGACGACTGTGCGTTGTTCTACGGTGAATAACCCCTCGTCCGTGAAAATAATTCGTTGCCATCGTATCTGAAGTTGGCGGCATCTCTAAAATCGTACGCCCTTATTATCGTCTATGAGGAGCTGTGCGTCTTGGCGTTTGTAAGGTTTGAATTTGTCCCACTGACCTATTATTAATACCATTCTCGCAAGAGACTTTTCTCATGGAGATACTTGAATTTCGCTACCTATTCCTGACTATTTTGACAACGCGCTTTTTTCCTCTGCGCATACGATCGAATTCATGGCCAGCTCTTTCAACCTTATAATCGCTTTGGACGCAGTCCGCCGAAGCAGATTAAGCAGACCAACCATTCCATGTAAACGTTTGTCTTGACGAAAGAGTTTTAAAATAGCAACACGTTTGTTCGACATTAGAAACACAAAACAAGCAATACTAAACTGTACTTAATGTGAAACTCTATCTAGATTAAAATAGTGTGGAGAGTTCAATAAAACCAAAATTATTTGGCTGCGTTCAAATAGATGGCCAACTACTAAAAAATCCGAAAAAAATTGTATCAATGCGATGAAATGAGAATAAGTCAGAAACTATTAAAGATAGGAATAGGAATACCAAAATACGCCCTTTTTGATTCTCTATCAAATGCAATAGTAAGAAAATGGTCATTTCATTGAAAAAACTGAGTTTTTAATCTTTGAATTTTCTTAAATTTGGAGCCTCATAGGTGACGCAGGGATTCACCAAGCCAAGTAGCTTGACTTGAAATATAATAGCTTGGCTTGGGCTTGAAAGGCAAGCTTTTTTAGAAGAAAAGCTTGGCTTGGCTTGATGCTTGCGAATGCAGGCTTGGCTCGGTTATCAAGCTTTCCCAAGCTTTATCAAGCTTTTTTTAGTCAACGTTGAGTGCTTAAGTAAGCGATTGTTAACTATGAGTTCTAACAAATGATCTGAAAATTCCGAAGAACTGTTATTTAGACCGTATATTTTCCAAAATATGTACGCATTCACATTTTCTAATTTATAGTTTTTTTTTTAAATCGGCCAGAAAGTAGTACTTTCCGGATTATTTTTAGGCCAGAAAATGTCATTTTGACGGACTGAGCCGGAAAGTTATTGTGATACTCCGGTAAAAGTTTTACCGGGCTCATTTTTACTTTACCAGACTCATTTTTTACTTTCCGGCCTAGAATGGTCAATTGTTCTTCCCGTTTCTGGCCGATTTTTAAAAAAATATTGTACGTAATACGTCCCAAAAGTGCTTTTACTGGACTCGTAGGCTTGCAGGACTCGCCTGCGGCTCGTCCTGTAATTTGCCTACTTGTCCAGTAAAAGGTCACTTTGGGGCCTTGTTACGTAAACTACTATTATGATTTCTGAGTTCGTACAAATCAAAAACCGTTTGCAGGACATCACAGCTGATAGCCGTATCATTTTACAATTAAAAACTGGAGTTACAGCGTGACGTGCAACAGATTTTGCACACGGTACCTACCGTTGCGCCCAATGCGATTTTGAGAAATATATATACCTACCGGTAATTTTTTTTACAATGATTTTAAGTAAAATATTCTTTTCTTACTAAATCGAATCAACATACCTACCTACTAATGGTATATTTTGTTTGAGTAGAGCACAGGCTATCTCAAATACACCCTCACTTACACGTAGGTACTTCTTTTATACCGAATGAATATATTTTATGGTAGAATGCAAGATCATCAGCTGGATCTTCTAAGAATTATGTTCCATGGAATAGTAAAAAAAATGCTTAGAAGTATAAGCTTGAAAGCTTGGGAAAAGCTTGAAAGCTTGACTTGGAAAAGCTTGAAAACTCAAGCTCTTCCACAAATAAGCTTGGCTTGGTTTTTTGTAGGCTTGACTTGATTTTATGTCAAGCTTTAAACATTCAAGCCAAGCCCGTGAATCCGTACGCAACATAACTTTTTTAAGTACTTACACCAAAAGAAAGCCCTATTCTTCCTCTATACGCTGGTGAAAACTCGGTTGCCATAGCTAAAACGGTTTTTAAGTAATGAATTCTTAAAGTACCGTCTGCATCCGCCATTTTTTTTAAATAAATGAAATAACTTGTAGATATTGACATTGACATGTTGGTATCAAAGGTTATGAAATTTCACGTAGAATTCAAAAATGCAATAAAAAATAGGGGTTGCCATTTAAAATAACGAAGTTAGTAGCTACTTCCGGCATTTCCGTAAGTGCTGCCATTTTGAAAATATTTTACATCGATTCGACTTTCTGAGTAACCCGTAAGTACAAATTTTCAAAAATCTACCTATAAAACTTTCCTGGAAACGTCTAACTAAACCTCCTAAAAAAAACACCCTGTACATATACAGTGTGTTTCATAAATATACCGACAATCTTTTAGGGGACGTAGGGGACATCAAAACAAAAAATGTTTGCTTTATAAACATATGTCCAGAAACGGTTAGTTTGCGTGGTACAGGTTGATAAAGTTTGTAAACCAAAAATTGTTTTTTTATTAATATTTAAAAAACGCTTCTGCCGATTTTTATGGAATTTTCAAAAATCGATCGTAACTTTTGGATTTATTACAGTTGATACAATACACGGAGCAACCTGTTAATTTTTTTTACATAAAAAATTATAACCCCAGTGTTTTTTGCAATTTTGTAACTTTTTTTTAGATAACATCTTTTTCCCCATTTGTGTGTTTTGCGTATCTTCCTGCGTTTTCGAGAAAAAAATTTTGAACCATACAATAAATAATTATCTAATATGTAAATTTGTCGTCATAAATTGCCATATAAATACGTACTTGATTGCTCGTTAAAAGAATAAGTTGTCATTTAACAGCTTAACCGCTGTTTACGCGTGGCGTGGTTGTAGAGCTTTACGAGGGGATGGGCTTGGGGACGTAAAAATCCTCTGCGCAGAATCCACAATTCAAAATAAACGATGAAGCCCAGTATTTTGCAATGTAATTTCATCAGGAAGTAGACATAAAAATTTGTCTCTTTGACGTATGGAGGAGCAACCAGAGCTGCACCGAGTGAAAGGGAGGAAGGAGTTGCTCTTATTGATATGCTTCAAACGGATGTGGAAGCTATGTTCATATAAGGCAGGGAAAAGAATGATAAAAGGAATGTAACCACGCGTAAGTTTGCAGGTGAAAGTATTATATTATGCAATCAAAATATTGGCGAACTTGGCCGTTTGGAAAACTTGTCTCGACTTCTTGGGTTCATTCACTTATTGATGTACAATGGCAGACATTAAAACGACACGTAGGCGAAGGGGGATAGCTGTAAATCATGGTGAGGAGGAGAAGAAGGATGTTTGATTCAAAGCAAGCTTGATTAGAATAAGTGGAGAGCTTCAGCGTAACTGTCAACGTCGAGTCCACAATGGTATAAACATAACAATGCAATAACTAGATGGGAAAGGAGTCCAATATATGCAAGTTACACAGTGACAGTGTAAAAAGATGGGAGTAAGGTGTAGTTTTATTTTTCCTTCCAGTTGATCGCAAGCGACCCATACTTAAGAAATTTACCGACACGGCTTTGTATGACATGAAAGATACGGTTATTCAAACGATAAATCATCACATATCATACTTACATATCAATGCCATTTTAATTCCAAATCTTAATAAATGTGGTCATTATTAAAAAATGTACATAGTCGTACTTCTCAAAAGCAATTATACCTGTCAATTCCATTAAAAAGGATGATTTAAAGTAAACCCACCCTTGGTTGTATTTTATAACCTATACAAACTGATGGGCAAATGCCGTAAATTATAGCACTGTACTCATATTTATTCGTCTTAGCTTATAATTTAGTAGCATTTAAGAGTTTGAGAAGGATGAACTAATTTCTAAAAAGAGGTGGTCACTTTTAAAATAGCATGAAAAATGAAATAAACGTGAAACAATTACATGTAATAATCTATTAATCATTTTAAAATCTAAGAGAATTTTTTAGGAATTTCTTCTAAGATAGTAACAACTATTATTAAAAACTTAAATGCATGTTTAGCAACTTGAAAAATGAAAAATAATTATCCAGGCTTTATTTTTGACTACTATAGGACATATTTATAACACGAAACAGAAATTATATATTATTTCGAATTTTTTTAAGGGTTTTAATGAAATACTTTAGCAATATCGCAAGTTGAAATGAATGTCACCTTGACTTTACTCTGCAACTATGTGCAAAAAATGTCTTAGTTAAGCTTATTTCTAATGTTACATCCGGAGAAATGTGAAATAATTTACCGAAGTTCACATATTAATAGAAATGTACTTTATTTAAAATTATTAGTCCAAACTCAGCAAACAATGCAGCTTATTGCAATATTGTAGATAATCAAAATTAAAATTCAAACCAAAAAATTTTGTTGAAAATTTTCGAGCAACAAAATACAAATCAATTTATTCAATAGACTTCACCGTGTGTTAAAAATTGATTGTATTTACAGTGATGTAGAACACAGTTGCTATTCAATACATCATCATAACTATTTAAGTATTTATTGTTATGACATAAATAACGGTTAAACAATTCATTTATGCAACAACCTTTTAATAATGATTTGCTATCTATGATTTTCTTCGAGATTGAATAACTAGTATTTTTTTGTTGTTCATTTAAATCTACCACAGTAATGTGTCTGTATCAACAATTTACCGTCTAGCCAGCGACATATTAGATATTAGAAACTTAGAAATACCGGCTTTATTATTTCGTTCTATTATTCATTTCGTGTTAAGATTTATTATACGTCTCTCGTTAATCACGTTGTAACAAAGCTGGATTTACACGCTGCACTCGAGAGCGTCACGTTTTTAAGGGCTTAAATGTTTTTTTTACCATTTTGTAGCACTAATTAATATAAGTAAGAATATATCAAGTCGATATGGTTATTGTTCGTCATTTACTATAACAGTTTATCAGTTTTTCAATCCGGTTTTTTTTTGGTGGAGTATTTACTATTGGTTAATTAGTTGAGAGAAAATTGGAAGAAACCTTTTATTACCTGTTCGAAAAACGTCATCATTCTTTACTGCATGATTTCTTGCTAATCGTACCATCACGCATATTGCCTTTTTTCCGTAATTTTAATACATTGCATAAATAATATGAAGAATTGTCTCAAAACAGCTTCATTTAATTTGAGCATTTGAGTTTTGATCTAAATATGTCCTAAACAAAGTATAGAAAAAAGCTCTTATTTAACACGACGTGTAGGAGACAAAAGGCTTTGTTAGCCATAATTATTGTTTATTATTATATTATATTGGTTCCATCGAAATCTAAGAGTAGTTTACGGTAACGAAACCAAGTCTCGAATGTTTTATTACTGAATTAGCATTGAAGATTTAGTATGCAATATATCGTAAAACTATTACTAGTATTTGTAAAATAGTTATTCATAAAAATAAAAAATAAACATTAATGGCCCAAGAAGGGATCCTTGTGTTATTCCATAATCAATTTTTTTACCAAATTAATCTGTTTCCGTTAATTGTGATGCCATTTCGCGTAATCTATACCACTTCAATTTATCCATTAACAAATGTTTAATCCATTTCAATCCATGTCGTTTAATAAAATATTTTTGTGGTTTTTGGTTTTTGTTGTGATATGTTAAACGGTCATAAGTGGTACAGAGAAATGGTACGTCGAGAAATGGAAAACCAAAAGCAAACCAGAATATAACGAACAGTTAAATAAAAGCAGAAAGCAGAAACGTGAGGATGAAGATATAGAAAGAACGTGGGAGAATATGAAAACAATAATAGAGAAAGCGACAAGAAAAATAATATACATAATAAGCACAAGATTGGGAGAAATAGGAAGGAATGGTACAATGAAAGGGATGGAAAGAAAATTTAGCGATGAAAAGGCAAGAATGTAGGGGGAGTTATGATAATCCGCGAAGAGAATATAAGAAAACAATGCAAGAGAGAAAGAAGCTTAAATGCAAAAGTTAGAGAAGGAGCATCAAAGTGGAACGTGAGAAAGTTTTATTGTAAAATAAATCATCAAACACAAACATATAAGTAGGAAGAAAAAGTTGTATATAGATTAAAAGAGTATGGTTTACTTTCAAAAAATGTTAAATAAAGAATGTACGCGTCTACTACTTTATATAGGTAATTAACTTTTGTTACTTCCTTAAATCATTTGCCCTGTAATTGGCGTATTTGGGCAAATAAATGTTATTATTATTATTAACAAGAAAGAAGAACTAACTATAATCTAAGGGGAAGAATTAATCTACTATCAACGACAAGTTTTACCGATGTAAATCGGAAAATATCAGTTTGGCCAAAGATTATATATCGTTGACGTTTATACTCTTTGGTTTGGTTTTACAGAAATCCACATACAAGATGCGATAAATACAATCAAGCAAATGAAACTAATATTCATAGATTTTTGATTTTGACTTTTGATTTTATATGCCTATATAGGATATTATTAATTATTAATAATGGAAGACATGGAAAATATCAGAAATAATAGCAAGTCACGAAAGATTCAAAGGTAAGTGTCAAAATCAACGAAACACTGCTAAAAGAATTTATGATAAGGAGAATACACTGTCGGTAATAATATTCAACATCATCTCAAGAGTAAATAGCGAGAATAGTTAATAAAGGAGCAATAAACTACAGGAGGAGAACAAATAGTAGCAGACGCATAATGCAAGAAATATAAAATGATGGATACAGGCCACCCCAACCCTATTTTGTTAAATTGCACTTCCTCCATAATTATTGAGAATTCTACAAGCACAAGTTATCTGAAAGAAGAAATCCTCTGATAAATAAACAATATTACAGGTCGTAATTTTGTACGATCTTTTTGAAGTAGCGATAAATACGAAAACATACAACTAAAGTTAATTTCTGTAATGACAGTCGCATATAAATATAAATATAAAAATATAAAATATAAATAAAGTGACTGTAACATTTCTTTTTGTTATTTTTCAACAAAATAATTGAATAATTAACATTTTGTTTAGTACTGATGAATAACATTTTGAAAGGGCTTTTCAATAATATATCACACATGGGGTAGTGTAATTTAAAAAATAGAAGTAAGATTGCTGGAACCTAAGAGGTGGGTTGCAGAATATTTTCCCTCCATGTTGTAGAAACGGTTTCGAAAAATTTTACTTATCTATTATAGTTTCGAGGTAATGAGCTCTGGCAAGTTTTCAAATTGACACCATATTGGTAGGACAGGGTTTTTCAAAAAACGACATTGAGCGATTTTGGAAAATTGTTTATATGTATATCAAAAAATAACTCGTGTGATTTCTGAAGATTTATAGAATTGATCTCAAGAGGAGACAAAATATAGTGGTTATGTATGGTAGAGCTTACAATACCGGAATATCGAAAACCGGGCTCCCGGACAAAATTGATGCAATATTTAAAACCGGTATTCATGCATAAATACCGGTATTTCGGTATTAATTTAATTTTATTTTAGTAGAAAATATTTTGGATTAATGATATTTATTTATAGTGCAAAATATTGTATGTGTACAGGATGGGCTAATAGTGTGTGGATGGAAGACTGTGGGTTTATTAATGAACATTTCGTTCATGGGATATGGTAAGGCTACAAATCTAAAATATTTTCACTTGAATCGCAAAGTTTATAGAGGATGATTTATATCAAAGTTGCATTTTTTTTAATGGAACCCCCTGTATATTCCTTGGTCAATTCTAGTGCGACTTTATGTGTCACACATAGTATTTAAAACGAATCGTTTGGCCGCATGTGTTCAAAAAATTGAATATCGCAGGGATCACAAAGCTTAGAAGGCCGTGACGATGCGATATTACTAAAACAATATCGCATCGTCGTAAACCGGACGGTCAAATCCGAAATCTTCTTGTGTTCGGAGAAATTACTACGTCAATAAATTGACAAAATTTCTATAAACCGTAACTAGATTTTTCAAATGGCACTACCAATTTTTCTTTATCACGTTTATCACTTCAAGTAGCAATAATATTGTGCGTTTCGAATTTTGAAATTTGAATTTTCAAATTATAATTTAGGATTCATTAGCATTAATATTTTGAGTTTCAATTTTTTATTTCAAATTTCTATTTTGAATACGTAATTTTTGAATTTTATGTGGATTTATTTAATTTACATCTTTGAATAACTTGAATATTTTGAATTTGGAATTTTGAACTTTGAATTTCTAAGGTATGCGTTTTTTATGTTTATTTTATAGTTTCAGCAGTAAAAAAATCAATAGCAGTATCAATACCGGGATCCCGGGATTCTCTTGATTGAATACCGAAAACCGGTATTCAAAATTTTTTCCGGTATTGGGAAAGATAGGATTTGGTCACAAGCACCTCAAAGTTTTAGTATAGCTGTAATTCGATTAAGAACTGCTATTTACAAGGAAAATTGAAGTGGTGACTCAGGTGCATGAGATAATGATTTTTTTTCTTAATCGAGTTATTTATATGTATTTCCTTAGTTTACAATGTATGCCGGACCGTTAAAAATACGTACATTGGTAGCAAAGATGTACATATCTAATAATAGATAGATAATAAACACTCACAATATTGTATTAAATAAAAAGTACTTAATGGCATTTTTCACATTTTTGATTTCTTTCACCAAACACAACAATAATCCATCTCAAATCAAAACAGAACAAAAGGAAGAAGAAGAAACCTCGAATGTATAGAAAAGCAAATTAAATTTACAAGTTTGAAAAACCAACCCTCGACTGAATCTAAAAGTTAAGATAAAAGGGGATAATGGTGATTATGTTCAAAGTAAGTTATTGATATAAAAACGGAACGAAAGAAATAATTTTCTAACATTTCGTATGGTAAAAAATCAAATAAACAGAGATTTATTTTTACTCGTTTGCTTGATGTAATTCAAAGTAAAAACTAGATTTGAAAGGCATCCAAAATAATAAAAGGTTACATATATTTCAGAGCAAAATCTTTTAGTCCTAAAAAATGATACTCAGAACGCAAATTTGAAAGGCCAAAAACATTGGCGAGGATCTAAATCTAAATTAAAGAGCTTTTTTTCTTCTGTGCAATTCTCACTTCCTAAATCTGCTTAGGGAAGTAATTTTTTTCCCATTCTGATTCATCGTTGAGATACTTTGAAAAATCACACTTCTGCTGCATTGGTCTTAAAGCTTTTAAGGTCTGCTCGGTAGACGAGTAGATGGACGTAGAGAGATTACGTGATTAGTGTAATAATATGGACTGAGATGTTAAACCAAGTTTCATTTCACCAGTTGAAATAAAATTAGAATTGAAAACTGTTGTTTAACAATTTAAAGCACAATACCTAGACACATTTTCTGAAATGACTCCAAAACACTTTTATCCGTTTTAGAATTCTCATTGCGCCTCATTTTTCGGCAGAAGAATACATTGTTGTAAGAGACACTTTGAAACAGAAGATGACCCAATACTTGGCCTAAATTAGTTATTTTTGTATCTAGTGCGCGAAATGCCACTTTGGTGATCGCGAACTGATTTTTTTAACAAAACTCTCATATAGTTTACATGCAGTGCGCGAAGTAAGCATTTCGCGCACGGCGTCGTTACTTCGCGCACGGTGTATTGTTATCAATGCGCAAACCTTATCATTTTTTGACGTTTGTATAAAAAACAAGTTTAACGTATTTGATGTGTGTGTGGGACTGTTCATTTTGTTTCAATCAATAAATAAGACCTTTTCATTGTAAAAACTTTCGCATGCACAATGTAGGTAGGTATATGAGTTCCAAATTAAGGGTTATTTTGATTTCATCATCACTGATGCATTCTTGTCACTGGTACGAGACGCTCTGATTACTTCCATATTTCACTGTTTAAAAAATATCAGTTGGGAAACCGTTCCCATTTAATATTTAGGACGTTCCACAAGGACGAAGCGGGTATAGATTTCGTCGCAATTTAGGTTTCACACGATTTGTTTAACAAGTGTTGTTATGCGTAGAAACTAGGCTACAAATTACAAAAAGGTGAACATTTTGGAACGTTCAAAATAAGCTTATTTACATCAAAAATAATATAATTTGTAAAATTAATAATCGTTTGGTAAGTAACGTCTCGAAGGAAAACGAAAAACAAAGAAAATTAGTCGTAACATTTAACCATTACAGTTTACTTAATTAATATCATAATTTATTACAATTTTTTTCTGTATGTCTGTAACATAATCTTCAAACAAAACGGTGCAGATGTTCTCAAAAAAAAATGATATCATATGATAATAATAATAAAAATGCATGCGTAACAAGTGATCGTAGAGAATAATGAGAAAAACGATTGCACTGACCTTTAGTTAGATAATATTATACATAATAAAATATGTCAAAGGATGAGAATATACTTACTCCCAATTAGATCATAAAGAAAAGATTACCAAGTAATTTGACCTAATTAATCACTAAAAAACCTAAATAAACCACTTTTATAACTGTGTATACACATATGTGGTTTTAAATATATAAACAAATGCATAAAAAGATAGTGAAACTAGAATTATGTCATCAACAATTTGAAAAAAAAAAACCGCAATGAAACTGTCGATGATGTAATCTAAAAGATCATAATGCCATAATTATAAAGATTAATGAGAATTACAAACCGCGGGCATTCTAAAGTCGCGATGTTTGTTAGGTAGCAAATGCATTATAGAGGTCGTGTAAAAAATGTGCAGACAAAAATTTTAGTTGTATAATATTTCATGGGTTTAGATCCCTAGTTCTCATACGAATGTTTTCTGTCATCATATAATATAGCTTTCATCTCTTCTTTTTTCTCTTGTACAAGAAAACATTAACTGCGTATGACTCATTGCCTTCAAAAAAAGTAATTGCAGACTTTTTTAAATGCTTTTCAGGCCATATGTTTGTTTTAGGTATTTGAGGGCTACGTATTAGGAAATAATTTTCAGGACGAAGAATTTTGACCATTAAATTAATAGAGTAGTATTACATAATAAGAAACTGTTAGAAAACAAAGCGTCTGTTAAAATTTACATGTGCTATAGTTTAACATTCCATAAACTTTGATTGCTGTTCAATGCACCTATAAAACCTGCTCGTAAAAGCTATAAGAAGACAGGTTTGCTAAAATACAGTCCTGTCTACCGATCGCTTTTCTTTAGCCTCGAATTTAAATCTTCGCAAGCCAAAGTCATCGAACAACGTGAATTGCGTAATATTTGTTTTTTTTTGTTATGCAAATATGACTAAAGTTGGTCAGATTCCCCTCTTACACGTAAAGATTTAGTTGTTGTTTATAATAAATTTTAATTAATGGCACGATCCAGTTTTAAAAACTGAATGGATACGATTCTTTTTTTAATTAATTATTTAATCTTAATTAACTTACACAATAAAAAAAAACTTGGCAGTAAGTGTCATATTATATTAATGAATATATAGATAAGATTTATAATTATGGTAATTCTCAGAAATAAAAAAAAAATTAACACAATTAGATTTTATTTTTTTGTTTAATTTATTTTGACATTTGACCGATATATTGGTTTGCGTAGGTTAAATTAATTTTGATATCTTTATGAAACAAAATATTAGAGGTCAACTTTTGTCACTTACATTACGCATGGAAGAAATTTTGGATGATCCATTATTTTGTTGAAGGTTCAAGAGGTGCAAAACGAAGTTCGTCCCGCCAATTAACATGGATACATTAAGTGGAATTATGTCAGATGAAGGCCGTTTGGTACTTTATCTTTCAATTTTAGGAACGTGTATGACTTCTATAAGAAATAAGGTTATCAACGTTAGAAGTGTTACTTCAAATACTTATACAATTTTGTAATCTTTGCGGAAATTTCGTGATTGGCCTGAAATAATATTACAGTAGTGAGATCAAAGGGCAATAGTGTTCAAATGTTATCTCTAAGTACATGAAATTCACAAAATCACATTAACGGAAATGGATCTTCAAACGTAGGGTAGTTTTCATATTTCCAAAGTAACGAATTTATTATTCAACGATATAAGTGACAATAATATTTAATCTAATGAAAACCTTCACCGATTTCCTGGTTTTTTTTACAAGGAATAAATTAACAAGAACCCAGTTAAGTAATACGAGTAATTATGGACTGGGTTTGTGGGCGAAAACCCACCTGTTTTACCATAAAGTATAAGTTATTTTCCAACTTTCAAACTGAGGGACACATTGCTATCAATTTACTCCTCTTTAAATGCCGTGTTCGACAAGAATGTTCGAATTATAAAAAATAATTTGGAACAGTAAAAGAAACGAAAGTTCATTGAAAAATTTTTTGAACAATCTAAATTAGTGCGTGCGGCTTTATTTGTACCAAAATATTTATTATTAGGAAATGTTGTTTATTCGGCATTTTTTTAACGTAAATTGCCGCAAATAAACAATCTAAAAATATACAATCTTAGTTAGTTGTCAAATCGCAGACCGTTAAGTGACAAGAGGTCAATATCAAAACTTTATTACAATTTGGCTCAAATTCCAAAGATTGATCTTTTTGAAAGAAGAACGCCCTTGATACACCGTATAACATGAAATATTATTGCCCTGAGAGAAAAATATCGATAAAGTCTTTCGTGGAGGTCATGGACGGTGGTCGTGCATTTTTTTAAATCGATGATTATCAAATCTGCACTCTTTTTCTTCAGAGCTAAAGAGAAATAACTTGCTGAAAGAAAGCGCGATGATCGTAGACATCGTTGAAAGTTTCGGTCAAAGAATGGCCGGTTGTGTGAAAATAATTAAAAAAAAGGTTTGAAGAGTTCGTAAACTTAAATTATTATTAACAAACTTCCAGGAATATTCGGAGTATCGCCTTTTGGATGTTAACAAAGAACCCACTGTACGTCTATGAACAATGCGCGCACACGTTATTCTTTAAATCATTTAATTTTTTTAAATGAAGACAAACATTTTGAATTTGAGAATATGACAAGTCATATATTTAAATTAGATCCTATATAAAATTATAAAGTGCATGTGCATTTAAAGGCTTAATAAAGTGATATTTTAATTATTTTACAATTAGCTCGAGAATTCCGCTCAAATCCTAAACATTAAAAAAATGTACTTAATTACCTTCTGGCGTTCAAAAATGAGTTTAATGAGAAAGCAAATTCTTTAAATGATTAGAGATTTATAGCTATTTAAACTAAATGGGCGCCTGTCATAAATTCACATGGTTAAATTCTTAGGGATGGCAGTTTAACACACAGTTACATGCATTGCCACCGATGGATAAGTAAAAATATACTTATATCATAATATATTTATAGGATACACATATGCATCAAGTTAAGCTTGTAAAAGCTCCATTTTCAGATTTACGTGTTAACCACACTGATATGACGACATCGGAATTGTGAATCAACCCCTAAATACAAGAGTTACCCCATTATTAGCAACAAAACGATCTTAATTAACATTAAAAAAATACGTGCGATTAAAAAAAATAAAACTACTTACAAAAGAATATGTACTTTCAACGAAAAATATTAAAATTAACGCCAAGGCGGCGATAAACGCCCGGCAACACCTCGGCCACGGCGGCATGGCTTACTGCTCCATGTTCTTCATTATCCAAATCTGCTGCTGATTCTCCCACTTTTTCATGTTTCCGCTTTTTGTAATCATCCGCAGATTCAAATTTCGATCGATTTTTAATGAAAATTGATAAATAATTTAGTCGAATATTTCACAAATATGAACTCGACATCGAAATTGTGTTATATCGATACAATAATTATTCCATAAAATACTTGTGTAAGAAAATGGATTTAACGAATGTAGTTCTATCTAACGGGCGTAGTTTCTTTATGAAAAGATTAGGGATCTGGTCCGCCTCTGGGATCAACACTTCTGCGGAGGGTCTTCAGTATCGCGCGATACCGCGTGTGCACCATCACATAGGATAAGTGTTGTGTTTAACCCCACAGGGGTAAACGAAACGGTCATTATGACCAATAACGGACTGCGGTAAGTTTTTGAAATTTTTCAAATTTATTTTGCGCGCTCCCATTTTTTAAAAAAACTCGAAAAATTTCAAATTTACCCGTAAATTGTTGCGAATTTTTTCTTATTAACTAATATTTGCAATTATTGCATTTTAATTACAGGTTGCTCGCGTCCTTCTTAGGGTTGTTAGTGTGCGTTTCAGCGGTAAGTAATTTTTAAACCACCTGTTAACACTTTAAAACCCTCTCAGCGGGATTATTTGACTTAAGGTTTTTATTCTGAGAACGTCGGGATATTTGATTTGATTTATGATCATTAGTTTAACAGTTCAATTCACACTATTTCATTCAATATTGACAAAATAATTTTTAACTGTTTGTAAAAATGGATTTCAATAGTAGGTAAGCCTAAAAGCTTGCCGCTATTATCACTTGAAGAATTCCAGAGCAATCATAGTGAACATTAGGGGTGGGTGTTGATCCTATACAAAACATGCCACTCTTAAGCGTTGAAATAATTTAACCAGGAATGTTATTTTTTGCAAGTCCTTCCGTGAATAGTAGAAAGAAGCTTTTTAAAGCTGTAAAAGCGCCTAATCTTTGTTATATAATAACTATAAATGTAGGTATATTACGACTTTTCAAAGAATTTTACGGGTTGAACTGAGTTCGGAATATAATTTAGTTACCTATTGACTTTTTAAAATTAATATGCGCCATAATAATTAAACTTCCTTGTACCTGAACCGCTGAACCACATTGGTGGAATTCATTTAGAATATTGCAATTTAATCGGGGAACAAGAATGAAGACCTACCGCACGTCGGCATTTTATTTTTTTTGGTGATGTTTTCATTTCAATTGAGTAATTATGGAGTAAAGGACGATTATTTTTACTAGTTCTTCAATTTCCTGCATCTATAAATAATTTTTTACTGATCGGCAACAAGTAATAATAGCCGATTTGATTGAAAGCCGAAAGCTAGTAATTTAACGGCTCCATTTTAAATTATATTACCATCTTGTGTTGCATTATTTGTACACTTAATTGGTTGCCCGAGAAAAAAAAACTAATTTTCTTCGAGCGAATGGTGCATGTATTTTCTACAAAGGCAAATATGAATAGGAAGAATCCAAATTATTTATTACTTTCGACATGTGAAGAATGATCTCTTTTTATACAAAGGACAAATTCTTGCGCAACTGTATCTGTATTTAATTAAAACGTCATAAATAAATTAATAATGTTAAGAACATTTACAGACTTGGATTGACATAATGCTGGGGGGTGGGAGACGATTGCTGTTAAATCTATCAATTTTTGGACGAACAAACTATGATAAAATTAACCTTGGCATTGGTTTTATGGTAAAACATTATAAAAGAATATTAATTGTTGGTGTTAATCTAAACCAGTTTAATTTTACACAAATGCGTTACTTTCATTTGGCATAAAGCCAAAATAAAATATTTTAAAACAACACAAAGTAAAGAAAACGTTATAGGTAGGTAGGTACCAAATTGTACGTCGTGATGTGAATTATTGCAATAAATGCGAACGTAAAGTCAATTCCTGGAAGTTTATCTTTAATCGCAAAAAGTACTTTTGTGCTTTTTATATTTCGTCGAACCAAAAGTTTATATGTGCTTACCTCCTAAAAAGAAAAAAAAATCGGTGTGAAACACGAGAATGTTCCCATATGTGCAATAATGCTGTCCTTGTGTTGTTTAAAAAAGTAATTTGCAAACTGCAATGTAGATATAACAAATTGGGTACTAAAATGGTGTGAATTTAAGTAAATCCCGCCCCAATTTAGACCGAAATTTAAATTTGTAAATAATAAGAACATTTTAATAAATAGTTTCACAATTCGTATTTTTTCAGCAATTTTTCACATTATCAAGTGCGAATAGAACTGGACTGTATGCGAAAGACAATAATTACAGTGGTAGACAGAATTATATAAGTAGTGATACAGATAGAACAAATTTAGATCCGGCAATAACATCTGATGGATCATCTTCATATGGTGCGGAAACGCATTATTCGTCAAATGCGCGTGATTCGCTGCCGCCTTTAACACACGAACAGGATCCGACAAGAACGCAAAGTTCTGAAGATTCTTCAGAAGAAGATGACGATTTGGATGAACCTAATGGCGATACTAGGCAAGATTTTTACGTCAATAATGCTGCGGGTAGTCAAGATTCGTCATCGGCACGTAGGACATCTTGGTATGAGACGTCATCGGGACAGAGGCAACCCGTCGAGTCTCCGCCTTACGACAATGAAAATACAGGAGACAGTGGTACTGATGATGGCTATACGTATCATGAATCCTCAGGTAGCCCTGGGCAAAGTCAACCTCCACTTAATGTGTCCGGCACGTATCATTATGAAAGCTCAGGCACTCAAAACGGTGAATCTCCTGATACATCAGGTCGACAAGAATCTCCAAGTCAAGGTACCTATAGACAAGGAGTATCCCGATATGAAACCGAAAGTGGATACTATAATCCTGCAAATAGACCAGATTCCTCCCAATCGCAACCAACATATGGACAGAGTTCGAGTTCCTCCTATAGAGGATATTATGAAACTAATGGAGGGCAATCAGCACCCAGTGGATCACAACCACAACCACCATATGGACCTTCCGGATCTTCTAGTACAAGTTATGAATCTAGCGGGCAAGCATCTCCGGGGGCACAACCTCAACCACCATACGGACCATCCAATGACCCTTCACGAACATATTATTATGAATCATCTAGCGGGCAAGCTGCTCCAGGGGCACCTCAAGCCCCATCACAATCCGGTCAGAGTTCTTCCAATAGTTATTATTATGAATATTCGAGTGGACAGGGTGCTCCAGGAGCAGCACAACCTCAACCACCATACGGGCCAGGGTCCCCAAGTAGTACATATTACGGATCATCCAGTGGGCAATCAGTTCCAGGTGCTCCTCAATCCCAACCTTCATACGGACAAGCTCCAGGTTCTCGTACTTACTACTACGAGTCATCGGGAGGACAAGCCGCTCCAGGATCATCGCAACCCCAACCACCTTCTGGTCAGACATCGGGTTCATCCAGTAGTTATTATTACGAGTCATCAAGTGGACAAGCGGCACCAGGAGCACAACAACCGCAATCCCCATATGGACAAACTCCAGGTTCTCCTGGCAGCGCATATGGACAAGCTCCAGGAGCTGCTCAGCAACCATCTTCACCTGGACAAAGTTCTCCTGGTGGTTCATCAAGTTCATCAAGTAGTTATTATTATGAATCATCGAGTGGGCAAGCGGCACCAGGAGCACAACAACCGCCATCCCCATATGGACAAACTCCAGGTTCTCCTAGCAGCGCATATGGACAAGCTCCAGGAGCTCCTCAGCAACCATCTTCACCTGGACAAAGTTCTCCTGGTTCATCAAGTTATTCAAGCAGTTACCATTATGAGTCTTCAAGTGGTCAAGGATCATCACCTGGACAATCACCGGCTGGTGCACCCGGCCAGTACCCATCATCAAGTGAACAAGGTGGAGGAGGTTATCGAGCGGGATATGAAGCAACTAGCGGTCAAGGTTCTAGAGGGCCTGGATCTGATCAAGACAGTAGAGGATCCTATCCCAGCGCTCCATATGCAGGAAGACGACCATACGACAGCAGCTACGATGTTGTGGAAGCTCCTAATAGCGCCTTAGGCCCCAAACGAGGAAACGAAAGGTGTATACCTAAATGTTTTGCTGAAAAAGGAAGCAGAGTAAGTTTGTTTCTAAATTTTTATGCAATGAGATAACCATTACCATCTTAGGGTTTTCCCGGATTACCTGGTATTCCAGGGGAAAAAGGTCAGAGAGGATTTCCTGGTCCAGAAGGTGCAATGGGTTCTAAAGGTGACAAAGGCGAATACGGACCGATTGGTCCTAGAGGACCTAAAGGAGATCGAGGTAAAATAGGTGTTCCTGGATTCCCCGGTATCAATGGTGTTCCTGGATTACAAGGACCACCCGGTGCACCTGGAATTCCTGGTATGGATGGCTTCAATGGAACGGACGTAAGTTATTACACGTTTAATGAATTATATTTTGTTAACATTGCGCTATCAGGGAGAAACTGGTGTATCTGGTCAATCGGGAGAGCCCGGTCCTAGAGGTTATCCCGGTAGTCCCGGAATGAAGGGAATGAAAGGAGAAGCTGCTCACTGTGAAATCAATTTGAAAGGTCAAAAAGGTGAACCGGGACTTAATGGAGTGACGGGTCCAGCTGGATTGCCAGGCGCGGTAGGACCAATTGGTAATCCAGGTATTCCAGGCGAAGTGGGATTACTCGTAAGTTTATTTGTTATTGTTCAATATTTAATATTAATTGTAAATTTACTTTAGGGCCCAAGAGGTCCGCCAGGTTTAAAAGGACAAAAGGGTAACATGGGATTGGGCTATGAAGGACAAAAAGGTGAAAAGGGATCTAAGGGTCAAACTGGTATGAAGGGAGAAGCTGCCGTTTTGCCATTTGGATCAGACACTCATATTGTTGGACCAATGGGAGATAAAGGTGATAAAGGCGATCATGGTGATTTTGGACCTCTAGGCCAAAAGGGTGAACCCGGCCCTGAAGGAGATTATGGCATACCTGGTAGTGTAGGGATGAAAGGCGAAAAGGGATTACTCGGTGCACCTGGTCCTCGCGTAAGTTTTCAAATTAATATATTTTACTTTGCAAAAATCGTATTATGCAGGGAAGAGACGGTTTTGCCGGTATTCCAGGACCGCAAGGCCAAAAAGGAGATCGCGGCGTGGAAGGATTACCTGGGTTGCCTGGACGGTCAGGTGCAAAAGGGGAACCCGGAAGGGATGGTCCAGTAGGGCCTCAAGGTTTGAGAGGCCCACAAGGGCCACCTGGTGGCGGAAAAGGAAAACCAGGACCACCAGGTCCAGCAGGCCCACGAGGATATCCGGGACCTATGGGCCCTAAAGGAATGGATGGTTTCGACGGAGATCAAGGTCCGAGGGGACCTGTTGGACAACCCGGTGGTGCTGGTGTTGCAGGTAGACCAGGACCAGAAGGTGCACCAGGTGAAAAGGGTAACAAAGGAGACTCTGGTGCGGTTGGCTTGCCTGGATCAGAAGGTCCACGAGGTTTCCCTGGTCCACAAGGCCAACAAGGTTCGAGAGGTTTCACTGGCGAGAAAGGTCTTTCTATAATTGTACGTATGAGGTTTTTAATGTTTCTGTTAATTAAATCACGTATTTAACAGGGACAAAAAGGATCTGATGGACTGCCGGGCAGAGATGGATTGAAGGGATCTAAAGGAGAAAAAGGTTACGCAGGACCTAGAGGAATACCGGGTGATTCGTTAGAAGGAATTCCAGGTGCACCTGGTTTTGCAGGAAAACCCGGTGAAAAGGGAGCTGCCGGCAGACCTGGAAATCCAGGCATACCTGGTCTTGCGGGAGAAAAGGGAGAGATTGGAGGGAGATGTCAAGATTGTGCACCTGGTAGTAAGGGCGACAAAGGAGACAGAGGATTTGATGGATTACCCGGAACACCTGGTGCGCGTGGACTTCCGGGCGAAAGGGGATATCAAGGTGTGGCTGGAGCTGACGGACCAGCAGGAGCACCTGGTTTGCAAGGGTTACCTGTAAGCATAATACAATTTTCTATTAAATTTTTGTACTAATAACGTTTACGGTTAGGGAAAAGACGGTATTCCCGGTAGACCGGGATATGATGGTGACAAAGGTGAACCCGCATTTATTCCTGGAGACTTGGTCAGAGCTCCAAAAGGAGATAAAGGAGAACGAGGATTGCCAGGCATACAGGGTCCTCCAGGACCTATTGGTCCAGTCGGACCAGCGGGACCCCCAGGACTATCTGGTTTCCCAGGATTAAAAGGCGATACAGGATATCAAGGTTTCCCAGGTCCTGATGGACGACCAGGCGAAACTGGTGTTCCGGGAGCCAAAGGCGAGAAGGGGGCCAGCATAAAAGGAGAACCGGGTTTCCCAGGCCAAAAAGGTGCTCTTGGTGGTAAAGGTGATCCGGGAAGAACTGGTCCCAAAGGGGCGCCAGGTTCCTGTCCTGTACCAATAAGAGAAGGGTTCAAAGGAAACCAAGGTGAAAAGGGAGAAAAAGGAGAACTTGGTTTGCCAGGATATAACGGACCTTCAGGAGACAAAGGTTTACGGGGGCTTACAGGAGAACCAGGTTCTGCTGGTCAGACTGGACCCCCCGGCCCCGTGGGTCAACGAGGTCTACCTGGTCCTCGTGGCGATAAAGGCGATATGGGACCATTAGGTTTCCCAGGAGAACCCGGTAAAGACGGAGATAGGGGAATTCCCGGAATTCCAGGAGCGAAGGGAGGTAAAGGTGAACCTGGAATATCAGCAATAGGACCACCAGGTCCGCCTGGTGTGCCTGGCCCTCAAGGTGAAAAGGGTTTGCCTGGCTTCCCTGGAAAAACAGGAGCATCCGGACCGTCTGGATTGCCAGGTAATAAATGATTTGTCTTTGTGTTCGCATAAACTACGCTTTCATTTCTTGTAGGATTACAAGGAGAGAAGGGTGATATTGGAGTACCAGGATTAAGCGGAACGCCTGGTTATCCAGGACAAAAAGGAGACTTAGGACCTATTGGACCACCAGGCGCATCAGGTGCACCGGGACGGCCAGGTTATGACGGACTTAAAGGAGAAATCGGCTTTAAGGGAGAAATTGGTAGACCTGGTTTACAAGGATTCCCCGGTGAAAAAGGCGAACCAGGTGTACCTGGAGTAGATGGGCCCAAAGGTTTCCCAGGTCCTAGAGGTGCTCCCGGAAAATCAGGACTGCCCGGCGTGGATGGACGTCCTGGAGAAAGAGGAGAAAAGGGAGATCATGGATATTCAGGTCCTCCTGGCCCCCCTGGATTATTAGGAGCTCCCGGCTTACCAGGTGCATAATTAATTGTTAACGTAGCAGTAAATAAAGCACGACATTTTCTTTTAGGATTGATTGGAGAAAAAGGTGACGTAGGACCATTAGGTAGCCCCGGTTTACCAGGACAGAATGGATTTCCCGGAAGTAAAGGCGAAGCTGGCATTCCTGGTTTACCCGGAATGAAGGGTGAGACTGGAGCGGCATCAGAAAAAGGACAAAAAGGAGAACCCGGCATCCCCGGATTAAGAGGTTCTGCTGGTCTCTCAGGACGGGATGGTTTACAAGGTGCAAAGGGAGACGCTGGTATTCCCGGAATTGGTATTCCAGGCACACCTGGAGCGAAAGGAGAGAGGGGATCACCCGGTATCGATGGATTACCTGGCATACCTGGACAAAAAGGATTCCCCGGTAATTTTCTACTTTTCGTAGCGTCATCGTGTACTTACCTATATTAAACTTTCATAGGAATGACGGGGCAACCTGGAATAAAAGGTGATAGAGGTTTAGCTGGTGATAGAGGTGCGCCCGGATTAGACGGAATTGATGGTTTACCTGGTGAAAAGGGTGATATTGGCTTCCCAGGAGTACCTGGACAACTAGGTGCTAAAGGAGACATAGGATATCCAGGACAACATGGCTTTGATGGCGTGAAAGGTGAAAGAGGTGCACCGGGTTCCGCTGGGCCTATAGGATTCCCCGGCTTAGAGGGAAAAGTAGGAGATCGAGGTCTTCCTGGTCCCATTGTTACAATAAAAGGCGAGAAAGGTGAACCCGGAGCATCGGGTATACCTGGCAGACAAGGTGAAAAGGGTGTGATGGGCTTTGTTGGAGCACCTGGCACTGCTGGAGAAAGAGGAAATGCAGGGTATCCGGGTCCAAAAGGTGACATTGGTTTACCAGGTGCTGCTGGTCAAAAAGGTAAAAAATGTCATGCCTGTGTAGTACTTTTATATTTATTACAAAGGGTTGTAGGTGACGTAGGTTTCCCGGGTCAACCAGGACTTCCTGGTGCAACTGTGAAAGGGGAGAAGGGTCTTCCAGGACTTTCCGGAAAGAATGGTAGAGATGGATTACCGGGTCTTGTAGGAGAAAAGGGCGACAGAGGGTTCCCGGGACTACCTGGAGGGGTTGGTGTTCGTGGTCCACCTGGACCAATAGGACCTCAGGGAGGAAGAGGAGATCAAGGTGTATCAGGTTTGCCTGGTCCACAAGGAAATGACGGTTCGCCTGGACGACCTGGTTTCGATGGTCCTGCAGGATTCCCAGGAGAGAAAGGAGATCGTGGTCTGCCAGGAATAATAGGTACAATTCTTATCAACTTAATCACGGCAAATTAATTCATTAACTTAAATGTACAGGTGCTCCTGGTCAGAAAGGGGATCGCGGATTAACTGGTATACAGGGACCCCCTGGTTATAATGGAGAAAAAGGAGATCGAGGATTGAATGGTTATCCGGGTGCGACGGGTCCTCAAGGTCCCCCCGGTGAAAAAGGATTCCCTGGTCCTGCAGGTCTTATTGGTTTACAAGGAATAGTTGGACAAAAGGGCGAAAAAGGAGAACTTGCAATTGTACAACCTGGGCCCAAAGGAGATAGGGGTTACCCAGGTACGCCAGGTAGACCAGGAGAGCGTGGTGCTCCAGGACTAGATGGACTTCCTGGAGCTACGGGACTTAAGGGTGAAGCCGGTGCAGCAGGAAGGGACGGATTACCGGGTCCTACTGGTGCTATTGGACCAAAAGGTGATAGAGGCTTTGATGGTTTACCCGGAGCAGTTGGTCAAATTGGTCTCACTGGTTCTAAAGGAGAAGCTGGCGCCTCATGTGATGTGACACCTGATTATCTAACTGGTATATTGCTCGTTCGTCACAGTCAAACTGTCGATGTTCCAACTTGTGAACCTGGACATATTAAACTTTGGGATGGTTATTCGTTGCTGTACATTGAAGGCAATGAAAAAGCGCATCACCAAGATCTCGGATTTGCTGGTTCTTGTATTAGAAAATTCTCAACCATGCCTTTCTTATTCTGTGACTTTAATAATGTTTGCAATTATGCTAGTAGAAATGATCGATCGTACTGGTTGTCTACCAGTGCACCCATGCCTATGATGCCAGTCGAAGAAAGTGCTATTCGACAATATATATCTCGATGTGTGGTATGTGAAGCTCCAGCAAATGTAATTGCTGTCCACAGTCAATCCCTTACATTACCAGACTGTCCTAGTGGATGGAGTGGTTTGTGGATTGGCTACAGTTTCGTTATGGTGAGTATTTGCTTTACCTACTTAATTTAGTTTTTATGCTCATCTTTTTACTTACAGCACACAGCAGCTGGTGCGGAAGGCGGTGGACAATCACTATCTAGTCCGGGATCTTGTCTAGAAGATTTCCGTGCGACACCATTTATTGAATGCAACGGAGCACGTGGTACATGCCATTACTTCGCAAACAAATTAAGTTTCTGGTTGGCAACTATTGAAAATAGTCAACAATTCCAAACACCACAACGGCAGACACTTAAGGCCGGTAATGTACGAGATCGTGTTAGTAGATGCCAAGTGTGTATGAAGAACACATAGACGGAAATCGGCACAACAAAATTTTAATTAGCACTTAATTGCTCTTGTTTTCGACAAATTTTAGTGTTTATTTTCATTATCAGAAGTTGTAGATCATTGCAGAATAGACATTCTAGTAATAACTAATAAGTAAAAATCGAAAAAGTGAATGGTGTTCTTTTTAAAAACGCACCTTGTTGTGTTCAATTGAAAAGTTTTATTTTCTTATAGTGATGCGTTCCTTCGCTATGCCATCTGTATGTAGTCATCTGATGTGATATGTATATGACAGATGACTAAATACTTTGCGTATTGTAAAATATCTATTTACTTAATAGGCTTCTATTATAACTTTCTAATTGATATATTTCGTGCCATTTTATTTTTTATTTTTATACACTCTTAAAAAGGATGTACAAAAACTGTACCATAATAATTTAGTCGGTAAGTTCTATAATGTACTGGTATGAAATTACTTTGCACAGCTGGAAAAGAGCAAATTATTAATTAGCTTTAATGATCCGCATTTAAAGTTGACATTTTTTATTTGTAAAAAAATGAGATTTAAAATGTTTTTTGTTATTTATAATAAGTACATGGAAATTTTATACAGGTTTGTCACTAAAAAGTGTTGTTACTTTAAGAAATTTAGACTCTAGTCAACAATTCAGACAGGCTTTATTACCTATATTTAAACTTCATAGTTTTTGCTCTGATACTAATAGTTATTGTATGTAAACACTGCCATTGTAATATAATGTAATACTTTAAATAATTATGCCTCTTGTTTATAACCTGTTCTATTTTATATCGTCGTCTATCCATTGTGTCTGCACTTGTGGAGAAATTAGAAATTGAATTGAAAACGGAGACATTAATCTCTAAGAAATGCAAAATATTTTTTAAATCAAATTATGATATGGTTCGTCTGCAGTTTCAACATTAGAAAATGATCATGATAACCAATTAGCAATAAAAAATGGGAGACATTTGTTATTTGACTGGATGGACACCATCAACAGTAAACAGAAGAAGATGCAGACCCAACCTCAGATGGCAGATATTATTAAAGTTATTATTATTCTAGGGGTGGTCTCAGCATTTGGTTCCTGCACTATGACCTTGTGTCCCATTGCGCTCCCCGCTGTTGTCTACCCTTCGAGAATACCAAAGTCCAGGATTTTAGTAAGGCAAATCCTCGTTACTTCCTCGTGTGTAATTCTTTCATTTCCAAGTAGGTGTTTCATTGTGAATGCCTTACATTCGCAAATAACGTGATAAGGCGGTTACTTCGTCCTCACCACAACCCCTGCATATGGGGCTATCGGTCAGTCCCATATGTTATGCAAGTGTTTGTTCAGGCGACAGTGGCTTGTGACCATCTCTGTTGCAAGTTTTATCTTCGTTCTGCTTAACTTTAAGATGGACGTGTGGGTTTTCCAGAAATATCTTGGAATGACTCTGTCCTGGGATTTTCGACCAGTGTCTGCAATGCTCTTTCGTGAGTGTTGCCTGAATTTCGTGTTATGTAATCCCACAGGCCAGTTCGGGTCCAATGAGTGGTTTTGAGCAATATACCATTCTCACAAGCAACCTGGTTACTTGCGATTACCGCGTGCACAGGTGTCTACACTAGTGTGACTATGTTACACTTGCCTAGTGCGTTTAGCATTTGTATGCATTCAAGGACTAGCCTAGAATTTACCACAAGCTGAAATCGCTGCTTTAGTTATTATACTGAGGTTTTTATTGTTGCAGATTTCATCAAAGATGAGCGGGTTCCCCGCCCTTGTCAATCCCTCCTCGTCGTTGAGTCTCGGCCGGTATGACCCTCTCAGCACCTCTGCCCTAATTACTATGTTTTAGTGGCGGCAGGTTCAAGAGAGTCTCCATAGCTGCCGTAGGGGTCATTATCATTGGTCCTCGTAATTGAAAGGTAAGCCTTTCTGCACCTTGCTAAGTTTTTGTATGTTCTTCTGGGTGAAGGTTTTATGCACCACATCAATGAAGCATAGGTAGGTAGGTACGTATTAATAATCGATCTGATCATTCCTGGTGTATATCCAGCCGGTTATCGTTGGAGAGGCTCCACTTGCTTCCGAACGCTTGCCTATACAGGCCCACAAGGACTTTGTGGCTTTGTTCGCTGTGTCTTCTCTAAGTGTGGTTTGAAGGTCAGCCCTTGGTCTAACGTTATGCCCAAGTATTTGCCTTCTCTCACTACCTCTATAACTTGGTGCTGTACATTGGTATGTCCTTTTAGCTTTGTCGGTCCTTTTCTTCGCGAGAAGTGAATGAGGTTCGTTTTTGTTGGATTAACTTCTCCGCACCATACTTAAACTAGATTTAGCTCCCTTCATCACAATTGGATACGGTCCCTTCAAAGGTATCTACGTAAACCTGCCATGTAGTTGAAACCAAATACCTTGGATGAACAAGAGGCGTTACAAAGATGAATAGACTCAGAAATATTAGGGGGTCAAAAGTGTAAACGTGCAAAGTGATGAGATATGGACACAGAAATAAATAGCAGAATAACTAATGCACCGAAAATTCATCAGAAAAGGAAAAGGTGCTGTTTGTGTCCAAGCAAAACAATATATCAACGGGTAAAGATCATGTTGCGTTAGATTGTTTAGATTACACAAACAAAATTTCTAGATACGCCGTTGCGCACCAGTCAAATTATTTATTTCATTTACAAAGGGACGCACGGGTTATAACATACTTATACTTATAAGTTTATGGGTCATAACTCCTGTTCGAAATGTTACATCGTAAGAAGTTTGGGAGAAAGTAGATGATGATTATCATGTTGGTACATCGTACATTATTAATTGAAATCATCAACAGTAATCAAAGATGTGCAGAAGTTGAAAATTTTAGCGCTTGTTGTTAAGCAACCCAGTATACGAGAAAGTACAGAAGTAGTTATATATGTAGTTAGATTCGCTGCTTACAAGCACCTATAGTCGGTTTATTCTTAAATTACTACGGATAGGGAACTCCTTAAAATTGCTGTAGCTGTATCCAATGATAAAATGAGTTTCACTTGCAAATAAAAGAATAAATGTCATATACAAAACGTTTCAAGCGAAAGTAGTACATATGACTAGGTACAGCATTATGATGGAATTTCCTTTACACTCCCTGATTACCTGCAATTCTATTGTATTCCTAAACCCTGACAGAATAAAGTAGAAGTTCTACAACATTTTTTTAAATTAACGTTATTCCATAAACGTATTATGTCTTGAAATACGAAAAAAATGTACAACTTCTGCTTTATTCGGTTTGGGTTTAGGAATTGAATAAACATGCAGGTAAACAAGTGAGACACAATTTACCATTGGCTACAGCAATTTGAAGGCGTTTCTTGTCCGTAGTAATTTAAAATAAACCGACTATACCTACTAAGTCCAATTAGTTTGTGAGTTATCCACATAGAAACCTACCTTTTCTAAATTTATAGATGTTAGATGTCGCAATCATTAACTTAAGAAAATAAATTCCATGAAGCGAATGTTGCTGTGTTATCCTGTTATCTCTTAGATTCTTGATTTCTTCCCTCATTCGAAAATGTATCATCCACACACAAACTTGTAAAATTATTAATTAAAGTGGAGAGTATGCAATCGGGCCCTGGATTGTCACTCGAATCTAAAGTTTAACCCTTGAAAAGTGAATAGGTAGTACCTAATCAATCAATCTCTCCCAAGGAGTAGGTACAAAAACAAGACCATTCTATACTGACATACTGTGCTGCTTACATCATTCACCGAATCTTCCCAAAACTCCAAAAATCTTCCTTCTCTATGACCAAGGTCAAGGAGTTTGTTTGGAAAGTAATGCGCATCTCAAACAGCTTATGATACAAGTTGCATTGGATTTAGGAAATACACGGTTAACATTTATGATTTAATGTTATACGCGGGAATGTGCCTACTTTACACCACCAGTATTCCATCTGTAGAGTAGTTTCAAAATATCGTGGCAGTCGAGATGCGCGCCGGGATTTATTCAAACTCGATCGTTACTTACGATACAAATATGAAGTTCTATAAATAATTACACCATACACACATTTACCTACTCTACATGTTTAAGATGGCATTTTACCTACCGATGTTTTTCAACGTATAACGTCGTGCCTACTTTACGAAATTTTTTTTTAATTCCGCCGCGCATCTCGAGTGCCACGAGATTTTGAAACTACTCTACCTAGTACAAGTGGCGTACCTAGAATTTTTGCCGCCCAGGGCGGTCTCCAATTTTCCGCCCTTTCTAAGTCAATCAAATGGTAGTTTTTATAAATTAATAAACATAAATAAATAATTGCAACTGAGGCAAACTATAGGTACGGAACTTTTTTACCATTGGATTTTGCAAGTGTTCGCATCATCTTTATAGCTTATATCCTTGTTTATATGTACATATAATGTATATAAACAAGGCTTATACCTACCTACGCTTCAATTACCTACGTGATATAATTTACGATTTATTAAACTCTGATAGAAACAGTGCTACAGAATAATTATTCCCGAATTTGTAAAAGTTTTGATATTGCAGCCATTAGTGTCAGCGTCAGCGTCGGTGAGTCAGTGGTACCAATCGAAAATCTTTCAAAATCCCTGTTTCATTTTCTTGCCAAGACAGGAAAATGTCATTTTTAAGACGATTTAGGTGAATGGAAAATCAGTTTTTCTAGACGGAGGTCGAAAATAGTAGGTATATTATTTTATGTGGACGAGAAGTACTACTTTTCATGAAAAGTAGTACTTCTCCAAATAAAATATTTTATTTTTTCTTCAAACATCCTCAAATTTTCGCACATTTATTTTTAAATGTTTTTAAGGGATATTATTAGCGGCCCTTCGGTAAATTAAACGTCATTGTCAAGTAGGTATTTCTTTTCATGTAGTTAAATGCCGTTTAGGTACTTGGTAACATTACTTTTGCATCCGTTGCGAGCGGATGCAAAAGTCTTTTGCAGCCGCCGGTGAAAATCTAAAACTTTAATGTAGTCAGTTGAAGTTTAAAATGTCATCTTTTATTGACGTTTGAAGATACACACAATTTTTTGGCAAAATTTGATTTTATTCATCAACGCATAGCCTCCTTGTTCAGTGATACAATCATTCCGGTGCCGCTCTAATTGTTATAGTTTTCTTATAGAACGGTTTGTCCAATCTTTTAAAATACACTTGTTATTCCTCACTGGAGCCATATCTCTTTCTGGTGAACGAAGAAGAAAGGCCGAAAAATGTTGTGCAAAACCACGCATATTTAACCATCCGATCTTTGGACCGGATCGAACCGACTCGATTTCGGCCCGAACTTCGGTACAATCCTTTTAGACTGGGCCATTCGGTTCAATTATCGGTCCGCTCTCTAGTATTTTCTGTAGTATTTCAATGTTTGTATTCAAAGATAAGGTTTGCTCATAATGATGTGGCAGTAATTCTTAGCAAAGGAGAATCAAAAGACCATGTGATGCTTCATATTTCTGTAATAAATAAAGCGCCTGTGGAAATGAAGGGCAAAGTGAATCGAGATCCACTATACATAAAAATTACTATTCAACTTTATTTAAACAAGTACTTATGCCATATTGTAACATTTTACAGTGACATTATGTTGTTATTCAATTTCATGTGAAGTACCATATGTCTAAGAAAGGCTGATAGAAGACAATATTTATGTTCAAGAATTGCATAAATAAGATCTATGGGTTACACAATATTTGGAAATTGTAGGAAAAAATTATACAGAGTGTTCAGAAATGAACCTGAAAATTGTTTCACTATTTTTTTACTGTTTACTGTTAGTTGATTAAAAAAATTGAAAATACGAAGCTTAGGTCAGTTTCCTGTGCAATCGATTGTATAAATGTAAACATATTGTAGCAGAAACAAGTTCTTTGAATAACCCCCTTGTCCAACTTGAGAAATCTATTTGCCTTAGTTTTCCATATACTGATCGACTCTAGGCCATTTTGTGCAATTACATTGCATTTTATATTTCCAAAACTGCTTTTTAGGTTTGTGTAGTTCTTCCCCTCTTTCCCCTACTCTTCTAAGGTGTTCATCATAAAATTAAACATTAAAAATTAAATTCAAAACAATAAAAGTAATTTATTTACTAACATTATGAAATATTATGAGATAAATAAAGGCAATAATTGTTC
Organism: Pyrocoelia pectoralis; assembly: GCA_036250285.1. Lineage (NCBI taxonomy): Eukaryota > Metazoa > Arthropoda > Insecta > Coleoptera > Lampyridae > Pyrocoelia > Pyrocoelia pectoralis. The sequence continues at coordinate 37,324,501 of CM070076.1, read as the reverse complement.
AATTTTATCAATAAATTTCAAATTAACTATTTTTAAGCAATTTTTTCTCTAATAGTTCTTTTCCTTCTCTATTTTTTGCATTTGGGTGTTCATCAGTTTAGTTGTTTTCTTTCTCTATTTTTTGCATTTTTTGTACCTATAAATTTCTTGATTTTTTCCTCTTTTCTGACTCTGTGTATATGCGATCTCACCCTTTGGGTTGTATTACTTTAGATAATATTGGTTCTCGATGCAGGTCATACAGTTCTTGATTCCATCTCATTTTGTGCTACTTTCCTTCCAAATATTCTTTTCAGAAATCTTGTTTTTCATATGTCCAAGTGTTCTGTTATCTTTCATTGTAGCTCCGTGTTTTATAAGAAAACGTTAGAATTGGTCTAAATATCGTTTCACAAGTTTTTTATTTTGCTTTTCTACGCAGCGTCTTGGACGTTAACATCTTCATCAGCTCTCCACAGTGTATTTGTATCAATCTTTAACATTTCGGCGCAGATACCATTTTCCGCCACGTTAATTTTAATTTTTTAGCTTTGTTACAATCTTTATGATCTCTGCTTCGTCTATTTTCTTTAACACTTATTCATCTTCATCCTGACATTATAAATTTAGAAAATTGTCATTGTATAAATAAAATTGATAAAGAAAGGCACTTTTACTTCACGTGAAAATTGATTAGTGTGTATAAATGACTCTAATTGTTTTTAAAATACTAAGATAAGGAACAGGCCCGTGCGCAGGATTTGTCCATGGGAGGGGTTGGGTTGGGAACAGGGAAGACCTTAAACGTTGACTGAATGATTTCAATCAACGCCTCAGCCCAAACATTCATAAAACATAAACTAGGTTGCGATACTCCCAATAATAAAATTAGGTTAACACAGAGGTTCCCAATCTTTTTCGGTTTGTGGCTCCCTAAATATTTGCATTTTTTCCGCGGCGCCCTTAACACATCACATTTTTTTTCTAAATTTTTGACTTTCTTGAAAAATTGGAAATTTTCCTTTTTAAATACGATTACCAAAGCATGTGTAAGGAAACCGTGCTTGCGCACTAGACGTTTCGGAAGATATGGATTGGAAAGAAAACAATGACAGACTCGAAAGTTACTAAGTTCTTGGAATTTTGTCAGCATACATGATTGTTGGTACAAAAATTCGAAAATTGAAAATTCCAAGAAAATTGCCGAATTGTTAATAGAAAATTTAGCGGCGCCCTTATGACGGCAGCGCGGCTCCCTGGGGAGCCGGGGCGCACACTTTGGGAATCACTGGGTTAACATATTCTTTAAAACATTGAAACTTTGGTAGGTAGTCAATATTTATCTATTTTTAAATACATAATTAGGTATGTATTTATAAAGTACGTTAATAACTACATATACAGTGTGTCTGCTTAAGTTCGCACCATATGGGAAACTTTTTTATTATTAATTTTACGAAAAAAAGTTATTCTTTATAAAAAGTTCTGCATGTTCTAAAATTTAAAATACAATCAGATATTAAATTTTTTCAGTCGTGTACGCGGTTTGTCAAAAAATATGAATTTTGCTCAAGAGTAAAGTACCTTTTTTTTTGACAATATCGAAAATTGTTATTAAAAAAAGTTAATTAGAACTAAAAACTACGTTCAAATATGCAATTACATCCTGCTAGTTAAAAATTTTTTTTACAACATTTTCTCAGATTACTACCTACCGATACTAATACGATTGCCTATTTTTGTCTACAATAACAATGCAAATGTGAGTGTAGTTACGTGAAATCTAAGATGCACTGATAAACATATGATTTGTATGATATTAAGAAATGTTTGACAGTGAGATTTCTGAACGGAACGGAAATCGTATCAGTATCGGTAGGTAATTTAGAAAAAGAGAAAAAGTTGTAAAAAAAATTTTAACTAGCAGGATGTAATTGCATATTTGAACGTAGTTTTTAGTTCTGATTAACTTTTTTTAATAACAATTTTCGATATTGTCAAAAATAAAGGTACCTTACTCTTGAGCAAAATTCATATTTTTTGACAAACCGCGTACACGACTGAAAAAATTTAATATCTGATGGTTGTATTTTAAATTTTAGAACATGCAGAACTTTTTATAAAGAATAACTTTTTTTTCATAAAATTAATAATAAAAAAGTTTCCCATATGGTGCGAACTTAAGCAGACACACTGTATATTATTATATTTCCTTATATTTCAACGGGTTATGGGAGGGGTTTGAACCCCCCCCCCTTGCAAACGGGCCTGATAAGGAAGCACTTATAATAAAATGTATAGGAACACGTTTGGCCAAAACCTTTAGGTATATCGTTCAATCACACGTTTATCATAATTGTGGCGAAGTTAAACTTGCCATTATTGTGTGGTCTTTTCATGTGACAATACTACCGAAAGACATACATAATTTTAGCAATCAGATGTAAAACGGCAGGTGATGCCATCAGGAAGCTCCGTCCAATTAACCCCATTTCTGGGTACGTATGAAATAACAAACACAAAACCAATCATACAGTTATTTGAGTGAGTATATTTTTTATGAATTTGAAAGTGTAACAACAGTAGTAGCAATAAGTCGTTCGAGTCAAAATTTCATATTTTCTCATTTCACGGTAGCAGTAGCTACTAACTTATAGTACCGGTAATAAAGAAGTATCATATTTACCGAGTAGGCAAGAAGTGTTTTGGTACCTACCGAATTTCAAAAAAAGAAAGCTCAATACTAGTTAAACACATTACCGCATGAGTACCGGTGTAAAAGTAGTTATAGTTTCAAGCTGCTGGTGGACAGAAACTACGATATGCATGTGTGACTCGGGAGGGTGACCACATGTGCCATCCACACGTGTCTTCGTATACTTCACTGAACTTCAACGTCTCGGATACCCACTATATAAATAATGTATTTATAATAACGAAATAGTACTTTTTTTCTTTATTGTTTCCTGGTTAGCAACCTTTTAACAGCGTTTACAGATCAAACAGGACGTCTGGTTATTACATCCCAGACTATACTTTTTTAGTCAACCTTCAACCTGTCGGCAAATTTCGTTAATAGATGAAGATGGTTTTTTTTAATTCAACCATAATTGCTCTTTAACTACTTCGCTATTTCCGTGAAAAAAGTTAGTTACCTTTGTATATAGTTAGTGTACCTATGTACAAATTTCAACTGATTGCTGTTTCTATAAAATTTGAATTTTCCTCTGTTAATTCTTCTTGGTTATGGGCTATTCATTTTAATGGTACGTCTCAAAATTTTGAAAGAGAGTTTATTGGTACTTGCGGGATGTAGATAAGAATCATTTTCGATGCGTTCTTCCTGACCAAAATAACTAAGAAAATTAAAGGCTTACAACCTCCCCTTGAAATATATTTAATGATTGAATTGAAGTCAAAGATTATAAAGTCATATGCGACATGTTTCGGGATGCAACTGCTCCCATTATCAAGCGAATTACAAATGTCAAACGTTAAAAGTAGAATATTTAAACTAGAACAATACACTAAAATAACCTAGGTTAGAATGATATTCACAATATTATTAAACTAACCAAATCACACAAGATTTTATAAAATATAATAAAATTTAAAGGGTCCTCTCAAAGAGGAACCCGGGTTGGCCTGAAGGGCAATGGATAAAGGGGGATGAATAAAATATGAGAAAGTTAAGGTGACAGCAAGTGAAACAATCTAACCTAGGTTATTTTAGTGTATTGTTCTAGTTTAAATATTCTACTTTTAACGTTTGACATTTGTAATTCGCTTGATAATGGGAGCAGTTGCATCCCGAAACATGTCGCATATGACTTTATAATCTTTGACTTCAATTCAATCATTAAATATATTTCAAGGGGAGGTTGTAAGCCTTTAATTTTCTTCGATTATCACCCCTTTGTGTGTCTGGACCTCATCATGTTCAAAATAACTAAGATATACCTATATAGTCCGGGAGCCGGCAACCTTTTTTGCAATCAATTAATATACTTTGTGAGCGGCTTTATTTTAACGAGACGGTAAACTTTTTCCTCTGCGAAAATGTTCGCAAATGGGTCCTACCGGGGGTTTGCAGGGAAAAATACGTTGATTTGGAAATTACAAAAAATGGATGAATATCATGGTAAAACGGCCCAATTAATTTGTGGGACAAAGTGGGCATTTAATTATGCAAATATTTACTAAGTTACAGAAAAAAAATCAGCTTGATATTCATTATTTTTGTTAATGTAGTAATACCTACATGTCTTCAAATGGGGACACTTTTGATGGACTCATTTTTGTTGTAGGACAAATGTTATTTTGAATTACTTACAAAAAAACATGACAGTTAGCTAAAAAATTAACTGTTATTAATCAATTTTTTGTAATTACCACATCAACGTGTTTTACCCCTGCGCACTCCGTAGGAAAAATTAGTACAAATCTGGACAGTTGATCTGCTTGAGATCACCAGCTATTTGGTGGTCGTGCGCTCGTGCCAAATAAACAATAAAGCTTTGGAAGTCGTGAAAACAACTAACATTTATATATATTTACAAATTATATACAAGTTTTAACAGCGCGGAAAGCGGTTAATAATGGAGGTACAGGTAGTGTAGGTAGGTTCGTCTGTCGCCGGAGGGTAGACTGGTTCTTGAATGCAGGCTGACGGGTCGATGTAGACGGACTGCTCGGTGTTAGCTGCTTTCGTTGACGGCTATGACTTCTGACTGACTTATGTGAGTAACAGCGTTCGCTTATAAAGGATTCTGACCGGTTTCGACGCGTTGTCATTGGTCAGCCAATGGGAATCAATCGTTGCTCTTCAGTACGTAACCGGGATCATGTGGTCGCCACACGTACCTTTGATCTATAAGACCAATGTACAGTCCGATATATCTAACGATGCGGGTGGGAGTGCGCAAAGTTGAAGTGAGAGAGCACTAGGAGAAACAAAGATGGGCTGCAGTAAGTCACTCCGCAGTGGCTCAAATGCACCCTCCCTTCCACTTAGTTTAATGCTCATCTGGGCGTGCCCCGCATCGTTAGATCTGTCAAGCTGTACCTATACTTAGTTATATGAGGCCGAGGATTATCGTGAAAAAAAATGGCACCTCAAGAAAACAATCCTGCACGTTCTCTTCTTATTGCTTGATGAAGCTTGTTCTAAGTTTTACTGTACATGTGGTTTAAATTGTATCAGTAAGTGTCAAAGTAGCGAAACCAAGTTTCAGTATCAGTATATGTGGTTCTACCATCAAAATATCGTACATTTTCTGGGAAGAGCCTGGCACAGTCGTAAGGTTCCACTTCAAGACAAGCGTTTCCTTAAGTGTATCTATTTTGAATCGGGATGTCCACATTTTGTTGACGAAAGAGAACATTATTTCACTCGATGCATTTGTTCCTGGAAGATAAGGTACGAACTCTGCTATTTTTTACACTTCAAAAGGGACATAATTTGTCTGGACGAAAGTAAATACATGCGTCCATTAGCCATCAACAGGTTTTTCTTTGGAATTTAATTCCAACACACGTAACGACCAATTTTGATTTCACCAAATGCTTCCTGTTCATCAATTTTAATGACCTAAAGTGCTGGAGACTGTAATGGGCAACGCTCCAAAGACGGAGCTTCTTTCAGTGCAATCCAGGTTAAAAAGGTTTTGTTGTAATCAAGTTCGTTTATTCTTTGTCAAGACCATTGACACAGTTGTCGACGATCATTTGTACAACAACAGTCTTCCCAAGAACATCTTTGCACTTTTGGACGAGATTTGCTGATAATTCTAAAGCTGACACTGTTTGGTGTTCAACTCGTAGTATCTTGAGTCCATAATAGTAGTCAGGAATGGTTTTTCTCAAAATGGGGGAGGGTGATCAGTATAGGTGATAATAATTATGAATTAATATCTACTCTAAACCTTCCCCATATAAAGTTGAATAGATGATAAAAGGAAATTAGTTGAATTACATTAGCTACATGTTTCGCTAACAATTTGCCATCATCAGGCTTCTAAAATTAACAAAATACGAGACTAAACAGAAAACTAATCATGTTAAATTAAAAGATATTCATGACCACAAAGTTAGGTGCAAGAACAACATCCAAATATATGTAAAAAAAGAAACTTAAAACAGATTCTTATTTTCAGGGCCGGTCATACTCGTATATTGCGGGGCACCTAAGCACAACATCGTGATGGGGCGCCAACAATGCCCCCCCCCCCCCTCCCCAGGAGAGGTTCCTTAAGGAGACAGAAAATATGAAGTACATACTTACCTAAAATTTATGCCCTCCTCTGCGGAAAATTGCTCGATGGTCACCTGGCACTGAAGGGATCGCAGCTTATCATGTTCCATACCCATAATACTCGAGTTCCTGAGACATAGTCGTCCGCGAATATGTAATTCTTTATTCGCTACAGTTTACTGAACTATCGTTCTCCAGTACCGTTTGGTATCATCAAATTTAAATATATACGTAAAGACGTTTCAACATTAGGAAATGCTAAATAAAGGTTTTCATTGAAAATGACCTGAAATAGAACTGAACGAATATTATACAGCATTATGGCCAAACAATTGTTTTTCTTTCCTTTTATCTAAAGGCCAATCAAACAAAAAAAGGCGGTGCGGCGTCCCCTGAGGGTGGGGGCCTACAAGCAGTCGCTTGTTAGTAAATCCGGCTCTGCTTATTTTGCAGTAGGTATATAAATTTATTTTCGACAGAAGTAACCTTTATGTATTTTATCTATTTACTTACATGGTATTTATAATATTAATTTTAGCTTTTATACCATCTTGACAATAATGTTAAGTGCTATTGCAAAAAACATAAATAAATAAATATCGTATCTTTTAGTTACCTATAAATTTAACTGAAGGACATTTTTTTCGTCATATACGAGACAGAATTTACCTTAATATTAACATTTATTTGTCTTCCCATTCCGTAAAATACCAACGAAACAAATGCGTGAACAAGAATCTGCTTTTTTATATTAATTATCTAGAAAAAATAAAATAACTAGGCGGAAAATTAATAACAAGCACGACTATTCCGACCAGTTTGTATTCGCATTAGAACAAAAGAAAAGTGTATAATTGACGTTAATTTTTAGCCTCCCACAATTTTAGAAACTGTTCAAACCATTACAAAAAAAATAGAAAAGACCCCCGGTTGGCGACAGTTCTTTTACTCTTAGGTAAATTTATGAAAAATTACCTATCATTAACACATCTGTCTAGCTGTGTGTGTGCGTTTTAAAAAAAAATCCTTTCAAGTCATTTATCCCAACAAAAAATGTTAATACATCTAATCCGTTAACCTATAGCCTAGTGCCGTACTGACCCATTATTTTTTCTGACGTGTAACGGATCTTTTAGAGATCCGTATAATTAAATTGTGTTGTAAACAATTGCTACGCTAAATAACAATGCACTGTGAGTCTTCTAAACTCATTCTCCGTAAAATTGGCGACTTGTGCCATCTGGTTGGCGTGTGCTAACATAAAGAAGGGTGTTACGCATAGTGGACTTACTTATACCTACCCCTTAAAATTGCAATCTAATGAATTATAAAATTACTTAATAATTATGTTTTGTAATTTAATAAATTTGAAACTTGATTGAACGTATAATTTCTTTGATTAGGATTCAAAAAGAATAAGATCAAAATCGTTTTATTCCCTGTTACCACCTTTTTAACGATTTACACCCTTAAAGTTTACTATGGAGAAGGAGTGTGATAAATCCTTGAATTTTTTAGACCTTAATGTGTAAACCGACTTCTTCTATTCTCGATATTAATATTGTCAGAAAACCCACAACTATCTACCTACTGATCGTTCCTTTCACCCTTTGTCCCATAAGTTGTCTTCAGATTTTGACCTCGATCCCACTACCCGTTCGGGATTTGCAAAATCGGTTGTAGCGATTGCCCTGCCAAATACATTGGGCAAACCGATCAAAGTTTCAACAAATTGGCCTGTTACTGGATGTAGATCTGTTGGCCAATAAATACATATTATTATTATTATTATTATTAAGGAGGTTGAACACACCAAATGTATTAAAGCAAATTATCATCCCCACTTCTTTTTATAAGTTTTTGCACAAAATTTTCTCCTTGGATTCCTTTTGAATTTCTGCGTTAGCTTATTGCTTTATTATCCATCCATTGTTACCCCTATTTTGCGCCAGCCAAATTGCTTTATAACTTTAGTTCATCCCCATCATCCCTCTTTCTATTCCTCACACCAGCTTGAGACTTTCTTCTGCAGTGAGATTCGATTGCTCAACAACCCCAAATTTTAATAACCCCAAAAAACAATAGTCCGTGTATGTTATATCAAAGAGTAATTTAGATACATGTCGCACAATTTAAGATGATTTGGAGGTCATATGCGCATTCGTCCGTTTTCAAATATTCAACTCGCGGCAATTCGAGAATTTCAGTAATTTTAAGCTGTTGTACTTGACGATTGTTCCCGAACGCGATGACGTATCTGCGCGACCCGAATCATCTTAAATTGTGCGACCTGTACTCTTTAAATTAATTTAATTAAAAGTCTCGTTTTTTGATCATCTTACTATGTTATACGTATTGGTATTGAGTGTGTTAGAGCCACTTAATTGCATCCCGGCCATATCTGGAATATGTGTCGGAAGATAGTGGAACAAGTACTATGCTCTTTAGCTGCCTACCCTATGGAAAATCACCAGGAACTCATTTTGGGAGGTTGCGTCGATCTACAGGAGGAACAGGTGGCAAAGATTATTTGGAGGCACCGAGATCGAACCCGGCCCAACGGCGTCGTAGTCTATAGCTCTAACCATGACACTACCACTTCCTCATTTTTTATTCCTGAGCTTCTTAGGCTTTTAAATATGTTATAAAGCTAGCTTACACTCTTCTGGGTACCGTCCGATTTAGAGAAAGGTCGTAGCTATTTTCTAACGCTAATTCACTCACAAGGTCCACTCATGGAGTCTTTTAGTTTCCGTTTCCCACAAGGGAATTTGGAAATAAATTGCGTCCACCAGATCGTAGGCTTTCTCTGCTTTTATCCAGCGTTGCCACCTCTATAAGAAACAAATAAAACCGAATGAAACAAACTTGGTAGCGAAGGTCATGGTTATATTATTGGAAAAAAGCACAAAATTTTATGATTTGGCTTTCTTGAATCAATATGTTACAGTGTTATTTATTTTATTACCTCTTATTTTTTGTCTCATTTACTTATTTATAATTTATTATTATTAATTTTTTTAGGGCCTCATTTGGCGAAGGCCTCGTTAAATACGTCACAGAGTCGTTGCCTACATTTCTTATAGCATTTGTTCACAATAACCGGAAACCGCGAGAACACCAGGAGTATAATAAAATATTCACGTTCTAGATTCTCCAGAGTCCAGATGATGTAGTTGAAAGCTTAAGGAGCTTTTGGAATATTAGGATCTATATTTGGTTGTTTCGATTGCATTTGGAAATAATACACCGATTGTACATTGAAGATGAGATTCGACTATATTTTTTAGCGATGCATTTGCATATATTCTTTGTAGTACCTAACCATTGGTTAAAAAATGTGGAACAACACCGAACCAACTTGGCCCACTGATTGATTGATATAGTTTGATTAAAGACTCTATAGGGCCAGGTATTTACGGAATAAAATCAAGGGGAGACATCATATGAGACTAAAGATTCTTTAAGAATCAGCAGCTTTGCTATACATGGGAACAAATAAAGTCCCGCGCACTGAATCGGCTCGGAACGGTACGAACCTTTTCGTTCAGTTCGGCTCAGCACAGATTGCTCGAGGTAGCAAATTTTCTGAACGGGTTTAGCTTTCATTAGTTTAGCCAGTGCAGTAGGTGCAAGAAAGTTTTAGTTAATTAATAACATTAAAAATGGCTTTAAATTAATCGGGTGTTCGATCTCGTGGCAAGCCAGAGCTTTCTTCATCTGATTCGTCCGAAGAACTGCTCATTTTCACTATTAAGAAGAGGAAGAAGATAACCGTACGGCAATGCTTTTTGTAAATAAAAACTTCACAGGTCTAAACGTTCCGAAAGGACTGAATCAGTGTGCGGTAGGGCGAGAATGCTGATTGTACTGAGCTGTACCGAGCCGAGCTGAGCCGATTCAGTGCGCTGGATTACTAAAAATTTTTAACTATTCGGGTTTGACACAATAGAGTCTGTTTAACGACACAAAGATGTTTCAATGGAGCTTAATTAGTTAAATTCGTTAAAGCTCTGCGGATAAAGTAATGCAAAGAATAGCAAAATTGTTTATATTACTCACAGGGAATAGCGATCGGTGACGATGAAAAAAAAGGAAGAACGCTCAAGGTTCAATCTCTAAATTAAATTCAATCAATCCTTGTTGCAGTGGAATTTATTTTTGATTATCATTCTAATTATACAAGTTGTTCCCGGAAATATAACGGCTTTAAATAACGCGATGAAAGCATTTTTTTAAAATTAGAAATAAAGATGTTGTTCGTAGATTTTTCGCAAGAATCGCCATTCTATCTCAATTCTCCTTTACCTCTTTTTTTAAAAATGTTAGGGCTGAGCAACAGCTTGTCTGAAAAGTTAATGCAGTTTGTAATTTTTTATTTTTGAACCTTTTTACCTAATTCAAAACGCAATTTTAAGGAACAGCGGTTACATTCAACATTATAAATTAAATTATAATTAAACATCCAATAGGTGCTTTAGATATGATGGAATACTCTTTATTTTGAGCCCATTTTCAGAAATAAAGAAAGTACATTTTAGACGTCATGTAGGTAATATTCTGCAGAAACGTTCGTTGCAAAAACATTTTTAGAATAACTGAAAAGTAATGCCCAAACCATCGAATCAAAATGAGAAAATGACATGTTATTAATTTAAATCTACTATAAAAAATAAAACACCTGCTTTTAAAGACAACAATAAATTAATGCACCATTAAATTAACATCAATGCCAATTGTATAAATAAAATCCAGTGGAATATTTTTACATATCGCCGTAGTAGTTAATTTGAAATACATATTTCTGTTGGTCAAGAATCTTACCTATTTGAAAAATAGAAATAATGACCAAAATCGGCTTCGATATTGATAATAATATTTAAAAAATTTACTAAAAGTGTTTGTGATAATAATAATAACAAGTGAATTAGAAATAGAAATTTCAGTTTGTTTTTATAATATAATAGTATTCCTGGTTTTACATATGTTTGGTTTTTGGGCCATTTATTTTCATTATTGTAAAAGAGAAAGCAAAATTTGTGGTTACATTCAATGGAAAGCCTGTTACTCTGTTAGTTACACCTTTCTTACCATAATTATAATGGGTAAAGGGTTTCGGCGAAAAAAGCTTTATTTATGTATTTAATAACAGTTTTTTGGTATATAGGACATAATCGAAAGCGTGAGATTGTGACATTTTCAAAGTTCCTGCGTGACAAATTTAAGTTGTATTAAACATTTTCTTCTTGTTATTTTATAATACCATGGTTAATCTCAAATTAATTGTTTCAATGTCTAAATTTACCTGGGTTTTCACAATTTTAGATCATACAAAAACTTAAGTTTGTGATAGAATTAACACTAATAAGTATTATGTAAATTTTGTAACTTAATCATCTTATTCTTTTGAATCTATTTGAAATGTTAATATACAGCTGATTTAGAACTTGTTTTAATCTTGAATTGAATCTGAATAACAACTGTCCAGCTTTTCCACGTTATTATATTTTAATGTGGATACACTTTCTCGATTCTGTTTAGCGCCAAAAATATATTATCGCTTGCAATCAGTAACTAAAAATTCATCATCAAATTTAATGGCGTTTGGAAGACAATTATCATCATCAGTAAATTTTCTACAAAAAGGGGTGACTTAATTTTTGTTAATTAAGCAAACATATATGCGACATGGAAATTTAATATTTCGGGAAACGCCTACACAAAAATTTTCATAAAATAAACGTAACAATAAAATATTTTTTATCGTCATCGATAGACCTGTTACCATGTAAATTTTTCTATGGGAATGAAGTGAAACTAAAGGCACGTGCCAGAACTAGATATTTTTTTATTAACATCTGGTTTATCGGAAGATGTTTGAAAAGATGCTTAAAGCAATTTAATTAAAGATGCACACGCGTCTATCCCAAACATGTTTCCCTACATCACTGATTTAGATGCAACACCAACTTGATAACTGGCTACCATTAAAATATCTTATTTGTGTATAACAACGGTTTCTTATATACTTACTGATTAATATACCTAAATAATAGTAGAATCTTATACTATCTAATTGCTTTTATTTATGAAGTATAAAATACAGCTGCGAGTTTAACATTTTCATTATATTTTTTAAATATCATCTTTTTCGTCTTTTATGTCTAATTAATAACATAGTTGTTGAAAAACTGGCATCTGTACAGAATAACGTGTTTCAGGTTATGTATAATAAATTAAATTATCAGTCAATGTTCAAATTATAATAAATTAAATATTAATATTAGGAGGTACCTCCAATCATAAATATGAAAAATATTAGTAAGCATCCAAATTTATACTTAAATTAAGCATTAATTATTACTTAGGGAGTATATATTATAAAATTAAAGTCAATCGTATTCAAGCATTAAAACTTTCACCTATATAACATATTTCTCTGGCGCGGGGCTTAATTTTAAATAGCAATTAAGATTTGCTGTTCATGCTAACAGGTCGATGGTATGTTAATACTGTGTTAGCTTAGAGTAAGCAAATTTGTCAATATGTGCATATATTACGCGTATAATTTTGCTATGAATATAAATATTTCATGGATATTAAATGGTATTTTAATTTAGTTAAATTATGAGGAAGCAAATGGATGTAGTAGTTTGGAGCAATTTGTTCATAACGAAAACATACCAAATTAATTCTTTTTATTAACTAAATTATTTAGATACGAGTTTTTGAGATTTAATACTCGTCCTAGCAATAAAATTTATTAGTTTAGTTCATATATGTATGAGAATTCTTGAAATTTGCAAAAGTTAACTAGAGCAACCACTAATTGATTTAGTAGAAAGGAAAAATCTCCATTCAGAGAAAGTAAATAATTTGAAAATCCAAACATTTCTAAACAATTAAGTGCCTACAAGCGGATATAGAGAGCCTAAACAACGGCCAGAGTCACATTGTTTGTCCTGATGACGGCCGTTACAAAAGTGGGCGAAACCTTGTGCAACAATGAGACGGTTCGGCACCGGAAGTCGATTTTCTTACTTTATACAATTTAGAATTCAAAGTCATGTTAAAATTGAATTCTGGATTAAGAAACCCGTGCACGATGAAGAGGAGTCCGGCGTGAATATATTACAGTTTATAATTTTTACAGTCGACTGCTAAATTTATTCTAAGTAACACCATTTGGTTCTTATTCAATGGTAATACTATACGGGTATAGTAAACATTTCATTTAATTTACAAGTTAAGGGTGTACGTGGGACTTTATTTTTTTAACATAAATAAATTAAATTTGTAAATTTATTATGGTGTGTAGCTATTTAAAATAATATTGAAAATTTTAAATGAAAGCAATAATAGTCCATGAGTAACGTTAAATTTATTGTTATAAAATATTACTGACTATATAGGCCATACGCTCGGCAATGTCCCTTTTCTCATTAAGTCGTAAATCAAATCTCATTTATAACCCGATCGATAGCTTCATTCAATATGCACCTCTAATGCAAAGTAAAAACCAGTTCCATACGGGCGAAAGTTGTTCAAAACAAATCTTATGGAAACTTGAATACAATAGAACAATAGCTTTCAACTACCTGCCTAGTCAGCGGTTGTTAATAGTTTAATTACAAAGTAATATATCAATTATTAATACAAACATCACAATTTAATAATGAAACTAGTGTATCTTCTATTGAGTACCGCTGCCAGTTAGGTAGTTCAAATCTATTGTTCTATTGTATTCAAGTTTCCATAAGATTTGTTTTGAACAACTTTCGCCCGTATGGAACTGGTTTTTACTTTGCATTAGAGGTCCATATTGAATGAAGCTATCGATCGCGTTATAAATGATATTTGATTTACGACTTAATGAGAAAAGGGACATTGCCAAGCGTATGGAGTATATCTATTTTCACGCAAAACCCCCAAAATTACTACGATTAATTATTATTACATACCTATATTAACGAATATTTAACTAGACACCAATTAATAAAATTTATGTAACGTTCTACAATATTTTAGCTTTATCTCGTTACAATATCTTTTTCATTTTTGCAAATAATTATATCAAACATGCAAATTTGCAAAACTTTATAATAATGACATGTTCTACGAAGTTTACGTTATATCCGCGAAACTAAAAGGAAAATTACTAAAAATTTGATAAACAGTTAAAGCATTAATACGTCATTTTTTATTCATTTCTGTGCACGTCGAACTAATTTCTTCTATACGCACCCTTACGTTACAATATACAGGGTTGTCGAAAAAGATCGTACCACTTAGATGGGATTTACATAATTTCAAATTTACCTTCGTTGTTTAAACATGCATTGCCAGCGAAGGTGTACAGGTCGAAGGAGTGCACTAGCTTCATTTGGAATTGTGTGGTAACATCTTTTTGGACAACCCTGTATTTCACCACAAAATATGGCACACTACAGTATCCCAATAATGACAGTATCAATCGAGTAATCTTTCTTTCTTCAGATACTGCAATAATGTTTCTAAAGTACTAATGCTAAACATATAACTGTGTCGCCCTGGTAATGACACATAGTGTCGAAACGTGTTGGTATATTTTTAAAATGATGAATAATAAGTGGAATGACTTATATAATAAAATAAGTAACTAATTAATACAATTAACAATAACTATTAATTATAAACCAACAGGCAGCTGATTGTTTACGTTTGAATTATGAACACCTTTTATTTTTCTAAGCAGTCCAGATTTTACTTGGAAATTTCCACAAAAAAAATGTTTTTTTCTTATATTTTAACTTTTTTTAACGTTAAGTTTATTGTTATATTTTTACCCAAAACCACTACGATTAATTTTATTAAATAACGAATATTTAATTAGACACTAATTCATTAAATTTATGAAACGTTCAACAATATTTTAGGTTTATCTCGCTACAATATCTTTTCATTCTTGCAAATAATTATACCAAACATGCAAATTAGCCAAACTTTATGATAATGACATGACCTAGAAGTTTACTACGTTATATCGGCGAAACCAAAAGGGTTACTAAATAATTGACAAATGATTAACCACTTTCATTCAAAAGTGCCTGTAAGAGTAGTTTTCCAATTACTTCTTCATGTAAGAAAGAAAAGGAGAAAAATGTAAAATTCTGTTTTTCCGCTGTAGGTCTGGAACGAACCAAATTTTTGAGACTTTCGGCGTAACTTGTATTTGTTCTGAATATACTATAAATATCTTTGTGACACTGTCTGCACCCAAGATGGGAGAATTTACCTGTCTAAATAGTGGCATAATTGCAAACGATTAGTATTATATTAAAAACGATTAACTGCGTACAATCTAGTTATTACCCCTAATAAGGAAATGAAAAGAAGTAGTAGGTTCTTATTCCAAATAAAACAGTTTTCTCAGAACACTGTGAGACTATTAGTGTCCGACCGAATGTTCGGTTTCGGTTTCGGTTTCGGTCGAGTTTCGGCAAAAAAACGAGTTTCGGTTTAGTTTCGGTTTCGGCGGCAAACCTGCCGAAACTACGACCGAAACCGAAACTGCATTCTGGAGTTCCCGCGCTGTGCTCGTTCATGTTCGGCGCAGTAAATTCCATCCAAACGACGAAGACATTTTGCCGCGTCCACGTGTCATGACGTGACTTGTTTGTGAAGTATTTAAGTTATTATTATGTATTTTAAAGCCGTGAGAATTAAAGAAAAAAATTAAAACTGAGTCTGACTGATTATAATAACGTTTTCTTTATTTTTCGCTCAAAATATGATCTTTGTAAGAAAGTTTCGGTTTCGGTTTCGGTTTCGGCCGAAACTGAGACCGTTGCCGAAATTCGGTTTCGGTTTCGGTTTCGGTCGTAAAAACCAGTTTCGGTCGGACACTAGAGACTATGTATAACTGTGCTTAAGAGTGCATCTATGATTTTTATTTTTTAGGTTAGTAGACTAGTGATTTGATTCTCTATCAGGCCAGAAAAGCTTTGGCACCTTTCCTTCTCAAGGTCCATTCGGTTTAGATAACATGAGTACATGGCGGTTATCCCTGAAGTAATGCTCTCTGGAAATATTCCAGATATGACCGGGTTGATTGTAACACACTTGGCGACAGTTTAAAATCAAGCTTCCCAAGGCTTTGGAACTCAGAGCTAAATATTCATATCTTAATTTAACGAAGAAAATTAATCTGCAGACTCGCTCATTTAATATAGACCATAAAGTAATCGAAGTTAGTATCGGTCATTTTGCGAACTTTTACTTAAGGAAGGTATCTGATTAAAATCATTAAACACTTGTAAACGAGCCCTTAATTAAACTAAACTTTGAAAACTTAATTGTAACTATAGATACTGTTTCTGTTGTTTAAATGTTATTTTAAAATTGTGTTTCTCTCTCTTCTAGTTTAGTCAGTAGGGCCGATTAATAGATTAATACCTCTTAAGAACGTCACATTTTGTTTTAAAAAGCATAGTACTAGGTTCTTTTAAAGAATTTCTCCGGTTTATCTGCACGACTACACCAGTTCACCAGCTTATAGACATAAAAACTGATAAACTATGAACAGGTGGCCGTTCATTTTCCCTATTTATTAATTGATCATTGAAATTCAAAGCTATATTATGGATTATTCGACAAATAGTGTTTGAAATTAATTTTCCCACTGATTTTTCCAGCATAATATTAATGATGTCAAGAGCAGCCGAGCTCTTCTACGGTGGTGTGAAGTTTTTGCACTTCTTCACTCTGTATGCTTACTGAGAGTGACTGATTTATTATTTAAAAACGAGTATGCCCCGAATTGTCATGGATTCGAATTGTCTATTCTTGAAACTTTCAGATCGCGCACTATTGAGCAACTACTCAATTAGCGCATAATAGAATTTATTTTGAAAATTTTTTTGAATTAATATCTATTATTATATGACATACAGTGTTTTAACGACCAGTTATCCACGAATACTCTACGCTATTTTTTTTATTGGTTCACTTTGAAATCTGGTGTTAAAATGGAAATAAGAACTAATAATGTGAAATGGTGGAATTCCTAATGTGAAATCAGTATACCTTTCGTTGTCATGGAAATGAGAAAGACGGAAATTAATTTGCAATCTGTCATTTCATTTGACGTAACAAAGTACTCCTATCAGATCAATAACCAATAAGATTCTTCCAAACAGCATTTCATGCTCTTCGCCTACAACTACTTCTTCGCCCCCATCATCAACACCTACATCGTTCACTTATTCCATCTTCACTCACCTGACGCTCGCCCTGGTGATGGTATTTACACATACCGAAATCGATAGCCATAGAAAATAAATAAAAATACGAACAATTTTAACTTGATTCTTTTACATAACCTCAAATAAAAAAATAGAAATTCACGTTTTTCAAATTGATGATGATGCCATGGCAACTTTAAAACACGCGCGTTTTTGAAAGCGCGATTTAAACACGCTGGGACGTGGTTTAAAAGGCTAAAATAGGACACCAATTAAAAAAAATATTAATTATAACGAGCCTTTAACGCATTTCCTACCTAACCACGAAACAATCAGAGATAGTAGGTAAAAAATGTAGCAGAATATAACTGTGACATTTAGATATTTGTTTGTCAAGTTGTGGTTTATGTGTCAAGTTAATTCCCATTTTAAAAATATTTTAGAACTTTTTCCTTTAACGAGTAAATGGACCATACGAAATTAGAGCGTAGAGGTGTCATAAATTTTTGACGAAAGAAAGTCATGGGCTTAAAATTATTCATGAAAGAATGACAGTGGCGTATAGGGAAGCTGGCCCGACATCTTTGAGGATGATACGAAGTGTGGCCGAACCGTAGAAGCAAGAGCAGAAACAACTGTGAGAAGGGTGGAAGTGTCTCGAGATCGTCGTGTAAAGTTTGCTTATGAATGGATTCTCAGGCTGAACATCTGAACAGAAAAGACAAGAATGCAATCTTCGTCCAAAAAATCGATGGCGACGATGTATGACAATTGCCGGATGCATTAAGCACACAGAATGCAGCAGATTATTGCCGATTGTGGCTCTCAGAGTTGCAGCATCCATCTTACAACCCTCAGTTGGCCCCGTGTCTCTTCTTCTTGTTCAAACATGTAAGAAAAGTACCAGAGGAAGAAGACATTCTTACGATGATGAGGTGAAAGAAACTGTTGAAGAATATTTTGCAGGGCTGAAGAGAGAATTTTTTTTAAAAGCATGAATGAGTTGGTGAAGTACTGAAATAAATGGAAGGTTCTTATACAGAAAAATAATTTTCCAAGGTAGAATTTGAATTTGTCCTGGTATAAAGATCAATTTGATTCTAAGTGGGGTACCTCCCAACTGAAGTTGGTATTTTGCCATACACACCGTGAATATCGCGCCTTGTGTTGTAGACTGTTGTTCAGAGCTGTGTTTTAGCGCTAAACAACATGAATTATTGGACAGAATTTTTGGGCGATCAACCAAGTACAGTTGTAGTCACATAAGAAGGCGAGCACCGGCGCAACCCGATTCATTACTCCGAAAGCCGAATATTGTAAAAATACAAGTCATTTGCGTATCATAATAGATGCATTCACACAAGTGCATTTTTTTCAGTATAACTTATTCGCATTTCATTATATATCACTAAAGTATGTAATTATCCAGTAATTATAATTCAATAAATAACATTAATGTTCATATTAGTGATGAATAAACATATCTACAACAACAAAGTGAAACGACACTGACTTATAGGTATACAGGGTGTTTCAGAATAAGATGCTGATCCTTAAGGGTGTGAATCCTTATGTGATTTTAGGAAGAAAAGTTCAAATAAACCTATGTCCTAAACCTCTTAACTTTTGAGCTACAAGGTGTTAAAGTTTTAAGAAAAAAATCGTTTTTTTATCGTATCTTTAATAATTTCCTAGATATTTTTATCAAATTTGGCACACGCCCTCTAAGCATCAACAGCCATTTTTTGATAAAAAAGATTTTTTAATTTTTTAACCAGTGGCGTCCGTACAGGATGTGAACTAGATATTTTTGGAAAAATATTATGCATGCCACTACTTTTTGTTAAAATAAAAATTATTTTTAAAATTCCCATTCATTTTAGGGTAAATTTGATTTTTTGACTTTTTTTCGTCCGACGAACGGTTTCCGATAAAAAAAAAATAAAAACCATTTAATGCGCATGCCGCTATGTGCCTATGCTTTCTGAAACGGCTAGAAACTTTGTTGTCAAGGAAATAATTGCAATGACAAAATAATTAATGCTTAGAGGGCGTGTGCCAAATTTGATGAAAATATTTAGGAAATTATTAAAGATACGATAAAAAAACGATTTTTTTCTTAAAACTTTAACACCTTGTAGCTCAAAAGTTAAGAGGTTTAGGACATAGGTTTATTTGAACTTTTCTTCCTAAAATCACATAAGGATTCACACCCTTAAGGATCAGCATCTTATTTTGAAACACCCTGTATACCTACACGAAATTTTACAAGCAGCTTAAATTCGTCGTTTGCCCATTGCCGCGCTCGCCTTCTTATGTGACTACGCCTGTATACAGGTAACCGGCAGTTTAATATAAATACTGGTAGACGTAGAATCGATTAAAATCGGAAAGGATTACTTGTATTTAAAATCTGCAACAAAATCAATTGAAGTTAGGTGCGTGAAAACATATCTTTCCCCCGTGTATACCAAGTTTTCAACCAAATTAATACAACATACCTATACCCAGGTGCTGATATGATCTAAAGCAATTGGATAAAGTACTTAATTTAATTTATTATTAATGAAGTACTCGATCGCGTTTGTATTGAAAAATATTCTCACGGTTAAATGAATCGTTAAAAATGTATTACTACCCTTATCCATTAGATCTATCGGTTTTAATTAGGCGTATGCAAATTTTGTTTGCCAAGTACATTTCAGAATTTCTAAAAAGTCTAATAATTATGAGTGCTGATGCCATTAAAAGCTATAAGTACGATAAAATTTTTATGACCACTGATGTAAAAGAATGTAAGAATAATAATTTAACGGAAACATGTCGAATGCGGGGCCTTCTGCATTAGTAAATGACAAAAAGATGTCCTCTAGACAATTGCTTTTATGTGGGAAACTCGCTATGTACACGTTACACCTGACTAAAGGTTTCATTTAGTTTACGCACATAAATCAGCATTTTATATTAGGTACTTAAAAGATTTACATGACATACGTAAATGACTAAATAGGTATGTATAGTTGGAATTTTTTCCACCTAACTTCTAAGCAACAATCAACTGCGTTTTCACCAAGCAGGTGAAAATAATATACTAATTCACTATTTGTACCGCGAAGAATATGTACAATGCGAAAATTGATTGACTGTCGTCTGTTTTATTATTTTACTAATTATTTGTTTTTTTGTTTCATATCGTTTCTCATAACAGCAGTTGTCTGTACTGTACAGTTGTTACACACATCATTCACAACACAATACCCACATCTTTCACATTTAATACAACAACGAACCAGCATACCAACGCAGCAGGTAATTATAAAAAACACACTCCTTTCAATAGAAGTACAAGCACAAATTACACTCGAAGTAGGAACATCCCTAAACATAAACAACACTGATCCTCCATTTATGACAGAACAAAACACATTCGATACACAAGATCCCGATGTATAGTCTGATTTATGAGAAGATGCGTGCAGTCATAGGCATTTTGTATAGTTACAGTTGTTGTCAACAATATAATAACAATGGTAACTAAGAAAAATGCCTATGACGTGAAGATGCGTGCAGTCATAGGCATTTTGTATAGTTACAATTGTTGTCAACAATATAATAACAATGGTAGCTAAGAAAAATGCCTATGACGTGCACGCATCTTCTCATAAATCAGACTATAGTTAAAAATTCTCACAATTCACACGAAAAACTTAAATTAAACGTTTGAAAAGAATTTGATACTGTATTTACAGAAATTCACAAACACACACTAATCACATAGATATTGAATACTAAAACAAAAAGACACTAGAAGTTCCACAAAATCACAGTAAACTAAACAGTGATACATCAATTGCACCTAATTGTGTACTGTGGCGGCAAGATGTAACGACTCCAAAGTCACAACACTGACACAACACAATACCCAATACCGGTCCTATTATTTGTGAACCGAAGACATTGAACACAATACACACGTACCTTGGATCATATCAGAAAGTGTACGTGTACATACCAATGGAAAAGTCTAGGTAAAGTCCGTTCGCTGTAGCTTTGTTGGTAAGTGATTAGCGCTTAATTTCAGAAATCACATACTTTTATAGTGTTGTCCTCTTCTAACATATATATCATACCTACCTAAATATGTATTGGGTATGTCTAATCGCCTCGAGCAATAATCAGGTAAACAACACCATTAAGTATTGTTTGGTGACAATGGAATAATGAGCTCTGTTTTGTTCAAATGTAAACTTTTAAATAAAAAGTCAGGGGTTCTAAACCATTTATTTTTTATAATTGATACATTATATTGATATCTCCTCATTATGTAGAAATTTTAAGTACCACTGACTCACTAATATTGAACCATACAGTTTGCAAGTGGGAATCCCTAATCACTTACCAACAAAACTACAGCGAACGGACTTTATACAGGGTGATTCGGGAGGAATTGAAAATATTTTAAAGACAAACTTGTGCCTTTTCTAATAGAAACCATAGTTGGCCATGACTATAAAAAAAGGCCCTTTTTCAACGATTCTAACAAAAAATGGCCATAATTTCTATATTTATGAAAATGATATGTCAAGTGATACCTATATTGTTAGAATCATTGAAAAAGGGCCTTTTTTATAAAGTCGTGGCCAACTATGGTTTCCATGTGAAAAAACACAACCTTGTGTCATAATTCAAAAATTAGAATTTAAATAAAAGATTTGATTGAACCGAACTGTATTATTGAGTCCATAATTCTCTACAACTTTTCCCTTTATAAAAGCTCACTAAATGGAGCTGGTAAAACTGCAATTCTTTCCCCATTTAATCGTCTCTCTATCGCTCCTAGTTTCCAAGATCCTTACACCAAACATCGGAAAACACTCACCCTGTTACATTGTATATGAACAGTTTAATCTAATGTTACGGGGCCCCTAAAAAGCGTGGGACCCATAGGCCATTGCCTACTCCACCTAATGGGTAATCCGGCACTGCTCAAATGCATTTTATTTACTAATGAAGCTCAATTTTCTCGAGATGCAATTAACAATTGCCATAATAATCATCAATTTCCAAGATCGGTTTAGTATTAATATATGGTGCGGCATTCTAAATGATCAATTGTTTGGTCCTTTTGTATTGGATGGCCATCTTACTGGGGAAGGTTAGAGGGAATATTGGACGAAGGACCTTTGAATATTTGACAATGTATTATCTTCCAACATGATGGAGCACCTTCTCATTATGCAAATAATGTGAGAAATATTCTAAATACCCATTTCGGCGATCGCTGGATTGGCAAAGGATCACCGGATCTCGCTCCCCTAGATTTTTGTCTTTGGGGATGGATGAAGTCGTTAGTTTATGATATGAAAATGATAGATCGCATTGTTAATACTGCGGGATTTATTAGAGCGAATCATCGTTCACTGAAACTGGCTAGCAGGTCCATTTATAAACGCGTGAATAAGTGTATCGAAGTGGGTGGTGAAGTTTTCGAAAAATTTATTTGTTTTTTTTTGTTTGTAAGTTCAGTAATACATTCTTCTTTAATTTCATAAATTATACTATTGTTCAAAATATCTCCGAAACAAATGAAAATCGGATTTGAACATATGAGCTTATTTTAACTTCCTGGACATGTCTTTAACATATTTCCATTTCCTCCCGAATCGCCCTGTAGATAATGTACATAATTTTTGGTGGAATTATTTCAAATGTAACACAACGCTTTTCGACACGATGTGTCATTAATTTAGTTAAATTATTATTACTTGTTGTTATTATTACACGTGATCTTTGTAGAAAATGCACAAATAAGAGTACAAACACACATATTTAATATCTCTCAAAATACAAACTGAAACTACGTTTCATACACAATATAAAATTACCGAAAGTACACAACACTTCAATAACCACTAATATGGCAACTCGTTCACACATACTCAAACGCAAGCACACAATACACTTACAATCATCATCAGAACACACCATTACCCACCAGGGTGCAGCGTCAAGCTAAACAACAGACACACAATAACCAACGCAATATTACATAACACATATCTACATGTTTATTGGTATATCGATTCATAAGTTTATCTTTTACACAATTTTCCTTAATTAATAATAATAATAATAATATTTATTGAGCATGAGAAAATGAGAAAATATTGTATAAAACTGAAACTAAAACTAGACTAAACTAACTAAAATGAAGTAACATAAAATAACATAAAATAACATAAAATAAAATAAAATAAAATAAAATAAAATAAAATAAAATAAAATAAAATAAAATAAAATAAAATAAAATAAAATAAAATAAAATAAAATAAAATAAAATAAAATAAAATAAAATAAAATAAAATAAAATAAAATAAAATAAAATAAAATAAAATAAAATAAAATAAAATAAAATAAAATAAAATAAAATAAAATAATGCTCACAGGAAAAAGGTCGGCAAGGCCGTTTTTCACTTTTCCCAATAGGTTATATTAACAATACATAGTTACATATAGCTTGAAGAGGCATCTAATTTTAATAAGTCTTCTGCATTTTGGCTAGGCATTCTTTTAGATTAGTTTTAAATTTAGCGAAAGTAGTAGATTGCGAGAAAACATCTTTAAGTGCATTTATGGTTTTAGGCGCCGTATATTCGAAGCAACATTCGAATTTGGCCGAACGGTGTATTGGGGTGATATAAGAATTACCCCCTCTGAGATTAGCGTCATGCGTTGATATCTCTGACTGTTTGATCAAAAGACTGTACAAATATGAAGGTTGCTTTGATTGTAGAACTTTATATAGGAACGTGCCATATAAGAGCAGGAACCTAGACTTTATCTTAAGTATACTAAGGTTATTATAGTGCGGTGTTACATGGTCTCTCATAGAAATAGCAAACGAGTAACGCAGACATGCGTTTTGCAGAACCTGTAACTTGTTTTTCATATTGTTTGAAAGATAATTATAGTATACGGCGCTTGCATAATCAAGATGGCTTAAAATTAAAGAATTAACTAACGTCCATTTAGTATGTTGCGGGAGAACATTTTTAAACTTCCACAAAGACTTCAGCTTGGAATAGCATGCACAACATTTTTTTATAACGTGTTCTTCAAAGTTTAAATTATTATCAATTATTACACCGAGGTTACGAGTACTCTCACTAACTGTCAACACTGTATCACTTAATACTATCTTTTTGTCTAGTATCAGGGAGGCTTTCTGAATAGAAAATCTGGATCCAATACACAAAACTGTTGTTTTACTCGCATTTAAACCAAGACCATTTCTATTTGACCAATCCAGTAGATGTGCCAGGTTCAAATTAAGTTCAGTAATTAAATGATTGACATCTCTAGGTGGGCAAGATTTATACATTTGTGTATCATCTGCGTATAGATGGATATTCCATTGATTTACTAGGATCTCGGGTAAATCAGCAGTAAAAATTGTAAAAAGCGTTGGGCCTATTATACTTCCCTGCGGTACGCCATAGAGTACTGGTAGTTCTTCCGACATGATGCTATCTATTTTTACCATTTGGGACCTGCAACTTAGATAATTTGAAAACCAGCGGAGCATGTCTTCATTGATGCCATAGTAATGTAGCTTGGCTATAAGCAGATCTCGGTTGATCACATCAAAGGCTTTGCTATAATCCAATAGCACAAGATAGGTGACCTCAGATTTATCTATGCTTCTAGTTACGTCCGTAGTTATTTTCAGCATCGCAGAGGTGGTGCTATGTTTAGGGCGAAAGCCGGACTGTATTATTAGGCAATAGGTTATTAGAATTAATGTGCCGCACTAGGCGTTTATTAACGATTTTTTCCAATATTTTAGACATCGTCGGCAATATATTTATTGGTCGTATATCTTTTAATTCCCTAGCCGTGTGAGCTTTTGGTAAGGGATTAACAATTGATTTTTTCCATATTTTAGGAACAGAACCACTTTTAATAGAGTAATTTATAATATCCGCAATTACCTCTTTACAAAAGGGTAATGCTAACTTCAGCATGCTTAAATTAATATTATCGCAGCCAACTGCATTTGATGTTAGCGCTGTAATAGTTTTCTCTATTTCCTTTACTGTTACTGGGTGTGTTTGTTGTTGCAATTCCTTAAGTTTGGGGTATTTATTATGGTGGTAAAATTCTAAAAGATCATTATCGATATTCCCGGTTTGCAGGTTGTTAACAAAGTGCTTATTGATATTATCGGCATCTTTTATATCCTCGGCTATTTCTGACCGTAACTTATTGTGAATATTCCAATGCGAGAAATTTTTCCAAAGCATTCGTGGGCTATTCTGGTTGATTCTTATTTGCTGTTGTATATAGGCCGTTTTTTCATTTTTTATTGCAGTTTTAAGATAATTCTTTAAGTCTATGTAGTGCATCCGATCACTTTTACGTTTCGATTTTAAATACTTTTTATAAGCTTTATTCTTTAAGTTAATAGTACGTAACAATGTAATGTTGGGAGTTACCAAGCGTGTAAAAGTTTGGCCCCCCCTCCAGGATTGTTATCAATGACCCATTGAACAATAATAGAGGGGGGGGAAAGTTGAACGGCCGCCATCTTGTCCGCCATCTTGAAAATGCCCGCGAACCTATTTTTGGCTATATCTTAGCAACCGTATGTCCAAATCGGACGTACGTAGACTCTAATTGCACAGTTTTGTATTCCTAAGATAAATTGTTATATAACCGAAATTGATAATCCTAGCGGATTTAATGTTTTTGGGCTTAAAAGCTTAAATTACGGAATATGTAAAAAAACGCTAAACAACATATCACTTTTTATTTTATTATTATTAATCTTTTAGATCTCGCTTTTATGAATAAAATGCAAAAACAATCAACGAAATCCGAGCACTGGTTACGAAAATATACAGGATTTAGGAATAGGTAGCGCACCTTTGCTGGCACAATAATTGGTAGTTACAGGTCAAATTGAAAATTTCATAAGTTTGTTCTCTACAAAATATGCGAATTACTATTAAATACACACATTAAATAAGTGTAATCAATTTTTGAAGGCTTATGCCCCATTCGCGATTCCCTCAGTAATGATCGCCATGACATGAATCACATCGGAAAAACCGTACCGGTGAAGAAATCGAAAATACCCGAATTAATACAAATTTTATAAATTAATAATTTTTTGTGCCGCACCTTCTCGTTTATTTAATTAATTAATTTAATTTAGGCTTTTAGGAAAAAGAGGTGAACATCAAATGAAAATTATTATACGGATTAATTTACACAAGGACATTTGCAAAGAGCAGTATAGTTTGCACGTCCATTGTTTGTCACTCTTACGGGTGACTCCACTTCCTCACTGAGAGGACGCTCTAAAAGTCTAAAAGGACGGAATTCAGTGCCTGGAAAAGGAACCCAATAATTCAGGTCATCGTCCAAATGATGGAAAATCCATTCGCAGTGATGAAATTTGGAGTCTACAACGTTCAAAGCTTTCAAGTCTTTCTTTATTCAAGTTTATGCAGGCGGTGCAGAATCCATTAATCAACGACGAAAGTTTATATTCTGTCACCGAAACAAAAGTTTAGAAATGATGCACCCGACACAAGACGCTCTCCTATTACACTGCAAGTGAGCAGCTTACCTAGCTACCATTTGGAGCAGGGCACATAAGACTGAGCTTCAAGCCCCACATCCAATTCAACATGGGTGGAAGAAACTCGATCACAGATTCCTTCCCGTGTGGATAACAATTCCGGAAGTCAGCCCCGCTTGCATTGAGATTCTCAAATGTGGTTGCAAGCAGAATTGTGGAAACCGATGCAGGAAAAAATCATTAAATTGCACTGCTCTTTCCAAATGTCTGCGTAAAGTGGTCCGTATAATAATAACTGTCATTTGATGGTCACCTCTTCTTCCTAAAAGCCTAAATTAAATTAATTAATTAAAAAAACGAGAAGGTGCGAAACGCATAATAGTAGTTTACGTAACAAGTCCCGAAAGTGATCTTTTACTGGACAAGTAGGCAAATTACAGGACGAGCCGCAGGCGAGTCCTGCAAGCCTGCGAGTCCAGTAAAAGCACTTTTGGGACGTATTACGTACAATATTTTTTTTTAAATCGGCCAGAAACGGGCAGAACAATTGACCGTTCTAGGCCGGAAAGTAAAAATGAGTCCGGTAAAGTAAAAATGAGTCCGGTAAAACTTTTACCGGACTATCACAATAACTTTCCGGCTCGGTCCGACAAAATGACATTTTCTGGCCTAAAAATAATCCGGAAAGTACTACTTTCTGGCCGATTTAAAAAAAACTTATTAAAAAGATATAAAAAATGATTAATTTATAAAATTTGTATTAATTCGGGTATTTTCGATTTATTCACCGGTACGGTCTTTCCGATGTGATTCATGTCATGGCGATTATTACTCTTATGAGGGTGAGGGAATCGCGAATTGGGGGCATAAGCCTTCAAAAATTGATTACACTTAATTAATGTATGTATTTAGTAGTAATTCGCATATTTTGTAGAGAACAAACTTATGAAATTTTCAATTTGACCTGTAACTACCAATTATTGTGCTCAGCTAAGGTGCGCTACCTATTCCTAAATCCTGTATATTTTCGTAACCAGTGCTCGGATTTCGTTGATTGTTTTTGCATTTTATTCATAAAAGCGAGATCTAAAAGACTAATAATAATAAAATAAAAAGTGATATGTTGTTTAGCGTTTTTTTTTACATATTCCATAATTTAAGCTTTTAAGCCAAAAAACATTAAATCCGCTAGGATTATCAATTTCGGTTATATAACAATTTATCTTAGGAATACAAAACTGTGCAATTAGAGTCTACGTACGTTCGATTTGGACATACGGTTGCTAAGATATAGCCAAAAATACGTTCGCGGGCATTTTCAAGATGGCGGACAAGATGGCGGCTGTTCAACCTTCCCCCCCTCTAATATTGTTCAATGAGTCATTGATAACAATCCTGGAGGGGGGGCCAAACTTTTACACGCTTGGTAACTCCCAATGAAAATTATATGGAGATTGTTACGTACTATAATCATTAGTTTTAAAGTGTCTGTTATATACGGACGGTACTTATGTCTTAACGTTACAGTTTTTAGTGGTGCATGTTTATCAAATAATTGGAGAATTCACTTCAATCGATTGGCAACTATCAGAGGAAAATAAAAATTGTTGCTACAGAACCCTCAAAATACTTTTTCTCACTACCACCTTGGTAAATCAACGTTACTTTGATAAAAACACGACAGAAATGGAAAGTAAAACCGTTACTTAGATACATAAACATATGGTATCTAAGGAGTGAAAAAACGATTTACCGCCTATGTACCACTTTCCGCCTATGTACACTTGTCATGTATACCTAAATAGAGGACTCATTTATTTATTAATATTAATATTAAAAGTACAATTTGAACATTCTTGAATGTTAATTCCGGGTATCTTTACAAATTGTTTAACATCATTTTCTTCCTTGTTCGTAACAGAAATAACGTTATTAACTATATCAATTGCATTACTAGAATTTTCAACGGTTCCTCCGTAGGAAATGCTGTTAGCCGCATGGACTTTATGGGTTAAAGAATCTCCAACGTACCCCTCTGCAACGGTGTTGGATTTCCACCCTCCGTGTCTTTTCAAAGATAGGACGTCCGACCCGCTGTTAGCCAAAAGAGTAGCGGAGGTTCTCCTAAAGCTGTGGCCCGTGTAGTCTTTGCAGTGGTTCAGATTTAAAAATTTTGCTATTTTCATTGGTATCGCGGATAAAGTATGCTTGCCTACTACTTGCCGTACACATTTACCATTACCATAACGTAAAAAGAATTTACTTTCTTTGGTATTAGAGGGACGCAACTTCATATATTTTTCAAGAATCTTGAGCCAATTAACCGTTTCACTGCAACCAGTTACCACAAATGATCGTGGGATTTTGTTCTTGGATTGCAGAATCTTAACAATCCCTACGTCAGGTTTAATTTCAACGTCCTCGTAATTCAAATGATAAAGTTCATCGGTCCGGCAAGCACCGGCAACTCCCAAAACCATCGCAACTTTCATCAATAGAAATGCGTGGTCCGGAGCATCACACAGAAACCTCGTTATCTCTTCCTTGGTAAAAATGTTAGCCTTCTTAGGAATATACCCATCATTTTTTCTCTTGAGAAATGAGATCACCTATAAAATGGTAGGATACATTTAGCAAAATTAAAATCTGATATACTTAGATACGTACCTGCTTGAATTTTGAAATGTCAAGATTTTCATTAGCACAAAGCGTTAATTTCAACATAGAATATTCACTCCATAAGCTGGTTGGAGACGTTAGATTCGATGCCCTGTCGTTAAAATATGCCAAAAGCACAGTTTCATTAATTGTCTTAACATTCTTTGAATTACACCATTCCTTAAAATATGTATATGTTCGCTCATATCGAGCCTTTGACTTTTCAGGCAGTAACGACGCTCGAGCTGCATTAGCACTACTTTCAATTTCAAAAAAATCTTTAACCTCGTTCGAATCACTCATTATATTGATCACAAATATTTGTTTATGGTATCGATTAGAAAACGAATTTCTGATCAAAATTTTTCTACTGAATTTGTTTGTTTGTCGTAACTACAGCAACTAATCAATCAGCATACTCGATTATGCCAGTAAATTTTTAATTATACGTAATTACTATTATATACCCAAATATTTTGTACACATTATTAGAGTTAATCCCTGTGGTAGTGAGAAAAACGTAATGCACAACGCGTAGGTAAGTTTCTTTTTTATTCTCGGTGGGTTTATGCACCTCAGCTCCGCTTCGGTGCACAAACTCCCACCTCGAATAAAAAAAATCACTTACCGCCACTTGTAGTGCAAATAACTATTTTCTACAAACGTCAAAAAATGACAAGGTTTGCGCATCGATAACAATACGCAAAGTGACCCTTTTTTTCACTTACCTACGTTATCATGACAGCGTGCCCGAAATGACGACGCCATACGCGAAGTACGCACTGCACTGAGAGTTTTGTATTTTAACATTAAAATAATTGTCGACTTCTTCACGTTTGTAGAAAAAATTTTGTTTGCAACGCGTGCGCGAAATACTTTTGGTGATCTCGGCTATTTTTTTAACTCGGCTGCGTCTCGTTAAAAAAATCAGTTCTCGATCACCAAAGTGGCATTTCGCGCACTAGATACAAAAATAACTATTATGATGTCAAGGACAAAAAAGAAAAGATATGTGTGAATATATATAATAACAACTCCTTTGACTACTAACACACGAGAGGATAGTTATAACTTTTTAGCCTTAAAAGTAACTATTTGTCAAAGAAAAGTTTCTCTCCAACCAATCAATTTATGTACTTGTTACAACAATCGTGAAGTAACTCATGTTAAAAAACAATGTTGTTATGTGAATCAGTTCTTTACTGCATCTGTTGAAAACCTTTCTCCTTTCTAGTTTGTTTTCAATTTCAGAAGTTAACTCAAAGCCTTTTTTATTAATTTTTTGCCTATGGCAATGCGCGACATGTGCAAAGGTGCATTTGTCTTGCGTAAAAAACACATGCTTTAAACTATTCCGCGATGCGCTAAAACTTTTTTCTCTTATCTTAATTTATAATCTAGATCTAGAGTAATAGTCCCCAGTTGTCGTTTAACCTCGTTCTACACAATTTGTCATGATTTCTCTTTCTATGTCTTGCCTATTTTTGGAATATGGAACTTCTCTTGTTTGTATTTTTGTTTCCGTGACTCGTATTTCATTTATTCGATTTAAAAAAATTAAGATTTTTAGTCGATCTGCCTTGAAAGTGACATTTTCGATTAGTATTTAGGCATCTGGGTAATCCATTTTTGAAAAATTTCGAAAATCAGGTTGTGGGCCGTTTCAAAGTTTTGTCGAGTAGACACTGAAATTTGTTTTTATTCACTTTTCGCTGCCATTCTTTCTTCTGGAACATAGTTCGTTATTGTAGCATAAATCCACCAACGTACTGTTTCGAAATTAAGATATTCATGTGACATTTTTCCTGTCGTTTCCTTGGTCGGAAAAAGGTAACGTTAATTAGATAGGTAATATCTTCTGAAATGGAAAAGGAAAATGTAATCGTTTTAATTTTTATTATCGAAAATGGTACACCGACACCCCGTATTTCTAAATTAGTTATACTACCTATATACCGTGACGCTGAATACAAATTATTGGTACTTTAAAAGGGGATACAAAAAAAATAGAAAATCATTTCAATGCTTCAAGCGAGTTGTGTGGCTCGTGCTAGTTATACGATTACACCCTCGCAGCATGGCCAGGTGAGGTCATTGATTTGCACACATGGCGCTATTAATTATAGGTTGCATCCAAGGGTTCCATCAATTGGATTCACCAATCGACTAATTCTCTTATCTGCATTGAGAATTGTTTTGAATTTGTATTCTCACGCAAATGTTTTTACTCCCCTAAAATTTCGACAATTATCAAAATAAACAATCAGCCGGTCAAGTTTTTAAGGGATATTCGTGCACGTAAAGATGCGACTACCTATATTTAAAAGTGATTTGTATTTCCGGCATTTAGATGTTATTCTCGTACTACGTTGAATCAAAGCATTGACATAGTTTATTGTTTAAAAAAATGGTAAGTACATTATTTATAATAATTAAAATGTACGAATTTAATTGGAAACTATTTTGGGGAGTAAAGCTGCTAACATATCTCTGATAAGTTCCTTTTTTTTTCTATAATAAAGAACGTAAAATCCACTAAATCCAGTAAAAGGTTAGAAATTCAGACTTTCGTCTTTCTTTATTATATAGGGCGTAAAGGTTATCGGTGTATATGTATATACATTTCTATTTCACAAAATTAAATTAAATACATTAACCCTTTGGTACCCTTCACTTGTTTACCATTATTGAAACGACAACATTTTTCAATTATCCATTGATATTGTAAGCTTAGAAGCTCAAGAAGGAGAAAAACAAAAAGAAACAAGAAGAACAGATTAAGAAAATAAAAGCGGAAGAAGAGATATGGAAATATTTAAAGAAAGAAAAGAAGAGATAGGGACCTATATGGGAATACAAATAAACGAATGGAATCTGCTGTAGAGGGAACGCAACCAAAAAGGAGAAGAAAGACAAAGAAAGAAAGTATACAAAATATATGAAGAAGGAGAACGAATAAATGAAGAGGAAGTAATAGGCAATACAGAAGGTGAAAAAAGGTGAGGAATGGGCATACGGAGGGGTAGCAAAAATAATAATGGTAATAATAAACAAAATATGGAGAGGGGTAAACTTTCCGGGAAAATGGAGGGAAGGACTAATATGCCCACTACACAAAGAAGGGGATAGAAAATAAGTTAAATATTATATATATGGTGGTGACATTATTAAAACGGCATACAAAAAACATGCGTCAGTGCTAGAAGGATGACTAGGGGGATAGAGGGAAAGAAATTGTTGCCAGATGGACAGGCTGGGTTCAGGAAGGGAAGAAGAATGATAGATAACACATATACAGGGTGTTTACCAAGAATCGCATCTTTTTCAAAAAGCCACTTTTTAAATTTTGAACCAAAAAAAATTTTTTTTTAACAATGTGTTCTACAAACTCGCAATTTTAGGAAACTCTTACAAAAAATTTAATAACATCGCGTAGATGGCGCCCTTCCGATTGAACACATGTTTCCGAACAAGGGATGGCACTAATACATCGATGTTTTTGTCGATAAGATCGATATTTTTACATCGAGGTTAGTCATTCGATATATCGATATAAAGACCGGAAATTATCGGAATACATCGGAATAATGATTCTTTCAGAGTTGAATTCCAGAAAATGTTTCTTTCAAGGCGTTCGGGTTATAAATAGGTGGGATGCGCAGTAGCTTCTAAGAACCGCAATGGGCTGACGTCAAAACGGCTATCAAAACTTTTATTTTTGCATTATTTCCCTCTTTCATATTCTTAATGAGTTTATTTTATTTTTTTCTTAATTTTGTTTTATTGACATTGTTTTTGAATCTTGCATATCTTGTAACTCTTCTCCTGGAATGGGTTGGATGGTTTCCTTCAACTCTGATAATGTGCGTGGTTTTTCAACGTAAACATGTGATTTCAAGAAACTCTAAAGAAAGAATTCCGGGATCGTCAGATCGGGGGAACGGGGGGTCAAGGAACATGCCCAAAACGATAGATTACTGTTACAGGGAAGTCTATCGAAATTCGAGCAGTGTGGGCCGTAGCCCCATCTTGCTGGAACCATATGTTTAAAATTATTCAAAATTTCCAAGTTAAGGTCCGCGGTAACAGTAACTGCCTGACCGCTATCGTTCTCAAAAAATACGGCCAGATGCTCCCCACTTCACCTACCGCACACCACACCATCACTCTAGCACTGTGCCAAGGCCTCTCTTGCAATATTTGCCAATTTTCTAAAACGCCAATATCTAAAGTTCTGCTTGTTTAGAAAACCATCCAATTGGAAATGAGCTTCGTCGTTGATCAGTAAAACTGCATTTTCGATTTCATCCAAGATTGCTATCATTCGCTGAAAAAATTCTAAACGCTGTCTGTCACCAGGGTTCAGTTGTTGACATACCGTAACGTTTGTTACTGTGGAGCCAGAAATGCCGAAGTTTAAGGCTCGTTTCCTTAACGAACGGTTGGGGCTCTCCAATATTCTCAGGAGTCTGGCGTACGAACGGTTTTTACTGGTTCTGGACTCACCGTTAGCGTAAATCCATCTCATGACAAACAGTGCGGTGCTCAAGGTTCCACATCTTGAGTGTAACTCAAGCCTCTAACTCCCCTCCTCTCTACACAATAGGACCTAATTAGTAATTACCAACCGCCATCCGCCCACTATCCAATATAAAACCATGCGGTTCCCGGTAAACACCCGTTATATAGCACTGACGCATAATATTGAAACACATGGTGAATCGGGAAATAGATAAGTGGGGAAATGGTTGCGCTATTCGTGGACGCTATTCGACAGAGTGAATAGGGAAAAACGATGAAAATACTTGAGTCCAAGCCTGCTCGCAATATATGGTAAGGAAATTGAAGGTGTGGTCGTTGGAGTACGCAGGCGATATGTTTTGGTGGTTAAGAAGGAAAAGGAAATGAAGGAGATTATGAAGATACTGGAAGGATATCTAAAAGAAAGGAGCTGGAAGTAAATACAAAGAAAGCAAAGAATTCAGGAAGGCAGAAGGGAGAAGTGGAAATGGAGGGAGGAAGAAGTGCAGCAGGTGATGGAATTCACATACCTGGGATATACGATGAGACAGGACAATAAGCATGGGGAACGCATAAAGGAAAGAGTGAGAAGTGGAAGACAAGAGAAATATTGGAAGTGGGTATTGCGAGTAGATAAAGAAACTCCGGGATATATTATAAGAGAGGAAGTACAAGAAGAAAAACTGAGTATAGGCGGGAAGCAGAGCAATAAAGCATGAGGCAGAAATGAGAGAAAGAACGGAATGCAAAATATTACAGAAATGCTGGAAAGAGATAAAAGAAAGGATTCTCCTTTCACTGGAGAGTGAAATAAGGACAAGATAGTAGAGAGGAATATTACAAAAGAAACGAGTACGCGAAGGAAGAAGTAGGAAAATTAAGAGAAGAGAGGGCGAGTGTAAGAGAGGATATAATAAGAAGAGAGATGAACAAAAATAAAAGAAGCGAAATACCATGTAAACTACCTATAGGAATATTAAGGGTGAAGGGATGCGAAAATATCTGAAAGGTGAAGGGAAAAAAGGAAAGAAAAAAAGGATAGCAAGGTTCAGATGCGGGAATGAAGAGTTGGCAAATATAATACAGACGCTAGCTATCGTTCTGTATTATTTTCAAGGTCCACGACGTAACTCACTTGCAGAGTCAATTTTAAGGGTTACGATACAAGATTTTTCAGGTTAACACCCTTGAAAATGGTTACTTCTTTTTTAAGCCCTTTTACATGGTAAACATAGGTCTAATTCGATCATTTTTACAATTAACTGCAATTAAAATAAATTCTAGGTCACAAAACTCAAAATAAATAGGAATGCAAAGTTGTCCATATATTCAACCAACTTCAAAAAGTTGTTTACTAAATTCGTGCGGATGTCTGTGTGTCTGTGCGTCTGTGTGTCTGTGCGTCTTGTGTATGTGCATTGGTCGATGTTACAGGGTTTACAAAGCTGGAAGTGGTATCATCTTATAGGAAATTCTTTACTGATTCCAAATATTTGGTAAATTTTTTGATCGGATCACCCGTTCGCCGTCGGGACGCCATTAAAGTCAAAATATACCCCCTTGAATATCTCGAGAACGACACATCCAATTACAAAAAGGAAAAACACGTTTCCTTTATTTTTTGAAACCTATTGAGTCTTTATACGTAAACATCACCCTCACCCCCCTGTGGGGTGGAGCGGGGGTGAGTTTTGAAAACTTAAATGGGAGCACCTCCTTTTTATTGCAGTTTTTGATTCTCCATAAAAAACTATTCTCAAATTGCAAATTTCACCCCCAACTGCAACCCCTTTTTTGGGGGCGGAAAGGAGAGAAAACGATCTTTTTTTGTGAAATGAGCCGTTCAAAAGGTCAAAGGTTGCGTGTTTCAGGATTTTTCCTAAACAACACCCCCACCTTAGTTAATCTAGAGGGTACTTTTCATGGGGGCCAACAAAAAATTGAATGAAACTAATTTTCATTCATACTGTCGAATAGAGAATTAAAAGACGCTTCAAATGAGGGGTCGCTCGACTCCCTTTCCCTATTTAAATTCTTGAGTTAGGGGTTGCTGGGGCTAGGGGGTTGACCTGATAATATCAAATTTGACATCAAAAGTTGTCCCCCAAAAATAAAAAATCGACGTGTCCGAGCGTTTTTTTAAGAAACTGGTCTAAATGCCCCAAAACAGGCGTGTTTCCTTTTCAACGGCCCACCCTGTATATATTTTGCACCACCGTCTATAATACCAATGACATAAATATTTTATAGATATACATATTGTAAATTCTATTCCACACTGAGAACACATACAAACTCACATCTTGAGTAAATGAAGAACATTTGTATGCGAATACCATATTTTTAATTTTAAAACATGACCATCCTGTTTAAATCCAAAGTGGCCATTTTTGGGCCTGTTAACCAAATGATACTAAATATGTACGTCTCAGACAGAATAATGCCACAAAAATAAGTCGTGGACCTCTGAAAAACACAGGATGTTACCTAGCGTATGGACTAATAAGCGTTGGAGAAATGAGGAAGAAAGGAATTGCAGATTATGTGGGGAAGAATATGACGCATATGTTAAAAGAATGTAGGGAGTTAAGGGATGATGAAAGGAGGGTAGAACAAATATTAGACGAATAGGGAAGAAATGGAAGAAACTTGGAAGAGAAGGAAAATGTATATAGAAAGTGTAAATATATAAATGTAAGTAAATAACACGAATATATACTTTGCAAATAATGGACAAATAAAGATAATTTTATATACTTACTAAAATTATACTGGTATACTGTACCGACCTTTAGGCCAACATGTGTTTGCTAAATTCGGAATGAATTAGAGAACTTGTTCTTTGCTGAAACCGATGTTAAGGGAAAGGGTTTGTGCTTACCGCACTATTATTAAAAGGCATTGAAAACTTGAATATTATGATGATGTAATGTAATGGTTTATCGCAAGGATGATTGATCTTCCTTATTTATTGCATATACAATTTTAAACAGTTTTTTTTTCAAATTTGTAGGACAAGATTACAGTTTTTATTTACGGCGCTTATAGTACTTACCTCTTTTTCCCAAATTGTTAATTACAATGTCTCTAAATTGCAGAAAATCAATCAACTTGTCTAGGAATTCTCAATGGCTTAAGAAAAAATAGGAATTTTATATTAATCAGTGATTTTCGGTGGTATGAATGGGCAGATGTTAAAACGTGATTAAATAAAAAAAAAATGCTCAATCTTCCAGATTATTTTATTAACAAGGTCGGCATTACCATGAACTCATTTGCCGAAATCATTAAATACATTCCTGAAAGATCTTTAACACACTGAAGCGGCGTTAGTTCGCAATAATTTACATTTTATGAGCTTTTTTTATAAAAGACAAGCTGCTGTAACCCATTAAACGAATAAGGCATAATTTACGGAGACTATTTGATCATAGGATCAATCGGCTATTTAAATTAAGTACGATAATAATAGTTATGATATGTAATTATTAATCTTTAAGTGCACAAAAAATACTGTTAGAACGCATGTAAACTAATTTAAATATTTTTTTTAGTAATCTTTTCTTAATTTTTTATAAAATTTTTAAACTATTACATAAACTTCACCTGCACGATTATTAGAAACTTGTTCTATCGCGATGTAATTTTTTTCGAATCGGAATCTATGAATTAAAGTGATGAGTAGCCAATTAGAACTAATTCCGATTCCGAAATGGGTTAGTAGGCTCATTAAAGGAATGTTTTCGCTTTGTCCTGTAAAATCGAAACTATGCAAATTTTTTTTATTTCGATTTGGTTATTATTTTCAAGTGCAAAGCAGCTGCCGATCGTCAATCCTGTTGTCATTCTTTCGGAGTTAAGCAAAAAATTCGTACATTTGTTGAATAATTTGCTAAATAAATAGCTTACTAAAGGCGAAAAATGGCAATACGCTTTTTGGGTGTTCAATTATAATCACGTAATAAGAAGAACCGAAATGAAAGAAGCCGCGATGCAGGCGTTAAGAAAGTGTAACTCTACATAAAGTGCAGGTGTAGCTAAAGCACCTGCCGTCCAGGTGCCCCACCCTCATGTAACCGTTGCCGTTGCCACACGCGCGCGAACCATCAGAATGCTGGTTAGTATAGTCAGCCAGATTTACATTTCTTCCTGTAAACCAGAGAAAGGATACGATGTAAGACATAATTCTATAAAAGGTTGAAGAACTGAAAGCACGCGAGGACCGTAAAAGAAGAATTAATATAAGTACGTCCTATAAAACATGTATCTTGGCATCTTTTGTAATCAAAACAAAAATCCGGAAGTTAATTTATTTTTATTTATCTCTTTGGTCTTTCACATTCCGAATTTATACATTTTTCGCTCAGATGTTTTTAGTAACGGTTTATTAATCACTGGCATATATTTTTTTCGGATTCCAATTCATTATTTCGCATAGTAGGTACCCATACATATTTCTGTAATTGCACCTGCAATTATTGGAATTAGCACACTTATTAAATATCGTACTTTACGGTTTCAGGTAGTTCTCGTTGCCTGATTTTTTAGATCGAGGAAGATTCATACGTGCTCAATGCTCATGTCTTCTGAAATCTCCGAAAAACAGGCACACTGAGCATCGAAGAACAAATTAAGCTTTGAGTTCATTCAATTTTGTTTATATTATGATCCAACCAGCGCCAAAGCCCAAAGGTCAAATTCTCCTGGCAAATTTGTCGTCCACACAGCTTGGGAACCCATCTTGCCAATAAAATTTGTAAAACACTAATTTCTGATATTCTTATTTCTCTAACAATTAATAAAATTTTATTTAGCGGCCATCTAACACCAAATCTACAACTTCAATTTGTACTTCTAGAGGTCTTCTGCAATTCGGGTCATCAATGAATTCCCCATCTTCATTTCAACTAATCGCACTAATTTCATATGGGGAAGGTTTTATGATTACTATTTCCAAGTAATCGCACTAATCGCCCTCATAGATATTCTGTCGGCTACTGCTTTTTGTGGATAGAAAATTGAGGCCGCTTCTGTATTCAAGTTTTAAATAATTTATTTTCGCTTATTTAAATTGGCAAATGTTAAGCGATTGGAAACAAAACACTATAAAATGTTACAGAGACCTTAACAAGGTAAAATTATTGCGATAACATATTGTTTTCATGCCTAGGTAGATAACATAGCATATAACGATAATAAAAACGTCTGATTTTTGTGTATCTATATAGGCTTATTCTAAATGATGGACCCAATTTTAAAAATTCGTATTTATTGAAGTACAAATTCAAAATGAACAATGAAAAGACGAAGTTTCAAAGTTTTTTTTAACCTATACATTATCTATTTAACCTATTCCTTTACTCAACTTCGGCGATGGTTCCAAAAGATACATATGTGTATGCTTCACATTGGCAAATGACGTGGTATGGCGTTTCTTCTTCCTCACCACAACGGGCCTGTTGGCTAGTCCCATGTTGTGCAAGTGTTTGTTCAGACGACAGTGGCCTGTGACTATTTCTGTCCTACTTAACCCGTTTGAGTTTTCCAGAAAGATTTTGGAATGGTTCCGTTCTGGAATTTTCGGCCAGTGTCTGCAGTGATCTTTTGTAAGTATTGCCTGAATCTCATTTTTGGCTGTGTTATATGTAATCCCACTCGGTTCGGGTACCATGTGTGGTTTCTTGCTTGCAACTCTCGCAAAAGCCCGTCAGCAACCTGGTAGCCTGCGATTTCCACGTGCGCATGTAACCGTGTTACACCTGCCTAGCACCTTAAGCATTTGTGATTTACCACATATGAATCTACTGCTGTAATCACTGCATTGCTCTCTGTAATTAGGTTCTCTTACAGCTGGGCAGTCGCCGTCAGGATTGCATATACCTCGGCTTAGAACGGAACACCGTCGCTTTTTGTCCTAGGCTTATAGAGATCTTGCAGCCCCGCCCATCGTTCCCGTACACTCCCGAGTCAGTGCCCTTAGTGGTTTTGGAGCCGTCCGTGTAATACACGATTCCATTCAACTTTACTGGAATCATTCTCCCAATCGTGCCGAGTGGCGACCATGTCAGTTACCATCGTTTAGGTTTTTTTACAACCTGGTCTTAATGATAACTTGTGTCTAAGTTGTAGCTGGCCATTTTCGTTTAAGCCTCATTCTAGCATTATTTTTAGGATTATTTTCTTATTCATGCGTGTTATATGGTCATACCATTTTCCACTATGTATTTTGTGTTTTATCCTTTTTTATATTTTTTTGCCATAGTATTGAATTTAACGTTAAAGTAATAAAACGACTTGAAACCTCCCCTTAGACAATGGTTTTAATAAATCCAAATTTAATGAAGCGAAAGATGAAGAGTTTATGTTTTTTATAACAGTAAGTACCCGAAAGTACTGAAAGGCCAGCCCCATCAACGGCAAAACTGACTGATAATGACAATAAAAAGATTAATTAGGCATTCAACTCCTCGTTTTTGATTAACGTAGGGGAATCCTAAGAAATCCGACGGGAGCAATGGGAGCATCCATAAATTACGTAACAGCGAGGGGGGCAGGGAGGGGGTCTGACGCCGTGTTACCAAATTGTACATACAGGGTGGGGGGGTCAGGAAGCTCGTTACGTAACGCCGTTCGCGTGGTTGATTGGAATCGTTACATTTTAAATTAATTAATTAAAAACAAATTATTGCAGCCTTCTTAAAATCAACTTTTAATCGGCGCCACCCCTCAATCATTTTATTTCATTTCTGCAATTTAGCGACTTCGCCCGAATGAGAAAAACTAGAAAATCATTTTTATTCTGCAAAGAAATATAATCTCATTTAATTACCGCTGGCTTGACAATACATAATCTTTTAACACAGTTTAATGCTTAATATACACCACCTACATGTCATTATGTGTCACTTATAAAAGCTGAGTAGTAATAAATTTACAATAGTAAATAAATTTACACCATGAAATAATTTTTATCCTCTAAAAACGTTTTATCAAATCAACGTTACGTGTTACGCACGGGGGAGGGGGGGTCACGAACTGCGTTACGATTTTGTTACGAAGGGGGAGAGAGGGGTTAAAAAAACGGATTTTTTGCGTTACGTAATTTATGGATCGCCCCAATCACCTTGTTATTTAACCTTAAACTAAGGTGTGCAATGGGCAACAATTAAATTTGACTTGATTAAAATTATATGAAAGTGATTAACTAGCGACATGTTTCGAGGCCATCCGGTCTCATTCTCAAGCTTAATATAAAGCGGGCCACAGACTTCGTGATTTTTCATCGGTTGTCGGTGATCGTGCCGACCGTTCGTGCCGCCTGATGAGCCCACAGACTACGTGCGAAAGTAGTAGTCCGGTTCCAGAAATTACAATAAACATTACACAATTATTGGCAGTAGCGGCGGCACTTTCAGTTGGCAATAAAATTAAACACAAAAAAAGACGATCGGTTTGATGCAAAGAGTGGCTGTTGAAAAGAAGCAGTCTTATAAATTTATTAAATGAGCTGAGATTTGAATCAGAAAATTGATATAATTATTGATTACAACGACGGACGTTACTGATCTTAAATCGGTTTAGCACGATGACCGACACACCGAACCGACAAAAATCAAGCTCCGCCAGAAATTCGTCGTGACGGTTCATCGTGACAGTTTTCACCCCACACACTTCGGTTTTTGGCACGAACGGTCGGCACGATGACCGACAACCGATGAAAAATCACGAAGTCTGTGGCCCGCTTAAGAAACTACATGAGTAAGATGATCCAAAAAATGATAAGTCTACAAACGCAAAAATTAGAAATTATGAAACATGTGGTTCAAATACACTCACCTGACGGGGCAAAACAGTTACATTTTAAATAATTATAGATGAAACATGATGTAAAAATTAAAAGCAAAAACAGCAAAAGCAAAAAACTAATTAACGAAGGCCTGAAGGGCCCGACGCTAAAATTAACATCAATACTTAATAAACAACATAAAAATGTCTAACAGCCAATGGCTGACGTCAATAAAAAAGTGGTGAGGGGCAGCCAATATCAATATTTTGAGTTAGTGATGCAGTCTAGACCTAAACTATAGTCTCGTCTTGTCTGGACTTTTCGAGGCGATACCAACATCTACCTTGACCTCGCCAATCCTTGATGAGACGAACTCGGCCCCAAACCTTCATCGAGACCGTGCGCGACAATCTGTCAATGTCAGTTATATGTATGATATACGAAAAATAGTCGCTAACGGATCGTCCTTAAAATTAAATCCTAAAGTTCACTAACAATTTTATGATTCAGTTGAAAGAAAATAATATCAGTTAAACCAACTCCCCACTTTGAATATTAACAAAAGTGGTGCCAAGTTGTCTTGATTCAACTGGCATTGCTTCCAATCTAGTAATTTTACTTGCTTATGAGGCAAGGCTTTTATATACAGGGTATACCACGGAACCCGTTCATTAGAAGTTTCTGGGGTCCCTTACTACTTATGAATTTGAAACTTTCAGGTTAAGGATAACCAATAGCCTTCTTTTGTTCTAAAATATTGTCGATGTTGTACAACTTCCGGAAAGACCGGAAATCGCCATTCATATTCTTATTTTAAATGGAACACCCTGTATATTATTGCATTTTTGGATTATACTAAATTCTAAGAACATGATCTCTGCTATAAACATTTGGGCTATTCCTGCATTATCTTACTCGTTTGGAATTTTAAAATGGTCAGATACTGACTTGAATGATTTAGATAGATTAACTAAAAAAATGCTAAAGAAATATAACTATTTACATCCAAAATCTTCTGTAGAAAGACTATATCTCAAAAGAAAAGATGGAGGACGTGGTTTA
The DNA here is from genome assembly GCA_036250285.1 of Pyrocoelia pectoralis. Classification (NCBI taxonomy): domain Eukaryota; kingdom Metazoa; phylum Arthropoda; class Insecta; order Coleoptera; family Lampyridae; genus Pyrocoelia; species Pyrocoelia pectoralis. Next base: position 37,281,434 of record CM070076.1, on the reverse strand, counting down.
ATAAATTTATTTAATTTGTGCAAAAATCAAATCAATCTTTTACGAAATTATTTTTATTCTTTAGAAAATCTACTCATTAATAATATCATTCGGTTAGATAAACATTATTCAGGTCTAAATCTTAAACTTAAAAGTTTGGATTGTGAACCAAAATTAAATTTTGAACTAAATTGGATGAACAAAATCTTGCATGGAAAATATCCGACTGTATTAAAATCCTCAGAAATAAATAAAGACATGTCCTGTCCATAAGATGGTTAAAAGATGGATTTCTACATTCAGAAACTGAAGGATTCATATGCGCAATTCAAGATGGTGTCATTGCAACAAATAATTACAAAAGACACATAATGAATCTGGAAGTCTCTGACAAATGTAGAAAATGTCTCTCCCAAAATGAAACCATAGAGCACATTATAGCTGGTTGTTCTAATTTAGCACCGATTGACTATCTTTATAGACATAACCAGGTTTGCAAAATTTTACATCAACAAATTGCGAAAAATTTAAAGTTAATAAACAGTATTAAACCTTATTATAAATACATTCCGGAACCAATATTAGAAACTGATTCATACATCTTATATTGGGATAGAATAATTATAACAGATAGGGAAGTCTCACACAATAAACCCGATATTGTTATAATTAGAGGGCGGATTAATATGCACATAAAGAGTCACATATATGCGCATATATATGCACCAAATATGTTAAAGACATGCAGTCAGTTTGTTAAAATATGCAACATTATATGCAAAATATGCGTACCAAGAAATAATAAACAACCTGCATTAAAAAAAAACTGTTATTATGTGAAAAAGGTTCTTAATGAAATTAAAAAAATTAAGTAATTAAAACAATAATAATGTATAATTATGTGTAATATTAACTACAAATAATCTTACGATCAGTTGGAGAATTAAACATATGATTCGCTTTTCTGCCTATACCAATTTACAATAAGGTGTTTTTCCAAATTGTTTAAATTAAATCCTTGTCGCGTATCAGATAAAATATATCCCCGTTCGATCAAGTGGATGTAGGGATGCGACTGAGAAATCTCGGTAAGAAATGCAAGGCAGCTCCATCTAAATCTTGATATGATCGAATGCTACGGCGAAATTATAGCAGTGACGCTTCTCTTACCTTCTACAGGAATATTTAAAGGTTTTCTTTTTTAGATTTTAATCTTTTATTTAAAAAAATTCATTTACTGTGCTCGTTTGAGGAGATGAGAGAAATTTTTTTAAGTAAAATGTCAGATTTATTTAGAAATGCACAAATTATGCAATAATATACACATTTTACAAAAATATGAACATTGCTGCAAATATATGCAAAATATGCAAAATTAAATTGGTGTCATATAACTCGCATTAATGTGATTCACCTAGATACGGAAGGGTACTTTTACACCATCAATATTCAACAATGCATATAATCCGCCCTCTAGTTATAATTAATAAATTAGATAAACATGCTGTCATCATTGATGTTGCTGTGCCATTATCCACGAATATTATAAAAACTGAAAACGAGAAACGTAGAAAATATGAAGCATTGGCAATTGAGATGATGGCAATTTGGAATTTGACTAAAATCTAAATTACTCCAATTGTTATTTCGGCAACAGGTGTAATTTCTTGTAAATTTGAATCTTATTTAACATCACTAAATTTAAATCCAAAATTATTTGTAATAATACAACGAGCTGTTTTATTACAAACATGTCACATTGTCCGAAAATTCTTTAATATAAATTAATTTAATTTCACTTATAAATTAATAGTAGATAATATAATATAATTTTATTTAATTTTAAGATTCCTTAAAAATGAATTTGTGGTTGGATGTTGTCCCCCATAAATTTAATTACTGTAAGTACCACTATGTAAGTGTGAATCAATAAATAATAATAATAATACTTACTTGATTCCGATCCGTGTGGTTAGTTAACCAGGCTCGGCCTAAGTATCGATAAAAACAGAAGTATAATAATAATACCTTTTATTGAGAGCAAACTATTAAATTACATAAGATTGTTCAAAATACGTTAAAACTGCACACTTGTTCTCAAAAGGAGTGAGTTCAGGTGTCTACAAAAAAAGTAGAGACCTGTTCTTCCACTCAACCCTCATTACCATATTTTATTTTCGCATACTCATAGCCTACTTTCAAATGTGCATAAGTTTTAAGTGCAGTTTTAATCAATATTAGATAAAAAGTGTTAATAACTATAAAACCGCTAAAGATAGGTATAGGGATACCTATAGTTTATCGATGCGTAAATTAAATCGCCTTCCAAATATGTAAAAATATACGGGGTGTTCGATTTGAAAAAAATGACTTTTTGGTGTTTCAAGTTTTTTAACTTTGCCACTAATTTTGAACGCCCTGTATAATCTGTGATAGGTTTGCAAATGCATTTTGTGAACCCTTATGGTTTTACTTCGTGTTTGTAAAGTATGAATGTTTTGCGTTCAAAGAAGAGGAAAAGGCGGGCTATTAAACATCCCTCCGCAAAGCGCAAATTTTTCAAAAAAATCATACTATCTCAAAAACAGTTGAAGATAGGTATAGGATAATCCAATACAGATTAACGCAGAATCGATTGTATAATGCAAAAATGCAATAATATACAGGGTGTTCTATTTAAAATAAGAAGATGAATGGCGATTTCCGGTCTTTCCGGAAGTTGTACAACATCGACAATATTTTAGAACAAAAGAAGGCTATGGGTTATCCTTAACCTGAAAGTTTCAAATTCATAAGTAGTAAGGGGCCCCAGAAACTTCTAATGAACGAGTTCCGTGATATACCCTGTATTTCGCCAAGGAAGAGCGGAAAAGTTGACTTCTTGTGAACTATGAAAACATGTGGGATTTGTTGAATAGACACTGGTCGATCAGCGCTAAATCACTTTCGTCGTATTTGAAGATTATTATGCCACGGAGCTTGTGCCAACACAGAACAAATTTGGTGAGTAGGTACCTAATCGATTTATTCAATTAATCGATTAACCAAATTTCTATTACTGTGCATAATTTGTTTTGTATAGTACGAATGGGAAAGGATGAATGATACTAAAGTAATTATTGTATAGATGTGAAAACAATGAAAAACAGGGCTAGCTAACTGAAAATCCAAGAAACTGTTGATGAAATCCTGTATCTATTGGTAATCTTGTAGTAACTAAATGTAAAAAAACGGACGAGCTTTTTTAAAACAGATAAAGCTTGTTTTTAAAGCTGATCGCAAACTAGGCATTGTAACATTTGGAAGGGATGCATTCTGCTTTTATGGGGGTAGCTGTATACGCAAAAAACTTTGTCTTCTAATATTTTTTAAAAATTGTGAAGGGACAAATTTTTTTGGATTAATTTGTAGACATTTTAACGCATAATGTTTTTAAGATAATAGAAAAAGGTATTAAAATAAAGTTAGATAAGTTTTTGAAATAATATTTTAAATATTATGGGTTCTCTATGGATCGTTCTAAACTTCTGATACTGTTTATCATAGAAAGCAGATAAGTATAAAATTGGGGGAAAAAGTTATGATATGTTACCAGTTTACATGTAGTAAATCTGAACCAGTTACCTTCGAGGTGCCACAAGGTACAGTATAATGTCATACCTGTTATTATTCATATTATAACGATAACGGCTTTAATATTTCTCAACCAACCTATCCTAGAGCATTTAACTGGGATGTACAAGGAAAATCGCAATTTACTTCATTATATTTCATTCAAAATATACCTATTGGTATATAGTATTCATATTAAAAATAGGAGTAACGTAACTGTTTAATTGAAGTATGTATTGGAATTATTCCATTGATGTTGTCATAACCTATGCAAATTTGCGCGTGTTTTTATATTTTGTTAAATAATTAATTAATTATAAATAAACTTTTACGGAAAAACTTTCCTAATTATCTACGTGTATTAAAATATACAACTATTATCATTGATAATATCAATTTATTCATTTATTGAATGTATTCCATGTACATGGTAACACTCTAATTGGTTCTAAAACATCTAATTTGAATTTTACATTGCAGAAATGTAAGAATTAATGTTACCTTTTATGTGTATCGATGTGACGGTTCTCTATTTCAAGTATTGTTAGTTATTTGCATGTTTATGTTTATAATAATGAAGAGAACTTGCCATTTCTCGTATCAGGAAAAGATTTTGACTCATTCCAAACTATACGAAAGCTCCTTAAAGATTTCACGTGTATTCACATCTTCTCTTCAACTTTTTTCTGACATGACAAAAACTATTGAACAAATTCTATTGCATAATATGTAATTTTTTATTTCCTCAACTATTTCGGTGTTGGGAGCAATATTCCGGTTTAAATTTCAACCCTTCGCGTATCAAAATAATATCTCTCCCTGAGTCTGAGTTAATCGTAATGGTTATCCAAAATTTAAATCTAAGTATAGAAACTGTGTCTGAATGCCTTCCTGCACTTCGCAAACAATGAATTATAAGTGCCAAATGCTTTGTTGTGGTGCAGAAAACGTAGTTAAAATAAAAATAAAAGTATTACCGAGAGGCGTTCATAAATTGATGGGTATTCGAAAGGAAATTAAATAGGCAATTATCGATTTAGTTTAGCAAATATCTGGTTTAGTATTTAAATTACAAATACTTATAAATAATTACAATCTTAATTTTGTACCGTAATTAAGCAGATACCGTGAATAACACAGCTGCTGTTAATCGAATGCAAGTATAATATTTTCCTTTTAGTGGCAAAAATGTGGAAGCGAGGAAGTGTGCCAAAAACCAATTAAGAAATTATCGAATTAGTGAGGAAACGATCTACATGTTGTGCTTAATCTATCACTTCAAATTATTGAGATGGTATCTTATATTTAAGAGGAAGCCGGTTATTTCTTGGTTAATCCTTATTTGTAAAAACCAAGCGTTAATATTTTGAATGAATTTACCATATGCTTTACATTATACTAATTGAATGCATTTATTTTGATAGCTTTACGAACATTTTATACAGTTACAAGTAACAATCAGTCCACGTTTGATACCGTTATATTTTCAATTTGTATAATAATATAAATACATTAATTAAAATACATATATTGGCTTTCAAGTCGATTGGCGGGCGAACAAAACCTCCTTTAATAAGGTAAAATGTTGAATTTGTATTTGTAGTTGACTGACTTTAATGTACCGACAAGTTTTAATAAGTAGAAGTAAATTACTTACCAAAAATCATTATTTCTTTCAGACAGGTAGCGTTCAGGCAAGTAGCGTGAAACTTTCTAAAATATCTACTTCAGCAACTAAAAATTAACATTTCATAATTAAGAGATATAAAATTTCTAATATGTACTATCTCAAAAATACAGTACTTATACAGGGTGTAAAACTGCCCGATGCACAATGCGTAATCTGTCAATGAGATTCATTGTAGTGTATTTTATCTAATTTAAGCGTCGTTGCAGCAAGATTCAATCATTTATTCTACAAACGAAAAAGTCGAAATGATTAAATGAGTTTATTCTCGAAACTAGTTACCATTAAGATTCGTTAAATGAAGTTATTTTATTTATTTAGTATTATTAATTAAAAGATTTTAAGTTTTTTTTTTAATTAAATTAATACCCGTCAACAATTTCAAGGCATCACCGATGTTTGACAAAGTGGAAATTTTTATTTGTCTAAATATTTGCTTTCTAAAAAATTCAAAGTAAAAATAATGTAGCATCCGTCGATTCAGAATTTTTGTCTCAACAAAAAAGTTAAATAGACTCTATAAAATAAATTAGGGAAGCAAATAGGGTAATTCCGGGTAAGATGGCCCAGAGTGTAAGATGGCCCACTAGGATATCTTAGCAATTATTCAAATTACGCGCCTTTTATGTCATTGTCTATTACACTGCTGATGGCTGCAGTACCATAAAAGTGTATCAACTCTTTAAGAATATAAATCAGGTAAGGGGCAGATTCGATCACTTTCAGCCATGCCAACTGGGTACAAGACAAAATCCGATAGCCTAGCCAAAGAGAAAGATGGACACAAGAGCAGCTCGTGTTAGCCATAGAAGAAATCAGAGCAGGGCATATGAGAATCAGAGAAGCTTCGAGACATTTTATTGTTCCACCTCCAACCCTCAGCAGAAGAATAAAAAACAACGACCTTCAGCTGTACTGGGGACTAAAAATGAAGATAAAATCAAGTCTCATATTAAAAAACTGCAAAAATATGGGTTTTCTCCTACTCGAGAGTTTGTTCGATCCATGGGCCTTCGAATTAGCCGAACGATTGAAGATCAAGCCTCCATTCAATAAAGAAACAAGGTTAGCGGGTTACGACTGGCTTAAAATGTTTTTGAAACGGAATCCAGATTTGAGTGTAAGAAAATCAGAAGGTGTCTCTTTAGCCCGCTGCCAAGGAATGAATAGTGAGACAGTAGCTTCATATTTTGAACTTTTAGAAAGAACTCTTACCGATAATGACTTAATGAACAAACCAGCACATGTGTTCAACATGGATGAAACGGATCTCCAACTTAATAATAAACCTGGATTTGTTATCGCTCAAAAAGGTTCTAAAAATATTGCAGCGGTAACATCTGCCGAAAAAGGTGAAACAATTACTGTCATGTCATGTTGTAACGCTGAAAGCTATTTCCTTCCCCCCGCGTGAATTTTCAAGGGAAAAAATAAAAAATCTGAATTTACTGATGGAATGCCTCCTGGCTCTGTTGTTTACATGAACAAGAAGTCAGCCTACATTAGCACCAGTTTATTTTTGGAATGGTTGAAAAATCATTTTTTACCCCGTAAACCAATTGGCAAAGTAATATTAATCCTGGACGGACATTCCATGCATTGCAATTCTGTAGAAATGTTAAATGAAAAAAAAACGGATTCAAAATGAAAAAAATTGGACCCAGCGAACATGTTGAATGAAATTTCATACGCATATGAGAAAGGTTATTCTCGTTGTTCTTGTCGACGAAGAAACGTAAATATATTCGAACTCACATATGCTGTTGCTGTAACATAAAGTAAGATGTGGTATTTTACTTGGACGCGATAGTCACTCTGTCACTAGCATAAAGAGCGCCATTTTAAGCTGAATAAAGACTTTAGAATGTTCATTTGGACTTTTTGTAAACTTTGCGGGCGGAAAATCGCTGCATTTTTTCTTTGATTTTACTGGAATTGGTAATAGCACAGAATAAAACACAAGTGATACAGAAGCGACACTCTCCGTCGGCACCTTTGAAGTTATGTTGCTCGTATAAAGAGGTCACCTCGGCGCAACCACGCCCGTTTTAGTCAAACTTCTTTGTCTGTTGCATTAGTATGGCTAGTAAAAAGAGCAGTGGTTTGTAGTTTTTCTTATTATTATCTAAATTTGAAATCGTATAAAAAAATGTGATAAACAAAAAATATTTGCCATACATTTTCGCATGTGATAAGCGGTTCACCGTAAAACTAATTCCGATAGAATTCTCGCAATAAGAGTTCAACGCACCGGGCACTGCTAGGTACGTACGCTGAAATGTATAATGTATCAATGCGCGCACTACATTCTACAACAAAGAAGGCGGAGTTACTCCACGCGATAAGAAAATGTGCAACACGGATTTAGCAGACTGTCGCTTCTGTATCACTTGTGTTTTAATCTGTGGTAATAGATCAAGTTTTTAACCTTTAATTTAAGTTTAAATGCAACATTCACAGTAAATTTATCGGGAATCTGACATGGGAGGAAGGGAGGGGGGGCATTGCACTTATCATATTATCTTATTAAGAACATTCAATAGAGCAACTGCGCCAATTTTCAGATTTACAGTACTTTTGCCGGTGTCAAACCCTACAAATGCCTGGGATCACATAACATATTAATTGTAAATAAATTTGTCACTTTTGTTAAGTTTAGCTTATTAAATAGTTATTTAAAAAATTATTTGATATTGAAATAGTTAAATTTTTCGAATTCGTATCTGACCTAAGTAGGTATAGGTATCAGCCTAATTTCAAGTCCAACTTTTACATTGTTAAAATAGGTGATGCTTAACTTTGATAAAAATCAGAAACAAAATCGGCATGTGTTTCAAATACAGCTGGAATCAATAAAAAATTTTGCAAATTGTGTCGATAAAAAATTGTCGTTATTAACGAAAAGTGAAACTAGATAGGTATACAATACATAGGTACCTACTAAGTTACTTACGAATTACGATTGGATGACATTAATGGCAGAGACCTTTATAGGATGTAAATAACTATTTACGTATGGTTTTGAAGTTGAAGAATAAGTTGCTTTTGTATATTTTCATTAAATTTGTGTAAAATTCCTTTCATTTGTAATTCTGTTTAGCTTTCTAGCTGAGTGCTCATAGTATATAAATAAGAAATAACTATTAAAATTATATGAAGCCCAAAATTCAATTTAAGTTATATGATGGTAAAGCTTACTCCAAATTATTTAAATTATATAGTATGTAAAATAATTTTTAATATATAAGGTAATTTCCAAGGTTTTATGACACTTAATATGTTTTTATCTTTTTAAAGTATGTATATATCTCGGCCTCGCTTAAGTCTTCGTCAGTATAACAATCATTTTTATTAATTTGGTGCCTCTAAAGCAGGGATGCACAAACCGCGGCCCGCGGGCCGCTTGCGGCCCGCCGTTGTTTTTCTGGCGGCCCCCCAATCTACATGCAAATAACATTGAAAATTTTTCCAAACAGCAAAGTACAAAAATCTTTATGTATTTCCTGGAATGCCACAACAATTAAATATTAAAGAAATTGTTAAGTCGATGCAATGTCATCCATCAAATTAAAATATTTAAGTAGTTTTTGTGTAAAAATTGGCACAAATATAATAAATAAACATTTGTTTGATTTGAAATTAAGACCTTTTCTAATTCCTTCATCGATCATGGAGCTTCTAGCTAGGGACCTTCTTAAAATAAATAATTTTTTTGCGGCCCGCCCCTCAATAATATTTAGTATATGTGGCCCTTGGTCTGAAGAAGTCTGTGCATCCCTGCTCTAAAGGGAGTGGGCTTTAGAATAAACCGTGAATAAGGTCACTATATTTAATAACTATATTTGGAATAAACATTACTACTTATTTAAATGATAAGTGTATTAACATTTTTAATAGATTAATAACTGTATGAATTTAAACAACCAACAAACGGTGATAACCATCAATAAACGTCTCACAAATGAATATAAAGACTTGCGTTATTATTCAACTAAATAACAACTCATATTCGTTATTATCAATAAAAATAGAAGAAATCGAACTGCGTGAATAAGTTATTGAAATATCGATATTATTATTTTATTATAATATATTAGTATGTATAAGTTATTTATTAATTTCACTCAATAAAAATAAGTACATAAATCATTGTTATTATAATATAACTCAACGATAACTGATTATTGCAAATGGAAAAACCAACAAACGATAAATTCAAAATGCCGAATAACCGTCTACAAACGAGCACCAAACTATTATGTAAGTAAAAAACTGTAAATTTTAGAAATTGTCACGTCTTAATTATAATATTACAATAAATATAAATTGTATAATAAGTAACCAACAAACACCTACAAATGACCACGAAGCGACTGCTACTAAAAGATGTAAATTTTAAAAGCTGGGGTACTAACTTGACCTATTAATTATAATATACATAATTATCATAAATATAAATATCAAAAACCGGAGCTGAAAATGTATACCCTAAAACGATTATATGAGAAACTAGCGAATACCAATGACAGTATGTGTGGGTCGTACTATAGATTAAATGGTTGCCACCGATATGGCACGTGTTCAACAGTGAGATACTGGACTCAAAACACTGCTTGTATGCAATATTTCAACATAATTGGCCCAAAACTTTCTAGAGACCAATCAGAAATTGATAGTGTTCACCTGGGTCGACTCTTTGTCGGACGGCATCATTTTAAAATCCTATGCTTTTCCGTCTATGCATACAATTTAAAATTCATAGATTGTTGGAATCACAACCGAGGAAGACGCACCGCGTGTGGATGTAATAGAGCGTACCTATTAAGTGTAAATAATCGTCTGGGAAATTTACACGCTGCACTGTCAAATTGATGCTTATTGCCACACGCCTAACGTTTATACCGAAATAAGTAAGTATGGCAAGATGTTTTCAATAACGGTAAATCTTTTAAATTAAAAAATCAACTTAAAACAACCTTTGGCGTAACTATGTTGAAATTTCTCAGTATAGATCCTCCTAAATCAATCCAAACCTATTGTTTCAAACGCCAATCATGTAATTGAAGATGACCATTTTCGGAACTTTGACTCATGACTTACAAATTATGAGATTAGGACTAAAAATTCTTACACATGAGTTACTAATTATTAACGCAACGAAAATATTTATATTCCAATGTAGATGAAGCGCCTGTGAACTCCCCCCCCCCCGCCCGCCGCAATTTTTTTTTAATTAATTGAGAAATTTATTTGCGAAGTTAGATGTTTACTTCATTAATATTTTCTAATAACACACTAATTCGTAAAGAACAAATACGAGCGAAATTTGAAATCTGTGTGTATGTATAGTATTTCTTGAGCATATTTTAACTTAGATTGCATCATTGTGATTACTGATTAGGTTACTAATTATGAAATTAAGATTACAAATTAGTACAATCGGCTAATTATTACTTAGAAATACAAACATATGAACCATTTACCTTTATTTTGAGACATTTGTGAAGTTAGCCCCACCAGAACGCATTTTGGACTGCAGACAGCACTAAAGTGACTTATAAATTGTAAGAATATATCTACTTACAAATTGTTACATAATAATTTACTAAAGATTGATAAAAAAATATATTGTTCCTCAAAGTGTGGTACGGGTACCAAGAAATTTTTTTGTAAATTAAGAGACGCCGTTTGATTACAAATTCTTACAAATGACTTACTAATTACTGAGGCTACTAAAATTTTAATATTGCGAGATAATGGGGCTAGCAAGAATTTCGCCCCAAAAACTGTTTTTCTTAAAATAAATCTGAAAATCCACTTACAAATTTAGATTTTTAGCTTACTAATACTTACTAATTAGTAAGCACAAATTAAATATAAATTTGGAATCTGAGGGGCTAATTTCACGGAGACTACTTACGTTTCTATATTGTCAATCTAACCTAAAGGCTTGTACAAAAAACATTTGCAAATAAATTGCAGTGTTTTACACCTATTCTTGTTCATTTTGTACCCAATAAATTATTATATTTCTGAATTATCTAATCTCTCGTACTTCTGCAACTACAACCCCGTCCATAACGCTATTGCTTCCCCTTCCCCAATCCACTTAAACGTTCTCATTTTACATTACTCTGAACAAGTGCTTTATGTGAGCTACCATGGGCGGCCCCTCGCCCACCCCCCACTTGCACCCCCTGGCTATTGGAATAAAATTAAACGAAATATTAACATGTAATAATAACTCTTAAAATTGTTTTATTTTACACCAGTACCAAAACTTTTAAACTTTATAATTTTAAATAAAATTTAGAATTAAGAAATGAACAGAGATCTTATATAATATACTTAATATAATAATTTAAATATTAAATATTCACACGTAAATACCGGTATTTCGGTATTAATTTAATTTTATTTTAGTAGAAAATATTTTGGATTAATGATATTTATTTATAGTGTAAAATATTGTATGTATACTGTGTGGGTCAATAGTGTGTGGATGGAAGACTGTGGGTTTATTCATGGGATATGGTAAGTCTACAAATCTAAAATATTTTCACTTGAATCGCAAGGTTTATAGAGGATGATTTATATCAAAGTTGCATTTTTTGAATGGAACCCCCTGTATATTCCTTGGTCAATTCTAGTGCGACTTTATGTATGATACATAAAGTCGCACATAATCACACATAGTATTTAAAGCGAATCGTTTGGCCGCATGTGTCCAAAAAATTGAATATCGCAGGGATCACAAAGTTTAGAAGGCCGTGACGATGCGATATTACTAAAACATGAAATGTACTATCGTAAACCGGGCGGTCAAATCCGAAATCTTCTAGTGTCCGGAGAAATTACTATACGTCAATTGACAAAATTTCTATAAACGGTAACTTAATTTTTCAAATGGCACTGCCAATTTTTCTTTATCTTACGTTTAAATTTTTGAACTATGAATTAAAAAAATTATAATTGCGAGTTTATTGTTTCCAATTTCAATATTGAATTTAACTTAAACTTTTTAACTTTAAGTAGCAGTAATATTTTGCGTATCGAATTTTTAAATTTGAATTTTCAAATTATAATTTAGGATTCATTAGCATTAATATTTTGAGTTTCAATTTTTTATTTCAAATTTCTATTTTGAATACGAAATTTTTGAATTTTATGTGGATTTTTTTAATTTACATTTTATATTTACATTTATTTGAATATCTTGAATACTTTGAATTTGGAATTTTGAACTTTGAATTTCTAAGCTATACGTTTTTTATTTTTATTTTATAGTTTCAGCAGTAAAAAAAGCCAATACCGGTATTGTAAGCCCTAGTTGTCCACACTTCCTGAACTTTGTTAAGGTCATTAATAACGAGGTTTAAAACATGACTGCCATAGTGGAAGAAAATTGCCATGGCATATTTTTCTCTGATTAGATATTCTACTTAATCATCATGACCAGCAATCGCAGAACAGTCGTCGTACCCCTGACCAACAAGTTGTAACATCTCTAAATTACAACTTATCACGATTTACATTATTTTACAAAACGTCAATAATAAAACATCATTACATACTTGTATTAGGTATATTTCCATTTTTAATTACTCAACTCAAAATTGGCAATTTTTGTTAATTTTTTGCATGCACCCCCCCCCCCCCCCCCCCTAAAGAAAAAGCCTGCCGGCGCCCATATGTGTGCTACACGCGTAATTAAATTTCGCATGGCGCTTTACGTTATTTCAAATTTCCTCGCCACCTATCGCATTTTAATGTTATGTCTGTGTATGAAATGAGTTATTGAAGAAATCATTGCAATGCAATTTTTACCTGCACCAGACCTACCAATCTAAAACGTCGCCAGAAGTCGTAAACTTAAATAAAGTTCATGGGAAAATATGCGTTATAATAGAGCCAAATTCTATATAATAAATATAAGCACTGGCCAGAAAACACGTTAGCAGTAAAGCTTATTAGTTATTTTAAAATCGGAGGTAGTCCTCACAACGAAAGATTTGAACACTTCCGGTTGTAACGTTATATAGTTGGGATCATAAAAATAATGCCGGCACTTAGCAGGTGTAAATGGGTTACTACAGTCTTCTGGGGTTAATATATTCCCATGTAATGAATTGTACCCACATTTGCTTCGAGATTTCCAGGTAAATATAATACATAGACGAACTTTAATTATTTAATGTTATCCATTTACGACATTTGGTTACGATGTAGAATGTTGAAAATCTGACCTCTGAAAAGGGGTGAATTTAAATCACTTTACAAAATTGATTCAAGGAAGCATTTTATGGTTTGTAAATTATCATAACATATGTCATATATGTTCAGGAGACAATCAAAACCCATCATTAGTTGTCATTTTTGTTTTTATAGACTACTTTAAACATTTGTGTGAAATCTGAACCGACAAAGGAGAATAGTAGTCCGTGATGTAGGTATACCTATATAACTCTTAATGGAGACCTATTTCAACACCTAATTTAAATCAATAATAATTTTATCGTCATTCCCCTTTACTCGCTTCTGCTAGTAACAAATAAAATATCCAGTGATAGTATGTGTATGTGCGTTGGAGATTTTTGGTAGAATTCCTAAGCTACTGAAAAGTAACAAAACGCTTATCAAATGTACAGTGTACACTTAGTAATTTTTCAGTGAATTTATACTTTTATGACCTTGCTATATTGGCTACGTTGAAGGAAAAGTTGCTTTACCTTATGATGGTCGAGATTTTTCTATTGTTCTATTGTTATAATTACTTGAAAGTCAACTAAAATCATCTAAACAATCTTTATGGCTTTAGTTAAATAACCAAGTTTTGAGAAAATGTTAACATTAATTAACTAAAAGAAGGTTTCAACTCAATTCAGCACGAGTTGAAAAAAGCATAACTTTCTTCTCTAGTTGTTCAAATAACTACGACGTTAAAAGTGACAGTGACACAAAGAAAAAAATCTTTTTCTAAATTAAAATTAATAAAAAATTATCTATGGGCGACACTGCCCAAATTAGGTTTACTAATTTCGTTTAATTAACGTTGAACACGAAATTCGCATTGAAATAAATTACATCGTTAAGGAATTTGCCAATGTAAAAGCAAGAATAATAAACTTTCTGTAAAAATGATGATTTTCTTGTTTTTTTTTAATGCGGGCGTATATGTGTACTTGAATAAATGGTAATTTAATGAAATTTAGGAACCCACCAACTCCCGCATCAGTCGGGGGCGCCAAGGTAGTGCTTACACCCTGGTGCCGTATGGGCTAGGGCTGTCCCTGAGTGGAGACCAGATTTTATGTTATTATATTATGTGTAGGTACAAATATTTCACTTTTCTGCGTTTTTATGCTTATTTTTAACCTTTCAAGCTTGTAATAGCGTTTTGACGATTTTTTTAGTAGGAATGGGTCGAACTTCAGATTGTCACGTGAAGATAAGTAAAAAAACTCAACTGTTGTTATGCGATTGTCAAGTAAATTTATATTAGGAAGAAGATATTGAATTTTCCATCACTTTGCATGGTACAAATCTTAAAATTTGTAAAAAAAAAACTATTATACCTACTACAAGAGGAAGACAGATTGATGTACAAGCAATATTAAAAACTCCAAACTTTAAGCCTGAGGATGACTGCTCCAAGTTGTCGCTTTTATCAAAATAATTATATATTTATTTAAAATGGGGGGGGGGGGGGGTTGAGTTTTTAAATTAATATTTATTCGTTATTATTAGCGTTTCATTTGTAAAAGCCACTTTTCAAGAAATAATTCTTTAGGCGCGAAATTTAAAAGTCGTCCGCACCGATGCCTCGCGTTTGTGGATCTATTTTTAATAGCGAGTTTCAAGTGGACTAGAAGGAGCGAGTAGAATATTTTGAAAAATCGGCGTGGAATAATATAATATAATAATACAGATTGTTACTTAACAAGTAAATAAACAAGCGATACTAAATAATATTCTACCAAATTTCGTCAATAAGATTCTATAATGTTATCTGATATCTACAATTTTATTAAGGACGAGGCACACTTTTAATGAGGTTTCCAAAAATGACGGAATTGGATGAAATTTTAGTATATTGTAGATATCGACTTTCTGACCAAAAAGTCTCATGGGCCCAAAGCGATCCTATGACTGGTTTCCGAGATACAGTGGCGGGTATGGGGTATCTTGAAAAACAGGAATTAAATTATAAATACCATAAAAGGTTGATATTTTCTTTAAAAAAGTAATGCAAGTAATTTAATTTGATCTTGGGCGGCTGTCTAGGATGTCAGGTGCTGATTTTTTTTGTGTACAGTGTGTACATTGTACAGGGTGTACAACTAAGAAAGGTGGCCGGCCATAACTCGGAAAATATTTGAGATAGAACAGTGAAATAAAAAATCTTATAATAAATGTGGCCAAGAGAAAATGCTGGAAATTATTTTCAATTTCATACCATTGCCACCAGAGGGCGTTTCACTGATTTCAATTTGAAATTCCCATTTTTTGGGCAATTTTCCTCAGTAAGGTATTTAAAAAAATATATTCATTGTGAACTAGTGATCAATATGTAAAACTTTGTTTAATGAATTTTTACGATTGCTGTCAAAATAAAGGGACGGGGATCTAAATTACGTGTTACTAGAAAAAATCGTGTAACTTCGAAACGGTTTGCTTGAATTTGTTAAGATTGGTCTCGATGTAAAGACAACACTTCATATTACCAAAAAATTCAAAACCACAACAATTTCGTATCTCCGTCTACCAGTTGAGGGCGCAACTTGTTAAAGGAACAAACGGTCGACTTTTCTAAAAAAATTCAAAAGGTACCAAATATTTTTTTCACTGCTATTGGAAGGAAAATTCATAAAGGAGTAATTTAAAAAAAAATTATGTCAATAGCTTTTACAGTACCGAAGATATAGTCAAAAATGTGGTAATATAAGAGGCAATTTGAGGTATAAACAAATCGTAACAGCACGTCAAAATTCATTAAACAAAGTTTTACATATTGATCACTAGTTCACAATGAATATATTTTTTTAAATACCTTACTGAGGAAAATTGCCCAAAAAATGGGAATTTCAAATTGAAATCAGTGAAACGCCCTCTGGTGGCAATGGTATGAAATTGTAAATAATTTCCAGCATTTTCTCTTGGCCACATTTATTATAAGATTTTTTATTTCACTGTTCTATCTCAAATAGTTTCCGAGTTATGGCCGGCCTCCTTTCTTAGTTGTACACCCTGTACACAAAAAAATCAACACCTGACATCCTAGACAGCCGCCCAAGATCAAATTAAATTACTTGCATTACTTTTTTAAAGAAAATATCAACCTTTTATGGTATTTATAATTTAATTCCTGTTTTTCAAGATACCCCATACCCGCCACTGTATCTCGGAAACCAGTCATAGGATCGCTTTGGGCCCATGAGACTTTTTGGTCAGAAAGTCGATATCTACAATATACTAAAATTTCATCCAATTCCGTCATTTTTGGAAACCTCATTAAAAGTATGCCTCGTCCTTTATAACTAGGGAGTTACATTGTTCTTTAGATTAAAATATAATTAGGTTTCTTGAGAAATGTTACATTTGCATACCTACCCACATCTAATTATTGGCAACTGGCCATTAGGCACTTTTAGTTTCTATACGTCAAAGACTACTACTAAAGCAATAAACTTAGAAGATAATCATTATGGATAAAATTTATTCAAACAAAAAGCTTTTGGGAACATTCGGTAGATAGTGGGCATTATATTATGTACCCTTAACCTACTGGTGTGGGTCTGGATCATTTGACAGCTTTGATTCGTTTGCATTTACATATTTGGCTTGTGTTAATAAATAAGTTTATGTACGATCAACCAGTAAAGTGTCTCATTTTAACACTAAAAGCTTCTTTTGGATCTACATGTTTTCATTAAACACACATTACATCGTATCATTATGTCATTGTAAATATTTATACGTCTAACATTATTATATTTACGCTGTGCGGTATAATTTTTTCATTGATATGTAATATTATTCTGCATGTATTTATTTTACTACAAGTCTCTAAACTTTCTTTCCAATTTTCACTATTTAAGGGATTCTTAATGTAAAATTATGCCACTTTCGAAATACTCCAGCCAGCAAGCCTCTTGATACCAACCAGCAGGCTGCTCGTCACCTGTTAAATCATTGGATAAACGCTCAAAACAGTATAGACATTTGCAAATGATAGCTTAAAAATTTTGCCACCGACTTATCAAGATATTTTTCCCCACAGGTTGCAAAGTGCCTAGCACACGAAAAGCCTTTATGTTTTGTTTCATACATTCATAATTGTTCTACTTTCGGCATTGTCCATCCACCAACAATGTTCATATACTCGATACGCTTGGCAATGTCCCTTTTCTCATTAAGTCGTAAATCAAATATCATTTATAACGCGATCGATAGCTTCATTCAATATGCACCTCTAATGCAAAGTAAAAACCAGTTCCATACGGGCGAAAGTTGTTCAAAACAAATCTTATGGAAACTTGAATACAATATAGAACAATAGATTTGAACTACCTAACTGGCAGCGGTACTCAATAGAAGATACACTAGTTTCATTATTAAATTGTGATGTTTGTATTAATAATTGATATATTACTTTGTAATTAAACTATTAACAACCGCTGACTAGGCAGGTAGTTGAAAGCTATTGTTCTATTGTATTCAAGTTTCCATAAGATTTGTTTTGAACAACTTTAGCCCGTATGGAACTGGTTTTTACTTTGCATTAGAGGTGCATATTGAATGAAGCTATCGATCGGGTTATAAATGAGATTTGATTTACGACTTAATGAGAAAAGGGACATTGCCGAGCGTATGGCCTATAATTACTACCATCTCCAATAATTTTTTTTGCCTTATAAATGTCAAATTTCTTTCTGCTTTTTAAATCTACAGCATACGTACAGCATAAATTTAATCATCTTACTCCCTGTGCAGAACCGTGGATGTGTTGGGCAGATACTCTTCACTTTATCTTTTCAATATGGCAAGCAATCTCTCGAATTGACTAATATCCACATTTTCTTTACCATGTTGTTTTAATAATAAAATAATGTGAAACGTGTCGAGAGTGACCATGGTTTCTGAGTTTTATGTTGTTCGTTAAAATATACCAATTAAACATTCTCATCAGCGGCTTTCTATTGTCTTATTTGCATACCACGCCAAATTCATGATGTGCGTGTATGCTCACCACGAACTTGTGTATGTTGTGGGCCGAGATCTAGGAACAGTGGATTTCCAAGCACCTTTACGCGCATCAACTGCTTTGGTTATTAGCACTACACTTACTAGAATTTTGGGAATTCCACCCTCAATTAGGGATCTTGTAAAATGCAATACGTTATGGTAGGTAACTCACTACATTAACTTCTTACATCAACTTTAAACAACAGCACAATTAAATAAAATACATAATTGTTAAAGCTTTGAAACGCCCACAAAACCGACGTTTCATTGTAATTGAGCCTTTTTATGGAGCTTCATGCGCTAATCGTTTTTGAGCCTTGACTCTGACTACAATCTTTGAGCAGCGAAGAGAGGGTTCTTAAAGTAGACCCATTCTAATAAACTCTATACAGTCAAACAAGAAAATGATCATATTGTATTCTAAATCCTTTTTAGAATACAATATTCTAAATCCTTTTAAAACCTGTGGAGATACACTTACTAATTGTAGTAGGTGATACCCTTGAATTGATCTAGAAAAGTTGTCAAAATGTGGCTTAAACTTGAGACAAGTAGAGTTACAGCGTAATAATTTAAAACATTATCCTATACGGCATACGCTCAATAGGTACAACTTATTCAAAATATTTATAATAAATACAAAAAGGTTCAGTAATTCAGTATGCATGGCCTTCCAGCTAACGTTGTGCCGTCAATATTCGGCGGTCTTCATCTCCAATATGTAAGGGTTGCACAATTTTGTAGGGCTGACATTTGTGCGTTTTTGGAATGACGAATGAAAAATACTTGCCCGTTTATTCAGCGACCCATTTGATTCATCAATTTCAAGTTTTTGAAGATTTTCTTGTTGTAATAAGGTGTACTTATATCAAAGAGGGTCGGTCTTTGCTTATATTATACCGTTGTAATAAGAAAACATCCTCTATTCAATGTGAGGAAAAAGTATCTATAACGTTCCATTTAATTAAAAATCAGCACAATTGGTTATTATCCCTGTAGTATTAAGTATTAATTTAAATTAATACAAGTTCTAACATTGGTTGCTGTTTGCCAGTTACTATCTCTCAAATAGGTTTTCTAATAAATTGTAATTTTTTCCTAGAATGCCATATTTTTCTAATTTTTTTTGGTACCACACAATAATTGGTATTTCTTCACAAGAGGCCCTTATACCAGGTGTCAATTTAGACCTTACATCTTCGAAACTATGACAGATACGTAAAATTTCTCGAAACCGTGTCTCTATCGAAGGAGAATCACTATGACCAGCAGGGCGATCTTCTGCAATCCGCCCCTTAAGTCACACCCATCTCACCACTATTTTTTAAATTGCACGACCCCATTGTGTGACATATCATTGGAAAGCCCTTTAAAAATGCTATTCTTCAGTACTAAACAAAATGATAATAATTAATCGATTATTTTGTTGAAAAAGGTTCCAGTAACTTTAGTTGTATGTTCTCGTATTTACCACTACTTTAAAAAGATCCTAAAAAAATGCGATTTGTAAGTCAAAAAACGCAAAATATTGTTTATTTATCAGAGGAGCTTTAATATAACTTGTGTTTGGACATTTGCTTGTAGAATCCTCAATAATAAACTTTAACGTCAATACATAATTCTCCATGGGTTATTGTTGAGCTTTTCTCTGTTCAATTTAACTATCTAGCTGTTTTTAGTAGGTACCTAATTTGATATTGAAAACAATAAATTCATTTAAATACTACATATTTTTCGTATTATTTAAAAAATAATATTATTAATTAACATCTTGTTTTTGGCACTGATCAATAGCATTTTTAAAGAACTTTTCATTCATATGTCACACAAAGGGGTAGGTAGTGCAATTTAAAATATAGTGGTGAGATGGGTGGGACCTAAGGGGTGGGTTGCAGAAGATTTCTATAGGGGTCATATTGGTTAGCTCTGAATGTTTTAGAAACGCTTTCACTTTGCATGTCTGTCAAGTTTCCAAATTGACACCTGGTATGTTTGATGTAATTTTGTAAATCAAACATTCTTCTTTAAAACCATAGTGACAGTTTGACACATGTAATGTTACATATTGGTTAACCTATTCATTATAATTTCTTCTGTTATTTTTGTTATGTTCGATATAAATAAATTTGAATGGATAGTTTTCCATGTTAGTTGCTTATTTACCATTGTTATGAGTGGTTTAAAAAAATAACCCGCGCAAACAATATTTATAAGGAAAGCAAATGGTTCAAAAATTTCATGTGCAATTTCTTCGGGAATTTTTATTTAGATTTTAGTTTATTTATTATTGTTAATACTTTAAGTTCATCATGATCAATATGTATAACGTATTCTTGAGAAAAGCTAGGTAACTTTTCGGTGGAGCTACAAAGATCGGGTAGTATGTTTTTAGATACATTTTACCCGATTCTGCTGCATAAATTGGGATAGATGTAATATAACATCAATGGGCGGTAGTCACGGTCATTTCCCCGCCGAAAAAATTCCGCCAGTCAATTGCCCGCCGGTCAATTGTTCGCCTGGTAAAAACCCCGCGCAGTGAAATGTTCGCCGGTAAAATGCCCGCCATGACAAAATCCCGTCGGTCAATTTCCCGCCGTAATAGTGCCGTAGGTCTGTAAAGGATGTCAAAATGCCATCGGGAAGTGCTTAAAATGGCAATGTCTGGTTTATTAATACAGTCTTCTTTTTTGAATTTAGCATATTTTAATTTGCAGTAAACAGCAGCCTCAAATTCATTTTACGCCTCCTGAGCGCATAATCCGCCACTGGTTGCACATAACGTAGGTACATATGTAAGTGGATCTTTATCACAAAAATAAGTAGGGGAATATCAGGGGAATCATTTTGCCTACAGCGGCGGGCAAATGACCGACGGGATTTTGTCTTGGCGGGCATTTTATCGGCGAACATTTCACCGCGCGGGGTTTTCACCAGGCGAACAATTTACCGGCGGGCAATTGACCGGCGGGATTTTTTCGGCGGGGAAATGACCGGATACCGTAATGTGAACTTATATGTATAGTTTTAAGTGTAAGTTTTACACACGACAACTTTTTAAAGTTTTACCAAAAATAATATCTTCGAAGAGGGGTAATTTAGCCATGACAGAATAGACAGATGTGATGGGATTCTTAACTTTCTTCACCTTGATTTTAAATTTTGAAGAAATAGCTGTGAAGTTTCCTTAAGCCTTAACTTTAAAGAAGCTTGCATATTTTCCCTAATTTTTGTTTTTTATTTGTTTGTAAGAATGCTCGCATATTCTACCTTAGTTATTTTAAGTCTACCTATCGTCATTTTCTACGTTGGTTTGACTATTTATATACTTCTTGAACACATTGGAGGATCTCTAGAATAATATTATACTTATATTATAAATATTTGAAAATGGGGAGAGGTTACTTCATCAGAAGGATCGTAAATTCAGCAACAATTTGGTACATTAGACCTTAAATTTCACATAAAAGGTATTGGTAGAACAAGTTTCTCATTAAGTGAGAGATAAGCTGTAAAACAATTAAATTGTTTAATAGTTAAATTATTCGTTCCATGACACAAAGTTTTCAAAAACCATAAGCAAACAAAAAACAATCTATAGTTAGCAATTTCCAATTAGACGATTAGCGAAAATGCTCAACAAATAACAATTAGTATACTAATAAGTAATAACTATGCTAAATGTAAGTATTTATATTGGTATAAAATGGTAGAATCGGATCGATGAACATCTTTATGTCCAACAAATTTAAGTATCACTTGTAGGCATGAATATTATTCCTATCATGTAAAACAAAAATACACCTTCATTGATAAAATACGTTTGTCAATTACACAAGACAAGGTATTAAAAATTTGTCCTGTACATAACCGGAAGCCCACATGCTACTTTGGTTGTTAACCTTTTCTTCCCCGTTTTCCAATATAATTTGCGTGCCGGTGTAACGTAATTCTGAAAATAACGTACTTATCATTCCTTTTAAAAAAGTTTATTTGCAACATTTAATAGGAACGATAAATTACTTCTATAACTTTAGTCGTAAACGCAGGCACGTGTCAAAATTAATTTTAGCACCATCTAGTTTTGTATTATCATATTCGTCAAATCTTACCTAGGTATAGGAGAAGTGATGTTATCGGCTAGGGAACCTGTCATTTAATGACAATGAACAAAAATTTATGTTATAACCGTCATTAAAATTTTAATTGAGGTAAGCTATATATTGTTTCTCATATTTTAGTTTTAGTGTGTGTTAACCAGTTTCTAATTAGGTAATAGAAAGGAATAAGAATTAGTCTTTATTACACTAATTAATAAATTCATTTCATCAATATGCACATCATTTAAATTTCACCATTTACTTAATAAACAAAAATAGAAATTTAAAAAAGGTTCTGAAATCTATGACTACGAGAATTTCTACCCCCACGATAATAATGCTAAAAAATCATTGTAACAACTCCATAGAATCTTAATAAAACTACAATTTTTGTAAACTTTATTGCTAATTTTGCAGTGTCTTAGTTTAGAATTTTTTTCCTTTTCCTTATTTTTTACAGTTTCTCAGTTATTCATAATAAAAGATACATCGAACCTACACGTAGATATGTTGTGGGCGAATACCGTAATAATAGTTTCGTGGACGATACAGAAGTCAACGTTTTCCATATGCAAAACATTTTGCAAATGTGCACCTAAAGTTGGCACAGCCAACGCACAGGTGCCATAATGTATAATATGGTATATAATTTAGTGCTTATTTAATATCCCAAAATGAGATTTGCCGTTATCTTCTATGAATTTTGGGTTCAAAAGGGCACTCCATTACTGTCTTCCATTCAATAAATTAAAGCGCCTTTTCTTGCTTTTCACGATTCGCAGTTGTGTTTAGGTCACATCTGTTCTTAGATCGCGGCTCACAAAATAAATATAAATAAATACAAAATTTCGGCTACTTCCGCTCGCCTCCATAATTTCTGTTGAACGTGTAGGGGGCCTGAATTTCCTAGTCAATGTTTCAACAAGGTTTTACCGTGCAAGTTATCCAGTATATATTATGTTCAATCACAAGGTTTTTGAATTGCCCGCACCACTTTAGTCCAAAAATTCTTGAAAAAATTTGGGTTTTAATACA
The DNA here is from genome assembly GCA_036250285.1 of Pyrocoelia pectoralis. Lineage (NCBI taxonomy): Eukaryota > Metazoa > Arthropoda > Insecta > Coleoptera > Lampyridae > Pyrocoelia > Pyrocoelia pectoralis. The sequence goes on along the minus strand of CM070076.1, from coordinate 37,257,776 downwards.
CGTTTTATTTAGCTATACCTATATCAGTGGCTGTGCTAAGTTTAGGTACATTTTGGAATACCATTCTTATTCGTAAACCCCAATAGATAACCCAAATTGAAAGTACTACCAACATAAGAACGAACCACTTCCACAGCATTATCATTGAGTGAAATTCCTTGAAATACTGAGAGATCTTTCAGGCATTGTTATTTGGTCCTTGCACGTCTAGACAAAATTCGGACGTACATAAAGTAAGGATGTAATATAAAAATAAAAAGAAATAAGCCCGCCAAACAGTTATAATATAACCATAGCTATTAAACGTTTATCATAGTCGAAAAATATACTTGATATTTTATAGTTATGTACATATGAGTACGGTAAATCAAGGTTTACGTTAACGAGTGAGATATTTATTGCCGAAGCGTAGCTGAGGCAAGAATTTCGAAACGAGTAACGTAATCTGATTTAACGTACAAATAATGTAAGACATTTTATTTCATACTGGCCATAGATTCATTTCTTAAGAGTTTTTCTATTAACTTTATATAAAATTTGACGTTTCCAAAGTCATGTCACTTTATGTTGCTATGGCAACCTTTGTATTCGGGTACAAAATTTCTAGTACGGTAAAGTTTCATTTACCAGACTCGTATGAGTCTGGTAAAACACAGATTACTAGTCAGTATGAAATAAAATAAATTTAGATATTGTCCGAGTAATCATGTTTAATAGGGCATTAAACCGTACTGATTTATAATATATTTGAAACATTTTTTCTTTTACCAACCATGCCTAAAGCTTTTCCAGAGATATCAAATGAACTCGCTTTGGACAATTTTCGCTAGATACGTTCAAACTTTATGTGGACCACTGTTGGCAACATATTTCAGAACCTCCTGTCTGCTAAAGATCTCATAGAAATAGTTCACGCTTCGTCCAGTCGCGTAGCTGGGGGTTTCAGCGTCCGGGAACAAAGTGTGTTTCGGCGCCCCCTACTGGGACTCTCGTGATAACCCTTAGAAAATTTACTGCAGTTCTCTTAAAGAACTGCAGTTTTCGGCCAATTTACTGCATTTTTCTGCATTGGCCGAAAACTGCAGTTTTTATACGAGAACTGTGAACTGCAGCTTAAAATCGGATCGGCGATCGCAGAGAAACTAAATAAAACTAGTTTATACGTATTTCCTGTGAGAGGCTCTTTCCCACGCTGGAGCAGTAGGCATAAACAGTAACATCGTGGGAAAGAAAGCTAAGATCAAAACTCCAAAATATATAAATTCTTGTTATCTCCTTGCCAAGGATAATAATTAAAATTATTTCTCTATTCCTATTCGGTCTAAAAATAGCGCTCACCGTGATAATGAGCGCATGTCTCAAGTCTCACTGTCTCAGTATCAGTCGTTCCAGAGTCATGATTGTTAACCTGTCTGCGCTGTATACTTGAAACTCATATTATAAGGTGAAAAAAATTTATTGTGAATTTTTTTTCATAATAAATGTAACATCAATTTGGCGCCCTCAGATGATGCGCCCGGGGACAGATGTCCCCCCTCCCCCCTAGCTACGCCACTGGCTTCGTCTGCGATATCAAAAAAAAAGTAGAACTTTTGTGATGGGAGATATAGATATAGAGCCATATTTAATTTAATCCTGGAGGAAGAAATATCGTTACGGATTGATTAGGATTATGAACGCATAATGATATGCTAAAAAACAAAATTGGTATCTAACCACGATTAATTATTCTATTCACTCCTTCTTCACACTCTAACGCTAAGCAAGAGTAGCCTTTGAATTTTTTTATCCAGATGTCTGAGATGTCACTGTTTAAGACGATTGTGAAGTACATTGAAGAATCGGGAATTCTGGAATTGAATACATTTTGGCATCTGAATCTTTTACTAGATTTTTAATTATAACTCACTCGAAACAATGTAGGTATTTTGTGTAGGAATGTGTATACTATACTATACAGGGTGATTCATTGAGAATGTCCAATCTCTGAATTGTAGATTCCAGACCTCAAAATATGATGATTCTGCCCAACATGCCTTATACAAATATTGCTAGTTTCCGAGATACCGGGTGTTTAAAGTTTAAATATGAATTTTGATTTTCGCAATAACTTTCTATTTTTTCACAATTTCTTTTTGAAAATTGGCAGTTTTATCTTTTTTTGCATGAGGATTGCCAATTTGGACTCTAATTTAGCATTGCTAATAGAGGGCGCTAGTTATACTTGGTTGTGTTTAGTAAATCCAACCAAACTTTTTTTTCGGCTGAACTATTAACAAACTAATAATAAAATATGGAAAAGCGTTAAATTCTACAAAAAAAAGTTACTCTTGTTTGATTCATGTAACTCGATCGGTTATCGAGTTATTTGCTTCTAAAAAGTTCAATAAATTATAATTTAAAAAAAAAATTTATTCTCTAAATATGTAACAACAACAAATTATTATTTATGATCCGTTTTCGCAAAGATCTGTTCATATCAAATAACCCTTGCTTATTATTTTTAATCACATTAATTAATTGTTATTGCGAAAATCAAAATTCATATTTAAACTTTAAACACCCGGTATCTCGGAAACTAGCAATATTTGTATAAGGCATGTTGGGCAGAATCGTCATATTTTGAGGTCTGGAATCTACAATTCAGAGATTGGACATTCTTAATGAATCACCCTGTATAAAGATTTATTCTGTTATGCAAGATATGTTCATGAAGTATTCTATCTATAGTATTTTCGCTGTAGCTTTGCGGTTAAGTGATTAAGGATTCCCACTTGCAAACTGTATGGTTCAATATTTGTGAAAGTCAGTGGTACTTAAAATTTCTACATAATGAGGAGATATCAATATAATGAATCAATTATAAAAAATAAATGGTTTAGAACCCCTGACTTTTTATTTAAAAGTTTACATTTGAACAAAACAGAGCTCATTATTCCATTGTCACCAAACAATACTTAATGGTGTTGTTTACCTGTTTATTGCTCGAGGCGATTAGACATGCCCTTGCCCAATATTTTAGGTAGGTATAATATATATATATATATATATATGTTAGAAGAGGACAACACTATAAGAGTATGTGATTTCTGAAATTAAGCGCTAATCACTTAACCGCAAAGCTACAGCGAAAATACTATAGTCAATAATTAAACGAATCGTTGTATCTGGCGTGCTTTAAGTTGTTTCTTAACTTTTTTCTTATTTCACTTCAAAATAAAGTTTTTACTGTGAACCGACATTTATGCACAATGTTATTCGTCGACACTACGCTATACTTATTCTAACACAAAAAGCGAAACTTAGAGATTAAAGGATTTCATGCAACAGAAGAATAATCAAACAAGCTCCTTCTGGGTCTGATGATGAGATTTTGTTATTTTCTGACCTATCCAATGTCCTGGAGATCGATCATTGAAATGTAGATAAAGATCTTTAGGAACGATCCGAATTTCCATATAAGGGAGTCTCTGGAGGGATCGCAAAACGAAGCATCTCGGTAGAAGCTCTCTATAGTACTCTTTATAGCATACCCCAACGACCAAACACATGAATCTCAATACTACCGTTGTGCCGCCTTTTGCTGTTGGCTCGATTAGTAAAAAAGGTTACCACAGAGGTGGGCATTGGCTTCTCTGCATGTGGAGCCACGTACCCTCAAAACAAAACACTGCAGATATTATATCTCGAGGAGTCTTACCTAAAGAGCTACTTAGTATAGATTTGTGGTGGAAGGGTCCAGAGTTTTTGAGGGACGGTAACAATGAAATTCACAAACCACCACAAGAGGTGGAATTCCACGACTTACCGGAAATAAGATCCTGATGATAAGATTGGATGACGAATTATAGACCTTTACATGCCCAACGGTTAATTTGTAGCGAACACTTCCCTCCAGCAAGCGGACACAAATATACAAGAGTTGTAGAAAGTAAAAAGGAAACCTGATCGACCTGCTATCGATTGCAAAATAGAATAGAAACAAAGCCATAGACGTGAGAGCCAAAAGACAGTAGGAAATTGATAGTGATTACTGGATTATTGAAGTAAAATTGCAAAAGATGGGTTAAAAGGAAAGAAGAGAGGGCGCCGACAGCATAATTAAGCATAACTATCAGATTTAACGAACAAAGAATGAAAACGAGCACCGTTGTAGGGCGACAAAGTAAAACAAGAAATCCCAACTGCAGTAGAAAACCTCAAAATAAACGTTTTGACAAAAATTCAAAAACACGTCGATTTTCCTATCAAAAATTATTTTTGCAACTTTAACCCTGTGTAGCAAGTTTGAAGAGTTTTTTATTTTTCGTGGATCAAGAGGTCAAAAAACCAACCATGACGTGTACCATCGCGATGTTCTTGAATCCGTGGTTCTTCTTTGTGCCCAGCAACCAGCAACACTTTAATCTGCTCCGGTCCACAGGATTAAAAATTTCCAAAAAGCTCCAAAAACGTGTGGAACTCTGTATTGACGCTGAGGGTGATCACCTCCAAACCAATTTACTATTTTACCGTAATTGTGTTATTGTTTTGTTAAATTTTCTTTCTTCAATAAATTTAGATTTAGATAGAGACCATTTATACTTGATGACTAATGGACAGACGTACAGACGATTGCTTCGAACATAAAAGTAGGAGAATTCTTAGAAATCGAATCCCTAGAAACGAAAATTGAAAGAAAACAACTGGAGACACATCACAAAACCAAATAAAAGGATGCAAAGGGAATGTGAGAGACTGGGAGAAATGTGGGACAAAGAGTTGGCGAAAGGGATGAAAGTGCTTAAGGGTGGTAAGTTTTAGAAAAAATACAATAACACATCTAACTACTTGAATTCGAAGATCTTTTAAACAAACCTTTTTGACTACAAAACAAAAATATGCTTTTTTGAAAGTAATATCCTACACATTTATGGATTTTTTGAAACTGTATTCTATTTTGTAGCCGTACACTCTCAGTTTCTGTTCTTTCACAATAAATTAACGTCACAGTAATTGCCAACTTATGTATTATATGATACTACGAAAAAATTCAGTTGTATTAAACATGTCAATTTTAACTAATGAAGGGAAATAGTTACTTTAGAAAAAGGATGGCCGTTCTATCTGCTTTCGGAATTTTTTTACCTTAACGACCCTGTTGTTGCCATTGTCGTATCTTTCAATAGTGAAGGTATAGGTAACTTTTTATGTTATATTATTTCCTCGCGTTCATACCTATAATTGATTACTTAATTGATGATAAATAGAAAAGTTTCACGTTCAAAAGAACCGCTTAAATATACCTAACTATGCCGCGTTTCTATCGTCAATTAAAGGGCGCGTGTATCGGCGGTGTATTAGATACACATTTTCTAAATTTTAATGTAACTAAAATTTAACTCAAAAAACTGTCTCCGAGTTTTTTTATTAAATAGTGGCACGAGGACACGGATCAGGGAATCGCAGCGGCGGTTAAAAAGATAATCCGCACGTGTCCGTTTACCAGATGACGCGTGTTCAACGCCCCTATTCTGTCTTCATCGTTACCCCTATCTACTCAGTGGATCAGTTTTATCCTGTGTGCTAAATCATTCTGCCTCCCGTTATTTTAGGTTTTTAGGATTTCTTTTAAAGCTTTTAGGTACTTTTTAACTTGAATTGATAGAATTTGACATAAACGCGTAATTTTATAGTTCATTTGCTATTCAATCTTTCACCACAAAACTTATTATATCATTAAGTATGTTGATTGCTTGTACGGGGGACGGGGCGCGCTAAGATATTTTAGCATATATTTTTAATGCTTATATAATTGGAAAAATTCTTATTAAATGTCTGACTTTTACTGGTCGTAAATATTAAATTTTGTTATTATCCTAGTTCTAGTAGGAACTTCCATGAAATACTCGTTTAAGAACTATCTAAGGTCGTAACACCATAACTTACTAAATTATGTAAGCAGTACACACAGGAGCGTAACCCGGGCAGTGCCGGATTACCCATTAGGCGGAGTAGGCAATTTTGCCTATGGGCCCCACGCTTTCTAGGGGCCCCGCAACATTAGATTAAAATTAAACTGTATATAATATACCTCAGGGGGGCTGAAAAGTAATATCGTTTTTTAATACTAAATTCAAACAGATGTTTTTTTTTTTACAATAATAAATTTTATTTGTCCAATATATCACTTATGTTGATGTAGGACACGTCAATCGCATGCGCGATTGACGTGTCCTACATCAACATAAGTGATATATTGGACAAATAAAATTTATTATTGTATTTTTATCAATGATGTAACAACCCCCGTTATCAACAACAACCTTTTGCCATCTAGTCTGCAACTTTTCAATGCCGGATCGATAAAAATCAGTTGGTTTTTTGTGCAAAATATCTGGAGATGGTATCTTGAACATCATCCAAATTTTCAAATTTTTTGTCACTTAGAAAATATTGTAACGATCGGAATAGGAAAGGCGATAGCGCAATATCGGGCGAGTGTAGTGGGTGAGGTAATACCTCCAACCCCAATTCATTTTGCCATTACGCAGTGTGGTCTTGCATTATCGTGTTGCAGAATAACGCCTTTCTATTGACAATCGTGGGTCACTTTTTAATTAAAGATTGATTCACACGATCCAATTGTACACAGTAAAGGTCTGCGCGCATTCATAGTTTATCCAGATTTCAGCACTTCAAAATGAAGGACTCCTCGAATATTTCACCAAACACACAAAATCGCCTTTTTGGGATGTATACCTTTTGCGTTTTGGATTAGCATAAAGGATCCATCTCCAGTGATCAATCGATCAAAAAATGCCTCTGTATTTATGCCGGACCTAAATACCTGCTGTGCTTACTTTCCCAATCTGCTGCAAATATTCTTGGATAGTCGACCAAGGTTGGTTAAGGCGGCTAAGGACAGCTCCGCCATTTTTATTGCTAAAATGACCATAAAATGACTATTTTGGACGTAATCATCTAACAAAAATTAAAAAAGCAATGCATACGTCAAATTCTATATAGCATAGTTATCAATTAATGTAAACCTTCTGGTTTTAAATTAAATATTTAAGTTACAATCTTGGTCGAAAGTTGCGTAAATGTAGTACCTCTCCTTCAGAACTTTCGACCAAGATTGTAACTTAAATATTTAATTTGCAGCCAGAAGGTTTACATTAATTGATCACTATGCTACATAGGATTTGACCTATGCATAGTTTTTTGAATTTTTGTTAGAAGATTACGTCCAAAATAGCAATTTTACCAATTTGAACTACAGAGCTCTCCTTAGGAGCCTTAAGAGTGTTTGACAGCTCCTCGATTGTCTGACACGGATTTGCTTTCACTTCCGCCCTTAACATGGCATTGTCTAAATTTATTGGTCTTCCTGATCGATACGAGTCGGAAAGATCAAAATTACCAGATTTGAAGTTAGAAAACCACCTTTGGCATTTACGACCACGTGTAATACATTTCAATAAATTAGGTTTGCAGATGGATTTCAATAAACATCGCAAAGATTTTTGTTAGCAATTGTTGCGGTACTACCTTTGTGAAACTCAAAATTCGTACCGTACAATGTCGAATATGTCTGGTATTTGGCCTGCCATTTAAGTTGAAAAAAAAAATTTAATTATTTACGAGTGAACAAGTTACTCTAACCTTAAAATGTCTTTGACACTACTTAAATGAAGAAATGTTATTAAAACCAGTTGAGAATGCCTTATGATCAACTATTGTTCATCGAATATACATATAGGTGTCTCATGATAACTAACGCTAAAAGTTAAGTTAAAAGTGCTAAAAAACTGTCATTGTTACTTAATAAAATCATATTCGTAAAATTATTAGGTGACAGGGCCCCGAGATTTCGACTGCCTAACGGCCTCCATCTTGTTTAATCCGGCACTGCGCCCGGGGCACAATACCTTTTTAGCCCCCCCCCCCCCCCCCTCATTCGAAAACCATATAATATTATTAGTCCAGTCAACTTAGACAAAATATAGCTTGAACCTTGAACAAATTGTTATAAAGCTGAAACTTTGCACAGAGTTAGTTTTTGGCTTTAGAAACAACATACTAAAATACTCGGGCCCACACTAGTTTGCGTCCTTGAATTTCAGGGCCATGACGTCATTCCGCCCGGAAAACAGGCGCTCGCTACTTCTAGATGTTCTAGAAAGCGTGGAATTGATCAGAAATCGATAAACAATTTGTTTAATAGCAGAAAATAAGTCAAATATAAACAATTAGTGCTTCGAATAAATAAAAGTTGTCAATACTCCTAAGCTGTTTTCTCGCAAAAGGCTAAATTAAAAAGTTTATTATCGAGTAAATGATTATTGTTGTAGTAATATTTGTTGTTGTTGTTGTAGTATTTGTTATTAAGTGTCTGTCTCTTCTTTAAATACACCCACAGATTGATATTATTCATTCACCGCGTTTCCTTGTCAGCGCCGGCAGTGATTATGTTCCACCAACATCTTCAGCTCTTGAACATCTTTTGCGAACCTATCTACAGGTAAATTAAAATGTCATTTAACAAACAGATCGATGTTTTTTAAACTTTTAGCAGGTTTTTTTTTTTTTAGTGATTCAAAGCAAGATTAGTTACTATTGATTTATTTGCTAGGATCAATGAGCAATATGTAATATTGTCTCATTAATTAACTAACCTAAATATATAACTAAACTTGAGAAAAATTAGACTAATATCCTCGCTAATATCTTTATAATGCAAACAAGTACAGAAGTGGCTTGGAAATTTTCTGCCAGCTGCGTCTTGGGGATGGGGCCTTGAAGAAGGTAGTTTGGTACCAATATCTGTTGTACACTAATTGCCCGCCACTGCGTCTCTTTTACAGCTTATATCTTGTGCCTATAAAAACGATTGTTGGAGTGCACGTTACACGTGTAAACAGACAGAACAAGTAGGTATGTTCTGAATTATGTGCCAACTGTAGAGGAACTTTTTGCTTAAATAAATCAAAAAATATATGTGATTGTTACAATGACGCTGATGATGATTGGGAAGAAGTACCTATAGTTTTTTTTTATTTTATTTGTTTAAACAATTTTTGTATTTTTATATACATAATAATAAAACTGTTCATTTTTTAAAAAATAAGTATAGGTATAAAATTTAGTTTTTATGAAGTGTCCGAGCGAAATATAACGGTCGTTATTCAGTAAGGTATATTGTTGCACTAAAGCATAGTTTTTGTTTATTTTTTGCTTTGTTTTAATGTTGAAATATTTTTTTTATTAAATTGTGTCAAAAATAATCTTTTAACTTTCATTTCTGATCAATTCCACGCTTTCTAGAGCATCTAGAAGTAGCGAGCGCCTATTTTTCGGGCGGAATGACGTCATGGCTCTGAAATTCAAGGACGCAAACTAGTGTCGGGCCGAGTATTTTAGTATTTTAATTCTAAGGCCAAAAACTAACTCTGTGCCAAGTTTCAGCTTTATAACAATTTGTTCAAGGTAAAAACCTAACTTGACTGGACTATATATGTATTATGTAAAATATACTCGCAAATTAATAAATAAATAAAGTAAAGTAAATAATCATAGGCTCAAGGTAGGCTTTAAATTTGAGAACAAAAATGTGGCTTGTCTGTCAGTCACAGTCAGTCAGTCGGTCAGTGAGTTTAAGGGCGTAAAGAAGCTTTTATGGTCCGAAGTCTTATTTTAAGCCCGAGCGGGTAGCGAGGGCTAGGAAATGGTTGTAGGGCCACGTCAGAAATACATACTATTTTATGCACAGATTAAGTATTTATCTCAAATAATTTAAATATCGCATAAACTTGAGTAGATGTATCAAGCCGCTTGAAATACGTTGCTATAGTAAAACACGTTACTGTAATAAAAGCAGTAAACAAGAGTATCCATTTTAACTTTGTTCAAAAACTGTTTACTTCCGTTGTGAGATCCGGTACGTTTAAACGAATTTTTCATCAGATGAAGAAAATGCGAGAATTAACGAGCTGGCTGAGACAGCAAGAAGTAGTGCTTTGATACCCGAAAAATCAGAATTAATTAATTAATTGAAGTTCCTTTGGCTATAAAGAGGCCGGTAATAACCTTATTATTATGTTTCTGTGCATAAACAATGTAAATAAGTTTTATATAAAAAAGGATGAAAACACAAGAAATGACAACTTTATGTATGTATACCTAAACCTAATATGGATAAATTACTTTATTAATTAGTATCTAACATAATATAAGAGTATGCATAATATTATAACTAGTGACTTAAAAAGCTTGCTTTCTGACTTTTGCCCCCGCGAAAGTGTCTATCAACTGATCAAAATTTATTCTTTTAGCAAATTCGATTTCTATGCGTGTCTAACTGGTAGCTATGGTTAAGAACAAAATTCATTGGTTTTTATGAGAAGTGAAAACGCGTTGCGGCGCCTATCTGCCCTTGGCGCCGGGGTGCGGTTGCACCCCTTACACCCATAGTAGTTACGCCACTGAATAATATAGTGTCTATACCCCCCCCCCCCCCCCCCCCTCCACGTAATGCCAGATGAAGCAACCCACATTTATCATATAGCTTGGCAGCATCAGTCATATTAGTCGGATTGTATATCAAAATTATTTCCCCACTCAAAAATTACGAAAAGTGTCACTCGCGACAGAACAAAGGCCGAATCAGAGAAGTTTTAGTTCCAGTATCCTTGTCGTTCCATCCCATGACATTCTAGGCTTCTAGAGGAGAATTTTATTTTTCAATTTAGTCTAGGTACAATGAAGGCATTTGCAATTTGTATACGATATTGGACAACCAAGAATTGGATTTTTATGAAGATTCAAATGAAAGTAGACTCTTTGTTCCATATTCCCCTAGGACCAACGCTAACTTCAGACAACATTTAAAAGGTGCAAATTTGAGAGAAAAAATATATTCAAAAATAGTCACCAAAACCAAACCTCTCCTCCACCATCCAAGCCAACCCCACAATGTGACTCCGCTCAAGACCGGAAACAAATGCGGGAAAGGAACTCTGCGTCGAGAGGGAGAGGGAAGCACGAGGGGCTACTCAAATTTAGGAAAACTCAAGCAAGATTGATTAGTATGTATAAGGTCAACGGGAGGCCTCGATAGAGTTTGTTACGCCACTGGGCACTACACATTGAAAATAGAGCCACACCAACAACGTATCACAGAAGAGAAAATCATCCTGTTATAAACAAAAGACAAAGCCGACTTTGTTATACAGGGTGATTCATTAAGAATGTCCAATCTCTGAATTGTAGATTCCATACCTCAAAATATGATGATTCTGCCCAACATGCCTTGTACAAATATTGCTAGTTTCCGAGATACCGGGTGTTTAAAGTTTAAATATGAATTTTGATTTTCGCAATAACTTTCTATTTTTTCAAAATTTTTTTTTGAAAATTGGCAGTTTTACCTTTTTTTTGCATGAGGATTGCCAATTAATTAAAATTACTTAATTAAAAAACAAAAATAAAAAACTTCAAAGTAAATGTTCAAAACGTCCACCATTTACTTCAATACACTTTATGATCTGTTTTCGCAAAGATCTCTTCATATCAAATAACCCTTGTCTATTATTTTTAATAATAATAATAATTGTTATTGCGAAAATCAAAATTCATATTTAAACTTTAAACACCCGGTATCTCGGAAACTAGCAATATTTGTGTAAGGCATGTTGGGCAGAATCATCATATTTTGAGGTCTGGAATCTACAATTCAGAGATTGGACATTCTTAATGAATCACCCTGTATAGGTACTTCAACTTTTGAATATACAGCCTGTTTCAGAGTAAGCGCCTTATATTTTTTTTAGCCACACTATGGGTACTACTTTCAAAATATTTGGCAGTATTATGTTTCGAGCCATTCTCTACACGATGGTGATATCAGATTTTTAATTGGACAAATTATTTCAAAATGGTGACTTTCAATTGTTTTTTTTTAAATGGAATGATATAATTTTTTTTCGATTATTGGGATCCTAAAAACATTCTTGTTACGATAATATTTCGTTTTTCTTAAAAATTCATTTCTTTCCCTATCAAAAAGCAAACTAACATTTTAATCTAGTAGCGCATGAATGTTTTACACACGATGTTATTTTTGTCCAAATATCAAATAGCGGTAGATCCTTCGATCTATTGGCTCCATTGGACGACCGACGTTTCAGTTTATGTAGGTATTGAAAAAGAAGGAAAACGTATCGAGCCTTTTTTTTTGTAAATACCTACCTAATATTTATTTTATGTAAATTTGTAATTTTGAGTTTCAAAAAGTAGATTTATTGCAAAATAAAGTTTAAATGTTTGTTTTAAGGTTAATCCATGGGCTGGATTTGTATGCGACTATCTGGTAGGCCCATACGCCCCTCCAGCACGTCTAACAGGTGTTACCTACACGGATTTTATTCAGAACACTATTCAAGCCCTATTAGGAGATGTTCCCCCACAAATAAGGAGAATGGTTTATGCATGATGGTGCTCTAGCCCAGGGGTGAGCAACCTTTTTTATCAACGGGCCAATCCAAATTTTGAAATTTTTTGGCGGGCCGCACACATTATTTTGCAAAAGGTGCTGTTTCCACAATTTCGCGCATTCGTATTGAATGTTTGAACAAGTCGGTGTCCCGTTTCAAAAAATCGTTTCGGTTTAGTATGCATTATTATGTTATTGTTATATAAAGTAGGATTTATGTATGTTAATTAAATAGCCATATTCATGGAAACCTTTTATTTATAATTAATTTTATAAAAATATATTTACGGGAAAAAGTTTGTAATATAAATAAAATAAATTCAATTTTGAAAATGCTTGGCGGGCCACATAAATATGTACGGCGGGCCGCAAGCGGCCCGCGGGCCGCGGGTTGCTCACCCCTGCCTAGCCCATTTTAGTTTCATGGTTCGAAATACCATTTGTAACTTTTTAGTTTTATGTATTACTATTAAAATAGGTAACTGTCAACCCAACCGAATCGTTTCATTTGAAAAATCGAACGCAAGAACTGCGTTCGACAATTTTGTTCCTAAAGCTCATACTGAGAGTATAGGTAGTACAAGTTTCGTGCAATTCTGAAAATTTTCGTTGTCCGGCAAGGAGGTGCACAGTTGGAATGCTTTTTTTTAAATTCTCAAAAGGTAATTTTGTATTAGCCATTTTCACGTTCAAAAACCTCCATGCAGATACTAAATTTCGTCGAGATCACAATTTTTTCTCGCTCTCTCGTTTAGGAGTGCTTCATTTAGGAGCAAGTAATTCCGTAAAAAATTTTGAATGATTAAAAAGGCATACCCAAAAACTTATCCAAAAAACCACCGTCCCTATTTGTCTAATCCAAATTTGATCGAGGGTAACTTCAAAACTTAGGGTTTATGACTCTCGGTTTATTTTGTAAAAAGGCTTGTTTTAATCACCTCTACCACCCAATTTACCTGTTACACCCTGTATGTATGAAGTTATAATTAGATGTTTTTCTTTTTTTATTTCTTTTATTTATTTCCTGAACATAACTATAGAGTCTTAAAGATTTTCGAAGATCTGATTGATCAACTTCTGGCGTTGTTTTTTGAGCAAACTACTTGAATAACTTATACACTGTGTCCAAGATAAGGAGGGCCACTATGGGGATTTCGGAAACGGTAAGAGATAGAGTTTCAGTTAAATGGGAGAAAAGTTGGGCAATTTTGAGTTTAGTAAAATGAAATTTTTAAACTGACGAAATTCCGAACCGTTCCGAAGTTATGCGACAAAAAGCGAATTTTCAGGATTTCGTTTTTGATAAATTGGTACTTTGTCGTTGATGTTAACTAAAAAGTAAAAGAACCTTCGACAGGTACTTTTTAACGTTCTTTAACATGGCATACAGCAAATTGGAATCCGACGTTTCGTTTTCGAGCAACCATCATCAACTTTGTTTTTTTAAATACGGTCCTGATTTTTTTATGCTTAATATTAGAAGAGCTTTTTATTCTGCATTAAAGCATGTATCACACTTTATGGTTTAATTGCGATTTTATACTTATTTTACTATTGTAGTTAAATTTACTCGATTCTACTTTGGAAGATGCTCTTGATATTTTACCCTAAGTCGTAGTACGCGATTGTTGGTTTCAGCAGGATGGTGCACTTGCGCACAATTCACAGGTGGTTAAGGATTACCTTTCAAATAGGTTTGCCGAAAGAGTTTTCAACATCAATTCTGAAACACCCTGGCCAGCTCGTTCTTCCGATATAACCCCGCTGGATTTTTTTCTTTGGGGGTACATAAGAAATTATGTTTACAAAGATATCTTTGGAATAGAAGAAGAACTCCGAATGTTTGTACTTAACGCATTCCAAACTGTAACACCTGCAATGTTAAAGAATGCTTTGGATTCCACAGTTAGAAGATGCCATTTACGATTGGAGAACGAAGGGGGGCTTTTCGAGAATTTATTATAATTTTTTTTTTAATTATTGGTATGTGTCATGTTTAAATTTTCGTTTCATCAAAATGTTTTCTGTTCATTTATGACGTGTTGTTGATTGTTTGTAATTATGTACTTGGTTATAAAATTTGTGTTCAAAATTGAAAATTCTGTGTCATTTCATTAATTTGATGAGGAAAGCACAGTTAGCAAAAGTCCATTTATAAATAAAATTCAGTTTGAATGTTATTGAGGGGGGATACAGGTTCGTACTTAGGATTTTTTCCGCTAATCGTAAAGTAAGTATAAAATCGCAATTAAACCATAAAGTGTGATACATGCTTGAATGCAGAATAAAAAGCTCTTCTAATATTATGTATAAAAAAATCAGGACCGTATTTAAAAAAACAAAGTTTATGATGGTTGCTCGAAAACGAAACGCCGGATTCCAATTTGCTGTATGCCATGTTAAAGAACGTTAAAAAGTACATGTAGAAGGTTCTTTTACTTTTTAGTTAACATCAACGACAAGGTAACAATTTGTCAAAAACGAAATCCTGAAAATTTGCTTTTTGTCGCATAACTTCGGAACGGTTCGGAATTTCGTCAGTTTAAAAATTTCATTTTACTAAACTCAAAATTGCCCAACTTTTCTCCCATTTAACCGAAACTCTATCCCTTACCGTTTCCGAAATCCCGATAGTGGCCCTCCTTATCTTGGACACACTGTATACGGAGTTCTTTCTACCGCAAAAAAATCATTTAAAAAAATTTCGAAGTAATTGCAAATTGTTACATTTCCAAAAGCTCTTCTCATGCGGTCTTTTATCCGTATAAAAAGCAAGCAAACGAAAAGGTTTTTTAATAAAGACATAACATGAATCTTCGTGAAAATCGAATTTAATAACCAAAAAGTTGCTGAAATGTTAACGTTAGAAAAAATAAATTTGCATGAAAGGAATCATGTGTACCTTTTAAGATTAATAAATAAATTATATTCGAAAGTTAATTGAAACTGAAACTTGAATGCCTTATAAATAAATTATATAATGAAAGTTTTGGCAGACGGTTTGATGAAAGAACTGCCTTATCGAGTATATCTTGATTATATTTAACGCAGTTGTTAAACGACATCGTCGACATTTTTTAATGCTTCTATAATAGAATCCAATTTCCATATTAAAATAGGATTGAATTAAATGATACTGTTATGGTGAGCTAAATATTCTCAAATGTAGAGATAGAAAAAAAAACTTCACATCGGGCATATAAAAAAAAACGTGCTTTTTAAGAAGTTTAGAACACCTTGAGCAACCGTTATGTGGAATGTATTTATAACTATTATAAGGCAGATGATTCCTGATTACAATCAAATCTTGATAGTTCCGAAAGAGTTAAAGCCTTAACTCTCGGAAATGTAAATTGCCGTGATCTTCGCTTACACACACGCGCCATATGTCGTAAAACACGAAACGGATAAAAATTAGGAACGCCGCAGACGCGCGCGTGCGACTGCGAGAGAAAGTGGTTTGGCCAAATGTTATAAAATTTATAATTTCTTTAAGTATTTAGGTAATTAGATTTATAAGGGTATGAAAATAGTAATGATTTTATAACATTACTATACGATGGAAAAATCCTGAAACTGCAGGTCTTCCTTAATAGCATTAGAGATATTGAAAGGTTGCCTTTCATACTAAATACAAGCAAAAAGGAACCAATCAGCGTATGATTGTAATTTGATAATAGAAGACCGTTGCAAACATATGACGCTTCAAAAAATCAGTCACTGTGACCCACGACCCGCCCTTATTCTATTACTTAAATGACTATAACAACTCACCCCTCTTTCAATTATTTGAATTGTTTGGGTGGTAATCAAAATAAAATACTAGTAAATTATGAAAATGAGTATATGAAGCGGAACGTAATAAAGTAAATGATGTTTTCAATGTACATACTATATATGTCTTTTGCAATTAATTTGAATGAATTTGCGAACGTACACCCTGGAGAATTTCAACTTTATTTACTACACATACTTATGTTTACTAATCAATGTAAAAAGTTTGTGCGTGTTAAATATTTAAGGCACGAATTCAATTTATATGTACGATTTATTAATTTTTGTACCTAATTATTATGTTTCATGACATATCTTATATATAAAAGATACAGTACCTACCCGTAAAGGGTGTTCTAATAAAAAGCTTTATTTTGAATATAGGTTTGATATTTTGACGACTGTAAAGAAATGCGCAATCATTCCATCCAGAATTTCAAAGATACATCATTCTAAGCGATTTTTATCTTGAAGATTCTGTTAATGTATAACCATTGAATAATCTTATTCAATATGGTGTAACTGATTGATGCAGTTTTTGGGTAGAAGAGATGATTTCTTATTAGATAACGCGAGAATTGTTGTTTTGGTAAATAGATTGCAATATCGAATCACGATTAATGAATTTTTATGGTCACAACTTCAAGATATGCATGTGGTGTGGAAGATGGCGGTTCGTGAAAACCATTGCTCTTTTGTGAGAAAAGTTTTCTGGCAGTGTCGTTTATCGAAATGGAGATTGATTTGTCTTGGGCAACTCGAAAGGGGAGCTTTATACCAATGATTCCGACCCAATTTATAAGCACTTAAAAGCAACATTCGATGAAGTATTGGAAATCGGTGAAAGTATCATGAAAAAATTTGGAAGCGCAGCCCTCCAAGCAAGCCACTTCTTCAATTCAGGGAAAAGATGGAAGTCACTCGGCGCTAAGTCGGGACTATATGGTGGGTGTTCGAAAATGTCCCATTTAAATTGCTCAAGGCGCCGTTGAGTTACACGAGCACTGTGAGGACGACCATTAGTCATGGATCAGAACAATTCCAGAAGTCTGCATGCCCTTTCTTATGTTTTGAACTGCTCTCCGTAAGCGTGGAGTTTCATAATAAGAATGTTATTGTTCTCCCCAGCTGCATAACTCCACAAGCAACACACCTTTTTGGTCCCACTAGTTACCATAACCTTGCGATTGTTGAACGTTTGTTTAAATTTTTTGGGGTGTTTGGAGAACTTGTATGCATACATTATTGTGATTGTCGATTTATTTCCCCACGTCTCATCACCGGTCACAACGGATTTCAAAAATCTTCTCCATCAGTAAATATACTTAAAAACAACTGAAATAATTAGAAAAACTAGTTATATAGTCGTCTTGAGACATTTTGTGTATTTTTGAAGCCAAAAATATACAAAATGAGTAGAAAACGAAACAATTTTAGGCGAACTTTGAAGGCACAATAAACGTACCATTTATTATTTGCAAAACGTGACACAAGTGGCCCTAGGTACATGTCGTTAGTTTATGAATACATATACATTTTTTATATGAAAATAAATACTATTATTGAAAGATTTATGGCAAAATTAGAAACGCAATACGAGAACATTGTTTCGTTTTCTACTCATTTTTTATGTTTTTGGCTTCAAAATGTATTAAGACGACTTTACACCTAGCCTTCCTAATTATTTCAGTTGTTTTTAAGTGTCTATAGCTCTTTTACTTTGAATGGAAAAGCGAATTTTGTGGAGACTTGCATCGCATCTAAAGCGGCCCTTGGAGAGCCCCCTTAAATAAAAAGTTACAGCAATAGATATAACGCTTAAATATTGGAATTCTCCTTGCAAAATAAAGGGAAAATTATTATTTTTTACATTAACGACCCAAATTATTCAAAAAAAAAATTTTCGCGAGAATATTTTACGAACCAGAAATTTGTACGATTGTTTATTGGTAGCCCACCACGGTGGGTCAAGGGGGAGCAGAACTGGTGTGGAACGCAATTTTCTAACAGATTGTGCCTTTTTATATTATCAATTATTTACGAATTTGATGCCTGCTATTTCACTGGATTATTAGATATTTAAGATGACCATACGAAGTGGGTCCCGCTGGGATTTTCCCGGTATCCCGCCTGTCCAGTACGGCTCTGCTAAATGAGAAATGTTTGTGGAGGGATAGAGCTTGTATTGCATTCAGACGAGTTCGGAAACCACAGCGGAGTGGAAGCAGTATTGGTAGTGGTTGCAATTGCACCACAGTGTGGCAGGTTGAACCGTTCCAGATAATCTCCTTCAAAAGCTTTCCGGAAACATGAGAAGTACTCAAATCAAAGTAGCTGCAGTGGGATACGTATTGAACTAATATTTCCTGTCGCAGAGTAATCCTCGTAAATGCCCATCGTTGAGCGTAAAAGGCATTTCCCACTTTCCCTAACTTCTAAAAACTCAACAGTGATTTAGATAAGAACCTCATTTCGTAACTTACGAAAATGGAAGCCATTCATCTTGGAAAAAATTGCTGAAAACACGGAAAATTAAATTTATGGGGGGTGCAGATAAGTTAGAAAAAAACCGACTCCCAATAATCCACAGTTATTAAGATCATCTTCATTGTAAATAGGCTTATCTACTCGTGTAACTGTTGTATAGTTTTCTACTGAAAAAAATACATGGAAACTGTCTGCAGTATAGTTGGACGATTAACCAAAAGTGAAATTGTGAACTTATTCAAAGATCAAACTGTTAACTACGCACCAAGCAACCATTCATATGGTATGGAATAGGGATTGTAAAGAAAGTATACCTCTCATTAGTTTGTCGAAAACTGGAAGACCTCATATTTATCACAAAACAGGTTAAATATAGAGTAGTAGAAAGCGCTCAGGGCAGAATTAGAATCTCTTAGTCGAAACATTTTGGGGTTTCGTACCAAATAGTGCAGAGGATTTTGGCCAGAAGTGACGTGCGTTTTCAAAAAGAAGGAAGTGTTCCAAATACACTCATGTACAACTCGACAGAATACATGGATGTTGCTCTGAGGCGTGTAGGTACCTCAGTACATTGTGAGAAACCGCATGATTATAATGGGTGATGAAAAATATTTCACGCTACCGTATTCAGTGAGAGGCAAAGCTCACAATCGCATTCTACAACTTTTAGGTAAGAGCGCCGTCAAAGAGGGGCCAGGTGGGGTAACCGCCCCCCTGGGAAAAAGAAGAAAGGCAAAAGTGATCATCTAGATAGGTATATTTACAGTGATGTTTTCAACTATTTTGTTTGTTAATAAGACCATTAGATATAATATCTACACAGTAAAAAATGAATAGTAAAATTCACAATTTCTAAATTATATTGTTGTTGCCAATTTTCAAAATCAGTCATTATCTCCAAATTATTGCTTGAAAGGCACTAAAGATGTGGCCCCTAATGTCAAATAGAAATGTTGTTTTAGCTATAGGTACTTCTGAAGATAAAATGTGCCGTTTTTACCAGAAATAGGTAATTGATATTTCGAAAAAAAATGATTTATCAAATTCTCTAATAAAAGTAGATTTTACTTCACATGTTTCATGTTTTCCAATTTCTATACCTATCTTAACTGAATGCCACCACTTTACTCTTGAAATGAGAATTTGTGATAAGTATGTGCATATATTCTGCTCTACAAAATGAAATTCCTTTAGTGTTATTAATCATTAATTCATTACTATAGCGATTAAGCAATTCGTGAATATTACTTCACATTTTCTTATTACAAAATAAGAAATAAAATGTCAGGCGAAACTCTCTTTGACGTTGGTAAACGAAAAAGTGCAAGTGTTAATACCATGTATACCCATTATACATGCGAATTAATTGCATATAAATGCATTAATTAGCATATTTAGAATGTATTTTTGTGCAAAATTAATGCTGTTATATACCATTATGAATCATTCGACATCTTTGACACCTTTGAAATGCCTTTTTAAGTTAAATTGAACTTGTTTTAAATGTCACAGGATACCTATTAATAAGCGCTGGAACTTCAAGTAAACAATATTATCTTAATTAAATTCAAAACACAGACATTTAAATTTTGTCATTATTTAGTCTACGCAGGTATATATGAATATTATAAAGTTCATTATATTTACCTGTAATTGTTAAGGAACGACAATTATTTATTTTAGACTCGCTATATTCACAACATAGGATAAAAACTATTGCATATCATTTCCTTAATCGAACATTCCGTACGTCTTACCATTTTCAAACAGTTTTTACAAACAAGTGATACTACATATTATATTATACTACACGCAGTTTATTTAGGGTCAGACGTTTGCAACAAAGTTCGACCAGTCAAGGCAGGGCCGGATTTAAGGGGTGGCGGAAGGGGCGATCGCCCATGGGCCCCCACAAAATTGGGGCCCCCACATAACTTTATAATTTCACTAAGTAAATAATACGAATTATTAACATTATATTCATTATACCAACATAGAAACGAAACCGTAATTTAATCTAATACGCAACCAGTGACTAATGGAATAAATCCCTTATTCCCTTTATCTAAACTGAGTTTATTTTTGTAGTTTTATGCTTCACTAGCTAAAAAATTACTAATATGACAGCATTTACAAAATGTTTGCAATAAGAATATCATATTATGTACAAACTACAAATGTTTAGATAATTAGTTTATCTACTGTTTTGACGTTAAGTCGGTTAAGTTCTAAGGAAATAAAAACCATCTAAGACGAAAGGCTTTCAAATTTATCTTTGTTCAGTCAGTGAATAAGCATTACAGAATTTATAGTAGGTATTTAGAAAGAAATTATACTTCGTAATAATGAAACGGTAAATTTTACATTGTCAATTGTTTAATGTTTTCTGTATATGTGTATAGTATGTTCGCAATGTGGGTGTAGAGCTTACAATACCGGAAGAAATTTTGAATACCGGTTTTTGGTATTCAATCAAGTGAATCCCGGGATCCCGGTATTGATACCGGTATTGACTTTTGACTGCTGAAATTATAAAATAAAAATAAAAACGCATAGCTTAGAAATTCAAAGTTCAAAATTCCAAATTCAAAGTATTCAAGTAATTCAAAGATGTAGGTAAATATAAAATATAAATTAAATAAATCCACATAAAATTCAAAAATTTCCTATTCAAAATAAAAATTTGAAATAAAAAATTGAAACACAAAAAATTAATGCTAATGAATCCTAAATTATAATTTGAAAATTCAAATTTCAAAATTCAAAACGCAAAATATTACTGCTACTTAAAGCTAAAAAGTTTAAATTAAATTCAAAATTGAAATTTGAAATAATGAACTCGCAATTATAATTTTGTAAATCCATTGTTCAAAAATTAAAACGTAATAAAGAAAAATTGGCAGTGCCATTCGAAAAATCTAATTTTGTCAATTGACGTAGTAATTTCTCTGAACACAAGAAGATTTCAGATTTGACCGTACGGTTCACGATAGTACATCTCATGTTTTAGTAATATCGCATCGTCACGACCTTCTAAGCTTTGTGATCCCTGCGATATTCGATTTTTTGGACACATGCGGCCAAATGATTCGTTTTAAGTACTATGTGTGATATATAAAGTCACACTAGAATTGACCAAGAAATATACAACACGGGGTTCCGTTAAAAAGATGCAACTTTGATATAAATCATACTATATGAACTTTGCGATTCAAGTGAAAATATTTTAGATTTGTAGTCTTACCATATCCCATGAACGAACTTTCGAAATGTTCGGTCTTCCATCAATACACTATTGGCCCACCCTGTATACATAAATATTTTGCAGTAGTTCTAAACATTATTAATCCAAAATGTTTTCTGCTAAAATAAAATTAAATTAATATCGAAATACCGGTATTTACGTATAAATACTGGTTTTAAATACTGCATCAATTTTCTCCGGGATCCCGGTTTTCGAAATCCCGGAATTCCGGTATTGTAAGCTCTATGTGGGTGTGAAATGTGAAAACTGATACTGAAACTGAAAGGAAATTTAGCAGTTTGATGTGTTTGATATGACTGCGTTTTAGTTTTCAACTTTCTGCCTTTATTGCGTTTATTTCAAGAGAAATAAGAGGTAGGTAAGTTATTACTTATGAAGTTAAACCAGTGCTCGAAATTGAGTTATTCACGAACCGGAACGCAAACTTTTCTGATTCAGATTTTGAGATTTCACCATATACGGGGTGGGCAAATGTTTTAGGAAAAGACTTTTTATTTTTTTTTGTACAGGCATTTATTTTGATCCAAGGAGATAAATATCAATTAACCCTTAAAATATTATTTGGCTAAATAAGTGCTCGCCACAAAAATGCATATCTTGGACCAGTCCACAGAGGGCCTCCACAGTGGATCTGCCCACAGGCCCCCACAGTTCTAAATCCGGCCCTGAGTCAAGGAGTATATAATAAAGAAAATCTGTTTAAAGAGAGTAGGTACCTAATGAAGAAATATATTACATTAGGAAAAAAGTCGTACGTCGTTTTGTATCCCAGTATCTGACAGATTTTTAAAAAGCAGAACCAGTACAAATTTGCCACGAAATTCTAACATTGCTTAAGAATGGCGGAAACTACATTTTTTGGAAAATTATAACAGTCGATGAAACTTGCACTTACCTACAGTTACGTCGAACACTATTTGCCCGAAGTGTTTAATAAAGTGTCGCACAGAAGAATTTTTTTTAAATTGAGCAATCGAAAGATTTTACAATTTTGTGAGTCCCTGCAAAAAATAAGAATTTTTCAGAACGTACAAATGACTTTAAAATAATAAAAACATGAGCGCTCGAGCTTCGTCGCGAGATTGCACTGTGACGTCACTGAATATGATATCTTCATAGTTCGGTCAGCCTCCAGACGGGACGTTATTTAATACCGTTGTTAACAATCGACGACCGTTTCTTATTTATTGAAAATAAAGTTTTTATTATTACATGATCTGAGGATTTATTGATAATATTGTCATCGGAGATACGGGAAAAAAGGTAGCGCCCCGTACATTTTAAATTTTCTCCTACATTGTAAAAATCTAATAATCTAAACAACCTTTTACCCTAGTGTTTGCGGTATTTCTTGTTTGCTATCTATTTACATGTTAAAGAACAATTTTCTGTTGACCATAAATAAGTCTACTTGCGGCAAATTTGAAGAGTCGGCTTTAATAAAATTAGCTTCATACAATGCTCTTCAAACAAACAATATATTATAAAATACAAAGTAGACGCGAAATGGCACAACAGCGATGGCTTATGAGAATGAAAACGCGTTAAGATATGCAGTCGCAAGACTGGTGTTTTACGTTATCGTATTCAGTGACGTCACAACTCTCAGCGTCTGTACCGAGAAGCGCTCGTATTTAAAATGTGATAACTTGTAAACGGCTTATCGGACTGATTTGATATTTTCAGGATTATTTAGTGTTTAAGGATTTTATATGTTAAAAAATTTTGAACCATTTCCATTATTCGTTAAATGAGCTCATTGTGCTGCATGACGATAATGCTTCTTCCCACACTGCAGAGTAGAGTAGATTTATGGCTACAAACAAGACTAATGTAATCGATCACTCTCCTTACTCACCGGATCTGGCAATGTACTACTTTTGACTGTTTTTTGGGTTAAAAAAGAACTTACGAGGAAGAAGGTATTTTTCAAAGGAAGAGATCGATGCTGCTGTTCGGTGTTATTTTAATAGTATTCCTAAAGCTGCTTAGCTTGGAACATATTCGTTTGTCGCAGTGGAAGGAAAGAATGGCTAAGTGCAACTACTTTGAACTTGAACAAATCTACCTATCTAAAATAAAATTTTGAAACATTTACACTACTTATATGAACTTCATAGGAAATGTGGTTTACACTCCGCATACCTATCTGTAACAATTCCAGAGCATGAAATTATTATCTATCTATTTATAAAAAAATACATTTTTTTATGCAGCCTTATTTAATATTTTTACCTTTATTTATGATTGACGAAAGAAGATTTGCTGCATACGTCGGAGAAAGTATCACGGAAACCTTTTGTTAAAAAGGCCTATATCGGCCACTTTCAAACGATAGTGAATTTCGCCAATTTGGAAAATCATCATTACCAAACAAGATGCACCTTCACGAAGAATGACCACTAACACACATTCGAACGACCATCCAACTACAAGTAGTGTCCAAAATACTCAAACATCAACATTTAACGGACCTATGACACGAAGTAGAGCACGCAACGAAACGTCAATTATTAAAAATTAGATGGTGTGTTTCATTAATGACAATTATCTTGAAAAAGAGAATGAAATAGTTCCCTAAACGTAGAAGAATTGTAAAATATACACGAGAAGATCCAGAAATGAATCATATTTTTAATAATACACAGCTCGTGGAAACCTAAACAACAATATAATATTAGGTAATACCAACACTTCATTCCGTAGGTACTAACTTGTCTAACCATTTTATGGTAGGTAAACCACTTCCATAGTTTCGCTAATTATGTATCTAAGTGGTGTATACAATCTGACCTATTCAGAGAACGTAGTTAGAGGGGAAAATGAAAATTTTGAAAATAACGAGAAGAATTCAAAAACAACCATTCTCAGTCAGATCTGAATTATCTGGAACAAGCTGTTAAATTTTGCTCGTACCTACCTATAAGTAAGGTAGTTGAATCTTGAATCATTCCTAAATATTACCATCATCCAAGAGGAGTATTTTCATCGACGAGGAAAGGCGAGTGCAGGAGGAGTTAAGAAAAATAGCGAGGGTCGAAAGAGGAGCGGAGAGCCAAAGTGTAATCTGTAATATAGAAAGGTGTGGATGGAAGGGAGTATTAGGTACGATTGGAATCAGGAAAGGAAGGAGCCGAGGGAAGTGCAAGGGGTAAGAAGAGTAAAGAGGGACATAAAAAGAGGGCAGAAGAGGGATATTTGGGTCTATTGTACTTTTCACACCGAGAATTCAGTATGACTAGCATAGGCAATGAATTATAAATGGGAGAAACCCGGGCAGCGTTGCCGTCACTGGCATATTACTGACAGGGTTGGCTCGCTCCAAAGAACACACGGACACCCCGGAGATGTTATTTATAATTATTGTAAGTGTAGGTAGCTATGTACGTACACAACTGTATTAATTGTTCCCAGGTTAAACACATACCTACATTAGAGTGCATTGTTTATTAACAAGATTATATTGGCTCATAAATAACGTTAAAATAAAGTTAGATGCCGGAGGCGCAGTTTAGTTGAGGCCACACCTGATTCTTGACCGGGCCCAGCCATGTTACATAAGGCTACGTAAGGCTCGATACTGCGAATTCTCGATGTGAAAAGTACAATAGTAACTGGTAGGGCTTACAATACCGGAAGACATTTTGAATACCGGTTTTCAGTATTCAATCAAGTGTATCACGGCATCCCGTTATTGATGCCTACCGGTATTGAATTTTTTTACTGCTGAAACTATAAAAGAAAAATAAAAAACGCATAGCTTAGAAATTGAAAGTTCAAAATTCCAAATTCAAAGTATTCAAGTTATTCAAAGATGTAAATATGAAATGTAAATTAAACAACCCACATAAAATTCAAAAATTTCGTATTCAAAATAGAAATTTGAAATAAAAAATTGAAACTCAAAATATTAATGCTAATGAATCCTAAATTATAATTTGAAAATTCAAATTTCAAAATTCGAAACGCAAAATATTATCTACTGCTAGTTAAAGTTAACTGCAAGTTTAAATTAAATTCAATATTGAAATTGGAATAAACTCGCAATTATAACTTTGTACATTCATAGTTCAAAAATTAAAACGTACCTAATAAAGAAAAAGTCGCACTAGAATTGACCAAGGAATATAGGTACAAGGGGTTCCATTAAAAAATGCAGCTTTGATATAAATCATCCTCTATAATTCTATAAACTCTGCGATTCAAGTGAAAATATTTTAGATTTGTAGCCTTACCATATCCCATGAACGAAATATTCGTTAATAAACCCACAACCTTCCATCCACACATTATTGGCCCACCCTGTATAGGTACATACAATATTTTCCACTATAAATAATAAACATTTTCTACTAAAATAAAATTAAATCAATACCGGTTTTAAATACTGCATCAATTTTCTCCGGGATCCCGGTTTTCGAAATCCCGGAATTCTGATATTGTAAGCTCCAGTAGGTAACTGGTTTTTCGCTGTAAATACGATTCCATTTGTAAAAATAATTACTTACATATATTATTTAAGCAAATAAAGCAATCTATCTGTCTATCACCATAGATACCTATCTCGAAAAGTTATTAGGGCCACTGAAACAACCACGACCGCGTAAAACATTTTTGTATCACTACAAAATACATTTAACACCGATTTCAGGATCAATAGATAAATGAAAACCGTTGAATATAGTAAGCGTTGTTGGGACAATTAGTAGGTAAGTATGTATAGGTATTATTATAACTTCGATAGGTTATAGTAAATATAATGCATTATTTAATTCCGAATACATTATAGAGCATTAGTATGACCCAATAAACACGAAAAATACGTTAATAACAATTTTATCTACCTATATATTTCCCAATTAACAAAAAAGTTGTGTTGAGTGGAGAATAAATTACCTATGCAAAAAATTGCTTTTATTAAAAACAAAAATGCAGAAAAGGTAAGGGATGTCTCTTGTAAACAAATAAAAAATGCTACAACTTTGTTATTGAAAAGATACCTAATTGACAGCCAGACACGTTGCACAAATTCCGTCTCGTTTTTTGTCAACATTAAACTTAATTTGCAAGTGAATTAGTTTTGTAAATAGGTAGGTACCTAATGAAGGCTAAATATTGACTTTCAATTTCAACCGTAGTTCACAAACTATTTTACATAACCAAAGATCCCCTCGCCTTCTTGGAAAAGGACATTACGTTAAAAAAATGTAAAAACAACCGCAAGTAGGTTATTATAAAGAGAGATTAAAGATAGTCTTCATAAATAGCGTTTTTTTTTTGTTATCAGATTAGGAGTAAAGGTATCTTGTTATAATTTCAAATTAATTACGAAAAAAAAACTAATTAATTTAGCTATACTTGCTTTGCACAAATAATAGCTTAGTAAAAAGCCTTGGAAATCAAGACACCAATAATTTTTCTAAAGAAATCACCGCACCAATGAAAAGAGAAAATCTATTTAAGCCAATCCTTCCTTCAACTGTTAGCCAATAAAATGATAGTACAGGTGAGAAGTAGGCGCTACACGTGCGCACGTGTCCGAGAATCTTACCTGGTTATCTGATATCATTCAATATACAGTTTACCTTAGGGTAGGGACTCGTTTAGATGGTAAACCTGAACCGGTGTCGGATGAGATCAGTCAGGTGCGACTCCGGTTACGCGTGTATTATTGAAATAGTTAAAAAAAGGGGTTCGTAAAGTTAATTTCTCACTTCACAAGTTACACTCATCACGTATGTGTATTTACATAAATCTTTTAAACATCGTTGCGTGATGTGACGAACTGTGCGTTAGTAGTGCAAGAACATTTTCTTAAACCAATTTAATTATTGTGAGCGACGAAAATCCTCTTATGTTTAAATTTTATTGCCAATTGCTGCAAATACAACAGGTAATTTATTTTTTTTGACACAAATTAACATTGATTTTCCAAAATTATCGCATCATTATGGCCTTATATGTAATTAAGTAGCGTAGGTACCTTTAATTTATATTAGATTTAATATTTTGATTGCTAACGTGCCCAAAATCTAACGCATAAAGCTTAATGATGAATTTTTAATTAATTATTATTAATAAATTAGATAGTGCTCCCTGTTATAATCGTTCACA
Organism: Pyrocoelia pectoralis; assembly: GCA_036250285.1. Taxonomy (NCBI): domain Eukaryota; kingdom Metazoa; phylum Arthropoda; class Insecta; order Coleoptera; family Lampyridae; genus Pyrocoelia; species Pyrocoelia pectoralis. Next base: position 37,229,661 of record CM070076.1, on the reverse strand, counting down.
TCTTCGGAGTTTAATTAATTATATTAATATCACAAAGGAATCTAGTACCTATCGATTTCTCCAAATACGAAGAGTTACTCTTACATAGGTATCTAAGTACTTATAAAATAAGCAGCGTTCGTGTATGTGCAATTTTTAAAGAGATGCAGTAAGTACATTTTATTGTTAAATAATTACTTAATTAAAGAATATTTTTTAATATTTTACAAATTTCAAAAAAATCGCGGCAATTATACAAAGTGTAATGGTTGTTTATTTTTATTATATTATAATAATAACGCATTACAATAAATGCAGTAGATACTATATGGTAATGCGTACATCCCTTGAATGGAAGCAAATTTTATTTGTTTGAGCACTCATTATTTCAAGATTGAAGGACTACTAAAACACGTTACTCTATAGGCGTTGTCACATTGACATTTGAAACAACTATTAAGTACTTAAAATTCTATCAAGCATTAATTAATTGTTGACCACGTTATAAAAAGTTCAGATAATTTATTACTTATGTACCTTATATAGGTACAATCAAAGAACGTAATATATACGTTCTTTGGTACAATATTCGATTATCATAATTCGACACAAATACCTAGAACAAATTATAGAATAACAGCGCCGCGAGTGTAATTTTTGCAAGGTGTCTACACTAAATAACTTTCGCTTTTTAAGTGAAAATTAAATACCTAATGCCGTTACATCTATATGTGTGTTAAAAAGTTGTTGATTTTACTAATAAGAACAATGTGTAGGCGTTAGTTACCAACAAGTTTGTTTTCATTTCCACAGTTCCAACTGATGTTTATCACAAAGTTGTACTTCGAAAAATTTATTATGCCAGCGTTTGTAGCATTGAGTACCTACCTACATAATAAATGTGTGACTGAATCAAAATACATATACCTAGGTACCTAAACGAATTCTTCTTATACCTAACCAGTTCCATATAATTTCAGTTTTCAGATCTCATTTATCAAAATAATGTTAGGGATAAAGCTTTAAGTTCAAATAGTATAGGTACATAATTTCGTATACCTAGGTTATTTTTTCCTTGCGGGAAGTTGACGAGAAATCTGCAAAATATTATATAGGGTGTTTACGGTATTGTGATTTTCTTTTTAAGGGGCGATTAAACATCTTAAGAAATGCTTCCTTGCGAAAGATACGGTCCTGTCAAGTTACAATTTTATTTCAGAAAACAATGGTAACTTTGGAACGACTCAAAAGATAATTAACATTTGAGGATATAGCTACAGATAGCCTAAATATGAAAAGTATTAAATTTATATCCAGAACCGGATTTAACCTGCTTTGAAATTTTAAATTTTACTATATTTTCGAATTCTCTAGGTATTTTTAAAGTCCAATGATCTTAAGTCGTAATAAGACTGACAAACTCCCACGGCTGATAGAAGACGTTATTTTACGTTAATGACCGTGTTTTAAGATGTTTAATCACCCCTTAATAATAAAATCACAAGACCGTAAACACCCTGTATATTTTGTTTAGCGTAGATACATTGAAGGTCCCGTGCCGATGGTATGTTTGGCACGATAAAGATCCCTAATAGATGAGCGTAGAATTCTTTGAGTCATTCAAGTGCTAATAATAACCAAAGCAGTTGATGCGCGTAGAGGTGCTTGGAAATCTGCTGTTTCTAGATCTTGACCCGACCCATAACGTAAATTTTATATTTAAATTTAAAAAATATATAAAAAAATTATTTTGTTTTTATTCACATATGTAAATGTTGAACCATTCGGTAAGAAGAAATTCCTCCATTCGGAAGGGCTGGCGGTTAAAAATTAAAAAGACTCCATGCAAATACTCAATTTACAAGTGAAAATGAATAAATGAATTTCTGGTTAGTATCTCTGAGAACTTAGGGGTTGGCAATTTGTATTAGTAGGTATAGATAGCGCCCATTTGGCGAGAGGTATATAGGTATCATAGCAAAAATGGGGAACATAGATGATGTTTTAATTACGTGTATGATGGGCACAAATTTATTCTGATTTTTGTGCTTGTATTTGTATCATAAAATCTATGAATAAGTTTACGAAATTTGTAAATACATGTTATCTACCGGGTTGTGAGACAATTCAGAGGCGGATTTACGAATTCGCCTCCCCTAGGCTGGAAATATTTTGCCGTCCCTCATCTACAGTAATTTTCTCTAAAATATTGTATTTTTTCATATGATTTGAATTTGTCTAGATGCTTAGATTATTCTAGATGTCATTTTATTATTTAAACTTCAACATTTGCCGCCCCCTAAAATTTGCCGCCCTAGGCTATAGCCTTTCTACTCTTATGGTAAATCCGGGTAACATAGGTTATGCTGATTTCGTTGAATAACGTAGAAAATTTTCTCAATTGTGATAGGGGCAAATTTTGACACATTTTGAAACATAACTAACTAGTTTAAGTATACTTATGTTATGCCCCTTGAAAAAGTATTGAAATGAGCTTATTACCTAAATGAGGTATTAAAATGATTGTTTTTATGGGCGCATAAAGTGTTTTTCAATCAAGGAAATAAAATTCTAAGGGCGACATTAATGACATTATTGATAGTGGCACTCCTGAATTATATCCTGAAGAAAATAAAGAAGAAGGCGACGATGAAATTGCTTCGAATATATAAGAAGCTGATAGAATATTTGGGGAGGGCATAAATACCTTATACTTATAATAATTAAGAAAATGTAGGTGAAAGAGGGTTTCTTCCGATTTTAGACCTCCAAGAATTATAAATGTGAGGTTAGATAATTATTAAATGCTAAGTAAGTGTATAATAGGTAATAATAATAAAATGCTATTGATTTCAACTTTTGATTTTGTTATGGTGGCCATCTTGGATTTACTTAGGATTGTGACTGGTCTCACCTTTCTCAACACCTATTTTGTAATAATAAGTAGGTATAAGTAATTTCACTAATTTATTATAAATAATAATAATAAGTAATAAGTTAGTGGAATTAGTCGTTATTCAATGGTAGCTTTTATAATATAAAAGAATTTTTTAATTATAGGTAATTTTAGTTTAGTCCGATCTGCGATATATTATGTTATATTATACTATTTTTGACGTGTCCTATACAATGATATTGTCTCAGCAGGAAATAAAAACAAATTATTATTATTATTATTATTATTATTATTACAATTTATGGAATTACACAAAGTAAGGAAAATTAATTAATATCTACGTATTTTGCATAGAACATTAACGAGGTTTGTAGTGTATAGAAATTAATGGTTGATTCTTGCCATTTTTTATTATAAAAAGTTCTACTTATATTATAACATCATAAATAGTTTGTATAGCAACGTTTCGCCCAATTAATTGGCTTTATCAAGTTGTTAAAATTTCAAGAGAAAATTCATACCTACTTTCATCAAATTATGTCTCATGAAATTTTAACAACTTGATAAAGCCAATCAATTTGGCGAAACGTCGTTATGCAAACTATTTCTAATGTTATAATAAGGAGAAGAACTTTTTATAATAAAAACTGGCAATGAATCAAATACACTACAAACTTCGTACTGCCTAAGTATTAATACAAGTTATTAACTAAGTATAAAAATCGTTAAACCGCCTAAATTTAAATACTAACAATAAGGCACATATTTTACTAAACTATAACTATGGAAAATAAAGTTCAAGCTAAAAAAAGTTGTTGCACACACCTGCCATTTTTTCTAGTTACGAAGGATATTTCTGCTTACTTCCCAAAGATCTTCAAGGCGTTTCATATAGACTACCATTTTGTCTCAAAAGAGTAGGTATAACTTCACTAACTCACATAACTCACATAGAATTCAGGTTTTTTAGAATAATAAATTGTCTACTTTTGTGTATAATTTAACCATGTGCCTGAGGCTTCATGAAATGAAAAATCTTTTCAAAACCTTTGGCCTGTTCGTTTCTTATCAACTTCATGGTTATCAGGTATAGAATTTTTTGCAGCACTATTACGCAATGCTTATGGGAGACTCCATTTCCGCCTTATTAAACAATAGAATTATCTTCCGTTGGTCACATTCTTCTTCAATAGCTTCAAGATTAGATACTTTCACTTGTATAAAAGATTTTTTTTGCATAAATTTACCTGATAGGTTTAATTATTTTCTTCGCTATGTCCATTTTACTAACCACTGAACTTTCCACATAACTTTTCGCTACAGATGAAGAACGCCAACTTCCATGCCGTTTAAGTGTTAAAATATTCGCAGAAGCGTTAACCAAAAATTTTACTGGCGAAAACAATGGCCTGTATATGTGGACATCTTTCAGTTTCAACGATGGGGTGGTTTCTCCTTAGGGTATTTTTTCCCCGGAGACCTTCTCTGGAGTTTTATTTGGAAATGGGTTAATCGCGTACTTCATCGTTGCCAACGTTTGGACCAGCAGATGGCTAGCCTTTTTCAAGGCTCCTTATTTTGGAACACACGAAAATGTAATTAGTATTATAAATCTTATTGGTTTATCAGTGGTTATCTTATATTAATTTATTCAAATTGTATTTTAGTGTATTTTTGAGTTTTAAATAGTTCGCCACCATCCTTGGAATTATTGATAATGTGTTTATACCTACTAGTTGTACTGTAGATTTCCCCAGACGACAGCACAAACAGAATCTTCCTTCACCAAGAGTTGAAGGGCGTATTTTCGATTAAGTTCTAAAACGTTCGCCTTCAACTAAACAACAACTAAACGAACGAGACGACCAATGCATTTCCATTATCTTCTATGGTATTTTAAGATTGACTACCTCATTGCACCTACAAACCGCCATAAAAAAGGAAGTGCTCATTAAACCATTAAAATAGGCCAAAAGAACTTCCTCATTCACAACAGGCACGTTTTTTGACTTCATATAATCACGAAATTTTTCCAACTCTTTTAAATACCTATCTTGCTTTTGCTTTTACAGGCAATATATTAAACATGGCCTCATTACCTTCTTTCAAAATGTCTTCTGGCACACTAATATCTTTTTACTTCATATTTTCACACATTAATCACGATTTTACCCCTTTTATGTTTTTGTTTACACAAACCATAGCAACGCAACCATACCATCTATGTTGATTTACATTAAATACCTAACTAAAATTTAATATTTTTTATTAAGGGTCTATCACCGGTTGGAATTGAAACATTAAATGGGTTTTTATGTATCTATACATAAAATTCAAATAAAACATTGTTGTATAACCACAACAAATTGTAGAGCCCCCCTGATTTTTTAATTTTTTACAAAATTTACCAAAGCACAATGCAAATTTTAGCGCTTGCATGGGTTTAGAGATATACATAAAATTTGAATAATAAATAGTTTTATTGAAATACAAAATAAGTCATTGCAAAGAGGAACGTTTCTTGTAGGGCTCTCGTGTATTAGATTTTGCATTTTTGTTCGTATTTCTTGTACAATATTCGTGAAATTGAATGAATATTAAGCAACTTCGAACAAATTTTACCAAAACTTTGTAAAAAATGTTTTATTTAAATTTTATGTCGAAACCCATGAAATCAGTCTCAATTCCAACTAGTGATGGACTCTTAACGTTTCAATAGCAACATTGAACAAAACGCTAGATGTACATTATTTATTATTTATTGATTCACACTTACAGTGGTACAACAATTAAATTTGTGGAGGATAACATCTAACCATAAATTCATTTTATTTTATTTTGTTATTTATATTTATATATTATTTATTAAGAAACGAATTTGGCCTAGCGCCTTGCATGCAAAACTGGCACATACATGATCGAAACTCGTACTTTCTTCGCTTGCACTATGGCTTCATCTGTTTTTTGAAAAACTTAAAACCGAAATACATAATGGTATATACACTTAACTTTTCAATGTGGTATGCAATGCTTAAGATCAGTCCCCATCGAAATTACACCAAAAGAAGGTGCTTGGTTAACCACTGCTGGTGTGATCTACCATCATAATGCTTAAATCCGGATGAAACGTGTGTGGTGCAACCGACAGTGCACAAGTTGAACAAGTTGGTTACGAAATTTTGACTCGCCGAACAGTGCTTTTTAAAACATTTCGAAAACTACTTGCGCAAAAAACACTTCAAAAACCAAGTTTTTAACAATTTCGTGGTCATAGTGAGCTTCATACTCAGAATAAGAAACTTGTTTACCGTTGGCAAAAGTGTATAGATTCTAATGATAGTTATTTCGATTGATTTTGTTCGAGTCGAAAGTACAAGTAAAAGTCGTGCATTAGCCTCTGGGTATCTTGTAAACAGTAAGAAGCAGATTAGACATCCGATACATTATTAATAATCATTATAAGAAAGTGTTTAAACAACGTCAAATAATTTTCCAATTACCGCTTCAAGTGAAAAAGTTACAAGGAATTAAAGAAAATTGCAAAATTCAGTCGATCTCAATACCGTTTATTTGCTTATGGGTTCGTTTTTGGTATTAGGTACCTGAACGTTTCACGACATGTGATGGCCATTAATATACGAAATGGTGTCCAGTAAGCAGAATCAAACTTCTTTTGTTTTCAACTGAAAACAATTAGTTCATATTAAGTAATTAGTGCTAAGAAGTCAAACTCGTGGCTGTCTATTTGGCACATTAACCGCGTAGAATATTCACATCTGCGGTTAAAATGAGTAGCATTAGCAGTTAACTATTGTTTGGCTACGCATTACTGTTTAGCTATAAATAAAAGATCTACAGGAGATTGATGAAGAAAATTGCGAAGCTTGTAACAGATTGGCATTAATAAGTTATGTAAATCTATCATTAAAATTTTCATATTGTATATAATTTATTACCAATCTTACATCACCACAGGAAGACAAACACTTCAAGACCATGATTAAATATATACGGTAATAAAATTTAATTAACTGTGGGTCGTAATGAAGTTCTTCTAAACAGAAGCGTTTCTTAGATTCAGAAAATTTACGAATAGGTTTCCCTTTTTCATTATTAAAGAAGGTATAATATTCATATTATAATAGATATATGGATGACAAATGAAATTGTGTCTGATGACCGGGCATTGTTAATAAAGTAAATCAATGCGGACAAAACGCACCGACTAATGCTGTTTACATCTCTGATCACGCGAGGATTTTGTATATTGATCCCTGTGATTGTTCGGTAATGCTTTAAATATGTCAATAGATGTTAATGTATACAAAACGTACAAAAAATCTAGTTTAGTAGCTCTCCCTTGCACCTGCTCTAACAACTAATTAAAAATCGACTCAAAAATGCTAATTATTTTTTTGATTTTACGGTGACCTTAAAACGCTATTAATACATAATATCCATATGAAATCATATTTATAATTACTGCCAAGAAATGTAATCAATATATGGCATATTACTTATGATAAAAAGTGTGTACCTATACCTAATGCGTATAATTTTTAGGAAAAAAGTTTACCATTACACTAACGATAGTTCTGAAACATCGATTAGAGAGCACCTTTATATTAGCACCTATAATGAAGTTTCCAGAGGTGATTCGTTTATACTTAGGTATATCCTGGCGATCAAGTGATATGCATAATCACAAGGTTCTTGAATATTATATTTTTTGCAATTAATATATTCTGCGTAGTGGACTTGGAAGTAAAAAACTCCTTTTGTAAACTTTAAGTCCATTTTGCATTTCTTTTATTTTGTGATATCGCATTAAATATAGTGACACATAATATCCCAACTAGTGCAGCTTTCACTATTCAAACCTCCCAATGTAAATGGGATGGTCTGGAACAAAAATGAAATCCTACACTTATATAATTATATATACGTATAGGTATATATGAAAATTTGCATTGTAACACGTATTAGTCCGATCTACTTTGATAATAACCGACTGTCGTCGTATTACATACTTTCGTTATCACATTTATTTGTAGAAAGAAATGTAATGTTAAGGTACTATGTTTCATTTTTTAACATACAACGAAATGCTGTTTATTTTGTATTTTAACCCATTTACCCACTTTTAGTGTTCAGATAAACGGTCGCGTTATTATAATACGTAATACGTTTGACATTGTAAAGCTTTTATCAATAAATATGTACCTAATTGTACCTATAGCGAAAGTAGTTACTTTTAAGCTTGAATAATATGGGACGTGCAATTTAGAAAATATTTTATCGTAAACATGACTAACGTATTTTAATAATTACTTGCAGAATGCCACGACTCGCTTTACTATCGCAGTGTCGAAATACGGGGCACTTGCCTCAGTTATCACCACCCTCCTCGCCACTTAGTAGTCCCATAACAGACTTATCATCGAGAAGCGTCAGTTCTTCATCTCCTCACTCACCACTTTCAACGTCACGACACAGCGCTTTTTCATTGGTGTGTCCAAGAGAACTTCATCGTAGTAAAGATTTCTTATCACCTCGAGGTAAGCGGGTAAAATTCAAAGTGGGAAGATGCTTACAAAATTTTTTTTTGGCAGAAGTGGGATCGTTAATGTACGGAAATCCTTTTAGTCCATTGGTACCAACGGCATACGCACCATACGTATGGCCACCGTTACCAGGATTATTTTTACCTTACTCTTCATTACATAGGCCAGATACGCTTAGTCCTGAAAAAACTACCGACCAAAGATATACACCGGAACGAGTCAAAGCTGGTAGATATAACATAGAAGATTTAATAATAAATTTGTTATTAATGAGTCTTATATTTTTCAGAGGAAGATACCCCATTAAATTTATCGTTGAAGGGCAGATCACGTACACATAGTATTTGGTCTCCCGGTAGTTTATGTGAACAAGAAATAAAATCGAGATTGGATGTTAAACCAGATTCGAGTGTGGGATCGGTGAAAAATATTGAAAACCAATGGAGAACGTGGGATAGTGCGGAAAGGGAACTTCATATCAAAATTGGTTCGGTTGGGTCAAGTGGGGAAAAAACATTTACGGTAAGTAAACATAAAACTTCTTTGAAGTGAATGATACTAAAACCGAAAAGATGTTGAATTGAGCTTGAATTAATAATTAAATAAATTAACTGCAACAAGTGCCATACTCTTTCATCGTGTTCTTACCTATACTTTCTTCACGTTTCTGTATATGATTACCAATAGTATTCTTGTCTTATATTTTTTGTCAATGCCTTCTCTATTCTTCGCTATGTATTTAATCTGTAACGTAGTTTTGACTTCTCCGTGCGGATATTACTATTTAGGTTTTACAAATGAGTTGTTAAGCAGATCAACGCCAAACTCAGAATCCTCATTATTAGCCACAAATTTCCAGAAATTAAAAAAAAATTACCAATCACGGTAAATATAAATAAACAACTTACTAATTTTGCTATTGCGTTAATGAAATAATAACCATTTTACATTGAGAATAGTTGGTCCACCGCTGAACCCTTTACAATAATATTATTTCCCTTATGATCGATTTTTCAACAATTTCGTGTGTATCCATCGTAAATGTAGTCTAGTATGCTGATTAATGCAATTTCATTATTTCTTTTAAAATATATCTAAACAAGGCGCGTAAATTGCAGTATTCTATCAAGTGTTGAAATTGCGTGTATGAATCGTGGCGTTGAAATATTGTATGGCACACTTTTTACTTAAAGCGTCGCAAAGAAATATTAATTCTTTCTATGGTCGTTGATTGAAATATTAATATTTCAATCAACGCTATGGTCCAAATAAGCATTTCTATTAAAAGCATGAATGCATTCTCACCTAATCGACAAATAGGCGTAGCTATTGGAAAACATTTGGGAAACTTTCTGTGATTATACAAAACATGTCTAAAAATCTCAAAAAATGTGTGGTAAAAAATTCGTATTTGTTTACTCCTAAAATTTATACACTATACGGGGTGATTTCTAACCTCCTGACCCAACTGAAAGGGCAACTGGGAGAGATCAAACTATAGTATATTACAATAAAAATGATGAAAGTGACTGATCTTTCAATTTCAACGAACAATATACACTATACACTACAGCCTGTTTCAGAGTAAGCGCCTTATTTTTTTTAGTCACACTATGGATACTAGGTACTTTTAAAATATTTGGCAGTAATATGTTTCAGGACATTCTCTACACGATGGTGCTATCAGATTTTTAATTGAACGAAATATTTCAAAATGGCGACTTTCAATTTTTTTTTAAATGGAGTGATGTAATATTTTTTGTATTATTGGGATCCTAAAAACATTCTTTTTACGATAATATTTCGTTTTTCTTAAAAATTCATTTCTTTCCCAATCAAAAAGCAAACTAACATTTTAATTAATGTTTAAAGTTCTTAAATACGTCTTGCGTATCCTTCAGCAACTCCATACGCCATAATCATGTCTACGTATTCGTCATTACTGTAATTCACCATTTCAGACGAATTATTGATTTGACAAATAATTAACCTACTTAAATTCTAACGTTTATATAATATTGACGTAGATACATGGTTAAATTAAATAAATCAGCGGCTTTCAATAAATGAACAGTGTATTTAAAGAACAATTTAAATAGGTAGCCATAACTTTAGTCTTATAAAAATTTTAGTAAAATTTTAACTGAACTTTGTTTATTTAACTTTCAAGTATTTCAAGTTTGAATTCAAAATGTAAATTACTACCATATTTTATAAGAAAGCTCCATAGTTTATAAAAACTTTAAAGGCTTTCTTATTATGTATTACAATTTGATCACAATTTCATTAAAAAAATAACTTTATTTTGATCTCCCCCAGTTGCCCCTTTCGATTTGGTCACGAGGTAAGAAATCACCCTGTAGATTACCTATTCATTGAATTTTCAATCACAATGAAGAGAATTTTTTGAGAAAAACCGCCCTTAATTTGTGACAAATTTCACAATATAAATTTAAACTTAGATTCATTTCCATTTTAGGGATGAGTACGTAAATACATACTTAGTTTTTAACTTTAAATCGCACCTAAGTAGGTATAAAAAAAACCACTTTATTGCCCGGAATTAAGGTTTATTCAGAAATATCAGTGTTAACGTTTCAGTTCTAATAATTGAATTTTCTTCAGAGTAGGTAATTAACGTTTTGAAGAAGATTCAATTATTAAAATCGAAACGTTAACACTGATCTAAAATTTCTAATCCACCCAGTGGATGTAAGATGAAAATTTCAACTCCTCAAAATTTGTTTTAAGCTAATACTTTTGTATTAAGGTGGGCGACCTTCTCCGAAGATGCATGACGGTAAGAGTTTTTGGCATAAAAATGGTCTAATCAACAAGCGATAATGTTAGGAAAACGATATACCTAATAAGTAGTTCTACTTAATTGAATGGTGTGCAATCATAAACTAAATTAATATTATCAATAATATACGGCAGTTTTTACCACGCATACCATGATTTTGTCTAAATTTTCATTTAATTTTATATTACTCAACTGTTTTTTTTTGGGAAAGCCACTTATCCATGGGGTAGAATTCAGTCGGCGGCGAATAGACCGAAAGGCAATAGACCAAAACGTTACTTGGCCGAAAATATAAGAAACGTACACTCGTTTGAAAGACACTGAACCGACCTCACTATTTCCACAAACTTGGCAACGGGGATGTTTTTCCATTTTTCTCAGTGTTTTTTTCGTCACATCCACTCAGAAGGACTTCAGCGTCGATATGAAGCAGAACTTGAATTTGCTTTAACAATGCGATTATTGCCTGCTCTGGCATTCGTACCTACAACAAATGTACTAGATATACATATTTGAACATATGTGCGAATACAATATTATTCGACAAGAAACTCCTGGTATGCTAGACTACTTTGAGGGTGACGTGGATAGGACGCCCTCAACGACGTCACCGGCGCCCACCGCGTTTAGGAATTGTTTCGATGGTGTGAATCAACATTTACCTAAAACCAACAATTTAATTTTTAATATTAGTAAGTAGATCATTATGTAGTTGGGTAGGAAATACCTGTTAAGTATTGCATGAGTTACCAAAATAAGCTTAAAATGCAATCAGCCTGGATACAATGTGAAGGGAGGCTATTGTTATAAATGTAATTTTTTTACATTTTTAATGTGCACATTTACTGACTGTGTACATTAACGGTAACAATTTTTCGACCACCCCATTTTTGGTCTATTACTGCTTCGGTTAGGTGACGCTTCGGTCTATTGCTCTTCAGTCAATTGAGTTCGGTCAACTGTTTTCGGTCTATTGAGTTCGGTCTATTTACCTAGAACCAGAAGGAGCGTTGTTGTAGACCTCCTTGCAAACTACATTCCAAAAATTGTCATATTTTGGGATTGTGATTATTTCCATCACCACTGCGGCCAAATTTTGTTTTATTACTCATGTACAGAATTTCCGTATTTTCGGTGTTTGCATTTAATTAACGCTAACATGGCGAGTGCGAACTTGAATTGTTATAAAAGAAAAACAAAGTAGGCATCGGGTAAAGGCAGCTTTTCACCATTTCGCCTTGGAAAAATGTTTTCCGTAATTTTTTAATTATTATTTATAATTATTTAATTGTAATGATAAAACATTTTTTAAACAATTCATTCGTTAACTAATTGAAAACCGCTAATTAAATGCCCAAAGGGGAGTAAGTCTGTACAATGATCAGTTTTTAAGCCAACAACAGGCTTTTTTGGAAATGAGCTCTTGCACTTCAAGGAATTTTCAATCATTTTATACAACCGTCGTGTTGGGAAAAATCGCACAGAAAACAAATTAGATTTAAGAGATATTATTTTGTGCATCCTAGGAATTGTCATTCTCGCCCCAAGAATTATTATTTTTACCACAAGAATTATTTTTTCTACCTTAGCTTTTTAATTATTTTGGTCCCAAGATTTTTGTTCCCAAGAATTATTATATTAGCTCCCAAAATTATTAATTTAGCCCACATAACTATTCTTTTGGCCCCAAGATTTTATTCATTTTACACCGTGATTTTATTGATTTTACCCCAAGGTTTTATTCATTTCACCCCAAGATTTTTTTTATTTTACTCTAAGATTTTATTTATTTACTTATTTATAGAAGTATTTGAAACTTAAAAAAATGCCACCCTAAACGTACATTGCCACTCAGGCGCTTAGGTTAAAGGTAGGTTTAGTATATTTTTTTTTCAATTGATACAAAAACGGGAATATGATACTAAACAGTAATTGAAACTAAAAAAAAATCTCAACCTAAACGTATATTGCCACTCAGGCGCTTAGGTTAGAGGTAGGTTTAGTATATTTTTTTTCAATTGAATAAAATGAATAAAATCATGGGGTAAAATGAATAAAATCTTGGGCCCAAAAGAATGATTCTGTGGGTTATAATAATAATTTTGGGGGCTAATATAATAATTCTTGGGATCAGAAATCTTGGGACCAAAATAATTAAAAAGCTGGGGTCGAAAAAATAATTCTTGGGGTAAAAATAATAATTATTGGGCTTAGAGTCACAATTATTGGGGTCGTGAAAATTCCCACCCTTAGATTTAATACTACCCAAAAATTCGTTTATAGCCCACTCAACGAATGATTCTAGAAGGAAAGTCAATAAACAGAAAGACTAACTACGTTACGTTGCTTAGGGTACCTAGTACGTACAACATACCAAAAGTCCTTGACCGTAGGGGTGGTGGAACAGGGGGGAAGGTCTTTTTTATGGTTTTTCGCTTACATCTCAGTAAGGGTTGGTCCTACAAAAAATATATTCGTATGCAAAATTAAAGTTTTTTTTTTGGTATCTGTAACTGTTAATGCACGCTCTCGAAAATCATTCCAAAAAACCAGAATTCTCTCATAACTTACAAGATTGGACTAAGTACTTGTATACATGTTATATATACAGGGTGTAGAATTGATTTACGAACCATAGGGATTTCCATTTTAAATTTTTAATGTGCTTGTATTATCTCTCCTAATGATTTTAGAGCAAAAGTGTAAATATATTTCTTGTAGAGAAAAAAATACTCTTTACAACCACATCATTACTTATTGTTTTATTTTTCATACAAGGGTGAAAATATGGAAATTAGAAATGCAATTTTATCAAAATTAGATGGTGCCTTGGAATTATTGAAACAAAAAACAATGGTTAGTTAGCTGTCATATTAGCGTCTTAAGGCGGCTAACGGCAGCTCCGCCATTTTTATTGCTAAAATGACCATAAAATGACCATTTTGGACGTAATCATCTAACAAAAATTAAAAAAGCGATGCATACGTCAAATTCTCAGTTATCAATTAATGTAAACCTTCTGGTTTCAAATTAAATATTTAAGTTACAATCTTGGTCGAAAGTTGCGTAAATGTAGTACCTTTCCTTCAGAACTTTCGACCAAGATTGTAACTTAAATACTTAATTTGCAGCCAGAAGGTTTACATTAATTGATCACTATGCTACATAGAATTTGACCTATGCATAGTTTTTTTAATTTTTGTTAGATGATTACGTCCAAAATAGCAATTTTACCAATTTGAACTACAGAGCTCTCCTTAGGAGCTTTAACAATAATTATTGTAAATGAGAAAGAAAAAGAAGCTTTTGGCATTGCCTAAACGCAAAAAACTTAAAATGCGTTTAAATTTGTGATTAAAACATTAACATGACAACTACCGATTAACGGTTTTTTGTTTCAATAATTCCAAAGGCACCACCTAATTAATACAAGCATATTAAAAATTTAACATTGAACTCCCTATGGTGCGTAAACCAATTCTACACCCTGTATATGATGTGTAGTGTCCATTTTGTCCCTTGAACGCTCAAATCCATTCTGTTTGAGAAAATGAAAAAAACCCTTAGCCTAACAAGACCATTTACCTCTGAAACATCCAAGGTAACCACTATACTAAGTTTGCAGTAGGTAATAGCAAAGAGTATCAAATAAGAGAAGCAACGCCATTAAAAACACTGTCGTTAAGTAAGGTGTGTTGCCTAACAAAATATTATCGAATTTACAACGTTTATTTGTACGCCACATACCTGAGGCGATAACTGTTTATTTACAAAAAGGACAACTACCTGGAAGTTTTGAAATTTAAAGCAAAAGATATCTCAATGTTGCCGAATCTTTGTCACATAACTTTCTATACAAAAATCTGCGACCTTCATTATTATTGCTACTCGATATTTATTTTGGATACTTACTTTGTTTAGAATTTCGGAGCTTGTAATGAAATATTTAAAACAAAACAATATCAAAATAATAGTTTTAAAATTGTATACGTTCGTACAAAAAACAACTTTTAAAATTTTTTACGCGCTCCTCTTAAGTGATTTCTATTTTTCGCTATTTTAACGTTTATAGGGGTTTTGATATTCTTAAATTTGGTGAAAAAGTTTCAGGAGTTTTGTATAGCTTGCATTTCATTAAATGCCGAATTAAAAACCATTTATAGCAGTGGCAACTATTATCTAACTTCTTGCAACCAATTGGGTTCTGAAATATTTACAATATTTATACTATTTACAATTAAATTTTTCATAAAATTTGAAGATGTTTGTTTGATGTTCTTTGAAATACGCATCAAAAAAATTTAACAATGTTGTTAGGTACCTACTCTAACAACAGTGACCGACGGCTTTTTTAAAAACGTTTGCTCTCGTGTAAAGAAAAAGTTTGGAGTACCACAATTCTGTAACCACTTATCACAACGTGCATTATCAGTGGGGAATCGAAAAATTCGCATTTCGGCGATTTAACTCGCAGTTGATATACGCACACGAATTAAACATAGGTAATGTTTAAAATAATTAAAACTAAAAATAAAAATAACAAACAACAAAAAGTTCTTAACGTCAACTTATACTTCCGGGTAGGTACTTTAAAACAGGTAATTAAATAATTGTACACCTTATAATTCAACTAGGAATTTACCTGATAATGTACCGACTTTATAAATAAGTAGGGTTGTATGAGCAAAAAAACAAGTCATTTAAAAGGAAAATTACAAATGTCACTGGTCTCGCGATGAGACAAATGCTCAAAGACAGGACAGCGCAAAGGATTAGGATCAAATTTAATTATACAAAGAGTACGTAACATACATACTTCAAAAAATGCAGTAGGTATGTGCTTCAATATTAAAAACTCGACAGAAAAAAGTTCAAAAGATATACAAAATATTAGAAAAAGACTGTGAGAGAAATTCTCGAGACCACCTCTGGGTTAATGTTGGAATGTAATAAAAATAATAACATTTTAATAATTAATGTAGGTACCTATTCCTTAAAACCTAATTACCATTTGTTTAGTACAATTAACTTTCAGGGCAATCCAGCCATTAGTGATTAAGCAAACTAAATGTGACAACCTTGCAAATACTTTTAACAGACTTACCATAAAGATTTCTGTAAATTTTCAATGGAAGCCAATATTTAAAGTACATTTAAAGGGACGCCTAGTTCTGGCTACGTCTACGCGAGGGCCCGATCGTGGAGTCCTAGCGGACGAGTTCTTATAGCCTATACGCATAAATCCTATACCACTGTTTCTCTTATTTTAGATACTCTTTGGTAATAGTCTTCTATAACTGAAATGGACCACGAGAATCTCCAATTTTAACGATTTAAATAGCAAAAAAAACATACAAAATTATACAAATTGGTTATTTACATAATAATTGCAATTTGGGCAAACGTGTAAGGTACTCTGCACGTTCAGTAGGAAGCACACGTTTAAAGAGTTCATTCAAATTAAAGTAGAATAACCTGATTTTTGCAAAACTTATATCCTTATCGAACTCTAAACGGCATTTTAAATAAACTTTACATTTAAATTTTCATATTAACGCTTGTAAATGAATTCATAAACAGAATTTAATAACGGGGTTCGATATCGAACCTAAAGTGATGACGCTTATTGCTTTTTTTTGTTTCTGTATTGATTTCAATCATTTTTTAATTAGCGCTAACGCAGGAACGGAAAAGTCGGTATAATTAAAAATAATTAACGACTTACAGCGGGAATAGTTTTGATATCGTAGTACAAGTAATAATTATTATGAAATGGTGAAAAACTGTATTAACGATTTTTATACAAGGGATGGAATATGAAAACACGTCGAACGGTAGTAGTAGATACATTGTTATAAAAATTATGAGCAAACAATATTAAAAATTCATTTCATTTCAACAAACACTCCGGTTAAAGTTTTTTTTTATTTATCATCTTCCTGTAGGAAAATGATCTATGTGTCTCTTATAAAATATATATTTTTATTGAAATATTAAATAGCTATTAAATAAAGTATAGAGTACTGTGTACAAACAAAAAAAAAACGCAAGTAATTACATTTTTATGTTGGGATTTAAGAAATTGGGAAGGAAATAATTTAAAGCGTCTTTAATTGAAATAAAGCACAATTCGTGTGAACCATGGCAGCTTACAAAGAAAAATACTAATTTTTTATACATTTGTAAATAGAGCATCAGTAAATAACAGGTTCTCTTTTCGATTTTTTTCAATTACATATTTGCTTTATGTATTATCGACAATTCTAACAGAAAATAAGAAGCAGGAATTATCTTCCATTAATTACCTTAGAAATTATTCACGACTTGAAACGAGTGTCCTCGTCTGATATTCTCGATTTAATTGTTTTATAATTGCTACACAGTCTTTTATCATATTTTCTTATTTTCTAGTCAAATACTTTTTGTCACGCTACGAAATTTTTTTTTGATTTATTAAAAGATAGCTGCTTATAATTATCAACTCGCTTAAAATCGATCTCCGTTAAATGGTTGTCCATGATTTTTTTTCTTTCACTTTATCGAGGAAATAATTTAAATTAGGCAAGTCAGTCGTAAAAGTTAGAACTTTAGGAAACTAAATTATTCACTACTGAATAGTTTTAATAACAGTAATCATAATATAAAGTTTGAAGTATTAAAATGTTATAAATCCATGCCGTGCTGTAACAAAGTTCGAAGTAGTTCAGGTTACTTTTATAACCATTTCATTATTGAAAGCACGACGTACATTATCTCCGTGGTTTTTATCGACTGATTTAGGCTATAGTTAATAATTGAAACATTTTTCTTATTTACAGTGTCAACAGTGTGGAAAATCCTTCAAAAGATCCTCCACACTTTCAACCCATTTACTCATTCACTCCGATACCAGACCGTATCCTTGCCAATTTTGCGGAAAGCGGTTTCATCAAAAATCCGACATGAAAAAACACACGTACATTCATACTGGTAAGTAATAATTAAATAATCGACCTTAATCAAATCGTTAATTCAAACAAGTAATTATGGAAGTACGTATATACGGATGATACAACAATCAGGAAAAATTTGGTACGACACACGTGGCATATGCTATTGTCCACGCAGTGTACAACACGCAAAGCTCCATTAGTAGAACCCTCTTTCAAATCAATTATTGATTCACTTGCTTTATTCCTGATTACAGGTATTCCGAGATTTATGACTCACTTTATTTCATCGTCCAATACGGTCACTTAACATAATTTTACTACCTAATACGCCATATATATTCGTTCGTTCGTTCTAATAAATAAAATGAATTAAGATTTAATGTGTGGCAATCATTTCCGATCTATTAAGCGATTACTACAAAATAAATGTCTTTGTATTATTATTTTGAAAATTATGAATGCGTGTGCGAAAATAATATTGTATGCTTTTTCTAATTAAAATGACCGAGCATAAACTATAGTAATTAAGTGATGTGCGTTTGGTATAATAATGTAATGAGTTGCAAAAATAGTGCATGTTTCTCTAATGTAAAGTTAAGTTTTATAAACTTTGGGTATAGGGAATGCTTAACAAAAATTAAAGGTACATAATCAAAGATTCTATTTATGCAATTAAATGCAGGGCGTTCCATTTCAAAAACGAAAGAAAATGGAAGGTCCGAGTTTCGATCCACCCTGTCACACAAAGAGAGAAAATAATTGAAATGTAATCGAATGAGGAGATATTACATCATATTAAGAAACTCGATTAGCCAAGACATTGTTTTTTTCTGTAACGTACAGTAAGCTAGAGGGCGTTGATTTAGCTACGATTTTAACATAAACGTATCCATAACTTTTAAAGGACTCTGTATAACGTAGCAAAACCTTATATCAAAAGATTCGAAAAAATGTGGGCAATCCGAATTTGGCATAATATGCAGGGCCTCTCATTTAAAAAATCATATGTTTGCTTTGTAACGTAGTTATGCAACACCCTGTATAGTTCAACGTAATTTAGAAATACGGTCCTTAAAGACATCTATTATTTTTCTTAACAACATTTTTTGATATCTCTTGAAATAAGCCATATACCGAACTTTGTGATTGTGGTAAGATTGGTACACCCTGTATACGGTGCGGTAGTCAAATTTTTAAATTAAAATAAGAACACAACTATTTTAGGTATCAATTGCAACATAATTTTATTTGAAACTGATTTGACGTAAACGGTCGTCCTTGAAACATCAATTTTTAACAACTGTTTCGTATAAATGGAGGTTAATTTTACAATTGAAAGGGAAACGTTAGTTTTCAGTGCAATGATTTTTGTGGCCAGCACCAAAACGAGAAATTACACGATTCGGAAACTTGTTAATGAATGGTTCCCGAGCTGTATGGCATCTCCTTCGCACAATATTTTGTATTAAAATGATTCAATTCGCGTCAAAAATATTTCGTTGGCGTAACAGCTTTCCTATTAGGAGAATTTTCGATAATCGTGCCGCCAGATCAAAATACACATGATTTTTATGCTTCACCACTATAAAGATGATGCTTCCACGCCAATTTGCTCTAAAGCCTAATTTCTATTTTCTACGCACCAAATAGTTAATTTAAAGACTAAATTACGAATAGCAGATCCTGTACATTAATAAAAAATCCCCAAAATTACAATAAGCACCCTTAACACACTCATTTGAACTTTATTCAACCGGAAGTTGACACAACCTTCATTACTGCCAATGGAACGCCCTCAATACTCTCTGAATTTTTAAATCTCTTGATTTCAATTTTGTATAGAATTCCCTATACCTAACGTTAATTGTTTTTGAGTTGTCGAGTATTTGAAATGAACAATATGCAGATGTCGCGTTGTTTGCTTCAAGATGTTCAATATTTTCACTTTCCACTGAGGAAATCTCCAGATACTTGTAAAGTAACACTTTTTTTCACACGTTTACGCATTTTTTATATGGTGTTTTTTTCATTTCTGTACATGACAATCCATTAAACGCATCTAGAACTAAATTGTCTTTGTTTGTTACACACGTCCTACAAACGTAAAAAATACAGAGATGTCAATCTCGTGAACGAACGAATCTTAGTGGCCAATTGACTTCGCTGTTTCGGGAGATTTTGGGTCCTCATTCAGTAGAGCCATTGTGGGTTGTGTACCATGTGGCGCCATCTTGTTGAAACCACATGTCATCGATGTTACAATCATCCAATATTGGCCACACAACGTTGTTTAACATTGCACGGTAGCGCTCGCCATTCGCTGTGACCGAATTCCCAGCATCATTTTAAAGAAAAATTGTCAAGTGATTCCTCCAGCACAAAAAGCACACCATACAGTGACTTTTTGTGGATGCATTGGTGTTTCGACAATTACCCTTGGATTTTCATCAACCCATATTCTACAATTCTGGTTGTTGACGTAGCCATTGCGATGGAAATGGACTTCGTCGTTGAGGAAGATTTTTGTTGAAAATTCGTTATTCACTTGTCCTTGTTCGTGTATCCAATCGCCGAATGTACGGCGCTGGAAATGGTCCGTCGGTCGTTTTAAGTTCTTGCGTTAACTGAATTTTGTACGCGTGCAGCAACAGATCTTTCGCCAATATCCAATGGAAAGTGGTCGTGGATAAGTGCTCGATGTCGAATAGAAGTGTTTTGACTCTCGGCCACATTCTTCCTCACGGCAGCATTTTTATCGGGTGAGCGTCCTACACGACCACGTACTGGCTTCTTAACATCTGCCACAGACCCAGTTTCTTGAAATTTCATCACAATTTTGCCAATTGCACTCTCGGTTGGTCGATTATGTGGGTCGAAAAATCACAAAGAGCGCGAAATAGAGCCGGGAGCAATCTGTCTTAAATGGCTTATCAAAATCATGGTGAGCAATGCATTATCACGCGATGAGAAAAAGGTACAGGATGGGTGCGATTGGGATGATATACGCAATACGTTATTTAACTCGTTGTAACAAAGAATGGCGTAAGTGAAGAATAAAATCAGAAATAGTAAATAAATGTACGTAAGGAGCTGACAGATGTAAATGGCAAGGGTGTGTCTTCCTTCCCTTGTATATTGTCACGTAATGGAACAACAAATAATAGAAATCGGATCGAATGCAAAATCACATGCAATGGTTCACACAGCACTCTTAGTAAAAATATGTACCCATTGTTGATACCATAATTCGAAGTCAATTTTGTGTTTATAAATGATATAATTATATGAGTGGCATAGTCTGACCGTGACGAATAACTCTTACACGATGAGGGTCGAACGTCCATTAAATATTAGTTGCATTTATGTGAGATCTACCTTTTGCAGCGGAATGAATATGTGAAGGCAAAATCCTAATCATAAAGCGATTTTTTTAAGTTTTAATAAGTGTTTAAAAATACGTTTTTGCACTTCAACCAGAAGAACATCCTTCGCTGTATTTCCTATAGCATGTGCGGATTAAGTGATCTTTTTAAATTAACTCCAACTCTCTGTAGAGAAACTCAAAAAGTGACAAAAATTTTAATGGCTAATAATAAGATTTTGCTAGCATTTGTATATGTATAAAACGGTATTACTAACGAGGGATGAAAAAGGTGCGTGCCAAGGGCGTGAGAGACGCGTGGTGAACCGGAAACTACTACCCTAAAGCACACAGCCCGTCGCTTAGTACTTCCTTCCGATATACATACATTTATTACTATATCATTAGAGACATCGGTTGCTCTTCATAACCGCCCCACAGTAATTTTTGTATAATAATTATACATTTCATGCGCGTTTAAAGCAATATTATTTTTAACCCACGAAATCTACATGGAAGTTTCGGCTCCTTTTCCTTTAATTTATATTGAAAGCGATTCATTTGTAAATACAAGTACTAACAAAATAATTACCTACGGTATAACTGCATATTGAACAACACTCGTTAATTTAAATAATTGTTTTATTATATAGTTGCTAATATTGTAACTGTACTTAAAGGGAAATCATTTACATATTGGATTGTAATTATTGTTTCTGGGGAACAAAAGGTATAGTATCGACAATGTAGTACAAACGATTTTTAAATCTCTGAAACGTATGAATCAAAATTATACACTTACTGCGTTGGTAATTACAAAGCAACTGCTAATATTTTATTTCTCCATTACATCAGCATATAGCGTGGCTTATTACATAAGTACAATATAATAGGCAATAAAATTTTCTTGTGTAATTATTCTCATTAAAAATTGATTTGATCACAAGGACTACAAATAGAAAAAATTTTTTTGCATGATGTGTTAGTACTGTGTATTAAATATTCTTGTCGTAGTTGTATGTTAACTTCAATAGGTTCTTCATTCACTCGTTTTCAAATTTTCTAGTAGTTCATGCATTAATTGTAATAACAATCGCTGTACTTCTAAATAATTCGTTACATCTGCAGATAAGGATTGCCAGTGTACCTAGCGAAACCTTGGAACAAAACCCAACAATCTCTTTTGTACTTTCTTATTTCTTAGATGGCTAATCATAATAACTGAGCAATGTGAAAGAAATCGGGGGTAGTGATTATTGCAATTTGTGGTTATAGTGTGGGCCGAAATCTATGAACGGTGAATTTTCAAGAATTTCTGCTATGGTTGTTAGCATCGCCCTCAAAGAATTGCATTCCCACCAAGGGATCTTACATTTTGGTCTATATTTTTTCATGAATTGTTTCAGTTACAGTACTTACACAAGGATGGAATTCAGTGATTCTAAAATTCCTAGATGGAAGTCCATTTCATAAGCAACGCAATACTATGGTTTGGCGACTCAATATTTTAAATTTTCCTACAAATGTAAACGTTTTACTGCATCCCTAACCAAATCACACAATTTCGAGAAAAATCCTTCTTTAGTTAAGGGGGGGTTCAAGAACTTTTTCGATGCAATATTGACCCTGATTTCTATCGCGTTGAAGGCCTCCAAAGCTCTCTTACGTCTGCCCAGTTGGGTGTTCTTCTTAACCACCTTTCTTTCACCTGCATGCACCGATCTTGGTTTACGTTGGCCCATTCCCCTGAAGAAATCTCTACGAATTTGTTTGATGAATTCCGAAATTTTCGAATAATGAGAGCAATTTACGAGGAAATTTGGCCTGAGGTAAAGAGTTGTGATGGAACGACAATTTTTCCTGCTAGTACGCCAAAAGTTCACTCGCCATTGGAAAATACTCGGACTTCATTTTTTGGAAAACTCGCTGTGACCACTGTATTGGTCGGATTGTTGACTTTTATATCTGAAAATGACTCCAATGAACCCTCACGGCAGTTAAGCCTATCGATATCGCATTGGGGTATGCCATTCTATTGTAACTTTGAAAGAATCGCAAAATATCGCAAGAAAACAGTATCTGTCTCACTTTGACACATCCTAGACAGCTTGAAACATTATACTTTTTGCTAAAACTAGGCATATGAGCCGTGGCATGTTCTTAGGGCCATTTTGAGGCATAAAACTCCATGATCGGAGCAAAACTATGATCAGAGCGAGTTGTCCAGAAATGCATGCCAAAGTCTAATTTTAACATGGCTTTTATATGGGAGTGGGATTATGAAAAGTGTTCATTATCCACCAACTTTTTTGTTGTAACGTTGTTAATGTAGTGGATTATCATAATGATTCTCAAAGCAAATTTACTTATTCCTCATCGCTACAATGCAGTGGGGTAAATAAAGACAGATTTTGTACATGCCAAAGCTTTAAAAAGTCCTAAGGATAAATCATGACTAACATAATAAAACTATATTGAAGCAACACGCTTTTTCCAAAGAAATAGACCAATAAATACAAATTTATCAATATGGCGAGCAAAGTCTCAAGCCAAAATATGATGAACCACCGAGTAAGTTTCAATTCAACTAGTAGTTGCGTGTAGAAGTTATTAACGATTCAGTTCTTAAAAGGCTTTTCAAGAAATAATTGGTGAGGAACCCCCTTTTCAACTTTCTAGAATAATTTCCTGCAAAGTACTTAGTTCAAAATTTGCAGAGTGGGTGCAGACGGACGGACAAAACGCAAACTTCTTTTTAATTTTTAAGAAATGCGCGAAAAACATTACAATATTTGGGGGAATGATTTCATAATCCTTGAATCCTTGAACAGGATCCTAAAATATCCATTAATTATCGTTTATAACTAACCCAACTATAGCCATGGTTTGATTAATTAACAAAAATCTGATACAAGCGACTACCGTTTATGTCCAATTACTCTCAACTTATGTTTACAGAAAAACCGTTTCCATCTCTTTAACCGACCTGTTTCGGTTTCGATTTTGTATCATTACTCATCATCAAGTTTGAAAGTTGTACAACTTTACCTTATTATTAAAATTATACGTGACAGCATATACTCATGAAACTGCATTGGCATCCATATGGTTTATTCGCATAGCAATTGAAAAAGTTACACACGCTCTCTCTCTCTCTCTCTCTCTCTCTCTCTCTCTCTCTCTCTCTCTCTCTCTCTCTCTCTCTCTCTCGAAATTGGCTTGTCGGAGAAGTTGAAATCAAACCTTAGCGATAACCGTAGAACTTAAACCTTATTCCGTGAAAAATTTCAGAATAATATGTAGTTTGAAATTTCCTTGTTAAGGTTTTTGCCATTTTAACTTATAGAATGGGCAGTACTTCTATCCATCTAATTTTCATTAACTCATTGTCGTAATAATCTCTTATTTCAGTATGGTTTGTCGTTACTTCCGTTTTGACATATTTACCTTGGAATATTGCTTTTTGATTTCTTTTTCGCCAACTTCATAATTAAACAATTATTTTATAACCTTAGTAACTAACTATTATCTTTTGTATGAATATATATTTTTGTCTTCTCTTGAGATCCAGATAATAACAATAAACGAATATTATTACGTATTATTAATAAATTAATAATGGAATGGTAAGAAAGGTCCAATTAAATTTCACTTATCGGCTTGTTTTGGATCATGATCTTTATTTTTTTATGTCATACTACTTTATTATTTCACCATAACAACTGCTGAAACAAGAAACATTAATGACTAAATAACGCCTCTTTACATAACAACCGGATTTTAGATAGCAACGGGCGTTATTTTTTATAAAGCTAGCTTATAACGCCCGCAAATGTAAAATTATGCTTCATCACATCACTATAGATACGGTCCTAATGTGAGTATATACTGATTTTATTGTTATCATCTGTTTTAATCATCTTAATCAACTTCTAGCAAGTATGACATAAAGTTATGAAGGCACCACGGGCGTTATTTAGTTCATAACGTCCTAGTTACCTTAATTACTATTTTATGGCCATGTAACTTACGAGTTGTAACGTAAAGTTTGCACACCCCACACATTCAAATTTCCAAACGTCCAATATCTTGATATTTAACATTTTCAGCCATAAACCTTGAGTAAAATGCAAAAGAAAAAGCTTTTCAACCTAAGCTTTGTTTAAGTTGAAATGTTGAAAGACATTAGTATTTAAATTTGAAACACTACACTTTTGGCGTGATCTGCTTACATTGTTTATTGTGGGGAAATTAGTTACTACTTCTATTTTTATTACTATTAACTGTGTAAATTTAAGCATTAAATGTTGAATCATTTACAAAAAAAATGCCTGTGTCTGGAAATAGGTGAAGTTTCAATTTAAACCCATCCGTTAATACGCTTGTGCCAATATAAATTAATGGTTTATTCGGAGATCGTAAATCGGTAGTAAATTAGAAATTCTTGTATTACCACTCTAGCAGCCATAAACTTCTTCAGCAATAATATAGATTTAATAACAAAAGATACATAGTTATATTGTTGTGCTGTTAAGTTACTCAATGGCTGAAATTAGAAGAACACAAGGATAATGAGACATAGTGTTGATTTTATTACTGTCTTAATCACGTGATTCTAGCCTGGACGGCTGTTATATTTGTGTTTAAAAAACATCTTCTTAGCTTCTTCTTTTTGCCCATGAAGAATCATATAATAAATCCAAAACTAATCATAAATAACGACGGCTAGAAAACAGGCTTATTTTGAATGATTGTCATCGAATCAAACCGGTATGTTTAAGCAAATCAAATTTTCGTATCCAAATATAGGTACCATCATATTTCTGCTAACGGAGTAACCATATTTAAAAGTACCAACACAAGTAACTGGATCTCAGTTGAGCTGAAATTGAAAAAATCGTGACCTTATTGTCAATACTAGGCAGCTAAGTTAGTTATAGTTGCCTTCATGATAAATGGTATAGCTTTGAGACATAAATTAATCCCTTTAGTAATTCGCCCAGTTTTTGCTTGAACAGAAAGGAACTTAAATAGTACCTAGCTGCGCCAAAGTCTCCCAATTTCTCCCAATTTTCTATGATGCGGTTTATTTCATTTTTTATAAGTTCAATATTGAATTACAACATCACTATGGCATGGATTTGTATTATTTTTTTAATGTTTCCTTTCAACTGGCTCCAAATTAATCCAATTGAGTGGCAATTACAGTACTTCATGGGGCAGGAATCTTTTGCTAAGTTGTCAACTACATAATCCGAAAAATTTTGAGATTTGACTACTTCTAGCAGTTGTGTAGCGTTCTTCAAAGTATATGTCTTGAGCAATTAACAAGTCAATAATATCGGATTTTTAAGCAAGTAATTCGGAATCTTGTTTTGTAAACGGAAGTGATAAGTGGCGTTTTTGTCGCTATTACAGAATTTGGAGGAAAAGACGGCAATAGTTTTTGTTGAAACCAATTCTCAAATAACTTGTGATAACAGAATGTAACAAAATTCAACTTTTTCTTCTGCTTAACTTTCTTGATGTTTGCGTTCGATTCTATTAATTAAATTCGATATCCGAAGCCAAAAAGTTTGATTTTGCGGCCAGAGTGAATTTTTTTCGCAAACTTCAACTTTGCTGTGAACATCCTGGATTAACCGTATATAAACTTAAACTCAACACAGGTTGTCAGTAGCTAAAATTATTCAGAAATGTGTGGAGAAGTCGTACGAATTGTCAGAAGTGGCAAATATATGAATGTCCGGTTGCTATTGCGAAAAAATAAGAATAAGAATAAGATCTTATTTTCAAACTGATTATAAAGTTAAAAAAATTTCAACATTAAATAATATTGTCAATTTGTCAATTTTTCATTAAATTTTACCCAAAAATCGACAATTAAAAATCTGTAAAGCACAATTTAAATTCAAATAACCATTTTTCGCTATGTGAATCACTAGAGTGATTCATTAGGAAGCGATTCGTACCAGATTGAGTTATGAACGATACGTATCATGGTCGAATATCTTTTTCTGCCATACCAGATGCCAAACATGACTCAATCTATCCATAATATACTTTTAAAACCTCCAAAGAAATAATTTTTAAGTTCAAAGAGCAAAAAACAGCACATAATTTCGATTAAAATTAGGACGGAATAGTATTAGTTTAAATTTTTGAACATTTTCACCAAAATCGTCAAATTTCGATTTTTCGCAAATGCGCTATAATAGGTAAATTTCGAATAAGTCTCAACAAGAACGTTGAAACTTTTTGGGTTCGGATATCGAATTTAATTAATAGAAATGTAGGTATGTAGAATCGAACGCAAACATCGAGAAAGTTATGCAGAAAATGGTGTTACATAGTGTAATTCAGACTGGAGTTTTTTATGTTTTTTTTTGCAGAAATTGCGGGACACTTAAATGCAAACCCGCGTATAGTATAATCACCCTCTTCCCTCAAGAAATTGAAGCGTCCAATTGTGCACCACCAACCCTTCTGTATTTTATCGTTAGGATCGTAGTATCCAAGGAACAAATAAACCTCTCTTTCTCAAGGGGTTTCTTTATTTTTTGTACTCACGTCGTAATATTTGAATTTTCGGTTATGTTTTTACATTTAAAAACTTTTTCAACACACGACGAAGTGTAGAGTCAGAAAGATTTATATCGCTATCATTTTTTAATTTATTATTTGAAATTTCCACTGTGGAAGCCGAAGACCTTACCTTTAGGGGGGTGTTGGACTAAAATTGCCGACTGTTGATATAGGTGCTCCAGAGACTATTGTTGGCATAAAGGTTTGAAACTGAATAAAAAAAGTAAGCGTTGGGCCGATTCGAATGGGCTTGGTGTTAAATTAAAGCCTGTTTATTTCTACGTTGTATAGGTGTAACAACTATTTTTTGAACCATTTCTACGGGCGCACGATTCAAAGTGCCCGTTTTTTGGGGTTTACGCCCCATAGCTAAGTTTAGAGTTACATAAAAGCAAAACTACTGGCTGAAATGGTACGAAATATGAGTATATTGTAAATTCAACTATGTTGAAATTTGATTTTTATAGACGCTAGAGACGATTTTGTAGTACATTGCATTTTCGAGAATGGTAGGTCGCAGGGCATTACACGAAGGTCACGAGATTAATTAGAAACCAAAATGTTGTCCTGTTTTTTGAAAACAATTTTTGATTAGTTTTTACATCACTCCTTTGAAAACGAACCCTGTAGCAATTTTGGCAGTTTCGACACAAAAGACAGCTGAGCAACGCACTTCGCAGAAAATGACTGGCCCATCACCCTTTTCAGTCAATTCTAAATTAGTCTAAAAAATAGAAACTAAACTAAACACAGCAAAAACCAAACAAATTTAATTTTAATTGAAATAAATAAAACTAATTCTTTGCAAGTTCTTGTAAATAAAAAATCTATAGTTAATACATAATTTATACATTGGTATCTCTGCCCATAATTTTTGACGTTGACCGAAAGTTTATCATTTTTGAAGCATTTGTACTTGTGGAAGGTTTTCGCTGTAAATCCTTAAATTTTTATGCTGCTTCCGGTAATCATCATCAAATTTGCTGCCGCACCCTAAGCACTGCATTTTCTTTCATTGTTATTGAATTGAGTAGTAGATAAAATTATAATTAATATTATGTACTAAACGTAATTTTTATTTTTAATAATCGACTTACTAAATATAACGCCGATTCACGGACGGCTTTATAAAAATTTGCCGACTGGAAAACCTTTGGGGGGGGGGGTGTTGCACCCACCAACACCCCCCTATCGGATCGTCTCTGTGTGGAACTTTTGTTAAGTTTGGTGGTTTCCGTTACTTGTTTTTTTAAATATTTAGTGTCGCTGAAAGGATGGTGTAATGTTTCTTCTGAACTCTCTTTCTAATGCTCCCTTCCATACTTTCTTTACCATTTTAAATGTGGAAACATAGGAACACTTTAGAAAGTTAATAAATTTGAATGGATTATATTTTTATACGTACAGCTTTGCTTAATTACGTTCCTAAACTTACGTTTCCTGTATTTGCATTGTATTAGTGGGAACTCCATATTTTAATTAAAGTAAAACCATTGAATAAATAAACGAAATATTGAAATCGAATTCTGAATTAATTACGATTACGTAAAAAATCTCATTACATTCGGTATAACAAAGTTATTTTTGTGTAATTTACACTTTAAATATAACCTAATAATTATCATGATCATGAAACAGCATTGAAACACAAAGGATAAAAGTTAAGGGATCAAGATAACCATGCAGTTCCATCGCCAAATTCAAATTTTCTATAATCAGATCAATAGTTTATCAAACTATAAATTATTCAAAAAACGTATGCAGTGAACGGACAACAAAAATGCAAACGTTTTTAAAAAGATATACTGTATATACACGTTCAATTACGAAAGGGTTACTACACCTATAATTAACCCAACAAATTACGTCGTCATTATAAAACTGTTTATAATAATAACTATTCAAGTATCACATTGTAATATATGATAACAAGTATAAAACGTTTCTTAATAAATATATAATTTTGTAAAAGGTAGAAACGTACATTAATTTATATTATTGCTTTTCATATAGGCCATTTATTTATTTTTTATTGTTTTCATAAACGTAACGCCCCCTAAACCCTCATAAAGTACAATTATTGTAATTACTTCTTGATGTTTATTTATTTATGTATATTAATATTTTGTTCTTTGTTGCTTTAATCGTTTGAATTATGAAAAACGAGTCATATGTAAACATCTAAAGAAAATAAATTATTCATAAACTCAGCCACAATACACAAAAGCAATTACTAAATTATATATCTGACAACTGATATTTTATGTTAGATAAAACGGTTACTAGGTATTACACACTTTTTCACTATCGCTTATGAACCTACCTGTGCAACATGGAAAACGAAATGTTTGAATGATAAAGCTTTACAGTATTAATAAGAATTGCCGATTGGGTTGTTTGTAATTTTGTACTAATTACACTGATGGGGGAACTTTTAAGCGTATTGAAACAATCCCTTATCGCTTATTAAAATCACATCAAATTGTTTCATAACCTATTTACGTTAAGTAATTGGAAGTAAATGGCTCGCGGTTTATTTTCAAATATAATATGTAATTGTGACATTTTGTTACAGGTGAAAAACCACACAAATGTGTCGTGTGTTCAAAAGCTTTTAGTCAGTCATCTAATTTAATAACACACATGCGTAAGCATACAGGATATAAACCTTTCTCTTGTGGACTTTGCGAGAAAGCCTTCCAACGCAAAGTCGATCTTCGTCGACATCGCGAATCGCAACACCCAACGGCTCCAGAGATGCCCATCACTTCAAGTTATAAGTACATGAAACAGGAGGACGAAATCAAAGAAGAAGTTACCAGTAGCAGTTAGATTTTTTTAGAAAATTAAAAGGGAAACGAAGTAAGCCTTTTAAATTAAGTGCCATTTTGTGATTAAGTGCCATGGTGATTTAGAAATGCGATAGAAAAGTAAATTAAAAGTGA
Organism: Pyrocoelia pectoralis; assembly: GCA_036250285.1. Classification (NCBI taxonomy): domain Eukaryota; kingdom Metazoa; phylum Arthropoda; class Insecta; order Coleoptera; family Lampyridae; genus Pyrocoelia; species Pyrocoelia pectoralis. Next base: position 37,198,596 of record CM070076.1, on the reverse strand, counting down.
TAATTAACTTAGTAAATGGCTACTATTATTAAAATCCTTCATTATCTTCTTCTGACACGCGACTTATATTTGAATAAGACATATGTCGCACGATTCTCATCAAGTACTCGTTTCCCAATTAAGTGCTGAAATAAATTGAAATATACAGACTTTGCATGACGTACATTTCCGTCCATTTTTTAGTGCCTTGTCGATATAGGACAAACACAACCGTCCGTCCAATTCAAGGCTGTTGTATGTAATTATTTTAATTTAGTTCACGGCATACCAAAGTTTATTTCCTTAAAAGGACTGCCTGTACATCGATAGGTTACTTTTGTACCTGATGGTGATCACTTGTTATTTTTAATGTTTACAAAACTAACTTTTTGGAATTTAGGACTAATTTGAAAATAGTGGGCTAGTGTCCACTTTGTACATAGTCTCTTTGTATATTTATGCACACCCTTGTACATTTTTGGGACAGAGGACCAGTCTAGTCTATTGAAAAATTACATTTTTAAGCGATCTATCTTTTAAGTCATGTTAATGTGTAAAGAAAGGGCACCTTTACTATAACAAAAACATTTTACAAAATTTGAATAATTCGAATATTTATGAATGTTGTAAAAATTGTAATTATTTGTAAAATAAAATGAAAGTCACATAAAAGCTTGCTTGCACTAAAATCTATATACAAGTTTTGTATAAAAGTTTTCTATCAAAATACATTTTGAGATGAACACTTTTTAACAAAACTTTCATACAGCTTATAAACCAAAGATAGTTTACTAAGTTTCTAATTTTTAGTATTAAGTATCATTCAAAAATTGGTGCCTTTTTTAACTGTTACAAGTGTTTTAGATGTAAGTTGTTTCTTAAATTATTATTCACTTTGTAAATACAAAATTCCGAGTCTCATTGTTTGTACAATATGTATGCTATGGATAAATAAAAATAAATAATTTTTTAACTTTTTCGTTATTAATGTAGTATAAACATGTAAGAACCTTAAGCCTCACATATCGTTATGTGCCGCATACTACTTTCTAACATATCTTTTAAGAAGGGGTCCACGTCCAAACAAGGAGAGGAGCCAGGACTATATAAAGGATGAGAAAACGGTTCCCAATGCAAATATGCAATAGTCTGTTGAGCCAAATGAGCAGAATGTGGGGGCGCGTTACCATAAAAGAGGATTACACTTTTCATCTTTCAACATTATCTGTGAGAAGTTGGCATAAGTTGATAACGAGGTTTCTCGTAAAAAAACAACCAAAATTTTGCTTGCCGAGCGACAATACCTACTCCGGTTTAAATTTAAACCCTTTTCGCATAACTGAAAATTCGTTCTCCAACTGCATTGAATCTTTCGGTCCTTTGTTAGATCTAAGAAGGACGCTTCGAGGGTTACCTGTACGTCTTGAGACGAATGATCAAAGTGGTGCGGTCCCTAGAAGCTGCTGACCTAACGAGAATTCCGGATCTTCATTGATCACAATCAATTGGATCAATTGGTTAATCCTTTTTTAGTGGAATACGCCCCAGACATCGCGTCGTGTTCGTCCAAGCCGATCAGATGAAAGTATTTCCGCAGTTCGTCGAAGTGTTGCCGATAATCCGAAAATGTCCATCCCACGCCGATCGTAGCAATTAGGACTTATCCAGACCACAACGTGGAGAATTTTATGGAAAGAATTGAAGCCAACCGACCCAGGTCAGCGTCGTACGTTAGTTAATTGGGTGCTTCAAAAGACAGAAGTTGATAACGATTTATGCCATTTTTACCGATGAAGCCCATTTCCATCTTGATGAATACGTTAACAAGCAAAATGATCGTATCTGAGGCAATGAAAATACAATGGAGATCAACGAAAAGGAAATGCGTCCACAATATCACTGTTTGGTGCGGTTTATGCGCTAAGGATATAATTGGGCCTTATTTTTTTGAAAATGAAGACGGGCAAGCGCTTAAAGTGGACAGCGAACGCGAATGATAAACAACTTTTTGTGACCAGGATTAATTGATATTGATTTGAACGATATGTGGTTCCAACAAGATGGTGCGACTTGTCATACGGCGAATGAAACAATGGATTTGTTGCGTAGACAGTTTAGAGGGAGAATCCTTTCCCGAAATGGTAATGTCAATTGGAAGCCGAGATCCTGCGATTTAAGCCCCCTGTATTATTTTCTTTGGGGCTACTGAAAAAGTAAAGTATACGTCAACATTCCTCAAACAATCCACGAACTAAAGGACGAGATTCGACGCGTAATTCTTGAGATTGAACCACAAATGTGCTCTGATGTCATTGAAAATTTCGGCAAACGGCTGTTTCGTGCCATTTGGCCGATATTATTTTTCACACATAATTGTAAACGGTCATATTTTTATTCCTATAAAGATATTTAAGTTTTTATTTAGTAATAAAATAATAAATAAACGATCAGCGATCACTATGAACTTTGAGTGAATATGCTAGGAAGCAAACTTGGACGCGTTCCTGTTCATAGTGTTTATGTGTTTTGGTGTCCGCAATTATCTATAGGAGTTCGCTATTTATGTAAAGAACCTTTATAATTTCACATTAAAGGTCTTAATATAACAAATAAATAGATTTTATTACACACGTAAGATCCGTAAACTCGGCAGTACTACCTACTGTATGTAATGTCTTAATACACATGTACACCAAATGAAGAAAACAGGTGTCACAATCTGTTCCTCCCGAAGGTCGTGAATTAAAAGGAAACATAAAATTCATCAGAACCAAGTCCAAAGTAGACCTTATATGTATCTTATCCAAGAAACACTGGAACCTGAGAGGACTGGAGTAGATGAACTACGGAAGAATAAATGGAAACTCTAAATAAATTGTTTATACCCATATCACATACTATCAGTTCAAAATTTATAACCTGCAGGCTATGTAACGCGTAATGACATTTGTAGTTGGTTAATTACACACCAACAGCTCTGTGAACAAATTCTCTTCACGGATGAAGCTACGTTCACTAGAGATGGAATAACGAATACCAGAAATTCACATTTAGCCGTATTTGAAAACCCTTTTGAAACAGCATCGCTTTCAATTATTGGGCCATTCATATTTCAAGACCGTTTAACATCCGAGCATTAACTATTCTTTTTACAAAACGAGTTGCCATGATAATGGAGAATATTCCACTTCGAAACAGAGTTAACATGTTGTTTCAGCATGATGGCGCACCTCCCCATTACGGTGTAAATACAAGAACATATTTAAATAATAACTTTGCTAACCGTTGGATTGGAAGGGGAGGTGCAGGCTCTGGTCTCCGAGGTCACCAGACCGAACGGCTCTTGACTATTATCTTTGGGGACACATACAAAGTTTAGTATATTCAAATAAACCACAAACCAGAGATGAGTTGATTCAAAACATTATGGCTGCAGCTGCATCCATACCAGAGGACCCAAATACGCTTCAGAGAGCTATATCTTCAATTATTAGACGAGCAAAAACGTGTTGTGAGACAGCGGGGGGTCATTTTGAACAAAAACTTTATTTAAATTTGTGTTTACTTTATTCTGCATGTTCTTTACTTTCTTATTGCCCATAACTCTGTAACTAGTAAGTTTTGGACAAAAGTGTACAAGGCGTTTTCGACTAAAAATTGCCTAAGGAATACCCTCTTAAGCTATGCGTGCATCGTGTCACGTCTCACATCATTACAGTACACATTACATTACAAAAGAATAGCCACATCGGTGATCTAAAGGTAAGTCTCCATCTTCAGTATCTTCCCTTCACGAGCCTAGAATTTCCTGACTGCAAGGCAAAATTCTCGTATTACAGTAGTAACAAAGTAACTGGTTTTCATAGTACTACTACATAGATATAATTGTATGAACTAATAAAGTAATTATATATCAATAAGGAAATTAGATCCTCGTGAATCGTGATTACGTTGGCCTAATTTCGAAACAGAAGCAATTTTCAAATTAATTTACTGTGGAGTATAAAATTAATTTGTAGTCAATTTATCAAGCGAAAAAAGAAACATCTTACCCATGTTGGTTTGTTGTTAATGTTCACTACTGCCGACAAAAAATTAACTAATGTAATAAAATGAATGGCACTTCTGAATTCAGTTGAATTGACTTTTAAAGCGCATTCTGCAGATAATTAAAATGCTTTTGTTAAATAAATGATCGAAATTTTTTTGAAATGTTGATTACTTTTAGGAAAACCGATTGACATAAAGAAAAGGCATTTGTAATAGTTAATAAAGATTTTTTTTTATTTTTACATCGTATAGGCGCGTTTTCCTTTTATATTAATAAGAGAGATCCTGAATAATTAAGAAGGTTGATATGTAATTCTATATGTAAAAGGGTAACGTTTACAATAAAATTACAAACATTAATAAACAATTTTCATGCATAATAAGCCGCAAGTATTACTATCGGAAAGGTGCTTAACAATAATAATAATTATAGAAAAAATAATGTATGCGAGCACATGGCGATTATTTATTGAAATATGTACCAGGTAAGTATAAGTTTAACTATACAACAGGGACAAACTCGCACCTGACCAGTGATTATAGGATGTTAATAGCTGAACAGGATTAAATGCTTGCAGATTGAGGAACAGGAAGTAAAAGCGTTAATTTTATAACTTGAACTCTGATTAATTAAACATACAGCTATAACCTATAACAATTGATTAATTATCAATTGTAATTACAAAGTGTCATTATGCAAGTAACAATATACCTAACAGATATTTATAGTGTGATAATGTCAAAAGAATATTAAATTTGGTTTTTCTTTTTAATTAAGAGAAGCCTGCAGGTGACTTTTCGTGCGTTACAAAAGAAATTGGGTCAACCAACCAGTGCACCTTAAGTATATACCTTAAAGCGTGTCATGTGGTAAAAATATTCAATACCTAATAAAATATAAGCATCTACATAATTTACGGAGCTTAATGAGCTTTTTTGCTTTTCTGACGGTTAATAAATAAATCTCGTGCAATAAAAAATAAAGGTATAGCGCTATTATACGAATTAATTGCAGAACACCTAATTATGACGATATTATATTTTCAGGTTTTAAATGGTAAACCAGCACCGTTTTACTTCATTTCGTAACAAGTCAGGTAATAATTGTCATGTTCTATCAAATGTCAATATAAAGATGAACCTTGACTTAACGTTATTCAAAATTGGTTTATTAACAGATTCTCTTTAATTGTATTGTCGCATGCAACCACATAATTTAAACGGCGACACTCATTCCGCCAGTTTGATTGGTTAATAGAAACAAAAATCTATAACTTCAGTTATAACTATACAATCTTTTTCAGGTTCATTTTTACTTGTTCTAAGACATTTTGAGACGTAGGTATGTCTGATACTGCAGACAGAATGTGTCGGTGTTCTTTAAAATAAATTTCCACAAAACAACAGAGCAGAAACAACAAAGTATTAAAAATATAAAGAACTCAAAAATTAGCAAATTTGACTTTATATTATAGAGGAGCTGATCTTTTGGAAGGCGAATAGATTGGCTATATGTTGTACATCGATAAAGTGCAGCAAAACATCGTAGCTGCTTATGCATGCTTAAATATCTCCTTTATTTAATAAAATTAATAAAATTTTATGATTCTATGCATAAAATTTCATCAAAATTAGAAATTCAATTATCTACCTTATAAACACATACGTTAATGATAAGTTCCTGCATGGTTTGGACAGAGGTTTTAATGAAAAGTTTTTAATATACCATAAGAGCTTTCTGGTAGAGGAAAATTGTCTGCGCCCATCAACGGTATTTGTTTCTAATTTTCTACATTCTATAAATTTGAAAAGTTGTAGAACTAAAACGTGTACATTTACAAATAAGTGAAATGCCATGGTTCATGGTATATTATAAAACGAAAACTACACCCTCATGGGCGCCCATACAGTAATTTCCAGGGCAGGAGGGCAATTTGGGGAAGATTGAACAATTAGTTTTATTTAAATTAAAAGTTTCGTTATTTAAGAAATTACTACTGCTTGAGTCCGGAGGGAGGGGGCAACCTCCCCCTCTTTCCCCTCCTTATGGGCGCCCATATACACCCTTCGGTCAGGGGCGCCGGAAGAAAATTTGTTAGGGGAGGGCCCTTACATTTTTTCAAGTAGAAATTAGAATACTTGAAAATTTTTACCTATTTTTAAATTAGTATAAATCAATAGGCTATGCAGAGTCACCGATGGAATAGAACATTATACTCCAAACGTGATTATATTGTGAGCTTTTAACATTTTCTAAAATGGATTTACACGATTTATGAAATTTCAGGGAGGGGCCCGGCCCCCCCCCCCCCTTGCCCTTTAGTAGCGGCGCCCATGCCTTCGGTCATTGTTGACATTTTGTTACTTATTTTATTATATAGTAATTTCGTATATGGTTCATTTGAAATTTGTCCAAATGATTTTAATAAATATATTACACATCAGAAAAAATAAAAACGGTAAAACTGTTTTATGATGGACTGCAGTGCACGTCACATACGCTTTAAGTAGCGTAAAATATACGTATTCCAAACCAAACTGTGGTTATGCGTTTAGTACAATTTGAAACTAAGACACACTGATTAAAAATTGTAAGTGTAACGATGATGTTCAGAATAACGTTAAAGGTAAGGACAGAACACCCTGTAGCGTTTTAAGAATTTTACATAAACAGAAATTTCAGGCATACAAATTGCAATGCGATCAGGAGGAGATTATGTGCGTTTTGTTAGTGATGGAGTGTCATCAAAATCGGGAAGTCGAGCAAAATACTTACAGATGAAGTAAAATTTACTCTTCACAACGAACCAAATGTTCAAAATTGGATGACGTGAGCAGCTAAGAATCTATATTAGTTGGTTCAAACAAGATCACAGTAACCCAAAAGATATACGTATGGGTCAGATGATCAGGACATCATTACTATATTGAACCATTTTTTATTGGAATACAATTTAACACAACAACTTCTGAAACAAGTTCTTTTAGTTGTCCCAAATTTTACTATATAAAAATAAAGAAGAAACATAGTTCCAAACGGATGGTTGCTAAAGTTATGGGTCCAAAATACAAAATCAACTGGTCCCCCGATGTTTCTCTTAATCTTCCTTTCTTTGGGGATATTTAAAATCAAAAACTTATTCTGTACAAACCTGCCCAAAATTTAAAAGAATTAAAAATTGAAATTCAAGAGGGGTGCTACAAAACACCAATTTATCAATGTTCAGTAGCTCCGAAATCAGTTTTAGGAAAAACTTCCATTCACTGCCATACATACAATGGTGGATAATAATAAAATTCATGACTTGTGAATTTTATTATTATCCTTAATTTATAACCCCCTTTTGGGGGATGAACCTGTCTACGTATTGATGCAATGGTGATTCATTAGAACATTCATTGTAAATTGTTACAAGAAATTCGAAAAACTACCTATTGCTATTTTTCTATTTTTAATAAGGTAGGTACTTATTTTCTTTAACTGGATCAGCTGTTTTTTATTGCAAATTTTATTTATTGTAAATAAATTGTTGTACTTTTTGATTGAATTTGATGGTATTTATATTAATTATTAGACATTAATTAAAAGTAAGATATTTGTAAAATTGCTGATTTATAATTTTCCGCCTAAAACGAAGAAAATTGAAATAGAAAAATACGTTTTTACTCAAAAATAATTTGAGTAGACAATAATGCATATTAGGAATTTTACATTGAAATCCTCTATACAGGGTGGGCCAATGAAAAGGTCTGTTACTTTTTCATCACGGGTTTCTGGCTAGAAACATTTTTTTTTTGAGAAACGCAAAAACACGTCAATTTTTATATCAAGGGGGATAACTTTTGCCATGATTTCCAACCTGAAGTGATTTCATCCCTTAGCGCTGTGAGAACAACCCTTAAAATTTAAATAATAACTTTAATAACTTAATAACTTTATTTTTTATGTTTGGTACTCGTCAATTTAAATATAGGTTAATAGGAACACATAATTAATAATAATTTGTTTAAAGTATCCTTTGTATTTTATGCAACTCAATATGTTGAGAAGGTGCCTTTATATTAATAAATGTCTGTATATATAAACATATATGTAATTGTAAATATAAATCTTATGTTTCCATGTAAAATTCTTCAAAATTGTAAAATGATTTTGAGAGCAAAATATTTTTTTTGTCTTTTTAGAAGTTAAATATGGTAATAAATTAATAATTAAACATTTTCCTGCAATTTATTAAATAGTTTCTGAGATTGAATGTTAGGATGATGTGATGGGGCAAGTGATACGTCATTTGAAAGGTCTTTCTTTCCTGACTTCAGTCGGCTAGTTTTTTTTATTTTTAACAAAACAATTGAAGTAAGTAGAAAAAATGTAAAATGAGGAAAGAGTTTCAGGCATTTAAAAACTCAAACAAGCTCGGACAGGTCAATTGTTTTGTTTTTAGAAAAGTGAGGTTTTTACTGCCATTTGACAACATTGTTTCACCCCTTAGGGCAGGGTAAACAACCCTTACATTTTTAAATAAAAACAAGGGTTAATTTTTTCTTGTGCTAATTAATAAAACCAGTTTATGGAAATTCAACCTTAGTTTAATAAATGTTCGAAGTACCTTCCATGCAATAATACAGATTTTGATTAAATCGTTCCCATACATTTTGCAACATTTCAGAGGTAATTGGACGTCATTCATGTACTATAGGGACTATAGGGTCACGTAACTCCTCCCAAGATTCCGGAGCAGTGCAATAAACTTTACTCTTATACTCTTATAAAAAAGAAATCTAATGGGGTGAGATCAGGAGATCGCGGTGATACTGTACTCCTGAAATGCTGTGTCCTGCGTTTCTCAAAAAAAAAAATTTCTAGCCAGAAACCCGTCCGTTTCCTTTTTGTTGGCCCACCCTGTATATCGTCATAATAATGGTTTTACCATAATAGAAGGTTTTACGTATGAACATATGTTCCAATGGCATAAAAATTGAAAGCTTCATCTCTATAAGAAAATTCCCTGAATATTAGTCTAAAACCACACTAATGGATTAACGTGGATACAACAGAAAATAATCAATAACTAGTGCATTCTGTTTTACTTCTTCAAAACTTTCACTAATTATTAAATATGTTTTTATAACAACAAAGGTGTTTTGGAAACAAACATTGCAATTTTTTATGTACTACAACGGGAGAGAAAAGGGTGAAGTGAGTGGATATCAAAAGGTTCCCGTGATAGGAAACCATCAAATTTACTTATTTCCCATTACGAGAATGCAAGGGGGTGGATTTCTCATAGAATTTGGTATATAAAGATAGGCTATCTATTGCTTTTTAGAGCAATTATCTGCAAAGCTAGTGCAAACCTCATAAGTTGGGCCAGAAGGACCGATGAGCTGACATAGCTCAAACAATGGCACGCAAAAATCACAGGTATTTAGATTGTAAAATCATACTTTTGAATATTACATTACATGTATGAACGTGTTTCTCTAATTACCAACTTAACCAAGTCATTAAGCCGCTCAATTAGACACTAGACAGGGGTTGAAATTATCCCCACAAAGTAGATATGTACATATACCATTGTGTATACTCACGTCGAGAACTCAGTTGTTGTGTTTATTTTATTAAAGCTTTAATGAATGAATCGGGCAATGTCTTTACGCCTTTAATTTGATGTGTTCCCCATGGAACTGGTTTGGGAAAATTTTTGTTCGGCCCATAAGCGCATATATTTATATATCTCTGATTGTGCGTCGAAGTGAGTCTTGTTTTTGTTCCTAAATGTTTTTCTTATTTCTGCGGTATGTCATAATGTGCGAAAGAGTAACGATTCGCCTCTGTACGTAAATTTGTTTTGAAAATTGTATCATATACGCTGTATATTATGGGTTGTTATGTTTTGAAGGGCATGCATTCCAGTTAACCTTAATTTGGATAATTACCGCGGCATTCTTCGTTTGAAACTGTGCCCGTTCGATAAACCTTAAACTGCATTTCATAATATTATAACAATAACATTGAAATCATTTTAAAATATGATATTTAATTACTGTTTATAAGTTACTTCTACCGTTATATGACATTACGCACATAAAATTTTTGGCGTCTCCTACTTTAGGTAATTTATTGATCAGCTTTTAGCCAAATTCCAAGTCACATTCCAAGAGATATCGTACATATATAATATTTTTTAATAAAGATTGGGTAAAAGAAAGTAGGTATAGAAAGAAATAAAGGACCAACTTCTTTAATATAAAAATGATACGTCTGAAAAATGAATTTTTTTGACATTCCTCCACAAATCCATTGGCATTTTTCTAAAAAGGGCACGACACATGTAAATATGTAAACCAGAATGGAATCCCTAAGACAATAAACACGTAGATCGTTTATTTAAAGATCGGCATGGTCAAAGAATGCCTAATCCGGATAGAAATAATTGTTACTCGAACAGAAGGAATCGCCAGCCTCCTCTGTATATATATGGAAACAAGCGCCCATTGCGACAATCTCAGACGTTAATTAGCTTCATTAGTAGCTAAGCAAATGATTTCATAGAACCATTGCACAAAGTACTGATCGCTTTAACCAATCACAGTGCACGTTTCAGAATGCATAGGAATTTTTAATTGCGTTTATTTACTCGGAAAACAACATTGTTGTTTTAATGGCACACAATGGTGTAATTAATTATTATTTTCTTAGTTAATTAAAATATATTTTGTAGTCGAGCAATTTGTTGTGCAATAAATACTTACCTACACTTTGTAGAAAACAGCAAATTACATGTTAAATATGTAAGTTTAATTAGCTTTATAACGTTTAAATGCCTACACATAGTTATACAAATGAGTTGCGTTATTGTTTAGTCGCAATTTAGCATTTAATCCTTAACATTTCAGTTTTTATCGTATATTATCAAATGTAACAGGTACACGCTTTCTAAACGTTCTAACGGAATATAATAATGCATATAATTGTTAATATACTATACATGTATGCACTTCACAAGTCTATTGAGTATGTGCATAATTTATAACCTCGGTATGACATTTGACATATAAATGCATGATTGTCGTTTCCTTTTACGTTATAGCGTTGAGTGAATCCTACTTCTTTATTCAATGGTTATAGCAAAGCATGTGGATATTTGCATTTGTAAAGATAATCACAATGGCGAATTTCCGGATAAAGAAAAAAAAAGATTTGCACATTTGTATAAGTACTTGCAATACTTACATATTTACACAACGGTACCTATTTTTTTAAACCTTAAAGAGATTGGTATAAAGATGATAGCTAGATAGCTTTATCCTTGGGTGGAGAGTGGAGACAAAGTAACTATTATCTTCCGCAATAATAACAAATCAGATGCATTCAATCGTAGTTAAAGTTAAATTAAAGTCATATTAGTACCTATCACAGACGGCTCCAATTAACATCCCCCTTACATTTATTTACATTTAACTTTAATTTACATTTAACTTGCATAATTTGTAAATCAATATTCAACTCGTTAATATTTTTATGACTACAATAAATAAGAACGCGCGTTTGCAAATAAATTTATTTTACAGTGAACTATTATCTTTGGTAGGTACCTAACATATTTATGTACAGAAACAATTTAGGGCCAAGAACACTCGCCTGGGGCACCCCGTGCTTAGTCAAAAGATTGCTAGAAACCCACTTGCCTAATATAATTTTCTGACTTATTTTTGAAAGGTACCTAACTGGCAAACCATTTAAGAACGCCCTTAAACCATAGCTCTTTAACATGTTTACCAGGAAATTTCTATTAACAGTTTAAAATGCACGTTCGAGATCCAGAAATGCTGCAGCTGTGCACTTCCTTTTTCCAGTCCGAAAGTACTCATTGAACCACTACTTCCGTTGAGAAACCATCCCGGAACCTTTAAATCTACTTTCTTAATTATTTTTTCTATAGTTGGTAGTATTTTTATCGGTCTAAATTCACCACGTTGCTTAGCACCTCCCACTTTTGGTATCGGTATGCTTTAAAAACGTAGGAAACCTGTTCGGGGCATCATAGCATTTAGCCTCTTTATATTAATGGCCTGATCAAAATTAGTTAATCACTCACCCTGAAACTCTATTCCTCAAGTAAAACTTCCCCGATCCGGAATACTATCAACGATTTCCTCACATAAAAAAAATAAAGCCACTCCTTTTCCTTATTCTTACAACACTTTCACATATTCATTGCTCCTGTGCTTATATGCTCTCCACTCACCCTCCGTTCTAGTTATTTTAAACTTTTCATATGTCTTAATTATTTCTGGTCCGCCATACTACTAGTGCTTTTCACGTTTTTGTCAAACCATGGCTTTCACCTCTTCTTAGGTAGGTATAACAATCGTTTCGGGAGCAACATCACTCATCACTCAAAATGATTAAATAGATATAATTATGTAAATAACTCTGTAATCATTGACTTTAGGTATAGGAACATGGTACATCAATTTAAAGGAAACTTATTTTTGCATCGAATGGATTGATAATTAAATAGCCATTCCATTTGAAAAAAGAGACTTTTTAAAGTTTTTCTTAAGTCTGAAATAACGTGAAATAGATACGTAACCGCGGGCAATTTTTTATTGTCCATTACAGACAATTGTGTCTCAATCTTTTGACATTGAGAACCTAAAATCCCATTTCCCTAACTTTTACCACTTTCGACTTTCAATTTTATTTCCTAAACACGATTTTGAAATTTTTCAGTGAAATACGCCGGTTATTTTAAGCATACTTAATTGTTATACATTTTGTGACACATCAGAATGTGAAAAAAATGCCTGGTTTGTATTTAAAATAAAGATGTTGATGACCACTTCCGGTATTTCCGGTATTGCAGGAAGTGTAGCCATTAGGAAAATATTTTTATTTAATAGATTAAACACGGCATGTTGTATGTGCAAAATTTCAAATTTCTTGCTTTTACAGTTCTTGATATACTTCTAATCGACAGTCACCGTGAGACACCCTGTATAACTGACTAATGTATAGGGTGGCCAAATTTCGATGTTTTAATAGGGAATCTCGTAAACTATAGGTCGTATGAAAAAATGAACCGTGCATCCTCGATCTCTTTTTTTGAGAAATACTCAATGGTGCATTTCAAATTTCGCTAACGTCATTTGTTTTCGAGTTATGGCCAAAAGTTTGTATTTTCGAGTTTTCATTTTATGGCCATATCTCGCTTATTTATGAAAATAGAAAAAAATAATTTCCACGTTCTTCAGGCACTTTTTTGATAAGAATGCAGTGGTGTAGTCAATTCTTTAAAAATACTCTTGAAATTCGAGTTATAGGTTATAGCATATTATAAAGTTGTATTTTTTTATATTGAACGCGTAGTTGGCTATGGCATCAAAAAATTACTAATTTTTTTCTGATTCTAACGATATATATCATGTGGGGGTCAAATTATTCACTTTTACTGCTTTTCAGCAAAAAAACGTTTTTTAGGACATAATTTTTTATTCAAAGTAATAATAATTATTTTTAACAAACTCATACACTATGTGACTTTTTACAAACCAAGAACAAATAACTATAATGTTGAAGATGCTAAACAAACTACAAGATTAATTTAATAATTATATAACGGGTGGCCGATATTAGTGATGGACTCGGGCCGGGCCGGGCCGGGCTTTGAGGCAAGCCCGGCCCGGCCCGAACTTCAAAAAGTCTGGCCCGGCCCGAAGCCCGGCCCGAAGAAAAATAGCACAGCCCGACCCGAAGCCCGGCCCGAAATCGGGCCGGGCCGGGCCGCGGCCCGAATTTTAGCAACAAAGGGACTATGCACTGTGTCAAAGATAAGGAGGGCCACTATGGGGATTTCGGAAACGGTAAGAGATAGAGTTTCGGTTAAATGGAGGAAAAGTTGGGAAATTTTGAGTTTAGTAAAATACCTTTTTTATACTGACGAAATTCCGAGCCGTTCCGAAGTTATGCGACAAAAAGCGAATTTTCACAATTTCGTTTTTGATAAATTGTTACTTTGTGATTGATGTTACATAAAAAGTAAGAGAACTTTCTACAGGTACTTTTTAACGTTCTTTAATATGACATGCAGCAAATTGGAATCCGACGTATCGTTTTCGAGCAACCATCATCAACTTTGTTTTTTTAAATACGGTCCTGATTTTTTTGTACATAATATTAGAAGAGCTTTTTATTCTGCATTCAAGCATGTATCACACTTTATGGTTTAATTGCGATTTCATTCTCATTTTACTATTTTACTTAAGTTTACTAGATTCTACTTTTTAAGACGCTCTTGATATTTTGACTTGACAACTCCTTCAGAAGGTCTCCATCGTGGAGCTTAACACCAAAATAAGAAATTATGTTTATAAAGATATCTTTGGAATAGAAGAAGAACTCCGAAGGTTTGTACTTAACGCATTCCAAACTGTAACACTTGCAATGTTAAAGAAGGCTTTGGATTCTACAGTTACAAGATGCTATTTACGATTGGAGGACGAGGGAGGGCTTTTCGAGCATTTATTATAATTTTTTTAAATTATTGGTATGTGTCATGTTTAAATTTTCTTTTCATCAAATGTTATCTGTTCATTTTTGTGTTGTTGATTGTTTGTAATTACTTGGTTATAAAATTTGTATTCAAAATCTAAAATTCTGTGTCATTTCATTAATTTGATGAGAAAGTACAGTTAGCAAAAGCCCAATTATGAATAAAATTCAGTTTCAATGTTATTGGGAGGGATACAAATTCATACTTAGATTTTGATAAAGTTGATGATGGTTACTTGAAAACGAAACGTCGGATTCCAATTTTCTGTATGACATGTTAAAGAACGTTAAAAGGTACCTGTAAAAGCATCTTTTACTCTTAATTTAACATCAACGGCAAAGTAACAATTTGTCAGAATCGAAATCCTGAAAATTCGCTTTTTGTCGCATAACTTCGGAACAGTTCGGAATTTCGTCAGTTTAAAAATGTCATTTTACCAAACTCAAAATTACCCAACTTTTCTCCCATTTAATCGAAACTCTATCTCTTACCGTTTCCGAAATCCCCATAGTGGCCCTCCTTATCTTCTACACACGGTTATTGTTATTGGGTATCATAAGCAAATCCGATAAACAATTGTTTATTTGTTTGTCTCCTTTCACGTAAACAATACTACTGATTTGATCATTTAATCGAAATCGTAATTACAACGATAACAATGTTAGCAATGATGCGCACTAAACTTTGAACACATAATCCTTCTCGTTATAGTAGATGTATTGGTTTCGGGCCGGCCCGAAAAGCCCGAATGGCCCGAAAAGCCCGACCTCTTTCGCCCGGCCCGGCCCGGAAAAAGTATGGCCCGGCCCGAAGCCCGGCCCGGTTAAAATTATGCTGGCCCGGCCCGGATTCGAGTCCGAAATCGGGCCGGGCTCGGGCCGGGCCGGCCCGAAAGCCCGGGCCCGAGTCCATCCCTAGCCGATATATCTGAAGGCAGTGAAATAATTCGAAAACTACGGATCGGATCAAAAAAAGTCACGAACAAAATTTGTTCGCCTGGAAAAGGGTCTTCCAATGATACTAAAGTTTACCTCCACCCTCTCTTCCTGGGGTGGGGGCGGGGGCATCTGTGAAATCTTAAATGGGAACCCCCATTTTTTATTGCGGATTCGGATTCTCCATAAAAAATAAGTAAGGTTTATCAGAAAAATTTTAAATACCAGCCTACTTGAAAATTTAGTTTAAGTGGCTTTATGTATAATTATTAAATATATCTTGTATTTTGTTTAGCATCTTTAACATTATAGTTATTTGCTCTTGGTTTGTAAAAAAGTCACATAGTGTATGAGTTTGTCAAAAATAATTATTATTACTTTGAATAAAAAATTATGCCCTAAAAAACGATTTTTTGCTGAAAAGCAGTAAAAGTGAATAATTTAACCCCACATGATATATGCCAACTACGCGTTCCATATAAAAAAATACAACTTTATGCTATAACTCGAATTTCAAGAATATTTTTAAAGAATTGACTACACCACTGCATTTTTATCAAAAAAGTGCCTGAAGAACGTGTAAACTATTTTTTTCCATTTTCATAAATAAGCGAGATATGGCCATAAAATGAAAACTCGAAAATCTGAATTTTTTGCCATAACTCGAAAACAAAAGACGTTAGCCAAATTTTAAAAACACCATTGACTTTTTCTCAAAAAAAGAGATCGAAGATGCGCGGTTCATTTCTTCATACGATCTATAGTTTACGAGATTCCCTATTAAAACATCGAAATTTGGCGACCCTGTACTGCCAAAAAATGAAAAAAATTCACCGCACAGTGTTTTCAGTATGACCACTCAAAGTCAGGGGCTTTGCATTTTTACTCCGATAGTAGTCAAAACCAGTTATGTGTGAGACTTATGGTGGTGAGGGTCATAAATTATGTCAATTATTTATCAAACTATCTAGTTTTTCTATATTTGTATTTCCAACACTCCTAATACCATCAGTCTAGATTACTTAGCCTACGATATTGGAATGTCAGCTGTATCAGCGTATTTATTATTGAGTGCTAATTTCAGTGGCCCCAAGAATTATCACTCTAAGCCCAAGAAGTATTATTTTTACTCCAAGAATTATTTTTCGACCCCAGCTTTTTAATTATTTTGGTCCCAAGATTTCTGATCCAAAGAATTATTATATTAGCCCCCAAAATTACTATTTTAACCCCACAGAATCATTCTTTTGGCTCCAAGATTTTATTCATTTTACCCCATGATTTTATTCATTGTATTCATTTGAAAAAAAATATACTAAACCTACCTCTAACCAAAGTGCCTGAGTGGCAATATACGTGTAGGTTGACCTTTTTTTTAGTTTCAAATACTGTTTAGTATCATATTCTCGTTTTTGTATCAATTGAAAAAAAATATATTAAACCTACCTCTAACCTAAGCGCCTGAATGGCAATATACGTTTAGGGTGACATTTTTTTTTAATTTCAAATACTCCTATAAAATAAGTAAATAAATAAAATCTTGGGGAAAAATAAAAAAAATCTTGGGGGTGAAATGAATAAAACCTTGAGGTAAAATGAATAAAATCATGGGGAAAAATGAATAAAATCTTGGGGCCAAAAGAATAATTATGTGGGCTAAATTAATAATTTCGGGGGCTAATCTTGGCAAAAATCTTGGGACCAAAATAATTAAAAAGCTAAGGTAGAAAAAATAATAATTCTTGGGGTGAGATTGACCATTCCTAGGATGTACAAAATAATATTCTTTTATTATTTTAATGTATACCTAAGCAATTTGGTGAAAATAAAAGGTGTGGTTATACAGTGCTTATTAAGTACCTTACAAATCACAAAAAAGTTTTTAAAAATTCAAAAAATCGGATGTTATTGTAAAATAAAATTGTTTATTAGTATGGTATGGGAGTGCAGTAGTACAAAGAAACGACGCCGTACGGTACCTATGGAATACTTTTAATTTTACAAAGTTAGCGAGTCGCAGCCCCGGATCTAGGGGGGGGGGGCAAACAGGGGCGCGTGCCCCGGGCGGCGGTTTCAGGGGGCGCCAAAATCATAAATAGAATGTTTCCTCGCGCTGGAAAATAATCCAAAAGTGTATATAACAAACTTAAAAGGAAGTAGTCAAACAGATGGTCGGCTAAACATCAAACTCTGTTCAATAATTTACCGGAAGTTGTCAAGGCTCTGGAACAAATTGAAGAATCCTCTCTAGTCGCACAATTTAAGTATGAAACTGGCCATTTACTACATGGGTTGATTGATTCTTCAACTTCAACTTAACAATTTGGGATAATATTCCTCGAGAGATTAACAGGGTGAACGTTGAAGTACTAAAAGAGGATATTATCATTTCGCGTTCTGTGGCGATAATGCAAGGTCAACCTGTTAAGATCTTGTAAGGAATGAGAGAAAAACCAATAGAACATTCGATCAAAGAAGCTGCATCCCTATCAGAAAAGTTTTTAAATCCAGCGAGTCCTTAAAAACAAACGCATTTCCAAAAAAAAGGCAACACGACGAAATTTTAACAAAAATTTTAACCAGGATAGAGACCACATACAGTCTACATGAAAATTTCGCCTTCCTCAGTAACCTCGCGTTTTTAAATATGTCGACTGAGGACCTGCAGAAAAATGGAGCCGATCTAGCCCGAAAATACTTGAACGCATTTGATTTTTTCCAGGAACTTGCCGTTTTCAAAGAGCTGGTGTCAGAAATTAATGAAAAATCAAGTGCATTTGTGCATTCGACTTGTTACAATAAAGAGTGTAAATTTACTAAAGGGTTCTTATTCTCCCGGCACAAAATATGCCACGGTTCATTACATTACATTTGTGAGTTTTTTTAACAATTTATCTCGAACGTTGGAGAAAGGGGGCGCCAATATCAAGTTTCTGCCCTGGCTCGAAAAAATCGTAGATCCGGGGTTGGCGAGTGGTTGCCCCTCGATCCATTAAAAATCTTAATTTTCACGGTTCCTACAGAGATGTAGAAAAACTAAGTTGAAGTGCCCTGTGGTCCTATTTTTGTATACAAAAAATTCAGGGTTCGCCGATATATATCAGCGGGTATATATCATGATATATATCACGATATATATCAATTGATTTTTATCTTGATATATATCAATTGATTTTTTCCTGTCTTCTGAACTAAAAATTTTGGAGATTAATGTTTACCCTCGCAACAGGGTCTAGGACACAACGTCCACTGGTCACAACGCCCACCGCCTTCTCAACCGCCATCTTGGTCACAACGTCCACTTTTAAATTTGGTCATAACCTCCACTCTGGTCACAACCTCCACCGACGCCTTCTGGTCATATCGCCCACCGACGTTGGTCGTAACGTCCCAACACGTAGCGAAAAACTATAATTCAAAATAATTTAGATTGTTTCCCAAAATGGCAACCTCATTTAAAGTTGGGGAAATCCCCTTTAACTTACCAGTAGGTACGGCTAGCTTGTTTATTTAAGTGTTCATTAAAAAATTCTTTCTCAAATAAACACTAATTCATTTGTTACTTTTTTAAAATAGAAAATGTGGTAATTTGACACTTATATTATTATTTATTTTACAAATTCCTTTCACATTTTTAAGTGTTTAATCCCTTTACAGGTTGAAATTCGCTTCTTTTTCTTAGCCTGGATATATATCCGATCACTTGATATCCGATATATATCGGATATATATAAAAAAATCGGATTTTTGAGATTTATTATGAAAATCGGATTTATTCGAACCCTGAGTCAAAAATTAATGATGGGGGGGGGGGGGGGGCGAAGAACATAATCCCATATAAAAAATTAAAGGAAAAATTATTACGTGTATCTACTAAATTTTATCCATTTTCCATCGTTAATTTAAAAAATAAAACAAACACAAATAACCAACTACCTACATCTTTGCTGATATCGAAACGTATCTATTTGCTAAATAAATTTATTATTATTGTTGGTTTTTAGGGTGTGTTGTATTGTAAATTGTAAATTTTGTAGGGGGGGGGGGCAACTTCGCGTTTCGATAATCATTTTTAATTAGTATGAATATTAAATCCGAAAGAGTTACAAAATAGCCAACAGATCCTTACAAACGACAGACCCATTGTCTCTCATAAAAATATAACAATGACTAAAGAATCTATATGATAACCTATTTCCTCATTACCTATAATTTCAATATGCGGAAGTTAAGGAGCTAAAGCTATGATATACATGCAGAAAGTTGGATTGCTGGTAAATGTCTACGCATTATGGAACATAGGATTGAAATATGTACCTATAGTATATTATGTATATGTATGTAAATTTAAACAGAAAGGAAAATTATTACCGATCTTCACCACGCAAATGTATTAATAAAAAAATTATATATTGGCATCTAAAAAGGACAAAACAAGATCGAAAGTTGGCTAAAAGGTATAGGGAAAGTGCCGGCAAATGAGCAGACGTAACATGTGGGATCCGTAGTGGCCTCAGGTAGGAATCCCGAGCAAGGGTAACAACACTTCTGGTTGTATCACACTTTAGAGGAAGCAAAAAACTTCTCTATTGATTTTTTCTACTCATTTACGACAAAGTTAGTATGTACCTTCAGCAAGCTCTAATTTGATTAAACATACTATGATGGTATATATAAAAAAGCCGGAGCTATTGAATTCTAATTCTATACATAATAAACACTAATAACTGTCCTAAAATAGAAGTGCTAACGAAAAAGGGTGACAGCACTAAAAAAAAGTATTCGAGTGTAGGATTAATAAGGGCGAAGGTTGTGTATAATAAATAAAAACGGTGTAGCAGACGGGCGCGTGCCTCAACAACTGCCGTAGCCGTAAAGAAAGAGAACGGGATTCTCTACTCCATCCAAGACAATATTTGTATCTACCAGACAGAGAAGATGCCGTTGCCACTGATTTTATTATCTGACTATCACCTGTCCTATACTGCTGTTCTTCTAAACTATTCACAACGTATAAACATATCTTTCTCTTTCATTAGGAGATTCGTTAAATAACCCCCCCGATTTTAGTAAAGCGTCTTGAATTCCGCATTAGCAAATCGTAAAGATTCCCGTTATGTCCCAAGTTGAACAACCCTTATAACTAAACTGTCATGTGCCATTAAAATTTATACTCTTTGTCTCTAATTCTTTTTAGTTTCCTATTATTATTTTTGTAATTTACATTATAGTGAAGATGGAAGTTTGCAGATGGTTCTCTAAAGGATTGGGATGAAGAGGATGTAGCGGACACATGCTATATCAACCTAATTAACTTTTACTTGAAAATATTTTCTGTTCAGTATTATTTAAAGAAATCGATCTTCATGGACATGTTAAGCTTTCGTAACCGCCTTCAATTACAGAATTTCTTTGGTGAGTTAGCACGAGCTCACACGAAAATTCAATTGAACCACCTGTACCTGTATGAATGTAAAGATGGCAGGTGCAAATACTTTATTTCCAACGAAGATGTGTAGTGTATAAATCGTACTTCCAGCTTTGCATACCCCTATGCGGTAGTACAGAAAACAAGCATTTTGTAAACTTCGTCGAGAGATTTAATTACACACAATAAAAAACTGGACTGGAATTTTGTTAATTATATCATCGTATACGGCTCAAGTCCGTTATTCCTTAATTCTACGCAGGAAAAAGGTTACACATGAAGATAATGCACTTTTGCCGCCAAACTGAAAACAATGTCAAAAAATTCACCTGGTGTATACTTATTTATTAGTAATTATTAAGTGTAAGACAAGATTTATAGCTTTTTTGATTACCTGCCAACTTTTTTATTTTTTACTTTTTAGTCGATAACATTTGCAATTCAGATTGAAATGAAATAATTGTAAAATAAGAAATTATGTTACGCGATGACCAATTAATTTACATTAATTAATTGAACGTTAATTAGTGTTTATATTTGTATTCTTTGATCGAAATTACGCCTTTAGGAAATATACGTCTATAGCTTTTGTTTAGTTTCCACGTAAATTTTATTTCTTTGTACGCCGGGAAACCAGTTTTAATATCAGAATTTTTTAATTAATTATTTTAATTGTTCAAAGTTTCTCTTTTAAAAACTGGACAAATTTATAGTTATGTAAGGAGGCCACTGTTATAAAATGATGCGTCAGATACCTTTTTGGAAGTATTCAGCTCATTTATTAAATTAGAATAACTTATTGCATTTGGCTAAGTATAATTTATTTACTAATTCTGGCCTGCTGAACATGAATTTCCATGTTAGCATGTAGAAATCTTCATTTCCGCAATATTACGCAATCAATTTTTTAAAATTGGATTATGTTGTTTTTCCCGTAAAATATGGTAAATAATTATTGTTTATTATTTAGAAGATTTTTTACCATGTGTTGATGTCATAAATACCTACGTCGTAAAAGTTATAAAAGGATTTTCTTCTCGTTTGGTACGCGTTAGAGCGTCATGTTTTCACGTTGCAGAAATGCTTTTTTTTTTCTTTCTTTGCATGTATTCGCAATATTATTAACATTATATTTAATCTGATAATTAATTTTACCTAAGTTTACTTTGCAGAACTTCACAAATTATATTTTAATGTTAATAAGACGTAAATTCCACATAAATATTTATTCTATACACAAGCCAACAAGTGTTAACAATTTTGGTCATTATCACAGGTAATAAATACATAGGTATACATATTGTGGCAATAAATAAATAAAAAAAAGTGTCAATAATTCATTCTCTATTTTAGACTTTCGATTTTCATATTTTGAGAATTTGAGAATATTTAAAACTGTAGGATTTCGTTAGTTTTTTTCATTACGGATTTTGATTTTTGAGAATTTGGTATTTCAAATTTTGGAATAAGTATAACGATTTTAGATTTTGGAAATTTGTAATTTGAACATTATGTTATTTTGAAAATTAGATATTGTGGGAATTTGAAATGTTTTGATAATGGAAAAATTTTTAATTGATTTTTATGCTAACTTTAGATTTTGGGAATCTAAGATTGAATGGTACAAAAACCGGAACCTACATAAGTTTTGTTATTTACAGACGGGCAGAACAGAGAGCAGACTTAGAAATTTTATATTTTTAAGGGAAACAGAATTATATGCTTTTCCTGCTGGACGAAAAGACTTTTTTATTATTCCAGCTGTTTGTAAAAATAAACCTAAAAAGGAATGGTTTTGATGCAATGTAAATGAGCGTCAACATTTCGATTAGGTAAACTGTGTATTTAGTTGTAGTCAAATCTCAATATGCATTGCGCTGGGCAAAATTGCTTCAGAAGCGATTGAAGTGATATTTAACTTAACACGTGCTTTTTAACATATCCAAAATCCGACAAAATCCTACCATGGAAAAGTGCCTAGAAATTGCCCTTTTTCTGATTGTTCGTGGGAGTTATTAGTTCATTTTCTTACCAATATTGTAAATGAAAATTGTGGTGGTGTCTGTAGAACGGACCAAGGTATCACTCTCCAAGGTTTGTTTATAAAATAAATATTTAAAAAAACATTGACGTAGATCCAGCATTGTTGTTTGAGAGAATGATGACTGTGGCTACAGTATTTGAATCACGAACTCTATTAAGAAAGGCTGACAAGCCTCCATTAGCCCATGCAATACTGAAAAAGTGTGGTAACTTGCTGTAGATGTTCCAGAAGCTCAACCTATGTCCAGTACACGTTTTAGATGGAGGATCCCTACTTCATCGTGTGCCTTGGAAACCTGGGGACACATACCTGAACGTAGCAAATTCCTATGCAAACTTCACATTTCATAATTATGGCAGAGCTTTTGTTGCCTTCGATTAAGGCTGTAAAGATCCGCAAATTTGATGGATCCGGGTGTCGGATCCAAAAATATCCGGATCCAATGGCTCCGAATACCGGATTTTTGTGAATCCCGATCGAAAATCCGAAAGTTAAATCCGGATCTACGGAATTGGGGGTTAAATCCGGATCCACGGATCTACAGATTTGTGAGTTAAATCCGGACCTGCATTACTATTAATTTACATAGGATCCCGATCTACAGTCCGTAGCTGTATCCTGTATCCGTATTTGAATAAATTCGTGGAGGAGATTACTAGATTACAGTAAATTTCATTTACTGATTCAGATACCTCCATTTTGAGATTCCGATGGATAAATGTTACAGGTATCACAAAGAATCGCGAAGTTCATTCCATACATCAACAACCGAATTTACGTATGATCGATTTTCGGATCCGTTTAAACAAATCGTGGATCCGCATGTTAAGGATCCGAATTGTGTATGAGGTCCGGAGAAATCCGGATCCATACCGGATCTTATTTTTGATCCGGAACCGTTTCACACTCCCACTGCTTCGATGGCTACGATAGTTCTCCTTCCATTAAGAAAATGACTCACAGACTCCAAAACATTCTTGGACTAGATGCAATTATGGTTCCTAGGTACGTCACCTTCTTCAGGACGATGATGGTGGTGGGATGGCTCATTTCATACATGACTAAACATGGTACAAGATCCTAAAGAGTAAATACAAGGTCTGCGATTGACAGAACACCGGTTCATTGTGAATCAACAGGAACTATACTTAGCCAAATCGTGCATCATCGCCAGAAATAGCGTTAAATTACTACCATTCTGGGAATTATGTTGCCAAGACCTAGTGCTAGTGATATTGACAGTGGTAGAAGTAGGGAGCGAGAACAGGTTTCTCTTCGTGTCTGCATACCTCATTCACGACCAATCTTATTCACGGCCAACCATAAACGAAAACAAACTGGCGGAACACTGTCAGCGAAAAGGATGATGTGTTACCAACGCGCACCAACACGTATGGGGCAGCACTCACATCGATAAAAAGGGTGAGTTCTTAATAGATCAAATAATTAATAATAACCTAGAGATAGCTAACATACGGATTCAGCGAACCTTCGTTGATAATTGACATAACATTTGGAAACAACGGCTGGACTGATTTTCATGATTTTTGCTTTGTTGGATTTGTCTCCGTCCGGAATAGCAGAATAACTACTATATTATGTAATATACAGTGCGCGTCTAAAGCCCCCCCCCCCCCCCCCACTAATTTTTGAACCACCTGATATAACGCAACGAAATTTGGAGGACTTAAAAGTTTCAAAATGGCGGCTGAGTGCCATCTTGAATTATTTTTTTAAATAAGACACCCTGTATTATATTCCATTGTCGAAATCTGCTCAAATTTAAGCGATAATGTTTATCCTTAGTATCTTTAGGCCTCTTTTAATTATTAGTCAAATTCATTAAGAGATTCAACTTAAAATTAATAACAAGATTTAGTTAGCAAAATGTTTTACCGGAAGTGACCAAAATCCATACTTCATTAAACCGGAATGTCACTTTTCAAACGTTAATATTTCGAAAACACGCGGTCAAGACAAAATCATCCCGAAAATGAGCAAACACTTGGGATGAGAAGGAATAGGTACATGGAAATAACGAACGATGCATTAAAAAACGCAAAAATACCGAAGGATTAAAAAACAGATATCATTCTACCGATATACATATAAGATAGGTGATAAAAGAAACTGGCAAACTATACTCTCCAGCATTCCAGGGAAGGTAAACAATGGAAAAAAGAGTAAGAACCAAAGTAGAGCAAACGTTGGAAGACACGCAACGTGGCTTGGGAAAACAGAACAACATAATTAGACAAGCAAGTGGAAAATTACTAAATAAGAATAGACCTTGAAAAAGCTTCTGACAGAATACCAAAGAAAGACATTTGGGAAGCACTACAATTAAGGGGAGTGAACAAAAATATCATAGAAGTTATAAAAGACATGTACAAAGAAAATACAAATAGAGTAAGTACAAATAACGAAGAATCTAAGCAATTTGAAACAAGACAAGGAGTCAAGCAGGGGTGTGTATAGTGTATTAAGCCTACCAGCATTCTCAATGGTAGGGGAGGGTGGGGCAAGACGGGCTATTTAAGATTTGGCGATTCATGTTTTTCATTATTAAGATGGTCTAAATTAAGATGGTTTAATCAACATTCTTTGATTATGTTACTATAAGATTACAATGACCAAGTAGAAGGATTTTCGTCCATAAAATAAAAAAATTAAAAACCAAAGGATGTCAAAATGCCCATCTTGCCCCACGGGTGGGGTAAGACAGGCTAAACCCATGGGGTAAGACGGGCTATACCCACTGCGTAAGATGAACGATAAAGAAATAACTAAACTAGGTTGATTTAATGTAATATATTTTTAACTACTTCTCAGGTATACATAACGCGCAGACGTGAGTCACTTCTGGATCATCGTGATCAATACCGGCGCAGCTACAATGGGCCCATTTTGCACACATCGAACACATTATCCATCCCTCAGTTGAAGTCCGAAGATGAAAAAAGAACCCTCTTGATGGGTTTAGTCTTTTCAGATTTAAATTTTTTTATTTGCTTTTTCTCTCTTCCTCTTACTTTATTGACTATGTATTTTTTGTTTTTTTTTACTATAAGTTTTTGAAGCTAACAAAGTGCCCATTCGCTTGTCCAAGACGGCGTTGATGGCATTTTTCATGTTTTCTTCTAACCATTGAGCCCTATCAGTTTTGCCCCACCCTCCTCTACTAGACGTGCCTATAAAGAAAGCCAAGAATAAGATGAAGAAACTAACACTGCGATACTGGTAAATGAGACAAACAAAGTTGACAGAATTGATGTTCGCAGATGATATGGCCTTGATAGCAGACACGAAGGAGAACTTACAATACAACCTTAAAGTAGGTACTAGAGAAAGAACGAAAGGACATAAATATGAAAATTAATATCGGAAAAACAAAAACAATGATAGTCTCAACCACAAAGAAAACCCATGAAATAAATATGGACGGAAATCAAATCGAACAAGTGGAACATTGTCAGTATTTAGGATCAAAACCAGAAGGAAATGGGAAATTGGATAGGAAATTAAACGATAGAATGGGAAAGCAGGAAGCATATTCAATACAATGAAGACAACATTTCTAGGAAAAAGAGAAATTATTTCAATTCGATGTCTATTTCCATTCTAATTTCATTTCCATTCGACTTGAGCCAGCGCCCTAAATTTAGCACGTTGGAAGTTTGGCAGTACGAAGTTCGCCGGGTCAGCTAGTACCTATAACCTAACTATACAGGGTGAATGAGACCACCCGTATCAGTCTTTTATTTAAAGAACGGTGAGTCGTAGAGAGTTGGGGTAAAAAAAGTGATTATAAAAGGCATAATAAAGAATCGAATGGTGATATCATTATTTCTCGGAAAAGTCAGCATTCCTCCAGAAGGCCTTCAACTCCAAAATTTTAAATGGCACCATAAGTGAAAAAACGTATTGTTTGAAAGATAGTTAAAAAAGAAGAAAGTTTTATAGGAAAAATTATTTTATTACTGCCACCCCTTTTAAGTAATATTCCATTAAAGTTATTAAATTTGATATTCACTGTTAACAAGAAACATTGAAAAGTCGACTTTTAAAATCTAGTTACCAATGTTACATGTGTTCTTCCCTTTCAAGAAGTACTTAATACTTATTAAAGCCACTGATAGTGTACCTAGAAGAGCTCAACAGTGCTTAGCAGTAAATGGAAGATATTTTGAACACATGTAGGTA
The DNA here is from genome assembly GCA_036250285.1 of Pyrocoelia pectoralis. Classification (NCBI taxonomy): domain Eukaryota; kingdom Metazoa; phylum Arthropoda; class Insecta; order Coleoptera; family Lampyridae; genus Pyrocoelia; species Pyrocoelia pectoralis. Next base: position 37,171,398 of record CM070076.1, on the reverse strand, counting down.
ACATTGGTAAGTAACTAGATTTTAAAAGTCGACTTTTCAACTTTTTTGTTAACAATGAATTTCAAATTTAATAACTTTAGTCGAATATAACTTAAAAGGGGTGGGAGTAATAAAATAATTTTTCCTATAAAACTTTCTTCTTTTTTAACAATCTTTCAAACAATACCTTTTTTGACTTATGGTGCCATTTAAAATTTTGGAGTTGGAGGCCTTCTGGAGGAATGCTGATTTTTCCGAGAAATAATGATATCACCATTCGATTCTTTATTATGCCTTTTATAATCACTTTTTTTACCCCACCTCTCTACGACTCACCGTTCTTTAAATAAAAGACTGATACGGGTGGTCTCATTCACCCTGTATAACCAAATATTTCGGACTCCACGATAAAGAAGTAGCGTAAGTTCCTTGTTCTTAGCTTTCCAAACATAGGAATTATTCTGCACTTCATAAATCTAAGTTTTTCTATCATATGAAATAATTTAAAGAATCATAATTATGTGAACTTTATGTATGACATTCACATGGCAATGTAGTGTGATTCTTATAAGGTAATGTTCATAGATTTAAAATTAATATATTTTATACCATAAGAGGGAACGAGAATCTGAAAAATCCCAAGCCGTTGCAAATCTGCTGATGACAATATTTCCACATGACTACAATGATAAATAATACTTACAAAAACAGGCCACACGCTGAGAAATCAATCGAAATAAATTAATAAACGATCAAGCTCGTTACGATTGACTGTGATATTGAAGTGATCGTTATAAAAACTAGTTTGCACACAACATACTTCAATTATTCGATACTCCAATAGAATACATATTGCAGAATATTTTGTTGTTATCATAAATCTATGAAATTTCTAAATAATAATTAAACGTGCGACGACAATTTATTATTTAGAAACGTAAGGTAAAGCGCGGTTCCTTAATTTTCAGTAGCAGTTGCATCGCCTTATTATATTATGTATTTATAAAATATTGTCTCGCTTCCGCTTTTTGTTAAGATAAGTGTGTCAGATAGTCAATGTAAATGTTTAATACTTTTGCATTCAGGCAAAAATAATTAAAAATTAGCATGTAAAATGCAAAATATGAAATGCTACTATTATAAGAGTTGCACGAAATCGCAAATCTAAGCAAGATCACCAATTATGGAGAAACATATGTCATTACAGATGGCACGATTACACGTTTCGTCGTTTAATGTACATTAAATTACGTTCTGCACATTTCTGTAGTTGATGCATTCAACGTCAATCACTCTCACATAGGTAGTGGTCAAAGTAGAATTAGCGCGATTTTTTCCGTGGTCGATTTAATTTAGATATTATTGTTACGAACAAATGCCCTTCCGTAAACATCTTATAATTGTTTTTTTAAGTAAACCGCAACAATGCAAATGACCACTCAGCATATGTTTCCGAAAGGATTCAATTACAAGGGTTGATCATGAAGACATAAAATTAAACGAAGCGTGCAGAATGAGCATGCAAGTAAATTTAATGAACGGTACTTAACATCTATAAGAGGATGCATAGAGGGCCTGAAATCGACCGTCTGATCCGGATGGCATCTGTTACACTACCCCAAAGGTAAATCGTGTAGTCAATTCTTTATTTTTATATACCTACATACTTAATTTTAAAATGTTAATTTTCCTTTCTAATTGATACTTAATGGTAACGTACTCTGAACGATTCAAATTAAGTCGAATTCGTCATCCTATTTCAAAGAAGTACCTACTTCACTCATCAAAAATACATAGAACATTTAACCCATGTAGCACCGTTTATTGGCGTTAGCTTGGCGGAATATTGGCCTAATATAGAGAGATTGGGACAATATTGTCGAACTGCAGCCAATATTGGGTGAATATATTTTTGTAATATTATACAAATATTGGAAATATAATATTTAGTGAATATAATAACAATATTTGCAATATTTAGTAAATATTGCTATTTAATGTTTTAATGTAAATTCAAATATTGTACACACACCAATATTGCGTGTACAATATTACTAAATATTGAAAATATATATTTAAGCAATATAACATACATATTTGTACCTAATATTGCTATTTAATGTAAATTCAAATCTTGTACACACAATAATGTACCAATATTGCGTGTACAATATTACTAAATATTGAAAATCGATATTTAAGCAATATAACATAAATATTTACAATATTTAGTAAATATTACTATACAATATAAAATCAATATTTATTTATCAACAACATAACAATAGTGTGTTTTCAATATTACTGGATATTTAAAATGATATATTTAGGCAACATGAAAAAAATATTCACAAATAATAACGTTATGATATTTTCTCCAAATCCGCCGAATATTAGTTTTCGACGATTTAGTGATATCAAAATAATCAAAATATAATATGCACGCCCTTCTCCATATATTATAGTGTTCAACTTTAAATTCCAAAATTATATAACTTTCCGTAGCTCAATGGTATAGTGGGCTGACCTTCTAACCGGGTGATCGATGGTTCGACCTACTTGAAGCAAATGCTTTTTTCAGCATCACCGATCTTCTCCGAGTCTGCACGATGTGAATGGGGTTTCTGGGGAAGGGCCACCGGACCAGATGGGGCACCTACAGGTGCTGCGCAATGGGAAATGGTCCCTCGCAGCAGTTAGGACTCTGTAGTGGCCCAGGTCCGCCCCCTTTCATACTATTTTGGCACACATCACAAAACAATAGTGGGTCAATATTGTACAAATATTTTCCCCAATATTGAAAGAATATCATTTAGTACTATTTAGCCAATATGTAAAATTATTCACATTTCAATGTTAGGACAATATTGTATGTACATTCATATTCTATCAATATATTTACAATGAAATGCCAATATTACACCAATATTAAATGCTACATGGGAAAGATCTCCACTCTGTATAAGACTAGTAACTTGCTGTGATTAGTGTGTAGTCGTGTACAGTGTACGTCAAAAGTTTTAGAATTATTGTCTTTGAAGGTGTACCTATAGGCGAAAATATTTCTTTGTTATTCATTGTACATCTAAATAATCAGGTCCGTGATAAGACGTTTCTTTAATTTATACTAAGTGATTTGGTATAAAAATTTTTTGGTACTTACTGCGAAAGTTGTACCATTGCTATCTCTTCAAAGGTTTTGTTAGCTGAAACTGACTATTAGCAATCGCCCAATGGGGCGGTAAGTTACATAACTAGCTGTTGCCCGCGACTTCGTCGGCGTAGACTTCGGTTACAACAGTAAGTACTCTACATCCGTCCCTGGAGAGTACCTTACGTCCGTCCTTGGGTTTCCATTTTACATCTTTGCCAATTTTGATTAAAATGGGTCAAGCGGTAACCGTACGTCTTTCTACCCGAAAGTCCAAATACTTACCAATTTTTATGGATTCAACTTAAAACATGACGAGTGTCAATACAAAGTATCATCCCCTATTTTACCCCCTTAGGGGTTGAATTTCGGAAAATCCTGAAACACGTCTGTCTTAATTTCTAACCGAAATGCCATATATCAATTTTTATGGATTTAACTTAAAACATTATCCATACAAAGTATCGCATCCCCTATTTTACCCCCTTAGGAGTTGAATTTCGAAAAATCCTGGAACACGTTCTCTCTTGTCTACATCACAAAATGAACCTCTGTGCAAAATTTCAGTTGGGCTAGGCGTTGATGAGTTAGTGAGTCAGGACTTTTCTTTTTATATAGGTATGTATATAGATAACTCAAATTTCTCAAAAGTATTTGAAACTTTACCCCCGGATTTATCCACTAGTCAGAGATAGCTGAAATAACAAAGAACTTGAAAACTAATAAAAGTGAAGAGAAAAACGGGATACATAAGCGGATATAATAAAAGAAGGGAGAACGGCTTCAAGACAGGATCTGTGAAGTGTGGAAAGAAGAGGAATGCCTGAGCAGTGGAAGAGCGTGGTGGTGGTGCTATGCATAATATACAAGAAGGGAGATAGGAGCAGGTGTGAGAACTATATCTAGAGGAATAGCACTGCTGGATGTAACATATAAAGTGTTTGCAAGACTAATAAGAAACAAAATAAGACGGTATACAAGCAAGGGAATCTCAGAATACCAGGGATGATGAGGTAGAGCAACCGTGGATCAGATCTTCACCGTCAAACAAATAATGAGAAATAGTTGTGAACAAAACTTAGGATTTCGCGTGCTGTTTATAGACTTTAAACAAGCCTACGATCACTCGATTAGCAGCGACAAGATATACGAAGTGCTGAGGAAACGACGAATTCCTGGGAAGCTCAAACGGTTGAGCGGCTCAAGAAAGAGAGTTCGGACGAACGGAGATCTTTCCAAACCATTTGGAGTTCGAAAGGGACTGAGACAGGGGGCTCTCTACGGAACTCTTCAACTGTGTGCTAGAGATGATCGTAAGGGAAAATGGGATTTACGGTAACGGTGTTATTTATTACTCGCGCTGCTAATGCATCGCATACGGTTATGACATGGTGTTGGAGACAAGATCGAAAAAACGGCTGGGAAATACGTTTGGACAATTTGACACTAAACCAAAGGAGTATGGGCTGATGGTGAATGAAGAGAAAACCAACTATATGGAAGTTAGAGGGGAAGATTCAATTCAAATCAGACGAAAACAAAGAGCACAGACCGTTTGAATATTTGGATGTAACTGTTACGAGCAAAAATGAAGAACAGGTAGATATAGAAAAAAGAATTACAAAAGGCAATAGAGCCATGGGAGCACTAAGGAATGTGTTGAGGTCGGAATTGGTATCGAGAGCGGCCAAAGTAAGGAGTGTACAAGACGTCCATCCGCCTGGTGGTGCCATATGGAAGCGAAACGTGGATGATGAATAAGGAGGAAGAAAAACTAGAAATATGGGAATGGAAAGTACTGAGAAGGATATATGGAGGACTCAAAAACGAGGAAGGACTGTGGTGGAGAAGAACTAATGAAGAAGTTATATGGAGAAGTACGGACAACCCCAGGATACCGCAAATGGTAAGAACACAAAGAGTAAGATGGCTGGGACACGTAGCAAAAATGGCAGATAATAGGAACGTAAAGAGAGTGTTGAAGGGGGATAGGGACGAAAGAAGATAAAGTAGATCAAGGAGGAAATGGCTTGAAGCAGTGAAGGAAGATCTGAGAAAGCAAGGTATCTGGATAGAAATAGCAAGAGACAGCGGTAGGTGAAGAGACATAGTTAGAATGATTAGGGGGCATCCATTAATTACGTGAGCTTTTTTTCGATCAGTTTAGACCCCTCCCCCTTAGGTGAGATTTAGTGAGATTTGCCTGGACCCCCCCACCCCACCCCTTACGTGAGATTGACGCTAAAAATATTTTAAATTAAATTTATTTTGATTACAGTAGTTAATTTATTTAAATTAAATAAAATTCAAAAGTAAAAACATCTGTAATATTTAAATATTTTATATTTGAAGTTGACGTGAGATTTTCGATTATCCCCCCCTCGGTTTAAATGAGATTTGGTGAGATTTAATAGGACCCCCCCTCCCCCATTCGAGCTCACGTAATTAATGGATGCCCCCTTAGTTGATTTTATTGTTATGTTATAAAATACGAGAATAGTCATAAAAGGATTGTAAAATGATTTTGTAAGTCAAGGACCGCAACTCGCCCCATACCGCGGATTAGATTGCTACAGGTACCCATGTTTACTTTTAGGGATCTACTTCCGCATTTTGACATGAGCGATGCCTAAGATACAGATTACAGTGATACACTAAAACACTTTAAAATAGCTATTTAAGTATATAACAAGTTGCAAAATGAACGTGTATTTTGCACACATCGACGGAGAGACGGAGTTTTGCAACGTGTTTATTTTTTGCAATTCAGTAAAATTCATTTTCATTTTGAATTTATTTGACTTAGTAATTATTTGACATCGGATATTTTCAAAGCAATCCTTGTTTGTAATTGCTATGGAAATAAACCATCACAACAATGAAATCTCATGTTGTCATGGGTGGCAAAATGATGACATTTCGTAACTGAATTGCAAAATAGTTATTTGTGTATTAAGGTTGTAAAAGTGATCTTTTTTGGCCGAATCTGATGATTGCAGCCGAGGCGAAAGCCGAGGCTAGCAAATCAGATGAGGCTAAAAAAGAACTTTTAACCGAGATGCACACAACATTTTTTAGGCGACTATCACAAAAAGATATAAACTTTAATTTAAAAATCAATTTCATAATTTTGACAGTGACAGTTACCTGACAACATGTCACTTGCAGAGTGATTGTAGCGTTCGTGAATATGTTCAAACTAATCGTTTCTCTTTGTTATTTATAAATATTACAAATACACGTTAAACATCGTGTACCATCTAGTATCTGATATGTTGGTTGCCTAAGTCACAGAATCCAAGGGAAATTAGACGACTGTTGACTGTACATAACAATTGACGTCTTTGACGATTATTTTGCTATCGTTTGCCCACTAAATTAATACTATTAAATGTGACCATCTCCAATTGTTGGTTGAAGATCATGGTCTAACATAATTCTCATGGATTGTACGCGCTTAGTAACGTTAACGTACTTGGTGTAGTTAGAGGGTAGTAGAGCAGCGAAAATTTCATCCCTTCCTCGACGGATGGAAATTCTTCACTGCCCAGCTAATTTTGGTTAGGTTAACTGTCTGACGAGCTAGAACACAATTTCCTCTATTTCCCTTTAAAAGAGGTTCGCCGTCGTCAGCTTTAGCAAAGGTGTATGCGAAGCCGGACATTAGGGCGCCGCCGATAGGGCGCGACCGAAAGGGCGCGGCCGTTAGGGCGCGAGGACATAAGGGCGCGAGGACATAAGGGCGCGAGGACATAAGGGCGCGAGGACATAAGGGCGCGAGTACATAAAGGGCGCGAGGACATAAGGGCGCGAGGACAGTAGGGCGCGGGAAAAATAAAAGTGGTAAATTTTTCGTTGTTCAGACGCAAACTGTAAGTGCTTTAGTATTATGATCTTCAACATAACAATAAAAAATTAGACACCTACTTAATAAAACCATCATCAGTAAAGTAAAAATAGTTTTATTCAAAAATATTATTAGTATTATATACTTACAGGGTGTCCGCGAAAATGTGGAAAATCTCTCGGATTCAGACAGAGCATGGAAAAATAAGATGACAAGTTCCTAACACCCTGTATGATAAAGACTTTAAAGAAATGAATCTGGGTAGCTTGAACCTTAAACTCAAAAAATGTACTCTTGTTTATTGTCGATAAAATGAACCGTTTTCGAGATAAAGTTCGACTTACGACCCTACGTTCGCAATATTCTATAAAATGACACGATAATAATAGAAAGCTCATTAAGTACCTAACTATTTGTGAAGAATGTAAATTTAACATGGGTCCTTTTGTGTGTCTTATTGTTGACAATAATCCTAAGAAAACAACTGGTTTAAATATTTCCTAATGGATTGCACATTATCACAAAAAGCCTGAAGACATTGTTAGGAATTTTTCAGAACCGTCCTGATTTTTAAATATTAACGACGGTATGGAACACAAATGTTATTTTTAAAACGAGTATTGTGCAAGTGAATATCCGACTGTACAGTAGGTATAATTGCAAATATTACGCTTAGCATGACAGAGGTTAGAGACAGGTTAATATAAATATAGTATGTACAGTTAGAATTTGAAAATGCGAATAAGCCCGCTTACAATCTTTCCTATAACCCAGGTTTGCTATAATTTTTACCGCCTTTCTTTGATACCGAAATATTGTTTTCCAAATGGCAGAATGGCCCCATACAATTGATTGAGTAAGATGAATGACAGTGAATCAAAGCAAATAAGCTGATCTTAGAACAATAGATGATACATTATTATTTGATAGTCGTCTTAGAATGTATAAATTACTACTAATTTACGCATACACCTAGGAACTTTACAAAAGGAATGTATAATACTACAGCACTATAGTTTGCGCCTGAAGAACAAAAATTACAAGTTTTGTTTGTGTTGTATACTTTGTCCCGCGCCCTACTGTCCTCGCGCCCTTATGTCCTCGCGCCCTTATGTCCTGGCGCCCTTATGTCCTCGCGCCTTTATGTCCTCGCGCCCTTATGTCCTCGCGCCCTTATGTCCTCGCGCCCTAACGGCCGCGCCCTTTCGGTCGCGCCCTATCGGCGGCGCCCTAATGTCCTAGACCGAAGGTGTATGATACCGGGAAGTATGTTGGATTATTAAATGTTCAATTATTACACAGATACTTATCATAAATTGTTCAGTGGTTTATGACTTTGACAGTAGAGTATGATGTTTCTCGAGTTTGTGTATTGATGTGTTTTTGAATATATTTTCATTATAATATTAATCGTAACTCATCGTTTACATTTATCATTCCATTACATATTCCATTACATATTCCATCAAAGTATAACCGAAGCAAAAGCTCCAGTGTCTTCTTCACGCCCTCAAGGAATGGATTCTGCTCGCTGTTCCTTCTTGTAAGACTTTTTGGAGTTGGCACCTTCTGGAATTTGTTCTACTAGATTAAATCTCACTTTTGTAGAGTAAAAAACTGTAAAATAAATTTCTCATCAACAATACAGCTACAATAGATTGAATAGTTGCTCAGACATCGACTGCACAATGTTACCTGAAACACCCTATACAATAAACCTACTGAAATTTCTTTTTTTCTTTGATTTAAGGTGAAAGTGAAGATTTTGTCTAAAACATTAAATAAAGTCTGCTTGTTGTTTTCTTATATAAATAATAGACTAACTTTATCATTTCGCAAAAACATTTTGTATTTTTGTTATTTGTATAGATTTTGATTCCTTATAGTTCCAAACTTTTACATAGTCGTAGATCAGTAGATTGAATAATGTAACGCGTTGGAACTACTAAAAATACCTGTAGAACTACTTTAATGCGTGTTGAAGTTGATTATTTTGGTTAACAATTTAAAATGAATTTACTTCCAAAAAGTCATCAAGAATTTAGCCAAAAAGACTACTGGGAATCTTTTTTCAAAAAAAGAGGCGGTAAAGCTTTCGAATGGTACCTTAATTACAATTTTACACGTACAATAAATACACAAACTTTTAGGTATGGCGAATATCCCGAATTATGTGGAAATTTACATAAGTACATTAAGACAAAAGACAACATTTTAGTTGTGGGTTGCGGTAATTCATCATTAAGTAGCGATTTATACGATGTCGGTTACTTGTAAATGCACGCAAACGTAATATCTCCATAATTAAACTACTACCTACTTTCAGAACCATAACTAATATTGATATATCGCAAGTAGTAATTCGTCAAATGAAAAATTTGCACGAGAAAACTAGGCCAAATTTGTATTACATACAGATGGATGTTTTCTCTATGAAATTTGATGACGACTCGTTCTCAGTTATTGTCGATAAAGGAACTCTGGATGCTTTGATGCCAGATGACAAAAGCGAAACGAGAGAGAAGATATGTAAATATTTTAAAGAAATCGAGAGAGTACTGAAATTTGGGGGCCGTTACATATGTATATCTCTTTTACAAAAACATATTTTAGATTTAATCTTAGACTATTTCCCATCGCATAATTGGATGTTCAGAGTTGTACGATGTTATGAAGCCGAAAAAAGGAGCGAAGAAGTTGATAATTCGTTACCAATATTTATGGTGATATGTACCAAATTTAAAGCGCTACCGCAACTGGTTAGGCAGTATTTGTGATGAATAAGAAATACGGTATTAATTTACTATTTAGATTTTAGAGGCTAACATGGGAACGGAAGACAAAATGGTGAGACTAAAAAAACTGGAGGATGTGGTGTCGCTTATTGATGGTATTCAACAAGCGGCATTTATTTGTTCAGGATTACGTAGGAGTAATATAGGCGATCAGGAAGATGTCTCATTTGATTTGTATAATCCTAATGGAAACGTTCCTAGGTTTTCGTTACATGTTGTAGATATTCCTCGTGATCACAACAATTCGTCTTATGCTGCGTTTATCGTACCGCAGGGAAGGTTGGCAAGTTTCAAAAATTTTTTTACTTACTGACTGTTACCTTTTTGTATATTCCTTGTTTGATTTAACAAACAGGACCGGATTAACGGGGGGCTACAACCCCGGACCCCCATTAGATAGGGGGGCCCCATTTAAAAAATGTTTAGTAAAAAGGAATAAATTAATGTATTGGTTTCTTTAAAATATTTATCTAATTATTTGCTTGTACCGGGTGGGCCAAATTTCCAATCCAGAATCCAGAAGGCGGAAAAAAGCTTAGTTAAGACAGGAATTATGAACTTTTTATACGGATTTGCTTCATTCCTCAGTTGGTTCGACACACCAAGGAGTATGTATGCGTTCACTTCGACCATAAAAAAAGAAGCAAGTTTAATTCGACTTTCATGTCAATACTTTGAACTGTACGCTATAGGCAACTGGAAGGGATACGGACCATTTCAATGCAATGTAGGCGTTGAAGCTGACAAACACAGATGCGAAGTAGGTACTCTGTCGCCTTCTAGCTTGTTGTGGCAGTGGAGCAGACGAGAGAGATAACTGCCGCAACGTATTTTTTTACCTGACACCTGGATTTTATGCTCCGTATCATCATTTGAATGACGTTGCGTGCAAAAGAAAAAGGTAGAAATACCCATTCTGTGAGGGTTGCCTAACTTGGCTGTAGCTTCAGTGTTACTTATGCGCCTTTCCTTACCAGCGTACAGTTCAATCACAGGTTCAATGTGTCAATACGACAGGAAACCGTCGGTAAAAAAGATGCCGCTTGTATATAATCAACAATGTAGGTTTCCATGGTTATAAAAAAACGGTAGCATGATTTAAAAGGACAGTGTCTTAGTTATCTGGAAATTTTAATTACCTCCAAATATTTTTAATATGAAATAACAATGTATTAAATGCAATATTGCAAATAATAGGTGTTTTCTTTTTGCATCGCCACAGGGTTAGGTAAAGCACAATCATCACGCGATTGAAGTGCCTTGCGTCATGTAGACATTTCTGCCTCAGGTTAATATAAAACTTAAATAAAGGTTTTAAAACGAATAGGGTTATTGAGAATTGAGTCAAATTATTTTTATAAAACGAATGGTGTGTATTGACAGAGCTGACTTAGGTATACCACAACGTGCAAAAAGAAAACACCTAATGTTTAACATAAATATAACAAGTGATGCATAAAAATTTAGGAAATTTTACTCTCTTCAAAAACCCCAAAATATACAGGGTGGTCCGTACGAAAAAATGTAGTTTAGGGTCGTATACAAAAACCAAACACCCTGTATAAAAACTGTCCGTCCCAATGGATTCTACATAAGAAAGTGCTCTAAGAAAGATTTTGCGAAAATCACTTATCTTTAATAATAAGAAAGTTATGGAGGATTAAAGAAATCGACTAAATTCGAGAAACGCCCCCTAGTGGCCAAACTATTAGAGATAGCTGAATTCTGTTTACACCAGTAATTTTCTCATTAAAATCGAGCTCAAGACACCTAGGTCGATTTTTTTCTATCAAAATAAAGGATGTTTCCATAAAAAAGTGTCCAATTTGGCCCACCCAGTACATTTATTTACTTACTTTGTATTTATATCATTTTATTTTAATGTTTATCTTGTAAAATAATTTTGATGAGTTTAAGAAGGGCCCCTTTCACGTAAAGAGCCCTGGGCCCCTCGACTCTTTAATTCGGGCCTGTTAACAAAGATAGTTAATTGATCTTCCACTATAGAGAGGTTCAAGCATAGTAAATTGAGATAGTACCAACGATGTTAAGAAGGGGTAGTTGTTAAAAAATTTGTAATATTAGAGCTAGGGAGCAAAATTTCAAAAATGTCCCCATTGCGAGACTAGCGCATGCTGATGTCACAAGCTTGCTACCTGTGCAAAGGTAGTGCCAGACTTAGAGAAAGGGGCCTACTGAGCAAACTGTTTAAAGGGGCCTCCATTGAATATTTTTACTCTTCAGATTGCAATATCAGTGTTATTACCTTCCCATGGTGTATACAGGGTGTTTTTTGGGAGCTTTAGTTAGACATTTCTGGGAATGTTTTATATATAGATTTTTGAAAATTTGAACTTTGGGATTACTCTGAAAACTGAATCGATGTAAAATATTTTCAAAATCGCAGCACGCCCACCCGGAAATGCAGGTAGTAGTAACTTCGTTATTTTAAATGCCCACCCCTATTTTTTATTTTCAATAAATTTCAATTATTTTGATACCCACATGTCAATATCTACAAGTTATGGTTTTTGAGTTATTTTTACGTATTTAAAAAAAATGGCGGATGCAGATGTTACTTTAAGAATTTATTACTTGAAAACCGTTGTAGTTATGGCAACCGAGATTTCACCAGCGCATTGAGGAAGAATAGGGCAGACTTTTGGTGTACTTAAAAAAAAGTCATGCTGCTATGGGGCTCCAAATTTAGGAAAATTCAAAGACTAAAAACTCAGATTTTTTAAAAGAAATGACCATTTTCTTACTATTGTATTTGATAGAGAATCAAAATGGGCATATTTTGGTATTACATGTTCCTAACCCTATCTTTAATAGTTTCTGACCTATTCCCATGTCATCGCATTGATACCATTTTTCTCGAATAACATCTATGAATATAACCAAGGGCAATACTTTCCCTTATTCTGAGATTGTAGAAAATAGTTCAAGATCCCTACCTGTAACCTGAAAGTGGCTTCGTCATTATATCTGCCATCTGTTTACTCGTCGCGATGTGAGTAACTTGAACTTCACTATCTAGGACCTTTCCCCTAATAAAAAAATACGTGACCTTCTGAATTCTGGGCTAATCTGATGCTAGCCATGTAGGATTGGTATCTCTTGGATCCTTCCCATACTTTTAAAGAATCGCCTAATCCAAATCACCTCTTTAACTGCATCGTTAGCTGCAACCACCTCACCCTCTGTGATAGATGTGGCGATTATTCCTTGTCTTTGGCTCGGCCAAGAAATGGTTCTTCCTGCATGGGTGATCACTACTCCTGATGTTGAACTCCCAGTCCTACTACATCCGCCAAAGTCTAGTGTTGCTGTAGCTTTCAAAGTTTCTATTTTTGGTTGCTCGATATACTATACCAATTTCGGTGGTGCCTGCAATGTACCTCAGAACTCTCTTCAGCCTCCCTATATTCTCGAGGCTAGGACAGTGCAAAGTTACCGCTACCGTATGGATGGTTCTTTACCCTATATACTCACTTGCATGTGTTGGCTTTACTTTCTTCAGATAGAGTGGGCATTTTCCATGTACCGGGCGATAAAGATTGTTTATCTCTTCGTGAAATAAGTCCACGAGTGACGAAGTCGCTTTTGAACTAACCTTTTCACAATCTCTTTATCATCTTGTACAATAAATAACTTAATAGCCTTTTTATCCATTTTTCGACTTTTGTGGACTGGAATATGACATAACAAACAGACCCAATAATACGCAAGTGCTTTATCCTGGGTTCCTTAGTTGTCCACAGCTCATAAATTGCCACATATCTTTTCTTTCCAAAAGACACCAAAACGTTCACAAACATCTCTTGAAACCAGTTCTCCTGGCTTACTTACCTTTTCTCTTTACCCAAATGTGCTTTACCATAAACACATGGCTCCCATAAATCATTCTGCAAGGGAACGTTTATGCCCATTTCCTTTTGTAGCATGACCTTTACCTTATTTACGTGACCCCACCTCTCTTATAACTGTAACATTGATGAATAGTCAACAATATTTGCATCTAATTTAAATTTTTGTGGCTGTATTTCTGTCTTATACAAAGTTTCACCAGTAGAGCGCTTTCTTAGAAGTATCACTTTACTTTTATTCAAAAACAACATTCTGTAGAGTTTGATTTGAACAAATTGTTAGGATTTCTGTTGTGAGCAGCGACCACAGAATAAATTTTTAGATAGCCCAGACATTTGACATCAATGTCTGACTTTGCCAAAATTTTCCCTGCTCCTTGGCAAAATTTCCTTTGACACCACAAAGGCTCTAAAATACTCCATCCTATTGCTGACATGTTTCGTCGCTTCATTATCAACTCACCAGATAGTTGAAACTCCCTCAGCTGAGAAAGCCTTTGCCTCTACTAAAAGGATGGATGGCAGTGCCAGTAACTGTAGGTCTGTAGCTGATTCTGACCTTTTTGGTTTTCCATCGGCAGTCCACTTTGCGCACTGATATACCCAATGGCCTTTTAATTTACAATAGTTACACACATCCTCTTTATATTTTGACTTAAATGGCTTACCATGAGTCCTTTTGGAGGTATCTTTTACCTGTAATGCCTCTTGAACTACTGACTTGCTGGCACAAGCAAAGTGGAACCCATAAGCTATTGCGGTTGTTGGAAAATAAAATGAAAAAGAAAGATTTAATTCTTGACGTTTTTACATCTCAATTTTAAAAACATCTATACAATACTTGTTCTTTTTTAAACAAACACCCTAACTTTCTTTTTGAATAATTTAGTTCAACACTTTTAGGGAAGTTGAATGGATGTTTTCTACAAGCCGAGGTAGAAAACACTTGACCAAAATGACGAAATATAATCGTTTAGCCGTCATTACAATGCATAGAGGACAAATTTATAATAGTTTAGAGTCTGTACAAGATGAATTACGTGAAGCCGTATGTCAGGTTGCTCCATCAGGTTTTAAAGGGAAGGTACTACGACTTCATTAATTTACTAAAACCCCAAATACAAGCAATCATTTACTAGATCTTATTCTTATCTCTTGGATCGGATGTCGGAAAAAGAACAATTCAATCGGAGGGATATTCCTCGATGTCGGGAAAATATATTGTTGAAGATGTCGAAATTAGTCCAAAGGATAAATTTCGCAGATTGATTTATTTAAGTAATCAATTTGTCGTGCAGTCGGAAGCAAAGCTTAAAATGGGTATGTTTCGCTTTCGTACTAATTCAGTTTTTCCTACAGGGTGTTTTTCAGTTAAGTGTAGGAATGGTGAAGTAAAAGAATTTAAAGATCATTTGTACTTAACATGTAAACATCATACATACATGAGTATTGCCGCACAGATGGCGGTATCAAAAATGTTATC
This sequence comes from Pyrocoelia pectoralis, assembly GCA_036250285.1. Taxonomy (NCBI): domain Eukaryota; kingdom Metazoa; phylum Arthropoda; class Insecta; order Coleoptera; family Lampyridae; genus Pyrocoelia; species Pyrocoelia pectoralis. Next base: position 37,156,274 of record CM070076.1, on the reverse strand, counting down.
TTCTTCCCTTGCTCTAATTGGTTTGGGAGGTGGCGGATTATGTATGTTTTTGAGAAAATTTTTGCAACAGGTTAACATTACAGCCATTGATATTGATAGTGAAATGTTGGACGTTGCTAAAACATGGTTTGGCTTTAAAGGTGATAATAAATTACATGTTACTATACTGGATGGAATAGAATTTATACGACAATCGGCTGAAACCGGTACTACCTACTGTTATTTAGATACATACAACAGAAATTTCTTAAAAAACACATTTTAGGAAAAAAATTTAACGCAATTTTGTTTGATGTGGATAGCAAAGATACTTCGATTGGAATGAGTTGCCCTCCGACACAATTTTTGGACTCGTCGTTTTTAGACGATGTAGTAAAATGTTTGTGCGAAAAAGGTAAATTGTTATTTAAGCTAGAATACACTCTTAATATTTATATTTGAAGGACTTCTTATAATAAACGTGGTAATCCGAGACGAGTCTTTACGTTCACCAATAATGAATGATTTAAGGAATAAATTTTGTTCAATCATTACTTATAAATTGGAAGAAGATTTAAATGAAATTATTATTTGTTCTCCAGATAAATATGAAAAAAGTAATTTTGTTTCCCTTGCTAAAAGTGCCAGCGAAAAATTTGACGATTTCCTTGCTAAAAATAATGTGGGAAATCGCGACACAGATGATATTACACATTTTTTAGAAAATTTACAAATTCATGTAACAAAATAATAAAATATTTGTTGTATACTTTTGTCTCATTTTCAGAATACTAATAGGTAGGTACTAGAACGTAGTATCCGACATGTAATCGAAAAACCCAAAAATGTTCCTCGGCCTCCTTAAGTGGGGTGTTTAAAGAAGCACTATTTAGCGGATGGGCTAAATAAAGCTTCTGCCGTGAAAACAACAAATTTATTTACGATGTATACAGGTTAAGAATGCTGCATGTGACAAGCGGTCGACAGAGCAGGTAGCTGCTGTGGGTTGAACGGAGGTCGGCTGGCTCTGCAAGTAGCAGGTAGCTGCAGGTCAGGTCGATGTTTTCTACAGCGCGATCAGAAAGCGAATGTGTTCTGCATTGCGGCGTGTTGATTTTAAAGATTTCGCCCGGTGATGCTGCGCTCTCATTTGTCAACTTTAGAGAATTCTCCTCATACGAGCTTTAGGAAAAAAAGGGGAAGTACTCAAGCAAAGGGATAAGAAGAGATGGGAACATATATGCATATGCTATACGCTATAGAATACAGCGTGATTCAAAAAGAATACCACAATTTTAAACGTCTGTATTTAATCAAAGAAACATAATACAACCTTGTGTTTTACATGATTATAACGGGTATTTAAAAAAGTTTTTATCAAACAAGTTCTCAAATGTTCAATATGACCCTCTCCAGACACTCAAGCGATATCAACACGATAATGAAACTCGTTCCACACTCTCAGTAGCATATCTGGCGTAACAGTTTGGATAGTTGCTGTTATTTGTCGTTTCAGATCATCAATACTAGTGGGTAGAGGTGGTTGAAACACCTTATCCTTAACATACCCCATAAGAAAAAATCGCAGGGGGTGAGGTCAGGGCTTCTTGGAGGCCAGTGATGAAGTGAATTGTCAGGGGCTGCCTGTTGGCCGATCCATCTTAGCATCAACTGACAGCGAACAAATGAGCAACTAAATGAAACTTTATAGTTTCCTTAATTCGACGACAGATAGTGCTTAGCTCTCCTTTTCTTCTCTGCAGAGTTATAGATGTTTAAAATTGTGGTATTCTTTTTGAATGACGCTGTACATTCAGAAAGCTTTTGATTCTGTATGTATGGAAGACTAAAGTGTGGGAAGGTGGGCGGGATGGATGACACAACTGGGGAAAAGTGGAAGTATATATGAGGAGTAAGTAGTGCAAAGAGGAACTGTAGGAGATTACGAAACCAATTATATATGGAGGGGAAAGGAATACCTGGGAGGGGGGGGGGGGCGTGATTTGCCCGGTTTGTAAAGGGGGAAATAGGACTGAGCTCAGAAACGACAGGAGGATAAGCATAACCAATGTGAGGTATAAATTTTATGCCATGATCCTGCAGGGATGGCTGGAGAGGGAGATGGAGGAGAAGGGGACAATTGGGGAATGACAAGCTGGATTTAGAAAGGGAAGAAGAGCCATCGATAATGTATATATAGTTACACAAATAGTGAATAAGGAATTGGAGAGGAAGAGAAGAAAGGTATACGCGCTCTTCTTAGATATAAAAAAGGCCTTCGATAACGTGTGTAGGAAGAAGTTCTGGGAGATAATGAGGGATAAAGGAATTAGTGAAGATAACACAAGAGTTGTACAAAGTGATGAGGTGTAAAGGGAAAGTGGGGAAGTATTTGGGACGATGAGTGGACTAAAACAAGAGTGCTCTATACTCCTGGGCTACTTTCACTATACGTATAGATGCCTTGGAAGAGAAAGTGAGGGATGCGCAATGCGGGGGCTACACCGACGACATTGTAGTGTTGGCAAAAACGGTGAAGGTTATAATAGGAATGATGAGGATAGTAAAGGGCTTTCTGGATAGAAGGGAATTGGAGATAAGCATAGAGAAGACAAAGATGATAGTGTTTCAGAAGGGTAGGGGAGGAGGAAAAGGAGAAATGTGGAGATGGGGTGAGGAGGAGATTGAAAAGGTAAAGAATAAAGTGTGGGCAGGAAGACAGGAGGAGGTATTATGAAAGAGGGAGTAATGCGAGGGTGGAAGTACAGAGGAGAAGGGAGGGGAGGTAACACGAAGAAATTTTTTGAAGTGTTAAAAAAATTATTGTTAAAAAATGACTGCAACACTCTATACTCAGAAACTATTAAAGTTATCGAAATGTGGTTTTTGCCAATGTTTAAGAGTTTAAGAGTATGTTTTCCTGAATTCAGCTATATATATTTTTGAAAAAAGTGTTAATACGAGGGAAGTCTCGTGGCAACTTGCCAGAATTTTTTAATTTTTTTAACAAATTGATTGATTGATATAGATACTAAGAGTGTGATGACGGGATATAGGAAATTAGATTCAGTGTTGGTGAAAGAATGAATGTATGCTGAAGATCTGATATAGGTATTGACTAATAAAGACATTGACCATGAAAAATATAGAAGAAAACATTAAGCACTGGAAAGAAGAACTTAAATATGGAATGAAAATTAATATAAATAAAAGTGAACATTTAGAAACATAAGATACCTACACCTACAAATGAAAATCGACTCAAGTTACCTACAAGCCCCTGAAATCAAGTTTTTGGATTCGAAAATTAGTGGAAAAGGTATGGATTCTGAATAAATGAGGTGTGCTATAACCTTAGTAAAACCATTTTGGGCAGGAACACGAACACGAAAGCCTAAAAAACTATATTTTTATCTATTTTTGTATATGGAGCAAATTTATGGACCATGAAAGTATATGTAGAGTTTTTGAAATAACATTTCTTTACAATTTTAGGGGTCCCAGATGCAGTATAAACAAATTTTGGAAATCGGTTTGTCCCTCTTGCATGAAAATGCTCCAGTAGCAAGATGCCAAATATAGTTTATTGACAGGGAAACAACAGAAGAATTTCTGAACATGATACTTGAATGGAGAACAAATCATCTGTTCTAGGATTGTCAACATTTGCTGTTTTCAAGAAGTAAGAGTAAGTTTATAACAGCAAATAAAGAAATTTTAAGAAAAAGAACAGAATTTTGTAACAATTTCTTTATTTTAGTATATGGCATTCTTTGACTTCATTTTTACTTAACTATATAAAATTACTTTTTCCTAAAACACCATACTTTGCAAACATATATAAAATTTTAATATTAAATAAATTGATCACAGCGCATATACAGGAATTTGTAATAGAACACACAATTTATTAAGATGTATACGTACTAAAACTTCAAATGTGCATAATGAAAATAGTTAATAAATAGAATAAATGCACACATGAAATTATGTAGTTCTTCGTCGTTTGTAGCCTTACAACTTCTCAGGGCTTAGTTACCTACTCCTTAATTAACAACATATTATATTTGTTAATTTTTCCTATTTATCTCATCCTACTCATAAATGTGATACACAATGACTACATTTTAGTGACTAATAAGAATCTAAAACAGGAAATAACATACAGTTACTTAATTGTGAATGATTTAAATAATCGTTTTAAAACGTTCTTCTTTTCCTTTTTAGGTATTTCAATAATGTTTGCCATTTCGCCGATACTATTATTACTTAAACTATTAGAAACTGTATGTTTCTCTGATGATAAGTTTAGCCTCATGCTTTCATCAAAGCTTGCCGATTTTTTATGTCCGTCATTCATTTTTGCAATACTGTCATTTTGTAAAACCCTTTTTGCTCTCGAATCGGCAGCTGTTGTAAGAAATGTAGACGATTGGACATTTCCGTTTTCTTTTATATTATCACCATTTACCACATCGATTTTCGTCGTTGCTTCCTTAATGTAAGTTAATTGTTCTAAAGCTGAGTGTTCACTCTCATCTAATATAAAAGGTGAGTCTTCAATCTTATCTTTGCTACTACTACTGGACCAATCTATTGTAATATTTGGAAGTACGGAATTTGACCGCCTCCATATTTGAGTTGAATTTGAATTGGGCACAAACTGACACGTATTTGGGACATTTTCACTATTATCAACCTTATCCACTACTTCCTCCTCCAATGTCGTTATAGAATTAGACCGCTGTAAACTTTTCTTTTTTCGTTTTCTGTTTTTTAATTTTTCGCGTGAATCCAATTCGTCAACTACTAAATCGGTATAGGCGCCATAATGTAATAAAGCTTCTTCGCTGGGTCTTCTTCTTTTCACCGGAGTTTTATTTGTGATAGCGTCAACAGACATCCTACGCCAAACTTGATTACTGCTTGATCTTGTATCAGTTGTTGTAAGTTGATTATATTCCTGGTTTCTTCGACAAAATAACAAAATTCCAACGATAAAGACGCCACTTAAAAACAGCCAGTAAGTTGTGTTCATCCAAGCCTTTTTATCTTCAATTAATAAATCTATGGATTCTCTCAACATGATTATTTGGTCTTCCAAATGTTGTGTTCTCTCTTCTTTTTTCTTATTCTCTTCGTTTAAGGTATTTATTGTTTTATCCAATAGTCGCTGCATTTCTTCGACTTGTTTTTTGTATCGTCTACTTAATTCTTCTAAATACTGACTCGATAACGACATATTCCGTTCCAATGCCTAGAAAATACAAACTATAAGTACTTGGTGTGACATCCACAATCAATCAACCTCATTGTCGTAGCATGAGCGTATAACAACACATCACCCTTCAGAGGCTAATAGAAGAATGGTTCATTGAAGGTACAGGATAGTTATAAATTGAATGGAAGAAAGTAAATGTCAAAAAGTAGAACGATTTATAAAGGCCACCCAATAAACTTCAAAGCAAACACTTATAGATTCATTATAATTCAAGCAGTGAAAGAAAGGAAAATGAGATGCAAAAATTGAAAGCAATATTTTATGTATTCAAGATCAAGATTAACGAGGTCTTAGTAAGTGTGTTCATTTCACTTGCTCTTTCTATTTGGAATGAAATGTTAGCTAGTTAATGAGGTTATTGACATTAGTTATACAACACTTTAATATGTGAAACTTAACTGTAGCAAATACCATACAGGTCTCGATATTTCTAAAAAGTGAAAAATATTATATCCTTTAATAACTAAATATTGCTGTACTACTTAAATGGAGAATCTTACAATTAAATTCAGACAAGTTCAACTTACTTTCCATATGTCTTTATATTTTAGAATGATTGAGTTCCACTACCCACAAAGGAAAGACCTACAACTTCACCCACACTTAGAAAGCAATTTTTTTCCAAAAACCATCTGTCCATTAAAGACAGTTTAAAATTAAATTAAAAACAAATTTTTAACATAATAAAGGCTTTTAGAAGACCAAAATGCAGTGTGCGCAGTTTAAAATGCCCTACAGAGGTCAGAGAGGAATAATACAGTAAAAGGTAAATTTGATAAATGGAGAAAAAGATAGCCTATTTACGTTTTCCAAAAATCTCTTTCATTTGAAAGATATACTTAGGATCTTAAAAACTGTGAACCTTCCAGACCATCATTAAATTAAAAGAATTAGTAACATAGACTAAAACAATTGAATACTGTATAGCTTCCAAACGAATGAGTAGAACAAATTAAACAGCAAATATTTCAAATCAAAAATATCTGCATTAAATGTTCATATAAACCTTAGTTCTGTCATATGCAACATCTACAGCTACATAAAAATGACTCACAGGAAATACCTTACCGTAATCTTTTATTTTTTTAATTTTGTTACATCATTAATGGTGACCATAAAATAATTAAATCTAAAAAACCGACAATTTTTTGGAAAATTTTGTTCAATTACTTGTAATACCATCTGACTAAAGTTTAAAGAAAATTCAGTTTTAATTTTAATTCTGTATCTTTCAAAAATGTAAAAATGCCTACCTAAACAATTTTTGGAAGATTTTATAACAAGGATCTTAAAGATAAACATCCAACTAAGGGCGGCGACAAAAATAGGAAATAAGGTATGCTTGATAGAAACAGAAGACACCACAAATAAGCTAAAGATACTAAGGTAAAAGATAAAAAGAAACTCGAGGATATAAAATATATAATAGTCAGGCGTACTAAAAAAGAAAAAATTAGTAATTATATTAAGAATGCTCTCATTTATGCGTTCTTTCAATTCAGGCACAGACAATAACAATTAATAAATAGATATCCACTCTCTTTTTATTATTCTACAATTTCTTGACATATCGATTACGAGTTTAGTAATGCTTTATTTTTTTCATATGTATTTTTTAATTACAAATTCTACAGTGACGACAAGCAGCGATTAGCTCCGCCTATCCGCCATTAAGAGGCAAAATTTTGGGCGGGTTTATATGAACTCAACGGTGGTATCCTAGCAACGTTCTAAATCAAAATAAAAATCACACGCTGATCAAAGGTAAACTACCACGTGATTAAAGTTTGATTTTTGAGAAGGTGCGTGTACGTCATAGGCATTTTTCTTAGTTACTATTGTTATTATATTGTTGACAACAATTGTAACTATGTAAAATGTCTATGACGTACACGCACCTTCTCGAAAATCAAACTTTAGTTAGGCCGCCATTAAGAGGCAAAATATACCACGGCCAATAAAAATTGATACATCGCTTGTCGCCACTGTTTGTAGTAAAGTCACTGTAACAAAATTCATACCTATAACGCCACCTATTGAACAGTAGACTAACTCTACAATTAAGTGCTTAGCTTAACAAAAAGTAGTTTTCGGGAAAAATGTTTTTTTCATTTTTGCTATACGGGACGACCCCTTCCCTATCATTCCTAACATTTTTACTCGAAATTGGGATGGACCCGGATGCTAAACTGTTAGCAAAAAATCATTTAGCATGAAATCATAAAAATAGTGAAAAAAAATCACATAAAAATAGAATATAAAAAGATAAATATATGTGGTAAGAAATGGGAGTGGAATGATTCCATCAACAAGCTTATAGAAACAACGAAAGATAATAATCCAAAAAATTAAATTGGGTGTTAAAGGGTGTTTCCATAAGCAAGTGCGCAATTTGTACCTTCAGGTACATGTAATTCCATACATTTTTTATTTTAAATGTAACTCGACGTATTTCCAGACAGTATTGAAAATGAAATAACTGGAAACATGGTGATTAAACAGTAACAAAATCTGCAAAGAAAAAAGGGAGAGTTTGGAAAATCGAACGGAAATACAAAAAAGGAAAAACGTAAAAGGAATAATAAAAGAAAATGATCAAAATGGATGTAAGAGGCGTTAATGGGTAAGAGACAGAATTAGTAAAAGAAATTGATAAGCTGCACATGAAGATGGTAAGTGTTATGGAAACAAAAAAGAAAGAAAAAGCTGCAAAAAGGTTACAACATATCGAATAAAGGAAGATGTAAACAAGTAAAAATTATTTGCACAATTTAGTGAAAACGAAAAGTTATTTTATAGTGTTAAACAGAACGGAAAAACCTAAAATTAAAATGCTTAAAAACATAAATGATAAACAACACTATATTAACAAAAGAAGACTACACTATGAAATGATGGCTGGAATTTTTTAGAAAGTAACAAGAAGAAATAGAATATACAGATAAAGAAAATAATAATAAAGTAGATAGAGACTCACAGAAAAAGAGAAAACATCTTAGACCTAAGGAAAAAACATTAGAACAAACAGGACAAAAATGAAGAGTTGAAAGGAATGAAGATGAAGATAGATAATGGAAAATACAGACAGGAAACAATTAATTACACTAGATTGAAAAAAGTATGTACTTAGATTGTTTTAAACTGGACACATTGCATAATATTCAAATTAAAATTAAAAAATTGAAAGAATCGGGAAGGATTTAAAGAAAACTAAAATAGAAACTAGAAATTCATACCTTAATCCTATTAGAAAGCCTGAGGAACACAGATTCTTTTTGTCCATGTGGCGTAACAGGTGGACTCAGTGTGCTCGATGCGACGCTTGACGAGTCTTCATCAGATACTAAACTGTCAAGGTTGTCTTCTAAATGTTCCGAACTTTCAGTCGATACTTCAATATCTTGCACAACTTCAGAACTGACTTCAATATGTTCCATTTGCTGTTTCACCGACTTATTTTGTGGCACTACAACAGTATCATTTTGGATCGAGGGAGTTTGAACAGATTCTGTTGGATGCACTTCCTGTTGATTTGTTGAAATTTCAATATTTACAGTGGCATCAATTGGAAACATTTCTTCTTGAGATGTTAAAGTTCGTGTAGGATTTATTTGTGAGCTGTATTCGGTTTCGGTTGACGCTTTTTCTTGTATTACTGATGTATCGATTTTACCATCAGTACCAAATGTGTTTGTTGTCATATCTTCCACGAATGGTAATTGGGCAAATTTACTGTTGACCACATTGCTATCATTAGCTAGTGATGATACTGTAGTAGTAGTGGCGTTTGTGCTAGTATTACGAACAACTTTGCACTCATTAATCGCCACTATATTACACATGGCGGCAATTAATTTAGGTGAAAATAAAGACGTTACATATGATTTAAACACATTCTGAACCTTACAATAGGGATTATTGCAAAATTCTAAACCAAAGGTTGAACACATATCCGTATTATATAAAATATGCTTCATCTTTGGTTGGGAAAGTAACTGGACTAAGGACTGTGAGTTACAGCTCAGTAATTCAAATACACTTCCAAACAGAAGATCACTGCAATTGTTACAAACTACTATGTGACTAGGTGTAGTACACGTGCTGATTAAAGGTGAATATTTTACGACTGTAATATTTTCTTGATTTTTGTCACTTGAGGATGCATTTCCTTTATTTCCAAGTACCTCAGCAGCTTTCTTAACTATGGATATTACAGCATCCGTTGCAGTACTGAACAAATTCGTAGGGGACTCACTATTATCCATAATAATAGTCTCATTGTCATCATCATCGTCATCGACTGTGTTAGTGTGCACCTCATTTTCAGTTTCCAAAACTTCAAACTCGGAAGTTCCGAACACACGAAATAAAGAAATAGGACAATAGTGTTCGGAACCGTGATGCGAATGCATTTCAAATTTAATATACTTTCCGAATAAATGTGGATGTAAATCGAAACCTTGTATATCTCGCTCATCCTTTGCAGTAAAATGACCGACACTTGACCAATCTCTAGTTGGAAATCGATCACTTACAGAAATACTGAAATCTTTAGGCGTAGAAGAAAATAATTCAAAATTTGCTAATTCTATTTTTATCGCTTGAATAGCTTCACAAAGTTCAACTATGAACCAAATACGATTCGTGCACGCATTTAATTTGTACTCATCTCTTGAAGCGGTAAGCACGGATCCGGCGCTGTTCGCTTCAGGATTTGCGGCAATAATTTTTGCTCCACAATCGGGTGACGCGTAATTTTTCCAACGTTTTCGACTACCCGAAGTCGCTTTGCCATTACTGTGTTGATTTTGAATAGACGAATTTGCCTCCTCTTTCTTTTTTTCGGCTTCTTCCAATTGCTTTTGTGTCCATTCCGAGAACGATGGAATGTCTTCAGGCGATTCATCTTTCTCTTTAGTTACATTTATCTTTGGTTCTATAGTTGGCACTTCAGTTGCAAGTTTTTCAGTCTGTTGAGTATTATCACTAACATTAACACTTTCCTCTCCTTTTCCTATATTTATATCTATAGATGCATTCTCTTTATTTACAGTTTTATTTTCGGTACTAGCTAGATCTGCTGAGTTTTTGCTTTCTAAAATCTTTTCTAAATGTGGCGTTTCATTATGATGACTAGTATAATCAGCAGTACTGGAACTTTCCGCTTTCTCTTGTAGCGTTGATGAGTCTACTAAGGTGTGAATGATTCCAGGGCTCGGTCCAACAACCCTAAAACAAAATTACATTTTATTATCTTATGTTACAAACAAACAATAATATAACATGTAATAGATCATTATTTCAACAACAAAAAAATTGCAAAATGACATAATTACGTAGTGCCAATTCAATTAGGTAGTTCAAAAACTGTCTTTAATCTTCTATTGGAATCATGATTTTCTAAATTCCGATTACAGCAAGTACTTAAACCTTGGCCTTGCACATTATGTGCATGTCCTCATTTCCTTCCGCAGAGTTCAGTATTGGGGCCCAGTGGCGTACGCAAACTATAGCCTTGGGATGGGATATAAAAAGTGCGGTGTGATCTACCAATTGTAATAAACATTTGTTTTACAAAATGTTATAAAATAAATATTATTATATGTAATACAAAACCCAATCGCCTTGGCTGTCGTGCAAGTTTCTCTATTATTTCGTCTTCTGAAATGGGTTGCTTAAGGAACAGGAATGTTATGCAGAGACTTCAACGTATTGTTGAAATGGGGGAGATGTGACAGTTAGTCCAATTCCGTACTCGTACAACATTGGACTCGGAGAGTATGACTGATCTTGTAATGGTGGATGGCCTCCAATGTAAAGTCCTTAAAAGTTCAAAAATATCAGATCATATTTGGTGTTGTGAACATTAAACCCGAGAAGTTTGTATGTACCTAAGGATAAAGTGGACATGGAAAAGCTTCCTCAAGAAAAATTAGAAAACAAGAATATAGGTGAGTGTGATCTGGATTCTGTGTCGGAGGCCATAGAACAGGTGAGAGGTGAAGATAGAGAAGTAACTAAGGAGCCATGTCCATGGTTTTCAGAAAGAGTAAAATTGCTGAAGAAAAATTGTTCCATGAAAAAAATGTTGATGGTGCTGTGGGGGATCCGACCAAAATGTAGAGTTTTAAAAAATTTGTTTTGTGTTAAAAAAAGTGTATATCAACAAGTTTCCTTTGGTAATGAGGTAATTTTTGTAGATTAAATAAGTATATTTTGGAAAGTTTGGATGAGGTTACAAAGTCTATTTCAAACTGGGATCCGATAAATATTGCCAATATAAATAATATTAGTGTTGCATTGGATTAAAAGTTAGCTAGAAAATAGATATCAAGTCAAGTATAACGGAGTAAACCCAATTTACAACAAGTGAGCCAAGGTATCCCTCAAGGGAGTATAATTGGCAGTATTTTATTTAATTTGTAACAAATGATTTGCCCAACTGTGATATTAGATTGTAAGATACGTATGTTTGCGGAGTTATGTTTGAATGTTAATAAGACTAGTATTTCTAGGCAACCACTAGTTGATAGTGTGAAGAATATGTTTGTGAAAGTTGGCAATCGTCTTGAACAGTTTTGAATGGGTTGCCAGTTATAAGAATCTTGGAGTTGTTCTTGACAGTAGCTGAGATTTGATCAGCATGTTGACTTTATTTGCAAGAAAATTGCTAGGAAGGTGGAGGTGCTCAAGAAAAAGTAATACATAACTGTTATTTAAGCAGAATTGTCATGCCACATTTTAAGTACATATTGATCTTCCGCGTTGTATTTACTTAGTGTCGGATGAAAATATTAATAAGTTGCAAATTCTTTTTAATAAAGAAAAAAAATATAAAAAAATAAATACTAGAATTAGTGACAAGTGAGATGTTAAATGAGTTATGGCCTTTAGTTGTTAAAGGATAAAATTCACTGCCATGTTTTAATTTTTGTGTATAAAGTAGAAAATAAGTTATTACCAAATTATTTTAGTAGTATGTTAGGCAAAGTAAGTGAAATCCATAGTTACCATACCAGTATTTTAGAATAACATTAAAAGATAGTTTTATTTTACATTTACTTCTAACTCTGTAATTACTATTAGTCTTTTTATTTATTTTTGTACACTTTTTGTATTTTGATTAATTGGGATAATCCTGTAATTTTGAATAAATAAATAAGGAATAACATAAGTAAGTGCCATCAGCTCAATTTTCTATAATGGTATTATAGAATACATTATAATACATAGATTACCTGAGGAAATCAAGCGTGCTAAAAATATTGAAAATGTAAACAAAAATTATATGAATGAAATAATAAGTAGATTAGATAAAGTTGAGGGATTAAGTACAAATGATTAGCTTTAAGCTACTTTTGTATCAAATAAGTAAATAAACAAATATTGTAGGCAGGATGCTACTAGAACCTGTAAACTCCATATCTGATAACATTTATCTTAATATTGTCATGGTCACAAGCCCTACTCTAATATTAGTAACAATTTTTGTGACATTGGATCAATTGATTTCTTGCATGGGCGAGAAATTAATTAGTCAAGAATAATTTTATTTTTTAAAAATCGGCCAGAAAGTAGTACACTTGCGGGTTATTTTTAGGCCAGAAAATGTCATTTTGACGGACTGAGCCGGAAAGTTATTGTGATAGTCCGGTAAAAGTTTTACCGGACTCATTTTTACTTTACCGGACTCATTTTTACTTTCCGGCCTAGAATGGTCAATTGTTCTTCCCGTTTCTGGACGATTTAAAAAAAAATATTGTACGTAATACGTCCCAAAAGTGCTTTTACTGGATTCGTAGACTTGCAGGACTCGCCTGCGGCTCGTCCTGTAATTTGCCTACTTGTCCAGTAAAAGATCACTTTCGGGACTTGTTACGTAAACTACTATTACTTAACTGGTTTCTAATAATAAAAATGGAAAACTATTATGCAGTGGTGTAATCTTAATTGAAATTATTCCTACAACAAATTTCAAAAGAGAAACTTAGGTATATTTGTAAATTAAAGAGAAAAAAGAAGGTATTAATAGTATAATAATAAATAGTACCGTTTATACATCTGACGATTTTAATCCGGGTCTAAGCTAAGCGCGCTAAGACAGTATCTCTAGCAATATTAATAGATACTAGGATGAAAGGTTTCCGAGGTCATTGATAATGTATTTTTCATAAATATTTCTATTTCAACTCCTCCATATAAAAAAATGTAAGACAACTTCTGGTTTCGGTAACTACTCAAAAAAGAAATGAATAAAGTTAAAATTCGAGCTGTCATAAAGTTCTTTCATATGGAGAGGAAAATTTGCAGAGTATAAAGACGCTGTTTTCGGAGATTCACCCCAAAAACATCCAAATTGAGTGACGAAAATAAATGAATCAAATCGACCCTGAAGATGGCGAATACAGTTCAGTGGGATTGAAGGTAATGACATACGTATTTGGGGCGCCAATATATGTAATTACTTATTTAGAAACATCGCCCAGCATTCCCAGCAAAAATGGGCTGAATTGAGTTTTCAAGTACTGTTGTAGATTTTGGTCAATTGGAGTCGTAACCAGCTATTTTGAAGACGCATCAAGGACGCAAAGCGTATTGAAGTTCGATATAGTAAATTTGACAAGGCGAGTTCTGTACTTATAACCCTTTTGATCCTCTAAATTGAATTTATGCTCCGCTTGTAGCGCACCCTCTTTTAACGATTTCATTACACGATCGGCGCAAGTAAATTTGAAGGAAATCACGTAAGAATACAAATAGATACATAATTAATTTTTTGATTAAAATCACTTACATTACAAGGACAATTAAAGTACATAATGCAATCTTCCATTCTATTTATTGCAAAAATGAAGGGGTTTGGAGAAAGCTGTCTAATAGAAAACTTTTATATCATTACCGTAACGTGAATTTTTTTGCTAATTAAAGTTTTTATAAACCAATTACTTGGTAGGCATAGAGAAAAAGGCTTAAAATGAAAACTGCACATGAAAAAAAATTCATGTAGTATTACGCGTTATCAGCTTACCCAATAAAATGCGTTCTGATTATCATGGAAAACATGCTATACAACGTAGATGGTTCCGCTTCCGTAAACAACGCGTGTATCGTATAAAGTTTAAGAAAAATTAAAAATAAATCGCGACGCTTATTTTTTCTCACTTATTATAACCACCTACAAATCGCAACGAATTTATTACTAACAAAAATATTTACGATACACTTTTAAATTTACTCTTTCAGGGTACGACCTCAATTTTATGTTGGTTTTCTTCACAAACAAAGACTGAGCATTCTGAAAAATTAAATTAGCAAGCATTTTCCACACCGTCCAAAATTGATGAAATTAATTAATTAACATGAATCGCTTACAACATGCAACTATGAATAATTTGCGAAATTATTTACGTATTAATGTTTGTGTGAATGAACAAGCGTAATTTGCAATTTATGGATACATTTTTTTGCTGCTACCCTTCATCGTAGGTAAAGAATTTCAGTTAATTATTGAAATATTCCAATATTAGAAAATGTGTAGACGTAACATAATAGATCAAAAGCAGTGGCGCCGACTTCGTGGGGCAGCGGGGCGCGTGCCCCCACACAGACAGATTGGGAAATGCTTCAATCATCAAGGTGATTATGTAGAGAAATAACCTTGATTGTACAGGGTGGTTCAAATTCGACACTTTCTTATGGATTTTATTTTAAGCGATAGAAAAAAATTGACTAAGGTATCTGGAGCTCAATTTTAATGAGAAAATCACTGGCGCAAACAGAATTCAGATATCTTTAATCGTTTGGCCACTAGGGGGTGTTCCTCGAATTTGGTCGATTTCATTAATGCTCCATAATTTTCTTATTATTAAAGATAATTTATTGATTTTGGCAAAATCTTTCCTAGAGCAGTTTTTTACGTAGACAGTTTTTATACAGGATGTTTGGTTTTTTGTGTATGACGCTAAACTACATTTTTTCATACGGACCGCCCTATATGTATATTTGTGGGTTTGTTTATTAAGTGTCCTTTGCAATAATTAAAAGAATTTTTTAATTTTTGGGTCTTCGGTTCAGCATTCAGATCACGTATTTAAAGACTTTAATCACTTAATCTTTAATTTTTCGTAATAAAATAAAGTAGCCCATTGAAATTAGGGGTGAGAACGTGTACACGCGTACACGTGTACACGTATATTTTTTAAGATACGTGTATAAAAACTAATACACGTTACATGAAAAGTTAGGCGAATCTCTGACTCATAATTTTTAAGAACCCAATTAAGTCCAAAAAATGTAGACATTTTGTTATTTTTGATTAAAAATAAATGTTAATGCTTACTTAAAGTAACCAAATGTATGCACCAAATGTTCAAATGAAGAAAATAAGTTGTATGTATTTTAAGGCGCGTGTACACGGCTAGACGCGTGTACAAGTGTCGTTTACACGTGTATAGAAAATGCGTAAAAATCCCACCCCTAATTGAAATGTCACTATCTGTCTCCTATATTAACATTTTTCTGCAAAAGTTTAGTTGATTTTGAAAAAAACTCGTGGATGGTTAAAAAAAACCGTGGATAACTTCACACGAGTTAAGTATTGGTTTATACGAGGGTGATTTAACGTTACGTGGGTTTCAAAGTCAAAAATATTGCCCCCTTGCAGCAATAACTTAAGCCCCGAGCTTTCGGAGAAGGTGCTAGATTTAGCGAATAGCACAACTTGGAATTGTGATCCATCCAACTGGACAAGTGTCTCGTGTCAGAAGGCGCATTATCGTGATGGAAGAGAACACTTTTACGAGCCATTCCCTGCCTTGATAGTTTGGCCCTTTATATGGGAGTCAACGAGTCAATATACAGGGTGACCCAGGGCTGTGTGATTGGTCCATAACATTTTTGCTATTCAAGATATCGACATGCGGTTTTCACCGACAAGTAAGCACACTTATACTGCACATTATAAAAATATTTTGATTATATACAGAATGTTCCTATACAGGGTGGTAAACCAAAGTTATGTTTTTTTAAATGGAACACCCTATATATTTCTACATTATTAGATTTTACATGAAAAAATAATGGCACTTTGTATAGGTCACTATGGGTCTAGCTCTCTCCGTTTCGGCGTTATTCAACGTTTTGTTCGAAAAAAGACTCATATTTGATGGGTCACTGCCCAGTAGGCCATGGATATTTTTCGAAAAACTTGCCAAAGAAAATTTTAGAATAACTTGGAATTTTAATAAATAGTCGACTTTTGGTCCATGCATGCACACACTATACAGGGTGTGCTGAAACGCAAAAAGTCGAATAACTCTTTTTTTATAAATGGAACACCCTGTATTTCTGTTCACGAGTCGATTAAGTTTTTTATAAGCTTTCCACTGATATAGAATTTGTATGGTCAATTCTGAATAGTTACTGAGATTTTCCGGAAAAACTATTGTAATTATGAAGAAGTTGTGGTTTTTTGCAAGTAGGCTGCTGTCAGCGAATATCGCAAGTGATATGACAGTTAATTTAGATGCTAGTGTGATAATCTACATTGTTACTGTTGCACATTTTTGCTCGACTAAAATGAATTTCACACATCAAGAATTAATCAATATGGTTTACTGTACAAGGGCGTCGCCAGAAAATTTTCCCAGAGGGGGGGGGGGGGGGGCAAGCACTATTGGGAGTTCGTGGCTCTGGCGTTTTTTCAAGATTTCGTACAAAATTTATTTTTATTTTTAATAATTTGCCTTTTTTCTTTTTCCCAGGGGAGGCGATGGCCCCCTGGCCCCCCCTTGGCGACGCCCTTGTTACTGTATTGGTGAAGTCGATCGAAATGTTTTGTTAGCGAGTAGAATATACCATCAAAAATCTCCCGATACGAGAGTACAACAAGTCATTTCTTTTCAAAACTTAGAAATCGATTTGAAGAATCTGGCAGCATTAAATATGGAAAAAAAGAGATATTGGTAGGGAGGATTGATGAAGAAACTCAAGTGGATGTTTTACTCGTGTTGCAAGATATCTAAACACTTGCGATATTCGCTGACAGCAGCCTAATTGCAAAAATCTACTTCTTCATAATTACAATAGTTTTTCCGGAAAATCTCAGTAACTATTCAGAATTGACCATACAAATTGTATATCAGTGGAAAGCTTATAAAAAACTTAATCGAATCGTGAACAGAAATACAGGGTGTTCCATTTATAAAAAAAGAGTTATTCGACTTTTTGCGTTTCAGCACACCCTGTATAGTGTGTGCATGCATGGACCAAAAGTCGACTATTTATTAAAATTCCAAGTTATTCTAAAATTTTCTTTGGCAAGTTTTTCGAAAAATATCCATGGCCTACTGGGCAGTGACCATCAAATATGAGTCTTTTTTCGAACAAAACGTTGAATAACGCCGAAACGGAGAGAGCTAGACCCATAGTGACCTATACAAAGTGCCATTATTTTTTCATGTAAAAACTAATAATGTAGAAATATATAGGGTGTTCCATTTAAAAAAACATAACTTTAGTTTACCACCCTGCATAGGAACATTCTGTATATAATCAAAATATTTTTATAATGTGCAGTATAAGTGTGCTTACTTGTCAGTGAAAACCGCATGTCGATATCTTGAATAGCAAAAAAGTTATGGACCAATCACACAGCCCTGGGTCACCCTGTATATAGTGTACTCTCCAGACACGTTAATGTTAGGTTTGAGGGAGGACATATTTTACGATAAAACTCCCTCACTAATTTCTTCATTTTAACATTTTAAGTCACATGATAGGACAAGTAACAAATCGTTTGACTTTGACACAGCGAGTTTGGCATAATCACATGGGATACACATAAAATTGAGTGTTCTTTTGTTGCCAATTACTTGCCGTATTTCCGATTTTGTTGCCCCAGCCAGTTAAAAAAAAAATAAAATCAAAGGCCTATTTTCAGCGTAATAATTTGTTGCTGTGTTTCCGCCTTTGTTGCTGCAAACATTTCGGAAAAAATAATGATGACTGTGCTAGATCTTATACGACATGTGAAAAACATGTAAAAAACGAAAAATAAAGCCATATTTTCACAAGCACTAGTTTGTTGCTAAATTGTTGCTCTCTTTTCGATATTATAGCTCCAGTAATTAAAAAAAAGACAATGATTGCCACTTTCCTTTCTCGAGACTACATCTCGAGAATCACACTCATACCATAGAGAATGTATGCTCTATGCTCATACCGACTTTTCACTCAACGCTCATACGATAATGCTCACGGAATACACAGTTCCCATTTCACTCCAGCGGCGTAAGGCTTTGATTTTCGCGTACACGCGTTTGTTTTACGCACGAAATTCTTGCAATTCGGGACTGATCTGGTTTTATGACTGGAGTAACAATATCGTGGACAGGGTTTCTTTGTTGTTCAAAAATATGCCTGTATTTTTTGTTTTTAATATTTTTTTTAGTACCTATGCGGTATGCCTGAGCTAACGTTGTCACACCCTTTTTTTTTAAAAGGTTGCAGCATGAAAATCGGGGAATACAACAACTAATTAGCAACAAAAGAGCACTAAATTTTTATGCATCTGCCATGTCATTGTGACAAACTGCTTGTCAGTGAATAACTTTAGTTATCATGTGACGTCTTATTACTCTTATCTATAAACAAATACATACGCAATTTTTTGTCTGCTTATCTTTCAATATTTATCACTGAACTCTATATTATTGAGTTCAGTGATATTTATGATAAAGCATTATTTTGCGTTTAAATACTACACCTACGTTCCCAAATTATTTGGCGTATATCTATCTACAAGTTTTCATTTCCCTTTAGTCATTTAGAAAATAAAAATGCAAGAAAAATTATAATTTATTATCATCCAAGCTAATCACTTGGAAATGTTTAACTACCCAGAAACCATTTTAAAAACATTTTCAGAGTATGTAAACCGTAAAATCTATAAATGCGTTTGATTAATGATCATCGGCGTCTTAAAGATTTTTGAAGATAAAAGAGAAATTGGTAAATACACTCTAGAATTATCATTTAAAAACAGGTAATTACAATAGGTAACTACATATTTACACACCTCTATGATCTACTTTAAATCTATAGACGTTTGAAGTAGAAACCGAATGAAAGTCCATTCAGTCGTATGAAAGTACAAGTGAAGAGATCGAGAAATTTCTAAATTAGTTCTATTATTGAATAGTGGGTAGGACCGTTGATTTTGTTACAATTTATAATATTATAAGTAATGCGATATTAAATCACAATTCATTTTACATCACTAATCGATACCTGCCTACGTTACGTAAATAAGGGAAACCATGTGAGGAACGGTTTTCTCTAGTGAAAAATCGAAACGTCAATAGTACGGGTATTATTTTATAAGCATTTCATGAAAGTACGTCAGACGAACAAAAAAAAAATTCAAGGATAAAGCTGTACGTTTTTGATATTCAAGCCATTGAAGGAATTTTTGTTTTACGTTTCAATAACGGAAGAGAAATTAAGATGGTGAAGGGTGAATTTGTTTTTGCGTAGGTATGCGCTTATATGGTGCATTAATGGTGTGGTGCAGACAGAAAAACAACGCTTTCACAATCTCATTACATTTTACTTACTTGGCATGTAACGCTAATGAAATATAAAAGGCTTTATTGACTATTCGCGACCATTAAAAACAACCAGAAATCCAGAATTGGGATCATATAAATAAATAATTAACGCAAAAAAAAATGTTTTCAGCAGACGTTTATGGAATTCTTTTTATGTAAAGTTCATTAAGAAAATTCTGAAATAATACGACGCCTACAATAAGGTCATTGTGTCGTGATAACACAAGGCTATTCGGAACATTACATTCAATAAAAGGTCAAAAACTGGCCTACATAAAATCTCCAATTTCTAACAATAATTATTTATTATTATTCAATACGCACATCTTCTTCAGTCACACGTATATTAGGGCTACAATTCACTAGAATGGTTTTGAAATAGTGGTTAGGCTCGTCTGAGGAGATCGTTACAATTCAGTATTCACCTAGGACCTAGGCTAGTCAATGGAATCTAATGCATTAATTCAAGTAGGTAGTTTTAATGTTTGATATGTTCTTAGGTTTTCAGCATCGGTAGTAAGAATCTAAATTCGCAACCCTAAAAGGTCTGTGCGGGCGAAAAAGAACTGGGAAATATTCACACTTGTATCGGTTTTTGACTAATATATTATATCTCCAAAAGTATGGTTTATACTGAGGACATTATATTTACTTCTTTTAAAATAGATTAAAATTGAAAGCACATCAATTCCCAAAATGGCTCGTGAAATAGTGTCCAAACTTCATCCTTCATGCGATTATATGGAAAATGGTGAAATACGGCAAGTCTTCTTGGCTGGAATGGAGCATAACGACAGATGGTCTCGACTTCAAACGTTCGAAAGTTTGATCAGCCATTATAAATGAAATTCCGTGATATTGTTAAGTGGACAACATCTTGAGTTCAGCAATTTGATTGTGAGACGCGGTATTCTCATGTTATTCATAGGTTGCATTGGTGCAATAATGACAAGGAGAGTTGTGTTGGGTGGAACTGCTTTTAAATGGGTGCAACTCACTGAGGAGGAACATGCTTGGTGAAACTATGAGAATCCTCTTAAATGTTGAATGTGAAGCTCAACTTCTTCGGACTAGTTTTGAAGAGAATGGACTGACGCCGAAGCTTGCGTCCTTATGACCACGTGATATTGTGGAGATGATGTCACTGCACACTGGCAGCAAAATGCTTCCATTCTTACATTATACACCAAGAATGCACGGCTGTACCGTAGTAATCTGGTAATCTGGTCTGTGTCGTAACAATCGAGCAGACCCTAATCAGGTCAATGAAAGATAGTAGTCATCTCTAGCAGTGTACTGGTCAAGTAGATAGGAACACATCTGTCCTACTTCTCAACAACATATTCATGTTACACAGTGTGAATTCGAAGCGAAATCCGGCGAGTAGGGAAGATGTGGAACGCTAGTTATGGTATCGTCACAACACTCACAACTAAAGTCTCATAGTCCTCAAGTGACGGCCATTTTTAAAAAGCATGTGCCAACCGTTAATATGAATGCGCTGATGGCAGTTTTGTTCTCAAAATTATTAAAAGCCTAGTTATAAAAAATTCTTCCAAATTATAATTAACTAATGATGTTCCAGTGAAGACAAAAAAGACCACCTAAAGCAATTAAAACTCTGCCCAAAAATGAGGTGCAGTGATGAATGGTTCAATTTTTTTTTGACTTCGGCACTACGAAACTATTTAAAAAGCCGCGCATGTACGGCTTACAACCAAACTTACAGATATTTGCCCTTTCCTAAGCAAAGTTGGCCAGTTCAATAGTCAATACCCTATATAATAAATCTATTACCGTTTGAGAGATAAGTATGGTAAAATTAAAATTTTCAAAAAATAATTGTGTCTATACTGGTTTGATATATCAAAATGTGTTCAATAGCAAATTAATTGATCTCAACACTCGTAACAATAAAGCCTTCGGTACTATCTATTAACTATGTATTACCGTTAACGAGATATTCATACATTTATATTTGACCTTTGACCTCAATTACCTCGATAACCATTCGTGATATCAAAAAGTGAATTGCATATTCGTAATCACTAATCAGCAGCGTGAAATTTACATAGAATTCATACCTAGGTAATAGGTACATATATCATTTATATGGTAGCATACGGGAACCGTGCGACGGACACACAAACAGACTTATTGAAGTAAGTTGGTTGAAAACAGTTAATGCACAAGTAACATGCTATAATATTTTGAAGTTTAGTTTTATTACAAAAAGAATGTACCTAATTAAACAACATTAATAGGAAGTCATGCCCTTGACTACTTCATTTTCTATTGCCAATGCGTTGCATGACTGCTTGAGATACTCTTAGGGAACATCCTTTATATATTTCACAATACTTAATATACTTTAAATCTAATAATTTGTTTACTATTTTATTTGTGAATAATGCTTCCCCTCATTTATGGAAAGAGTATAAATGCTGATATATAGGTATTTAGGGTGGGCCTGGGCAATATTTAATTGTAATACCAAAGAACGTAATATATATTACGTTCTTTGGTAATACATAGCACGTAAATGACATTTTTGAGAAACATTGACCTGTTGCCCTTACCATTATTTACCTTTACAATTTTGATCCATATAGTTATTTCTCCAAAGTATTAATTCATCAAATTGCCATTTCAATGGCAAAAAACTCGATAAATCCATGAAGATAGATTATTGCATTACTCAAAACAATTTTTTATTGTAAAGTTTAGGCAGAGATATAAATTGCATTAGTATAGATCCTTGTTTATATACCTTATAGTTAGTCAATGAGATAGCTTTAATTGGAAACAAATTTTTTAAGCGTAATAGATGGCGATAGTAAAAAACAAATGCAAATTAAATGCAAAGTTGCAAACCTATTGGGATTATAACAAAATTACACACGATGGCGGTAATTACGCACGCTGTTAGTCACGACATACGTACAAAACAATTTCTTGACGGATATCAGTATCAGCTTTTATTTTTATTCTTGGAGTACATGTGCCATCGATCGATACATTCCTTATTAAAATGTATACAATCAGTGTTTATACACTAATGGATAAATTCATTTCAATAACATTTTTTATAAAGAGTGGTTTAATAAAAAACGAGAAATTTCTTGATCAGTACCTAATTTATTGAAACATTTTATTTAGGTATTTTATTAGCTGGAAATTAATCTAAATATGAAATTTGCCAGTGATTGCACAATTACTTTTTAAAAATAATTCATCACCATTCCTCTTATACCTACTTAACAATAAAAGTAATTCATTACAATTACTTAATTGCAAAATCATAAATTCTTTATCACAGTTGGCACATCTATAAGCATTGACTTTCTTCTATAAGTATCAAATAATCTTTTCCCTAAATAAAAATAACCAGTAAAACATGTAAGTGCTTAAATGAACAATCTTCTAAATTGAGATAGGCACATATTCAATGACTTCTCTATACCGGGTGAATATTTCGAAACTGAACATAGGTCATTAACATGGGAAAAAGGTTTTTGCAGATTGCTGCTCCCCCTTTTAACTTAGAGGGTTTATAATGACACCAATCGAAAGAAGATTTTAGGTACAACAATAACATTAATACATTTTAATAAATGACAATAAATGGAAGAAGTTACATCACATCATAAATTTCAGGGTGGGCCATTGAAAAGGTAACACGCCTGCTTTGGGACACTTAGACAAGTTTCTTAAAAAAACGCTCGGACACGTCGATTTTTTATTTTTGGGGGACAACTTTTGATGTCAAATTTGACTTTGTCAGGTCAACCCCCTAGCCCCAGCAACCCCTAACTCAAAAATTTAAATAGGGAAAGGGAGTCAAGCGACCCCTCATTTGAAGCGTCTTTTAATTCTCTATTCGACAGTACAAATGAAAATTAGTTTTATTCAATTTTTTTTTCGCCCCGATGGAAAGCACCCTCCAGATTAACTAAGGTGGGGTTGTTATTTAGGAAAAATCCTGAAACACACCATCTTAGACCTTTTGAACGGCACATTTTGATGTCAAATTTGACCTTCTCAGGTCAACCCCCTAACTCAAGCAACCCCTAACTCAAGAATTTAAATAGGGAAAGGGTGTCGAGCGACCCCTCATTTGAAGCGTCTTTTAATTCTCTATTCGACAGTATGAATTAAAATTAGTTTTATTCCATTTTTTTTTCACCCCCATGAAAAGCACCCTCTAGATTAACTAAGGTGGGGGTGTTGTTTAGGAAAAATCCTGAAACACGCCACCTTTGACCTTTTTAACGGCACATTTTAGGATTTTTCCTAAACAACACCCTCACCTTAGTTAATCTAGAGGGTGCTTTTCATGGGGGTGAAAAAAATATGGAATAAAACTAATTTTAATTCATACTGTCGAATAGAGAATTAAAAGACGCTTCAAATGAGGGGTCGCTCGACACCCTTTCCCTATTTAAATTCTTGAGTTAGGGGTTGCTGGGGCTAGGGGGTTGACCTGACAAAGTCAAATTTGACATCAAAAGTTGTCCCCTAAAAATAAAAAATCACGTGTCCGAGCGTTTTTTTAAGAAACTTGTCTAAGTGTCCCAAAACAGGCGTGTTACCTTTTCAATGGCTCACCCTGCAATTTATGATGTGATGTAACTTCTTCCATTTATTGTCATTTATTAAAATGTATTAATGTTATTGTTGTACCTAAAATCTTCATTCGATTGGTGTCATTATAAACCCTCTAAGTTAAAAGGCGGAGCAGCAATCTGCGAAAACCCTTTTTCCCATGTTAATGGCCTATGTTCGGTTTCGGAATATTCACCCGGTATATCAAAATGTACCGTTTGCCCGTGAGAAGAAAGTTTACATAAAAACACACATTTTTGTACGCTGTTCAGACATGAGTGAAACAAATTGAATGAAATTTGACAAAAGTGCATTTTAGAGGATTACCTACTCTCCTTGAACATTTATTATGAAAAAACGTTCTGCCTTTGTTTCCACTGTCAACTAAATTTTGTATTACAATTTTATTAAACTTGTACTAGTAGAAATATCTGTTAGCATTATTTAAGAAAACATTTTTTCTTCGGAACTATGCGGAATATGAAATTTTATAAAGAGTAACAAAATGAAGATAATCAATCAGTCTTCTCGCTAAAAAAATTTGAGAACCGTATTACCACCACTAAGAAAGTTCTGAAAAAAATGTAAGGGAGTGAGGGTGGTTTTAACCCTTCTACAATTTTTTTTTTATTTATTTAATTACCGAAAGGAGAGTAATCTTCTAAAATGCATTTTTCTCAAATTTCATTCAATTTGTTTCACTCATGTCTGAACAGCGTACAAAAATGTGTTTTTTATGTAAACTTTCAACTCTTCTCACGGGCAAACGGTACATTTTGGTATATAAATAAATTGGGTCCAATCAACCATTTTGATCTCTATTACACGTAGTAGCTCTGTGTCCTCAGGAATTTTGGGACACCCTGTATATAGTTTCAATAAATTCAGTCCAAAATGAATGATTATTATCTATTTTCAATATTTTTCAACGTGTCGACACGAGTCAACACAGGTCCACACACTATATGTAATCTGTCGTATTATATCAGACGTGGTTGTACAACAAATTTTTAAACCGGCCAAACTTCCGTACGATCCAACCGTGTCGTTGGATGTGTTGAACGATAACCACACACACTATGCAATTATCGTTTCGACGGTCGAAACCAAGGATTATAAACTATAATCCTTGGGTTGTACAACTTGTTGGACGACAGATTGCATAGTGTGTGGGCCGAATAGAGAAGACATTTTCAATTACATCTTGATCAAAACGGGCCACACACTATGCAAATCTGTCGTCCGAGAAGTGATACAATCCAAGTAGTTTCGACCGTCGATACGACAATTGCATAGTGTGTGGTGTGTGGTTGTCGTTCAACACATCGAACGACAAACGACATGGTTGGATCGTACGGAAGTTTGGCGGGTTAAAAATTTGTTGTACAACCACGTCTGATATACGACAGATTGCATAGTGTGTGGACGTCCTGTCTCGACTCGTGTCGACACGTTGAAAGGATTTCAAAAACACGTAATACGTTGTATAATTGGTACTTAATATTCGGTGGTTGCTGTATCATATTACTCCTATTAAAAATATTGAAAATGGACAATAATTATTCATTTTGGACTGAATTTATTCAAATATACCGTCAACAAACATGCTTTTTGGATGTAAAATCGAATGACTATTCAAACAAACATAATCGAAATCGAAATTGCACCAACTGATGTATACGAATACAAATGGAAAATTGTTCCCAGTTGCATCGACTGATTCATGTTCAGATCTTTCGTGTCTATGGGTAAAATACTAACCAATTAGTTGCAAAAATGATTTGTCCAATCTGTAGTATTAGTCGTACGACGGATCGCATAGTATGTGGGGTGTTTTAGTCGAGCTGTTAAAATTTACAATGTATTCTTTTCCTCCTTCTTCTTTATATGGCATGAGTATCGCACTGAATCCATCAAAGGATGGTGGTCTGAAACATTTGTGCCATTTGACATCAGATTTTTGAATTTTTTAATTATTTCTAGAGAATTATCTAACGTGACTACCTACTACTGCTGGAATTTTCTTAGACAATGCGCAATTATAAGGGTTTGTACTGTATAAATGCGCAGAGTTAAGACAATCAAACAAATTAGTTGTTTGTTGCAAAAACTCTGCTGTTGCCGTTGCTGTATCGTCATCTAAATCACCAGACTGTACTGCAGTACGGATTGCTGGTGCAACACTGTTACTAAACAATAAATGTATAAAAACTCTAAACCTCCCCTTTACCAAATTGTAATGAAGACGATGATGACGGTGAAGTTATTTTTTTAAAGTACTTAAACTACTCCTTTAAAAAAATAACTTCACCGTCATCATCGTCTTCATTAAAATTTGGTAAAGGGGAGGTTTAGAGTTTTTATACACTTATTGTCCTGTTCCCCCCTTTGTGAGTCCGAACCGTACAACATGAATTTATACTGTTACTAAACATTTGTACAGCTTAGTTTTTGAAATGCATTTGGGTTTAGATGCGCTGGTGCTGGCTGCTGGTGTATTTTTCAGTAATGACCCGACGCCGAGTTTACATTTTTGATCAATATCCAATGTTTTCACTATCGATTTAAAACCAAAATCTTACTTTGAAGTACAAAATTTCCACTTAATAGGTTATTCCTTAAACTTTTAAAAAGATGTGATACTTACATCATATATTATATATATGACAAAGTATTTATTTTCATGATAGAAAAAGTATGGTTCGTTAGTATCTACTACACCTAAGCGTGTAATACGTAATACCACTACGATTATTAGTTCCTTGGTCACACACTAAAGCTTTTAATACAAGTCCTATTTCCTTCATTGTTCCAATTACAAATACATATTATTAAGTCTTTAAGTGACTTGAGATTGGTCGCGCTAGTAGATAAAAAATATCACAAGGGAATTTTCCAAGGTGCATATAATCCACGAGCTACAATAACAAACGCCTCTTTCGCAAGTTGACTTGTTCTACTACCCAATGTGCCTAAATCCTGAAATCCTTCTCTTGCATCCATCGCTTTTGAATACTCCAAAAAACTTTTTCATCGACATTTCATCAAAGCACAAAGTGGCATAAAAAAACGGTTATTCTCTCCCCTTCCCTCGGAAATGTATCACCCGGTAGATATTGTGTATTACTAATTTTTGTTTGTTCTTGAGTTTTCGGAGGAACATGCTTATCCACTTTCCGAAATAAATAATAAAAACCAATTTTATGCAAGTATCTTCACAAGAAAAACATATTTAGGTAAATATTTGCAAGAATGAGCAGTGTTTTGTTTCCAAACATTGCAAAAATTGTTCAAAGTGACCACCTTCAGCTCAAATGCAGGAGTCTCAGTCTAATCTTCGTCTCATCGATTGCCGAACTCTCTCAAAAATACCAGATCGTTCGTATTGTGGAAGTTATTTAAGAAAAACTTGAAAAATAATGAAACTTCAACATCGTGTATCTTCGAAATGAAATGGTTTCTGGATCCATATTTATAGGAAATTTATTTCTTAACATGACCTCAGGAATCACCCCCTTGAATATTGACATGTGTTTTTTAAACACCCCGTATACATAAACGTTCATTTGTATACGATATATAATTTGCTTCAAAATAGTTTACTACGTTTACAAAATATACCTATCAAAACCTTCATGTCAAACTATAAAAAAAATACCTATGTAGAAATTAGAACTGTTCATTTAATCAATTAAATATAGGAGAATGATTTAATTCTCTCGGAAGATGAGTTGTTTACGTATACGGAATTCCTTAAAACAATAGTGCTTTGTTTCTTTGCATGTAATGTATATATAAACAAGGATATACTGCGTACTACTCCTTCAACCTTATAAAAAGAACGCATGTCGTTTACAAATATTTAGTCGAGGAAATAAAGCACTGAACCTACCAAATTTTTGTAGTAAGTCGGATTGAGATGGGTTTTTTTGCATTCGCTTCCTAAATTCAATAGGAAACTTTGTACCTACTTTTCATTATGTTTTTTTTCGAAATTGCATTTGTGCAGTCGAAAATGCATCCTGAAAAATGCATTTTCATAGAAAAAATTCATAACTTCGTTATAAACTTCTAGAATCGACTCAATTCGGGTACAAGGGGGTTTTCGAGGTCGCTGATCCCGAATATGACCTCCAAATTGCCTCACCGCCCACCTGGAGCTCAGAATGGCTGAGCAACGTCATCTCCGAAGCTTTTTCTGAAATTCACTTTCAAATGATTCTAGATATCTCATCCGAGGGTTTTTAGGGTTGCTGATTCCAAATCAGGCATTGGAAACCGTCCCCCGCGTACCTGGTGCCCCGCATCCTAGCATCAACGTCATTCTCTTGAGTTTCACTGAAGTTTCAAGCCTATAGGGAACCGAAAATTGTTTCCAGGGTTTTTTGGGTCGCTCAGATCGAATCTGGTCCCTGATACTTTCTAACGGATACCTAGTGCACCACACCGCGGCGGCATCAACGTGATCCTCTGGAGTTTCGCTGACATTTTCGCTCAAATGCTTTCATTCTAATGCTTGTTTCATCATATCAGGAAATCATGATGTAAAACTTATAATGGAACATTGGAATAGATGTGGACATTTTCATTTTGTGAAATAAAATTTGAGATATACAGACTGTTTCAAATTAACTCGGCACTATTGCTATCTTTGTTATTATTGATTTTACAAAGTAGGTTAAATTAGTAAAGTAGTAGTGTTTTTAGTGCTGATTAATATGCAATTAATAAAAAAACAATTGAATAACGCATTTTCAAGAAAATCACAAATTTAGTACTTTTTTAATGGAACACCCTGTATATTTTTATTGTAAACGAAAGAGAAATGAATTCTCGACAAAAATTCTTATACACTCTTACATCAAAATACTGAAGATAAAGTAGATATTGACAACTGTATTATTTAATTAAGGTAGCCGTGACCTTCCAATACATCAATTATTTAACTTTTCAAAATTACATTAAATGTTCAAAAATACCACAATTTTCATGAATGCACATTAAAAGTCTCCTATGAAAGCTCCTTGTAACATTCGATATACTTCTACCGTCAGTAGAATTAATACATAACACGAATGCTATTCTCTAATTCAGCTACATTGTGGTATCTTCTTTCACAAACCTTATTTTTAACGTACCCGCAAAGGAAAAAATCCAAAGGCGACAAGTCGGGTAATCGAGGTGGCCACTTAATGGGACCTTTTGTAGTCATCCAGCGGTCTACAAAAAGTCTTTGCAGGCTTTGCAGCATTGCTCCAAGTTCACGGAAATTATGAGCTGGAGCTCCATCTTGTTGGAAATAAATGATTTGGGATCTTCTAAATTAACATCATGTAGATATTCTGCCAAAACTTCTTCTTCTTCTTCCATAGTGGTAATATATCTTGCTCCCGTAAGCGAGCCAGAATAAAACAGAGGACCAACTACACTATACTACCAATCAAACCACACCATACATTAATTTAAACTAAACTTGGTTTGTGGATGTGATGGATAAGTTAACATCGGATTTTCTCGGGACCAGTAATGCATGTTTTTACGATTAAACATTCCAGAATTGGAAAAAATTGATTGAATAATACAGTTGTCAATATCTACTTTTTCTCAAGTCTTTTGATGTAAGAGTGTATAAGAACTTTTGTCAAGAATTCATTTCTCTTTCGTTTACAATAAAAATATACAGGGTGTTCCATTAAAAAAGTACTAAATTTGTGATTTTCTCGAAAATGCGTTATTCAATTGTTTTTTAATGAATTGTATATTAATCAACGCTAAAAACACTATTACTTTGCTAATTTAACCTACTTTGTAAAATCAGTAATAACAAAGATAGCAATAGTGCCGAGTTAATTTGAAACAGTCTGTATAAAAAAATGTAAGTTTTGTTTAATAACATATATTATCATCCAAATGTATGAAGTTAATATTATAAAATATTTAGTTTAAATTTAATTTAATTTGTTCCTTTTATTACAGATTAAATTTGTATGTAAAACTCTTAATATAAGGTTGGTAGTTAGAGTAGTTTCAAAATCTCATGGAGAACTTCGGAATCCGCCTCTGCAGGCGGGCTATGTCCCATGCACGGCTGGTCAGGCCCGGATAGAGATCCTGGAAGAACCCCGTCCTAGCAATTAAAAATTATTTTCGGTTCACTAGGCTTGAAATTTTAGTGAAACTCCAGAGGATGACGTTGATGTCGCCGCGGTGTAATGCACCAGGTGTCTGTTAGCAAGTATCTGGTGGCACATTCGACCTAAGCTCCCCAAAGAACCCCGGAAACAATTTTCGGTTCCCTATAGTCTTGAAACTTCAGTGAAACTTCAGAGGATGACGTTGATGCCCGGATATGGGGCAACAGGTACGCGGGGGACGGTTGCCGATGCCTGATTTGGAATCAGAAACCCAAACAAACTTCGTATGAGATGTCTAGAATCATTTGAGAGTGAATTTCAGAAAAAGCTTCGGAGATGACGTTGCTCAGCCATCCCGAGCTCCAGGTGGGCGGTGAGGCAATTTGGAGGTCATATTCGGGATCAGCGACCTCGAAAACCCCCGTTGAACCCGAATTGAGTCGATTCTAGAAGTTTATAACGAAGTTATGAATTTTTTCTATAAAATTGCATTTTTCAGGATGCATTTTCGACTGCACAAATGCAATTTCGAAAAAAAACATGATGAAAAGTAGGTACAAAGTTTCCTATTAAATTTAGGAAGCGAATGCAAAAAACCCCATCTCAATCCGTCTTACTACAAAAATTTGGTAGGTTTGGCTCATTTTAGTGCTTTATTTCCTCGACTAATTTGCAACTTTATTCTTCTAGCCAACTGTAAGAAAAACTACAGATTTCCAGGTTAGAAATCTGTAATATTGATAGAAACAGCGCCAGATATGTCCATTTAGTGTTTGCATCCAAAAGTACTACCGTTTTGCATCAAAATAAATGTTTCCAAAGTTAACACAGGCATTGACTAACTATAAGGTATATAAACAAGGGTATAGATATTATGGAAGATATGTATGACGTACTAGGTAGATAAATCTTTCATAATTAGTAGATACGACTATTATAAATAAATATCTGCTAATATGCATATCATGACGTAAGTTATTCTAGTATTCATAACGACGTTCTTATACCTATTAACAGTTGCGCAAATTTTAGGTATAAAAGAATGTAAAATATCGATGATATTTCAGTTTGAGATGTTTTCGTCAGATTAGAAATGGACTACATTTTCCACATAGTTAATAAATTTAACCAGCTCAGTATTTTTTGTTAAAACGATGTCGCATTTGAACTCTTATTTGCCATCCTCGAAGCAAGAAGTGTCCTACTTAATAATTTCCAGCAAAAACGATAAAAATAAGTAATTAACTAAATATTAAAGCATAATTGCAATTATAAGAACTCATAAGAACGTTTATTTTCCATTATAAATTAGGTAACTAAATAAAAATAAAGTCAATAAAAAGCATTACGAGTATTAATAAACTCTCTTTTTGCGACTTGACAATTTCTTTCATTCTCCTATTTTGGAAATTTGGATATGGGAGGATGGCCCTAATTTTTTTTTGTTTTCGTTCTCTACGATATTACATAAAAATGTAGGAGTATCGAACCAAGCCAAAATTGTTCACATAACAATTTTCCACGTAATTGAAAA
This sequence comes from Pyrocoelia pectoralis, assembly GCA_036250285.1. NCBI lineage: Eukaryota > Metazoa > Arthropoda > Insecta > Coleoptera > Lampyridae > Pyrocoelia > Pyrocoelia pectoralis. Next base: position 37,124,132 of record CM070076.1, on the reverse strand, counting down.
TGCTAAGACACTCTGTATTGTCAGAAAAACTTAACACTCATTTGGTCAATCACCGCATAGAGATAAGATATAAATAACGGAAAGGTCGTTTAACTGACGTATCTCGTGAATAATTACGTTGATATATTTACGATGCGATTGGCTTGGAATAGTTGGACGACGATCAATGAAATTTTTGAATGACCCACAAAAATATTTAAGTTCATGTGATTTTCACATATTTGCACCAATTGCATTTCTTTTACTTTCCCTACTAAGTAAATCTTTACCATCGTCCTCAAGTTACGTTATTCATGTGAAAATTAAGTAAGCGAACTATTCAAGGTTTTGTATTACCGTTTTTTGGGCACTCATTAAATGACATGTGAAGCGCAACCGACACGGTTTCGATTACCTTCCAAACTTTTTAAGCAATTTTATCTAAACCTCTAAACCTAATTTTAGTTAACTTCGCGAAATAAGTATTGAATATAAAATTATATCATTCGTTAAGGCGTCCACGTTCTGCTTCTTTAAACAAAGTTACATCATCAAATTCACAAAAAAAGCAGTTCGTGGCGTAAATTTACTTCCAAATGTCAATCAGAAAAATAAGGGTCATTTACGTAATAACGGATATTGCTCTTATCATTATAATTTTTTATTTTAATAAATTTCAATAACCCTTTCAAATATTTGGTAACGCGTTATCAGCTGTTATGGAATTAATATGCAAATAAATGTGAACTTTGAGCGAATAAAATTAGCAATGTTAAAGAGTTAATAATGGCGCCCCCAACTCTTGTGTAATGAATTTTTTACATAACTTGGAAAGAAGCTTTAACCATTCATTCAAGATTGAAATCAGTAAGTACAATAGAACGAAAATAACTAACAACGAATTTCAAAACATTTTAATTGGAAACGAATCCAAGATATGCAATTGCGATCCAGGCACGAGACGGATGGTATATAAGCCGTTGTGAATAATTCGCCAAAAAAAATTAAATTCAAACAATATAAATTTTTCCAGGTGGTAATTTTCACACCCTGTGTAAATAATGAGGAATATTATGTTTTCCAATTATGACATCAAGAGAACGCAAATAAGAATATACAGGGTGTCTCACGGTGACCGTCGGTTAGAAGTATATCAAGAACTGGAAAAGCTAGAAATTTGAAATTTTGCACATGCGACATGCCGTGTTTAATCTATTAAATAAAAATATTTTCCAAATGGCAGCACTTCCAGAAATACCGGAAGTGAGCATCAACATCATTATTTTAAATACAAACCGGGCAATTTTTTTCACATTCTGATGTGTCATAAAATGTTTCGTAAGTGTGCTTAAAATAATCGGCGTATCAATTTTGATTGTGAGAAAAAAAATTTTTTCACTGAAAAATTTCAAAGTCTTGTTTAGGAAATAAAATTGAAAGTCGAAAGTGGTAAAAGTTAGGGAAATGGCATTTTCGGTTCTCAACGTCAAAAGATTGAGACACAATTGTCTGTAATGGATAATAAAAAATTGCCCGCGATTATTTGACGTTATTTCCAGACTTAAGAAAAACTTTAAAAAGTCACTTTTTTCAAATAGAATGACTATTTAATTATCAGTCTATTCGATGCAGAAATAAATTTCTTTTAAATTGATATACCTAAAACCAATGATTACAGAGTTATTTACATTTTTCTATTGAAATTTATAATTACCTACATACTTTACAAAACATGGTTGGCTTTGAAAATTTTCCACAAATTTTTATTCAATTGTTTCTTATGATTCTTATGCTTTCTTATGTTTTCATTTTTATTTGACAGTTGTCAGTTAGCTATCAGTTTGAAAGTTTACGCTACATTTACGTTTGTTATCACTGTTATCAGTGTTATCTGTTTGAATTTTGATTTTTGCGCTTGATATTTGTTTTTAATTGGGCAATATGGAATACACAAATGCCGATATTCTAAATTTGTTTTACATTCATGGCGAGTCTGCTCGTATTACTTTTCGGACCTGCAGAACCTTTAACCATTGAATAAAGAATCACTCAACACTTTAACGAAAGATATCCGCATTTACCTACAATGACAGAACAAAAAATCAGAATGATTGAAAAGAATTTTCTAAATTTGGGAGAAGTAAATGCGCCACGAAATTTGGTAAATCCAATTGTCCCCAATGACGCTGCAGAAACCAATGTATCGCGATATTTTAATGTTTTCCCTGAAAGTTCTGTTCGTTCGGCGGAAAGAGACCTTGGATACTCAAGAAGTCCCATAGATAGAATTTGAAGTAATCATAAAACATAAGCATAAGAAACAATTGAATCAAAATTTTTTGAAAATTTTCAAAGCCAACCACGTTTTGTAAAGTATGTAATTATAAATTTAAATAGAAAAACGTAAATAACTCTGCAATCATTGGTTTTAGGTATAGGAACATGATATATCAATTTAACGAAAATTTATTTCTGCATCGAATGGACTAATTAAATAGGCATCCCATTTGAAAAAAGTGACTTTTTAAAGTTTTTCTTAAGTCTGGAAATAACGTCAAATAGATACGTAACCGCGGGCAATTTTTTATTATCCATTACAGACAATTGTGTCTCAATATTTTGACATTGAGAAATTAAAATCCCATTTCCCTAACTTTTACTACTTTCGACTTTCAAGTTTATTTCCTAAACAAGATTTTGAAATTTTTCAGTGAAAAAAAAAATTTTTCTCAACAATCAAAATTGATATGCCGATTATTTTAAGCATACTTACGAAACATTTTATGACACATCAGAATGTGAAAAAAAATTGTAAATTTGTCATACTTAGCATAATTAATACACTGTTTAATCACTGGATCTATAGGCCAGTCAAATTAGACTTTTGGTGAAAAAGTGATGCTAACTTTACGGGACTTTTTCAGGGTTGTTTGGGAAGTTAAGGAGAGCTTAAATCCAAGTTTGCGTATACCCAGGCCCCTAGGGATTTTTAAGAGGGGAGGGAGATAAAAATTTTGTTTTCGCTACTATAACGTGTGAAAACTAGTAAACTTAGAGCATTTTCGAATATCATTAGCCTGTTTCTAATAAAATTGACTTCAAGCATTTAATAAATACAGACATAATCAATGCATCAAGACACAAATGTGATTTTTGAAAGGTCATTGTTATCAGTTTTTCTCAAATATTGCAGCTATATTGGTTTTAGCTAAACTACGTTCCTCAGAAAATATTAGTATGGATACAAAAAAAAAACACCCCACGAGCAAGATTGGTATAAACAAAATTTCGTAAAACAATGACGCAGCCACCATGTATCTTCGACGGTAAAAAGTCGGTTCAGCTAACGTGTAATACTCGTATTAATCTTACCTTTGCTCGATTGGATTTTTGGTTTTGTATCAAAGCCAAATAACTAAGGTTTGAATGGCGCTGTAATTTACAGGGGACGAGGGGCTATTGCTAATAATCAATTTATATAAATCTTTTGGGGCAGAACGATGAATTTACCTGATATTCCAATATATTTTGTCACCTTTGAGGAAAATGGTCCCATCTCTCAATTGACATTTTGCTTGAATAAGTTATGAGCAGCCAAATCTACGCAAAATGTGTGGGATTATTGCAGTCAGTAACTTACAGCACGGTGTTAAGAGGAAATCAAGAAAAAATTCGTAGCATACTAAAAGGGACGGGGAAACGTTTGTTTTCTTCTGTAAAGTCATTTCCTTCATCAAAACAAATTAGAAACACAATAGCAGTCGCCAAAGCCAATGTACTCATAGACGATTTGGGTATAATACTTAAATCTGAACGATGTAAGACAAAAGCCCTCTTTGAAGTATCCATAATGAAGCTATGTGGGGCCTATGCCCTCAATACAGAAAACAGGCTAGGTTATTTTAAACAAGGAAACGGAAGCTCGTGAAGACGGAATCTCAGAGGAGTTAAAGAATTTCAAATACAATCAAGTAAAAATCCCAAAAATGACGCTTACAAAAATGAGAAATAAGTACCTCAAAAACTCTAAATTGAAAAAAAAGATGATAATGCAAAAGTTGTGGATGATAATGTTTTGTTTTACATCATGGGTTCAATCGACAGTTGATTTGTGTTTGCGGGTTCGTTTGTTTGCCACACATCGTGTGGTTTGTAGCACAAACTTTTAATTTGGGCCTTTTACCATTTATTTGTGTTCATTCTTTTAAAACCACAAGCCATGCAGCGTTGTTCTACATTCCTGGAGAGTTAAAAACGCGCTACCCACACAACATAACATTGTATTACACTGCATTATGCAGAATTGTGTCTAATATCGAATTACCGGAACAAATTTGTAACCTAGTAGATGGTCCACTGAAAGTTCAACCAACATCGCTACAATGCGTTCATAGCGTCCACCTAGAGTCACTGACATACGCAACATATTCACTAAGACTCTATTTCCAAATTAAAGAGTTATTGGACCAGTGGATCGTAGAAGAACCCGTGAACTTCAATTTTATGCATTTCTGACTGCCCATATAATGTGGATGCTGGAGTTCGTATACATAATTCATTGTATTGGATGCCTAGGCAACAACGTAACCGGAAAACCGTCGATGATTTTGATGCAGTAGAAGATGTAAAAGAACAATTTGATCAAAAATGAAAACTAAAACTAATTCCCGAAAATTTAAAAAATCCCAAGACAATGTACAAACTCATTGCCTTATAGCTACAGTTACGAGGAAAATGTCTCTACTTTAACTATATATGAAGTAATTTTCGCTAAATCGTAATGACCTTGAAAAAATGTTTTTCGGTCTCTCTGACTATATAATTCATAAATACCTACCGTCCATTAAATCTCTAAGCACTACCTACTCGTTTACACTTTTGCATAAATTAAATAAATAAAATGTGTTTTAAAATACTATTATAATGAATATAATTGCATGGTAACGAGAAACAAAATGAAAAACAGATAAAGGAGACATTAACTGTGGAATTTAACCTGAGCAGATGTTCGGAAAGCGCTCTTCCTAGTTTTCGGAGACATTTGATGTCGTAATGGAAAATCTCGTCCACTCTCGATATTTTTCTTATCTAGCTCATAAAATATTGCAAACATCAGCAATTTTACATGTTTTTGAATTAATTATAGAATACGGTTTCGTGTGAAGTACTCTCAAAGCGATCTCTGTACATTTGCTCACTTTTTAGAGCAATTCGTGGAGCAAGCGTTTCTTGTCCAAATGAAAAAAATGAGAACTGAACTCTGAGCATGAATCAAATAAAAACAATACCATACAATACAAACGGCTTAACAAACCGTTTACCAAAAATTCTTTATTTTGTTTTAAACTAACGACGCTTCTAGCTGTTAATTAATATACAGTTATTGTTAAAGCAATACTTAATAAAGTTAAATTAAAACGTTTTATACTCTTTAATTCGCATTTGAGGAAATATGTGCGCACAATTCCTGTAAGATAACGAGTGTATAAATTAATCATGTCGTTGAATTTTGGCAGTCAGTCAAGTGTGAATATAATTGACATCTAAATCATAATTGCAACGTTATTGATCTATTAATTAAATAGAATACGATAATAAATTGTCCTTGAGTAACAAACAAACAACTTCATGACTGTCGTGTGTTTATCTAAACGCTACAATTATAACAAATTTATTCCTTGCATCGAATAGCTCTTTTAAAACAATGAGAATAGGTACTTATTATTTAAACGAATTTAAAATGGTGAAATATTTATGAGGTCGAATTGAAATTTTGGATTCGGGATTTTCCAAATTACACAGTTAGTAGATTTCTTAGATCAAAATTCATGTTGATTGAAGGAGAAACAAATATCTACTATGTATAGATATTTATTTAAGTAGTCAATCATTTAATCTATTTAAAGATCAATATGCAAATAAATATTTAAAAGCTTTTGGTCTAAAATTGTTCTGATATGGTAGTATGTACTACTATTGGAGTAAAAATGCAAGGCCCCTGATTTTAGAAGCTTGTATCTCAGTAATTAGCAATCATAATTTAATGAAATAAAGTGCATTTAAAAGATCATTTATTCCTACAAAAAGGTGTACAGTTTCAGATTTTTGCAACACATCGTTAATTTTCTGCATCAATTGTACATATGTGCAAAAAAAGCGTTAATTATGACTCAAATCGCACAGCGCTCGACTTTAAAAATTAATTAATTACGGCTATATTATTGAAACTGAGTGGTAGTGGTAGATACTTATATATTTGAAAAATGTATACTTATTTGTCGATGTGAGATGCTTTTGAGACCAATTGGTTAATTAGTCTTAAAGCTATAACAAAAAAAACGACATCTCGTGTTACTTACTGAGTACCTGAAAGTGCGATATTAATATCAAATATTGACAGTAACATAAAAAGTTAAACCAATTATGTTGTGGTGTAACACGATTCCAAAAAAAATGTCATTATACATAGTTTTTTTTAAAGAAATTTGGAAAAAAGATGGATGCTTCGGCTGGCGCGGTAAAGTGCAGTGCGCGGGGAAGGTGTTGTCGTACACTATTGCTATGAAGCGCATGGTTTTGCAAAATTCAAAAGAATAATCACATTGTTGTGGTTTGCCGCTCGCTGTTTACGATGTGGTAGATTACCTCTCGCGGGAATATGTGTGCCTTTCTTTCGCGATAATCATAACATTTACTTTGAATTACAAGAAAACAAATTTCGTTTTCAATAAAAGAATAATGCAGCTTGATTCAGTAATACAAATTTAGCATTTAAAACAAGAATTTTTTCTTTAGTTTCCATATATTGGAAAATATGTAGTAAATTATAGTTAATTATATCAAAAATCAACATTTATGGGCTTTCGACTTTTGAGAAGTATGTGTGCTACAACATTTTTAAATTTGGTGATAATTTATGGAATAATAACAATTTTATGATTAAAACTGGCCGTCAGCCAGGAAAATGCTAAATACAGTGTTTTTATTTCTGTCAATTAAAAGGATAGTTAAACAATTAATGCTACCATTTTGATTTTTAAACGTGTTAAACATATATATAAATGACTAATATACTCCCCAAAAATGAAAAAATTAACCCCCCCCCCCCCCCCGTTTTTGTATTATGACCGCTCCAAGTCGGGGGCCTTGCATTTTTACACCGACAGTAGTGATGTAAAATGCCTGGGCATTTGTAAGTTAGGGTAGGTAAATGTCCAGGATACATGTTTTGGGCAAATGCCCGCGCATTTATTCATTTTAAAAATTAATTGATAAGCGGCGCTTATAACTGTTACAGGGATTTAATTTTCTTTGCAACACTAACTAAGACTATTATTTTTTGATGACAAGATTATTTTACTTTACATTAAAAAAATTAAAAAACACAATTAACGAAAATTTCATCAGTGTTCGATTTATTAAAACGCGATATGTTCACTTTAAAATATCATAATAAGTACATATTGTCAACTTGAAAATCGGTTCTTTTATCTTTTGTTACATGAGGTGGCCAAGTTGCTTTTAAAAAATTTGTGATATGGTTTGGTTATATTTAATTATTTCGAGCTACAGCAAGTTTGGTTGTGAAATAACACATACCATACATACCAGATACGGGGTTAGGTAAAAAAAAACCCGGAAAAAAAAATTCGGAAAAAAAACCTAGGAAAAAAGACCCCGGAAGAAAAACCCTGGAAAAATAATTATAGATGGTTGTGAATAAATATATAAATATACAAAGTTTGGAAATAAAAGTAATGCTAAACTTAAACGTAGATTGCCACTAAAGCGCCTAGGTTATTTGCAGGTTTAGTATATTTTTTTTCAATTGATACTTTTTCATTCTTTGATACCTTATATATTCTGTATGATTTTGTAATATTGATGTAAAATATAATGCAGTATAAATCTAAAGTAAGTATATGTTATTATATCATTTATTCAGCGTTTATGTTTCATTCGGTGCAAATGACAATCTCCATCAACAACAAAATTTATTCACAGCCATCTATAATTATTTGTGGGGGTTTTTTACCGGGAGTCTTTTTCCAGGGGTTTCTTTTCCTAGATTCACTGGATAAATACATACCAACACATACCAGTCCAGCAGAACAAATGTAGCGTAAGTAAAGCCCATTATGTACTACATCATCATGTGACAAAACATAAAAATGCCGATTTTCAGTTGACACCATTCAAAATTTCACTTTGAACTCCTGTATTTAGTAAAGCCTTTTTTAAAGATTGCCGATTTTTAACGAATTACCCATAGGGTCTATTTGTATTATAAATAAATAAATATTTATGCATGGGAAAATTACAAAATGCTGATTTTTATAAATACAAATAGTTTTTGAATTTATTACGGATAATTCTAAGATTTAGCACGCCACGAAGAAAGCTCGCAATTTGCCGTTCTTGCATAACATTTTGTCTTAGTCACTAATTATAGTAGTGTCGTTAATGTTAAAATTACGGATGTCACGAATAGTGATTTTGCCGAATACCGAATATTCGGGGCTAGACTCTCGGCCGAAGCGCCAAATACTCGGCGACACTTAGTGGTACTTCATTTTGCAGGTGACAGGTTCCGACCTACATCATTGAAGCGCGTGCGGTAACTACTCGTTTTGTTTCATTCGCGATTAGGTCGTGTCACAACACGCATTATTTGTTAAATTGTTACATCAAATTGTATTACTTATTGTGTGTATAATGTTGTATATCTTAAAAAATACCAGTGTTTGTTTGCGAAATGGCACCATTTAATAAAAAATCACCTATTTGGGAATATTACTTATGTTGATTTCTTGTTAAAATGTCTTTTTTCATGATTTGATATTCGGTATTCGACCGACTGGTTCGCAATACTCGGCCGAATAGCGATAGTAGCCGAATATTCGTGGCATCTCTAATTAAAATATCTAAAACAGTAGAACTCATTACTTCTCCTTAACGGAAAAAACTCCGTAGTTGAATTTAAACTTAAATGCTTTTTTCAATGACGGATTAAAGGGTTCCCCTACACATACATTCACCGTAGTTTTTATCAAAACTGCGCTTTTTTTAATATGTTTTTGAATTAATATTATTTTATTACTACCACAGTAATTAATTAAATTAATGAGCATTTCAAAGAAATAAGACAATTTTTGAAAAATTTAAGATATTTTTCATTAGGGCGACGGTTACCAAAACTGTTTTTCAATCTTTCCGTTGTGGGAAATGTGATGGAAAGGTCTCATTATCATTCTAAGATTATGGTAACTGGTAATTGACCTTAGTAAATATAGATATCGCATTAAATACCTTGAGAATATCTAAAAAATAACCACATTTTTCATTACACCACATTTGGAAAATATGTCTGTTTCAAAGCAACTGGGGTCTATCCTTCAAAAGATTTGTTTGATTACAGTAATTTCTGTAGATGTTATAATATTTCCACTTTATCGGATAGACGGGTTCAAAATGGTGTAATGTATCTATACAAAATTATTAACAATATGGTTGATAACCCCGACGCTTTAAAATTAATCAGTTTTAATATACCCAAAGTTGGATTGAGAAGCAGTAATACTTTTTATTTACCTGTGAGAAGAACAAATTATTTAACAAATTCTCCTATTTATAGAATATGTACTCTATATAATTTAATAAGTAAAGAAGCAAATATTGATATTTTTGTAACGAATTGTAATCTATTTAAAAAAATGTTGCGGAAGGTTGATGTGGCTCAATTAATCGACGTTTAAAATTATCTGTACAATTTGTTCTTATTTGTGTAATTTGTGTTTAAGGGCGTAGACTTTAATTTATTTTATATTGTTTACCTATTCCAATATTTTTTTTCCTTTTTATGCGTGCTTCGCATCAAATAAAGTTAGGTTAAATTAAGCCAAGTTGACCTGTTAATGGTTTTCACTGTTGGTCAATAAATTATTATTATTATTACACGATAAATTTTTATAAAAATAAACTTATCCGGAACCATATTTATAAAATTATAAATCATTAAACGTGACTGACCTTGAAGTAATTGGCAGTTTACAGCAGATGCTCACATTTACAACTAAAAGTTTTTAAATATGTATTACAAAAAATTACGGAAATAAATGATGGAAATGTGTGAAATACGATTATATAGGATGTTTGTGTACATAAAATTACAAAAAAGTCTGCGTGGTTTATGTACGCTCTGTATAATTTATAATCAATTAGTGATCCCATTTTCTTTATTAGCCAATTCAAACGTGCTAACAGCTAATATACAACTATACATGGCACATTTGCGTGTTAAAAGAAATTATTTAAAACAAAGAAGCAATGAACTCTCAGTTCAATACTTTTAATGACACTTTAAAAACATAAATATTCATAATCCAAGTAAATATGATGTGAAAATGTTTGAACAGATAATTTGCATAATTACTTGTTTATTTACAGTACTCACAAATTCACAATGTATTACGTAAATACGATAAAAATGGTAAGTTATATAAGCTGGTCCACACGTGGAACGTGGAAGCAAATTATAATAAATTAATAACTGATATCAATGTGTTTCAGTTGAGTAATCTTGATAATACCTACACGGAGTCTAGACCTACTAATTACTGTTTATCAGATACAAACATTCAAAGTTGGTCACGTTTAGATTTAAATTAGTATAGCAAGCTAATTTTGTTAAAAATGTTACATTTCCACGTTGGCAAGTGAGTTTCTCTGGTTTGTGTTGTAACTGTAACTTAAACCAACAAGTACATTTGCCCGAAATGTAGTGGGGGAACCGACGAAATAGACCCACAAACCATAAATGCCCATAAGGTATTGCAGCTATGGTAACGTGTTAATATGGTTACATTTATATAGTCACATGAGCTTTTTTCTTTGAAAATGATAAAATTACACGAAAGAGTTGGCCGATTCCAATTATCTTCCTTACATTCCCATTTCTACGAATTCATTTTTGATAAAGGTATGGCAAAGCAGTAGCTACGGTGGAAAGATACAAGCACAGAATATTCTCATTCGTTGATTTTTCATTTAGTTGATACTTTAAGAAACGAACTTAAGAAGAAGCTCATAATGCTCCAAAATAAGGTAGGCCATCCACATCCCAAGAAAAGGTGTTGGAAGTGCAGGGCATGATGCTGCCTGACTTCAATCCACAGGATTTCCTTCTGTGGGGTACGTTAAAGGGAAAGGTCTACGAAGACAATTCGCCGCCATATAGAAACTGCAAGATGCACCGACTCATTAATTCGAGACATCATTCCCGACGTTCTTCACGTCTTCTACAACTTGGAGAAATGTGTCTCCAAGTCCGGGGCCAGCACTTCCAGCTTCTCCAGCAGTTTACACATCACTTATGTCCTGCATAGTAACATTATGAACACTCTGTATAATTATTAATTACGTACTTACTAACATTCAATAAATAAAACAACGACAACCTCCCCTTTGTGATTGATGACCTCAAATCATGGATTAACATTCAATATTTATCAAAACGTTAATTGTAATGAATTATGAACCAATATTTCGATTACGTTAGTTACCTTCGGCAGTGTGATAAATCATAAATATATTTGAAAATGTACTTACTCCTAATGAATAAATTGAAGGCAGGCCATCTAAACTTTGTCTACTGTTGCATGGGTTATTAGTATTACTATTATTAATTTTAATATAGGTACACCATTTCCAAAAGTAATCACTTTTGGTAACTACATATCTTTTATATCTAAAATTTCGGTATTGTCATTAAGTAAATGAATTATTATTTTCCAGACATAATATGTTGATTTAATCTACATATTTTTGAAACACCGTAATTACAATAATTACAAGGAATTTTATAAACCGTGAATATTTGATATTTAAGTGTTTTCATTTCACTTTTTTAAATAAAGAGGAATTTATAATGAATTAATGAGGTCCAAGGGCGGACTTAACATTGACTTTTGGTTCGTTTAGTTACGTACTGAAGATACTTTGCATGTGAACACTTTGATTCATGTAATAGATTAGAACAACCACTTAAAGACTTAAACAATAAAAGAATCGTAACCCAAAATGCCTTTTGGCATTTCGCGATCAGTGTTGAAACATTTTTAATTTATACCAAATTAAGTACCAAGCCAGATGGGATGATCGGTAAGCACAAGAACATTTCAAATTGAAATCAGTGAAACGCCCTCTGGCGGCAATGGTAGGAAATTGAAAATAATTTCCAGCATTTTCTCTTGGCAACATTTATTATAAGAATTTTTATTTCACTGGTTAATCTCAAATAGTTGCTGAGTTATGGTCGGGCTCCTTTCTTAGTTGTACACCCTGTACAGTTTCCCAATAAATGGATTGAAAAAGTAGCTGACATCTCTATAAAATAGCAGCCTCGATTATCGGATCTAAAAATTTGCGATTCGTTTATGTAAGGAACATATAAGAGCAATCCTGTAAATGCAGAAAATGTATTAGGTAAGTATATAGGACTCAAAAGAAGAAAGAATGAAAAATAATCGACAAATCTTGCAGGAAGTACAGAAAATTTTCGGTGTAGGATCAATCCATGCATTCTAGAAAATGGGGTGCATGTAAGACAATTTTGGCTAAAGAATTAGATCTTCTCCTAGGTGTTGGGAACAAATTTTCTCCAAACTTACATTATGGAACTCCGCATTACTTTGTAATAATTAGTGGAATTACTTACTTGTTTTTATTATTACAATTTATTTTGGAAACGCCCTGTGCTACACAATCGACAAGTTGCCCTATCTCTGTCTGAAGTAAATTATTAGTTAAGTCTTTACCGACTTCAATTACTTAGTACAGGGGTTTCCAACTTATGAATGACCAAGGGCCGCCATTAGATTCATGGAATAAATAGGGGGCCGCATCCGCACATATACATATATTGACGGGTGAGCAGTGAGTTGAAGTCCCAAGCGTTTCTCGTTCATGCTCAATTCAATAGCTTTATTCGTTTTAGAATTTGTGGTTGACTTAAGTCACTTCTGTCAATTACCCTCTATTCGTTTATACAACAACTGTGACCGACTCTATTCGTTTTAAAACCTTTATATCAGCCCCAGGGTTGCCTCAGAGTGAACATGCTCAACGAGCATGTTCCATTTAGGTCAACTTGAACATTTTTAGTTTTATGTTTAGTTTTAAATTAACCTGAGGCCTTATGACGCAAGTCACTACAATCACGTGATTAATATGACTTTGACCAACCCTATGGTTGTATAAAAAGAATAATGCTATTGTTACGGTCACATAAATAAAAAAATTAGATATTGTAGCAACTATTAAATATTGAAGAGTGGTAGTAATTATTTTTCATAATATGGTTTTACTTTTATTTTTTCGCGGGCCGCACTAATGAGAGCCGCGGGCCGCGTGTTGGAAATCCCTGACTTAGTAGTTAGTACACCTGAATATTTGTATCTCATCCTGAGAATGCTTACAAATAATATTATTTTTCTTCCCATTTATTTATTTTTACTTATTTCAAGGTAAGTAGTCGCAAAAACCTTGAATGTGAAATTCTCTTTTAAAAAATAGCACATGCTCAATCGGTAATTTTCGCGAATTATAATTTTTTCGGCATTGTAAAGCTACTCGCCCAAAAATTCTATTGCAAATATATTTAGAATTTCAGATCGCCTCGACTTTTTAATTCTCTCACATAACTGTACGCAAAATTATAGGTACATCCTTACCATTTACTTTTTAACTCGAATTTTATATACACATTACCTACAACCACAGAATAAAAGACGATCTGTGCTACAACTATCCAGGAAGTAGCAAATGTTTGATTAGTTCGCTTTTCGCGTGCATGTCATTGAAGTGTTAGAAGTGAGATCTGTTTCACTCTTACGAAACATTCAAAACCGTCAACAAGAATATTGGCAAAAACAACATAATCAGGTTATTAAGAAATGTAATGATATATAATTTGTATTGTTATTAAACATCGTACGTAACGTACGATTGAAAAGGCGACATACCTACGCCAAATTACACCAGGAAACAAAGAGAAGACGTTGGGCTAATTTTATGTAAAAGGATTGTTCAATGATACAATACGTGAAAGAAATATATGTAACTTTGAAATACAATACAACAATAAGAAGTAAAACATAGCGGAATTTAATAATCTCGAACTACGAGAAATACGAGATGCGAAATATCAGATGACTTCAATCCTTTTACTAGTATTATTTATTGAAGTTATAATAAATATCTATCGGCAAACAAATACGGAAAAGATGCATGGCAACTACTTACCGAAAATGAGAAAAATAAAATAATACAGACACCTCGATGATCGAAAGATAAACGTCTTTACCTTTTGCCTGAGAGGCGCTTGCTCGTTCGGATTCGGATGTTCAAAAGCAGGAAAAAACTAAAACGAACACCACAGTTTTGTCCTACGTTAAAAATTCCTTGCTGGGAGTGTAATTCACTCAGCTGACGCAAAATTCTATCGTATCGAGCAGTCATAGGCAGTATCAAGCAGTCGTAGGCAGTAACGGGCAGTCAAAAGCAGTAGCAGGCAGTGTCAAGCAGTTATAGGCAGTGTCAAGCAGTTATAGGCAGTATCAATCAACCAGTTACGGGCAGTATCAAACAGTATTAACTAAACTCAGCAGTAGGTGTACAAATTTTATTTAGTTAAATACCGGAAATACGCTCGACAGTCTGAAATAGTTGTATTAGTCGGTCTATTTCTCACTTTTAATAATATAATAATAAAAAAAAGAGTAAGAAATGAGACCGTACTCATTAGGCAGTAGCAAGCAGTACCGTGCAGTATTGAGCAGTTCTAGGCAGTAGCAAGCAGACCGCGCAGCAGTTATAGGTAGTATCAGGCAGTCATAGGCAGTATCAAACAGTATTAGCTAAACTCGGCAGAAGGTGTACTAAATTTACTTAGTGAAATACCCCTCGAGAGTAGTATTATGAATTTTTCGGATAATTGAATAATCGGTGTATTGAAAGAAACGCGTACCTATAGGAAATACAAACAACCAGAAACCAAATAAAATACAGATGCTAACTAGAAGAAATGCTGGAGAGCGTTAAGGGGACGGAAGACAATCTGTAGCATGGTCAAAGAAATACGTCGAATATCCTGAGAAACAGTAACAAACCGATAAACGAGTATATAAAACTGAACTCAACAACACAACAATGGATAAACCATTTGGCACCATCGCAAAGGAACATTTATCAGTTATGAAGTGGAAAAAAAATTACATTAAACTACATATAGAACCAAAGAAATAACTACCATATTCTAGCTATAAGATACGGATACCTACTCCAGACAGTAACCATAATGAAAAGCCTCGTGAAAAGCGCAATATAAAAATATCCATAAAAAACGAAGCAATGGTTTTCGCCCAACCAATGAGATAAGATGTTAATTAATGGTTACAAAATTAAATTAAATTAATTGAGCAAGTAAGAAGTTTTAAATACATGCCAATCTAACAAGCTACAGAGAAGTGATAGAAGGGCTAACCACTTAAGGCAGACAAAACTTGTGTGAGGTTCATCCTCACATACGGTGCTGAAACACAGAAAGCCAAACAAATATTGAGAACGCAAATTACGGTCAAAACATTCAGGGGCCGCGTTAGGGGACCGAATAGTGGATGTGCTGAGATTTATATGGGGAACTACGGCACAGCTGGTAGACCTCGGAAGAGGTGGAAGGAGAGCTGGATATCAACATCAAATTTGACGAGACGTGAGGAACTAAGAACCAGATCCTGTCCTACAAAGAAGAAGCATGGAAAAAATTCTGAATTTTCGCACAATTGAGATCAAGTATTCTTAGAACGAAATTATAGGGAGTCGAAATCTCGATAATTCAAAATACATACATCATTTCTTTAATTAATTATTATTTGTTAATTTCAAATATTTAGATAACAATTTTTATATTAAATAAGTGAAAACAATTTCAACAATATTTATTGTTCTATTTGCGCTGTACATTTCAAAGTTTTTGGTGCCTACGTTTATTCGCTATTTAATAATAGCTTGGTGTACCTACTGCTGAATTTTAGATTTTGCGCCACATACTTGGACAGTGCGACGGATTTATTGAAAATTTATTCACATTCAATCTTCGAAAAAATACAAAAATCACTCAATGCATACCAGTTCACAGAAAGATGGTGGTCTTTTCTACTGCCTTATAGTGCTTTATGTGAACTGCAAATCAAGGCAAAGACTGCATTTTTAAAACGCTTTCTAACACAAACAATACTGCACTCGTCTCTCGTAAACCTTCTTTACGAAGCTGAGACTTTGGAAATTGCTTGACATTCACATTTTCCATATACAAAATTCACAAACCAATTTTGTTTAATTTAGCATTCCAATTTGCAAATAAGGTATAATTGATTTTTGGCGGCTTACCGAACCAAACGGTTTTTCCAGATATTTGCAAAATTATGGTAAAACTGAGGGTAATAATATTAGACAAAAACATAAACATGTATTTTTTCAATGAGAAAAAAAATATATGTAGGTACACAATTATTAAACAACGCTTCGATTTCTTAACAATACCTCGATAATTCGAAAAATTTCCAACTCGAAAAACCGTTGGTCCAAAGGATTGAGGCTGTACGGTAGGTACTTTTTTTATTTTTTTTTCGTTAAAAACGGCTACAGAAAAATGAAACGAGCTCAAATCAATTTTTATCAACATGTGAACAAGTATCTAAACAATAGCCCAGTCAAAATTAATTTCAGAAAGGAAAAAATTCCAGATAGGGTATGTTTAAAAAATTCATATCTCTGTCAATATTGATCGTAGCAGCAGCAAGCAACAATATTGATCGTACAAAAAAATAAAAAAAGGAAATTTTCCGTAATTAAATTGTCTACAAGTTTCATTTGAATCATTTTCCGATCCTACGCGCCGTTTTCAAGTTATCGACAAAAAATGCATGACGGGCTCGAGACTTTCTCACTTCTCAAAAAATGGCCCTTGCTTAAAAAAATCTAGCTCGAGTACAAGTGCTCGTACAAAATTTTTGCGTAAAATTACAATCTCTACAACTTTCCCGTCTTCACTTTTTTGCACTGTAAGTAATTTTCGTAGCGAACACGCATTGTAACTCAAAAATACACCCCTCCACCAACGGACCACATATCTGGAATTTTTTCCTTTCTTGTAGAAAATATTGACTTATTTCACTGTAAGTACTACAAGTAGAACAGACATAAAAGCCAAATAACTTCCACAAATCCTCTATTAGTGGCTCTCGTAGAAGGGCGCCAATCAATAATCGGAAAATTCTAGAGGGATTCCAGCGATATGCGCGCTTTTCAATCACAAAATTTAGGGATGGCTTCTCAAAAATAAAGATGAGCAATTGAAATAGTACCTATATCTATTAACGGCTCGGATCAGCTGGTTACGTTAATTCCACGACAGTGAGACGAAGAACAAAGATACAAAAACTTCCGATGAATCTCTTATTAATTTCTCACATTTAAATCTGGCTGCCACCCTACTTGATCCCTTTGATGAAATTACATACCAAAATGGAGAATTTATGACCGTAAAGAGGGAGATTGTAGGGTGACGACCAGTTAACAAGGCAAATTTTCAAGCGAGGGTAACAGAAAATCCTTTTAGCAGCGCCATCCCAGTTCTTACACATACTGGAAAATTATTACAAGGTGAGAAATTTCACCAGTTCCAGTTGAGTAATTATTTGTAGCAGAGACAAAACTTCTGGAGAATCTATTTTTGGTTAGATCAATCATCTACCTACGTTTTTCTCAATTTGGAACAAGCTAAAGGTTTTAAGAATATCGTTCTTTTGCAAATAGTTCTTTGGACGGTTCTAAAAATTCGGTTAGTCTAGCTAGGACCCCACAAAATCACGATCCGTCTCTAGTATTAGCGTTTTATAAAAAAAAGAATGAAGTCAACATCCATCACATTTAAGAACGAAAGCAAATTGATAAGAATACATAGACAACATAGGTCATGATAGGCTCTGTTTCGACGCACAACGTTTTTACAGTTCGATTTTCCACTTGCTATTGCAACAAATAATTCCGGAACACGCTACTTAGTAGGAAAACATCGAAATAACGAAACTAGGTCGTGAAAAACGTGAAAAACAAGCTAAATTTATAACGTCGCGTCGCGTCATTTTGATTTTTAATAATCGTAAGCACTTCACATTTTTATCAGTTGAACAATTTCACATTTTTTGGGTATTTATGTTACTGTTTACTACATAAGAAAAAAATCATTAGGAAAAGCAAAACTTCTTTACATATATTTCAATAACTGTAAATTATTCAAAAGCTTCCAACCAACTTCAGACGTAGGTAGGTAAAATATGTCGATAGTTAGGATCGCCAAAGAGAGTTTATTTCGTTATTAATCGCATTCGACTGCCACATAGAATAATAATAAATTATTATCAGATACCGTAAAAAAACAATTCATTAACTTAGGTTAGTTTTTTATCACAACGAAAAAGGAATGCTTTGAAAACAATCTACATATTGATTGTGACGTTTCGTCCCACGAACCATCCATAGATAGCATAAAACACGTCTCCAATTCCATTGGAAAACAACAAATTATTAATACAGACGCTACCTATCGTTCTGTATTTTTTTTAAGGTCCACGACGTAACTCACTTGCAGAGTCAATTTTAAGGGTTACGATACAAGATTTTTCAGGTTAACACCCTTGAAAATGGTTACTTCTTTTTTAAGCCCTTTTACATGGTAAACATAGGTCTAATTCGATCATTTTTACAATTAACTGCAATTAAAATAAATTCTAGGTCACAAAACTCAAAATAAATAGGAATGCAAAGTTGCCCATATATTCAACCAACTTCAAAAAGTTGTTTACTAAATTCGTGCGGATGTCTGTGTGTCTATGCGTCTGTGTGTCTGTGCGCCTGTGTGTCTGTGCGTCTTGTGTATGTGTATTGGTCGATGTTACAGGGTTTACAAAGCTGGAAGTGGTATCATCTTATAGGAAATTCTTTACTGATTCCAAATCTCTGGTAAATTTTTTGATCGGATCACCCGTTCGCCGTCGGGACGCCATTAAAGTCAAAATATACCCCCTTGAATATCTCGAGAACGACACATCCAATTACAAAAAGGAAAAACACGTTTCCTTTATTTTTTGAAACCTATTGAGTCTTTATACGTAAACATCACCCTCACCCCCCTGTGGGGTGGAGCGGGGGTGAGTTTTGAAAACTTAAATGGGAGCACCTACTTTTTATTGCAGTTTTTGATTCTCCATAAAAAACTATTCTCAAATTGCAAATTTCACCCCCAACTGCAACCCCTTTTTTGGGGGCGGAAAGGGGAGAAAATCGGGAGAAAACGATCTTTTTTTACTTTTTTTCCTCCAACATTTTTTCATGATTTACAAATTGTCCGTCACCCTCTCCCTTGAGGGTGGAAAGAAAAACAATGACTCATTTGTGCAGAATCCCGGGTGCTTGTGTTGAGGTGAGGGGTAGTTATATACAGTTATATAGTATATAGTATATGCCATAATTAGTTACAGATTTGAACAGACGCTAGCTATCGTTCTGTATTTTTTTATAGGTCCACGAGATAATTCACTTGGAGAATCAATTTTAAGGTTTAAGATACAAGATTTTTCAGGTTAACACCCTTGAAAATGGTTACTCCTTTTTTAAGCCCTTTTACATGGTAAACATAGGTCTAATTCGATCATTTTTACTTTTCTAAAGGAGTCACAGGCCGATGCGAGAACAACTATTTGCGAGCCAGGCCGAAACGAATATCCTGCCTTAAACACACACGTACCCCATCACGCAACATATGCGTGATCGGCCTCCCGACAAAAGTTAGCATCACGCAGACGGTGCGTGATTGGCACTCAACTTGTTAATACATGACCACCCTGTATAAAAATCAAAGTAACCATTTTTGGGCCTGTTAACCAAATGATACTAAATATGTACGTCTCAGACAACATAATGCCACAAAAATATATAATAATAATAATAATAATAATAATAATTTATTCGTGTCGATACTTGAGCTTACACACGTCATATTAATACACACGTCATTAGACGTGGACCTCTCAAAAACACAGGATGTTACCTAGCGTATGGACTATATGTACTTAGTTTTGAAATTGCAATAATTTAACACCTCAAAAACCGAAAATACGTTTTACTATACCGATAAGAATTTAATCTAATCACAAACTGTCAACAATATTAGCGTCAATGAAGTTATTTAGCGTCATTCACAATATTTTATCTTTAAAAACCTATCTCTTTTATTATTATCATTTTTACAGCTATTAAGTAACTGATCGGGATTATCTGACTTTGTCAACTCTCGAATTAGTATTTCACAACTGTGCACGTTAATTTTAAAGTTTATTATAATATTATAATAACTTTTATTTAACACACCTGAAATTCTGCCTTACACATCATGTAGGTATTGACTATTCTTTAAGTTAACGTAATCCCCATATTTCAAGTAATATAAAAATTCCAAACTTTCGCTGTCATGGAAAATGAGGAAGGAAAGTTAATTTAAGAATATTGGCAGTGCTTGTTTAAAATACTGTATTAATAAATGGGAAATGGCATCTCTTATTAAGTTCGTAACAAGGGATAATCTCGAGAGTAATAAATTTCAAAGTGGACATTTAAAAACCAATTAATATACAGGGTGCTTTCATAGTGCCCGATCGGCATTTGACGTCCTTACTATAAGTTTCAAATAAAACCCAATTATATTGCATAAAAAATACGCATAAGTTCGAAAAGTTTCAATAGTCAAAAAAGATATTAAATGAATACTACTTTTATACAGGGTGTTTCTACTCAAAGTGGACAACGTTTATAGAACTCGTCAAAACTAACACCTTGTTTAAAATAATTCATTCCACAAACTTTGATTTTTTGAAATCCGACTAGACTACAAATAATGGACATATAGATTTGTAAAAAAACAAAAAAAGGTCCATAATTTGAAAACAAAAGTCAAAATGGAAAAAATTATTTAAAAAAAGTGTTACTTTTGACGAGTTCTATAACCTCTATCTATTACGTTGTCCACTTTGAGTAGACACACCTCGAGAAACACCCTGTATTTGACGGATTTTGGACACTTATTAAGCGTTAAGGGCTCTTTTTCCTTGTCGCTATGAAAACACCTTGGAAAACACCAATCAATTGCAAAAAAGATACAAGGAGAAGAATACTTCGTTATTAAGTTACATATTATTATTCTCATAAAGAATATAGACACCCGGTTTTATAAAGCATACTTAAATACGTGATCAGCTAACGATGTGATTAAGTTTGAATAATGCGACATGATTTGCTAATACGGGTTACATAGGCGGGGTCGTTGATCGTATTAGCCTATCGCATTACTTAACCACGTCGTCAGGCTGATCACGTAGTTAACTATGCTTTATAATATCGGGCCATTGTGTAATATACCTACCTAGATTTTTATATAGATTCTTTGAATTTTGTTACATATTTCTATTTACGTAATAAATGTTTAGTTTTTATATCGTAGTATTGTAGATTTTTAATCTGCTTTTACGTTAAATTGCATGAAATCGCACCAACTCTTATTAGTACTTATTTTGTTGACTGAATTACGCACAAAATGTTTTTTTCGGTTTTTAAAATACAACCCAATACGTGTCGACACTAGTGTCATTATGAAGGATAATAAATTGTGATAGATTAAAATTAAGCAAATGTTTGCTAAAATATAACGTTAAGAAAAAGATTTGGTGTATTTTATTCTCCTCAAAAATGCCAAAAAGGAACAACATCCAATCAACTCTTTTTTCACGAAGGCATCACATGAAAATGAGGTTCAACTATCAAGATTAATAACAACAAAATTGTGCATATATCAGTGCAGTGCTGTCAAAGATATTCTCATAGTCGAATTGTTGTGTACACCACATTTTACGTTTCTATGATTTCCATAACGTTTCCACATTTCTATAAAATTTCTGACATTTTCTTGACATTTCCTTTATTATACCATGACACTTCCGACAATTCCGGAATCTACGAGTAGCAGCATTTTCCTGACATTACGGTTTTAAGACTTTTGTTCGCGACTATGAAATAATTTATCCAAAATCGTTACCCTAATACCCTTATCTAATCTACCATATTTAGTGCCTGTTTATCAAGACCATGCATTTTACCCTCTTGTCCAACGAAATTGTTTTTTGTTAGGTTAGAGACAGCACCGAAACTACTAGAAAAACCTAAAACAACAAACAAAGATAGTACGATAACGACTGTAAAGAAAGTTGTGAGGAAAGAAACAAAGCTGGAGTAGTCATGCTCAAGTGAAGAAACAAAGGAAAGCAAGACAATTTACGAGGAAAAGAGAGCAGCAGTCAAAAGAATATCTGGGAAGAAAAAGAGAGAATCACTAGACAAGAAAGAAAGTAGTGGAAGAACACTACAGAAATCATGAGATGAGGAATTTGTACCAAAAAGCTAAAAGAAGCAAACAAAAGAAATGGGAGACACTTGAGTACTGTAGAAACGAAATAGGAGAACTAGTAGGAGGTATGGGTGCATTTTCAATAGGCATTGGGAGTAAAGAAGGAAGGAGGACATACCATTTTTTCGAATACAGAAGAGAGAAAAAGAAGCACAAGGTGTAAGAGAAGCAACACATCAAGAAATAGAAGAAATAATCGTGAAATAAGCAAGAAATAAAAGTCCCGGGAAAAATGGCATACCATACCAGCAGAATTCTTGAAAGAATGTGGGTCGCTGTTACTGTTGTGGTTAACAGATATTACAAAGAAAGTATGGCAAGACGAAAGAATGACAGACAGGTGGAGTAGAGCAGCTATTTATCCCATACATAAAAAAGACGATGCTTCTATATGTAGAGAGACATTGCACTACTTGACACAACGTATAAAATGATGGCGAGGATTACAAAAAGCTGAATAGAAGAGCACATAGAGGGAGCCATCGGAAAGTACCAAGGAGGATTTGGAGAACGAATCAAATCATTGTGCTAAAGCAAAGACAAGCTACGAACAAGAGTTACCACTCCACATTCTGTTTATTGACTTTTGCCAAGCACAGGACATAATCATAAGGAAAAAACGAGGAAAAAATATGATGCAATGAAAAAGCTCGAAATTTGCGGGACAATAATCCGACTAGTTAGAAAGACGCTAAATAATACGAAAAACAGAGTAATAGTAGGGGGAACCGTTTCGAGAGTTTGGAGTGGATTCAGGACCTAAGACAAGGGGATCCACTCTTGGCTACGCTCTTCAATGTAGCACTTGAAGCCATAATAAGAGAAAGTAACATCAAAACATCAGAGATCACACGTATACCAAAGTAGGCATGAGTGCACTACATTCCCAGACGAGGTTACACTAATCAGCAGATCAGTGCAGGAATTAAAAACAGTATTCAGAAGCTTAGAAAGGGAAGCAAAGGAATATGGGTTGCAGGTGAATAGCAATATCAAAATGACAAGTGGGCGGAAGTCGGTAAACGAATGCCAACACTTACTACGTACTATTTCGAAGAAACTAGGCAATTGAATACTTAGTAGTAAGTAACGGTGACCAATAAAAGCGAAGAAAAAGAAGAAATGGAGAAAAGAATAAGGAAAAGGAAGTACTTAAGTAAAGCAGTTGGAGCATTGGAAAAACTGCTAAAATCTAAACAGGTTTCTTTGGCAGCTAAGTTACGGTTGTACAGAACAGTACTATGCCCCCTTTGCCCCGCCATCCAGTATGGTGCTGAATTGTGCATAATAAACAAACAGGAGAGAAACAAATTGGAAGTGTGAGTGAGGAAAATGTTGAGAAGTATCTATGGATGAATCAAGGTTAATGAAGGAAACTGGAGACGGCGAACCAGTAAAGAAATATTAGGAGAAATCCGAGGAGAAATCTATAGAAAATCGACAATAACACAAAGGGTTAGAGCACAAAAAGTCAGATGGTTGAGGCACAAAGAAAGAATACAGCCCTGAACGAAGAAGTACTAATAGAAGTAATAGAAGATTTAAAAAAGTAGATTAGATAGATGGAAACAAAAAGCCGAAGACAGGAAATCATGGAAGAAGGGCATGTTGCATATAGAAAGAAATCGGCAAGGGCAAAGAAGTCATGGGGCTAAAGGATCTGAAGCGCTGACGGATATAATACATAGAAAAGTCTAGAAATGGAAATGCACTTCACAAATTTTTACCAGCATTTTACCCTCGATTTTACCCCTCTGCCTACCCTACGAGAAGACGACGTCAATCAAAGAATAAGAAACTCTGGACTGGGTTGAATACCGAAAAAACAGAAACAGGAAACAATTCCTAAACAGACCGTCCAAGAGAACAGCTAGAGAACAAAGTGAAGAGCTCTTAGTAATCATCTGTTTGTGAGAAACCCACCTGTATGCAGTCTGTAAAGTAAACAGGACTTCTTTAAAAATACGAACAAAAAATAGTTTTTTCGGCAAAGTTGGTTTATTTTATTCAAAATTTGCACGACTTAATAGCATTTCAAATGAGGAGTTTAGGTCGTTGGCCGGCATGGCTCTGTTGGTACACGTCTTTTGGATGGCCGGAACGTCAGCTTAACGCATGCCCTTCATTGGCAGATGAAGTTTTCCGAACAGATAAAAGTCGCACGAAATCAGATCAGGCGAATATGGGTTGACCAATAAAATGCGATTTTTGCTCAAAAAATCGGTGACGAGTGGCGATCGATGAGACGGCGCATTATCGTGCAACAAACGCCAACTCCCTTCCTCACGATATTCTGCCCGAATGCGACGAATACGATGCAGCAACCGTCTCTAAACACCAAGATAAAATGGCGCTTTTATGTCTGGTGGAACGAACTCATGATGAACAATACCCTTTGAATTGTAAAAACAAATGAGCCTTGTCTTTCGACTTCTCAAAACGAAATTTTTTGGTAGCCGGCTAGTTTTTGGCCTTAATTCGGAACTTTGACGCTTGGCTTGTATTGGAAACACCACGTTTCGTCAAATCGTCACCAGTAACAATATTGTAAAAGAAGTTTTCGTCCTTCTTTGCCTCTTTGTGTCCTTGCAATGTTGGATTCTGAGTAATTTTTGATCGCCAGTCAACTTGGGCAGCGATGGTCGATTAAAATGCGAACATTCTCAATTCCATTTCCATAAAACGCAACGATGATTTTGGGTGAATTTTGTGAAAATCACGCACTATTCCGATGCTCTCTGGCGTAATCACGAATTTCGGCTGGGCGACATGGGGGTCGTTTTTAATGTTTTTAAAACACGTATACCACTCGTGAACTCTGCCACGGAATAAACAATCATCACCATAAACTTGTTGCATCAATTGAAACCGAATTGAAACGTGTCGTTAAACGTTTTTTAATGAGTTTGAAATTACAAAATTGACTCGAGTTGTGACTCTTTGTTCGATGCTCATTTTTGTACAGATGAAAAAAACACACCTACTGACTAAAATACTAAAATACCTACTGACATTTGAGACGCTATAACTCCGCTTCCAGTGTGAGCAACTGTCATGAAACTTTTACTATAAGTCGGAAAAGGTACCATTCGAACGCCTATAGCCATCATAGGTGGCGCCACCAGAAACGACCCTATTGACAAAGTCCTGTTTACTTTGAGACAGACTGTGTATAAAATGAAACTGTTTGCTGGAGATCCAAACATGGCAAAGATACAGAAATAGTGGAATAAACTTATTAGAGGCTGTTCCGTACCTGGACAAATAGTCAAAATAAAAGGAATTTCACTGCAGTTTTAATTAACGTTCCAGTTTTCCCCATTTTCTTGCATAATAATATAGATTCCGTTGAATGAATTACCTACTATTTAGGTATTAGGTATGTAGTACCTTTGCACACTTCCATCAGGTTGAGCTTCTAATTTATGAATCCAATTTACACACGTAGTAGCTCGGTAACAGAATGCATAGATCAAGGTGCTGTTGCTGATATACCTAGTATGGATTATCTCTTTATGGAGACTGTTTATCAATGTTTACAATTATTTATAGCAATATTCCATATATAAATAAATTTCATCGTCATTATTACACAAAAAATTGGAAAATCTTATCAAACACATTTATAAAATAATGTTATCTTGATTAATACATATTATTCTCACATGTTTAAAAAATATTCCTTTGTAAAAATGTGTGATCTATTACAAAATTTACGTTAAAAATTAAAATATTTTGGGAAAGTATCGTTACTCAGCATTTATTGGGTAGCTTCCAAATGAAAAATTATTACAACAAAAAATTTTACTTTTGCTTTGTATTGTATGTGAGGGGAGTTACAAAACAGCATCACATTTCAAACTTCGTATCAAATAATCAAATTAATGTAAAGGTTGTCTCCGAAGTTGTATAAATCATATAGAAATAAGAGGTTACCAGGGGCGCCGGAAGAAAATTTGTTAGGGGGGGGCCCTTACATTTTTTCAAGTGGAAATTAGAATACTTGAAAATTTTTAACTATTTTTAAATTAGTAAATCAATAGGCTATGCATCGCCACCGATGGAATAGAACATTATATTCCAAAAGTGGCTATATTGTGAGCTTTTAACATTTTCTAAAATGGATTTACGTGATTTATGAAATTCCAGGGGGGGGCCCGGGCCCCTCCTTGCCCTTTAGTAGCGGCGCCCATGGAGGTTACATAAAAACACTTACTCATGGGCAACACCAGAATTTTGTGATACACCTTCTATAAAAGCATATTCCCGTTGAGTAGCTTCATCCTCGTTTTCAGCTGGTACAGGTTTCTTAGTTAAATCTGCATTAGAATCACCTTCACTTTTTAACACTGTTTGATAACCTTCACTATCACTAGAAGATGTATCTGTGAAATTATTTGTGGGTAATACAGTCGCACTTGTTGAAGCTGAAGGAACTGCATTTCCACTCGGGATTAAAATTTGTGAAAGACCACTAAAAAGAAAAAAATTATAAAATTTGTGAAAATGAACTTAAATTTGTTTACTTACAATGCCCAATAAACTGTACAGAACAAAAACACGAAAATACAGACTAGACTTATCTTCATCTTATTATTAAATGTTTCAATCTTTTTAAATACATTTTTATTTAATTTTTGCTTCTTTTGACAGTTCACTGTTTAGCAATCAAAATAAGTGTGTAGGGTTTGAAAATCTGACGTGTACTGAACTAGTATTTTATATTACAACGTTGGTAAGGCAGTGATTGGCAGTGTTTACCACGTGTTTACTCCCAACATTTTTGCGACATTGCCAAGTTTATCTATATTTTTCAATGAATAAATTTATTCATTGATATTTTTACTGATTTGGTCGATTTGGAGTATTTTCGAAAGTAATAAACGGAAACGCTTTCTATCTTGATATACGAAATAATAACAGTAGGTCCACCTGTTGGAGGAGAGGCAATGGAAAATGGTGAGTGTGGCATTTCAATACTAGGCAACGCAAAAGTGGGTAAAGGTATTATTGATCAAATTGAGTCGAACCGTTGATTGAAATTAATATTTCAATCAACGGTCGAACGTAACGATAGAGGAAATACAATATACGTGGTTCAAATTGTCGACACGTAAACTATACATACGGACAGCACCGAAATACACAACAGAGCAAATAGTGAGAAACCAAATACATTTTAAGTTTTAACTCTCTCTGCCAAAACATATAGGTAAGAGTAAGTACATATTCGGAATCGTTTAACGTCACATTAAAGAAGATCGTTAAAAAGACACAAAAGATGCCCTGAACCGAGAACTACTACAAGATAACATCAATAAGGAAGAAATAAGAATCTACAGAACTTTTGCAAGAAGCGAGTAATAAAAGGGAAAACGAAGAGGTGCACATTAAATCAGAAAAAATGTAAGGCTATAGTAACAGTGGCGACATTTAAACTCCAAAAAAACTAGAGTAATAGTGAAGCAAGAATGAATGAGCTCAGAAATATACTTATTATGAAAACACGTCGAAAAGCACAAAGAACAAGGATATCTTACGCAGTAGGTATAGAGAAGTTCACACATGGATCAGGTAGAAAAGTTCATAAGCAGGTGAAAGAAAAATATATTGAAGAGAGAAATAGAAGCTTATGCAGGCCAGGCACGATACATTCAATTTATAGAAAAACTGGGTAATAAAATGTACAGGCCTGGGCAAACAGAAAAGAAATGTGGTCCATTAAGAGACTGGGACAGTAACATTATTTTAGAAGAACTTCTCCAATGCAACAATACACACAAGCAATAAAATCAAAAATGCAGTCACAAGAAACGGTAAGAGAGCTGGACGAAGTATTTGCCGAAACCTTTAAATTGATCGAAGCAGAAGATTTGCAACATCTGATTGATTTGTATAATACGATACACACCCTAGGTGAATAAATAAATCTCGTGTGGCTAAAATCAACATTCGTAGTAGGGATTCCTCCGAATTTAGGTTTAAAATATACTCTTTGTCTGAAGCCTTGCATTTAAATATTTCTAAAAAATCATGCACATTAGGAAACTAGCAAGAGATTAGTGACACACAATTTGGATTTATAGACGAATTACAGGTCGCACAATTTAAGATGATTTGGAGGTCATATATGCGCATTCGTCGTCCGTTTTCAAATATTCAACTCGCGGCAATTCGAGAATTTCAGTAATTTTAAGCTGTTGTACTTGACGATTGTTCCCGAACGCGAAGACGTATCTGCACGACCAGAATCGTCTTAAATTGTGCGACCTGTAGGAACATTGATTTGAACGAAGTTAGCCAGGCGTATGAGCTGAAATAAACGTAAAAAACTAAATTCATGTGGCAATAATTTGCAGAACAGGACATATGACTATAAACAAGAATCAGTTCCTATAAAAATTTGGGAACAATAACCAAACCTAGGAAATAAGTTCACGAATAGGAATAGGATCTGAAGAATCTGGTCATAGTGAAGATGAAATATAGAGATTCGAACCAGGGTTTTTTGAGATGATACGCCTTACGTAATGGAGGCATGGACGCTCAGAGAGATATTGACAAAAGCCTAGCGTTCGAATGTTGAGTGTACCGCTGAATGCTAAGAACAGTGTGGGCAGAGAAGAAAACAAACGAATAAGTTCTACGCCAGATGAATAAAGAGAGAGAACCAATGAAAATTATAAAAACAAGAAAACTTAAATATACCTTGAGTAGTGATGTCGAAAATCAAAATCGACATTATAACAACCAACTTACGTTAGAAAGAAGGAACCGCAAGAAGAAAAAGGAAGAGTAAATGGTTGGAGGCGGAAGCGACTCCCCTCCTACTTGCTTATATACTTACCTTGCTTTGATTGTGTAAAGCTGATGATATGCTGCACGTTCTGGTGAAGGTTCCTCAATAGTTTTAAATTAGGAACATAATTATACTATCGTTGGGCGATAAAGGTGATATTACTGCCAAAAACCTTTATCACCCAACATTACCTCATCTGCCGTAAAACAAATACAAATCTATACTTAGTATACTATCTACCCAAAATATACAGGGTGGTCCATATGAAAATATTTAGTTTAGGGTCGTACACAGAAAACCAAACATCCTGTATAAAAATTGTCTCTATAGCAATGGATGCTACATAAAAAGTGCTCTAAGAAAGATTTTGGCCAAAATCACATATCTTTAATAATAAGAAAGTTATAGAAGATTAAAGAAATCCACTAAATTGAAGAAACGCCTCTAGCGGCCAAACAATTCGAGATAGCTGAATTCTGTTTACGACAGTGATTTTCTCATTAAAATTGAGCTCAAGACACCTTAGGACAATTTTTTTCTATCTCTTAAAATAAAGGGTGTTACCATAAGAAAGTGTCCAATTTGAACCACCCTGTACACCTTATACAGTATTGCGTATGTCAAGGGCAGTGGAAGGAGATATGTTGTGGTATAACCATCCTTGTTACTCTCCTAAATTTTTTCTCTTGGTTACCGTTCCACAGAGACGGTACCATAGCAACAGTAGCATAGAGAGACCGTGCATCACACAAATCTACGGGTGGTCGCTCTTCCAGTTTCTTTAGAGTTCATTGTATCTGTATCTAGATGCCGAAAAAAATGTATCTGTTGCAAGTTGCAACACTGAACCACACTGCACCACTACTATAGAGTCCGGGCAGCAGCTGACTTTGACAGCTCTGAGGGCAAACAAACGCAACATAAAACACGTATTTTCAGTTTACGCGGGCTAAAATTACAATTGTGAATTCAACTCTCACGTTCTCTTAACGCGCGCAACCTGTACATGCGAACAGCTGTATAGGCTGGGCTATTACGAATAGAAAAAGTTTTGCCCTCAGAGCTGTAAAAAAATAGGTTAATGACGTCATCTGCGCGGTCCCATAGTACGTTATACCCAGTGCTTTTTGTCATGAAACGCTTGGGAACGGCGTTCCACCACTTAATTTCGAGCGATTTTGTTTAAATAGCTCTTGATCTAAATAAAATCGCTCTGTTGAGCAGAGCAGATCGGATTTGATTTTCAAGAGCTCCTTAATTACACCACCGTTTAACCGACTCTGCATTTTGGTTGCCTAAACACGTCTGAACGCAGCATAATGCAAAAATCGTCCGAATCCGAATACCGGGCACATCCCGTACAAATTGGACAAAACTTTGACTTCTAAATTACAATTATATTATACAGCGTGTCTCACGGTGACCACCCAATAGAATATTTCAGAAACTATTACGATTTGAATTTTGAAAATTTGGGTGATGGGGTTTTCGGGCGTGGCCCCCTCAAATAAAATAATGGCGTCTACGTAACACTTCCGGTTTTTCCGGAAATGACACCAACTTTGTTATTTTAAATGTAACACCCTATATATTATTCCGATTTTGGAAAATTAAAAAAAATTAAAATAGAGTATCTAGCTTAAAACCGTGTGAATTCTACAGCAAGAAAGATGAAGGAACCATATTGATACGAGAGATAGCTGCACTCCTAAGCTTCCCAACCGTACTTTCAAAGTGTCTTAATTGCATACAGGGTGATGGAAATTTAATGCCGAGTTTAGTTAACTTTAAATCATCATAAGGCGGTTTTTTCAAATGGAACACCCTGTATGTTGCGTCGTAGTCTGATGCAAAATTTCATTCTCTTTCGAACGGTACTATAGTTCCTTCTAGTTTTTGAGATATCTACTGTTTTTTATGTAGTTAACTAAGGTCATTTAATTTCTTGCGTTTGTTGTTTTCAATTTTTTTAATAAATAGTATTCAATTTAACTGTCACTAGTGGTGTTAGACCAATGAATAAATAGTGTCAGGAAGAAGCATTTGCAATATTATCGTGCGACCGCGATGGCCTGTGCATATGGCAGATGATTGTTTCCTGTTTCACAGTGGTGTGCTGTCGCAAAAAGATACTTACTTGAAAAATAATAATAAAACATAGATTTCTACTTTTATACATTCGTATAGTACTAAGTTTTTTTTTTTTTAATTGTTTGGCTACAAACGGTTATTTAAAGGTAATTTATAGCAATAAAACACACTATATCAACGTGCGAAAAAAATTTTAAGCCCTTAGAAACAACACAGACGCCTATGTTTTAAGTTTTAACCTCAAATTATGTGTTAATTAACGAATCATGAATTCTACATAAATTAAATGATCTGAACTACTTCCATATGAAATCATGAAATGTGATTCCCACACTAATAGAATAAAAATCACCACTAATTTATCGTTAAAATGTAAATTTAAACAAAAACTAAGTATACGCCTACGCAACGACCATCAACATAACATAAACAAAGTGAGTCAAACTTGGCCTTTCATGGCCGCATTTCCGTCTCGCATTGACATATAGGTACAGCCGTCTGCTATATGCTTCTTCCTGACACTATTTATTCATTGTGTTAGACTGACAACTAATAACTGGTGGTTTGTTTTGAAGTCCTGCTAAGCCATTTTCGCAAGAAATTGAATGACCTTAGTTGACTACACAAAAAACAGTAGATATCTCAAAAACTAGAAGAGATAGGTATAGGGAACCATAGTACCGTTCGAAAGAGAATGAAATTTTGCATCAGACTAGGACGCAACATACAGGGTGTTCCATTTGAAAAAACCAATTTATGATGATTTGAAGTAAACCAAACTCGGCATTAAATTTCCATCACCCTGTATGCAATTAAGCCACTTTGAAAGTACGGATGGGAAGCTTAGGGGTCCAACTATCTCTCGTATCAATATGGTTGCTTCATCTTTCTTGCTGTAGAATTCACACGGTTTTAAGCTAGATACTGTTTATTTTAATTTTTATTAAAAAAATTAAATATCTCGGAAACGGTTAATTTTAGGAATAAGAAAACTTGATGAAAGTCCACCTAAAATTTTACGTAGAATCCAAAATCGGAATAATATATAGGGTGTTTACAATAACAAAGTTGGTGTCATTTCCGGAAAAACCGGAAGTGTTACGTAGACGCCATCATTTTATTTGAGGAGGCCACGCCCGAAAACCCCATCACCCAAATTTGCAAAATTCAAATCGTAATAGTTTCTGAAATATTCTATTGGGCGGTCACCGTGAGACACGCTGTATGCCTGTATATTATAAAATAATTACATTACAATT
Source organism: Pyrocoelia pectoralis (assembly GCA_036250285.1). NCBI lineage: Eukaryota > Metazoa > Arthropoda > Insecta > Coleoptera > Lampyridae > Pyrocoelia > Pyrocoelia pectoralis. Next base: position 37,091,431 of record CM070076.1, on the reverse strand, counting down.
ATAAATATTATACAAAATTGCAAGAAAAAATTTTTTAGCGTTCCACCACATTTTTTTTACGAAAACAGCACTGGTTATACCATTGACTTTAGTGTAGAAAGTCAATGGTTATACCTATTTATAAACGTGTGAAAAGCGAATAATTCATTGTAATTGTATTAAAATTGAAGTCCATTTTGACCCATATAGAACGTGGACTGAACAATAAATTCGCTTGAGCGGAAGGTTTTGCCGTTCATTCATATTTGATGGATGAAAATGATGTAAAATTTATTACTAAATAAGCAAAGTGGCAACATCGACACTTCTTGTAAACTAAAAAAAAAATAAGTGAGGTTATAACTCGAACTACATAAATAAACTTCCGGCGTTCCAGTATTTCTTACGTCTACAATTCCGAAACCGAATTTACAATGTTAGAAGAATTATTTACTCTTCCTTATGCTATTTTGGAAGTACCAAATATGAAAATAAAAAAGCCTTCTTGGGTCCAACAACCTTCAGCAATGGTCATGTTTTCTTTAATTTTAGGTTCTTATTTCTTAGTTACCGGAGGTAATTTTTTAATATTATTTGATTTTATTATATTATCGACACAATTTCTAGGTATAATCTATGATGTAATTGTAGAACCGCCTAGTGTAGGTTCAACAACCGACGAACATGGCCATTCACGCCCTGTAAGTATGTTAATAAATTGATCTGAACTTTATTGTATATTTTGGCAGGTTGCTTTTATGCCCTACAGAGTAAATGGTCAATATATTATGGAAGGATTGGCATCAAGTTTCTTATTCTCGATGGGTGGGGTAGGATTTATAGTACTCGACCATATTCATTCCCCGTTAACACCAAAATTGAATCGAATTTTGATTACAGCAGTTGGTTTTATTTGTATTTTAGTATCATTTTTCACAACTTGGATATTTATGCGTATGAAATTACCTGGCTATCTACAATCTTAAATGTAAAATTAAACTACAAGTTTTTTTTTGATAAATAAACATTATTGAAATAATAAAATATCACAAGAGTATTGTAACAGATAAAAATGAAGTGGAGATCAAAGAAATACTTAAATAAGAGAAATCAGTCTTGAAAAATAAATCCTGAGTTATAACCGTATACGAAATGCACTGTAAATATGTTATTAAAAATATAAGAACATAAAATCTTCGGGTATTTACCTAGCAAAATCTGAAGACTTATCGATTATATGTTCGAATTCTGCGAAAGAAAGTGCACCGTCATCGTCCAAGTCTGCTTCTTCTAGAATTTTCTGTATCAAATGCTGCATTTCTGCTTCAGTTAGTTGATTACTTCCGATTAATCTATCAACAACCTGCTGTAAATCGGATGTACCTATCATGTCATCTCCATCAAAATCTATAAAAATTTTAACTTGAAGCTTCCACATAATTTAGATCTTACCAAATATTCTAAAAGCGTGCTCCGCTTTCACCGCTTTCGGAGCATTATCACTGAATACGGACATCATGTCTAAGAAATCCTCAAAAGTACAATCACCATCACGACTAGAACTAAATACTTTACAAATACGATCACCAAATGGATTTACACCGAGTTCGGGATATTGTAATATTTTAGACATTGGTAGTTTTGCATTCTTATTATGACCAACTTTCTCGGGTGCCAAAGACTTGAATTTCTGATGTGCGCTAATAAATTAGCAATTAAGTGATAGTTTATGTTACCAAATTCGACAATACTTACTACAATACCTCTTTTTTTGTAAAATAAGTCAAATCCTATAAATTGTAATTTACATGTAAAATAAATAATTTAAATTTTTTTACTTACCTCATAATCTTGTAATTCTTCTTCTGAAAATTGACTGTTACCCTGCCCCATGGTTCATTAATTAAAATACTAAATTTTTCTAATTAGTTGGGAAGAGGATGATTTCCATTGTTTAGTGTTTTCCGGTGTGAGGAGTTCGTTACACTCATAGTAGGGAGGCAATTTTTATACACATATTCACTGCTTATACATGCTGATTAAAAACATACACTTACACCACCCGCAACCAGGATGATTCAGGTCGCGCAGTTACGTCATTGCGTTCGGCAACGATCGTCAAATGTAATACCTTTAAATTATTCACCAGTGGCGACGTAAATCAGTGCTTTTCAACCTTTTTGAATCCACGGCACCCTTGATAAACTAAAAACTTGTCGCGGCGCCCCTCTTAATTTTTAAGCAAGCAGTCGACCTTAAAAATGCTCAAAAAAATTATTCATTCATTGCCCTGTTATGTTGTTTTTGTAAATTGAAAAAATAAGAAAAGAAAAACAATTTTAAATGATAAAAGAATAATTTGAAAAAAAAAATATCTATCACACAAAAAATATAAGCAAAGTGCACCTTGAAACATCAGATTTGTCATTATTTATTTATTTCTTATAATCTCATGAACAAAAAAAAACTAAATCACGTTTATTCGCGCCGCCCCGAACCATCGTCCATGGCGCACTGGTTGAAAACCACTGGCGCAAATAATCATTGGTACATGTACCGGGTGGTCCAAATTGAACACTTTCTTATGGAAACACCTTTTATTATAGAGATAGAAAAAATGGACCTAGGTGTCTGCAGCTGCAGCTCAATTTTAATGGCGTAAACAGAATTAAGCTATCTCTAATCATTTGGCGTTTTTCGATTTTAGTCGATTTGTTAATGCTCCATAACTTTCTTATTATTACACATAATTGCTTTGGCAAAATATTTTTTAGAGCACTTTTTTACGTCGAATCCATCGCGATAGACAGTTATTACACAGAGTGTTTGGTTTTTTGTGTACGATCCTAAACTACATTTTTTCATACGACCACCCTGTAAATTTTGGGGTTTTTGAAAAGAGAGTAAAACTTCTCAACATTTTGATGTATCACAGATAAAATAACGTTTAGTGAAAAGAGTAAGATAAAAACGACTTCCGGGGTTGGAAAAGTCGACGTTTTGCGCCGAGGCGGTTTTATCTTACTGACACTGGCGGTAGTGGGAGCCTTAGCAGTAACAATAAAGTACCTAGTACACAATACATAAAGACACGTGTCTAATCTGTGCCAGTAATAAATATGTAAACAATTTTAGCAAAGTGGACCCTCTTCTCAACCTAAGACTAATCGAAAATTGTTAATAAAAAAAGTTAATCAGAACTAAAAACTACGTTCAAATATGCAATTACATCCTGCTAGTAAAAAATGTTTTTTTACAACTTTTTCTCAAATTACTACCTACCGGAGAAAAAGTTGTAAAAAAACATTTTTTACTAGCAGGATGTAATTGCATATTTGAACGTAGTTTTTAGTTCTGATTAACTTTTTTTATTAACAATTTTCGATATTGTCAAAAATAGAGGTAGGTACTTTACTCTTGAGCAAAATTCATATTTTTTGACAAACCGCGTACACGACTGGAAAAATTTAATATCTGATGATTGTATATAGATTTTAGAACATGCAGAGCTTTTTATAAAGAATAACTTTTTTCGTAAAATTAATAATAAAAAAGTTTCCCATATGTTGGCAACTTAACTAGACACACTGTATGAAGTTGTTAATCTAGGTGTATAGTTAGAAATCTGTGGTTGAGACTCTTAAATATTGGTAAATATTTGAAATATTTCACCAGCTATTTGGTGATCGTGCCAAATAAGAATAAAGTTTTGGAAGTTGTGAAAACAACTAACATTGTATTTACAAATATGTACAAGTTTTAACAGCGCGGAATGCGGTTAATAATGGAGGTACAGGCAGTAGGTAGGTTGGTCGGTCGCCGGAGGGTAGACTGGTTCTGGAATGCAGACTGACGGGTCGATGTAGACGGACTGGTCGGTGCTGGCTGCTCTCGTTGGCGGCTATGACTTCTGTGGGTAATAGCGTTCGATTATAAAGGATTCTGGCTGCTGTCGATGCGTTGTCATTGGTCGGCCAATTGGAATCAATCGTTGCTCTTCAGTATGTAAGCGACTCTGTATCATCAGAATCATGTGGTCGCCACAATATTGCATAATTTAATTTAGCACAAACTTCTTGGCGCTGAAATGCGCCGGCACTGAAACGGCCGACGTTGAAACGTTCCGGCGATGAAACGGCGGCGCTGATGATGATTCTTTGTCTGACGTAATTTCTTCCAAAGCTTACATCTCTAAAAATTCTTTCATTACAATGACAAAGATCTTGTGTTAGTAAGTTATTTTAATTTCTTTCGTTGAAAAGTACCTAACACACTCGTACCTACCCCGCTTTCTATTTGGAACGTTTTAGAATGAACTGCAGTAAAGGAACCACTTTGCTCAAGTCAAGAACTTGACGTCAGTTTTTTAGGAATTTGAAAACATAATAATTTTGACAGATACAGTACCTACGCATTAAGGGCGGGGTATACCCAGTTTTGTATTACCTTAAAAACGCATTTTTTTGGTTGTCTATACTATTTGGAGAGTTTCCCGACTACTAATTGAATAGATTAACTCTATTACTTTGTTACGAATGCTAAAAAAAAGTGATCTGATTAATCGTTGCGGAGTTACGTTTTCGTATATTTTTAAGCACAATTATGGATGTAGAACGCTGAATTTCTGAATATATGTGCACACGTATGTATGCTAGGGTATGACAAATTTTCAAAATGATTGCTAGTATTTAAGTATGATTTTTAATGAATTCAATTTTTAAAATCACTAATTAATAGAGAAATATCACTATAACTTTTTTCCCTGTGTATCAATATAATTCAAATTTTGTCATACCCTGCTATGTGGAAATAGGAATACGTAAATACATTGAAAAAGTTGCAGCGATCAAAATTGTCCTTAAAAATGTCTGAAATATTAATGTGTAAATCAATCTTACAAATTTAGAAAGAAACAACAAAGGAAAAAGAAGACGGAAACTAAAGAAACTGTAGGCGTTGAGACTGAACGCTGTAGGCAAAGCAAAGGTAGGTAAGGGGCAAGGCCGGATTCTCTGACGATCAGATTTCATCAGACCGTTCGCATGACGTCACTCAAAAAGTGAATTTCGTTGCGGAATACTCACTTGATGTGTTTTTCGTCTGTAGCTCTGTACCGACTTTATTTTTAGAGATACAAAAAATTTCACAATATCAAATAATTTGCCAAAAATGGCAGATAGGAGGTATTGCCAGGTCACCGTCACCGACGATATGCTCCTTGTGATGTCTTTTATATCTTAAATACTATATCAGCATTTTCTTTTGATATACATATGAATACCTAAATTTAAATGAATTACGGTGTTTATATAAAAAATCTTCTTCTGATTTATTGCTGATATTGAATATATTTTCATAAGAGAGATAAAAGTGTGCTTAAAAAAAGTGCCCCACTGCAAATAATTTTCCTTCTACAGGGTGTCTCACGGTGACCGTCGGTTAGAAGTATATGTATATCAAGAACAGTAAAAGCTAGAAATTTGAAATTTTGCACATGCGACATGGAGTGTTTAATCTATTAAATAAAAATATTTTCCAAATGGCAGTACTTCCGGAAATACCGGAAGTGAGCATCAACTTCTTTATTTTAAATACAAACCAGGAAATTTTTTTTCACATTCCGATGTGTCATAAAATGTTTAGAAGTATGCTTAAAATAACCGGCGTACCAATTTGGATTGTTGGAAAAAAAATTTTTTTTATTGAAAAATGTCAAAATCTTGTTTAGGAAATAAAATTGAAAGTCGAAAGTGGTCAAAGTTAGGGAAATGGGATTTTAGGTTCTCAATGTCAAAAGATTGAGACACAATTGTCTGTCATGGATAATAAAAAATTACACGCGGTTAAGTATCTATTTGACGTTATTTCCAGACTTAAGAAAAACTTTAAAAAGTCTCTTTTTTTAAATGGAATGCCTATTTAATTATCAGCCTATTCCATGCAGAAATAAATTTCCTTTAAATTGATATACCATGTTCCTATACCTAAAATCAATGATTACAGAGTTATTTACATTTTTCTAATTAAATTTATAATTACATACATACTTTACAAAACATGGTTGGCTTTGAAAATTTTCAAAAAATTTTTATTCAATTGTTTCTTATGATGACAGTTGTCAGTTAGCAATCAGTTTGAAAGTTTACACTACGTTTACGTTTGTTATCAGTGTTATCTGTTTGAATTTTGATTTTTGCGCTTGATATTTGTTTTTAATTGGGAAATATGGAATACACAAACGCTGATATTCTAAATTTGTTTTACATTCATGGCGAGTCTGCTCGTAATCTCGTATTACTTTTCCGACCTGCAGAACTATTGAATAAAGAATCACTCAACACTTTAACGAAAGATATCCGCATTTACCTACAATGACAGAACGAAAAATCAGGATGATTGAAAAGAATTTTCTAAATTTGGGCGAAGTAAATGCGCCACGAAATTTGGCAAAGCCAATTGTCCCCAATGACGCTGCAGAAACCAATGTATTGGGATATTTTAATGTTTTCCCTGAAAGTTCGGTTCGTTCGGCGGAAAGAGACCTTGGATAGTCAAGAAGTTGCATAAGAAACATTTGAATAAAAATTTTTTGAAAATTTTCAAAGCCAACCATGTTTTGTAAAGTATGTAATTAAAATTTTAATTAGAAAAATGTAAATAACTCTGTAATCATTGATTTTAGGTATAGGAACATGGTGTATCAATTTAAAGGAAATTTATTTCTGGATCGAATAGGCTGATAATTAAATAGGCATTCCATTTAAAAAAAGAGACTTTTTAAAGTTTTTCTTAAGTCTGGAAATAACGTCAAATAGATACTTAACCGCGTGTAATTTTTTATTATCCATGACAGACAATTGTGTCTCAATCTTTTGACATTGAGAACCTAAAATCCCATTTCCCTAACTTTGCCTGGTTTGTATTTAAAATAAAGAAGTTGATGCTCACTTCCGGTATTTCCGGAAGTACTGCCATTTGGAAAATATTTTTATTTAATAGAATAATAGATTAAACACTCCATGTCGCATGTGCAAAATTTCAAATTTCTAGCTTTTACTGTTCTTGATATACTTCTAACCGACGGTCACCGTGAGACACCCTGTATAATTATGCAATACATACATAATACAATACATAATTGCGTTTCCTGAAACATCTAGGTATTGATTGATCTTTAGAATTGTATTACATTATTTTTGATCGTTTTTCATTTTAGTTGTGTTTATATTTTTTATTGCGTCAAAATAGTTATAGTCGTAGCGGTACCAGAGAAATGTTATCCCTACTACTAACATTTCTCTGAGCGGTACCTACATCTAAAATCTAAATGTCACCCCCTGTGAAGCGCTGGAGGTGAGAACCACCCCGAAAGAAAATAACATCAAAATATGTCTTCCTTGATATAAAATCGACCTATGTTTGCATTTTGGGTACAATAAATTAGATTGTTTCTTTTTAATTAGATTACCGCGAATAAACCTTACTTTGTACGTTGAAAATTCCCGCACCAGTGTGATATGGTGCAAAATCACTATGATTTCATGAAATTCACTGTAATTGCCTATTATTAACCATGAAGAAATAATATTAACAATCGTAATTGGAAAAGTTACGAAAACTTTTCTAAAAAGGGCTGAAAGTTTGTTTTTTTTCAAAATATCTCGCTAAGGGTGAGTTTTTGTAAAAAAATTACCCCTTACTTATATTTTCTACATCCATATAGCTACCGAATTATATAACAATAATGTCACTGAAATATAGAAAAGTTATGCTCGATTTTATGTGAAAGTTGACAGTTTCTGGTTTTTTCGATATATCTCGCTAAGGGTTGACTTTTGAAAAATTTTCATACCGACATAAAATGCCCAAAAGATAATTTTCTTATTTTCTATAATATTTATTTACATGTTTTTCCTCATAAGTTACAAATAAAAAAGATATGAGCGATTTAATACTTAAGGGTTGCTTACTTTCAAAAATATCGAAATAACTTGTTAAGGGTTGCTTTCTGTGAAAATATTATATATACTTATATCTAAAATATTGATCATATTAATATCTACATCTTTTACTTGAATAATTTTTCTGAGAAACGATAAACAAGAAAACTATGACCGATTTTGTAATGAAACTGCACAAATCAGTTTCTTCCACATATCTCGATAAGGGTTGATATTTGTGAAAATTTTATCCTTATATAAAATGTTCCGTATAAGTATTCCTAAAACTTTTATTAATATATTTTTTTCTAAAAGTTGTAAACAAAGGAGTTATCGTTAGGGGATGGAAAAAACTAAATACGGGGCACTTTTGAAAACTAAGGGCGATTTTCTCGATGTACCGCTACGACTGAACGTACGAATTTTAGCAGATAGAAAGAAAAATTGCAGTTTATCTACAAATTACAATAAATTTGATATAATAGCTCATCACATGAAACATAAAACTGACTTGTAAAATAAATATGATAAGAAATTCGTATTCTATAAATGTGCATACCTAAGTACGTAGTTCTTTCAGTGATTAAATAAATTTTAGTCTTATTTTGCAACTACGTATTTTTGTTGTGTACTAAAATTATATGGATGCATTCAGCATGATGTGTTGCCTACTTTAGATACTTCAAATGTTAGGCATTTCAACAGGGTATCACATGCCCTTAATGATGCAATCATGCAATTTATTGTTTTTGTAATGTAACTACACCTAAGTTTCAAAGATAAACTTCTTCCTTAATAACTTTATGATACGAGAAGTCAAATAGTATGGAAAAGTTTGAAAAAATAACGATTTTCGATTTTTTCGTTATAGGTATCTAGAAAGTAATGCATTTTAACGGAAAAACCATAAAGATAAAAGCTTTTCAAGCTGTACTGTCGCTATTCTAGACAGATATAATTATAAGACCTACACCTAGACCCAGCGATGTTCGAAGGACCCAGCGGTCTTGTTTATGTCACCAATCTGACCTTAGATTGGTTCGAGGTTAGTATGCCATAGAGACATTTTATCTGCATTAGGGAGGTGATGTTTTATACAGGGTGTCTCACGGTGACCGTCAGTTAGAAGTAGATATATCAAGAACTGTAAAAGCTAGAAATTTGAAATTTTGCACATGCAACATGCCGTATTTAATCTATTAAATAAAAATATTTTCCAAATGGCAGCACGTCCGGAAATACCGGAAGTGAGCATCAACTTCTTTATTTTAAATACAAACCAGGCAATTTTTTTCACATTCCGATGTGTCATAAAATGTTTAGTAAGTATGCTTAAAATAATCGGCGTATCAATTTTGATTGTTGAGAAAAAAATTTTTTTCACTGAAAAATGCCAAAATCTTGTTTAGGAAATAAAACTGAAAGTCGAAAGTGGTAAAAGTTAGGGAAATGGGATTTTAGCTTCTCAATGTCAAAAGATTGAGACACAATTGTCTGTCATGGATAATAAAAAATTGCCCGCGGTGCGGTTACGTATCTATTTGACGTTATATCCAGACTTAAGAAAAACTTTAAAAAGTCTCTTTTTTTAAATGGAATGCCTATTTATAATTTACCAGCCTATTCGATGCAGAAATAAATTTCCTTTAAATTGATATACCATGTTCCTATACCTAAAATCAATGACTACAGAGTTATTTACATTTTTCTAATTAAATTTATAATTACATACTTTACAAAACATGGTTGGCTTTGACAATTTTCAAAAAATTTTTATTCAATATGATGACAGTTGTCAGTTAGCTATCAGTTTGAAAGTTTACGCTACATTTACGTTTGTTATCAGTGTTATCTGTTTGAATTTTGATTTTTGCGCTTAATATTTATTTTTAATTGGGAAATATGGAATACACAAACGCTGATATTCTAAATTTGTTTTACATTCATGGCGAGTCTGCTCGTATTACTTTTCGGACCTGCAGAACCGTTAACTATTGAATAAAGAATCACTCAACACTTTAACGAAAGATATCCGCATTTACCTACAATGATAGAACGAAAAATCAGGATGATTGAAAAGAATTTTCTAAATTTTGGCGAAGTAAATGCGCCACGAAGTTTGGCCAAGCCAATTGTCCCCAATGACGCTGCAGAAACCAATGTATTGGGATATTTTAATGTTTTCCCTGAAAGTTCTGTTTGTTCGGCGGAAAGACACTTTGGATAGTCAAGAAGTTGCATAGATAGAATTTTAAATAATCATAAAAGCATGAGAAACATTTGAATAAAAATTTTTTGAAAATTTTCAAAGTCAACCATGTTTTGTAAAGTATGTAATTTATTATAAATTTAAATAGAAAAATCTAAATAACTCTGCAATCATTGATTTTAGGTATAGGAACATGGTATATCAATTTAAAGGAAATTTATTTCTGCATCGAATGGGCCGATAATTAAATAGGCATTCCATTAAAAAAAAAGAGACTTTTTTCTTAAGTCTGGAAATAACGTCAAATAGATACGTAACCGCGAGCAATTTTTTATTATCCATGACAGACAATTGTGTCTCAATCTTTTGACATTGAGAACCTAAAATCCCATTTCTCTAACTTTTACCACTTTCGACTTTCAATTTTATTTCCTAAACAAGATTTTGACATTTTTCAGTGAAAAAAAATTTTTTTCTCAACAATCAAAATTGATACGCCGATTATTTTAAGCATACTTACTAAACATTTTATGACACACCGGAATGTGAAAAAAATTGCCTGGTTTGTATTTAAAATAAAGAAGTTGATGCTCACTTCCGGTATTTACGGAAGTGTTGCCATTTGGAAAATATTTTTATTTAATAGATTAAACACTCCATGTCGCATGTGCAAAATTTCAAATTTCTAGCTTTTACAGTTCTTGATACTTATACTTCTAACCGACGGTCACCGTGAGACACCCTGTATTGTGAGAGATACAATCACGACGTGCTTTGGTATCAGCTGAGTGTAACTTTTAAATCTTTTTGGATTCGGTTGCACTATGTTCTCGGTTCCCTAAAAGAATACAATAACCATCTTACTCGTTTACAGCAAAATTACCTTGCTTTGTTGATAAAGAAGGAGGAGAGAGTGGAAATAATTCACATAGGACAGGTAAAGGTGTTGCACAGTTAATAGTTTTCCAAAAGCTGTTTGAATCGAGAATAACACATTTTTGTGTATTTTTCTGTCTTGGTTGTCCCGGTCCCCAAGCTCTGAATTTGAAACATTCTAATGGGACTCCTTCCGGAGTGACGAAGTTTGCTTCATCACTATCACTATTTAAACCTACATAAGCTACCTTATACCAATCCGTAAGCTTCTCATTCAACAACTTTGAGAGTTCTTTTGTGCGAATAGAAGTTACAACATTGGCGAGGTCGCCTTCGAAACCTTGGCACTTTTCAATTGCGTTTGTGTAATTGACCTTCTTTTTTAATATTTTAAATACACCCAAAGATTTGATGCAGATACCACCTAGAAACGGTAATAGATATAAGTACCAGTGATCTATTTTGAGCTAATCTGTCTTACTAACTCCTACCTTCAAATAGTCCATATATACCGTAGTAATCAAAAGTTGTGTCGTTGACTAATGACGAAGTTGTAGCGGCACATTCCAAAATTTCACAATTTACTGAATGCCGTCCACTTTTCAAATCTAAATGCCGCCAGTTGAATGCAAATGCGTGTTTTGATCTCGCGTACGCAATGCATTGCTCGACGGTTCGTACACGAGATTTTGCCATTAATGGAAGATTAGAACGTGAACATTCTTTAATTTTGCGAAATGTTTGAGTAGTTACATCGCGAATGGGAGAGCACCCATGGACATTAAAGCTGAACTCCGTCAACATTAAAATAGTAAACATGAGTAACTTCATCATTCTGTGTGCGATGAACAAATTAGATTCCACATTATATTGCATCAGGCCTTGAAAGGAGGTACCTATGTGTCGGAAATGCATTTCATTATACCTAATTACTAAATTGCAATATTTGTAATTTAATTGCCTTGAAAGTCTTACATGCAACTATAAAATTATTCTATTGTACGTCTGGATATCCCACTTCTGCACATTTTAGTCTCATGACCGTACTGTTATGTGATCTCCAAACCGTGTAATGAATTCAGCTACCTTTTTGGTGCGAGCGACCTATCCAATTGCCTTTACAAAAAACAAGCTGAATAAATGGAGCTGATTGTAGGCGTAAAGACCTCGTTGAACATTTTGACCATGAAACTTCAGATGGCACATAAATAATGTATACACCTTCTATGCGAGGCTTGACTCTTATGGAGTAAGATATGACGAAATATCAGTTAATATTAGGTACATAGCTCCTAGTTTGTGTCGTTTGTTTCAACACGACACAGCAATTCACTCCTAGTCCAGTCAAAGTTCGAAGAGATCAAGGTTTTGGGAGATGAAGCACCCTCAAAAGTAACAGTGTACCGCTTGTGTGCAGAATTTCAGCGCGGACTTGGTGAGTACTATGGCGAAGGCGAATTTTCATCGAAACCAGTAAATGATGATGTTGTGTACCAGATAATAAAGGAAGATAGGAAGATTGGACCAATAGTTAGATGTCAGAAAGCTTATTTTCCGTTGGACGCGCCACTTGGGCCCTTTATTTTTCCACTAACAAAGAATTTTAAGGGGAGACAAGCTTCAAAAAGTCTACAAGACTTGCCTCATCTAGAAGAATGGGAATAGTGGTCATCATCTGATGAATATAGATCGTGTTGGGGAAAATTTTGGATCAGAAAGCCCCCAGCTCAAAATTGAGAAGAAAACCCAGTAAACACACATATAAAATATACATACAGATACAACATATGTAAATTGAAGTAAATACCCCTACATATGCTTTTTTATATATCAAGTATGTAAGTATTCTTTAATAAGTTATATAAACCGTATGTCACACAATTATGTATATTTTACATAATACATACATAGTATAGAAACTTACGGATATTCTGTATACAGAAATTCATACATATAATATATACATATAGATAATTACATATCACCCATGAAATTCATGTGCTGTCATATTTACATGATTAGATTTATGTACGTTATATGTAAAATATTATATGTAATATTATTCATTTTTTATGTATGCCTTCTGCAAATATAATTAGAAATTATGATTGCATATATTGTATGGTCGAAAATAAAATCCGTTTCTATTTGCGCCACATAAGTAATCGAACGCGCGTGTTTTCTACAACGCCAAAAATTGTAGTTCACGTACCTTTAATATTAGATCCGTATCGACTAAAATGCGTCTAATTTATATAGAAAATAAATAATGTAAAATAAATTAAATCCTGGTCATTTTTAACATAAAGTTAAAGATAGGTATAATTATTGAATAAGACTTCACTCAACGGTATAATCAAACAAAATTTAAACTAATAACGCGAAACAGCGCAAAGTTACGAAGTACGAAATAAAAAAAGGGATGTTACAGATTAGCGCAGTGGTACAATGTCGGAGACAATGAAAACACATGTCGGATTTCGGAATTTGCAACGCCCACTCCCAAAAGTTCGAATCCGGTTAAGGGACACTTTTCGAGCAAGTATATCATAATAAACTGTCGGCTTTCAGTTCAGGTAAAAACGGGTTCGTGCAAGAATTAAGTTAAATATAATTAAAAGTACAGTTGCACGTAAAATGTAGTTTTTCCATTTTTTGTATGGAACTGCTTAAATAATTTTTTACATTGATACTAATTACATTATGCTCGAGTAGCTGCCATTTTGGTCATCGCAACGGTTTTACAACTAATATTTTTTATGTAAATATTACATAAAATATACATAAAACGTATATAAATTCATGTAGAAGAATTTACATCTAATAGACATATACTTATATTATTTTGAAAATTGCTGACATCCTGGCATTAAATATCTCTTATTTTTCTTCCAGTTTTATATAAATCTAAAAAGCTCTTACATAATTTATATGTATTTTATATATAAATGTGTTTGCTGGGAAGGTACCGAATACTTATACCTAGGTCTGAATTCTTCAAACGTATGGTTAATTGTTTCGCAACTGGTATTTGGCAGATTGATTGATTTCATTTGTATGTACCGTTTTCTTTAAATATCCTGACTGTTTTTAGATACACCTATGTATGTAAAATGTTTCATAAACATATAAAAATAGCTCTGCATGATTAATAGATACGTTAATAATAGTATATTATACAACAAGTTTATAATCTTGGTGTTTATTGCACGAGAGAATGTTTAACGTACGAGCGAGCGCAGCGAGCGAGTCACGCTAAATTTCCCAAGATTATAACGAGTTGTATACGCTATTTTTTTATGCTAGCATCATAAATTTGAAAATTTTTATTTATAAACAAACTACTTGCATGAATGTTGGATGTGATGACGATATCGTTTCGTTGGATACGATTGTTGCTATGTGTCGTGTGTAAATACCGTATAGGTCACCGCAAGTAAAGAGTTGTTTCTATGATAGTTTTATTGCACGGGTGCAATAAAATTGGAAATTATGAACGATTTTTGGTTATCAATAGAGCCGTATATGATTCTAGCATAAAAAAAGGTAATTTTGCGATGGCAAAACTCGTTGACTTGACAGGACAAGAAGGAATCCACGACAACATTAACAATTTGAACAAAACGAAGCAACGAAACAACCTTTATACAAAGAAAAGCTAAGGTTTACTAGCATGGGATTTGATGTAATGGAACGGAAATAAGTAGGTATTATTTTGTGCTAATAGTTTATTTGTGAGAACAACGCATTCTTTCAATTACAATTTATAGAAACAAATTTAAACTATTAGAAATGTGGTACTTATAATATCCCCCGAGAGACTTACAAAAATTGAGAATCCAAATATGCTTCAACAACTCTAAACACCTCCTCGGCAGAAGCTTCGGCATTGATCTGAAATTAAAGTTACTTGTTTCTGTACATAAAAATATTTTCAGTACCCATACCCTCTTTACTTTTTGTTCATATTCATTAAGAAGCCCATTGTTATTTGAATGGAAAACAACCAATTCTTCTCGAATGGTTTCGTCATTATCATCGGCTCTTCCTCTTTCTCTTAATCTTCTAATCAAAGTAATATCGGAGGCTTCAAGATAGAGAATAACGTCCGCCGGTTTAATGTGTGTATCAAATAGTTGACCTTGTTCAACATCACGAGGGTAGCCATCAACGACAAATCCTCTAGCATTTCTACTGTTAGCGAAAATTTCATTCTTAACTAAGTCGAACACCACGGGAGTTGCAACAAGGTCTCCTCTCTGCATTGTTATCGAAATTTCTCTACCTATCGCAGATCCAGTACTCGCCTAAATGTGTATAATCCACATGTAATATAATGTAGTGTAATAATCACAGATTACGTACCTCTCTGCGAAGTAAATCACCTGTTGAAATTTGCGTGACACCGTACTTTTGAACAATCTTTGTACATTGTGTACTTTTTCCAGATCCTGGTCCACCAAGAATCCATACGACTGGAACACTGATACCGTACCTTCGAGTAGCCTAAGGTTTAAATATTACAACTGAATGGAGATTTGGGTACTTATACTTACCATTCTTTTGAATAATCGCTTTATTCTGAAGATGTAGTATTACTAAGAAATTCACTTTTTCGGGCTTTATTTATACTACTCCTTTCAATGACAATTATCAACCGCAATACCCGAAATTCAACGCAAATAAACATCTGAGCTATGTGTGCCACAATAATATTTTTACGTAATTATTATTTTGATTGTTTAGTAAATTTACTTTTATTGTTGTAGGTAATACCTATATACAGGGTGTTTTTTTGGGAGCTATAGCTAGACGTTTCCGGGAAAGGTTTATAGGTAAGTTTCTGAAAATGTGTACCTAGGGGTTGCTCTGAAAGCCGAATCGATGTAAAGTATTTTCAAAATAGCAGCACGTCCGGAAGTGCCGGAAGTAGGTAGCTAGTAACTTCGTTATTTTAAATGGCACCCCTACTTTTTATTGAATTTTTGGATTCTACGTGAAATTTCAGTTCATTTCAGTTTTTAAATTATTTTTACTTATTTAAAAAAAATGGCGAATGCAGACGGTACTTTAACAGGGGTTCGGAAAAAACCCCTGGAAAAAAAAACCGGGAAAAAAAAACTCAATTGATACAAAATGGCAACATGACACTAAACAAAGTTTGGAAATAAAAGTAATGCTAAACTTAAACGTAGATTGTCACTAAAGCGCCTTAGGTTATTTGCAGGTTTAGTATATTTTTTTTCAATTGATACAAAATGGCAACATGACACTAAACAAAGTTTGGCAGTAAAAAAAATGCTAAACTTAAACGTAGATTGCCACTAAAGCGCCTACGTTATTTGCAGGTTTAGTTTTTTTTTTAATTTCCGGGTTTTTTTCCTGGGTTTTTTTCCGGTTTTTTTTCCTGGGGGTTTTTTCCGGGGTTTTTTTCGGGTTTTTTTCCAGTTTTTTTTCCAGGGGTTTTTTTCCTAAACTCACTTTAAGAATTCATTACTTGAAAACCGTTGTAGTTATGGCAACCGAGTTTTCACCAGCGCATAGAGGAAGAATAGGGCTTCCTTTGGTGTAAAAGTGTAAAAAGTTAAGTTGCGTACAGTGCCGGTTTCAGACCCCTAAGAATTTTTCGTTCGCTTATTTATTTTTATTCTTAGAAATTACCACCAACATTTCAAACAAACAAGTTAAGTTATGGTGAATCTACTCGGCGATCTATGACGGTGAATTTTTCCTAAACTGCTGGAGAGTCGTGGAAGGGACCGATATCCGATACTTTTTTAAAAATTACCCCTCCTAAGCCAGTAGGCTGGAAACGCCATTGTTGCGTACGACCCTTAGAATATAAATGAACTACAGAAACGCTTGTTTACATTGGTTTGTGAAGCCAGGACAAGGATAGCGTAATAGTAATTACAGTCGTATGTATTCTTTCATGGTAGTTTGCGCCAGGACATGGATAGCGTAATTTAGTCTATTTATTGTAGTTTGCAATGCAATGTTGTCTAATTGTCAACATTACAAACTAACATAGTAATTAAAATCTATGTCTATTATAATATGTGTTATTGAAAATGATACGAGTATTAAATGTGTACACTCTCTCGTCAGTGTTGGCTTCATGTTTTAGTAACGTTCGTATATGGAAAGCCGTATCTGTACCTTTTTATAATCTAAGGTACGACCCCATCTATGGAGCTCCAAATATAGGAAATTTCAAAGATTAAAAACTCAAATTTTTTTAATGAAATGACCATTTTCTTACTATTGCATTTGATAGAGAATACAAATGGACATATTTTGGTATTACATGTTCCTATTCCTATATTTAATAGTTTTTGACTTATTCTCATTTCATCGCATTGATACCATTCCTTTCGGATTTTTTTAGTAGACAACCATGACATGGGCCATGGCAATCGAATTTTGAACAAATCAAGTGATACTAATCCGTCACCTGTTATATGTTAACATAGGTAAGTTTTTCAATAATCGAAAGAAATGGCTCGCAATGGTTTTTTTGGAATATAATTCTTATTTATGGTGAAATGGACAGAATCACGTCACAAAAAACTGCCATCATCGCCCATTTTCTCACCATAATGGGCATTCGATGCAACCGCAGTCGACCTCTCAAGACGAATTGAGTTTTGCGAATAAGTAGCTAATGTTAAGAAATCAGGAAAATTGTTTGGGGAACATTATTATTTGGTAAGACGAAACCAAATTTAGTAAAAATTTAATCGCCATAATTCGCATTAGGGGGCATCCATTAATTACGTGAGCTTGAATGGGGGAGGGGGGGGGGGTCCTATGAAATCTCACCAAATCTCATTTAAACCGAGGGGGGGGGGATAATCGAAAATCTCACGTCAACTTCAAATATAAAATATTACAGATTATTAAAAAAAAATTATTTTGAGTGTTCATTTTACCCGCTATTAAAATAAATCTCATGGCTACTAAAATCATTCAGTTCGAGAGTAATATAAAAAAAGAAAAAAAATGTTTCGGGTATTTAAAAGAAAAGACATAAGCTGCAGAAGCACAGGTCAGCTCTTCATGCGGTTCGACGAGAAACTGTTGTCAGGATTCAACCAATGCGTGTGGTCAAGCGTCGTGCTAAAGAGCTGCAGCTGTGCGTTGTGGACGAAAGTTTGGAGTGGATCGACGAAGAAAACGTGGACGTTTCCCGTGACTGTCTTCCAGCACTACCAGAAATCCCGGATGACATGTGTTCGATTATTTCAATTGAAAAAGTACACGAGTCTCCATGGAATGAGTAAAAATTTTAAAAAAGTGTTGTTTTTATCTGTTTTTACTTTGAATTTTATTTAATTTAAATAAATTAACTGTAGTATACCTGAACGGTTTATTATTTTCCTGAATAATCAAAATAAATTTAATTTAAAATATTTTTAGCGTCAATCTCACGTAAGGGGAGGGGGGCGTCCAGGCAAATATCTCACTAAATCTCACCTAAGGGGGAGGAGGGGTCTAAACTGATCGAAAAAAAGCTCACGTAATTAATGGATGCCCCTTACTGGTGCGATTAAAAACCTTGCTTGAATCGAGATGTACACTTTCAACAGTGCTGGAGTTTTATTGTATTTTGTATGTTTAAAACTAACAAGATTTTCTGTTTTCACATTTATCCAGAAAGTTTGAATGTGAATGTGGAACTTTTACGTAATATTGTCGTTCCTGCAACAGAAGATCTGCTTCTGCAGGAACATGCTGAATGCTGAATCATAAGTCATACGATACTCCACACGAGAACATTAAGTTTATGAAAAACAGTTTGTGTTTGAACATGAAGGAACTCCTTTTGAGCATGTGTTGAAGAAGGCAAGCTTTGAATTGTTTTGAAACCTATAACATGTGACGGATTAATGTCACTTGATTGGTTTAAAATTCGTTTGCCATAAGGTCATGACCAAATCCGAAAAAAATGGTATCATTGCAATGAAATGGGAATAAGTCAGAAACTATTAAAGATATAGGAATATGTAATACCAAAATATGCCCATTTGGATTCTCTATCAAATACCATAGCATTGAGTGAAACTATAATGCAAAATTGCGTACTCTATTGCTGCCTCACTCTTACTCGTATCAGTACTGAACCGTCGAGTGAGATAGTGAAATATCAGATCCAACTCTCAGACCCATCAGGAGCTACGTTAAAACGACTTCAGTTTCGCCTCTTACTTATTTCTCACTCAGCGGCCATAGTAAGAAAATGGTCATTTTATTTCCAAAAACTGAGTTTTTAGTCTTTGAATTTTTCCAAATTTGGAGCCTCATAGGTGACGTCGTACACAACATAACTTTTTTTTAAGTACTGGGTTGCCATAACTACAACGGTCTTTAAGTATCGACTAAATTCCTAAATTTTTTTTAAATAAGTGAACGTAACTTACAAACTATAACTTGTTGATATTGACATGTGGGTATTAAAAGAACAGAAAATTCACGTAGAATCCAAAAATGCAATAAAAGATGGGAATTCCCAGTTATTAAACTACTTCCGGCATTTCCGGAAGCGCTCCCGTTTTGAAAATAAGTTCAAATTTTCAAAAAACTATCTATAAAACTTTCCCAAAAATGTTTAATTAAAGCTCCCCAAAGAAACACTCTGTAGTGTAATAAAGTTTCTGTGCGGTCGATTTTTATCAATAAATGTAGCCGGAATAAGGCAAATTTTAAAGGTTACGATTGTACCCAGAAATTAATTTATAGAATAAAATATAGGAACACCTCAAAGTAGGTACATACCTATAAACATTACTGTAAGCATTATTTGAATACCAGAAGAAATGAGGCAGACTAATATGTAGAAAACATTCGTTATGATGTATTTAACCAAAAAGTATCTTTGATTTAACTTACTTTCATTTCAAATTCAAAAGAAGAAATTTTGCATTTCTCATTAGGTAAAATTCCTGGAAAATAATAGCTTTGGGGTAAATGGGGAGGATGTTAACATTTTTACAAAGTCAAAAGGGCAACAACATGTTAATCTTTAGTTGCTCTGTTCATAAAAGTAAAGAAAAATTTAATGGAGGATTATTTGGGAATGCGCCAGTTACAACAAGTGTAGTGTAAATTATGAGCAAATAGTTCAAGTTGAACCAACCATACGCAAATTATAGTGGCTGGTGCATCAAAAGGAGTTTCGTTGGCTACATCGGGACAGTTTCTTTCTTTAAAATGAACCATGAAATTAGCGCACAAACAAAACGAAGGTATTCCTACAAATTCCAGAAGTTTGTGTCAGAATTGGTTTTTCCCTCCCCCTGCCCATGGGAACAGCGTATCCTATTATTTTCAACAGAGAGAAATTTGACACGTTTATACAATTCTGCAGATCTCGCCAATATCTTAGTAGAGAGGAGGGGTCATCTTCCGTGGTATAGAAAAAAGAGTAACTACTTTAAAGAAGAAGATTTCTTAGAGAGTATTGTAAAGATCTCGCAAGAGGAGTTACTTTTATTCGTTAGGATGCTAATGTTTACATAAAGGCACCAGTGTTAATGCGTGTTGTAGGTACTTTTTTCCAATTAAATGTAAGTTTCGCACGATAGTTGATTCGTCATAGTTTATTGTGCTGGTCAACTTTTGAGTGGTACGACGTGAGAGATACATAAAGTCGAAAGATCCAAAAATTGGCTGCTGTGGAAAGCGGTTTTTGAAAGATTATCTTGAAGACTTCTTCTTCCCATAACCTGAATGATCTTCTCGTTCTCGATCTCCCTCTTCCGTCTCCCAATTTGGGCCTCAATCTATGACTGAAATCTGTCATTCGTCTATTATATCATTACTGTGATAATCCGTCATTTTCACTTCCCCAAACAAATGCGTTTTATATGAGTGGAAGCTAGAACGTGATATACCCGTCATTTTAGGTTTATTTATATACATTTTTGTCGCATGAAGAACACCACCCCTATTTCCATAACTTAGCTTCTTATAAAACTTTCCTACTTTCAACTGAATTCTTCTTCTTCTTCAAGTACATACCTATTTTGGAAGCCACGAAACCGAATGGTTACTACTTAATTTACTGAAAGAAAACTCAATAAGCTCTTAAATAGTTGCACACACTTCTTTTTTGGCATTTAGACGTTTATGGGGGTAATTTTCGAAACGTGCTCTCCTCCCTCACCAATGAAATTGGGATTTTTATATATTTCCATTTAAAATTTGCATACTTTGTTTTGAGTTATCTTATAAGTAATTATTATGTAAAAATATGTTCAACATTTCAAAAATCGGGTATTATTTTGTGTTTTTGGTTGAGTTTGATCTAAAAAGGGATATGATGAATAGTAAACAAGTAAATATGATAACAATAATTGTCTAAACATATTATTGTGGTTTATGGTTTTGTCAAGCCGTATATAAGTTGGGTCGTTACTTTAATGTACATTATCATTCACCTAGTTTTCAGGGGCGGATAATTCATCTTATTACAATGGTAAGAGTTGTAATTGAACTGTCGTTTTTGATTATGTTTTATTAATGATTCAGGCCGGTCGACAAAACGTGCCAATGGTATGGTTACTTGGTGGGCCAGGGGCTGGTAAGTCAACGCAATTGGATTTTATCGTTCAGAAGTATGGTATTGTTTCCATTGCATCAGGCGATCTTTTACGAAAGGAGGTATAACATAAACAAAATTAATTTAAGTATGTTTAAGTGTGTAATTTATAGATTGCGAGGGGAACATCAAGGGGAAGAAACATCTCTTACGTATTACAAAATAGTCAACTTGTACCAACTTGGATAGTTTTAGATTTAATTAAAGAGGAGCTTCAGTTACATCCTGGTGCAAGAGGATTCATTTTCGAAGGTTATCCTCGCGATAAAGAGCAAGGTGAAATGTTTGAACAAGAAATTGGACCTGTGCGCTCAATATTGCTTCTTGATGCTCCCGACAATGTATTAAGGCAAAGATCTTTAGAAAAAGCGGTTGGTGCAGGTTATGTTAATGAAGACACTATTAACAAACGTATAGAGAATTTCCATACTTCCATCAACTCGATTGCTTCAGGATACGAAAATAGGATAAGGAAGGTTTGTTTCTCAATAATAACACTCTATTCACTTGATTAACGTTCACTTTTTAGATCAATGCACAATCTTCACCCAATGAAATGTTTCGAGAAATTGAATACCATTTGGATCTCTTGTTCTACTAATTATAGGCAGTAGGTATGAAGTATTAAGGGTGAATCAAAACAATAAAAAATAGCGAAATAATATTTAAACGAAATAAAGTTATTTATTATTATACATTCATAGTTCATTTTGAAATCCTTTTCTCTTCTTCCTTAAAAGTGAAAAAGGGCAGACTTCCTTATTCACATCAAAATAATTAGGTATATGGTTATGGTTACCTACATAATTTCAAAAGATGAATTTCCGACAGTTCAGTGTTGTTTTTAGAAAATACGTTGTTACTGTAGCATTGGTTAAAATTACGTCTATGTTGCATGCTTACCCTTACCACAGAAGAAATACCTACGGATGCAGAAGCAACACTTACCCGTCTCGGCATATACCAATTTGCAATGCAAAAATACTTCCTTTTCAGATGGCCGTCATACTAAAATTAATTAAAAGGAGGTTGCAAGCATCACAGAAACCGCCGAATCTGCCGCAAAAATTACTAAATATAACACAATTATAATAAAAACTATTATAGTAGCTATATTTTATTTTATATATTGGATATTTTTTATAAACAGCACCGCCCAAATACAGCGCACCAAACACTAAAGAAAGCGCCGTAAGTGTCACACCTGCATCGATAGGTATTTATTCTCTGCCATTACTATGAAACATGATCAAAAATGTGTACCAAGTCAAAAACAGTTAACTAACTTTAGCAATCTATTGCTTCCTTCTACAGTTTCATCCTAATCAACAAACAGCAGAGCGATGAACTTCAGGTTAACCACATATAACACCTATCACGGCAGTATCCCACAGTCCACAAAGTAAATAAATTACATTTCTAGAAAGGATAACAAATACGGTGTAACACTCTTTTTAGTTTCACCGCACTCGTCAACGTACTATAATAATATGTTATACAACAAGTTTATAATTTTGGTGTTTATTGCACGAGAGAATGTTTAACGTACGAGCGAGCGCAGCGAGCGAGTCACGCTAAATTTCCCGAGTGCAATTAACACCAAGATTATAATGAGTTGTATACGCTATTTTTTTTAATGCTAGCATAATAAATTAGAATTTTTTTTTTACTATTGTTGCCCCCTCCCCCCCTTGTAAAACATGTCGTGTATGAATACCGCATATGTCAGAAGAGGTAAAGATGACGTCGTTGTTTCTATGGTAGTTGTATTGTACGGGTACAATAAAACTGGAAATTATGAACGATTTCTAGTTATCAAAAGAGCCGTTAATAATGCTAGCAAAAAAAATAGTATATTATACACCAAGGTGGTGAAGACTGTCATTATTGACCGAGCACCAAGATTATTTCACGAGGGGCTTTGCCCCGAGCGGAATAAGGTGCGAGGTCTATAAATGGCTTCACCACCGTGGTGTATATACAATTTTTTCCACTACTAGTCAAATTTAAGACACAAATTAAAAATAAAAAAAATTCTTGTAAAAATCAAGTAGGTAGCACAGGAATGCAAATTCCCATTATTAACCTAGGTGAATAATATAATAGATTATTGACCACTAGGTAGAGAAATTAAACTTCTCAGTTGTCTAGGATACGCAATAATTGTCAACTTCACAGCTAGTAGTGGAAAAAATATGTTTGAGCCTTAGACCATAATATAATAATGGAATGATAATTCCCTATGTACCAATAATTGTGTAAAAAGCTCACCAACCTAAGCAAGAGAGCAGTATTGTGCATCCTTCATGGTTACCCATAAGGTTACTGCAAGACGGTAAAGGACACGATTATATTTTCACTCTTTCCGCGACGGTGCGTTTTTAAACGTTGCATTATCAGTCCATTAGTGTATGGTCTAAGGTTTGAGAAAATAAATGAGCGGCACTGGTAAGAATAAAAAAAGCTTTTGAAAAGTTTGCAATCATCACAACTCAAGATTGCAAGTTTGATGTTGAAGTATGAGCATTGAGCAGTTTAAATTTAAATACAAGGTGGCGTCTGGGAACGGGCAATTTTGAATCAATTAGTATAAAGTCATACTTGATACCGCCATTTTGTTGCTTATTGTTTGCCATTTCAGAGGCAACGATCAATGGGCGGGAGAGCAACGTGTTTTCACTTATAATTGCACAAGAGGTTTGTATTTTACCGAGTAAATTTGGGTTGTTTAATAAGAATCTGTTGCCTAGCAATTAGACAAGAAAAACTGGCAACCAATAAAAATGCGACACCGAAGGTGGAGCATTTTTAGGTTGACAGTTTTTCCAGTCAAATTGCTAAAGGAAACAGATTAGAATTTAAACAACACAAATTTACTTGGTATAAATACAAATCTCGAGTGTAATTCGGCAGGACAATTTAACGAACAAGAAATTTAGAAATCCGTTCGTAACTTTACCAAATGGACTCATTCTTAAAATACCACAAACATCATGCAATAAATTATTCGCAAATGTCAAACTATGTATTTATACGGCGGGCACGGATACTGCGATAGTTGATTAGAATTTGAAAGTGAAAAAACCACTAGTGCATTTGTCGCTGTAAAAGTGACAATTGCACTGCGGCTAATGGGATTTTTTATACATGAGTTAAATTGTCATAGTGAAAGCTTATTGGAAAAAGAAAGATTTTTATGAAGCTGCGCGACGAAATTGGGCGTCATAATCCGTTTCCTACAGCCAACGCTGTGAAAACATGGGTTAGAAAATTGTAAACAACAGGATCTGCTTTAAATGAGGAGAGCCCAGGACTAAGTCAACGCCGCCGTCGAATACAGTCTACAGCGTTCTGTACGGCGACATGCTATGTCTCGTCGCACTCTCGGCAAAATATTGTTTTTGGATCCCAAATTGCATCCATAATTTCAAGCCGGTGATGCCAAAAATCGATTAACTTTCGGTCAAAATTTCCTAGTAAAATGGGAAGAAGATGGAATGTTGCTAAACAACGTGTGGATGTCTGACGAAGCTCATTATGATTATGTCCATAAACAAAACTTTCCCTATTGGGGTGCAGAAAATATCTATGGCTGTATTACGACGTTTCTTCGGAGAACGTCTCATCTCGATGGACAGCAACATGCATTGACCTGCCTGGTCGCCTGACTTATCAAGGTGAGATTTCTTTTTATGGGGCTTTTTAAAGGACAGTGTCGTCACACAATAATGATCTAAAGGCTAGAGTTCGTGACAAGATTGCATGAATCGACATTGAGATTTGCAGAGAGTTACGATGAACTTGCGTTCACAACTGCACGAATGTGTACGCAGTGAAGGACGCCATTTACAGGATGTGATCTTCAACAAATCACTGCTGTGCAGTGCTTCATTTGACGGCTTTAGCTTTAGCTTTCTGACGACCATGTATAAGTATAAATGAAATTCAGTTCAAGTTGCATTACTTTTGATTCAAAATCGCCCGTTCCCATGCGTTCCCTTTATAAACACATCTCATTATGCTTTCAAAAACTGAGTAGGGCCCACTTTTTGATAGCTCCATGACATGTTGAAGACATTGATTTGAAATTGGTAATGGAAGTACTGCTGTAAAATATAACGCAAAATCTATGGATATCGTTTTGGGGGAAGTTAACCTGTTGGATCTATACCACTCTCGAGACTAAGTACATAAGATTTGATATAAATGACAAATAGCGCTCGTGAGCAAAAATGGAACCTTGCGATTTTTAGCCAATTTGGAAAATTGTGCACTTTTTGAACCCCTGCACCTCGGTAAATAGGGGGCCAAAAATATGTTTGCAAATGCAAATTATAGGAAATTTAACGCTCTACAAAAGTGAATAGAGTGGTCTATCTCGTAGGATGCAAGGGAAAAAAGTTATAGAGGAGAAACTGAAGAAAGTACAAAAAAATTGCCCCCCCCCCCAATTCTACAAGGAAATTTTGTTCGATAAATCGGATGAAGCACTACTGTTCCTTACCGAACCACCTCCCCAAGTTTCATTAACTTGGCATTTTTTAAAGGGTAAAAGTACATGGCGATTGTCCTATTTTTATAGATGCAAATTTTAAATAGCGCACGGCAGCCATCTGTTATGACCTTTTACCACTTGGTTATTTTCATCTTACTTAAGTTCGAGATGTTGGCCACTTATCATTATCTAAGATAATTTTAAATGGAGTAGGACTTTAAATTATCTTGTTGATAATTAAGGAAACTATTTAATTTTATCATTTATGATTTAGATAAGAGAAATTCTAAAGAAACTTTAACTTAAGCACAAAAACGGCGTGCCCATAAAAAACTGGAGGGTCTTTATGAAATGGCCTTCTGACAGGAAATGATGGAATCTCGCAAAAGCGGTTATGTTCGCGACACACGCCATTCGCGAAGATTTTCAAAAATGTGGAAGGAGCAGTAGCATCCATGGCATCCGCCTAATGGCACATAATCACTGGCACGAATGGACGTTTTTTGCGTTCCTTCATGAATCTTTATGAATTATTGTCAAGGCGAAGTACGTAGGCCTACCAAATTATTGGTATCACAGGAAAATGCAGTTTTGGAAGTGTGATCGATAGATGCGTAAGTGATTAATTCAATTTTTACGGTGCAACATTTAATATTTGGTTCTCACTCCAGACCACAGCATTATATTAATAATTGTGCTCCAGACAATGAAGTACCATAGTTTCATGTAATGCTTTATTATATTATATTAATTATATTTGATTAAAATTCTATGATGTTGAATTGAAATAAATATTGTTTAAAAATTTGAAATGCACAAAAAATAACGTATGCAGATTTTGCTCGTTATAACAAGCTGTGATACATTTAATAAGGCATCTTCAAAAAGAACACTTCAGAATCTCAAGTTCCATGGTTTTACTTGAATAGGGGGTCTAAATGAACTTCAATTTCCTTAAACACCACTTCAGGTGCAGGCTCAGAGTCAATCTAAAAAGCAACTTTTTAATACAAACCTACCGTTGGGAAAGTAATCAACGTACCCTTTTCGTTTTACTTTTGTAGGCGTCTAGGACTGCATCGTTGTGTGTGTGGAAGGTGTGCAGCCTTTTTTTAATGGTCTCTTCGTTGTCATCGGCTCTACCTGACGTCGCCGCTCGTCCTAGCAGCCTTTTAACCAATGTATCATCTGCTGCATCGATGTATAAGACTATGGTAACCGCTCCAATTTGTTCTTCAAATAGTTCACCTTGTTCCTTTTCACGGGGGTAACCATCAATTAAAAAACCTTTTGCGGTTGCCGCATTCGACAATATAGCTTCTTTTAATAGATCTAATACGATCTGTCTTGATACCAATTCTCCTCTTTCCATTACGGCGGCTAACTCTTTACCGCGCTCAGAACCGCTACCCACCTGAAAACGCAATTTAACACTTGTAATAATAATAATGTACTTTGTATCCATAATACAAAAGGAAATTGTTGTTCCCTTCCTTTGGGAAATAATCAAATTGACTAATCACTAATCCACTTAACTGTGCGAAGATTAACGGAGGAAAAAGATACCAATTTGGTTTGCAATTAAAATATTTTATGGAATCTCATGGCCTCATGCAATCCGAATATAAATGGTGGAGTTTGATGACGTTATTATGTAAATTAACCAATATTCGGTTTCAGAATAAAAACAACATTAAGGACCAGTTGTATAGTCTAGTTGAGTCGCACAAACTAGAGTTCACGTCTGGCCTAGGGTTGAACAACCCTAGGCCGGGCGTCAACCCTAGTTTGTGCGACTTAATTTTACACTAACTGCCGGTTGAATTCAGCTAGACTTTATACAACTGGACCTAACAGATTTCTATGTGTGGACCATTCATAGCACGACTGAAGCATAAATGCAAGACTTGCACTTTATCGCGCAGACGTCTGTATTTTTGGATAATATGATTCATGAGCAGGTTGTGCCAAAGGTAAAATATTTCATTTTCATTCTCTAACTGTTCAAAGGTTTACTATTTCCACTGAACTGCCAAATAGAAATAAAATTATTTTCCTTTAGTCGCTCAAAACTATTGACCTCCAAGTCAGTGTTCCCGTGCCTTTGTGTATAGCGTTTCACCTTCCTCACCATAGCTCCTGAATAACGGGTTGTTGACCAATCCCATGTTTTCCAGGTAGTTATTCAGACAACAGTGACCATTTCTGCCGCGAGCTTTATGTTGAGCCTACTTAATTTTAA
Organism: Pyrocoelia pectoralis; assembly: GCA_036250285.1. Classification (NCBI taxonomy): domain Eukaryota; kingdom Metazoa; phylum Arthropoda; class Insecta; order Coleoptera; family Lampyridae; genus Pyrocoelia; species Pyrocoelia pectoralis. Next base: position 37,063,090 of record CM070076.1, on the reverse strand, counting down.
GATGGACGCTGCTAAATCGCCGTTTGGTTTTTCCAAGGCCTTGGAAGGGTTTTGTTCTGGAAATTTTCGATTAATAATTTTTTTTAACTTTATCTCAATCTCCATTTTGGTAGTGTTATAGGTTGTAACGCCCTTGCGTTAATTTCCTATTTTCTATTTGAAATATTCCTAATTTCCTTTACATTAATAACTAATATTCTTAAAATTGCTACATTGTAGAGCTTCCGCTCTCATGACGCATCATCTTAGCCCTATGTAATCTCAACCTTCGGAATTCTCTTTGTTCGCTACAAAGTATGACTAAATTCTCTTTATCCGCTGCTATGTTGCACTGTAGATCTATTCATTTTTTTGTCCTTTGTACTAATTCTGCTTATTCCGAACTTTTGCCTTTAGGGTCAAGAGCCCACTTTTCTCTATTCATTTCTTCAGTTAGCTACTCGCTTCGCTTCAATTCACATCGCTTCAATAATCAAGTCACATCGCTTCATTTCTGTACAAGAAGATTTGCATTTACTAAAACTCGATTAATTCGGATCTTGTGCTAATCTATCTCAAAATTTAGTGAACGTTCTTAACTTATGCTTTTAAGAAATCACTGAAATCGTACTTTTTACGTATATTTGTACAGTAAAGAAAAGTGTACGTGAGTTCTTCTTTAAAACGGTGGATTAAAACCAGGTTAGTACTGAATTTTCTGCTCAATGTAGTTACCTAATTTCGCTTTCCCTTTTAGCGGTTTTACACCGGTAAAAGCTACCTTCAATTCGCCTACCATTTTCCTACATCTTTCTCCGAAATCTACTTCATCGTGACCGACGGCTACGTGGGATACAAACCACTTCTTCAATCCCTCGATCGCCGCTCCGAAAACTCATCGAATTCAACTTTTACTATACCGTCGCTAAGTGAAAAACCAATTTTAGTTTTTCCCCTTTTTACTTATTTTGCTCATAATCTGATTCTGATTAATAATTAATACTTTAAATTTGTACTACGTGAACTTTTTAACTTCAATTCCCACATACTCTTAAGATTTTGCTCCCTTAATTTGGCTTATTTTATAACATACCTAGTTGAACTTTTAAAGAAACCTTTATTAATTTAATTGCTAAAGTGTACTAAATTTTGTGCTGTTAACAATTTACCTTGAATTTATTTTACTTTACTTTCAAAGTCTTATTTTACTCATATTTGGTATCCGATTTTGTGAATCACAAGATAGTACTCGTGTAATTATTCATTTCGGCCCGCTGAATGCCCAGCGACCCTTGTTTTATTATTTTGTTTAAGGACTTGGAAAAACTGTGCACAGGAGTTCCATCATCCGACTCAACTGTACAAAAGAAAGGTAGGATTTTCAATTTAACCATCGATTACTGTCTATTGCATTTTTAAAGTCGCATCCCTATAGGTGTCATTATGGACAATACTTTTAGATATGAAAGTCAAATTAACTGTTACGTAAGGAAAGCATATAGTAGCCTTAAACTTATTTATCCACATCGTCACCATCTATCCATAAAGACCAAGAAAGCACTTTGTGAAGCACTAGTATTGTCCCAATTTAGCTATTGCTCTGAACTGTACCACTCTTCTATTACCAAAGACACCTCTAATAAAATACAACGCGTTCAGAATTCATGTCTTAGATTGATTTTTGGCATCCGTAAGTACGAACATATTTCACACAAATTAAGCGAAGTGTGCTGGTTAAATATGTCTAATAGAAGGTTTTTAAAAACAGCCACTTTATTTCACAAAATAATTACCACAGACACTCCTGCTTATCTAACTCACAAAATCATATATCGCAGTCATATTCACAATTTAAACATTAGAAATAGAGGATTAATCTCTATTCCTATTCATAGAACTTCTTTGTATAAACGTGGATTTGCCTATCAACTTCCAACTATATATAACAGTTTGCCAGATTTCATAAAATCATATCACACCATCACTACATTTAAATACAAATTGTACCGAATGTTACTGTCCCAACAATGTACTTATTAATTAATTTAACGAATGTCTATAATCTTTTTTCTAAATGTTTTGTGTACTTCCTTTGTGTCAGCTCTATTGCATTACGTCACACAATAATTATGTGTATGCTTTTTTTTTTCTTCTCCAAGGTTCAGTGGAAGAGCAAAAGATCTTTTCTTTTGAACTGCGCCTTGAGGTTATTTGTTTCACCTGCCTTGTTCTTAATATTAATTCTATGTATGTATACCTGCTGAAGCAAATAATAAAGACACTATTATTATTATATCTAAATTTATTTGTTAATTTAACGTCGCTAAGTAATTTAATTTTTGCTGTGAATTGATTTAAGTATTTTCTTTTGCCAAAACTTAATTAATTGTTTTAATATGAATAACCATTTATTTGTATTTATAAAAACTGTTCATTTTATTTTGTAACATATTTTATTTGAATTATTCATTATAATAACCTCAAATTTATTTACTTCTCTATTTATTGCTGAAACTACCCCGTTCTCTTTTTCAGAATTGACATCGTTACTATTTATAACTGTTAATACCTTCGTAATTCGGATTAGCAGTCCTATTTTTCTCGAAGAATTACGTGGCCCCCTTTTCGTTACTTATTTTATACCTATTTTACTACCCCAATTTCTTACGTTTTCGCTCATTATCTCTAACCTGCGACCACCTGTCTACTAGCACTGAGCTATTGCGGCCATTGCTCCATTTAATTTCGTTACGACCCAATTCTTGTCGTAACAAGGTATGTAATCTCACAGATCAGTTTCGGTCTCTAATTGGCTTCTCGCTTGCATCTTAAGCAAGCTTGTCATCAACCTGATTACCTGAGATTTCCGCGTGGCCAGGTGCCCACACTAGTGTGAATGTGTTACAGCAGCCTGGTGCGTTTAACATTTATGTACATTCAAAGATTAGCCCTAAATTTACCACAAATGAATCTACCACTGCAAACTTTGCTTAGCTGTCTGTAACTTTAAAGATTTTCCTTTTGGCAAGGTTCTCTTTTAACAGCTGAGCAGCCGTTGTTAGGATCACATACAGGTGTACCTCGGGTTGTTCCTTTTTGTTCCAGGCTTACAGCGATTCTGCAGCCACATCCATTGCTTCCGTACACTCCATAGCCTGGAGATTCCAGTTGCTTTCGATCTATTACTCATTAGAATTATTTTACAATAACCCTAGGAAATACTCAAAACCTTCACCATGTGCTGTGTTATTCATCAAAAATATTATTATATAGCTATCATCAGACAGTAACTTATATGTTTAACATATTGAATTTTAGCTGGACTTTTTCCCTTTAGTAACAGTTGTAAACCGCTCTCGCGTCTAGGTATGTTATTTATACTTTGAGTTTTTCACTTAAAATTCGTTTACACATGGTAAACAAGTTGATTGTTGTTTTATTTTATTTAATAAGTTAATGTCTGATGATGACCGTAAGGTAGAAACAAGTTTCATTAAAAAAAAATTAAATAATATAAACCAATTCAATAATAGTCTGCTGAAATTTTGTATTCCCAAAGACCACCTTCAAATTACAATAACTCAATCAGCCATTTTAAAATTTTCTGCACATCAGAACATAGAAAATTAAGCGAAATTGAATAGTAAGTAATTGAAAATGTGGCTTAGAGTGTTTCAAATGTACTGAAAAAGTAAAAATGATGATGACTTTTGAGTCAGTTTTTAATATAAAATTAATACAAGTGAATGGTGAATACTGAATTTGCTAAAATTTGTTGCTTGAACGAGGACACTTAGTTATATAGGTAAGTACATTGAAGGTTGTCGGGGTTTATAGAAAATCGTTAATACTGTTGAGTAATAATTTATCCTATGATCTGTATGAACATTTATGATCGCATGCAACCAAATCAATGAACTAATGAACACAAATTTCGAAATTGCTACTGTTATGCTAATTTTACCTCATTTCTTAATAAATCTCCGGACGACAAATGTACAAGACCATATTTTGCAACCATTCTGTCACATTGTGTTCCTTTTCCAGATCCAGGACCTCCAAGTACCCATACGATAGGAACAGAAATGTTTGCTGCCTAAATTATGAGACAAATATTAAAATGAAATAAGCAAAATTGTTCTAAAGATTACGTTAAATAAATCTTATGATCGAAATACAAAGCGACTTTAATGTACATTTTCAGGATTATATAACTGAACTTACCATCCTAATTAGAAGGTGTTCCAAGATAAAATGTACTAGATCAATAGCAGTGGGTTAGCCGGTCAAGTATATTACTAAAATAATCATTTGGCGTGACTTGGTAGCTGCCAAACTCAACTAAACTGTAAAACTATCTTCTCTGTTGATAAAATACTATTTTTAAAATTATTAAAGTAGAAATTTAACGTGTCTATTCTATTTCAACGATGTGAATTGGCAAGCTGCTTCTTATATAATATATTATATGGTTCTATTTTCATAAATCCTTTGTTTTCTTAAAAATGTAAAATTCGCGAAATTTTACCTTCATTTGACCTTAATAAGTGAAATGAAATAATAAACAAAATGGAAGGTTAGCACTCCGGTTAGAACAAAAAGGTAGGTACATTCTTCAGAACTGATGTTGCTAACTGAATGAACGATTTTAACGCAATAGGTATTAGATATTTTTTGTACATTACATATTTGGCTCTGCTTTAAGGAATTTAATGAATAACACCGAGACTAACCGATTGGGAAAAGTAAGTAATTAAAGGACACGAACCTTTAACTAGTTTATGATTAAGGAGAGGAGTTAATGAAAATGATGGCTAACCCAGAACTATCTTCATCGTGTTTCATAGGAACGAGAACGTGGTAAAAATTGCAACTACTTTTCTTCAATTTTATTATTAGTTATTATATCACTATTACCATTTATTTATAGCTGCGGTTAGTGCCTGAGAAGTCTGAATAATAAATACTTAAAAGCATTGTCTTTATCTTTAAAAAATAGAGCTCTTTCAAAAAGGTGTTCTCCTATGATACCAAAGGTCGCGCTAAAGAAGGAATTTTTCCTAGATGATTAGTAAAAAGGTCCTAACCGACAAACATTGGACACCTACGACACTTTCATTCACAGCTTTTGTATGTGCAACTTAAATTTCTTTTGTTCAGTTTTGACGACAGGTGAAACTCACACAGTGCCTAGATATGGTGATATGGACGGATGGGATGCAACCTGGAATCACACTTCATCTATTTTCTCCTGAACAATACGCATCGTGTGAGAAGGCGCATTGTCGTGATGTAATCGGTAATTATTGACTTCTTCAATTTGTAAAAAAGAGCAGCATAACATATACCGTCATGCTTGTCATGATATCATCGGTAAGCATTTTTTAAGGACTTCTGATCAACACGATTTTTTGCTATTTGAAATTCTAAAGTCACGTGGGAGAACTGACAGACTCGATGTTGATGGATACTTTGTTTTGATTCACCTGACTGACACTTTATAAGTTTCAAAATTGACAAACTGCCTTCTAATATTTTAGTATTGCAGGCGCACCTAAAGTTGTAAAAAATTCTGTGGTTTAAATTGATAAAAAATGGATATACAGTGTAGTTAATTAAGGTCGGGGAGGTACCGCATCGCATGAAGTAATAGCATAGAGCTTTGGGGAAAAAAATGCTAGAGAAAAGTGACCAAGTCACCAAGAAAATTTTTTCATAATGTGCAGGGTGTTCAAAATAGGGAAAAAAATGTTCCTATGAATAAAATAAATGCGAGTATCATTAAGGTTTATCTCGCTTAAACCTTTACAGTTTTGGAAATATTCCATCTTGTGAAAAATATACTAACGTTCGAAAGTTAAAATGAAAGTATCATAACTTTTAAAAGGTAATAATTTGGTTAATTTATATAGAATCTGCATTTTTTGTCAACTGGAGATGTTATACTTTCCTATACCTAATTTTCATGGAATATGCAAATTTTAATTTAACAAATTTAATGTCGCTTTCCATTTAAAAATACTTTGAGGCACACTCTACGTAACAATAATAATTAATGTATCTTATCGGCCCCTATATTCCACCAAAACGAAACTGTTTTAAAGTAATGTTACTTACTATAATACTGTTTCGAATAACGTGAATAACCCTGTATAAAAGTCACGTCACTAAGAAAAATGTTTTAGTTAAGCTAGTTATTAGTGAAGCAAATCTAATTAGTTGCGGAAACATTTTTTTGCTTTTATGTTCATTACGGGCAAAGCTAAAATCTCAATAAATTCTTGTATGTATATACAGAATGCTTACCATTATGTAAGTTAGTTAAATTAGATTATTATATATCACAATATACAACTAATCTGAGTGTACCTACACTAACGACTAGCAGGATATAAGTAATGAGGTCTCCATTACCTACCACGTTACGTCACATCTCACATGAGTACTATCAGCTATTACTGTTCGTAATGCAAAAGTGCTCTTTGATTATTATCTCTATAATAGTCGTGGTTTATGATCAATAAAGGTTATATTAATGAATACACTTTATCATTAATTTTATGATTTTCTTACACACGCCCAGATGATAATTCCATATCTTGTTAATTAGACCACTGTGTTCATTTATGAAAGCAATGATTTTTTCAATGTATTATGCTTATTTCGAACATTTAAAGTGGTCAAATTTACAGAAACGAATATTTTCCTTTTTGAGTCTGCCGATTCAAATATTTCCATTATATAGTCTATGTATAAAACCTAATTGGACCATAAATCTGTAATGACAATTTTATGCAGTAATAAAAATTTATACAGGGTGTCTCACGGTGACCGTCAGTTAGAAGTATATCAAGAACTGTAAAAGCTAGAAGTTTGAAATTTTGCACATGCGACATGGAGTGTTTAATCTATTAAATAAAAATATTTTCCAAATGGCAGCACTTCCGGAAATACCGGAAGTGAGCATCAACTTCTTTATTTTAAATACAAACCAGGCAATTTTTTTTCACATTCTGATGTGTCATAAAATGTTTAGTAAGTATGCTTAAAATAATCGGCGTATCAATTTTGATTGTTGAGAAAAAAATTTTTTTTCACTGAAAAATGTCAAAATCTTGTTTAGGAAATAAAATTGAAAGTCGAAAGTGGTAAAAGTTAGGGAAATGGGATTTTAGGTTCTCAATGTCAAAAGATTGAGACACAATTGTCTGTAACGGATAATAAAAAATTGCCCGCGGTTATTGATCTATTTGACGTTATTTCCAGACTTAAGAAAAACTTTAAAAAGTCTCTTTTTTTAAATGGAATGCCTATTTAATTATCAGCCTATTCGATGCAGAAATAAATTTCCTTTAAATTGATATACCATGTTCCTATACCTAAAATCAATGATTACAGAGTTATTAACATTTTTCTAATTAAATTTATAATTACATACTTTACAAAACATGGTTGGTTTTGAAAATGTTCAACAAATTTTCATTCAAATGTATTTAATTTTTTTTGCTGCGTTTATTAGATGGCCCAACTACTTAAATTGTGGTGTAAAAAAATTGGTACCTAAGATAACTATTTTTTTGAGAAAATAACACATTTACCCTAAGAAATAAAAATGTAACTTTAATGGAAGAAAATCATAATTAAACCTCAAAAACAAACGAAATTTATCGCAAATGTTCAAATTGCGCTCCGTTAACGATTTGGCCGATACAAGTGTAAACACTTTGTACACTTCGCTCAAGTACCTACTTCAGGAGTAATGTGCTTCACTTCAGCGCAAATTCTTTGCAGTAGATCGTCTAAATTATTTGGCCTATTAAAATAAACCTTTGATTTTAAATAACCCCACAGAAAAAAAATCTAAGTGAGTCAAGTCTGGGGAACGCGGTGGCCACTCAACTGCTCCTCGACGTCCTATCCACCTTCAAGATATTAACGGACGTTGATTCCAAAGTGAGGAGGCGCCCCATCTTGTTGAAACCAAATATCTTGATGTTTCGTGATAATTTGGAAACATTGCTGTCAGAGCTGGTACTAAATCAAAATGCAAAAAGTTCAAATAACGTGCTGCTGTAAGGTTCCCTTCAAAAAAGTAAGGTCCCATTAAACGACGTTCGATTATTCCAATCTAAAGATTTAATTTTTTTGGCGTTGACTGTGAGAGTCCAGTGGGGGTTTGTTCTTGTCCAATACCTGCAATTGTGACGATGTACTGTCCCATTTAGGCCAAAAGCGGCTTTATCAGACAATAGCATATTGTTTCAAAAATTGGGATCTCCATCGCAGCGTAATAACATTGCATGCGGCCAGTCTGGATCATCTTCGTTTAATTCGTGAATCAATTGAACTTTGTAAGGATATTTCTCTTTCTCGAACAATTTCACGGCAAAACAGTGGTCTACGTTGTTATTTAGGGCTAGCTGCCTTGTAGAATGGGAAAAAAATAAGTATCTAAGGTACCAATTTTTTTTCACCATAATTTAAGTATGGATCATTTAATAGAAAGCAGTAAAAAAATCGGGGTTGTCATTGAAAAAACGCCATTGTGCAAAAATACATGTCGGCAAAAGTAAAATTTTTATGTCATAAGGTGGCTAATTAAAAAGTAAAATAAAATTGACCTGTCCGAGCGTTTTCCTTGAAAAAATTAATTAACGCAATTATAAATTTTGTTCCTTACACCTGCTTTATCGTATTATAAAGGAGGAATCACTCAGAGATATTTATATTTGTCACCTACTCTTGTAACTAACATTTAACTTTAGATTCCAGCGTTGAAATATTCCAATCAACGATTCGAGCTTGACTTTCAGGGGAAAAATTGTTATTTTGGTGTTATTTTGTGTTTCTAATGATTTTTAGAGGGCGAAAGCTGTCATGTTAAATATAAGCAAATAACTTTATGTTGTCAGTCACTGCGTAATAAACTGTGCAAAAACTTTTAGTACTCACCTTTGAACCGCATTTATGTTTACAGCCTGCCATATTCCAGTTTGATACAACCACTATACAGGTATAGATTTTTACACATTAAATTTGGTTAATTGGTATACTTTCCATTTTAAATGTTTTTATGCAGTCAAATGTCAAATAGAATTTCAATTACTTTGACCATAAAGAAAAGACTTTGACTATGATTTTGACAATAGATAAAAGAATGTCAAATCACACAATTTTGGTAGGTACGTCAGAAATTTGACAACGGACTGTCACTAATACCAAGGACTCTATGTATAGTAGGTAATTTAGTGAACTGGTACCATTCGAACTAAATGTAATTCAACTTTTCATTAAACGCGTTGTGGCCACCAAGAAAGCGTATATATTCTTGAAAAGACCCAAGCAAACCGTGATTTCGGTCCGGTCAGATAAGTTTCTTTTGCCCTATGGATATCAGCATGTCTTTTTGCTAACCTTTTCGTTAGTGTACGCATACGCAACAACAGAATGTGATAATAAAAAAAGGCTTCAACAATCTATCGGCGTTATCGCAGCGCGTGCAATTTGGTCAGGGTGTTCCAAAAAGAAAGAAATATCAAATTTGTATTTTTTTAGGGAAAGTCCTGTATATTATATAATTTTAAGTTGCTACGAACAAAATAAACGCGCTACTTAAACCGTATTTGCAGTTTCTGGAATATTCTGTATTTTGTGAAAAATCATAATATGTATGTGCTAACGTATACAAGGTGTCCAAAAACTAAGACTAAATTGTTGCAATTTTCAAAAGGTGACAATTGGTTTAACGTAGATATATCAAATCAAAGCCCTCAAAATATCTGTATTAGCATCTCAAGGATTCTTAAAAAATTTTCTCAGAAATTTGTGATAAAAATATCTTCGAAAACGGAAAATGAGAAGAAATAGCTATTTTAGCCGAAGAAGCGAAAGCTGTAACCGTTGAGTGAAAACTGAAAAGTATAATGTTCTCACTCAACGCTGTTACACTTATTTAGTTATTGCCACGAAAATCAAGAGGTATTTTAATTAGCTAATTGTTTACAACTACAACATTTCAATCTTCAATGAATAACTATTACAATTGCTGGCTTTTTAGGCACTATTTACGCCCCCAAATTACTGCATAAATGATCTAATTTTAATACGATTTGACAAAAATGTATTTACTGCTTCTTACAAAATGTTCGGATCTACCAAAGCTCTATAGGTGGCTTGATACACATTAAATTTGTTAAAATAAACCTGCAATATGAGAATTTGTATTTTTCATAAAAATTGTAAAAGTTAGGTATAGGAAAGTATTCAATAGACAATCAAGAACTTCACCTGCACTTACACCTATTGAATATTGTAATCATTTAGTCTTCATTTGTTGGACACCTTGTACATTTTCCACATAAAATTCAAGAAATATGTATAGTCTAACGTGAATAACGTTTAAAAAAAGAAAATACGTATTGAGCATTTAAAAATTAATGTTGTTTCTGCATTTTTAAAAAATTTCAAAAGTTGTGAGGTAAACCGTAATGAACGCGCGCTTATTTTGTTCGTGAGAACAGAAAATGAAATAATATATAGAGCTCCAAATTAAAAAATACACCCTGTTCATTATAAAAATGATTTCAAAACTTACTTCTAATCGGCCCCTAATATCTACCTCTAGAACAAAGCCTTTTTAAAGACAAGTATTTTAATCGCAATATGCCGTGTCCCAACGATCCCAATGTCATTTTTCTTAAATCGCAAACCCCGTATTTTGACACAGATTTGAATAGCATTTTCTATGAGGTACTTCACTACTTATTCCTAAGGGTTTTTAAATTAATTATTTAGTGTTAAATTTGAAAATCGGTACTTTTTTGAATTTCTCGCAATTAAAGTATAGAATAAAATTTCTTCAGTTTGTCTCTGTTTGTTTCTTAGCAACTTAACAAATGAAAGTTTTTCATAGTGGATACCGAACTTGTTGATACAAAGTCCCTTCCTTATTTATCGTATCGAACGTATTTCGGGGATCCATAGCTGACGTTATTAACGTTGTCAAGCGAAGTCGCAGTCAGAGATAGATCATTTTGGGGATGATCAGAAGTCTGTCTTGTCTACCTATTTATTAACGTACTATCAAATAGGGCTTCCAATACCGGAAGAAATTTTGAATACCGGTTTTCGATATTCAATCAAGAGAATCCCGGTATCCCGGTGTATTGATACCGGTATTGACTTTTTTACTGCTGAAACTATAAAATAAAAATAAAAATTCAAAATTCCAAATTTAAAATATTCAAGTTATTCAAAGATTTATAAATATAAAATGTAAATTAAATAAATCCACATAAAATTCAAAAATTACGTACTTATTCAAAATAGAAATTTGAAATAAAAAATTGAAACTCAAAATATTAATGCTAATGAATCCTAAATTATAATTTGAAAATTCAAATTTCAAAATTCGAAACGCAAAATATTACTGTTACTTGAAGTTAAAAAATTAAATTCAATATTGAAATTGGAAGATAGTAATTTCTCCGAACACAAGAAGATTGGATTTGACCGTCCGGTTTACGATAGTACATTTCATGTTTTAGTAATATCGCATCGTCACGGTCTTCTAAGCTTTGTGATCCCTGCGATATTCAATTTTTTGGACACATGCGGCCAAACGATTCGTTTTAAGTACTATGTGTGACACATAAAGTCGCACTAGAATTGACCAAGGAATATAGGTACAGGGGGTTCCATTAAAAAAATGCAACTTTGATATCAATCATCCTCTATAAACTTTGCGATTCAAGTGAAAATATTTTGGAATTTTCATATGGGGGAGGTTTAGTGCATTTCATTTATTGGATGAAAATATTTTAGATTTGTAGCCTTACCATATCCCATGGACGAAATGTTCGTTAATAAACTCACAGTCTCCTATCCACACATTATTGGCCCACCCTGTACATATACAAAATTTTGCACTCTAAATAAATATTAATCCAAAATATTTTCTACTAAAATATAATTAAATTAATAAGTACCGAAATACCGGTATTTATCTATGAATACCGGTTTTAAATATTGCATCAATTTTGTCCGGGATCTCGCGGGTTTTCAAAATCCCGGAATTCCGGCATTGTAAGCTCTACTATCAAACTCAAAATTTGATAAAAAAAAAAGTAGACAGATTTGTTTTATTCAATTACCTACAAATTTGTTTGACCACCTACAGAACATTTGGGGGAGAATTTTCATGTAACTGATTACAATTTTTTATTATTTCATACAAATAGTGAAGGGCGTATAAACTTTTCAAGTTTCAAATTACCTGTGAAGGCGTAATATTTATGAACTGAATTTTAATTTTAACGGAAAACATAGAGAACGCAAATTATTTATAGACTTCTGTTCCAGCATTTAAAAATGTGGCCCTGTTTGAAACGGAATACCTAACTATCTTTACATTTCTTATAAGAAAATGATATCTATTTCAGGAAATCGAACTCAAATTAATACTTTAAACTTCTGTCACATTATTTATTTAAGTTCCGGACTATTAATTATTATCGTTAAATGGTAGTTGTGAATAAGGGGAAATGTTTGAAATAAAAATAATAAATTACATAAGAACATTAAATAACGTTAGTTTGACAATAAATTATTGATACTCCAGTTATTGATTAGTATTTCATATACCTATTTAAAATTTTCAAAGTCTCGGAATGGTATTCACTTCATAATGGTAATAAGCGTGTGCCCTTTATTGCGGGGTAATTTATGAGGTTTTTTGGAAATTTTTAGATTTCCCGCGCTTTATTATAGTATGGTCGCCTATCCAAGGTTATTTAGTGACGATGGAAAATTACGTTCTAGTAAACCAATAATAAAACAAGGCAATGACAAATTATAATGATAAATGTGTGAAATTAATTTTTTCCATTGTGTTCGTGCAAATGAAATCAATGAAAATGTACTGCACGCAGTTAATGTTGCGTCTGCGTGCTCATGCATATTTACACGTGCATTGAAAATTAACAAAAAGGTCTTATTACATAGAGAAAAGCAAACAAAAACGCACCTCGTCTTCCATATTTTCAAATTGTCACTAACTACTGCTGCACCCGACTGTTCGTGTAGTGGTATCATTTTGAGGCGATCAATAGCAGCATTGATTTTAAACCACCAAAACACTCTGTTTCAAAAAGACAGTCAACTATTTTTAATTATTTATTCTTCTAAATCGTATTACAATGTTACCTACATAAAAGAAGTGTTAAAACTTAAGTTTGTAATAGCTATACACGTTAAGACTATGACGATGATGTCCTATGCCTAAAATACAACTTAATATTAAGTGGTGCATATTGTTTTCATTGCTGTATAAACATGAATGTACAAAAATATTTTATTCAAACTGGCAACAAGAATATGGTTTCTTGTACAAATCGCGGGAAATTCTCAAACTGTTTAAGATGTAAGAGGAGATTGTTAGCGTCTTGAATATTTTATTGTAATTTGCACAAGAATATACCAAAGTAGCTTAGGGCGAAGCCCTTTTTAAATCGTTAAACAAACGTATTCACAGTATAAAAAAAGAATGTAAAATTTAGGCACTTGTTCTATTATATTACCTTACAACTAACATGTAACACTCAATGTTACAGTGCACTTTTTTTTTTAAAAACACTAACCTACGTATCGTGCAAATTCTGTCCAGCAGAAAGTGACCGATGTATAATATTTACCAATAATACTTGATACCAATAAACAACATTTATAAATATATTTATTCTATTTATTGGTGTAAAAATTCTTATAGATACTAAAAATACTGGTTTAGTACGTTACCTTCGTAACCTCAATAATACCACAAGGCACGTATTTTTTCTAAGATAACTAAAAAAGTTCAGTATATCACATTTTTTCTACGATCACGTGTTCTTTTTAAATATGATTTATTTCACTATACATTTGTCTAATATTTTCACGTCTTTGCATGTCTAGATCGGCGTAATTTGTTTTTCCTACGGGTGTAACCCTGATTGGGTTGTGTCCATTTGCCATATGACTAACACCATTAGACATATGATTCACTCCATTTGCGACACCGTTTGTACCATGAGCTAAACCATTTCCAATCTGTTGCACTTTTTTACTGATGGTTTCGATTGGATTGTTTTCGGTAACGTTATTTAACACCCCATTAGGTAAATGTCCATTAGCAATTTGTGCATCACTCGCGTTTTGTGTTAAGTATTCGATGTTTTGGTCGACAACGTTCTTGAAATCTTGTTTAACTGGGTTTGAATCCGTATCGCCATCAACCTGTAATGATAATAATTGCTCTGTAAGTAGAGAATATAACCTGTATAAAAGGTTTACATACAATTGTTAAGCGACCGATGTTATCCATTGCCTTTAGCATAGGTAGTGAGGATTGTCGGAAAATTTCTAGTCTCCGTCTAAATGCTGTAACGCTGTCGTCCAATCTTCCTCGTCCTAATTGTAATTTGGAGCAATCTAATAAGATTACCGTTGGTCGTTGTTTAAACTGTAAAAATTTGAATAAAGCTGTAATAGTTGTTTCTAGGATATGGTTGACTTAGTATGGCTATTTACTTCAACCAGCTTTGAAAAGGGAAACCGACAGTCATACGAAACAGCTATTCCAATTCTTTGGTTATATGACTTTATTAAATTTGGGGACCTTTGCCATCTATCTGGGGTGATTACATGTCCCGTGGTGGATGCGACCAGGGAACTTGCATCACAACAAAATAGTCACAGTGCTACGTTTTTATCTTTTATTTGCCTTATCGATTACTCCATTCAGACATTTCACAACAAACCAATGGGTTCCACTAATCAAAATACATAGGTTTTTTTATATCATATGTATGATGGATGAAACCTTATCCATATCCACTTCCATGTGACTCTTCTTTCCCAATCTGGATTACTTCTAAATAAAAACGTAAGAGTCGGTCAGAAGGTCGAGTACCATCGAAATGGAAAAAAACACGAATAGCCTATCATATAGCATGAAAGAAAAAGGCTTTAATGGGCGAAAAAAATTGCTTTTTCACCAAAGCAATGCACTAGTTACGATGGAAAAATGCTATGATTTGAAGATTTATTCTCCATATCTGATCCCCCGCTCCTCCCTTCCAGCGATTATTATCGCCGCAAGTCTCAAAAGGAAAATGTTGCAAGGAATGGGATGTCGATCAAATAAAGGAAATCATCGCCGGAATAGAGACGTATTTTGAAGAAGAGAAGAGGTGTAAAATGTTAGAAAAATAATAGTACCGCTCTTGAAGAACGCTATGTTGACGACGTATTACCTACTTAATAGTTGGTGTGGTATTGGTAAGTATTGAAGATTAGCACCAAGCGGTAAATATAATATGCTGTAATAACACTTTAGGTTTAGTTTTACTCGCAACAACAATAAAGCGAAAAAGTTCATTTAAAATGCAATATGTGGAACTAACAGATGGCTTGGTATTAGAAAATTACAACCTGCAGTCGTTTTACTTTCAAAGGCGGAAATGCAAATGTATTGAATAATTATATGTTGATACACTATAAGTAGTTTGATACGTTAGTAAAGGTACAATATTACGGTTGCTTTTGAATTAATAAGTGAATTCCATAACAGTATGGATCATATCGTGCTACAATAAACTTACCCTTGCTTCAAATTCAGTAACTTGCTCCATGTCTCTAGGATAACCATCAATGATGATACCATTAGCTGTGATATTCTCATTCATGTGTAACTCCAAAATTTTAATGACAATATCAAAAGGAACAAGTTCTCCCGCTGTTATACTATCTCGTATTGTTTTAAAATCTGTCGCATTACGTTGATCGGCAGATTCAGCGGCAGCTCTAAGAAGATGCCCCGTACTTATATGTGCCCATCCAGTTTCCCTTGTAACGTCATTACATAATACCCCTTTATTACTACCGGGCCCTCCTATTACCCATAAAACAGGTGGCCATCCATGTTTTACTGGTGAGTTGTATATGTTAGGCGGATTGCTGTTGACCGAAATTACTTGGGTATTTGGTCTTGGTTGTTCCGCAACTGGCGCAGCCTGTGAAACATAATTACGCATATTAACGTTTCTAATATATAAAATAATATTAATTCCCTTTGAATACACGCAACTTTGTGTTTATTGGTTGAACTGCAATCGATTTGGCGTTTCATTCATAATATTGATAAGTATTATTATCTAAAAATCCGAGTACAGTATTTGATGGGCACGTAAATACTAATTTTGACTTGAATTTGAGGGCGACATTTTGCTAGATCAAAACTGAAACGATCATAAAACGCTTATGTAAGATTATAAATTTATTAGTCATTGATTTTTTTATTTTCTATAGTTACTCCCTTTACAAAGAAGACAAATCAATATATGGAGTGTATCTGATAAGCAATACGAGGAATGATACATTAAACTTTATATGTATTTGTTTTAAAATTCATTTAGAATAATCAATATAATGCAAGTAGTCCAAAACTGTCTAAAATCAAATAAAATTTTTAGAAAAGGCTGGGAAAAACAAATCCTAATAAAGTGATTTAAATGTGTCGCATTTTTAAAATTCGACTCAATTACCCATATTGACTTAATGGCTTCATTGACTCATCACGGACATGATGATGGCCATAATGACGTTTATTTTTTATGGCGATAAGCTCTCATTCATCATTTTAAACATGCAGGCGAAATTCTTCGTAAAACGCTGTTGAGTTGTTAAAAAGTACCAAAACTCTTGAGAAACTGATTTAACCGTTTACTTAACTATCTTTTTTTACACTAAATTTGCCTACATTTAACTTCGGTGGAGATTTATGACCAACCAAACAACCCTGTATTCTTCTTTTCAGCTTTTATCCCCATAACTTATGTTGCTCCATCAAATTTTCTCAAAAATATTCATACGCCTTTCATTAAAGGGAACACTTCGATGTCCATAAGAGACGCTCCAATTAATTTAGGAGAGTTGGGGTAAGTAGTTTATGTCAAAAGAGTGAAGTCAACATTTTGACTGTTAAGACGCAATCAAGAGTAAAAAATATGTAAAACGAAAAATAAAGCCAGAGCAAAACAAAAACAACATTCAATAATTCTTTTGTAGGAAGGAAAAAAGATGATGATGCTACTAATAAATATTTTAGAGTAGGTTTTTCCCCCATTTAGTCAGACTGACGGATGATGTAAAACTTATGATTATAGTGTCAACCACGTAAGTGACCCCAGAAGAGACGATTAGTCCTATTTGGAAGGGACGTGAGGAAGAGGGGGTGGTTAGGGGAAAAATTGGTGAAGACTGTGATGATGTACGGGGCGGAGATATGGGGATGGATGGAAAGGGAGGTGATAGAAAGGATAATGGAGAGATATTGGAAATGGGTGTTGGGACTGGGAAGAGAGACACCGGGGTACATCGTCCAAGAGGAAATGAAATGGGAAAAGATAAGGATACAGGCAGGGAAGATGGCGATGAAATTTGAGGAAAGGATGGAGAGTGGGGGAGGGGGGAGTATACTGCAGGAGTGCTGGAAGGAGGTCAAGAGTGGGAAAATAAAATACGGGCAGGAAGACAGGAGGAAGTACTATGAACGAGGAGGATTTGCAAGGGAAGAGGTGGCGAGAAGAAGAGAAAGTGGGGGCGGAAAGGCAACAAGAGAGCAGATAGTTGAAAGGGACAAAGATGTGCAGGTGCAAGAAAGAAGAAGCAGGATAAGGGAGGGCAGGTACAATGAAAAGTATGGGGAGATCATGACAGAGGGGGGTACCGGAGTATCTAAAGGGAAACTTGAGCTTGGGGAAAAAAAAATGGTGGCGAGATACAGAACCGGAAATGAGGAGAAGGACAATAAGTATTGGTGCGACGAGGAGGAAAGAAGATGTAGGCTGTGTGGGAGGGAAGGTGAAAGCATAAGGCACATGTTGGAAAATTGCGAAGAATTGAGGCACGAGGAAAGAGGATGGAGAGAGATTTTGGGGGAGAGAGGGAATGGATTAGCATGGATGGAGAAGGTCGAGGAGAGAAGGAGGTGGATGAGGCAAAGGAGAGGTGGAGAAGGGGAGTGAAGGGTTGTTTTTGTTTTTGTTTTATTTTTTATTTTTTGGTTTAGTTCATGCAATGTACATATTAGGGGTAGAGAGATGGCGGGGATGTTGAATTCTTTGTTAATGTTGTAAATAACAAATAAATGTTAATAATAGTCCTATACGTGCAACAGTCTCGGAGATGGATAATATACTAAGGGACGCTACCCGTCCTGGGGTTCGCCCCATACAATTAATCGGGATTGGGGCTTTCCTATTGTGTTCCTAATTATTGAGGTGACGGAAAAGGGTCTGGCTGTGAGGCCGACATACGCGAATACATTTGTTCACATGAGTAAATTCCATACATCGGTCATAGTTCATTTCAAGTGTGACTAACCATTACGATGACATAAATCTTAGAGTTTACCTACTGTTATTCTTTTTTAGGTTATGATCATTTTCATCCTCCATTTTGGAATTCTTCATCGCCGTACCTCTAAAGGTTGATGGTTATGACGAAAATATCCATTCTGTGATTACCAAAATGCGGACCAACGTATTAAAAAATTTCCTAAAAGAACCGCATGTTACGAGCTCTTACGTGCATCTCATGAAGGGCTTTGTACTAGAATTGGGATAATAAACGGTACCGACTATTGATGTGAGTATAAATATGCAGTGAATATGGTCATTTATCCTATAGGTACAGGTAATGCATTCACGTTTACATCATACAATTTGGTCGTAACTGATAGAATATAAATTTTGCTTATAAGATCGTCTTGCTTCTTGCATAATATAAAAAGATTGCTCCTTTCAGCCGAAAATGGTTCTTGCATGCGATTTATGTACCATAATTAGGTACAATCTCTACGAAATAGGGACGTGATTCAAATGCAGGGTGTTTCAGAATGTTGTGAGAAAAATTTAAGGGCCGATTCTACATCTCGAAATACGAAAAAAAGTTCATATAAACATGGATCTCTGTCTTTAATAGCTTATTTTATATTTATCGAAAACCCTTTGAGATATTGAGATGGGCTTTGGGACACGCAAATTAAAGGTCACATTCAAATATACGAAATTGTTTTCTAAAGCACTTACATCAGTGGCGTTCGTGTCTGAGAGTCCTTATGCTTAGCGAAAAAAACTGTACGCCACTGGTTTTTGCAAAAAATGAGACTATTTCTAAAGCTCTGGATTTTTCGGAAAAACGAATGGAAATTCCTACGATACATTTCCTGACCGTCAGTGACCTTGTGGAAATACCTTTAGAACCGTTTCAGAGAAACAGGAAAACTAACATCAGGTAATTTTGTCGATTGTTGGACGCCAAGAACTGCTCAAACAGTAGAAAATGATGTTGAATAAAATCTTGAAATAGCTACAATTCGTGTACAATACGAATTGGGGAATACCAACCACGTTAACCCGTTCACTGCCCACAACGCGCCTAGCGCGTTGATGTCTCCCGCCGTCGTATGCCCAGACCGCGCGAGGCGCGTTCACGCTATGATATGTTTCAATGTTAAACGAAAAGGTGGCACAGAGTAATGTCCCAAATAATTAATGGGCAGTGAAAGTGTTAATGTATGGCGGGTGAATACTCCACGAGCAGCAGATCCATCCTTACCATTTACAAGCCCTTTCTGAAGCAGACTTTCCAGCCAGACTACAGTATTGCCACTGGATAAGACAAAGAAATGGAGTACCTAAGTCGGCAATTTATTTCGTCTATTTTGTTCACGGATGAAGCTTCTTTTACCAGAAATGCAATTTTTATTTTCCACAATGAACATTACTGGGTGGATGAAAATTCACATATTATTCATCAATCGCGACACCAACAGCCGTTTTCAATCAATAATAGGCAAACTTTATGGTGAATGCATGACGGAGCATTTGATTTAATTAAATTCACTGTTTTTTGATTTAATTTGTTACGCTGCGCTGGTTAGTTTGATGAAAAATTAGTACATATATACAAGAAATAAAATTAAACTAAATCATTCTTCCGAGGATTAACAAAATAATTTTCATTTCGAAAACAGTTCGTCAGAACGAAAAAGCCCAAGAGGCGCTTTTTAAGAAGAATGAATCCGGGTTTAAGATAGTGACACTAATTTTTGCACAAACCAGTGGCGTACAGTTTTTCACTAAACATAAAGACTTTCCGGAACGAACGCCACTGATGTAAGTGCCTTAGAAAAGAATTTTGTACAGATGAATGTGACCTTTAATAGTAGGTACATTTGCGTGTACCAAAACTCATCTCAATATCTCAACGGGTTTTCGATTACTGTAAAACAAACTATTAAAGACAGAAACACCCCGTACCAAGGAAACCGGCATTTTCGGACCCATATGAACTTTTTTTTCGTATTTTTAGATGTAGAATCTGACATTTTCTTCACAACATTCTGTAAGGTCCGCAATATTGAAATTTCTTACTTACACAAAAATTTGGTGCTCATTCTGTGCTATTTTTGTGCTATAATACCAATGTTGTGACGTAACAGTTTCGAAATGACATCGATTTTTGTTAGAGCCTTCATGTGGAAAAATTCTAAATTTTATGTTTTATAGTTTTTGAAATTGTTCCAATTAATTCAAATCGAAAAGGTCGCAATCCAGTCATTGGCAATTTGTGATCCCTTTTTATCCTACATTAAACAGCTTTTGTTACTATGATTTTGTAGTAGGTTTTGAATTATCTGTGAAAAACAACTAATAATGCTTTCGTTTGTTTATTGATTCCACGTCAAAGCACATTAAAAAAAACGATAAAGGAAAGCGATCTAGCGATACTTAATTATTTCTGAAAGATGACGCCCATTGTACGTTGGGCATGTTGGGCAATCATATAACTAACATTTTGAAGTGAATTCCACTTTTACAGTTCCCAATTCGTCCATGCATGTTTCAAAATCTCCCAGAGACCAGAAAATGGTTAAACTTGCAGGAAGCAAAATTTGTATAGCTCAAAATTGTACCACATCAGAAATTATAATATTACATATACGACATCGATATTGCAAAATTACCGCATAATTACAAAAATGTTGTTTCCCCAAGGCCCAAATAATCGTATTCGGAAAAATAGACATTTATTTTTACTAATCTCAAGAAAATTATTGTTTTTGTATCATAACAAATTGCTCTCATTATAAATTTGGTAGAAACGAGTTATTTGATTTATTTTATAATTTTTTCGTCAAATTTATCATTTGTTAATAGCGATACAGTGATTTTTTGTTTCTAATTTATTTTCAACTTGTGGTAATAGATTATGTATGTTTAAGTAATTTATTTCAACTGATTGTTATGCAATGATTGATGCCCATGAAGCATATTATTTAATTCCCCATTGTATCTACTTATTCGTTGACGTATTAGTATGCATTAATTTTCTTACATTTGTTAGATGTAAGTGTTTCCTTATTATATTTATAAATAAATCAGAGCGAGTAACTATGAAAACAATTAGCGATTTTCTTATGTCAAGTTCTTTGTGACCCAAAAAACCCAAAAAAACACTTCACAAGGAGTTGATTTTTATCGAAAAACAGATTTCATACCAAACGGAATTTTTTCACAGGCATAGTGTTGTTAAAAAAATATTGGAATAAGTGTGCTGGAAGGTTTTTTTTTGTTGAAAATTTAAGTTTGGTTTGTTCTTCAACTCGCTCTTTCATTGTTAATTCGATAACATAAAAAACTCCCTTAGTATTATTATTTTATTATTAATATATTTTTGGCATTTTTATGCTGCTTTAGAATGTAAAGGAAATACAGTAAAACCTCGATATAACGGACTAATTGGGGGGAGGGGGTGTCCGTAAAAGCCGAAAGTCCGTTATATAAAAATAAGTTTAAAATAAATCAAAAAACCTATGCTAAGCAAATAAGTAAGCATTATTCTCCGCGTTATCAGCCGGCCGTACTGAAAACGCTGAAATCGTAAGAAATGTAGGTCAATGTACAGTAAAAGGAAGGTAATCCGTTTGAACTGAGGAATGAAACGCACGCTTAATTACATTTACGTATTTTTATTTTTATTTTCTTGAAATAAATTTGTGTTTTTGTAGTAAAATTTGTTCTTTTATGTATAATATCAACAGGACTTTTTAAATTTTTTACCGGATTTTTTGTCCGTTATATCCGAAGTCCGTTAAATAGAGGTCCGTTATATCATAGAGAATGTAATATTGCTCTATGGTTATATCGAGGTTTTACTGTATATGAAAAATGGGGACGCAAGGACAAAATACGAATTTTACTTTTTGTTCACAAACTTGCAAAATTTTGGCTCATTGCTTTATTCTTAAGTTTTGTATATTTTTGCGAAGTTAAGTTGGCAAATAAAACGGTCGGGATTAGGTACACCTTGTACACTTATCAGCACAAAAATCCAAAATCATACTTGGTTAAGGGTAACTGACGTATTCTTACCATTACTGGAAGTTCTGTTGCAACGTTCGACGGAACTTCAGGAATATGTCCGTTGCTAAACACTGGGGGGTTATCTTGCGTACCCAAAATTTTCATTATAGCTGCTTTGAAATCCTTGTAAACATCACTCGGATGTCTTTCACCGTTTATCTGAAATGCAAATTGTCAAATCTCAAATAACATTTCTACTACAAAATTGAAAATTGGACTATAAAATTTAAGTTTTATTCGTGTTATATATTCATAAGTAATTTTGTCACTTGGTTACATTGGCAATGAAAATATTTTGAAAATCAATAGCCGATCTTTACAATATATCATGATACAATACGCGCTATATTATTTTTTCGTGTTCCTTTAATGTGTAGTCTGATTGTATCACGAACATTTTCAGAGTCATTATCACGAAGGGCAAATCCTTTACGAACGTATCTAATGTGATAATCTCAGAAAAATGTTTCTCAATTCTATAATAAGTTAAGCTCAAATTTGTTGAAACTTGTGTGCAATGTTTAGGCGTTGAGTGTTTCACTCAACGGTTTAGGTATAAAAGCAAAGAGTCTATTATATACTTTTTGATGAAAGTAATGAACACATTAGTTCAAAGTACATAGTTAATATACTTACTGTTACAAGCATGCTACTTTGATCGAAATAGTCCGCAACTGGCATAACATTTTTGAAAAAATTATTTAGCTCCATACGGGCCAACGAAAGCACTACTTGACCTAATTTGGCACCATAGTCAATTTGACGTTCTAACACTTTCTGCCTCCACGAAATTAACACTGCTCCATTTATTATTTGAATCTGAAAATGTAATTATAAAATATTAAAAAAAGCAAATAAGTGATTGATTACACATTTTAAATTTTTACACACTAAGTTGACTTTTATTTGACATTGCGAGCAAATTACTTCACCTTCTCATTACAACATAGCTTAACTTACAACGGCGCCGGCCGCCGTCAGAAAATTTTCCCAGGAGGGGTAACTACTATTGGTGGTTCATGGCTCTGGGGTGGGGGTATAAGTTGAAGCATTTTTTCAAGATTTCGTACAAAATTTATTTTTATTTTTAATAACTTTTGCCTTTTTTCCTTTCCTCAAGGGGGGCGATTGCCCCCCCCCCCCCCCGGGCCCTCTTTGGCGGCGCCCTTGTTAACTTATTGGTTACCTTATTGTCAATTTAAACAGTTAAACTAGTTCAATGTAAATTTTGCTTTCCTGCTTGATATATCTACCATCATGAACATGGCAAGGTAGCGTTCGATCTGGCGACACTTGCGATGCGAGACTTGCAGATGGGGCAGGTGAACATGTGATACGCCTTCAGTACGCTAAACTCATTTGGTTGTCTGTAGGGATTTTTTTGGTGAAACAGTTTTTTCAAGTGTGTTCTAAAAATGAGTGACATCAATTTCGAGCAACGGTGTTTTGCTTCAGACTTGGGCACAGTGCAAGGAAACTTTTGCAAAACGAAGCTGAAGGCCTTCATCTTCAAGAACCGATGAAAATGTCGACAGAATCCGGGATCTTGTGCGTTCATATCGTCGGTTGACAGTCAGAATGATCGGGTAAGAGTTGAATTTGATTCACACCACCATCGTTCATCAGTTTTTGACCAATGAATTGGGGATGAGAAAAATCTGCGAAAGACCAAAAGGACATCAGGAGGGAAGGTGTCTTGACTTTTGCAATCGATTGAAAATGATCCCGATTTTCTGAAACATGTCATTACTTTTGAGTGATGACGAGTCTTGGGGATTTGAGTACGACCCGGAAACCAAGCGTCAGAGCATGGAGTGACACATTTCAACCTCTCCAAGGCCCAAAAATACAAGAATGAGCAAGTCGACGGTTAAATGCATGCTGTTTGTCCACAAAGAGTTTGTGCGTCAAGGCCAAACGGTCAATCAAGAGGGCCTTGAAAAACTTCGAAAAAGGGTCATTCGTGTGAGACCAAACATCAAGAACAACTGGATAATGCACCTTGTCGCACAGCAATGTCAATAAACGAGTTTGGGCTAGTAAAATATTCCCGTGGCTTCTCAGCCTCCTTATTCGCCTGACTTGAGTCCTTGTGACTTTTTCCGCTTCCCGAGATTGAAAAATCGCTTCAAGGGAACTCATTTTGGGACACTCGAAAACATTTAAACGTCTGTAACCGATCAGTTGAAGGTTATTCCAGTATGTGAGTTCCAGCACTGCTATGAGGATTGGAAGAATCGTCTCCAAGGGTGTGTGGTTGCCCAAGGAAGTTATTTTGAGGGAGACAATATTGAATTGTAATTCTATTCGAATAAAAATATTGAAAACAATCAATCTCATTACTTAATTTACACACCTCGTACATAGGTACGGAAGTAAGTTTCCGGGCTTCACACATAAATGCCGCTAACAACACATGTGGTCTACATAACTACATACAAGCTTAAAGTTGTATTTTGTTTATGTTGGTCACTTGTTAACAACAAGTCATAATACCAACACATATCGCAACGGAAAAATATTTATTGTAACAATAAAGAGTCGAGTTTTGTGTCAAACAAACAAAAGATCATCTTGGGGAAGCATTAAACATGACTCGTCCAGGTTTTTCCAAACATTAGATGCTATGAGAAAAATTAAAAAGGAAGGAACCTAAGTAACGCATGAATTGACTGAGAGAGATGGAAAATCGAACACCACTTCCGAAATTTATTTTTACGACATCGAATTGTTACTGGCGATGAAACGTTGATATATTCGAGAATCCCAAAACTCAAAAAATCGTAGCTTTCACCTGACGAAGCATCGACATTGATGGCACGGCCGAATTGCCACGTAAAGAAGACAATGCTCTGCGTTTGGTGAGGCAAGGAAGGAATTGTGTACTATGAGCTGCTGAAATCGGGCAATACTGTCAGTAGACATCGCTACCGATAATAACTGATCAATTGCTTAGTTTATATATTTCTCTTGAAATTTTCAAGTTTTTATTTTTCAAAAAAATCCGCAGACTTAGTTGCTCAACTGGTAGATATTAATCAAATTTGACAGCGCTAAAAGACTGGAATGTTCATCATGCCGCTCTAAAACTATGTCGTTGTTCGTAGGTTCGTCGAAGGCAGAATGAGTACCACAGAATTAGAGCTTCAGTTCAACTCAGACAAGCACAGGAAGAATTCATAAGTCGGTTGTTTGAAAAACAGCATCTCAGAAAATCAAAACCCTGCAATAAAGTGTTTGGAAATCAAAAAAGGGGAAAAACTAGTTCGGAACGACGAATACTTTTTTGATTTTGTATCTTTCTATTGGGCTTATACTGTTACGTTAATTGAAACGCAGAGACATCTGTATAAGATCGAAATCTGATTTTGATGTAGTAAAGTTTTACATTTTGAAGATTGATTTTTTTGAAGTCTGCTTTAGATGGGAGAATATGGTCTTTAAACCAACCCCAGCATCCTGAACTTTTTAACCGATTTGTATCTATACATATAGATCTTGCACTTGCACTGTTATAAACATCAAAGATTTCTTACGGCTTCTATAGAGCACATCACCATCATGAGTTCTTGAGGCATATCTTCTAGGCGCCACATCCTCTTTCACACCAATTTTCATTTAATTAAAATGAATTTTGCACTATTTAAAATGAGGAAAAGCTTTAGCACATTTGAGACAGCTCCCATCTATTCCAAAAAGTATTAAGATAAGACGTTACTTCGACCTGAATTCTGATTCAAGGGCGCCGTCAGAACATTTTCCCGGGGGGGGGGGGGGGGGGTAGTATTGGGGGTTCGTGGCTCTGGGGTTTTTTCAAGATTTCGTACAAAATTTATTTTTATTTTTAATAATTTTTGCCTTTTGTCTTTTTCCCAGGGGGGGGGCGACTACCTCTCTGGCTCCCCTCAGCGGCGCCCTTGTTCTGATTGTGAGTTTGAATATGTTCTGAGTCTCCATTGAAGTTTCTACTGTTAGCACCTTTCAGAGCTATCTTACACGTAATGGAGGCTAAAAATTCTTGAAAAGGTTGGTCAGGATTTTGTTTTTGATATAAACATGCGTCCTCCTCATTAGAAAATTTAATCCATTGAATTTGTTTGGCGTCATAGAGATGTCCACAATGATCGAAATATTCTGGACCAATACATACGAACTAAATGAATTGTTTTTGACGTAGTTTTACCTGAAACTAAGCCATTCTCATCGATAATAAATTAAAATCCGAATAAATCAATTAATTAGGCTAGTTGTGAAGAATTTTGGAGAACACATCCTTCATTAATCACAAATTAGCAATTGTCGTAGACTAATTCTGACTGAAACGGTTTATCAATTTGAACAACAAATACTGACGTACTTACACATAATGGAAATGAGAAAAACAACAAACGGCGGCCATTGACACAAATATCTAGGACAAGCATTGAAAGTAAATACATTTTCTTCGGCAATATTTATGATGTTCAAAAACAACCTCAATAAACCACAAGACAGTATTAAAATCGATTGTTATTCCATCTCATTTTACTTATTCTCCCGAAAATTATCGATGATTATATATGCAATTTATTTGAAATTTATTTCATAAGAAAGTTAAAATCGATTTTGAAAGTTATAGTGCATGTTATAATGATTACTCATTCATCATTATTTCATACATTATATTTCTTTTTACTATATGGTTTATAGCTGTAATCGTTACAGTTATTGAGTAGGTACTCTAATCATTGTTTACACGATCGTCGATGCTTTTGAATTCGTAATAAACTTTTTCATGAACGATATCGACTTTTCCGTGTGTAGTAAATTGGCCAAAAAAACATTTGATTATTGCTTAGACTTTCTTTTTTAACAGAAAAACGTGTGACGAACTAAAAAATCCGAAAAATTAAACATAACACAGTAATGTAATGATTAAATTTTATAATTTCACTCCAAACGTCCTACTTAACGAAATTTGTGAAAACGAAGAGATAAAAGAAATGTTGACTTGCAAAAAGTGGGGCTGGGGGATGAATAAGAAAATTGCTTAGACAATCCTTAATATTTGTATTATAGGTTCAGAACCAAGAATTTCTATGTGCATTAGCATTATACCTTTAGTTATTACATTGAATGTAATTACTATATTAGCGTCGCCCTTATATGAGTTCCACCCATAATAAAGGACCTTCAATGTGCCGAACATTCCACTGATACGGAACCTAGCTTGGTCGGGTTTGAATTCGCAAATGCTGCAGGTAAAAACTAGAACTGACATGTGAGTAGCTATATTAAACAGTGGTTAGGGTGATGATGATCGTTAGATGAGGACATATTTTATTTAGGAAGTGTTCCTTTGGTGGTGTGATTTCTTAACCCTACGTTTGATTTGGAAACTGATAGAGAAGAGCTTATTATGGGATTGTATAGCTGATATGTAGGGAACGTTCCGAGAGAAATGAGAGCATGTATAGGTACTTATAGTCCGGAGGCTATTGTTAAAATCGTACAGTTTATAAGGTAAACCATGCAACTTTGCAAGCTATTGTAATATAGACTACAACTGACCATTTCACCGTTGTAACTACCTAGGAGCCGCCATATTGGATTTCGACCGGAAGCACGATTCGTTGCACTTTGGCCGCTTGTAACTTTTGAACTAAGTATCCTATTTCAATGATTTTTTTACTTTGAAAGCTATTTTTAAAACAAATATAAACTAATTAACGCTTTGTACTCGTAAAACTGACAGATTTAGCACAAAACTAAAAAAACTGAAATTTTGATTTTAAAAAAATGTTCCGCTTGGTTAAAAAGTTTGCTTTTACTTTAAAACATTAAACGATGACTTAATGAAAGAACAAACAATAGAAGAAATGATCTCGTGGCAAAAAAAAATTCCCTGAAATGTTTTTAAAACTAGCCCTGGTCACAGCCGTCACATAAACAAACAGATTTGCGAACAAGAAACTTTGCACTTGCACCTGATAAGTTATCGCCATTCATCGCCTGCTGGACGTTGTGTCATCCATACTGGTTCCCAAGAATCAGAATCCGAACGCCGTGTCCATCCAAATACTCGCAAATTTGGAACTTGAAGTGTTACTTGAAGAGCTTGGTTCTAAACGTGACCAGCTTGATACGCGAACACGATGAAGAGGTTGTTGAGGAACACATAACTTTTTTATCGAATGTGACTGCGACTTATCCCTTGTAAGATGCGATTTGCCTGGCCAGTATATGGAAAAGTTCTTCTTTGTTTTCATTTTTAAAAAGTCTGTCTAGTTTTTTGACACTTTCTTTGTAAGTTCAACACGTCGACGTATCTCTTTTCTTTATTTTCTCGTGTGCTCGATTTAAGAGTATCCGACTTGTAAACATAAAAAACGACGTCTTCTCTTCTCACATTGGGTTTTTGAAACTGGTTTGCAATGAACATACTCAATAACTTTTTGGAATATTGCATTCCATGAAGGTGTCGTTCTTCTCAGGTTAAAGTATATGTACCTACTAACGTATAAGACCATGAATTTGAACAAAAAAGGGGGCAATTTTCCAGAATTCAGAAATAGCTGGGTTTAGGGGTATTAGGGCCATTTTAACAAAAGTTGTAGATTTTTGAATGCTGAATACGAGATGACGTTGGAAAAATTTGGGCATTCCATTTGAAATAAGCAAGTCATTGAGGTTTGAAGTTATGCAACTTCGGAGGCCTATTTCGAGGATTGTGGAAGACATCAAAACGTAGCTTATTACATCCTCTATGAGCCCTTGGAAGATCGATTCCGAAATTCGCAGCGGTTAGGGCACAGTGCCGATTTCCCTTGTCCTAATTTTAGAATTTTCCGGAATAACTCGGAAACGGAAACGGCAAACTTTACCATAAAATGAAACGACAAATCCAAAAATGCAATGGAAATTTGGGAATTTCATTTAAGATAACGAAGTTGGTAGCTATTTCAGGTATTTCCGGAAGTGCCACCATCTTGAATATATTTTAGTTGGATTCAGAATTAAATTCTCATACCAAATTTCATTAGGCTACGATAGTGGGAAGTCAAAAAGTTTCCAACGAACGGGCTACGTGAATCAGCCTGTATACAGCTTCAAGAACACATTCCGATCTTATTTTAGACTCTTCACTTTTCTCTTAGAGTCACTGCTTTGTGTTCTTTTCGACTTGAGGTTAAAAAGCGGAAATTTGTTTCGTTGAATTGGCGAATCGAAAGGCTTTTCAAAATTGACTAGTCTTTCTCTGTAGAAAGTTCCACTTAAAGCTACCCTGGTAGCAGGTAATAGCAAACGGCTTTCCCATTGCTCTAGTAAGACTTTGAACTCTTGTGGCAAACTTCGTCTGCTTTCCCAGTGTTTCATCATGGTGGGTATTTGGGACATTACCGGTAGCTATCCCAATGCTTTTAACTACTGCATTCTTTTGCTTGTGCACTTCGTCGATTGGCATACAAGAAAATTGCCGACCAGTTTTGATGACTGTAAACTTTCTTTTGAGAAATTCTTCCCTCATATACATCAGGATGATCATTTTTCAGAGTAAGCATATCACGCAGACGGACAGCGGCGTATCTTGCGTAATTCTGGTGATGTAGAGTTTGATAAAGCCATTGCAGATTCTGTAACATACTTTTCGAAATTCTCCTCGTGAAATGCTTTAAATCAAGTTGTGTATAGTTGTAACTGCTTAAAAAGTAAAACCAAGCGGAATATTGTTTTCCGAACAGAATTTCAGTTTCTTTAGTTTTGTGCTAAATCTGTTTTACGAGTACAAAGCGTTGAATAGTTTATATTTGCTTTAAAAATAGCTTTCAAAGTAAAAAAAAACATTGAAATGGGACAATTCGTTCAAAAGTTACAAGCTGTCAAAATGCAATGGGAAGTGCTTCCGGTCGAAATCCAATATGGAGGCTCGTCCGGGTTGTTCCGGCGATGCCTACAACGCTCAAAATGTCAATTGTGTCTATATATTACGAGCTTGTAAAGTTGCACGCTTTTAAATGCACAACTCTGGTAAAAAGTGTACCTTAGCCTCCATATTGGATTTCAACCGAGCGGCGCGGCGGACAAACTAGTGTTGACGTTCGGCCTAGGGTTGAATAGACGGGTTTACCACCCATTTATCAACCCATATGGGTTGGTAAAATCGTCAGTTCAATCCTAGGGCAGACGAGGTGCGACTCAATTTTACACTAACCGCCGGCGCCGGTTGAAACTCAACTGGACTTTATAAAACTGGGCCTACTGTCGACGCAAAAAGTATTATATACTCGAGTTTGAAGCTGAATAAAAAAATAACCATTGGGCTGATTCGAATGAGCTTGGTATCAAAGCCTATTTATTATTTAGAAGTATAAACTTTTTTAAAATACACTTTAAGGGCCATTTCTACGTCCGAACGATGCAAAGTGCCCGTTTTCGGGGTTTGCGACACGCTACCTAAGTTTAGAGTTACATAAAAACAAAACTACTCGCTCAAATGGAACGAAATTTTAGTATGTTGTAGATTCAACCTTTCTTAATATGATTGTAAAATTGTATTATCAAAATTTGATTTTTATAGACGCTACAGACGATGTTGTGGCACATTGCATTCTCGGGAATGGTAGGTCGTAGGAGCATTAGACTTACACGAACTTCTTCGTTGTAATATGAATAATAAAATGAGACTCATTTAGAAACCAAAATTGTGTCACGTTTTTGGAAAACAATTTTTAATTAATTAAAGTTTTTACACCACCGCTTCGGCTACAAACAGCGAGCGTGTGGCGTGCCAGTCCATTAGAATGTTACGCTTCTCTCTCTAAGCGCCGGTGTATGCATGTATCTCTAATTTTATAATTTCTTTTGCTACTAAGTTATTATCACAATTATAAAAATTAGCAACTACCAGAAAACATTGTCCTTGAAAACAAAACAGAAAAGTTAACCGAATTTCAGTAATGATTATAGCAAAGAAAATTATAAAATTAGAGATACATGCTATGTTAACTAGTAGACACTACTTAATAAGCCGAAAGCAAACTTATTTTAATAGCGGTGAGAGGCCACGTATCTACATTTAACAATAATGTACAATTAAAAAAAAAAAAATCAGAGAGCACCATTTGCTTGTTATCATGATTAGTATGAAATACATTTAGAAGAATACACGTTACATTGTCTAGATTGTTTTGAGCAGGAAAAGCTAAACAAATATGTTTTAAGGAGAACATTTTCAAATGTAAATAAAAAGTAGGAGTAAGTAAATATTTTAGTAGTTGAAGTTTAACGTACGTACCCACAATATTTTTGAATGAATCAACAGAATGCGATCCAATTTTACGCAACAAGTTTAGAAAAGTGAAGTTTTACTAGATGAGCGTGGCTTTTTTCTGTACGAGCGAAGCGAAGTGAGGTACTCAAAAGCCACACGGGTCTAGTAAAAACCACTTTTCTAACGCAGTGCGTAAACTATTTTTTCGCATTTTTTTCTCAAATTGTTTCGAAAGATTCCATTTAAATTTTATTTATATGAAAAAAATAGTAGACGGAAAACTGGAGTTATTTTTAGAAGAGCTTGGAAACCCTCTACCCTGATTTTTCTTCTGAAGAGAGCTATTTCCGTCTTTACCGGGTTGATACACAAGGAGTGTTTCTTAAACCATTCTTCAGTTAATCTGAGAGTAAATTTTGCATGAGACTGCACAGAGTAACCTCAAATTTGCGGGTACTCACAATATTTTTGAATGAAACAACTGACTACTATTTTTCTTACTTTGTTTTTCATACGTCGAAGTGGAACACTTAGCGCAATTAATATAATATTGATCGTGTACCTTCATTGGTAACGGTTTGAGACGTAATCAATACGAACACGTGTATACATTTACTTTCAACAAGTGTAACCCCCATTTAAACCGTGAAGGACATGATGTCCTCCTCTAGAAAAGTTTTATTGTATTTTTCATAGACTCCAAACACATCATTAGTATTTGGCATGATTCATTATATGTACATGGTGAATGGCGAAAGAATTGCAGTTGTATCATCTCAATTTAATGAGCTTTTCATTTTTTGAAAAAATGCATGGCTAACTAGATATCTCAAAAAAATAATTTTGCGGTTTTTTATTTAGTGCCTATAGCTCTGTTATTATTGACTTTAGAAAAAATGTGTAAAAGAAAAAGTTGTAGATGATTATGACCTCAATAATGCGGTTTAGCCAAATTTTTTATTTGAGCTCTAATTTTTGAGTTATGACCCGAACTTGTGTTTTTTCTATTGAACACCATAGTTGGCCATGAGTTTATAGAAAAGGCCCTTTTTCCACGATTCTAACAATATATCATTTGATTAACTAACTAAGGTTATTATCTCGGAAACTATTACCTTTAGATATAGGACATATTTAACAAACATCTAAGCTAACTTAAAAAGCAGTTCATTCATAAAAAAATATACGGAGTGTTGTATTTAAAATAGTCGACTTTTGGCAGTTCTTCTGTGGTCGTTAGAAAAAATTCAGTACGTCCCTTTTGCAACAAATTTCGTTCAAAATCAGCATATGGAGAAATAAAACGCTTTTTTGTTTATGATAATCTTCAATTTTGTTGCTCTGTTGCCAATGATTGAATAGTTATGATTGTTTCACTGATTGTTGATTGCGGCGACAATTTTTAAAAAACATTTATTTTCTACTAAATGAGTTGACTTAAGTAGGTAAAAGGCTAAACAAACTTGGTCTAGAATCGAATATGGATTTGGAAAATATAAATATCTATAGGGTGTTCCATTTAAAATAATCGAGTACGATCCTGTACAGACGAAACCGAGAGCAGTGCGGGCCTGAAAATATTTTTAGGTTGTAAAGAAGGAACATCTGAATAAGAAATGTCTCTTGACCTTTTGTCCTAAAATTAATATTAAAGGTACTATCGAAGAACGAAGGGCAAGTGGGCAACCCTGTATATGTCTACCCCCATCCGGCCGTTTTTCTATGCAACATTTTAAAGACATTCACTCATTCCATACATTCTTCCCTTTGAAAACAATAAGTACTGTTTTCACACTCTGAACCAGAAACAGTTCTTCTAGATACATGGTTTTTCCCCACTACCTTCGTTTTTGAAGAGACCAAACAAAA
Organism: Pyrocoelia pectoralis; assembly: GCA_036250285.1. Lineage (NCBI taxonomy): Eukaryota > Metazoa > Arthropoda > Insecta > Coleoptera > Lampyridae > Pyrocoelia > Pyrocoelia pectoralis. The sequence goes on along the minus strand of CM070076.1, from coordinate 37,029,526 downwards.
GCTCGTTTTACCTGATTCATATTCAGTCAGGCTTAACATTCAAATCATTTTCGGTCAAAACACTTTATAGCAGTTGGAAGTATTCTTCTATTTTTCTAGCATATTCAACGGTCTGGAGATAAAAATTGTGGCGTTTTTTAAATTTTAAGGAACCAATCTTCCTCTGGAATTCTCTCCGGCTCAAACCCCAACACCATTTCTCGATGTTTTTAAACCTGTAGTCAAGGAATTACGGTGGTTCTCCCCATGGTATTACTTTTTTGCCACGAAGTTAGTCAGTTTCGGATTGTATTTCTTACAAGCTTCATACTGTGTCAATACTCCACGTTTGAATTCGTCGATAGCCTGCTCTAACGCTTCCTTGCGCAATATTTCTTCGCTCGATTAGTTTTTCTAGTGTAATTTCTGACCATTTTGCTCATGTTAAAATTAACTTTCCTTCATCGACATTTTATTTCCGTTTCCGGTGGCTTTGTATGATTTACTCTATTTCTTGACGTATTTTTACCTTGCATATTAATCGTGTTTTCACACAATTCATTCACAATGATTCACTCAATAATGGAGCAGTTTTATAACGAATCACAAATGTTGGTATAATTACATTTTTCATATGGCGTGGTTAACAGAGCTCAGTATCTTACACTAAGACTAGAGAGAACTAACCAAACTACTGCTGTACATATTTAAATATGTTGGGTGTTCGTAATGAACATATTGGGTTACATGAGAAAATGAAGAACATTTTAGACTGACCTATTGTAATAAGTTGATAATATGTTTCAGTATTCAAAGATTATTCTTCTTTCTGCAACGATGGCACTACAACTCTGAAAATATTTGTGAGAGAGAGGTAGATACTTTCATAAATGCACATGACTTTAAATTTTTGGAACAAATTGTCTCATCTTTAACAATTTTATTACAGAGGCGAAACAACACCCTTCAATAGCCATAATCCATAACAAAGGGTTTTTTTCTAATTAGGAGTGATTACCATGCTCCACTATATCTGATCTACTTTTGAATATAAAAATTCCCGCTCCAAATACGGCAAGTAAAAATATAAAACTCCCCTTCCTTGTATTGGAAATTAGACTTTTAGATGAGTTTGAAATGTTATTTTTAGGCCCAGAAAGAATGCCAAAGAAATATATGTTCGAACATACGCTTTTAACTCACTGACGTAATTTTCACGCAAACATAGCGTGTTCATTTATCTTCTTGTAGACCCACTGAGTAAAGTCATGCAATTCGCGAGCTATAATAAACCCTTACATTTTGTATTCTTCATTTGTTCTGTTACGCAAATTTTTGTGGAACACTAAATTAACGCTGCAATAAATGTAGGTATTTTAAGGTTTACTTCAGGTATACAATTCTCATTTAAATAAATTATAACCACGCTCTTGCATGTAGTAGCTACTAACTATGAAATAAAGTACATTATTTACACTAGATGTTAAAGGTTGCTGGGGGGGTTATAAAAAGAACTCATAAACATCGAAAGTAAAAATATTGATTACTTATTAAACCACATATACCTAAATACCTAATCAATACCTTCAGTAGAACAAAGCGTTCAAGTGCAAGTAATGGAAATATGGGTAATGCGTAAGTAAAGCACTATTAATCAAAAATGTTCGTGACCAGAGAGCGACGTACTGAAATTTAACGTTAATAAAGACTGTAGGTAAGTCAGTAAGCAGTTAGAGATATTTATTCACGTTGAAATAGAAAACAAATTGATTTTTTAATACTACGCTTTATAATTAAAATGTCGAATTGTTCAAAGTTTGTTCTAGATTTAGAGAGACTAATAGTACTTTACGTATTTTGGTGATAATCCATCACCTACTAAAAATAATTGTACGCCTACGCTTTCGAAAATTATAATGGGTAACATCGTCATGTTTGCAAGAAATCCTATCCGTATCTCATACGTAATCTAGATTATTAGTCCCATGACTCATGCGACCTACCATTATCTTGTTGAAAAGTGTCACTTGGCGATGTGCTGATGTGCACATACATAATTGGCATTAGTTTTACAACACAGCCAATCTAGAGATCTGTTGAACATTAGAGCACATTTCTCTCGAATGCTCCCCGAACCGTAATTTCAATCCGTTATTTACCCACAAGCAAAATCTTGATTAGTTACTAAAGACGAGATCGTTCCAGCCTTCATTTTTGGTTCTACTTAAATCTATCGGCGTTTTGAGTTTTGGTACAGGTGCCTTTGGAAATTTTGTCAAAATCTAGCACCCGTAAATGATAAGCAACTATGGTAGTGGTTTAACCATGTGATGTAACCGACTTTGGCCGCTCAATTTTAAATGATTCGCGCAAAAACTTTAGTCCGTTTGGTGGATGGTATTGAAAAGTTACGCCACTGATTTTTGTTAATTAAAAAACTCATGTACGTGATGGAATGTATAAATATTGGTCGGGCATTTGAATAGCTGAAAAGCGGGGTGCAGAAGGAACTAGCGCGTGAAGTAAAAAAATTAGGGGGACAGTTAAGTTACAGTTCTCGACTTCTAAGGGTATCGGCATGGACAGTTGAGTTACAGCACAAACTACAAAATCCTTATGTAATTTGTGAGTTACAGTTCGAAGGGTATCGACACGAAGAGTGGTTAGTTTTTTGGTGTTGCGAAGTTCCCGATAATTAGGTATAATTTCTTTACTTTACATAATTGTTCGATGTAATATTTAGGGGTTGTGTTAATTTGTCTCTATGTGATCTGTTTTAGTCAGTAGTTTGATGTTTGTGACGCTCCGAAGTCAGGTATATTTTCGTTTATTGTTTTATAGAAATTATTCTATTAATGGACAGGGTGTATTTTAAAATTAGTAGACTGTATGATTTTCAGCTTTATTTAATATGTAACTACCATCATAAACTTTAAAATTGGTAAAGTTAAGTAACGTTGCGCAATGCAATGGAAAGTTACTGAGCTACGTAATTAGGTATCACGCTAGTGGGGATGCTTTATTATTTTTGTTGATTGTGTTGTTAGGGGATGCTTTAGTAGAATTTGAAGTACGCTTTTGGACATTACGTGATATTTAATGCTATGCGATGTCATGTACGGTTTCATATTTAATTGATGTATAATTATGACCATGTAGTTACGTTTGTAAGTACTCGATGATCGTCAGGTGGTATTTTATGTGGGGGCGTAATATGATCTTTTACGTGAGTTGCTAGCACCTGCAACATCTTATTTTGACGCGTCGTTATGCGCTTAAGTTTTACATAATTTGATTTATGCATTTAAATACTGTTATGGGTAGATCCTAAAACAATGCTACAGCTCTCTCTCTCTCTCTCTCTCTCTCTCTCTCTCTCTCTCTCTCTCTCTCTCTCTCTCTCTCTCTCTCTCTCTCTCTCTCTCTCTCTCTCTCTCTCTCTCTCTCTCTCTCTCTCTCTCTCTCTCTCTCTCTCACCTTATGTATAGGCAGGGTGATCGCTCAGCCACAGGCTAGCGCCCTAAGCCAAATACAAATACAAAAGCTTCGCCCGTGAGCCCTTGACCCTGTGGCGAGTTGTAGGATCTGTTGCCTAACAGCGTTTCTTAATTTTCCACCTTGAAAGGTGATGGCAGAAGCTATTTAAAATATTCTAATATAAAATATCAAATGAAGGGAAATGAAATGCCTGACGAGAATCGCACAAGCTGAAAACAAAGTAGAGTAACCTTGAGTAGGTATCCTGGAGGGTTTTTCTGTAGCTCTTTTCCCTCTTTGTAATCAACGAAGACCCAGAGCTAATCTCAACTGGTTTGAGAGGGCAACCCTTGCGTTTATTAAAGTTTATTCGTTCTCCCCATTTCTTGTGTTTTATTTGTGTTTACCGACTCGATCCTTATAAGACTAGCACACACACATCACGAGCAATTCGTTCACAACGTAGAGTCCTACCATTTTGAGAGGTTTGTTATTGACGATCACGTGCCATGGGGTTACAGTTAGTTGGCGGGAGATTTAGTTTTTATTTGGTTTTCGAATTGCGCGACAGTCTTTAGACGTTGCATCTGGGTACGCTACACATATTTGGTGCCGTGACCAGGATTCGTTCGACGTTGCACCTGGGGGTACGCTACAACCATTGGAAAAGAAGGGTCAATCTGGAACCGTCTGCTTGTGTAAAATTAAAAAAATCATTTGATGAATAGCTCATAGTTGAGGACAGATTCTCTCAAATTACCTTTTTGATTACATAACATATAAAATGTACGTCGTGCGCTTGCTTCAATATTTATGAAGACATACTTCGTGTGTTTCGGCGCTAGGAGTTAATAAACAGTGTAATAAAATTCTCTTTCTGAGCAAATATGATCCCCTTATTGTCTATTGAGCTGTGTCGGATAGGCCTAATTCCGGCACAATAGCTCACACCAATAAAGGGTTTTGAACTTTACAAATTTCAATTTTCTCGGCCCTCTAGCGGTGCACCTTTTACAAAAATGATCCGCTCATCTATCGGATAGGCCTAAACCCTGTTCCAAAAACACAATTTTTAACTTGATGACTTTTGACCCCGGGAAAACCGGATGTGACCTGGATCAGGTCATTGACCATAAACCATCCAATGTATCTAACAGCTCTTACAGTTCTTTCAGGCATATCCATAAGACAGATCACAGATTTGTGACAAAGAAATTTATAGTGTAGATGTACATCAGCTCAACAGTTTACATTTTAAAGGCCATAAAGCATTGCAACTAAAAATTTTATGAAGCGAATTTGTTCTCATAATGGTAACATAAATGTAATGACTAAGTAGATCCCGCATTGTTACATAAAACTAGTATGGCAAATGAGATAGATGTAGTCACTCAAAAGAGAGAAGTGAAAAGCCCGTATTTCTGTCCTACATTTTGAGTGGACCAAACATTCAGGGGAACTTGTACCATTTGATTTAATAGTAAAGAAAGAGCAAAATTAATTTTTGGAGGGGTAGTTTGCGAGGTGGGTGGTGCATTTTTACACCTAGCTAATTGTTTTCAGTATCTATTTAGGAAAGTCGTTTATAAAAAACACATTTCCATAGTTTTCCCCACAAAAAAGGTATTCTAGTTTAAAGGCGATAGAGTGCACCAATTTTGAATAATTTGGCTTTTAAAATGAGACTGCACTGACTATTTAAGAATCATGCAATAATTTGATTACATTAAATCTCATAATCGAATATATTACAAATGGAATGGAATACACTTTGAGAAAGGATACTACACTATTTGAAGGTATGTCAACTGCACCATAAATGCAACAAAATCGCACATGCTCAAGCGATTTCAGAAATTAGGTCACAGGTAATAAAAAAATTTATAATACACAGTGTGTTCCATTTTAGAAAAACCTTTGACGTTCGTTATCTTTGTCTCTCATCATGGCTTATTCCTTCCAAAAGCACAAAAATATTTTCTACATGATCCATTAATGATATAATCTTTGGTTTTTACTGGAGTTATGGAAAGAGTCAACATTCACGTGTGGGACCTAATCTTTTTTCACCAGCTAAATCATGAACATTAATTGGCTGCATAATAGTTGATAAACTTGTAGGGTTGAATAAAACAATAATCAATAATGAAGGTTAAGTTCAAATATTGAAAGAAACATCTGTTAAAAATTGTTAAATTGATAAAAAGTTTAAGATTGATTATGTTGATAAAGCTTATAATGGGGTAACGCATTAACGTTTGGAATAAATCTATCCATGGGAAAAATTTCAGATTTATTTCAATTTAAACGTCATGAACATTATTTGCAGTGCCATCGGTGATCATAAAATTGAATTCTTATTTTATTCAGAGAAAAAGGTATTCTCGGGTATTCTAGATTCCGTTCTCTTCCTTCAATAGTCCAGTCGATGGACCTGGTAAGTATTCTGAAGTTAATGGAATTTCTACAGGTTACGTGGGGGTACTGTAGCTCTGTACTAACTGGGGGGATTCTCAAAATTTTCAACAACAACAACAAGTGCTTATTTTGCGAAGGGTCGGTTACTGAAGAGTAGGTACAAGCAAATGCAGAACAAATTATCAGTCGAAAGGCGTAATCCTATGATGAAAGTGACGCTATCCGAGGTACCTACCAAGTACGACTTTGTCGTACGCAAGGCAGCGAGCGTAGGGATGAGCGGGTGAAAAAATCTGAAATCGAAATGACATGGACGGTATGAACACCGATTTAGTTGCGGTAAGCGCCGAATACCACCAAAAATGTATTCAAAATTTACCTGATCGTCTTCCGAAGATAGGACAACCCACTCCCAACATTGACCATGTAATGGAAATCGTGTAGGTACAAGTTTCTCGAGGAAAACCGGGAGGAATGCCACTTTTATCTTGGACAGTGGATAGGCGTGATTCTTGAGCATTCCATCCCTCATATAAAAACAGTGAACCTGGAGTAGAAGTATGGAGATGACATTATCATTTCTCAGTCAGCCAACAGAGGGAGTGTTGCATGTTTCAAAAGTATTGGCCACAAAATGTTATCGTACAACTGGTACTTTTGTTGAGAAGATGTCAGCCCCGCAAGAAGAACGCACGCGGAATTGTGGAAACTGCTGGGAAAATTATTTTACAGGATATGCGCTCAAACATTTTCAACACTGCTTCCTACCCTCCGAATGATCATTTTCATTGAAGGTAAAGAGTTTCACCGTCCACCAAATACCGGTCTGAAGAAATAATTGACATCAGCCCTCAAGATGACATAGTACCATCTCCATCTTATATCCGCCTTTACGGAAGAAATGATCACTCACGACTGGTTGTGCCACTTTGTTAATTGCAAATGCTTTTTTGTAAATAAAGTTCAAGGTTATGCGTTAACAGGAATCCACAGTAGGGTGATGGCTAGGCACGAAAATATGGAAATAACTGCAAATCACGAATCACGCTCAGAGTACCTAACTAAGTAATATCGCCAAAGAGTTGTCGTTTCTGTAAATGACCGTAATGGGCTTCAAATTTGTTCGTGATACCATTGTTGTAATAACGTGAAAGTTGTCAGTTGAAACTACACTGTGTTTAATAAACTTGTTTATACATAATTGAAATGCTTCATTTAGTGCTATCAACACAAAGGGCAGTTTACGTTATGATAATTACACTTGTCTTTTTCAGAAGTTTAAACACTTGTTATTGTAGTTTTAGTACAAAGGAACCCTGAAAATATATGAGAGGATCATAGGCAGTGGCGTAACTACAAAATTTGGGCCCCCACGCAAGATCTGTCACCCCCCCCCCCACGTTTATTTTAAGTTAATAGTAATAATTACAGAGAAATGCTCATTGGCTCGGGTATTTAAAAAAATTAATCCAAAAGCAAGTACATAGAACCTGAATTTTTGCACTTCCCTCTACAGATGATCGGAAAATAGTGAAATGATTTTGAGGCGGCGTTTATTTTATTTATTCATAGTTGTCAGTATAGAGAGCTGGCGCTCCTTTGAGGTTTTTCCGGCAAGAAGCGGCCGACGTGACGGCGGCTATCAAAAGGCAGTACAGTAAAACCTCGATATAACGGACTAATTGGGGGGAGGGGGTGTCCGTAAAAGCCGAAAGTCCGTTATATAAAAATAAGTTTAAAATAAATCAAAAAACCTACGCTAAGCAAGTAAGTAAGCATTATTCTCTGCGTTATCAACCGGCAGTACTGAAAACGCTGAAATCGCAAGAAATGTAGGTCAATGTACAGTAAAAGGAAGGTAATCCGTTTGAACTGAGGAATGAAACGCACGCTTAATTGCATGACGCATTTTTCTTTTTATTTTCTTGAAATAAATTTGTGTTTTTGTATAAAATTTGTCTTTTATGTATAATACCAACAGGACTTTTTAAATTTTTTACCGGATTTTTTGTCCGTTATATCCGAAGTCCGTTAAATAGAGGTCCGTTATATCGAGGTTTTACTGTACTTTTCAGATTTTATTATTCGAATATTTTCCCTTTGAGAAAATGGTGATAATGTAAAGTATAATTCAAAATAAGTCTTACAATACAAGGTGTGCCGCTAGTTCTGTTCTTTTGCTGACACGTAACGTGCGACGGACCGACACATAGTGCCCTAGGGAGTTGCAGCGGCGACCCTATGCGGTTTGTTGCGAAACCCTTTAACTTTTTTTTATTAAATATTTGCATAATTGAAAGGTACCGATATGTAATTTTTATTTATTTTATTTTCTTTGTCCGCCCCGTGGAGGGGGGTTGAGAGCATCAACTGCTATCAAAAATGTACGGATTACTTTAAATCCTTATTTTTACTAATTATATTTAAAGACATAGAAGGATCTGGATCGTAAGGCCTTTGGACCCCTTTGCGCCTAGGGCCCCCACGCATCGCGTGGGCTTGCGTGGGTGTAGCTACGCCACTGATCATAGGGCAAATGAGGAAGTTCTTTTGTGGTTGTTATCAACATGCGGTTAAGGGCTCATAATTCGAAATCCAATTTTCTTTGACTGAATGCACTTTTTGCTTTTTGTGTACCTATTTCGTAAGAAATAAGACGTACTTTCTTCAATTGTAGATGTAGTCCGTTAAGCCGCTTCTATAGGTAGAATTTTGCATGCAACGTCAATGTTAACTAAAAATCGATCTTCTCCTACAGTTTTGAACCTAGAGGGCGCATTTTGAAGATAATTTTATAAAAACCAGCATAGTGTCATCCAAAATTGATTATAAGTCCTAGGAAGTTAGTAATTAATTAGTTAATTAGAAGAAAAATGAGGCAACATGAGGCCAGCAATTTTTTCAGTTTTAGGACTTTAAAATTAATTTTGGATGGCACTATATTCTTTCTAATTAATTTATCTCCAAAAAGAGCCATTTGCGATTCTATGTTCAAAACTGAAGAAGAAGATCGATTTTTCCGAAAAAATAAGAGAAATTGGGGGAAAATACATTTTCTCTGTAGTCATACGCGCCATTTTTGATTTATATGTGTAAATTGAAGTTGTGTTTCTTTTAATTCTTCAAGGTTTTAAAAAAACTACAAGTTTAGCATATCGCTAAAACTTTATTTATTTTTGGCGCCTCAGAGCTATAGAACCCCCTTATATCTAAGACTAATGACTCAAGATACCACGATATAACGCATATTCCTACGTATTACTTATCTACCTACTAGTAAATAAAAATCTTACCTTTTCCGTATATTCCACAACATCTCTCATATTTCGTGGATAACCAGATATAAGGTAAGTTTTCGCATTAGGTGACATTTTCATTTCCAACATTAAAACTTCCGTTACAGTTTTACTGGACAGTAAACTAAAATCTTGCATGTCTGAAAAAAAGAGTAGTTATACGTATTTACCACATTTAACGTGTGCATGCTGAAATGCGATTTCATCCTTGTACGCACGCGACTGTGTTTGACTTTGTTTAGCGTTTTATGTTAAGTGCATCACTATACATAGAATTCAAAGAATCAAACTGCATTAATATTATAACATCAAACACATTTGCAAATGTTGACTAAGTTTTCGATTATCTTTTGTATTCGTGGCTTTAGGCAAATCGATTTTGCTTTAGCCAAACTAAAATTATATTTCAATCAATTGCCAGCAAACAAAATAGAAAATCCATACTACTACGAAATTCATTTAGCAAATTATCTAGCACCACACAGTATATAAAACCCTTTTATTTTTTGGTTTACCTTCGTGGCCAGTTTCACGAAAATTGATTAAACTGCTATGCCCATCTAGTAAACAAATTTATTAATTGGTACTAAATCCAAATTGCTTTAGCATATTTTTCGCTACAGTAAAATTTCTGCTAATGGGATAAAAGAAAATGAAGGAAGTAATAACACTTACCATTTCCTAAGGCGTACTGTTGTAAGAGATCAGTCATATTTATATGAATGATCCCTTTCTTTTCCTGCATCAAGTTATCACAGTGAGTCACCTTTCCGCTTCCTGGTCCACCTAAAAACACAATTCGTTAGATTTAAGTTTGGACTTTGAAGGATGATGCGTGTGCAAGTAATTCTTGTTTTTAATATTTTCATAGACAAATTGTGCAATCGAATAAGCTAGAATTGTTTTTTGATAGTGCTCTTTTAAACCTATAGCGCTAATTTGGCAATATGATCCAGTAATAACCGGATACCAATAATAGTAGATGGATAATATTAGTGTCTCGGAAACATAAACTTTTCAAATAAATGCCGTGAACTTTGATTTTCACTGAAAGCAATTGAACTCAACTGTTCTGTTCATATACTTTCCCTGTCACCTTCAATCAAAACATAAATCTTATACAAATATTTCGTGAGTGAGTGACTCAATTCGCGTCACACCGATCGATTATTGCAAAAAAAAATACGCGTTGGCACTACAATAACCATAATAAACGAAAGTAAATACATACTGAGATCTAAATTTATACTCACCAAGTATAAAAATAACGGGTACTTTTGGTGATTCAAAATGTACATTTGTATTATTATGCATCGGTAAAGCTCCTGCCAGCGGCGTGTTAACACCTCGCAAATTACGTGCACTATTTTGAAACCAACTCTCTTGACCATCCTCTATACTATGTGTAGAATTGCTCTGTTCTGAAACAAGAGAGATATTGTAAATAATCAAATTACAAAATTAGCATATAATTTTTGGGGATTTTAAGCCCCTGCTAAGGGGCTACATCTAGAAAGTCACTTTAAAACATATTTCGAAAGCTCCTAAATCGAAGGATAATATACCGTCATAAAGTGATTCGTTTCGCGATTCCTTAACACCGTTCCCTCTTGTCTTTTTGACAGAGGGGGTTGCAACTTGGAAATTAAGTGTTACATATCTTTGTAGCCTAATAATGCTGGAACTACATGCATTAAAGATATTATAGATTTAATGGTATTTTCTATGAGTTACCTCTTCGGAGAACCTAGTTTTGGGGTTGTTTTAAGGTAAGGGGTGGAGCTCGAAAATCGAAACTACACTAGTTTAAGAGCTCCTAATTATGCGCCTATGCGCTATCCTCCGTTTCTGTTTTTAAGAGGTGGTTAAAATTAATTAAAATTTTTGCTAAAGGGATCGAGCTCAAAATTTTATTCTTGCGGGGTTTGGTAGCTTCTAATTCAGAGCTATCATTTTTTTAATTCTCGCGTGATGGGGAGAGATCAGCTGATCGAGGGTTTAAGAAAGACCCAATGTAAGAACTTTACACAAATTATCCGTTTCTTTGACATGGCAGCTTTTACTCTGTCTCTTTAGCTCTCTGTAATGTCCCAGATACTTTTGTGTTAATGTGGTTTAAAAATATAAATGATTCGCCAACACTTAATAATTTCCGCAGGACCCCACAGCAAGGTTTAGCTGTGATCCATGCCATGAATGAAAATTGCAACTGAATAGTTGTCTCCGATTTTCGCTTACAGTCCTCTATATCCACCGGACGGATATCACTGTTACTCTCTCGTACGATTGACCAGTTACTTTCTTCCATTGGTCTATCACTTCCAACAGCACACCGGAAATAGATTGAAATTTGAAAAAAAAAGTGTTTTCCATTCTCGTTATAATTCTCCTTGAATATTAGTTGTATGATAGTAGAATAGTGCCTTTTTGGACGATTCGCATTTAATTTTGTTTTCTAAAATAAATCATCTTGTGCAGTGCAGTGTTCTAGGGGCGAATTCCATTGCCACAGATCTCTTATATAACAATCCACTCTATGGCTCAATATGTTCGCTACCCCTACGCTATGAGCCTCTCGAGCGTCAATTTATCTGCAGCTGTAGATTAAACTCTGCCAGAAGCAAAGAGATAACTCTCTATGAAGCGTAAAGACATTACAATATACCGAGGCCAATCTTGTTTAAAAGGTTGAGAGGCGTCAAAGGTGCCTCAGAGGAAACCTTGAGATTGAAGCCAAGATGGCAACACACATTTAGATAATGAAGAAACTCCGTTTAAAAATCTAATACCATTCAGAGCGAGAAATTTCATTCTTCGACACACCACCCGTCAACTATTCTTATTATTTTTTCTTAACTTTTTTCCCTTTTTTATTCTTTGTTTGACACTTTCACCACTACAAAATCATTTTTTTAAATGTAAATTATTGGAAATATTTGGCGAATCAGATATGTGGTATGTGAACTGCCATATAAAGTCAAGACATACTATGATTGGTTTGTGGTCCGGTAAAGAAAAACTAGACATTCATGGAAAGGTTCAGTAAGTTACAAAATGACCGGTTTGAGTGCCAAGTTGTTAATGAACCAAACCCTGCTATAGTTAATGTTCACACTATTATTGCTTCTTTAGGTTACAAAATGTGAAAACGTTTGGAGATATTCGACGATGTTCAATTTTTTCACACAGACGAGAAGAATATGAAGTTGGTTTGGGAAAGGTGAGGGTGTATCGTAGCGATACAGGAATTTTGCTAACCTAGAATCAACTGATCAACACTAGAATCAACATTTGAACGATATAAAAAAGTGGGAATGTTTTTTACTTCCCTTTGCTTGTTTTTAACACTGCAGAGTCCTTTGTTCTTGAATAGGTATATGCATTGTGTTTTACTTGGTATTGTGACATACAGTGGTGGACAAAAAATGAACCCTTTTATATTCAGTTCAGCCAAAATTTCAGTTTGATAATGCTCTATAAAATGACCAACAAGCGTTGTCCTTATCCTTTGTAAACTGGCTTATCTATGTGGGTGGTATATGTGATATAGATAATTTATTTCTTCTTCTTGTTCTTCCTGATTGAACGCAATGTGAAAGATGCCCCTGGATTTTCTGGATTCTGGACTACGATGGGAGGGTGGTCAGAAGTCCACGCGCATATAGGCCACCTATTCGGGTCCTTTGTGCTGCCTCCCTGATTAGAGTCGTTCGACCCCGCAGCATCACTCAAGCCATTCCACACATGAGATAAACCTGAGGATGCTGCACGGGGAATGTCTGTAATCTTAGCCATGTCCGGCCAGGAGTCCCCCCAACATGGATCGTCTTAATTCGACAAGTACGGGACACTCACAAAGTATGTGTTGCGCCGTCTCATCTTCTGTGTATCATCCTCTACCTACAGGATGGTGATTCAACCAAGCCCATGCGGTGCATGTGCTTGTTAAGTTTACAGTTCCCAGAAAGTATGCTCATAAGTAGTTGCAGGTTTTTTCTGGATAGCCCTGGGCTAAAACGCGCCAGGCTACGAGATGGTCCTCTGAAGGCCTCTTTCGTGTGCCGGAATTCTGACATCAAGATCCACCTAACTTCATGCTGGGCTTGGGTGTCTTGAGTTATTAAGCCGTTTAGAGTTGATACTGTAAGTGGGAGAGCCGGCTCTGGACCATAAAACAGTTGTTTTGCGGCCAGTCGGGCTAACTTATCGGCTTTTTCATTGCCTGTTGTTTCAGCATGCCCTTTAACCCATAAAAGTTCAAGGGTATTGCTGTTTGTCATTTGCTCTAGTATTTTGTTACACTTGGAAACCAGCTTGGAGGTGATTTTGTGTTGACCTAGTGCCTGTCGAGCGGCTCTGCTGTCAAGATGCCCTTACCAATTAGACAATTGGCTCCCTTCTAATAACAGAGTGTATTAGGTATATGTAATTTATACTTGGTATATGTGCCAAGAAACAACTCCATTCCTTTAATGAAATTACAATCCTCTCAAATTCTGCTTCTTCCGAAAGCAGGTGATGGGTTACTTTATACGTATAATAATTGAAAGTTTGGACATGTATGCTTGGTATGTGAAACTACCACATTTCCTAGGTTTCCTTTATAACAGTGGGCGTGTGTGTAATCATGCCGAATCCGTAAACGTTATTTCCATCTCACTTTTAATAGGTAGTTCGCGTGATCTACTTGGTGGTTATACTTGCCTAAGTGTGGCTTTCTGGATATGTTTTCACAGTTTCGATTGAGAGATCTCTTCTGATATTGTTGCAGGGATTATTTTTGTTTGTTTCCACTTTCCATTCATATTTGTCATGTAGGATTTTGTTGAGAAGCATATTGTTTTCTAGAGTTTTTCAGAACAATTTCACTTACAAGTTCTTTGAAGATTAGAGATGTTTCTGATTCTGAAAGATGTGGGAAATAGTTAGACATCGGTGATAATATTAAGCTTCTCAAATGCAGGCTGCTCGTCCATGATACTGGGAGTGCTATCAAACATCTCCTCACACTGACTGTTTTAGAATAATAGAGTTTATTATCATTCCCGCGATTTATCTGATTGTTGAAATACCCATGGGGATGGTAACGTTGATTTGACGGCAATAAAGGTTATGGAATCGTAGACGTAAGGGTGTAATTAATTTGCCAGTTCCTCGTTTTTATTCTATGACGAAGAACTGGTAAATTATGTCTACAAACCCATCGGGATAGTTATTATTCCTGCGACTAAAACATTTGATTATTACCTACTACCTTTGTGTACAAAGGTGTAATTTTGCTAAACGTAGAATAGTAATTGAAAAACATCTTAACGATATGTTTTTGTTATAAGTAAACGATTTCTTAATAACCTGTTGCTCCAATAGATACTTGTAGCTAATCAAAAGGTATGGTGTTGGAAATTTGGAAACCGGAGTGACCCTTACGGTATAAAGCTTCTTTTAATTTTTATTTATCGTGCTTACGCGAGCTTTTTGCCAATCAGTGGAAAACGAAGCTTCTATCTGTTTGGTTCTATTCATTCCCAAAGTGAATTACATCTTTTCTTTGTAAAGATTATCTACAAAAAGATTGCCTTGATGCAGTTTTCATTATTTTCAAAATCTCTTACTTCCCCTTACGTTACAATTCTTCTCTAGCTCTTTATTTTCAATTTTCGACGAACTTAATGACAATGAAAAATGTTTTATGGCAAAATAATTGTGGAATACAAATGTGTGTACAAATGTGTACAAATAAGCACATGCAAAGCCAATATTTTAACGAGTTCAATACGTTGATGCACAGAGAATTACTACATCAAATGATGACAACATGTGACAACATCCAAGTTGTTTTCATCTGAATCAAATTAATTAATTAATCAAAGTCTAATGTGATATACATATAATTCAGGTAATTAATAATGGCAATGATTTCATCAAACAAATATACTATTATATAAAATGCGCGAGGTGGAAAATGGATTCCAATTTTGTCCATCAATATAAAAAATCCCATTAAAAAAAGTCTCCGAAATCAACAGTTCCCTTAATTAAAATCTGTAATGGAATGCAGATAATGATTATTAGCGCCTTCCACAAAACTCAAGAGATATGCATCAGCTAGAACAGTTTTGAAGTTCATAATGAATAGTTTTCTTTCATTTTTATGTCTTAGAGTCTAGAGAGAAAACTATAGAGATTTTGTGATATTCAAAATCGAATCAGATGACAACGACAACTCAAACTTGACAAAATAAACACTAAAACTAATAGCCCGGATTACTCTTCATGAGTGTTTAATAGGAGAAATGTAGTACAGCTCCACCAAACTTACATGGTCTCCGGAAACTATATGAATTAAATAATTCAAACTGGTCAATTAAAAGTCTTGGTGGTACTTTGAACTATAGAATTTTGTGACAGTTTACGCATCTAACAATCTAACCACGCCTCCTCAGGCCTTGTATGCTTGGTACAGCTGTAATAAGTGTAGGCCAGAACTAGAAAAAAGCGCTACGAAATGCCAGCAAACTTTAGATATCGTAAAAACGTCAATCTAAATAAGGTGTATAAATTTGATTGATTAAAGAATCATTTGAATATCTTAAAGATTGCCCCAAAGTATAAATTCAAAAAATTTTTACAAAAGCGTAAGTAAGTAATTAATCACGTAGGCACCTATAAACTATACCAAAGGCGTAGTATTAATTACCTAAAAGTGCGTGACTGAGGTATAATTTACTTGGGACACAAATCTTTCCGAATTTCCTTTCGGATTCAAGCTTTAACGTAGGCAATCCTCATAAATTTTTACAACCTTTGTAACAAAGAAAAATTTCGACGCAATATCTGCACGCAAATTGCAAATAACGTTGATAACAAATTTGCGATATTTTTTTGGATGCTTTGTATAGGTAGTAGTTGGTTAATATGTAAATGATTTTCCAATTCTGGTGTGTTCTGAATTTGTGGCACGATAGAGACTCACACATAAAAAGAAAATGGTGTTTAATGTTACGTGAACAGTCGTGGTGCATGTAAATGTGGACATACACAATTATTTCATTACATCATTTCCCTCACGCAAGTTCCGTAAGCTAAACACAATTTCCTTTACGAAAAAAAGGGACAAATATTAAAGGTTTAATTCAGATTAAGATAAAATGAACTCTGTCAGTTTCAGACAATTTCCCATTGGACCTTAATTGTAACTAAACTTATATTTTCCCTTATCGGTTTACTTTCTTTGATAACCGTTTCCTGTTCCCCCATAGCTATGACTTTCCACTATCGCGTGATTCATAAACGCGTCGATAACGCTTCCTTGCTTTGGAAATGCATGTAGAACTAGAAATGAATGTGTTATTGTTGAATAGTAATTGCCATTGTCATTCATCTCAGTGATTAAGGTTTGTAGATCAGAAAAGGTTGTTAAAGGTACTATTATTTATAATCGCCATGTAACCCTTTAATAATTTTTCTGTGTTGTAGTTATTTCGTAACCCAATTAATTCAAGTCCGATGGTATAGCGCCAAAAATTCCCATCTTGATATAGATCGAAACATTGCAGCTGAACATACCAGTTCATGTTCTTTTAGTCTTACTAGTCTTGAAATTGTTTCGTAAACGCCTTAATAATGTATAAGGTCTTTCTAGTCAAAGCTTTAATGATGAATAGGAATCTGTCCCACAAAGAAGAAAAGTTGAAAACTTGAACTCACTCAACTTTTAGCCAGTTGTTGGAATACCACCGTTGAATTCATACAAATCCGCCCAAAATTTTGCTTATGGGCGGAGCTAATCGCTGCTTTTGTCGTCACTGTTTGTGGTAAAGTCATTGTAAGTTGCATAATGATGGTGGAATGCCTACAGGCGTGCTTTGTTTAATAATTAAGTAGCCTGCATTTGGCTAACACGTAAATGATGCATCTGTACTGTTAGGCGCAATTGAACAACCTGATGACAACACTGCGGGCAACACAACCTCACTTTGTACGTTGTACCATCCACAACGATTTTGAAGCAACCAGGTCACCAACTAACCCTTAAGAAATCGTTGGCAAAGTCTCTCGAGTAGATTGGTTTTTAATCGCAAAGAATGATCCAAAATAGTTTCCCTTTTGAACGTGGCACGAGCCCAAAAATCAGCGTTGTGTTGAATATTATGCTCGATCGTTTTTGGAGCTTTTGTAGGAAGAACCTAATAGTTTTTTTGCCCAAAAAGAACTCGATAGAAGAAAATTCAAGATCTTTCAGTCGACACTAAATGTGATGTCTACGATCTTTTTTCGTTCTTCAGATTCTCCTCTATAACATTTTTCTCTTGCATCCTACGAGATAGACCATTCTATTCACTTTTGTAGAGCGTTAAATTTCCTATAATTCGCACTAGTTAAACATATTCTTGACCCCATATTTACCGAGGTACAGGGGTTCAATAATAGAAATAGTAATTTATTTTTAGTAACAGAAATAGTACTTTTATGTATTACGTATATCGTAAATTATGTAATTGAAAAAATATGTATTGTAAAAGTAATTGTTCATTCAAAACCTCTCCTATTTTGCATCAAAGGGAGGATTTTCGTATCTGATTTCTTCCTCTTCAACATCGCATTCACCATTAGGCACGTTTTCATCATTTTTTCATTTCTCCTTCTTCTTGAAAGTCAGGCTTAGGAGAGTTTTCGCATCCATGCCCGCTGCAATTCTTGCAAATGGTGGAGCACAGAAGCCGTGCTTTTTTGCAACTGCAGGCTGCCGTGCTACACTCTCTTCTGCAATTGCAGGAAATAATATTCATGATGTCGGGATCTGCATTTAGTGAGATGTGATGGGGACGACTCCTTTTCTCGTCAACATGGCGTGTTTTGTACACACTACATTACCGACGAAATTGAATATTAGTTTGGTAAGGCCTCAACGGGGGCGCTCCAACTTGGTGTAAAATACAGTGACTTTATTACAAACAGTGACGACAAGCAGCGATTAGCTCCACCCATCCGCCATTAGGAGGCAAAATTTTGGGCGTGTTTTTACGAACTCAACGGTGGTATCCTAGCAACGTGCTAAATCCAAATAAAAATCACACGCTGATCAATCAGACAGCCATTAAGAGGCAAAATATGCCACGACCAATAAAAATCGATACATCGCTTGTCGCCACTGTTTGTAATAGAGTCACTGTAGTGTAAAACAGGTGTAAGTGTAAAACTGAGTCAGTAGATTAACAGAGTGAGAGTACCGCAAGCCTTTGACGCGACAAAGCCGCCCTGGCGGCCATGTTTAGTCCATGTACATAAGATAGACTTACGAAAGTGCGCGTAAGTATCATAAAATATACTTCTTACATCAATTTGTTTTATTATATTCCGAAAAATTTTGTCAAAACATCATCTACTTTACAGAGCGTGTAGGGAGTGAAGCGCGGAAAGGACTAAACACGGCGGAGGTTGCGGTACTGTGTTAATCTACTGACTCTGGTGTAAAATAGGGACTCTAGTGTGAAATAATTGTATGGTATTGCGAACTCTCCTTTATTTCTTTCTCTCTGGACGTAACTGAAACAAAAACCGAAGGGACGACGTGTAAATGGGCAGGATCTCCCCAATAAGTAAAAAGTTTTCAATATACGAATTGTGGATCAAGTTAACGTCACAAAACTGAAATTATAGCAATTATGTCAAACAAGATGTGGTGGAAAAAGACACTGAAGAGGCAACAATTTTTCTTTTTTAATACTGATGTCTATTAGCACTTCCAATAGCTATACTAATAAGCTAAAATTACCCTTTATCAGAGAATTAATATCTGAACGCACTACTACATATATTTTGGAAATAAATTGAGTTGCTCGAGCAGTTACTTACTTATAACGGCTCAATCTAAGAACTCATAATAATGTGACAATTGCCCAAAACTATGGTTTTATAAGAAAGTACAAAAATGCTACCACAGGTTTTCACAAAAAGTATACTATTCGTTGGACAAGAAGCTAATAGTTATAGTCATATTTTGTTCAACGCATTTCACTGCGTGTACAAGAAGTACTGCAGCAAAACCTACAATATACTGGTATTAGAGAAATTCCACTTAACCGGCTTCGATCGTACTTAAGAAATAGAAGTCAACGAGTTCAAGACTGCATACAACCAAAGAAGGAATAGTAAAGAAGTTTCCATCAGCAAGCAAACAGATGCCGTGTGGAGTTCCTCAAGGTAGTATTTTAGGTCCACTTCTATTGAACGTATACATTAATGATCTTGTAATTGCATACTTTTTGTCGATGACTTCACGTCCATTATTACAGGAGACGCAATAGAGGAACTGAAATTCAAGTTAGTTCAAACCATAAAAGAAATTAGCAGCTTGGTGACTATAAATAAACTAAGTATTAAGTTTAAACAAAACTATTTACAACAAAATCACCTTCAAAAAGATTAACATAGTAACAAGGATGGACACAGTTGCTCAACCAGACAGTGTTAAATTTTTTGAGACACATATCGACAGTTTATTAAAATGATCAAACCATGTTGCCGAAAACGCTAAAAAACTAGGCTCGGTCTTATACTTTGTTGCAATATAATTAGAGAAAGGTTAGGTGTGAGGGAAGCAATGGCGGTATATCATGCTAATTTCATGAATCCTTTGAGTTAGGGAAACCACAAATTTTCCGAAAACATACATTCAAAACAGAAAAAAGACTTGAAAGCTGCAAAAAAAATTTTAAATCAAAGAAGAAATTACAACCAGTAAAAATAATTTCAAAAAAGGACATCTCCATAACAAAGTATTTTGTAATAGAGATGAGTATTTTAATACCCACACAAACCCAAATTTAATAATTCTTTGGTTTTATTCTTTAATTATTTTTGTAATTAATATAAATATTAATTTGTTGTAGATAGTTGGAAATAAATAAACTAAATGAGATCAGAACATGTTTATTATTTCACTGTAGGCATTTCATTCCATTTTAATAACTTTTAAAAGACCGTGTTCAAATAGTACTCCATTTGTTGGAAAACTTCATCTGGAGACCTCTCGGCACTAATCTGTAAAACAAGTTTATTTACTTAAATGAATTAATTCGTAACGAAGATGCAAAACCTTCTTCATTCTAAGCCCATACACTGGACGCAGTGAATTCATGGAAGCGTGGAACTTCTGTATCCGGTTATTAATTCGGTCCATACTTGCGGGACTTCCCGAACTGAGAGCTTTGTCCATTGATCTTTGCCTTAATGTTTCATCAGAAGCTTCGAGAGATAAGATAAGGGCAACAGGTCCAACTTGTTCTTCGAATGTTTGACCTTGCTCCCTATCACGCGGATAACCTTCCAAAACAAACCCTTTTGCGGTAGGATGTAATTGTAGTTCTTCCTTGATTAAGTCTAAGACTAACCAAGTTGGGATATCATCACCTCGTTGCAACAGAGAGTCTATGTTCCCCCCTCTGGTAGATTTGGTTGCGATCTGTGTTTATCATGTCGTAATAATAATAATTTAAGAGGAGAACAGTGTTACCTCTTTTTGTAGTAGATCGCCGGATGTCATATAAACAATACCATATTTTTGAACCATTTTTTCACTTAAAGTTTGTTTACCTGACCCAGGTCCTCCCATAAACCATACGATTGGAGCCTTACGTTGAGCCTAATATAATATCGAAAGTACGCAAGTTTTCAAATGAAATATAGGTACTCACCATCTTGTTATATACAAACAGAACAAGTATAGTAGAATATTATTCGAAACCGAAAGGTATCTATAGCACTTACTACTTTTTATCCACCTTATATATTCAAACGTAAAGGAAACCGTTGACCACGGCAAACAAATTTCGTGTACCAAAATACATATTAGTAGCCACATTTTCGGGTTAATATCAATTGGTATACACATACCTACAATAATATTTTTACACGGCAAGTATTTTTCTTTTTCGTGCTAAATAATTTTATATAGATAACATACATATTTTTGTACCTAGTGCAGAAAACATTTCGTTTGAAAAAATACAAAAACAAATATTCCTTCTAAAATGTTTTAAATGAAGGAAATTGCTTACGTTTCTTTATGTATTTACTAATTTTTTATTCAAAGTAGACATACTGTGAAGTATAGTTTTTGCACGTCCTTCTTGCACTCTGTCAAACATGTTTTAAAACAATGCCAGTGCCTTTTTCTTTTTTCTGTTACGTTATAAATATGTAATGCTGTATTTATATTGGCCACTAATAAATGATGCCGTTATCGATTAAACTAATGAAAGGAATTGTACAATAAATTTCCTATGGTCCAGTTCACTATGATTACAGGTGTGCCAAGATCAAATAAAAATATGTAGGAGTATTCCTAACGCTTTTATTCATGTCCAAGGAAGAAGTTCTGTGGTGCCGAAAATCGTAAACGCGCCTAGAAGAAATGTGCGGTGTCCCCCAGGACTTGGCTTACTACACAAGAAGAAATGCGCCATGATGACCTCTCCCCAAAGTCAAAACATACAAAGGATGTTAATAATGAACATGCTTCATATTTAGATATATTGAAAATTTCGCTACAACTTCAAATAAGTTTAATTTTCATTCCGAAAACGCAAATGGAATTCCCTAAAATTGAAAATGCGTCCACACTTTGAAACAAAGACACTAGATTAACAGAGCAGCACGATGGGGAAGATTAGTGAACAAAAATATTACAGCGTGCAGTAGTCTCTGAAAAGCTCTAACCCCTCTCGATGTTTGCCATTCCGAAGCTTAAGGAAAGTTTGGCTCCCCACATAAGTAACCATATGCTTCTGGAGGTCATTAGACCAGTAAAATAAAGCATTTTGGTATGCAAAATGTCTGGTAGTTCTGATTTTTTGATATATTAGTGTTGGGGCGATAATGTAAAATCCAAGTTTGTGACCTCTACTGCTACTGCTACTGATTGAGTCGAAAACTAGCTCTGTAGCTCAAATAGTCACTGCGATAAATTATTTTAAAAACAGCTCGGTTTTTTCAAAAAGTTTGAAAATTGTGAATTTGCTTCGGTATTTGTTGAATATCAAACTAAAATGTTTAGTGAAAACGTCACAAATATATAAATTAAAGGTGAGTAAATTTGCTATAAATGAAGCACAGCAGGACGTCTATACGACCAATAGTTCAAGATATTATAAAGTTTTTTAAAGAGAATGGGTTGAACGGAGGCCTTGGTTGAACACGATTTTAGTTATAAAAAAACATTGCACACACTGACTCATTCAAAAGATATGATATGAAAGAACGCCGTCGCACTGCACTAATCAATGCGTGTGAAAGAGAAATTCATTTCTTACTCCACTTATCTAGAGACGAACGCTTATTTTTCAGAATAATGGTTTGGAAGAGAACAAGCACGGATTACGGGACTACAATCTGCACATTGACCAAAAAATTCTCAGGAGGCGTGTACTCAGATACATTGTACATCTGAGTGCAAATATCGCCCAGTATCATGTCAGCGGCAGCCTTCACCATACGTAATTGTTCTTCTTGTGGATCTGATCTTTGGTTCTCATACCACGAATTTGTGAGAATCTTGTTCCCCAAGTTTCTGAAACAGACAGTGCAGCTCTGGTTGGCTGTTTCAGCAATCACAATATCTTCACCGTATTGTTTGAACAGTCGAGCGTTGACAGTTCGAATGTCAGGATGAAAGTCCCTTTGAATTTGATTCAGTAGGTAGTTCTTCCATAGAGAACTGGCACTTCTCAGAATTCTCCTCTAGGTAGGAATAAATCTACTCCATTACCTCGTCAACGTTTTTTGTTGGGCGATATCCCCCCGTACCCCCTGTTTCGGAAGGTAGCCGATATAGTTTCCTTTGGCAAAAGAAGTGGTATCTAACATCCTTTGCGGGCAAGTCCTAGTCCTTAGTGCGATCAATTAGTCTTTGTGCCCATTCGTCCCCTCGTTTTTCAGCTCCCTCTAGAAAGGAATCCCTTACAGAATCTAGCTCTACCTTGTGTACAACATTTCGTTCTGGTACTTTCATTTTCTTCTGAGCTCCAGGAATGCATCTGTTATTTCCTCTGCACACAACCGACAACGTCTTTTAAAGTTGAATTGTTCTGAATTAGATCTAGTTTGCACAGTTTCTTGCTGTAAACCCACATTTCCACATCCACGACGAAGAGCTGAAGCAATCAGTTTACGGTTACTGTAGTTCTTTTTACATGCATTGTGAACAGACACTTCAGTTAAGGTTTTAAACAAACGTTTGTTTGCCAGAATTTTTCGATGAGCACTGGATCTAATAAGAGTTTGTATTGTAGAGACGTCCTGTAGGTAGTACTTGATTTATTGCAAAACTCACCTTGGTTTTAACTATATGAGGTTTTCTCTAAACATCGAAATATGAAAACACAAATTTTCCAACTTTTTTAGAAACAAACGTGATGTTTGAAACACTTTATCTCAGTGACTATATGAGCTATAGATCTGGTTTTGGGCTCAAACTGTACCAAATGTTTTAGTTTAAATTGGTGTAATGAATATTATTTCTGTAAAACCAACCTTTTAGGAGATATTTTAAAAAAATAAAGAAGAGGTCGAACATTTTGTTGTTTTTTCAGAACTTTATCTTATTCATGGGAAGAATTTTGATAAGATATTTTGCTAAAATTAAAAGAGTAGTTAGTTTAATTAACCATACATATTGTCGTATATGTAAATTCTCATTTGTTTTGTAGTAAGTATGTAAGAGAAGTAGTTTTCTCGGTTCCATTATAAGTTGTTATTTTTTTTATTTATTTTTTATTTATTTATCTTTATTTATCTTTGTAGTGACTACAGAGTAGCATCTACTCCAAAAAAGCCACAATGCATTACATAATAATCAACTAAAAATAATAATCCTGTAATATTTTTTTTGTTTTTTTTTGTTTTTGTTTTGCGGGGCCTATATCAACTTATACATAATAATAAATTAAAAAAAAATGTGATTAGTAAAATAATAAAAAATAAAACAAAATATAACACTGCCTGCCTTAAAAGCGGGTATTAAGTACGTAATATAAATTTTAATTTTCAATTTTTAATTTTTTAATCTGTGTCAAGTTAGTATTGAATATATCCAGCCTGTGAGACAACGAGTTGTATTGTGTTTGCATACGAATGACCGGGGAGTCCGCATGCCTCACGGTCCTAGCTACCGGAGGAAGGAATAGATCCCTACCCCTAATTCGAACAGAGGGCGCATATAAATTTAGTAGTTCCAGGATGTGAGGAGCCTCAATCAAATTATTTAAAATTTTATATAGAAACATCAGTGTACTGATGTCTCTTCTGGTACTAAGCCTTTGAAACTCAAAATCCAGTCTTAAAATATTTGTCGGTGTGTCTCTAGGGCAGCAGACTCTATTCTTTTTGTAGTAGAGGTACCTCAGTAAGTTGTTTTGAATTACCTCAATTTTTTTAGTTGCGTACTGACTTGACGGGGACCATATGATGGAACCGTATTCAAGTTTTGATCGGACAAGACTGTTATATAATAAAATAATTGGAGCAATTTTTGTAAAGTGACGTGTATTTCTTTTCACAAATCCCAAAAGTTTATAAGCTTCGCTCACCATTGAGGACATGTGAAATTTAAAAGACAAGTCGCTTGTAAAATGAATCCCCAGGTCCTTTATTTGCTTTATTTTTTCTAGTTCCACATTACCTACGCAATATAATGATTCTGGATAATTAATATTTTTGGTGGTAAATGATACAACTTTGCATTTATCCACATTTAATTTCATATTATTTAAATCACACCATAAGACCACCTCCGCCAAGTCAGCCTGCAACCGGTTACTATCAAGATTACTAGAAATTGAACGATACAGCTTGACATCATCTGCAAACATCAAGATATTAGACTTACTAATTTTATTTGGAAGATCGTTTATAAACAAAAGGAACAAAATGGGTCCTAGAACAGATCCCTGAGGCACCCCACTAATGTTTGAAAAGATTTCGGATCGAGATCCGAAAACTTCAACAAAATTTTCTCTACCCTTAAGGTATGAACTCATTAGTCTTAAAGAAGAAAATGAAAAATAAAAAGTGGTGAGTTTCCAAAGAAGGATGTCATGGTCCACCCTATCAAAAGCCTAAGCAAAATCAAGGTAGACCACGTCCACTCTGCCTTGGCTCTCCATAGCCGTAGAGACATACTGCGTGAATTGAACAAGGTTGGTAATTGTTGACCTTTTAGGCAAAAACCCGTGCTGGAAGGGAGAGAACTCACTTTTACAATGGACATATATTTGTTCGTGCAAAGCATATTCAAATATTTTTGCAAATGTATTAATTAAAGAAACTGGTCGATAGTTGGTAATTTGAGAGCTATCTCCCTTCTTGAATATTGGTATCACCCTTGAGCTCTTCCAACTAGTCGGAAAAACTGAACTTAGAATAGATTTGTTATAATTATGTTGTTGTCATTACTGTGGTTGTTGTTATAAATATACCTATATAGGTACTACTTAACTCTGAATTCATTACGGAACTAAACTTTTTTAACACAAATAGTACTTTAATTTGTAATGAAGCAACTAATCAATTTGCTTTGCCCTTTTTTATTTGCGACAAAGAAGATTTAATTAATTAAATAAGAGACCTTTTATCAAAAAATTATGTCAAAGGCGAGTTTACAGTACATGTGTTTTTCGCTATAACAATAACAAAATGTCTGATTTTTGAAATGAAGCTCCAGTAATGTCAAAATATTAGGTACCATAATAATAATGGTATGGTACTTACCCGTATCAAGACAGATTCCCATATTATTTTCAGCCTTAGGTGTACTTTAGCAAAGTACGTAAATCGCAGGGATGTAGACAAAGACGCGGATGCCGCGGGGATGTTTTAGATTTATTCATCGAGACACTACCTCGGCGAAATTTTTGTAGATTGGTGCACGGTATTTATACGTAAAGCTTCATATATTCACCACAACTTCGCCGAAAGTTCACGTACCTAGAGTTCGGTAACCTGTAACAAAAAAAATTAACAGTTTCTTTAAAATATGGCAGTAAATAAATATGGTACTGATACAAACATGTCAAAAATAATAATATTATTAGAGGAGAGAATAATAATACAGTTTCTGACAAATACAAGAAACAAATCGATCAAAGCTTAGTTGACTAGCCACAACATTACTCGAACAGAGAGGTTATAGAAATTCTATTGAATCATCTGCAACCATAGCAGAGGGAGACTCGCATGGCCTGCTTGGCCTCTGGACAGAAATGTTTCAGGCATTCATACGAAGAAGGGTTTAACGATTTACTACTTTATCGTGGCTCGAAAACTAAATATGTTACATAACAATAATTTACAAAATTATTACAACCTGTCACTTTTATATGTTATAAATAAAAATACTACGACGAGCATACATTTTCCATCGAAATTAATTACCGCCCCCAAATTCTACAAACCTCCATACTAAAGCTCCAATATACACAAAGCAAACTATAAATCCATTACCTAAGTCAAAACATGATAATTAATTACTTAGATAGAGAAACCTTCCAAACACAACATTGCGCAATATAATGAAACTTTATACAAATTTAAAATTTATGATATTAAGTATCTACTGGAAACCTTGCAATGATATTTAAAAATATACCTGCCTAAATAACAGTATAATTAAAAATTAGCATAAAATACACTTAAATTCTTTGCCGTCTGCACAAACACGCAACCACTTTCCTTGCGAAAATCCCCATCTTTTACTTTTTCGTTCTTTTTTGGGATCATTTTTCTTCGCTTTCATCTCGTCCCAGTGCTATAACCTTCGTTTTTGTAGAGCTTCCAAATTACGCATATCATTCGAGGAAACATTAAAATTTAAACCTGCCGGGTTCATTACATCACAAACCTTTCAAAATCGATTTTGAAAAGTCAGGACAAAGTGACAATAGTACCACTCATCATCTCAGCTACAGGAATCGCCTATAAAAACTTCACTCAAAAGTTACCCACACGTTCATAGATTTTTAGTTTTGTTAAGGTTCTTTGTTTCCTAGTTTCACCATGGAACTAGAGGTACTTTGTTTTCCTTCCTTGTTTTTAAATCGCAATCCCCTTGAACCGTATCGTCTCTACAAAATTAGTTCAATGATATGCTGACTTTATTGAGAATAAGATTGTGCATATTCTATAATAGGTTTCTCTTCCTCTTCATTTTAATTTATACCTTTTATATGAACAGAACTGTTTTTCGTTCTCCGATTTTCAATAGGAAATGATCTAGGTTCATCATAACGAACGTGAACAATTAAAACAGGTAATGAGTGGAGTAATTTCTCGTCGATCATCGAATACGTAAAAGATAAATACAAAATTAAAGCCAATTTCCAGTTCGACATGAAACAAGAACAAGGGATTATGTCGATTAATACAAGATGACAAAGAGACACCGCCCTGTATGGGTCATTTTAATATACCGCTAATAATATACAAAATGCGTGCTTTGATGTACACAACCATTTATTTTTGATATTGATACAATATTACTATGGAAAATTTGGGAAGGTCAACGTGTCAACATCCATTTTTCCTCGCAGAAATTTTACCTAATTAGGTACCTACTATGACATTTTTGCATTTAAAATAATACACAAGTTAGTTTATTACAGTGTTTACGATCCTTTATAATGCGTTTAATATCCTACATTGTCGTGACTGATCAGAAATTGAAGTCTGAACGTGCGTTGTGTAGACATAAAGTTATTTTTTATGGGATAGGGGTATAAATACGTAATTACAGGAGTCTCCAGTAAATAGTTTGAGGTTAGGCCACCAAAATTGTTAGTAATTTCACTCAATTTGATTGATTTTAACAAATAAATATAATAAAGTGACATGTAGTATCAATAGGAAGGTCATGTATTTTTGTAAAAGAACTCTAGTCCATGAAGTTAATCATATGAATTCACAAAGTCTGGATGTCTAGATATCCGTTGCTTTGTTCCTGTAGACATTTATGACATTCTGACGTCGGATTCTTGTAGAGTAGAACATCAAGACATTTTTTATTCGAACATTCTTTGTCTCAACGGGAAAGTGGCCGTCGAAAATTTTGTTCATCAGGGCAATGCAAACTTGCGCATTCTCAACTGTTTTTTATACTTCGTCGACAAAACTTATTTGCATTTAGATTTTGTTTACAAATTCAAGGAGGTTGGGCTTCTTCACAACTCTTCTTAATCAGATACCTTCTCTAAATAAAAGTTCGCAGAATGACTGATACGGGTTCAAATTTAGCTTCAATTACTTTAACGAAAACAAAATTACAAGTAAGTTCGCTTTATTAAATTACTCTGGAGCAAGCGACGCAAAGTTTATAACAACTAAAACTTACTACACATTTATCGTTAGTTGTACGTTGTACCTACCCAACAGTTTCCATCATATTTTGGTTTGATACTTTATCTGCCATATTGGAAATTTGTATATACATATATAGATCTTATCTCTTTGGAAAGGTGCCAAACGTATTGCTTCGATAGGCAAAAGCAAATTTGTAATATTTTACTACGTTAGTCATGCTGGCCTAAGACTTTGTACACCATACTATGGTAAATTTATATTTATTGGTTTATTTTTCTGGAAAAACTACCGTGTTGCAGCAATAGGAGAGAACGAATTTTTTTTGGACTTATCTTCAAGGAATTTTCCTAAACGGACGGAACTTTCAATTTGTATGCGATATTGAGTAGATATACATATGTTTCGAAAAAGATGAGCCTAACCTGCACATGCCATAATATCTAAAATTTGTACGTGTCCTAAACGTGCGTTTGTGAAGAGTTACATTTGCTAAAAGTATGGAAGGGAGAACCTAAATTTAATACCATTTCCAAAAGAAACAGATTCATAACATTTTGTCTGCTGCTACTGATGGTGCTCCAACAATGATAAGGTGCTCAGGGGCTTCATAGCTCATTTTAATAAGTACATAGTACCAAATGCACTGTTCTTCATTTTTTGTTGCAATCAATTTAATCCAACTGCTGTTGCAATTCATTTAGGCAACTTTGCACAGAAAACGAGGAAGATTTCAATCGTTTGCAGAAGTTTGTTGGTTTTTACAAGATACATGTCTGAATCGATTTTATAATATGTTTAATTGGAAACTAAAGTTCCTATAATGACTCAGTACTAAAGTTTCTACATGACAGAGACGACTGACTGCGAACCAACCTAATTACATTAAAAAATAAGGTCATTTGAATAGTAGACCTTTATAAAATATTTAATGAAGTTAATCTAAATTTATAAGGTAACAAGTTGAAAAATGGCGAGAAAAAACTTTATAACCGTTTTCCTTCTTCTATACAATGCGGAATCTGCCAAGAAGAATATAGTCTTCATTTAAATTTTTGTCAGTAGTGTAGTGTCTCTCAAAAAATAAGATTTGCTAACATACTGCCAACAATTGGAAGTTCTGGATTGTGCTATATAATGCGGAAGTTTTTAGTTGTTCGAATCTCTAAGTTTTACAAGGAGTACCTCAAAAGTCAGGAAATAAATGTTTCTGCCGAATTGCTTAAACAAGCTAATGGGGAATGTGCTCTATCGTATGTGCAAGTTAAAAGATGGATAAGAAGTTTGTGAAGTCAAAGAGGGATGGACGATAACCCTCGCTGTGAACGGCCATCAACAAGCCAAACCGCTGAAAATGAGACTCGTGTGCGAAGTGTTCGGTTTTTAGCTGACATTCTAAACACTCTGAAAACCATTGTGCATCGCATCGTTACGGAAGAATAGAAACTGGCCCAACAACTATGGTGGGAGAGCAAAAGATTTGTCAAGTGGTGACCGCGAGTGAAGTGAAAGAACGTGTCGAAATTAAACCTAAGGTATTATTTAGATAATGTTATTACCGATTATAAAACGTGGACATTTTAACACGACCCCGATACGAAGCGGTAGTGCGCCGAATGGCGCACCTCGGCGTCCCCAAAACGGAAGAAGACCGAGATGAGTAAATACAAAGTAAAGAGTTTTTACCTCAAGGACAAAGCGGTAATGTTGCGTACTATGGGGATGTGATAGAAGATTAAGGAAAAGGGTCATCCTCATATGAAAGGATATTGCCGCTGCTTGGCTTCTGCATTACGACAGTGCGTTCAGGCATACGTCTCTGCGCATCCATAAGTTCCTAACAAAGTGCAATGTGGCAACGCATGGCAGGGTCGCTGGAAAGAAATGTGTAGATGTTCATGGAGAGTACTTTGAAGTACATTATCACTTGCCGGTATTGTCAATAAATCTTGTTTTAAAGAATATATTACATAACTTTTGTAACGTACTTAGTACGTTCTGTTAAAACGTTACTTAACATCTCATCTGCATTGAAGATTACAATCTTTTATAGTGATGTAATTGTAGTAGGTAAATGATACGTGATAGAATCAGATTCGGCTTTAAATTTCACTAAAAAGTATTTATATAGTGCAGTTATTTTAAACATGAACATTGCAAAAAATCCTATGTTAGGTTTGACTTTTTTATGTTGTTAGGTTCAGTCCCAGTAGTAAATACTCAATTTTGCAACTTTGAAAAATTTGTGGAAACTGGGGGGAGGGGGGCGCCAAAAACCGCGATTTGTTCGGACTTTTTTCAGTTTTAGCCTCGTAGCTGAAAAACTACGAGTTATAGTGCAAAGAATACGATTATCTTTTTTAAACTATACTAAATTTGCTACAATTTGAGCCTAACCGGAAGTCTGTAAGTATAATAGTTTCCGAGATACAGCTCTTCAAAAATAGGCAATTTTTCCCAAAATCTTTTTTCAACGTATCATCCATGTTTCGAGCCAGATATTGCCACAACGACGTACCGTACGACTCACGGGGAAAAAAATTGTAGGACATTTTATCACCTTTTATTTAAGCATAGATGCATTCTTGTGGGCCTAACAGTTCTGGAGAAAAAGACGGAAAACCGGAAAACAGTGAAATCCTCCACATATATGTAATAGCATTAGTATGATTAGAAGACATTTTCTGATTATTCTTATTTAGCCTAGCGAACGAACGCTCAAAAAGGGCTTGTGGACAGACTTTTTGATCCTAATGATTTTATTTCTGGGATGTGTTTGGAGGTGTTTGGTGATAATTATACGAAAAATCCCCGGCCCTACCGTATGAGCTAACTTGGTAGCGTAACAAAATTTGCGGATTTGTTTGGTTTTCCCTTTGTATCTCTTGAATAGGCGATCGTAGTGGGAAAGGGCCAATTATAAAATAAAAGCTGCCTTGAGAAAATACTTTTGTTCTTTTCGTCAAACATTAACCCTATCATAAATGTATTAAGAAAAGACTAGAGACCATTAAACATGGTGGCGCATAAGACTGAAATTGTTTGGCTAAGGATGCAGGTAATCTGTATTTAATACTCACATATCAGATTTAGCTCAAAACCTCCCACAAAATTAGTTGTTCTCTAGTGCCCTCTATTCCATCTTGAACTCAACGTTTTTTTTAAATAACTAACATCTAATCTATTTGAGATAAAATATTAAAATGTATATGTATTTTATAGGAAATTTTATGGTCTACAACTTTTATTTCAGCTATAAACCCAATACTTTAGGAGCTAGGACACAACATTTGCCAAAAACATAGTGTAAAAGCGATTTAAAAAAAAATGTCAATTCTTAACAGCGAATATCTCTTCAACGGATAGAGATAGAGAAAAAACGCATAGAAGCAAACTTGTAGAAAATTTAATCAGCTTTTTTTTATAATTAGCCATTTCCCACTACGATGGCCTGTTCACGAGATGTAAACGGAAAACCAAACAAATCCGCACATTTTGTTACGCTACTTTTCGTATAATCATCACCAAACACCTCCAAACACATCCCAGAAATAAAATCTTTAGGATCGAAAAGTCTGTCTACAAGCTCTTTTTGAGCGTTCTTTCGCTAGGCTAAATAAGAATAATCAGAAAATGTCTTCTAATCATATTAATGCTATTACATATATTATGTGGAGTCGTAGCGATTTCACTGTTTTCCGGTTTTCCGTCTTTTTCTCGAGAACTGTTAGGCCTACAGGAATGCATCTATGCTTAAATAAAAGGTGATAAAATGTCCTACAATTTTTTCCTCCATGACAACGGTCATAGGGCACGTCGTTGTGGCAATATCTGGCTCGAATCATGGATGATACGTTAAAAACAGATTTAGGGAAAATGCCTATTTTTGAAGAGCTGTATCTCGGAAACTATTATACTTACAGACTTCCGGTTAGGCTCAAATGGTAGAAAATTTAGTCCAGTTTAAAAAAGATAATCATATTCTTTGCACTACAACTCATAGTTTTTGATCTACGAGGCTAAAACTGAAAAAAGTCCGAAAAAATCGCGGTTTTTGGTGCCCCCCCCCCCCAATTTCCACAAGTTTTTCGAAGTTGCAAAATTGAGTAATTACTACTGGGACCGAACCTAACACCATGAAAAAAGCAAACCTAACATAGGATTTTTTGCAATGTTTGTATATTTTTGTGTTTAAATTGACTGTACTACTTCGTTTTAGATTTTAGCAGATTTTCGATTTTACTTTAACTTCTAAATGCTAGATCGCGTGATGCTAATGCTTAATAATGGCCAATAGTCTCTGTGAAATATCCTCACTATTATTATTCTGATCGTGTCCACTTTTGTTGACTTCCAACTTATCCCAAGTCTGCACCTGCTAATACTTTTCGATCATTAAAACTGTAATAACTGTAAATTGGAAGCTATTCTCTCATAATAATATAATAATAACAAATACGTTAATATTTGACATAAAAAGGTTACTGTGCCACATAAAATCAATGAATAAAAATGAAGATATTACTTTTATATGGGCCTGCAGGTGTTCTAATTTTACGAACGTCCAGGAAGTGAAGGTTAGTCATATCGTGATGTTTAAAATGGCTGCACGGAATAGGAATACATATTTAGTTCAACTTTTCATCTTTGTAACCTACTATAGTTATATACACAAGACATAATATTAAACCGTGATGGGTTTTTAAGTCTAGATAGGCAATTTCGCGAGCCACCGTAATGAAATTGATGTACACAATTCTTCATTCTCTTTATTCTTCTGTGGAGGGGAAAATTAAATTTTCTCCCTTCATTTTATGTTGACACCATGGGGATCTCGGAAACGGTAAGGCATGATTTTATTTTTTTGGAAAAAGTCGCAGCTTTTCATTAAAGTAAAATCGAAAATACTTACATATTGATGTTAAAAATCAAGGTTGGTATGGTAATGAAAAATGGAAGTTCTCCGAGAAAAATCTAAATCAATTACTTTTGTGAACAGACTTATTTCAGTAATGAATTGTATTAACAAGCGTTAAGAATTAATAGAAAAACTATTTTTTGATTGACTGTTTATTTAATTCTCAATTTTAAGTTTATTTAATAATAAGAGCAATTGGTGGATATGTTTGTCATGTATGCCAGAAACTATAGAAATTCTATTGAGGCACGTAGGCAGCATCTACTATAACAATATTCTGGAAAACGGCTATAGCTACAACTTTATTTCCAAAAATTCGAATAAAATGAAGAGAATCTGGTATCATTACATACGAAACGTCCGCAACACAAACGTATCGTATTGAGAAGGTGAAGAAAACCTAATAGCATATGTTAATTATGATCCACATGCTTCCACAAGACGAATTGCTCAACAAACGAATAATTTACAAAGAATGTATACGGTTTCCCCCACTACAAAACGTAAGTAGATTAGTCGAGCACTGTATACAGGAAATCTCAATCGTCGATTTGAGTTGACCCATGGTTTCAAAATAAACATCAGGTAAGCTCTGTGTGTTATTGAAACATTTTATAGACTGATGAATCGTATTATCCAAATAATGGTTAGAAATAATTTTTATTGTTTTCAAATACAAACAAAATTTTGTAAAAAAATCAAATAAAATTCAGGATAAATGTTTGGTGTGGCATTATATACGCAACACTTTATTAGGATTTTATTTTTGAAGTGATAATTTAAATAGAGAGCGATACGTTAACTTCCCCAGAACAACACTAGAAAAATATATTGAAAAAAACATGCCAAACAAGAAAAGAAAGAAAGAATGGAACGATCATATAGACCGAATGAATCGAGGAAGACTGGCTCGAGTTTTGTAAAACAGAACGACCAGAAGGAACGAGACCCAAAAGATGGGCGCAGAGCTGGTTTTCATCGTCAACCGATTAGAAAGGTTAGGCAAATATGAAGAAACTCCTAGGTAATGGAAGAAGATTAATTATGATTTATATTTTTTTCAATATTTTGGTAGAACTTTGTAGTGAAGACAAATATTTCCTTGATTTCAATCTTATTTTTTTCTTGGCAACCTTTTATTTTTAAGTACGAGATCTATTTTACAACATCTTTGATTCTATTTTCAATAAAAAATGAATAAAGCCTTACCACAGAGTACCCCTACAGAGGGGAAAGCTAGACTTCCCGCTAAAACATCAGTCGCCATCTTATTAGTAGTTCTACAATCAAGCTTTGTGCTTCGTTGTTATATTGTGTTAAATACATTGTGCTTGATCTTTCAGTGGAATATCATAATGACCGAATGGTACTAAAATAATATACAACAATGTTTTATATTTGAATTGGAACTACTTAAAAGATGGCGGAAGGTAATTTTATTCTTGACACCAAAAGATCAAAGGTACCGCCGCAGCTTTGCCCTCTGTAGGGTACTATGTGGCCTTACCTTGTTGAAAAGAGAAAAAACAAGCGAATTAATGATGTTTTTAGTTTTTACTTTATTACAGTTACAGATGAGCGAAACTCAAAAGTCGCTTGGAAGGTTTCTTCCTCGGCTAAAAAAGTTTCATGAAGAAATTCCTTCCTCATGAAGTAATGAATTCAAATTTTATGCAGATGGTTTTTTTAACTTACAAGGTGGTGCATATTTTTGTAAGGAAGCCTTTCTCCGTATTAAATTTACAAGCTTCAGTTTTCCGTTTCGCACATATGTTTATATTAATTAATACAACATTTAACATTATTAAGATCATTATGATATTTATCAGAAATCACCTTGTACCAATGGAAGTCAAAATAATGTCCTACAATTCAGCGCGTAGATCTTGGTTGTTAGTGAGAAAAAAAAACAAAAAACTCAAAATACAAGACTGTAAGAGCAGCATTTGAGTGGAAACAAAAGAATAATAATCAACAATACTTGCATATTATAATAAAAAAATGTATATCAAAATCCCGTCGGTTCACTTTATTGCCTCTTCTGGGAATCGTGACAAACTCTAGCGAATATGCTCTCTTTTTGTCTTACATAATGTCATTAATTAGTTGTTGTTAGTTGTTGTCTTCAACGGTATTAACAAGAATCCTTTATCCAATCGATTTAAGATCCACAACGCTAAGCTACCCTATCCTATCCATCTCTCAGAAAATTTTTGGTCCTCAACTGCTACCTTCTGGCCCTTGCATCAAAGTGTTTTTGTGCGCCAGCCACACAAGAAGAAAATGTAATAGAAGAAAACCGCACCATTTAGCTTTTATGTCTCAATTAAATGAACGTACAAAATATCGATTATCGTTATAAAGGTACAAAAAGATGATCTAGTGATCGCAGGGGGTGGTTTTGGAAAATTTCGTGCACTGAATATTTTGAAATATTCTACATAGGCAATTAATGTTATTTAAGTTAATGGAGTTTGAATCTTTCACATCATACCAAGAAATTTTTGTAAATAATACTGAATTTGATGGTGGTGTGCTTCTATATGAAATAGTTTGTTTTTCTCACCTCGTATAATAAATTTGCATAATCCGCTAGGATTAATTATGTATATTATGTAAACTGAATGGTTCCTTACACACTGTACTGCTTGTTTTCACAAGGAATAGTACGTTAATTTTGAAAAATGAAAAAGAACCTTGTGGTATTAATTTGTTATGTGGAGTAACTACCTAAAATATTGATGCTACTTATCTAGACACAGCGTATAAATGGGACAATGCATCGTAATAGACATTTGGACAAGTGGGTACAATTTCAATTTTTTAGTATACGTTTTTATTAATATGTACATACTTGGTACAAATTAGTTCAAAATAGAAGATAAATTAAAAATGAAAAATAGTGTAACAAAAGACTATATCATTAATAAAAATTAGGAACTGCATTATGAATATCAAAACATAAAATGCTAAACTACACCACTTAAAATTAATAATTGAAATTATAAATAATGTTAGTTGTTCGGTGGAATTTTTGACATAAAAAATTCAACATGTGGGAGGTTCAAATTAACTTGTCACGCTTTTTTTTGTTTTTGCTTCAGACCGTTGTAGTGACATTGTTTAAATATGTTGAAATAATATTTGAGAAACTATTGTGACGAAACTTTTTGAAACCAAACTTATCTTAAGGTATAATCAAAAGCACGTATTTATATAAAATAAAGGTAGCCATTTTGTTTCATCAAAAAACTTATAAAAGTACAACATAAGTGTCATAAAATAAGCATTGAAATTTAAAAATATTAATGATAATCTTACCTTTACATTAACGACCGTTTTCAGCACTTCCGGTACCTATTTTATTAACGTCTCAAATTATTTTCACACAATGTAAACTGTTTATTTAAGGGTGTTTAAAGAAATTCAGCTTATATCACACTATATGTAAGAATGGTTGTGCAACGTAAGAAAGGCGCGAAGTATACGTTAAGGCTCTTGTAAGACACTGAAGGGTTGAAATTTTCATTGTCGGGAAAATGCTGAAAAATTTAAATAATTAATGTGACTATGCTTTGCTTGACCACAACGTGGGGGTAGTGTTGTCATAGTAATGCGTCGCCGCCGTATAAAACTTGACCATATCAATTATGATTTATGATATGCGCACCGAGTACCAATGTAAAAGAAGGTATAATACATAGTACCAAGTGGTACACCTATTAATTAACCAATCGCTTATTTCTTTATTCAATTCAATGAAATATATATTGAATTCGTTTTTTTATGCAATCAATACTGCTTATGTGACTTAGTTAATTTGAATTTATAGTCATCTTTTGTAATTAAGTTGATTTGTGTAGAAAGGACATTTTTCATTAAACCACCTTCATAAATTTCCATTTGTTTTAACATTAAAACAAATATCCTTATCTTAGAAAAGGTAATGAGTACCTAATGTAAATTATTGTGCATTCTCACACATTTATTAACGAAATGAAATTGTCAAATATATTTAAATACTTCATTAGTACAAAATGTATACTATCCTCGCCAGGAGTGTTTACCGCTACGTCATCACATACAATCATATGGTGTAATATGAAAAACACGAATCAAAATTGTACTATATTAGTCAAATGAGAATTAAATTCTTATGCATATAAAAGAAATTAAATTCGCGTTTATAGGTTTATTCTTTCTATAACATTTGCTTATTCAATACCGTATGTCGATTTCGTCAAATGCACTGCGAATGTTCACCATCCTTATTGAATTCACTGTTTTATATGAGATGACAGTATTAATAAATTGGATAGCTAGATTCATACATTAATGACGTAGCGGTAAACACTCCTGGCGAGGATATTAGGTTAATCATGCAATTTAGCTCATGAACAAAAGTAGTTGATAACACAAAATTTCGTGAAGTTTATAATGTCTTATCTCGTCAATTACATAAGGATAGGTACCCCATAATTCATGAAAAGGATGAAGTTTATTTTAATATTGCTACACGTAAATAATAAAAAATGTCAGTTATTATTTATAAAAATTAGGCATCTGTGATAGATGTGAATCGATCAATTTTCTAAAGATACACGAACTCCTGAGTACCTAAGTAAAACTTCGCACTAGCATTTTGTTCCCAACAATTCCTGTTTGCTCCATTGAATTTTTAGCACAATTATAATGTTAACGTGTACTTACCGTGTTTGTTGTATGTCCACAGGAAGTATGGGAATTCTCTTCCACGCAGTCCCTTAGGTGTAAAGGTAAACGAGCTTGTAACGTACTCCAGTAATTTTATATTAAATTAAACAAAATAAAAAATGTCAGTTTTGTACTTAATGTACTTAAAAATGTATTCTCACCATAAATGTTGTAGTCACGCAATTGGTCATGTGGCTGTAAAGTTAAAAAGTATAATTAAAATATATTATGCTGTAATAATTCTCTGTTTAATGTGGACTAAATTGACAATTTACAGTAATAAATTAACCTTATAACAATAACAACGACGATTTGCTAAATACCTATAATTTTAATTTCCATATAGGTACAAATTATAACGATTGGGAAGGCATAATACCAGATTTCCTGCAATGGGGACTGGACGTTATTTTTGTTCAACTAATGAGAAGCTATACCGGACTGTATCGCTTTCGTTTTCGGTTTCAGATACATAGGTACCTAAACAATTGAGGGAGATAAAAGTTGTTTTCATTCCCAAACCTGACATAGGTGATCGCTCCACTTCTAAATTATATCATCCAATCAGTCGAAATTGTCTTTCCTTCCGAAATTCATCCCACTGCACCCTGACCAACACACATACTCTCTAGGAAGATCCGCTAGATCACCCCTGCACTCTGTTTTAGGGCGGATGCCGGATTGAGAAATCGCTGGACTTTAAACAGTTCACCCTGGAAACATAGACTATAGGAGGCCTTTGACGAAAGAACCGAAGCAATAGAAACTGCCTTACGCCATCATGGCGTGACGTATAGGTCATACGATACTGGATTGTGCAGCTGCCGAAACTCAATGTAGTGCACATCAGAGTTGGCGACAAAATAATGACATGCACAGTAGTAAGAGCATGCCTCGGGATGGGGTGCTGTAACTATTTTTGTGGAACGTAACTGTGAACAGCCTCGTCTGTCGGCGATTACACGTACCAAACTAATAACCGGCAAATTTGAGGTTACTCTGTGCAGTCTCATAGAATCTGCTCTGATAAAGAATTGTGTAGGAAAGACATTAACCCAGTGAAAATAGAGGTAATCCATTTCACAAGAAAGCTCCCCTCTTTCTAGAGGACCTTAATTCGAACTCCTCCGCCCTTTCAAAAATTTCTCAGTTCACCAGTCACCATTTCGTTAAAATCACGAAAATGTTCCATTAATTTTTTGCTTTTGCGTGTAGTCTAGTTTCTGGAAAATTTCCCTAACAGTAATTTCATACCTAGCAAACATCGCTTAGATACTATATACGCTATTATGTGGCCTTTCGCATTTCTTTCTAATTGTTTCCAACGTAACGTTAACATTTCCGTTGGATTTTCTTCTACCACTTTTAATATGTATTCTTCCGCTATAAGTGGTTTTGTCCGGAATTTACAGTACAGTAATGTTCGCCATTAAAAGGTTTGATGTTTCTTTTAGTAACTGAGTTATTTTCTTCCATGAGTAGACAAAACGTAATATAAGGAGGTTGTAATTAAAAACTGTGTTTAGTACAGTCAATGGTACATTCGAATTTTGAAAGATCTTTCAATTTCTCTGTAACGTTGGGGACAGTTATAGAATATCTTTAAGAGCGCTTAAATAAAAATCAGGTAGGTAACAGGCATATGGTAAAACCTAAAGTAAATAGTATATAATAATATTATTATATACTCTTTGCCTAAAGGGAACTAATTAATACCAAAAGTTAATCAAAAGCCAAAGCGCCACTCCCATACGGAAAACCCTCAAAAGTGATTGTTTATTACATTAATAAAAACTCTAAACTTATGGAAGGGAGCTTTTGCTAAGAACATAATATTTTTCGTAAAATCAAACATAGAAGTGTTCTATTTCTTAAAGATCTTTACTATATATGATTATATTATTAACTTTATCGTATCATCGTTTATTATCTCTCTATAATTGCAAATATTATATGGGTCGTAATATCATAGAAATCCCATAACACGTTAGTTACACATAATTCCATTATTACCTATAGCCAGATATGATTTGTTGTAATAATTTATTAGAACTGATATATCTATTAATATAATGAGAATATTATACCTACGATTTATAATAATCGAGGACACCAGAATCTTCCATTAGTTTTATCAGAAACGACCAAACGTGGCAAAACTTTTAACAAATTTTCTTAATTCAATGTAAAATGTTTTGTTTTAAAATTGCTTGCTTCAATTATACGATTTTCTTGCAGACAGCAACGATGATACGATAGAGCTTTGAATGCAACTCGAATATTTGCGGTTTATACCATCTCGGACATTGCTAGGCATAATATTCTCGTCCCAAGTTTTTGCTCTCAAAATAAAATAGCAGTTAAACTCACAAATGCTATAAGAAAATAATATGTATACGTTGTGTTCATTTGAAAGGGACCCATAGACATCCTTAATGTTTCGGAAATGTGCCGTGTTAGAAAGAAATGCCGAAACACGTCAACTTTTAACTTGAGGGCCGCCAATATCATAACGTCAGATTCACCCCCTCCCTACTGGAGATACCTCTTAAATTTGTTCAAATGGCTTTCAAATCATAAATCCATTGAAGGTCAGATATCACAAAGGGGGTAAATTGTAATAAATAAAACAACTCTAAACCTCCCCTTAGACGATGAAATTTAATGAAGTAATGTCAAACTTGATGGAAAATGAAGGTGGTTATGTTTTTTTATGTTTTTTGTTACGTACATAAATGTACTAAACACTAGCCCCAATAAATGGCAACACTAGCTGTAATGAAATTTAAATGATTAATTGGCAGCTCCTCGTGAAGTCGTGAGAACATCAACGTAGGAGACAAAACCAGCATTAATCAGAAGAATTAAATTAATATTTTGAAAAAACACCCCGTTCTTTAACCTAGAACCTAGATCAAATCAGATCTCATTTAAAAGGTCTGGTAAATCCTTAGAATATAATTGAACTTCAGAAACGTTTGTTTACATTGGTTTGTAAAGCCAGGACAAGGATGGCCTAATTCAGTCTTATATATGGTATTTTGCAATTAATAATATTAATAATAATATCTATAATATGTGTTATAGATTTTCATTACAAGATAATATCTATAATATGTTTAGTGAAAATGATAAATTAAAACATTTTTTTTATTATGTATATATTTATATTTAGATTATGTGCACTCAAATAAAATAAAAAAAATTAAAACATTAAGCGACTGTTAAATGTGTGCAACCTTTATTAATTTACGCTCTTTAAAAAAATCTTTCATAGGTACAAAGTGAATTCAATTTGACAACACAGCGGTAATTGTGCGTGCTGTCAATTATTATAAATTGGTTGTTTAAATACAAGAAGGATTATTTTGTTCTACACTTAATTATTAAAACGGAGAAGACAATAATGCCGCGATGTTGCTTTGTGTGAAAAAGGAGCCTTTTACGGACGTTCAACGGCAAATAGAAAATATAACCTTACATAGGTAGTAACGTTCATAGACGTAGAAAGAAATTGTAATGGGGGAAGTGATTATATACCTACTTAAATTTGAAGGAGAAGCTTAGATTATTTTCTATTTTAAGGAAAGAAGTGTGTATCTGAAGATACACATATGTACCTTGCATGTCCCGTATTCATATTATACAGTATTTGTAAAATCGAATCTAAATATGTAACTACACTTTACAATCAGAGATACATAATCACAACACTGGGAATAAGTTTGGGTTCGTTTACCTTTCCGTAAAATTAGCCATGTCACTATTTGAAGTTTGATTTTGTAGTTATATTTATTAGTTCACACACTTGTTTATTTATATTAATTATTGTTATGTTAATTATATAAGACACAATAGAAGTACTATGTTGTCCTATAATTGGGTTCATTTGTAATCTGTTGGGCATTAAATGTTTATTATTATTATTTGAAACTAAAGTCAAACTTTATCTAATAATAAATGCTTTTTACTCAATTGAGAATTATTTACACAGCAATGTTTTAGTATACATATAGAGGTTAACTATATATATATATATATATAATTTATAAGGTTATAACGTTGGTTGTCATTTTCGACAGACTAATGACTGAATTGTCAATGTCACATGTTTTATAATCATAATTTAATATATATATATAATTCAATACATATAGAAAATTTACACCGCGGCCGGGATTCGAATCCCGGCCGCGGTGTAAATTTTCTATATGTATTGAATTATATATATATATTAAATTATGATTATATATATATATATATAATTCTTTTTTCTTTCATCTGTGTAAGCAATTTTGTTTGTATTACAAGTCACGAAATAAATATACTTAGGTATTATTATTATTTCTATTAAAATTAATGGGCTACACGCAAATAGTACATTTATAAAAACATTAATTGTAAATATATAAAGTACAAAAATTTATATGTGAGCTTTATATATTTACAATGCTAAGCAGTGGTGTATTGGTAAATTAAAAACCACCGGACACACGGACACACAGATATCCGGACGAATTTAGTAACCAACATTTTGAAGTTGGTTGACTAGTGTTACAGCGTGACGTGCAACAGATTTTGTACAAAGTACCGTTGCGCCCATTGCGATTTTGAGATTGATACTTATACCTATATGTAAATATATATAAATCTATACTGGTAATTTTTTTTACAATGATTTCAAGTAAAATATTCTTTTCTTACTAAATCGAATCAACATACCTTAGATTATAGAAAGGTACAGGATACGCCTTTCCATATACAAACGTTATTAAAACATAAAGCCAACACTGCCGAGAGAGTGCGCAGGAAAAAAAAGAGAGAAGAAAAAACAACAAGACTACATGTTCAGTGGCGTACTGTATTTAAGGGTCATATAAATTATAACAATATTAAATACATTATTGTACACCATAAAAATATTGTAAGTAGGTACAAATACTGTATAATATGAATACGGGACATGCAAGGTAGATATGTGTATCTTCAGATTTTCAATAACACATACATATTATTTATAGATTTTAATTAGGTACTATATTAGTTGTGATGTGGATAATTGGACGACATTGCATTGCAAAGTACAATAAATAAGACTGAAATAGAGGCTATCCTTGTCCTGGCTTCACAAACTAATGTAAACAAACGTTTCTGTATTTCATTTATATTCTAAGCAGCATATTCAATTGTTAAAAGTTATTAGGTATTAGACCAGGTATAATTATAATTATATAATTATAATAGGTATAATTCTGTCAGCCATTTTTCTGACATCATTTGAAAATTTTATCTTTACAATATTTTAATAACTGTTGTGTTTGATATGACCTTAATCTGTGTTTATATGACATGTTAAACATTTATTGTAAGTATTCTTACAATTTATTGTTAGCTTAAGTACTTCGTTATATATTTT
Source organism: Pyrocoelia pectoralis (assembly GCA_036250285.1). Lineage (NCBI taxonomy): Eukaryota > Metazoa > Arthropoda > Insecta > Coleoptera > Lampyridae > Pyrocoelia > Pyrocoelia pectoralis. Next base: position 36,985,962 of record CM070076.1, on the reverse strand, counting down.
TTAGTTCCTGAAGAAGCAAGCAATTAGCTTGCGAAATATTGAAATAAATAATTAACTGCTGAATTATATAATAATAACTTTTAACAATTGAATAATAAATTAAGACCAAATATTACTACCTACTACTAACTAAACTAAGCAGCATACCTACTAATGGTATATTTTGTTTAAGTAATGCACAGACTATCTCAAATATGCCCTGAATTACACGTAGCTACGTATTTTATACCGAATGAATAGATTTTATGGTAGAATGCAAAATCATCAGCTGGATCTTCTAAGAATTATGTTTCATGGAATAGTAAAAAATGCTTAGAAGTATAAGCTTGAAAGCTTGACTTGGAAACGCTTGATAACTCAAGCTTTTCCACAAATAAGCTTGGCTTGGATAATACTTAAGCTTGACTTGTTTTTTTGTAGGCTTGACTTGATTTTATGTCAAGCTTAAACGCGGTATCAAGTGCTCACAAGCGCAACATGTACATGTACATTGTACATGTGTGCGCTTAATCCAGAAGCCCAATAGCTACAAATGTTTATAAATTAATTGAAGAATACGTTCTTTGGGAGTGTATAAGCATACTGTGACTCATTTGTCATTGGAGGCTAATAATTTAATTATTACTTTAGAGAATAACCCAATTGCTACACGTCGATTTATATACGAGTATGACTTCTAACTGCTAACTACCCTATCATTAGAGACGGTGTATTTTATCGAACGTTTAAATAATTCAATCTTCAAATTGCGACTCATTTTAAGTGGGAATATTAAATAATATGACTTTCTCATTTCTCTTTATTTCTGGATATTTGACATTGAACGTTTCTTGAACACTTTTACTAGGTAGTTTTGTTCAAATATTTAACTTTTCCCATGCATGAAACGAAAGCCAAAATTGTTAATATTGTATTTAGGTCGTACTTCTACGATGATATACGGAATATTTGTTTATCGATTATATTTGTATTATCAGAAAAACTTTTCCTTTTCTTTGATTTTAAGTTTTTGTAAGAAATTAAGATTGAAGATGACTTTAACCAAATATAGATATACGAAATCAAAAACGGCTCACGTATCACTTTTATGAGATTCCAAGTACCTACACCAAAGGTAGAGATATATAAACTTAATTCGTAAATTAAAGTAGATATAGACATTTATCATTGTTAAACGGTTAGATATCTCACGCAATGTGAATTTCACATTGCGATTCACTTCTTAGTTTCTAGAGAAAGAAGAATATTTAATCAACAAAAGTTCATTATCCAACGAAAATTAACTTTAATACTTGTCATTAAACTAAGTTTTTCCTTATTTTAAATTTGAAATAATATATGATAATGGTTTCTACGAAACATTAAACTTGAGAGTTTAATAATTGAGTATGTACGTTTGTAACAGGAAGCGTATGGCCACTGCCTTTGTATAGGTAATGTATACATATAGGTAGGTACCCTCACTTAATTACTGTTTGAGTACTTTCACTGAGATTGTAGTGCATATTCATCGGGAAGGCTACTTCAAAAATTCAAATTGTATCTACGTCTTTTTTACAGGTCACTTAAAAACATGAATTACTTGAAATCGCATGTTGTTGTACATATTATATGAAGAAATTCATCTTATAAGCGACTTAAATCTCCCAACGCAAAATATCTTATTCAAACAACGAAAAGCGCTGAATAATGTTAAATAAATAATTGAATTTCATTGAATTTAATCCCTGAACGACTGAACTCTCTATTTAGACATCATACTTTGACAATTACGTGGAAATATTGAATTTACTTTAAATCTTTTATTACAAATCGTTTCATTGATTTTCGTTTATGCTATGCTATTAGAATTTGTAAATAGTCTTCTTCGTCGTCAAATGTCAATACATTCACTTACCATGGCCATATACAAAGGCCTTGCCTTGAGTAATTTTAAGTGTAAAGTGCGCTACATACACATATAAATTCGTCGCTCGATAGCGTTGGGTGGAGTTAGTATGATATTAAACTTGTCAAAGCAAAGAAAGTTATTATCGCTTAGATTACCATATAGGTAAATATCTTCTTGAACAAGCACGTTAGTATACAACTATTAAAGCTCGTTTTAAACTTATTTTTGTATAGATTTTGTTTTACCCATACAACAAGAAATTTATTTCTAAAGGCCGCAATAGACGATCATAAAAATTGATGTAAAATTGATGTAAATTGTATGGAAAATACATGTAAAATTCAAGGACATTCACTTGATAATACACGTTTATATTTTTTGTGAAAAATTATAAAAATACCAGAGTTAATGTTGGCGACCATAAATTCAAAAAGTAAACAAGTTAACTAAACTGAATGTAGTCGACGCACGCCACCTTTGACGTTGCAGTTCCTCCAACCTCAAGTTAACGCCACCTTTTACATTTCAAAATTACCATAAGTTACTGGAAATACACGTAAATGACCTTCAAAAATAGAACATGTTCTAATCGTCCAAAATTTTACATGTAGAAATACATGCAAAATACATGATTTTTTTTTGTCATAATACACGAAGTAGTACAGGTTACATGTAATTTATTTGTAAATTACATGTAAATTATGATCGTCTATTGCGGCCTTAAAACGACTACTCCTGGCCATTTTTTAAAGGAACCACAGTAGATATTTTTATATGATTTTTACTGCACATACAGGGTGTACCAATCTTACGACAAAGTTCGGTAAGTGTATGGGTTATTTCAAGAGATATCAAAAAATGTTGTTAAGAAAAATAATAGATGTCTTTAAGGACCATATTTCTAAATTATGTTGAACTATACAGGGTGTTGCGTAACTCCGTTACAAACCAAACATATGATTTTTAAATGAGATCCCCTGCATATTATGCCAAATTCGGATTGCCCACATTTTTTCGAATTTTTTGATATAAGGTTTTGCTACGTTATACAGAGTCCTTTAAAGTTATGGATACGTTTATGTTAAAATCGTAGCTAAATCAACGCCCTCTGGCTTACTGTACGTTACAGAAAAAGACAATTTCTTGGCTAATCGAGTTTCGTAATATGATGTAATATCTCTTCATTCGATTACATTTCAATCTCTCTTTGTGTGCAGGGTGGATCGAAACTCGGACCTTTCATTTTCTTTCTTCTTTTAAATGGAACACCCTGTATTTAATTGCATAAATAGAATCTTTGATTATGTAACTTTAATTTTTGTTAAGCATTCCCTATACCCAAAGTTTATAAAAACAGAGTTATTTTGTAATATTTATTGTAAACTAAATCATTATTACTTAATCTATATGTTAAAGCAAGCGTTGAATTTAACAAAAAATTATAAATAATAAATACTGATATGATTTAAAGTAGAGAAACATTTATACTAAATAAAACAAGATACTACCAAAAACAGAGTTATTTTATAACATTTAGTTTAATGTTACGGTTAGGATTGTACTTTAAATGTCTTGTTTTATTTAGTATAAATAATTAGTTTCTCTACTTTAAATCATATTTATTATTTATGATTTTTTGTTAAATTCAACCCTTACTTTAACATAATATAGATTAAGTAATAATAATTATAGTTTACAATAAATATTACAAAATAACTCTGTTTTTATAAACTTTGGTTGCTTAACAAACATTAAAGCTACATAATCGAATAAAACAGCCCTTTATAGGTGTTTTCTTTTTGCACGTTGTGGTAGACCTAAGTCAGCTCTGTCAATAACACACCATTCGTTTTATAAAAATAATTTGAGTCAGTTCTCAATAACCCTATTCGTTTTAAAAGTTTTCTTTAAGTTTTATATTAACCTGAGGCAGAAATGTCTACATGACGCAAGGCACTTTAATCACGTGATGATTGTAACTTTACCTAACCCTGTGGCGATGCAAAAAGAAAACACCTAATGTACGATTAAAAAGTCCACCCAAGGCCCCTACATTTGCGCTTAACAAAAGATGGGTCATTCCATTTAAAAAAATATACGTTTGATGCAACATATTTTTTGGAGACACCCTGTATGTGTCTAACTAATTTGCAAATGTGCTTCATCCAACCTAATTGCCATCCCGTATATTTATTTTTTAGTAAATTTAACAATAAAGACGTACTTGAAGAACCGGCTACTATAAATGGACACCCTGTATATGAACGGACTTTCATGCAATCTTATCATTTTGCTTTTTTTTTAAATCCCGTCTCACCTAAAATTTTACGTTGACAGTTTTGATGCCTATTTTATGTCATTTATTTTCTATTTATGAAGCAGGAGAATTTACATACAATAAACATGAAATTTTCAATCACCATTTTATACCATTTTTATTTAGTATAAGTCTCTTATTTATTCAATGGTATAAGTATATCAATAACATCAAAATACTTGTTTAAAAAAGTATTCGACTTAGATGGCGCTATAGTTTAGTTTAAATTATAGCCCCTAATTTAAATCTACGAGTTTTGTTGGTTTAAATTATAATAGCCCCAGGCTATAGTTTAAATAAGTGTGCGAAGTTTCAAAACTTTGGTATTTTTCAGAAGGTTAAACCTTGAAATATGAACCTAGATTTTTACATGCTAAGTACATAGGTACCACTTCTTTCATTTACAATTAAAGTAATCAATTTTTCGGGTCCATTTCTTAGTAGTCGGGAATCAGCACTCCGAAATTCGATCATGTACTGTGCGCTCGAAGATATACTTTTTAAAAAATATGTACAGTGTGGAGAATGATCTTACGGATTCAAATCCGGAGGGCTCCATTAAATTTGTGATTGCAAAAAAGAATAAAAAAATATTTTCGGATTATTTTGAATGATCTTAAAAAAACTATTTTTTGTTTTTCGTATTTATTCCCACGATGGGGACCTTCTAGAGGAGTGGTCAGGAGGTAGTTAAAGAACTTTCTCGCACTAACTTGCCGACGTTTCGACTGGAGAGTCCAGTCTTCCTCAAGGCTCAAGGCAGGAGAAAGACTGGACTCTCCAGCTTCACCTACTTACTACTATTTTTTGTGTTTAACTCGCGATTGTGACGCCATTTTTTAATATTTTTTCAAAATTCTTTCACCATTCGAACGCCTAATCATTGTAGATTTTTTAACGGTATACACAAAAGATTATTTTTTTATATATAGAATTTGTCAGAGTATTTAAAAGGAGGAACGGTACCAAAACTGATGTGAAAATTTCAGCATCGAGAAAATTTTTGAACGGTTGAAGATAGATATATGATTAATCGAGACGAAATATGCCCAAATGAGTGGAAAAGTTTTTGGTGAAAAGAAATTTTCACTATTGGTAATGGTTTACGAGATACGATTTTTTGTGTGAAATGCCGCGCCGGTGCGCACCGACCGTATGCATTTTTACGTTTCCTAGACCGTGAACGCTACTGGTTGCGCTGATCAGCTGGGAAATGTAATGCGCGCCAAAGCAGTCCGTTCCCTAGACAATGGGCGCAACAGTGGATGCTGATGCTTTATTCAAAATGCCTGACAGTAGGTAAGAACAGTATAATATATAATCAGCCCTATTCTGGTGACCATTGGAAAAATGTCCAACATTGGATTTATTTCAATGTTATTTTCGTATTATATTTCTTTTGATTAGTTTACTACAGTTTTTGTTTTTGAACCTTGGAAAACGAAAACAGGTACCTACTACTTAGATACCCTTCAAATTTTTCAACTTTTACTTATGTATTGAGTCAATTTTCAATTTTAATGTGGTCACCAGAATTGCAAATCGCTTCCAATATTGGAATATACAGTGTGTCTACTTAAGTTGGCAACATATGGGAAACTTTTTTATTGTTAATTTTACGAAAAAAAGTTATTCTTTATAAAAAGCTCTGCATGTTCTAAAATCTAAAATACAATCATCAGATATTAAATTTTTTCAGTCGTGTACGCGGTTTGTCAAAAAATATGAATTTTGCTCAAGAGTAAAGTACCTTTATTTTTGACAATATCGAAAATTGTTATTAGAAAAAGTTGATCAGTACTAAAAACTACATTTAAATATGCAATTATATCCTGCTACTTAAAAATTTTTTTTTACCACTTTTTCTCAAATTACTATGTATTATACCTACCGATACTGATACGATTTCCGTTCCGTTCAGAAACCTCACTGTCAAACATTTCTTGCTATAAACAAATCATTTGTTTATCATTGCATCCTAGATTTCACGTAACTACACATAATTTGCATTGTTATTGTAGACAAAAATAGGAAAAAAAAATTTTAAGTAGCAGGATGTAATTGCATATTTGAAGGTAGTTTTTAGCTCTGATCAACTTTTTTTAATAACAATTTTCGATATTGTCAAAAATAAAGGTACTTTACTCTTGAGCAAAATTCATATTTTTTGACAAACCGCGTACACGACTGAAAAAATTTAATATCTGATGATTGTATTTTAGATTTTAGAACATGCAGAGCTTTTTATAAAGAATAACTTTTTTTCGTAAAATTAACAATAAAAAAGTTTCCCATATGTTGCCAACTTAAGTAGACACACTGTATAGCAATACCCAATATTGAGTCAATTTCAATGGTCACCAGAATAAGGGTGAATATGTATGGATAATTACAAATATCTGATAGTAGGTAACAATAGTACATACTTAATAAAAAATATGTTAATCGTAATGATTATTATTAACTTAATATATAATAATATTTAATATGTATGAAGAAATGCAGGAGTGTGTACAGTCGGCACATTTTAATGGTTACTTCCATGCCCAATATGGCATTTGTTTGATTGAGTTCAATATTTTTACTTAATGAATGATCTCATCTTTTTTGATCTCTTCGGTCGAAGTTAATTATTCTGATATTACAATCAAACGTTTTTATAGTTTCTATTACACTTTCTTCTCTACCTTGATTCATATTGACAAGACTACTATCACAACACGAATAAATACGCGAAGTAACACGTCCAACTTTCACGTGAATGACAACCCATGCAAGAAAACGCGCGAAATATCAAGGGCATGTCACGTTGCGCTCACTGTCTAGGGCTAGGGAACGGAGTGGTTTGGCGCACATTACATTTCCTAGCTGATCAGCGCAACCAGTAGCGTTCACGGTTTAGGAAACGTAAAAATGCCGACCGTATAGAGCCGTTTTAACGGCTTGCCATGTGAATAGACGATTCAGTATCTACGACGCCGCCTTAAGAGTATGCATATGTGGAATATCAGGGTTTATGGTGTATGTAGACCACAAACATTGAAATCGTCGTTTTCTGTTACGATATTTAGTCATATTTGTAGAAACCAAGTCCATTGTAACATTTAATTCCAAAAGGAGTAGCGATCGAAGTAACCCATTCAGTTGCCCGAGTATCACGAACTGGCTAGATGTTGTGGTTGTAGAGTTTTAAATTCTTATCAAAAACAAAACCGTTAAGAAAGTTGTAGCTGGCAAAATTCCGCACATTTTCATGTTTTAGTTTTGTCTCTACGACCAATAGGAGCCGAGATAGATTTTTTTTAAATGTCGACTGTTTTGCGGCGAAGCGGTAACACGTGCGCGCATCGCGCGTATTTCGCTTATATCTCGAGAATGGCCATTCGTGTCGCAAAACGCTTCAAATAAAAGTTGTAGAGAATTTAATTACGAGTAATTTTCTTTTTTAAACATTTCCATACGATTAATATTGACAGAGATGTAATCATTTAAACCTTTTCTAAGACACAATTGCTGCTCGTTTTGCATAATAAAAGCAATAATAAGTCGAAAACTATTGATTCTACGTACTTAGTGCATATAATGAAAGTTGTAGAGAATTAAGTAGTGGCTACTTTGTGATAAGTAATGCCCATCGTTAATCCAGTAGAGCTAGATTGTGTAATAGGTTGCTATTGTGAGGGCCGTGAAACGACTGCGCGGTCGGTGCGCATCGGCGTTCCACACAAAAAATCGTATCTCGTAAACCATTAGCAATAGTGAAACTTTCTTTTCACCAAAAACTTTCGTACTCATTTGGGCATATTTCGTCTCGATTAATGATATACCTATCTTCAACCGTACAAAAATTTACTCGATGTTTAAATTTTCACGTCAGTTTTGGACGTTTTGGTACCGTCCCTCCTTTACATACTCTGCTGAACTCTGACAAATTCTGTATAAAAAATAATAATCTTATGTATGTACCGTTACAATCTACAATGATTAGGCGTTCGTATGGTGAAAGAATTTTGAAAAAATATTAAAAAATGGCGTCACAATCGCGAGTTAAACACAAAAAATAGTTTTTTTAAGATAATTCAAAATAATCGGAAAATATTTTTTTATTCTTTTTTACAATCACGAATTTAATGGAGCCGTCCGGATTTGAATCCGTAAGGTCATTCCCCACACTGTACATATTTTTTAAAATGTACCTATATCTTCGAGTGCACAGTAGATGATTTAAATGATCGAATTTCGAGGTGCTGATTCCCGACTATAGGTTAAATTTTAACCTAAGGTTGTTGATCTCTTTAGTCAATGCCAAGGTCAATTTCCTGTTAAATTTATATTAAATAAATTTAGATGTTGAGATCATGACTAAATCTTGATATTAAATCTTACGAAATATTGTGTAATAGTAGATAAGTATTATATCAATTCATTCATTATCTTGTTTTAGTTGTAATGTGTAATCATTGAAGTATAGACGAGTTCAATGTGTGCAATAGTTATATAAAATCAGACACTTACATCACATCAAAATCAAGTGATAAATGTCACTAGTCACTGTCAATAATGTTACTACTTATGTACAATTTTTTTTTAAAGATTTTTTAAATTTTTGGAATGGAAAGCGTAGAAAAAAGTGATAAAATACCAAATCCTCGCAAAAATGCAAATTTCTTTTCAATCCTTACCTTTGCGTAAGTACCTGACCACACTCTGCTTACGAATGAACTAAGTACCTACTATTTCTTTCAGATACACCATACCAACACTCCTAAAGGGGTTTAACAAAGAACTTACAGAGGCAGATATACCAATGATATTGAAACAACATTCATCAAAAATATTAGGAGACGCTTTAGAGAAATCCTGGAAAATTGAAACCAAAAAGGCACGTCCTTCACTATGGAAAGCATTAGCAAGAGTTTTCTTGATGGAATTTGTAGTTCTTGGATTATTATTGTTCTTTCTTGAAGTGGTGTTAAAGTATGCATTTTAAATTGTGTTAAAACGGCTAGGTGATAATTAATTTTTTTAGAATTTTGCAGTCTCTATCACTTGCGCATTTGTTAACATTTTACACTCGCCCTGGAACTGTAAATGAAACTAGTTCTTACATGCACGCCGGAGTAATTGTTGGATGCTGTTATCTTAACGTGTTAATGGGACATAATTACATGCAACTCCTCCATGTCTTTGGAATGAAATTACGAATTGCGTGTTGTTCATTAATTTATAGGAAATCCCTTCGCATAAAGAAAACGGTTTTAGGAGGTTGCAGTATTGGAGAAATGGTGAATTTGCTTTCAAACGATGTAAATCGTTGCGATCGTGCTGCTAATCACGCACATAACTTGTGGGTTTGCCCCCTTGAAACAATAATTATTATATACATTTTACATAACCGTCTCGGTTTCGTGTCTGTCATTGGTATTCTCTTTATGATCTCATTTGTTCCATTGCAACGTAAGTAAGTGTTTTACAAAGTATCTTTTTTTAAAATAGCTACCTATTTTTTAGTATTCATGGGCAAAAAGAATTACACATTTCGTTTGCAAACTGCGTTCAAAACAGACGAAAGGGTACAATTAATGAATGAAGTCTTAACGGGAATGCAAGTGATTAAAATGTACGCATGGGAGCAGCCCTTTACGAAACTGGTGGAAATGCTGAGAAAGTAAGTAAACTTCGGAGTATGTTAATCTAACAACTAGTTAAACCTGTTTAAGTTAATCATCATTGTTTTAAGATTAGAAATTCGTCATGTAAGATCTGCAGCGTATATCAAAGGATTACTGTCTGCCTTTTCTGGATTTACGTCAAGGTGTGCAATATCGTTAACCATTATCACACATGTCTTACTTGGGAATGTGCCGCAAGCAGAGTACGTGTTTGTCGTGATTTCATTTTACAATATTTTGCGACAAGCGATTACTGTCCATTTTCCTGGAGGTATTACCGAACTGTCTGATTTGCAAGTATCAATTACAAGATTACAGGCGTTTCTAACGCTCGAAGAAGTGGATCACGACCCACGTGATCAACATTCAGGCGGAATAAAAGTAGACAATGACAAATTATCCACCCAAAACGGCAACGAATTGAAAAATATTCGAGTTTACTTAAAACATGTTTGTGCGCAGTGGTCTCCCAACTGTCAAACAAAAGTATTGAGCGACATAAACCTTACATTACGAGGAAAACAACTTACGGCAATAATAGGGCCGGTTGGGAGTGGCAAGACGAGTTTATTACAAGCACTGTTAAAAGAATTACCTTTATCTTCGGGAATTTTACATAGTGAAGGTACTATTTCGTACGCGTCACAAGAACCGTGGGTATTCGCCGGAACGATACAACAAAATATTGTTTTCGGAGAGACCATAAACCTTAAACGATATCGAGACGTTATCAAAGTTTGTGCGTTAGAAAGAGACCTTAATTGTCTTCCAAACGCAGATAAAACTTTGGTTGGGAGCCGTGGGATAACTTTAAGTGGTGGACAAAGAGCCAGAATTAACTTGGCAAGGGCGATATACAAACGGGCCGATATTTATTTACTGGACGATCCTTTGTCAGCAGTAGATACGCATGTTGGTAGGCACTTATTCTCTGAATGTATCTTAAATTTTCTAAAACAAAAATGTGTTGTTCTTGTAACGCATAAACTGCACTTTTTAAAAAATGTCGAATCCATATATTTGTTAGAAAATGGAACTATTATTACGTATGGATCGTATGACGACTTAAAAAATTCCGGTATTGGTTATACTACATTACTAGACAGAGACACGGGACCGATACTACATGAGAATGAGCCATTAAAAGAAAGTTTATTCTATGATGATAATAATTCTTCGCTACATTCTGAATCAGTAAATGCTGATAAAGAGGGTATAGCTTCTGGTGTAATCTCATCTGACGTTTATGCTTCATATATGAGAGCAGGTGGATCGATTTTGCGTTTAATACTTATTGTTCTAGTCTTTATTCTTACATATGCTGCCTCTCATGGATCGGATTATTTTCTTACGTATTGGTAGGTACATTTCTCAGTAGGTACATCTAGAAGTAACGACATCTCATTTTAGGGTAAATGTGGAACAGGCAAAAGCTTCCAATTCCTCTACTTTACATACAACTTACTCTTTAGATTTTACAAGAAATACATATGTTATAATTTATATTGTTTTAATGCTGGTAATGGTAATTTGTTCCCTGTTCGGAACATTACGTTTCTACAATTTCTGTATGAAAGCTTCGAAAAATTTACACAATACAATGCTTACAAGTATTATAAAAGCACCCATGAGGTTTTTTAATAGTAACAATTCGGGCAGAATTCTGAACAGATTCTCAAAGGATATAGGAATGGTTGACGATATTCTACCATCGGTTGCTGTTGATTGCATAACAGTAATTATAAATAAACACAACTACATAATATAATATATTTTGTATAGATCTCAATTTCAGTCCTGGCAATCATGATTACGGTATGTTTCCTAAACCCATGGATGCTAATCACTACAACGATTATCTTAACTCTATTTTACCTACTGAGAATATTTTATTTGGCAACAAGTAGAAGTGTGAAAAGATTAGAGGGCACAAGTACGTATACTTCACCTATTTTTCTGTGGCAAATGATAAACCAGTAACCTCAACAGCACGTAGTCCTGTATTTGGTCATATGAGTGCATCACTGGAAGGGCTAACTACTATCAGAGCTTTTGGAGCCGAAAGGATCTTAGAAAATGAATTTGATAATCACCAAGACTTGCACAGTGCCGTTTGGTACACGTTCTTAATTTCGTCTAGAGCTTTCGGTTTTTGGCTTGATATGGTTTGTGTGAGTTATATTGCTATTACAACATTCGGCTTTTTTATTAATGGAACTGGTAATCTTGGTTTGAATGTTCATGATACGAAACTCTAATTGATTGATTTATAGAACAATTTGGTGGAAATGTGGGATTGGCAATTACCCAAGCGATGGCGTTGACGGGTGCATTTCAGTGGGGTATGAGACAGTGGTGCGAATTTGAAAACTTAATGACATCCGTAGAAAGAGTAGTCGAATATATTCATATTAAGTCAGAACCAGAGACGTGGAAATCAATACCTTCCTCAAATTGGCCTCATAAAGGAAATATTGAGTTTCAGTCGGTGTCCCTTAAATATACGGAAAAAGATCCAAACGTTTTAAAACAATTAAGCTTCACAATTTCTAGCAATGAAAAGGTAGGGATCGTTGGAAGAACAGGTGCTGGCAAAACATCTTTAATTCAAGCCCTTTTTCGATTATCACCGATAAGTGGAACAATATTAATTGATGGAATCGATATATCGACAGTTCCTCTATATAATCTTCGATCGAAAATTTCTATAATCCCGCAAGAACCGGTGCTATTCTCTGGACTATTGCGTAAAAACTTGGATCCCTTCGATGAACACACAGACGAAAAGTTATGGAAAGCGCTCGAAGAGGTCGACTTAAAGCCTTTAATAGCCGATTTGCCGTTTGGTTTAACATCTGTGGTAGCTGAAGGTGGGGCTAATTTTAGTGTAGGACAAAGGCAACTTTTATGCTTAGCGCGAGCCAGTATTCGAAAAAATAAGCTTTTAATATTGGATGAAGCAACTGCAAGTCTTGATCCAAAAACAGACGCTCTCATTCAAAAGACAATTAGTAATGCATTTCGTGACTGTACCGTTCTTACAATAGCACATCGTTTGAATACCATTATTGATTCGGATAGAGTCATGGTTATAGATGACGGGCAGATTGTGGAGTTTGATCATCCGTACAACTTACTTTTATCTAAAAATAGTTTATTCTATTCCATGGTTGAGGAAGATGGACGTACCTCGATGGAGTCCTTTCTTAAAATTGCCAAGAAGGTATTGTACATATATCCGTTAACTTAAATATGAACAATCGTATTTTTCAGAATTTTGAAGTGAATTATCCTAAAAGATAGCAGATGTGTGCTAGTACTGAAAAAATTTACCATTTTTTACACGTTAACCTGGAGAAATCCTTGGTTAAAGCTTCAAAACAACTTTTAAATATTTACCAGATTTAATCTGTGCAATGTAAATAGTAAATGAGGATGAAAACATTAATTCATAGTCTACCAAAAAAGTTTATTTACTTTCTTATACTGTATTTGGTTCGCAAAATGAAATTGACAGAAAGTTTGAAGAAAGAAGATATTATTATTTCTTTGCTTTCGTCAAGCAGTTAAATTAGTTATCATATTGCACTAAAATGTTGACAACTAATCGAAGGACAAATTTCTTCTTCTTCTTCGAGTTCCTTTTCGACCTTTTCTCCTACCACGACGAGATTTTGACTTTCCACGTCTTGATCTTTTCATTGACCGTTTAGAGCTTCCTCGACATGATTCTGATATATTCGGAAGAACATCTCCTAACGAATATTTACGTCCATGTTTTCTTATGACACCGAATTTTATTCCATTCCTTAATGTCGTTTCGATGTATTTCGTAAATCTATTTGATAAGGAATATTCGTTTTCTAAGATTCTAGTCAGTACTCTTTTTGTGACTCCATCATTAGATGTACGAAGAAATCTGTTAAGATCGTGCAGTGCGGATAATACGCATATTGTGCTGTTCTTTCAACACTGTCAGACGAAGGCATATTAATTTTGGAAATTACACGAAAATTTGATCTATAATTATCTGACAACTATGACATTAACATTTATCACAAGTTGCATTTCCTTGCCAACTCAAGCAACTCTAGTCGCATTTACACGTAGGTAGGTATTTTTTTTATACCGAATGAATATATTTTATGGTAGAATGCAAAATCATCAGCTGGATCTTCTAAGAATTATGTTCCATGGAATACCAAAAAAATGCTTAGAAGTATAAGCTTGAGAGCTTGACTTGGAAAAGCTTGATAACTCAAGCTTTTCCACAGATAAGCTTGGCTTGGATAACACTTACGCTTGGCTTGTTTTTTTGTAGGCTTGACTTGATTTTATGTCAAGCTTTAAAAATTCCAGCTCCTATTTATATCCACTCAGTCTCCTACTTTCTTAATCTCTTTACTCTTTAATCAATACTCACCATGACATCAAAAGTATAGGTACATGTTAGAGCAGAACACAGGAGGTAACACGACACATATTTCTTGTTACTGAAGTACATTCACATTCAAAGGAAAGAGATTTTAGGATTTGTATACATATAAAAGTCGTGATGAAGGAATTTTATTTGTTACACGATAAACTGAAAAATGGCATTAAAATTAAAAAAAGACGAAGCTTATTCAGAGGAAGTACAACTCGTCCTCCTTCTTCTTCGAGATACTTTTCGGCCACGTTTACCACGCTTCTTACGACCAGACTTTGACTTACGTTTCGATTTTCGACGTGCTTCTAATATATTTGGAAGAACATTTCCTAATAAGTATTTGTTACCATCTTTTCTTATGGCACCGAATTTAATTCCATATTTTAATGCGGGTTTGATATGTTTCATACAATTATTTGACACGGAATACTCCTTTTCTAAAATTCTGGTCAGTACCCTTTCCGAAACTCCATCTTTTGACGATTGAACGAATTTACGAAGATCGTGTAGTGCGCACAATATGTAACGCGCTACCTTTTCAGCACTACTCGAAGAAGACATACTAATTTTGGAATTCACACGAAAATTTTGTCCGGTATTGTCAACTTTATTTTTTCATTTGAATTTGTTTTAAAACATTAGGCTACTGTATAATTTATTTATTCATCGCAATTTTCAAAGTCGACTATTTTTTTATTTTTTGAGATTCATTTCCTCGATCTCTCTGTTTCCAAATTTAAATGCGTAATATTAATGTGGCGACCACATGATCCCGGTACACAGTCGCTTACGTACTGAAGAGCAACGATTTATTCCCATTGACCGACCAATGATAATGCGTCGACACCGGCCAGAATCCTTTAACGCTGTTCTGTTACCCACAGAAGTCATAGCCGCCAACGAAAGCAGCCAACACCGACTGTTGGCTACGAGAAATTCTCCCGCGAACAACTGGACGAACAGTTACAGCCGTTTTTCAGCCAGGCAATAAAATTTTCTCCACCCGGATTTCCCGACATCGAAATTCTATGCGACGAGCATAAAAGACCATACGTCCCAACCAATCTTCGAACACTTGTTACGTTCCTAGATTATTCGCTTAATTCACAAAAGTCAATTCTATTAATTTTAGCAAGGATTACAGATTACAAATTTCTTAATTCAATATTTTGTTAATAGAGTTCGCTTTCTATACCTTTGTTATGGTACTACTTTTCCTCCGCATTTGCTCTATTCTGCGCGTAGCGTCACATCTAGTCACATCGTTTGCGGCGGTTCCGTTACAGATTTCCTACTCTGCGGAGAAAACAATTGCTATAATTACATTATAAATAAAATTATTGTATTGGCTGTCAATTTAGTTTCTGATTGGCTGATCCACGGCTACCTAAATAAAATATTTCATCTTAAAAACGGAACAAGTACTTCACTAAGGAATATCTCCGTGCTGATATAAATAGCAGCTCGATTTTCAACCGCGTATCTTTTTCTATTTTACTTTCTAACAAAACGTTACTAAGTGCTACGGAAATTTCACAAGTTTCTCACATCGATATTAATCGTCTATAAGTGAAAGTTTTCCACAAATAGTGTCTATTTAGAATCATCTGCTTATTCTAAGTACCATTAAAACGTGTTATTTACGTCTTTCTGCATCTAGTACCGCTACGTTAAAAGTGTCCACGCTCTAGGATAATTCCTTGAGGTATGTACCCAATTCTTTTGTATCAATTATCGCGTCATTCTTTAAATTCCTGACAGTAATTTATATTATTTGTCCTAGCGTTTTATGTTACGTGTAATATCTGGCTTACTGTTGGACTGCAACTTACTTTTGGTTACCACCATTTTGTTAGAAATTGATGTCAACATTGTTTGGAATTATTGCTGATCCGTTACTTTTGAACAGAGTTGTTTGTCGACGCGTCAACTTTAATGTCGACCTCGACGCGTCGAGTGACTGTCAACAATACGTCAACAATGTCGAGTATGTCAACAAAGTCAATACCAGTTGTTTTGAGGTTATGTTTGTTTTTTATTTTGTTGTGAAATATTAAACATCGTCAAGAAATGGCTCTCAACGTTTACAGTTTAGTAGTTTAGGTACTATTTTCATCCTGGTTAGTAGTTATGATAATAATAAGTTGTTATCTCATCATAAAAATGAGCTTAACAAGTTGTTATTTAAGCATCTTAACAGCGATGGTATAAATGCTTGGATGCCTATAATGAAAGATTTTGAATGTACTACACTACTATGTTTTATCGACATATTAGTTTACTTTGTTGTATTTTTGAATCAAATAAATGACCTTTATATGTCTTGCAACATTAATATTAATTTTTGAGATGATTATAATTGGTGTCGACAATGGTGTCGACAATATACGTCGACAATGATTTACTCGACGTGGCAATTGTCGACGCGTCGACAATTGAATTGTCGACGTGACATTGTCGACACCTTGCAACCCTGCTTTTGAACTCCGATGGTTATTTTCCTGTGAAACTACATATTTGCTGTTCTACAAATCATCCTTTGTAGGCATCTGCCATTATGGTGCGCAAATAAGTTAACGTGGCAACGCTGTAAAATAAGTTAAGTTAGTTAGTGGCTAATATCACGGTAGAATGTTACGGTTCGTTAAAAATTTTGTTCATGTACTTTTTAAATAAATATTTAAGAAACATCCACGGCCATCGTTATTAATCTACAACTTCAGGTGTGGGGTCGATGGGATGAAGTACTGTGTAAAGTTGAGTTTTGCTTGAATAACACTGTGTGTAGGTCGACTGGTGATACGCCATTCCGTTTGTTATTTGGTATTAACCAGAGATATGAGGTTGATGATCTTCTTTCTGATTTTGTTGAAGCTGAAAATGATAGAGATTTAGTTAGAATAAGAGATAATGCTGAGTCTGAAATACTTAAAAACCAAGAGTATAATGCCAATTATTATAATAAGACTCATAAAAAAGCTGTACTGTATAATGTAAATGTATTAGATAAATGTAAGTACTTGATCGGGACGATCAGTTGTCAGGTCGACCGAGTTGTAGGCATCTGCCATTATGGTGCGCAAATAAGTTAACGTGGCAACGCTGTAAAATAAGTTAAGTTAGTTAGTGGCTAATATCACGGTAGAATGTTACGGTTCGTTAAAAATTTTGTTCATGTACTTTTTAAATAAATATTTAAGAAACATCCACGGCCATCGTTATTAATCTACACCTTACTCATTTCCGCATTCCTGTGTGAAGAAATCGATTTACTTTGGAAATTACCTGCTGCCATCCTGTGTCAACTTGTGTCAACTTTTGAAAACAAGATTGATAAGTTATTTAAATTACTAACTGTAATGTACCCCCCTAGCCCTATAACTAACTAACTAAAATTTTACGAAGCGGCTAACTTCACCCACTTTACTTTAATAAGTCAAAAGGAGCGGGAAACCCTAAACGTGGCCTACAAATTTTAAACTTTCCCTCCAAAACAAACCAACCCCAAAATGACATAAGCTCGTGATCGTCTGGCAGGCCCTCTATCGTGTAATAGGTATACACTGGTCGTGAACTATGCTCGGGAAGGAGAAACAAAACCAACATTAACTGTACCAAAATCATTCATTTATTGACAGTTACTCGACGATTCGGAGGAGAAAAAGTGCGAACACTAAAAAAACTCCTCCTTTGACATAATTACATACATGACATCAATTCAAATACAAAATTATAGCAGCAAGACTGTTAAATAATATCAAGACGAAAACATTTACAATTTCATTGTTGATACGCTTCGATCAGATTTAAATACTTTATGCAGCAGTTGTTTATATGGCATAATAAATATCAAATTCAGTTATATAAGTAATACAAAACAAAACCAATGTACACTCGGTACTCAAGGCCACAAACGGAACTACCCACCACTTATACTCCCCCCTGGTTCGTCAACTACCACGTACACAAAACATATATAAACACATGTAAGAAGTTAGTTATTCGGGGCCCCCCCCGAAAGGTACCGACTGTCTTGGTTGCAAACTTAATCGGCTAGAGTTGGATTTCGAGAAGAATGTTGCTAGCTTTTGTTACAGCCCAACATCCAACTCTACACGGGCGAAAAAAGACATCGTTAGTGTTACATCCATCAAGGCGCTTACATACATGAGGGAGTAAGTTTGCAACTAAATTAAAGCTTCCAACAAATGTGTGGCTCTTATTGAGAAACGACATGTACACATGGTGCGACAAAGAAAATTACATTACATTAAATTAAACAATCAAAACCAAATAAAATACATTGCATAACAAAGCAAAAGGGTCAGGAGAGTTCAAATAGATAGAATGTGCACAAGTTACAAAAAGGGTTCAAATTCAGGTAAAGATACACAAAGGACACCGTTAGGTACGGTGGTTTCGAGTACAATAGAGCCATCTTTTCTGTTTATCCACAAATATTTAATACATAATATTCAATTTGAACTCATTTGGAATGTCCTCCAATTAATTACATAAAACATAAATAAATGTCATAAGAGATATCATAATAAAATTAATAATAACGATCGAAGGCAGATCAGACGTACCTATATTTTTACTAACTACACCCATTAGATTAAATGTCGGAAATGCCATGAGTTCAAACACATATTTAAAATGAAAACAAATAGATATTACCCAAGACGGATCTACTATAATTCTACACACGATAACATAATAATCGAAACCATATCACCTGGCTGCAGATAGCACTAAAATGGAGTCACCAAAAATAAAAACAAGTGAAAACGATCTTTACTACTTCACGGTTTCAAATCAGATGATTTCAAAGTTAACGTTCCGAAGCCCGCCTTACACCCAATCTCCTCCGCCAGAGGGACCTACAGTAAAACAAAAGTATCGACGTTGCCACTACTTTTCAACTTTTTGTACATGTTGTCGGATCTCTAAAATATAGGTAACCCAACTGTGGATACTACAGAACGCCCCTTTGAGAAAGGATCAGGTGTGGTGAACACACATGAGAGTTTCTCACAATCATCCCTAAAAACATGAAATAAAACAGCATTAATACCATTCAACAGTCAATGTGCATAATATTGTTACAGTTACCGGAATTAAATTTTGACAAAGACATAAATGGTGCAATCATGAGTATACAATAAAACAAATGGTGCAATAACTACAGTAGTTCAACATACTTAAAATAGTTCAAATAACTAAAGCTAACATCCAATGAAAACAAATGCAAGATGCAGATGATCATAACATGCGCAAGCTAATATGCTCTAAGTCGCGACATAAATACAAAATTAATGAGATCTAGATACATACAACAAAATAATATAACAAATGGTATAACCAAATTAGGATAGGATCAGGCTGCGAGGTAAAGGATGGTATAGTGAGCAAGATTGACATATGGTTTGTTTTAGAACCTACGAAAAAGAAGCAACAAAACTCGGATAAGACACTCTGCTACGCCCCTTGGACAACGAACCCCAATAAATACCGCGACCAAATCACCTCTGACGCCCCTTGAAGTGCAGCTACAACAAAATGTTTGCAATCAGAGTATCTGTTACCTAAAAGGTGACCACAAAGTCCCTACAACCGAATATTTTTTTGTTTTGCACATGTGCCATACAGCAACTCACACTCACAATCATTTCGTGAAGGAACCAAAATGAAAACATTACGTCAAGTCTCTGCAAAAACAGAACCATCTAAGTTGGTGCGCCCCTTCGTCTCCTGTATCAAAGCTATAAAAGGAAATGGTATCTATAAATAAAAATTCAAAAGCTAGCGAAGACAACACCTCTCTATTGATTCCCACTCGTGGTCCTCCGACATGTCGACCTGTATAAATAGGGGTAAAATTAGCAGCTAGAATTGGAAAAACTAAATAAGGGAAACCTGTGTGTGAGGAAAACCGTATCAGCAACTCCTGAAAATGAACGTCGAATTACAGTAGACGTTGCAACTCTGACCTAGATCCTGATGCTCTCGATTGACCTACATCTAAAACTAAAGTGACCGAATGATAGGTGGGAATTGACACAAAACATCTGACCTAAACGTAGCCTCAGGTGTCTCAGATGATAGGCTTTGGGACACGTTCACCTGCTGTAGAAAATACTCCGACATCGACAAACTCCTATAAACAACCTCGCTCCTCCTAAAGACACCCTAGATGTTAAACAGCCACGTACAGAAAGCAACCTCTCCTCACTCGAGTGTACCTGCATGCCCTAAAATAACGTGCAAACTTATTAAGGAAGATCACAGAGTGGTCTCGACCAGAATTGGAACAAGGTTTACGCAAGAACATATTCACACTGCACGTTTAACCAAAGACACAGCCAACTCCTTCCTCTCTCATCGAAATCGTGGCCACATACTCGCTTTCGTTTGTATGTCGATGTAGCCTAGGGGAAACAAACATACTCACTCGACCCGGAAGCTATGGTCAGCAACTCCTCTCCTTGTCGACTAGCTGTTCAACGAACCGAAACAGGAAGGTTCTCAATCAACGTCTGGTTGAATGTCTGCGTGGGTTCATCATGAACTGCTCGAAGAGAGTACCCCGACGTAGAACCAATTGCCTTCAACTCTCCGTTCCTACGCGACTTGGTGGCCTCCGTTACAGTCACACTGGTGTCTCCTTGGAAGTGGATTGATTGTCAGCGACATGATACCTTGAAACAAAACACAAACAGCAGTATGTCCGTACATAACATAATAAAACAAATGCCAACATTAAATGTGTATGGATTGAAACTACCTTCCACAAGTTCACTAACAGTATATCCTGGTCACAGGCAACAAATCTGTAATGTACCCCCCTAGCCCTATAACTAACTAACTAAAATTTTACGAAGCGGCTAACTTCACCCACTTTACTTTAATAAGTCAAAAGGAGCGGGAAACCCTAAACGTGGCCTACAAATTTTAAACTTTCCCTCCAAAACAAACCAACCCCAAAATGACATAAGCTCGTGATCGTCTGGCAGGCCCTCTATCGTGTAATAGGTATACACTGGTCGTGAACTATGCTCGGGAAGGAGAAACAAAACCAACATTAACTGTACCAAAATCATTCATTTATTGACAGTTACTCGACGATTCGGAGGAGAAAAAGTGCGAACACTAAAAAAACTCCTCCTTTGACATAATTACATACATGACATCAATTCAAATACAAAATTATAGCAGCAAGACTGTTAAATAATATCAAGACGAAAACATTTACAATTTCATTGTTGATACGCTTCGATCAGATTTAAATACTTTATGCAGCAGTTGTTTATATGGCATAATAAATATCAAATTCAGTTATATAAGTAATACAAAACAAAACCAATGTACACTCGGTACTCAAGGCCACAAACGGAACTACCCACCACTTATACTCCCCCCTGGTTCGTCAACTACCACGTACACAAAACATATATAAACACATGTAAGAAGTTAGTTATTCGGGGCCCCCCCCCGAAAGGTACCGACTGTCTTGGTTGCAAACTTAATCGGCTAGAGTTGGATTTCGAGAAGAATGTTGCTAGCTTTTGTTACAGCCCAACATCCAACTCTACACGGGCGAAAAAAGACATCGTTAGTGTTACATCCATCAAGGCGCTTACATACATGAGGGAGTAAGTTTGCAACTAAATTAAAGCTTCCAACAAATGTGTGGCTCTTATTGAGAAACGACATGTACACATGGTGCGACAAAGAAAATTACATTACATTAAATTAAACAATCAAAACCAAATAAAATACATTGCATAACAAAGCAAAAGGGTCAGGAGAGTTCAAATAGATAGAATGTGCACAAGTTACAAAAAGGGTTCAAATTCAGGTAAAGATACACAAAGGACACCGTTAGGTACGGTGGTTTCGAGTACAATAGAGCCATCTTTTCTGTTTATCCACAAATATTTAATACATAATATTCAATTTGAACTCATTTGGAATGTCCTCCAATTAATTACATAAAACATAAATAAATGTCATAAGAGATATCATAATAAAATTAATAATAACGATCGAAGGCAGATCAGACGTACCTATATTTTTACTAACTACACCCATTAGATTAAATGTCGGAAATGCCATGAGTTCAAACACATATTTAAAATGAAAACAAATAGATATTACCCAAGACGGATCTACTATAATTCTACACACGATAACATAATAATCGAAACCATATCACCTGGCTGCAGATAGCACTAAAATGGAGTCACCAAAAATAAAAACAAGTGAAAACGATCTTTACTACTTCACGGTTTCAAATCAGATGATTTCAAAGTTAACGTTCCGAAGCCCGCCTTACACCCAATCTCCTCCGCCAGAGGGACCTACAGTAAAACAAAAGTATCGACGTTGCCACTACTTTTCAACTTTTTGTACATGTTGTCGGATCTCTAAAATATAGGTAACCCAACTGTGGATACTACATAACCTTACATTTCTTGCTGAACTTTACCTGAATTCTATTACTGTTTATTATAAAGTTTGCTCTTACTAAATTATTTGATCTTATTTCATACTTTTGTTTCAATTTAAAACATTATAATTCATTTTGTTACTTTTCAATTAATTTTTACATTAACTTTGTTCATTACCCAGACAGCACAGCTTCATTCTATGAATATCCTATGAATAACGATGTCGTAATATTCCTTTATCCACAGAATATTCTCTGGATATATAAAAAATATCCAAAGAATATTCTTAGCATATATAATGTCCGTCCTTAGGCTCTTCACAGAATATTCACACAGAATAATCATTATTGAACACCAAAAAAAGGTAAAAATAACAGTTTTATGTGCAACTGTCCATTATTTTAACTTAATTCTTGCACAAACCGGTTTTTTACCTGAGCTTGAAAAGGCCACCCATTTTATTATATTTATACTTGTCTTGCTTAAATTAAGTTTCCCTAAACTAGATTCGAACATATGGAAGGAGGGTGTACCAAATTCCCAAATCCGATATTACCACTGCGCCATGCGGCTACGCTAATATAAAACATATCTACTGATTAATATTTGGTGCTTTGCTGTGTATTCGCGTGAATAGTTTCTTTTTTTTAATTTTTCTTAAAGTTGATAACTTAGACTTCCCATATGTTTTTTAAAAATCTTCTAAACAAATTTGAGATTAAATATTAAGATTTTAGGCAATGCTCAGTAGACATGAAAATGGGGAACGTAAACAACTATAATAGTGACAATTCTGAGTGGACATTAATAAATGCGGGAAATTTGTCAATTTTAATTAAATTTTACTTCAAAATTAAAATTTATTATATTGTATTATTTTGTTTCTCTTCTTTTAACTTCAGTTAAACCTACTTCTGTTATATGTATGGGTATTTAAAAAAAAATTATCATTCGCCTCCACCCCCATCCATAAAAATAATTTCTAGGGCGGCCACCGGAAGACGGGAATGAGAAATAAGTACTTAACAGTGAGAAATATTTATAGAAAATAGTAAAAATTCCCAAGGAGATTTCAGGTAGATATGTTCAGTATAATCATAGAATAGTCTCGGCGAATATTCATGGACGGGTCTACTTGAATATCCTGGGAATATTCTGTGTTAATACTGTATATACCTACGGTATATTATAGGAATATACCAGATGTTCAGAAGATGTTTAGATATATATGGAATATTCATAGAACATATGGTGCTGTCTGGGATACCTTAACATTATTTATATTACTTGTGTATTATCTTTTACCTTGAAGATTTAATTTGCTAAAGTTAAAGTTTAAAAGCTAATTGCTATTATTTTAAATATCAACTCTCGGAACGAGTGCTGACCAAAGTCGGTAATTGTTACATTCAGTCGGCCTGCTTGTCTTGTTAATCAACCTTTCTGTTTAGATAACTCAGCGATATTGGCGTTGCGCAACGACGATAATCGGATGTGTTTTGGTAAGCGTTGTTTAATGACAACTACGTACTGACTTTCGTACAGCTACCAAGTCGGTTGCTGATATATATATGTGTATTATTTTTTAAATTATTATTCATGTCTGGATTTTCTCGTGTAATATTTTTAAATAACGTTCTACGTTTCGAAAACTGCCTCTGTTTTCTTTTTCAAGATATTGACAAATTGTCACTGGTGAAACATGCCATCTATTATATTTTCAATTTTGTAATGTATTCATACGTGATCTACTACGTGTCATTGGTCCGTTGGAGGTAGATGCTTGTACATTTTGAACACTTATTGTATTGGGTTGGTCTTTGGAATTCATATTAGTTATAATTCTTTGTAAAGGTGCATTTTGTTTTTTTATGACGATTTTCCAAATGGGTGAAATTCTCGAAGTATCGTCCCTTTTGTTAAGTGATAAAGGTCTTTTTTCTATTTCTATGGCTTCTCGTATGATACGTTCATTCAATGTGTTAATAGCAGCGAGTAATTTAATATTGCTTGTATCTATTTTGTGACCAGTATCCATGTAATGGCAAGCCAAGGAAGAAGATGTATTGAACTGTTTAACCGCTAAATTATGTTCTTGTGCTCTTACATTTATATGAGATTCCTTGTTCTGGATGTTGTCGCTCCTATATAGGACAAACAAATCGTAGACTAAATGTAAGAGCACAAGAACATAATTTAGCGGTTAAACAGTTCAATACATCTTCTTCCTTGGCTTGCCATTACATGGATACTGGTCACAAAATAGATACAAGCAATATTAAATTACTCGCTGCTATTAACACATTGAATGAACGTATCATACGAGAAGCCATAGTTAACAAAAGGGACGATACTTCGAGAATTTCACCCATTTGGAAAATCGTCATAAAAAAACAAAATGCACCTTTACAAAGAATTATAACTAATATGAATTCCAAAGACCAACCCAATACAATAATGGTCTATTCACACATGTCAGTCACGTCTCAGTTCCGTTCCGTCACACAGTCTCAGTCACGATAAAAAACTATATCGTTGCCTTTAATTTTAATGGACATATTCAAACACGTCCGGCACGTCACCGATTTTACCGTCAGTCACGTTTCAGTCTCCGTTCAGTCATAATTTTAATTCGTCGTCAACAATATTTTCTTGTTTTGACTGACGTCTTTTCGTAAACAGTTTGGGGTTTTTACATAAAAATATGAATTATTGACTGATATGTGTGAATAGCCGTCATAGATCCAAATACTTTATAAAGGTCTATTCACACATGTCAGTCACGTCTCAGTTCCGTTCCGTCAAACAGTCTCAGTCACGATAAAAAAATATATCGTTGCCTTTAATTTTAACGGACATATTCAAACACGTCCGGCACGTCACCGATTTTACCGTCAGTCACGTTTCAGTCTCCGTTCAGTCATAATTTTAATTCGTCGTCAACGATATTTTCTTGTTTTGACTGACGTCTCTTCGTAAACAGTGTGGGGTTTTTACATAAAAATATGAATTATTGACTGATATGTGTGAATAGCCGTCACAAATCTTTACCGAATGAGACTGAGACGGAACGGTGACGGAACTGAGACGTGACTGACATGTGTGAATAGACCTTAATAGTCTTTGCCGAATGAGACTGAGACGGAACTGAGACGTGACTGACATGTGTGAATAGACCTTAAAGGTCCATTCACACATGTCAGTCACGTCTCAGTTCCGTTCCGTCAAACAGTCTCAGTCACGATAAAAAAATATATCGTTGCCTTTAATTTTAACGGACATATTCACACACGTCCGGCACGTCACCGATTTTACAGTCAGTCACGTTTCAGTCTCCGTTCAGTCATAATTTTAATTCGTCGTCAACGATATTTTCTTGTTTTGACTGACGTCTCTTCGTAAACAGTGTGGGGTTTTTACATAAAAATATGAATTATTGACTGATAGGTATGTGTGAATAGCCGTCACAAATCTTTACCGAATGAGACTGAAACGGAACGGTGACGGAACTGAGACGTGACTGACATGTGTGAATAGACCTTAAGTGTTCAAAATGTACAAGCATCTACCTCCAACGGACCAATGACACGTAGTAGATCACGTATGAATACGTTACAAAATTGAAAATATAATAGATGGCATGTTTCACCAGTGACAATTTGTCAATATCTTGAAAAAGAAAACAGAGGCAGTTTTCGAAACGTAGAACGTTATTTAAAAATATTACACGAGAAAATCCAGACATGAATAATAATTTAAATAATTCAACACATATCGAGTAATCTAGACCAATCAAAAATTACAATTTTAGTCTTGTTAGATCAAAGTAAGGCTTTTGATTTGGTCAATACCGAACTGTTATTAGCAAAATTGAAACATATTGGTTTCAGCCCAAACGCCTGTAAATGGTTTGAAAGTTACTTAACTGGACGTACACAATTAGTAATGTTCAACCATGACACTTCAGATTCGCAACCAGTTACTTGCGGAGTTCCTCAGGGGACTATTTTGGGCCCAATTTTATTCTCAATTTACACGGCCGATATCCCGCTATGTTTAAACCACTGTAATTACCACCTGTACGCCGATGACCTTCAAATTTATACATCTTGCTCGGTTGATACATTACCTAATGCTTTAATGAAAATTAACACAGACTTATCGAGGATAGCTGAATGGTGCCAGGGTAACGGTTTAAAAATTAATTTGGACAAAACTGTAGCTATGTGTATCTGTAAAAAAAGCATTAGGAATATCATAAACGTCGATAATATCGACATTTCAGTAAATAATGTTAAAATTAAATTCGTAGAAGCAACAAAAAACCTTGGCTTAATTGTGGATAATAATCTTGAGTTCTCTAAACAAGTGAATAAAATTTTCTCTACTAGTATAAGTAAATTGAAATCCTTGTACAACCTAAGATATGTATTCGATGAAAAAAGCAAACTTGCATTAGTAAAATCTTTAATATATCCCAACATAGAATATTGTTCTATTGTTTATTTTGATTTTCTAACTAAATACAATAAAGTTAAACTTCAGAAATTACAAAACTCTTGCATTCGCTTTGTTCATCCAATACCTTACCGGCAACATGTAACACCTATATTCAGACAACTTAATGAACTAAAAGTAGAAGAACGATTATTTTATTTATCTTCGGTATTCTTATGGAAGTTAATTAAAAACAAATGTCCCAATTACTTGTATAGTGTTCTAGAAAAACGATCTAACATTCACAATAGAAATATACGCAAAATCACGTACAACATCCCTAAACATAGTAGCATTAAGTACAGAGGATCTTTTAGTTATAAGAGTGCTAAGACACTAAATATTATACTACAACATTTAAACCTTCCTTTAAACAAATTTAAAATGGGTATAAAAGATCTTTTACATACAGGTAAGATTACTTTTTAAATTTTCTTTTTTATTGTATCACATTATATGTCCCACTTTTGTATTATGATTTATATTATTAGGATTTGCAAATATTTTGTATAGGTTGAGTGGAAGATCGACTTCGGTCGAACTCACACCTTTTGTGTATAAATGTTTTTATGTACACAATAAATATTATTATTATTATTATTATTATAACTCGTGGAAGCCTAAACAACAATATAGTGTATTATTTTTGTGTCATTAATTGTACATTGTTGTATTATGTAAACTTCATTTCCTACAAGGTAAAAGTTAAACCCCCCTTTACTGCATCACTCCTGTGGAGATTTGTTTTGTAAAATTTGTTCTGATTGTGTTAACGTTATTTTGTTTTGATTCATTATAACCACCATTACCGTTACTTCAGTGTAATTCTTTCTCGAATACCCACTTTCTCTTTCAGAAATCATATCTCAGTTACTACAAGCTGTTAAGATCTTCGTAGTTCTGATTACCAGCTTTCAAGGGCGTACGCAAGGTGGGGCAAGGGGGGGCCGATGCCCCCACCTGGCCGCAAAACGAATTGTACTAAATATTAAAATTTATTATTGGTCATATAATTTCAGGAGAAATTAAGCATTTCCTGGGCTTTCTTCTAAATACATAGTATTTGTACCCAAGGGGAATTGTATGATGCTTAAATGTATTGAAAAGAATTGTGGGGTAACAACATAGGCAATAAATATTAAACACGTTTCCAAACAATTTTATTTTTTGCCCCCCCCCTAGCCAAAAAGCTGCGTACGCCCTTGCCAGCTTTAGCTTACTAAAGAACTATCGTGGCGCCCTAAAAGATACTTGACTATATTTGTTAACTATAACTTGCTAAATTTAAAATTCTATATTCATTATTCCCACACCCATTAGATTGCCCCTTATAACTGAGCTTATCGAGCCATTGCATTTTTCCTGATTACGGTACCAATCATTTGTTGCCGTAACACACTAATCTTCAAGAAAATTCATGAGTTATCCCACCCGAGTGGACGAAAAAATTGATTTGTCAACGCTTTGTATGGCCTAAAATGAAGTCCGATATGAAACTGTGGTGCAGACAATACCAATACCAATTGCCAGCGATCGAAGATTCACCGCCCCACAATATCGCCCCCCGGCAAGTTTCAATTGGAGCACCAAAGATTCAACCCACGTACACCTGGGCTTGGTTAGACCTCAGCCTACAAACCTTGGGTTCACCTATGCCCTAACCCTCATCGAACACTCAAAGCAGCACTTAATTGCTGCTTTGAGTGTTCGGTGTAGGCGTTCTATCTTCCCATTGGCTTGGGGGTGGTACGCTGTTGTGCGTAAGTGGTTGATTCCTAGCATTTTGTTGAGTTTCACGAAGAGGACTGACTCGAATTGTCGACCACGGTCGGTCGTGATCCGGTCAGGAATTCCGAACCGTGCGATCCATTCGCTAGAGAACTTCCTGGCCACTGATTCGGCAGAGATGTCTGTGAGGGGAATTATCCCGGGCCATGCTGTGAAGCGGTCGATGAGGATTAGGGCATAGGTGAACCCAAGGTTTGTAGGCTGAGGTCTAACCAAGTCCATGTGTACGTGGATTGAATCTTTGGTGCTCCAATTGAAACTTGCCGGGGGGCGATATTGTGGGGCGGTGAATCTTCGATCGCTGGCAATTGGTATTGGTATTGTCTGCACCACAGTTTCATATCGGACTTCATTTTAGGCCATACAAAGCGTTGACAAATCAATTTTTTCGTCCACTCGGGTGGGATAACTCATGAATTTTCTTGAAGATTAGTGTTCGAAGATTGGTTGGGACGTATGGTCTTTTATGCTCGTCGCATAGAATTTCGATGTCGGGAAATCCGGGTGGAGAAAATTTTATTGCCTGGCTGAAAAACGGCTGTAACTGTTCGTCCAGTTGTTCGTGGGAGAATTTCTCGTAGCCAACAGTCGGTGTTGGCTGCTTTCGTTGGCGGCTATGACTTCTGTGGGTAACAGAACAGCGTTAAAGGATTCTGGCCGGTGTCGACGCATTATCATTGGTCGGTCAATGGGAATAAATCGTTGCTCTTCAGTACGTAAGCGACTGTGTACCGGGATCATGTGGTCGCCACATTAATATTACGCATTTAAATTTGGAAACAGAGAGATCGAGGAAATGAATCTCAAAAAATAAAAAAATAGTCGACTTTGAAAATTGCGATGAATAAATAAATTATACAGTAGCCTAATGTTTTAAAACAAATTCAAATGAAAAAATAAAGTTGACAATACCGGACAAAATTTTCGTGTGAATTCCAAAATTAGTATGTCTTCTTCGAGTAGTGCTGAAAAGGTAGCGCGTTACATATTGTGCGCACTACACGATCTTCGTAAATTCGTTCAATCGTCAAAAGATGGAGTTTCGGAAAGGGTACTGACCAGAATTTTAGAAAAGGAGTATTCCGTGTCAAATAATTGTATGAAACATATCAAACCCGCATTAAAATATGGAATTAAATTCGGTGCCATAAGAAAAGATGGTAACAAATACTTATTAGGAAATGTTCTTCCAAATATATTAGAAGCACGTCGAAAATCGAAACGTAAGTCAAAGTCTGGTCGTAAGAAGCGTGGTAAACGTGGCCGAAAAGTATCTCGAAGAAGAAGGAGGACGAGTTGTACTTCCTCTGAATAAGCTTCGTCTTTTTTTAATTTTAATGTCATTTTTCAGTTTATCGTGTAACAAATAAAATTCCTTCATCACGACTTTTATATGTACCTATACAAATCATAAAATCGCTTTTCTTTGAATGTGAATGTGCTTCGGCAACAAGAAATATGTGTCGTGTTATCCCCTCTGTTCTGCTGTAACTTGTACCTACTTTTGATGTAATGGTGAGTATTGATTAAAGAGATAAAGAGATTAAGAAAGTAGGAGACTGAGTGGATATAAATAGGGATTCACGGGCTTAGCTTAAATTTTTAAAGCTTGACATAAAATCAAGTCAAGTCTACAAGAAATCAAGTCAAGCTTAAGTATTATCCAAGTCAAGCTTATCTGTGGAAAAGCTCCCGGAGATGACTCCGATTTCGCACCCGCATCCTTGGTCTACGGCACAGGACTTCGACTACTCGGCGAAGTGTTCGTCAGCGGCGCACAGCCCACCGACGCAACCCTGTTCGCGCAAGAACTCAGGACGTTACTCCAAGATTTCCGACCGCACTCCCCAAGGATGCATGGAGCTGCCAAAGTTTTTGTCCACGCCGAACTACACAACTACTCACACGTTTTCGTGCGAGTAGAAGGCGTGAAGAAGTCGTTCCAACACCCGTACGAAAGCCTATTCCAAGTAATAGACAGACACGATAAACACTTTGACATAGACTTCAACGGCCGCTCCTCCAAAGTATCGATCGACCGCCTGAAGCCTGCATTTACTGTAAGTCACGTGACCCCACAGCCCACTCCAGCAGCACTGCAACCTTTCAGCTCCCGTCGAGGAAGATCCACCCACTTCACATCGACAAACGAGACGCGGGCGACCCATAAAATTGCCCGTAAGGTTCGCTAACTTGAATTCCACTACGCTGGAGGGGGAGTAATGTGGCGACCACATGATCCCGGTACACAGTCGCTTACGTACTGAAGAGCAACGATTGATTCCCATTGGCCGACAAATGACAATGCATCGACACCGGCTACAATCCTTTATAAGCGAACGCTGTTACCCAC
Organism: Pyrocoelia pectoralis; assembly: GCA_036250285.1. Taxonomy (NCBI): domain Eukaryota; kingdom Metazoa; phylum Arthropoda; class Insecta; order Coleoptera; family Lampyridae; genus Pyrocoelia; species Pyrocoelia pectoralis. Next base: position 36,954,562 of record CM070076.1, on the reverse strand, counting down.
AGAAGTCAGTCAGAAGTCATAGCCACCAACGAAAGCAGCCAACACCGACCACTCCGCTTACATCGGCCCTGTCATGCTGCATTCCAGAGCCAGTCTACCCTCCGGCGGCCGATACCAACCTACCTACTGCCTGTACTTGCATTATTAACCGCTTCCCGCGCTGTTAAAACTTGTACATGATTTGTAACACCAAGGATAACACCATGGCACGGATATGATTGTACCTGGAAGAACGTTATCAAGTGGCATGCCAAAGTCGCCAGTTTCTAGTTTTTCTCCCATTTTTGAGTGTAATACTTGAATCGCTATTTCTTCCATAGGCACCGACATCAATGGCAATAAACTTATAATTGGCGTCTACTAAACTAGCCAACAAAACTTTTGTAATTAAAGTACCACTATTTCATGGGCATTGAATTATTACATGTTTACCATCAATGGCTCCTGCGCAATTAGGGTATTGCCATTTCTCTCCAAATTGTTTCGTAGATCTTAACAGCATATAGTTTCGTCCGGCTCTGGCATGAATGCTGGTTGCAACCTCGGCCATAATGCGTCGCATACTTCGCTAACTATGTTCGATACTGTAGTTTTTCCCAAACGAAAGCAGAATCCGATAGAACGATATGAATTTCCAGTATCAATAAGGAATCTTAAAGAGAGACGGCTAATTATTTTTTCTGTAATTAGTTTCATCAGCCATAAATCAAAATGGAAGAGATTACGGGACTATTGCAGAGACTGTACTCGTAAATTAGAAACTACAAAGGAGCAGTCGGTAAAAAAATTATAAAATGGAACTATATGGATCAGATGGGATTTCTAAGGCTAACGCTAATGTATCCTAAGTATTTATCATATAGCTATAACTTGAACTAATAATTTCATATTACTTTTGTAGTACCACAGATAAAATGCATCTGTGGTAGTACACAATCAAACATTGCTTTAGACGAAGAAATAGAGGAGAATCACGAAGAATCAAATAACGAAACCGAAAACCATAAAAAAAAAATAATATGGTTGGTAACAATACTTGCAATTAACCAGTTCAATATGTGTATAGACCATCGGTATAGACATGCTTGCCCCAGGCAAACAGTCTGTGCGGGACCAACCGGGTTGTACCACCCTCAGTGAAATGCGGGCTTTGAAGTCTCGATCCGGTTTCAGTATGAATACAATTTAGAAACAGGGAAAATTCGATCAATCCCTCGTAATGGCTCAATTATTTATAATTTATAAACTATAAGCTCAAACGAGAAAAGTTTATTGAAAAAATATTTTCTTTAGTTCTGACAAGCTGTGTACTGCGTGTAGGGTTGGGCATTGTTAACAGATACACCCTGTATAGACAAAACTTTCACTCACAATCTACACAAGACTGTCCATAGATAAAGAAGACTGTCCTTCCACTACCACACTACCAGCTACCATTGAAATACAACACTGTATTTGTGTCAGGATATGTGTGAACATATCTCACATCATAAGTTTTGAGACATTTGTCATAGGTGTAGACCCATACTTATCTTTGTACTTATTTTTTATTATGTTTACAAAAATTTTGCAAAATGCATTACATAATGATTTTCGTATTATTCATTAATCCAAAAATAAGAAATACAGCTCTTCCCACGAATAACTCATAATCTGCATAATAGTTTATAAAAATTCTTAATAAAAGTGTACAAAATACTTGTGATGTTATCCTCTAATTTAAGGTTAGGTTGTTTTTTAACAATTATATGTGTAAGTTGTATTGTAATCTTTTATCAGTTACAAATTTATAAATTGTACGATGAAATTGACAAGCTAGGTGAGTTTTCTACTCATCGGAATGTTTAGAAATGACATAAGAGACATTTTTAGCACAATTACAGCGAAAAGCATCGACTGAGATATTAGGACAGAAAAGTGATATAAATTTTGAGAACGATTTAGTAGTTATTTATAATAGAGTTCCGAAGACAGGTTCGACAAGTTTCGTCGGTATCGCGTACGATTTGTGTAAGCGAAATCATTTTCGTGTACTACACATTAACATTACTGCCAACAATCATGTTTTATCATTACCGAATCAAATTAAATTCGTTGAAAATATTACTCATTGGAACATCATGAAACCTGCGTTGTATCACGGACATTTTGCGTTTTTAGACTTTTCAAGGTACTTCGAGTTTTCTTCGAGCGACGCTTTTATGTACAATTTTAAATTATGTTGTTTTAGGTTCGGTGCAAGGAAACCGTTGTTTATAAATATAATACGTAAACCTTTAGATAGGTTAATTTCGTATTACTATTTTTTGAGATACGGCGATAATTTTCGCCCTTACTTAGTTCGGAGGAAACATGGAAATACAATGGTAATACATAGTTCAATTTATAATTTTCGTGATTTAATTATAATTCTGATTTAAGACATTTGACGAATGCGTGAAAAATGATTTACCTGATTGTGATCCTAATAATATGTGGTTACAAGTGCCATTTTTCTGTGGCCATTCAGCTAATTGTTGGTAGGTATTAAATTTATTTAATACACACGCAAAGATCTAGCTACAATTTTGAAACTAGACCACGACCAAAATACTGGGTGACAATAAGAGTAGGAGTATATGTGTATTTACTAATCTGAACAAAAGTTGGTCTGAGAGGATATTAGATTTAATTTCAGATTGAAACATAACAAATGTTCCACTTCTACTCTCACTAGAATTTAATTTTTTTAAATGTAATGCACTGTATTACTACACAAATGACCAGTGAATTCTATACATATTGGAACTAACGCGAAATGTTATATCATAGGCTATTAGCTTATGGTTATATCAGTGAAGACGTGTCAGAGGTGATGCTACCTACTTTTTGCCTCACATTTACTAAAATTTCCGACAGCACAATAACTTCTTTGTAGGTCTTATTTTTGTCTTCACCTGATTTTCTAAAGGATTCTACATATTTTTTAAAGTGGTTACCAGGTTAATTATTTAACAGGAATCAAAAACTTTAAGATTTCATGTTGCTTAAATGAGAATTTATTTAATTATAGAGACATAAGTTAAAATAATGCTTATCCACAAAAATTGTAAGTCCGATCTTAGTAATGTCTCTGAAATAATGTGACTTAGGCAACTAATGTACCAATTAGATATTTCAATCAATATTTATAATGTTCATAAATAAGGAAGCAGAGACTGTTAGGTTTTGCGTATTGTGATGTAAGCTTAGGTTAAGGATGTAAGTTAGCAAAATTTTTTAAGGTGAATTGTCATTTTAGATACGCTAAGTAACCTGTCTAAGGGAAATTAATCAGGTTCGCCATTGTGCATCTTTAGTTACCTTTTTTTCAAATTACTCCCTTATTAATTTTACTTCCAATATCAGTGAAAAAAATATTTGGTACCACGTGAATTTTTTATGAGAAGTCGAAAGTTTTGTTGCTTTAGAGGGACTCTATGTTGCCTTAGAGTCCCTATATAGAGAGAGTACCGCAATTGGTTTGGGCGTTACTTTGGAGCTAAAATGGCGGCTGCATATTATGGTTGTCTTGTCAGGGATCAGCTGTTGTCAGTTGTCAGCTGTCAGTTGTAATAATTTTTGTATCACACCAATACCTTTTCTTCAATTCAAATTTCCCGCCCTTTTCTGGAGTCAAAATGGCGTCAATTGCGGTACTCTCTATCAATGAACTCTAAATAATTAGAGTTCATTGCTCTCTATTTAGGGACTCTGTGTTGCCTTAAAGTCCCTATGGGACCATTGAATAAATACCTTCGGTAAAGAATGGCCACGGTATAGGAAAAAATGTTACATATAAAACTGGAATTATTGTACTTATGCAGTGCTGCCCCTATAGATACAAGGAAAAATCAGACAGATTACATTCTGAATCATAATAAAACGTTTGTATCTTAGCTGTGGAAATTAGTTTTGATCCCATTTACTATGTACATTGATAAAAATAAATTTATTCAATGCTAAGTATGATTTAAATGCAATAGTAATCATTTTTAAAAGGAATGTCGTCTTTAACTTTAAATTGAATAAATTACTGAAAATCTACTTTTAGTTTTCACATTTCACAGAATTTCATTTATTACTTATTACTTATTAGTTATTAATTGTGGAATACTTGTATTGCTATCATAACTTACCTACACAAAAAGTATAGGTATCCATTTAGTAAAGCAGTGTGAGGGTGTTGACAAATTTGTACTCAGTTGTCATTATGTACCTGCAGAGACGTCTCAAATGGCGCAAAATACATGTACAATAGTATAATCAAAGAGTATATAATATTATACTCTTTGGTATAATGAATCCATTCGAAAAAATTTAATAAGGAGGAGGATTATATAACGCGATTGTTTTCAGCGTCCAAAAAGGATTCCAACAGATAAGTACAGGTTCTTCTTTCATAGCCCTATCATTGACTAAAGAGGATTTCTCAATCAACGGCCCTATGCATAATAGCCCTACTTACGCGGTTGTTTCTGCGGTTCCTTCTGTTCGTCACACATCACAAACCATTGATTTAACAATCAAGGAATGTTTTATGAAAGTAAATGTCCTGCCTTACCGCGAGGCGTCTGCTTAAGATACCAGCAGCCCCTCAGCAGTGTTGCAGGTTTATTAAGAATAAAATATTCTTGCCAGCTGATGAACTCCATTCTAATAATACTTAAACTAATTGATTAATGCAATTAATGAATAAAAGAAAAGTGCATTGACAACGTCGTAACAATATGCTGGATAAATTCAAATTTCTCTTAAATTAAGCAATTCTCCATAAATACATTGATTGTTGCAAATGTGTTATTGGAGATTTATAGTGAATTATTTATGTGTATGGGTAAAGTAAAACCCCGCTACTTGCTAGTTATCTTTCAGATATACATGTCTCATTCGATTAATGATAATTTTGTAAATTAACTGAATTTACAATTGACAATCTAGGTACTTACTTAATATAATTAACTTCTATTTCTATATGTACATCGTTGCCCACTGAAAGGACAAAAACCTATTTATTTTGTACAATGTTTAACTTTCTAGTTGCCGATAATTGGCCTTTAAAGGTCTTAAAGGATTTCGACATTGTCGCTAGCATTTTATATAGTTTAGAAGTTATCAATAAATCTATAATATACAGGTTATGTTCCAAACACTGATTGTTACTATGTAACCAATTCGGAAACTTATTGTTTACATTTTTTATAACTTTCGCGGTGAGTGATGTTTTAAAGGAGCATATATGTTTGTTATTTACAAAAAAATTGTCAATCACTTTTAAACAAAATGACACAATCTCGACGATAATATCTGTAGGTCTATATAAAAATTCAATATGACTGCTTTCTCCATAATCTCGCAAAAAAAGTAGCATTTCATTTGTGGTGTACATGTCGTCACTCTTTTTGTTACTGAGCGCACATAAGTCACATTTGAATTTTAAATGACACTTATAAATAAGGTATCCTGCGTAATATGTTATTGTATTTAGTTCAAAGTCGCTTATACTGATTGCATTCACATCACTTGCATCTTCTTTGCTTGTCGTATCTTTACTTCGCATAAAGTCACTTCCCAATTCTACATTTTCTTCTGCTGCGTTTTCAAGTACAGTACTTGCAACACCTACATTTCCTACATCAATGTTGTCTACAGCTACACTACATGAAGCGGCTCATCCTCATCCAAATCTAGTTCACAATTTCCAGTACCAGAAGACTCTAACATTCTGGCGTGCATATTTTGTTGTAAACCCTGCCGAAAGGATCTTACTGTTGGGTTTGGATTGTACCCCCCTCTACTGCGTATTACGGAAAATAAGTTTTCCAGTGGATCTTGTTGTAACCTACTGGTTAATAAAAAGGTATAACCGTCTTCTCTGATGGTATCATAAATTTGCAGGATTCCGTTAATTGTCTGTATTAAGCCATTATAGCAATATATATTCTTGCGTTCTTTGTTGTTTTTGTTATAAACTTTTACAGAATTAAAATAATCGATTGCTTGGGTGAGTATTTGTAGTCCGTTTGTATTTTTTGGAGACAATGCGCTTTTAAGTGGGTGGCGATCATACAACACTCTGCTGTTTAAACAGTCAAATATGTCATTGACTTTTTTAAGAAATTGTGAAGTGTGTGGTCCAGATGCAGAATTTAGTTCACCTGTAAAAATTGCCGTGTCCATAGCGGTTGACATTCTGTGACTAAATATTTGAACAGCCAACCTTACCCTCATCTTCTCAAAATTATTTGGAGATATATGTTGCTCAGATATTTTCGTCAAAGAGGATGCTAACGTTGATTTCTTATTGATATAGTATGTTGCACGAACGTCGTTCCAGGAAACCTTATTTGAGTTAATGTACATGTCTGTGCTTAGCAGGACCGGACTGGCTCCTTTGGGGACCCTCGGCTAGAAATGCAAAAGGGGCCCCTTACCGGGCAATTTAGAGAATAGAATATTAGAATATGTAATTTTTGAAAATTAGGCTTACATGCGTAAAAACCACATTTAGATATTTCGCCACTCGGAAAGTAGTTGAGTAAAAAAGTAATAGGGCGGCAGCCCAGCGTCATTTTAGGTATGTAGTGATCAAAGCGCATCTGCAAATCATACTACGTTGAAGATGATGTAAAATATAAAATGGTCGCAAGTTCTGAACCTGGGGATAACATGTTCAACATTGTGCATAAGAATCACTGTTTAAAGTGATTTGAGCGCGTCTGCAATTCAGGTTAATGATGTATGTTCTTGCGTATGTCACGAAAAAAAAATTGCAGACAATTCGGATGTGGATAAGTATTTTAATTAAGCAATTTAAATCATAGTTTGCTAAAAAAATGGCACTTCAAATTTTTTAATTAACATACATCCGAATTCTCTGCCAATTTTTTATTCGTGACATACGCCAGAACATGAATCATTAACCTGAATTGCAGACGTGCTCACATCACTTTAAAACAGTGATTTTTTATGCACAATTTGAACATGTTATCCCCGGGTTCAGAACTTGCGACCATTTTTATGCTCTTATATTTTACTTTTACATCATCTTCAACGTAGTATAATTTGCAGACGCGCTTTTATCTTTCACAATAAATATTTATATAATAATAATAATAATAATAATAATATATATTTCGTGCTACCATACAATGTATTTACACTCGTCAATCTATCTAGGTGTTAAATTATATGCTGATAATAATTAAGGTATTCATTGAAACTATAGAAGGCTTTATTTAATAAATATTTTTTTATTGCTATTTTAAATTGCCTTAATTCTAATTGTTTTGTTTTATTTGATAATTTGTTGAAAAATTTTATCGACCAGTAATTTGGTCCCGTTTGCGATTTTTTTAATCTGTGAACATCAGGGCGGAGATGATTACGAGTTCTGGTGAGATGATTATGTATGTTACATTGTTTCGAAAAATTTTCATGGTGTTTTTTGACAAACAGTAAACATTCTAAGATATATATACACGGTAGCGTTAGTATTTGGTGTTGTATGAAGTATTGTTTACATTCAGTTTTGTAGCTGCAATTCGCTATTATTCTAATTGCCCGTCTTTGTAATTGGAATATTCGGTGGCAACCTGTAGAGTGACCCCACGCTACGATTGCGTAAGACATTAGTGATTGGCACAAGGCAAAATATGATGTTCGTAAGACTAAAAAAAATATGTATACTAATTAATTAAGAGTGGTTTATTACTTAAAAATGAGATGAGTAATATTTTTAGTTTTAGGCAACCAAATCACACGGTTGAAGCCGTAAAAATCTAAATCCTTGCTGTAATACCTTGTAGATGTTAAAAAGGTAATAAAAAACCAAAGCATATTGAAAAAAACAATGTCCTCTTTAATTGTGATTTAATTGTTACAAATTGTAAAATATATTTTTAACAGAAAGATACAGCAAATTAAGAAAGAAAAAACTAAGACTGAGCGAGAGAGCGTGGCGACAAAGAGGTTATGTTATATTACTTGACCTGCGCACGCATTCTAGATGTGAACAATCAAGAAAGACAAGGCTTCTCACGGCAAAACATCAATACATGTTTGCATTTAAGTTCTTTGGTCGCAACGCGCTCTTTATCTGAGACTATGAGCACTGCACAAAAAAGGCCATGAGTCAACCAGCACCCCTCTTCCATCGCCACTACGTAGGCTACCATAAACACAAACCAACTGGCAACTACTTAGTGCTTGAAATTGATTCTAACGCGTAAGATTACTGCGAAATAAATAATCAAATTACTCTGATGTAACTAATCATAAAATAGCATATCCATTTGTTGAGGGCCTCTCCGGGGCCCCCTTGGGCCGGGGGCCCTCGGCGATCGCCGACCAGCCGACCTTACCAGTCCGGGCCTGGTGCTTAGTAAATTATTCCTAATAGATTTTATGAGATGGGGAGTATCGTATAATGCAAAAATTTTTTGATTTTGAAATTTAAAGTAAGGTTTAGATTTAGTCACTTGCAACGAATTGTAAACATATCGGTTGTGTGAACCTTGATCACAAACTATAGCTACTACTTTTAGTCCAATGAATGTACACTTTTTAATATTTTCCTTAATAAGATGAATTAGGGAACATCCTTGAACTCCTCCTTCAGATAAATAAAAGGAGAGTGGTTGCTTCCATGATGAGAACAAACCCCGCACCATAAAAACCAAACCTTGATTAGCTATCTTCGGAGAACGTCCCAAATGTCCAAGATCTTGAAACCCCTCTATAAGGTCTAATGTTTTATTATACTCTAAATACCTCTTTAGCGCCATTTCATCAAAAAGAAGCACACAAAATTTATCCCTCTCATCAAAATTTTTGACTTTACTTTCAAATTTTTTAACTAAGGATGAAGCTACGCCAGTAGTTAAATGAAACACTTTCAACCATCGCCTAATTGTACGCGCTGATGGAAGAGGTATCTTAGACTTTTGCCTCATGTAGTTATACAGTGATGGAGATTTGTAATAATAGGAAAGCGCTAGAGTCGTTTCTTGGTGGGTCCACCTTCTCCTTTTCCTATGAAATAAAGTCATATCGATCAAAGTTCGCGCATCTGTAGATTTCGTTCTTAATAAATTGTTAATTACATTTTTTTCAGAAATGAACATTAGCTTGCGTTTTAGCCTAATAACTTTCATCCTCTCTTTAACAAGTAACGCGTTTTTTTCAGAGATTTTCTTTAGTAATTTTTGCTCTCGAATAGTACATATCTTTGATGAAGTGGCTTGTGTAGTGGTGTTAGGAGTATGTGTGGGGGATCGTTGCGCAGTATTGGGATATGCCTGTGACAACAAAACATAAATTTAAAAATCACGTTTATTTTATTTTTTGCTACTTCCCACGCAATATTTTTGCGTCATCAGGAACATTGAACTTGTTAACAAGTTGTTCAGTTACTTATTTTCCTGATGATGAAAAAATATTGTTTGCGAAATATCGAAAAGTAAAATAAATAACTTAATGTAACTCGTTATACTTGGTGTAACCCGAAATAACTTTAACTCACTATAGGTAGGTACATTTAAGACCAATTACTATCGCGAAATAATTGAAAAATTGCAATAAATCACTTCACCTACTATGCAAGCATTAATATTGAACGTGACATTACAAGTAGAAAAAAATTATATAAGTAGGTAAACTTACTCGCTTTTTAGTGGGTGTTAAGTAATGTACTTCATCTGTTATATCTTCTTCTGACATTGTTGCACACGTTTCGGTAATATGCCTTTTTCCGTAGGTTTTTACCACAGGCTGAACAAGTAGGAATTCTTCCACATGGCTAGATGTAGGTGTAGCATTCGAACCCACGTCATATGGTACAGCACCCTTCACTAATGTTCTCCTTCCACCACTTGTGACTAAGTATTTTGGATCGAAATGTTTTTCGCAAATTACCTTATTTTTTAACTGTTCCCGGTTTATTTCACGCAAGTTCAGATTACCACTATTATGTAACCAAATGTTTACTATGTTTGCGTTAAAAGGAAACTTAAAAAACGATAACTGAGGGAACATTTTTCGTGAATTCTCACAATTATAATAAACACACCGATGCGCTGCCGTATTCATTATTATTATTAGTAACTTGGCGTCCGCCGATTAGTGTGACTGTAAGATACTAAACGAATTTTTCATTTCTCATTGCATTTTATTCAAAACTTGGGGGTGGTTTAAGACAAGATACAATAAACTTTATTGCTCTGGAACTGCAACCGCTTCCTAAGTAGGACAATAAACAAGTACACACGTACGTTTTTATTATAGATAGAGGTTGACGAGTTCATAGACAAAGAAAGAACCTACCTAAGTATATCATAAACATTCGGTGTGAACCGAAATTTTGTTCACTGTTTATATTAGACCATAAGGGTTGCACACTTGCGGTGCAATAAACTACATCTGGCTATTCTTAAAGTTTGTGTTTATTTTATTACCTATTGCGAGTAGGTATTATATTTGTTTATTACCCTGAGAGTATCGTAACAGGTATAAACATGTTTTATGCCAAATGCGTATTAGATTTATTAAAGGAGTAGTACTTGGGTACTAAATCCGATCAGAATTATAGTAAAGCACAAGAACCTTGATTATTTGAGGAGCTGTCCTAGCAAAGTGCAACATATCCAAAAAAAAAGAGAATGCCCACAATAAAATTTCGTGTATCATGTAAGGCTACCATACTCGGTAAGATATTGATATCTCTAAGTTTGAAATAAAATCACTGCCCAAAAATCGAGGAGATTTAAGCAAAAAAGTAGATCATTTTGCTGGTTATCAATTTGACGTTTTACTGTACTAATAAAATTTCGAATAAGAGCAATTCGAATTCGTCTTAGAAATCATTGCGTCAAATACCAAAGTACACATTTTATACAACCATAAAACAATATAGGTATTTATTGTTAACAAGACATAAGAATGCCATTGATAATCACCTACTTACGATATATAGTACAGATATAATTAGCCTGGAGGAATATGAAACTAAATGAAGGTATTATATTACTCAAACCATTTAACAATTGTGCCATAAAGAATACACTCATTGTGATGTTATGCTTAATCCGCAGTTTAAAAATTACGATTTTCAATTTCTACTTCATTTACATCAAAACTATTTTCTTTTGTGAAAGAGGATAATTACAGATCTCTATAACATTACTATTACAAAAAAAGTGCAATTTTAATTAATGTACTGCAAGGAAGATGCCTCTGTGACGATCGGAACTTGTAAAGTTATAACGCGCTTTTTTTATTGTGTGGCCTATCTTTTACTTTTTAATCAATGATGGGACTCTATGTTGCCTTACAGTGACTTTATTTTAGAACAGTGATGACAATGGGTGTCTCATTTTTTATTGGTTGTGATCCTGGCAGCCATGTTGCGACTAAAATTTGAATAGTTTGCATTACATTCTTATAGTGTCGGTTTAGTTTTTGTGTAAATTGTTAAAATCTAGACAATATAATGTGGTTTTAAGTGCTAGGATAGTGAACGGTGTTTATGTTTTATCACCTGTTTGGACGTTTTTAAGTTTAACTTAGATTTTATAAGAAAAATTAAGTATCTGCTGTTTTTTTATTTCCCACCTACCTACTCCATTTTATTTATTTAACTTAAAATTAGGAACTGTATGTATATACACAATGCTTAAATATTTTCGTTAAGGTTTCCACGGATGTATATATTGTTTGTATTTTCTTCTGGAGTTTCTCCGTGTTGGTTTTTATGTAGAAAATGCCTACGTTTCGATTCCACAGACGTTAAATTAAATTTGAAAACTTCAGAATTGATAAAAAAGTCTTGATAAAGATTCCATAGATGGAATCGAAACGTAGGCATTTTCTACATAAAAACCAACACGGAGAAACTCCAGAAGAAAATACAAACAATGCTTAAATATCATATACAACAATTTCTGTAAAAATTAAACATTACCTGCATCTTCAATCGTCAGTTTCTCGCCGCTGTTTATAGAAAAACATACGCGCCAGTGTTTTTTATAGCAAATTTTGTAAGCTTTCAATTAGTTTATATAAAAGTTTGTCGTAAAATAAATGGAAACGAAGATATTTAAGAAAAACTGAATACAAACATACATTATAGTTAAATTCTGTGAAAATATATAGTTTTCAAAGATGTATTTTTACAATAAAGTGCAACTTGCGAACGATTTATTGTATTGTATTATCTTTGTATATAGTATATATAAAGTACTGAAAATAGGATAAAACCAATTTTAACAAAAATTTAACGGCCATTTTTTAGCGAAAATCGGGATTCTTAATAAAATGTCAATTTTTGAGTAGGTATACCTTTAAAGAGCTGTAACTAGCGAACTGTTTGTCGTACGAACTTCTGCCTGCGCTTATTTTACAGGTCCATTATATCTTTAAAAAACTAATAAGGCACTTTACTGTCTACAAGTAGTCAAAACATAACTATTTGCAAAGAAACGCTGGAAAATGAGGAGAATTTTTCATTATTTCTTCCTCTATCGCCTTATATAAATTACCACAATGATATTTCGTGTATTCATATAGATTCAAAATTTAATTCTCTACAACTTTTATTATATGCACTAAGTACATAGAATCAATAGTTTTCGACTTATTATTGATTTTATTATGCAAAACGAGCAGCGATTGTGTCTTAGAAAAAGGTTTAAATGATTATATCTCTGTCAATATTAATCGTATGGAAATGTTTAAAAAAGAAAATTATTCGTAATTAAATTCTCTACAACTTTTATTTGAAGCATTTTGCGTTACGAATGGCTATTCTCGAGATATAAGCGAAATACGCGCGATGCGCGCACGTGTTACTGTTTCGCCGCAAAACAACATTTTAAAACAAATCTATCTCGGCTCCTATTGGTCGTAGAGACAAAAATAAAACACGAAAATGTGCGGAATTTTGTCAGCTACAATTTTCTTAACGTTTTTGTTTTTGATAAAATTGATACTTTTTCAGTTATTTACGAAAATCTGTTTTGTGACACTTTTTCGTCCCCTCCATTTATCTCGGAGGGGGGGTACGGGTGGGGACTTTTGAATACTTCAAAGGGAGCACAAATCAAGCCTGTTCCCAAATTTGCAAAGCTGTAACCATTATTTCATCCAAATCGTTAAATTTGGTCTTATTTTACTGGACTATTTACTAATACTGTTTGAATTTAGTCGCAACATGGCGCGGAGGCGGGACTTACGCTCTATTGTCGTCACTGTTCTAAAATAAAGTCACTGTATGTTGCCTCAACAAGTTGCGCCCTCTATTGGTAGACGGAGATAACAAATTGTTGTAGTTTTGGATTTGTTTGTTTTCCTTAACATCGAGACCAATCGATTTTTTCCAGTAACACATAATTTGGTTCCCCCTCCCTTTATATTGACAGCAATTGTAAAAGTTCTTTCAACAAAGTTTTACATATTGATCACTAGTTTACAACGATTACATTTTTTAAATACATTACTGAGGAAAATTGCCCAATAAATGGGAATTTCAAATTGAAATCAGTGGAACGCCCTCTGGCGGCAATGATAGGCAATTAAAAATAATTTTCAGCATTTTCTCTTGGCCACATTTATTATTGCAGTTAAAAAAATTCTGGCAAGTTGCCACGAGACTTCCCTCGTATTAACACTTTTTTCAAAAAATAAATACTACCTACTGAATTCAGAAAAAAATACTCTTAAACTACATAACAAAACTGCAATTTTATCTTATAAAAAATGAGTGCCGCCATTTCAGCTTACACCGGAAGTGACGTAATCAAAGGTAATATCTGCATTTTCGTCCTTGGCCCGAATGCAATCGATTGGCGAAAACCACATTTCGATCACTTTAATAGTTTCTAAGTATAGAGCGTTGCAGTCATTTTTTAATAATTTTTTTTTGACACTTTTTTCAAAAAATGAGTATAGCACAATAATTATTGTTGAATTCAGAAAAAATACTTTTAAACTACATAAAAAAACTGCAACTTTTATCTTATAAAAAAACGAGTGCCGCCATTTTAGCTTATACCGGAAGTGACGTCATCAAAGGTAATATCAGCATTTTCGTCCTTGGCTCGAATGTAATCGATTGACGAAAACCGCATTTCGATAACTTTAATAGTTTCTGAGTTTATAGCGTTGCAAGGAATGTGTACGGACAGACTACAGATGACAGACGGAAATTTTTTTTTTCATATTTTGAACCTACGTATTCAGAAACGCAAAGATATGTACAAATTTCCATAGGTCAAATTTTTTTTTTGGAACTGATGCAATACTTCCCTTTTACTTCGTACTGGGGAAGTAAAAATGCATTTCGAAAATCCAAAAAACTAGACTCAAGTGGTATCTTCCTATAAAATGGTGACCCCTATCTGTTGGGGCCCGGGGTTGTACCCCCCTCCCCTTAATCCGGCGCTGATGGCCATTTTTCATCTACATATGCGGGGCTAAATGATGTATCGCAAATGAATGCTGAGCCAATCATAAACCAGTATTTTACTCATTTTTCTACGACATTTTGTTTTTTTTTGTTTATTTATGTTGCAAATTTATAATCTACTCTACAACTTAATACTGTACACAGAGTAATAAAATTATTTTTTACATTTTGACTTTTGTTTTCAAATTATGGATCTTTTTTGTTTTTTACACATTTCTATATCCCCATTATTTGTAGTCGGATTTCAAAAAATCAACGTTCTTTGGAAACAACAGTTATCTACAACGTTTGTTCAAAACTTTTTTACAAAAAATTTACAACAGCAAAATGGCGGTCATTTTAAATTTTGGAAATTGAATAGCACAAAATCTACTCGACTACTAAGTGTAATAGGTAATTTAAAATTACCACCATTTTGTTGTTCTAAATTTTTTGTAAAAAAGTTTTGAACAAGCGTAGGTATTAAACTGTTGATTCCAAAAAATTTTGATTTTTTGAAATCCGACTACAAATAATGGAGGTCATTGAATAAAACTCAATGATGGAAATACAGGGATTTGTAAAAAAACAAAAAAAGGTCCATAAATACGAAAACAAAAGTCAAAATGAAAAAAAAATACTTAAAAAAAGTGTTAGTTTTGACGGGTTTTACAATCTCTATTACGTTGTCCACTTTGAATAGAAATACCCTATATATCAAGATGGTAATTTTAAATGTTAAATAACCACCACGCAACTAGTATTATGCTACATTTGTGTGTTTTTTTAAATCCCAAATGTATAATAGTTAATACACAATAAAATACTTCATTGTATTTTACAGGAAGCCTGGTAACAAATGGGCTTTAACAGAAGCTAAAAAGAATTTAGTGAATAATTATTTATTGGTAGGCGTCACGGAAGAGTTAGACGATTTTATAAAAATTCTGGAAATTGCCCTTCCAAGAATGTTTAAGGGTGCGTTGGACCATTACTTAAATAGCAATAAGTCACATTTAAGACAGACTGTTCAGAAAGATATACCGACTGATGAAACTATAAGAAAAATACAAAGAACTACTGTGTGGCAAATGGAAAATGAACTTTATGAATTCGCATTGGAACAATTTCATTTTATGAAGAAACAAACGTTAGGAGATAAACCTCAAAAATTTATTTATGAAAAAATTCGACCAAAATAAGACTGTATTGGATTGGTTTTATGTTTGGAGAATTTTAAAAATTTTTATGACTGATAAACGTTATTGTACGTACGGGTAACTTATTTTATTGTGTACTTTAATATATACAGATCGTACGGAGAAAGATTGCCCCAAGGTCGGATGCGCACTCGTATAATTGTAAATTTTCCAAGCTTGGCAATCATATGATACCAGTGGTGTCGCCGCTAAATTCCGTTTAATTCGTAACATCTGGCTTGAATATTAAAAAAAAAAGATTTTTGTCTTAAATGAGTATATGTGATTTAATTTTACATGTACACGTATTTTTTCTTACTTGTTACTAACATATAAATTTAAAAACACTGCGAGTTTTATTTCCTCATAAAAAGCAACGCCAGTGTTAAACGTGGAAAAAGCAGTTTACATGCCGATCGCTTCCGAATACACGAAGTTCACCTGCGCACCCGAAGCAATCTTTCTCCGTACGATCTGTACTTGCTTAATCGTATATGTTCCTTAAAAATATATTTTGTACTTCATAGTATCAACTACTTGAATAAATGTAATAAAATTGGTCAAATTTGTGAAAACTTGATAACATCTTTTATTTATGAAACTTTTGATGTATGATGTCCATAAGAATAATTAATTGTATGGTTTGTGATATTAAATGAATAAAGTGAATGTGTAGGTTTTTGGTGTTGTTTTAAATCATTATAATGCGTACTTTCACTGGTGTCTTAAAAAAGCTTATTAACACATTATGACATTATCATCGAAGCTTATTTTATCCAAGCAAGTGATAGTGCTCAGAAATACTGCCACATTTTTAAATTACTTTCATATCAAACCCTTTGTGTGTCTCCTAAACCCACTGAGATATAAGCAACCTGGAACGCTTACGCTTAACTTACAGCCGAGCCGACAGAAAGGGAATTAATGTAGGGTGATTCGGTCTCTGTCTTGCTGATTATGTTATTGTATCGTATAAGTAATTTTCCGACAAACGCGAAACTAAATATGTAGGGAGTCAATGAACCCTCCTATGTACGAATTGCATACAAGGCTTTATGTCACACTGCGAGAGAAACCAATAAGTAATCAATTGAATTGCTTACCGTCAATTTTTAATTAACTCCATCTTCACTATGAAAGGCGGCAATTTTACTTTGTTTTTATTGTTTATTGATTGTAAAACAACAATATTTAACCATCGTATAACACGATTGTTTTTCAAAGTGTAGGACAAAAACTAATTTGATTAATCGTAAAACAATCAAAATGCTGCAACAGCTTAACTGTGAATGAGTACAACAAGGACAAAATGACCCTTCATTATTGCTATCGCACGCTCGGTTTATTTCCTACAGGTTAAATGCACCGTGCGCGTTCCAGGTTGCTTATATTTCAGTGCCTAAACCTAATAATATACCTACTCTTGCTATAACATATAAAGGTGACCTTTCAGAATTTCATATTTTTCGCTTATAGGTATTCAAAATTTTACTAAAAGAGTTCATGAATGGTAATGTCAAGCTCTTGGAATAATAAATGGATGTTGGAACTTATTATTTCTATTCTTTTCATATATATGTCTTGTATTCAGCGTCAATTTGATTATGCTGTCACTTCCTAATCTATGCTCATGTCCTAGCGATCTTATTCCGTATGCTGCTTTTACCGTTGCTATTTTTGGTTAGATACATTTTCGACTCTTCCACATATTGTTATACATTCTTTCTTCTTCTTCTATACACTGGTGTCCTTCCATCCAAAGACGTTGCACGTTTCTTCATATATTTATTTATGTCGATTTTGCATTACTAATGAGATTATTGTGTGTCCGTTATTATTTGTTATTATACATGCTACACAGCTCCCTACAATACTTTCATACATTTCCTCCCTCCTTGTAATTACATCAATCCACTATTGTTTTCATGTCATCACCATCTCCAAAGACTGTCCTGTGACTGTACACTGCTGTGATTAGAACTATGTTCTGCTATGGAGCAATAAATTGTCTGGTGACCTACAACCACACTCTCCACAACCATGACACTTCTTAATCACGTGCAAAGACCAGCGTGTACGGGCGCTATACGAACAGCCACCACAGCTGTCATAGAAGCCCTCCTGGGTCTGCTTCCACTGGATCTCCACGTGAGAGAGCAGTCTTGCGTTTGAAAACTAAAGGGTTGTTGAATAGCAGAGGTATTGAGGTGAGTCACTCCCGAATTCTGGGTGAGACAATTAAGCGACTGCTTATTGACTCACTCATCCCTCAATTTATACTAGGGAAAAACTAGGTAACACAGCTTCTTTGATGCGGAAGCGGTATCTCAACCAGACATTTTCATCTTCCTTCACGGATGGATCTAAAATAATGGAAGGAACAGGCACCGTAATTTACTCTAAAGAACTGATGAACTTCCGTATCAGCCAATCGCACTAGCCAAATTGCGATTGTCTTTCAGGTAGACCTAGTGGGAATAACGCTTAGTGCAAAAACAATTCTTATGCAAAGTACTTATAAAGAATAAAATTAGAATCTCGCGTGACAACAGAGCCACTCTACCGGCAGTAGATCAATACAAAATCACCTCTAGGCTGGTTTCGGAGTGTCGCCAAGTACGAGAGTATAAGTGACACACAGCAATACGCTTGAGCTCTTATGATGGGTTATAGGACATGCTGGAACAATATAGGCATTGAAAATGCCGATAAGTTAGCGCGACTGGTCTCAAAACAACGGTTTTATGGTTCAGAGCCGGCTCTTCCACTGACAGTGTCAACTATTAACAACTCAACACACCCCAAACCTAGCACAAAGCTAGGTGGGACTTGATGTTAGAATTGACACGTGACGCGAGACATGCCCTTACAGGGGACCATCTCGCAGTCCGGCGCATGTTTGTACAGGCCTATCAAGGAAGATCTGTAGATGATATATCTACTATACACTGTAGATGATATATCTACTATACACGTACGAGACGGCGCATCACATACTTTGCGAGTGTCCCTGTGGGAACATGAGGTGGGCCGAGATAAAGGTTTATCGTAAGATTAGTACGAATTTAATAAGAACTTAAATGCACACACTAATTAATTAATACAACGTAAATACATAACTATTTGTAAGTAACTAGCTGTAATTGTACATTTTATGCTTGTTTGTTTGCGTGTATGTTATGTACGTAGGTTTGCTAACACCTGACTGCCTGTGATAGCCATCCATCCTTGAACCGTACCATATACGCGTGCTGCTCGAGATACTACAGTCCCGTACCTATTTGTTGAATTGAGACGATCGAAGTTGAGGGAATCCTAAGAACAGCTTTGAGTGCAAACAAATTGCTCACCTGCCGAAGTCTTTTACAAAGGGGTTGAAAGTGAGGACTCCTCTCCACAGTGTGTGTGAGACCTAATGAGCTTCATGGTACTCCAAGTAAGGATCTTTTCGAACAAAAAGTTCTCCGTTGAGGGGAATGCCAAGATGGTCGTTGGGTCCGGTGAAGAGTAAAGAAGGGTTCAGACTTTATACAATTAAAGATGAACACGACGTCATACACACCATCAGGAGCGTGCACTACGACCGCTCTGTACATCCAATCTACCTGAGGAGCCGGTCAGTGCCCTATGCATTACAAGGAAAGAGTCATGGAAGAGTTACAAAAGGTTGCAAAACATTGAAGTACTTGAACAAATACCATTCTCGGAATGGGCTACGCCAGTGGTGATTAAAAGCGATGGTAGCTTAAGTCGGTGCGGCGACTACAGAGCCACAGTCAACAAAGTAGGTAATACGGCCTGACCGGTACTCATTGCCCGTCCTAGAGAATCTCTTTGTTCAGTTCTCTGGTGCACAATTTTTTTCAAAAATGGACCTCGATCAGGCCTTCAACCAGCTGATGGTCGATGAGGAAGCTTCACGCTTACTAACAATCAACACATTAAGAGAATTGTTTGCAGTTCATCGTATACCCTTTGGGATTTCCGCAGCGCCGGGCGTCTTCCAACGTTTGATTGGCGCACCTTCTGGCGGGCATCCAAGGTGTCGCGGTACTCATCGACGATATAGTGATTGCAAGCAAGGATTTGCAAGAAAACGGGCAGCGAGTGAAGCAATAAGTGTCTTGCATCTTGCATAAACATGGATTAAAGCTCAAGAAGAACAGGTGCAAGCTATTCGCAGATTGTGTTGAATTTCTTGATCATTGCGTCGATAAAAACGGGATTCAGTCACCTCCAGACAAAGTGCAAGCGATTATCGACGCACCTGCTCCAAAGAACAAGACAGAGCTGCAAGCGCTTCTTGGCCTAATGAATTACTACGATCGTTTCCTGCCAAATTCACATTCGAACTACTCTATTGTTTACTTCAACGAGATACAATTTGGAACTGGACCAAGGACCAAGAGACTGCCTTTACCTATGGACAATTAATCAATGTCTAGCGCCGTAACCAATTTTTAAGGTTTACTGTAGAGACAAGCAGCTATAGTTCTGTTCTGCGACGCATCTCCGTATGGAGTAGGAGCAGTACTGTCTCACGTTATGGAAAATGGTACCGAATTGCCAATAGGCTATGCGTCTCGCATCTTGTCAACCAGTGAGCAAAATTATGCCCATATCGACAAGGAGGCCTTTGTCTTTCATTTTTGGCGTAACGAAATTTCACAAGTTCATCTTCGAGAGGTCGGAAGTGCTATTCACAACAGTTCACAAGCCATTTATGGGGGTCTTCAAACAAGGAGCGATCACGCCGGAGCACTGACCATCAAGAATGTTACGGTGGTCCATGACCACCAACTAGTGTTTAATAAAATAATAATGCCGATGACAAAAATGTTGTTAATCTACAAATGAGCTTAATTG
Source organism: Pyrocoelia pectoralis (assembly GCA_036250285.1). Lineage (NCBI taxonomy): Eukaryota > Metazoa > Arthropoda > Insecta > Coleoptera > Lampyridae > Pyrocoelia > Pyrocoelia pectoralis. The sequence continues at coordinate 36,934,039 of CM070076.1, read as the reverse complement.
TCACTGAAAACCCTTTAACTATTCATTTTTGTTTCGCAAGAATTAGTAGGTACAAAATTATTACTTATTAGATTATTATCACTTATCAGTTATCATCAGTATACTGGCGTTAATTAAAGATGTAAATAAAAGCTTTAATTTTAACTTTTTACGTCTACAATGAATCTCCCTTTCCTAAAACTGGAGAACTAAGAAAAAGCAGCCAACGATTGATGAATAAGCGTAGCAATTTTCCGAAAGACAAATGTGCAGTAAAACAATTAAATCAATCAGACATTCGGCAACGAAAGAGTATAGGTATATAACGTAAACACTAAACGAATACCTAATAATAAACATTTTTTTTCTATAGAAAGTAGATATTACAATCATTTAAAAAAATACAAATTTATTAACAGTTTGTACACATATAAAAAACATTTAATTTAAAAAGAATTATGCCTAAAATATATCACTTCTTAATTATCACACTTCTCTGGCTGAGTTTTCTGTATAACTCTAAAACAAAAAAATATTAAAATATGACTCTTTCTTGTTAATGTGTGCCTTACTTCCTTTAGCGCATCTCGCATTGCACTGCCACTTTGTTGCGCCATTGAATAGAAAATACTTCTTTCGTTTTGTAATAACACGTAAGGGTGATCAAACTCCAATACGTTTCCTCCTTCTAAAACTAAAATTTTATCTGAATCCATAACTGTATTCAACCTATGCGCTATTGTTAATACTGTGCAGTTGTAAAATTTTTTTCTAATAGTGTTTTGTATAAGAGAATCTGTCTGATGATCCACATTTGCAGTGGCCTCATCCAAAACAATAATTTTAGTCTTTTTAACAATCGCTCTAGCTAAGCACAACAACTGTCTTTGACCAATACTGAAGTTTGAGCAATCTTGTGATACTTCTGTATCTAATCCTAAAGAATGTTGTAAAATGACGTTTTTTAACTCCACTTCCGATAACGCATCCCATATAATATCATCGGAATGTTCTCCAAATGGATCGAGATTACTTCTAATTGTGCCCGTGAATAATACTGGTTCTTGAGGTATAATACATATTTTGGAACGTAAAACATCTAAAGGAACTGTTGTAATATCAATTTGATCAATGAAAATTTTTCCTTCAGTATTAACAAGTTGAAACAGAGCATTAATAAGAGAAGATTTTCCAGATCCTGTTCTACCAACTATTCCTATTTTTTCATTTGGTTTTATATTAAACGTCAGACTTTTTAAGATATCAGGTTCAGTTTCAGAATATCGTAATGATACGGACTCAAAAGAGATACTTCCTTTTTCGGGCCAGCTGTCTGGAAGAACACTGTCTGTATGATCACGTTCCTTTTTTATTTTGGTGTATTCAATGACTCTTTCAACAGATGTCATTTGATTTTCCAAATCACTCCATTGCCGCATTCCCCATTGAAATCGACCAGATAAAGCCAGTGCTTTGGTAATGGCTAATCCAACATTTCCTCCAAATTCCCCTGAAAATTTCTCCACATAGTGATTTAGAGTAATTTTTGAATCTTACTCACCAGATTTTGATATAATAAAACTAAATGTTACTAGCGCGATGTATATTACGCAGATACAATCGAGCCAAAAACTAAATGCTTTTGAACATGACATGTACAGATACCAAACCGAACTATTGATATCTTGTAGATCGTCGAATTTTTGTTGGAAAATTGTTTGACTTTTGAAGGCTCTTATCGTTGTTAGACCTCGTAACGTTGAATTCATGTGTTCAAATACAGGACTGCGAGCTGAAATTTCTCAAAATTAGATTGATATTCATTTTTTCATTATACATACTAATCCCTTCCAAACGCTTGAGATCACAGCTCGTTTGTAAGTACACTATCCTTATTAAGTAAAACACAACAAATATTACCACAGATGCAAGTGCCATCCATGGTGTTACAAAGCATATCATAACTGTGGCTGCCAAAATACTTAAGCCTACCTAAAAAAAGTTTAAACATAAGTATATGGATTGGTACTAGAAATTGACACTCACATCAAGGCAATCTAAAGCGACACTTGGTAGTATTTCATCAATGATACCCATATCTTTGGAAAACCTGTTTATGATTCTTCCAGATGAATTATTATTAAAAAACTTCATAGGAGCATAAATAATGTTTCCCAACATATTATTGTGAAGATTTACAGAAGCTTTCATGCAACTAATATAGAATCCAAATGATCCTATCAAAGTTGTTAAAATCATTATTAAAACTATGCCAGAATATATGTAAATACAAGAATTTGAGTCTAATTTCAATGGTCCTACAGTTACATTGTGGGCAGCATTCTCCTGCTCAAAGTTGACCCTACAAAGAAACATTGCTTTTTCAAAACTTAAATACTAGAGTTAATTGACTTACCATAAAGTTAAGAAATAATCGGCACCACTGTGTGATAATTGAACTATTATAAATATAATTAACAGAAATATCGGAACACAACCCCAGCCACTGGCTTTTAAATAAGAGAAGTAGATGTTTTTAGAAATCGATCCCGAACTGCGTTGCTCCTTTTCTTGACTAGGTTCGAAGGGAAGTTTGCGCATTAATAACGAAACCGGCGTAGTTAGATGTACATTTGTATCTTCTGACTTTTGTTGAAGATGTTTCGAAAAATATTTCTGGGAGGAGTGTAATTCTTGGTAAGTACCGCTTAAAGGAATTTTTCCATTTTCGACAAAATATATCTGATCAACGTACTGCAAATATTGTAACTGATGAGTTGCGATGACGCTACACTTATTTTTTAAAAATTTCAACACACAACCTTCAAAAATTTGTTTACCAACGTGAGGATCTACAGCCGAAAAGGGATCATCCAGCAAATAAATATCCGCTTTTTTATAAATGGCACGGGCCAAACTAATTCGAGCTTTTTGTCCTCCACTTAATGCCACTCCTCTTTCTCCAACCAAAGTTTTATCACCGTAAGGCATCTCGATGAAATCTTTATCTAATGCGCAAGCTTTAATCACTCTTTCATATCTTTCTAAATTTATCGGTTGATCACAAATAATATTTTGCTTGATACTTCCCGCAAATAACCAAGGTTCTTGAGACGCATACGAAAGACGTCCTTTCACGCTAAGTGCTCCCGTTTCCAAAGGTAGTTCTTTTAAAATTAAATTTAGAAGACTACTCTTTCCACCACCTACGGGACCAATTAAAGCGACACATTGTCCGTGCAATGCCCAAAAATTTATATTTTCCAAATCGTGTGATGCTGTATTTCGATTCCATTTGGCCGAAGCTTTATCTAAACGAACCGCAAAACCGTTTTTTAAATCCACAATGCTTTCCTTTCGTTTATGAATTATATTCGTCAGATCTTCTTTTGAACTTTTTCCAATAAAGTTCGTTCCCTCGGACATTTCTTGCGTTTCATCACTTAAAAGGAATTCTTGAATTCGACTAATGGACACCTTTGCTTCCGCTATCTCTGTAATTCCGGATGAAAAGTTTTTTGTCATGATTTGTTTTAAGATATCATAAAATGCGGTAGCCACAAACACGTAGTCGGCTTTAAGTACATTACCGGTAAGTACATATACCAAGATTGTTAAGAATAATGAAAATTTTGTTATAAATAATTGAATTGATATCATTATTCCTTTAATGAATGTTGTTCCGCGAATGTAATGAATTTCTAATCTGTAAAAGAAATTTTAGAATATAGAAAGAATGTAGTTGTATCTCACCTACGAATCCTTTCGATTACCTCTTTGAACGATTTTTCCCACGTGTAAAATTTGATAACTTGAATTCCACAAATAATTTCATTCATACCTCTAATTCTTTTATCCGTTGTTATAGCTGTTTTGAATCGTAAGTCTGCAGTCTTTTTTGCCAAATACACTAAAACAAACTTACTCTAAAATTTCTACCGTTTTCCGTACTTGTTAAAATACTAACTTTGACACGGAACGAACATTATCATTACAAATATTCCAATAGTGGAAATTAATCCTAAAATGTAGTACAAGGTCAAAATGATCATGACGGCTTGAACAGGACATACCCATAGGGTATGAAAATGGAGCGCTGATCGATCACATCTATTAACATCATTTGATAACAAGTTTAATGTTCGGCCCAACGTAGTACCATCAAGTACACTTTGATTTAGCCTTAACGATTTTCGGTATATTAGGGAACAACACGCAACACGTAGTTTCATGCCTAAGTGTTGCAGACAAAGTAGATAGTTATGGGCAAGTAAAATATTAATAAGGTTAGATCCCACGATTATGCCTGAGTACATCAGAGCTTCATTCCTAGATACGTGGTGGTTATCATCACTATAGTATTTCATTAATTGTGACAATGCTAACGGTTGTGCCAACCTACAATCATATTATTTAACGAACTTGCCTCGGTTATTAAAATTTTTACCTAACAAAGAGTTGATTAAACGCGTAAATCAATCCTAATAATATGAGTTCTCCTCCAAACGTTTTGAAAATTGCTCTACATAATGAAGGATTTTGTTTTGCCAGTTCTTTTCTCCACGCTTTCTCTAGACGATTTCCTAAAGTACTTGATGAATGTTCTTCTAAATGATCGGTTATATCTTCTTCACCAAGATCTCTCTTGCATCCTTTTATAAACGTAGGTATCGTATATCTGCAAATAAAAAACGCCAGTAGAAAACATTTTGTGGTATGTAGCACTACTTACGCAAATGTTATTACAGATAGTAAATTGGCATTCTTACGCGGATTGTGGTTTTTATCTGAAACTTTTGATTTCATAATAAAATGGACCAAAATGCCTTGGAATCTGAAACAAATGAGTATAAATATTATAAAAATTCCCCTCTATCGTAAAGTCTATTCAATCTTAAATGTCTTCTATCGGATTAAATGCTCCTAAGGTTAAGACAAAGTAAAACGTATATGGTAACGTTTTCTTCCTTATTACGCTTACCTACCATTCAACACGTGGAATGAACGAATGGTAGGTATGCGTCATAAGGAAGAAATAGATTACCATATACGTTTTACCTTGTCTTACGTTTAGGGGCGTTTAATCCAAAAGAGGACTTTTAAGATTGAATAGACTATACTTTGTAATAAATATATACAGTGAGGACCAAAAGTTTGGAATAATGGATTTTTTTCGTTTCCTGTCAGAAATATCAAAAAACTATTGGACACGTCAAATTGATTTTGGTCATGGAAAACATTTTGGGATAATTTTCAATTTTCCAACTCCCACCCCTTCTGTGCAGTGACGTCATCAATTATTTTTTTTAATGGGAACACCCCACTTTCTTAACGGCTTTCAATAGATTATAAAACGGCGATTTCAGCAAATATACACATTCTACCTTTTAGGTGCAGATTTTACGAGATATTAATTTTTTAAAATAGAAAAACCAGAAAAACATCAAATAGTGTTGTCAACAAATAAACAAATTTTATTTGTAAAAATAATGTTAAATGGTTTTTTCTTTTAGTAACAATAATTATCTTAAACAATAATTAGAGTAAATTTTCAAATTGAAACGCATTTTCTTCTTGACAGTACGCCAATCGCGCTTGAAACTCTGTGCAAACATTTTGTAAAGTTTCTGGTTGTATTGCAGTAATTTCCTGTCTTATTTTTTCTTTCAAGTCTTCGATATTATTCGGTTGATTGAAGTAAACTTTACATTTAATATATCCCCATAAAAAGAAATCCCGTAGAGTCAGATCTGGAGACCGAGTCGGGCAATTCAATAAACGTTCTTTTGTGTTTTTCTATTTTAAAAAATTAATATCTCTTCAAATCAGCACTTAAAAGGTGTAAAGTGTATATTTGCTGAAATCGTCGTTTTATAATCTATTGAAAGCCGTTAAGAAAGTGGGGTGTTGCCATTAAAAAAAATAATTGATGACGTCACTGCACAGAAGGGGTGGGAGTTGGAAAATTGAAAATTATCCCAAAATGTTTTCCATGGCCAAAATCAATTTGACGTGTCCAATAGTTTTTTGATATTTCTGACAGGAAACGAAAAAAATCCATTATTCCAAACTTTTGGTCCTCACTGTATATGTATAGATACACAACCGTCACTTTAGAGATTGGTATTGAAATAGCGCATTTATGTAAAATAATTATCTTATGTACAGATCAAAGCAAATAAATAATTGCATATGTCCGGAAAAACGGTACTTTAATTCTTATTTAGAGCCTAGGATCTGAGGACTAAGGACCTGAGATCATAAGTTTAGTAGGTAATGAAGATGTGTAAAAAATCCCACTCTTTTCACGTCAAATTGTTTTGGTATTCAACTTATCCTTTCCACTCACATACACAAACACTTTGGGAAACTTTGCGCGTAACTAATGTACTGTTGAAAATAAGTAACGATGTAATTTATTTTTATTATTTATAATATATCAAATGACCGCATAGAAACCGCCTCTAATTAGTAATTACGTAATTCGATATGGTCTACAGCATATACATTATCAAATGAACATCAGATGTAAGAAATACATTAAGTAGGTATTATTGTTGGTACCTAAAACATTGTTGATAAGTACACCTAGAGGAGCGGTTCCAAGCCGATAAGCACGTTGTAGACGTATATAATGGAAAATAAAAATCAATTTATACAGTGTGACTCATTTAGATTGGAAACACACATGTAAAATCTGAAGTTATTTACCGATTTTAACCAATTTTTTTTTAAAATGTCAAATAATGAAACATCTACTTCGGGACAAAATTTTAAATGTTTATTCCAATTTTCAGGGCATACTACGATAACTTTTTCGTACTGAAAATGGAGAATTGTTATTAGCGATTTGTTTATAAAAAAAATATCTACGCCACTGGATTCAGAATGCTTCCAAATAGCTGTCACCAAAATTTTACAAAAATATATTTATTAATAACAAAGTTATGGCAACTTAAAGTTCGAAAACTTTCTACGCTAACAGTTACAAAACAACACCCTGTATCAATAGATGGCCATTGAAATTATGTTAATAATTCTTAAATTAAACTATTTAAACCATCAATGGAGAAAAAAATATTAAAGTAACGTAATATTTAATAAAAGTAACGGAATCGCGCGATTGAGTAAATAATAAGACCTAACATTTCCATTTAAATCTTAGTTAAGTACCATGGAAATTATGTTACTGTTTAACTTAACAGTTATGATAGATTTTTATTAACTATTACGTTACTTTAAATATTTTTTTCTCCACTGATGGTTTAAATAGTTTAATTTAAGAATTATTAACATAATTTCAATGGCCATCTATTGATACAGGGTGTTGTTTTGTAACTGTTAGCGTAGAAAGTTTTCGAACTTTAAGTTGTCATAACTTTGTTATTAATAAATATATTTTTGTAAAATTTTGGTGACAGCTATTTGGAAGCATTCTGAATCCAGTGGCGTAGATGTTTTTTTTTATAAACAAATCGCTAATAACAATTCTCCATTTTCAGTACGAAAAAGTTATCGTAGTATGCCCTGAAAATTGGAATAAACATTTAAAATTTTGTCCCGAAGTAGATGTTTCATTATTTGACATTTAAAAAAAAAATTGGATAAAATCGGTAAATAACTTCAGATTTTACATGTGTGTTTCCAATCTAAATGAGTCACACTGTATACGAATTATTTTGTTAATAGATGGTGTTGCAAAGGCACGCATTTTATTTGTTTCGTAGTTCGATTAGGAGAATTTATTACCAAATTCTATTGCGCTATTAACACCTTTCAATTCTATCTTGAGAGAGGAAAAGAGAATTTTCTAGGAATCGATCGGCCAAGAAAACAATAATCTTCTAATACAACCAAAATCAATGTTTGTTTGTTCGTATTTTATGCGCAGCCATACCGTTCGTCCGATTGCGATAAACCTTTGTCAATTTAATGTTTGCACTTGCGGGTGGGTTGTATAGGCGTAGTAAAATTAATCTAAAATTTTTAGGGTTCCGCCCCTTTGGCTTTCAAAGTTAGCATGTTATTCTTATGGAGTTTTGATTTTATCAGTAAATATTGCTTGGAAGCAGCGACGTCATTTCAGATTTTACAAGGGGGGCGGGTAACTATAGTAAAAAGGAAAAAAAGGAGCCGCCGCAGGCGAAATTTTGGTTTTTCAAATATCAAAATTAAATGATGGATGCTCCACATCAGTTATTGTTGCTAATTTAGTAATGGAATTCATGGAGGGGATCTCTTCTTCAAAATTTAAGTTTCTCATCATCATTTTATTTCTGATATATTGGTAATATCATTTTAACATCAACAAATAATGAAATTAATGAAGTTTTAACAGTTTCAGTTTATTACATTTTACCTATTAGGTACCATTGAATTAGAAAAGAATAACAAGTTACCCTTTTTATATACATAAGCAAGATACCTAATCTTTATTTTGTGTATAGATAACTCACGATCCCTTAACGAGTGTACCTGCTAAATATGATAAGCTTACACTTCTTGTAAAAATAGATTTTGAAGAAACCACTGACCATCACAAAAGTATAAGCAAAGAGCATAATTCTCTATGGTATAAGTTTTATTTACAACTATTGTGTGTTGCCTAACTGGTTATGCACTAACTATTTCGCTACTAAAGCAGTAAACTTTGTCAGTCATCTCGAAAAGTTCAAAAATACTTTACAAAAACGGTTAGTACAGCTGCATTAGAAAAAAAAGTACTACTTAAATGCACATAGAAATTAAAATTTCGCTTCATAATAACAAAATATTTAAAAAATCTACTTAAATGATACATGGAGTTTTTAAATACATTTAGGCGTACATTGACTGTGCGATGAATGCGATCATTGAGTGCAAAGATTGAAGTTAATACTAATTAGTATTTAATATTTAAGGTAGTGCACCATTGGAACTGCCCTGTTTGACTATAATATTATACAACGAGCACATAAGAGAGGCTATCCAGTCATCATAACCACCCCTATCCTGTGCAAGTGAGCTTTGAGGTAATCATGACCTGTAATCAGCCGAAAACAGGTTATCTCTTCGCTGAGTTGCAGGGTGCATGGAAATGTATTGTCTCTTAGGACGTACCACACCATCACTTTCTATCGGATTGTTTCATATGAACCACGTATCAATCTTTTGATGGTATCATAAAGGATTTTTCCCTTATGTTGAGCCATATTTGCTCATAACTTGGCCCATTTGTTTACTTCATCATTTCTATAATGACTAGGGATCCATTGTAATAAGGTAGTTGTAGGGAATATGCCCATGCTAAGAAAAACTATTGATAAAAAGCAGACTTATCATATTTTTATGCCCATTTTTACTGAGAGTGTACATAAACACACGATAAGTGACCACAAATAGAAGAGCTAAGCTATATTATGTTTAGGTCCTTTGTAGTGAGACAATTAAAAATTTATCATTTTAGGCATATGTATTACCAACCCGTGCTGTTTATATGCCCATACTATGGGCATATTACCTTTACATATAAAATTGTTCAAACATAAAAATAAACTTTTAAATTAAGAGAAACATTATTGTTTATTTAGCTTTAATGATATTAAAATTAAAAACATATTATAAGTAATTATCAAAACTAAATTAATTTCCTGATAATACTTGGCTAAATCCAAATTTGCAGAAAAAAAAACGTCCGGGAAAGGTGAAAAATTGATAAAAAAGTGTGGAAATTCTTGTGTATTTTGTTTCTTTCGCTGTTATTTAAAAAACGGTAAGTTATATCGAAAAATGTTCAGTATAAAAGTTGTAGACCGGATGTATGCATTAATTATTCTATCCTTTTCTATACGTTATACGACTGTTTGCAGAAGCGAGAAAGAACCGTCGAATCGAAAAGGATAGAATGTCTAGTAGGGTAGCGCCGTTGCCGCTTTGGAGTCGTCGGTATGCTTTTAAGACGACAGTTCGGGAAATTCGTTGCTATGTCGGAAATAACGTACTCCTTTCAGACGGGGATACTGTATCTGAGATACTGTATGCGAGATACGGAATCGCACACAGTCAATACATGCGCGATACAGAATTACTATACTTATGTATAAATGGAGCCTTTCAGGCGAGGATGCCGAAACAGCAAAATACATAGGCGTACTTATTTGATTGAACAGTTGAAAAGCTCGTACCTTAGAGGGTTGTGGGAGAAGGCAAATACTTGGGAATAACACTAGACCAAGGGCTAACCTTCAAACCGTACCTAGAGAAGACAGCGAACAAAGCCACAAAGTCCTTGTGGGCTTGCAGGCGAGCGTTCGGAAGCAAGTGGGGATTATCTCCAATGATGACCAACTGGATATACACCAGAATGATCAGACCGATCATTACGTATGGTTCACTGGTGTGGTGGCATAAGACCTCCACCCAGACGAAGATACAGAAACTTAGCAAGGTGCAGCGTAGGGCTTGCCTTGGAATCACGGGGGCAATGATAACCACCCCTATGGCAGCTATGGAGACCCTCTTGAACTTACCGCCACTAAACCTAGCAATTAGGGCAGAGGCGCTCAGAGGGGCATACGGGCTGAGAGTTAACGGCGAGGAGGGATCGTCAAGGGCGGGGCACTCGCTCATTTTTGACGAAATCTCCAAAGACAAAACCCCTAGTATGAACACTGAGAGGATACCCAAAACAGTTTGTCCCATCAAACTGTTTAAGACAACAATCCCCACTCGGCAAGACTGGGAGAGCAATTCCAGTAAAGCGAAGCTGAATGGAATCGTGTATTACACAGACGGCTCGAAAACCACAAAGGGCACTGGCTCTGGAGTATACGGGAGCAATGGACGGGGCTGCAGAATTTCTGTAAGCCTAGGACAACAAGCGACCGTGTTCCTGACGGCGGCTGCTCAACTATTAAAAGAGAACCTTATCAAAAGGAAAATCTTTATAGTGACAGACAGCAAAGCAGCGATTGCAGCAATAGACTCATATGTGGTAAATTCAGGGCTAGTCCTTGAATGCACACAAATGCTAAACGCACTAGGTAAGGGCAACTCAGTCACACTAGTGTGGGCACCTGGGCATGCGGGAATCGCAGGTAACCAGGTTGCTGACGAGCTTGCGAGAATGGCAAGCGCAAAACCATTCATAGGACCCGAACCGGCTTGTGGGATTACTTATAACACAGTCAAAAAGGAGATTCAAGCAATACTCACGAAAGAGCATTGCAGACATTGGTCGAAAATCCCAGGACAGAGTCATTCCAAGATCTTCCTGGAAACCCCAAACGGGGACCTAGCTACGTCCATCTTAAAGTTAAGCAGGACGAAGATTAAACTTGCGACAGAAATGGTCACGGGCACTGTCGCATGAACAAACACCTGCACAACATGGGACTGACTGAAAGCCCGCATGCAGGGGTTGTGGTGAGGCAGATGAAACGCCCTATCACGTCATTTGCCAATGTGAGGCATTCATAAAGGCAAGGGAACTCCTACTTGGAAATGAAAAAATTACACAAGAGGAAGTAACGAAGATTCACCCTACTAAAATCCTGGACTTTGTAAAAGATACAGGTATTCTTGAAGGGTAGACAACACCGGGGAGCACAATAGACCAAAAGGTCGCAGTCCGGGAACCTATTGGGACCACCCCCAGAACCAATAATAATAATAATAGAGGGATCTTTCACCAAGCTCAGCTATAGTAAGCTGTTTCTTCTTCCTCAATTCTACTATAGGGTGTACCCAGACAGTGCGTCTCCTCTTCACTTGTTTTTCTATTGGCCACTGGGGGCGGGTAATGAATGACTTGAAAGGCCATATCTTGAAAGTATGCCGTCAATTTCAACCACACATTCCGTATCTCGCATACAGTATCTCAGATACAGTATCTCCGTCTGAAAGAGGCCTAAGCCGGAAGAAGTGACGACTGAAGGACTGCTGGTGTCTGGAAAACTTGTTAGTATAAGTATAGTCGCTAGTAGACGTCTCGACGATTGAAATAAAGTGACACGGCCCACTTGGCCTGGCCCATTGGACCCCTTGGCGCTTTGGGATCGTTTGCTTTGCACACCATTTCGCATCGGTAGCTACGCCACTGTACTACGCGAACGCGAAGTCGCGAATATTGTTCAAGACGATGGAAACCAACGTTAACACTGCTGACGATATTATTAAATACGGATGTATACTGCACAACGTTATTTTAAAGAAGGAAGGTACTACAATGGGTCGGCAGACCAGAGTTGTCGAAAGACCGCTAAAATCAGCAATAGATACAAGAGAAATCTTCACAAACAATCCGTTATACCATTACAAAAATATAATTTGTTGAAAAATCCTGCCTATTGACTAATTTATTGCCCACATTGATCAATAGTGATGGACTAGGCCACTAGGGCCGGGCGCACTTGAAAAAGTCTGGCCCGGGCCGAAGCCCGCCCAGAAAAAAATAGCACAGTCCGACCCGACTTTTAGCAACAAAGGGACTATATATATCTTTATTTCTGAAGTAATTTGGAAATTTTTTGAACAGTAATAGCTAGTTAGCGGGTAGAAATTTGTCGATAACAATTTGAAACAAGTGATGTATATTAATCAGGTTAGAGGGTTATGTATCAATCAATTTATTAAACAAACGATGACAAAACAAGTTTAATTCCAAAATCTTATTATGATACCAAGGAGTATACAGTGTGTCTAGTTAAGTTGGCAACATATGGGAAACTTTTTTATTATTAATTTTACGAAAAAAAGTTATTCTTTATAAAAAGCTCTGCATGTTCTAAAATCTAAAATACAATCATCAGATATTAAATTTTTTCAGTCGTGTACGCGGTTTGTCAAAAAATATGAATTTTGCTCAAGAGTAAAGTACCTTTATTTTTGACAATATCGAAAATTGTTATTAAAAAAAGTTAATCAGAACTAAAAACTATGTTCAAATATGCAATTACATCCTGCTAGTAAAAAATGTTTTTTTACAACTTTTTCTCCGGTAGGTAATATCATTGATATTCAATGGTAATATCTAATTTGAGAAAAAATTGTAAAAAAACATTTTTTACTAGCAGGATATAATTGCATATTTGAACGTAGTTTTTAGTTCTGCTTAACTTTTTTTAATAACAATTTTCGATATTGTCAAAAATAAAGGTACTTTACTCTTGAGCAAAATTCATATTTTTTGACAAACCGCGTACACGACTGAAAAAATTTAATATCTGATGATTGTATTTTAGATTTTAGAGCATGCAGAGCTTTTTATAAAGAATAACTTTTTTTCGTAAAATTAATAATAAAAAAGTTTCCCATATGTTGCCAACTTAACTAGACACACTGTAGATATAATATACTCCTTGATGATGCCTAATAGAAAAACAATTATAGTAACTGTACAAAACGTCTCCTTATCTTAGATCATATAGGAGTATATATGATCTAAGCTCCTTATCGATCAATACATGTTCGAACTCTGCCGAGGATACTGTTGGTAGCTTTTAGAATATTGTTCGACCTTCTCTCTATTGATCAACTACCTGTCGGTTACTATGAATGGGACTTGTTCGATTTATTCACAATTGGAACAGGAACTTTGACATAAACTGCTGCTATTAAAGCATCGATATTCATACGATCTACAAGCGAGAACTGTCCGCTGATAATTTGTAAATTAATTCCGGAAAATCAACGGCGCCGACGCGACGGCCGCGCTTAAAAAGCGGCGCCGTTAACCAGCGTTAACCAGCCTGCTTTCTTTCTGTGCGTATCTTAATTCTTAAGGGATTAAAAAACGGTATTTCTTTTCCCCTGGTGCTTTCAAATTGTTGCTGAGTGAATACGTGGCTTTACCAAGTAGGTACTGTCCAAAAATGGCATAAAGATTTTGCTGAAAAGGGTTGACCTATGGGGGTCTGTGACGGAATTAATAATAATGTGAAGACCCTCATCAATGAAATAAAGAATGCCCCCCCCCCCCCCAATGAATTTGGTGGCCACTTCTGGGAGGGCATAATACCATTGCAGCATCTACATAAAAAGTATATTACTAGTGTGTTAAGAGCGATTATGTCGAAAAATTATTACTGTTTTTCTTTTCATTTTCAAAGGACAAAAGTTAGTCCATATTGAATATCTAGGTACATATACAGAATTACACTTATGGTTATTGAATCGGTTTTATTACATCATCAATAAAAAAATTAAATTTACGAACGCAAAAAAACCTTGAAAATGTTCCTGCCGTGCAACGAAAAAAACTTGTGCAACATTACAATTATTATAGGGATTGACAATATTTTTTAAGGCAAACAATTTCAAACACCACTCGTGCAAATAATTTGAAAAATGGTTATAAAGTAAATTTAGCATATAAATTTAGTTATTTCTTACCGAAAAACTTAAACTGAGCGATTGTATCAATTAATTTTCAAATGAAAGAGCACTATTGGGGTACCAGTTTCATGTGACTCGTTCGATTACTAAGATACGACTAAAATCGTGAGAATGGAACTGAAAAAAATTGCAAATTAAATGTGTAATGCACTACCATGAAATTTAATCATATACTTACTCCTACATTTATTAGTGCGAATGTTACTAATTGTTCATAATTTGTTCGGTGTAACAAAACAAAATAAGCTATTAGGAAATTCACGTCCTCGTTTTCAGTTCAATATTCGTAGGTAATATTGTTAGTAAATGGCATGTAATGATGCATCATTTTCCAGTTATCGTCATGTATTGTAAAAATCTTTTATTACACCTATTATGCTGCCCGAATTTATAGTTTTTTGTCAAGCTATGTTAAACTCTGTTTTATTTGTTTAAAAATTGTGTCAACTTTTATTATACAGTGTGTCCAATTTTCGCCACTTTGAAAGGGTGCCCCCTTTAATAATATAACTAAATTGGAACTGAATATGAATGGAAAATTACATGACCTGATATAAAAAATTAAAATAATTCATTTTTCATCCAATAATATTTGTAAACTTTTTACACGCAGTTAGGAAACCTAAATCCCGATTTTGTAAATTTTTGGTACCTAATTTAAAAAAAATTGTTATCATAGTGGTTGCTAAAAGACAAAGTTTACACATTTTAGTTATGAAGCCTTCATTGTATTTAAGAGTATTAATTGGTTCTTCTATATTGATATGGCGGATCAACAAAAAAGTCCAAGGAGGAAAGGTCGGGGTATCGCGATCGCCATCTGATAAATTCGTTAGTTCCTATACAATTTTGGGGAAAATAGTTTAATATAAAAGGATGAATTATCTGGCCTTCGAAAATTCAAATCAAAAACTTATTTGCAGAAGAAAGCATTAAATAAAATTAGGTAACAAATTATAAAAAGCTGATCGTTATTAATTAGAAAGACATTTTTTGTTTTATTCGGTGCCATGGAGAAGTATTTACTTATAATCAAATAGTAGTTTATTAAGAAAGTTTTAAAAATAGAAATAACAATATAAATAATAAATATTTTTGAAAAACGAAAATACGACAAACATATAATAGTTAGGTACCGCATAAACATATGCAACTTATCTTAATTATAACAATGTTTTGATAAAACCAATACGATTTTTAAATTTTTCACAAAATTTAAAAAAAATTGTAGGTATAATAGCTTAGATACAGAGAGTGTCAGAAAATGGAAATTTTTCAAAATTACCCTTTCGTTCGAAAACGAGGGTGGTCATGAAAATTATATGAACGGCATTTTACGTATCACGAAAACTGTAGCGTATTTGTATATTTGTTAGGTTAGTAAATAAAGGAAAATAAATAAAAGAATAGTACAAGTTGCAATGAGGAGTGTTCAAGAGCAGCAAGTGGATAAGTTTAAGCGCGGTGGAACACAGCTATTTACTGCATATAGTACAGGTTTTATTCTTGATTGGGCAGTTTCGTAGAAGTTAATAAAAAATTATAAAAAACAGGCTTAACGAATATAATCGGTGACATTTATACATGGAGTATTTAAATGGCAAGGCGTACGATTTATGTATACCTCAAATTGCCTCTTATATTACCACATTTTTGACTATATCTTCGGTAATATACGAGCTATTGAGATAATTTTTTTAAGTTACTCCCTTATTAATTTTCCTTCCAATAGCAGTGAAATATTTGGTACCATTTGAATTTGTTTAGAAAAGTCGACCGTTTTGTTCCTTCAACAAGTTGCGCCCTCTATTGGTAGACGGAGATAAGAAATTGTTGTGGTTTTGTATATCAAGCATTCTCTTTACATCGAGACCAATCTTGACAAATCAAGCAACCGGTTTCGAAGTTACACGATTTTTTCTAGTAACACATAATTTAGGTCCCCCTCCCTTTATTTTGACAGCAATTGTAAAAATTCGTTAAACAAAGTTTTATACAGGGTGTTTAAAAATGATCCTATAAACGCTTTCCGAAAACGCTTCGTTACCGATCTACAGCGTGTTGAAGTTTAATGAAAAAAATTGCAATACAACAACAGGCTATTTTTCAAGAAAAAAACAGGACTGTTTAAAAATATTTTTGTACGCATGATAAATGGATATGCACTAAAATGTTTTTTTTTTACTAAAAAACGATACGTCGTACGATAAAAAGTTAAGAGAGTTTTTTTCTTCACAGTTGAACAAAGAATAAAAACATATTTTTATTTTTAGAGAAATCAGCGGCGTCCTATTTTTTTCTTGAAAAATAGCCTGTGACGTGGCAATACGCGCGCAACTGGTACGACTGAAACATCGTGTTGTATTGCAAAGTATGTGTCTCCCACAGCTATTAATACGCCTAAAATTTCATTATGATATCTCAATCCGTTTTGGAAAAATCTAATTTTTACTCTTTTTTTTTAATTTTAATTAAACTTAAACACGCTGTAGATCGGGAACGAAGCGTTTTCGGAAAGCGTTTATAGGAACTTTTTTGTATAAAATGACCTGGGCAATCACTCCCTTTAATATTGCGGCATCTTTTCTAAACACCCTGTATATTGATTACTAGTTTACAATGAATATATTTTTTAAAGTACCTTAATGAGGAAAATTGCCCAAGAAATGGGAATTTCAAATTGAAATCAGTGAAACGCCCTCTGGTGGCAATGGTAGGAAATTGAAAATAATTTCCAGCATTTTCTCTTGGGCACATTTATTTCACTGTTCTCTCTCAAATAGTTTCCGAGTTATGGCCGGCCTCCTTTCTTAGTTGTACACCCTGTACAATATCTGTTTCAGGGGGAAAAATATTTGCGCATTTTCTAAAACTAAATGCAAATGTATCGGTTAATTTTCACCATACTTATATGTTTTTAACTATTCTCTTTTTTGTGCTTTTGTAACAAGGAATGTCTTTATTTAACTTAATACCAAGGCTCTCCTCGCTATGTTAGAAGGGTGGCAGAAATCTTGTGATCTTGTTGGACTCCATATTATAAGTACGAAATTACAAATTTGATTAACAGTTTTTCTTTAAAAAATCTCATTATTATCTGCGACAATGATTAGGTTAATGTTTTAGAAGTAGTAGCAATAGACATTATTTTAGCAATATATTTTTTATGAAAGACAGTTGATTATTTTTTAGACCGTTTCTTCGATTTCCGAGAAAACAACCGCTTTTTCTTACATAAAAATTAAAGTAAAAGAAGAAACAAAAAATTTTAAAAATAGCTTCGGACGCGAAATTAACGGTGCATCAGACACACTTCATCATTTCTCTCTAGCTTCTTCCGCTCTCTCCCTCTCTCTGGGTGAGAGTCTCGTCATCCAAGGATGGCAAAATTTCAAATGTCTCGCAAACGTCGTTGTCTACCGAACACAGCGGCTCCTCCAATTAACTCCAAGGTGACAGTCCTACGACAGCATCTTAAATTTATTTTCTTTCTTTTCATTCTTTCCTTTAATTGTTATTCGTATACATATATTGTAGCTATGTTGCTATAATAAATAATAAATAAGTAAATGTTCCGATATCTGTTTTAAAAGTGATAATTGGAGCACACTAGTTTGGAAGTGTTGTGCCTTTGTGATGAAAATTAAATCAAATTCACACCCTTTCATCCAAACGCCAACCCTTTTCTTTTAGCAACTTGGTGTTGCATTTCTTCGTCCTTTAGAAAGCCACTGGGAAAAGATATTTGTATCCTGGGCTAAAAGACAGGTGTTCTTCTATTCCAAAAGATGAATTCCTTGGACTCATCAAATAATTATGATTTCCATGGAACCCGGCGATAGACCAAATTTGCAATCCGGTTGCAATAATGTGGGCATAGTACCACGTAATGAGCGACACAACAAAATGCTTGGCTGATTTGGACACCTGAGTTGGTGAATATTTTCTTGGGGAATTAAAAAGAAAGAGAAGAAGTAACCAAGCCAAAAGTAAAGAAAAGGCGCGACAAAGTAAGTGTATCGCACGTCTCGTATTCTTAATGAAAAAGACGATAAAAATTTAAGCCCTTGCATGGAAAACACTGAAATTAAGGAAAGAGAAACAATGGAAAAAGGAAACGCGAGATGAGTCAGAAAATGCAGACAGCGAGGCGATGTTTAAAGGGGAAGTGCCATGTAAATGGCTTTGTAGTTGGAGAATATAATATTGTCATGAATTATGACTCTACTCTCTATTCTCAAAAGGTCATGGATAACCAAATCAGATAAATTTTTATAAATACATAATGATGTTCGAATTGAACTGAAAACATTCGGAACAGAATACTAGCAAAATATAATGATGTTCGACTTGAACATAACACCATGTGGGTCCATTATTATTAAAATCTCACCAGGAGAGGGTAAATAAAGGTCTGACGAAACCGGTAGCAAATTAAAATAAAAAGATTGTGGGAAGTCAGACCTTTATTTACCCACTCCTGGTGAGATTTTAATATAATGATGTTGTTGATAGTTATTTATATTAATAGTAACAATATTCATTTTTTGTTTAATTCGTGTTTTTTTATTTTCCACGTACAAGTACAACGTTTCGGAGAAGCTCTTTCTCCTTTTTCAAGTAGATACCTAAACAATGAAATAAAAATGACGACGTATAAATGAAATATAAAATAAGGGAACTATAATAACATTAATAACAAACAAAAATGAACTATTTTTAGAAGATCGACTTCTGGTTGTAGGTCCAATATAAGTTTAGGTACTTGAAAAAGGAGAAAGAGCTTCTCCGAAACTTTGTACGTTGAAACTCCATCAATGGCAAATATGTGGCGATCTGAAGGTTATTGCTATCATACTCGGAATGCAATTAGGATATACCAAGTATTGCTGCTTCCTTGGCGAGTGGGACAGTCGCGACAGGAAATCACACTACATACGAAAAACCTGGCCTGAAAGGAAAATGATGGAGCCTGGGAAAAAGAATGTACAGTACACTCCTTTAGTTTCCCGTGATAAAATCTTATTGCCACTTTTACACATAAAGCTAGGGCTTATGAAGAATTTAGTGAAAGCGATGAATCAAGAAGGAGAAGCTTTCAAGTACTTAAAGACAAAGTTCCCAAAACTCAGTGATGCTAAGATCAGGAAGGAATCTTCATTGGACCGCAAATTCGAGAACTGATTAAGGATGGAACATTTAATAGGGTCATCGAAGGGAAAGAGAAAGCAGCTTGGGAAGCCTTCGAAACTGTTGTTCACAATTTCTTGGGAAATAAAAGAGCTGAAAATTACAATCTACCTGTTAATGAACTTCTGAGGACATACCAAGAGCTAGGTTGTAATATGTCTCTCAAGATCCATTTCTTGCACTCACATCTCCACTTGTTTCCAAATTATGAAGGCGCTGTGAGCGACGAGCATGGAGAACACTTCCATCAAGACATTTCAGCAATGGAAAGAAGGTATCAGGGCAAGTGGAATGCCTCTATGCTTGCCGACTATTGTTGGAATGTCATGAGAGATGCCCCAGAAGTAGATTACAAACGAAAATAAAAAAAAAACCGAAACGCTCAAGTGAATAATTAAATAGGTAAGAGACCAAAGGAAGAAGTTCCACACATAGGTGTAAGTATATGTAAATAAATATCTTTGAGCCAAGAGCTAATAAAAAAATTCTGGTGCCGTATTCTTGTTCTTCGACCTCAATTTGGTTGGAATTGACTATTTTTGTAAAGGATAGAGACAACTTTAATTTTTTTGTAGACCCAAAAGTTCAGGGTTGATTTGTTTTTATAGTGGAACTCTTCCGCTTGGTAAGTACTGCGCTTAAATTTATCTCCCATACTTTTCCATTCAGAAATTATGGTTCAAAGGTTCATTAAGGAACGAATAAGATGGTTCAATGAACGGTTAAAATACACAAGGAGAACAATACACTGTTTTGCGACGGATTTGCCTTTTTACAAAGAACCGAGTAAGGGCGATGATTGATAAGAGAGACCAACTCTCGCAGAACACACTTCTCCTTCTCCTCTATGAGATGGAATTAAACATCTGTGAATGAGCAAGCTGCAGGAGTTATTTCGTAGAGCATTACATGCAATTTTGATTTGCCTCATTTACCTCTCCAGTGTAAATGAACGAAGGGTGGGAAAAAATGCTTTTTGAGTTAACTTCAATGGTAAAATGATGTTACCACTGGTTTGTGTAGATGTCGTTATTGTCCTATGTGTAGAATACATGGGCGGCCCCTCCATGCAATATTGCAAATTCATACGTGGTAGGAAATACAGCAGGTTCGTTGGGCGGTTAGTTTTCTATGTAGGAGCAGAAGAGAACCCATCGCCAATCTCATCAACAACAAAACTAATTATTTGTATTTTCTGACTCATTCATGTTAAGGACATTTTTGATATGAACGGTAGCACGTAGCAAAATGTCCTGTGTAGGGTTGTAAGAGCTGCAGTATATGTAGAGCTCCATGGCTGCATTTCCATTTTCCAAAAATACTTTTCGAATTATAAAAAGACATAACAACAGAAAGGGTGTCCTTGACTTTGAAAATGTTTTGAAGAATACAACCAGACAACTCCTAATGTACCTACAGTGCTTGTAACCACTAATAGCATAATCAATGTTAAGAGTATAATTAATTCAACATGTTAAGTGGAAGACCTTGAAGTAATTTCGAGTACCTACGTATCTAAATATACATAAATATAACGTATACTTACTAATCGTGCTTGTATGGAATAGAAATCATCTATTGCGGTATTTGTGAATACGTAAACAGCTAACAGCTGACAAAGCACTACATAGATTTTATTTACAACACTAATTCGTAGCAAATTCGATTGGACGATTTCGTGCAATGAGGAAATACTTTCGCTCGCATTCGAATAGTAAACTAAAACGCCAAAAGTTCAGGGTTGATTTGTTTTTAGAGTGGAATTTTTCCGATTGGTAAGTACCGCGCTTAAATTTATCTCCGATACTTTTCCATTCAGAAATTATGGTTCAAAGGTTCATTATGGAATGAATAAGAATAAAGTTGTTTGTTTTGTGGTCAATCCGTGAAGAAATTTTAAATGAATTACAAGAAATGTAACATCTTCGAGGGAAACCCAAAAAATGCGTTAAACTGAAATAGATGGTAATCAATAGTTTGCAAAAACTACCACATTGGTCTTGGAGCCATATTCTAATTGGGGAGGTTGCGCATTCTAATACAGTGGTCAATCACACCTACCAATTAGGGATGGATGTGCATTAATCTTTAATGCATATCTTTGGCCAATTCGACTTTATCTAAAAATGAGTGCGTACGTAACGATTTTTTTGGATCATTTTCACTGTCTTCCTCTGAAGCACAGGATTCATAGCCAAGCATGTTGTCATATTTTCCAGTGAAAACGCCAGGTAAATAAACGTTTGTTCCTGATTGTACAATATTGTGTTCTTTATGGATATCATAATAGTCCACATATTCATCATAAATATCCTAGTCTTACCCACGATTTTTTCCCCAATTTTATCAACGTTTTCAAAAGTAAATGCACGAAAATTAATTCATAAGGTGATATTTATGGTTCAAAAACGACCGAAAAGGTGATATTTTGTTTTTAAACATCTAAAAAATTTATATTTGAAGCTTAATTGTGAGAACCGTGAACTCTATTTCAAACCTATATTTTTATCTACTTGGACCTTCCTTCCGTCCAATTTGGATGCTTCATTTCAGCTTTAATTGATTAATAATTATTCACTTTTAAAACAAAATTTTATATTGTGTTGAGTCAAATTTGAAATTTAGTTTTTAATTGCAAACGTTAAATCAACACATTTAAAATTCTACAATATGGAGAAATGAATCATAACTTAAAAGTTGAATTTCAGTCCCCATTAATTATATCTTTCAAGTTGAAATTGAACATATCAAACTGATCAGAATTTTAACACAAAATGAAATTGAGGCGTGTTTT
Source organism: Pyrocoelia pectoralis (assembly GCA_036250285.1). NCBI lineage: Eukaryota > Metazoa > Arthropoda > Insecta > Coleoptera > Lampyridae > Pyrocoelia > Pyrocoelia pectoralis. The sequence goes on along the minus strand of CM070076.1, from coordinate 36,911,703 downwards.
ACAAAAACAGCATAAGTCCAAAATTACCGAAATCGGGTTAATGGGTCCATCTTACTAGAAAATGAGATATCTAGTAAGATGGCCCCACTAACCCGATTTCGGTAATTTTGGACTTATGCTGTTTTTGTAAAACACGCCTCAATTTCTTTAATAAGAAATCTTGCATAAAACTTAACAGTAAATTTAAACTTTTAAGTTCGAAAATTAATTCAAGGTAAAACTTATCGTAAAATTCTACAATGTAGAGACATTATTTTAATTTATATTATAATATAGTATATAATTTTATAATACAGGATGTCCCAGTTGAAACTGACACATTTTAAACATCAGTAATGACTAAACGAAATATGTGATTTCCACCAAAGATTTTCAAATTTCGAACAGTTTTTTCCTAATCACATTCAAAAATTTCTTCAACTAAAAATTACTTGACTTATTTAAATAGAACCCCCTGTATATTTTTTAGCTTTCTAAAAATGTGTAATTAATTTTGTACAAATAAAGAAGATACGGGAATTTTTGTGAGTGAGTGCATTCTCATTAGTTTCAATATCGCCAGTAGGTTTTTTTTTGTCAAAAGTGAAACGTCTATAGGTTGTAAAAACGATAGCAAAGATGAAATTCATTCAAAACGTAGTTTTTATGGTTCAAAAATGAGACTTGAAGTTTAAATTTTTGAAATTGTAAATTCAATTTCAAAAAGTTATATTTTTGACCTTCCAGTGCAGTTAATTTGAATGTTCTTTCAATTTCAATTTGAATTAGTTAATATTGACTTACATATCGAAGTCTTACAAATTCTATTGAGATATTGTTCGAAAGGGACGACCGAGGGGACGATAGTCGACAGCAGCCCCACCTTCGTCTTATTTTGCTTGAACTGGGAAAATTTCACCCACAGCAAAGAATCTTTTTGTTTCAAATTCATATCTTTATTTGTGAATTATACTTTCTCGTAAATTTGACTGTCCAAAAGTTACGATATTTAGGTTGGACTTTGTTGATTTTTAAATGAAGTGAGAATGGTTAAATTTTTTTTCAAAAATTATGTAGGTATAACTAACACTGTGTTTTTGTTAAAGATAAAAATTGAAAAGTAGGAACACAATGTAATACTTTGGTTGCACACTGCTGTTACCTAAAGTTACGGTTTTTTATCAAACAATCGATTATTTACAATTAAATATACATAATATAAATAATATATATTTTTATAGATTATTTTTGGTATGCAGTCGACACTTTCATTGTACTAATTTCATAATGTAATGTAAAAATTGCAATAGTTTTTTAAGAATTGGTTGTAAATGTTATATAAGATGGTAACGCACTGTTTAATATGTATACTCCAGTCTGACTATAATCAAACTTCGAAATTTACTTTTTTTGCCAAATATGTTTAGAGAAACGCCCATTTTCTATCAAGAAATTATTATTATGAATTATAATTACACTTTCCTTTGTTTTAACTACAGTATGTAATAATAAACGTATATCTACACTTACCAACGCGGTCACCATTTACAATATCATATAAACGTACGTTACAATACGCAAATCGCTACTAAATATTTAAATTTCATCAATGGTAGGTAATATTAATAAAACTAGTTATACCTACTGTCGGTTTTCCCAATTATTACTTTATTCTTTACTCTAATGACAAAGCTAAAAAGAAAATGTGTTAGTTGTTAAGCGTCTCACTACAGTGCTTCTTCGTTGATCTCTTGATCGTCACAGTCATAAATTTTATTTATCTAAATCGCAAAATTTTATATTCACATTTTAGTTCTGGTTCCAAAAGTTCAATAAAGCAAACTTTGCTCACGCTACCACAACAACGAATGAATTACATTTTTTATTTTAGATTATTTTTAGATTTGGTCTAAAACAACACCTAAAACTATTGGGGTAGTAAATAAGGTCGTTAGTTTTTTTGAAAGTACGTTTGTTCAATTTTCAAATTCGTCCAATTATTTTCCTGCGTAACTTTTCAACAATTCTATTAGGATAGTTTTTAGACTGTTAAACATGTCAAAAATTGGAAAAGAAACCATATTATTATATCGATGTTTTAAAACAAAAATAAGCATCCATTGTAGATCACCTTATTTTTTTGCATCAACTATTTCTTCGCCCACTGTTCAAAATTCACTAATAATAAACTTCTTTGAAAATTAACCAAAAAGTGTTCAAACAATTTCCTAATGGAAAATGGAAAGTAAAAACTAAAAACTGGGAGAATTGCTATATTGGCCGCCATTTTGAATTTAGCAACAAAAGAAAAACAGCGTTTTACTTCTAACCATGTCTACTAACTTTTCCCCAAGGGAAATTAGTTTGGGCTAGAATTTGAATTTTAGCTCCCAAAATAACCTTCCTAGGGCCGAATTTGATAAGAAGCTTGTTTGACCGATGAAGTTTTTTTATAGGCCTTACGATTACTTTTAAATTTAGTGAAAATCAGGCTAGTAGTCGTCACGCACGCACCCACATACACACATTTTTCAAAAATGGTGGTTTTGGACTCCCAAAGGAACCCAAAACGTCGAGATTCATCAAAATCTCGACTTTGATTTTTTTTTCGATTAGGTACCGTACTTTCCAGTGTATATTACACGTATGTATGTGCAAGGAAAAGTATCGTGAATTTATAATATAGAAGACTATTTGGAAGGGTAGTTCTAATTGCTTGCTTAGAGTCTAGAAGTTTCTCATCTTCTTGAACTCGTATCTAATCGTGATAGGTCATTTGAAAAAACCCATTAAAGTTGATTTAAGAGCGTTGAAACTTTTCCCTTCGATCCACCAATAATCGCGTGCAGTATCTCGAATGAAATTCCTGTACATTATAGAAAAAAAAATCCTGATAGCATCATTGTTATAAAATTATGTTTTACTGGACATTATTTATCCTAAAAATCGCTTTAAAGGAGCACGATCGTCAATAATCTAAACGCAAGGTCTTGAAAGATAAAGTTTTGCTGATGGGAAGTAAATTTTGAAATAAAAAAATGTCGGGTCAAAGGTAAATCCGTTTTTTTCTAATTTTGTTTAAAAGGTTTTGATAAATTATATCGGTTCATAAAATTAAAATTATGCTTTATTTCGGGGAATTTTGGTTTACATTCTTACAATTTAAGTTATCTCATCAAGTCTAACATTTCGGTGTGACGTATTGAATATTGAAAATGTTCAATAATAATTTTAGTTCTGGGAATTTTTCTATTCCGGTGAACCTTTGTGATGTGATTAGTTGCGATAAAACGGAATTATTCCAGTGTATATACAACATACAATAATAAAGTGAACAGCTTACATAAAATTTAAAAAATCAGGAAAAGTTGCGCAAATCTTTAAGCAAACTGAAATTAAGACCATAACAAAAATTTTAAAATTACAAAATATGACAAACGGCAATTTTTCTATTTTATTGCATTTTTTAATGTTACTCTAAGAACCATGACGAATTGACAATATCCATACATAATAGATAATCATGCATAAAAATAAATTAAAAATAGTAGAAAATTATGTAAATAAATCCGCAAGTTTTCCATGAAATTGAAAGAATTCCAATAGGTAATTATAAAATTTATAATAAACGTTCATTTAAAATACCTACGTTTGCAAATAATTTAAATTTGGCAATGCGTTAATTAATTGCAGATTATACGGAGTAAATTTTGCATATTTTAATTTCAAAAAAAGTAGGGCGCGTGGGTTTAAATTTCGCAGAAATTTGAAATTTAGTATGACCGGCTGACGAATTTCTCTTTTTTAAGACCTTTAAGCAAATCAATGATCATGTAAGCATTCATAAATTGGGAAAACACATTCGGTTTTTTGGAAACTACAGGAATTTTAGAATTTCAAAAAGTAATAAAGGAAACTTACCTAGGTGTATTTTAAAACGGAACTGTTTACAATAGATATTATAAAATGTTATAAATAAAACGAACTAACACAATTTCACCGCGAGCATATAGGAACGAACTGGAGAACAACTTGTTTTCGATATTAATTGACCATCTACTAACAGCACGCAGGGTCATATAGTATTATCTATTTGCTTTTGATTGGGCTGAACAAAAACGGGGACGGTCTGCGTAGATATTACAGTACTATGCGTATGCAATCTCTAGTACAGAATTCAATCTTTTAAATGAAACAAGCGTAAACGTTAAGAAATATAGATTTTCTCGATACCTAAGCAATCCCTATATTATTATGGCCAATTTACTAAACCAGAGGTGATTCGAAAAGGACACGGGGGGCGGGGGGGGGGGGCGAATGTACTAAGCGTTGTAGGGGTATCAAGGGAAAAAGAAAAATTAAAAAATTTTAAATCCTGTTCATAAAAATATTTCTTATTGCATTTTTTTTCCTCATAATATTTGGTTCACGAGCCACCCCTGTGATAAGTAAGTTAGGTATACGGTATAGGTACATCTTGCGTGAACTCAATTAACATTCTCAATTAATTGTTTTGATGATTAATGCTATTAACGTTTCCCTTTGTAGTACTCCTAATATAATGTTAACAGATGTTTGCACATAAATAAATATACCTTTCGTATTATACAGGGTGTTTGGAACAACTTTCCAATAGGACAATAAGGCAATTGCTTAGAGGGCTCAAATCACAATTGAACTCTTTTTATTTGTACTACGAACGTATTGAGAAATATAATTATTTATTCGTTTACATTAGAAACAATAGTACATACCGGGTGTCCCATTTTAATCTCCCACCTGCGATAATTGTGTAACACTGTGACGGATCAAAAAATGTTCCGAATAAAAAGTTAACGGTTTTGAGGGGGACATCTGATGCTGTCAACCTTCTTAAAAATCTTAAATGGAAACCCCTATTTTTATTGCATATTCGGATAGAACGTTGAAAAGTAAGTGAATTTTATTCGGAGACTTTTTTTATAGATGGCTTTGCAAACGTCAAAACAATTTTTTTTTAAATAATTGAATCACAAAAATTGTTACATTAATAACTTAAAATTACTTAAAAATTACTCACACACATGACACACTCTCACATCGTACTACGAGATGGGCATCGACGATTCGCAATTTCGTAATTCGTAATTGGGGTCCGGCGGCGACCAGGTTCACAGCATCAGATGTCCCCCTCAAAACCGTTATTCGGAACATTTTTTGATCCATCGCAGTGTTGTAGAATTATCGCAGGTGGGAGATTAAAATGGGACACCCGGTATTTGCAACGTACTACCTACATTGTCTTAATTTCATTGGGAATTATAGCGAGTTTTGTATTTAAACGAGTGATTACACTGGATTACAGCATAACAGGGCAGAACCCTTTAATTTACGGCAATTGTTGCAACGTAATATTATTAAAGGAACTCACTGAGCAGAAACGTAGGTACAAAAATCATCAGTGCTTCTATGGAAGGTGCGTATAGATATGGCGGAACCAACGCGAGTCGCGCCTGAGTCGTACCTTTTGGCGAACGAGCCTATCGCGAGCCCCTTGCGAATTTGTCTGATTCACTGGCAAGTTGGTCGGACAACGAACTTCTCACGAACATTTTAGTTAGTGCATGGTGAGCGACGAAGGCAGACCTGCCATGCCTGACGACGAAGAACAAACGGCAGGCTTGTTAGTTTTCCATTTTTCAATTTCACGCGTCAACCTTTTTTTCTTTTTGTCTTTGGGATCCTACTAATTTTTGAATAATATGTAGGTCTGAACTAAATTTAACAAACTTTCTTCGGACCACTCCATTTTCAGTAACAACAATGTCGTGAGTCTCACTGCAAACTAAATTTCGAAGAAGCATACCACAAACTCGTTCCACTAGACGCGCAAATCCCTTTGGAGTGATGCCAAAAAACCGACAGAAAACTAATCATCGCATGCCTCCGTCGCACGGCGCGTGGTAGACTCGCCAGCCCTGTATAAATATGACGAACTATAGTAGGCTCGTTGTTAGAGCGACTCACGCACCTCGCGTCATATCTTTACAGTCCTTTCCGTTTAAGTAAATAAATACAATACAGATTAAAAATTTATCCATATTACGAGTTTCCCAATTCTAGTACTTCTGTGAACTTAGTTACCTACTTGTTTTAGAGTTTGGAGGAGAAATTGGGAACTCTGTACAGGCAACTTCACTTTCACTGAATTTATTTTTCCGGGTAAGTATTACTTACATCTTCCGTGCTCAAATATATTGGCAAATTTGACTCGGGCACAGTGTTATTATCTACAATTTCATGAAAATCGGCATAGATACTTGAGGTATCACCTTGCAATGAAATACATATTGCACCGGACTCTTTTCTCAGTTCATTATTACGCCTTCGGCAATTTTGTTCTATCCTCAACGTTTAACACTCTCAACTTCCTCATTTGCGGTACTTGACCTTAAAGTGAGGAAATCGAGGATTAATTGGATGGTTATAAGTATTAATTCAGATGGAGACAAAAGAAATGGTTCGGTTCGTCAGGACACGTCTGGAGCCATCGCTGGACGTTGCAGTATGTGAGCCGTTGGGGATGGGGAGGTGAGCAGGCAGCTACCAATCGGACAACCCAAAGCAAGTACCTACAGATGATTGAAAATCAAGAAGAAGAAGCCATACAATTGAGGTAACCACACCCGAGACGTTAACGAAGTTTGCAAGCTTTGGCAACATCCAACACCAGGCCGCAATTGGTGGCAACATTGCTCGGTGGACAGAGTGCACTTCATGCATTTTAGAACTGCAACGAGATCTTTTGCTGTCTTACCTTCGAAGTGTTAACATCATTTACGGTTTCAGTATTGTTCTTATTGCTTTTGTTTGCGACCACCACGTGTTTTTATTGCAAGGTAGTACCGTTTTTAATTTAATGCATATTTGAACTTGTTGATTATTTGAACCATTATTATTTTGTTTAATTGAAAATATGTTGTACATGTAATTTTTGTCTAGATGTTGTAACAGTTGTTTCCCGCATTTGTTTTGGCGCGTAGAGTATTATTATTTGCTTGATGTAGGTTTGTTGGCATCACCTTAGCTTTTATTCTAAATATGCAATTGAATATGGTATTTCCAACAATGAACAAAGAGTATCTTTAATCTGGAATGTTTGTGTACTAACATTTGCGCTCGCGTAGACGACTTTCGATACGGAAGCTAATGTGGCTCCCAACGTAAAATATGGCCGTATCGCTTCTTCGCAATCCAACTTTAGCCCACGAATACCTCGCATCCAGAGGCGTGAACAGTGTACCTACCTAAGGGGTCAGGTTAAATTAATCTTACTTCAGTTTTAATTCTTTGTATGTTTTGATATGCCTAAATGTGTGTTAATTGCTAGAGGTGCTAGATGTCAATTTTTGCGTTTAATTTTATATTGTATTCGTGACTCAACTGACTCAGAATAGCGGTTCATGTTCGACCCTTTCCCGGTTCCTTTTGTCTATACAGGTAACGATTGTCCACCCTTGTATGTTAAAACTGTACAACATGTTTTATGTATCTATTTCTTGATTTCGTTTCCGAGAAAGACCCCCTTCCGCTAATCACCGCTGCCAATAGCCCTACAAGAGCCCACCCCGTCGCCAGTCTGCTCCAAGGGTTAGTAGCGACCTTCCTCCTTAAACGAAATTCCGGTTAAAGTAATGTGTCGCCCTATCTTGGCGATTTCCCTCCGCCTCAGGATCCATTCATCCACCATTACGAGTCGCATCGAACGGCATAAACATGAGAATATTGCCTTTAGTCAGGATGATCACATAAAGCGGTCAAAAACCACGTCGCTAGGTAGCCCCTCTGTATAATCCAAATATTCAAGTTCAAGTCAAATTCAATTATTGGATTCATCAGACTTTGTTTGTACATCGCAAAATTAGTTCATTTTATGCAAATCGATTTGTTACAATTTCCCTATTTATGGCGTCAACCAACTAAGTAATTTATTGTATAGTGCAAAAGGTGTTATCAAAATTTAAATAATAACTAACATAATCTACTAATTTTTATAAAATAAAATGTCTTTCAACTGATTTGGTGTGAAGATGATGAACATGGTGAAAAATAAAAAATTATAACTTATCCAAAATGGATGACGTACTTTATATGAAAACATTAGTAAAAAATGTAATGAAATGTGACTAAATTATCTATTACACTTAAGTACTAAATACTCTCCTCCGATATTTGAGTGTGTTTACAGTAACTCTGCAAAACAAATACGATTATCATACTTTTTCATTCATTAGACTTACTTCTTTTGCTAATTGACAAAGGTTTTCGGCTGTTGACTTTCCAGTAGCATACGTCATGGCATAAAATTTACTGTTGCTATTTTGTAATAAAACATATGGATGATCAAATTCAATAATACTACCAGCATCCATAACAATGATTTTATTCGAATCCATAACTGTATGCAATCTATGGGCAATTGTAATAACGGTACAATCTGCAAACTTCTCCCTTATAGTTTCTTGAATTAAATAATCTGTTCGAGGATCAACATTCGCGGTAGCTTCGTCAAGAATAAGGATCTTATTATTACGTATTATAGCCCTTGCTAAGCAAAGAAGTTGTTTCTGACCTACACTAAAGTTAGCACCTGATTCCATAACGTTATGATATAACCCAAAATCTGAGTTCTTAACATCTTCTTTCAAGTGCACTTTCTCTAAGGCGCTCCACAAGACTTCATCGCTATACTCCTGAAATGGGTCTAAATTGTGCCTTATACTACCAGAAAAGAGGAAAGGTTCCTGTGGAATGATAGCAATTTTTCTTCGCAATTGCTCTAACGGTACCCGTCTTATATCAACGTCGTCAATTAAAATGGAACCGCCGATAGGATATAACTGAAATAAGGCCGCTATGGTTGATGATTTACCCGCCCCCGTGCGACCAACTACTCCGATTTTTTCTTTGGAACGAATAGTCACATTCAATTCTTTAAGAACCGGCCCATCAGTCTGACTATATTTCATAGATACATTTTGAAAAACAACAGTTCCTCGATCTGGCCAATTTTCGTTTAAAGCTTGAGTTAAATTTCGTTTAGGTTCTACTTCTACTTTTTTGTATTCAAGAATACGTTCAACTGAAGTCATGTGATTTTCTAATTCGCTCCACTGGTTCATTCCCCATTGCAACACACCCATCAAACTTAAGAATTCGTTAATTACTAAACCAACATCCCCCCCTTGATACCCTGTAAACATACAATTGTAGTTGGTACATTTTATTTGGGAAAGAAATTACCTACCTTTGTTGTAGACAAATAAGCTGAGTATAATAAGGGAAGCGACGATGCCACATATCAAGTCTAACCAAAAGGTAAAAGCCTTATTGGATGAAATGTATAAATACCAGGCAGATGTGTGATAATCTTGGAAAGTGTCGAACTCTTCCCTTAGTAGGCTTTCGACACCAAATGCTCGGATTGTTGTTATTCCTCGTAGCGTTGCAGACATGTGACCCAGAATAGGGCTGCGCGCTAAAAAATACACATTGTGTAATTTTTGAAATGGTTTACAGGCACACATTACTTATTCCTTCAATACGCTTTACACTTCGACTAGTTTTCATATAAATACTCCTCAACAAAAAAAAGAACACTAAAAGTCCTATTGAAGCTAGAAAGAACCAATAGTTAATTATGGTGGTAACCACAATTACTCCGATTAATTGAAGAGATATCTGTGAAGAGTGTCTGTAACATCACCGCATCGTTTCTCAACATGATTAATACCTGTATCGTATCCGCTAAGATATTTGGTATATATTCATCAACTTCTCCTAAATCATCAGAAAACCTATTCAATATTACACCGGTCGGATTTACATTAAAAAATGGCATCGTTGCGTTTATAATTTTTTCAAAGATCGAATTATGAAGGTTGATTGATGCTTTCATAAAAAAAGTATAAAAGAAAATGGCTTGAGTTATCGCTAACATTATTATGATACAAATTATTCCTGTGTACACGTGTATTAAATCCGCTCGTTGCTTCCCGTTTTGATAATAATAAGTAACATTATCGCTTGCGACTGTGATATCGTGCTCCACATCCACCCTAAAGTGAAATTATATGGTTCAAACATACATTAAAGTGTTATGGCAATATTACCAAAATGAAATAAAAAAATAATAGCCACTTTCGGTTATTTGAGATGCAATGAAACAGAATAAGAGTAATGCGATGACAAATACGCTTCCTCCATATCTGAAGTATCCAAAGTAAACACTTGCCTTAATATTTCCCTTTTCCATATTTTCTTTGAAAATGTTAAGGTTCTCTGGGTATTCCTTCGTTTCTAAATAGTCCTCTAGTACGGGTACGGTAGTGGAATGCTTTCGTTCTTCATGTAATTTTGGGAGTAATTGTGCAAAATGGAGTACGTTATCTTTCAAGTCGTGGTATTGCCCCTTCCCTACTAACTTCCCATCATTTAAAATTACTATTTCATCTGCTTCTTTTATGTATTGAATTTGATGGGTTATCAAAATACATATTTTATCACGAAGGAAGTCCTTTATACAGTCATGGAAGATCTTTCGGCCTACATTTACGTCGACAGCGGATAGTGGATCGTCTAATAAATATATGTCGGCGGCTTTATAAATGCAACGTGCCAAATTGATTCGAGCCTTTTGTCCTCCACTTAAGGTAGTTCCTCGTTCACCCATAATGTTTTGATCGCCATAAGCGAAAGAATTTATATCCGACTCTAACGCACATACTTTTATAACTTTCTTATATCGTTCCTCCTCATACAAACTTCCAAAAAGTATGTTTTGGCGAATACTTCCTCCAAATAACCATGGTGTTTGAGATGCGTACGATATTCTCCCACCAACTTTTGCATATCCACTAATTACAGGTAATTCGTTGAGTAAAATATGAAATAGACTACTTTTTCCACTTCCAACTGAGCCAATTATCACAACCAGTTGATTATGTTCTATTGTGAGGTCTACATTTTTCAAAACCAAGTCATTGTTGTTGTCATGTAATCGCCAGCTTGCGCTGACGTTTTTTAATATTACTTTAGGTTTATTCAATGTAATTTCACTATCACCGTTTGCAGTAAATTGAGTATTATAATCAGTCTCTTGGTAACTAAGAAAAGTTTGTATTCGGTTTATAGTAACGTACACTTTAGCAAGATCTGATATGCCCTCTGCAAACATTAGCGTTAACGTTGGTCGTAGTGCGTCAAATATAGCGATTACGGAATAAACAGTCGAGGCTTTTATACTATTTCCTAAATAAATAAATGCAATAACGCTGAGAAATATAGAAAATCCGGGCATAATTATTTCCAAAGCATGCGTAATCGCATCTAAGTAATAAGAAGCTCGAATTATTTTCACTTCGGACCTGTAAAAGAAATATAGATTACGTAGGTAGATCAGTTTTTGTATTTAAACGTTAGTTCACCTTCTAGCTTGCGAAATCCGTTTAGCAAACGGTTCTTCCCACACGTACATTTTAATCACATTAATTCCATGTAGAATTTCGTTCATGATGTTAACTCGTTCATCTGTCCGTATCGCTGCACGTAAACGGAATTCCGATTTTTTCTTACCGAAATAAACTGCAAGAATTGATTAGTTATATATAACTTAAGAAATCTATCATTTACAATGTTACTCTGTAATGGAATGTATAGTAAGTGAAGACTTATTCCGAGGAATGCCGAGATGCCTATAACACGATACAGGAGATAAATCCCTACGACTACCTGAATTGGTGAGATCCAAATATAATGAACAACTAACAATCCATATTCTAAATGACTCACATCCGTGGAAAGTAAATTAAGAATATGACCGGATGTAATTTGTACTAAACGTGTATGACTTAATGTTAATGACTTTCGGTATATAAATGAACTACAAGCGATGGCCATTTTCATTGAAATATGCATTAAACCCATTGCAGTTGAGTGGCTTATAAACGCGTTTACCAATATACAGAAAATAATCAATCCTGCATACGTATAGGCGTTCGTTTCACTTCCTTCCGAAGACTTGTCTTCAAAATAGGAAATAAAAGCTCCCACCGCAAGTGGAAGCAAGGCACTGAAAATAATTTGCTAGGTATCCCAAAAATCGTTAAGACATTATTAATACTTACACTAACATTAATTCGTTGATAAATTGTAAAATTCCGTATATTACAAATTCAAAACCAAACATACGAAAGAGCGATTTGTGTAATTTCTTATCGGAGCTGAATTCCTTTTTCCAGATGCTTTCTAATTTGCCACCCAACAAGGTTGCTTTTTGTTCGTTTAGTACTTCGCATAAATCAGTTTCTTTAAGACCTTTCTTGTAGTTACGTTGAAATACTGGAAACATGTAGCTGAAAGTATATTCAAATATTAAAAATAATATATAAAATATAAAATAATATTATGACTTTTCGATCTCAGTTAATAGCCGAAAATGCATGTTTTTAAATAAATTGTTTGTTACTCATCTAGGAGGAGATAATGATCAAAAATAGATTTTAATTTGCAAGAACTGGAACAGTTGTGAACGTTGAACGCAAACGCCAAGAAACTTATAAAAACTTTATTAAACTGGATACGTTTCAACAGCAAAGCTGTCATCATCAGACATTTTAGAAATTGTTAAAAACTCGAAGAAGAATGATTGTTTATCTTAAAGCAGATAAAGTCAATATTTTAATATAGTTGATGACAGTTTTAACTAGGAACACACTTCCTTAAATTACTACAGAAATTACAGTTTCATTATAATATAAAGTGTATATAATTGATGATTATACATTTAGGTTACGACTAACGGTATCTAGGGTTGTTCCACACCAAATGTATTGCCGTTACAAGATTCAATACGAATAGGCCTTACGGAAGAAGAAAGAATAGCTATTTTTGAGGAGCTGTTCATCACGGAATAAACACCTGAACACGTAACGGAGGCAATCGCAGCGGAAAATCAAGAAAGCGCGATGCTAATAACGCAGGAAAAGGTGAAAGGAGCCGCGAATGCTATCAAATTACGAAGGGCCCCGGGATCAGACTGGATACACTTCCAGAAGGGGTGAGGGCTATTATAATGGCAAGAGGAAATTCCGGTCGCTAAGCCTACTAAATGGAATAGGGAAGGTATACGAGAAAATAATTAACAAACGGCTACTACAGGACATAGGAAGCTTTAACGATCGACAGTACGGGTTTCGTAAGGGCCGATCGACGCGGTAGAAAAGATGCGGAACATAGTCCGGAAAGCAGAAAGTAAAAAAAGGAGGTGGAACGGAATCGTACTGGTTGACGTTAGCAATGCCTTCAACACGGCATCATGGCGACTGATTATGGGAAAGGCGGCAAGGCGGGTGTTGGCATTTACAAAGGATCGTGGCGAGGTACCTCCAGGAGAGGAAGATCATTATTGGCAGAGACGTGGAGAGAACAGTGTACGAAGGAGTTCCGCAGGGGTCGGTCCTCGGGCCTACTCTGACGATGTGATGAGCATCAAACTGCTGACAAGGGTAGAGCTGGTGTGCTACGCCGACGACTTGGCAGCGGTGCTCACAGCCAAAGACCCGGGAGAGTACAAGCGTAAGGCGAAATATACACTTATTACAGTCCGAAACTGGATGAGGAAAAACGAATTGAAAATAGCTCCTGAGAAAACAAGCATGACGATATTTAACTGGAGCCCGAAGGTGCGGCAGATAACCATCACCCTGAATGGACAGAAGATCACACCCCAAAAGAGTGTGAAGTATCTGGGGATAGTAAAGAGGAAATAATACAATGAGGGCACTACAGGCGGTACTGTCAAATGTCGGAGGATCGAGCACGCAGAAAACAAGAGTCCTGGCTTGCTCGATGCTATCGCCCCTGATGATGTATGGGGTATGGGTATGTATGGGACCGGCCCTCGAGAACAAGATAGCAGTCACCAGAACACAGCGCAACGCGGTGATCACCGGAATCATACCGGCAGAGCTGCTAGTGGAAGAGAGAGTCGAGTTGGCCGCACTGAGGTGGAGGAACGGGCAAAAAGAGAATCCGAGAAGGGACCATCTGCCGGTGGGAGGAGGAATGGGATGCCGCGGAGGAGGAAAGACGGGCACACTCCATCCTCCCGGAAATGTCAAAGTGATGCCATTGTGGGCGTCGTAACGTAAATCATGTCTCGATGCAGTGCCTTACGGGACATGTATAGGATAGGAGAAAAGGAAAAAGGCGTGTCAATACTGCGGAGCAGCAAACGATGATGCGGGACACACGATGAAGTCTCCTTCACCCTTACATTTTTTAAACTATAAAACATAATAATATTTGTTAAAGTACCCTTAAATCGTATTTTCCCGTTATTGCACACTCTTTTAGCAAATATTCAATTTATAGGATCCCCTCCGCGACCTGCAGCCATAATTTGTTGGGCGGTGGGAACCTCTTATGAACCCATTTAAGCTTTGTTTCGAAGGGAGGCCTCAATGGTGTATTTATCAAGCCTTATTCGTGTAGAATTTTAAAACACTCGTTCTTGGTATCGTATTTCTTGTAGGTACCTTTTACTCCGGTGTCATTCAACACCAAATCTTCAACCTTGTTCATGACTTCGTCAGTGCTTGCAGATTGATAACTAATAGTTTTGTAGTATATCAAACGAGCGAAAACATATTCTAACGTACGTACCGAGAGAAAAATTTATTGAAACCGCTTCGGCCCAGACAATCAATCTCATGAATATTTAAGAATTTCATTTCACAACCTTTTTACATACATTTTATGGTCAACCGCATAGTGAATGGACTAAAGAACCGAGAAATACTGTTCGTGTCAAATGAGATAAATAAACAATTTCTCGCCCATGGTGAAATATAAAGTAACATTGAGTTTCGCAAAAAAATTGGATTTCGTAAACCGCTTGGCTTACATCAAAGAGGATATGTATAACAGTATAACGTAGTATGTATTAAATATGGTTTTAGTCCTTTGATTTGGTAAACGAATTTCAAACAAACCTGGACCCCTTAGGTAAACTTTTTGTAAAATAAGACTAACCTTGTCCCAGATTTTTTTAGCGACATCAAAAAATTATCTTAGAAAATCCAGGAAGGATAGTAACCTTGAAAAATCAAGCATAGTTATTAAGAATTTTGCTGGTTATCTAGATTATATTCTCAGCAATAAAAGGAATCTTACGTTGTAATGAACAATAATATAATATTTTTGTGAATAAGTGAATAACTGTTGTTTATTCATTTAAACAATGCTCTGACGTTCCAGCATTGTGTAGATATAGGAAGCGTAATATTTTACCGGAAGTGGAATTTTATCGCTTATTTTAAAGTAGGTAACTTCGTTACTATTTTATTATAATTATTAAAAATGTAAGGACCTTGGTGTAATGTAAATCAAAGAATTACAAACAGTAAAGCATGAATAAAAACAAGATGGTGAGGTAATGTCGTGGCCGAGAAAAAAAACGTTTTATACACACGTGTACGATATAAAAAATTGTTTTTCTATTTTACAAAGGCGTCAATAAACAGGTTTTGAATTTTGATCTACTTCCTGTATAAGTGTATACCAAAAACAAGTTAACATTAGAATTTTGGGCTACTCTCAATTACCTATACAAATTTTCAATGGCTCACCTTCAGAAATGGTAATTCATTGATTAACAAATCAAAACATTAAAAAATCAACAAATAAAGTAAATTATAATTAAATGACCATAACACGAAGAGGCTTCAAATTTAAATCGGTGTACGAAACAGCTTATTCTAACTTCCAAAAGTGATGCGGAGTGAAGAAGATAAATACTGAAAAAACGACATTAGGAAAAGTTCTTCATGCTTATTTTTCATACAAAGCAAAAGTATTCCAACCGTTGACGATGTGGAGTCACTATTTTATGTTACGAACAACAATCTATGTCAATAAAAATGTGGATATCAGTATCTAAGTTTACAAATTTGATTGCTTT
Organism: Pyrocoelia pectoralis; assembly: GCA_036250285.1. Lineage (NCBI taxonomy): Eukaryota > Metazoa > Arthropoda > Insecta > Coleoptera > Lampyridae > Pyrocoelia > Pyrocoelia pectoralis. The sequence goes on along the minus strand of CM070076.1, from coordinate 36,895,724 downwards.
TTTGAAAAGGAATGCGAAAGGATATCATCCAAAAAAATCAAAAACTTTTAGTCAGGAAGATTTCAATAGATTTTTTAATAGAAGCTTGAAAGTAATTTTTATAATTGGAATCGCAGGAGGTTGCCGAAGAAATGAATTAGTAGGTACCTATGCGTCCCGAGGATGTTAGTAATTGCCGCTCATTTATTAAAATAAGGATTCTAGATACAAAGGCAATAGAATGAGAGAATTTTTACAATAACCGAAGGTGATGTTACTGGAATTAATCTGATTGTACTAGTCCGAAAATATATTCAAATCCGTCCAAATCATGTAAAAAAACAATCGATTTTTTCTCGCATATAGAAACGGAAAATTCAACGTGTTGGCATCAACACATTTTCTGACATCCCAAAAAAAGTAGCGACATTACGTGGCTTGCAAAATCATGAATTATACACTAGACATGCATTACGCAGATCTTCAGCAACATTACTGTATTGTACAAATGTCGAAAAGGCATGTTGGATGGAAGTCCAACGCTGTTGCAATCCACTGGGCCACCGATGGAAGTAAAACTAAACAGGAAATAAAGCCTGCAGGTTCACTACTGTTTGCCATACTTGGAACAAGACCCAACATTGTTATATGTTATATGAAAAGATTTCAAAGTCAACGAACTGGAACTCCTTAGAATCCAAACATCTTACACTACAGTACCAAAGGGCGCGAAAGATGGTGGCTGGGGAAGTGATGCAAGGACCAAAATCTGTGACTATGTGATAAAGGTATTTAACTCTACCATATCATGTCATGGACATGTGAAAAATAGAGCGGTGTCAGAAGAAGAGTACAAACAGCTTTAACCACAGCAAATTTTTGTTGCTGTTCAAGTTCAGAACAACATATCTATATATGGTCATAGTTATTTAATTTTCTAAAAGTGATGAATATATGCAAGCATGGACCACTCTTTTGATAAACTTATAAACTAACCTTGTCCCAGATCTTTTCTTGTGATTTAAAAAAATCGACTGAGAAAACCAGAAAGGATAGTAACCTTGAATAATAACTAAATTGGCACACTTTTTAACGATTCTACTGAAAATCTACTCGTAGTTCTAGATTTATCTTATCAAATATGTAGTACAAAAATAAAAGGAACCTTGCGTTGTAAAGAACCTAATATCACACCGGAAGTGGAATTTTATCGCTGCTTTTAAACTAATTTCGTCCAAAATGAGGTGTTTTTGCTGCCATTGGAAACCCAAAAACCTTGGTGTAATGCAAATGAAAAAATTATAAATAAAGTAAAGCGAGAATAAATAAACCATGATTAGTTTAATGCAGTTTTACTATTTTAAGAAGTCAATAAACAGGTTTCGAACTGGATGGACGAACAATTTGCAAATTCTTCAATTTCAAAGTGGTGTAATTTAAAATTATTTAAATTTCCACGTCATTTACACGTTGCACTTTGACAAAGAAATTACTATACGTTTAACAGTTTTGGGCAACTTCCTGTATACCAAAAACAAGGTTAGGTACATTACAACTTTGGGCTACTCTTGTCAATTACACAAATTTATAATGGATCACCTTCAGAAATGGTAGTAAATTCATAAGAGTTTTTTGATTAAGTTCAAGTCAATTATAGTTAAATGACCATTATACATCTATAATCTGATTCAATGGTTACAAACGACTACAATAACTTTTTATGCCCTTAATTGACAATATAAAGTATTTGTACGAAAAAATAACACCAAAATCCTTGACCCTGATAAATTAGGTACCTAATTTTCTCTTCTTCTTACAAAATGCTACTTAGTTAAACAATTTACGTTCTTGCAAAAATAAATAAAATTTACTTACAAAAAAAATATAGCGCTGAAGGGGTTCACATTTTCTCTAAAATTACGTTTCTTGGGAATTTTGAATTGGGTTTCCATTTGTATTTGTTTTCCAAAATTAGCGCACTCTACGCGAAAAAAATAGTTGAAAATCTTTGACTACGTTATTCAAAGTTTGCAAGTGAACTGATTACTAAACGTAGAGCTTATGAATGTGAACGTACTTTGTTGACTATCATTTGTGTGGGGGACAGAACCGGCAATTTTATTATTGTCATTATTATTTTTTTATTTTCCTTATTTGCTGTATTTGGAATTTAGGCAAACAACAAATTTCAATTTATTTCGTTCTCATCCGCAAGTAGGCCAGGAATTTAAAACAGTTTTATATATAGATTATGATTAGTGTAACCAATTTAAAGTTAAATTTTTTTTCTAGGTTTTTAAGTAAAAAACGCACACAGCTGACATCTGTTTTATTTAACAGTGAAAGTGGCAAAATTAATTCGTAGTTATTCTGTTTCGTTTAAAAGTTGTATCGCATTAACAATAATATAATAATAATAATAATAATATGTATATTATGTCTGTCCATCGCGTTGACAAATGTTTGTCTTGTAATTTATTTTATTTTATCCACTGACAGTAATTGCTGCTTGTAATGAATTAAACAACCAACCAAATCAACGTATTTGGGCAAAAAAGTTCCCTAAAGCGGCAACACGTAAATGTTAAAATTAAATAACCAGTAAACTGGCAGCGCCGGTTTATGCATTACACACGTGCGTAGGGCACGGACAAATCTAAAGTTCTAAGTTTATTAATTTATAGATACTATAGGTATAGCCCAATCAATGCATTTAATATTAATTTTGAGACTAAAATTTATTACTGGTCATATATTTTAAAAGAGTTTATAGCAGATTGAACATTTCCTCGCCCCTTTCCAAGTAAATAACCTTTGTACTTAATTATGCCGACACAAGGGGGGTTTGTGAAGCAGGGGCGTAACTATCACCTCCGCGGAACCCGGGCCTGTGATCTATGGGGCCCGGATGTTACGGCACTAATATTTGTATTTTCGTAACCATTCCTCTTAAATTGCTGAAAACGTATTTAAAAAAAATTGCGAAATGTAAGTTTTATTTTCCAGCAAGTTAACAATAATGTGAAACATCCCAATTATGGAACAACATTTTTATTGCCATAATTTCCAGCCTACACGTCGTTTACGTGCGGTGTTGTTTGTACTCGTACCAACCATACATAACGACATATGCGCCGTATTTATTGTATTGCATAAGCTTCTTGAGAATGCAGACTTGCCGTCTTCATCTTATATCTACTTAAATTATATTAGTCTGAATGATTCTCATTTTCGTCTCAATCGTCGTCTCAAAAGCAATGGAGAAAAAAAATAGATTGGCTTGCATCAATTCGAAGTTTTGCTATGTATGCAAATTGTTGTGAGGGTGGGTGGTGATGGTGAGGGGGGGCCCAATGTTACTTAGTGCGTACTACTAAATGACATGTAAGACCGGCACTGTAAACGGGCACACAACTTTCCCGTGTTTGCTACTATGACGTATTAAATAAAATAGTTTTTGCGTAATAACTCAAAAAAATTAATATACAGGGTGTTTCAGAATAAGATGCTGATCCTTAAGGGTGTGAATCCTTATGTGATTTTAGGAAGAAAAGTTCAAATAAACCTATGTCCTAAACCTCTTAACTTTTGAGCTACAAGGTGTTAAAGTTTAAAGAAAAAAATCGTTTTTTTATTGTATCTTTAATAATTTCCTAGATATTTTTATCAAATTTGGCACACGCCCTCTAACCATCAACAGCCATTTTTTGATAAAAAAGATTTTTTAATTTTTTAACCAGTGGCGTCCGTACAGGATGTGAACTAGATATTTTTGGAAAAATATTATGCACACCACTGCTTTTTCTTAAAATAAAAATTATTTTTAAAATTCCCATTCATTTTAGGGTAAATTTGATTTTTTGACTTTTCTTCGTCCGACGAACGGTTTCCGATAAAAAAAATAAAAACATTAAATGCGCATGCCGCTATGTGCCTATGATTTCTGAAACGGCTAGAAACTTTGTTGTCAAGGAAATAATTGCAATGACAAAATAATTAATGCTTAGAGGGCGTGTGCCAAATTTGATAAAAATATCTAGGATACGATACGATACGATAAAAAAACGATTTTTTTCTTAAAACTTTAACACCTTGTAGCTCAAAAGTTAAGAGGTTTAGGACATAGGTTTATTTGAACTTTTCTTCCTAAAATCACATAAGGATTCACACCCTTAAGGATCAGCATCTTATTCTGAAACACCCTGTATAGTGTGTAGTATAGTTGTAATCAGAAAACGATTTCTGATTTTCCCCTGAAATAATATACAGGGAATATCATAAATATTTTGTTAACTTCCTGCTAGACCGGAAGTTAATTTGGTATACGTATTATACTCGATTAAAAGGGTCGTATGTCCTCTCCTTCACTGTACAATTTTATTTCTTCATCTTTGTTAGCCCAAAAGTTATGAAGATTTAAAATTTTCAACTTCAAACATTCATCCCCCTTCCCCTATGGGAAATAGAGAAATAAATGTAGTGCCAATAGTTTTTCATGAACTATGTGTATAACATTTCAAAAAATAAAAAAAAAGCTCCAAGCAGATTTTGAGAAAATCGATTTTCAATTTTTAACGAATTTTGGGCACCAATAAATTGGCTACGTTTAATTATTGTTCTTTATCAATTATAAGTAAAAATTCTAGCCATCCTTTGGCTATAATTTCTAATTTTCAAATTTTAATGAAGTTAAACGGTTCTTGGGCGTTGAGCTACATTTGCCCGGTGGGCCTATTGGCCAGTCCGGGCCTGATTTACACCACATTCAAGACCAAATTCTATTTCGTTTTCATTTTATGAATAGTATGCCAGTATTGGCCATTGGGACACATTTAAATATAGTCATTGTTCATTACATAATGACGCAGAAAAAATGAAAACTATACGGTTGCAAAACTCACTCACCTTGTGAATTTTATCCTTCAATCAAGATTTTTAATTACATAATACGTCCAGACTGAGTATATTGTTCCACAAATTCAACCCCTTAGTGTTTTAATTTGAGCAACGGAACTAATTTTAGCACACACACTTTCCACCTAATTTAACTTTCTTTCATACGAGATGTGTGAGACGTTGCTCCATCGTGTTGGAAGTAACGCAGTTTTCTGTTCATCAGTGAGCTGTTCAATAAATGCGTTCAAAATGTCATTGATGTACCGCTGACCGTTTTGACATAATTGACATAACCGGAGAGGTCAGAAATAAAGTAGAAATCTGGATCAAGAAGCAGCGAAGCTATTTCATTTTGCACCCAGTTGCCGTATGCAACCCGTGTTGGAGCATCAGCAGGTTTCAGTGCATGCACGACAGTCACTTTATAAGGAGACATTGTATGGGAAGTCCTGCTAATGAATTTGCCTGCATGTCCAACCACTGATTCCAGCTTGATGTGATAGACATAAACGCCTAGTTGATTTCCTGGTAGTTTGTAGCAGTGTGTGAACTGTTGTTTTGCAGTTCTTATTTCTGTTCAAAATTGAACATGCTTCACGCCACTTCTTTACCAGGTCTGCTGGATTGACAGCACCATTTTCAAAACAACACAACCTTCGTCTTCCCCCACCCATCAGTCACTGGCCAATTGATTGATAGGAAGCGAGGTAGCGCAGCGATGCAGTGAAACATGTGTAGTGGCGCAATAAAAGGCGAACAGGATTGTTAGGGAGCTTTCATAAATCCCATATTTCAACTTTCGGTATGGTTTTAAAAAGCCCACTCTGTACTTCTCCCTACCATTGATTAGCCGCCTATTAGAACACGCAGTGCCCCTGCGGTAAAATTATTCAGACAGAGGTATTGGTCCTTTTCTCAAACATGTGGGATAGAGAATATCAATAGGCGAGATCGAAAACGGGGGGATCTTTATTGGTGCCGTGAACATAGTGGTTCACACCCAGTAGCGGACTACGCTTGCCAGAGACCTGGGGCGGCAAAATTAGACGAGGCCCTTAGTCTTATAAGTTAATCTATTTTTCTTTAACACTGAATAATATTAATTTAAACATGTAAGTATTTATAATTTGCCTAAGCTAGGCCCTAGCAAATAATTGTAATTTACTTTTATATCTATTTATTTATTTATTTATATTTATATTTATTTATATTATTATTTAAGCTTCCACGAATGTTTTTATTATTATTTGAACACATTTTCTGGATACGATTCGTGTATATGTGTAAGGCAGGAAAGAAAGGCTGCCGAAACGTAGATAGTTTACTAAAAACGTTAATACACGAATCGTATCCAGAAAATGTATTCAAATAATTATATTTATTTATTTGTATAAAAGTATTTTTTACAAAAGAATCACCTCTACCCGTGAAAATAACACATAATGAAAAAATGAGACAAAATCCCACCTCAATTTCCCTTAATAAGTGTAAACGAACTTTCTCTTTGACCTCTCCTTCCCCAATTATTATTATTATTGTTATTATTGTTCTGGGGGTGGTCCCAATAGGTTCCCGCACTGCGACCTTTTGGTCTATTGTGCTCCCCGTCCCCGGTGTTGTCTACCCTTCAAGAATACCTGTATCTTTTACAAAGTCCAGGATTTTAGTAGGGCGAATCTTCGTTACTTCCTCTTGTGTAATCTTTTCATTTCCAAGTAGGTGTTTTTTCTTGCCTTTATGAATGCCTCACATTGGCAAATGACGTGATGGGCGTTTCATCTGCCTCACCACAACCCCTGCATGTTGGGCTTTCAGTCAATCCCATGTTGTGCAGGTGTTTGTTCATGCGACAGTGGCCCGTGACCATTTCTGTCGCAAGTCCTTCCCCAATGCTCCCCCCTTTCCCCTACTACCGTTACCATCCTCTTCTTCTCTTTACAACATCCTCCGTCCATCCTAACCTGTCTTCTCCTTCCACTAATATCTTCTTCCTACTCCTTCGTTCTTCCTTGAACTCATCACGTTCCTCCAACATATGTTCTATATTTTCCCACCCCCTTCGCACTACCTACATTTTGTATCATCATCTTCTGTCCAGTACTTGTTCTCCCTCTTTTTATTCCCACCCCTGAACCTCGCTATCAGCTTATATAAGTCTGCCTTGATTCATTATCGATCGAAGAATGTAAGTTTGGAAAAACTACTCTCGCATGATGCAACTGACACGCAAATAGTCAACAAATATTGAAGTATAAGTGATAAGTGGTAATGATTCACTGTAGTCCCATTTTATTATAAATTGAAGAATTTCTAGGGATGTCCATCTGGCAGCAACGTTCATGCCCGTATCGGTGGTAAGTAGATGTCTGCTATACCGTTTTATTTCTACTTTAAATTAATGAATACTCACCTAGTTTGGACGATTAAAATATATTATTATCGCGCAAAAAACATAGATGAGAAGATGACTATAGTGTTGATGTGGATACCTACAGTTGGTAAAAACAGTAAGGTACCTACCTTTACCTTCTTAAATCTAAAAGACTGAGGCTGCTCTAACTTCACGAGATTTGGAGGCCCCCCAGGACCAGAGGCCCGGAGCGGGCCGCCCTCTCCGTCCCCCTCTTAGTCCGCCAGTGCTCACAACCGGGGCTGTTGCAGGCCCGGACTGGTAAGGTCGGCTGGTCGGCGATCGCCGAGGGCCCACGGCCCAAAAGGGCCCCGGAGAGGCCCTCAAAAAATGGTATACTATTTTATGATTAGTTACATCAGAGTAATTTGATTATTTTTTTCCCAGTAATCTTACGCGTTAACATTTTAAAGCAGTTGCCAGTTGGTTTTTGTTTATGGTAGCCTACGTAGTGTGTTTTCTAAACTTAAAATAGTTAAGAATCGACTTAGATCTACTTTAAACCAAGACCTTATGTCTAATCTTCTTTTCATGAATATCGAAAGAGACTTATTTTATAACATGGATAAAGATGCTATTATAGATGAAGTAGCCAGGACCAGTGATGAACTGGCAAAAAAGCTGTTAGGTCAGTAAACAACCTTTCACTATTACATAACCTTTCTCAGTTTGCTGTGTCTGCACCAAGGTATTGTAGAGCCATTATTCTTTTTGTTATAAAATATATTTTACAATTTGTAACAATCACAATTAAAGAAGACATTGTTTTTTTCAATATGCTTGGTTTTTTATTACCGTTGTGTTCCTTTTTAATATCTACAAAGTATTACAGTAGGATTTAGATTTTTATGGCTTCAACCGTGTGATTTGGTTGCTTAAATTAAAACTAAAAATATTACTCAATCTCATTTTTAAGTAATAATAATAAACCACTCTTAATTAATGTATACTTATTTTTTCTAGCATGGAACTAGTTTAGGTACGGTATATAAAAATTATATAAATATTTATTGTGAAAGTAAGTAAAATACAACAGAAAAAGCTTACTTTTTTACTCAACTACTTTCCGAGTGGCAAAATAGCTAAATGTGGTTTTTAGGCATGTAAGCCTACTTTTCAAAAATTACATATTCTAATATACTATTCCCTCTAAATTCCCCGGTAAGGGGCCCCTTTTGAATTTCTAGCCGAGGGCCCCCAAAGGGGCCAGTCCGGGCCTGGGCTGTTGTGAGACTTTCTGTATTCATGAAGGGTTGATTCATTTGGCAAAATTAGTCAAATTTCTGACTCCCTTTTCTACCAATAATCAGCGTAATATAAAATTGTTAATGTAAACGGAGTGCGCTATTATTTTGTAAATAAAATGCTAATTATGTTGAACACCTATTGTCGTTGTATTATAGATTCAAAGGATAAAGTTTAAACAATAGAATAATGTTATATTTTACCAGAAACCCTGTTTTGCGTTACTATTTTCTAATCCAAGACTAATCCGTAACACTGCTAGTTTGGTTGCCTAAAATGCATATTTTATCATTTTATTCAAACTATAATAGGTACTTACTAAAGTTGAACATGGTCTTTGGTTGAACTCAATATCGGTTCTTCGGCATTTCGCGCCTTGGTATTTGAAAAATTACATATCAATAAAAATCTGCTACTGTAGTGACTGACGTAACAAATTCGCATTAAAGTAGATATACTTTTGCATTAAAGTCGATATACTTTAATCTGATGCATTAAAGTAAACATGAGATTAAAGTAGATATACATGTACTACATGTTTGTTTTCAGGTTTCCGCGAGTGGTTGATATGAAGTTGGTAGTCTTCCGGGTTCGGTCTCGCGTAGATTCTCCCCCACGGTTCTCAAAAGAACCGATGTTGAACTGACGACGTTTCTTGAAAATGGCAGATGAGATTCTGCCGAAACGTCGTCAGTTCAACATCGGTTCTTTTGAGAACCGTGGGGGAGAATCTATGCGAGACCGAACCCGGAAGACTACCAACTTCATGTACTATATGTATATCTACTTTAATGCATGCGCTTCGAAAAACCTCATGTCTACTTTAATGTATGAGATTAAAGTATATCTACTTTAATGCGAATTTGTTACGGACGGACAGGACACCCGTTCATTCGCAATTATTATATATGATTAGGTCAGGAGATTTAAATGTTGCACATTTTTTCTCGATAGCCAAAGTAATCTGCTCGTAATCTATGAAGAATCAATTAAACTAGGAAACTAAAATCGAAGAGATTGCTGAAACCGACATTTTTCTTTTTAACTGCACGGACAAGCTACTTTATACCACAAACTTCTTCAGGTATCGAGAATTTCTCTAAATCTTGTATTCCATTCTGTAATCTAATTGTTACGAACTGTTACGTAAGTTTGGCAGTTATATCCAATCTTGAATTTATTAACCATTGATAACTTTTCCTGAAATCAAACTTTATATTACCCAAGCTCAAGAGTGCTGGGGAAATTTACGATTCAACAAATTAATGAACATATCTTAAATTTCAACATCAGCTGGTGCTATAGTGTCACTACTAAGATTATCTGTCCACTTTGATCCTTTTGAAATTACTCCAAGTCTTCCGATACAATAAGTCAAGATTGCATCAGGCAAATGTGAGCTAAAAGGGAAATCCCAACAATCTGTTTACATCGGATTAGTAAATGTTTCCAATACATCACCGAACATAATTAGAGGGTCAAGTTGATAAAAGTGTCATGCCACATTGATATAGTTTTAAGGAAATTACGGTTATTGAAGTTTATCAATTCAATTCATAGTTTTTTATGGTGGGCAAAAAAAGTCAATATATCATCATAATATTTACAAATTATGTATACTTCTTAGAAGCAAGTCAAGTCAGCAATTTTTTTAAATTATATCATAATTTTGTATAGGTATGACACCTTTACATAATATTAGAAACACTGGGTTATTACTAGTTGCTAGTGTACCTTTTTCAAAATTTTACTTTAGATATGTTCAAAGTAGTTGCCTTCTGCTATAATGCACTTAGTCCACTGCTTAAATGCGCCAAGACAAGCAGTTTTAGGAATACTGTTAAAATAACACCGAACAGCACCATCGATCTCTTCCTCTGGAAAAAGTCTTCTTCCTCGTAGGTTCTTTTTCAGTCCAAATAACAGTCAAAATTCGCACAATGCGAGATTCGGTGAGAAGGGAGGGTGTTCACATTAATCATGTTTGCAGCCCAGTTAGCTCTGCTCTGTGGGAAAAAGCATTATCGTGATGGAGCATAATAACCCTTCTTTGACACTTTATTTAATACTTCTGACAAACAGTGTTCGACGTACTATTTAGCTGTCTTCTGCTCCTAAAGAACACAGCGTACACTACTTCCTTCATTGTCCGCTGTTTTCTGGTTGCTGTTGGTGTGGCATCGTCTTCATGGATCCATACGCGGCTCTCTTGTTGAGTTGGCATGTAAGTTTCATCGTCTGTTACAATTTTCGATAAAATTCGGTGTCGACCATTCTTAAGCAATATTAGAATTTCGTGGAAAATTCGTACTTACTGTTTTTTGAAAATCTGTAATCTGACGGAGCACAAAATGACTTTTTTCAAATGAAGGTGGTCGTGTATTATTGTGTTCACAGATGCGAGGATGCAATCCCCAGTTGAGCCTCTATTACGGCGTAACTAGTTCCATAATCTTCTTCACAGCACAGCAGCAATGTTATCCTCTATCATAGCAGTAATGGGGGGGGGGGGGGGGGGGGGGCTTTCTGGTGATCGACTGTAGTTCTTCCACATTTAAATTCATTGGACCATCTGTCAATTGTTGAGAAAAATAAGGACGGTGCTTGATCGCCAAATGTTGATTTCAAACTTTCTTCGCAGTCATATCATTATGCGAAAATGTTCTAGGGTTAATTCCTATTTTCGCTAGACTTGCGAAACTTCAAACTATTTTTTTTCAAATGCTACTTAAGATAAATTAGCAAATGGAGCGCCAAATATCAAGTAAAAGTTGCTCTTACTGATGCTACATTTTTTGCCTAATTTCTTCATTTTCAATAAAAATGGCTTCGCTATTCTCTTCCTGTTCTATTTTTGTACGACTCACATTAGAGGCGAAAAACCTTTAAGTTCAACATCACTGATAAAAAAACGATTTCAGCTTATCGGTTATTATTTATATTGCTTGTTTAAATCATATATGGAACAAAGACCATATAAACCATATATAAACCATATAAACAAAATGTAAAATAACGTAATCACAACTTTTCAAAAACAAATATGGGTTTTTATCCATGTTTTGGGCTTCTAAACCTTTTCTTTTCATGCCAGTTTTTAGAATATAGATGGTGCACATTTTTTCGTTCTGGCGGATTTATTTGCTACGTTACGTTTTTATTTGCGAAATTTTTGGAATGCCAAAGAGTAATGGCCTCTTTTACTACCCCCACACCATTTTCGTGAAGTAACCACGAGGTCAATTACGTTGACGTTTTCCATGAAAGAAGGTTCCTAACGTTTTGATTATAACTTTCTCTTTCCTATCAAGTCTCACTTATAATGTGTCCGATATAAATTGATACACAACGGCTTATTAGCTAATTTAATGGAGCAGTCCGTAGTTATGAAAATCTTATCGAAATCCCAAGACCGACAGGCGTGGAGGATCTTCTACCGGATGGCTCTGAGCGGCGATTAAGCATAAAACACCTTGACACCAAGAAGTTTCGACTAATATAGAAGAAAGAAGATTTTTTATATAAAAAGTTTATTAACAAATACGCACACATTTAACAAAAAAATACTGTATAAAACGAAAAACTAACGAAAAGAATACTGCGAAGGATGGAAAAATGACGTAAATTATTATCACAGCCAAAAAATCGCTCTACGATTTCAACTCTAAGAAATGCTGCAAAATATACAAATTAGTTTCTAAAAGGCTTTAGTATAAATAATGTACTTACTCGTTCCGCAATTGAAAATAAATTCTTGGCCATATTATGCCCCGTGGCTTGAACCATGGAATAAAATGTACCATCTGGATTTTTTAGTAATTGGTATGGATGATCAAATTCGACAATTTTTCCGGAATCAAAACCATAACTCTACTTGCATCCATAATTGTATGCAATCTATGAGCGATAGTTAACACCGTAGAATTTGAAAACGTTCTCCTAATAGTTTGCTGAATTAAATTGTCCGTGTATGGATCAACGTTTGCTGTTGCCTCGTCCATTATAAGAATTTTTTGGTTTCGTATTATTGCTCTCGCTAAACAAACTAATTGTCTCTGTCCAACGCTAAAGTTACATCCGCCTTCAGACACGTTCATCGATAAACCGGACGTCTCGTCAATGGAATCTTTTAATTCAACTTCTTCTAACGCGTTCCAGAGAACGTCATCGGGATACTCATTAAAAGGATCTAAATTTTGTCTTATACTGCCGGTAAACAAAACTGGATCTTGCGGAATAACTGATAATTTTGAACGTAATTTTTCTAGAGGAATTTTGGTGGTATCTACGTCATCTATTAATATAGAGCCGGTAATATCATAAAGCTGAAATAAAGCGAGAGTCGATGATGTTTTTCCTGCACCAGTCCGACCAACTAGTCCTATTTTTTCACCGGGATAAACAGAAAAGTCCAAATCTTTTAGTATTGGTTCGCTGTTTTTGGAATATTTCATTGACACATTCTTAAATGTAATTTTTCCTTGTTCCGGCCACGTTTTCGGAAGCTCAGAAACTAATTCACGCGTAGGTTCTAGTGGTACATTATTATATTCCAAAACTCTTTCTACGGAGGTCATATTATTTTCTAATTCGCTTAACTGTCGCATTCCCCATTGTAGAACTCCGGCCAAGCTCACGTATTGCGTAACGACGAGACCTACATCACCTCCACGAGATTCTAAAAATAACCAAATTGATTATACGATTTCACATGATGGTGAAAGATTAGATTTACCTTCACTGATAAGTAGTATAATTACAATAACACTAGATATAAATATATTTGCGATTATATCTAACCAAAAGCCAAATGCGACGCTAGCAGAAATAAATAAGTACCATGCTGAACTATGATGATCTTGAACATCGTCAAATTCGTGTACTAAGTTATTTTCCGCTAAAAATGCTCTTATGGTTGATAACCCATGTACTGATGACGTCAAATGTGTAAAAATTGGACTACGAGCTGTAATTTGCAAAAGTCAGTATTTATATTAATCTTCTTCTATAATACATACTAATTCCTTCGATTCTTTTGACACTCCTACTTGTTTCCAAATATACAATTCTAATTGCATAAAATGTTAAGATCAAGCCAAGTGATGGTATTAATAGCCACACATTTACCACCACTGATAGTATCATTGCTCCAAACAACATTAATATTATCTAAATAGAGGTGTCATTAAAACAATATAAAATAATAAAGATAATTTTATTTACCTCTATAAATTCCGAAAATACTAACGGTATATAGTTATCAATGATACCCATGTCCTTTGAAAACCGATTCAGAATTCTACCAACTGGATTTTCGTTAAAAAATCCCATCGTCGCGTTTGAAATTTTTTCGAATGTCATATCGTGCAGCTTTACAGAAATTCGCATAGCGAAAATGAAGAAAAGTACCGAATGTCCGATTCCAAACACAATGATTGTCGAAATTATTCCTCCATACACATAAAGAACGTCATTTTCTTCGGTAATCTCCGTTTGATTGAACTCATCGATTTCTTGAAGTGAATTTACCCTAAAAAGTTTTAACTGTAATTTGAAGAGAAATTGAAATAAAACGTGCACTTACCAATTGGAAAGAAAGTAATCGCATACGTTCATTGATGTTTGTGTTAGTATAAATGCGGGAAGAATTATAAGCCATCCAAAAAGTAAACCGCCCGCTTTCAAATAGCTTATGTATGTTGCTGCCTTAATGCTACCTGTGGCCAACTGCTCGGTGTCTTCCACTTCGTCGTAATCCCCCCCAGTGATTGGTTGCACTACTTGAGAATTTTCTGGGGATTTAACAACGTGCTCTTGCTGATCATCATCATCATCATCATCCGTTAAGTTTACTTGAACAAGTTTAAGAAAATCGACTCCGTTACTGTTCAACTCGTTGTAAGTACCCGCTTCAACAATTCGACCATCTTTCATCACTATAATGTTGTCAGCTTCTTTGGCGTATTTAACTTGATGAGTAACTAGCAAGCACATTTTATCTTTGAGAAACCCTTTTATACATTCTTCAAATAGGTGTTTCCCAACTTTACTGTCGACCGCCGATAACGGATCATCCAAAAGATAAATATCAGCACGTCTATACATACAACGTGCCAAATTAATTCTGGCCTTTTGCCCACCGCTTAAAGATTTTCCCCTTTCGCCTATTATAGTTCTGTCTCCACTAGGTAATTGAGCCATGTCAGATTCTAGTGCGCAACATTTTATAACATTTTTATATCTTTTTTCGTCGTACGATTCTCCAAACAAAATGTTTTCTTTGACAGTCGCGGCGAACAGCCAAGGATCTTGGGAGGCGTACGACAGTTTACCACTAATTTGCATTTCGCCACTGGTTAACGGCAGTTCTTTTAAAATTACGTTAAATATGCTACTTTTGCCACTTCCGACCGGCCCTACCACAGCTACTAATTTATTTCCACTAACATCCAAGTTAATATTTGATAAAGTATTGCTTAAAGATTCACTGGTCCATTTAGCACAGACTGTTTTTCATCGAAATATGTGATCTTCTACTAATGCTCGGGTGCGACTTTTTATACACTTCATTACTTGGTAGCTGTTCATGTTCATCATGTCGCAGGAAAGATTCAATGCGTCCGAGAGAAGTGTAGACTTCGGCACATGCTGCAAGGCTCAGTGGAAAGAATACTGTCATAGTGGGCCGAATAACATTGTAGATCGCAATAACGGAATAAACAATTTCGCCTGTTATGTTACAGCCCAATGCAATAAACACCACTAAACTGATGAAAATTGATGTTCTTGGTAGGAATGTCTCAAATGAGTACATCAGTGCTTTCAAAAAGAACTGTATACGAATGCTCTTAATTTCGTATCTTCTAGCCATGGAGATTAATTTAGCGAACGGCTTTTCCCATGTGTACATTTTGATCAGTTGAATACCATTTAAAATTTCGTTCATCAATCGTACTCTTTCATCTGTTCGCTGAGCCGAACGAAGTCTGTATACTGACACCCATTTACTGAGATACACTACAATAAGCTTGTTTAGAAAAGTACAAAACATTATTACGTTTGTGACTTACTTTGAATGGGGACAAATACTACCGTGAAGGCAATTCCAGCAAATGCAGCGTATCCTATAATTCGATAAAGCAAATATGTTGCTAACGCACTTTGCAACGGTCCAATTATAATGTATGGACACAATAAGAAATTTTCATCAAATTTACTAACATCATTTGATAATAAATTAACGATTTGACCAACGGAGGTTTGGTTCAAAGCTGTACGACTCAGTCTCAGAGATTTTCGATAAATCAGCGAACAGCAACTAACTCGCATTTTCATGCAAATATGCATAACGGCCATTGTCGCTGGATGATCAACAATTGCATATATAAACAAATACGCAACTATAATTCCCGTATAAACGGAGGCCTCTTCTATTGATAGTGTCGACGATCTATTAAAATATGAAATTAATTCGCCTAAAGCGATCGGCATCACATATCTAAAAAATAAATAATTCATAAATTGAATCATAGGTAAAACAGTATACGAACACTTACACTAAAAGTAAACAATTAATTAGTTTTAAAATTCCTAACGCTAATAATTCTAGTCCAAATAAACGCAATAATGACAGATGCAGGGCGAATTTCTTATATTTACGGTGAGTTTCCTTCCATAAAGCTTCCAGTTTATCCCCTAGAATATGAGATCTGTGCTCTTCTAAGGGTTCATATAAATCATCTTCCTGAATACCTCTTTTGTAGTTTTTTGCAAATATGGGAATCATATGCCTAAAATATATTATTTATTAGTAAACACGTTTAAAATTCCAAAGGCTTTACAGTTTGTTTAAATACAAAGATAAGTATTAATAATAATAAAATGTGGCATTTTTATAATACTGGGATTAAGGCTATAATCTCGAATTATGGCAAGGTGTGGCAATAGTGTAGGTACCTACCCGAGGCCAACACTAATAGGAATGTTGGTATTTCCGTACAGCAGTGTTTTGTGGCTTCACAGTGAGTTTGTTTGTATATTTTCTCACGCTTTTCAAGATAGTTTTGATTTTTATTGAATATTTTTAGTTCTCATTCTATTAAATTTAAATCGCTTGGTATTTCTTCTTTAATTTCGTTGTTTTGTTACTGAAAGGGACGCAAGGAGTGCACAGTACGCAACAGAAGCTTTGCAACGAGCTTTATTTGATATAAAGATTGGAAACGCCACCATCAAGGGAACATTGCTGCTCATACAGCATCTTTGTGAGCGGAACAAGGGACTTCGTACAGTGGGAGAATAGTAATTTGGTCTGTCCAGTAAGGAACGACCATCAACCGAAGACTGGTTTACTAACTTCAAAGTGAGTTATCGTTTGTTAATCAAGAAACCAGAAATTGTCGAGCTCGCTAGAGAGAAGGCCACGAACCCATTTGTGGTCAACGTTTTGAGCGAAACCATCCATACTTTCGGCCTAGCTAACAAGCCTGCTAGAATTTTGAAGATAGATGAAACAGAGAAGAGAAAATATCAACGATAGTCGCGGCAGTCAATTCCTTGGCAAATAAAGTGTGGGATGGCCGCCGAAAATTGTGCCTTTCCGACCTGGTAATCTATGATGAACATTCCTGACACCTAACGGCAGATTTGAACAATTACGCAAGATCGAAGAACATCACAATAATTATAGATAAAACTCAAGCTTTGAAGTTGGTATTGTTTAAAGCTCTAAAATCAATGCGGGATAATGAGCTTGTGAAGTGATCGGCTTGAAGTATTTCAAAAAGAGCCTATTTGAAAAATCTGGACCAAGAGGTCATCCAAACGGGTTTAAGAAAAGAGGTGTTTTCTCATTTGACGCACGAGTTTTAGAGGATGAAGCAGTTCTTTTGTTAACATTATCAATACTTGCCAACCACCTTCTTCGGGGTGCGATAGTTGAGCTACCACGGATTCAAAGTCTCGTTTTCTCTCAAAGAATTATTGAAGCAGACAGTAAACAGCGAGATAAGTAAGGAAAAGGAAGCGGCTTATAGTAGACAATAAAATAATGACAGAGTAGGAAAAGAATATGACCATATCTTCCTGCAAGACGAGTTCGATGGTACCCATCGAGCCACAGGATAAATTTCTGACGAAGAAAACAATCGTTTTTCTTCGTCAAATTGAAAACAGCTCATTTGTGTACCAAGAGAGTATCTTAAAAGTGTTACTCTGTCCCTCTGTGAGGAGGGGGATGCCTGATTTTCACTTCGGATAGGTGATTTTACTTAGTCCTTTCTTTGTCATGTTTTTGTACATCTTTTATTTAGAGTATAAGCCCTTGCAAGTGTATTTTATTTCTTTGGATCCCTTCAAAGTTATTTTACAACTTAAGATAAAAAAATCTGTTTATTCAACGCAACTATCCCCTTTATATAAGGACGAAATAAAGACTTAGACCGTGGACCATGGAGAACTGAAGTTGAAGCAAAGAATCTCTTTGGTTGAAGCTTGAAGACAGGGTAGTTTACATAGTTATGTCTCGGTTTATGCCCAATTAAAGGAAAATGATGTAAAAGTCAAATATGAGAAAGAGAGCGCACTTTACCCTAAATTACTTTAGAATTGCCGCTTTACGAATTTGTTCTATATTGTCATAAATTTATAACAACAAAAATTTGAGAGAGCTTCTGGTGAAATTTCTTATTTTCATTGAGGAAGGAAGTGTTAGGCAACTTATATCGCACCATAAAAGTAAAGTAAATATTTGCTGATGATTTTTGATTATTTTTAATAATATGGGCTTTGTATCGGACGGATAAATGATAAGTTGATTGCACATTCAATTTCCTGTGAATTGTTTGATAAAAGGATTGGGTAAGTACTACTATATTGACATTGGAAGGTTTTGAGACATAAAAGATTATGCGAATACCACCAGTAAAAAAATTTTAATGTTTCGTCAAAATATGATCATTTACAAAGCAATAAGTTCGATTTTATTGGCACTCAGCAGAATATAGAAGTTTTCATATGTAAATAAAGGGGAAAAACACTAGTGCAAAGTACACTTGAACATGATTTGATAACAAAGTTTGTTATTGACAAAGGGGTCTCATCTTATCAGTTTTATACATCCCGATGCTTAATACTTTGGCTTCAAGACCTGAAGTTCTATGTTCAAAGACGAAGTAATATCAGGGACGTCGGGCGTACATAAAATTCCCAACATTCTTTACAAGAATAAAGAAAAACAAATTCATGATCATATCTTTATAAGAAAAACGTGTAACTTATATAATTAAATTGACAGTAGATTGAAACGAGGAAAATATGCAAAAATATGCATAATAAAATTAGATTATCTGCATTTGAGATAATTACACGTTTTTTTAATATTAGTACTGGTGACAATATTGTAGAAATATAATATTAATCGAGGTCATGGTTCATTTTTAGTAAAAGAGTTTGGATTTTCGATGAAATGTATAACAAATTTGATTCTCCTACACGATATAAATATTATAATCGACTTTTAAAGAAAAAATAGCTCGGTTAGTTATCTTTGCTGGGTAAATGATTCACTGAATGAGCAATGGATCGCGTTTAGTGGTTTGAACTAATTATGATAATTACATATATCAATAACAATATAAATTAGCATTACAACATGAAGTATAAGTACGATACATTTTTGACACAGTTACGTTTTATACAAATGTTTAAACAAAGAGCTTCTTTGTTTAAATGCAGTCTGTAGAAATATTCAACAAATGCACAAGTCAACTGGTTGGGTTATTCCATTAGAAAACTTTGCCTTTGGCGATGCTTTGTGGTGAAGAAGAGTAGTCGGCTACTGAAGTGGTTGCAAGTTGCAGAAGAACGGAAAGTTGGGGAAATCCCTTGACCAAGACTATTTGAATGTTAAGCCATGGAAATATCCGGGCATAATTAAGTCTTTATTAGAAAACCGGCACGAATCTTTGTCGGAAAATTTGCAGGTAGAAAGGTTTTCTATGTACGTAAATCGACGCAAGGTAATTAAAATTCTCACCATCACCTATAGGTGAACGGAATCTTGTCACGTAATGCTATGCTTAAATTTATCGCTATGACGTATATTTAAAGAGATTAATGTTAGTGTTAAAAATCCAAGTTATAAATTTCTCAACAAAGCAGTTTGAGCTAATCAACAAAATTACGAAATGGGGATTTTACATTGTACGCGTAATATTAATCTATATTCGAATGATAACTTACTGCAAACAATTTAAAGAAGTATTCCGAGAATAATTTCTTAACAAAAAGTATTCAACAATATTTTAGCTAATTTGATTGTAGATAAATCCTCTCATAAAGAATGCCCGCCATCCGCAATCAGAAAAATATCTGTCCCAAAAATTAACCGAAAAGACTTTGTCCCCAAGGAAAAATGACTGATTTTTGTTTATTAGTTTGGTAATTACCTACCTATCTACCTATATTTGTGTTCACACGAATAAACGTGTTTTCTCTCGTTATCGACGTGTTCAATTGTATGTAAATTTAGATGAATGAATAAATATGTACTATGTACATGTTAATGTTAGTTCTACCCACTATTTCTGGATTGAAATTTGTTTATTTTTTATCTGAGTCAAAAGAACCTCATTTTAATTGTGTCATTGTAAAAATGTAAATTGTACAACCACATTCAAAGTATATTGAATGAAAGTAATCTAACAGGTAGCGCATACAAAATTTGATTTTTTTAACCTCGGATTGCCCAACACGGTGGCAGCTTTCTAGCTAGGTATACCTACAATCTTTTAATTAAAGGTAATTAAATCGACTGTGATTATCTGCTAACAATTATTAGGGAGGAGTATTGGATAATTAAAATAGTAATAGTAATTTTTTAACAATTACAATACTATTAAGAAAACGAGACAGAGTAACGGAATAATAAATTCTTCAGCGTATACCAACAATAAATGCAAGTTAATACAAAATTATTTAACCGGTTTAAAGACATCGCCATCATCGGAAATCCCTATACACTAAGTTATTTAAAAAAAAATAATAATAAAAACTTACAGAAACAAAAGGCCAAATATGGGGTTGATTTTTTCTTTGGGGTTCTGTTTCTTTCCTGTTGATTTAATGTCCATCTTGCTTGAATAGGTATTACGAAGTATTTGTTTTCTTATAATTTAAATTTCTTCTTGATCACTCAACACCTCAGACAACACAACGAGTCCACACCACAGCGGCAACTACTTATTTAATATTGATACGAGCTAGATATGAACCGAATGAATCCATTACTACTTCCAATAACTGGAAATTTGGAAAATGCATCAACTATCTCGCTTCGATATTGGTACTACTGTGATAACCCAACTACACGCCACATATATCTTGTTTTTGCTATTGTAAACTGTTCAAGGTTGTTGGTACTTCCTTTTTTTTTTACTGTAAAATGGTCAATTCCAGTTTGAAATTCACTTCATTATAATACCGAGTAAATTAAGCAAATTTAGGAGTCTGGTCATTGTGCTCGAGCACCTTATACCTATTAATAATAACGTATAATATCCGTAATTAAATAGCCAATTTTCATTATTCCAAGGCTTGTAAATAAATTAACATGAGAATATTACCTCATAGGTAAGCTATTTGAATTTTGTCTATATTTATTTCCTGAACAACTGCAAAAGATATGGACAATTTTTTAATTATTAAATAATCATTAATTATTATCTTTCACAAAAAATTCCTTTGCTAAACATTTTATGGGTGATCACCTTCACCTTTGCTAATATTTAAATAATTTAATAAATTTATTGCAGATGTAATATCTACCTAATTTCTGAAACAAGTAAAAATTAGTTCATCATTGCAATGGTGATAAAAAAAATTTTTTTCCGACAAACCCACTTACGATGAAGGAGCTTCTTATTTTTTTTTTAAGAATTAATACATAGATATGTATGTAACGCTTAATTCTTGGGATGGAGACTACAAAGTAACAGAGTTTTGCGAAAATTCCTGTACGAAGTACATAAATTATAATATCGTTTCACTGTGGTAAACCACAAACCTTCAGTACATTAACATCCCGATTTAAAGGCATATAAAAGACTAATTTTGCTTATAACGCATGGTGTCAAATCAAAACCAAGTACATTTAAACTATCTTTGAATGTTTTCATTTTTTTCTAAATTTAGAACCATTGTTCTTATCATAAACGATAAGACAGTCCTCTTCTTTTTCTCCTCCTCCTCACCTTTTTCCCGTGCTCTAATCATACCGTTTAAACAACACCGATGGGTTATTAGTTAAGTTCTCGGCTGTACAGCGATTTGAAATCTTATAATTATAAGGTTCAGTCAGAAGTGACTTAAAGGATTAAAAAGTGTCTACCGTGACTGAAAGATTTTTGCCCTTTTCGGCTGCACAGCGATTTAAAATCGTATAAGGTTCAGTCAGAAGTGACTTAAAGGATTTTAAAATGACTGAAAGATTTTTGCCCTTCACGGCTGTACAGCGATTTAAAATATTATAAGGTTCAGTCAGAAGTGACTTAAAGGATTTTAAAATGACCGAAAGATTTTTGCCCTTTTCGGCTGTACAGCGATTTAAAATCAAATAAGGTTCAGTCAGAAGTGATTTAAAGGATTTTAAAATGACCGAAAGATTTTTGCCCTTCTCGGCTGTACAGCGATTTAAAATATTATAAGGTTAATTCAGAAGTGACTTAAAGGATTTTAAAATGACTGAAAGATTTTTGCCCTTTTCGGTTGTACATACAGCGATTTAAAATCTTATAGTTATAAGGTTCAGTCAGAAGTGACTTAAAAGATTTTAAAATGACTGAAAAATTTTTGCCTTTCTCGGCTGTACAGCGATTTAAAATCTTATAAGGTTCATTCAGAAGTGACTTAAAGGATTTTAAAATGACCGAAATATTTTTGCCCTTTTCGGCTGTACAGCGATTTAAAATCTTATAAGGTTCAGTCAGAAGTGATTTAAAGGATTTAAAAATGTCTACCGTGACAAAAAGATTTTTGGCCTTTTTTAAGGATTTAAAGTTACATAAATCATTTGGATCTTAGTTTACAGATTTACATGATTTAAAAAAGGACGAGATTTAAAAATTAATTTAAACAATGTCACAATATCGCGGCATATTACCAGAATTTTTTGCCAAGATGTCCTTCCTTGTGTTGTTTAAATCTTAAATGCCCGCAAGTCACATTGATATAGATAAGTTCTTATCGTTGTTGCGGAACGAAGTGAAACAGATAAATTTCGTTTGGCGCGAATTAAAATCAGATACAATCAAAATAACTTCGACCATTTCACAATGAATTCCGTTATCGTTTCAGTAAAATCCAACAATTTGAGGAGCTGTAATTGAATTTTGCGTTAAATTTCCATCCATAACGTCTTTAGTTCTTCCCAATAAAGAAAATAAATCTGTATAATTTTGTAGTTCTTAAACTCGTTTTCGCTTATTTCTCGATTATAGCTTTGGTTTTTCCACTTGCCGATCTTACTACCAATACTTGGTACTACTGAACGTTGTCTTTTACATTTCAGTTAGGTATTTATATTGTAGGGATTACCATTCTTTTAAATTTGGCGATCCCGCATACTACAAATTTTTTCATAATCCTTTTGAAAAACATTGTAATGCTTGCTTCGCCTTCGCTTGAATCTTTAGAACTGAACGTCTAAACGACTTTTGTAGCTCTTCAAATTTATAAGGTTAACAATTTTAATCTCACATCATAGAAAAATAAGAATTGCATGAGATAATATGCCCTCTGTACCTAATGTTGATGATAATATCTACATCTTTTAGTGCGTTTCGACTCTAACTGTTTTTCTTTGTTTGTTTGTTCGAAAATATTCGTCGGTGTGTGTATTGAACCATCTGTTGCCGAATTCTACAAATTTATTTCATCCATTCACGAATCGTAAATTAGTACCTATATTAAAAAACAAGTTTCATAAGGCAGGTTTTATGACACGAACCAAAGTTTAGAAAACGAGCCAATTTTTCACATCACGATACCAAGTTGGCAGCTTAGCTTCGAAAATATAAAATAATAAGTTAAAAAGCGAGTGAACTCATTATCGTTGCCGGTAAAGTTTAAAGAACCACATACCTAATATCGTTGAGTGAAATATATTTTTCACTCAACGCTGATATTAAACAAGCTGTATTTGATAACTAAAGGGAAACAACTATCAACAATCGCTTAACAGCAATAAATATCATTCTCTAAACAGATTCTCCCCCTTTTTCAGTTTCTTACTAATGGCCATATATTTATTGTCTTTCGTAGGTAAATGGAGTTCAATGGGCACAATCAAGAGCATAACAGATTTGAAAGGGAACGCGGTTCCTAATTTAACAAGGAAAACCGTGAGAAGGAAAGTAAGTTGAGCTTGAGAGTGCTTATCCCGTGTAAGAAAAACGAATCAACGGAGCGTTGTATTTCTTGAACATCTGCTACTCTTCATTAGTAATGATGAATTTGGGAAATTGGTTGAATATGTAGAATAAATACACCAGATGAACGAAATCTCTTAGAGTACGTTGGCTACATATCCAATTCCTTTAAAAGCAGATGCGATTAAGGGACCCATTTCCAAGTTTCTAAGCCCTCTGCAAATGAGTAGAGATTGTATTGTTTTCTTTTAGTAAATAAACACAAAGGAGGCCACGCTTCCAAAGTCTTTATCGATTTCTAATGATAACTGCTTATTTTTCTAATGATCCGGCGTACAATTGTAGTGATCAACGTATGATTTCCATTTAAAGACGCTCTTAGTTGGAGCTGCACAAAGAATCTTCCTTGTTCAGAATCCAATTCAATTACTGCATTCCTAAAGGATTTTTTAGGGAATTTTACTGATGATTTCCAATGCTACATTGATTAAAGCTTGAAGGGCTCATTTCAATGGCTTTGCCGAATAAATCACAATGAAGAACGTTGGTTTTCCTCTAGAGCCAGAACTATAGTAACCAAGTTTGGAAAACCACCAAACCAGGCAAAATTTTAATTCGGTCATTTCAATACTTTAACCCATTATTAATTACCTGGTGTCCACTTATCTGCGGTACCTATTCATGAAACCTAAACTGTTTTGCAAAAGATGTACAATATTTAGGTACTTACGTAAAGACCAATGACATCTTGCCAGGCCCGTGCGCAGGATTTGTCCATGGGAGGGGTTGGCTTGGGAACAGGGAAGACCTCAAACGTTGTTTGAATGATTTCAATTAACGCCTCAAACGGGCCCAAACATTCATAAAACATAAACTAGGTTGCGATACTCCCAATAATAAAGAATTAGGTTAAGGGGGGTTCAAGAACTTTTTTCGATCCAATTTTGATCCTGATTTCTATCAATATTAGTTCGCCTCGAAGGCCTCCAAAGTTCTCTTACGTGTGCCCAGTTTGTTGGCACCTTTCATTCACCTGCCCGCACCGACCCTGGTTTACGTTCGCCCATTTCACTGAAAACATATTGACTCAACGAATGTGTTTGATGAATTCCGAAATTTTCGAAAAATGAGAGCAATTTACGAGGAAATTTAGCCTGAAGTAAAGAGTTGTCATGCAACGACAATTTTTCCTGCTAGTACGCCAAATGTTCACTCCCCATTGGAAAACACTCGGATTTCATTTTTTGAACAACTCGCTGTGACCACTGTATTGGTGGGATTGTTGACTTTTATACCTGAAAATGACCCCACGGCAGTTATGCCTATCGATATCGCATTGGGGTATGCTATTTCTATTTTAATTTTGAAAGAATCGCAAAATATCGCAAGAAAACAGTACATATCTGTTACTTTGACATATCTGTAACTTTGACATATCTGTAACTTTGACACATCCTAGACAGCTTGAAACATTATACTTTTTGCTAAAACTAGGTATATGAGCCGTAGAATGTTCTTAGGGTCATTTTGAGACATAAAACTCCATGATCGGAGCAATACTTATTATGGCCACAGCAAGTTGTCCAGAAATGCATGCCAAAGTCCAATTTTAACATGGCTTATAAAATTCTGGTTACTTAGGACAATTGATCCCCTCCTTAACATATTCTTTAAAGCATTGAAATTTGGGTAGGTGTTCAATATTTATCTATTTTTAAATACATAATTAGGTATGTATTTATAAAGTACGTTCATAACTACACATAATATATTATTATATTTCCTTATATTTCAAGGGGTTATGGGAGGGGTTTGAACCCCCAACCCCCCCCCCCCCCCCCCTTGCGCACGGGCCTGCATCTTGCTACAAAAATCAACTGGGTAAATAAAGAATAATACTGGCTTCTTAACGATTATATGAATTGAGCCATACTTACTTTTGTTGTGTAAATTATTTAAATAACGACTATCTTGGTAGATGGTCGCATTATAAAGGGTGTCCCAACAAGAGCGCCGAATTTAATTTTAAGAAAAACACATTCAATTTTGAATTAAGCAAACGTTTTTATTTCAACATAAAGAAAAATATTTTATTATTAAATATATTATTATGTTCAAGTCGATTAAAGAAAAATAGGTGAAAATACATCGGGCAAATGGCCACCTCGAAACCTCTGACACAGGCTTATTCTTTTCTTGCAATTTTTAATAATGTTTTCGCATAAATGTGGCTGTATTTCACCAATAACGCGCCGTATTTCCTCTTTAAAGTTCAACTGTTTCGGGCTTATTCGCATACACCTTTTCCTTCACATAGCCCCAAAGAAAAAAGTCCATCGGCGTTAGATCGCACGATATTGGTGGCCAATGTTGATCGCCAAATCGAGAAATGACACGGCCTGGAAACTTGGTCTGCAATAACACCATTGTTTACGTGCTGTGTGGCTTGTCGAACCGTCTTACATTCAATTCGGGCCACAAAAACTCCGTTAACATTTCGCGATACCGCATTTTCAAAGAAATACGGCCCAATCACTCCGCCAGCCCAAAATGCGCACCAAACAGTTACACGCGGTGGATGCAATGGTTGTTCGAGTAGGACACGAGGATTTTCAGCACCCCAAATCCGACAGTTTTGTTATTTACGTATCCGTCGAGTTGAAAATTTGCCCCATCTGAAAAAATGATTTTCTTCGAAAAATCCGCATTAATTTGATGATGTTGCAATACCCAATCAGCAAATTCACTACACTTCGCATGGTCCCTTGGCTTGATTTATTGCACCAATTGAACCTTGTACAGTTGTACGCGTGCAAATGCAGATCTTTTACCAAAATTCGTTGCATAGTGCTTCTGGAAATGTTTAATTCTTGACCACGATGCCGAATGGAAGTTTCTGGATTCTCGGCCACAGATTCCCTTACTGTGAGCGACAAGGACGACGACGAACAATGGTCTTCTGATCCATCAGCGTAAATTTGTTCTCAAATTTTGTAATTAAACGCCTCACTGTCGATTCATTTGGCGCATAATTGCGATCGAAAACTTGACGTAATTGGCGAACTGTTTTCGCAAAACTTTCACCATTTTTGTAATGTGTTTTTACAATAAATAAACATTGTTGGTTTGAATACCTACTTCTCCATATTCTTAAATCGCGTGATCTGTACGCGACAATTGTCAAAAAAAAACAAACATCGTACAACTCGAATTAACAAAATGACGGTAAATTTAAATCCGGCGCTCTTTTGGGACACCCGTTATAAACCATTTTACTAGTTCAGATCTTCTGTTGGTGATTTTAGTGAGCACAATAACGGTCTGTTAATGTCACGTTTTCAAATATCGATATGAATAAGGTCGTCGATTGAGGTTAACAGGTTACACTTTGGAACACAATTTCATCCTTTAGCTCGCAAATTGAGCCAAAAGCTCGCATTAGTCGCAACCTTATCTGAAATCTCTCACTGCTGGTTTGAAAAACGAATACCTTTAAATACGTAGGTATCTATATAAATTTTCCCAGAAGGAGAATTACGGTTTAGAAAGTAAACGTGTACCTTTTTAGATTTTGCCAAATTTTTGGTAGCTGCTTTCCTACAATCCATATTTATCCTTATGCCCGATTGTGGCCCTTTGACACACATTTTATGACAGACATTTTTACGAGCGAATTTCTTAGATTTACAGGTCTTTTTTTTAGGTTTTTACAGGCGATACTTCTTTTCTCCAATTCTTTAAATTGACTATAATTTGTTCAAAAATTGGCCCTTAATTCATTTTCAGGTCAAGAGTAACTAATTTTTTGGGCGTTGTGGTAATAATTATGCAAAAAATTTACCATGGCGACAGGATTATAGTAGGTACTCTATTCACAAATCATTCTTCTGGACAGTGGATATAAAATTAAATGACCAGTTTTTCCCGTGTTTACGTTTACGTATTAAATAAAATAGTTTTTGCGTAATAACTCAAAATAAAATAGTTTTTGCGTAATAACTCAAAAAAATAAAAAATCATGACAGAATTTATGATTTTCTCCTGAAATAATATACAAGGTATGTCATAAATATTTTTAATATTTTGTTAATTTCCGGATAGAAAAAAGATAAATACATAGTGTGTAGTATAGTTGTAATCAGAAAACGATTTCTGATTATCCCCTGAAATAATATACAGGGTATATCATACCTAAACATTTTTCATATTTTTTTAATTTCCTGCTAGGTCGGAAGTAAACTGATATACGATTAAAAGAGTCGTATGTCCTCTACTTCACTGTACTATTTTTGACCAATTTTGGGCACCAATAAATTGGCTACGTTTAATTTTTGTTCTTTACCAATAAGTAAGTGCTAGCCATCCTTTGGCTATAATTTCCAATTTTCAAATTTTAATTATAAGTTAAACGGTTCTTGAACTACGCCGAAAAAAGTAAAAATTTAGAGAATTGCTATATTGGCCGCCATTTTGAATTTAGAAACAAACGAAAAACGGTGTTTTACTTGTAACCATGTCTACTAACTTTTCACCAAGAGAAATTAGTTTGGGTTAACATTTGAATGTTTGCTCCCAAAATAACGCCCCTAGTTTAGGCCCCTTTTGGCCGATTTTGATGAGAAGCTTGTTTTAGCGATGAAATTAATTTATAGGCCTTAGTTTTAAATTTCATCAAAATCGGTCCAGCAGTTTGGGCTTCATAGCCGTAACGTACGCACCCACCCACGCACCCACAAACATTTTTCAATGATGGTGGTTTTGGACTCAGGGGGACTCATAACGTCCAGATTCATCAAAATGTCGAGTTGGATTTTTTTTTGGATTACATTACTTACCCTATGTGTATATGCACGGAAAAGTAAAAATAAGTTATGCGCCAACTTAATATCTTAAATGTCAAATGTACCTATGAACATTGTTACATTTACTCGTTTGATACCTATGTATAATCTTATAATGACATAACGGCATGCAAAATTATATAAGGTAGTAAATACCTGTAACTCCTGATACTTCGAGATTTTCAAAATAACTCACATATGACGCATAGATTGGAAATTACGTTTGCGTTTTAATTCGTATTAGCAAATTAATTATCTCGATATATGTCCCTGAACTCATCAATTAATATGAAAAGATCTTCGCATAGGTAATTGTGAAGCAGCGTTTACGTATTATATTTCGCACTATATTTCTACACTATAAGTTGATCGCCCACTGATCTATTTTTGGTACCTACTTATCTTTAATTAATTATTCTTTTAAATATGTATAAACGGTAGATCAATAAAGCGTTGCTCATATGTGTTATATAGAGAAAAAGTAATTTTTTGGATCTTCTTTTCTAACGATAATTGGATTCCAAAATGCTTTACGATTTTCTCATCTCAATAAATTTCGAAGTTGCACCATGCATAAATTAAAACTTCAACCGAACACGTGCAATAAAACAAGAATTAGGTAATAAACAAAGTATTTCTGTCGAGATTGGTATCTCCACATAAAATTTCCCAATGGGAAAACTATCCAACGGTATGCCTGCACTCGATGTGAAATTCTGCGGAAAGCAATTATAAAATTATTAAGAGGAAAACAGTCTAAATACTCTTTTTCCATTGATGCTTGATTTTCTACCTCTAGGTGCTCACACAGTCTAACTTAATAATGAAAATCGAGCACATAGGTCTATTTCAACCTGCTCATGGCAAGCAAAGGGAGATTTTTTTATTTCAGTTAGGTATTGAACCTATGTCTGTCTGTCGGCCTGTCTGATGGATGTGCCTGAAAA
This sequence comes from Pyrocoelia pectoralis, assembly GCA_036250285.1. NCBI lineage: Eukaryota > Metazoa > Arthropoda > Insecta > Coleoptera > Lampyridae > Pyrocoelia > Pyrocoelia pectoralis. The sequence goes on along the minus strand of CM070076.1, from coordinate 36,865,981 downwards.
AGAGCTAAAAGTCTGATATTTTGCATGGAGATATGTTTAGGTTTATGCTCAATGGCCTGGTCCAGGTCACGTGTGGTTTTCCCGGGATCAAAGGTGACCAAGTTAAAAAGTGAATTTTTGGAACAAGGTTTAGGCCTATTCGATAGAGCTTGAGGAGGTGATCATTTATTGTCCATGGGTGCACCGTTTGGCCGTTAGATGGCCGAGAAGATTGAAATTTGAAAGTCGACCACGAGTGGATTCATAGAGTCGCCACATACAACGTGTGTTTTTGTACTCTTGTAATTTTATATTATGGTAGGACTGGCTAACGTATGTTAGGTACCACTGATTATACAATCGTGCAACCGTCGAACGAGAGTATTGAGTGTTTCCCCTCAAACGTGTTGTGTACCATCGGGTATTTATCAGTTGTTTTGGAATATCTTCGGGCGTCATCGGTACGTTCGGTTATCTTGAAAAAGTCTTTAAATGTGTTCGGATGCTATCGGGTATGTTGGGTTGTCTTCAGAATTACTTTTGGTGTTATTCGGAATCTCTTTAAATGTGTTCTGAAGCTAACAGGGTCATTTAATAACTTCGGGTGTCGTTGGACACGTTCGACCATGTTGAAAATGTTTTTAAATGTGTTTGGGTGCCGTCGCGTCGGGTGTACGCGTAGAGGGTGTTATATTGGCGATGCGTTAGTTTTACGAAGCACGGGAGCCGCCGCGTCGATAGAATTAAAGTTTATGACGTTATTTTTTAACAATTATTTTTTCAACAACTCAAAAAATAAGTATGCTGAATTCAGAATTCAGAAAAAAATACTCTTTTAAACTACATTTAAAAAACTTGAACTTTATCTTATAAAAAAAATTAGTGCCGCCATTTTAGCTTATACCGGAAGTGACGTCATCAAAGGTAATATCAGCATTTTCGTCCTTGGACCGAATGCAATCGATTGGTGAAAACCGCATTTCGATCATTTTAGTAGTTTCTGAGTTTAGAGCGTGGCAAGAAAATCTGTACGGACAGACTACAGACGACCGACGGACGATAGACGGAATTTTTTTTCATTTTTTGAATCTACGTATTCAGAAACGCAAACATAGGTATGTAAAAATGTGCATAGGTCAATTTTTTTTGGACTAATATACTTCCCCTTTACTTTGTACTGGGGAAGTAAAAATTGCGAATGTTGTTACTTGTGGTGCGCTTCAACTTGTATGCCTTTAATAGTCGCTATTATGAATTTAAAAAATATGAAGTAATTATGAAATTGTTGATGCAATAAAATAATATCTGATCTTATTTTATTATTCTGTGTGTCAACTATTATTAATGTTGGAGCTGTCCCAAATATTTTCAGATTTTAATTACGATGACCGCAATTTCCGCTACAGAATTCACAATCTAATCCTCACAGTTCAAGGTCTGCGTCTGATGAAGATATTTGCGCTAGATGGTGCCAATACAGAAGATAATCTAATTTCGATTGCAAAAACAAAAATTTAGAAAAAATTGTGAGACTAGAAAATTTAGATTGCCGTCCTTTACATTTCAAATTTAGAATCTAAGCATTTCAGTTTTAATTTTCTAGTTTCAGGAGGTTGCATTTCAAATCTTACTTTTCACATTTTTTATCTCATATTTCAGATCGTAATCCTTGAATCTCAAATTTCAATTATAACATTCAAATAAGAACGCCTTCAGTTCTTATTTCATATGGATTTTGATTTTTCGCTTTGAACTTATTTTATGCTGAATTCAAAATTTTTCATAATACTATATTATAATAATAACAAGTAATTCCGCTCAAAGATTTATTTTCCGCTTATCGAATTATAAATTCAACATCCAGATTCAAATTCGATATGCAGATTTCGAAATTATAAATTTCGAAAATAGAAAACCGAAAGAAATACGAAATATTTGATACAATATATGGCATTTGATGTTCTAAATCGGTAAATAATAATTCAATGCTCTAAAGCGGGAACAGATTTATGTCACTTCGGTTTCGAATTAATGTAAGTTTCGACCGAATCTGGAACTTGAAGAAACTTATCAGTACAAAGTCACCTAAACATTCGTCTCCAGGTTTATGGTACAATAATACTTTCCGCAAATTTTGTTACTAATTGATCACGAATCAGTAAACCCATTCAGTTGTTACTAGTCTCTCCGAGTTTTTTTCCACCTTGATGTTTAACGAATGAAGTTCAAGGTTCTCTTACCGCGTTGTAACAATTTTTTTTTCTCTGCGCTAACTTTTCTGCGATATCGTCTTGCAGGGTCCGATGTGAACCAAAACTGCCCCAAAACTGGTGAATAGACACGCTTTCAAAATTACTGAGCGGTAATGGAAGAGGTTTGGTAGGAATTATTACGCAAGTAATTGGCAGAAAAGCATTATTCAAATATTTTATCAGTCAATTGAGCAATTGGCCAGTCCACCCCAGAATACTGTGGTTGTGTACTGGATGAACAACATTGAATAAACATTGATTCGGTAAAGTGCCGAAAAGAATATGAATTCTAATGGATTTTTTTTCTAAAATGGTACCTACCTGTAATGATATTAACAAAAACTGAACCTTTTATACGTCATAAAATTTTATTTAAAAAACCTAAATTAAGATTGATTAAATTGGTAAAAAAGTATTAATTGCCTAATATAATAGTAATAATGTATTATAATATTTAAGTCGCTTTCCCAATAACAATGGAAAAATAGTTAAAATTGAATTAAAGTTAGTATCCCATATTTTTCAGTTTGGCAATACTCTAAAAATAAAACAGTTACGATAACAATGTCATATATGTATATTTGAAAGAATATACCTCTTCAGCTATGCTATGAAGGTTCTTTGAGGTTATGTTTCCTGTAGTTTTTACCATTGTATAAAAAATACTATCAGTTTGTTGCAATAAATTATGAGGGTGATCAAACTCAATAACCCTTCCAGCATCCATCACTAAGACTTTATCAGAATCCATTATGGTATGTAAACGATGTGCAATTGTTATTACGGTACAATCGGCAAAATTTTTACGTATTGTTTTTTGGATGAGTGCGTCAGTGTGTGGATCGACATTTGCCGTAGCTTCGTCCATAACGAGAATTTTATTATTACGTATGATTGCTCTTGCCAAACACACCAATTGCCTTTGTCCAATACTAAAATTGGATCCACCTTCCGATACTATAGCATTTAATCCTGCCGCAGATTCCGCGACTACATCTTTAAGTTTAACTTGGTCTAAGGCACTCCAAATTACGTCATCACTATATTCCTCAAAAGGATCTAAATTTTTTCTAATCGAACCGGAGAACAATACCGGTTCTTGGGGAATGATCGAAATGGTGGAACGTAACAAATCTAAAGGAATCTTTGAAGTATCAACATCATCAATAATAATTGCACCGTCAAGCTCGTATAAATGAAACAAAGCCGATATAATAGACGTTTTTCCTGCACCAGTACGTCCAACAATTCCGACCTTTTCCGATGGATTAATTGTGAAATTTAAATGTTTAAGTACAAATTCTTCTTCGGGATCATATCGCATTGATAAATCTGAGAACATAATTTTTCCAAATTGTGGCCATTTTGCAGGCAAGTTTCCGATTTTCTTTCGTTCAGGTTCAGTATCTAATTTCGTATATTCCAAAACACGCTCTACCGAAGTCATGTTATTTTCTAGTTCGCTCCACTGTCTCATACCCCATTGAAGTGTTCCAACTAAGCCTATGTATTGACTCAGAAGTAAACCTACATCTCCCCCATAATAGTCTAAAATATGTAGCGTTAGTATTATTGGACTAATTAAATTCGTAGGTACCTACCTGTGTTTATAAATAAAAGGCATAGTATAACAAATACTATAAATATTAAACAAATTTCATCTATCCAAAAACCAAAAGTTCTATTCGCCAAAATAAACAGAAACCATGCGGAACTGTGTAAGTCTTGATGATTATCAAATTCTTTAATAAGTATATTTTCTGCCGAAAATGCCCTGATAGTTGATACTCCGCATAAAGAAGCAGCCATGTGATTGAAAATAGGACTTCGTGCTAAAAAATATTGTAATTCAGATGACATATGAATATAAAAATATGCATGAGAAAATTAATATTCTGAATACGACTTTGGTGAATTTTTGTAAAATCTAGCAAATGTCATCAGTTCATTGTCTCAGTGTAAACAGGGAAATCCCTAAATTGGATTCCCCTTTTACACAACTTAATATTGATTGACATAAATACAACTTTCTCCTGAACCTACTTATTCCTTCTATCCGTTTAACACTTCTGCTTGTTTCCATATAAATTGTACGTAATAAATAGAAAATAACCAGTAACACTAAGGATGGAATAATAAACCAAGGATTTACTATTGAGCTTAGCACCAAACTTCCAAATAAATATAGTGCAATCTGTAAAAAAAAAAATAGGTTGATTGGTCATTAAACAATCGATAGTTCCTTACTTTGAGAACATCATTCAGTATAAGTGGTATATATTCATCAATAATACCCATATCTTTTGAAAATCTATTTAAAATTCTACCGGTTGGATTAATATCAAAAAATCTCATAATTGTATAAGATATTTTACTAAAAATAAAATCGTGTAAATTAATCGACGCCCGCATCATAAATGCGAAATAAACAAGTCCTTGAACGATTGATATAACAATTGTTGCCAAAATTATACCAGAATAAGTATAAATTATAGTGTCTCTGTCTAACGTCACATTTTTTTCGGGCATTAAAGCATCTTGTTCTTTATTTACCCTGGAAAAGGAATCAATACGTGCTTCATTCAAATTCGTAACTTACCAAAATGCAACATAGTAGTCACCCAAATTAGCTATAGCTTGTACTGCAACAAAAGCAGCTGCCATAAGAAAGATTACAAAATAACCACCCCCTAATCTGAAATACGAAAGGTACGTCTCCATTTTTATATGTCCACTAGCCGCCTTCTCTTCTTGTAATTCGGGATCGGCGTCCTCCACATCAAAACGATCCAAAGACATTTCAGAATTTTGACGCGATCTAATCCTTTTCCTTTCTTCTTCTTCTTCGCCCACTTGAAATTCTTCTAAAAGTTTCGCAAAATCCAATCCACTTGAGCTTAACTCTTTATATGTTCCTTCCTGTGTAATTTTACCATCTTTAAAAATCAAAATTTTATTCGCCTCTTTTAGATATTGCAGCTGATGCGTAATTAAAATACGAATTTTATTTCCAAGAAATCTCGTAATGCAATCCTCAAATAGTTGCTTTCCAACTTTTGTATCGACCGCTGATAATGGATCGTCCAAAAGATAAATATCGGCTCTTTTATAAACGGCTCGCGCTAAATTAATTCGTGCTCTTTGTCCTCCACTTAAGGAATTTCCCTTTTCGCCTATTATGGTACGATCACCAAATGGGAACATGGATAAATCGGAACGTAAGGCACATGCCTTTATGACGGCTTTGTAGCGGGTTTCGTCATATGCGTCGCCAAATAAAATATTCTGGCGTACACTAGCGGAAAATAGCCAGGGTTCTTGACATGCATACGAAACTTGACCTTGAATATCCATGTAGCCCGATCTGATCGGTAATTCTTTTAAAATAACGTTAAATAAACTACTTTTTCCGCTTCCGACCGGACCAATAACGGCTATTAATTGATTTCTGTCGATACTGAGATTAATATCGCTCAATGTGTTATCAGCGGAATCGAGTAACCAATTTGCTTTAACTCCATGTAGTAGAATACTAGGATTTTCACATTTAGCGTCTAATTCAATTTCTTCGTCTTCATTTAAAATTGAAATTTTTCCATTTTGCTGACACTTTCCATTGCCAACCGCTTCAAGACGTTTTTGTGGTAATTCCTCGAAACACATAAATTTTTGTAGCCTAGATATGGAAATATGAACTTCTGCAAACGACATTATACCCTCCGAATATAACGTTGTTATAATAGGTCTAAGTATGTTATAAATTGCAGTTATTGCAAACGCAGTTTCGGCAGTTATGTTTTGTCCATAAGAGATAAAAACTACAATACTTATAAATACAGAAGTTCTTGTTGTAAACATTTCTAAAGAATACACTATTGCTTGCATTAGAAGTTGAGCACGGATTGACTTGATTTCAGTTCTGAAAGTAGAAAAATGAAGAGGACGTAATAAAAAGATCAAAAAATTGCACCTTCTGGCATAGGAAACAAGTTTTGCGAAAGGTTTCTCCCACGTATACATTTTAATTACTTTAATCCCACAGACAATTTCGTTCATGAGACGTACACGTTCGTCAGTACGTAATGCCGTTCTCAACCTCAAGACAGATGTTCTTTTACCAAGGTACACTGAAATAAATCATCACCATTACCTATAAATTGCATAAGTGTACAAAGTTGTTCTATACTTACATTGCAGTGGAATGAATAATATCAAAAAACCAATTCCCGCAAAAGCTGCTGCCGTACCAATAATTCTGGAAAGCAAATACGTGCCAAGGATTGCGTGTATTGGTGTTACAACGACATAATGGCATACAATAAAGTGTTGGTCGAATTTGCTTACGTCGTTTGATAATAAATTTACAATTTGTCCAATAGTTGTTTGACATAACGAGGATTGACTCAATCTAAGAGCTTTTCGATAGATTAAAGAACAACATGCGACTCTCATCTTCATGCATAAATGATTCATCCCCATCATCGTTGAATGACAAAACAATGCGTCACCAATAAGGGATAATATTAATAGAGTACTATAAAGATAGGCTTGATTATCATCGACACCTGGTTTATTGCTGAAGTAGGATACCAAGGTGCCTATTGCTGCAGGCATGACAATTCTACAAAAAAGTTTTGGAAAAAATTTCCCTTTAAGTTTACAAACATGACTTACACCGGTATTAGGACCTGTATGAGTTTGAAAATTCCTAAAAATGCAAAGTTAACGCCAAAAACTTTAAATAATGCTAAATGAAGTGCATATTTTTTATGTTTCACTACTTCTTCTGCCCACGTCTTTTCTAACCTATCACCAAGATAGCTTGATTTGTGTTCGTCCAAAGGTTCAAATAAATCATCTTCCGTAAATCCTTTCTTATAATTTCGACATAGGATTGGGTACATTTGGCTAATAAAAGTAAAGAGATGTTAGTATTTTTAGATGAACGACCACATCGCGGCTAAATCTTTATGCCCAGTTTTAGAAGACTAATTAAGCGATGTTACATGACTAAGCTAATCATATCTTTAAATCACTTCCATTATTTACACGAAATTAACAGTGTTGTGAAATCGGGCGCTAATTTAATTATAATTTTTTATCAATAAAAATTGAAAACATAGTAACAATTACTTCACAATAGCAATAAGTAAAGGTATTGTCAAACGACCATGAAATACCAATAGCGTATTGTTTTAAGCAAGTCGATTAACGATACGGATACTTACAATATTATTGTCATCTACAAACAGAATTATGTTAATATGCGAATGATCTATGATTTATAATAATAGAATGAGTGTCTGCCTCTTTTAACCATAAAATAAAATGAATGTTACACTTACGTAAATAATAATGCAGAGAGTGGATTTATTTTTGCCCTAGGATTGGGCTTCCTCTGCTTTTTCGCGTGGAACTCCATTACTTAATTGAAAATGTTTCAATTTCTATTGTCCGATGATACGCGCCTTCTGAAAAATGTAAGAGATATTAGTGTAGGCGTTGAGGGTAAAATATTTCTTTGTGCACACACAAAAATTCTGTACGTACGAACTAGCCGTAGATGTGAGGAAACGCGTCGCGCCGTGACGGTGCCTCGACTTTCTTTATTGCTCTAACAGCTAACTCATTGTAAAATGTCGAGCGCAATAATTTAATCGTTTATTGTAAAACATTGCCTTACAATTTAAATTAATAATAATATGATCAGATTGGCAATTTAGGTGGGGGAAAAAATATTGGTAAATCGCACCTATCTAAAGCCAATATGTCATTAAACGTTGAATAATTTCTTGAATTAAGCCTAATTAATCAAGAGTTCATTGAATTAGAGTTAAAACGATAATGGTTCTTTTAAAAATAAACAAACCAATGCACAATAGTTAACAAACGTCTGTGAAACCATGCGAAGCTCTTGCTTTCATTAAATGTCAATAATTGGTATCTGATCTACTATTAAGTCGTTTTTTGGTATTTTTCGATCCGATAATAAGGAAATGGGAACTGCCCCGAATTAAAACGATAATGACAAGAAAAGTAGAATCATAATGGTAAAACTGAAGTCTACTATACGATTCATATTTCCGAACCGATATTCCTCAAGCAGTTGAACACACTTTCACAATGGAAACTGTTAATTGGTAACAGTGTTTCAGAAAGGGCCAAAACCCGAACCAAAACGTAGATCATTCAAAGTAACAACATAGAATGCATAATGTAGACTTTTTGGAATTTTTGAGTGAATAAGGGACAAAAAAATTGCTCTCGAAACTGATTAGTACTCACTGTTTCACCGGGTATCTATTGTCGCTTGGTAAATTTACGGCAATGATTAAGAGTTTGGTCGCCAAATGATTCCTAAACGACTAAATCCTCCTCTTGACAATGTCTACGCCAATACCATTTGATCTCAGACAACAAATTATTATTATTGTTATTATTATTACTATAAGTAAATTATTATTGTTTTGCTTTTTTTTCTATGAAAGCAAAAACTGTTGTATAATATCAGTGCAATGATGAATCTAAAAATCAAACACAAAAATACAATTTAGTGTTTTAGTTTTTTAACTAAGCTCGATTTTTCAGTATTAAAAATGGATATATGTAGTCGTTTTTTAATGTAATATGATTTGAATCAATAGAATGATAGTCAATACAAAAACCGACTATCGAATGTTTGATTAGTTTCTTTATTCAGATTTGGTTGAAAATAAAAAAGTATCGAGTATTTTGATTTTATTTTTTGATTTTATTGGCCTTTATTTTTGAGTAGGCGAGCTTTCAGCCAAATTACAAATTACAAAAAATATTCATATTTTAATTCTTTATCGATCAAGCACAAGACATACAGTGTGTTCCATTTAAAAAGTTGAGAAAAGTTGTTCCGAATTATCTAAAAATGGTAAGTTAAATTGAAACATCCTGTATAAGATGAAACATCATAAACAAAATCGCAACATTTGACAACCTTCTACAATAAGAATTGAATTCAAATTTGACATGAAAGTTAGATTATGGTGATGCCGCGCCTTTAGAGCAAGTACCTAACTCAAATTAATTTTTTTGAAGATATTATAATTTATTGCTGCTAAACTATTGGATTAAAAACCGTAATATTTTAAGAATAGCAAAGCGGTTCAAGGAGCTTCAACAGAGAGTTCCATTAAAAAAATTTTGTTAATTTGTGACAGGCTATTGATTATTGAAGCACCCTGTTCCTGTACATGTCAAAATATTTTTCTGAATAAAACTTCTAACTTTTTTGGTTTCCGTGCTATGGAAGTCCGACGCACTGTTGAACGACCCTGTATTAACACTTACATTTTGTATCAATTTCCTTATTTAATGAATGTGGTTCATCAATAATGGAAAGCATTTAAAGCAAAATTCGTTTAAAATAATTATTTTCTGTAACTACAATTTACCTATTTGCTTACTTTTTGAGGAATATATAAAAAAATTAATTCCTAAATTAATAAAAATTCTCACACAAAAAAGTGTTATTTCTATTGTTAAGTAACATGTTGTTCTAAACCATTTATATAAACTTTTCATTAAAATCAAAGATAAAAAATTTTGATAATACCAACATTTTAGTTATACAGGGTGTCCCACTGTTCCGTAATCGGTCGATTACTCAATATGGGTTCAAGATACAGAAAAAAGTTTCAAATAAAAATTGCTTTGATTTGAATTGCGCATTTTTTAAAAATATTCTTATACCTACAGTATGTTGCATTTTCACGTGGCAGGGAAATGTCACTTTTTTTAAATGGCACACCCTGTATTTTTTTCTCTTAGTGTATCGACCGACCATATTTATATCACGCCTGAAATTTTTTTTAATATTGGTAGTGCGGTTGCCAAGTTATTAATTATTTTGTAAAAATTTGGTACAATTCAAGGTCGGACTATAATATTCATAACTAATGTTATTCTTCAAAAAAGGAAAAATTTATTTGACAAATAATATTACCCTAATGTCGTGTTATTCTACAAAAAAAAAACTAAGTGATTAATTTTATACCGAGTGTTCAAAATGAGAATTCAAACTTTGTGAACTTTAAATAGAATTTATACGAATATTTTAAATGGAACACCCTGTATTTTTATTTACCATCAAATTCTCGACAAAAAACCCTATTCAACGGTATATTATTTCCTGGTATTATTTTTTGTACTTTTGTTAATATTTACGATTTTTAAAATTTCACGTAAAAAAAATTTGTTAAAAGTAATTTTTATTTAATTATTATTACAAAATACAAAAAAATACAAAAAAGTCGAGTAAGGTGCGTGGGGTATCGGAACCATAACGGTCTGATCTGAGGGAACTCTGATGAACTACGCCTTTGGCATAAAAAAAAGCAAATCAGCATTGTTTTGATGTTTGATTTGACTTGACAACATTTTTTTGTACGGGGTAACCATGGCCTCTTCCATTGGCTTTTGACTGTTGCTTAGTTTCTGGGTCGTAACCATAGCACCCTGACTCATCACCAGTAATGACATTTAATAGAAAATTTGGATTAGTTTCAAACTGTTGTTTCAACGCACGACATATTTCAACTCGACGTTCTTTTTGATTGTCAGTCAAAACCCGAAGATCAAACCCCTCGTATAAAGGCTGCATCCCTGTTATTTTTTCTATATTCTACATTTAACTACGCATTTTTGAAAAACACAAAAAAACATGTTTTTATTAATATCACAATTACGGTTTCTATTAAAAAACCAGTTGAGAATGCACAGGATTGTCATGACTCATGATGAATAATAGGGTGGGCAGAAAAAATTCAAAAATATTTTTTCAAGTCGTAATATCGCGAAAAAGTTGCGAATTTGGGAGAATAAAAAAGGACAAAAAAATTAAAAATCGGTTTTAATCTTCCGGTCGCGCATGCGCTCTAAAGTTTGCCGAAATTTGGAAAAATTCACATTTTTACGATAATTTTTTTTTACTTAACTTCTCAATATTTAAATGTAATAGCTCTAGTCGTCTCTTACTCGAACCGATGATGATTAAAAAAAAGACTGGTTCAAACAGGTTGTCTTTCGCTAGCGCAACACATGTCAAATCTAACAAATTCTTGCGCTTGTCCATACCCGCTCGGATTAAAGACCTGGAGGGTCCTACCACTGTCACCACCGCGACGTGCACTGTAAAGAGGATTTGACTGTACGAGATCCTGGTCCCTTGTCACACTCGGGTGGTTGACAGACAACAGCAAATCGATTGTACTTAAATGAAGAAAGTCCCACTCTTGAACTTCAAGAAATAGTTGTTTTTATTTTGAAGTCATATGTTTAGTATTAAAACAAGTAAATACTTTACAGAGACACCAAAACTGGTGTACCAATCAATACAATCTTCAAGGTACCTGCCTGAAGATTTACGTAAGATTGTAGACCATGTGATCAAACGAAATGGCTTTTTCGCATATCCAGAACATTTAATGTTAGTCATGATACAAGATAATACAAAACACATAAGAGAGCTTGGACTTCGACGAAGCGAGACAATTAGATCAAAAGAGATCAACTATCAGAACATTCATGCTGCCAAAACTCAATTTCAAGGCTCAAGACTACTTGGAAGTAATGAACTGGATGGACTGTGATTTATCTTCTCCCTCATTATTAAAAGATGTCACTGACGATGAGATCAGTCCCTAATTAAGTTATAACATTCAAGACATTTTCAGTTCACATACAGAGGCGGTTGAACGATGTGTGAAACTCGTGACTGAAGCCTCAGGAAAAGTTTGCAGAGCTGAGTCTAGGGATGGTTTCATCAGAACGACTCTACCTAACCCATGCATAACTTCGACCTTCAGCTAAGAATGACTGACAACAGAAACCAACATTAAAAATTAAACATGTAAGTTGTTCGTATTTTTTTTCCTTGAACTGCGATTCTGATCAACCTTTATTTTAACTTTCAAGGCAATGCGCGACCGCAAGATGCGTTGATGGATTTAAATAATATTTAAACTTTATCTTCTGTGGATCTAGTAAATAAAAATTTCAGTTATTACATTCGAGGAGAGGCTAAAAACTTATCGTAAAAACTGAATTTTTCCAAATTTCGGCAAAGTTTAGAGCTCATGCGCGACCGGAAGACAAAAATCGATTAAAAAAATTTTGTTGTCCTTTTTTAGTCTCTCAAATTCACAACTTTTTCGCGGAATTACGACTTGAAAAAATATTTTTGAAGTGTTTCAGCCCACCCTAATGAACAATATTTTCGACGGTCATTTTGACCACTTTCCCGATGAGATGATCGATACAAAGTCTTAAATTTTGATGTTATACAAGAATCCGAAGTCAGAATGTCTACAGGAAAGCAACGGACATCCACTCTTATTTTTTCGAAAATGCTGCCTAGGAAGCTTTTACTGTAATTCGGTAATTCTACAGGAAAATGTGAATGGAATTGGATAATCTTTATCTGAACAATCAACTTATTGCCAGACAAGTTTCCAGATTATCTACACATTCTCGTTTTTGTTAATTGGTAGCAAAGGTCATGATCTCATGAAGCCTGGCACATTAGTGAAATTTAGAGTCGATTTATGTGAAAATCGATAAAAATTCTTGTTTCGGTATTCATTTATTAAAAACATGACGATAATTTACACCAAATTCTTTTAAATCATAACGCCATAATGTAGAGTTCAGAATAAAATTATTATGATACTGATACCAAAAATGTTTGCGTTTTTGCTTCAATTTAAAAAAAAATTTGAGTAGTGTGGTAAAGGTCAAAAAATTTCATAAATCACAAGCACTCTGTTCTCTAATGTTGTAACTATCGTAAAAAGTGGCCGATTAGTATCTATGCAATTTTGTTCTCGCGTTTTTCGAGATGTCGTCATTTAAATTTGAACGTTTATCCTATATGGTTTATCGGTAATTTAAAATTCAATTGTATCACGCAATTAATTGGATATTATTCTCTTCAAAAGTTACTTAACACGTATAATTACCACCAACTTTAAAAACGCCGTTTTTTTGTTAGCAAATTAATAAATATAAATACTTACATCGAAATTACATTACAGTGTTACGCTTAGGAACAACGAAACGCACTAATCCGTGATGGAAATACAAAAAATTTCGCCGTATTACCTTTTTACAACCTAATTGATAACGATAAGTAATTAAAATTATCTTTAACCTTGATTACTCAAGTGGGTTTCATAATGTATCTAAAACCAAAGCCAAAAACGTATAGATAACAGATTTTCCGTATTTATGAATCCAAGCAATACAGAAAAATTTTCAGTTTCAAAGTATCTTTACATGGATACCTATTTAGCACGAGAGCAAAACCAAATAAATATAAGTTTACTGCGTATTTTTAGTTCAATACGAAGCTGAGCCAAAGCAATTGACTATGACCCATAATATGACTTATAAATAAATACAAGTTCACCACTTTGTATGATTTTCTTCAAAATCAAACAGTACCTATCTTTTAGCCTTGATGTAACTATACATCCTTCAAGATTTAAATTTCGCTTCAACATATACCGTTGAATTTTGATTCCGTCATGTACCAAGATTGATTAGTGGAAGATAAATGTAAAGAAAATTAAATCGCAATGCCACCCACAACATAAAAATATGTGTTTTAGTGGAAAAAAGGTTACACGTGCTGTTGTATTGGCATAGGAAACCCGTGACGTTCATTGCATTAACATTAAACTTGAAATTAGTGTATTTTTGGAACGCGACTTGACAATAGTTGCGCCTTGGATCAACGACCAGAATGCATTTCCAAATATAAACTTGTGAAGGAAACAGAAGTCCTTTGTTAAATCATGAAAAAGGGATCTTTTTGATTGTGAGTTACATACCCTTTATAGGCGATTATTCCATAGTTTACCGCACCACGTTTCCATATTTTTTAACTCAAATTCAAATGTTTGCAATACATCAAAATTAGTTTGTGCTTTGAACACAAATAAAATTGATTAATTTCACATGTTGTTAATAAATTAATGTTGATCATTAATTATTCTAATTAACACAGTTTACGATCTGGTGTCGCTGTTTGATTAAATATTTAAGTAGTTAAACAAGTTCAAGGAATAAAATGAGTAATTATTGTAGGTCATATATCGTATTTCAACATTTTAGTTAAACGCCGCACGTGAACTGAATTACAAATTGCAAATTAACGTGATGTCTATGGATTTTTGAATTGTTGCCAATCTCCTATAAACGCATAGTTTCATCCTTTGATTATATATAACTACTGGATGTAGCAAGGCCTAGTACTTTACATTGATCCGATTGAAGCCAAATTGTGAAATAGAACTAGAGTGCATTGGTATTGATGAGAAAGAGATGGATACAAAACTTCTACTAAAGAACAACACGCATGCTTGATTAGCGTGACATTAAAAATTTGCAAATAATTAATTTTTTTATACTTCCGTATTCGAAGTTCGTTCTGTAATGCGGGGATTTCAACTACTATTACTTCTACTTCCATTTCTGCCAGCTGCGTTACCTCGAAAATTAATTTTCAAATGCGTTCGCGACGATAAAGTCAAAGTAAATAACCATAAACATGCGCATTGAATATTAGTCGCAAAACACTGTCTATCTCTTTTTTTAGCTTCACGTTTTATACATCCAGTAGTTATATATAATCAAAGGTTTCATCATACCTGGTCGACCTTTGATTCTTTTTAGAAGCCTCTGAAAATGCGTATTGACGTAGGTATCTACTTGGGTATCTACAATCAACATTTAAAAACGGTTTATTCAAAGGTAAAAAAGTAAAAGGATCACAAATGAAACGTTCTAAAATATGGATTACGGTTACGTCATAAAAACAGAATGTTTATTTACTTTCAAGCTCCAATTATGTATATCACTTATATTGGTCCATTCGTTGTAAAAACCAGTAGTTAAAGACGTCAATTAATAGAATGCCTACCTATATCTATATGAATGGATTTCACAGTGTCGTGTGACGTAAAAGACGACAGACTGAGATCAATATTCTTCGAAAGTTTACTGGACTTATTTATATTATGTATTATTCTCTCTTAATAAAAAACTCCCCTCGTTCTTCGAAGTCATACAGTAGGACTTGAGAAAGATAAAAATACTTCTGTCAATTTTTTTATAAATTATTCAAATTGTTCCGCTCAAAATGATCTCATAAAACGGCGCCAGAGGTTGGCCGATTAATAAAAGCGTCGAAAATCCTTTATGACTTTGTAATTATTTACTTCAACACAAAAAAATTGCTGACAATTTTGTTAAAATAAGCCTTCGTGCAAAACATTATAGAACGTTTTTCGAACTCTTAAGGGAACTTTAAAATTCCATTAAAATATTTTCCAAATGGGAATAGCAAGAAAACCCCTCGGAATACAAATATTCCTTATAATTTTTTTAAACTTTGGAACCATACCTAGGTAATCAAGACTTCAAAATTCCATTTGTGCCTGAATGTAAAAAGAACTATCAGAAAGAGAGGAAAAAGGAAATAGAAATAAAAAAGAGACGGGAATTAATGTGGAATAGCTTTGAAGAAGCAGTAGTGAGGACGGCAAAAGAGGTTTTCTGTTTTAAAAAGAGAAATGGTGGAAAAGGAGGTTAATTAGGAAATTAAAATGAAGCAGAGACAAAAATACCAGACGACCAAAGACAAAATATGACTATCAGAAACAAAGAAAGAGAGTAAAGCAACGGTGATAAGAGACCCGGGAAAGAAAAGGAAGGAAAGGGAAACGGGAAGAAGCTATTCACAATGTTAAAATAACTCAGACGAGAGAAACAACCAGAAAGAGGACAGATGGAAAACATTTTTCTATGAAGGATTGAAAGTAACAGAAGGGAATTTAAAGGAATGAGAGGGGAAAAACTAAAAAAGCAGGCGATGGGGACAATGAGTACGATAGTGCTGAGATTTCCGAGGTAAAATTATTTTGAGCACAGAGATAAAGCTAAAAGTATGTATTTGTGCCTATTATATTGATATATGGATCAGAATCATAAACCTTTTCTGAGAGACATAAAAGTACGAGCGCCTGTGAAATGAAATTTCTTAGAAGAATTTTAGGAGATTCAAAGATAGAGAGGGTTAGAAGTGTAAGAATAAGGTAGTTATTGGAAAAAATTGTAGAAATGCTACAACTTAGTTGGTCAGTCATATGGTTAGAATACCTGAAACTAGTCTGTCAAAGCAGGTAAGGGCAGTTAATGTTAAGAATGGGAGAGGAAAACCAAAGAGAACATGACATGACCAAGTGGTAAAGTTATTGACTAATAAAAGAAGCTATAGTGGAACAGCGCAGTTAAGCTGACCAAAGACAAAAAGAAATGGAAGAAACTTATCAAGGATAATACTAGCTCATCTCATAATCCTTAACACTGAAAGGTATGAGGACTGGATAAGTGAGTAAGTAACTCTATCTTCATGTCAGGTTAAGATTCGTCAGCGTACAATTCATAAACACATAATATTCTTCTGTTCTCCCGTTCTCAAATAATGTTCTCAGTTGTTTTGCTGTTATAATGTTTGCGTCGTCCACTTTACTGCTTTGTGTTCTTTCTGTTATTTCGCTGCTCACGTCACACTTGACGTGGCAAATGATTTGCCATACGCAATGCTCGTGGTTGCTTTGAAAGTGCAGTTCTGTGTCATTTTCTCCTAAAACAACTTCCTTTTTCTTTCAAAGGTATATATGTAGAACATCTTGGTTCTTAGGAGGTGTGCGCACCATCACGACTTACCATTCCCGCGAGAAGGCGTACCACATACTTTGAGTGTCCCGTACTTTCTCTTCCAGCATCCTCAGGTTTATCTCACATGCCCATTGGGGATCCAGACTAAGTACCACAAAAGGCAGAGAAATGCTGAATGCTGTACATAACCTGGCGTTACAACCGCCATCTACAGGCGAACCGACATGCTGGCCGACCGACCTTACCAAACAACCAGATTTGATCGACCTCTACCTTATCAAAAACGTAAATGAAAACCTTCTAAACATTAGTTCCTGTCTCGACCTCTCTACTGACCACTAACACTGGGCACAACAATTCTCCTCAAAGAGAAGGCACCCACACTAATCAACAAAAAGACGGATTGGGTTCCCTTCCGATAGCTAATTCAAGATATCCTAAACACGAACATTCTACTAAAATCGCCACAAGACTTAGAAGAAGCAGTATCACACTTCACGCAGACCACACAAAGTACAAATAGCAGCTCGTCAGGCCACACCTCATATTGCCCACCATATCATTGTAACAAACTGTCCTATTCTTGTCAAGCGTAAAATTGTAGAAAAACGTAGATTACGCAAGAGGTGGCAGACAACGCGGTACCCCAACGACAAAACCAGACTACTGTCGAGCTTAAAACCCTCCTATCCGACATTCGTAATGAAAATGTCCAACAACATTTGAAGAACTTGTCGCCACTCGAGACAGACGACTACTCTCTCTGGAAAGCCACTCGATACCTGAAGAGACCTCCACAACATAATGCACCTATCCCTACTCCCGACAACAAAAAGCGGCAGCGAGAAAGCGCAGACATTTGTAGAACATTTGGAGAAGGTATTCACACCATTTCCGACAGGAGCAGATACTGACGATGAAATCCAACACTTCTTAGAAGCCCCGTATCACATGAGCCTCCAAATCAAACCCATCACCCATGTAGAAAGCACTATTCATACAAACCTAAATCCCCAAAAAGCACCGGGTCAAGACCTAATTACTGGATAAATCCTCAAACAGGCTATAAATTTCTAACATTCATTTTCAACACCGTATTACGCCTCCGCCACATTCCTGCCTAATGGAAAGCAGCCATCACAATTCTAATCCCCAAACCAGGAAAACCTCTTGATCAACCAGCATCCTACCGTCCGATCGGCCTGCTTCCAGTGCTATCGAAAGTGTTCGAAAAAATGATCCTCGAAAAACTCACTCCAATCCTACTGGACAACCACATTATTCCAAATCATCAATTTGGGTTTCGAAAATAACATGCCACAATCGAGCAAGTCCATGGAGTAGTAGCCAGAATTACTCAAGACTTCGAAGAGCGAAAATACTGTGTTGCAACATTCATTGATGTTCAACAGGCCTTCGATAAGGCATGGCACGCGGGACTCATTTTCAAAATCAAGACACTTTTTCTACTAGACTACCATGAACAATGAATTCCCCAAGTCCTATCTCTCGAATAGACAATTCATGGTCAGACATGGCAGCGCTCTAACAAACCCATATCCCATCAATTCAGGAGTGCCTCAGGGCAGTGTTCTGGGCCCAATATTGTACTTAATCTTCACCACGGATTTTTCGACAACCCCTGACCTTTGCTGATGAGACGGCCGTACTTTCATCGCAAACTGACCCAGTTCAAACCTCTCCGTAGCTACAAACACACCTTGACGAAATACAACAATGGTGCACCAAATGGCGTATCCAAATCAACGAAACCAAATCCGTGCAAGTAACCTACGCCTTAAGAAGGGGAACCTGTCCACCAGTGACATTTAATAACCATCAAATCCCCCAGGCCAGGCGGACAGCGCAAAGTACCTTGGCAATCACTTGGACAGAAGGTTGACCTGGAAAACCCATATCGGGACCAAGCGCAAACAACTGGGTCTAAAGCTCCAAAAAATGTACTGGTTGACAGGGCGCAACTCTCCGCTATCGCTAGAAAGCAAAGTACTACTTTACAAAGCCATATTAAAACCCATTTGGACATATGGCATCCATCTCTGGGGTACATCTAACATCGAAATCATACGCCGATTTGAATCAGAGGTACTCAGAGCCATAGTCAACGAACCATTACGTCGCCAATGAGACCTCGGAATAGCTACAGTTTACGAAGAAATCCAAAAATATAGTGCGCGTTATAGTGACTGAATCAGTGCTCACTCCAACATCTTAGTGGAAGGATTAATAGATCAAGATCTCACGTGTGGGATAGCTTGAGTGTCGTTGCGGGGTCAGACGACTCTAATCGGGGAGGTAGTACAAAGAGCCCGAATAGGTGGCCTATGTGCGCGTGGACTTCCGACTACCCTCCCGTCGTAATCCAGAATCCAGAATCATTCCCGCGAGGAAAATATTTTGATAGAATTATTTAGAGCTCTAAAGCTTTCAACAATGGGATTTGAAAAGATTTACAAGGAATTTTTGGATTTAAAGTGATTTTCTTGTCATTCCCACGAAGAAAGAAAGAGTTCCGAATTAAGAGTTATAAAACTGTTAACAGTATCGATTGTTCCGATGTTATTAGGCGAAGTTTTACGAGCTCCATTACAAAAATCTTTTCCTTTAGAAGAACCTAAAGGAGAAAATCATATGCGTTCAAATTTCGACGGTTGGGAGGCCAAAAATATCCTTCATTAAAACGATATTGAAACCGGTTCATAATCGTGTACGAAATCTAACATGTTTGCGGTGAGAGACCGTGTACTGTATTGCATAAACCACTTCCTATTGATGAGCAAAGCTATATCAAGAAGCTACGAACCAAAGTTTCGATGAAAAATGACCGGAAACTACGAACCACCATGTAATCTTTGAAGCACAATATTTTTCATATAGGTAGGTAGTGGATTCTCAATAACCCAAAAGGGCCAATTTTGTTACTAGTTCTTCCCGAAGATAATTGTTTCTCTATGGTTCTTTCATTGTCCGCGGTGTTGTTAATGACACTTAATTTGTTTTTCTTTACTTTGGTCCTGCATCATTTGGTGCGTTACCTGCTCAAGAGCATAGACTAGTCCGTCAATATTAAAAATTGTGTATCCATATTTCATCTAAAATACTAAGAAATGTTTAGAAACACGTTTTATTGGCATTTGCACGTTACTAAGGAATGTGGCGCATTTAGATCTGTCAAGGTAAATCATGGTGTATTGAAACACCTTAAGCAAATCACAAAAAAAAGAACGTGTCTGAGCACGTCAATTTAATATTTTGAACCTGTTACGAAGCATGAAGAATTATGTATTAGACTTTTTTGTGATTTGCTTATATGCCAATTATGTGATTATTTTTTCTAGAATAATGATTCATTATAATAAAATTACATATTAGCGAAGTTCCTCGACATGAGTGATAATTAATTCAACTTCGTTTTCTTAAAAATATTTTATTTTAAGAAAATGAAAGAAAAAAAAACGAAGGTGAATTATTTAATTTTCCTTTTCTTAAGTTACGTATATATTACGTTCTTTGGTTACGTAAAGCTTGATTAAATCTGTCATTCTGTGTCGTATTTTCCCGTGATTAATAAAAAAATTACCGTTACTCGTTACACGCGTAATAAAATAATTAATTACATTACCATTTGCGTTTATACTAATTGTTACATTATTATTTTTTTTTTTTAGAAAAAGAGGGACAGTTTTCGTCCGATAACTGGTTTTTCGGTTACGCATAAATAATAAATAATTCCGCGTAAATATTTATTTAAACATATCAAAGCGCGTGGTGCCAATAATGAGTCATTATCAAGGAGATATTTAAAAATAAACATTTAAAGTATTTACTTTAGGGTTTAGGGAAACACCGTTACAAATCTAGACTTATATTATAATTATAACAAATTATGAGATAAATATTTTATTACCATTACAGTTATCCACAGGAAGACGTACAATTATTACATAGTCTAAAAACAAAAGTCATATTGTTATTGACAAAATTACGATAGATAGGTAGGTACTTCAAGTTGCAAATGCCCTAAGTTACTGAATATCAGAATATCAGATCATTGAGGTTCAAATGGCTAAATGGGCACTCAGTCCATCCATGACAGCTGTAATCTCAAAATTTATTCTTATTCTTTGTGTTTACAGTGATTGAGCCTTTAATGAATATCTCGGATGTGGGTGGGGGGGCTTAACCCAAGACCCCTCCCTTAGGTACGCGCCTGGATCAGGATATCTGTAACTTGACCATGGCCACGGCAACGGAATTGATTTGTATGTTTTGTTTGTTTAACCTTCGGATGACCAAGGGGGGTCAATTTTGACCCCAATGTATGTTTTTCTTCAATAAATTCAGAACTAGTTTCAATTTTCAACTAATTATTTTTTTATCTGATTATATTATCATGATTTGCATCCTCATATTTTGTAGTCAAAAAAATTCCCAACATTTAACAAATAAAAAATATTTTCTGAATGTGGGGTCAAAAACGACCCCCCTTGGTCTTTTGTCTTTCATTTTGAAATTAGATAAATATAGTCTTAATTTGAAATACCGAGTAATTTCACATCTAAATGCGATAAATGCAATCATTTTATCTGCAAGGAACATTCAAAGATTCAAAAAAGCATAATTTGTAATACCTGTGGTAACTTTAACTAATGTATTTTTTTTCAAATGTTTTTACTTTAGACTGATATTTTAACTTTTTTTTCTGTTGTTTGGAATTAGAAATTGGATTTACTAATGTTTCTTACTTCATTTAATAAAACAATATAGCATTAAAGTTATGAATACATGCTTTTATTTGCTAAAACTAGTGGGGTTATTTTTGACCCCCCTTGGTCATCCGTGTATAAAAAAAAGGTTGGTCATCCGAAGGTTAAGTGCTAATGACGCATTTGTCAAAATTATTTAAGTATAGCTCTTCTCTAATCACCGTTATTGACACATTAAATATTGTCCATGATCGAAAATCCGTCCAAATATTGTCTGAGTCCTCTTGTTCAGTTTTTCGCAGCCATTGGTTCGCCAATGGAAATTTATACGAGAACGAAAGCAATGGTGACTACAATTATTATCATACGGCAGTGGTTGAATGGCGCAGAAAATTTCCACAAGGAAGAGGTTCCACTCAAGATTTAGCTTGGATCAGATGTCAGAAAACTGGAGTCTGGTTCACGCACAAATAGATTAGGGAACTTTTTCAGATGTTCACTATCGGCGTTGGAACTGTTCATTCCATAATTTCATAGTCTTAGTTATCACAAAGTTGTGCCTCAGTGGATTCCACGACCAAATTGTTACCGGTGGTGAATCTTGTTGTTTTTTGCTTCCTGGTAAATATTCCTTATCTCTTTGTTTACGTAATAGTCCTGTAGCTTTTTCTCCATCTATTCCCTCTTCTTTTCCTGGCAGATTTGCTTTGCTTTCCTTGTTGCTCTATCGTATGCACTTCTGTTTTTTATGATGACTTTTAGCTTGCCTCGTTTCTCTGTTTTATGGCATTCCTACACTCCTCGTCAAACAACTCCTTTCCTTCTTAATTTTTCTTTTCTCCCTCCCTAGACATTTTTCCGCCTCTTCCTTTATGATGTTCTCACATCTATTCCATTATCCTGAATGTTGTTCACTAGCGGGTTATTTTCTAGTGGTTTTGTTCGATCTTGTTTAAATTTTGTATTTATAGCAGCGTGATGTAATTCATTCCCGTTGAATTTCTTCCATTTTTCCGTCTCCTCTTTCGCTTCGTTAAGGATTTGTTGTTTTAACTTTTCTATTGCCAGTGAATGATCCGAATTTGTGTCCGCCCCGTCTGTAGCTTCTCACATTTTTTACCAGTCTTGCATGTTTCTTCTGAATTATCACGGGGTTCTATCTGATTCCTAGTTCCGCCGTCAGGTGATGCCCATGTCCCTTTCTGAATATCCTTGTGATAGAAAGCAGTGCTTACTATCATCATGTTCATTTCCATTGTGCCAGCCTATTGCCATTGTCATTACTTAATAAATGTTTGCTTTTCCCTCCATTGCAGACTCTCCTTCCATTTCCACGTTTAGATCCCCTATTAGCATTTTCAAATCGTATCTAGATATTCTTTTTATTATTTGCCCTCTCGTCGTAGAATTTGTCTTTAATGTCGCAATTCTTTACTTCGGTTGGGGCGTGTACGTTTAGTATGCTTATTTTCCTGTAGCTGCCCCTATCTGTAATCCCCTGAAAGTCTATTACTAAATTCTTCATCCTTTTGCTTATTAGAAAGCCCACTCCGTTGCATCTGTCCTTCTCATTTTTATTAAAAATAGTATATTGTTCATTTCAAAAATTCCCGAATCACTTAACTTAGTTTCTTGTACTGCCATTTAGTCCAAGTTGTACTTTGTCATAGTGACTGTTAAATTTTTCATTGCTCCTGGCGCATGTGACCATCCTTATTGTTATTTTCTACACTCGTTGTCTTTGTTCGCGCTTGGGTCGTCCTTGTGTTCGTTTACCTAGTTGGTGTTGGCTAGTTTTTTGTCATGTCAATTCGTATCAGGCTTCCTCCTCCGACTTGTGATCATTCGTATTTGATTCCATACACCTCTAGCTTGCGATATCCTACTCTTGTTTTCTTGCCGTTGCCTTTTTCTTTCAGAGCTATATTCCTTATTGTCCTTTGTCTCCTCCAACCTGTTTTCCAAGTTACTGATCCATTTCTCCATCTCTCCCTTATCCTTTTTCCAGGTTTTCGCTTTTTCCTCCCACTTTGCTTTAACTTTCGCTTCACTGTGACAAATTCTGTTTTCATCTATGTTATTTTTAGATCATCTTCCATCGCTTCGTTTTCTGTTCCGCCCCCCTGGTCCTTTTTTATCTCTCCTTTTGTTTACTGTTTAGGTGGCATTCGTATTGTCTTCGCCCTTTTAGCGATATTTTTTACCTGTTCTTGCTCATTTTTTTCGAAGTCTTCCGGGTGTTCTGGTCTTTTCCGTTTTATTAGGTCTTTTACACTGGTTATACTGTTTACCCTTTCTCTTCTATTTTCACTTGTTTCCTTCCTACTCATCTCTTTCCCTTCGCACTCTATGCCACTGCGTCCATCCTTGACTTATAAATTTCACCAATGCGGCGTGTTGATCATTTACGCGATAAGCGCCGGTACCACAATCCTCACCATTCCCCGCAATGTTATAGCATGCGGGTTTCGCCCTTACGTTATCACTTTCCGGATTTTATTCGGTATTTTTTTGCACGGTACGTTCTGCTTTCGCGTTAATTTTTCTTTTCTTTCTCACCTATCAACTTTTTTCTACCTTTCGCAAAAGCTTTCGGTGTCTTATTGACGGAGTCTCTTATATATTATATTAATTCGGCAAATTCAATAAAAATCGGTCCAATAGTTTTCTTTATAAACGTTTAAAATGAGATGACCAAACTTTTTACTCTGATAGTGGTAATATGTAAAATTTTCCTAGACATAGTTATTGACAGATGTTATAGAGATGTTATCGAAAATTTCATTTCAAGTTTTTAAATTGCTTAAAGTTTGGCAATAAGTCGATAAGAATAATATTGTAATATAATTCTATTGTACCTACTTTTCACACCGAGAATTCAGCATGGCTAGCATAGGCGATGCATTTTAAATGGGAGAAACCCGGGCAGCGTTGCCGTCACTGGCATATTAGTGACAGGGTCGGTTCGCTCTTTAATCGTTGTAATTATATTTGAATATTTGCAAGCAATAAAAAATACCTTTGATTTTTGTATAAATTGTAGGGGAGAGTACCGTACCTTGAGACAGTTTTTATATTTATTTTTTCATGTGTTTATTTTTGAAGGAATAATACTTACTAATTATTCTAAAATAGGTTTATGGTTTGTAGTATCCAAATAAATGTTCATAATTCAAAATCTGAGTGCCACTATTAAATAATTTTATTATTGTTAAATGTCTGCAAATGTCCCAAGGTAGAAGACGGTCTTGTACCTTGGTACACTGGGGCATGTACCTTGGGACACAACGTTAACTGTTAACAAAGAACAAATTATTTATAAGTTTATTAATATAAGTAAATCTCATTTAAAAGAATACTTTATTCAACATTGTAACTACAAAAATCCACTGAAAACAAAAGAAAATTTCCTTGTCTTGCTGTGGCACCAACCGGAATTGGAGAGGGTAATTTTTTAATGACCTCTTCTAAAGGAAGTTCATAAGTTTGCTCAGAATGGCATATAAACTTATTTCCAGATAAGTGCTTAGCTCTCTTCAAATAACGCACTTCTAAGATGGCCAGTTCTTTTTTCAACACTTCGACAATATAAAAGTGAGGCGTCTTTTTGCCTTGTACTTTAACCAATGCAAAATCTCCAACATCTACATGAGTGTCTTCTCCTAAACTGTCATTTGGCTCTTTCTCTGAAAAATCAACGTCCTGTAATGAATCTTCACTCGCGGGTAATGATATTTCTTCATCTGAACTGCTGCTGGATTCCTTCTTCTCACTAAACACTTTACGTTTCGTGGATTTTGCAAGTTTTGGCGTTTGGTTTGACTTTTTTGATGTTTCCATCTCAATTTCGGTCTTTTCTGGGGTATCTGTCAATATTCTACATCTTCCAGGCCGTGGACCGCCTCTTTTTTGTTTTAGTTCTTTTGCTTTTGGATGAGGTCGTATTTGTTGAGGAGTAATAAATGTTTGTCCATTTGGTTCTGGTGTCTTTAAAAGTGGTCTGGTTGATGATTGCTTTTCTGGTTGTGCAGAAGTTCCAGGTTCAGGGGTTGATAATCTAGGCATGAGTTGAGGACGTTCCGTAACAGAGCAGCTCAAAAATTCGTCATCTGTAAAGATGTTTTCATTTAAAGGAAATATCCCAGCAACTCTAAATCCAGCTGTGATATTCTGGGGTGTGAATGCTAGCGGATAAGCACGCCCTACACATTCCGAAACGTCATAAATACTCATTGGCTTTCCACAATTCGTTAACAGCCACTCACCGCAAGTTGTGTTGTAGTATTTTTTCAGGGGTCCAAAAACTGACCTATCGAGTGGTTGAAGCTTGTGGCTCGTATGTGGCGGAAAGGTCAAAAGAACAATTCCTGAATCCTTCGCCAAATTTAAACATTCAACCGACACGTGACTTTTATGATTGTCTAAAATGAGCAGCACTTTATTATCCAACGAAGGTTTAGAATGCTTGATAAAATGCTGAAGGTAACTGACAAAAATTTCAGAATTTGACCAACCACTGCTGTGTGCAAAGCCGATACTTCCGGGAGGTGCCCCTTTGAGCATATTATCTTTGAAGTGGGCTCTGGGAAAAACAAATGCTGGAGGAACAGAATTTCCTATGGCATTCACACTTGAAATCATTGTCACGTTAACTCCTCTCTCTCCAGAAGTCATATGCCCAACTTGTTTTGCCCCTTTCGTAGCGATTACATTGCTAGGATTATGTACAGTTGACATACCTGTTTCGTCTACGTTGTAAATATGATCAGGTGTAAACCCTTCCCTTTCTTGCACTTCCCTCAATTTATTGAAAAATGTTGAAACGTTGTGGCGATTGAAACTAGTCGAGCGTGCTAAGCTTGTTTTTGCCATTCACTTGGGCGAAGTCAAGAGCTAAGATCCTGAATTGTTTCCTTGTGAGACCATAGTGCATGAGCGAGGCTTCTTTCAAATAAAATTTCAGTGCTTCCTCTTCTTCGAAGGTAAAAACTCGATGAACATCATTGTTTGCTGAGTGATGGAAGTTGTCATCTCCACGGGTCCGATGAAGTTTAAGGTGACGAGCTAATGTAGACTTTGAAACAGTCATTTCCCTCGCAGCTCGTCTCCACACGCTTCACAAGTTTGATGGAAAATTTACTTTATCACAGCAAAACCTTAATAAATTTTCTGGCATCTAATTCACTAGTGTCATTAACTCGATATTACAGATAACTACCTATAATATCTTAATAAAGGTAAGTTTACACTAATTTACGGTTTCCCCCAACAGATTCCATTTTAATAGGTCCACTGTCCAAAGGTACATGCCGTCCCAAGGTACAGTACTCTCCCCTACTTAATAAAAATAAAATGCATTGTTTGTTAACAAGATTATTGTTCATAAATAATGTTAAAATAAAGTTAGATTCGAGCGGCGTAGTTTAGTTGAGGTCACATCTGATTCCTGACCGGCCCAGCCATGCTACATAAGCCAACGGCGCCCTCCGTAAGGCTTGATACTGAATTCTCGGTGTGAAAACTACAATAGACAAAATACGTAAATACATAGTTACCTACGCTCATGCGCTGTTGCGGTGTCAATATATGTACACATAAGTGCAGATGCGGAATTGAAGATGATATTGAAAAGAGAGAGGGCCAGGTTAACTTAATTCCGAAGATCAGAATGGTAACGCAGCCTTAATTTTTCGGCCCATCCTTACCGCAATTAATTTGGACGAAATGTAGTATATCTTAACGTGAAAATGGTCTAATGAAAAAATGCTTCTGTTGAAGTAGTTAATCGATCTATAGAGATAAAGAAGCTGCACTAATAGGCCTTTTCAAAAATCACATCGGTTAACCAGATTGCTGAAAATTGCCATGGCCGAAATATTATCAACATTGTTTCTATGGTAATTTAATGTGATCTGGCTAACGTGCTTCAATGTCTTTATTTATTTCATTTTCCATCAAAAATTCTGTCAAAAATTAATTCTGTATAAACACGTATATGCGGCACAGAGAAGAAATATGGGTATAGTATGTAGTAGGATGGAAAACGTAGCCGCATTATAAAAGCTTTCTATTTAGTGTTTGACAATGTGGTTTCAGGTTTCAGATTTTCAACGTATTCCATACGACATGTCACCTATACACACTCATCCAGTTCCGTTTATATGGATGGTGGGTGCTTCTGGTACAGGACGTCACGTACACGCCGAAGCAATATCAACAAAATTCGGTTTTCAAAATGTACTGGTTTCAAGTTTATTGCAACAGGAAGCAGATCGGCAAACGCAACGCGGAGTCTTAGTTAAAGATGCTCTTCAAGATTTAAAAAAGCATGTCCCAGATGTATGTTAACACCCGATGATAAGAATATATCTGTACCAAACAGTTTAGGAGATAGTAATAGATTTACTTAAAGAAAAAATGTTGTCCAAGACTGACCTACGTAACGGATTTCTACTGAATGGCTTCCCTCGGACAGCTAAGCAAGCTTCCATCTTCGTAAAGGAAATTGGGGACGTCGATGTAATTTTATATTTGTATGCGGAAATGCAAACAATGATATCACGAATTAAAAAAAAAGTGGAAGAAAATCTTAATGTGGATATTCTAACACAGAACATTCGCACGTATACTGTCGAAATTAAAAAAGCTTTATCCAAATTTGGGACTAAAATAGAAAAGGTTTGCGATACAGTTCAAAACTATATGACACACATGTTGTAGGTGTGTGCTGATGGTCCCCTAGGTGACGTATATGGGCATATAGAGGCTGACATTAACGTTAGGTTACACGTTAGATCTTTAAGTTTAGATCTAGACAACAGAGATACATGAGAAATCTGGAAATATACTTATCATAGTGAAATCTATACGACACAGTCTCTGGTATAATAAATTGAGAAAGTAATTCCTCTATTTTCTTCTCGTTTATTTCCTTTAAAAAAGACGCTCTTTAGGGCGATTTTAAAAACTTTAACACTCTGTATCTCCGAAACACTTGAGTTTTTTGGACATATCTTTATGTAAGGAAATCAGAAGTAGTTTTAACGCGATTTTAACAAAAACAATAGCGCATGTGTTTTCAATAAAACTGTTTGCGTTCTCAGAATAAAACGTACGCTCATTTTATTTTCCTAACAAAATTCCAACAATCAAAAAGTTAATGGATAATCCAGAGGCTCTTTGTTGGAGAAGGCAGTATTAGCGAACAATTAAATAACAAAAGAAAACAAACAAATACGTTATTTAGACGTGGATAAATGAATGCTATATGGTTTCGAACGTGTAGCAAAACAAAAATATTGAAATCACTCGAAAGATTTCTTAAAGAGATGATCCACAGAATGTGCTGTTGCCTATTCATTCCTTAGTCTGACTGGAGAATGGAAGTAAGGAATAATATATATACTATTTATTATATTATTAGTAAAATGATATTATTCCATAGTTAATAAACAACAGCACATATTGATTTATCACAAAAGGTTTTGGAAACAAATGTTACAATTTTATGAACCAAATGTGTGAGGCAAATAGAGATTTTTGACATTATCAAAAGGACTCCCAACGATATAAAACCATCAAAAATACTTATTTCACAATAAAAATGCTTCAGTACCCTAGGACAATTCTCCAAAAATGCAGAAATGGTTCCGCACGGACAGACAGACATACAAAACGCATGTAAAACGAATGCAGTAGTTTTTAACGGTCACAAGGATTCCAGTTTTCCCATTCAATTTGCGGTCGCAAGGTACGTCAATGGTAGAAATCTTCAGTAAATTATAGAGCACTACCATTGGTGAGCGTGGTGTATTTCGTGCTACATTGTTTGTCTGGCACAACTGTCCAACCACATCTTTCCCAATTTTGGTGCGATTACGGTTCGTTATAATCTCTGGTTTCCTGTTATCTCCGATGTCTTTGATAGTTGAAATATCGTGATACGTTAGATAGTCTTCTTTTTTTGTCAGGAAAGGGAAGCCTTTTCTTCTCGATTCTTACTAGGCAAAAAAAGTAACGTGCCCTGAATTTTGCAGCTTCCATGGAATTTCTGCTTAAAGTTATGACGTGCGTTTCCATATTTTAAAGTGTACAGCATTTTTAGGAAACCTTGTAAGCAAAAGCTCAACGTTATTACTGTCAGTTCGACGGATTTGAGTGATTGTGGAAACAATTCGCTGTTGACATGTATGTCAATATTGAGACTGAGCGATTGACATATATTTGTTTGAAAAGCATGGAGTTGGAAGGTTTATTAGGATTATGAAGTGTTACGATCCAATTTAGGTAGTACGAAGTTCACTGGGACATTTAGTGTAAAATAAAATTAAAATGTTTGTGGAAAAAAATAAATATGAGCTACTGAACTTTAGTTAAAAAAAATTTCATATTAGTTAAAGCAACTCAGTCAGTGAATTATTTACTCTAACTGCGCTGGTGTGTTAATATTTCCAGACTAGCAACTAGAAGTAACACCCCATAGACGAGTTGGACATCTCAAAGCACTCCAGGAAAATGAAAGAGTAGGCAACCCAACAAACAACAAAGCAAAATAAACAACAGCCTGTTAAATTTTCCGCACAAATAACCCTATTTGTATATTATTCTCCCTTTGTCTTTGTATCTCTCATTTAGAGGCAAGCCTCAAATCTATTCCTTTTCAACATAGTTTAGTTTAGATGATTGCGTGCGAAGTTGGTTGCATATATGTAAGCATAACGTGTAATACAACGGTTGGAACTCTAGCCTTTTCAGTTCATAATCGATTCTTGCATAGGATGATGACCGTTCTTTGTAAATTCAAATTTTTTCCAACTAGTACGCAATTTGTCAATGTTTGTGATTCTCATAATCAGTAGCTTATGAAAGTTGCGTAACTTTCATAAACCATTTATTCTACGGCCAAAAATAGCATCAATTGTTGTGTCTGCATCTGTGGTGGTCGGTAAAATATTTTCTGAAAGCTGCCGAATGAAAAAAAACGATATCAATAGCTTGAAAACTGTAAGAGTAATTAGAGCCTCGGACGGACATAGTTGGAAAATTTGTGAGTAGTGAGTAGTGAGTAGTGACTAGAGAGCAGATTGTTTGTGGTGGCAATAGCGGAAAGTTGAATTAGATCGTAGTTAGAAGCAGTTTCTATGTAAGGTCGTGGTACCTAAATTTGCCATAATTTACCCAGTATCTTAGGGTAACCTATGGATGTACCAAAAGTTTATTCTTATGTTATATTTTGTAGGTATATTTTATACAGTGTGTCTACTTAAGTTGGCAACATATGGGAAACTTTTTTATTATTCATTTTACGAAAAAAAGTTATTCTTTATAAAAAGTTCTGCATGTTCTAAAATCCAAAATATAATCATCAGATATTAAATTTTTTCAGTCGTGTACGCGGTTTGTCAAAAAATATGAACTGTTATATGTGGCCCCCTTTCCCATTGTTTTTTTTTGTTTAAAATCATATTGTGTGGATACCGAAGGGTGACTCACTCCCAAAAAATCCGTACATTATATTTAACTTTGTGATACTAAACCTATTTCGAAGAAATGCGTACTGAATTTACTGAACTTGCTAGTACTGAACCAATAATGACCATACTGAACTCATACTGACCTCATATTGTACGCGTACTGATCATACTGAACAGATACTGAATGCATAAAATTCTCCATAAAAACTGCTCCCCATCTCCCCTTTTGTGGTGGAAAGGGTGAAAATTGCATGTGTTCGCCGAAAAACGCTATGTTTACTCTTTTTTTCCCCCAACATTTTTTTGTTACCTATTTACAAATTGTACGTCACCCTCTCCGCTCCCAAAAAACAATGACTTATTTGTACAGAACTTGAGAACAGTCTTTTATGGAGAATCCAAGTGCAATAAAAATAGTTGTTCCCATTTCAAAATTTACCCTCTTCCGCCCCCCCCCTCCCCCCCGGAGAGGTGAGGGTAATGTTTATGTATCATGACTGAAAGGTTTCAAAAAATAAAGGAACTCGTGTTTTTTTCGTTTTACAATCGGATGTGTCGTTCTCGAGATATTCAAGAGTTTTCATACTTTTTTGACACCCGCTATATTTATATACAGCAAAAGTTCATATGATTAACTTGAATACAACCGCACAATCAGCACAGAAGAAAGCAAATATGCCACGGATGGTGTCATATCTTGAGACGGCGACAAAACAGTGCCCGATTTATCACGTTTTCAAACGTAAATAGCCGAATATTGAACATACTTAAAATGTGCTGATTCAATACTGAAGTTCTACTGAATGGTACTGAATTCACTGAACTCATAATGAACGTGCATTGAACCTACTGAATTAAACTGAACTTTTATTGAACATACCGAACTTGTACTGAACGTACTGAACTTATATACACCATATTTAACGAGTGAGCCATCCCTCGGTGGATATATTACTGAATTTATAATAAAAACGCCATCAAATACATGACCTACTTAGGAAAACAAATTGATGATGATTTCTTTGAAGACCAAACATCGAAGAAAAATTCTTAGTGTTGCTTATTTTGAGATTACTTTCAAGTTACTTACTTAATTACGAAAATAGAGATGTTTACAAAAAAAAATATTTAGGAAAAAACCTTGTCAAACGATGTAAAGCAATGTTTAATATAAATCCCCAAAAAAGAAAATCAATAGTTCAAATAGTTTTCGAGAAAACTCAACGCAAAGTTCACCAGTTTATTCAAATTCCGTGAACGCCATCTGATTGGTGTGACGTCAGTTTCGCTATAAGGAGTAGCGCGCCAAGTGTTCTTATACAGATTCTCGTGCGTATACATTCGTTCGGATTCTTTCAGTAATAAATTTATTGATAAGGATGGAAAACGGCTATCAGAAAGCTGATTCTCATTATTTACCCACGGTAAATGTTGAAATGGTATCAAATTTTTTAAGAAATACCTATTTAAATCAACCGCAATCAAGCGGCACAAAAACAAAGGAGTAAATACAAACCTTTACATATTTTATTAATCCTGCGTGGTCGCAATCTACTTCATAATTTCATGACTTCATACTTAACGTAATAAATAAACGAAAACAATAAACCAAGTCGGAAATTACAAATGAAACTTTTCTTTTAAAGAAGAAAAATAGTGTTTTACAAACGTAAAATTTTAGTAAGTCCCAATACATTGGGTCTGTATAACATGTATGTAACTTATTATGTTTTATATCATTAAACTAAAAAAACCACTCATTTTCAAAATTTAATGTCTACTAGGAATTTATTAATTATTATTAGTAAATACTCTTTTCTTATTAATCATATGTGCAATATACTACGATTGTCCCATTAGTGTACACTATGGCCAAGTTAATGATATAATATAAAAAACTGTCAGCTCACCAACTCCTGATGGAATTTGCTTATGGTGATTGGGATTAAACCGCCGACTCGTTTATAAATTTTTGCAGAAGCACTATACCACCTGAAATGATCGAGTGACGAGCAGGCTGAAAAACTCACCAATACTTACTCAAATATAGGCGAATAACAGCTGTATGCAAAAAATTTAGTGGTTTGCTGGTGAATGAAATAATATCTTAGGGGTCTCAAAAAATTTAACAGTTTGGCCAGGGACTATATGGATAAGGTCGTGCGGTGCACGACGACGCCAAGGCCTTAAAGGCGCCTACGGTCGTTGAATTTAAAAGCATTTTTTGAAACTGAAAAAAAAATCCAAGTGCGGGGTTCGGTGAAAAATTTTTTGGGGTGTTCCGGGCAGGGCGGGATTTATGAGTACCTATATAAGCGCCTATAATTATTTCGCACGACGCCGACGGCGCCGAAAATACGTCCCTGTGTTTAGCCATGAGTAGAGGTAGAAAGTTAGAACATGAAGAGTGAAGAACATTTGAAGTAGAAAAAATGCTTAAATGTAGTGTAGAAAAGTGCGGTTTTACAATAAATTCTTAAAAATTTCGGTATCATAGGAGCTTCGCCAAATGGGACTAGGAAACATGCTATAATTTTCCTTATCTTCTTTAAGCTACAAAAATTCATAATTCAACATAATTTTATACTAAACTTATGATGATGTACTTTCATTAAAATGGTCTTCACAGCAATCAAACTTCGTTTTTAAAGACAGATCTTTTAACTCCCTTCTCGCTGCTGCAAACCACTTTCTTTTCGAAGCAAATTTGATGGAACGATGATAAATATGTCATCGGGGCTATTCCCTGATATATTAGTACACTTAGGAACAAAACACTTCATATTCGAATAAAATGTTTCCCTCAAAACGGATTTAAAACAATAATTTCAATGCGCTTGGAACATACTTACAAGTGCGGCAGGCTCGAGTGTGTAGCGAAACTGACGTCATAATCGACTAGTCTCGTGGCAGGTACGTTTCTAGCCTCGTCAAATTTTCAATGATTCATTCGTAATTTTCGCTAGGAAAACATTAACAAAAAAATAAAAAATGAAGTGTACGTGATTTTGGGACCTTAGATTTACCAATTTTTGCTATTTCTGAAAATTGGGAAACTGGCCTATTGAAAGAAAAATACCTTTTTGTAAAATTGTATTTAATTGCGGGAGTAAATAGTGCCTTTTCTGCGCTAAGGCCTAAAAAACCAACAAATGTAATACATGTATATGCAACCATAACAACAAAACAACTTTGATTTTGAGACCGAATTGTGCCATTTATTTTTTCAAAGCTTTAAGGTGGATTTAAACGATTTTACAAAAAATCTTATTTGCATTTCGGGCGTGAACGACGATTTTGTCCTTTTTGGCGTCTTATAATCCCTCCGCCGCGGGCCAACTACCTAACTTTTATACTTTTTCCCATGGTGGAATAAAATTTATTCTACCATGCTGTTTCCAAAGATCCCAATGCTATTAATCTTTGTCCTGAGAACACAGTGTAATTTACTACTGTTGAGTGGTTCATTTAATTTTGGTTACTTTTATCACAGTGAGATATACGTAGTTTGTTCATAATAAAAAATGCTACATGTACCTACTTAAAATCAAAACATCTAATTTACTTTCGTTTAGTAACATGATATTACCATTCAAAACATAATAACAAAATTGGTACCTACAAGTGTAATTTAATGCTCGCACGTCATGTAATTAAATCTTTTGTACTAATGACTTTATTCACTATCACACATGTTTTACTTTTACTAATATGATCGTTGAATAATAAATTAATAACTTATCATTCAACGCTAATATGTTGCCATTATTTTTAATTAAACAATGGCAGTTTGCAACTTGCGAGAAATTCCCATTAATTTTGTTTCTGCCTTAATCTTTAATTTTTTTTCCTGTAACTCTATAAGCAGGTCCGGATTAAAGAGTTGAGGGGCCCGGGGCTCTTTACGTGAAAGGGGGGCTCTTTTTTAAACTCATCGACATTATTTTACACGATAAGCATTAAAATAAAATCCTCTGAATAATATGAATATAAAGTAAGTAAATAAATGTACAAGTAGCTAAATAATTAGATAAATATTTGAAATGAACAAATATGTATATTAATTTATTTCTTTTTACTAAAATTTTTTTTAAATGGGCTATAGCCCTCCCTAGCCTCTTAATCCGGCGCTGTCTATAAGATTGTCATACGTATACGTACTATGGCATGTACAGGACGTACAGGTACAGTTCTATTTCCAGCCATACACGCGGATTGTAGATAGATCAATGAGTAATAGTGGACACGAAAAATGATAAACTTTACAACATAAAATCTAAGAGAGCTTTATTAAGCCGGCCCTGTATCTACAGCTGATCTTGATTACACTCTACGTCTTTACTTTTGTTTGGTTTATTTACACACTGTCAACGTGTCGAGATTTCCCATAAAAAATAGACAAATGGTGCGTTTAATGTAGTAATATAAAGTGTATCAAATATCTACTAGTATCAAAGCATAAATAGGGAGATACTTACACATAATATAGGTAATGAAAAAAATTGATCGGAATTTTTTAATTCCACTATGTTTAGGAAGCATGAATCACTATAAACAACGTTTCACTAAACGCACTAATGTGGCACGTGTAAAAAAATTACTTGCCAAGAAAACTACAATAAATGGATAATCTCGATTGAAGTTACTACGTCATAAGAATGTACAATTTGTAGTAAACATAAACAGTTCGTCGAGGAATTAAAAACTTGTTTATGTTGCATTATAATTTACATTTAAATTCCGTTAACGAAAGCTATCCTTATCTAAACCTATGCGTAAATAAACGACAAACAGTGGATTAAAAGTGTAATAATTCTGATAAAAGTAACGACCATGGAAAAATGTGTATGGATTGAACGACACACAACGTAAAACTAGCGTTGCGAAGCTGTTTTGATGCTTCTAAGTTTGAAAAAGAGGGTGAAGAATGAATCATTACAAATAATTATAATAGGGGAAAGACGACCCTTCTAAATTACAGAAATACGTTTACATTCGACGAAATTTAAAGGTCAGGACCGTAATTTACTCATAGAAATCCTTGCGGACAACATTCCATGAGTAATGAAGGGAAAGGGAAGGGTATATTTTCTATGAAGGAAAGTTTTCTATCAGCCTGTACATGTAAAGAATGTGGAACTAAATAGTTTTCTACAAAAAAAAGGTAGCGTTACAGAGCCCAGGTTATTTACAAGGGGAATGTATAGATGGAGCCATTATTTAAAACTTTAAATAAAAAACGCTATAATTAACGTGGTCTTTACAATCAAAGATCTACACCATTCACAATTCACTATTCACAGATATTATTTTAATAGAACAATAAAAGCTCTCTCAACCTCCCCTTTACCAACATATATTATCGACTACTGGCTTTATAGGGGAAAAATTGTTGGAAAATTTTAAAAATTACATATCTAATAAATGAACTATTTCAACTAATAATTAAATAAAACTTGTCAAAAGGACACTGATTAATTAACATTGTGATTAAAATGATTAATTTGCAAAAGATATTATATTAATTTGATATTATTTTATCTGTTATCTACTACGTTTCGCTGGCAGGTACTTTAAAAAGAAGAATACCTAACAGTTTTACTTTTATTGCACTGTAATGCAATGCAAAAAGTAGGTATGGATTTGTTGGACAAATCCGCTCTGTAAAGTTCGCCCCCCTTCTAATTTTTGAACCACCATCGCAACGAAATTTGGAGAGTTTGAATAGGAGATGAACACCTACTTTTTTATGGCAACTAAAAGTTTCAAAATGGCGGCTGAGCGCTATCTTGAATTATTTTTTTAAATAGAAATCATTTTTAACAGTTTTCTCTAACACACTTTACTCCTAGTCCTAAATTTAACTGTTTTCGAAATAATAACGTTTGAAAAGTGACATTTTGGTCATTTCAAACCCAACTAAACACACAAATGTTGCTTTCGATCAAGTTTGCATTGGAAAAAATCGTTGTTGAGTTTCACCGTAAACAAGATGTTACCGAGATTTAAATAATATGTATTAATATTCTTGAAATCACTTGAAATCATGTAATCATGTTGAAATCAGATTGAAAACATGAAAATCGCAATCGAAAATAATGTTTCACAATAATTAAAATTTTAAATTTACGTTTAGGTAATTTCATTTAAAAACAACTGCAAATTGCAGTAATTGTGCCTACCTAAGTACCTACAGAATCGTGCATTGGGGGGGGGGGGGGGGGGGGATTTTTCCTTTCATAATACTTGGAAACACACATGAAAAATCAATTTCCTTTTAATTAAAATACGGGAATTAACTTTCTTCAGCTTATTTTACAATCAAAACTCGGAGAACAATTTGACTTTTCGCCCTCGGGGTTTTTGTGAAGAATGTGAATCCACTTTTATATTGAACAATATTGTGCTCTATTTAATATAATAATAAATGATTTACAATTGTCACGTAATACAATTAAAAAAAGAACTACTGCAAATTAAATCTGATATGGACAGGTGCTGAGGTGCTCTTGGTTTTCACTTCAAATGGATGAATCATTTGATATAACAGGGACATCTCAATTAATAATAATAACGAGAATGGTTTTTTAGCTGATATTTGTCAGAAATTGAATCAGTTAAATCTTGAACTGCAA
Source organism: Pyrocoelia pectoralis (assembly GCA_036250285.1). Classification (NCBI taxonomy): domain Eukaryota; kingdom Metazoa; phylum Arthropoda; class Insecta; order Coleoptera; family Lampyridae; genus Pyrocoelia; species Pyrocoelia pectoralis. The sequence continues at coordinate 36,828,200 of CM070076.1, read as the reverse complement.
GGTGAAAATAAAAATTTGGTAGATATGGTAAGCGCTTTTAAAGCAATTAAAAAAGGTAAATTAACCCTTTGGTTTTTCACATTTTCAAAACAAATCGTTGACTCATTTTCCTGAAATGTCAAAAAGATATCTAGAAAATCAGATAGATTGCCGAATATACATGTTAATTATATAACTAAATTAATAAGTACCTACCTAATGATTTTAATGAAAGATTTAAGGAATTTGACGATTTGGAATTGATTTTACTTTTCTTTCAAAATCCTATGAATAACGTTGATGTTACTATTTTAAGTGCGGAGTTAAATAAATTTATTATAACAAATATAGAAAATTTAGAATTAGAAATTATAGAATTATAAAATGACATCGCTTTTTGGGGTCGACTTATCTAAGTGAAGCCACATTTTCTTCCATGCAATTTATTAAAAATAAGTTTAGAGCAAGTCTTACCGATGAAAATTTGAATAATTGCTTAAAAATAGCAGTGTCAAATTACAGTCCTGATTATGAAACATTGTGTGAAGAAATACAGTATCAACCTTCTCATTAAAGAAGATAATAGCTTTTTTATGTTTATGTTTACTTCTTATTTGCCATTTATGTATGTATCTATTACCATTTACCATATATTATAATCATTTTATTATATTTTTGTAACGCTAATATATTTTCGAAAAAGGTTGACCACTGCTGCCTTATACTGTTGTACTGTAAATATAGCCTGAGCCTAGGGGGATGAAACACTACAAGCTAAGAGGTCCGTGAATTTGGCGATAACAAATGATAGTAATGTGCTGTAATTCAGAAAACTGATTGTATGTTATTAGTATCGATTGTAGTCAAGCGTTTTAACATTTGTAGAATTATGTATTGTTCATAAATTAATTAAAACAAAATTTATCGCCAACTTCACGCTAGCGATAACATTTCACGATTATCGAAAATTAAGCCCGAAACATGTTAGTATCCCATTTGTATCGATTGTAGTCAATAAATTTAAAGCGGACAGAGTTTTAGTTTAGTCGTAATTAATTAATCAAAAGTTTGTCGTCACTATATAAAAGTACTTGTGGATATGATGGTAAATTTCGCAAAGGTACATTTTTCGAGCTTAGGAATTGCTTAAAAATTAGACGTAATAAAAAATACTGTTTTATAAAATTGCAAGTGATATTTAAAAAAAATTTTTTCTTGAAAATCATTAACTTCTAATAAATGTGATCTAAACACAATGTACATAATTTATGTATATAATAATAATAAAAATACAGGATAATAAAAAGTAGAAGAAAAAATGTTTAATGTCTTATAAACGAAGACCATCGACGTTTATGAGATGAAACCTGATTTGAAAAAACAAAAAATGCTTATTTCTGCAATGGGTTGTCTCAACTTTTTAAATGCGAGTACCTACGATATTTGAGAAACAGAAAAATTGTAATTGCACTTGTTGACGAATATATACCTACTTGCCATAATTATAATTCTTAATCAAATTGAAGAGCTCATGTACGAAGTCTGCTCAAAAAGTATTTTGAATTTCCGCGGGCTATGTATATTCGATTTTCGATTTTTTTGTGGCGTTAGGTTAGTACTCATGTCTCTCCCTTATGCTGACAAAGTCGGCCATTTTCAATGTTTAGTTAATTGTTGACATCTATTTTGGTTGGGCGTGTTTTGGCTTGTCTTCAACAGTCTTCAATTTTTGCCTATTCCAAAAAATGAATCAAACAATCTGTATCAAATAACAAAATTAAGTGCGCGGACAATTATTCATCACAATGTGAACAACGAAAAGCGTAGCGGACGCCCGAGCACATCAACAACAGACGAAAACATTGATGAAGTGAAGAAAATGATATTGGCCAATCGTTGAATCACCGTTAGTGAAATTCGTATCAAAATTGCTTAATTGCGAATAAAAACAGTGTCGCGTTAACATTGCTAAGGAGCTGTTGGACTAGGTCCGCGACGTCTCAAATTTATTTCAGAGGATCATAACTGGTGACGAATCATGGGTTTATGGTTATGACGTGGAAACAGAAGCTCAATCATCGCAATGGAAGCTACCGCATGAGCCAAGACCGAAAAAGGTGCGCGAAGTTCGGTCGAATGTGAAGGTTTTGCTCACAGTTTTCTTCGATTGCAGGGGCATGGTGCATCATGAGTTCTTGCCACAGGGTAGTACAGTCAATAAGGAATATTACCTGCAATTAATGCGCAATTTGTGCGAAGCAATCCGCCAGAAACGCCCGGATTTGTGGAAGAAGAAAAATTGTCTTTTACACCATGATCACGCCCCTGCTCACACATCGTTGCTTGTGCGCGAATTTTTGACCAAAAACAACACTCTAGTGATGCTGCAGCCACATTATTCCCCAGCTTGGCCCCCTTGATTTTTTCCTGTTCTCAAAAACTAAAGAGGCCCATGAAAGGACAACGCTATGCCACAATTGAAGCGATATTTGAACTTGCATTTTTAATCCTATGGATGACTACCTTTTTTAATTGTTGGTTTCTTTGTGAATAAATACTTCGTTACCGTCCGGAATTTCCGGAACTGCAACCATTTTGAAAATATTTTACATCAATTAGGCACAAATTTTCAAAAAACTAACCATAAAAGTTTCCGCGAAACGTTTAACTATACAGCTCCCAGAAAAACACCCTGTATATGGTACTTCCTATAATCATTGCATCTATCATGATAAAGTACCGCTGTATGCCTCGTACACATTGCACTATAGAACAGAGTGGTCCTGATTTTTGATCAAAAGTACACAGAAAATTTCAAATAAACATTGAAGGGTTCATAAATCAAATGGAAGTATCGCGCTAGTTTTACACTCTGCCGCATGATGCGCTACTAATCAGGAATGATTTTGTTGAAAACAGAGGTCTCGGAAATAAGATACCATTAATAAACTAATGAACAGAAAATTACCAAAAAAATTGTATACCTTCACGAATATATAATTTACTTCGGTACAGAGCGATTTTTTCTTTAACCCTTTTGCATTTCTAAATATTTCTGTTCATAGTTTCTTAAAAAATGCAAAGTTTGAGGGGTTAGTTTTGGGAAATTAAACAAAATAAACGAGGATGTCGGCCTGTACCGTTTTAGATTATAGTGTCGTCTATCATATAATCAAATCTCTATCTCTTAAGTTGAATACTTACGAAATGGCACCTTATTTAGAAACACTCCAAATAGTATAGCAAAAACGAGCGGTGGATCCCTCTGCAATTCCACATTCCACTATAGTTTTGCGAAATGTCTATTTAAAAATAAACCATGTTTAAAGGTTTCAAGGGATAAAACAACAAATTTTATATTAAAACATAAGTGATAAATTAAATGTGAGCAAATAATCTCTAAGATTTTAACATGATAACGTATTTTGGCGACACAATTTTGATTAATCAATTGCGACGAAAGTAAAGCACCGTTTGCTTTAAATGTGCTGGCTACAATGGATATAAATGGGATACTTACATGTTTCATGCTTGATTTGTGATAATCGTAAAATGTTGTCGCTAGCGTGAAGTTGGCGACACAATTTTGATTAATTAATTACGACTAAACTAAAACTCTGTCCGCTTTAAATTTATTGATTACAATCGATACAAATGGGATACTAACATGTTTCGGGCTTGATTTTCGATAATCGTAAAATGTTGTCGCTAGCGTGAAGTTGGCGACACAATTTTGATTAATTAATTACGACTAAACTGAAACTCTGTCCCCTTTAAATTTATTGATTACAATCGATACAAATGGGATACTAACAAGTTTCGGGTTTGATTTTGGACAATCGTGAAATGATGTCGCTAGCGTGAAGTTGGCGATAAATTTTGTTTTAATTAATTTATGAACAGTACATAATTCTACAAATGTTAAAAAGCTTGACTACAATCGATACTAATAACAACATACAATCAGTTTTCTGAATTACAGCACATTACTATCATTTGTTATCGTATCGCCAACTTCACGGACCCCAAGCTAAGTCTATCTTTCACGGGGAGAAATGTAAAACTGATAAACAAAATAAATATTCCTTTACATCCTGGTCAAATTAAATACACGTCTCAAGTAGTAGTTAAAGGTGATTGGATCCATCGTTGGAATATAATGTTGATAAACTCAAAATGGGGGATCGTACAAGTTAAAGGTGAAACAGAAACTCTAAACCTTCCCCATAAAATTATTTATTAATTAATTGTTGATATCGACATGAAGCGAAGATTAATGTTTAAGGGTTAAAAGAGACGTAACATGTTTCGGCCGTAGCCATCTTCAGACGTTAAATATTAGGTGAGATCAATACGTTAATGGTTCTCCGCAGTCGGAGGTTACATGGTAAATTAATTAAAACATTATAGCTGTATGATGTTACATGTGAGATTACAATAAATTTATGGGGAAAAAACTCTTAAGATTAATTAACACATTATCAAAGACGTAATTACAATCAAGACAAATTCTTGTTAATACATTTTAAAAAATTTGGAAAGCATGCAAGGCCGTAGCCAGAAAAAATATTCGGGGGGGGGGGGGGGCCAAATTTTAACAATTACACGCCACCCGATATAACTACAAACTACGTAATGTAATTTACATTTCGTTTAAGAAATTATTTTCCACTGAGTTTCGTGGGGGTGGGGTGGGGGTGGGACCTGACCCCTTTGATCTCCCCCCCCCCCTGGCTACGGCCTTGAAAGCATGTAGTAAGCAGTAGTTAAGTTACATTACAAATTAAAATTTCCACTTACTAGATTCTGGAAATCTTTAAGTCTTTATGGGATCTCATTTACCTACACTAGTATTTTGAAATACCAAACCACACACTATTAAACTATAGCTTGACTAGAGTAAACTGTTTGCAATACCCTTGAGGGGAATAAACTTATATAATTATTAATTAAATTGTTTATTCATACGGTAAGTCATGTTAATCGTATAAATATGATTTGTTAATATTTTATTTTAACGTTTGTTGTTTTGTCTGGGAATATACCTACCATAATTTCCAATATAAACGTGCATAATCTCAAGGACCAAGTTAAAGATAACATATTCGTAATTATCATTATTCGCTACGTACCTACTGATTAGCTTAGTACTGCTCGATAATAAAATTAAACATATTCAAGTAATAATGTTAAATTAAATTTCAGTGTTATCAATGTTGTTCGTTGTTGGATCAAGAAAGAATTACAACTTCAACTTCAAACTATGCGTCATTTTGTAGTGAGTGTTGGTACTGTGAAGAAAAGGTATCCCCATAAGTTCTTAGCTAACAACCTAGCAACCTAGCTGCAACCATCGCCCCTACCTCCCCTTAGCAGGGTGACGTTTATCTTCACCAAGATGAAGGAATGGGAAGAGGAAATTGCGAAACTTGTACAAATTAGTCTGCAGTAGGGTGGCATCTGCTACCCTCAGTACATAAAGGGTAACATAATGTCGATGTAGAACCAAGAACCTTGGACCTGCATAGGACAAATACGTGGTCTGGGATTGAAAGGAAATTAATCCCAGATCGTGCATCATCGTCAGAAATTGCGTTAAATTTACTACCATTTCTATTGCAGAGACCCGGTGGCAGTGCCGCTTATAGTGGAAGAAGACGGAAACAACATTTTTGCCCACAAACGCCACAATTCAAATTGCAGCAACAATTGATGGATACTTTCAGTTTGATGAGTAAAGGATAATTTCATCAACAGCTTCACTTCCAAATGACTACTAAATCATTTGGACAAGAGAATTGATCTACTTTGAGGTGAAGTTATTAAACATTATGACAGTGTCTCTTTCATGTTGTTGGCGGAGAAATTATCTTTTTGTTCACAGCTACATCTAAGGTGATATATAGAAGACTAGGATGTACTGGTAACAAAACTAAAGATCACACATATGGTTCACAACGTTATAGGTACTTATTCCAACGTCAAGAATTATTTTACGGGTTTGTTGCGAAATTATCTTCAAGAACCGTTCGTGGTGCACTGGTTGTGTTCTCACATCTTCTTACCTACATGTATTTAAATTTTCTTTAATCAACTATTCCGCTTTATAGCAGAAGATTCCTTGGTCTACAAACAGATCGCAGCCTTCCAGCATGACGTAGCTCGTGCACATTCTAGTCGTCATGACATATCGGTACTGACGAAAGTTTCAAACGAAACCGAAATATGGACGTACTTTAAAAAAATACAAATAGTAGTTCTTATTGTCACTATTAATCTAAGGAATAATTATAATACAAGTCACATAACACATTAATTACTTAAATACCTATGTATAGGCATGCACATTTTCAAATTTCATGTAAATTGTGAATATTCTGTTAGTTCCATTAGTGTAGACAAGTAAACCAACTAATTAGCATGCCAATTCTACAAATTACAGGCTAATTATGTACGTAAAGTGTAATTGGAAACGGAAACTGAATTAAACAAATACAATTCTTATTTGAGACAAGTTTAATTACTAATCAAATTGATTTTTACAACGTCAATATACGAAAATAAGAAAACGAACATGCCATCGGCCATCAGGATTAATATCAAAACGGCTAGATTGTAAGATCAATAATTTGATGGATCCTTTCTTGTTTTGAAGATGGTTTTTAAAAACTGTATATGAAGAACAGGCTACTCTAATATACCATAATTTCGAACCATGCTGTAAAAAGTGCTGCCTTTGTTACTTAACAAAGCCTGTGGGGAGTCATATTCCATAACTCTGCCACGATCCATAACGAGTATTTTATCTGAATCCATAATAGTATTTAAACGATGAGCGATTGTAATTACCGTACAATTGAAGAATCTATCCTTAATAATTTGTTGAATTAATTGATCGGTATGCGGATCCATATTAGCTGTTGCCTCATCTAATACTAAAACATTGTTGTTTCGTAAGAGAGCTCTGGCCAAACAAATTAACTGTCTTTGTCCTACACTTAAGTTGGCACCACCTTCGTTAATGGCGAAGGTTAAATCTGGAATTGTTTTCTTTAGATGTACTTCATCGAGTGCGTTCCATAATTTTTGATCACTAAATTCCCCATTGGGATCTAAATTATTACGAATAGTTCCTGTAAATAACACCGGATCTTGGGGTATAATCGATATTCGCCTCCTTAAAAGATGCACATCAACGTCTCTTGTATTGACACTATCTATAAAAATATCCCCATCGTACTCGTACAAACGATACAGAGCTGAAATGATAGAGGTTTTCCCAGCTCCGGTGCGTCCAATGACTCCTACTTTTTGCTTGGATTTGATTGTCAAATTTATATCTTCTAAGATATACTTATGGTCTTTATTATATCGAAGGTTTATGTTACTGAACACGATTTCACCGTTGTTGGGCCACTCTTCAATTTTCGCGCCAGTTGCATGTTCTACTGGAATAGCTTGGTATTCCAAAACTCTTTCGCCCGATGTCATGAGATTTTCTATTTCAGCCCATTGTCGAATTGTCCATTCTATCTGTTTAGTCGATCCAAAAGCTTGAGTTATGGCTAACCCCACTCGACCCACCAGTGTACCTAATAAGATATACTTTCTACGTTAAATATCTCTATATCTAGTTTAAATACACTCACTTGTTGTAAAAATTAAAAATGTTAATACAATGCACATCACGTATACAGTAGATGTGGCATCCAAATAAAATCCAAAAGCTTCAGCCGTTGCGAAATGCATGTAACGCACCGAGTTGTAAACATCTTGGTATTTGTCAAATTCATTTTTTAAAATTTCTTCCGCCGAATTTGCTCTAATTGTGGTGAGTCCATCAAGAGTCGAATTAAAATGGCCAATAATTGGACTACGAGCTGGAACGTAACAATTCGGTTTATCGTTATAAAAAGTATAAATTTATACTTGAGCCTTCCAATCTTCGAATACTTCTCGCTGTTGGAATGTATAAACATCGACCATAATATAATAACAGTAAAAATAAAACAGATGGAACAAGAAACATTGCATTCACGGTACAAATAACGAATAAAGAAGCGATCAGTAACAGACCTGTCTAAAATTCGAAATATTATTAAGTCATACAATTTTAACTCCTAATACCTTAAGAAGGAAGAACATTGTCTGAGGTAACTGTTCATCCAAAATGCCTAAATCTCTTGACAATCTGTTGAGGATGTTGCCAGATAAATTGTTGTTAAAAAATATCATATTGGCATTAATAATTTTGTTGAGAATTAATTTATGTATATTAACGGATGCCTTGCATGTAAAGTAATAAAATACAAAAGATTTTGCGAAGGTAAATATTGCTCCTAGAAGAACAACGAATGAATATAAAATCATGATGTTCTTATTTGATTGTTCGAGTTCTTTGAACTCTGTGGAATCGGTTGTTTGATTGTAACGAAAGCCTGACATCTCTTGCTCCATGTCAACCCTGTGAAATGAACAACAGAATGTGTTAATACTGAAGTATAGAAAAAGGGGGTTAAATTAAGGGAAAAATAAATTTTATTAAAAACATTTCTAGATATTTTATGAGTCTTCAAATGTAATAATATACGTGGTATATTCTATTTAAAATTTTAAAGTTGAACATTGCCCTGATTTCTCGTTACACCCTGTATAACAGAAAATTACAAAATATACAAAGACAAAGAACAAAAACGACGGGTTCAAACGATTTTTAATTAAACGAGCATGAAAATTTCTATTGGGCGTGTTTTCAGACTTTAGGTTCTCTGTAAACGATGTGGCAAAGAGTGATTCTTAAAAAATTTAATGTCTAGCCCAGCGGTTCTCAACCACCGTGTCGCGACACATTGGTGTGTCGCGAGATTTACCATATTTTTATGTTATTCAGTAAATCGGCAACAACCGACCACAACCTCGAAGTACCACACGCTGGCCCTTTGTATTAGATGAAGGGAACACCCTCCTCCATACTCATGGGACAGAAATGTACCAAATAGATGCCTCCGGAGCACATGATAAAACTCGCTGGAATGGAACAGAAGTGGAAAAATATGAAGCAGGCAACCAAGCATAATCACCCCCTAAACAGGCGCAACCTGAAAGCGTTAAGCAACCAAACGCCTCACTTACTATGGCTGAGACGCAAAGGTGAGGTCGGTTTGAGGGCTGAAACCCAAAAGGACACCAAAACCTTTAACGAGGCTACAACAGAATTTTGTGTTTTCATGAAAACCCGGAGAAATCGCTCTCGGAAGAGCAAACCTAAAACCCGAGTCCTGTCTAGAATTGACGCCCTTTCTGTTGGGGTGCTTGCCTCCCAAATTTATCGAATCACCACCGAGCGGTGGTGTGCTCATCACATTTGTAGACCAGGTATTAGTGGACTGGTTGACAATGGAACTAAGCAGCATACCTTCGTGGGCCTTTGGATTCGTCAAAGTCAGGCACCTCAGAAATTCTATAAGTACACATACCTGGATTCCTGTCCCCACCGGAAAGCTGGGGAGGACCGAAATTCTAACTGGTGGTGTAGTCATAGGAGAGCGGTGGACAGGAGAACGCCAAGGAACAATAATTGATTGTCCTCATGGAATTTTCTGGGACAAGATAGGGACTAGCTGCAACCATAGTCCATACGTCAACTTTACTAGGGTTATGTTCAAGTTCCTTTCCAAGATGAAAAAGGGATGACTAAAGTAAAGTAAAATAGAGCAAGAGCAAGTGTTTTAAAGACCAGTTATTCACGAATACTTTACGCTATTTTTTTATTGGTTCACTTTGAAATCTGGTATTAAAACGGAAATAAGAACTAATAATAATGGTTGAATTGCTAATGTGAAATACCTTTCGTTGTCATGGAAATGAGAAAAACGGAAATTAATTTGCAATCTGTCATTTTATTTGACGTAACAAAGTACTCCTGTCAGATCAATAACCAATAAGAATTCACGTTTTTCAAATTGATGATGATGCCATGGCAACTTTAAAACACGCGCGTTTTTGAAAGGGCGATTTAAACACGCTGGGGCGTGGTTTAAAAGGCTAAAATAGGACACCAATAAAAAAATAATTACTTACCAAAAACTAACAAAGTAATCATTCCAACTTAAGATGCCCTGGGTAACTGCCGACAACAGTAAAATAAACACAAACATTACGACTCCGCCTCCAGCCTTGAAATACCCTTTGTACACTTCTTTATTAACAGTTCCTTCAGCAATAGTTTCCTTATAAACATTACATTCGCCCATCTTCGTTGATTGTGTACAGTTATCATTCGTGACTGTTTCTTCCTTTTCCTCATGATAATCAATCACATTTTCACATTTGTTCAGCATCAATTTTAGTTCTTCACTTTCTACATCTTTAAGATGATCATAACTTCCATAAAATTCCACATAACCATCTTTTAAAATGATAATATTATCAGATTCCCTTAGAAACAGTTCTTGATATGTTACAAGAAGGCAGATGTTATTTTTCAAAAAATTTTTACATTCGTAAAATATATGTTTACCAACTTGCCCATCGACCGAAGATAAGCAATCGTCCAATAAGTAAATGTTGGCAACTTTGTAAAGGGCACGTGCTAAGTTTACTCTTGTCTTTTGACCTCGACTAAGATTGAGACCTTTATCCGTAATAATCGTCATATCGCCCTCGGGAAGTGCTTCAAAATCTTTCTGTAAAGCACACAATCTTACAACTTCCTTATAACGATCCTCATCCAGTTGTGTGTTGAAGATGATATTTTGTTTAACGGATCCAGGGAATAACCACGGTTCTTGAGATGCGTATGAAATATTTCCATCAACTTCAACTGATCCAGATGTTTTTGATAGGTCACCCACTATCAGTTTTATCAACGTTGATTTTCCTGAGCCAGTTGGTCCTGTAATAATGTTTAATCCAGAGCGCAGGTTTATAGTAATATTATTAATTAAAACCTTTCCTTCTTCTGTCTTTATGGTCGCGTTGTCCATACAAACATGTGGCTTTTCCTTGTAACAACCTTTAGCAACTGATCTGGTGTCAACTTCCTCTAGTAATAAAAATGTCGTTATTCTTTCTAAAGCAGCTTTCATTTCAGCAACATACGCTATTGCTAGTGGAATATTTATGGTCATATTAGTCTGTAGGGTAGCGAAACAACCAGTTACGACGAAAGCCTTTTCCGCCGTAATGTAGTTATCTAAGGCGATATAGGTTATGATACAGAAGTAAAGGCCAAGCTTTGCATTTAATATGCCCATCGACAAGATCAATGCTTTTAGATACAGTAATATTTTTAATTTAAACACTTCCTTTCTAAAACAAATTAGGTTAGCGAATTGTCTAAACTAAAATTAAATTTATCAATACTTCCTAAGGGCGACTATCGCTTTTTCAAAAAATAATTCCCATGTGTACATTTTAATTGTTCGAATTGCCGTTAACACCTCCTGGGTTTTTCTAACTCTTTTGTCGGTATTTTCACCGGCCTTTATTCTCCAATTCAAGATTTGGTGGCCGATGAATCCTGAATCAATATTTAATAGCAAACGAATGTAAATAGTAAATTTTACCTTGTATGGGAAGGGGTAATACAATTGCCGACACCCCAACCAAGGCGGAAATTCCTATCTGGACGTACATGATGTAAATAACAATAAATATTTGAATTATTCCAACCCACAGTTTATGAAATAGAAACATAGCGTGTTCAAATGTTTCAATATCTTTAGTTATAAGAGTAATTGCCTGTCCGCTTGAATCCTTGGACATAAAACTTGCACTCAGAGATAACGCCTTTCTGTATATTAAACCACTGATAGCAACCTTAATTTTTAAAACCACCTGCCGAATTCCAAACGAGTAGGAATGATTCACAGTGATATGAAAAAAGAGGCACAGGAACAACATACCGCTAAAATAGTACACGTCTTCAACAGTCATATTTGTTTGATTCGGTGCAAAATATGATATAATTTTGCCTTGTAATAAAGGTTGGGAGATCCTAAAATTTCGAGATTAAATTTTTTCCACACAAGATACGCATCGCACTTAAAGGCAGTACCAACTATTAAATACACAAGACCCCAAAGCATGTAGGTGCCTCCAAATGATTTGAAAAGTGGAACGAACAATACCGGTTCCTTTTTACTTTTTTCTTTCGCCCATTCTTTTTCTAGTCGGCTACTTAGCGTTGTTGAATCAAAACCGTTTGCAATTTCGTACACGTCCTCCTCTTGAAAGCATTTTTTGTTTCCTTTTCGAAATGTGGTACATGCGAAACTGAAAATTTGGTTAAATCGAATTGAAAATCAAGTTACTTACAGGAATAAGATTTTAGATAACAAATTTGCCTTGTCCCATGGATTAATCTCCTTATTTACATATTTTGGTTGGGACATCCTAAAATAAAAGTAAAAAATGAAACAACACTTAAAACATGTGTTCAGTACATATAAAAAACACGTATAAATGTTTACTTCCACCATTAATTGACCAATTACTTATTTGAATTCTAAATGTAGTGTTCCGTTCCAATACATTGTAAGTACAGATATAGCGCCTAATTTTTCAAGATTCTGATCTCTAAAAATCCTAATACGTGTGATCAATCTGCAAGTAATCTAATATAACTTAAGGAACTGTGTATTACATAATTATACATTCTACAAAGAAAATCAATCAAAAATCATTTATGAATTGCTACTTTTTATTTATCGTGAGTCAATATGTGATTATAATTTACTTACCTTATCTAATTGGTAATTACAAAAACTGCAAAAACACTAACTCGAAAGATTTACATGTCGCAAACAGTTTTTATAAGCAAAATATTACGTACTTACCTACTAACAAAACAAGCCCCCAGTAGACAGGGAAATATTGCGCTTAATTGAATAATTTGTTCTTATATTTTCAATAGGCAAATATAAGGTCGTGGGGCTTTATTAACGTTTAAATAACGCAATTACTTTCCACCTAAATTTCTAATAATTGTTTCCTTATTCTGGTTTGTTTAAGCAAAAACCCACGTAAAGCTTAGACAACCTATTTTTATTTAGCTCACTTATACTGTGCTTATACTTATCTCACATTTGAGGTTCGTTATGACCTAATTGTACGCTTAACAAAACTAAGTATAAATTGCGATACGTTTTTTCAATGCGCACAATAATGCTTGATGAAACTTTCTAGTAAAAAATGGAATAACATGTAAATAGTCCTTATAATGGAACATCGAAAGCAGGAAGGAGAGGGCATCATACAATAATCATCAAGATCTTAAATAAGATTGCTCCAGTGTTCAGCTATTGCTGCGGCATCTTTCGTCCCCATGGTTCACCGATAACTGGATTAGGTTTGTTTTTCCCCCCGACCTGATATTCAGGTACGAGTAATTATATTTCATTAAATTTACTTTTCAGGAGGATTTCAAATATTTCCGACTCCAATCTGGCGTCCACAAGGGTCTTTCCCCAGAGCAATGGTATCCACGGTTGATATCGCTCGTTCCTCGATCTAGTGCATCGTCCTTACTTTTCTTATTCAAACTTACTCTAATGTTATGCACGAACACGTGAACATTGTCTAAAATACTGTGACGTTTCTGTGCTTGTCGAACTAGTTACACCGTCACATTCTCCGTCAGACCGTCACGAAGTTGAGAGGTACCACTTTTATATATGTACAGGGTGTCCCAGGTTTAATGATCAGGACTTTGACATTTTGTAGAGAAACACATTTTAAGGTGGGTTGCTTCTATATACATAGGTCCTAAAATTCTTTGTTTCTGAGATACAGAGTGCGTCACAATTTTCTAAAAAATAAAGGTTTTATTTATTTATTTCGGAACTGTTGCAAATATTCAAACCAAAATTGGCACACAAGGTACATGGACAGAGCATAAGATCCATGGCAACCATAATTTTTGTACACAGCCAAAATACATTTTTCGTGAAATAAATGACAAAAATCTAGTTTGTGGCCGCACGGTAACAGAAACGAAAGAAAGTCTAGAGACATTTTTTGTTCAGAATTGAACGCTCCATCGAAAAGTATATTTCGAATATTTAATTCAGGGCCGTACTCTTTTTATTTATCAAATTAGTAGAACGGATTACCCATATCTCCGCCACTGGTTGATTAAAAAAATTGATATCCTTCAATCTTGTGGTCCTCTGTCCTTGTATCTTGTGTGCCAATTTTGGTTTGAATTATTGCCACAGTTTGGAAAGAAATAAATAAAAACTTTATTTTTTAGAAAACTTTAACGCCCTGTATCTCAGAAACAAAGAACTTTAGGAACTACGTTTATAGGACCAACTCGCCTTAAAATGTGTTTTTCTACAAAATGTCAAAGCCCTGATCATTAAACCTGGAACACCCTGTATATTCTGTGTTTTTAATGATTCCACGACATAACGACGCAGACAAAAACGGCGCCGACATAACGACGCTGCCAAAAGGGCGCGGACAAAAATGGCGCTACGACAGAACAGCGCAGACAGAAATGGCGCCGACAAAAAAGGCGCTGCGACAAAACAGCGCCGCGCTTTATACAAATGATAAACTCGTTTTTCTTTCAATTGAAAAAAAAATTATTAAGAAAACCTTTAACCTAGGTAAGCGTTTTCGTGACAGTCTACTCTACGCCTAGGTTAGCTTTCTTTCTGTTTCTAGTTTCAAACGTCGTTTAGTGTTACATACCCGTTTTTCTTTCAATTGAAAAAAAAATATATTAAGAAAACCTTTAACCTAAGCGTTTTCGTGACAGTTTACGCCTAGGTCGCTGCGACCAAATGTCCGCGTCCTTTTGTCGCGCGTCCAAATTTCCGCGTCCATTTGTGATATCATCTTGTAAACCTATATCATTTATATAAAGCGCGGCGCTGTTTTGTCGCAGTATTATTGTCGACGCCGTTTCTGTCGTAGCGCACTTTTTGTCCGCACCCTTTTGGCAGCGCCGTTATGTCGGCGCCGTTTTTGTCTGCGCTGTTATGTCGTGACACCGTTTTTAATGGTTCTCTGTAAAGAGAAGACCCTAGCTCCTTAAGGGGAATTTCTCACAAATGATGAAATTATAAAGAGTAGTAGTACGCATTCGTAAACATTTATGGAAAATTTCTTTTTAGCGCTAGAAATGAAGATCCAATGGGCCACCGTGATAAAAAAAATGCTCACCTCTCTTTGTTTCATTGTTTATACACATTTTCTGTCTTTTGTTCTTCAACTTGATCTTATTTTGCATGATTGTTATCATTAATCTTTTTCGATCTCAGTTTAATAGCTTGTGTCGCCTTTATTTCTGCTCCTAATTCTTTGTCAACAAATTTTCTATCGCAGTACTCTATTATCATGGGTGTTAGAATCATTAAACTAATCGCTCATGTGGAGTATACAAGCATACATCCATCAAAACTTTAGGCCTTGTCAACTTACTTGTAAACGAGGGTTTGTGCTCCACCTATCACCACGTTAAAGACTGATCATTATTCTTGAGGTTTTTCCCAATTTTTATTGGACAATGGCGATTAAATATCAGTACCAGTGACAATTACAGCATCTTACACAACATACATCAATGCCGATGAGAGATTTCGTACTAACTCAAGCGACTGGTATACTCCATATTCGTAGAGACGTTGAACCTCATGTGAAATAGGAAGTTGTACCATCATCTCTAGAATACTGTGGACGTTATCAAAATTTGGAACAATGCAGAGATTCGAAGATGGCAAGGTTTTTAAGAAAATAACACAAACTACCAATGTAAGAATTATACCGTTCACCATGACATTTCCGTTAGTTGATGGCACTGTGGCACTGTTTTAATGATGGAGTATCATAAAGGGTAACAAATTGCTCTTCACGCCATCTACTCTGTAATAGTTGGAAACAGTTTTCCTTCGAAGTCGAAGGTCTTATTGCTATTCTAGCGTCAAAATCGCAAGGTTCTCAGTGCGTTGAAATAAAGAAAATTTAGGGAAATTAAAGTGTTTTTACATGGTGCAACAAAAGAATTACCCTACGTTTTGTAGAACTTAGCTTTATAGAAAATAATTTTTTGAGCCAATAATGTCAACAGAGAATCTAGGCAGTTGCCATCTATAATAGAGGAAAAAGAAGGTCTTCCATATTTGAAGGTTTGAAAATTTAAAAAGTGTACTTTGCTATTCCTACATAAAAAAAATTCTCCTGAGCTTCCCCTTCATTAATTTTATTCCCAAAATATAGCACAAAGCACCCTGTATTTACAGCTTATGAAAATTAAATGTGATGTGCACTGCCCTGGATGTGCAGCTACTGAAATCCAGGGCAGTGCACATCAGCGTAGGCGATATAACGATGAGGTGCACAGTAGTGAGAGGGTGCCCCAGGGTGGGGTGCTGTCACCACTTCTGTGGAACTTAACCGTAAACAGCCTGCTCTGTCGTCTTAACGACAGCGGCTATTACACGCTGGGCTATGCGGATGATCTATCCATCCTAATAACCGGCAAGTTTGAGGCCACTCTGTGCAGTCTGATGCAATCAGCTCTCAGAGTGACCGAAGAATGGTGTAAGGAACACTCCCTGTCAATAAACCCGACAAAAACGGAGGTAGTTCTATTCACAAGGAAAAGGAAGATTGTGGGCCTTCGAGCTCCTATACTCTTCCAAAAACACCTCCAGTTTTCAGAGTCAGTGAAGTATCTAGGTATTACACTTGACAACAAACTGAACTGGAGCAAGCACATCCAGCTTAAAGCGGAAAAGGTAAATAGGGCTTTCTGGCAATGTCGCCGCGCAATGGGAAGACTTTGGGGTCCATCCCCAAAGGCTGTCCTGTGGCTGTACACTGCTGTGATCAGACCTATGTTCTGTTACGGAGCAATTGTCTGGTGGCCTAGAACCAGACTATCCACAACCAAAGCACTGTTCAATCATGTGCAAAGACTAGCGTGCCTTGCGTGCACGGGCGCAATGCGAACAACCCCCACAGCCGTCATGGAAGCCCTCCTGGGACTGCCTCCACTGGATCTCCACGTGAGAGAGCAGGCCATGTTGGCAGCCTTGCGCCTGGAAAATAAAGGGTTGTTGAACAGTAGAGGTATTGAGGTGGGACACTCGCGAATTCTGGGCGAAGCAGTCAAGCGACTGCCTATACTAGAAGCACGATCTGACTCACTCACCCCTCGATACATACTAGGGAAAAACTACCGCATCTTCTTTGATGCGGAAGTGGCATCCCAACCGGACATATCCATCTTCACGGACGGATCCAAAACAATGGAAGGTACAGGCACCGGAATTTATTCCGAAGAACTGAACTTCCATATTAGCCAAGCACTAGGCAAAATTTCGACTGTCTTTCAGGCAGAACTAGCAGGAATAACGCTTAGTGCGAAAACAATTCTTATGCGCGGCATAAAGAATAAAACAATAAGAATTTCCAGTGACAGCAGAGCCGCTCTGCAGGCACTAGGTCAATACAAAATCACCTCTAGGCTGGTTTCAGAGTGTCACCAAGCACTAGAGCAAGTGACAAACAGCAATACCCTTCAGCTCGTATGGGTCAAAGGGCATGCTGGAACAATAGGCAACGAAAAAGCCGATAAGTTAGCCCGACTGGCCTCAAAACAACTGTTTTATGGTCCAGAGCCGGCTCTCCCACTTACAGTATCAACTGTAAACAACTTGATTACTCAAGATACCCAAGTCCAACACAAGACTAGGTGGAACTTGATGTCAGACAGCCGTCACGCGAGAGAGGCCTTTAGAGGACCATCCCGTAGCCTGGCGCGCTTTTGCACAGGGCTATCCAGAAGGAACCTGCGACTACTTGTGGGCATACTATCTGGGCACTGTAAACTCAACAAGCACATGCACCGCATGGGCTTGGTCGAATCACCATCCTGTAGAGGATGCTACACAGACGATGAGACGGCGCAACACATACTCTATGGGTGTCCCGTACTCGTCGAAACAAGACGATCCATGTTGGGGGAATTCTGGCCGGACATGGCTATGATCAGAGCCGCCACCCCGTCCAGCATCCTCAGGTTCATCTCACGCGTGGGGTGGCTTGAGTGATGTTGCGGGGCTGAGTGACTCTAGTCAGGGAGGCAGCACAAAGGGCCCGAATAGGAGGCCTACGTGCGCGTGGACTTTTGACCACCCTCCCATCGTAATCCAGAATCCAGAATCCCTTCATTAATTTTATTCCCAAAATATAGCACAAAGCACCCTGTATTTACAGCTTATGAAAATTAAATTTTTATCCCGGCAGCCTGGGCCATTTTATAAAAGTAACCATTTTTGTTACGTAGAAGTACTTGCGGGTGATCGAACTCTATAATTTTACCTAAATCCATAACTAAAATTCTATCACAATGCATAACCGTATTTATCCGATGTGCGATAGTAATCACCGTGCAATCATTAAATCTTCTTTTTATAGTATTTTGAACCAAATTATCGGTTTTCTGATCCATATTGGCCGTGGCTTCATCCAGCACCAATATTTTATTATTTCTCACAATTGCTCTCGCTATACAAAGTAATTGCCTTTGTCCAATGCTAAAATTAGATCCTCCATCCTTAACATCATACTCTAGATCTGGTATGCTCTCCTTCATTTCGATATCTTCTAAAGCTCTCCATAAATCTTTATCCGCGTAGTGATTATTAGGATCTAGGTTGCTTCGAATTGTTCCAGTAAATAAGACGGGGTCCTGTGGAATAATGGATACTTGTGACCGTAAAAGCTCTACGGGAATAGATTTTATATCTATATCGTCGATAGTTATGGTTCCTTCCAAATCATATAATCTAAATAATGTGGAGATTATAGAAGTTTTCCCAGCACCGGTTCTCCCGACGACACCGACTTTAAATTTGGGAAGCATTTCAAAGGAAACGTCTTTTAATACAGTTTCGCTTGTAGGAGAGTATCGCAAAGAGACATTTTTAAATAATATTTTTCCATTCACTGGCCAATTCTTTGGAGTATCTCCTGATTTATCTTCTGGATCAACTTTCTCATATTCCAACACTCTCTCAGTAGATGTCATGTTGTTTTCAAGATTTGCCCATTGGCGAACAGTCCATTGTAAAATTCCCGTTAAATATACTGATTGTGTAATCACGAGCCCAACAGTACCAGCAATACTATCTGAAAGAACACTACGTTGTATAGCTAAAAGGTAATTCGGTAAACATACCCATCCGAAACACCAAAAATGATAAGACTACAATAGTTATATAAATACAACAAATAAAGTCCAAGTAAAATGCAAGAGCTCTGGATATCGCGACATTTACAAAACCTACTGAATTGTACAGGTTTTGATGCTGGTCGAATTCTTTTTTCAAAACTTGCTCAGCTTTGCTCGCACGTATCGTCATTAATCCCTCTAACGTTGCGTTAAATTGACCAATAAGAGGGCTCCTTGCTAAAATAAATTATGTCATACAGTGGAATGTGTAGTATGCACTTACTGGCTCCTTCTAATCTTCGCATGCTTCTGCTCGTGGCGATATAAAGCCAGCGCGCCACTGCCATGATGATTAATAGTATAAGAGAAGGAATCAAAAACCAAGGGTTAACCGTCGATATTACAATTAATATCGATACCAGCATTACCACTATCTAAAAAGAACAAATTCATTTCAAAATACTCGCTATTCATTGAGTAGATAATAATTTCATATTACTATAGACAAGGTTTAATGGGCAAATGGTATGCAGAGTTTTAGACGTCACATATATTATGTCTGTAACGCAAATTTCATTAAATTATTATTTCTTGAATTGTTACCGGTAGGTAAACATGAACAAGGGAGGTCTAATTTACTGTTACCATAAACAACAAACTATTCCTCTACAAATTACGAATTTTATTCCCAATACTAATAAAATAATTAATAACACTTCGGGCCAGGAATAAATACATACAACTTGATTATGATTCTTTTTCAAATTTACATTCCGAATAAAAAAATCTTTAATAAATACATAATTAAACCTTCAGCATATTTATTCTTGTCAAGAGCTCGATAAAATCGCAGCAATTTACTCACCGATAACTTCCCACTTATCTTTTAACTTTTAAGAAGTACGTATCGCAAAATGAAGTAATGTTTGAACAAGAACAAGTTTAGATTGATTGAGAGGTTCAAAGGGTAGATGACACCTTTATACTATAGAAGATGTAAGATTTTACTAATTGAGAAACCGGCCAACCGTCCATCCGAATATTTTGTCTTGTCGTAATTCATCCGTGGCTCAAGAGGGCTTCTCTGAGAAAATCTGTAAACTGAATAATTTAACTAAACCCAAGCTGCCACGATTAGAAAGGTTCAATGTATTCTATTCTGCAATCAGATTCACTCAATTGACATTAATACCGAGTACGCTTTGGCTTTTCTAAATCTACACACAGAATGGTTAAGGAAACTTGCAAGGATTTCTACTAACATACTACATAGGTACTTACTGTTGTAAATTCAAAAATAGTTATTGGAAGTGTTTCATCTAAGACACCCAAATCACGTGAAAATCTGTTTAGTATGTTTCCGGATAAATTTACGTCAAAAAATTTCATACCAGCATTAAGAACACTATTCAAAATGATTCTGTGAATGTTTTTAGCTGCTTGACTGAAGAAGTAGATAAAAGCTCCACCTTTTTTGAAAGATATAATGAATATCCCAAAATGACGAAAGAATAGTTGGTTAGAATTGTGTTCCGCTTAGTTTCTAAATTTTTATAGTCAGCAGTTTCTGTTGTTTGGTTTAGTCGAAACAGAGACATTTCTTGTTCAACATCGACCCTAAAACATGCGCATGAATTTGATGATATTTAAAATTGAATCTTACCAATAGCTTACAAAATAGTCTGACCAACTTTGTACAACCTGTGATGCTATAGTCAGCGCTAGTATAAATAGAAACACTTTTATACCACCTGCCACTCTACAGTACGTATAGTAGACATCCTTGTTCACAGTTCCCTTATTTGTTAATTCTGCATAAATATGTTTTCTCGATCTAGGGAGCAGCTTACTTTCTTCCCCATCTTCACGTTTCTCGCATGACATTTCTTCCTTTGCTATATTCGTGTTTTCATGCTTTAAAGATATTTCATTCTCAAGTCCCAAGAAACCGGGTTCGTAATCTTTCGAATTTATTAGGTTTTATAGCTTCCTTTAAAGGCCACACTTCCCTCCTTTAACAAGATTACATCACTGGCTCTGCTTATAAAAAGTTCCCTATAAGATACTAAAATCCAAATTTTATCATCGAGAAATATCGTTAAATTTCTAAAGATTGAGTTTGCCACGTGATCATCTACGGAGGATAAACAATCGTCCAGTAAATAAATATCGGCAGATTTGTAAATGGCACGGGCTAAATTAATTCGGGTTTTTTGTCCCCCACTTAAATTTAAGCCTTTATCTATCACTGGCGTTTGGTCACCATCAGGAAAAACGCTTAAATCTTTCTCTAAATCGCACACTTTTATCACATTATAATAGCGTTCCTTATCGAATTTTTCATTAAACACTATGTTTTGTTTAATGGTACTTGGGAATAACCATGGTTCTTGTGACGAATACGAACACGTTCCTGTTATTTCCACAGAACCTTCGGCTTCAAAAACATCCCCAAGTATTAGCTTCAGTAATGTCGATTTACCCGAACCAACCATACCAGTAAGGACTGTCAACCCCGGATTTACTTCTAAATCTAGTATTTGGATTGTAGTGTTTCCTGCGTTTGTTGTTACGTGTGCATTTTTCATAAATATTTTTGGTGCAGCTCCAATCGCTTGTTTTACGGTGAAATTTGTATGAACCTCATCTAAGAGTAAAAATTTATTAATCCGCTGTATTGAACCCATCGCTTCTAAAATGGTTGCTATCGCTATTGGTATAAATTGCGTGATTACAGGGCTTAGAACACCGAAACATCCTGTTACTACAAAAGCTTTTTCAGCGGTTACATTGTTTCCCAGTGCAGTATATGTAATGATAGCAATATACAAACTAAACTTGGCGACAATCTCTCCCAAACCATACGAAAATGTTTTCAAAATCGCTAAAATTCGCCAAACGGATATCTCCTTTCTAGATATGAAATTTATGCGTAAAATAGATTAGAAGAAGAAATTCTTACGATCTTTGTCCATGAATCTTTTTAATGAAAAATTTTTCCCAAGTGTACATTTTTATAGTTCGCAGTGCTGTTAGTACCTCTTGTGTTGTTCTAACTCTTTGGTCTGTTTTTTCTCCTGCTCTCTTTCGAAATTTCCCAATAGTTCTTCCGATAAGTACTGCGTAAAAAATTAAGCAACTAGTAAAACAAAATTTTTAATTTGAAGTTATTACTTTGTATGGGAAGGGACAACAGGAAAACTCCAGTTCCAATAAGTGCAGAAAGTTCAAGTTCTTGATACATTATATATGTTAATATAATTACTTGAATTCCTCCTACCCATAAATTATTAGCAATTTGGCTTGCTTGATCTAAAGTTAATAGATCCTTCGTGATTAGGGTTATAACGTCTCCAGTTTTTTGCCCAGAAATCGATGTTAGTTTAAGTCTAAGTGACTTCCTATAAATCAAACCCGCTACCGATATCTTAATCTTTAAACCGATTTTTTCCAAAACGAAGAAATAGTAATGCAGTAATAATGTGTAAAGGGTGGTGACGCCTACCAAACTGCCACCGTAAAAATAAGCGTCCGTTTCCGTTAACTCAGTTTGATTGGGACTGAAATAGGATACAAATTTTCCGTTTAAAACGTGGCCTGAGTAACCTTAAATAATAAATTATAACAAGAAATCGAATTATGAGTATCTTACGATCCTGTACAACACATCACAAGGTAACATAAGCCATAAACGCAAAATAAAGGGCCGAATATTTTTAAAATTGCGATATAAATTTTTGGGTTGCTCTTCTTTTTCTCTTTGTTCCATTCTTGCTCCAATCGATCAGTTAGTGTGCTGGCTTCAAATTCTTTTGCAATGTCGTATAGATCCTCTTCTTGAAAATCTTTTCTTAGTCCTTCTCGTAGGGTACTCCAAACAAACCTAACACATTTTGTGTTAAACAATTTCTTTCTTCGTACTACACTTCTTACCAAAAAGCCGTTTTGGACAGAACACTCGCATTTTCCACCGGATTGGGTCGTCTTTTGAGGTCAACGGAAACATCCATGACAACTGCACTACTACCAGGTGAAGTACTCGTACCTATATTAAAATTAAAAATTGTTGTCTATTATAAGTATTTGTTATTATCTTATGAGATATGAAATCGCATAGGAAAAGGTGTACAGGAAGTAGGTACTGCGACGTCATTTAATATATGCAGAATCGTTTGATTTTCCTTTAAAAACATCCACTTGTGTCTTGTGTAGGGGACAAGACATTTCGTTGAATGACCAAAACGCCGACACCATTTTTAATAGTTAAACGTCGACCCCGGCCAAAACGGCCCACAACTATTTTGCCGAATCTAATATGCGACCATTTGGCCGACCATTTTTAAAAGGTTACTTACTTAGTTAAAGTTAAATAATGCTTCAGGGCAGTTTTATCCAATCATTATAATTCAACTTGTGACGTTGATTTCAGTCGTACATCGATTCGATTTTAAACTAATAAGTAATTATGTACTAGCAATAATGATAAATTGCAAAATAATGTAGGACATAAGAAATTCGATTTTGCAAAGTAATCTATATAAACTAAAAAATATAATATTTAAAGACTAAATGTAATTGTTAACAATGTATTAAAATCACTCCTATTGGCTATTATGAATAGTATCTTATACATTGAACTAGTATTAATAGAGTTCATTGATGTTAAATGAGCTATTACTCACGAAGATGGTTGATCTTTCTGTACGGTGTTGCGATACTCTACCTTTCCTACACTGATGCGCCTGAGAAGTTGGCTGTTAGATTGATAAACACAAAAATTGCCTATCACCTAAAAACTTGATAAATTAGTTCATTATTGTTGGAGAAATTACATTATAACGGATTAGATTTTCAGGTTAATAACGATATTACAGCTTGTTTACAATTTTATGAATTTAAATAAAATAAAATAAAGTAAAGTTTTGATCATTTTGAACACATCTTATATTGTTAACAATCACATTCAGTCTTTCATAATACAGGATACATTTTTAGTTTATATCGATTACTTTGAAAATCGTTCCAAGTTTGCAAAGTCAATCATATCATTTAAGTAGATATCATAAAATATTATGTAATTTATCATTTGCTTTATAACTAAACTACGGTATAATTGCACGACTGAAATCAATCGCACAGGTTGTATTATAATATAAACGGGGGTACACGCGATTGTCGCGTTTTGCGTGCTTTGGGGGGAGGGGGTATCTGTGATTGTAGGTTGTAATAGCTTTTGTTTTAAAATATCACACCTTGTTGAGCTGGTTTAGTTGCTTGAAAAAAGAAAAAAAATTTACGTTTTTATACCTTTTCAGATTTTTGACCCTGTAGGTATCTGTAATTTAGCAAGTTATTAAAGTAACTAAAATAAAGGATTACATTTACTTACATTTGACGTAAAAATCACAAAAATGGGTTGATATTTGGTAAACATATACAAATTCGTTCCTACCTACTTATAGTAAATTTTTACCAATTATTAAAAAAAATGTAAAATGCAAACTTTTTGAAATAGATTTGAGACCAAAAATACATAATGGCCCTTTCACAATGTTAATTACGTCTTTGCACATAGTCTTTGCCCAAAAATTAACGAAAATATAACAAATTCCGTGTGAACTTCATAAGGATAGTTTAGAATGAATTTTGAATGTAAAAGAACCCAATTTGGACACTGGCAACTTTTTGGGAATACGAATGGCCTTAGGGAGAACGTTTTAACATTCATCTTTAACTATAGTAAAACTAAAAATACCATAAAACATAAAATGTACAAATAGAAGCTGGTCTAACGTTGCATAACATCTGTTTTATAGAAAGACCTTCTCTACCTTAAACAGTTTCAAATTTTTGTTTATTTCACTAACTAAAGGCCTTATTTACACGTATATGTGCAGCAGTAACTATGGATTTTACTTCCTCTTAATTACAATATAAGTTGTATATTTAGAAGTATAGTCAAAGTATAGGTATTCTCTTTGGTATAGTGTAACGTAACAATACACTTGCCACCTACTTTCATCAATAGATATTAAGTTAAATATGTAGACAAAAACATTTTTCTCGGTGAAAACATTCGACTATATATGTTACCTACGACATCGTCCATCGTTCAAAATCTCTAAATTCGAAATAAGCACACAAACATGTACATTTCGAAAGTTACCGAAAGAAGGTATCGGGACACATAAATTAGTCTACGATGAGTGCTGTTACTACTTTTTACATCATTTTAACCATGAAAATGTTAACTCGAGGCATAATAGAATCATTTTTCATCATTTAAATAACTTTTCAACTTGAAATAATTAAATTTCCATGTTACCGAGAAAAAGTTTCCGATACTTGTCATTTTGAAAATTTTCGCGAAAATACTTTCTGGCATTGTTTTAATGTTCGAAATGGGTTAAGGACCTCGGACAGACAAATTTTGCATGTTTACACAAAATTTTCACCCAAAAATAAGCAGAAATAACGAATTCTATTTTACACGTAATCTCCATAAGGAAACTTTGAACGTATTTTCCAAGTAAAGAAAATATATTTAGACACAAATACCGCTTGAATAAGATGACGGACTTTTATACTAAAATGTTTAAAACTTACTTTGAAAAAAATTAGTGCAGATATTTACGTGGTTTGCGGGGTATCTATAATTGTAGCATTAATTTGTAGGTTATAAATTTATAATAGCTTTGGTTTTAAAATATCACATCCGCATTCGTCAGGATTCGGAGACTGTCGGAAAAGTGCACAGCAACACAAACATATACACACGTCTCGGTTATTATATAGTGATAATGATTAGATAAAACTGTCATAAAGCATTTTAACTTTAAGCGTAAGTAAAGCAAAAAAAACTACCCCTTTAAAAATGTTAGTCGGTGATTTGGGCAGTGGGTCTGGGCGTCTTGTCCAGGGTGAGCATAATGGTCGCATATTCGGTTGGGCGAAATGGCTGTCGGGGTTTTGGACCATTAAAAATAGTGTCGGCGTTTTGGTCATTCGGCGAAATGTCCTAAACCTATGGCAATCCGTTACCGTTTTATCATGTATTCACTTTAGACGTTAATCTATGATTTTAATTCAAATCTATTTCCATATCACCTGGCATAATGAAAATTACGCTATTTTCGTTAAGAAGAATGCAATTTTTATTCTTAATTAAAATCTAAATAGGTACATACATATTTTCATTCTAATTACAAAAAAAAATACTTAAAACCTATTGTTCCTTATGAAAAATTTAGGAATTTACCTGAACGAAAGTATATTTTTCATTAACCAAAATTGAATTTATCTTTTAAATTACCTTAAAAATGATTTTATATAAATTACAATTTAAGATTTACTGCAAATATTTATTCATAATTAAATCGAGTGTTTTGTTACAACAACTTTAAGGTAAACAAAATAATAAATTTAAAGTTTAAATAAGAACTTAAATGCTTAAATTATTTGACGTCAACTAATAAACTAATTTGTTATGCTATTTGAATAGAACTTAATTACTCGTTTACTTATTTAGGTGTTGCGATAACCTAGCCAATTAATTCATCTGTTAACCTACCATTTCCTCTATTAACTCGAATGTACGACCCAATTTTCATGAGATATAAGTTTCTTTTCTTAATTTTTAATTTAACTGTCTTCTTGATGTTTGTTACAATTCAATTTCTTATGACATAATGTATTTACATTTTAATTTAAAAATTTAAATATTTTCTTATGTTCCATAATTTTAATAGTCATTTGCCTAATTCCCGTTACGACAATTTCATTCGCATTCGTTACAACTTCCAATTTCAATTCTATTTGAATTTATCATGACATTACTGTATTGTCATTTTAATTTTAAAAGGTAAAATGTGCTAACGCTATACTTATTTTAAAGTTTTATGAATCCGTATGCCATTTCAGATTCCCGTTTGGTGTTGTTTTTATTTCAATTCGATGTCTATTTCCATTGTAATTTAATTTACTTTTGACTAGAAGGGGTTGAGCACCGATCTCGGGTTCGAATATCGACCGGTTGGTGATGAAAATACCTCCGGACATGGACATTAGCGTATAGGGCTAATTACCACAGCTGTTGATGCCCTCAATCACCCTTCGGGGGCGGAAATTGAAGGGACAAACACACACCCACACATAAGTGTCATAAAAAAAAATATTCTGGAATGTGGCCCTCTTTTCAATAATAGAAATTATGTGGTGTACAAAAGAATGTACCGGGAGGGAAGAGTGTGAACGGCACTTTCAAGCTTGACTGTGAATTGTCAAGATTAAGTAATACAAATTCCAAAAGAACCATCCTCATTACAGCTGAATTTGATTTAACCATTGAACAGCACGCTTCTTTACAAAACGTTATTGCAACTAACTAACGTTGTTATTTCAGAGGTCATGTCTCATGTATATTGCAGTTTTATAGTTGGGTAATACTACAGTGACTCTATTACAAACAGTGGCGACAAGCGATGTATCGATTTTTATTGCCCGTGGTATATTTGGCATCTTAATGGCGGCCTGACTGTGTTTACCTTTGATCAACGTGTGATTTTTATTTGGATTTAGAACGTTGCTACGATACCACCGTTGAGTTCATAGAAACCCGCTCAAAATTTTGCCTCCTAATGGCGGATGGGTGGAGCTAATCGCTGCTTGTCGTGACTGTTTGTAATAGAGTCACTGTAGGTAATACCTTCCACTGTGCCTACATAACTAAATCCTGTATAACACGATGCTAAATTTGCTATAACTCCTCCCAAGGACCATAATAATAAAAATAAAACTCAAAATATTGCGAATACCTAATTAAAAAATAAAATTTAGCCAATAAGGCAACAGCCTATTTTGTAACATAATGTGAGAGGCGATTTGACACTATTTAAGATCTTGTATGATGTTACCATGGGCGCCCATGAGGAGGGGCAAGAGGGGGCAGTTGCCCCTCCCCCCCTGGACTCGGACTCTAAGTAGTATGGAAACAACAATTTAATTCTCACTCAATAATAAGCGTTATCAAGCGTTATCAAGGAAGCAGCACCCACCTATTCATGAAAACAAACCTACCACTACCTACGTGACAATGGCATTTAATGACGAACGCTAATAATATCCCAATAAACCTATCATTATATTAAATGTTTTGCGTTCATTTGCGGAAGTTTGAAGAAAAATAGATTATTTTCTTTGGAGAAGTTACTTTTCATGGCTTGCCTTCTAATAGTGGCCTCACTATTAGTAGGAGAGCTTATTTGACTAACCCGTTTGCCACAAAGCTAGAAAATTTTATTATCGGTCAATGAAAAAAGTACCGATCTGGTAGGCATCTCACGGTTGCGTCATCGTCTCTTAAATTTTTGAAAATGTCAAAAAAAAATTGTTTTTTAATCAACTCCCACAAGACCACAATTTTAATATGTTGTAATTTATATACGTTTAAGTGTAAAAAAAAACTATTTTGAGGGTTGCAAGTAGATATGTGCCAGACCATAGCAAAGTGCCATCGGGGTAGTAGGTAATTCATAACCTGCTCCCACAAGGCTCAAATTTTGAGGGAACATTCTTTCAATTGTTTAAAAAGTATATGTAAACAGCTGCTAGAATATTCTAGCGGTTGCAGGTAGAGCTTGTTCATTTCCTTGTGGCGAAACCAATGTCAGATATGGCGGTTAGTTTACCTAATAACTCCGCCCTTCATTTCTAATCTGGTCATTAGATTTGATTTTAAACGGGTTCAGTTGCCCGTAAGTATCTTAGGACAGCCCACTTAGTCTACTGCGCATACAACGTTTCCGCCACAAGGAAATGAACAAGATCTATCTGCCAGACGAGTATACAGTATGTTCCCGGATTGAGTTTACAAAAGGTATGATTGACCAAAAATTTTCGAATTGGAATTTTATACTTTGGGGTTTATTTTCGATTTTTTAAGGTCAAGTAGGCCTTTACAGTTGAGCAAAAGCTATTTTAGTTCTAGGTAAACTATCTTTTCCGTTCACAGCATGCCAAAGTGTTACTAAGAAAAGTAGTTCAGAATGGAATGAAAAGCTATTACACCAGGCAAATTTGATAAAAATGTACGTTAAGTGTGAAGTGTTTGCGGACATTTATTTTTTTGTTGAAAACGATAGCTTTCTTATCATAGAATGCAAATCTAAAAATCCCATAAAATCGGAAGTGAGCTAAAGTCACAATTTTAAAAAACATGGCCGCTCGTATTTTTTAAAATCTATTGTTTCTATAATTACCAGTTAAAAGGTACGTCCGATTCCATGTTTATTTGGTTAATTTTTAATTTACTATAAGTATTATTTTAATATTTTACCGTAGTATGGAACTGATAGCGCGGCGCGTAAGAGGTTGGATTGTAAATTAGTTTCTGCCGCGTACGAGTTTTTGTTTGATTTAGTACGAGTTTCTCTTAATTAGTATCAAAATATTATATGTAAAATGGATAACATTAATGTTTGTGTGTTTTGTAAAGAAGTGTTAAGTGTCAGTAACACTGTTAATGTGGGTGCAAAGGGACTTCAGTCAATTTTACTTGCAAGTAAACAAAAAGGTGATCAAATTTTGGAGGAACTGAAAAACACGCACCCAATATTACAGTTCATGAATCTTGTTGGAAAAGCTATGTTAGAAAGGAATACATAAGAAAGAATTTACCCCATACATGAGAGCAAAAATGAAAAAACATTAAGATCTTGTGTAAAAAGTTTTGATTTTACAACAAATTGTCTGATCTGTGGTCAATCAATCTATTTGTTTCCAAAAAGAGAAAAAGAGACCCAAGCAATACAGACAAGAAATAAGGAATATTACTGAACTAAATATGAAAGAAGCATTAGTAAAAATATGGGAAAATAGGATAAACGATTTAGGCAGGCAAATAGTAATTCGCTTGAGTAACATAATAGATTTTGTTGCTGCAGCAGGGAAACACCAATTGATTTGTTATAAAAATTTAGTACGCGTTACTGCGGACTCTTCCAAAGATTCACAAAAAAGAGGCGGAAGGCAATTTGTCTTTTTAAAATTGTGTAAGTAGTTATATGGAAAACTGTGATGATTGTCAATTTTCACTTGAGAAGCTTGCTAACAAATTTGAAGAATTTTGTGACACCGAAGACAGTTATGTACGTAGATGGTTAAAAGAAAAATTGCAACGTCAGTTTGACGAGAAAACAACAATTACAGGACTTCCAAGAAAAGATACTATTATCACATTAACAGACACTTTGCAAACTATTCGTACACAACAGTTTTGTACTGAGAAATGCAAAACTATTTCCCAAGAAAAATTAAGAATTGTTAAGGCGACAGCTGAGATTATAAGAGAGGATATAAAAAGACAAGTTTATAATCTATAAAAGTATCCTAGTTTTGATGAAAATATGCAAGATGAATGCAAGCAGAAAGTTCCTGAAACGTTAGACAGTCTTCTGAAATCCTCTAAAAACCAAAAATTGGATAGAAAAGCGCTATTATATCAACGATTCGTCCGAATTCTTTCCTTTCGCCATTACAAGTTACATTATGTGTTTTCTTGCAACGAAAATTTGCCTCCAAACTATTGATCGAAGTAATTGAAAAATTGGGATTTGCAATTACTTATTCTAGTACGCTTTTGTATGAGCCATCTGTTGGGGCTGCTAAAATACCGAATAGAATGGAAAATGTATTTTTTCAATGGAAGGTATCAAAAATTGAAATGTTTCCAATCACAATGTAGCAACTTCCTGCACCACAGGATCCACTGTAAATGTAGAAACGGATGCAAAAAAATGTGTATGTGGGACGCTGCAGTTCTATGTGCCTTCACATGGCCTTCACTGCCATGGGATAGACTGCAAATATGCTTGTATTCTAGACGAGGATCTGTTAAATGACTGAGTTTTTATAGTAAGCTGGCATTAAAAAATTAAATGTAAAAAGTGGCAAAGAAAATGAAAAAAAATTGTTTCCTTTTTCAGCTTTGTTGTTATAGTCACGGCAATCCTAAAAGCGTTGCACGTGACATATGACGTAAAAACAGTACCAATGTAATACTAATTTTTCGGATTGTCATTAAAGGTAATATTCTAGGGTAAAATAATTCTACAAGTTGGCAGCATCATAAACAATATTACAATGGTGCAACCAAGGACATCTGTCATTTATTGTCTTCCATTTCGTATTTTATTCTATTTCGTTTTAATCCATATGACAACACTGTTGACATGTATATAAAACTCGTGACGTGCAACGCTTTTTGGTTTTCCCCAACTTTAGGTAATTTACATTGTTGGTTATATCTAGAGCGCGGATTATATGCAAAATGCATATATTATTGTTCAATATTGATGCTGTAAAAATACCCTTCCGTATCTAGGTGAATTACATTAATGCGAATTATAAGACACCAATTTAATTTTGCATATTTTGCATATACTTGCAGCAATGTTCATATTTTTGTAAAATGTGTACATTATTGCATAATTTGTACATTTCTAAATAAAATCTGACATTTTACTTAAAAAAAAATTCTCCCATCTCCTCAAACGAGCACAGAAAATGAAACTGTTTAAATAAAAGATTAAAATCTAAGAAAGAAAGCCTTTAAAAATTCCCGTAGAAGGTAAGCTGCTTAAAATCATTGACAAGAAGCGTCACTGCTATAATTTCGCCGTAGCAGCGATCATATCGAGATTTAGATAGAGCTTCACTCGATCGAACGGAGATATATTTTAGCTGATAGGCGACAAGGATTTAATTTAAACAATTTGGAAAAACACCTTATTGTAAATTGTTATAGGCAGAAAAGGGATAATCAGAATAATATGTTTAATTCTCCAACTGACCGTAAGATTATTTTGTAGTTAACATTAAACAAATACATTATTATTATTTTAATTACCTACTTAATTTTTTTAATTTCATTAAGAACCTTTTTCACATAACAGTTTTTGTTTAATACAGGTTGTTTATTATTTTTTGGTACGCATATTTTGCATATAATATTGCATATTTTAACAAACTGACTGCATATCTTTTACATATTTGGTGCATATACAACGTGTCCAAGATAAGAATGAACAGCATGGGGATCTTGAAAACGGTAAGAGATACGAAAGCGGTTAAATTAGAGAAAAGTTGTATAATTTAGGGCATGTTCACATGTAGTTTGCAAAAGTTCATTATTGTTTATCGTTTCCGAGATTTTAAGCAAAATGCGATTTTTGGGTTTTTCTTTTTTCGTAATTCCTTCCTTTGTTTTAAAAGATTTTTAAAAACCAAAGATACTTCTTCATTGTCACTTTTTGAATTCTATTAGATGGCGTTGTCAAATTTTTTATACGACGTTTCGTCTCCGAGGAACCATCATCAATTTTATTTTTTTATATCGTCGCAACCAACGAAACACCCTGTATTCGATAGTATTTTTTATTACGAATTTAACGATGTATTACGCATTTATTTTTGACAATATCGAAAACTTTTACAGACATACTGTATGTATAAATGCAGAGCGAAAACTGGAAAAAGTGCATAAATTACGCCGTTTTCTGCGAGGCATGCAAATAGCACAACTTTTTCAAAGTTGCAAACTTGCATATACACTACCCTAACTGGCTCGAACAATACACCAAAAATTCAGATCTAGGTATATATCGTAGATATATAGGTATGTTATAAAAAATTGAATTAAAATTAAAATTGAATTGCAACGAACTTTAAAAACGCATTCAAATAAAAGATTGTTTGAAGGATATCAAATCACAAGATGATGAATTTTGTGATTAAATATGTCCTGAAAACTAATACATATGAATTATGATCTGAGAATATCATGATCGATATGTGATACAAGAAAATCTTTAAAGCAAAAACATAATCATTTTCATTTTAATTTAAAATAATTTTTGTATTTAAATTTTAATTAGGAATAAAAATTGCATTCTTCTTAACGAAAATAGGGTAATTTTCATTATCCCAAGAAATAGATTTAAATTAAAATGACTGAACGACAACAGTGAATAAATCGTAAAAAACTTAATATATACCAAAGAACGTATACAATTTACTTACCTTTATTTAAATTTATTGGTAATCACTATTACTACAAAACACTAAATTGGAAGCTTTACATGTCGCACAGTTTTTGTATAATAAGCAAAATATTACGTACTAACAGAACAAGCTTCCAAACATAGGTACTGCTTAAGTGCACTCGTTATGACCTAATTGTACGCTTAACAAAATTAAGTATAAGTATAAGCTTCCTCATTCCGGTTTGTTAAGGCGTTTAAACAAAAACCCACGTAAAACTTATTAAATAGGTACCACAATTTATTGTGCAATTTTGCACATGCGGATTTGTTATTTCTCAAGCCCTTATCTACTTGATTAACAAAAGCAGTTTCGTTTATGTACGTATCGTTTCGAGAAAAGGTAAAAAAACGATCATTATCATATTATGAGAACAGCTCATAAGTTTGAAAAGTAAGAAAATAAGAGTAGGGAAAAATAAGGGTAGGGAGTCTTCGAGCTCCTCTGCTCTTTCAAAAACATCTCCAATTTTCAGAGTCAAAGTCTAGGGATCACACTTGACAACAAAATGAATTGGAGTCAGTGGCGGTTTCAGCGGGGAGTAATTGGGTAATTACCCCCCTAAGAATTTTTCGTTCTCTTATTTTTTATATTGTTAAAAATTACCAACATTTCAAATAAACAAGTTAAGTTATGGTGAATCTAGTTGGCGATCTATGATGGTGAATTTTTCCAAAACTGCTGGAGCGAGTCGTGGAAGGGACCGATAGCCGATATTTTTTTTTAATTACCCCTCCTAAGCCAGTTGGCTGGAAACGCCATTGATTGGAGTAAGCGGAAAAAGCAAATAGGGCTTTTTGGCAATGTCGCCGCGCAATTGGAAGAAGACTTTGGAGCCCATCCCAAGATCCCAACAAATGCGAATAACCCCCACAGCCGTCATTTCAACCTCAAACATTCATCCCCCTTCCCCTATGGGAAATAGAAAAATAAATGCAGTGCCATGAGCTGTATGTACCTATAACATTTCAAAAAATAAGAAAAATGCTTGGAGCAGATTTTGAGAAAATTGATTTTCAGTTTTTGACCAATTTTGGGAATCAATAAATTCGCCAAGTTAAATTATTGTTCTTTATCAATTATTTATAAGTAAAAGTTCTTGCCATCCTATGGCTACAATTACCAATTTTAAAATTTTAATTAAGTTAAACAGTTCTTGAGCTATTGAGGTAGTTCAAATGATTGAAAGCTGTATATTGACAAAGATTAAACCATTTGAATGCTTCAAATACATTAATCGAGACAAAGAAGATCTCCAGGGGTTCGCATATCTTTGCATTCTATTCCTATGGAGAATTTATTAATTTCAATTTCGACACATTTAACGTAAGTTAAGGTGAAAGTAAACTAATTAATTTAGTACCTAGTGTTTGTATGACGAATGTACGTAATATTTTCAGTCACTTTACATAATAAATGATTATTATTATTATTGTATTTCGGTTCTTATCGATACTCAGGCCAAGCCTGGTTAACTAACCGCACGGATCGGAATCAAGTAACGATTAGTTCTAGTAATAGATACCTATATAAAATAAAGCTGTAAAAAAACATATGTACATATTATGTTTATTGTGTAAATGTTTGTTGTTTAGCTCGACGCATAGGTTGCACTCGAGTGGGTAATGTATTATTTGTGTTTTGTGCTAATTGTGAGTGTATTGTGTGTTTGCGTATTATTATTGTGTACTTCGATTGTTATCGATACTCAGGCCAAGCCTGGTTAACTAATCGCACGGATCGAAATCAAGTAACGATTAGTCCTACTAATACATATATCTATATAATATAAATTTGAAGTTGCTGTTAAAAAGTGAACATACTAAATACTATACACATATTATGTTCATTAAATTAAATGACGTTGATAAAACCAACGCTGATCACATTTTAGATAATGTATTTGTTTGAGAAGCCTCGGTGTATTTGATCCCAATTTGTAAAAGCCACGTCCCGTCGACCCTCTTTCCGCGAAGGCATTAACATGAACGCAGCGTCGCGCATCAATAACAAAAAGAGACCCTATATTCCTAGGCTTCTCCGTTGGCGTCACTTATTCGTGACTTAGTGACTTTTATAGAAAAGAAAAAAATGAACATAATATGTATGTTTTGAAAAAGTGTTATGATTATTGTGTAAGCGTTTTTTGTTGTTTAGCTCGACGCATAGGTTGCACTCGAGTGGGTAATGTGTTGTTTGTGTTTTGTGTTAATTGCGAATTCTGATACTGTGAGTATATTGTGTGTTTACGTTTGAGTGCATGAGAACGAGTCAGAGGTGTTACATGAGTGATTGTTGAAGTGTTGTGTGTTGGTAATGGACTTTCTATAATGTTATGTTGTGTATGCAACAGAGGGCCATCTTACTAGAAAATGAGATATCTAGTAAGATGGCCCCACTAACCCGATTTCGGTAATTTTGGACTTATGCTGTTTTTGTAAAACACGCCTCAATTGATTGAAGATCTTTTTATAAATGCAGCGTTTTGGAGATCATATTCTACTGTTATTGCTATCGAAAAATAATCATGCCGAATACCCCACGTGCACGTAAAATATTTGATAAAATTTTGACATTTCCTTTACTCAAATGTTTTGCTAAACGGAAATACTCACTCAAAACGTAAGCACAGATAAGTTACTGTGAAGAAGATTAGCTTACTATTATTGAATCAAGGGCAAGGAATCCACGACATAATGTTATAAATAAACAACCTGTGCATATTTGTCTCTCTGCAAATGGATTTTTTGTAGTTCCTGCCCTAATTTTTGGCCAGATAAGGAAACAATCAATTTTCACATTTAGGTTGTCACCAGACTCAATGATTAGGAATAGCGATTCTAACTGGTTGATAGGCACATTGGTATTTATTTACTGATGCACTCAAGCCAGCAAATCTATGCTAAGTGTTGCAATATCGTTAAATCTTTACTAATAAATGAAAATCCCTCTTCAATACTTGACACAAGTCATTAATTTTGTATTCTTAGTTTTACACCGCTTCCTTAACTACACTTAAATCACTAAAGATAGTTATCAATTTATTCCCCTCACGAACTATTACCTATGTATCGCATTTGAATTTGTTTTTTAAATGTCGAACTCCTCTTTTAGGTACCTATAATTGTTTTAATTAAATAACAAATGTTTGAGTGTTGCTTCGCATTATCGGCACCATGAAAAGCGACGAGATGATGTTGAATCGCAGTATCTCAAAACTTGACATTTCAACCCTTAACGTCATTTTCAAGTTGTAATACAACGGTATGTATACGTTACTACTATCGGAGTAAAAATGCAAGGCCTCTGACTTTAGAAGCTTCTATCTCAGTAATTAGCAATCATAATTTAATGAAATAAAGTGCATTTAAAAGATCATTTATTCCTACAAAAAGGTGTACAGTTTTAGATTTTTGCAACACATCGTTAATTTTCTGTATTAATTTATGTGCGAAAAAGCGCTAATTATGACTTAAATCGCACAAGCGCTCGACTTTAAAAATTAATTACGGCTATATTATTGAAACTGAGTGGTAGATACTGATATATTTGACAAGTGTATACTTTTTTGTCGGTGTGAGATGCTTTTGAGGCCAATTGGTTTATTAGTCTTAAAGCTATAATGAAAAAACGACATCTTGTGTAACTCAATACCTGAACGTTCGATATTAATAATATTGACAGTAACATAACAAGGTTAAAGCAATTATATTGTGGTCTAACACGATTCACAAAAATAATGCCATGTATACATGTTTTGTTTAAAAGAAATTTGGAAAAAAGGATGGATGCTTGCGTTCCTGCGGGAAGTGCGGTACGGGCTGGACGATGGTGTCGTACACTATTGGTATGAAGCGCATGGTTTTGTACAATGCTAAACAATAATCACATTGTTGTGGTTTGCCGCTCACGATTTACGATGTGGTAGATTACCTCTCGTGGGAATATGTGCGTCTTTCTTTCGCCATAATTATAACATTTACTCTGAATTACAAGAAAACAAATTTTGTTTTCAATAAAGCAATAATGCAGCTCGATTTGAGTAATACAGATTTAGCATTTAAAACAAGAATTTTTTCTTAAGTTACCGTATATTGCAAAATAATCAAATTTTCGGTTAGGGGTTATAAAACCAGTTAATTATATGTGTGCTACAACATTTGTAAATTTGGTAACAATTTATGAAACAATAACAATTTTATGATAAGTTAAAACTGACCGTCAGCCAGGAAAATACTAAATTCAGCGTTTTTATTGCTGTTAATTAAAATAAAAGTTAAACAACTGATTCTACCAATTTGATTTTTACACATGTTAAACATATATAAATGACTCATGTACTGCCCAAAAATGAAGAAATTTCACCCCTCAGTTTTTTCGTTATGACCACTTAAAGTCACAGGCCTTGCATTTTTACTCCGATAGTAGTAGGTATATGTCTTCAATTTGGTTACTTACTCTTTCGGTAAATTCGCCCTAAATACCTATTATTGATTATTTTACTCATATTATATATAAACCAATAGAATTCGGTCATTATATCGTTCTCATCCAATGACAGGCGCTAATCAATGTTTTTAAGAGTGAAAAGAAGAATATGTCAAAATTTACCCTCGGGTAAATAAAACGTCAAAGCGTTCTTAAATTTTAAATTGTATGTGGCTTTGAAATAAGTGAACACGTTCGTTACTTAGCTATAGATATTACAATACCGGAATTCCAGGATTTCGAAAACCGGGATCCCGGACAAAATTGATTCAGTATTTAAAACCGGTATTCATACGTAAATACCGGTATTTCGGTATTAAGTAATTTAATCACTTTAGGCAGAAAATGCCTGTGGTGTGGGCAGGAGTGATCAGTAGAGTAGTTTCAAAATCTCGTGGCACTCGAGATGTGTGGCGGGATGTAATTAAACGCGATACTACGATACTAATATGAAGTTCTATAAATAATTACACCTATATTTATTTATTTCTGACAGTGATATTATAAGCTTATATTGTCATAGTTACGATACCAATAAAGAGTGTCATAACTCCCTTGGGATATAAAAACGCTATAATTCCCTCTACGGCTCTTTTATGAACAAGTAACCTAGCAACAACCAAAACTGCAATCGACGATACCTAAATCAAATATACTGGAAATGAACAAATTTTATTAAACTCGGTCAGAAATAAAATTATCTATGTATCACGGAAATTAATAGGTCTCAATTACCTCGGGTAATTGCTGTCCCTCGGGCACAAGGCCCTCGGGACGCAAACTTTACCCTCGGTAATTAAGACCCTTATAATTCCCTTGATACATAAATAACTATTATTCTACATATTTAGGATGGCATTTTACCTACCAATGTTTTTGGACGTATAATGTCGTGCCTATTTTTCGAAATTGTTGTAAATCCCGCCGCGCATTCCGAGTGCCACGAGATTTTGAACCTATTCTACTTATTATAGTTAAAGTTAAAAATACAAAAATTTCA
The DNA here is from genome assembly GCA_036250285.1 of Pyrocoelia pectoralis. NCBI lineage: Eukaryota > Metazoa > Arthropoda > Insecta > Coleoptera > Lampyridae > Pyrocoelia > Pyrocoelia pectoralis. Next base: position 36,789,447 of record CM070076.1, on the reverse strand, counting down.
TAGTACTCTTAATTGAACTCAGTTCAACCTAATTAAACCTAGTTAAACGCTAAATCAATATCAAAATTATAAATAAAACAAAACTTGTATATTAAACAAAATATAAAAATATAACATATAACATATAGAAATGAAATAAAATTTAAAAAAGATTAAAATATTAATAGTTAATGCTGGAAAAGTGTCTTTTTTTACAAGGATTTCCAATTGTTGTAAGTTGCCTCTAAGACATTATTTTTCATCGTGTCAGGCAAGCTGTTAAAAAATGCTATTCACCTGTACCTCCAGAAGCATTGGGCGGTAGAGGTATTTACCCTTACTGTCTTGATATTAACGCTGGAGTTATATCTAGTCCTGGGGCCTTCGCTTCTGCCCAAATCCTGACTAGTACCAGTTAGATCAAATTTGTTTATTTGTTTTTTTAACATTAATAAAACATTGTATTTGTACAGTTTGTCGAATGTTAATAATTCTAGGCAGTTATATAAAGGTGCAGGAGAGTCAAATTTGCTTTTCTTGCAGATGATTTTTAAAATGGTGTTTTGTGCAGACCTGATGGGATTTAACGAGGATTGAAAGGTGCCTCCCCACCCAACAATACAGTACTGCAGGTGGGACTGCACCATAGCAAAATATATTATCCTCAAGATTTTAACGCTTACCGTTTTTCTCAAAAATAAAAAAGCTTGAAACATTTGTCTAATTTTTATTGTTACGTTTTTGATTTGATGTTCCCATTTAAGCCGGTCATCAAGAATTACCCCTAGATATCACAACTGATGGACTCTTTCTAAAGCCGTGCAAGCACAAGTAGCAAGTGTACACATTTCTTCGTGAATGATTATTTTTGACTCCGTGGGCATATTTTTTTTTGTTAAAGAGAAAGTCATGTATTTCGATTTTTCCAAATTTAAAGTTAGGCAATTACTTTGCATCCATTTTGAAACAACTGCAATTCCCGAACCCGCCAATTCGTGGACTTTGGCCCAATTCTCATCCTCAAAAAACAACACCGAATCATCCGCATATGAAATTATTCTTCCTCCCCGCAATTGCAACTTACAGAATTCGGCCGTGTAGACCGAAAATAAAACTGGTCCGAGAACTATACCTTGCGAGATAGAAAATTCCGTGGTTGTAGTGTGACTCAAGCAGACTTTACACATTTGTTCCCTCTTATCTAAATAACTCCTAAACCAATCTAGAACTGTGCCATTGATTCCTGATCGCTTCAAAACCTCAACCAAATCAGAATGTGGAACAGAGTCGAACGTCTTAGCGAGATCGAGAAAAATAGCAATAGCTTTCTTAGACGAGTCCAGAGATAAGTATAAATTACTGGCAAGTTGCTCTAAGGCATCCTGAGTACTTATACCTTTTTTAAAACCAAATTGATTATTTGGGATAATATGTTCAAATTCTAAGTAATCATTGAGTTGAAGCTTTACTATTTTTTCTAAAATTTTACTAATATTAGATAACATTGAAATCGGTCTGTAATTTCACAGCTCCTTGGTGCTTCCTTTCTTAAATAAAGGCACTATTTCTGCTTTTTTTTAACAGTTTGGGAATTTGCCGGATTTAAGACTAAGGTTGGCTAGATAAGCAAGAGGGTGCGATAGCACATCATTATATTTTTTTAATACCTTCACGGTGATCCCGTCCCAGCCTGGGCCGGAGCCCCCCCTCAGATCCATTATAATTTTACTAACTTGTGTATTCCTTCCTCCCTTCTCATTTCTATCTCCTCCTTTGCATAGTCCACTCTCTCATAAAACATTCTCCTCTCCTCCTGTCCATACCTTATCCGTTTTTTCCTCACCCCTCTCATACACCAATTCACCATTACAATTTCATTCCTCTTCTTGACCTCTTCCTCATACATCACCGCTCTCTTTCCTGCCTGAACTCTTATTTTCTCAAATTTTATTTCTTCCTCTACTATATACCCTGGCGTCTCTCTATCCAACCCCAACGTCAAGCTCCAGTATTTTTCCTGAATTCTTTCCAATTTTCCCCACTCCTTCCACCACCATATCTCTGCTCCGTACCCCATCACACTCCTTACTAGCTTGTCAAAAATCCACCTTCTCTTTTCCATATTCTTCCCAAACACTCTTTCTCCCACTCCCCACACTCTCCCTCCCCCTATCCCCTTATTTGCCAGTTCTCTTATATGCGCCTCGTCCTTATTATCATACCTTAATACACAATCCAGATATTTCCATTCATCAACACTCTCCACCTCCTCCGCCCCCCACCGCCACTTTTTCTTTCTCTTTTGGAACATAATTACTTTTGTCTTCCCCACATTTGCACTTAAGTCCTTTCTTCCTAAATATCCCTTCACCACGCCAATTAACCCCTTCGTTTCCTTCCCACTATCTCCCATTACTACCACGTCGTCCGCATACGCTAACACTCACACTTTTATCATCCCTATTACTACCCCTCCCCTTTGATGTCTCCGTAACTCCTCTTCTAAATCTCCAATGTATAACGAGAAAAGGCTCGGGCTCAACGGGAATCCCTGCCTCAACCCTTTTTTCGTCCAAACCTTTCACCTTTCTCTTCTCTCACTCCCGTCGTGCACCTTGTCTCCTCATACACTTCCTCTATCGCCATCACCAAATCTTCTCCTATCTCACATTTCCTTAACACCTCCCACAGTTTTGTCCCATTTACATTATCAAATGCTGCCTTAATGTCCAAAAACAAACCATACACATTCCCCGCCTTTCTTTCCAGCACCTTGTTCACCACCTGCCTTAGAACATAAATGTTATCCACCGTCCGCCTTCCTTCCCAGAAACCCGCCTGCCAGTCCTGCTTGAGTTGTTCCTCTCCACGGAAATCTGTAGTAAAAGGCGAAAGATGTATTCGATTTTGAAGAAAAACCAGAGTTGAAGTGTGTGTCTTGTTAATGGCATTTTTGGAAAGCCAAATTAATTGACTTTGTATTGCCAAAAGCTCCGGTCTTTAACTTTCTTACATTCAAAGATACGTATTATTCTATGCAAACATTGCGAAATTTTTTTTTCGAAAACTAACTATATCTATCTCCGCAAGCGACCAATTTATCAAAAAACCTAATGAGAAGCTTAGAATCGCCGTCCGAAAACCTATACGAAAATGTCTTTGGTGAATTTTCGAGAATTAGCGTAAAACGAAGTATCACATGTACGTGCGTCGTCCACGAATGCCGTAACAGGAAGATGATCGAAATAATGGTTCCTAAACGTCTCCTAACTTATTTCGTTAGGTGTGCCATCATAAACAACGGCTACGTACCAAATTTCGACGCCTTGCACCAACCGTAGACATTTTTGACCTATTTACGTTACTCGAAGGGGCGGTAGGGTGATGGGTGGCTTTCGGCCTCCGAATTCGTTTTCTGCAATTAAAATTAACGTAAAACGGTGGACCGCAAACGTACGAAACGAAAAATGGCTTTTAGTGGATTGGGTAATGCGAAGAGAGTTGCTTGGGCATCGTTTATTTTGTTTGTGCGACCGATGTTTTCAATACACTTATGTGATATTCGTTCCTATCTGTCGAAATTAATTGAAAAAAAGACGTGACACATAATATGAAGTTTATTTTTAATTTGGGGGGGGGGGTGAAACGAAGGGGTAGTATCACAATTATGTGAGGGATACGTCTAAAATCCATACCGTATTCGTCTATACATATACGTAAAAATTATATGAAAACGGTATGCGACATATAAATTTGTAAATCGAGGGGGGCGGTGGGGGTGGAGGTGTTCATATTTCAAACTCTACGTGTGAGATTCGCAAATTTTGTTTGAATTCAAAAATGCGCATCCTTTTATTAATTACCATCCGTGTAGAATGCGAATTCGAGTGTCTTTCCCCATGATGTGTATGTGCACGGGAAAGTAAAAATGATTTGCGATCATCCATAAGCCAAGAATGTGTATTCAGGCCCCAAAAAAGGTCACGCCGGCCCTGTCAGCAATTCAACAGACGACGACCAACATTACAATTCCGAATTAATAGCATCATTAATAGTGCACATCAAGAGCAAATTTTATATTCCACTGAACACACCAGGTCAATATTTTTCTTTCACTGGAGCAACTGGTGCAATAAAAATTGCACCAAATATGTAAAAATATACGGGGTGTTCGATTTGAAAACAATGACTTTTTGGTAGATACTTACTTGAAGTTTTTTAACTTTGCCACTAATTTTGAAAGCCCTGTATAATCTGTGATAGGTTTGCAAATGTATTTTGTGAACCCTTATGGTTTTACTTGGTGTTTGTAAAGTATGAATGTTTTGCATTCAAAGAAGAGCAAAAGGTGGGCTATTAAACATTCCTCTGCAAAACGCAAGTTTTTTTTTAAATCATAATATCTCAAAAACAATTGAAAATAGGTATAGGATAATCTAATACAGTGTAACGCAGAATCGATTGTATAATCCAAATATGCAATAATATACAGGGTGTTACATTTAAAATAAGATGATGAATGGCGATTTCCGGTCCTTCCGGAAGTTGTACAACATCGACAATATTTTAGAACAAAAGAAGGCTATGTGTTATCCTTAACCTATGGATTAGTAGAAGAATTTGAGCAGTCAATATTTTTTCCCAAAGAGAGAACTCATGGTGGCAGTCTTCCAATTGATGCAGAAACTCATATTTTGTCGTTCTTATGGTAACAAGATTCTATGACGCCTAATACACGAATTTGTTATTGATTACGTAAATCAACATTTGTAGACTCGTTGGAAATAGAAGCTGTATGCGAGACGTAGCACAAAGGTTTGGAAATGGTCTTGCTACAGTGCACAGGCAAAACAATAGATGTATAAATTACTCACCCTGTCAACCACGTTTTGTACAACTTGGGCACTATGGCTTTATAGTATCTAAATAATTTTTTAAGTCAATCTAGATCGAGAGCTAATGTCAAAAGAGAATCTAGGCAGTTGTCTTCGTATATTAGACGAAACGGATCATCTTCCATAGTTAAAGGTTTGAAAATTTAGAAAGTGTACCTCATTAGCCTTACTGTTTGCTACTCCTACATAAAAAAACAGCTTTCGTCTCATTAATTTTATTCCCAAAATAAAACACAAAACTCTCTGATGTATTTACAGCTTATAGAAATTAGATTTTTATCCCGGCAGCCTCGGCCATTTTATAAAAGTGACCATTTTTGTTACTTAGAAGTACAAGTGGATGTTCGAATTCCAAAATTTTACCTAAATCCATAACTAAAATTCTATCACAATCCATAACCGTATTTATCCGATGTGCGATAGTAATCACCGTGCAATCATTAAATCTTCTTTTATAGTATTTTGAACCAAATTATCAGTTTTCTGATCCATATTAGCCGTGGCTTCATCCAGCACCAATATTTTATTATTTCTCACAATTGCTCTCGCTAAACAAAGTAACTGCCTCTGTCCAATGCTAAAGTTAGATCCTCCATCTTTAATATCATACTCTAGGTCTGGTATGCTCGTCTTCATTTCGATTTCTTCTAAAGCTCTCCATAAATCTTTATCTGTGTAGTGATTATTAGGATCTAGATTGCTTCGAATTGTTCCAGTAAATAAGACGGGATCCTGTGGAATAATGGATACTTGTGATCGTAAAAACTCTACGGGAATAGAGTTTATATCTATATCGTCTATAGTTATCGTTCCTTTAAAATCATATAATCTAAATAATGTGGAGATTATTGAAGTTTTCCCGGCACCCGTTCTCCCGACGATACCGACTTTAAATTTGGGATTAATTTCAAATGAAATGTCATTTAATACTCTTTCACTTGTAGGAGAGTATCGCAAAGAAACATTTTTAAAAAATATTTTTCCATTCACTGGCCAATTCTTTGGAGTATCTCCTGATTTATCTTCTGATTCAACTTTCAAATACTCCAACACTCTCTCAGTAGATGTCATGTTGTTTTCAAGATTTGCCCATTGCCGAACGCCCCATTGTAAAATTCCCGTTAAATATACTGATTGTGTAATCACCAGCCCAACAGCACCAGCAATACTATCTGGAAGAACACTACTTTGTATAGCTAAAAGGTAATTCGGTATACATACCGATCCGAAACACTAAAAATGATAATACCACAATAGTTATATAAATGCAACAAATAAAGTCTAAGTAAAATCCAAGAGCTCTCGATATCGCAATATTTACAAAAACTACTGAATTGTACAGGTTTTGATGCTGGTCGAATTCTTTTTTCAAAACTTGCTCAGCTTTGCTCGCACGTATCGTCATTAATCCGTCTAACGTTGCGTTAAATTGACCAATAAGAGGACTCCTTGCTAAAATAAATTATGTTATACAGTGGAATGTGTAGTATGCACTTACTGGCTCCTTCTAATCTTCGCATGCTTCTACTCGTGGAGATATAAAGCCAGCGCGCCACTGCCATGATGATTAATACTATAAGAGAAGGAATCAAAAACCAAGGGTTAACCGTCGATATTACAATTAATATCGATACCAGCATTACCACTATCTAAAAAGAACAAATTCATTTCAAAATACTCTCCATTCATAGCATAATAATTTCATATGACTATAGACAAGGTTTCAAGTTTGATGGGCAAATGGTGCGGAGGGTTATAACATGAACGAGGGTAGTTATGATATAATTTACTATTGCCATAAACAACAAACATTTCCTCTATAAATTACGAATTTTATTCCGAATATTAATAATAATTCATATAACTTGATTACTAGTACGTAACAATGTAATCTTGGGAGTTACCAAGCGTGTAAAAGTTTGGCCCCCCCTCCAGGATTGTTATCAGTGACCCACTGAGCAATATTAGAGAGGGGGGAGTTGAACGGCCGCCATATTGTCCGTCATCTTGAAAATGCCCGCGAACCTATTTTTGGCTATATCTTAGCAACCGTATGTCCAAATCGAACGTACGTAGACTCTAATTGCACAGTTTTGTATTCCTAAGATAAATTGTTATATAACCGAAATTGATAATCCTAGCGGACTGAATGTTTTTGGGCTTAAAATCTTAAATTATGGAATATGTAAGAAAACGCTAAAAAACATATCACTTTTTATTTTATTATTATCAGTATTTTAGATCTCGCTTTTATGAATAAAATGCAAAAACAATCAACGAAATCCGACCATTGGTTACAAAAATATACAAGATTTAGGAATAGGTACCGAACCTTTGCTCAGCACACAATAATTGGTAGTTACAGGTCAAATTGAAAATTTCATAAGTTTGTTCTCTACAAAATGTGCGAATTAATACTAAATACATACATTAATTAAGTGTAATCAATTTTTGAAGGCTTATGCTCCATTCTTCGCGATTCCCTCGCCCTCGTGTCATAAGGTCATAAGAGTAATGATTGCCATGACATGAATCAGATCGGAAAAACCGTACCGATGAAGAAATCGAAGACCGATTTAATACAAATTTTATAAATTAATAATTTTTTTTGTTTCGCACCTTCTCGTTTATTTAATTAATTAATTTAATTTAGGCTTTTAGGAAGAATAGGTGACCATCAAATGACTATTATTATTATACGGATTAATTTACACGAGGACATTTGCAAAGAGCAGTGTAGTTTGCACGTCCATTGTTTGTCACACTTACGGGTTGTGACTCCACTTCCTCACTGAGAGGACGCTCTAAAAGTATAAAAGGACGGAATTCAGTGCCTGGAAAAGGAACCCAAAAACTGCAATTCAGGTCATGGTCCAAATGATGAAAAATCCATTCGCAGTGATGAAATTTGTAGTCTACAAAGTTCAAAGCTTTTTGAAGTCTTTCTTTATTCAAGTTTATGGTCCATTAATCAACAACGAAAGTTAATATTCTGTCACCGAAACCAAAATTTAGAAATGATGCCCCCGACACAAGACGCTCTCCTATTACACTGCAAGAGAGCAGCTTATCAAGCTACCATTTGGACCAGGGCACATAAGGCTGAGCCTCAAGCCCCACATCCAATTCAACATGTGTGAAAGAAACTCGATCACAGATACCTTCCCGTGTGGATAACAATTCAGGAAGTCAGCGCCGCTTGCATTGAGATGCTTAAATGTGGTTGCAAGCAGAATTGTGGAAACCGATGCAGTTGCAGGAAAAAATCATTAAATTGCACTGCTCTTTGCAAATGTCTGCGTAAAGTGGTCCTTATAATAATAATTGTCATTTGATGGTCACCTCTTCTTCCTAAAAGCCTAAATTAAATTAATTAATTAAATAAACGAGAAGGTGCGAAACAAAAAAAATTATTAATTTATAAAATTTGTATTAAATCGGGTATCTTCGATTTCTTCACCGGTACGGTTTTTCCGATCTGATTCATGTCATGGCAATCATTACTCTTATGAGGGCGAGGGAATCGCGAATGGGGCATAAGCCTTCAAAAATTGATTACACTTAATTAATGTATGTATTTAGTATTAATTCGCACATTTTGTAGAGAACAAACTTATGAAATTTTCAATTTGACCTGTAACTACCAATTATTGTGTGCTGAGCAAAGGCGCGGTATCTATTCCTAAATCTTGTATATTTTTGTAACCAATGGTCGGATTTCGTTGATTGTTTTTGCATTTTATTCATAAAAGCGAGGTCTAAAAGACTGATAACAATAAAATAAAAAGTGATATGTTTTTTAGCGTTTTTTTACATATTCCATAATTTAAGATTTTAAGCCCAAAAACATTAAATCCGCTAGGATTATCAATTTCGGTTATATAAGAATTTATTTTAGGAATACAAAACTGTGCAATTAGAGTCTACGTACGTTCGATTTGGACATACGTTTGCTAAGATATAGTCAAAAATAGGTTCGCGGGCATTTTCAAGATGGCGGACAAGATCGTGGCCGTTCAACTCCCCCCCCCCTTAATATTGTTCAGTGGGTCACTGATAACAATCCTGGAGGGGAGGGGGCAAACTTTTACACGTTTGGTAACTCCCAATGAAAATTCTATGGGAATTGTTACGTACTATACGATTCTTATTCAGATTTCCATTCCGGATTAAAAAATCTTTAATTAATACTTTATTAAACCTTCAGCATATTTATTTTCGTCAAGTGCTCGATAAAATCGTAGGAATTTATTCCCCGATAGAAGTACGTATTGCAATATGAGGTACTCGTACTGTTTAAACAAGAACAAGTTTAGATTGATTGAGAGATGCAAAGGGTACATGACATTTTTATAGAATATGTAAGATTTGATTGATTGCGAAACCGTTAATCCGAATATCTTATCTTATCATAATTTCATAATCACGTGTCACTCATCCGTGGTCAGGGCCGCCGCTGACATGCAAGGCGCCCTTGTGCAAATTCTTTTAAAGCGCCCCCTCCGATACTTAGAACTTTAGAAGATGAGAGTTCATAATGCTGAATGAAACAAGTGTTAAGTTACAAGGTTACAACAGGTCTGTGGGTGTTTAAGTTAAAACTGCATGTACTAATATTAACAATAAAATTGACACCCTAAACTGTTATAATCCGGGAGCCGGCAACCTTTTTTGCAATCAATTAATATACTTTTTATGCTTCGTGAGCGGCTTTATTTTAACGAGACGGTAAACTTTTTCCTCTGCGGAAATGTTCGCAAATGGGTCCTACGGGAACGGGGGTGTGCAGGGAAAAACACGTTGATTTGGAAATGACAAAAAATGGATGAATATCATGGGAAAACGTCCCAATTAATTTGTGGGACAAAGTGGGCATTTAATTATGCAAATATTTACTAAGCTACAGAAAAAAAATCAGCTTGATATTCATTATTTTTGTTAATATATTAATACCTACATGTCTTCAGATGGGGACACTCTTGGTGGACTCATTTTTGTTGTTATTTTGAATTACTTACAAAAAAACTTAACAGTTAGGTAGCTAAAAAATTAACTGTTATTAATCAATTTTTTGTAATTACCACATCAACGTGTTTTATCCCTGCGCACCCCGTAGGACCCATTTGCGAAAATTTCCGCAAAGGAAAAAGTTTGGCGTCTCGTTAAAATAAAGCCGCTCACGAAGTATAAAAAGTATATTAATTGATTGCAAAAAAGGTTGCCGGCTCCCGGACCATTAGGTCGGCACAGCTCTTTATTAAATTTAGCGCCCCTGCTCCGCAGGCGCCCTTGTGCGGTGCACACCTAGTTGCGGCGACCCTGTCCGTGGTCCAAGATCTGAGAAAATAAACTGAATAATTTAACTGAATCTGCAATCAGATTCACTCAATTGGTACCTATTAAAAGTCAAGTACGCTTTGCCTTTTCTAAATCTGCATGGATAGGGCGGAATAAACCCACATGTGGATAATGAAGCTTGCAAGGATATCTACTAACATACTATATAGGTACTTACTGATATAAATTCAAAAATATTCATTGGAAGTGCTTCATCTAAGACACCCAAATCACGTGAAAATCTGTTTAGTATGTTTCCGGATAAATTTACGTCAAAAAATTTCATACAAGCATTAAGAACACTATTCAAAATGATCCTGTGTATATTTTTAGCTGCTTGACTGAAGAAGTAGATAAAAGCTGCAGATTTTTTTAAAAACATAATGAATATCCCAAAAATGACGAAAGAATAGTTGGTTAGAATTGTGTTCCGCTTAGTTTCTAAATTTTGATATTCGGCGGTTTCTGTTGTTTGGTTAAGTCGAAACAGAGACATTTCTTGTTCAACATCGACCCTAAAACATGCGCATGGATTTGCTGACATTTACAATTGAATCTTACCAATTGCTTACGAAATAGTCTGACCAACTTAGTACAAACTGTGATGCTATAGTCAGCGCTAGTACAAATAGAAACACTTTTACACCACCTGCCACTCTACAGTACGTATAGTAGATATCCTTAGCCACAGTTCCCTTATTTGTTAATTCTGCATAAATATTTTTTGTTAATGTAGGCAGCAGTTTACTTTCTTCCCCATCTTCTCGTTCCTCGTATGACACTTCTTCCTTTGCTATATTCATGCTTCCATGCTTTGAAGAAATTTCATTCTCAGGTGCCAAGAAACCGGGTTCGTAGTCTTTCGAATTTAGTAGGTTTTTATAGTTTCCTTTAAAGGCCACACTTCCCTCTTTTAACAAGATTACATCACTGGCCCTGCTTATAAAAAGTTCCTTATAAGATACTAAAATCCAAATTCTACCATCGAGAAATATAGTCAAATTTCTAAAGATTGAGTTTGCCACGTGATCATCTACGGAGGATAAACAATCGTCTAGTAAATAAATATCGGCAGATTTGTAAATGGCACGGGCTAAATTAATTCGCGTTTTTTGTCCCCTACTTAAATTTAACCCTTTATCTATCACTCGAGTTTGGTCACCATCAGGAAAAACGCTTAAATCTTTCTCTAAATCGCACACTTTTATCACATTATAATAGCGTTCCTTATCGAATTTTTCATTAAACACTATGTTTTGTTTAATGGTACTTGGGAATAACCATGGTTCTTGTGACGAATACGAACACGTTCCTGTTATTTCCACAGAACCTTCGGCTTCAAAAACATCCCCAAGTATTAGCTTCAGTAATGTCGATTTACCAGAACCAACCATACCAGCAAGCACTGTCAACCCAGGAGTTATTTCTAAATTTACTTTTTTGAGTATAGTATCTCCAGCGTTTGTCGTTACGTGCGTATTTTTCATAAATATTTTTGGTGCAGCTCCAATCACTTGCTTTACAGTGAAATTTGTATGAACCTCCTCTAAGAGTAAAAATCTATTAATCCTCTGTATTGAACCCATCGCTTCTAAAATGGTTGCTATCGATCCTGGTATAAATGATGTGATAATAGGGCTTAGAACACCGAAACATCCTGTTACTACAAAAGCTTTTTCAGCGGTTACGTTGTTTCCCAATGCAGTATATGTGATTATAGCGATATACAAACTAAACTTGGCGACAATCCCTGCCAAACCATGCGAAAGTGTTCTCAAAATCGCTAAAATTCGCCAATCGGATATCTCCTTTCTAGATATGAAATTTATGGGTAGATAAAATTTAGATTAGAAGAAGAAATACTTACGATCGTTGTTCATGAATCTTTTTAATGAAAAATGTTTCCCAAGTGTACATTTTTATCGTTCGTAGTGCTGTTAGTACCTCTTGTGTTGTTCTAACTCTTTGGTCTGTTTTTTCTCCTGCTTTTTTTCGAAATTTACCAATAGTTCTTCCAATAAGTACTGTGTAAAAAAATGATACAACTTGTAAAATGACATTTTTAATTTGAAATTATTACCTTGTATGGGAAGGGACAACAAGAAAACTCCAGTTCCAATAAGTGCAGAAATTTCAAGTTCTTGATACATGATATGTGTTAGTATAATTACTTGAATCCCTCCTACCCAAAAATGGTTAGCGATGTGGCTTGCTTCATCTAAAGTTAATAGATCCTTCGTGATTAGTGTTATAACGTCTCCAGTTTTTTTTCCAGAAATCGATGTTTGTTTAAGCCTAAGTGATTTCCTATAAATCAAGCCCGCTATCGATATCTTAATCTTTAAACCGATTTTTTCCAAAGCGAAAAAATAGTAATGCAGAAACAATGTGTAAAGAGCGGTGAAGCCTACCAAACCGCCACCGTAAAAATAAGCGTCCGTTTCCGTTAACTCAGTTTGATTGGGACTAAAATAGGATACAAATTTTCCTTTTAAACGTGGCCTGAGTAACCTGAAATAATATATTATAACAAAAAAGTAAATTATGAATATCTTACGATCCCGAACAACTCATTACAAGGTAACATAGGCCATAAACGCAAAATAAAGGGCCGAATATTTTTAAAATTGCGATATAAATTTTCGGGTTGCTCTTCTTTTTCTCTTTGTTCCATTCTTGCTCCAATCGATCAGTTAGTCTACTGGCTTCAAATTCTTTTGCAATGTCGTATAGATCCTCTTCTTCGAAATCTTTTCTTAGTCCTTCTCGTAGGGTACTCCAAACAAACCTAATACGTTTTGTATTAAACAATTTGTTTCTTGGTACTACACTTCTTACCCAAAAGCCGTTTTGGACAGAACACTCGCATTTTCCACTGGATTGGGTCTTCTTTTTATGTCAACGGAAACGTCCATGACAACTGCACTATTCCGAGGTGAAATACATTAAAATTAAGACGTATTGTCTCTTATAAATATTTGTTACTATCTTATGAGATATGAAATCACACACGATAACTAAGTATTTCAAAAAACAGAGTAAAAAATCGATCACCAAGGAGATGAGCAACGTTTCTGCAGGTAAACCTATTTTTTTAATTTTTGTGATACTCTGGATTCCACGAACAAATTTGAGCAATTTAAGGATTTTTATTACTGTGGATAAATACACAATACCTACTGATCGGAATTATATTGTTTAAGTAGCTAACTATCATTAAATAAATATATGATACCTCTCATGATACACTAATTTGTTATTGATTACGTGAATCAATATTTGTAAGTTCGTTGGAAATAAAAGCTGTATGCGAGACGTAGCACAAAGGTTTGGAATTGGCCTTGCTACTCTGCACAGGCAAAACAATAGATGTATAAATTACTCGCCCTGTCAACCACGTTTTGTACAACTTGGGCACTACGGCTTTATAGTATCTAGATCGAGACGCAATGTCAAAAGAGAATCTAGGCAGTTGCCTTCGTATATTAGACGAAACGGATATTCTTCCATAGTTAAAGGTTTGAAAATTTAAAAAGTGCACCTCATTAGCCTTACAGTTTGCTATTCTTACATAAAATAAACATTTCACCTGAGGTTTCGTCTCATTAATTTTATTCCCAAAATAAAACACAAAACTCTTTGTATTTACAGCTTATAAAAATTACATTTTTATCCCGGCAGCCTCGGCCATTTTATAAAAGTGACCATTTTGTTACTTAGAAGTACAAGTGGATGTTCGAATTCCAAAATTTCACCGAAATCCATAACTAAAATTCTATCACAATCCATAACCGTATTTATCCGATGTGCGATAGTAATCACCGTGCAATCATTAAATCTTCTTTTTATAGTGTTTTGAACCAAATTATCGGTTTTCTGATCCATATTAGCCGTGGCTTCATCCAGCACCAATATTTTATTATTTCTCACAATTGCTCTCGCTAAACAAAGTAATTGCCTCTGTCCAATGCTAAAGTTAGATCCTCCATCCTTAATACCATACTCTAGGTCTGGTATGCTCTCCTTCATTTCGATATCTTCTAAAGCTCTCCATAAATCTTTATCTGTGTAATGATTATTAGGATCTAGATTGCTTCGAATTGTTCCAGTAAATAAGACGGGATCTTGTGGAATAATGGATACTTGTGATCGTAAAAACTCTACGGGAATAGAGTTTATATCTATATCGTCGATAGTTATCGTTCCTTTAAATTCATATAATCTAAATAATGTGGAGATTATTGAAGTTTTCCCGGCACCGGTTCTCCCGACGATACCGACTTTAAATTTGGGATTAATTTCAAAAGAAATGTCATTTAATACTCTTTCGCTTGTAGGAGAGTATCGCAAAGAAACATTTTTAAAAAATATTTTTCCATTCACTGGCCAATTCTTTGGAGTATCTCCTGATTTATCTTCTGATTCAACTTTCAAATACTCCAACACTCTCTCAGTAGATGTCATGTTGTTTTCAAGATTTGCCCATTGCCGAACGCCCCATTGTAAAATTCCCGTTAAATATACTGATTGTGTAATCACCAGCCCAACAGCACCAGCAATACTATCTGGAAGAACACTACGGTGTATAGCTAAAAGGTAATTCGGTATACATACCGATCCGAAACACTAAAAATGATAATACCACAATAGTTATATAAATGCAACAAATAAAGTCCAAGTAAAATCCAAGAGCTCTCGATATCGCAAGGTTTACAAAACCTACTGAATTGTACAGGTTTTGATGCTGGTCGAATTCTTTCTTCAAAACTTGCTCAGCCTTACTCGCGCGTATCGTCGTTAATCCCTCTAACGTTGCGTTAAATTGACCAATAAGAGGGCTCCTTGCTAAAATATATTATGTTATACAGTGGAATGTGTAGTATGCACTTACTGGCTCCTTCTAATCTTCGCATGCTTCTACTCGTGGAGATATAAAGCCAGCGCGCCACTACCATGATGATTAATACTATAAGAGAAGGAATCAAAAACCAAGGGTTAACCGTCGATATTACGATTAATATCGATACTAACATTACCACTATCTAGAAAAGAACAAATTCATTTCAAAATACTCCCTATTCATTGAATAATAATTTCATATGACTATAGACAAGGTTTCAAGTTTGATGGGCAAATGGTATGGAGGGTTATAAGATAACATAAACGAGGGTAGTTATGATATAATTTACTAGTACGAATTTTATTCCGAATATTAATAATAATTAATACAACTTGATTACGATTCTTATTCAGATTTCCATTCCGGATTAAAAATCTTTAATTAATACTTTATTAAACCTTCAGCATATTTATTCTCGTCAAGTGCTCGATAAAATCGTAGGAATTTATTCCCCTATAACCCCTCACTTAAGAAGTACGTATCGTAATATGAGGTACTCGTACTGTTTAAACAAGAACAAGTTTAGATTGATTGAGAGATTCTTCAAAGGGTAGATGAAATTTTTATAGAAGATGTAAGATTTGATTGATTGCGAAACCGTTCATTCGAATATCTTATCTTATCGTAATTTCATAATCACGTGTCACTCATCCGTGGTCCAAGATCTGAGAAAATAAAGTGAATAATTTAACTGAATCTGCAATCAGATTAAAAGTCAAGTACGCTTTGCCTTTTCTAAATCTGCACACAGCATGAATAGGGCGGAATAAACCCACATGTGGATAGGTACTTACAGATATAAATCCAAAAATATTCATTGGAAGTGCTTCATCTAAGACACCCAAATCACGTGAAAATCTATTTAGTATGTTTCCGGATAAATTTACGTCAAAAAATTTCATACAAGCATTAAGAACACTATTCAAAATGATCCTGTGTATATTTTTAGCTGCTTGACTGAAGAAGTAGATAAAAGCTCCAGCTTTTGTTAAAAACGTAATGAATATCCCAAAAATGACGAAAGAATACTTGGTTAGAATTGTGTTCCGCTTAGTTTCTAAATTTTGATATTCGGCGGTTTCTGTTGTTTGGTTTAGTCGAAACAGAGACATTTCTTGTTCAACATCGACCCTAAAACATGCGCTAAATTTGATGATATTTACAATTGAATCTTACCAATAGCTTACAAAATAGTCTGACCAACTGTACACAAACTGTGATACTATAGTCAGCGCTAGTACAACTAGAAACACTTTTACACCACCTGCCACTCTACAGTACGTATAGTAGATATCCTTAGCCACAGTTCCCTTATTTGTTAATTCTGCATAAATATTTTTTGTTAATGTAGGCAGCAGTTTACTTTCTTCCCCATCTTCTCGTTCCTCGTATGACACTTCTTCCTTTGCTATATTCATGTTTCCATGCTTTGAAGAAATTTCATTCTCAGGTGCCAAGAAACCGGGTTCGTAGTCTTTCGAATTTAGTAGGTTTTTATAGCTTCCTTTAAAGGCCACACTTCCCTCCTTTAACAAGATTACATCACTGGCCCTGCTTATAAAAAGTTCCTTATAAGATACTAAAATCCAAATTCTACCATCGAGAAATATAGTCAAATTTCTAAAGATTGAGTTTGCCACGTGATCATCTACGGAGGATAAACAATCGTCTAGTAAATAAATATCGGCAGATTTGTAAATGGCACGGGCTAAATTAATTCGCGTTTTTTGTCCCCTACTTAAATTTAACCCTTTATCTATCACTCGAGTTTGATCACCATCAGGAAAAACGCTTAAATCTTTCTCTAAATCGCACACTTTTATCACATTATAATAGCGTTCCTTATCAAATTTTTCATTAAACACTATGTTTTGTTTAATGGTACTTGGGAATAACCATGGTTCTTGTGACGAATAGGAACACGTTCCTGTTATTTCCACAGAACCTTCGGCTTCAAAAACATCCCCAAGTATTAGCTTGAGTAATGTTGATTTACCAGAACCAACGATACCAGCAAGCACTGTCAACCCAGGAGTTATTTCTAAATTTAGTTTTGTGAGTATAGTGTCTCCAGCGTTTGTGGTTACGTGCGCATTTTTCATAAATATTTTTGGTGCAGCTCCAATCGCTTGCTTTACTGTGAAATTTGTATTAATCTCATCTAAGAGTAAAAACTTATTAATCCTCTGTATTGAACCCATCGCCTCTAAAATGGTTGCTATCGATCCTGGTATAAATGATGTGATAATAGGGCTTAGAACACCGAAACATCCTGTTACTACAAAAGCTTTTTCAGCGGTTACATTGTTTCCCAGTGCAGTATATGTAATGATAGCGATATATAAACTAAATCTCGCGACAATCCCTGCCAAACCATGCGAAAGTGTTTTAAAAATCCCTAAAATTCGCCAATCGGATATCTCCTTTCTAGATATGAAATTTATGGGTAGATAAAATTTAGATTAGAAGAAGAAATGCTTACGATCGTTGTCCATGAATCTTTTTAATGAAAAATGTTTCCCAAGTGTACATTTTTATAGTTCGTAGTGCTGTTAGTACCTCTTGTGTTGTTCTAACTCTTTGGTCTGTTTTTTCTCCTGCTCTCTTTCGAAATTTACCAATAGATCTTCCGATAAGTACTGCGTAAAAAATTATACAAGTTATACAACAACATTTTTAATTTGATGTTATTACTTTGTATTGGAAGGGACAACAAGAAAACTCCAGTTCCAATAAGTGCAGAAATTTCAAGTTCTTGATACATGATATATGTTAGTATAATTACTTGAATCCCTCCTACCCAAAAATGGTTAATGATGTGGGTTGCTTCATCTAAAGTTAATAGATCCTTCGTGATTAAGGTTATAACGTCTCCAGTTTTTTTTCCAGAAATCGATGTTAGTTTAAGCCTAAGTGATTTCCTATAAATCAAACCCGCTATTGATATCTTAATCTTTAAACCGATTTTTTCCAAAGCGAAAAAATAGTAATGCAGTAACAATGTGTAAAGAGCGGTGAAGCCTACCAAACCGCCACCGTAAAAATAAGCGTCGGTTTCCGTTAACTCAGTTTGATTAGGACTAAAATAGGATACAAATTTTCCTTTTAAACGTGGCCTGAGTAACCTGAAATAATATATTATAACGGAAAAGTAAATTATGAATATCTTACGATCCCGAACAACTCATCACAAGGTAAAATAGGCCATAAACGCAAAATAAAGGGCCGAATATTTTTAAAATTGCGATATAAATTTTTGGGTTGCTCTTCTTTTTCTCTTTGTTCCATTCTTGCTCCAATTGATCAGTTACTGTGGTAGCATCAAATTCTTTTGCAATGTCGTATAGATCCTCTTCTTGAAAATCTTTTCTTAATCCTTCTCGTAGGGTACTCCAAACAAACCTAATACATTTTGTGTTAAACAATTTGTTTCTTGGTACTACACTTCTTACCCAAAAGCCGTTTTGGACAGAACACTCGCATTTTCCACTGGATTGGGTCTTCTTTTTATGTGAACGGAAACGTCCATGACAACTGCACTATTCCGAGGTGAAATATATTAAAATTAAGACGTATTGTCTCTTATAAATATTTGTTACTATCTTATGAGATATGAAATCACACACGATAAGTATTTCAAAAAACAGAGTAGAAAATCGATCACCAAAGAGATCAGCGATGTTTCTGAAGGTAAACCTATTTTTTTAATTTTTGTGATACTGTAGATTCCACGAACAAATTTGAGCAATTTAAGGATTTTATTATTGTGGATAAATACACAATACTGGTCGGAATTATATTGTTTAAGTAGCTAACTATCATTAAATAAATATATGATACCTGCAATGTAATTGAACTTTATGTTTGTTCTATAGATTGAATAAAATAATTGAAGCTTCAACGATTCTTGCATTATTTACAAAAAAAATTTCGTATCGGTTTTGTAAGTGAATTACGTTCTACATTGACCTAAATGCACTTACTGCTCATTGGAAGTGATGATTTAATTTAAAGCTGTGGGAGAGGAATATTAAAGACTAACTTCAATTTGATCTTACTTTTTGTTTTCGTTCAACGCAATTTAAGTTCAGAAAAGAATTCTTCCACTTGAATTCTTCATTAGGTTGGATTTCTTGTCAATGATCACAATAATGAATGTTTTATGTACCTAACAATAAAAGAAATAGAATAATACGAGGGTGTCTTAATATATTCGTAGCAAAACTGATCAAGATATTGATTGTTATACGTTTGCTTATTTGCCAACTCATCTTCTGTTAAGTATCAAGTTGCCATGAAAACTAGAAACAATAGTACCGGTTGCCAAACTTAAAGGTGACTTAAAGTAAAGTTTTAGGAGATAATAATAATAATAAATCTGCATCCTCAATATTTTCTTTGACTTGTCCAACTGAGATCATGACCGAACATTGCTACGACTAAATCCGCTCCCCTTCCAGCCTTTTGTCCAAAGACGAAACGATGGACGAAATAATCATTCACAGGTTTAGTGGTTATCCATTGACCCTTCTTTTTTCTGTTGTTTTCCTATTATTAATGTCTAAATGGGTTAAAATGGCACAAGGAAGGTAAGTTCGGAAGGTTTTTTGTTATTATTGCTATTAACCTGTGAAAGATTATAAAGGAGCCAGGCTTCACCTCTGAATATTTGGAAGGAAGTTTGCTTTTAGATGCAACTCATTGTCGGACCACATAGTAGTTAGGTATCTGGCCACTCACGGAGTTCCTGGTGCAAATGCATCTTCCCTTATCCTGCATATTCCATGCACTCTACATCCCTCTTTTGAGCATTCATTCACTAGACTATACGCAATTCACTAATTATGCACCACAGCGAAAAAACCAACCAAGCTGTACCAATCGCACATCAAGTGGAAAACAAGCTTCCCATCAAAATAAACAACGAAACAAAACCATCAATTGAAAGAATTCAATATCGTGTTACATTCATGGATAAATAACATCATAGATGGTACACTTTAAAATACGTTTGAACCTAGGTTCGAACCAGTTCAAAGGAAATATGATCCTCACTATCTTGAAGCATTTCGTGTCATGGCTCATACTAAGATGAAATCATTCTTCTAAATGTGGAAGCATGCCAATTAACAATTTTACATCCTGCATACAGTTGACGACAATGGAAATGGAGGAAATTGGAGACTACTTCTCTTAACAATTAAATTATTACAGATTTATTTCTCTTTGTGGAAAAGTTGAAACAGAATTTAAAAATATTTTATCTAAAATATAAATAATAAGAAAATATTGAATTCCCTTAAAGTCGACTTTTTCAACGTTGAATATTTTGAATTTTCTGTAACAAAAAATACTGAACCTTCTGAATATAAAATCAAAAAATTGCAATTGAAGAAGGACTTATTAGTTTTCCTGAATAGAAAACATTCATAACTTCATGGAGGGTTTCATAAAAGGATATAACCAAAAATGGTATCCAAAGAATTTTCTTAGCACTACGAATAAAAAATATTCATAATGTTGGCTTTTCCAAAGCTGGAAAACTAACACCAGTGGCAAGTACCTACGGTACGTTCTTGAATTGTTTGTAACACCTTGTTTTCTAAATCCTCTGCAGTTTCAGTCTGCAAGAAGTGTATGGCTCAACATGATTTCATCCCTTAGCGCTGTGAGAACAACCCCTAAAATTTAAATAGGGATGATGGGGCAAGTGATACGTCATTTGAAAGGTCTTTCTCTTGTGAATTCAGTGCACTAGTTTTTTTATTTTTAACAAAAAAATTTAAGTTGCAAAAATGGAAAAGGGCATTTAATAATTAAAAAAAGCGCGGACAGGTTTTTTTTAAATGAAGTAAGTAAGTAAGTACTTTTACTGCCATTTGACAACATTGTTTCACCCCTTAAGTACAGGGTAAACAACCCTTAAATTTTTAAATAAAAACAAAGGTTAATTTTTTCTTGTGCATTTACTTAAATGAATATGAAATATAAATACTAATTTTTACTGTTGACATAAGAAACTCATGTGGCAGTCGGTCGTGAAAGTAAGTTTAGCCCGCTGTGGAAAATATACTTTATAATACTATCCCAGATTCTTTAACCATATTGTAAAATAAATTATATTTATCTTCTAGTAATACTTTTGGTGATCCAAGCTGAACAACTTTTCCTGCATCCATAACAATTATAAGGTCCGCGTCCATTATAGTGTATAGTCTATGGGCAATTGTAATGACAGTACAATTATTAAATTTTCTTTTAATGGTTCTTTGAATGAAATTATCGGTTTGGGGATCAATATTGGCCGTGGCTTCGTCTAATACTAAGATATTATTGTTTTGGACAACCGCTCTAGCTAAGCAAAGTAGTTGCCTTTCCCCAACACTTAATCCCGTACCACCTTCAGTAATAACACTATCTAAAGTTTTAAAAAAATGTTTCATTTCAACTTCTTCTAAGGAATCCCATAGAATCTTATCCGAACATTCAAAGTATGGATCCAAATTTGTTCTTACAGTACCCGAAAAGAGTATGGGATCTTGCGGGATTATGGAAATTTTTGATCGCAGAAATTTAACTGCTACGGATTTAATTTCAACGTTATCAATTAAAATCGACCCTTCGTAGTCGTACATTCGGAACAGGCTCGAAATCACTGACGTTTTACCGGCTCCAGTTCTACCTACAATTCCCACCTTTTGCTTACTTCCCACACAAAAGCTCAAATCTTTTAAAACTCGTTCAGTCTCGCCTGAATACCGTAAATTCACATCTTTAAATTCAATAGTGCCATTCTTTGGCCAGGTTTCTAATTGTTGACCGGTTGCAACTTCAGGAGTTAGGTTCTCATACTCAAGCACCCTTTCAGTAGATGTCATTTGATTTTCGAGTTCGGCCCATTGCCTAATTCCGCTTTGTAATAAACTTGTGAGGGTAAATGATTGAGTAATGGCTAACCCTACCTTTCCCGCCAATGTGTCTACAATTCGTGGAGTGAAACTCTTGTTTACATGAACGTTTACTTACCTGTTTTGAAAAATAGAAACGTAAGTGTTATCACGGCTATATACAAAGCGCAAGTGATTTCGATGTAAAATCCAAACGCTCTCATAGTTATGATGTTCATGTAAACAACAGAGCTGTACAGGTCTTGATGCGTATCAAATTCCTTTTTCAAAATGGTTTGAGCTCGACTGGCACGAATTGTTGTTAACCCTTCTAACGTGGCATTTATATATCCAATCATTGGACTTCTGGCTGAAAGTGTACAATTTACTGTTTGTTGTATATGTATATTTTTACTTACTTGCTCCTTCAAAACGTCGCAAGCTTCGTCCTGTTGGGATATACAAGCGACGCGCAAAATATAAGATAACAATAAAAATAAGAGAAGGAATAATGAAGTAAAGATTTACAGATGAAACTACAAAAAAGACTCCCAACACCGACAGAATAACCTAAAATAGTTAGTTAATTTCTTTAATGTCAAAGTGCAGAGAGCATACGTTAATGACTCCAAATAATGTACTTGGTAGCTGCTCGTCAATTACTCCCATATCACGAGAGAAACGATTAAGTACATTCCCTGACAGATTAAAGTCAAAGAAGGTAATTGCCGTTTTTAAAACTTTATCCATGACTGAATTGTGTATTTTGTTGGATGCTTTGCTGGAGAAAATAAAAAATATGACACTTCGAACTATTGTAAAAATTGCAGCACCCAACATCACGAACGAGTAAGATTTTATCACTTTGTCATGTGTACTTTCCAATTCGTTATATTCCGTTGAATTTGTAGTGTGATTTAAATGGAAACCTGTAAGTTCTTGTTCCATGTCGACCCAAAAACTAACAAAGTAATCGGACCAACTATTTGCAACTTGGGCAATAAGAAAAAATAGTAAGACGGCCAAAAACATTTTATATCCGCCTCCAAAACGAAAATATGCGTAATACACCGCTTTATTTACTTGTCCAACTTCATGAGATTCCTGGTAATTATTAGGACCATCACCAATCTGCTGCAGTAAACTCGTTGTGTCATCCACATTGCCACACTGGTTGGGAGATGTTTGGTCCTGTGAGGAGGTTTCATAATTTTGATTCTCTATTAATTTTGCGTAACTTAAGTTAGCTTTAACTTCCATGTTGTCCCATTTAACAAACTTGCTCAAATTGTCGTGGAATTGAATACAACCATTCTCTAGGATAACTACAGTGTCCTCTGAATCTAACGGAAATGAATTATGTGTTACTAGGACGCATACGAAGTCCTTCAAAAACCCTTTCACGCATTTATTAAAAATATATTTCCCCACGCGACTGTCAACTGATGATAAACAATCGTCTAATAAGTAAATATCCGCCTTTTTGTAAATAGCACGTGCCAAATTAATTCTTGCTTTCTGTCCTTTACTTAAGTTTAATCCCCGATCGGTCACCAAGGTTTGATCACCATTCACTAAGTTGTCTAAGTCGTATTCTAATGCGCACACTTTAATTACCTCCCTATACCTTTTTTCATCGAAAGACTCCCCAAAAATAATATTTTGGCGCACCGTTGCGGGAAATAGCCAAGGTTCTTGAGAAGCATACGAAAGTCTTCCGTTCACTTTGACTTCTCCATTGCATAAAGGAATCTCTCCAAGAACTAATTTCAATAAACTAGATTTACCGGCACCAGTCGGACCAATGAGTAGAGTTAGACCTTTCCAAATTTTCATATTGATGTTATCCAGAACCGTAATACCCTCTTCTGTTTTAAATTTGATATCTTTAAACTCAATTTTTCCCTTCTGTCGACCAAAGCAAGCATTTTCCTCTTTGGGAACATCCTCCAACATTAAAAAACTAGTTATACGTTCTAGTGATGCTTTTAATTCAGCCAGTTGAGCTATTGCCGATGGCATATGAGTTGTAATTACCGCCCGTAGGGATCCAAAACAACCTGTAACAATAAACGCCTTTTCGGCCGTAATATGGTTTCCTAGAGCAATGTAGGTGACGATACAAATGTAGAAAGCAATACGCGACGAGAATTCTCCAAGGTACGATGCTATTGCTTTTACATATAGTAAAATTCGCAACTCTCTGACTTCACGCCTAAAAAATTATAGTAAAAATAGTGCACGTGTTAAAAACACTTACTTTCTCAGTTTATAGAGTGTTTTCGAGAAGAACCTTTCCCAAGTATACATTTTAATAATGCGCATTGCTGTTAATATCTCCTGAGTAATTTTGATCCTTTGGTCAGTTTTCTCCGCGGTTTTCAACCTGTAACTTGCGGTGAGTTTGCCCAAATACACTAAAATGTTTTTGTTTATTATATCTTTATTACTCATTTACAAAGTTTTGTAAATGGTATCACGTGATCATTTACTTAATAGAGCATTACAAATTTCACATGATCGATGGTATCTGGACACAAATCTGAAATGAATTAAATCGGGTGCCTAATAATTGTAGATAATATTTACTCAGCATGCAATAGGATTAATTTTATTAAGTTTGTGAGAAAAATGAAATTAAATATGGAGAAGGCATTCCAATAAAAAGGCTTGTTGGCGGCAGTTTCTTATTGCTGTGACTGGAAAATTTCAGTACAGAGTATTGTAATTTGGGCTCAACGTGTTTGTATAGTTACGTTTAATCCTCAGGTCAGAAGTGTTTGAGGTCATCTAGGTGATTTTTTATAAGAAATATATTTTTAGGGCACATTATCAGTAGAAATAAATGAATAAAAATGAATACGAATTAACACATTGAGAAAAGAAACAAACACGAAGAAGCAAAAAAGTTACAACTGTTTCTGAGCTGAGCAATTTTTCTAACCAATTCAAAAATCATTTTTTCAAAATAACAAGAAAAACTAGTAAATCGTCGTTACATTAATTTATTATGGCTTCTATCCTTTATACCGATGCTTTAATTAACCCACTTACAATTTACCTACATAAGGAAAATGACGACGGTAATATAGTGCATAAAATTAAGAAAAGTGGCGAGGGAAGGAACCTCATTTTAATGACTAAGCGCAAGCAAGAACGAATGGAGGACAGATATAGCAGAGGTTTAAGAGGTAAAGAAGAATGGCTAATACATAAAGATGGGATGGTATAAAATAGATCAGTAATATCTACAGGGTGTACAACTAAGAAAGGAGGCCGGACATAACTCAGAAACTGCTTGAGATTAAGCAGTGAAATAAAAAAATATTATGATAAATGTGGTTAAGAGAAAATGCTGGAAATTATTTTCAATTTCCTACCATTGCCGCCACAGGGCGTTTCACTGATTTCAATTTGAAGTTCCTATTTTTTTGGAAATTTTCCTCAGTAATGTCTTTAAATAAATATATTCATTGTAGACTGTTACTCCCTTATTAATTTTCCTTCCAATAGCAGTGAAAAAAATATTTGGTACCATTTGAATTTTTTTAGAAAAGTATACCGTTTTGTTCCTTCGACAAGTTGCGCCCTCTATTGCTAGACGGAGATAAGAAATTGTTGTGGTTTTGGATTTCTTTGGTAATATCAAGTATTCTCTTTAAATCAAGACCAATCTTGGCAAATTCAAGCAACTCGTTTCGAAGTTACACGATTTTTTCCAATAACACGTAATTTAGTTCCCTCTCCATTTATTTTGACAGCAATCGTAAATGTTCATTAAACAAAGTTTTACATATTGATCACTAGTTTACAATGAATATATATTTTTAAATACATTACTGAGGAAAATTGCCCAAAAAATGGGAATTTTAAATTGAAATCAGTGAAACGCCCTCTGGCGGCAATGGTAGGAAATTGAAAATAATTTCCAACATTTTCTCTTGACCACATTTATTATAAGATATTTTATTTCACTGCATAATCTCAAATAGTTTCTGAGTTATGGCCGATCTCCTTTCATAGTTGTACACCCTGTACAAAACGTAGAGAAAAATGGAGTAAATTGGTTATTGTGATGTGACAAAAATGAAAAATCGAAAACACAAACACGTTCTTCAAGAAAATTGTCGAAGAATTCCTGCCCCAAATAGTATGAAACATAATAATGCGTGAAAAGAGAAAATTATTCAGATATTCCTTCGAAAACTCAGCAACAAAATGTCTTAACGCATTTCAGCACTGGTTTTCGTCAATTGAACTGAGGGAAGACTTTCGATAGCCAATAGCCGATCTGATTCGATTCTCCAACTAGCGAAGACATTGATATCGAAATTGGCCAAAAAGAAACGGAAGAGATTGCAAGAAAATTCGCTCCCGAAAACTAGTCCCCTAAAAATTCGCTTCCAGAAAAATTTGATCCAAGGAAAATCGTCCCAAGATAAATTCGCCCCGAAAAATTCTTTCGCACCAGGATAAAGTCTAATGGAAGCTCATCGCGCTAATAAAAAATAAATAAAAACTCTTTATTCTCCCAGAAATCTCGCCCTTGTGATAACTGCCATTTCATCAATTTTGACAACCCATTTATTCGTATGTTTGCGGTACGTCTTTTTAATTCCGATGTAAAACTAAATTTTTGAGCCAAGCATAAAAATACGAAAAAATGGTAATGGTATTCCATCACAAAACAATTGCCACTTTGCAATCTCCCCGCATACGCTGCGTACCCACTGTGTTGGAAAAAATACGGCCATTATTTTACTAGAACTGAGGTCCAAAAATAATACAACGAAGTCACAGGAGTTTACTACAGACATCTGTTGGTTTTGAAGCAAAAATCTAATGAACTTGAAAATAATCAAAAATTCTTACATTTTTCGGAAAAAATGTGTTTTTTTTACTAATTTGACAGCTAAGATAATTTTTGTGTTAATGCCGATTTGGGTCGATCTCTGAGGAAAACAACGGATTGCTTTACGCAACCACGCCAAGGAGAAGATAATGCAAAACCATTACACAAATTTCCACATTCAAATGTATTAAAAATCATTTTTCCACAAAACGAGCGTAGCGAGGTTTTGAGGGAAATATTCTACAGAAGTCACGAAAACACGAGAATCAAACGAGGCACCGAAAGCACAAATAAAACGGAGATAAAAAGAAATGAAAACATACGTAAAAGATGCAATCAAAAGCGGGAACAAGATCTTAAAGGTAAGAGGAAAGGAAAGAAAAGGAAAAGGACGTAAATATATTTAAAGAGACACGCAACGAGAAAATCAAGAAATATAAAGGAAAGCGAAATAAAGAAATGAAGGAAAATGTGAAGGAGAAAGTTAAAGAAAATTGAAATTAACGCAATTTCCACTCTTATGCTCTAATTTCTTTTCTTATCACAAATGTATAAGTACGTGAACGGATATTATTTCTACGATAACAAAATTATCTAAAAATAAACATAAAATTGAAAGCATGTGTTGTTACCATTCCATAGAAAATAGTAAATCATTCACTTTTTAAAATCAAATACCTAATTTATTTTCCCATGGGAGAAAACAATGAAATAAAAGTTATTTCAATTACGTCACATGAATGTAATAAATGTAATTTCCTAAATTTTTATTAGAGGAGCCCTAAAGTGTCAGTTGGGCCTCGAAAAAACAATAGTATAAATTACAATACAAGTGATGAAAGTGACTGATTTTTCAACGAGCAATACATTATTATATTCACCAGCGATAGCGAGTGAGGATAGTATTGTGAGTTGAAAAATCGCACTTTCATTACGAGTTGTGTATAATACTGTTTTGTCCAACATGTACATCGCAAAAATGAGCCTCAATTTTAAATTTCTTTATAATTATTTTACTCTCCTATTTTTTCAAGAATCTAGTTGCTGATTTTGTATTCTAACGTTGCTATGGAAATGAATAAATAATAAGAATTTAATGTATGATTTAAACATATGATATTGACAGTTCAGTCATCTATCTGTCAAAAATGACATCTAACCTTAAACAACTTATGGAAATAACTTTCCTCACTAGTAATGCAAATGGCTATTTTCCTCACTACATTGAGTGATGAAAGTGTCATTTTCATAAGCGATGTTAGACAAAGTAATTTTGGGGATTAAAAATGAACAAAATTACATAACCAAAACGCACAAAATGATAGCATTGTAGGGGAGAAAAATAACAAAATGAGAACTTTTGTTGATCAAAAATAGCAATATTGGATCGTTTTTGAGTTAGAATAGCAAAATATAGTATAAAAAAGGACAATATTAGCATTTCTTGGATCTCAATTTGACAAAATGGACACAAAAATTGAACTACCTATTATATATGTTAACTAAAAAATTACAAAATGTGACGCTTTCACGCCAGACAAAGGTACAAAAAGTGGGTTCTTTTAGAGGTTTGAAAATTTGAATGAATTAAAAAATTTAATGTGGCACATTGTCTCCCTAGATACGACTAGATAGGATAACGCCTAATATCCAATTTACCTAGCTCATAGCGGTGACGTTCGCTTAGCATGTTCAGTAAACGGTAATAATCAAGAAACTGACAGCTATAGGCCCGATTTTATAAAGCATAGTTAACTACGTGATCAGCTGACAATGTGGTTAAGTAATGCGATAGGCTAATACGATCAACGACCACACCTATGTAACCCGTATTAGCAAATCATGTTGCATTATTCAAACTTAATCACCTCGTTAGCTGATCACGTATTTAAGTATGCTTTATAAAACTGGCTCATAAAGAAGTAAGCAGAAGAAGAAGAAGAAATAAGAAGAAGTAATTAATAAGACAAAACTGCTTAGACATAAATCCAGATAATTTCAATTATAAATTTACGATTTAAGCTGTTGTTTATTATCGCAAATCCCTCACCAAAAGCTCAACCTTGTTTGCGATTTTTCTTTATAAACTTGATAGTCCAAGAGCTGGCTGCAAAAAAGCTGGCCTATCGAGTAACACCATGAAATGATCTCTAAAAGCTAGTACTTATACAGACCATCCATAAAATTTTTTGCTGCCTGGGTGGAACTTGAGCAGAAATTCGCCATGTCCTCTCTCCTGAATTTTTTGGCACGTTACTGTACCTATCGAGTAACAGCTTCAAATTACTCTTAAAATATAGCTTTTATATAGTTAAAAATGAAAAAAAATTTCTGTCTTGTTAAATCTTGTGCTAATACCTAGACAGAAAACTTTTTTTAATTTTTTTTGGCACGTTGCTGTACCTATCGAGTAACACCTTCAAACTATAACCAAATTAAAGTTTGAACATAATTCTATAAGAAGAAACATTTCTGCTTCGTTAAATCTCTCAGAAAACTTTCTCTTT
The DNA here is from genome assembly GCA_036250285.1 of Pyrocoelia pectoralis. NCBI lineage: Eukaryota > Metazoa > Arthropoda > Insecta > Coleoptera > Lampyridae > Pyrocoelia > Pyrocoelia pectoralis. The sequence continues at coordinate 36,760,090 of CM070076.1, read as the reverse complement.
CTCAAAGTCTTATGATACTGCTAATACAACTATCATAGAAGTACTTAGGGATAAGCAAAGAATCGTCCAATGAACAATTATAATGATTTCGACAAAATAATTTTATAATATAAAATATTTAGTAATAGTATACAGGTCGTTTTTTTGGGAGCTTTAGTTTTCTGGGAAAGTTTTATAGTTAGGTTTTTGAAAATTTGAACTTAGGGGTTACTCTGACAACCAAATCGATATAAAATATTTTCAAAATAGCAGCGCTTCCGGAAATGCCGGAAGTAGCGAGTAACTTCGTTAGTTTAAATGCGAACTCCTATTTTTTATTACATTTCTGGATTCTACGTGAAATTTCAGTTCATTTAATACTCACATGTTAATATCTACAAGTTATGGTTTTTAAGATATTTTCATTTATTTAAAAAAATTGCGGATGCAGACGATAATTTAGGAATATAATGATATATAATATTGTTTTATTTTTTGTTTATAACTCACATTGTACAATGCTCAATAAATATCTATCTATCATTACTTGAAAACCGTTGTAGCTATGGCAACCAAGCTTTCTCCAACGTATAGAGGAAGAATAGGGCTTTCTTTTGGTGTACTTAAAGAAAGTTAAGTTGCGTACGACCTCGCAACTATGACTATGGGGCTCCAAATTTAGAAAAGTTCAAAGACTAAAAACTGAGATTTTTTAAATGAAATGACCATTTTTTACTATTGCATTTGATAGAGAATCAAAATGGGCATATTTTGGTATTACATGTTCCTATCCCTATGTTTAATAGTTTCTGACTTATTCCCATTTCATCGCATTGATACCATTTTTGTGGATTTTTTTAGTAGTCAACCGTGACATGGACCATGACAATCGAATTTTGAACAAATCAAGTGATACTAAACCATCACCTGTTATAGGTTAACATAAGTTTTTCAATAATGGGAAAAAATGGCTCGCAATGGTTTTACATATTAATATTTTTGGAATCTAATTGTTATTTATCGTGAAATGGACAGAATCGTGTCACATGCTTGTCATACGTTCATTGAACGATATCCAGAAAGACCCCGTCCTAGTGAACGTACCGACCATTGAAACCGACCAAATGAAATTGTTCGAATATTGGAAGCTTTGTACCTACCACCAAAACAATTACCTATATTAAGACCCGTTGTTGAAGATAAAGCAAAGATTATTAATGTACTTGGATACTTCACGGTGTGCTCCACTAGGTAATCCTTTTGGGTGTAAATATTAGTTGCATCTAAAAAATCCTAAAAAACTGCCATTATCGCTCATTTTCTCATCATAATGGGCATTTGATGCAACGAGTCGACCTCTCAAAACAAATTGAGTTAATTTTAATTGAGTTAATGTTAAGGAACCAGGAAGATTCTTTGGGCAACATTATTTGGTCAGACTGGGCCAAATGTAGTAAAGATTTAATCGCCATAAAACACATTGCTGGCGCGATTAAAATCCTTGTTTGAATCGAGATGTACACTTTCAAGACTGTTCGAGTTTTATTGTATTTGGGAGAAAACTCGGTTGCCATAGCTACAACGGTTTTCAAGTACCTAATGAATTCCTAAATTACCGTCTGCATTCGCGATTTTTTTTAAATAAACGAAAATAACTTAAAAACCATAACTTGTAAATATTGACATGTGGGTATTAAAAGAACTGAAATTTCACGTAGGATCTAAAAATGCAATAGTTCCCATTTAAAATAACGAAGTTTCCAGCTACTTCCTGCATTTCCGGAAGCGCTGCCATTTTGAAAATATTTTACATCGATTCAGTTTTGAGAGTAACCCCTAAGTCCAAATTTTCAAAAACCTATCTTTAAAACTGTCCCAGAAATGTCTAACTAAAGCTCCCAAAAAAACACCCTGTATACTATTACTAAATATTTTATATTACAAAATTATTTTGTCGAAATCATTATAATTGTTCTTTGAACGATTCCTTGTTTATCCCTAAGTACCTACTTCTATGATAGTTGTATTAGTGGTATCATAACACTTTGAGAAAAATAATGTTTTCTGCCAAGGCATTAGCACAAGATTTAACGAGGCAGAAATGTTTTTTCTTACAGAATTATGTTCAAACTTTAATTTGGTTATAGTTTGAAGCTGTTACTCGATAGGTACAGCAACGTGCCAAAAAAAAAATTTAAAAAGTTTTCTGCCAAGGTATTAGCACAAGATTTAACAAGGCAGAAATTTTTTTTCTTTTTTAACTATATAAAAGCTATATTTTAAGAGTAATTTGAAGCTGTTGCTCGATGGGTACAGTTCGTATCCAAAAAATATTCAGGAGAGAGGACGTGGCGAATTTCTGCACAAGTTCCACCCAAACAGCAAAAGATTTTATGGATGGTCTGTATAAGTAGTAGCTTTTAAAGATCATTTCATGCTGTTACTCGATAGGCCAGCTTTTTTGCAGCCAGCTCTCGCTCTATTAGTACTTTCAAACTTCTTCGACTTTCATGGGATGGGTTTTCTTAAAACCGAATATTCCGGACGCGAGTGTTTAGAGACGAGTTTACGGGGACGAGCTTTCCGCTCCAAATTTATCGCATACCACTGAAGAGGTGGAAAGGTTTCACATCGTCCAGTCAAAAAAGTTACTGCTCTAAAAACAGATGAAATGTAACAAATTGTTTTAGTGAAATATACCTCACTTGGAGATAAAACTCTTGAAAAGGTCCGTAGTATAGAATTAATGATGTAAAACATATTAATTTAAATAAAACGTGTTTAATTTGGTGCCATTTTGTATAAATTGAAATTTAAGTAAGACAGTCTTAAATTTGAATAGATATTGGATGAATGAATTAATTGTGGGAATTTCCGTAAAAGTTATCCTTACGCTTTTATATTTGTCCTTAGAAACAAGAATAGTATCATTTACTCGCGCTGTGCCAATGATGAACGTATAGACATATTAAACGGATGTTACCAATTAAGGACACTTAACTATAAGGTACATGGCCATTTTTTATTAGCTAATTCTTAAAAGTTTGGAGGTGCGACTTATTTGTAATTTGGTATGGTAATGTATGCGATAAAGCAAATATTAACTATAAATTTAAACAGCAATAAATGATACCATCTTTCATGTCCGTTATAACGAAATTTGACTTACAATTTATTGGTAAGACAAAGAAAATCAGCGATGCTCCTGCAATAGCGGAAACTCCAATTTGAAGATACGCAAGAATTATGGTAACAAGAAATTGAGGTATTCCAACAATAATCATCAACATGTGGTCAGCGGAATCAAAAAATTGTAGGATATCTTTGGTAATTAATGTAATTGCTTTTCCGCTATTATAGTGAGACGAAAAATTCGTATTCAATCTCATACATTTTCTGTATATTAATGATGTAACTGATATACGTATTTTAAGGCTCATGGTTAGCAATCCCACAAGGAATTGATTGTTACAGAGGCACAGTAGTATTGAACATCCAGATAAGCCCAGTGTATATAACGTAGCTTCCGATCTTGTTAGATTTGTTCCAGGTTCAAAATATGATGTTACTTTCCCCATTAAAATTGGTTCCAAAATACTAATAATACAAAATTTTTATAAGCGTATCGGCTCCCATGTGATTTTGTGATTGGTTAAGGCACAGGTAGTGGAAAGGTTCACCACACAAGAACTATAAGGACTGTATACATGGATGTTAACGAAAAGGAAGTAGTAACAAAAGGAGATAGTCAATCAAAATCATTAAACGGTTTGAGCTGAAAATTACTCACTAAACTAACGTAGTTTCGTATATAAAAATACTGACACCAAGGTAAAGAAACGTAAAACCATATATTCGAAATATTGCTCGTAGTAAAGACGGATTTTGCTTGTTCCCCTCTTTTTCCCATTCCTTTTCCAACCGATCACCTAACTTTTCCGACTCGCAACTTTTAATCACTTCAAAAATATCGTCATCTTCGAGATCTTTACGTATTCCTTTTCCAATGGTTTTATAGATATATCTATAAAACTATTTCGCTCGCATCGGTATCAAAAAAAAATTGTAGTCTTACCCAATAAAAAGGTGCGATAATATATTTGCAGTGTCTCTCGGATTGCGCTTTCTGGGTCGTTTAACCCCACTGTTCATTTTTATTTGTTAATCAGAAGCAACACACTTTCGCAAGCAAATTATGTTATCAAACTAAGTGTTCTCTCGTTTTTATCTCTTAATTGATATTTTCTTATAAATTACGACATAATATACAAATTATAGTTGTTTTGGCTAGTTACTTAAAGGAAAATTTAAAAACAATTAGCGCCACTTTGTGTTTATAAACAATTTTCTTATTTAACATATTAACTAGGTAGGTACCTACATTAGTTTATTGCTGGTTCACAAACTAATTTGAAAGAAAAGTAACGCGAGGAATATAAGTATTTCCTGAAATTTTACATAAATTTAATTACTTAAGTGTTTTGACACTATTTAACTGTATTAAAATATCTCTATACTTGAGCTCTGAACTTCTAGATGAAGGGATAACACATTTCTTAAAAGTTACAATTTGAGTGCATGCATGCCTTGTAGTAACAACATTTATACACACTGATTTTTTTGAAAAATAATGGTTGAGCACAGTTGCTTCAATTTGAGAATCTTTCCATTTTCAGGGTGGGTTTTTTTTTCTTATTATTATTGTAGGTACTTCGTTTTTATCGATACTCAGGCCAAGCCTGGTTAACTAACCGCACGGATCGAAATCAAGTAAGTTGTGATTAGTCCTAGTAATACATACATATACCTATAATACATAATAAAGAAATTGCTGTAAAAAAAATATGTGTTTTGAAATAGTATTATGTTTATTGTGTAAGTGATTGTTGTTTAACTCGACGCATAGGTCGCACTCGAGTATAATGTGTTGTTTGTGTTTTGTGCTAATTGTGAGTTCTGATATTGTGAGTTTATTGTGTGTTTGCATTTGAGTGTATGTGAACACATGAGTGGTTATTGACGTGTTATGTGTTTGTAATGGACTTTGTGAAATACTATGTTGTGTATACAACATAGTTTCAGTTTGTGATGTTAGAGGTGTCACATGAGTGGTTGTTGAAATGTTGTGTATTTGTAATGGACTTTCTGTAATGTTATGTTGTGTATGCAACAGAGTTTCAGTTTGTGAAGGGCGGATTCAGTGTTGTGTTTCATTTTGTGTTTGAGTGGTATTAGTTGAAAGTGAGTGATGTGGTTCTTATTATTGTATTGTGTGCTTGCGTTTGGGTGTATGTGAACGAGTTAGAGGTGTCACATGAATAGTTGTTGATATGTAATGGACTTTCTGTAATGCTATGTTTATTATTATTATTTAATTATGTCGAACACTGGCAGCTTTGACAATTTTATCGGGAATTATGCACTCTCTGTCCGCTAATGTCAAAAGCATCTTCAAATTTATTGCCGCCCCTTAAATATATACTGTTATAGAAATCTTGAACAAGTTTTAGGAGCAGGTCTGATCAAATACTGAAAGAGAAGAGCAACTATCACGCTGGGTACTATGAATCCCGACCACATTTTATATGACGACATACCAATATGGTTCCCTTGAGGCTACACAGTACTGCAAATTTAATCTTTGATTTTAACATCTCCTGATATTCTTCATTTGATTTAGGAGCCCCTATGGATTGGAAGTTTATCCAAAGGGTATTCACATCTTTCCAATTATTACAAAATGTAGAACTGCCATGGCAGAAGCCTGCAAAATTATTTCGTTAGGAGTGGAAAGTCCCACCTCCTGCTTCCTCCATTAGATCCATTTGTATCATGTTGTTATATAACACTTACATTAGCTGACTTCCCTACGTCATCTCTTCCTTTCTGTTCGTCTGTTCCTAAAATTAGTCGAGTCCCGCAAGGATATTGCATTTAACATTAACCCTAATAATTCGTTAACTAGTGTGCTTCGTGGAAATATGTATAAACATAGGGTTTTTACTAGAAATTACGACTACCTAACGTAGTATCTGTTATTAGAAACTTCATTAATCCTTGGGTATAATTATTTTACTTACGGGTATGAATATATCTACCGAGAAGACTACTAAAAGCATCATAATTGCCAAATACTTTACATGCCCCCATAATAAATGGTAGGATACCGCAATACTAACTTATTTACCATGCTTTCACTGAATTCAAATAAACAGCTAAGTATTCGTTGCCGATTTACTTCCTTTAGGACACACTTCCTATCGATGTCATCTTCAGGGCCGAACTGGACAGGCGGGATACCGGGAAAATCTCCGCGGAGCCCTCATGCGAAGGGGGCCCACTTCGTAAGGTGGAAATAGCATGTATCAAATTCGTAAATTATTGATAATATCGTTGAGTAAAGGAAAATATAAAAAAGCGCAATCTGTTAGAAAATTGCGTTCCACACTAGTTCTGCTCCCCCCTTGGCCCACCACTGCGAGCTGCCAATATACAACAGCACAAATTTCTGGTGCATAAAATATTCTCGCGAAAATTTTTTTAGAATAATTCAAGTCGTTAATGTCAAAAATAATCATTTATTTTACCTTTATATTGCAAGGAGCATTCAAGTGTAAACCAATATATTGCCGTAACTTTTTATTTAAGGGGGTTCTACAATGGCCGTTTTAGATTCGTTGCAAGTCTCTACAAAATTCGCTTTTCCATTGAAAGTATAAGAGCTAGACTCTTAAAAACAACTTAAATAATTAGGAAGGCTAGATGTATATAGTCGTCTTAAGACAATTTGAAGCCATAAACATAAAAAATGAGTAGAAAACAAAACAATTTTCTCGTCGCGTTGCGTTTCAGGTCTTGCCATAAATTTTTCAATAATAATATTTATTTTTAAACCTATATGTTTATAAACTAAAGACATGTATCTAGGGCACACTTGTGTTACTTTTTGCAAATAATAGGTGGTACGTTTATCTGACCTTCCTAATTATTTCAGTTGTTACATTGTATACATACTTACTAATGGCGAAGATTTTTTGAAATCCATTGTGACCGGTGATGAGAAGTGGGGAAATGAACCGACAATCACAACAATGGATGCACACACATTCTCCAAACAAACCCAAACAATTTAAACAAACGTTCTACAAGCGCAAGGTTATGGCAACTGTTTTTGGGGCCAAAAAGGTGTGTTGCTTATGGAGTTTATGCAGCCGGGGACAACAATTACCCTACATTGTTAATGTGAATCTTTGCGACGCTTACGGAGAGTATTCAAAACACAATAAGGGGTATGCTGACTTCTGCAATTATTCTGATTCATGACAATGTCCGTCTTCACGTTCACAGTGATCGTGTAACCCAACGGTTACTTCAGTAATTTAAATGGGACATTTTCGAACACCCACCATATAGTCGCGACTTAGCGTCGAGTGACTTCCATTTTTGTACGTTTGTTTTATTGAGAAATGGTATAGTGCGAATGAAAGCAATGATATGTGGTGGAGCCTTAGCTTAAGCGGGCCACAGACTTCGTGATTTTTCATCGGTTGTCGGTCATCGTGCCAACCGTTCGTGCCGCCTGATGAGCCCACAGACTACGTGCGAAGTAGCGGTCCGGTTCCAGAAATTACAATAAACAGGACACAATTATTGGCAGTAGCGGCGGCACTTGCAGTTGGCAATAAAATTTAACACAATAAAAGACGATCGGTTTGGTGCAAAGAGAGGCTGTTGAAAAGAAGCAGTTTTTCACATATAAATTTATTAAATGAGCTGAGATTTGAATCAGGAAATTGGTATAATTATTGATCACAACGACGGACGTTACTGATCTTAAAACCGACGAGATGGAACGAAATCCCCACACACATCGGTTTAGCACGATGAACGACACACCGAACCGACAAAAATCAAGCTCCGCCAGAAATTCGTCGTGACGGTTCATCGTGACAGTTTTCACCCCACACACTACGGTTTTTGGCACGAACGGTCGGCACGATGACCGACAACCGATGAAAAATCACGAAGTCTGTGGCCCGCTTTACATTTTTCCCGGTAGGCCCTAACAAAGCAGTCCGGCCCTGGTCATCTTTATTAAGTAACAGGGTACATATTGTCACTTTCCACAAATTTCGTTCAAAAATACTGGTAGCATCAATACTAATTAACTACGTTATTAACATTACGGGTGTACGCAGGACCAGCTGGCTAGTAATGACGATTTGATTCGGTTTAATTTACAATCAGATGTCAATTTAATATTAAAAGCAATTAACATTACTATTAAATTTGTTTATGGGGCTTATTTTTAAAATACAAAAAAAAACTGGCTAATTATAACTCTTTATAATTACGATGATTAAAAGGTTTTCAAATGGATCTTTTTTATTCAAAAGGTGCGAACGTCACCATCTGTGCTACTAGCTTCATCTGATCAAGATGATTGTGGACACGGCTTTAATTAATGTGCGACTTCACTAGAATCTCTAGTACTAGCACAATCTGATTAGTATGAATATGAATGAATGTCGTGTAATTCCGATTAATTTTAACGATCGGGGGCACGGTTACGGATGGCTAATGGTTATCAGGAAGAGACCGAATCTCAAGTGGAGAAAGGACGAAAGACAATGTCCATATCTTTGTGTAGGAACGTACCTACTCAACAACCACAAAAACCTACCGAATATTTGGGCCCACATGTTTGGAGGTAAAGATATTGGGCCCCTATAGGTATTAGGTATAGGTATTACAGGTAATCTTGATGTTGTAGTTCCTGAAATCCTGAAATCGAAACTTGATTATTCATTAAGTAGAAATGCAACATGACGATGAGGCAAACACATGTTTGGAAGAAGATCTCTATTTCTACAAAACGGGACACACCCTCGTTTAACGATTTGGAATGTGCGATTTCAGGGACAATGAATTGGGCGAAAGGATCCTTCCGATTTCATTTCTTTGGACTTTCCTTTGTAGAGGTCTCACAAGTCGGTTGTTATAAAACGTATTCAGAATCGCTTTCGGATCTACAGTATGTAGATCTCTTTCCAATTACGTGTCAAGAGGTTGTTGTTTGAGATTTCAAGATTTCAGGATTTCTATTTCAGAAAAATGGCATTGGGCAACATGAACCACTCTGTATATGTCGAGAAAAGAGTCTGAAATCTGAATATAAAAGTTATAACTAACTTGCATAAACAAATCCCAAAATTTCAAGATGGCGGAATAGAAGCCTACTTAATTGTACTTTATGTAATTTTGCTGAGCATTTAACAGAGAATTCAAATATATTAATATTTTTTAAAAAAACATAAGTTTCGTATAGTGCTCGCAAATGAGCCATCCTGTTCATACAAAAATATTTTTACCCGTTGACTGTAATATGTTATTAGAATTTGTTTAAATCTACAGTATAAACGTAATCTTCTACCCTAGATTGTTGGAACACCCTGTATAGTATCCTATAAATGCTAGAAAATATAAAACATAAAAAAGCTACAAGCTCAACTAAAATTTTATTATTAACAGCTTCAAGATCTTCGGTAAAAAAGTTTCGGCAGTCGTGCTGTTCAAGAGCAAGCATCCAAAAATCCCAAAATGTTTGGCAAAAATGTATCGTTTGTGTCTGTATCGAATGTTCAAGCAGTAGGTAATCTTGTCTGCAAAAGTTGTAAAGTATAAACATCTTTGGATTTTTCATGTATTTTTTCATCATGCGTTTACTTCCATTTTGAACCCAGATATAGGTAATTTGTTTAACAATCTGCTAGGTTACAAAATTACCCTCCTTGGTACTTGGTACTTGGTACTTGGTTGGTTATAATTATGCTCATTGCAAAATGTTAACAGACGACTTTAACTAATAAAAGAAGAAATCGGTGGTTTAGGTATCTGTTTTTCATATTTTATTTAGTGTTTCTTTGTTCAATGTACTTTTTAAGAATATTTATGTTGTGGTCAACTTCGTAAATGGCAACAAATACAAATAAACAGTTAATCAACTAATCCAGCTTGTCTAACTATACTATAAAACAAGCCCTTCTTGTTTTCTAGTAAATCTTTAGGTGTTCCAAACTGATGTACATGTCCCGCGTCCATAACAATAATTTTATCCGAATTTATCACCGTTCGAAGTTTGTGCGCAATCGTAATAACCGTACAATTTAAAAATTTTCTTTTTATTATCTTTTGAATGAAAGTATCAGTTTCTGGGTCGAGATTGGCTGTTGCCTCATCCAATACGATAATTTTATTATTGTGTACTATAGCTCTAGCTAAACACAAAAGTTGTTTCTCTCCAACACTTAAAGTCACAATTTCGGAATCTAAATCTTTCAACGAGTTTTTGATCCCCACTTCGTCTAAAGCATCCAACAGCACCTTATCTAAATATTCACAACCTGGATCAAGATTATTCCTTACTGTACCTGAAAACAGTACGAGATCTTGTGGTATGATCGAGATTTTAGACCGAAGGTAATTAATCGCTACTGACTTAATGTCTATACCATCAATTAAAATTGTCCCTTCATATTCGTACATGCGAAATAATGTCGAAATAATTGATGTTTTTCCAGCACCGGTTCTCCCCACAATACCGATCTTTTCCCTTGATCCAATGTGAAAGCTCAAATCGTTTAATGCCATCCCGCCACCACTCGAATATCGTAGATTGACGCTTTTATATTCAATATCACCGTTATTGGGCCAATTTTCTGGCTTGTTACCAGATGAAACTTCGACAATTGTATCTCTGTATTCTAGAACTCTTTCCGTCGACGTCATCTGAGTTTCCATTTCGGCCCATTGCCGCGCGGCCCACTTTAATAATCCAGTTAATGAAAAAGACTGCGATATGGCCAATCCAACTAATCCGGCAAGTGTATCTAAAATTTTTGTTTGTATGAGTAGGGTTGTCGACTAGTATAGCCCGTTACCTGTTTTAGAAATTACGAATGAGAAGATAATTATAGTAATGTATAGATTGCAAGTCGCGTCTAAATAAAATCCAAACGCTCTCGACGTAGATAAATTCATAAAAAGTGCAGAACTGTACAGATCTTGATGTTTGTCAAATTCTCTCTGCAATAATTCTTGAGCATTACTGGCACGAATTGTGGTTAATCCCTCTAAGGTGGCATTCAGATGACCCAGTACAGGACTTCTGGCTAAAAACGTAGATATGGATGAAACGTTCTTCCTAGTTGAAAAAACATATCTTACCAGCTCCTTCTAGTCGCTTCAAACCTCGCCCAGTTCCCATATACAGACGACGGGCAATATATATAATTACGGTCAGTATTAGAGATGGTATTATAAAATACCAATTAACTGATGTTATAATAATTAGTACACCATACATTGATAAAATGACCTGCAAAGTTTTCCGTCAGCATTAGACTGAGTTTTCAGCCGTACCTTCAAGGAGTCCAACATCACGCTCGGCATTTGCTCGTCAATTATTGCTAAATCGCGTGACAATCGATTGAGAACATTTCCCGATAGGTTCTTATCAAAAAAGGTCATCAGGGCTTTTATTATTTTTCCTATAACGTACATATGTATCTTAGTAGAAGCTCTACTTGTAAAGAAAAAAAAAGTTAAAGCTTGAAGTACAGTGAAGATTGCAGCACCTAGCATTACAAATAAGTACGTCTTCATTATTATGTCATATCTACTTTCCAGATCTTTATATTCGATTGAATCTGTGGTTTCGTTCATACGAAAACCAGCAAGGTCTTGTTCCATGTCAACCCTAAAATCCTTAAATATAATAGAAGTACATACAGAAGGCGATTTTCCGATTTACCAATAACTGACAAAATAATCTGCCCAACTTGCCGCAGCCGTAGATGCAATGGAGCAAATTGCTACTATCGCAAAGATTTTCCAACCCCCTCCACAAATAAAGTATGCGTAATATATTGATCTTCTGACCTTTCCTATTTTGTTATGCTCGTCGTAAATATTAGTAGCTGTGTTCTTATTTTGTTCAACCAAAGAGGATGCTTGGCCAATTTTTTCTTCTTGCGTATCTTGGGATTCGTGTAATGCATCCCAGTGGAGTTCTAGTTTAATTTCTTCATTATCCCACTGTTTAAAATTATTGAATGTGTCGTGAAATGCTATCTTTCCCTTACTTAAAACTAGCACCTTATCACTGCCTTCCAAAGGAAGTGAGTTGTTTATTACTAATATACACACGAAATCTTTCAAAAACCTTTTGATGCATTCATCGAAGATGTGTTTACCAACACGTCCATCTACGGAAGAGAGACAATCGTCCAATAAATAAACATCCGCTTGCCTATAAATAGCCCGCGCTAAGTTAACTCTGGCTTTTTGTCCTCTGCTAAAATTCAATCCACGATCAGACATACATGTTTGGTCACCTTCCGTAAGTAACATTAAATCCCATTCTAACGCGCACACTTTAATTACATTTTGATATCGTTTTTCGTCAAAAGGTTCTCCAAAAATGATGTTTTGCCGAACAGTGGAAGGGAATATCCACGGCTCTTGAGATGCGTAAGACACCTTTCCACAGACTTTTATTTCGCCGCTACTTTTCGCCACATCACCCAGTAATAGTTTTAACAAGGTTGACTTGCCAGAACCAGTCGAACCCACCACCACCGTTAATCCTTTAGCGATGTTTAGGTTTACACTATCTAAAACTACCGTCTCACTTTCTGTTTTTACAGTGACGTCCTTCACAGAAACTGATCGATCTATTGGCAAATAATTGTCTTGGTCTTCATGGTGTGAATCTGGCACCTCATCAAGCATAAGGAATTTTGTGAGTCGATGTAGAGACGCCTTGTATTCAGCCATTTGTGGAATACCGTTAGGCATGTAATCAGTAAGTAGAGACTGAAATGCTCCAAATGAACCGATAATCACAAAGGCTTTTTCTGCAGTTATGTGATTACCTAAAGCAACGTAGGTAATAACGCAAACGTAAAAAGCGAAGCGGTACGAAAGTTGACCTATAGAAAAAACTAACGCTTTTATGTAAACAAAATTCTCAAGATTTCCATTTCTTTGCTGCAAAGGTACGTTTCAGTTTAAGCATTATGATTTAATAGCTACTCACAGTCTATGTCTGCCGATAGTTTTTGAGAAGAAATTTTCCCATGTATGCATTTTAATTACTCGCATTGATGTTAGCATTTCCTGAGTCATTCTAACCCTTTGGTCAGTATGAGCTGCAGTTTTCAATCGATACTGTGATATTAGTTTTCCCAAAAAGACTGAAAGCATAAAACAATGTCATTCTTATTTACATAATATTCCAGGTAAGGAAGAGAGTGTAGAGGGAAATTGTATTTGTTTAAAATTGTTCAGAGGTGACTGTTTGGACTTTGGACCGCTGCTGAGGAGTGGGTGGGAAGTGGAAAATCCCGATTACATCTCGTACATCCTAGCTAAGAAATTGTTAAATTTGAAAAGTTCCAAAATTTCCTACACGTTTGTTTTTTCTTCTATCCCCCATAGTTTGTCTAGGTATACGCGATGAAAAAGTAAAATTTCCAAAAATCTCTCAAAAATCTTTCGTATATTCAAATATTTTCACCATAGCTTTTGGCCTCTTCCTTCTTTATTTTCATATTGAATAGCATAAATGACTTCAAGAGGCCGTTAGACTGTGTATGAAGATCAGACGAGCGATAATTTTGTCACTCCAGTTGCGAGCTCTTGATACACCAACCTCAATGCGTGATAATTTGAAATTGGAAATGCATGAACCATCTTAGTTTTTCATTTCTTCGGAAACAGTCTGGATTGCCATCGATTGTGGTGACCTCTGCACAGAAAAAGCATCGGTTCTTGAGGTTACATTTTTTACCAAGTTGACCTCATTACCACGGGTTTCTTAAATAAGTTGCGATCCTTTCAGCTCTAGAAGCCGAGCAAAGATGTTAGAGAAAGTTTGATAATGGCAGACCTTACTTACATCTCTATCACTAAGTCAAGTCAAAAACGAGACACGAGACAACGCCCGGAGAAGCGGCTTATCATTTTATACTCGTGGAAACCTTAAGTCAACATCAAATTGTTAAAGCCATCTCTTAGTTTTCTCTAAATGAATGGCGCATAGTCACAACAAACGCATATTTCCCACCCTTTCTATTTACATTCTGACTTGCATGAGAGAAAACTGTAAATCAAAAAGACGCTTTTCTAGAAAAAGAAGCAACAATTGTCACTTTTTGGCTACGCATAATCAGAATAGAAGACCTGGTAAAGGGACGAACCTGTAGGAAGTTTTGTAAGCTTTGAACAGTATCACTTTTTAGCTTTGACGCGCCATTTCCGAGATTAAAATCGAAGAACTGGACCTTCCGCCCTCCACCTCTCCCACAGCATCTTGGGCAACGTCCAAAAATTTCTGTCTATACTCTAAACTTAAGGCATTAATTTACTAGCCTAAATAGTAGGCTAATTGTACAGTAGTAGTAGTACTTTTAAATTTGAAGAATGAAATGTTATACAACTTTTTTGGGATAAATGAAGGCCTCCGTTGAATCATTACTATGTAGATAACTTACTATTTACAGGTACCATGACCATCACAATCGCTGCACCGGCGAAAGCGGAAACACCAATGTACGTATACATAATACTCAGCATAATGAAAAATTTGGGGATCCCAATCAGAAGCATGTGTGCACAATCCGCAACCGTCAAAAGTTGTGTGACATCTTTAGTGATAAGTGTTACCGCCTTTCCCTGGTTATTTTCATTTCCTAAACTCAAGTTTAACTTTAGGCACTTCCTGTATATCATCGTACAGCAAGCTATTTGCATTCGCAGACCGATTAACCAGACAGCAAGGAGGTAGGTATTATCGTATAGCATAAATACTATTTTTCCACCTATTAAACCTGATGCGTATAGCGATGCTTCATTTACGGTAACATTGCTACCAGATACAAAATATGTCATAAATTTTCCCATTACGATCGTCTCTGAAATGCTGAAAAATTGTTGATTACTCAACAGTAACGTTTGATGGACGAAAGTTTTGAAAAGGGATTTTTTGTAACTGTACAATTCTCAAACTTAATTATGATAACTGATAACAGTGAAAGCTAACGCATGCAATTTGTTCACTTCTTACTAGTTTTGGTAAAATGTGTGTTCGCCACTCTGTACAACCCTTATATTTAATCTACGAGAGATTGTACAAAATTGTAGTGCGTAAATGAACCTCACAGTGGATCTACAGCCATTTTTGTATGGTTTTCTATCGAGGTAGAACCAAAATTCTTAAATAGATTGTAAGGGTTTCCTTTAGTTGCAAAATGTATGTTATGTTGTCTCAATCAATTTTAGGCATAATGGGAAGACACTAAGCTTTGCCAAAAAAACTATTTCGTCATTTTGATGAGATCTCTCAACATAAACTTAGTTGGTTTCTCTTCCAAAATATTTTTCAATGTGAGGCATGCTAATTCCAGGCTCAGAAATTGAACAAACTGAAACTTTTTCTTCTCTTGCACGATTGTTGTTTCGACGGGAAAAATCATTGCCTCTGTCTTTTGGAACTGTAAAGGAGTTTTCTTCGTTGAATTTTTGACGTAGGAAGAAACAATTAATCCCGTACGGTACAGTAAAACCCTCAAAAAGCTATGAAGGGCAATATAGAACAAAAAAGAAGAATGTTAAGGATGGGAGTAGGTATATTTGTTACATGACAATGCACGTCCTCACAATGCAACTCTTAGACTCATACGGTTGGAACATCTTAAACCACCTCGCTTACAACCCTGATCTAGCCCCTTCGGATTTTCATGTTTCTACCTCTCTGAAGTTGTTCTTGGGAGGAAAAATTTTTTATTTTAACGAGCGCTTGATCGGACCGATCAAGCTTCACTCGATCAGACATGATTTCGGAGTATAAAATTAACCCTGCATAATTTTTCTCAAAACTTTCGTAACTATCCATAATTACCATCTGCGAATAATAGGTAGGTATACTTACTTTCCAATGCACAGCACAACAATAAATATTCCGACTCCCCATAGTATAAATTCAAAACCAAACATACGAAGAAAAATTTTAAAAATCGACGGATTCGACGTTTTCATCTCCTTTTGCCATTCTTGATTCATACGATGATACAAACGTGTTGCTTGGAAATTTGGTAAAACATCGTAAACGTCATTAATGTTCAAATCTCTACGTGCTCCAGTATAAATAATATTAAATGCAAATCTGCAATTGCCATTTTAGTACATGAACATTAAACTATTCACTTACTTAAATGATAAAATGTTAAATATTCCTGCGTTTTCACGTGGGTTTTGTTTACGTATCTTCTTTTCGCTGCAATCCATCACCAAATAATGGCAAAAATGTTATTAATGTAGACTTTAATTGAAATACATCTTATCGAAACCGAACAAAGATAAGACTGATGTAAACATTGAATAACATATTATAGATCTATTTACGAAATTTAAAAAATATCAACAACTAGAAAGGATGCGTTCATTTAACAAGTTATGATGTAATTTAACGCTACAGTAATTTCCTTATTAAGAATGTTCTATCTCTTAGAGTAAATGCCATAATACGTCATACAAATGAAAATATCTAATGGAATAGTGAACCAATAATAACTATAATCTCGTGTCTATCGGCTCACTTCGTGAAGAAAAACACTTCTGCTGATAAACACCAACATATAACTTGTTCCTATACGTTTTGAAATAGAGCCACGTGAGAAGAAATCTCCAATCACATTTATTGGGATGAAATTTAGGAGCTGCAGGGACGGGAAGTTCTAGGAGGGCCAACCTGGATGAAATAGTGTTCATAATCACTATTAATAAAAGAAAAAAATGATTACTAACTGAAAGAAACGAGTGTAAAAAAATGAAGTCTCTTAGCGGTTTAACATTTGAAAACGTAGAAGAGGAACCAACACATATCATACAAGAAAAGCCATAATACATAGTAAAAAAGGGATTAAATTCAAAAAGGTGATCATAATATCATTGACAGAAAACCAATATCCTACGATCAAGGTCCATTTTGGTAACATAAACTTACCTGATAAAATTCAACCATTAATTATACAAACGAGAAGATCCTAATCAAAAGGGTCATTTCATCATCAAAGAACAGTAGAAAGCATCATTCTCTTTTGCCCAGTGGCGGATTTAACAGTGCGCGTAGTAGGCGCCCACGCCCAGGCCATAGGTCGGGGGCCCTCGAGGCCCCTTAACTAAAAACTGTTTTTTTCTGGGGAATAAAATGTATACCTATGTGTAGTAGCAATTCCACTGTTTGGCTCATATCGAGCCGGAACTCGGAAGTCATAACAATAACACTGTTGGAAATACCTACTACCGATATCCCACTATTGCTAATCGCCACAGTAGTCCAGGAGCGGAGGCCCAAAAGAGTGGCTAATATCTAGAGAAGTTTAACATATTTGTATAAACCATAGCCATCAAGATTCAAGCTGATTCTAAAATTGCCCACCTGTCATTCGAAACGGAAGCCGCTGGAATGAGGAATTTCGGCCATTGGACAATGAAGGGTTGATGAGTCAATAAATTATTATTATCTAATTATAACCAATTAATTCTATAATATTACCCTTATCAACATCATTTTAAAAATTGCAGAGTGATACTTGGAGGGGCGGGGGTTGTTGGGGGCCCTATCGCTACTCAAGGTTCCCCTTTGCCCATGGGGCCTGTTTCCTTAGATCCGCCACTGCTTTTGCCTATTATAAAACAGTGGCATCATCTACTAGTCAGTCATTGCCAGTAAAATGGCTTAATTATTTAAAAAAGCAATTGCCTCTATTGTGTGCCTTGTTGGTTATTCATGAGCAGTACCTAGCTATATAGACTACTATTATTGTTTAAGTTTATTAAGTACCTATATAGTGTTTATTCTGTAATTTTGTAATTATGACTTGTTCTATACCATTTTTAAGGTCATTTTATTATTATGTACCTACTTCGATTGTTATCGATACTCAGGCCAAGCCTGGTTAACTAATCGCACGGATCGAAATCAAGTTACGATTAGTCCTACTAATACATATATCTATACAATATAAATTTGAAGTTGCTGTTAAAAAGTGAACATACTAAATACTATACACATATTATGTTCATTAAATTAAATGACGTTGATAAAACCAACGCTGATCACATTTTAGATAATGTATTTGTTTGAGAAGCCTCGGTGTATTTGATCCCAATTTGTAAAAGCCACGTCCCGTCGACCCTCTTTCCGCGAAGGCATTAACATGAACGCAGCGTCGCGCATCAATAATAAAAAGAGACCCTATATTCCTAGGCTTCTCCGTTGGCGTCACTTATTCGTGACTTAGTGACTTTTTATAGAAAAGAAAAAATGAACATAATATGTATGTTTTGAAAAAGTGTTATGGTTATTGTGTAAGCGTTTTTTGTTGTTTAGCTCGACGCATAGGTTGCACTCGAGTGGGTAATGTGTTGTTTGTGTTTTGTGTTAATTGTTAATTATTATTATTATTATTATTGTATTTCGGTTCTTATCGATACTCAGGCCAAGCCTGGTTAACTAACCGCACGGATCGGAATCAAGTAACGATTAGTTCTAGTAATAGATACATATACCTATATAAAATAAAGCTGTAAAAAAACATTTGATATTATACTTATGTTGGTCAAAAATCACAATGTATTAACTTAACAGTTAACAGGTCGGAAAAAGCAAAATAGAAGCTAGTTATGATGAAAATTTCTAAACACTAGTACAATTGTTTATTGTTAACTAAATGACACACTGAAATTGATCAAATAATAAGCATACCTAAGCGACTTATTAAGTGTCTCCGTCATGATATACAAAATCAAGTCAACTTCAACTTAAAAAATATTTCCTTGTAAAAATTAACAAAGCGTTATTTTATCCATTGACTGTCGATTAATGGTGGGTTTTTTTTCGAATATTCGTATGTGTATTCGAGAATTTATTATTCGAATGCTTAATAATACCACTATTCAAATTAGAGTAAAAACGAATAAAACGAATGAAACGAATAAAATGAACAAAATGAATGAAACGAATAAAACGTAGGTATAAAACGAATAAAACCTATAAAACGAATAAAATAGTGGCCAGAACACAGAAAATCGGTTTACTTAAAAGAAGACTTTAAATTAAGAAAAAAGAGAACTTCGTCGGTTTATTATTGAGAGATGACAAACGGTAGGTATGACAGGGTTAGACCTTTTTTATCGCTGTAAGTGTAAGTGTATGTATTTTTTAACATATATTTAATCACGGCCAAACTTTTTATTTATCACCTCAATAATTAGAATTTTTCAAATTACATAAAAGATTATACGAATATAAGGAATAAAATTAGTCCAACGAATAAAAGGAGTAAAACGAATAAAACGAAAAAACGAATAAAACGAATAGAGCGGAAAAACGAATAAAACGAATAAAACGAATAAATCGGATAAAACGAATAAAACGAATTTTTTTAAATGTTATTCCAATTCGAATAGTTCTATATTCCAATGTTTTTTAACGAATATTCAAATAAGAAAAAAATTAAATTTGCCACCACTAGTGCCGATACTCTCTTCAAAAAAAGAAACGAATGGGCTTAGTTGTACGCCGTACAAATTTGATTGAAGGCACAAAGAAGATGAAAATTATGGAAAAATTCTTCCATGGCGATGACGCAAATTCTGATGATATTTTCACCCTAGTTATAGAAAAATTAATAGAACTAAAGCTTAAACTTAGACCTAAATAAGTGCAAAGGTCCAGATTCACAGGTTATTGTTGCTCTTACGAGAATTTCACTTGAAAGTAAAATGTAAACGAGGTTTGTGACGCAAGTCTGAATGTCTCTTGGCTACAGTTCATGCTTCCCCTCCATGTAAACCTTTCCCAATCCTTTCAAATGATCCGAAATGGTAGAGTGAACACCATTTAAAATTCCTGCAAGTTATATTTAAATTTTACGTGGTCCTTCATCTACCAGTGCCTGCAACTTCGTCTTCGGATGCTCTTACCGTCTAGAACACATTCTGTCGTTCAAATTACCACGTATAAGGATTTGTAACAATTTCCTGAGTGTTTTATCGAAAGGAGCACTATCGCCATAAACTTCTAAAAGTATTAAACAACTGCAGCGGCAATTCCTTCCATATGAAGTAACAAAGAAACATCGACCAAGTGAAGCTCATCTAGGTTCAAATTTGGATCATTTGGATGCAATAATAAACAATTTGTATGGAAGGTAGTCATAAAAAATACAAGTTTAATCTTTTTGCGTAGTGTTTTGTGATCATTGGGTGGGGACAAGTCTCATTCCTGTTCGCAGTTTTCTAAAAAGTCCAAGGAGTGCCAGTGGCATCCAATTACTTGTCAACTGAGTTTTAAGTGCATATTTTAAATCTCTGTGCCAGCGGTCGGTTTTTTCCATTTCCAGTTGGGTGGTATGCAGTGGTTTTAATGTGTTGAATGCCCAGTAGTTGCATTACATGTTTGAACAAAGAAGATTCGAACTGCGGGGCCCTATCCGTTGTTATACGTTCTGGCACACCATACCGCGTAAACCATGTTGACATGACTGCTTGTACCACAGTTTCTGCCAAAGTGTCCTTGACTGCAAGAACCTCCGGCAATCTTGTAAATCCCCAGTTCTATTATCATTGGAGTACCCGCATGGAATTCTGTATAAAAAGGAGCTCATGGCAAGATACGGTACTCGACAGCCACTTATTTCTTTAAAGAAAGATTCAGATTTAAGATCTTGGTGACGAAAAACCAGATTAGAACAAGATCGATCTTCAATATTCAATTCATCGATTCATTTTCTGGAATTTACTCATTTTGGAATAGAATACGTTACAATTTTATCTTATCCTATCGAGCTCAAGAGTGTTGTGTGGTGAAGTGTTAAAATGTACTAAAATATGATATTCATTCAGATTAGATTACTGTAACCTTCTCTAAAACTTGCACATCCTTTTCACTTGACAACTAATCAAAATACTGATTTGTGAAATTTTGGAATTCTTTGTGTAAAATTACTCCGCCGATGTGAAAAAAGCTTATAATTTTTTATATTGCTGTATTTTAAACTAAAATGAATCAGTCATTTAGGCATGCGAACTAAGATATTAAAATATCTTTGGATTTCTATTGATAGTTTAGTCATCTAATTATTCCAGGGTTGGACCGTATCAATGTTGAACGAAAGTCAACGTTTCGCCCACTTTCGTAAGAGACTTCATCAGGACAAGAAACAAAATAAATAATAAAAATATAAAAGTTAAATTGCACACGCTGGAACACTGAAGATAGAAAGTTAAACCTGAGCGAAAGGTTAACTTTTGGTTCAATATTGACATGGAAGTCGATTGTATCTGACTTTATCTAATTATTGTCAAACTTTAACCCATAACTAATTCAATGGATTGATATTACTATCCGTATTGTAATTTGAAAAACAAGACAATATCTTTAATCGTATATCGCTGTTAATATAACAGTGTACTTTACAACAACCCAGCTTCTTTAACCATACTATAAAATAAATTATTTTTATCTGCTAGTAGCGTGTTTGGTGGTCCAAATTGAACAATTTCTGCCGCGTCCATCACAATTATGTTGTCTGAATCCATTACAGTGTGAAGTCTGTGTGCAATAGTAATAACAGTACAATTGAAAAACCTTCTCTTAATTGTCCTTTGTATCACAGCATCCGTTTCTGGATCAATATTAGCAGTAGCTTCATCTAATACTAATATATTATTATCTCGCACCACCGCTCTAGCTAAACAAAAAAGTTGTTTTTCTCCAACACTTAAATCCATCCCACCTTCAACAATAGGGGCGTCTAAACTTTTAAAACAATGTTTCATTTCTACCTCATCCAAGGCGTCCCATAAAATTTTATCGGGATATTCTGAATATGGATCTAAATTCGTTCTAATTGTTCCGGAAAACAACACGGGGTCTTGTGGAATAATCGAAATTTTGGAACGGAGATAATCCGTTGATACAGATCTAATATCAACACCATCAATTAAAATCGTCCCTTCATAGTCGTACATTCGGAATAACGTCGATATTACAGACGTTTTTCCAGCTCCAGTTCTTCCAACAATTCCAATCTTTTCTTTGGATTTAATGTGAAAACTTAAATCCTTTAATACTCTTTCATTTCCAACCGAATACCTCAAATTGACATTGCGATATTCAATAACGCCGTGGTCTGGCCAATTTTCAATCTTATTTCCAGATTTATCTTCAAGATCTAGATTTTTATACTCCAAAACTCTTTCTGTGGATGTCATTTGATTTTCAAGTTCGGACCATTGTCGAATACCCCATTGTAGTATTCCCGTCAATGAATAAGATTGTGTAATTGCTAAACCTACTTTTCCGGCAAGTGTTTCTAAATGGGATAATATTAGGTGAAATGTGAAAATAATTGGGTTAGTACATTACCTGTTTTGAAGAATAGAAACAAAAGCGTTATAACGGTTATGTAAATGCAGCAAGTGATATCCAAATAAAAACCAAACGCTCTCGTTGTGGCGATGTTCATATAAAGAACGGAACTGTACAGATCTTGGTGCTTGTCAAACTCTTTTCTCAAAATATCTTGAGCTTGACTAGCTCGTATGGTGGTTAATCCCTCTAAGGTGGCGTTTATGTGACCAATCACTGGACTTCTTGCTAAAATGAAAATATTGTACCTCATTAAAATTTAGCCAAGATTCCTTACTAGACCCTTCCAATCGTCTTAAACTTCTGCCCGTTGGCATATACAGTCGACGAGCAAAATATAGAATGGCGGTGAAAATTGCCGATGGAATGATGAAGTACAAGTTTACGGAGGACACCACAAATAAAACTGCGAACACTTGCAAAATAGCCTAAACAAATGTTATTTTAACATCTAATTAATAACAAAAAACTTACTCGACCACATTCAAATAGAATATTGGGCATGTGCTCGTCAATTATTCCCAAATCGCGAGAAAATCGATTAAGTACACTTCCGGATAAGTTATTGTCAAAGAATGTCATTCCTGTATTTAAAATTCGACCTACCACTGAATTGTGTATATTAGTGGATGCTTTGCTACTGAAGGTATAAAATGTGAAGGCTCGAAATACAGTGAACACAGCCGTGCCCAGTATTACAAATGAATACAATCGCATTACGTTGTCATGGGATTCTTCTAATTTTTTGTATTCGGTAGAATTTGTGGTTTGATTTAAACGAAATCCTGAAAGTTCTTGCTCCATGTCCACCCTGAACATATTTAAATTAACAACGCTAATTTAGTGAACATGTGAAAATATTTACCAGAAACTTACAAAGTAATCTGACCAACTGGATGTAGCTTGAGCTATGATCGCAAAAAAGACAACTATTAAGAACATCTTCAAACCACCTCCAGAAACGAAATAGGCATAGTATACTGCTTTGTCGACTTTTCCCACTCGGTTATTTTCTTCGTACAAATTCGGCGCCTCCCCTTTACTCTTTTTGAGTAACGAAGACGATTCGTCCACATTACTAACGTCATTGGCCTCAGTTTCTTTTTTTGAAAATATTTGACGTTCGTCTAGCTTGTCGTATCGAAACACTGATTTAAGTTCATCACTATTGCATCTCCTAAAGCTACTAAAATCACCATGAAACTTCAAATTTCCATTACTTAAAATAAGTACGTTGTCAGTGTCATCCAACGTTAGTGAAGTATGCGTTACTAACATGCACACACTATTCTTTAAAAAATCTTTGATACATTCGTGAAAAATATGTTGACCCACACGACTGTCCACAGAAGAAAGGCAATCATCCAATAAGTAGATATCGGCTTTCTTATAAATCGCTCTCGCCAAGTTAATCCGTGCTTTTTGACCTCTGCTTAAATTCAATCCGCGATCTGTAACATAGGTTTGATCGCCATCCACAAAGGCTTCTAAATCGGGCTCCAATGCGCAAACTTCTACAACCCTCCGATAACGCTTTTCGTCGAATTCTTCCGCAAATATAATATTTTGTCGCACAGTTGCGGGAAATAACCAAGGCTCTTGAGAAGCATAAGAGACCTTTCCAAAAATTTCCACTTCACCCTCTACATTTTGTATGTCTCCGAGTAATAGCTTCAATAGAGTAGATTTTCCAGTACCGGTCGGACCCATTACCAACGTTAAACCTTTTGATACACATACATTTATTTTATCTAATACTATTATACCATTATCAGTTTTTGTAGTTACGTCTTTCATGGAAATTTTCGGATCTTTCACTTCATTATACTCACGATTCGCGGTTCCAGGTACTTCATCGAGCATTAAAAAGCTCGTAATACGATATAACGACGCTTTCAACTCTGCCATTTGAGCGATTCCCAGTGGCATAAATGTGGTGAGTACGGATCTAAGAGCACCAAAGCAACCCGTTACAACGAAAGCTTTTTCGGCAGTTATATGATTTCCCAAAGCTATGTAGGTCATTACACAAATATAAAACGCGACACGGGACGAAAGTAATCCGAAACATAACGCTATGGCTTTTATGTAAAATAAAATTCGCAAGTCTTTGATTTCTCGCCTAAATAATGAAATTTATGTTAACAAAAAATACCTATGCTGTTATACAACTTACTTGCGAAGTTTATTCACTGTTTTCGAAAAGAACCTTTCCCATGTGTACATTTTTATTATTCGAATGGCCGTTAACATTTCTTGGGTGATTTTCACTCTCTCGTCCGTTTTTGCTGCAGTCTTTAATCGGTATCTGGCCGTCCATTTCCCCAAGTACACTAAAAATCACGTTGATATTATATCGAAATCATTCCAAAATAGAGAAGATAATATGGTGGCATTCACCTTGTAATGGTGTGTACAGTATTAAAAACACCATTGCAATTACTGCCGAAATTCCAATGTGCGCATACATAATCCAAGTTAATACAATAATTTGTATTGATCCAATCCACAGTTGTGGAAAAAAGTGAATACTAAGGTAGAGGCCATTAACATCCTTGGTCAATAAAGTTATGGCTCTTCCAGAAACCGCTTCCGCGCTGGAAGAAGTCATACTTAATTTAAGACATTTCCTATATATTAACGCATTGAACGCCACTTGTGTTCTGATAAAAAGCTGTTCTATTCCAAACATATACCAATGAAAACCCACCGTTACTAATAAAGCACAAAGACTTAAAGCTAAAGAGTAACGCAATACTAAAGGGTCTCTATTTTCGAAAGAATTGGGGCCGAATGACTTCACTATCTTTCCTATAAGCAGTGGAAACGTTGCCCTAAAGTACGATTAGTTACGAACGAACGATTTTTTTTAAAAAAACTTACATATAAACAGTATTCACCAATAACATCATAATACCTAAACAAAGATAAGTAACACCAAAAATTTTGAAAAAACAAAACACTAGTTTTGGATTTATTTTTCGCTTCTCTTCCTCCCATTTAGTCTCTAAATTATTCACCAATAAATCACTTTGACATTCCGTAGTTACTTTATAAACATCTCTTATTTGCAGAGTCCTTTTTAATCCTTTACGAAATATTGGAAACGTAAACCTACGAATTTTCATATTGAAAACAAATAATTAATTTTTATTTTTACTCACAAGTATACAATTTTCGAAAACAAATTCGCATTTTCTCTAGGATTTTGGGTTTGATCTTTACATGTAGAGCGATTCATTTTTTTTTTTAATTGCATGTAATGAAAATGCCGTTAATTCTATATATCTGTATACGTTTGAAGTGGATTATAATCTAATCTAGTAGAATAGTTTGTTTTAAACCAAGTGCCCATAGTAGGTATTGTGGAGCAAGACGTATGAACTTACTATCATTTATCGAAGTTATTTCGTAACAGAAGTTTGACAGGTTCATTCCATTCCTTCGACACTGGTTAGAAAAGAGACAGGCTGTTTCTGTAGTAATAAATATTAAACGGAGAATAATAGATACAATGTAAAATGTAGACATGCGTTCTACATGGAGTAACTCTAATCACTGCTTCAATCAAATTAAGTAATATAAATGACTAAAATGTTAGCACATCTTTATTAGATAAATAGGCAGTTGAAGAGGCAAACTTGGTGTTTATCTAAATAACGCTATTTTTGGAGAAACCTATTTTCAACAATTCCGTTTCATTGAAACAATAAGATAGCAAGTTAATAAACAAGTTGAATTTCATGTTTACTTAGCCTAGTTCATTGTCTGTATTTTTATTTTCACAAAAGTTCATAATAAAAAGTTTCAAAACAATTTAATTTACTAAAATTTCTGAAATCATCGTACATATTCTTTCCAAAGCTAATTAACCGTTTGTTATTTGGTTCATTGGTAGATATATAAAATATCACTTGAGGTGTTTCTGTTTTTCATGAAATTCAAGCTGTTATAAATCGTTTTGGGTCACCCATACGACATCCAGGGATAATTTTGACTCCTAGGGAAGAGAAAGGCACGACCGCCATCTCAATATGGCGGCCAAAGCGAAATGATGGATTTACTGTTCAGGAATCAACTGAAATTAGATGAAACCTGTTGAAAAAACACGTCTTAATATCGGAAACCACGTGACGACATGCTCAACTTGTTTTAATGTGTATTCAAATGTATCCCGATTCCGAATATATAGCACTATACGTGTTAATGGACCAAAATGCTTTTTATTTATAAATATAAAATATTTTTGCGTTTTGTTTTCAAACATCTTGTCATATTTATCTTTAAATTTTGAACCCTAAATATTGCTCCAAAAATTGGACGATTTACATTATACTAAAATTGCAATTTTTGGAAATAAAATTTTAAAATGGAAATGTGCCCAGTTACGCGACATTTTGGCGCTGCCGTTTGGGTCTCGCCGTATGAGTGCCGCAGTTTAGGTGCCAGATTTTTTACCGCCGGCCAATCGTTTGGGCCCCGATTGTTGTCCGCACTCCGCCGGACGTTTGTAAAAATGTTCAATGAAAACTAAATACAGTTTGAAACTTTTCATAATGTTATTTTTAATATTTCCATATAATCTTTTCTTGTAAAGGCATTAGTATAACCCATTTTACTACATGAAGTTAATAGATAACAATTGTTAGAACATTATGCAGTAAATTAGGGTCTTAAGCAGGTCTTTTCTACTTATTTACCTAAACTTTATAATTTTATTATATTCCTTGTCACTGAATGTTTTTAAATTAATCCCCGAACAATATTTCTTAAGTTGTTTTGCGAGTTAGTTTAGTTGGTATCAAAAGTTATAGAAATTACGAAAACCAACCGTAACCAAAAGAAACTCTGCCTTATCGGTTTTCTGTGCGTGTTCGATAAAATCAGCAAAAATGGAGGGAAGAAGTTTTGGAGATGTGAAAACAACTGCAAACGATGAATATTTATGTGATCTTGGAAACCACCACCATGATAGTGATGTAGCAGAGGTATTTGTTGCTAATATAAAAGATTCTATAAAAACACAAGCCAAAGAAACGATGGATATGCCAGCCCAGATACTAAATCGTGCCCTAGAAGATACTGGGGCAAGGTAAAATGCCAAATAAAGATGCTAATAGAAAATTGTGTCAGTGAACGCGAAACCTTGTTGCTAATACGCCGCCAACTCCATTGGATTTAGAAACTTTAATTATTCCAGAGGAGTACAGAATTTGACGAATTTGCGCCTGGATAAACTGAAGCATTGCTCATGGAAGATACCGGATCAGAGCGTCCTGACCCACAAAGAATACTAATATTGTCTCGAGAAGACAGTACACGGTGCAGTCAACATATCAATAAGTCCCAATTACACATGAATCATCTGTCTACCGGGTGAGTCATTTAACCTGGAATTTGAAATATCTCGAAAAATATGCATTGTATAGAAAAATGTGCCGAATCAAAACTTGAATATCTTCGAGGGGGAAATTCGTTAGTACTAAATTACACCCTCACCCCACCCCCTGTAGGCGGGGCGGGGAGCAAATTTGAAATCTTAAATAGGAACCCCTATTTTTTATCGCAGATTCGGATTTTACATCGAAAGTTACGTACGATTTGTACGAAACATTTTTTTCGATTCGCTACAGAGGGCGCTGTAATCGCAAGAAATGGAGCAGAAGTCAAAAACATATAAACACGTATTTCGACAGACGAACGCTTGTGTCCAGGTAATTCAAGTTCAAGGTCACCATTTCGAGCATTGACTTGATTAGTGAGGGGCAAGGGGATTCACGTTAATCAAGCACTCCAAATGCTACATAAAACTATTACGTCCTCGTCGTTGTTCCTGGGTTACGTTAAAAACAGTTTATTCACCAAACACCACCCTCCCCCCCCACACCTGCAGGGGAGGGGAGGGCAACCCTAACATCATTGAATAAGACATCATGAAAGGGTGGTTCGGTACTCAAAATAAGGGAGCAAGAACAGGTAAATTCATAAAAAGACTCGAAGCCTCCCTTTATATCATTTAATCTCCAACAATTAAGTAACGTAACACTGTTTTACCACGTTACTTAATTGTTGGAGATTAAATGATATAAAGGGAGGCTTCGAGTCTTTTTATGAATTTACCTATCATTGAATAACCTGTCGAATCTTACTAAATACATGGTTATCTGTTTTTTGACTTCTGCTTCATTTCTGGCGATTACAGGCCCTTGTCGCGAATCGAAAAAAATGTTTCGGACAAATCGTACGTAAATTTCGACGTAAAATCCGAATCTGCGATAAAAAATAGGTCATATAAAAACTTCCAAAATCTTAAAGTCTTTTAATCCCAACTTCAAAATGTTTAATTAAATTAAAGGTGACTAGTTTCGGCCTTGAAACTTAGGCCATTATCAAACCTTAAACAGTTAAATGACAAAGAGAAAGGAGCAAGTAGAAGTCACTTACCAGAGGTTCTTATTAAATTAAAAATTTTAAATTTTAAATTACGAGGAGCCTCAAACAGCGGGGCCCCTCCTTTCTCTTTTCATTTAACTGTTTAAGGTTTGATAATGGCCTAAGTTTCAAGGCCGAAACTAGTCACCTTTAATTTAATTAAACATTTTGAAGTTGGGATTAAAAGACTTTAAGATTTTGAAAGTTTTTATATGATTTAATATGCATCCCATCTACAAGAACAACAACACCTCGGACACCTACACCTCCTTCATAAAAAATAGGGGTTCCTATTTAAGATTTCAAATTTTCCCCCGCCCCGCCTACAGGGGGGTGGGGGTGAAGGTGTAATTTAGTACTAACGAATTTCCCCCTCGAAGATATTCAAGTTTTGATTCGGCACATTTTTCTATACAATGCGTATTTTTCGAGATATTTCAAATTCCAGGTTAAATGACTCACCCGGTATATGGAAATTTATAGATGGTTTACCAAACATTCAAAAATGACGAGATGCGTTACCAAGCGGCTGATGAAAGAATCCAAAATCTTGATCAAAAATTTGGAAACAGAACAGTTATGGAATATTTAAGAGGGATTTTTCGCAACTTTGCAATGAATTAAGAGTGAAAGTGAAATAATGTGAAAGAGAAGCCGTGAACTGTGAACTATATTGTAGTTAGTTTTACTTTTTATTGTGTGACTGTAACCCAATTTTACTTGTTAACTAATGAAATTGTCATAAGGTTGTTTGTAGGTATGTACATTAAAATTTCAAATACGATATTTTGTCATTTTATTGAAAAATAATTCAAATTTCTTACAAGAAATATTTAATGCACCAAATGGATAGTGGATGTCTATTGTTTGTTGCTTTCTTTAATTATTTTATTTTCAGAATTGGGTGAAAAAACAAAACAATTCAAACTAAGGTTATTATCTCGGAAACTATTACCTTTAGATATAGGACATATTGCACAAAATCAAAGCTAACTTAAAAAGCAGTTCATTCATGAAAAAGTATACAGCGTGTTCTATTTAAAATAGTCGACTTTTGGCATTTCTTTTGTGGTCGTTAGAAAAATTCAGTACCGCCCTTTTGCAACAAATTTCGTTCAAAATCAGCATATCGAGAAATAAAATGCTCTTTTGTTTATGATAATTTCAAAGTTTGTTGCTCTGTTGCCAATGATTGAATAGTTATGATTTTTTACTGATTGTTGATTTCGGCGACAATTTTTAAAAAAACATTTATTTTCTCCTAAATGAGTTGACTTAAGTAGGTGAAAGGCCAAACAAACTTGGTCTAGAATCGAATATGGATTTTAAAAATATAAAAAGCTATTATAGGGTGTTCCATTTAAAATAATCGAATACGATCCTGTACAGACGAAACCGAGAGCAGTGCGGGGCTGTGGGCCTCAAAATTTTTAGGTTGTAAACAAGGAACATCTGAATAAAACATGTCTCTTGACCTTTTGTCCTAAAATTAATATTAAAGGCACTATCGAAGAACGAAAGACAAGTGGGCAACCCTGTATATTTCCTCTCGTCTATGTAATAGTATCTAAGTCCTGGTAATTCCATAAAATAATGTCGACAGTATCGGATCGCAAAAACAGTTTTCAAACCATGAAAGTTTTTACAATCGTTGCTGAAGAACAAGCTTCCCCAAAAAATTCTGTGTTAAAAAATACTTTCACCTTCTCCAGAATTTGTTGGAAAACTAGAAAAACATTTACCTAAACTAAATGTGTAACGCGGTATTTACAACCCATTATTAGTTAGTCGAAAGGATTGTTAGGGATTTGTAGGTATGCGTCGTAATTACATTTCTTCCCGATAATCCAAAAAATATATATCATTCTTACATTACTGCCCCGCCTGATGATACGCGAGATCAAAAGGGGTGATGGTTTTGTTATCCAGAGGAGCGCTCATTTGACCTTATGTGGCGTGATATATATTTTATTTATGTGGATTTTGAAATAGCAAGAATAGGTCGAAAATGCAACTGAGACAGGTTCAGAAAGAATTTTTTATAGAAATCAAAGGAGGTGGTCATTATTACTCAATGTTAACTGGGTTTTTTCAGAGACGAACTCTCATAAAAAGCCATACATACGATATGAATACACATTTCTTCATCCGGAGAGCGGTAGTGATGAAATTTTACAAGTTCTCAGTTAATTCCATTTTACATAAACGAAATACCACCATATTATCTCAATGTAAATGCAAAATGAAACACTTACCTTGTAGTGGTAGTAAAATAATCAACACCGAGGCACCAATTAAAGCCGCAACCCCTATCTCGACATACATCATGTATATCATAATTCCAGCTTGAAAAATGCCAGATATCATCAAAATGACAATATCAATTGCGTATTCAAGTTGATTAATGTCTTTTGATATTATTGTTAGTACTAATCCATTAACACTCATCTCCGTTAAAGTAACGTTCAAATTCAGGCACTTTCGATATATCAGTGAGGAACATGCAATCTTCACTTTCAAACCAAGTTCCACTATATAAAGTACGTATGCTTGTACATAAAATGTACAGAATAGTATGAGAGCGAATAACTCCATTGTGTAAACTATGGCATTATTTAATGTGATATCTGTATCTGGTGTAAAGTAAGATACCAATTTTCCTAGCAACAACGGGTAAATAATCCTACAAGTGATTCCTTTTAACAAATTCCTGGTGATTGACCACTTCTTACATTATAATCGTATCTATTACGGCAACAAAGAAGATCCACACGAGAAATTTCTTCCAAAACATTTTAAACAGGGCGTATATGAAAATCTTTCTTCCATGTTTTTTCTCAATTCCCCAACCAACTTCCAGCTGATTTCCTAAACCATCTGAACCAAATGAGTTTACTATTTGATAAACATCTACATCTTTAATATTTCCTTGGGAAAATTGTCGAAAGATCTTCAGTGCGAAGCTAGAATGGTTTCTGTAACTATTGCAAACAGTTTATGCGTAGGTACTCACGAAAAGGTTAAAAGGGATAGCAAATTAGCATTTTCTCTGGGATTTGTTTCTCTGGATCTCTCCACTTTACAGTTCATTTTTCTTACCTTAAAGCTAGCACGACCTGCTTCCTCGACAATAATACCATTATTTCTGTTAAAACCACTAAATTACATAATTACTTAATACGTAGGTTTACTTGTACCTCAATCTATTCCAATAATCTTCTTATAATGAAATAATACGCTGGCGTGTGTATTTTCTTCAACTCTCGTACATTAAATTAACCTTAATATTATAACGAAACATGTTTCCCAAATTTAAGTAATTGAATGAAACAAACGCAGACAATATACATGTGCCTACATGAACTGGACTTTTCATTTTTTTTCTCGGTCGTAATTGGGAGATTGTAAAATTTAAAGCGATTACCACAACAATAGCCTTAATTAAAGTATAATTCGACGCCTTTTAGTGCCTGTTATTCATAATGAGCAAAATATTTCCGTCGGGAATCATTTTTAACAAGCGAAAAGGTACCTCCTGTAGGTTAGAAAAAAAAATTACTTTCAAAAAGTTAATTAGTTTGGAATTTCTTCTTCTCTATTCATAAAGCAGCAGCTGCAGGTGAACTAAAACTAAAACAGGTTACTTTAGGACTGACTGATAGGACTGATAGGCAGGCTCCAGGAAGGGGAAGAAGAGCTACGGAAGGCTCTGACCAAGCAGAGGGAATTGGAGGAGAAGTACGGCGTAATCGTAAAGAGGAACGAAGAACTTCTAGTGGAACACGAACTGGGGAAACAAACGATGGACATGCTGATGAAAACGAATACCGACCTCATGGACGCAATGAAGGCGAAAGAGGAGGCAGTCAACGAGAAGGGTACAGAACAGGGAACCAAACACAGGGCACAACAACGGAAAAACGAACAGGGCCAGTCGGAACCGGAAGTGCGTGTTCCTAGACAGGAGAGGGAAGAAGATCAGGACAACCCCAAAACCTACGCCCAGGTGGTGGGAGCACTGAGTGCTACGGACTCCCCCCTCGAGCAGGCGGAGAAGGGAAACATGAAAGAAACTCCCGCCGAAACCGTGTGCTGGCGCACCGATGGCGCCAACACGGACGAGGGAGAGAAATGGCAAAAGAAAACCAGGAAACGACCCCCTCGGGGGAACGGGACGGGAGACATCCCAGGAAGTGATAACAGCGACAGTGACACCAGTAACGAGGTTCACACGGACCAGGCACGATGCGGTGTTGGTAAAACTAAAAGACCAGGATGAGTTCGAGGAATATCTGAGGCAGCTCAGAACAATGGACTGTGAGGGAATGGAGCTCCAAGTAGAAGGAGCGACGAAGACCGCCAGGGGAGGCATCCTGCTCAAATTGGGAAAGGGGGCTGTCCCGGTGGAAACAGTGAAGACGAAGATAGCGGCTGCTATACCAGTTAGGGCAACAATAGTATTGGGAAACCAGGTAACCATCGAGATCAGGAACCTCGATGCGGTATCAGCCGGTAACGAGGTGCTTGAAGCAGTGGCGAAGGCGGAACCAAGCAGTGGGTGCTGGTTAAAGACCATTAGGCGAGTAGAAAGGAGAGCGCAAATAGCGTACGTGAACATCGATAAGAATGCGGCGGTGAGGATGGCGGAAGTAGGACACCTGAGAGTTGGTTTTACATCTTGCCAAATAAGGATACTACCGGACAGGGTGAGATGCAGCAGATGCTGGGAGATCGGCCATCTAGCTGCCTCGTGTAGAGGGACAAACAGAAGGCGCTGGTGCTTCAACTGCGGCAAGCAGGGGCACCAGGCGAGGGAATGCAGATACGAAGCTTCTTGCTTTACGTGCGAGGCCAGCTCAGTTGGTTCCGGGGCTGGTCACAGAGCATACACAAACGAATGTCCACGCACAAGGAACACACACGGAGGAACAAGAACCAGGAACGATTAGTGGAACGGATAAGGTAGCAAGTAGCTACGGAAGGGGCAACGGGAGTGGCGGGGCTAGCCACTACGAAAGCTAGCCCCTCTTTTCTCGACGGAAGGAGCAAACAATGAGCATCAGCGACCAACTAGGGGGCGAACACCTACCCCCGGACACAACTCGGCCGCGAAGAATGCCATAATGGCGATGCCCGACCGAGCAAACAAGTCAGACATGGAGAGGAAAGGGTTTTAGTGGGTATACCTTACCTGGATGGAAGGGAGTCCCACACACCCCCCGCTATAGAGCCGAGCGCGGGACCCTATAAGCTGTTTTTCTGTCATTCCTTGGCCCATACTCCAAGGACGGATTTGGTACAGAAAAGCTGTTGTGGCTTGTAAAGGAATACACGATTCAAATTAAAATTTTGTCGGTGACTTTTTTCCAATCGCCAAATACTCCCATTGATAATGTTCACTGATGAACTGCCTCGTCATGGTGTCACAGCTCACATCCGACGAAAACCCACTATTACTGAATAAGAGAATACAGCGGTGGGTACATTGTTTCAGGATGATGGAGTATCTGCACATTATACTCTAGTTCTAGTTCTAGTCATTAAGTAACATTCACTCAAAGATAGATCTTTCAAAATGGTTACTTTTGTTCACTACCACAGATCCCGCGATGTGCTTTACATGACTTCGTTTCGTTCCAACACTTCATGTGATCTAATATACGGAGGTATGTCAAAAATTAATTACACTTTTAATCCTGCAAGAAATACAGTATTTTTCGATATAGTCTCCACGTTGAGCAATACACTTGGTTAAGCGTCCATATGCCTTCGTGGTAGAAGGTTTTCGATTGGTCGTGCAACTGGTTTTGCAACGCATCCCGAACGCCCGCGTCTGAGCCAAATCGACGACCTCTCAAACCGTCCTTCAGCGGTCCAAACAAATGAAAATCTGAGGAAGCGAGATCTGGGCTGCAGGGAGGATGTTGCAGAACCTCAAAGCCCAACCGCGTGATTGTTTTCATGGTGTCACGGGCAACAGAACTTTCTTTGACAGTAGACCACGTCGTTTGTTTCGAATCGCTAGTTTCAACTTATTCGCCAATAAATCACTGTACCTCGTACTATTTATGGTAGTTTCCAAATAGTAGGCAAGTATAGGACCTTTTCGTCCCAAAACACGATTAGCATCACCTTCTCAGACGATGACAAGGTCAATTTTTCCTTGTAGGGAATGATGGGTGTTTCCACTTCATACTCTGACGTATCGATTCGTGCTCATAGTGATCAACCCATGTTTCATTCACGGTCACTATTCGGTTTAAAAATGTGCCGCCTTCGGCGTTGAAACGATCCAGTAAACGTTGGCAGATGTCCAAACGTTTCATTTTATTTTCTGTGATAAGCATTCGCAGTACCCATCGCGCACATACATTGCGGAATTTGAGTTTGTCGTTGATAATTTCCTACGCAGAACTGTGACTAATGTGTAAAACGGATGCAACGTAATCTATGGTCACTCACCTATCTGCTGTAACTATGTTTAGAGCTTACTGAATGTGGTCGGCAGTGGTGGAGGTTGACCGTCGACCAACTCCTTCTATTACGCTTATTCGACCACTTTTGAACATGTCAATCCATCAAAAAAACTGTTTTACGAGATACAGCACTTGGCCCGTATTGTGACAAAAGTCTCCGGTGCATCTCAGCACCTTTTACACCCTCTGACCACAAACATCTGATCTGATCACTGAACATTACTCCTCTTTGGTGCAATCTGATAGTGGAGCTGACAGGTTGTGACTCGAAGATAATTGACGTAATGGTCAATTCCTTACACGTGACCACAGGCACCCCTTCCCGCTATTTAATAAAGTTCTACAATGAAAAGTGTAAGTAATTTTTGACTTATCCTCATATAAAGCTGAATGTCACAAACGGTTTTTTTGCGGATTTGAACCCTTGGCCCAAAGTAAGATTTTTGGCTATAATGAAAATTGGGCACGTGTATGTCGGTGCGTGTGTCCGTCCGTCACTTCTCTGTGACGCGAATAGGCTCGAATTCCGTAACAGCTGGAGAACTGAACCACTGACCAGATCAAGATCACTTCCGGTTTTCAATTGGTCAAAGGTCACCATGTTAAAACATGGACTCGACGAACTGAACATGTTTCATAAATATGTCAACTTGGCCCAGTGAATGGTTTGGCCATAATATGGCCGAGAAGTAGAAAGGTAGCGGGCCAAGCTGCGAATAAGGGCCTTGTTACCAATATAACAATTGTAATTGTAACCATCGGTTTCCCTTGAGGAGTTATTCCTCTCTGGTACCGAAACTTCTGGGTTGCCCTCATCTACAAGATGAACCATAATTTCGATTACAAGTGCTTGCTCTCCAACTGTAACTATTGAGACAAGAAAGTCGCCAAATGTAAGATCATTCCATCAAGTGTTTTCCTGTATTTTAGAAACCAGAGATTTAATTTTTCGTACAAATGCTAATGGAAAATAGAAGCAATAGATTTTTCCTGGTACAATTTTTAATTTTTTGCATTTACTGAAGCCATCGCGACAGTTGGCCACAACTAAGAAGCCCGGGCCAACCACCCAAATTTTGTGTTCATCCGCGTACTGTCTAACACACTACGGAGTAATCTGAGAAGTTTAAGACATTCCATTTTAAACAACAATTAAATAACAATGGAAGGATGGTGTCAAAGGCAAAAACATATGATTGAATAGAGATTTACCAAACCTTTTAAATGAGCTACCTATGACTTGATACCTAAAGCCGTTTGATACAATTTAAGGGGTAGGTATCTTCGGTAGAGAGGGTATGAATCTGACATTTATAATATTAGTGCCAAAAAGTGCCCCCCTCAGACCTCAAGTTAAAAGTTGACGTGTTTCGGCCTTTCTTTCTAAATAAAGCCCTTCGTAAAAATAATGTTACTTTAGCATTGCTGGTCCAATGTCCAAAACAACGCTAAATGCATCGTGTTTCGTTTCTCCGCCATCCCTGACCACAGATATGACGTAGGCGAGCTGCTTAGGCTTTCCAGAGTCTCCTCAGTGGGCGTAGAAGGGTGAGTAAACGGGGATGGGTTCGGAAGGATTGGAGTTAGGGTATTGAGAGGGACGGCGCGGCGTACCGTTCCAGAGTATTCGCCTTGTAGACTTCACATGATTACAAGCATGCATGCATGGGAAAACCCCCTGAAAAACTCATCCAGAACAGTCGGCCATTGTGGGATTCGATCTCACACACAGTTGACATTAACAAAAAGATATTTGCGCTCAAACAGTTGAACATGAACTAGAAAATTAGTGTTCCTTTGGCTACATAGTATATCGTTGAGTAACGGCTTTCTAAAAAACTGAAAAATAACTTTCTACATTGATTATTTTTACTTTCTACATACTTTTTTAGATGATCATGTTGACATACTAGCGTAAATTAAATAATCGAACCTTTAATTAGGTACTGTTTAGTTTATGTTGTAAAAACTTATGTATGTTGAACGCTTAAAAAAGAAGTAAATAAATATACAAGATAATAGTGTTTTATTTTAAATAAGACATTATTTCACTGGGGTCACCTTTGTATGGACGAGACGAGGCAGTAGAAAAATTCTGAATTTTGACCCATCTGGTGGTAAATATAATAGGTAAAATACACCTTAGGGAGCAATGCCAAGGATCCCCAAACCGCTCCAAAAGATGGTACAGTATTATTATAACAGGAAAATAAAGGAAAAAGGATCATTTTGATGTCCAAAATTCTGCAAGGAAAATTCCAATTTATATGCAGAACTTTCATCTCAAAGCAGTGATAAATAAAACGATTCATAACAGATGATGGTTACGATAATAAGTGACGTTTCATTGCATCTATCTTTCGATTATTTATATAACTTAGCAGGCGCGTCTTATAACTCAAGCTTCCCTTTCAAATAAAACAGATAAAATTAAAACGTTTACAATCAATGGAATCGGTGAATTTAAAGCTTAACTCTCTAAAATAGTTTTGACTTCTGCGTCATTCCCCCTTTGTGTGTGTAATTTGGTTAATGGATTTTATTTATCATTTACTAATCATGTATTACCGTTCAAATAAGTCTGCTTGTCTGGAAACGAAATTGGCTACAACAACGTAAATGCTATACAAATCACTTAATTATAACTTCAATGGGGAAGAGTGTAAACATACACGCTAAGTAAAATAGAGAGAAAGCTCAGTCTGTTTTCAACCAGCGTCGGTTTTAAACGTAGCGTCGTTTGACTTAATCTGGCGTCTGCAGATAATTAGTGTCCTTGTGTGTGTTGTTGCTCTTTAAATTTGTTTGGTAAGAATATTTTATCAATTAAACTATTCGCGTCTTTTAAAGATGATTTTTTAAAGAATTCTCGCCATTTTCTAATAATATCAATTTGGAATGAATACGGAAGCTATTTGCAAGTAGTCAGTACTGCAAATAGACATTTCGCGAACACCTGATGATTTTAAATTACCTCTCGTATACCTAAATTTAGTGTACCTGCTCTCGTTAACTAATTTCTGCATATTAAATGTGTTTTCCTTTTTAATGTCCCGTAATAAAAAAAATGTAGTAAAACGCAAATAAAACGCATGAAAAGCTTGGCATTTTGGTTAAGAAAATTAAGTGTGAAATTAAATTTTCCAACTTTAATTGTTCAGCAAATAATTTTCTAATTAGTTCTGGTAATGTTTGATACGCCGATATTACACGAGAAAGGTGATACTCACCAGCAGGGTTCAATACCATAAAAGCGAATCTGCTCCACCAGTAAGTATGCAGCACGTGGAGCTCTATTCCTCAAAGCAAATTGGAGAACTATTACTTACTTACTTGCTCTACTCAGTACTGTTATTTAATTTTTGAACAGTTTATTCCCAGTTCATAATTAAAGCGCTCGCGATATTGAGGAATACAGGAAATCAAATATATGTTAACGACAGTACAGAGAATTACCAAAATTGTAAACGCGTACAGACGAGAAATAAAAATCATAAATAACCGCGTTGCTTTGGTATGAGCATAGATAAAATGCGCCCCCTCATCAGTATGTGCTCACATCAAATTAATTAAGACCAAAAAGCAGGCACAACAAATTGTAATGACACAATGACAGGCGCATTAGTTTAACATAGGTATCTAGGGCTTCTGATTAATTAAAATTTTGAAACAATATTCATTACAATAGCGCTAATGACGTGTACATACGGAAAGAATAGCGCAATTTACTTAGGTTATATCGGGCAGTTGCTAAAGATCAAAGGAACTCTATTTTGATACCACATATTTAGTTCATAGTTGTATTAACCAAAACACGGTGCCGTGATGAATGCCAATTACGTGTTTATTTCAAATTTTGGTAGTTCATATAATCAGTCACGGTCTACAAAGAGAAAACCATTTCAACAATTATGTCGGAAGTTGGCACCGGCTTTATTATTCTAAACAGGTTCTATAGTATATTATAAAAACGATCAGCATACTATAGTTTCGATGACACATAACACAGGGTGTTTTTTTGGGAGCTTTAGTTAGACGTTTCTGGGAAAGTTTTATAGGTAGATTTTTGAAAATTTGTACTTAGGGATTACTCAAAAAGCCGAATCGATGTAAAATATTTTCAAAATGGGAGCACTTCCGGAAATGCCGGAAGTAGCTACCGACTTCGTTATTTTAAATAGCAACCCCTATTTTTTATTGTATTTTTGGATTCTACGTGAAATTTCATACATTTTGATATCAACATGTCAATATCTACAAGTTATGGTTTTTAAGTTATTTTCATTTA
Source organism: Pyrocoelia pectoralis (assembly GCA_036250285.1). Taxonomy (NCBI): domain Eukaryota; kingdom Metazoa; phylum Arthropoda; class Insecta; order Coleoptera; family Lampyridae; genus Pyrocoelia; species Pyrocoelia pectoralis. Next base: position 36,720,417 of record CM070076.1, on the reverse strand, counting down.
TTTAAAAAAAATGGCGGATGCAGACGGTACTTTAAGAATTTATTACTTGAAAACGGTTGTAGCTATGGCAACCGAGTTTTCACCAGCGCATAGAGGAAGAAAGGGGCTTTCTTTTGGTCTACTTAAAAAAAAGTTATGTTGCGTACGACGTCACCTATGAGGATCCAAATTTAAGAAAATTCAAAGACTGAAAACTCAGTTTTCAACCAACTTCAAAAAGTTGGTTACTAAATTCGTCCGGATGTCTGTGTGTCTGTGTGTCTGTGTGTCTGTGCGTTGGTCGATGTTACAGGGTTTAGAAAGCTGGAAGTGGTGTCATCTTATAGGAAATTCTTCACTGATTCCAAATCGCTGGTAAATTTTTTGATCGGATCACCCGTTCGCCGTCGAGGCGCCATTAAAGTCAAAATATACACCCTTTAATGTCTCGAGAACGACACGTCCAATTACAAAAAGAAAAAAAATCGTTTCCTTTATTTGTTGAAACCTATTGAGTCATGATACGTAAACATCACCCTCACCCCTCCTGTGGGGTGGAGCGAGGGTGAGTTTTCAAAACTTAAATGGGAACACCTATTTTTTATTACTTTTGGATTCTCCATAAAAAAACGATACTCAAATTGCAAATTTCACCCCCAACTGCAACCCCTTTTTTGGGGGTGGAAAGGGGGAAAATTGCACGTCCGCAGAAAAACGATCTCTTTTTACTTTTTTTTCCTCTAACATTTTTTCGTGATTTACAAATTGTCCGTCACCCTCTCCACTCCCATCTCCCTTAAGGGTGGAAAGAAAAACATTCTCATTTGTGCAGAATCCAGCGTGGTTGTGTCTGAGGTGGGGAGGGGGGGTACTTATATACATATACATATATTGTATATAGTATATGCCATAATTAGTTACAGATTTGAAGTTGGTTGAAATTAAAATTCTATAAGAATTTGCGCCTTTTGATACTTGTTTTAAATGAAATGACCATTTTCTTACTATTGCATTTGATAGAGAATCACAATGGGCATATTTTGGTATTACATATTCCTATCCCTATCTTTAATAGTTTCTGACTTATTCTCATTTCATTACAACGATACCATTTTTTTCGTTTTTTTTTAGTAGTTGGCCATGACCTTATGGCAAACGAATTTTAAACCAATCAATCCGTCACCTGTTAGTTTCAAATCAATTTAAAGTCTTGTCTTCTTCAACACATGCTCAAAATGAGCGCCTTCATGTTCCAAACACAAACTCTTTTTCGTAAATGTTCTCGTGTGGAGTATTGTATGACTTGTGATTCAGTATTGAGCATATTCTTGCAGAGGCAGCTCTTCTGTTGCAGGAACAACAATATTTTACTAAATTTGGCCTCGTCTGACCAAGTAATGTTCCCCAAAAAATATTCCTAGTTCCTTAACATTAGCTATTCGTAAAACTCTTACTGTGTGGTACAAAGCTTCCAAAATTCAAACAATTTCATTCTAGTGTTCGGATGGTACGTTCACTAGGACGCGGTCTTTCTAGATATCTCTCAATGAATGTATGACAAGCATGTGACGCGATTCTGTCCATTTCACCATAAATAACAATTAGATTCCAAAAATCTTAATATGTAAAACCATTGCGCGCCATTCTTTTCCATTAATGAAAAACTTATGTTAACCTATAACAGGTGACGGTTTAGTATCACTTGATTTGTTCAAAATTCGTTTGCCATAAGGTCATACATTCATGGCCAACTACTAAAAAATCCGAAAAAATGGTATCATTGCAATGAAATGAGAATAAGTCAGAAACTATTAAAGATAGGGATAGGAACATGTAATACCAAAATATGCCCATTGTGATTCTCTATCAAATGCAATAGTAAGAAAATGGTCATTTCATTTAAAAAACTGAGTTTTCACTCTTTGAATTTTCTTAAATTTGGAGCCTCATAGGTGACGTCGTACGCAACATAACTTTTTTTTAACTACACCAAAAGAAAGCCCTTTTCTTCCTCTATGCGCTGGTGAAAACTCGGTTGCCATAGCTACAACCGTTTTCAAGTAATGAATTCTTAAAGTACCGTCTGCCTCCGCCATTTTTTTTAAATAAATGAAAATAACTTAAAAACCATAACTTGTAGATATTGACATGTTGATATCAAAATTTATGAAATTTCACGTAGAATGCAAAAATACAATAAAAATAGGGGTTGCTATTTAAAATAACGAAGTCGGTAGCTACTTCCGGCATTTCCGGAAGTGCTCCCATTTTGAAAATATTTTACATCGATTCGACTTTTTGAGTAACCCCTAAGTACAAATTTTCAAAAATCTACTTCCCAGAAACGTCTAACTAAAGCTCCCAAAAAAACACCTAATGGTCAATAAATGATTCAAATTGCAGCATCTTGTCATAGTAGTCAAGTCAAAATTCATTCATGGATCTGAAATTTTATTATTATTCTTATTATTGTACTTTGGTTCTTATGGATACTCAGGCTCAGCCTGGTTAACTAATCGCACGGATCGAAATCAAGTAACGATTAGTCCTACTAATACATATATCTATACAATATAAATTCGAAGTTGCTGTTAAAAAGTGAACATACTAAATACTATACACATATTATGTTCATTAAATTAAATGACGTTGATAAAACCAACGCTGATCACATTTTAGATAATGTATTTGTTTGAGAAGCCTCGGTGTATTATTATTACATATTATGTATTATAAAATAAGGAGCAGGCGGCCAAAGGCCGATAATAGTCGTAATACATTAGTGCACATCAAAATCACAAGTGATAACTACAACAAGCAAAGACGTCAGCCCCAAAGATCTTAGTCTTTCGAAATATGGTATTGAACTTAGGCTGGGAGCAAGCTTAGTCAAACGTCTCTGTACCTTTTCTAGCAAGTCTTTACTGAAATGCGGACTGCTGACAACGACTCCGTACTCCAAAACATGGCGCACGTGTTGAAAAGAGTTTCTATAGGAGCAGCGGGGTTAAGTTAACAAAAGAATTTTGTTTCTGATCATGACGATTGGTCTATTTTTGACAGAGTAAAGTATGTTAATTTTTTTTAATGACAAAATTAACAGAGAAATCAAAGTAAATTCGAGAAAAAATCCACGGAATGAATTTTAACTCCCAACCCGTGGAAAAACAAATCCAAGAAAGCAACGGCGGTGGCTAAATCGTTTTCTCTGGCTTTCTAGACGAACTCAGACGCTGCACTGAATGAATATTGTGTGGTATTTTCAAGATATTACAGTTGATAAAGAGGGCCATCAAAATCGAGAAAATCCGAATTCGTCAAGTTAGAGAAGCCAAAGATTCAAGACGCATAACGGTACAGAATGAGGAACCTTCTCATAATAATGGTTCAGGGCTTTATTAAGAATGGGGATGACCAAAAATCAAACACTAACAGTACAGGACGACTTTATTAAGTCAGTTTTGTAATTAAAGTCATTATGGCGGTATTGAAATGTTTCATCACTATATTCGTCAAATTTCAACTTTTTTATTGTTAAATCATCGGCACCTTAGAAATTGACAAAGTTTGTTGCCAGTGAGCACCTAAAGAAAGTAATTTTGTGAAGAGTAGTATAGCAAGGCCGATTCTGATCCACGTTGACCTTGATCGCTACTAACTCAGTTTGACCTTGATATATCAATGCCGATTCTAATCCAATTTGAACTTGATCGCTACTAACCCAGTTTGACTTTGATATATCAATGCCGATATTGAAAACCGATTAATCAGCTTCTCCTCATCAGAACAGCTCGATTTAAACAGCTTTGTACAAACAGATATAGCTTTTACCCTGTTCCATCTCTGTTACCTGTTACTGCTTAAAATTTTACAAAACTATTTAAATGGAGATGTTCTGATGAGGGGATGCTGTTATAAGCGGTTTTCTGTATCGGCATTGATATATCAAGGTCAAACTGGGTTAGTAGCGATCAAGTTCAAATTGGATTAGAATCGGCATGGATATATCAAGGTCAAACTAAGTTGGTAGCGATCAAGGTCAACGTGGATCAGAATCGGCCTTGCTATACTACATGAAGAAATTGAAATTACTCCTGAACGATTTTTACGATAGTCGCAAAACAATGCATAGAATCGCACCGTTCAACTTTTGATAATGAGCAGCATCAAGAAAGGCTACTTATAGTTGGTTTGCAGAATTTTGTTGTGACCGTGCGTCCTCAGTGATGAATATCGTGAAGGTCGACCAAAATCGATTGTGATTCCAAAAATTATCGCTGCCGTGAGCAACATTATTGTAGGAGATCGACCTGTGACGTATCGCGAAATAGTTATCCCTTGACGTACAGGGACAATTATAAAAGTAATGCGCATTTTCTGCGAAAAATAGATCGGACCTGTACAAAAACTTAAAATTCTTCAAAATACTCTCTCCCTGCATCAATACACTTGCGTTTTCCACGGTCTGCTAATGCTTTCCTTTCAGCTCTCTCTTCAGTCGCGGAAACAAAAAAAAGTCGCACGGAGCCAAGTCGGGGCTGTAAGGGGTATGGGAGACCGCTGGGTTGTTGTTCCGGGCCAGGAAGTTGGTAACGATGAAATACGTGTGGCTAGGGGCATTGTCAGGGTGGAGCTTGACCGTGTCTTTATTGTTAGCCCTCAAGCGCGCTACCCGCCGCGCCGTTTCAATCTCCTGATCAGTTCCAGGTAAAAGGCTGATTTGGCAGTTTCTCCCTGCGGTACAAACTCAAAATGGACGATTCCCCGGGCGTCAAAGAAGACAATGAGCATCGTCGTTTGGTGCGAGACTTGCTCATTCGCGATTTCTTCGGGCGGGGGCATCATTTTGTGTGCTACTCACTGCTCCGCCTTTTCGACTCTGGGTCGTACTCAAACATCCAGGATTCCGCTCCGGTTATGATAGAGTTAAGAAAGTTTTTTCTGATCTTCCGTCAACACTTTCGGCACAATCTTAGGCATTTGCAGATCCTCGGTCAATTTGCTGGATGTTCAATCGACGGTCGAAACGCAAAACTTCGGGCACACGATAATGTTTTCGTCGGTTCTGGCCATTGTTGGGTGTCCAGAACGGGGTTCGTCGGCGACCTCCTCCCGGCCCTCTTTGAACGCCTTGGGCCTCAACAACAGGGCACTGTTAATTGGTGTAAAGCAATGCTATAAACCGAAAACTAAGCAATCAAGAGTTGTTCGTTCACGAAACACTTCCAAAAAAATGTTTCTTCGCTTGTTTTACTGGACGTACGGGACCATGCAAGGACGTGCAAGCACTTGTCAGATTGAGAAATTATCCAGAAGTTTTGCATTCCATTGCTGCCCACAATCATTAAATCTCGTGTAAAGTATAAATAAATTGTGACACAGTTGTGTCTACGATCTGGTTGTTGAAAAGCTCTCCTGGACTGCAAGAAAAAATATGATTCAGCCTCACCCTCAATGCAAATCTCTCACATCCGTGTGCGAAACCAGATGGGTTGAAAATCATAAAAGTCTTCAAATTCAGAAACTTAGTTTCCACAGATGTAATACAACCGAAGATTTTGAAAAAGCCCAACAATATTTTGGAGATGATCAGTTGCCAATTTTAAGACACAGAAAGTTATTATTTTCTTATCTCTATGGCTATTCCACTCCCTAATTATATGAACAACCAGTTAACAACTAGAAACCTGAAGACATACTTATACTTACGTAACAAAATCTTGTGGACAGAATCGTCTCAGATAATTAGAAATTAGCGCCTGTACACAAAAGCAAGAAAATTTCAACAGTCCAAATAACAGGCAGCGCGGCGGCCAGTGAGTCTAGAAGGATCTACTGAGTGCCGTATCACTACAAAAACAGAACCACCCGCCCAGTTGATCAGTATTTTAGTTTGCATTCACTACTACATGCTGAAAATGGTTTCCAAAGATTTGGAGACAAATGCAAAGTTTTTCAAGAAGTTTTATGAGGTGGGTGTGGATTTTGTGGTATAATCTGTGGAAAAAGAAGAATTTACCAGGAGACAAATTAAAGGACATTCCATGTGGCTGCATTGTTGGAGGTGGCTAATATATTTTTCCCTACAACAAGCGACGTACTGTTGATTTTAAGCGCTTTCCCGTCCACCACGGCTACTGTTGAACAATCTTTGAGTACCCTTCGAAGGGTAGGTACAGACCTGACTCAGAAGTACAATGGAAGGGAACAGACTGATTGGGTTGTGTCTGATGAGCGTCCATCGGAAATTCTTCAAGGATAATCGGGACTGTGACCTATGTCATTTTCCTTTTATCTAATGTATTCTTTTTAAATAAAATATATGGATGTCCAGGAGACTCACCATTTTGCACTCATTTTTTAAAAACTCTCAGGATGAGGTAACACTCACAGAGCACCCTAAGCACCCGTTTTTAAAAGAAATAATCTAAGTTGTGGACGAAGAACACCTTTGAAACTCAAATGTTTAGGTAGATATACACCATCAATTTTAATCTGAGAAATGACAGACATAATCTCTAAACGCAATATACAGTGTGTTCATTTTAAAACTTACCACCCCTGTAACTTAAAAACCGCAATAACATTCGCGGAGACACGTCGATTTTTATTTTAGGGGGGAAAGTTTTTGGGAGTCAAGTGGTCTTGATATGTTCATCCCTCTAACCCCTAGCAACTCCAATTTAAAATCTCAAATGCAACTACCCCACTTGTTATACATCATTTGAAAGCCCCTTTCAATACCAATACAACAGTGTATTCCATTTGAAAATTGGGTGAGATTTGATAAAGTTATGGGTCAAAAAGCAATCATTTGACAAAAACTTATTTATTTATTTTCTTTAATGGTTAATAATGAAAATCCCCATCTATTCCGGGAAGGTAATACGCAATACCCCCAGAACATAAATGTTTGGGCAGGAATTTTAGGAAACGCCATAGTAGGTCCCTTATTTATAAATGATTCTCTAACCGGGGAGGTGTACTTAGATATGCTTCGGGACACAGTTGATGGACTAATCACTGAATCTTTAGAAAATCAAATGGATCATCACGGAAATTCTTTACTGCAAGAAGACCTACTACACTTTCAACAAGATGGTGCACCCGCGCAGTACGCTAGAGCTATACGTGATTGGTTGAATATCACATTATATGACCCATAACTTTATCAAATCTCGCCCAATTTTCAAATGGAATACACTATTGTATTGGTATTGAAAGGGGCTTTCAAATGATGTATAACAAGTGGGGTAGTTGCATTTGAGATTTTAAAATTAGGGTTGCTAGGAGTTAGAGGGATGAACATATCAAAACCACTTGACTGTCAAAAACGTTCCCCCCTAAAATAAAAATCGACGTGTCCCCGCGAATGTTGAAAGTTATTGCGGTTTTTAAGTTACAGGGGTGGTAGTTTTAAAATGGACACAGTGTATATTAAATATTATAGTTATTCGTATGTTAACGTTTGTACTGATATAATTGCCAGTTAACGACATGGTATTATGAGATTTTACTACAACTGTACTGTACAAATACAAGAACGCAAAATTTTAAAACATTACTATTCTATTTTTGCAATATATTAAAATAGTCACATTTATTTTTATAAAATTGATACTTGAAACAGTTTATAATTATAATACCTACCATGACGTTTTAAATACAAACGAGTCAGTAAATATTCTTTCAAAGAATATTCTCTTTTTAGTTTACCGCAGAAAAAGGCACAACCAATAAACAAAGCTAAAAATTAAGGGTTCTCAAATGTATTTAGACCTATTCTAGCAAGTCATAACTTTTGTGATTATTTCTATATATAGAAATGTTTAACTGGGGTAGCTAATAGGGCCAAGTTCACAATGCAGATGTTAAAATCCTTCACACGTTAACATAAGGATGTGCAAATCAACATATGTCGCACGGTTTCACAATTAATGACAATCCTTTTCATTTCTTAACGTTTTTGTATTAAACTCATTGTACTAAATATAAAAAATGTCCGTACATTAACCTCACCCTAAAGTAATGCAAGTTATTCATATATCTTGTACGTATAGTTATTTTAAGAAGTTAAGTGGAGAAATTATCCATGCGTATTTATTACCCACTATTCGGTATTCTAGTTTTATTTTGAAAGCTCGAATTGTAGTTAAAATTGAGTAAAGAAACACACATAAATTAACTGTTGTAGTACTAACAATAACACGATAGCTTTAATCATCATCATTTCAAAATATGTTTGTTATTAAAATAGTCATTTTTCTTCACTTTCAGATCAAAACAAGTAACGAAAAGTAATGATGGAAATAGATCATATTTCATATATTTTTGGAAGTTTCTCGAGACGTCGGAGCCAAGAAGTCGGTAATATAAAACGGCGTTCTTTGGAGGCACCAAAAATTTCACACGATCGTTCAAATTCCGCACCCCAACATGCATCCAAAAAAATGGAAAGTGCATCTGTAAGAACTAAAAGTATGTGCGCTTACAAACAAGACGAAAACAAATTTAAGTGTCCGTTTTGTAAACATATCGTTGAGGAACCTCGTGTTTTACCCTGTTTGCATACATTTTGTACGAAATGTTTACAGAAGATGGAGAGGATCGACGGTGGTGTTGAAAACGAGGCTGAGAGTAAGTTGCATTACCTACATTTAACGTTTATATCATTTTCTCAGTGAAAAGTAAATTTTTAGGACAATGTCGCCCTTAAATTGTAAGAATTTTTTAATAATACATGAGTTTTAGTAAGGTTGCCTTTTACATAAATCGAGATTTTGCAATTTTATGTTCGTACAACTCTGTAGAAATTCTGGAAAACGTGAAGCCGTTTTCATATTGTTCGTTCTAAATGTCGATATTGAATCTGTGAAGATAGTATCCTGGTAGAAGGTTCTACAATTATATCATTTTTTGAATAAAATTTGAATAACTCAAATACTATCAACATTAGATCACTTGCCAATAATGGGATGAAAACACGGATCAGGGTGATCAATCACCCTCCAGAGGCTAATAATAGTATTCGAAAAAAAAATACTAATTGTACCAAAGTAAACTTTAAAAGTTTTTGGCTAAGGCAATAAAGGCGCTAAAATCACGTCTTTAAGAGTAAAAATTTTCCGAGGGAGGACCCTAGATCCCCCCCTCCTCTTCAAGGTTTTGAAGGGGTGGTATTCCAAACCCCCGGTGGCGTCAGATTCATCACACCTCAAATTCAAATCCTATTTACGCAACTGGCTACGACAGTAGGTACCTACTCTCTCACCAAGTCACCACGGTGTATACACTTTGTCTCTCACGAAAAATGACGTACTTACAGTTTTGAAATCTCAAAAATTGCATTTGCAAATTCATCAGGCATGATTTTTGTAAGTACAACGTCGTTATTGGTCTAATGACAACCTTCATATCTTTGTGGAGGGCAACAAAACAACCACAACATATTACATGTGAATGGGCTTCAAAGAAGTCTTGTGGAGTGGCTTAGGATCTCTGGATATACGTACTATTATTATTTCTCTCAGAGGTGATTCCCTGCGGCACGGCGGCAGGGCGTATTGCACCCTTCAGTGTTAAATTCACTCTCTCAGGATGCTTCAGCCCTGAAGGAGGCTTTTTGTAATGTCCCTTGAGTTTAATGTACTTTCCTGTATCACTGAAAAGCATTTTTCAAGAGCTTTCCAGCGCTTGGTGAGTTTTTATTTAGAATTTGCGAGTTTGGGCGGCTGGAATTTGAAGAGTTAGAGGCGGAGATACTTATAAACATCATTTTTCCCCTTCGTTGTTCTCAAACCTTTTTTTCATTCGCAGTTAAGAACATATTCCTTACAGAAGCGAAAGATGAATAAAATAAAAATATTTATTAACAAACAATAACTCATCGAAGTAGCCACTATCACAATATTAATGACCTTTTGCCAACATAACACCAATGTTTGTATGTCGCTCTTGTAAATTCTATGGATTGTGAATTAAGAAAATTTACGGACCTTCCCAAAAATACGTAAGGGTCTATCCCCGTCGTTCACCAAACACACGATAAAATCTTGTTTGGATGCAAGGAAACTTTAGGACTGCGATACAAACTCTTAGAATTGGGGTATAACATCCACTTTTAATCGCAGTCGACCAAACGGTAAGACGACTTTATTTCCTAGCCGATGAAGGTTCAAAAGAATGGTTTCATCACTCACATTGAATATTTCTGCAAGCTCTAGGCACGTTATACTGGAATTTGTCTCCCAAACCTATTGTCAAGTTGACCCATCTGTCAAGTTGAATCTCCCGAAAAAAATTTCTTGAACCAGTTCTGTGCTGTTCGATCAATCATCTCCGATTGTGGTACATATTTTTCTCGCCGCTCTTGCGGCATTAGTACCATGTTTGTACTCATAGAGTGAACAACCGCGAATTAAGGTTTTATTCGTTTCCATTTTGAACGATTCAAATTCGGAACTAATCAATTGTCGCCAAATATACATATAAGTCGCCGACAAAAGAAGGATTGGTACTACTATCGATCAACAACTTAGAAAATATTCATGACACGAACTTTTTTGATTACCTAAGTACCTGATATTAAGGATCCTCAGATCCTTTAGTTTTATACTGTTGTTCGTCCGTCCGTGCGTCCATGTGTGCGATGCCTCTTTTTACAATCGTTTCGGGTTCTTTATAGATTAATAAAAACCACCGTTCACTTTCAGGGCCCTAGGCTAATAGGGACAAAAGTTACGGGGGCTCTTGTGAATCCGGAACGGTAAAAATGGACTGTCAAAACTGAAGTCGCCAGAGCTGGGCCAATGCTCCAACGTCACACCTACCTATCAGTGAGTCAAAAGTTGGCTGTATCAGTATCTGTAATCCACCGTAATATGCAACGATAGAGACAGACAGGATCTTATGTGTGGAGGCGGGAACAAGGCAGAAATCGTGCAACCAGTGCCATAGACGACCGTTTTGTAAGGATGCAAACTCTGAGAAACCGTTGTCAAACGGCTATTCAGACCTAGGGATGGGAAAAATAATGTATACAACGATGTATTGCATCGTATGACTTATCGCAACCACATATAGATGGGATCAATGTATCGTTTGAAAAAAATCGATGTATCAGAAGTATCGATGTATCGGCAGTCGGCAAGTGTTACAAACTTACAAATAATACAGAAATATAGAATATAAAAATAATGGTTTTACTATGAATTTTTAATATTAATTTAAAAAAAACAAAGTCAACAAAACAAAATAAAGAAAAAAAAAGTAAACTAATTAAGAATCTGAAAGAGGGAAAGAATGCAAAAATAAAAGTTTTGATAGCCGTTTTGACGTAAGAAACATTTTCTGGGAATCAATTCTGAAAGAATCTTTATTCCGATGTATTCCGATAATTTCCGATGTTTATATCGATATATCGTATGACTAACATCGATGTATTAGTGCCATCCCTATTCAGACCCGAAATCTCTTGAAAGAAGTGCGTAATGTGCGTGTAAGTGAAGGAACAGTGAGAAGGTGAAATGAAGTTGGTTTGAAGTCATACGTGCCAGCAAAAGCGCCAAAACTTGAAGTGAGTCATCGAGTTGTAAGATTAGCGTTCGCTCGTCAGCACCAAGATTGGTCCCATGAATGGAGTCCAGTTTTTTCTCTCTCACGAAAGCAGTTGTTGCGTAAATTTCGTCGATGGAAGGGAAAGGATGCGGAGGCGTCGAGGAGAACGGTACCATCAAGTAAATTTTACCGAAACGGTGTCATACGATGGAATATCCGTTATGGTTATAGTATGGGGTTCTCTGACTGCACACATAACTTGTGTGATCTTGGTACCCCATGTAAAATGCCTTTTGCGTTTTGCCATATTCATGGACCCAGATTTTGCGTTTATGCACGATAAGGTAAGACCTCACACTGCGCACGTGGTGACGTCGGAATAGCCCAAATGGACTGGCCAGCACGATCGGCAGTCACAAATCCAATAGAACATGTCTGGGACATGATTAGACGCGTGGTACGAGAAAGGAACCCAACTCCTAGGAATGTTGAGGAAATTAGCGCTGGTTGAACGTTGAACACATGAACAGTGGGACAAATTGTTGAGGAAGGTATGATACCTTCGGGCTATTATGCTAGAAATTGCAGACCCACTGGTGAATATTTTCGATACCACTTATGTTACCCGAAGTTATCGTCGTGTAGGGATTGCAAACGCAGAAGCTGCAGTTCGCCTTGATCACATCCCACCTACTTTCCCTCCTGAAGTGTGGAATGTTTATACTACAACACTAGAGGATGAACAAAGGACAAGTAATCAATGTGAAGGTTGGAATAACAGGTTCTACATCCTAGTAGGGCATACTCATCCAGTGGTATTGACTCTATTGATAAATTGCGATTAGAGGTGGCAGCAGACGAAACCAGGTTAAGGCAAAGGGAATTTGGCGTTCCTCCTGTTAAGAGGAAGTGGGGGCAGTATGAAGAAATGCAGCGTAGACTGAAAAAGGTTGTGTGAGGAATATGGTAACGGAGTCCGCGAAATACCAGATTTTTTAAGAGCTATAGGACATATAATAATAATAAGATGTTGTAGTTTCAATTTTGTTAATATTGTATAATATTTAACAATAATAATTTTTTTGTTTCGATTTTGTTAATATCGTGTAATAAAGAAAAAATGATATCTATATAACAATAATTTGCTTCGATTTGGGCAACCGCTGGTCTCCTAACACAGCAAGGATTGTTTTCCATAGGGTTTTTGTTCCGAAGATTTTTTTTTCCATAGGATTTTTTTCCGAGGATTTTTTTCCTAGGATTTTTTTTCCTAGTCTCAGATATTGATCGTAAGTCAAATTCATCATTGTATTGCGAGAGTCCACAGTTAAGAATCACTCTATAGTCTATATGTTTCAAAAACTTAAAATACGAAACCTAGATTTGTACAAAATAAGCGAAATCTGCTGAAACATTGTCGTTCAATGCAAGAATAAATCCCCTCACAATGTCTCTTAGTTTTTACTTTTTTTATTTTGGAGATTTGATAAAGTGTGTTCATTCTAGCTTCCATTAATCTGCATACATATCACATAAGCACAAAGCCAAATTTGAGCGACAGTGATATAAATGAACGCCCAATAATGACGAGTATAGTATGTCGTATTTGTGGAATTCCTTCGATATTACCTCCCGAGGGAGTGGGAGGACTACCGTTACATTATCTATTGCAACACAGAATGATACTAACAACCCTCAATTCCTCATCTACGCAACTTCTTTGCGATTTTTGCCCAAATGACGTTCTGGTAAGGAAATGATGTAGTATGCGTTGCCCGATTTTATTATTGTATTTTAGGCAGTTTATAGATGTACAAACTGCGCGTACAATTTGTGCAATACATGTGCAGATACACATAAACGCCATAAATGTTCAACACATGAAATATTACACTTGGAAGATGCACGTAAAAAAGGTATTAATCGAATTCGGCGTCAAATTATGTGTTCAGAACATGGAGATCGAGAACTGGAAGTATTCTGTTCAACATGTTGTCAGGTATTGCATTTTTAAGATCTATATTCAACCTTAACACTTCATAAACATGTACTTAAGTAGGTAACATAATTTCAGACGAAGACAGATGCTTCGTGTGATATCCTGTTTTACAGTGAACGATAACTGATATACAAACATTTGTATCGCTGCTTTAGTGTTAAATTACCTACTGCCAAAGATAAACATCTATTTAAAAATATCTCTTTACAGGTGATTTGTAGAGATTGTACATCCGTTTCCCACAAAGGACACATGTGCGAGTTGGCATCACGTGCCGCGAAATCCTTTACAACCACAATGAGAAAAGCATTGGAACGAGTACGAAACATAGCCAAAGAAACTATAGAGTTATCCACACGTTTACAAGGGGATTCTAAACGTATTCAAAACAGATGCGACCGTGTTAAACAGGAAGTCGAAAAATACATGGAGTTATATATCAGTGAGATTGAAAAACATCGCCAAAGATTATACGACGAAATACAACACGCACAACAGGAAAAGTTGGAAATCATAGAAATGCAGCAGGTCGAAGTGCAAAAGAGACTTAGAGATGTTAAAGAAGTCGTCATTTTCGCTGACGATTTATTGGCCGAAGGTACTGATGTTGAAATATTGAGCTTCGTAAAAACGCTATTAAGACGATTGGAAAGGTGCAGTAAATTAGAAATGTCTTCCGATTGGAAAGTACCTGATAACTTGCAGTTCCTGCCGGATGAAATGGCTCAAGATACGTCTGCAGGTTTATGTCCAATATACGGTGTTATTACAACGCAAACCATCTCACCCCAAAATTGTATACTGAAACTGGAAGGTAATTTTTTTCATTTAATTACTCGCAACGGCTTTGTGAAATTTATGTTTCCGACAGTTTCTTGAAATTTACGTATTTACTTGTACCTATACATATATTCAAATGAATGAACTGCATAAATAACTCTGTCACCAATTGGTAATTTTTCAAGGTTGAAATTTAGTATTTTGACAAGCGCGTTACGTATCTAACTAATTCCCCAACTCAAAATGTCGAATAGTAAATTCGTTAAGTTAAAATTTAGAGTGAAACAATTTATCAATGACAGCAAACGTTGGGATTTTATCGACGTACAATTTTTTTCACTAATTGTGTAATATCTCTAGGGTCATATATTTATATAATGCTTTTTCCGGAAATTTCTAGAAATACTACTTTTCTTAGAAATTATACGACTTTTCTCGGATTTCTGCTGTTTCTTGGAATTGGACTTTTATAGAAATTGTATTACTTTTCTCTGATCTTACACGATTTTCCTCAGAATTATAAAGCCTTTTCAAAGAATGAGGCTTTTCTTGAAATTGTACTACTTTTCTGAAAATTCTAACTTTTTCATAGAATTTTCTCTTAGAATGAGACTTACAAAAGCTCCGATGATTTAATACAAAATTGATCGCTATGGTGTTCTTTTCTCAATTTTATTCATTTCAACGCTCGTAATTCTATCGATTTTATTGACAAAGGTATCATAATGGTTTAAATCTTGACATAGAAAAGCCACTCTCTTTTTAGTGGTAGATATCTCTTTTCTTGATTTCTCTTGAATGACACATTTGCCCAATCTAATTTTTCACAATTACAGCAGGTAAAATATTGGTTAAACTCATTTCGTGGAGAAAATTGAGAAAAAATTACACATCACTAAATAGGGTGAATATAATCGGTGAATTATGCAACTATTCTTTCCCTGAAATCAATGAGCAGACCACGTATAACGATGCGGCACGTACCATACATAAATTATTTGTCACTTCTTGTCTTGCTTTTTGTTTTTGGAGATTATCTTGGTTATCCTCGTGGATTTATGTCGAGTTGGACACCATAAAATGACATGCACGTTTAATCTCCTGCTGTGATCTTGATTTACATATCCAGCAATGCTTTTAGGACGAGTTTTACGCGTTGTGAACACCCGGCGATAAATTAATTTTTCACCCGCAGTTCTTCAATCTAAGTATAAAATTGCTCCGATCCTTAAGGTCATCTGAATCGTATCCACACACCAGGAAGTAATGTATAGTGTGGTTTATTTATCTGTTATAAAGTGACAAAGATGGTTAAACGGAAAAAATGTGGATAGGTATACTCTTGGGCGGAATTTCATCAATATATGGTGTGTCCCGGAATAAATGTGGTACTACATAGGGATATCGGAAATTGTAATAGATACTCAGTCAAATGGGGAAAATGGACTCATTAACAATCCGAATTTTCAAAAATTAATCCCGTTACCTACTGAGAAATTGTATAACTTTTCTTAGAAATCATACGATTTTTCCAGGAATTGTAATGCTTTTTCTCGGAATGAGACTTTCCTAGAAATTGTCCCTATCCTACTACTTTTCTTAATAATAATAATAATATTTTATTAGTTTAAGAGATCAAACAATAGATATACTTAAAAGAAGTCAGTTAGAAATTATAGGATTTTTCTCGGAATTATAAAGCTTTTTCTCGGAATGAAATCTTTTTAGACATTGTACAACTTTTATTAGAACTCATAATGATGGTCACTGGTCAGGTTTGATTTATTTTTATTAGAAATTATATAATTTCTTTCGGAATTATAAAGCCTTTTCTGGGAATGAGACTTTCCTAGAAATTGTACTACATTTCTTAGAAATTATACGATTTTTCTCGGAATTATATAACTTTTTCTCGGAATGAGACCTTTTTAGAAATTGTACTACTTTTCTTAGAAATTATACGATTTTTCTCGGAATTATAGAACCTTTTCAAAGAAGAATGAGGCTTTTCTGGAAATTGTACTACTTTACTGAGAATTCTATCTTTTTCTCAGAACTTTCTCTTAGAATGACACTTTCCTAGAAATTATACAAAAGCTCCGACGGTTCAATACAAAATTGATCGCTATGGTATTCTTTTCCCAATTTTATTCACTTCTATGGATTTTATTGACAAAAATATCAAAATTATTTCAATCTTGACATAGGAAAGCCACTCTCTTTTTAGTCCTGTTATAAATGTTCAGATACTCGCGTAGATTTCTCTTTTGCCTTGACACATTTGTCCAATGTAGTTCTTCACAATGTTAAAATATTGCTTAAACTCGTTTCGTGGAGAAAATTGAGAAAAAGTTACACATCGCTAAATAGGGTGAATAATTAGTGAGTTATGCAACTATTGTTTTCCCTGAAAACAATGAGCAGACCACGTATAACGATGCGTGGTCTTAAGACGGCACGTACTATACATAGGTAAATTATTTGTCACTTCTTTCTTTTTGGGGATTATCTTGGTTATCTTGGTGGATTTATGTCGAGTTGGGCACCATAAAATGACATGCACGTTTAATCTCATGCTGACGTGATCTTGATTTACATATCCAATGGTTTTAGGGCGAGTTTTACTCGTTGTGAACACCCGGCGATAAATAAATGTTTCATCCGCAGTTCTTCATCTAAATATCGGAAATTGTAATAAATGCAAACTCAGTCAAATGGGGAAAATGGACTCATTAAGTCCGATCGGGTTACACTAGATGGCGCTAGGAAGATGAGAACAGTTTCATAATTGGTTGAGTCGGTGGGGATGTTTTAAGGTTGACTCAGTTTTGCTTAAGCGCGCATCAATGATGGACACTAACAAAGACATACAAAGACAACGCCATATTTACAGTTTATCTTCGATAAAGGCGGCAACGCAAACCAGGTGGCTGAAAATCGGAATAGTGTTGATGGTCCTGATCAATGGTGGATTACCCAATAGGTAGTACTAGGCAATTGCCTAGGGCCCCCGACGGAAAAGGGCCCCCGACAACATGAATTTTTATTTTATTTAAAAAAAAAAAAAAAATTTTCATAATTTTTTTTTAAAATATGTGAAAATGTCGTGGCAGTACAAATACCCACTAATAAGTTTTTAGTTTTGTTAAAAGCCTAAGCTATAAACAAATGTTCCGGCAAAAATGAAAAAAAACAATATAAAATTAAAATCAACACAATAGACATTCAAGTGTCATATTTCGACGCCTAGTTATCGCTTGCAGACTCAGTTGTGACTTGTGAATAAAGATGCCGGTTTAAATTCAAAATCATTAAAGTTCGGGGAGGGGGGGTCAGCGAAAATGAGAGGCCTCTCATATGGAATTGCCTAGGGTCCCACCGATGGTTAATCCGCCACTGGTCCTGATACTGTAACAGCCAGCCAATCACGCGCAATTTTGGTTTCGTCGAGTACGTTCCGGTAATTTCGATGTCAAAGATCGCCACAAAATCGACCCATTTCTGAAGTGGATGGCGACTGGTGATGAAAAGTGAATCACTTACGACAACGTAAAGCGAAAACGGTCGTGGTCTAATCGCGGTGACCCGGCCCCAACGGTGGCCAAATCAGGATTGACTGCCAGGAAGGTTTTGCTTGTATTGGCAGGTAATCATCTACTATATAAGTTGCTCACTTACAGAAAACTCTTAACTCGGAACTGTACTGTCAACAATTGGATCGTCTGAAGGAAGCAATCGCCCAGAAGCGGCCTTTGACATAAATCAGATCATTCTAACTATGATAATGAACGCCTTCAATTTCGTACAAAAATAATAGATTTCTTTTTACTACAACTTTTATATTGACAATGGATTGTTTGCCCTGTACCAATTTTTTGTTAAAATTTGTCATGAGAGTCTTGTTTTATCCCTGTATATCTTCACACTTGTATTCTACCTGCTAATTTATAGGGAGAAATAAGACCAGTAGGTACATTTCATATCAACCATTTCCAAGCAAAAAAATATGTCAAATCTCAAATGACTCTTCTTTAAAACGTAAACGTTATTGAAAATTAATAATTTGTAGGATCAGATAATATAAGAGTAGGAAAAAAAGTTGAAGTTACTTTAGAAACATATGACAGCAGTAATGAACCATTGCAAAGAGGTGGAGAAACTGTAGTTGCGGACTTAAGGCATCGAGATGCAGGAATTTCCAGATCAGTACAAGTTAATGTGGAAGATAACGGTAATGGTACCTACCACCTTAAATTTACTCCAGATGTAGCAGGAAAATTACTTTTATCCATATTGATAAAAGGTCAGCCAATTAAGGTAAAATATTTACTATTTACTATAACATAAAGTAATGGGCAATTTTCTAGGACAATCCTTTTCAAATACTCGTCAGAACATTAAGACCACATCATGGTACATTTCACTGTTGTACTTTCTGTTCCAGTGGTGGTAGTAAGGAGGCAACATGTGGTTGTGGAGGAAAGATGCCGGGTGGATATAGAGGTTGTGGTCATGGACACGATGGACATCCAGGTCGAAGACACTGGTCATGCTGTGGCAATGCTTTAGAACATTCTGAATGTGTTCGCGCAAATTCTACACATTACCAATTTACTTTGTAATAGAAAAATTAATACAAGATATTTTTAAAAAATTGTTACTCACAATAATTACTAAGGGACCTACATCATTATAGTTGGATAAGTATCGCTTATTATGAGTAGGTATTAAGGGGTAATAGAAGGAGACAAGTAGGTAGTACAAAAACAAACTACATAATAAAAATTATTCATAACGCACATTAAATTATAACATAATTTAAGATTGGGATCAACTGGCGTTATTACAAAAGGACCCCGCAAATCTAGTTTCTAAAAAAAAGTTATTAATAATAGGTAGGTACATACCAACATAAATGTAATTGTATTTATCTTACGTTTAAGAATAACTGGAGTCCTCTTCTGTGAGCAAACTTTAGTTAAAGTATAAAATAAAATTATTAAGAACGAAATAATCACAGTAGATATATTAAATCCAATTTCATTTTTATGTCTAAATTTACAACAATTATGACTCGAATATGCTCTACTCCCATTCATCTAAAAAACAAACATTAACCTTTGTAAGTATATACTTTATTTGATTTACTTATGTCATACTATACCTTATTATTTCACCATAACAACTGCTGAAACAAGAAACATTAATGACTACTATAAATAACGCCTCTTCTACATGACAACCGGATTTTAGATAGCAACGGGCGTTATTTTTTATAATGCCTGCTTATAACGCTCGCAAATGTAAAATTATGTCTCATCGAGGATGTTAGGTAAATGTGGGTCTATACTGATTTTATTGTTATCATCTGTTTTAATCATCTTAATCAACTTCTTGCAAGTATGACATAAAGTTATGAAGACACCACGGGCGTTATGAACATAACGCCTACGATCGACGTATACAGTGTTATTGTTTGTTGCTTTTGTTTATGATAATCTCAAATTTTGTTGCTCTGTTGCAATAATTGAATAGTTATGATTTTTTTACTGATTTATTGATTTCGACAATTTTTAAAAAACATTTATTTGCTCCTAAATGAGTCGACTTAAGTAGGTGAAAGACTAAACAAGCTTGGTCTAGAATCGAATATGGATTTCAAACATATAAAAATCTATAGGGTGTTCCATTTAAAATAATCAAGTCTCTTGTCATGTCTCTTGACCTTTTGACCTAAAATTAATATTAAAGGTACTATCGAAGAACGAAGGGCAAGTGGGCAACCCTGTATACTTATCATGGAACGGGCAGCTCGGCTGCATTTCAAGTGAAGGTATGAAGATGGGTTCAAACCCCACCCAACCATTCCGTTCCCTTCTCCACAATAAATTATCAACCGACGTCGGATAATATTTTGAAAATGACCCTTGCATAACCGGTGGTAAATGATGGTATCGGAAAGCATCGTGGAAGTGTTCAACAGTTTACCAAGACTGCTAGGCCGAGTGGCTTGCATCCCCTTATTTCAACATGGGGAGTATGACAAGAAAAACTTTTACTCCATCCAGTAATCCTTGATCCGCAGGCCCAAACTTACCAATGGGCAGACTGAGCAACTGCCCAGGGCGGCCATTTTTTGGGGGCGGCACATTTTTGATACTATAAAATGTAAAAAACCACGCTATATACACAGAATTTCAAATCGAAAAAATCAGCAGCATAATTATTTTAATGACATTTTTTGTGTTTTAGCATTATTTATAGGACATGGCATTTCCCGTGTTTTAGATATTGCATAGTTAGGTACCGCGTGCAAAAATGGCCATAAAATGCATGAAAGGGCACTGAAAAATCGCAAGTGTCGATTTTGTTCATGCCCATGGGCGCAAAACATGTAAGTCGGGACCTGTTGATCCGTCGAAACAGGAATAAACAATGAAGCATAATTTGAACATGTATACGCCCAAAGCAGGTTTCTCTCACCCTAAGAGAGTAAATGATCAAAACTTCATTTAAAATGAGAAATTTTGAAATATATAATGAATATTTATGTGTACCCAAACATTATTATTATTATTATTATTATTATTAAGAAACCTCCGACTGACGTCATCTAATTAAGCTATAATTCTCTAATCATGTCAAGATGTAACAACTGCGACGAACTGTACTTAGGTACTCTTTTAAGTATCCCAGTGTAAATAATTTTGTGATTCGCAATGATCAACGATATACGAGCAATAGCAAGATCTCTTTGAGTAACTAACTCGATTTTCGACTTTGTTTTATACACTATGTCCCAATTTCGATGCTCACCATTGGTATCTCTGTTATTAGAAGACATAGGGCAACGGTTAAATGCGGAAAGTTTTACAGAATTTAATACTCACGACAAATATCATTTCTTTGACCTAACTTTTTAATTTTTAAAATATTTTGAAAAAACCAAAATTTGCCGATTTTAATTTTCCTCAATAACTCTTTAACGCTTAATCTGACCTCTTTTAAAGTTTTACATTATTCAGAAACTTATTTAAGACAAATTATTTGATATAAACAGAAGCCCCCGATTATTATCATTTGTTTTTAAGTTATTAGTGCTATCTTTTGTTTTTCATATGGCGGCCATATTGGATTTTTGGTTTGTTAGATAGTCTTTAAAAAGAGCTTTTCAACGATGTATAACATGCCTGAAAAATATTTAGCTATAGTTTGTCCCACGAGAGCTCAGGTCTGATTCATTAGTTATTGCTGTGTGAATATATTTTTAATATTCGCTCTCTTTTCCATTAGGTACTTTTTGTAAGTATGACAAAGACAAACTAATAATTTGCGTTAATTCACACAGTAATAACTAATGAATCACACCCGAGCTCTCGTGGGACAAACTATCGCTAAATATTTTTCAGGCATCGTTGAAAAGCTCTTTTTAAAGACTAAGACTATGAAAGACCATATGAAAAACAAAAGATAGCACTATAATAACTTAAAAACAAATGACAATCGGGGGCTTCTGTTTATATCAAATAATTTGTCTTAAAAAAGTTTCTGAATAATGTAAAACTTTTAAAGAGGTCAGATTTAGCATTAAAGAGTTATTGAGAAAAATTAAAAGCGGCAAATTTTGGTTTTTAAAAAAGTTAGGTCAAATTGGAAATGATATGTCGTGAGTATTAAATTCTGCAAAGCTTTCCCCATTTAACCGTTGGCCTATATCTTCTAATACCTAACCGAGATACCAATGGTGAGCATCGAAATTGGGACACAGTGTATATAAGTATAGATTTTCAAACCCCAGTGAGTTCTCTCGTCAGTTTTTGATTTTCGACTTTGGTTCTCTAGCGCCGCCGCGCCGGTCAAGTACCTATGTTCATAGAGACGTTAAATTATAAACACGAATCAGGCTTATTTATGACAATTAAAGTTAGTGATTTCAGAGGAAATCTTAATGGAAACGCACCAGTGGCGTACGCAGACTACAGCCTTGGGAGGGGATATAATTAAAAGTGCGGTGTAATCTACCAATTTTAAAAACATTTGTTTTACAGAAAGTTATAAAATAAATATTATTATAATACAAAATCCAATCCCCTTGGCTGTTGTGCAAGTTTCTCTATTATTTCGTCTTCTGAAATGGGTAGTTCCCAATTCCTATGAATAGACATCATTGGCAGTCCATTTAGTCTGTTCTATGAGCTTGAATTTCTAAGATAGGTCTTTTTTAAGGATTAATAAGAATAAGCGTAAAATAGAATGGAAGGCTTGGACGCTTGGTGGGGGAGGGGGGTATATCCCCCTTATCTCCCCTGAAAAGCACCAGTATTATGCAATGTAAGAGCAGGTAGGTACTCTCGTTGCTGTGACAAGCAGTGCGTTAAATATTTTGAAATCGTCTAAATGACAAGTATTTTTACGTTTTTATGTTTTGGATAAAAAGGAATTAATCAATCAAAAGTTTACTTCAAATTTATTTGTGCGTATCCCATGTGAGAAAATTGTTTAAGTACATCTAACGAATTATAAACTACCTTTAACCATCCATTAACAGAAAACTGTAACTATACCTAGTGTTTAAAATAAATTTTCAGGAGTTTAAATGCAGGTTGTCCTTATACAATTCAATTGCTTTCTAAAATTTTATGTACTCGACAATTGTACCAGCCTCATCCGATCCAATACGTTCGGCAAAGGTTTTGCCTTCAAAAGTACATTTCTCATAACTTATTTCCGTTGCAATAGATAAGTTCAATTTCCTTCCAAGAGATTGACTTTTTTTAGATGTAAACATAGCACAAACACCTTTCGGAATGGGTCCAATAGGCAAAACGTCGTCTTTATTAAACGCCGTTTTTACATTGTTCCTATTGAATAAAGACCTTGCGATATCGATGCTTATTTCACATAATTTTAATCCTATACCGCGACACCTGTGAGAGCGCAAAACTGCTAGAAATACCATTTCCAAAAAACAGTCTACTTGGCATAAGTCAAACAAGTCAGCTTTCGCATCGGCATCGATCATAAATTGTACTACGGCTCTTGAATTAGAATGTTTACAATTTGCCGCAAATTCTTCAAAAAAACTATCGTTTTTGCTATCTTTAACCTGAAAGACTGATTTTAAATAGCGCTTTACTACTAAATAACTGTAAACTGTACTTGCAGTTTATTAAAAATAACTCCAACAGCCAGCCCGGTACTTTTTTCGATTGCAATTACGGAAACTCCATCTTTTGCATTTATGACACACAATTCTTCCAACTCTTTTGCCGCCTCCGGATTGGTTGACGCTCCTACTGTTACAATTACGATTTCATCAACAAAGAATGATTTTCGTAAAACTTCAAGGCCAGTCTCAAGCGTAGCTGACGTTATGGGGAGGTATTCAAATAAACCTGAAATGTAATTTTCGATCGTCATAATAGAAATAGACTATTATGGTATCGTTGAAGCCAATCAAGTTTATTTTGTTTTCCGTGTTTAGTTTTTGGCGGCGAAACTATCTGGACAAAAAGAGGATTTTCAAATAGAGCACCCCCATGTCATAATGTCACGAGCCGCCACTGACCGAAATATTGCACGAAGTTAATATACTTGCCATGCCACTGCCACAAATTGTTTTTAATTTGGCATTTAATGAAATACAAACTAGACATACAAAACTGAATCTTTTTCCACAAAATATAAGAAGATAAACATCAAAACCCCTACAAACTTTTAAAAGCAAAAAAGTAAATCATTTAAAACTAAAAGGAGCGTAAAGAGATTTTTTGTATGAACACATACAATTTTAAAACTATTATTTTGATATTTAAGTTAAGTATAATATATAATTATTTCATTCCAAGTTCTGAAATTCTACATCCCTCTGTAAAACATTTATTTTGTAAGAATTGTAATGGCAATAAATTATTATCATTTTTATTGTTCTTATTATTGTTGTTCTTTCAATCAATACTCAGGACATTTACTCCGTAGTATTGTTTTTAGAAAATAATAAGTACCTATAGCATTGTGGCATGTGGCGTACAAATAAACGTAAATTCGATAAGTTTCGGTTAGGTAATAACACTTCTCTTATTTGCATCTTTCCCATCACCGCACTAGTTATTCGAAAAATAGAACTCATAATAAATTTGTATACCTACTTAAAATAAAAACAGAAATATAAGTGAAGCCACATGAGTTACCTATATTTTTAACTATAAATATTTTCTTACCATCATCACTAGTTATTGGAAAAATAGAACTCATAATAAATTTGTATAATTAATATAAACGGGAACCGCGAACTAGGTAGATATACTTTCTACTTCTCAGCTCTCTGCTTGGTACTCGCAAATATCTCAGTAATTAACAAATCCGCATGTTTTGTTGGAACGCTAATTTTGTCCTTGTGTATCTGAGTGCGCGGATAAGATAAACAGTTTAAGTTAAAGGTCGTAGATTTGGGAATTTTAACTTTGTTATATGAACTAAAATTTCTATTTTATTTTCTAACGGGAAGAGTGATAAAGCGATTAGTAAATTTCCGACGGGGTAGAATTTTGGGGAGAAGTAATTAAGGAGTAGATTTGTACGTAATAAGTGAGCAAGGAGTAAAGGGGGCGGATGAGCGAAAGAAGGGGAAGAGCAAGTAGTTGGGGAAACTTGGACGAGTTTTTGAAGAGAAAAAGAGAAGGTGAAAAGTCAGAAAAGACGGAGGAGTGTAAGGAGGAGGGGTTCAGGAGAAGCAAGGTGACTAGGAGGTCGCCACAAAGGGGAGAAAGAGGAAGTGGAGCGGAAATAGAGAAAGGAGACGAGGAGATGGAAAAGGTGATCCGCATGTTGGAAAGCATGAAAATGGAGATAAAGACGGAATTGGGGGAAATCAGGAAAGAAATGAAAGAAAACAACGAGGAAAGTAAAAAGTTGAGAGAGGAAGTTAAACAAATGAAAGAAGAATATGGGATAAAAGAGAAAAAATGGAGTGAAGAGAGGTTAGAGTTGAAGGGGGAGATAGTACAAATAAAGAGGGAAATGGAAAGAAAGGAAAGAGGCCGAAGGAAAAATAATATAGTCGTGAGGGGCAGTACAATGAAGGAACCAGAGAAGGAACTGGAAGGATTCATACAGGACAAAGTGGGAGTGAGAGTAAGTGTTAAAGAAGCATGGGCGATAAACAAAGGGACAGAAAAGGAGCTAGTAGTGGCGAAGCTAGGTAGTTGGGGAGAAAAGAGGGAAGTTATGAAGAAAAAGGGAAACTTGAAGAACTCAAACGTGTATATTGAGGACGATCTAACAAAAGAAGAGAGGAATGTGCAAGGTGAATTAAGAAAGATTGCAAAGGTGGAAAGGGAAAGAGGGAGCAGAGTGAAGGTGGGGTACAGAAAGATTTGGATAGACGAAAGCAGGTACGACTGGGATGAGGATAGAGGAAGGCTAAAGTGGGGCCAGGAAGAAGGAAAATTAAGTGACGCAAAAAACTAAAGGGGGGGAAGGGGGTGCTAGTGAAGGGAGGAGGGGAACACTTAAGGATGGTATTTTGGAATGTGGCGGGAATCAAAAACAAAAGTGGGGGTTTCTGGACCTATTTACAAAGTTTTGACGTGGTGGACCTGGTAGAGACATGGATGGAGGAAAAAGACTGGGAGACATGGGAAAGTAAACTACCGGGGGGTTTTACGTGGAGGGCGCAATTTGCCACAAAAGAAAGAAGATTTATAAGGGAGTGTTATGGAAGGGATGAAGGTTAATGGGATGTCTTAGGGTTAGGAAGGTTCTGTTTATTTTATTTTAAGTAGAATGTTTATTTCGTTTATTTAAATGAGGTAGATTTCAATTTTTGTAATTAATTTAGACAATAAAAAAGCAATACATTGTTGGAACGCTAATTTTGTCCTTGTGTAATAATTATAATTTGGATAACAAATTTATTCCTATTTCGGTTTTTCTCATTGAATGGCGGATCCTAGGGGGGGGGGGCTTGGGTCATTTTTTTGTTTGACTATTTCATTCGACTTTAGAAACAAAAAAATTTATGTGTTGCGGAAGGCCTATCTATGTCTTGCGGAAATGTTTAGAATGTGCGACGCAGACATTTACCTTAATTGTAAACTACTGTTACACATTTTCTTGAGTTTGCCAATAAATGCTTCTGTCCAGTGACCAGCTACAAGCATTTTAACATTAATTGTTCCTAAACCGTAAGCCTTAATAATCCGCATATTTGCTACTTAGTCACATCAACAGGCACTGGGAAAAGTTTATACATCACAAACTATTCCTTACTTGACGTCATGTGCTATGATGCACCCGAATCACAACACCAAGTATTCTTTATTGACAGTTCCGGTGATGCATGAAACGCATTACCCGATTTATTTAACAATGAGTTCTTGTCTCCATCCTTCTTCAGCTTTTATTGTATTAACAAACTACATAATATAAGTATATAAATATTCATGCTCGTTTAACTATGTACACATTAAATTACAACATAATTTAAGATTGAGATCAACTGGCGTTATTGCAAAAGGACCCCGCAAATCTAGTTTCTAAAAAAAAAGTTAATAATAGGTACATACCAACATAAATGTAATTTATTGTATTTATCTTACGTTTAAGAATAACTGGAGTCCTCTTCTGTGAGCAAACTTTAGTTAAAATATAAAATAAAATTGTTGAGAACGAAATAATCACAGTAGATATAATAAATCCAATTTCATTTTTATGTCTAAATTTACAACAATTATGACTCCAATATGCTCTGGTCCCATTCATCTAAAAAACAAACATTAACCTTCGTAAGTACTTTATTTGATTAATAACATACCACATCAACTATATCCATGCACATACCTATTCTTTCGTTTTCATTACTTATACCAATATAATATTTATTCAATTCATCATACTGCTTTGAACATTTCTCACAAACAGTAGTTACGTTAACTTCAGAACTATTAATGCACGAGCTCAATTTGTTAAATAAATCATTGAATGTTGTCGTTTCGACTGACGAAACATTTGTTAACGTTCCATTATCCATTTGAAAACATTCTGTAATTTCACATCTATCAATTATTAACAATCTATCGATATTAAATTAACTATTAATTTCAACAAAATACAGAACAGATCGATATTCTCAAGATTTACTTAGAATCTTATTTCCTTTGAACCAAAGTTTAGATCAAACAAGCAAAATCTTTAATTCTTACTTTGATGTTGTGGGAAAAATCTCCTAATAGACAAAAAGAACAGTTCTATCATATTAGCAACTACATTGAAAATCTTTTTTATTTTCAGGTCGATTTAGATATTATACAAACATTACCAAATCCTTCATTTCAAAAACAAAAATCGCATGTAATGCTTTTTATGTACCAGGTGTACAACTAACCATTTCCTGTTATATTGCCACGTTTTTGACTATATCTTCAGTGGTATACGACCTATTGACATAATTTTTTTAAATACAGTCTTGTTAATTTTTCTCCCAACGCCAGTGAAAAAATTAAAACAATTTCCAGCATTTTCTCTTGACCACATTTATCATAAGAATTTTTATTTCACTACTCAATCTCAAATGTGCCACAAAACTCCTACCACTTAGCATTACCACAGACAACTAACCAGTCAACCAGACCCGCCACGCTTATGAGTTGAACAAAAACGAGCTTTGCGCAACTAAACTAGATGACACTACGGTCAGTTGCGCATACAGTTGTCCAACTGAATAACAACAACTTGTTTATTTGTTTGGTCAACAGAATGTTAGGTCAGTTAGGTGCGTGGGTCGTACATACCTAAACACAAGAAATGCCTTGTCATGTAAAAGATATAGTTTTGTCTTTGATACAGTTTGCGATACAAATCATTCCTCTACTGCCATTAGTAGCTATATAGCTATACTTATACATTACTTACACCTTTAAGAAGCATTATTTATTATTATTATTTATATCGATCATTCAATATTGTGTACGGTGTACCTATCCTTAATTACTATTTAGTATTTATCGTAATAAGAAGTCAGAATATAGGTCGTGATTGAGTAAATTAGGTCTACCAGCTCAGCTACCTGCTTTTGTCTTTAAATTTAAAAATAGATTTACCTTTGTTGGTGTTTTATGCAAACGCAACTTTATCAATTTATGTTTATAGGTCACAGACAACCTTTAAGGTTGTAGTCTTGTGGGTTGTAAGTATGTGTTTATGGTAATCTACATTATGGCATTAATTAAATAATTACAAGCTGTGCACTTTGTCTGATAAGTCGCGCTTCGCAATTTTTTCTCACCATTCTGTTTCTTTATTTTCTTCTTTTCTGTTTTGTTGTCTCAATTTGTTATAGATACAAGTACATATAGATACCAAATATTCTTATCCTAAACATTTTTGATTGTACCATTATGCAAAATATTTCATTTATGTTGTTCGTTTTTTGGACTCTTGTCTGTAGAACAATAAAGTTATTATTATTTTTATTAGCGCTTCTTTTGAAGTTCTTTTTAAGAATTAATTACAATATCAGGGAGTATACTTGAAGACATCTCAGGTATTGTTAGTTTGCCTTGCAAACCTTTTTAATTAGATAGGTATTTATTTGCAACATAAAGTTGTGACACGATGTGAAATCTAAGACATTTATTTAACCTCCCACAGATATACCTATCTTTATCTTTGATATCGCCGTGTTGTGTTTCGCAAAAGTTTCAAGACCTTGGTAACTTCGCAGTCAAAATCTCAAAATGTGTATAGATGGATAATTTACGCAGACACGATCAAAAAGATTACAGTTTTATAAATTATGCCGCATTGCCACCTTTATTTAACATTTGTGTAAATGAATTTAAATACAGATTGACCATTTTATTGTAAACCAAACGGCATTCAATAGGACCTGCAAAAGTTCCAGTGACAAAAACGTATTCATTTATAAAATTCAGGTTAATTTGTTTTATTTACAAAGGGAAGATGTAATATATTGAATTGCATATGAGCTACATTTCGAAAGTCATTCACCGTTAGGAAGGATTGTTCTGTTATAGGGAAAGCCAAACTAAGTTGCGTGCACGTCATCAGCGTTTGATGACGTTTACATTTACAGTATTGTCAAATTGATCAGGAAATATTTAATTTCCCAGCAACTATTTCTTATTAAACCACAAATAAATATTAATTACGATTACAAATTGTTGACGACAAAAATCAATTAAATATGCCTGTCAGAATACTACTGTCATCCGTAACCTCAAAATATCGATGAATAAAAGATGGCAACACAGCACCATTCCCTGACAGTGGCTAGGTTTACGTCGTTACTTACTAAAATTTTATCACAACATTTTACATTGATAGGCGTCTAAACCCAACAAAAACAAGCTTGTGCACATACATGCATTACATATACCTCTTACTTATCTGTGATTATGTATGTAGAATATTATATTTAATCTATGGTTCAGTACAAAATTAATTTAAATTATATTACCTATAAATGATCAGCATTGTAAAAATATATAGATACCTACCAACATTTAAATTAAAATAAAAAAATGTAAGTCGCTAATTCAAAGTTTGTGAAATTTGTTTTCTATACTAATTGTGCTTTACTGCTTTTATAAGTTTGAACCATTTGCAATTGAATCATCTATTAATTAATATAATGACAAATACATATAATAAACAAATAAATACTTACTGTAGCAGTTTGCTCTATTCCACAGATCATTACTATTATCGTACAAAGTTTGTAGAATTTCCAATTTATCAAGATTAACATAACCATCAATACAGAATCCATCTTCATCTTTAGACTAAAATATATGTACATATAACCAAAGTAGGTATTCATTTGATAATTTCTAATATTCATAACACATTACTCAGATTACTCCATAGAGTTGACCAATAACAAGTAAGCAACAGCATGGCAAGTGTGTACAAATCGTTAAAGTGTGTTGGAATTACCACATTAAATAATATTATACTTACTGTTGGTATTCATGACAAAAAATAGAGCCAGTGAACTCAGTATGTAAAATATTAATTATAACCTGTCCACGAGAATTGAAAGCATTTATTTACAATAAGCATGGAAAAAACAAAATAAAATGAAGTAGGTAAGTAGTAATGTAAGGCCGATTCTAATTATTTTCAAGGTCGCTACGGCCCTTGATGTTGACTTTGATAATTAAATAGAGGCATAATTACTGTATCGGATTATTTACTGTACCAATTTTACAACTAAAACTGACATACTGTCTGCGTATAACCATAGGCGAATAAATACATAAACGTCCGATGTAAATAAGAAAGTTGTTTCAATTTTAACCTGCTGGGGTGGCGACTACAGATGGCACCACAAGTTATTATTTTCCTGTTCGAAGTTATTTTCACTGTCTACAGTCGCCCAAACGCCTTTTGAGTATAAATTACATCAATTAACTGGGCCAATCAACTGACCAAGTAGGGAAGTTACCTTGTAGAAGGCACTGACTGTTGCCAAGGATACCGTACTGAGAAAATTCCTACTTACACAGTAGCGTTCCCACTCAGTTAGTCACCCTAGCAAGATGTAGCGCGTTGATTGTTACAACATTGTGATGGACGGTGGCGCCATACATAGTCTGCACCCCACAACTAACCAAAAAAATGAATACATATTGTTCAGACGTCTATGTATTTATACAGTTGAATCACGATAATCCGACAGTTACCGGTCCGAGGGGGTGTCGGATTACCTACCAAAAATGTCGGATTACCAAAGATTAGGTTTTTTAAAACTGAATTTTGACGAAAATTTAAAATACAAATTTATTATGTACAGTACAGTATTTATTTATGTCTTAAAATATAAAAACATATTGTCTTGAAATAAAAAATACTGTGTTGCGAGTCATTGAGCAGACAGAATGAGGCATCTGGACAGCACGTCGGACTACCGAGCGTGCGGACTGTTAAATGTCGGATTATCGTGATACAACTGTATTTATTCGCCTATGGTATAATATAACTACTCTATCTCAGTGACAACTAAATACAAAATATAACATGCTATATACGGGGTGTTGATACATCACAGGAGAATAACCTATTAAGAAGACAAATGAAACACTCTTACTGCACTCCTTATCGAGGGAATTAATCTCTTCAATAGACTTCCCATTCTGATTAAAAATATCCCAACATATAATAACATCTTAATACACAAATATGATAACATGTTCGTATCTATATCTTACATGTACTGATACCTCTAATGCTATGCATCGTAGAATGATATGTTTAGTATGTATGTATGTATGCTGATTGTGTACAATTGTTTATATTTTATTTTGTTTGTTCACATATCTCATGTTTTCCATGGAAGACCCAATAGGATAAATAAATTTATGTTCACTATTATTAATCGACATGAAAAGGAAAAAACATATTAGTTGCGAATTCTAAGTGTAAGATACCTGAATGTAATTAATTTAATAGCGTATATTTGAAGAATTTGGCTAATGTAAGTAGCTCCATAAAATGATCCCCTAAAAAAATGTGGTAAGTAAGGTGTTTCTATTCGGTTCTTATTCAATGGTGTAATAGTATGAAAGTTTAAATTAAATTTAAAATATGCTGCAATTACTGCTACCCTATAGGTATGAGTGGCTTTAAATTATGTATTTGTTACAATTTGGTAGCGATCCTGCATTCAGGTGGGTAAGAGATCACTGTATTTGCCTATTGATGATGAGTGTAATAATCTCCTAATGTAAGTAGGTCAACCAGTAACATTGAATACCACAGTTTAATAAATAATACATAGGTATTAATGGTGAAGATTTTCCTAAATTGGATGTGACATACCTAGTTAGGTATACTAAAAAATTTGCAAAATTTACCGTTGACATGTTACTGTAACCATTCAAGACATCTATGTATTGATTAACACACTGTTCACAAAATTTAATGGGTCTCGAATAGGTAATAGCGCATTTGGAGAAAGATGCAACTGCATTTGCCAGGTCGTCTTTAAGTACAGTACAATTTGCAATTGTTTTACTTTCCTCACATAATGTAATACTGCAAAATATTATAAATTAAAAAACATAAGAGCGCAGACTGCAACTCACCTAAGAATATTTAAAAACGTAAAATAAATTACTAGTATTTCCTGCATATTTATACCATTTGTAATTTTGTGTTTCTATCAGTAAATACAATGGTTGATGAGACAAAGAATTAGAAGTGATTAAATTTAATGAGTAACATTGTAAATATGTAGATATCAATATCACAGTATAAAGATACATACAGTAAAACAACTCGGCAATATTTCCTTTGTTCTAAGAAAGACAAGGTCAACCTGTGGCAGCCATATTTTTAGTTTAAAATTGCAGGTCCGTAATAAAAGGAAGAAATGTAAACAGAGACGTATTTTAAAAATTTTAATATTTTTTTTATGATGAACTAGATATTTTAAAAAAATAAAACACACGTTTATATAATATAAATTTTTATTCGTTTTTCCAAATAATTGTTTTGTTTTTATTTGTGGGAGACTTAAAATTACGGTTCACGTCTTTGAGTGTATAAAAAATTCTTAATCTAAAATACAATTTCTTTAAATACAAATGAGGAAAGTTTTCACAAGGGTGAGTAAATTCCAAAAAAGTACTTAATTCTAATAAATTTTGAACACAACGATTTTGTGTTGATATAGTCAAAAAATGGCGCTGAAATAACATTTCCAATTTTGCAACAAAATGAACAAAATCGTCTCCTGGCATTAATAAGCTGCCAAAATTGGTTTCCGCCGTATCATATGCTCTAAAATGGCAATATAAGTTACTATCTTGTAAATCTTTAATTGTGTGGGAATAATTTTGGCAACTTACACAAGAATGAACGTTCAAACATTTCTTTATCAGATAACCACAAACATATCTTTGAAAATTTTCTTCTAAAATATTATTTTTTTGGTAATCAGTTGCGATTGGTGGTTCTTTAATTAATGATGGTTGTTGTATGCTTAAATCGGCATTTTCTTTTTCTACAATGTTACCCAATTTCAGTAACATTGCATCACTATCACCTTCACAATTCCCTGTATTGTAATTTAATAATTTAACGCATAAAAGTTTTTTAAAGCTATTCTGGAACTGTACAGGAGTTGGATTTATACAATTACCATTCTGTTGCCGGACAGATCCAAAAAAGTTTTCAAGACAATCTTGGTTCAACCTTCTGGTTAGTAAAAAATTAAATCCATTTTCTACCGACAATATCTCCCATAATTGCATCAATCCGTTTATTGTAATTTGAAAACAATTCATAAACTTTATTCTTTTCGTAACATCCAAATTATTTTTGCTTACGACTTTAAGGTTTTTAAAAAAACTTAAACATTCATTTAGAAAATCGATTTGAAACTTTTCTCCTTTAAAACATCGTTGAAATTGTTTAGAACTATATATATTAGATGAATTTAGAATATCGAAAAGTTTATCAAGTAATTCAATAAATTGTGCTGTTGCAGTAGCCCTTGAGCTTATAGCTCCAAATCGTATGTACAGACTTAAACCTGTAGCGACAGTGTTACTGAAAAGTTTAGTCGCATATTTCACCTTCATCTTGTCAAAATTGTTCGGATTAATATGCACGTCTGTTAGTTTAGGTGCCGCTCTCACTGAATATTGTTTATCGTGAACATAAAACTCTTCTAAATATTTGAAAGAAATAACTTCTCCTAATTCATTTTGGAAATTATGTTTTAGCAAATTATTCCGGACAGTTTTGATAAGATGGGGTGTATCAAACATGAATACAATTTTTCTCTGACCAAACAAGAAGAAAGGATTTTCTGGTGTAATTCCCAAATTTTTAGTGAATTCTATATTATTGGAACCCATGTCGCTTATAATAAGGCAAACTTTTAAATGGATATCTTCCAATTTTTGAATTAATGTGAAAATATAAGAATGCAGATCAACTGCAGGACACGTAGAATTATAGAAGGTAAATGAGAGTGGTTGTTTCCAATTACTTTTTATCCCTCTAATCATAAATACCATAGCTGTTTTTGCAGCTTTAAATTTTCTTATGTCTACACCATTATCTTCAAAACCAACTATATAGTCATTACCAATGCTGTAAAATAAATTAGCCTTAATGCTAACTTCGTCAAGGCAAAGCAAACAAACTCTATCTTCTTGCGCGTATCCTTGCACTTTCATTTTCAGCATTTCGAATAACTGCTCATTTTG
Organism: Pyrocoelia pectoralis; assembly: GCA_036250285.1. Taxonomy (NCBI): domain Eukaryota; kingdom Metazoa; phylum Arthropoda; class Insecta; order Coleoptera; family Lampyridae; genus Pyrocoelia; species Pyrocoelia pectoralis. Next base: position 36,685,863 of record CM070076.1, on the reverse strand, counting down.
TAATCCTGGAAGAGTCTTCAAATTTCTTAGTAATTTAAGAAGTGTTGATGGTGAAGGTAAACAAAATTGCTCCATTAGTTTTTTTTTATAAACGTTGGGACCAGCAAAATATAGTTCCAAACACTTATTTTTAAATTCCAAAGAATATCGACGGCCTTTAGAATGTTTTTGTATTAATAAAATTTGCGTGTTTATAAAATCTGCCAAATCTTTGGGACAAAATTTATATGTAAGGGATTGGTATTGTTCCAAAGTTACATTAAGATTATCCTCATCAGATAATTTTTTTAAATGCAATTGGAGTTTTTCATTTTCCTTCTTCAAACGGTCATTTTCATTTCTTAACTTTTTTATGGTCTTCCTGAGTTTGTTTTTGCGCGGTGACCTATTTGATAAAGTTGTTTCAGTGTGAGTACTACCGGGAGAGACAAGTGGAAGATGAACCGTAGGTGGTGTTGGGAAAGTTGATGCATCCATTGTGATTGTTGAAGTGGAAGTAGTCTCCTCAAGCAGTATATTTTGCAAAATTTTTATTTGACTACCCTCCTCCACCTCCATCGCAACTGGAACAAAGGTAGAACATTTCTGTAAAAGCTAGGGCTATTTATATTTGTGCAATTACACATAATTATTGAAGTAATGCATTATTATGGATTTTAAATAGGTACCTACCTAGGTACATAAAAAACACACAAACATAACTTACCCGGACTTTGCGGATTAAGACAGTAAGCGTGGTCGTTGCTTGTTGTGCTGCTTGAACTTTCCATTGAAGGAAACTTGGTTGGTGTAGCTGTTGGTAGCAAACGATTTTTATAAACAATGTTCGTAAACATTTTGTTTTCAAAATGAAGCGAGCATAGCCTATAGCTACCTAGATTCTTTATTTTCGGAAGTAAGTCTGCTCTCCCACATGCCATTAGCCATGTCCATGCCCTATAAAATATTATTTTAAAAATTAGCAATTACCGTACTCTATATATAATACAAGGGACTACAGGCGTAGTCACGTAAGAAGGCGAGCGCGGCAATGCGCAAACGACGAATTTACGCTGCTTGTAAAATTGCGCGTATCTATAAGTGAGTGTCGTTTCACGTTGTTGTTGTAGATATGTTTATTCATCACTAAATATGAACATTAATGTTATTTATTGAATTATAATTACAGGATAATTACATATTTTAGTGATATATAATCAAATTCGAAATAATTTTATTTCGAATAAGTTATTGAAAAAAATGCACGTGTTTAAATGCATTTATTATGATACGCAACTGACTTGTATTTTTACAGTACTCGGCTTTCGGAGTCATGAATCGGGCTGCGCCGGTGATCGCCTTCTTATGTGACTAAAACTGTATAATGTAACTTAGATCGAAGCGTCATCTACTTTATTCTTATTTGCTTCTTAGTATAATCACATGACTGCCTTTAAGGTTATAATGCACGCAGGAAAAAAAATACTGCAAAGTTATATCTTACCTTCCTTCGTCCTTAGGAAAATTGAAAAACCGCATTTCACTATTATAAGTTTTATTTACACAATTTTTTGCTGCACAAACAACACCGCCCGGTTTACGCATCATAGTTACCTATGGTCTTTTTATATTGTAACGAAACTTTATTTAAGAAACCAAGTCGAATATTTATTTATTTACACGCTAATTATTAATCACTTATTTCCAATTACGAATAGGTACTTAGTTGTTAACTTAAGAATTAATCAATTTATTTACACTAGAGGTTCACTAATTATTTTAATCACACTTAATATTTAATCACTAAAAAGTCTAACCTAATCAACGTTTAAGGTAATCACATTTAAACTTCGCGAACGCGTTAAACTGTAAAACTGTGAACTATGAACTAACTCGTAAAAATTGAGCGGCATTATTTATACAAGTCCGCATTTGTTCTCGAAAATTCTAGAAGGAACGGTAAGTCATCGCGCGCGGCTTTCTCGAAACTTCCGGCGGATGAGTCATACCCGCCTTAAACAATATGCAATCTTTGTAACAATATTAACCTATTAAGAACTTTAATAACTAAATACCGAATACTAACTAACTTATATATAAACTAAACAGATTACACACTTAAATATAAATAACGTTAAAATTACATGTAATAGTTTTCCACTCTACCACTGCCTAAATCGATGCTTACACAGAAATAAATCTTTACTACGCCACAGTATAAAAGCATTAAACTGTGACTACGCTAATGACTTAAACTTAAAACATGGCGGACTTGAGGTGCGCAATGATGTGCGCAGTCTTACCCCCACTCTTAGAGTTGTTTTACTGTATGTATCTTTATACTGTGTCAATATTGTGTTGTGGATTATGTGGTTATGTCACGAACCAGTGGTGCGTGGATTCAAAATAAAAACATTACAGTGTCTAAAGTACAGGACAGTCACATTACAGCAATGAACTGTATACTATACGTACCTGGAAGGGATGCGTACATCCATGAAAGTGAGGCAAAATTTGAAGTTAGGCAACCCGCAGTGTGGACGTGAAATTATCTCTTTCTATCTTATTTAGATACATAAGTTGCACTCAATTTCTCACCTTTTTAAAAGAATTATTTTGATGCTATTAAAGAAATTATAGTATAAAATTGGATTTTTATTTTTTAAAGTAAATTGTCCTTCACAAATAGAAGCTAAATAAGGAAAAAATTGTCAACGTAAAATTTTTGTTGAAAGGCAATAATAAATAACCATATCGTCCGTTTTACACAATATAAATTCAACACAAGAAAAATCGCTACCCAATAATTATTTATTAAACTTTATTCAAGCGACGGAGAATTTACCTAACTTATTACAACGAGATTGACAAAGACAGGTTACCGTCCTTTAAGGCCATCCTTTTTTCGGTTTGCCCCTGACACAAAAACTGATTGTTGAAGTACGGCGTGGGTCCATTCCAGGTACGTATAGTATACAGTTCATTGCATTACAGTTTAGGTAAAGCCACAAAATCTTGTCTATAGTGCGTCCAAAACTCCAAACCTCCCGCTGCAGTATGGAGCTTATGGGAAAACAGTGCTCGATTGCCAAAGTTAATTGTACCTATAATACCGTAGTACGGTTATAATAATACTGTATCTACGGTACGTGAGACACAATTTCTACCCTCAAATATACCCTGTTCAAGTGACCAGCCGTTGCACGTCATTATTCGTGTACCAATACTATAATTATAATTTACTAAGCAACTTTAATAAAATTTGCATTAAAGCCAAAATGTCATCGTAAGTACAGTTGGTATTAAAAGTCATTAATCGTGTAGGTTTAGCGACCATATTTTATCATTCTCGCACACTTTGCATTTCGTACTTACAACTTAAAACGTAGTGCGAATATAAACTCATAAAATATCTCGATGTTGTCACGTCAAGTTTTGTTTACTTTGTTAAATTCACCGGTACGCACTTAACCTATTTTTTTTTAAATTGCCTTACTAGAAACAGTACTTATCAGTACTCTTATTTTGTTTGATGTCTACATTAGTTGTTGTATTTTATTATTACATAGGTATACAGTATCTATTTGTTCCTAACCTAAAAATGTCAGTCTGACAACACGTACATTTGACAACGCTGATTACACGTCATTGATTTAGTAAGTTTTAAGCTATGACGTGCAACGGCTGGTGACTTGAACAAGGTATAAATAAAAATATTTGCAATGCAATACAAATTTATATAAATTTCAAATTTGGTATGTAAGTAGGTAGGTACTTTCTGAAAAGAAGATTTTTAATAAATGGTGTTAGTTTAATTCGATAAACATTGTAGAAGAAGCGGGTAATAAATTTGACAGTACAAGGAGTTCATGACAATTGATGTCATTAAATGACATTTCGCGTTTGACAACATTGCTGTGAAGAACAAGGATACCGTTATTTGGAAATGACTAAAGATAGTAAAAGAGAGAGTTACTCCATAACATTGAACTGTACGCTAAGCGTACAGTTCAATGCTCCATAAGAACCCATACTGCATCGGGAGGTTTGGACGCTCTATAGTGTAAAATACTCGTCGGTGATCATATACGATCATTGAACTCAAATTGAGTTCAGTGTATACGATATACAGTACATATTTGAGTATTATCATTTGAACACATATTTTCTGGACTCGATTGGTGTAATTAACGTTGTATCTACGTTTCGGCGCCCTTTCTTTCCTGCCTTTTTCAAGAAAAATTTATTTGATTGACACTAGATGTCAAGTCACAGAGACGTACCTACATACACAGACGTATAAAAAACAAATGGACTGCTAATTATGTTGAAATAATTGTCCCCTGCCTGGGCGCCGCCATACTGTGCTCAATCACAGAATAAGTAAGGGGACCTTATTCTGTGGCTCAATTTTGTATTGGTGTATTTCTAAAGGAGTAATCCACAGACCCACAAAGGCACAAACTACTAACAAAAAAGTGATTTGTGCACAGACCATTAAAAATATTAGTGGTCTGTGGAGTAATCTTTGATTATATACCGGGTGATTCTTTAATACTGATGACAGTTTGAATTTCGCGCGTACGATTTTAGTGTTTTTTACGGTGTTGAATTGGCGGTGAAATATTTTTAGTTATTTTCTTCGTTCTTTTTTGACATCAGTGCCGTGGTTAATTTGTTGTTTGATATTTACTTATACATTCTGTAATATCAACGAACTTTACAACAGATACTATTACACTTTATTCAATAAAATGTTACTATCGTAACTGTGCTTAGTGTAAATGTAAAATTTGTTGTAAAACGGCAGATTTGTTTGTAACTTAGAAACAAATTATTAATTAAGAGACTGATACTACATACACCACTGGAATTAAATTAATGACAATCTATTTATTACCAACCTTCAAAATCTTTTGTTTTGCGGGAAATTCAAACTGTCATCAGTATTAAAGAATCACCCGGTATATATAATCAAAGCGAGTATAATGAACCCTGAAAATTTAGCGGTTATATTTGAAAGTTGCAATTTATAATTTGTCATTTCATTATTTCTGAATTTCAATTCTGTAACTATATTTTCATCATCACTTGCTTGGTATCAACGACGATTCTGCTGTTGAAAGTATTTGTAAAATTTCTTCTGGAACGTGGTTTTCGATGTACTCCAAAATGGCATAATTATGTGTAACCATTTAACCAACAAAACTTGTTTATTTACACACGACACATAGCAACAATCGTTTCCAACGAAACATCACGCTCTATTCATACTATGTATATAAAAATGTCAAATATGAAAGCAACGAAAGGTAAGATATAAAAAATTGAGGTTAAGTCAAAGACTTTGAAGTTTGGACCACTTTCGATTTGACGTTTGAAATTGCTAACTAAAATCGATCCCTACAAGAAAATAACTAACTAAGAGCACAGTATGGCGGCTCCCATGGTGGGGACTATAGCCCCTAGGTTTCTAGGGGCTATAGTGGGGACAAATAAATGTTGCCGGTACGTACCAATTAGCAGTCCATTTGTTTTTTATATGTCCGTGCGTACATAGGACCCTATAGGACCTGCAACTCGCAGTAGAACAAGAGCGAAGGCTGAAATCAAGTGACTTGACATCTAGTGTCAATCAAATAAATTTATCTTGAAAAGGGCAGGAAAGAAAAGGCTGCCGAAACGTAGATAGTTTACTAAAAACGTTAATTACACGAATCGAGTCCAGAAAATGTGTTTAAATGATAATAAAGACATTCGTGGAAGCTTAAATAATAATATACCTATTTGAGTATTGCCGGTATTGCATATCATATTGTCTGTGATATTCTAGCAAATTGCTGTATAACCGCGATGAGTTCCTTATGCAGGGTGTTTCAAAAATATGCGCGCAGCTTTCAACAACAAATCCTGTCATCAAAGTAACGGAAACGACCACAGAATATCCCTTTATGGGAAACGACGTAGGTAAGTACTTATTTTGTTTTTTAGATATAGACTAGGTACGTGTTTATCTCGGTGCCACCATCGGATCGAAACTCCATCCGATCGTACCTATGCATCCACTTGAATTGTACGAGATAAACCGGTTCGCTTGAGTTCTGGATCGGATGTGCTGACCGCTGAGACAAGTCGATCCTCTAGTTTTGCTAGATTGATTGACTGAAGTGGATGCCAATACTTACCACATTTGACGGCATAAACGGGAGTAATTTCTAATTAACATGCAGTACTTTATGGTATATAGATCTCGCGTTATACGGTAGCGGGAGCTCTGGCTGCGCCTTAGACCATATACACTTATACATATATGATCTAAGGGCTGCGCGCTGCCATATTGAAGCCCATAGTGAACCGCCAACTTTAAATTTAAGCAGTGTTAAGGTAAGTTTTCACAATAGCGGATAGCGGACGGCGGAATTAAATTCCGCGTAGAGGATGATCTCAACTCCCAGTATAGTTTTCATAAACGCGGTGCGTCTAGTAACATTTTATTTTATACTATAACCTTTTATATCTGCTAGTGCTGTTTCTGGTTTTCATATAAACTTCTCAAACTTCCAGATGTTAAAAATTTCTTTGGAATATTTGATTTTGATGTATTGAAAATGAAAATAAAAGTTCGTAAAATTTGTTTGATTGCATTATTTATGCATTTTTCAAAATCAAAAGAAAATGTTGGTGGGCACTAGAGCAAGTGACAAACAGCAATACCCTTCAGCTCGTATGGGTCAAAGGGCATGCTGGAACAATAGACAACGAAAAAGCCGATAAGTTAGCCCGACTGGCCTCAAAACAACTGTTTTATGGTCCAGAGCCGGCTCTCCCACTTACAGTATCAACTGTAAACAACTTGATTACTCAAGATACCCAAGTCCAACACAAGACTAGGTGGAACTTGATGTCAGGCAGCCGTCACGCGAGAGAGGCCTTTAGAGGACCATCCCGTAGCCTGGCGCGCTTTTGCACAGGGCTATCCAGAAGGAACCTGCGACTACTTGTGGGCATACTATCTGGGCACTGTAAACTCAACAAGCACATGCACCGCATGGGCTTGGTCGAATCACCATCCTGTAGAGGATGCTACACAGACGACGAGACGGCGCAACACATACTCTGTGAGTGTCCCGTACTCGTCGAAACAAGACGATCCATGTTGGGGGAATCCTGACCGGACAGGGCTATGATCAGAGCCGCCCCCCCCCCCCCCGTCCAGCATCCTCAGGTTCATCTCACGCGTGGGGTGGCTTGAGTGATGTTGCGGGGCTGAGTGACTCTAGTCAGGGAGGCAGCACAAAGGGCCCGAATAGGTGGCCTACGTGCGCGTGGACTCTTGACCACCCTCCCATTGTAATCCAGAATCCAGTTGTTTTTTGCATAAATAAACTCTGCTATTCAGCAAAAAGTATTGTGGGATACTCCAACGGCGGCGCAGCATATCGGTTACTTACGGTGCGATATTTTGTCATGATTATTTTATGCTTTTTCCTTCTCATGTAACTTCTTATCTTACCGTTACCGTCGAAATAACATTGTTCTTTTCTTGTTACTAAGCTACGCGCTTATACGTGTATATAAATCTGATTATAAACTAATTAGATATTAATTAATCACTGTTGTGTTTACTTCTTTTCCATTTATGTTCAAACTTTGGTTCATTGTGCGATTTTGGGCGACTCTAGCGACATCTTTTGGCGACGGCAAGTTTTAAAAAGTTGGCAACCCTGGTTCACAACCACCTCCAACGCTGCCACTCACAGACCATTATTGTTTAGTGGTCTGTACTGCCACTCCCACTCATATTTAGAAACCTAGACAGTATTCAATTCAAGCTAAAAATTTCTTTATTATAGGTTATAAGGAATAAATGGGAGGTATTATGTTGTTCCTGGCCAAAATAAATAAAACAAACAAGGAAATAGGGAATACCCGAAATCTGTATTAATTTTGTTTGGCCCTAACTCATTTTTCTTCAGACAGCTCGTTAATTACTGGCAGAAGCCACACTCTCTTATTTTTTCCATGCTTAACAAATACAGGTAATGGGGCATTTATCACAAATGGTTTTACAAGTGACTCTTTAATTTTGTAGACTCCTTTATCAACTACAATCTATCCACTAAATCCACCGTATATATTTTATGGCGCGTAAGTTGGGCCATCTCACCACCCGCCCTGGCCAGTAGGAATAAAATTTCATTTTGACCAACACCAAATCACCAATTGCGATGAAACATTGCTGGTGTGGGTGTGCTGCTTGCCTCTGGTGCAACAGGAGTTGGCACTTCTTCGATTGCACGAATGGTGTCCAACTGCTGCAGTCACGGCATCTGGGGGACAGCGACGCCTTGGACCGTATCGATACACCATCACCACCACAATGCACCAACACCTCCACAACAAGCACTGGAGGCGATGATGAAAACCGCGCTGGTGCAATACCAGCTTCATCAATGGTGGCCTTTTGTGGGCGCGCTGAAGGGGGTGAGGACGGCGCCGGAGGAGTTTGGGATTGGGGGGACAGGAACACAGGAATCGGGATAAGGCGACTTTACCTTTCCGACGTATTCGTCCGAAAATGCCATCTCCCTACACTCGTCAAAGGAAATTGCCTCAAACAGTGTAGACATTGGCATTCTCGAACGCTTACTCGGAAAATCGAGAAGAAGGACCCTCAAACATCTTCTCCATAATTGAGCAACGAACCTGCTATCATGTCATTTCTTATTAGTTCTTCCTTTGTCTTCACGTTTTCTCCATAATGTTACTCGTTCTTTTCAAATCACGGCCCTTCGGGCTTAATTTTTGTCCCCACTTGCCGGATTCCTATAGATTTATAATAATTTTAACAATTTTATTCATTTATAGTAGGATATTATACAACGAGGATATAATACAGGCTATTAATAACGAGAAGGATTTTTTTGCGAAACGAGCCGCAAGTGAGTGAACAAAATCGTTTGAGTGATCAATAACCCTTAGGTATATGCAAGTTATACCTATACTACGCTTTGTCCACGACTACAAATATTTTTAATTTAACTCAAATACTTATTTCATTTAAAATTAACACGGAAGTTTTGATCTGTCAAATATGTGAAAATTCTCCTCTACAAACGGACACCCTTGATTGAATGTATTTAAAGTATACCATGACAAGCAACACTCTTGTGTTGACTATATTGGACGGTTACCATGACAATATATATTATAACAGAGTGTAATATTCATTACTACCGTTGCTAATGAGTAATGACAATAACAGTGTGTAATGAAACTGAGTGCGTGTAATGAATGATATTAGTATTGTCTGCTGAGACATGTAACAACTAATACTTATATTATACCGTAGTTCTGGACAAAATACAGGGTTATTAAAAAGTATGGAGACGGCGATTTATTGTCGTTAATATTCATTTTAGGAAAAATTGTTCAGTACAAAAGTTGTTTATGTAATTTTTATCTATACTTGGGAATACTTCAATTTTTGTGATCTGCAATTGTTTCTGAGTTACCCCGTTCCGCATAATTTTTTTAAATGAGAACATATTACTTTTACCTCATCATTCGATAGAGCATTTTTTTCTCTTTAAAACAGCACTAAAGAAAATTTTTTAAAAATTTATTTTAATAACATTTTTTCAAAAATACGCCGATTCAAGTATTTACATGAAGTAGGTATATGGAAGACAAAAAAAAAGTTTTGAATCAAAATGTTATCACTAAAAGCAAATTAATAACTAAGTAATTTAAAGTAAGTGTTCAAATTGCCCCCCATTTGTCATTTGACAATGGCTCAGTTGATCTATAAAACAACGTATGTACATACCTACAGATCGTACGGAGAAAGATTGCCCCAAGGTCGGATGCGCACTCGTATAATTGTAAATTTTCCAAGCTTGGCAATCATATGATACCAGTGGTGTCGCCGCTAAATTCCGTTTAATTCGTAACATCTGGCTTGAATATTAAAAAAAAATGATTTTTGTCTTAAATCAGTATATGGGATTTAATTTTACATGTACACGTATTTTTTCTTACTTGTTACTAACATATAAATTTAAAAACACTGCGAGTTTTATTTCCTCATAAAAAGCAACGCCAGTGTTAAACGTGGAAAAAGCAGTTTACATGCCGATCGCTTCCGAATACACGAAGTTCACCTGCGCACCCGAAGCAATCTTTCTCCGTACGATCTGTACTTGATGTAAAATGTTACTAAAATAAATAAAAAAAAAACTTTTTTCAAAAATACACCGATTCAAGTATTTACATCAAGTAGGTACGTGGTTTTATAAATCGACTGAGCCATTGTCAAATGACAAATGGGGGGCAATTTGAACACTTACTTCAAATTAGTTATTAATTTGCTTTTAGTGATAAGATTTTGATTCAAACTTTTTTTTTGTCTTCCATAAACACCTACTTCATGTAAATACTTGAATCGGCGTATTTTTGAAAAAATGTTATTAAAATAAATTTAAAAAAATTTTTCTTTAGTGCTGTTTTAAAGAGAAAAAAATGCTCTATCGAATGATGAGGTAAAAGTAATATGTTCTCATTTAAAAAAATTATGCGGAACGGGGTAACTCAGAAACAATTGCAGATCACAAAAGTTGAAGTATTCCCAAGTATAGATAAAAATTACATAAACAACTTTTGTATTGAACAATTTTTCCTAAAATGAATATTAACGACAATAAATCGCCGTCTCCATACTTTTTAATAACCCTGTATATTAAGTAACTTTTGTCCACCACTACAGTATAATCATTCGTAAGACGTATACTGTGGTGTAATATAGTCTTATATGTCTCGGCAGACAATACTAATAGCACAGCATATTGCTGTGCTAATAGCGTAATAGCATTAATTACACAGTTATTGTCATTAGCAACGGTAGTAATGAAAATTACACGCTATTTTATATATTGTCATAGTAACGGTCAAATACATTCAATCAATAGTGTTGCTACTGTTGCTTGTCATGGTGTACTTTAAATACATTGTCAATCAAGAGTGTCCGTTTGTAGAGGAGAATTTTCACATATTTAGCAGATCAAAATGTCCGTGTTAATTTTAAATGAAAATTTAAATTAAAAATATGAAAAATGATTATTTAATAGTATTCTAACTAATTAGTAATTACCTGTGTATATCTTAGACCCATATACGTATAAACAAATATGCTTAGACCACGTTTTAGAAAAAAATAAGTCGCCTTGGTAGAGCTAGTTACATATTTTTTTTCATAGTACCAATACCTAAGTACCAACTTAAAATGTATAGGGTATTTCAGAAAAATTTCTTAATACTTTTCACATTTAATAATAACCAAAATCTGTACATATACATATCCCTTGTTCTTTTTTATTTATTTCAGGAGAGGATATGGCGGGCGAGTTTGGTGTTGGGTGGGGGAAGGGAACGGAAAGAAATCGGAATAGGGCTTATAGGTGGATTTCCATTACAGCGTTTTGCGTTTGCGCTGTGCGGCAGTCAAACCTCATTGGTTAATTTAAAATATTTGCGGCGAAACATTTTAAATTAACCAATGAGGTTTGACTGCCACACAACGCAAGCCGCACAAACGTTGTAATGGAAATCCACCTTTTAACTCTCCCAACGTGTTCGTCCAGAAATGTCGTCCTGCGGCACTCGCCAAAAGCAATTTTAAATTGCCTGATACGGCTGGCATTTCCGAACGCTCAGGTCGGAAAAGCGGGTAGGGGGCCCCCAAACATCCTTTCCATAATTAAACGCAGTGTCTCCACGTTAGAGTCGCGTTTGGAGTTGGGGAGGACTATCTTGCTTATGGCAATTAAATTTAGCGATTTCAGAGAAAATCTGAATGGGAACGTACCAGTATAGGTATGCAAAAAGAGCAGTACTCTCTTTTCTTCCAAATGTAGATAAGCACAGTTAAACATTGTGAAATTGTCTAAATGGCAGATGTTTTTACGTTTTTAAATTAAATAGAAAACACTGTTTTGGATAAAAGGGAATTAATCAATAAAAAAGTTTATTTCAAATTTATTTGTGAGCATCCCATGGGAGAAAATTATTTCAGTGCGTAATGAAGCGATGGACACATTTGTTTCTACATGAATTATCAACTATCTTTAACTCCTGTTTAACATCAATTTTCAGGCGTTTAAATGCAGGTTGTTTTTACGCAATTCAATTGAATTTCTAAAATGTAATGTACTCGACTGTTGTACAAGGCTCCTCCGATCCGAGACGTTCGGCAAAAGTTTTGCCTTCGAAAGTAAATTTCTCGTAACTTATTTTTGTTGCGATAGATAAGTTTAATTTTCTTCCAAGAGGTTGACTTTTTTTATTTGTAAAGATAGCACAAGCACCTTTCGGAATGGGCCCATTGGGCAAAACTTCTTCTTTATTAAGCGCCGTTTTTACATTGTTCCCATTGAATAAAGACCTTGCGATATTGATGCTTATTTCACATAATTTTACTCCTATACCACGACACCTGTGAGATCGTAAAACTGCTACAAATACCATTTCCAAAAAACAGTCTACTTGGCATAAGTCAAACAAGTCAACTTCCCCATCCGCATCGATCATAAATTGTACTAGGGCTCTTGAGTTAGAATATTTACAATTTGCCGCAAATTCTTCAAAAAAGCTATCGTTTTTGCTATCTTTAACCTGAAAGATCGATTTTAAATATCGCTTACTACTAAATAACTGTAAACTGTACTTGCAGTTTATTAAAAAGTACTCCAACAGCTAACCCGGTACTTTTTTCAATTGCAATTACGGAAACTCCATCTTTTGCATTTATGACACATAATTCTTCCAACTCTTTTGCCGCCTCCGGATTGGTTGACACTTCTGTTGCTACAGCTACGGCTTCATCGACAAAGAATGATTTTCGTATAACTTCAAGGCCACCTTCAAGCGTGGCTGACGTTATGGGAAGGTATTCAAGTAAACCTGAAATGTAATTTTAGTATAGTAGAAGCCAATCAAACTCATGTAAACAAACGCACACTTTTTCACAAACCATCATAGGTACCTATGGATGAATGAAAAAGCATGTATTCGTAGGAAGAACAGATGAATACTAAAATGAGACTCATTTAAAAACCCAAATTTTCTCCAGTTTTTTGAAACCTATAATTAAGTGACACAGGCTCGCTGTTTGTTGCCAAAGCGTTGCCAAATTGTTTTCAAAAAACAGGACAAATTGAGTCTCATTTTATTGTTGATATTACAACGAAGTGTAAGTAAGTCTACTTCCCGAGAATTCAATGTCCTAAAAATCGCCTCTAGCGTCTACACAAATCAAATTTTGGTACAAGGGCGCCGCCAAGAGGGGCCATCGCTCCCCTGGGAAAAAGATAAAAGGTAAAAGTTATTAAAAATATATATAAATTTTGTACGAAATTTTGAAAAAACGCCAGAGCCACGAACCCCCAATAGTGCTTATTGCCCCCCTCCCCCTGGGAAAATTTTCTGGCGACGCCAATGTTTTGGTACTAAAATTTTACACTCGTATTAACAAAGGGTGAATCTACAACATAGTAAATTTTGTACCATTTGAGCCAGTAGTTTTGTTTTTATGTAACTCTAAACTTAGCTGTGGCGTAGCAAATCCCAAAAAACGGGCACTTTGCATCGTTCGGCCGTAGAAGTGCATGTAACAAAAAATTGGTATAATTACTTAGAATGCGGGACCATGCACCGAAGCCGTTTCAACTTTTCCCCTATAAGAGAATATTACTAGACAACTAAGAAAAGTTATAACATAATGACTACAAGTCACTAAATTGTTGGGTATGCCGATGACATAGAGATTGTAGTACCTACGAGCTTTTAATCTAGTTGAAACATGGTGCGGAGAAGAGAGTCTATCTGTTAATCCAACAAAAACGAACCTCATTCTCTTCTCGTGAAGAAAAGGGCCGACAAAGCTAAATGGCATAGCAATGATATGGCACCAAGGTGCAGGTAGTGGGAGACGGCAACTACTTGGGCATAACGCTAAACCAAGGGGTGACCTTCAAATCGCAGTTACAGAAGACAGCGAACAAATCAACAAAGTCCTTGTGGGTCTATAGGCGATCGCTCGGAAGCAAGTGGGGCTTATCTCGAATGATGACCCACTGAATATACACCAGAATGAGTAGACCGATCATTACGTGTATGCCTCACTGGTGTGGTTGCATAAAACCTCCACCCAGAAGAACACACAGAAACTCAGGAAGGTGCAGCGTATGGCTTGCCTTGGAATTACGGTGGTAATGATAACGACCCCTACTGCAACTATGAAGGCCCTCTTGAACCTACCGCCACTAAACCTAGTAATTAGGGTAGAGGGGCATACCGACTGAGAGTTAACGGCGAAGAGCGATCGTCAAGGGCGGAGCACTCGTTCATTTTTGACTAAATCTCCAAAGATAAAAGCCTTAGTACGATAACTGAGAGGATACCCAAACCAGTTTGTCCCACCAAACTGTTTAAGACAAAAAACCCCACTCGGCACGACTGGGAGAATAATTTAACCATATAAAACCAACTATGATTCCCATTTTAAACAAATTGCAACTTTACGTCGCATATCTGGAGAATTATGCTAAAATAGATAAGAAATATTTTTTTTTTAAATCGGCCAGAAAGTAGTACTTTCCGGTTTATTTTTAGGTCAGAAAATCTCATTTTGTCGGACCGAGCCAGAAAGTTATTGTGATAGTCCGGCAAAAGGTTTTACCGAACTCATTTTTACTTTCCGGCCTAGAACGGTCAATTGTTCTGCCCGTTTAAAAAAAAATATTGTACGTAATACGTCCCAAAAGTGCTTTTACTGGACTCGTAGGCTACTTGCCTACTTGTCCAGTAAAAGATCACTTTCGGGACTTGTTACGTAAACTACTATTATTTCATCCTGTGTCACATTCTTTGATTTTCCGGACTCATTTCAGTCCAGAAAATGAAACTTTACAGTATTAAAGAATATCAACAAATTACACAATTGCTGGAAACCGTTGCTAACAAAATGAAACCGTTGCTAACAAAATTGTGATTCACAGACTTAATGATTGTTGTGACATTTAAAAAAATTTTTAGTTTTTTCAAACAAAATTGCTCACAGGATGAAATAAAACGTTAAACGATATACGTCCGGTAAATATTTCCACAGTACTCGTTTCGAAATTCTTGACTCGGCTCCTTCGTCGCCTCGTCCAGAAACATCTCACTCGTTACTGTAAAATCTTATTTCCCGGACTTATAACGTAAATAACTATATATTGCAGAAGCCAACTTTTTGCAAAAACAATGCAACAAATAGTATGGAAAATATTTAAGTTTGAAGAAAATAACGATTTTAATTTTTCCATTATATTTAGTAAACAATGCATTTCAACGAGAAAACAAAAGGTCTGAGCAGATGAGATCCTAGACAAGGGATGAGGATAAAGGCCTCCATATTCTTCCATTTCCATTTAACCGACGCTATTGTATCTCTTACGGTTTCCAAGATACCAATCGTGAACATCGAATATTGGACACAGCTTGTGTTAAAATATACCTAATTGATTCTGCGGACCATATATGCTGCAAACAAAGTCATCATATTCTACGGACAATTTATAGACCTAGGGAAATTACACAGCAGCTTTTTAAAAATTTAAAAGATACGATTGACATTAATATTTATTAGCCTACATTTAAAAAATTGACTTTTTTGCTACTGAAAATTTGAAATTTTTTTTAAAAGCCTCGGTATAATAGGTACTTTCAAAAAATTTTAAATTGCGGGCATTCAAACGAATGTTTGTCAAGATGTTTATAAAAAATGTAACAATAAGTTAAATTTGAAATTATCATAATTATTTTGGTTTTGAGACAAAAAAAAATCAAAACGTTTGCTCATATAGTGCAAATGGTTCAGTTTAGATACGTTATTGCATCACCTAACTTACAGCCAATTGGAGGGTAAAATTGAAAAATATACTCTATCGAACCACTCTGTATACAGGGTGTCTCACGGTGATCGTCGGTTAGAAGTATATCAAGAACTGTAAAAGCTAGAAATTTGAAATTTTGCACATGCGACATGGAGTGTTTAATCTATTAAATAAAAATATTTTCCAAAAGGCAGCACTTCCGGAAATACCGGAAGTGACCATCAACTTCTTTATTTTAAATACAAACCAGGCAATTTTTTTTCACATTCTGATGTGTCATAAAATGTTTAGTAAGTATGCTTAAAATAATCGGCGTATCAATTTTGATTGTTGAGAAAAAAAAAATTTTCCACTGAAAAATGTCAAAATCGTGTTTAGGAAATAAAATTGAAAGTCGAAAGTGGTAAAAGTTAGGGAAATGGGATTTTAGGTTCTCAATGTCAAAAGATTGAGACACAATTGTCTGTCATGGATTATAAAAAATTGCCCGCGGTTACGTATCTATTTGACGTTATTTCCAGACTTAAGAAAAACTTTAAAAAGTCTCTTTTTTTAAATGGAATGCCTATTTAATTATCGGCCCATTCGATGCAGAAATAAATTTCCTTTAAATTGATATACCATGTTCCTATACCTAAAATCAATGATTACAGAGTTATTTACATTTTTCTAATTAAATTTATAATTACATACTTTACAAAACATGGTTGGCTTTGAAAATTTTCAAAAAAATTTTATTCAATTGTTTCTTGTGATGACAGTTGTCAGTTAGCTATCAGTTTGAAAGTTTACGCTACATTTACGTTTGTTATCAGTGTTATCTGTTTGAATTTTGATTTTTGCGCTTAATATTTATTTTTAATTGGGAAATATGGAATACACAAACGCTGATATTCTACATTTGTTTTACATTCATGGCGAGTCTGCTCGTATTACTTTTCGGACCTGCAGAACCTTTAACCATTGAATAAAGAATCACTCAACACTTGAACGAAAGATATCCGCATTAACCTACAATGACAGAACAAAAAATCAGGATGATTGAAAAGAATATTCTAAATTTGGGCGAAGTAAATACGCCACGAAATTTGGAAAAGCCAATTGTCCCCAATGACGCTGCAGAAACCAATGTATTGGGATATTTTAATGTTTTCCCTGAAAGTTCTCTTCGTTCGGCGGAAAGAGACCTTGGATAGTCAAGAAGTTGCATAGATAGAATTTTAAATAGGTAATCATAAAAGCATAAGAAACATTTGAATAAAATTTTTTGAAAATTTTCAAAGCCAACCATGTTTTGTAAATTATGTAATTATAAATTTAATTAGAAAAATGTAAATAACTCTGTAATCATTGATTTTAGGTATAGGAACATGTTATATCAATTTAAAGGAAATTTATTTCTGCGTCGAATGGGCCGATAATTAAATAGGCATTCCATTTAAAAAAAGAGACTTTTTAAAGTTTTTCTTAAGTCTGGAAATAACGTCAAATAGATACGTAACCGCGGGCAATTTTTTATAATCCATGACAGACAATTGTGTCTCAATCTTTTGACATTGAGAACCTAAAATCTCATTTCCCTAACTTTTACCACTTTCGACTTTCAATTTTATTTCCTAAACAAGATTTTGACATTTTTCAGTGAAAAAAATTTTTTTTCTCAACAATGAAAATTGATACGCCGATTATTTTAAGCATACTTACTAAACATTTTATGACACATCAGAATGTGAAAAAAAATTGCCTGGTTTGTATTTAAAATAAAGAAGTTGATGGTCACTTCCGGTATTTCCGGAAGTGCTGCCATTTGGAAAATATTTTTACTTAATAGATTAAACACTCCATGTCGCATATGCAAAATTTCAAATTTCTAGCTTTTACAGTTCTTGATATACTTCTAACCGACGGTCACCGTGAGACACCCTGTATACCTAATTGTTCTTACTAATGCCACAGAGTACCCCCTTATTATGCTGTGCCCCTGTGCTAAGCTAATGCTGATGCTGCATACATTTTTTAACACCATTGTATCATGTATGCAGTAGAGTTCAATGACCAGCGCCGGATTAGGGGGGGATACAGCTCCTGGCGCCATTAGATAGGGAGTAGGGGGTCTACATTTTATAGGGGATACCGCCGTAGTGGATTTTCGAAATGCATTTTTATTGAACTACTCACGCAGTCAGATTATACGCGTGCCAGTGCATTTCGAATGACGGCCGCGCCCATTGACAGAGGATCAAGAACGGTAGCGGCGTTTTCAATGAGTTTAAAAAAGGGCCCCTTTCACGTAAAGAGTCCCGGGCCTATCAACGGCATAGATCATAATAATGATCTAAGATATAGCGAATACCAAGGTCCGTAAATGATAAATGATTCATGATTGGCTAACTTAACTATTTACAGTAATCAAATAAATATTAACCTTTGCTACTGTCGTATAAATTGAAGGTTAAAAGCCTGAAAGAGATTTTATAATCAATTTCCATTAAATGGAAACTTAAGATACAAAATTACAACGTTCAATATTGTTTCATTAAAATGTCAAAATGAATGTCTAAGTTAAGTCACATGAGTAGGTCGCTAACTCACCTCACGTGACTACTTAAGACATTTTTTATATTTTTGAGTAGCTACTTTAAGTATTTTCTTACCATCATCACTAGTTATTGGAAAAATAGAACTCATAATAGTCGTAACTTTGTATACCTAATTAAAATAAAAACGCGAACTGCAAACTACAGGGTGGCGCGAGGCAGATGGATGGATTTGAAAAGCTAGGCCACGGCTATTCTCCTAATAGGATTCTAGAATATTGAGAGTGGGTGCGATTCGAGGAGGGGGGGGGGGGGGGGGGAGTTGATGTATCTCGCGGTTTCACTCGGTACCTATCATCGTTGATTGAAAAATCCTTAGTCAATGCTATCATATAGAAATGAGTAATGAGACGGTAATCAATAATAATAATAATTTATTTGTCCTGTAGATCATTATAATATGATATAGAATATGTCATAATCATACATGAAAACACAATAATGAACAAAATGAATCATAAAGTAAAGTAATTAAAATTAAAGTAAAATAAAAGTTTGTGGTCGCTATAATGGAATTCAAGAACGTGTTTTTTTGTCGAACGCCCGCTCAATCGTCCTTGTGCAGCGTGCATCGCTCCGCTCCCCGCGGCCAGAGTCAGTAGATTAATAGAGTACCGCAACCTCCGCCATTTTTAGTCCTTTCCGCGCTTCACTCACTACACGCTCAGTAAAGTAGATGATGTTTTGACTAAATTTTTCGGAATAGAATAAAAAAATACACTTAACGGCACAACAACACGGCATTTTATTAAAAATTACGCACTTCGTAAGTATATTTTATGTAAATGGACTAAAAATGGCCGCCAGGGCGGCATTTGTCGCGTCAAAGGCTTGCGGTACCTGCCCGCGGCTACAGTGACTGTATTACAAACAGTGACGACAAGCGTGGTATCGATCTTGATTGGCCGCGGTATATTTTGCATCTTAATGGCGGCCTGACTGTGTTTACCTTTGATCAGCGTGTGATTTTTATTTAGCAAGTTGCTGGGATACCACCGTTGAAATCATATAAACCCGCCCACAATTTTGCCTCTTAATGGCGGATAATCGCCGCTTGTCGTCACTGTTTGTAATAAAGTCACTGTACCCGCACTGACCTGTATCTTAAAGGACTGAGCATTCTAATGATCCCCTCCACTATTTTTGAAGCAAATTGAAAACCGGTATTTTAAGGTGCCAATTAGTAATTTAGGTTTGTTGTGTTGGTGATTATTGGTAACACTGTAACTAATGTTTTTATTTACTTAAACATAACCTTGTTTCATACGTAGTATAAACTACGTTTATGCATTGCAATAAAATACAATTTTTAATAATTTACGTTTTTAAATAATTATGTGCCTGTAATTATACTACTTTTCACCAGATATTAAGCATATAGGTTAGAACAAGCTAAACTGTAACAGCTGATACCAGTACTACCAACACATTATAAACACCGAGCTACCATCATTATATAACTAACGCACTAGTTGGCACCTGAAGTAACTAATATTTAGGTGGGGCTTGTTTGCTTCAATGTTGTATTGAAGAATGCTCAGTCCTTTATGATACAGGTCAGTGTGTACCCGCGGCCGAATTCTCGTGTAGGCTAAATGCGGATACCGAAAATGTGTCACCGATAAGAAGGGGGCCTTGGAATGTCGGAATACCGTTACTAACCCAAAAAACATCGAAACAATCTCTCGGCAGGCGTTCAATTCAACGAATCGTTAATGAATGTCTTCAAATGCACCCCTATAAGATGGTTGTCGTCCAAGAATTGAAGCCAAGCCAGATAACTCGCGAGACGATATCGTTTTCTCCTCTGACGAGGCATGTTTACGCCTTACAGCATGTGCAAACAAACAGAATATGCGCCATTGGAGTAATACCGCGAATCCCAGGGAGCTCCAGTAGAGGCCTCAGCATTTCGACAGGGTGTGTAATTTCAAGAATTGGTATCAGGCCCTTACTTTCTTCAACAAAATATTCGAGCGGCTACAGTCAATTCTGAGCGTTACTGATCATGATCCAGAATTATTTTTTGCCTCAATTGGAAACGATGGAACTGGAAGACGTCTGGTTTCTGCAGGACGGGGCCACAGTAAGGGTTTGCATATGGACTTGTGCGAAACAGTTTCCTCGGGCGCCTAATCTCACCAAGAGGGGATTTGAATTGGTCGTCACGCTCTTTTGATTTGGCCCCTTGCGATTTTTCTTGTGGGTATACCTAAAATCCTTGGTGTACAACAATCGTCCCAGGTCCCTGAAAGCCCTCATGAAACAACATTCGATCTCAAATCGACGATATTCCTGTGGCAATGCTTTAAAACTTTCACAAAAACGTCAGAAAAGGACTTAGATACTCAGTGTTTGGAGTATTAGGGGCGCCATTTGAGCTATGGTTTTTTTTTGGGCGACCCCCTTGCGGTATGTCGCTAGGCGGGAAACGTCAAATAGCCGCCGGACTGCCAGAGACTGGGAAGGACAACTGACAGTAGATATCAGGTTCTTCGAGAGCGGGGAGCTCAAAAGGGTGGTCATGTCAATGAAGACTGGAAAAGCGACAGGTGAGAGAGGCGATTCGAACGGCTCCTATCTGACTGTTCAGAGTCTTCAACGACTTAGTGGTGAACCAAACCTTCCCGATAGAGTGGAAATGCGCCAAGTTGCTATTGATTCCGAAGGGGAAGCAGGACGCGTTCAGGCCCAGCCTTTCTGAATACACTGAGCAAGCTGTATGAGAGACTGATAAGGCTGAAAGAGGAATTGGCAGACGGTGGCGAACTTTCAGATAGGTAATTTGGCTTCAGGACAGGTCTCTCAACGACACGCGCCATTCCTAAGGTTTTAGCACTATGAGAAGGACTCTGAACACATGGAATACAATCCTGTTGTTGGCTGAAAAGTGTAATTCAGGGCTCCGTCTTGGGTCCCACATTACTGAAGGTGCTCTACGACGAAGTCCTAAAGCTGCAGCTACCCGAGGGCGCCTCAACGGTTGGGTACGCAGACGACCTCGCACTGCTTGTGAATGGGAACAATGAGGAAGACCTTCAGACATGGGTCAACAAATGCCCGAGAATAATAGCCCGCGGAAAAAACGGGGGCGGTACTGATGAGAGATTCTACATCACATTTCAGAAGGGAGAACATTGTGTTCACATTGCGTGGATTTAATACAGTACTGAACAAGTAGGCCAGATACCTAGGGGTCTTAAACGACACTTTAGACAAGTTTATTATGTTACCCGATTGTTTTGTAACGCAATCACAGCCAACTTCTAACAGACTTTAAAAGCAGAACAGCTTTCCTACATTAGAAACATGTTAAATTGTAAATTATTTCCCTACAAGTTGTAGGGATAGGTAAACTTATACGAAGTTACCCTTATTTTTAATGCTTCATTATAATAATTGGAGTTCCTATTTGAAAAAATTGACTTTTAACAATTTTTATTCTTTTTTTTCTGTTTTGATTCCTCTGTACTAATACAGTACAACCTCTCATATTCTAACCCTCCCGATATACGAAATCTGTTACATCTTCTCATTTCATTCCAAAATGAGTAAATGTTTGAAATGTATACAGCAACATTTTTACAAGTATGTAGGTACAATAAAGTTGTATTACGGTACTGTATAGCTGTTTTTCTATCTGGGAAAGGTGTTTTTTTCCTCCTCCCAATATCCGACCATGGCCCCATCCCATCATGGTCGGATATGAGAGGGTTCTACTGCAATAGTCAAATATTGTACAAATACTATTAAAGTTTCTACAAGAAAACCAACCCAAATTAAATAGGATGCATCCGTATAGGAAAAAATAGTAATTATGTTGTAGGCTGCAAATGTCATTTTTTACATAAAATTTAAAATATGTCAAAAACCTATACATGAAATGTATTTAGATTTTTATGTAGAATTTTAAAATGTTTTAATATACAGAGCATTTCATTTAAATTAACAAGGTTAACATCAATTTCCTGGTGCCACACGTCAAAATATTTTAATCCATGCTGTATAGGTACTGAGCATTTTAATCACATCCTTACATCGTAATATACCATTCGTTCTTCTAAAATCTATATTAGCTGCAACAAATTGTGCATGAATAAAATAACAAAAACTACCTGAAAGAACAATGAAGAATGTTTCATTTAATTAAAAAAAATTCAGATCGAAAGCCAGAGCCAAATTCATTCCACTTGTATACTTAATACTCTCCTCATTTAGACCTGTTAATTGCCGAAAATTTGGATGTTTGATGCATTTTTTAAATTTACGAAAAGTGGTTCAAGTTTCAGATGTTAATGCGAGACATTTTTAGTCCAATATTTCAAAATTTCTAACAGAGCTTTAAATCTTAAACTTCTACACAGTGATTACCCTGCCCCCTTCTAAAATAAGATTGTGTTGGGTGTAACTATTGAAGTGCAGCAATTAAATAAAGCAAACTTGTTAATAACATATGTTACAATGTTTTATTGCTAATACATAAAATAACGAGATAAAACAATTTTGTCAATCGATTACATGATAACATTATTTCCTTGCCAAATTCTACTATGAAAATTTACATAGTATTTACACTAAGTCACAATTTGTAATCGTTAGTAATCAGACCGTTTATTTTATCTACAAAACAAATGACATATTTAAATATGTCAACTTTTCACATACAAGGAATGTTAACATTTAGTTACATTTGTATATCTATTGAATTGGTCCGTTATATAAAGCTCAAGTATGTGACAGGTATTGCTCTAAAATATGAGAAATAAGTAACTAGTCTACAAAAAATAATTTATATATAATATGTATAAATGCACATGTTAGACAAAAATAGGGTAATATATAATACATCTTCTTCAGAGAAAACATTTATTAAATTTCTAAAAGCTGCAACTATTATTTCATCACTTTATAAGCCACTACTTTTAATGACCTCATTGAAAACCCCTTCTTTTCAACTGAATTAAATTGGTGCGAGAAGGGTTTGTTTAGGTTATAAACAAATCAGATCGTTGTCAATAATAGGAGAATACAAAGGATGTAAAGGTGCCTTTATATAGCATTTCTTGGACGGTTAGAATTATAACCACAGTAGTTAAGGTGCTCTTTAAATATAAAAACTAATAACAGTTTAATTATTGCTAACAGCATTTTTTAATGTACAAGGTTTGAATTCGGCGAACCAATATTATCGATATCTCTTTGTGCCCGTGAAATTTTACTTTTATCTCTCGGAGTTCCGCTTTCGCCCGTTTCCATAGCAAACATCTTCATTTTTTCTTTGAAAGACAGTTTTTCGGGAACGGGAGTTTGCATCTTCTGTTGCGCTTGTTCGGCCAACCGACGTGTTCTGGGATCTCGGTAAACTTCTTGAGCACCGATCACACCTGGTGTTGCTGTCGCAACCCCCGATGTACAGTCCGTTGGTGTTGTAGGAGATGCTAACATAGATTCAGCTTGCCGTATGAAACTCTGAAATTTACGAAGAGGTTAAATTTGTGTAAATAAGGCATTCATAGTGTACACAGTTTACCAAACGTATGAGAAATTCATCTTTGTATAATGGACAGTAATAATAAGTTTAATGACGCAGCATAGCAAAAAACAAAAATATGGACATTACAGGTGCATTTAGCTGGTGAACTATAGTGCACTTTATCTAGCTATTTTTGTGAATCTAGCAAAAGCTTTTGACACCATTACACTATATTGAGTAAACTACACTTGTATGGTATTACAGGTGTACCATTGGATTTGTTACGTAGTTAACAACTCGGAAGAACCATGTACAAGAGGGAACAGCTCAGAAACTGTAAAACTCCATACGTTTATGAAGAACATAGGAAGGAAATGCTATAATTATACAGCAACAAAAATTTACAACAAACATCTCCAAACAGGTCAACAGGTGTCCATAACAAATTTAAAGCAACAACTAAAAACTATCTAAATACACCTCTGATTGCAAATTATGTAAAGTAACCAAACCAGTACCATTTAAGAGCAACACTAAAACTGTATCTTGTTTAGATTTATTTTATTTATGTTTGTTCTGTTTTTTATTGTTACTACCGATAAGGACAAAAGTCCTCATGTAGACTGTCATGTCAATTATCCACTCTACATATATAATGCCTATAAGAATATAAATGAACTTACCCAAAATAAATTACTATTACTATTAAGGGGAAAGATCAGTAATTACTATGTTATAATATACCGGGTGTTGATCCGGCTGCTCGGTAATAGCATTTTACACGTAAGAGAAAGACATAGAGCTGACTTTAAACACGTTATCTATTGGGTACGTGAAAAATACTATACTTGGCTATAGGGAACCCTAATATCGTTTGAAAGAGAATATTTTACTGTATCGAATAGGGTAAAAAAATACAGAGTGTTCTATTTAAAATAAGCAAGTTATTTAAGTTAGCAGGAGTCAATGATATTTCGCACGTTTTGGAACACCCTGTACATTTCTACATAATAATAAATATTGCAAATAGTTGCCAAAAGGCTTCAAATCAACTGATCCAAAGCAATTTTTTTTACGCCTACCCATTTTGCCGTTATTCTTTTTTTTGTGACCTAGTGTATTTCGAGAAAAACAGATATCTCAAAAACCATAAAAGATAGGTATAGGGAATTGTTAAGCAAGAGACATTATTTTTTAACGTAAAATACGAAAATGTGATGATATATAGGGCGTTCCATTTAAACTAAAATTTAAAAAACCAAATTGTATTCGGCTTTCATTTTAAATAGTGTAAAAGTATGAATTTCTCTTCTTCAAAAATGTAAGTTAACTTGTTACTTACGTTAGGATCTTCCCGGACAGGTTCTTCTAATGATAAATTTGCAGGTGGAGATACTGGTGGTGTGTCATTGAAAGTAACGCGTTTCGTTCCTTCTTTGTTATGCATTGACATTATAACATAACTAGAACCTCTTTCGGGAGGGGGCGGAGCTTCTGGTTCAGGTAGTTGAACTGATATGTTATTAAGAACGCCGGGTTTTAAAATAGAAGCAGGAATATCTTGCTTTGGTGACATAGGAGTTAATGTTGGTCCCGTAGCTGTAGTAGGTTGTTGCGAATACGGTGTAGAGGATGGACTTTCTTTCTCCTCAGTATCTTCGTCATCTTGCTCAGCTGCCTCTAACGCACGTCTTTGAAACTCTCGCTCCAGTTGCAAGACACGTAATTGTTCATCTTGCTGAGAAGTTCGATGCGAGAGTGAGAGAAGCTCTCTAATTTGGTGTTCTTGCCATTGTCTCGCTTGTTCGCGACGTACTTCTGCTTGTCTTTCTTGTTCCTCACGTGCCCAAGGATCTCTCGCTGGACCTTTATTGGAAACATTAGAATTTGGATAAAATGACATCTTTGGGGGATCTTGTAAACTTGCCGTATACAAAGGATGGGTGTTTGTCGGTGGTGGATCGGGCGGATCGTCTTGTTTCCGAAAAGGTTTTGGAGCCAATGGTGGGGATTTAGGGTAATTCGGAGATGTTGGACTATTCGGTTGACTGGTGTTATAGGTAGGATACGTAGGTGAATGGGTGGGTTGGGAGTGCTGAGTTAAATTTAAATTTTGGAGGTGTTGAGCATTCGACGCCATTTGCGAGTGGTAATTTTGTTGCTGATTATAATGCTGACTGTAATAACCAGTGGGTGGTGGTTGTTGATGAGGTGGTGGTAATACTCGATTTTGTCTCCTTCTCACTTCCTCGCCCATCTCGGCAAGTTTTGCTTGACCCCTCAAGTCCTTTCTGTCATCATTGCTTAAACGATGTTGCAATTGCTGTTCAGTCTGTCGTGATTGAGAAATATCATTTCGAGTCAATTCCTGATTTCTAATATTCCCACTACTAGCATATCTTGAAATTTCGTTTTGTTGTAAAGTGTGCTGTCTTAGCATATCCTCACTTCTAGAAGTTCTCATTTCTGCCTCTTGCATACGATTTTGTTGTATTTGGGCCTCTTGTATGCGAGAATTATTACTAGTAGGATAACGCATCATTTCCTCACTTCTATTAATGTGAGACTGTCTCAACACATCCTCACGCAATAAACCGGTATTATATCTAACATCTGGAGATTTTACATTTTCTTCCTGTCTTGGACCGTTCATATGTTGCATATTTCCTTGATAATTTGGTGAATTCTGGTTTGGACTGGAATATGAACTATTGATGTCTGTGATTCTCGATTGATTTGTATATAAAGAATGCTTATGATTAACATCTTCGTGTGTTCTCGAATAATTTGGACTAGGATAGTTAGAATTTTGAACTTGTCCGCTGTAAATTTGATTGGTCCCTGCATAATTTGGTCCTTGGCCACCATAGTTTTGATTATGATGTATGTATTGCTGATTATGACCACCATGTTGATTTACAAGAGGAAAGGAGCCCGATCTTGTATCCTCAGTATGTACACGATGAACGGAGGAACTTTTTAAATTCGGAATTGACTGATTTAAGTTTGTACCTTTTGAAGAAGGAGGAGGATATGCATTTTGAGGATAGTAAGCAGATGATGGGCGTTGTGAACTGGTCAATGACGATTGAAGAGAATTTTGTGAACTTCGTAAGGCAGAGGATCTGAAAATAGCATGGAAGTTGAAGCTAAGGGTGTAAAATAAAATTTAATTATTTACCTTTCACCCAATTGCTGCGGACTGGGCATTTTGTTGCGATATACACTAAGGTTTTGATAAAATCCAATGTCTTGTTGGTTTAGATTATGTGTTGATCTACTACGAAGATTTGCTTGATTAGGAACAACTCCATTCTGTGAGGTAGTTGGTGTGCTGTTTGTATTAATGCTATTGTTTGATGACGTCCTGCTGTAACCAGGATTAAACATATCATGTGTTCCTCCACTTCGGGGTTGTTCCGAGTTTGGAGAAATATGATGTAATGCTGGTACCGATTTTGATGATGGTATTGTTCTTTCTGCATCCACCCTTGATGGAAGATCACGTTCTGACATTCTTCTTGGACCTGCATAAATAAATAATTACTTGCTGTGTATCCAGGGAGTATTTCTTCTTTTTTTTTAACAAAACAATCACAAACAAAATACAAAACCATATTGAAAAAAATAATTATTATACTTATAAATCAGAAAATGAATAAATTCGTAAAACTAAACATGCAAATCATTCGATGTTGCTTTCAAGTCAAAAAGTGAAAAGCACTACTGTCGGTAGTAGATTAATATTGCAGCTAATAAATGTATAAATTATAATTAAAATGACAGGAATGATAGCCTTATGTGATCCATGTAAGCCTTGTGATTGAAAAAATTATAATCTAATCAATAGTTTAAATTTATTTGATTAAAAATTATTACAAATGGCTATAGGGAATGAATATTAATTTCTGCATTTGATATTGATACAAAATGAAAGTTATTATATTTCAAAAAAATTGGTTGTGTTGCTTTGAATTCGACCACTGAAAACCTAAACATCCTGTTAATGAGAAAATGGCGACTAACCAAAACACGAAAACTATAATAAGCCTATAGCTTCTTTGGTTAAGAAAGTATTTGAAATTAAGCAGAATGCTGTTATTCAGAGAATTTTTGAAAACAATCGAATTATGGAAGGTTTTTATACACACTGTATAATTAACATATTTTCGGAACTTGCACCATTTTAATTTGACGACAATTTAATATAAAATTATTAATAAAGGTGCTGCATGAGTGAAACAGAACATATTGCATATTCATATGTAAAAATATTAATATGAGTGACAAAAGTGAAATATGAAGAACTGGAAGGAATGAAAGTACAAATTAATGATTTTGCTTAAAAAATACTACTATCGAAGTAAAAATGCAAGGCCTCTGACTTTAGAAGCTTGTATCTCAGTAATTAGCAATCATAATGCAATGAAATAAAGTGCATTTAAAAGATCATTTATTCCTACATAAAGGTGTACAGTTTAGATTTTTGCAACACATCGTTAATTTTCTATATTAATTTATGTGCGAAAAAGCGCCAATTATGACTCAAATCGCACAAGCGCTCGACTTTAAAAATTAATTACGGCTATATTATTGAAACTGAGTGGTAGATACTTATATATTTGACAAGTGTATACTTTTTTGTCGGTGTGAGATGCTTTTGAGGCCAATTGGTTTATTAGTCTTAAAACTATAATGAAAAAAACGACATCTTGTGTAACTCAGTACCTGAACGTTTGATATTAATAATATTGATAGTAACATAACAAGGTTAAAGCAATTATATTGTGGTCTAACACAATTCACAAAAATAATGCCATGTATACATGTATTATTTAAAAGAAATTTGGAAAAAAGGATGAATGCTTGCGTTCGCGCGGCGAGGTGCGGTACAGGGTGTAAGATGGTGCCGTACACTATTCCTATGAAGCGCATGTTTTTGTACAATGCTAAAGAATAATCACATTGTTGTGGTTTGTCGCTCACGATTTACGATGTGGTAGATTACCTCTCGCGGGAATATGTGCGTCTTTCTTTCGCGATAATTATAACATTTACTTTGAATTACAAGAAAACAATAATCTTGTTTTCAATAAAGCAATAGTGCAGCTCGATTTGAGTAATACAAATTTAGCATTTAAAACAAGAATTTTTTCTTCAGTTACCGTATATTGCAAAATAGCACATTTTCGGTTAGGGCTTATAAAACCAGTTAATTATATGAGTAATCAATATTTATTGACTATCGACTTTTCAGAAGTATGTGTGCTACAACATTTGTAAATTTGGTAACAATTTATGAAACAATAACAATTTTATGATAAGTGAAAACTGACCGTCAGCCAGGAAAATACTAAATACAGCGTTTTTATTGCTGTTAATTAAAATAGAAGTTAAACAACTGATTCTACCAATTTGATTTTTACACATGTTAAACATTTATAAATGACTAATGTACTGCCCAAAAATGAAGAAATTTCACCCCCCAGTTTCTTCGTTATGACCACTTAAAGTCAGAGGCCTTGCATTTTTACTCCGGTAGTAGTCATATGTATGTGGTGTTGTCTGGAAGTTGATATCGTGATAATTAAAATGTGAATAACTTTATTAATATAGGGATAATTAAGGTTGAATGTGTGGAACAAATGGGCACAAATAAAGGGTAACAATTTTGTCCAACAATTAGTTCCTAGCAGACCTACGCCAAAAAAGTATTTTTTTTTCAATTTTTTTATTCAGGTCACAAACAAAACACATGAATGACAAACATGAAACCTTTTGAGAACGTGAGAATAACACAATTAGTTAACCAAACTCTGTTGAACTCTTGTGAATATTATCGATGTACAATTGTACAGTATGTCCACATTTTGATGGGATTAAATGCGTAACTCTCTTAATATTAGGGCTTGGCCCTTCCGCATTCCTCTAGAAAATCGATGATGTAAACAAATTTTTGCTGACATTTTTAGTGAAGGAGAAATTGAAAATTGTCCAATTTGGTGATGGTGTCGTATCTCAGTTATTATAAAAGATATTTACATTCTGTAAACACATTCTTTAAGACACTTTTATTATTTTTCTTTGCTTTTTAACTTTTATAAAAATAGTGAAACAAAAATTGCTACATTTTCACGTTTACTCTGTCGAAACTCCATCAAACATGTTTTTTTCATTCTATTTTTGGTACGGTCGTGGACATAAATATAAGTGAACGAAATTCCAATGCTACAATCATATTCGCTAGCACTTCTACTACTTAATTTAATACCCTAAACCTACTTAAAACTGATCAAAATATCTATTTACAATTATATACATACTAACATATTGAATAATTATTTAATTTTTTGAATAATTATTGAATAGAATCATGAATTATTTATTTATTATTAACAAATAAACGGGAAACCCCATTGCAACATAAAAATTTTTTCACATTTTTCTTTTTTTTACATTCAGCTTCCATAACCCCCTTTCGGATTACCTCAGGAGGCGCCTAAGTGATAACTTAAAGTTAACTAAAGAGGTACCAAAGAAACTAAGCCTACTACAATACGTATTCGCATTACTACACAACCTAGAAATAGGAGAAAATTGCCCATAATTAGATCTGTGAGTTGGAACATGAAACAGAATAGTACTTCTCGTATTTCTAGGAGGAACATGTAAATTAATTTGCTCTAATAACTTCGGACAATCAACCTGATCATTTAATAATTTAAAAACTATGCACAAACCTGAAATAATTCTACGTAATTTAAGGGAATCTAAATCTAGAACGTGTTCAATATAGGAATACGAAAACTCATTATTATTGACTCCCACACCCATTTTATAAGCAGCTAATCATATGTTAAAGACACATTCAGTTACCACTAAGTATGTATGTAATATGTACCAGAGTATTGTTGTTTCAGGTATTAAATTAATTAAAGTGCTAGCTAATATCATTGCAGCATTGCAATTTTGTTCATTCATATTATATCAAGAACCATAGTATTTAATTCCATCGAAATGTAGACATTTACATTAACGACCCTATAAATTTTATGACATCTGATGTTTAAGTTGTGGGGGAGAAAATGGGACATGACCCCTGAAAGAATATCGCCCCGTATTCCAAATTTGAGTTAAATATCTCAAAAACTGTAGGAGCTATAAAGAAAACATGAAAAAAAACTTCAAATTTCAAGACCCTGTAGATTAGTAAGGAAACGTTTGCGAACCTATGTTTATATGAACTTTTAGTTATTAAATAAACCGAAGAATCATCTCCTTCCATATGTACATGACATTTAAGAACACCCTGTATATAATCAAAGATTTCATTTTTTAGTTCTTCAATATATTGACAATGTAACATAGTTCAAAAATTAAGGGAGTTTAAGTAACACATGCAACATGTTTCATAGTCTAAAGTAAAGATCTGACGTGTGTGAACATTGGTGTAAGATGAATGTATTTGTGTAGTGTTTTATTGATATGACAAAAATACACTGAGGCAATGGCAGTAACTTCGAAAACACTACAAGTGTGTAAATTAAAACTTAATGCTGAGATGTCTTATTGGCAACTGTAATTAACGCGTATGTCCTCTGGTGGCTATTTATGTAACTGCTATTAAATTAAAAACAGCATTTTTAATTAAAAAAATGTCACTGAATAAAGTAACTCTCAGAAACTCAAAAGTAAACAAGTCTACCTACAACTATCCACCCTTTAGAATGGATTTATAGAGCAACAATCTTTAATTACAAAAGACATTTTAAAATGCAGAAATAATTGAAACCAGAAGTGCACAAAAATTAGAACAGTAAACTTAATACCTATATCCTATATGTATATTATTCATTTTCTGCTTTCTCCTTTGGTTTATTAATTCAAATCACGACAAAATGTTAGTTAAGGGAACTTTAATTAACTAGATGTAATAACAAATTGCACTCTATTGAATAAATAAAAGTCAAATCTGAAGCTATGAAATGGTTAACTTATTAAAAGCATTGTGATCAAACAGTGTTTGCTTATAATAACATAAAATTATAAGTCGGCACGAATAAAAAGATGTAAAAGAAATACAAACATAGCAGCTGGGTTGAATTAACACAAAAAAAATGTGTGCACATCTAAATCTTTCTTACAATAATTATAGTTGCTCAGCTGGATATCTTTTAAAGCGGCGACTCTTGCAGCAAATTCCAAACTCTGCAAGTCGATCTCTGCGCAACTTTTAGCATTTCTCTTGATATCTGTGCTATCTTTTAAAAGAGGGCAGGTACGATTTGCATTCTTGCAACACTTTTTAATAACTTTTTGTTTTCCTTTAATATCCGAGCAACTTTTCCAAGTTTTTGGCAAACATTTCTTATGAATGACAACTTTAGTTGGTTTGGTAACGTTCTTACGTGGGAAATTATTGTTACTGCTATGCTTCGTTACAATGTACGATTCGGGAAATTTTTTCCTACCACTACCCTTCCGATCAAAATTAGTTAAACGTTCTAAGCTTCCGCATCGCAGTAATTGACTGTTAAAAGGCTTCGATAAACTTATATCACTATGTCGTCTTCCCTTGACGCTCAGAAAATTAGGCTTACGTACAGTTTTCACTTTAATAGGATTAGAGCCGTCAATGGAAACATTATTTAAACATTCGTTGCTGTTTTTTAAAATTCCTTTTAATGGTTTAGGTTTTGCTACTCTATCTACTAATCTAAGATTAAGATTAACTTTGGTCCCTTGAGAAGGGATAAAATTTTTATTAAAAATGCAATTCGAAAATTTACAGTCATGTAAAAAATCTGAATCGACAATCTTCTTGGACCCTAAATCATCTACGGAGGTACTTTTAAAAACACTAGTTTCAATAGGCAAAGATTTACTTCGTAGTTTCGGTGATAAGTTAGGTTCAGACTTATATTTTAAGCAACACTTGGTTAAATTATTATTTACAATTCGTTTTAAACCTTTTCCTTCTAAATTACGAAATTCTTTGATAATCTTTAAACTAAAGTTGGCATCATTTTTTGCCTCGCAACCCTGTAGACTCCAATCGCAGAGTACTTTTAAAACTTCCATTCTTTCATACTCCGTTAATTTACTATTGACATCTAAGTGCTCATCACTTAAACTCCTCAGTTTTAATCCATCACAAGTGCATATATTAAGATTAGGTTCACTCACACTCGCCAGTTTGTGATGTTTAAAGTTAAGTAATTGCTCAAAATGCTGAGCAAGTGTTTTAACTTTACCCTCACGCAAATCGTCTGGTGATTTCCAATGTTTAAATGGAGTGTTTGGGTCAATTTGTGTTAAATCTAACGTTGACTCGTGAATTCCACTATTAATACTCGATGTAGAACTGGATAGTTCTTGCAAAGAACTTGAAAGTTTGCACTGGTTTAGCTTCCTACCGCCAACATTTAAGTAATCGGCATCATTTAAATATTCCTCGTCTATAATTTCAGGAGTATCTAAAGACACACTTTTAGTTTGTTTAAAATCATTACATTTAGAATGGGATTTCAAGGCATCTCCAATATCGTTATCTTCATCTACATTTTGTTGTTTAACTAACTGACTGTTTGGATTTTTAATTGTTAGACTTTTTGGTGTTGGTTCTGAAAAATCTGTAATTTCTAATTTAAATACTGGCGCACATTCAACACTGATTTCAGGTATAGTTAATTTTTTCAGTTCTGATTTGTATAAGCTATCGTCGGAATTAAAAAATATATTATTTTTGGGTTTTAAAATTGGTGGGGTAAACATACGGTGATTTGTTGAACCATATAAATGTTCTTGTGACCCATTAATTTGATAATTTAGAGGTGAATCCCAAGCTGCATGAAATAGAAAAATGTTACCATAGCTAAATAATACAAACTTTATTAAAACGCTAAAGGAAAACTGTCTTTATTTCTACTATAACAACTACGAAATCTGCAGCACATATTTATATCACCCAATCATTAATGTAACTCTTAAGCTTACCTCTATGAGGTGTCGGACTAGGCTGTTGTAACAATGTTGCAAGACCATGGTATACAGCACCACCTTTGGCCACTTCCAAAGTAACAACGCTCCCTGTACGCACCAAAAATTCAGCTGCCTTTTCTTGAGTGATACCCAATAAAGATTGCCCGTCCACTGATAATAACTGATCTCCCGCTGTTAGTCTACCATCGCGATCAGCTGCACCACCAGGAACTACCGATTTTATATAAATTCCTAATCGTTCTTGACCTGCACCTTTAGCTGCCACTATCGACAAACCCATACCACCACCTGCTTTATGAAGTCTAATAATTTGCACCTGCAAACAAAAGAAAAACTTCAGACTGAATTATTTTAGCAACAAATGTTAATTTATTGTTCATAATAGAAGCAGAGAAATTGTTGTAATCTTAAGACATGTACTATAGAGTAATCAGTATTATTTGCATTGATGTTGTTAGACAGATCAAGGTAGGTACATATGTACATTTAAAAAAAAAACATAGAAGATGTGCATAACGATACGTACTTTTATAGTCTAGTTGTAAAAAAAAAATATTGAAAACCTTAATTCAATATTCAAGGGGAATAGGAGGAGAAGGGGCGATTAAGGAGGTGAGGGGAGTTGTAAACAAGGGAAGATTATGTTCTTGAACGTGGAGGAGATTAAAAACAAGACAGGGGATTTTTGGAACTACTTCGTGAATGTTGACATGGTGGCCTAGTTGAAACGTGACTGAAGAAGAAAGATTGGGATACAGTGAGGGTAAGCTTCCGAGAGGGTATAAATCTATAAATGGAAGGTGCAGTTTGCCACTAGAGAAGGGAGGATTGGTAGAGCGCGAGGGGGTTTGATAACGGAGATAAGGGATGGTTAACTATCTGAGGGGGTATGAAGGGAAGATGTATGAGGTGGGAACAGTTTATGCCCAGAGCATGAGGCTTATAAGAAGCTTCATCAAAGGTAAGGAGGAGACGGCAATGGGGATTATTGTGGGAGGTGACTTTAACGTTAGAATATGCTGATAGCTAAGATAAAAAAGAGAAGGAGGAGTATGGACAAGGTGATAAATGGAGAGGGAAAGCCGGAAAGGAGTTAATGGAATTATGTGGGTACAGGGGGTGTGACATTTTGAATGGTAATGCGGTGGAGGGGGCAGTTCACTTACATGGGGGAAGAAGCGATTCGGTTATTGACTATGTGCTAGCAAACGAACTGGGTGGTGGTGAAATTTTGAATTTTAAGGTGGATGATGAAGTGGAATCTGACCATTTTCCACTGGAGGTAACATTAAGAGAAGGAGGGTGGGAGAACAATGGGGCTGAATAAGGAGTGGAAGGAATACGGGATGTGGAACAAGGAAAGCATCAAGAAATACGAAGACAATATGGAGAACGTGAAATGGGCAGAGGACATGGTGGAGGAGGTGAGGGAGATGGCGAGAAAAATGGGTCAAGCGATGGGGAAGAGAAGGTACGAGATTGGGAAGCGTAAAAGTGAAAAGGCAAGAAAATGGTGGCACAAAGAATGTCGGGACGCTAAGAGGAAGACGAGGAGAGGAATTGGGAAGTGCAGGAAGGGTAAAATAGATGTTGAGGGACTCAAGGAGTTGAAAAAGAAGTATGTGAGTGAGTGTGATAAGAGGAGGAAGAAGTACAGGAGTTAGAGGTACAAAAAAGGGGTTTAAAAAATGAGGGAGGGTATGGAAGTTTCCGGACAAAGAGATAAGGAGGAAAGGGATGGGGATTCGCAGAAACAGAAAATAAGGGGAAGAATTAGAGAGGGAACGTATAACGAGAAATATGGGGAGATTATGGTGGAAGGGATACCTACATATCTAAGGGGTGGTCTAAATATCAAAAAGAAAAGACCAATAGGGAGGTATAGGTGCGGGAATGAGGAAGCGGTAAATAAATACTGATGGGAGGATGTGAGAATGAAGTGTAGAATGTGTGGAGAAGGGTGGGAAAGTATAGGACTCATGTTAGGGGACTGTGAGCTTAGAGAGGAACAAAGGAGTTGGAAGAAAGTGCAGGGAGATGGTGGAGAGGGACTAGAGTAGATGGAAGAAGATTGTTAGGAAAGGGGAGAAAATGAGAGGAATTTGTAGATCGGTAAATATGTAATGGTAATTTTTTTGGTTTAGTTTTTATGTTGTTAGGATTAAGAATCTTTGTTAAAATTATAATTATTTACGCCCACTAGCGGTAAAATGGGGAACTTCAAAATAATTTCCAGTGTTATATTAAAACTGTGACTCTGTGTGTAACAACATAACTGAGTAAGATAAAGACGACTTAAGTATTTGTCTCACCTCAGGCTGAGTAGTACTTAAAGCTGATGGTGGTCTCGGAGCATTCATATACACAGTCCAATGCCCCGAACTCGTGGGTTGAGCTGCTAACCGACATAAACCTGATGCTTGCAATGGCTGTAAGAAATCTGCTAATCCAACAGGTACACCTTGTACAACATCACAACTAAAGCCATCATCAGGTAATAGCAATTGTAATGGTGGAGCCGGATCCTCGTGTAATCGAACTTCTCTACCTTCAGCTCGTGCTAATTCGTCTGCAACACCTTCCGCTGCTCTAGCTGCTTGTTCCAATAATGCCGCCGGGGCAACTTGTTCACCAGGTTCACCTAAAATATAATTCTTTTGTAGAAATACTATTAAAATCTCTATTAATATACCTTTATATTGTGTTAACAGCGCTCGAAGTTGTAATGAATTTAACTTAAAACATGCGGCAGATAAATTTGCTAATTCGTCTGGCGTCTGTTTTGAAGCTTGAAGTAGCTGAGCGCATTGCACTATCTTTGATAGATGACACTCGGCGGCTAATTCTAATCCTTGAGATTCTGCCCACGGTTGTAAATTTCGTAGGCGATTCAAGAGTTTGATTCCAAAACTTCGATTGCACAAATTTGGACTATTAACAATAACCGAAAGAGATCTAGCCGATATCCAATGAAATAGTTGCGAAAATAATTGAATAGTTAAAGCTGCATTAACCCGACACTTTCTTAATAAATTCATAGCATTACTTAACGTATTTATAATATCCCTCGGATGATCTTCGCCTAATTCGGATGTTAAATTGTTCATTACCGCATTTAGTTCATCTGTTAAACAGGCGACTAAATTACGAAACGCTAACTGGACAGCATCCGCGAGAGTGTCTTGGGATTGTAGAGAAAATGCACTTACATGTCGGTCGGATTTAAGAAAATGTAATAATTCACTTGCATTTGCTAACCAAAAGGCTTGTGATGTACTTTCGGTACTTCTATCTTGAACAGTATGTCTCACTAACATTGCGGCATGTTGTAACAGTAGCGTTAATTTATGTGCTCTCTCTGTAGGTGTTAATTCGGGTCTGTAGTGAGTCGAAGCACGATACCTCGCACATAAATATAATGTGTATGCAGGTGCTAATCGAAATGTCGGTGTTGACACATCAAGGTGTGTTATTACTCTTGCCAAAAATTGTTCTTGAGGATCTTCGGGAAATTCTAAGACAGCTGGCAATATTGGATCTTGACCACGTGGATATCTATCAATTCCGGCAACCCTAAAACGTATATTGTTAAAATAACGATGCACATAAATAGTCGTTGATAATTATGTATGAACATTCGAGCAACAATAAAACTTTAGTGCAGCTGTTTACAAACCTATTCTCAGATGATGACCCGAGTGATCTGTTGTCTTCTCTGGCACCACTTGCTGTCGATACGGTTTCTACATTGCCTTCTAAATCAAAAGTGGTTTCAAAATTTTCACGTGGATGGTCAGAGGGGCTCAGTGCACGTGGTGACCTGATTTATACAACATTGAGCAAATAAAAAAAAAGAAGCGCGAATTTTGCTAACTAAATTAAATAAAAGCAATTCGGGATAGCTATATTAATATTTACCTATCGTACATGCTTGTGCTGTCAACAACGGAGGGATGTCTAGGTCTACCTTCCTGTGAGGGATCCAGAAACCTGTATGTGTTGCTGTGCCCAAATTTAACTAAACTTCCGTGACTCAGAATAGTAGTTTGATGTATTCGTTGACCGTTGACGTATGTGTGTGCATCTGCATGGCAAGGAGTAATCGATGTGAGTCCATCTGTGTTTGCAATAACAGCGTGGCGAGGTTGAATGTGAGGGCCATATAATTGTAAAGCAATACCATTAGCAGATCCCACCTGATTAGAAAAATATATAAATATCTACTTGTAAACACACTTCAAAAATTATAATATCGTGAAATTCTACACTGCCCCTATTATCTGTTAAAAACCAGACATTCATTGAACCTAATCACCTAATTAAACTATAATTTAGATTGTTAAAGTACTATTTTATAATGTAGCCATTCTTTTATTTAATGTCTATCTATTGTACTGTTTGCATGTCAAGGATTTTAACACATTAATTGAGTTTTCAGTTAAATTTAATATTAGAAAACAATATGACAATTAAACTGCCTTCACTTACTTCCATAACGTCATTGGCCAACCTAAGTGTTCTTGAAGTATCACTGACATGTGGCGTAGAACCATCTGGTCCCAGTTCTACAAGAACAGGGCCAGCATCCACAGAACGTGGATCACGGTTATTGCCTGTTGCAGTTCCCAGCGATCCAGGTTTCTTTTTCCTTTTCCGCAGTCCTCCATCTGCTGGCCTTCTTCGGACGTGAAACATGATGGAGCCTACAAAAAAAATGTGTATAAAGAAAATTGTAAGTAGCACTAATTTTAATTATGTTATAAATCCATTGACGACGTACTTCAAAAATTGGATTTTTCTCGAAATAACCCAAACCGATTGCTATCAATTTAGAATTCCACACGTTGTGTTGTGGTTATTCTTTTTGTTTGGAATGATTGCAATATGTAGTATTGAAAAAAAGTGGCAAACACTTGACTAATTGACTTTTTTCGAACAATGCTGTTCAGACGCACGGATAAAAGCGGGTTTGCAAGAAGGTAAACAAGACACTCACACTTTGTTTAATTTCCAAAACAAATGTAAACTAAAAGTATCAAGAAAGACGTAAGAGAATTAAACAAATAGAAACATTTCCATAAATTTTGATTAAGTTATCTAAAGGATTAAACAGACGCAATTTGGAAAAACAGGAAATCGATACTGTGATAATGGTATAACACGATATTCAAAGCTTAATTACAAAGTTAGAAGAGCATTAATGTAACCAAAAGCACGATTCCTTCTAAGCTTTAGGTTATTCGATATTGGGTTTCGTATTCACTTTACAGGGTAAGTGTGCAGCAAGTTTTTATTATTTTGCTTTAGAATTTAAATAAATTTAGGTACAACAAAATGTGAAACGGTAGATAAATATGTCGTCGAGAATTAAAATCAAATGCAATCGAGATCTCCATTAAACGATTTAAAAACTTTAATTTTCAGACGGAGGCATTACAAGATTGGTTTCTCCATGGGGGCCATGGCTTCCCCCCTTGGGCCATTTTTTCTTTGACGATTTCATTCGAATTTCGGAAAAAAAAAAATGTATGTGTTGTGGAACGGCTATTGTGATAGCGAATTGAAACATAGCGGCGATCTATCTTTTGCGGAAATGTTTATAATGTGCGACGCAGACATTTATCCTAATTGTCAACTACCTGTTACACATTTTCTTAAGTTTTCCAATTAGCATGACTTCTGCAGAGAGAATTTTTCGGTGACTCGGAAGCCACATGACCCAAGATCGTCTCGTGGGACTCGCGTTAATGCATTTTGCATCACTGATGCGATACCTGAAATTATAGATAGATTCGCGTCAAAAATCAACGTTGTTACATAATTATTTAAATATTCTATTTATAAATACGTACATATATCTCTTCTTTTTCCCGATCAGTACTGTGTAACGGACTTATAGTCGGCATCGTCGGTACTGGATACCGACCCTAATCAATTCAATTAACAATAACATGAACAATTTTCAATATTTTTCAAAAAAGGTATGTATAAAACCAAACGATACTGAATTAAAGGAAACCGTTGGTACGTAAGGGGTTCGAGTCTTATTAGACCGAAAAAGAAGTTATTGGCTCCTGCCATAGACAATTTCTGAATCCGCCCCTGCTTTATACACTCGACTTTATTGTTGTTTTAGAACTGATGAATTTAGAGCCTGAACAGTAGATGCATTGGAACCGGGCATGACACTCAATTTGATGGCCAATATGTGAAAAGGTCAATAGAACACATTACAACCATAGAAAAAAAGTAGCAAATTAAGTACATTGGCACTTGAAGGAATTGACCAATTTAAAAGTTGAAATGAAAATAATGGTGCTTATGTGACTTGCTAAAGTGTCAATTTATGTCTCATTTTCGCAAACCGAAAAAAGGTAAGTGAATTAATGGATGACTCTAGGATTCCACGTTGCCAAATTTTTACTGAAGATCTTGTTATCAGAAACAACTCCATAAATAAAGTTGACACTCAGGATAGTAAAGATTCCAGGGCCCATCTGCAGAAGGCCTAAAAGAATAGAAATGTCCTATTCAGCTTAATATTATCCAAGATCCTTTGAAGGACATTAAATAAATCTAATCGACCCATGCGGGTCTCATCTATTTTTTAGAATTCTTAAAGGATGCAGCCCTAAGAAATGGTAATAAAGGATCGAAATTGAAATATGGCAACCGAAATGATGATGGCCTGATGACTATAAACAATTTTTTGTTTGTATGTTTTCCTGACCACTGATCGCATAGTATACGAGACTCTAGCTGGGAACACCTCCAATGTGTTACCATCATTAGTAACTTTGAGTAGAACTGTGTCATTATTTGCTGATCCCGCTGATTTCAAAGGAAACAGGTTTTCCCGAGGGTTTTCCAATTCTAAATAAGTACCTTGTAAAGACCGCGATTGCCGCAATACATGTACATTTTTACAAGAGTGAAACACCCCTCGGATGGAAGTGCCCTAGCGACAAAGTTCTTTGTTTTAGGGAGTCGTAATGCAATAAATGATTTAAAATTTAGTCGAGACACCTTATTATCATTTACCATGTTGTAGAATTTCCATGAATTCACAAGGGCACTGCCGATTGTATTTATAAAGAGAGGCCACCACCACTTTTTCCCATCACACGGATTCTATAATTTGGCATACCATTATCGTACAAATCCACCCCTCCCATGGATTTTATTGTTTTCAAATTATGTCTGGTTGTGGATTGTGGAAGTAACACTTCTTCTTTTTCTTTTCTATCATACCTTTTGCAAATGTAAGAGGTTCTACATGACAGTTGTCACAATGGAATTATCGTTCCATTTCACCAATGTTTGAGTGGAATCATCAAATTGACAATCATACGTGCCCCTTTTTTGTTTTGAGAGCACTTTACTCAACACCAAAGGACAGTTGCTTGTTCTGTTCTCGCGAATTGTACCTGTGGCGAACCAACCTTTGCTTTTAAAAAGAGACAACGCAGTTATATGACGGAAAAAGTGATCGAAAAAGACGTTAGGATTTCGTGAATTTTTTACAATGAATTGACAAAAGTTCAAGCACTGCATTCGCACAAAGTCCAAAATCCATTTTTTTTTCTGTTGCTCCCGCGTAAAGAACAAACTTGCACAGATATCACTTGAAGAACAAATGCACAAAAGCTTTAAGAGGAACTCTGTCATTTTTTAAATAACAAAACTAATATTCACAATAGATTTCAGACCAGTTGTAGACTGTACGATTGTACGAAACCAAAAGCAAGTAATGAATCCGCTGATCTATAGGTTCATTTCCATTATTTCACTTATTCGACTAGCGATGCGTGAACGCAACAGCATAATCTATGACCTCTTTAGAAAAAAACCATAATAACTAAATTTTTCGTTATAATTTTATAGAGTGGTTAGTTTTAAGTCTAATTATTGAAATAAAAGTATCAAAACTCTAAAAATGTAAACATAAATAGGTATGATTCTATGGTTGTAGGTATAACGCAGATTGGTGGTGGTTGATGATTTTTAAAGTTTAATAAGAAGAAAACTTGCAGCAGAAGGTTAATGGATTAAGAGTCATTCTTAATATTATGTCAATTACATTTATTTCCATCCATTAACCTTCTGTTGGAAGTTTTCTTCTTATTAAACTTTATAAATATAATTATTTGATTTTTGAAAAGTTTCCAGCAACGTATAATAAAATCGCGACTTTTTGAAAATTTCCCAGTCAAATACAAATTAAAAAATTGCTTAAAATCTGATTTTATGGCTTTTATTTAACCTTGCCTTAACGATATAAGCTCGTATTTGTGCCAAAAAGGCTACAATTTTTCATTAAAAAAATTATACGCAACGAGCGGCCGTAAATGGGTTAATTCTTTATTCAATGGTTAAGTTAAAGCATTGAATAATTCACTCAACGGTTAAGGGATAATTAAATTGAAAACAGCGACTGATAAAAAAGAATTGGCAATTTTTATTTAAAGTCAATTAGATTTGAATCAATGAGATTTTGTACAGAATTTCAAGTGTTATTATAAAGAATGTGCAATATTAATGAAATTTTTATACATTAGATGAAGATAGATGTGGTGCGAAATGAATTTTGAAATAGGAACGGTTGTACTATAAAAGACTGCAAAAAAATCAGAAAGAACATTCACTGAATTCACGGTTCGTGCCTAGAAAAACGCTTTATTGTAACATATAAAGAATGCATACCATACCAAGGGCGTAAATGAACTTGTATATTATATGTCGCGAAAGTACAAAAACACACCCTCGACCATTTTTACCTTCTGAATTTTAGATAATCAGAAATAAGCTATAATGACTCTATCTATTGTTTATATAAAGCAAAAGATCAAATAAAGTAAAGGACCACCCCGCACTATTTCTTGTCATCGAACACTATAGATATACCTACACACCAATTAAAAAAACCTGCACAATAGATGTGATGTCTTAAACTTAAAGGGTAGATAGGTTTTTTTAAGAATTCAATATAACTGTTTTACTTCTTTCATTTCACTGCAAGGCGAACGAGGAAAGAATCGAAACTAAGCGATATTGATTGCAAACGTCAAACATACAATTACTTGTGTCGTAGAATCCGTAAACAATGTAATTAACTTCCGAAAGTTAACACAAATAGATATAATTTCGAAACGACACTGTTAAATTTTGAATGTGGGATCGTCCCCTTTCATACATAAAAGTTGATAACTTTCTTTATTGCGGTGCTAAAAAGTCTTAATAAAACGGGAAGGTCGAGTACCCAATAAGAATGTCTATATAGGCTGAAAGCCCGTTGAACGTTCTTCTGAATTAACCAACCCTATAATATACGTACCTTTCACATTGGCTGAAGCATTTGGGGATTAATGGAGAAAAGTTATTGTGTTCAATAAAATTAATGGCAAATTCAATAGATAAACTGTATACCAATGCTTTTAGCAACGAAAAAGGCAACTGTGCGAATTTATATGATTCTTCTGCTACCTCCCTCCCCTTCAATTATTAAAATTTTCAATTTACGAGTGTGAATCTTTAAAATTACGTTAAGTGTAACGTTTTAGCAAAACGTTTGTAGCATAAATTTGGAGTACAGTTCGTAATTTTCAATTCAGTAGTTGCTGAAAAGCACTTAAACCATTGAATAAAGAATTCACTCAACGTTTAAACCATTGAATAAAGATTCACTCAACGCTTAAACTTAACGAACAGTAGACAAACGACCACTTCTGATGTTGTATATTTATCGTATTTCATTGATTGCGTAGAAGAATACGAAAATGGAGCTATAGTGAAAAATGAGATAATAAAGAGGGTTAAATTTACTGAAAAAGACTAGTAAACATGCATACCTAATCTATCAGACCATTCATTTTACGATTATACATAAACTGAAATTGTTTTCCGAGAAAACTGATATTACGATCGGAAAACATTCCATGTTCGCCAACGATTGTTTTTCTTTTTCCACTTACGCAAACATAAATGAAACAG
This sequence comes from Pyrocoelia pectoralis, assembly GCA_036250285.1. Lineage (NCBI taxonomy): Eukaryota > Metazoa > Arthropoda > Insecta > Coleoptera > Lampyridae > Pyrocoelia > Pyrocoelia pectoralis. The sequence continues at coordinate 36,641,890 of CM070076.1, read as the reverse complement.
CATCCGCCCTTCTGGGAAATTAGTGCGTAGCTTCTTTGTGTACAATCAACGCGTATTTACATTACGCAAAAAGGATCAAACAGGTAAAAAATATATACCTACTTGGGGATAAGTTGGTGCCTTTTGACAAAGAGGAAAACAAAATGCGATAAACTTGCAAACTTTCTGCACAAATTGGTGGAATCGCAATTTCCATTTCGAAAAGAATTGTGTGATGTTGTATACATATTACATCATTCTTATGCTTGTTTAACAGTAAAAATTAACAAAAACAAATTGCAAATACATGGCATCAAACTAGAAACCTAAGTGAATTTTTTTCGAAACACATACCTACTTAACTTAGATAATATGACTCTAGAAAGACTCATTGCCGTAGAAAAATTGCCTAAAGATTACTTTAAAACCACAGAAAGTGATAGACAAAACCATCAAATTTACTTATTTCTCATCCCCACAATGTATTGACTTGATTTCCTATAAAATCGAAGTAATACGTTTCGCACTTTTCCAACGATGCAAACCTATAAATACAAACTTCCAATATGGCTAACCAGAAAATGGGTTAATTCATGATAAATGAACAGTAAATGATAAATGACAACAAAATTTGACACTAAACAAATAAAGTAATATATTTACACCAGGAGGGGTCGGCGCTAGGAAAAATCTGGCGTCTTGGACTAATCAGGCAAAAGCTTGGCAGGATTCGAACCTTTGCTTGATGAGGGGTTAAGTTGCAAAATGAGAATTTTTTGCATCACCACACCATACATACATACAGGGTGAGTGAGGAGGAATGGGCCCAACTTCACGAATGTATTGTACACGTAAAAACAAGTAAAAAAGACAACTGTTATGCGATTTTTTTTTGTTTACAAGCTACAGGAATGTATTGTACACGTAAAAATAAGTAAAAAACTCAACTGTTGTTATCCGATTGTCCTTTGTTTTGGAGTAGTTAAGGCAAGTAAATAAATCATTAGTGTCATTTGTTAGTGTTACAAAATGCCAGATATTTATTCAAATCTTGAATATGCAAATACAGTAGAACTTCTCATATTCGGCCTTTCCACAACCGACTCCTCCCGATATCCGACCTCCGTTACCTCCTTATTCAATTTAAAAAGAGTAAATGTTTAAAATGTATACAGCAACATTTTTTACAAGTATGTACAATAAAGTTGTATTCCTACAGTACTGTATAGCTGTTTTCTTACCTAGGAAAGGCGTTTATTTCCTCGTAATATCTGAACTTTTCGCCATTCCGACGATGGCCCGGTCCCGTCATAGTCGGATATGAGAGGTTCTACTGGTGTTTGTTTATGGTTTTTGTAATGGTAATGCTACAGCCGTTGTCGAAGAATATCGGCAACGATTTCCATATTGAAGAATTTCCAACGAGAACGCATTTATCACAGTTTTCAACAAAATTTGATCAGAACGTGGCAAACTTTACAAGAACTACAAAACATTCTCGATTTGAATGAAATGAAACATTTCCAGAGCGGAGGATAGGGCGCGGAGGACCTGTTAGGTATGGCCTCCAACCTCACCAGACCTCACTCCATTGGACTACTGCTAATGGAGTGAAGGTGGTTCAAAAATGAGATTTACACAGTCAAAGTAGATACACGGGGTTGGGATGCTTTAATTCAACGGATTAGAAATACGGCAGTCGATATTAAAGAAAGGGTGAATCAACAATGAGAGCAACGGGCGCTCTTCGTGGATGTTTCCAAGTTAAGTGGTATTTTTGAAAAATGTTCGGTAGAAAGTGTTTTAATTATTACAATATATATAACTTGAAAAGAAAAGACAATCGCATAATGTTCAGTATGAGATGAGGGAGATTGAGTATTTTTGGTGGTTTGGTTGTGAGGGGTACGCCGTGTCACTCGTACCAATTGTAGACTGTTCCTCACACCACCGTTGAGTGATTGAACAAAACGACTTTCATTCAGTTGAGTTTTTTTTTACTTATTTTTACGTGTACAATACATTCCTGAAGTTCGGTCCATTCCTCCCCACTCAACTTCTATATGTAGATAGGTAGGTAGGTAAATTGCAATTTTACTTGAATATTTGACAAAATTGTAAGTAATGTAATTGGTTGAAAAACTGCATTTCTTTGACTTTGATGAGCCAATTATTTTCCTAGACAAAAACGGAAGCGTGTTATTGAACGTATTAATGGTTTTCAGCGGAAAATTACGGAAATGAGGATTTTCGTAAGGACAAAACTTTTTGTAAATTAAGAGCGGAAGCTTTCCACTAGTAGGTGGTTTTTTAAAAACTATTCCAGAAAAAGAAGAAAAGCAAAAGCACGAGAAATAGTATTAGGTACAACATATTTTCCACTCGTTGAATAAAAAAGATACTTGCGACCTAAAACAGATGTTTCTCGACGAATCAAAGCTTCAAATTGAAAGAAATAACTACGATGAACAAAAATTACTATATGGAACAACTGTTAAAAAACCTTCTCATAAGGTAACTAATTTTGATTCTAATTTAAAACGATTCTGCACGTATTTATTCATTGCGGGAGGTCGGTTACTTTACGAAACATTTTATTGAAACTCAATTCCTTCCATAATGCGGATACGCGGAATGATATGCCTAAGTGAGAATCGAACCAAAACTTGTTCAACATGACTTAAATTCCAACAAATTGATCAGTTACGCTCTGCATCTAAAAACTGGAAGTCAACATCGTGCGTTATGCTATCATGGCTCAGTGTAATGTGAACAAGTCTCCTTCATTGTGTATGAACATTTTTGGAAGGTAGTCAAGACCAGAAGTACACTACAGTAGTTTGGAATAAGGGTGTTGTTAAGGTTTTAGTATAATGGCGATCCGAAATGTTTGAAAGCGATAAAAATAGTTCCCCTTCCTACGAATTTTTACTTGATTTAGTGTAAATTTACAAAGATGTGACCTTTGCGTACAGGACACTATCACTATTGGAACAAAATTAAGATGTTGACTAATGAAGACAACTTCTTTGGTCACGGGAGCTTTTTTGCCAGCATCGACAATGTACCCAAAGATAAAGTGATGATCGGAGCTACTGATGATAAAGACGAGATGAATTTTTATTCGATAGCGAACATAATTGCCATACAAACGAAAAGTTATGTACCTACGTGTTGAACGCGTACGCCAACAAAGGCCTAAGTAATACCATAGACTAAATACTCCTTTAGTCAATGGTAATACGTGAACGAATATTTAAGATTTGATTTGATCTGAAAGAATTTTAAACCACTAACAATTTTTATCATTTTTTGAACGCTTATATTCGCATTAAAATCATTGCGCACTCATTGATAGATGAGCAATTTAAAGATATTGGGTTTTTTATTCACAACCTTGCAAAGACATGTTCCACTCAAAAGATCATTTTGTACCTGTCGTCAACAGATTAAACACAATTAAAACTCTTGATGATTTGGGGAAGAAAACTTTGTTTTTTCCGAGAAAGAAATGTCAAATTGGGAAGTTTTTCGAATAAAACAAATAGTGAATGATATGGAAATCGCCCATCAATTCGATTTGTAATGAAGCCTTTCAAGAAGTGTTGACAGATTGCACATTACTTGACATGGATGATTCAAACTTGAATTCAAAAAAGATTTGTGCTAAAAATCTGATACAGCTCCGATTTAATAGACGATATGGATGATGATTTTTTGATGGCAAACTGTTCAGGTGACTCAAGGTGCTTTCACCATGAATTTAGTGGCGGATTTACTTTCTTTAAAGGATTAAGGCAAGGATCAAAATCTTGAATGCGTTACAATTAGATGATGAAATACGAAAGGGAAGGGAACAAAGAACTCAGACCAGACAGTTAATATAGTAAGGGGATTGTCATAAATATTACCGAAGATATTATAAACGATTTGAGTAATTTTATCTGGCCAAAATTTCGAATGTAGCAACATGTCTACATCAAATATTTATTTTTATGGTTCCATAACAAAGAGTACAAGTTTCTCAATAGTTTTTAATAAGTAGATTACCTACCTATATGTCCTTAATGTTTAATTTCTAACGTGTAAGACTGAAGTTTAATGAATTAATTTTAAATATCTATTTTTGTATTCGCTTGTGTTAACTGTATTTTGCAGAAAAATGTTTATACTAAACAATATCAAGTATTAAAAATGTCAGAAATTTCTGAATCCTTTTAGAGGTCTTAATGTATGGTGATTAAGGGTGCAGTTAAGACGAGAGTTAAGAGAACATGGATGGTAAATGCGAAAATGAGTACGTAAATGAATGGTAAATGAGTAAACGTAGTAAAAAGTAAATGGTTGTACACTCAAAATTCTGGGAGGTCTACCCCTTTGGGCAAATATTATTAACGTTTTAGTTGTCAGGAAATTTAGACACAAACATTAAAAAGTACCTATGTAGTCTAGCTACATGTAGGCTAGCTATCTACTACAAAATGTTTTAGTTCTCTAGGATAATTCTTCGCCTTGTAGTTTATAACCGCGGAAGTGGATCCAGACGTACAGACGGACGAACAAAATGCACACCAATTTAAATTTTTTAAAAATGTCCTAAAATTAGTATAATAGGGGGTATTTAATTTCGGTTCAGTATTTTTGAAGAATAAATAAATAACGTTAAAACGCTCACACTGATGACTGCCAAATTCGACAACGCTGTAGCACGAGTATGAAACTATAAACAATAAATGCACGCATTTAGATAACTCATAATTACGTACTAAAATCTAAGGAAACGGTAAGTCCGGAATAATTTCGTAATTGGCTTTTACGATTTAATCCTAACTTTACAATGTTTATCGATAACTACCAAAACCTAATTGTATTAGTTACTAACTACTATAGTTTCACGGAACTTCTGTAATCCAATATTATTTTATCCTATCATCAAATGTAAGTTCCGTGTAGAATTACAAAAAGCATAAAGTTGATACTGTTGTTCTAGTAGTTTTTAATTGATCACAAAAAAATCAATCACACAAAACTGTTATCAAACTCAAACGTGATGGCAAAACCAAAAGCCACAATAGCTGTTGTATCTTTATGATCACATTTTATGTTCTGACGGGTTTTGTTAAATATTAGTGTAAGCGAAAAAAAGCAAGAAATACAATAAAGTAAAAACGGACACAAATTTCATTGCACAATTTCAACTCACGCGCCATTCGGTTGTAGTACATTTTGGATCGGTAAATAAATCAAGGATTAAACGAAATCTCGATTTTGATGTGTTCAACAATCTGAAATGATTTTTATATTACATATGTATTTTAGTTGTTATTGTTTTAAAAATTAAATCTAAAACTACTAGAGTAAAGTCGCCGAATGTGGAATACCATTTTGTTTTAATTAGAAAAAAAATTGAAAATTTCAAAATTATGTTTTAACTTTTTTTGTACATGTATATCCAAGTATCTAAGATATATAGATAATATCACAAATATATATAATCCAGTACAAACGACGGAAAAAAATTTAGAATGGAAAAAGAGAATTTAGTAGATCGTTAAAAATGGATCCCTAATGTGGAATACCAACGCCCCTACAGTGAAATATCGTTATTTTTCAGTCTTTGAAAGAAAACAGTATATCCTCTTCAGCCCACTTGTGCTCTTGAATGCTTTTTGACGGCATTTCTTCTGAAACAATAAATTTTAAAAATACTTTCCTAATGTGGAATATTTCACATTGAGGTCTCCTTTGCGCTCTTGGGCTATTCCACAATAGGAGACTTTTATTTTTTTATTTCAGATCAACATACTTGAAATAAAAATGGTTACTGGTTTTAAACATTCACCATATTTAAACCTCCCTACTGTCTACTTTAACCCTACAAAATAACTTACCTTCAATACTAGAAACAAATAAGCTACAATATTTTTTGTTGCCTCGTGGAAAACAGTTGCGTGTCACTAAAATGATGTTTGCCTCGATGTCACGTAACAAGTAACACTAGTCGTGTCGCAGTGGCCGACGTACGAAAACGATTTAGAAGGGGCGTTTGATGTACTGACTAGTAAGTAGATAGCACATATAGTTCGGCGTTTAATAGCATATTTCACATTAAGAACCTATTCCACATAAGGGGACTTTACTCTACTTACAGAAACGTTCTATTCGAGTAGATAAAGTTGGCACACTTTTAATTTTCAAGTGATCGGACTGGAGGTCAAATATAAATAGAAATTTGCAAAATTCATATTAATGTTGTTCAATTTCGTCGTTAAACGCGTACACATCTACTAACGCATAGCGACGCACTATTACATCCAAAAGCTCTGTGTGGATTTCGATATACCCCCCGCAGACATTTTTTTAGATCAACATTGAAACTGTTTAAGGTATGTAACCTTATTTACCCTTGACCTAAATGCATATTTCGCTAGATTTAAGAAAATTCACATACGATAATGTGAAACAACTAAAAAAAAATTATCTAGAAAATAATTTGCATAATAACGTGTGAAACAAAACAGGGCAAAGCTACACCGCAACGTTTTACAGTAGTTGTTATGAATTTATTGTCATCAATCATCATCGATACGATAAAAGCTCAATACACTCTTACATCAACACAAATACAAAAAAATCTAAACAACTCATTAATATCCATTTTGAAGGTCGAAATAGCACAAAGGAGGTAAATTGTAATAAATAAATCATTAATAGTAGATATTATTTATAGGTAAGGAAGGGTGTGACCTGAAGATAAACTAATAAACATAAATGAAACAAGAAATTAATATGTATTATTGATTCAAAATGATTCATTTCATGAAAAATAAATAAAAAACCTTTTTTTCTACTTGCTACCTCGCCTCGTGGGGAAAAATATGTGAAGATAATTCAATAATCTGTGGATACTCAAGGTGATTAAACCTATTTTTTAAATAAACGTCAGTAGTTTTTATTATTTTCTTGTTTGTAGCGGTACTTTAGCACAAAAAAACACAATTTAGAGGAATTGTGCTGGAAAAGCGAAACCGTCTTCATGTTAAACAAAGAAGAGTTTGGCTTGAGGCAGAAAATCAGAGTGGAGTACTACAGATTTGGGGTGGGGATTGCGTCTACATACTGACCTGTCACCGTCAGTGAATTTTCAGCAATTATTATGGATTACTTTGGCAATTGACAGCCTACGGCGCTATTGAGTAATTGAAATCCTACAATCATTTAAATCTGATGATGACAATCATCTAATTTATTTTAATTCTTGGACAGTCAGAAAATTTTGCATATTATAGTAGGCCAGTTAAATTAGAATTTTGGTGAAAAAGTGATGCTAACTTTACGGGACTTTTTCAGGGTTGTTTGGGAAGTTAAGGAGAGCTTAAATCCAAGTTTGCGTATACCCCGACCCCGTGGGATTTTTTTAAGGGGAGGGAAAAGGTAAAAATTTTGATTTCGCTATAACTCGGCAGCAAATGATCGTACGGAAAAAATAAAAAAGGGTGTTGTTGGTTTGTTGAAGCTCTACAAGTTTCCTTTGGACGACTTTTCCCGAAAATTAATATTTAACGATTTATCGTAAAAAAACAGTAAAAAAAAGTAAACTTTTTTGGTCAACAAATAGAATTTGTTCATGTATAAGAAAGTTGTAGAACAAAATCACCGTGTCAGATTTTTCGATCAGTTGAAAAATACGGTCGAAGGGAGCGTCTGAAGGTGTGCTATCTATTCGCGCCCCTCTGGCACCGGCGCGGCGCAGGCGACTCGACGCTGCGGCACGCGCTCGGATCTCGGCGTGTTTGTCGCTTATATGTATCTCTGTGCCAATGAATCGAAATGAATAATAAACTTTTTTTTCGATTTTGTTCGTTTTTTCAAGCTCTACAACTTTCTCATACATGAACAAATTCTATTTGTTGACCAAAAAAGTTTACTTTTTTTTACTGTTTTTTTACGATTTTTACTTTTAATTCCGATTCATTGGCACAGAGATATAAGCGACAAACGCGCCGAGATCCGAGCGCGTGCCGCAGCATCGAACCGCCCGCACCGCGCCGGTGCCATAGGGGCGCGAATAGATAGCACACCTTCAGACGCTCCCTTCGACCGTATTTTTCAACCGATCGAAAAATCTGACACGGTGATTTTGTTCTACAACTTTCTCATACATGAACAAATTCTATTTGTTGACCAAAAAAGTTTACTTTTTTTACTGTTTTTTTACGATAAATCGTTAAATATTAATTTTCGGGAAAAGTCGCCCAAAGGAAACTTGTAGAGCTTCAACAAACCTACAAAACCCTTTCTTTATTTTTTCTGTACGATCAATTGCTGCCGAGTTATAGCGAAATCAAAATTTTTACCTTTTCCCCCCCTTTAAAATAATCCCACGGGGTCTGGGTATACGCAGACTTGGATTTAAGCTCTCCTTAACTTCCCAAACAACCCTGAAAAAGTCCCGTAAAGTTAGCATCACTTTTTTATAAACCCCCTTTTTTTGTCTAATTTGACTGGACTATAGCTATTATGTAAAAATTATGAAGCTCGCATTAATGTAATTTCTAAAATAGGAGTACGCGTACTTTAATTAGTTTATTACTTCCTAAGTATTTATTCCCCTTTACGTAAAGGGCATTCGAACTATATTTTAATTGTTCGTTTGCTGATTACTATACATTACGATATCTGTTTACACACACTAAATATGTGACTATATTTAGCCGATTGATTTTTTTCAGAGAAAAGAAGAAGACGGTGTGTTAGCTACAGTGCTTGGATACATGATTACATGAACAGTGCTGTGATTTGACAGCAGAAGATGACATTCCCATACTTAGATGCCCGTCTTATAACGAGAGCGACGAAGTTTAAAAGTTTACTGTTTTAAAATCAATATAAAACAACAGGTTTAAATTTATTGTAATGGTTCCCATAGGGCATACATGGAATTTTCAAAATTTAATTATGGGACAACCTCTCATCTCCGGAGGATGGGAGTCACCTCAAACTAGGGCTTACAATACCGGAAGAAATTTTGAAGACTGGTTTTCGGTATTCAATCAAGTGAATCCCGGAATCCCGGTATTGATACCGGTATTGACTTTTTTACTGCTGAAACTATCAAAGAAAAAGAAAACACGCATAGCTTTGAAATTCAAAGTTCAAAATTCCAAATTCAAAGTACGTATTCAAGTTATTCAAAGATGTAAATATAAAACGTAAATTTAAAAAATCCACATAAAATTCAAAAATCTCGTGAAATTTGAAATAAAAAATTGAAACTCAAAATATTAATTCATTATTGAAGTTACCAGCATGTGTTGGGATTTTCATGGACGTCCATCAAAATATTAATGCTAATGATGAATCCTAAAATTATAATTTCAAAATTCGAACCGCAAAATATTACTGCTACTTAAAATTAAAAAGTTTAAATTAAATTCAATATTGAAATTGGAAATAATAAATTCGCAATTATAATTTTGTAAATTCATAGTTCAAAAATCAAAACGTAATAAAGAAAAATTGGCAGTGCCATTTGAAAAATCAAGTTACCGTTTATAGAAATTTTTTCAATTGACGTAGCAATTTCTCCGAACACAAGAAGATTTCGGATTTAACCGTCCGGTTTACGATAGTACATTTCATGTTTTAGTAATATCGCATCGTCACGAGCTTTGTGATCCCTGCGATATTCAATTTTTTGGACACATGCGGCCAAGAGATTCGATTAAAGTACTATGTGTGATACATAAAGTCGCACTAGAATTGACCAAGAAATATACAGGGGGTTCCATTTAAAAAAATGCCATAAATCAACGACGTGATTCAAGTGAAAATATTTTAGATTTGTAGCCTTAGCATGAACGAAATGATCGTTAATAAACCCAGTCTTCCATCCACACACTATTGGCCCACCCTGTATACATGCAATATTTTGCACTAGGTAAGTATAAATAAATATTTTCTACTAAAATAAAATTAAATTAATTCCGAAATACCGGTATTTACGTATGAATACCGGTTTTAAATACTGCATCAATTTTCTCCGGGATCCCGGTTTTCGAAATCCCGGAATTCCGGTATTGTAAGCTCTACCTCAAACACTTCCCCTAATTCAACGCTATCTAAATATATGTACGAGCCCCGGCTCATAATAGTTCGGCCGGCACACATTTTTGGATAGGTGGTTTAATATAATGCGAAATCTATACAAATGGTGAAACATTTCAACAAAACTATTACAACTACAATAAAATATAGACTTTTAACTTATAAAAATTGAAAAATATATTTAATTTACATAACGGATAGTCTTTGTATAACAAGGAATGTGGCTCAACTCATGGATCATAATAGTTCGGCCAGATTTTAATATTGGGTTACATCGCCTTTATTAGCAATAACCGCGTTAATTCTGCTCGGCTTTGTTGTTACAAGTCTTGCACACTCTTCTGGTGAAATATTATTCCATATGTTCTGCAAGGTAGCTCTTAATTCAGGTACTGTACGTGCTGGAGTTTTCCGCAGTTGTTTCTTCATGTTATGCCAAAGTGTCTCGATTGGAGACAAGTCTGGACTAGAAGACGTCCATTTTAGTAGTGGAATGTTATGGTCCTGGAACCACGTACGAATAACTTTTGCCGTATGGCACGGTGCACCGTCCTGTTGGAAGATAAAGTCACCGTCATTCGTTGCACATTGTGCAATTGACGGTAAGAAGCTTTCTTCCAGAATCTCTTTGTACTTCTGCGCATTAACTGTTCCATCGATAAAATGTAATTTACCTACACCTTTTGCCGACATACAACCCCATATCATGACTGATGCTGGGAACTTTACTTTTCTTATTAGACAATCAGTATGATATGCCTCAGAGGATGTCCGCAACACTCTTTTGCGAGAATCACCTATGCAAACATCAAATTTGGACTCATCACTCCAAATTATACTTTCCCATTGTCTTTGAGTCCAAGTTTTGTGTTCCCTAGCCCACTTCAGTCTATTACGTTTTTGTAATGTCGTCAATAATGGCTTTTCTTTTGCCTGTCAGAAAAATAGTATAATTTACCAACAATATTCACCCAAAAAAAGGATAATTGTTACCTTATAGAATTTGTATCCTATTTTTCTGATAGCTCTCTTTGTTGTAGACAACGAAATATCCTTGCCTATACTTTCCCTCCACAAAACAGTTATTTCTTTGGTATTGGACCGTCTATTAGTTTTTACAATTCTACGTAAAGCTCTCCTATTTGCTTCCGTAATTGTAGATGGTCGGCCGGTTTTGGTTTTCTGGTCAACTCTATCAGTTGATTTATACAAATTGATAATATCTTGAACAGTAGAACGCGGCACTGAGTGCGAAACTGAAATGCGACGTGCAGAAATGCTGTTTCTATAGGCATTAATGATTGACCAGCGCAAATCGTTACTTAAAGGCTTACCACGAGGCATTATGCTTTAAAAATAAATAATAACTAATACTGACAGCTGCCTTGTTCATTTGTTCAATGATAGTGTTTTGTTTTTACTAATGGGCTCGATTTCATGGCAATTGTGATAAGCGGCCGAACTATTATTATCCATGAGTTGAGCCACATTTCTTGTTATACAAAGATTATCCCTTATGTAAATTAAATATAGTTTTCAATTTTTATAAGTTAAAAGTCTATATTTTATTGTAGTTGTAATAGTTTTGTTGAAATGTTTCACTATTTGTATAGATTTCGCATTATATTAAACCACCTATCCAAAAATGTGTGCCGGCCGAACTATTATGAGTCTGGGCTCGTATATATGTATGTATGTTATAACATTTAACGGTACCCGCTAAATCGAATTTAAGCCTCTTAATGATTCTTGAAGGGTCATCACACTCATCATCAAATTTGTGACACTATGGTCCGAACATGGACACCTAACTCAATTTTTTTACATAATTAAGAATATAATAATATTAATAAATCCAGTAAATAATAAAATCAACCAGCTTCTTTGAGATTTTGTATTTCACATTTATGTTATTGACATGAAGCCGTGTGATAGTTTGGTTGCATATACTACAACTACATTATACGTTGGAAGCGATATTTTACTACGGCACTGTATACTGCACATTTACTCATTAGCAACCCGATTCGACATCGGCATACGTCGGTTACGTTTTCCTTATCGCGTCTCACCTGTAGTTTTCTGTTTTTCTTTTCACGATATGCTATGTAATCATTTAATTAACGTATTGACTGCGAATTTTGTATTAGTATAATAATTAAATTATTGTATTATTCATATTTGGAAATACAAAACCCTCACCGAAATGACCTGTTTTATTACAAATTAGGGTAAGAATAAAAATGATACTTCAGAATATAATAAGGAACTTATAATTTTTTCTAACATTCTAGACACACTTCCCATTGCATCATGATATTTTTCCTGTAACACAACTCAAAAGTTCGACTATTGATTTTAGGGTTTTGTAGTCAAACCAAAGAGTATTTTAGATACTGGTCAAACCTAGTGCGTCACGGTTTTCTCGGTACCAAAACCACTACGACCGACACGGCGGGATCTACCAATCATTTGATTCTATAGATCACTAACCCATTAACACTTAACCATCGTTAAGAACATTTAACTCAATAGTGAGGTGCTTATGCATATCGAGCGAATCACTAACTACGGAATTACTAATTAGAGTCGATTCAAGACATACTTCATGAGATGACAAACCATAGGCGTGTTTAGAAGGATCTCAGTATCAATCATTATCCACCTAAGTTCATCACTATTAGCACAGAAAGACTCTCCGTCTCCATAATATACTGATATAACGACCTTATTGTTACGAGATGCATACACTGATGATTTTAGGTGATTCCAAACGAAAAAGTGTAAAGAATTCATATAGTAACGTAGCTGGCGTCCGCTTCTCCTAGATTCATCGGTCAGTGTAATTTGTATGTAAACTAGACTAAAATCTGATGAAGCATCGTCGACCGTAATCCATAGTTCAAATTTATCTTAAATGCAACTTCTTCTACAAATGCGAGTAAAACAGCTCTAAGAATCTATGGTATTATTCACGATTAAGCCCGTGCTTATTATCCCAATCCATAAAATCAAAGAAAATTGTTCTTGAAAATGGTTTTCTCTCAAAGAGTGAATATTTTCTTCATCCCATACATGATTTTTATGAAAATTATAAGTGCGACAGACATATCTCCGAGGAAATTTTTTTGGTAGGAATTTGTACAAGTTCTATATGGTAAGGACATAGCTGACAACCTCTTAAAAAATTCTTGGGAAATGTTTAATTCGCTTGCAATTTTCAGTAACTTTTCACTTAAGTATGAAAACGTGTATCCTTCTTCTAGGGAATGCCTATCTTCACATTTAGAAACATCTCAAGCCTCCTGACAAAGAAATATGTAAATTCTAACAATGAGAATTTATTAAGGATATTCTACTTTTCGGTAATGACACGATAGTCAACCGTCAGTTAATGCAGAACCGTGTATGCCATTTCTTTATTGGTGTATTCGACCATTTTGACAAATTAATGATTCAGAAAACTATTTCTGATTAGCTTTAAACGCTTTGCCTAATCTACTTGAATTTGCACGAAATCGTTTAGAACCCATAATTATCGAAATGTTTTGTCTTCAAATTGTTCAAAACATCGTTCCCTCAATCATTTTCAGTCACACCGGATTCGTTGCACAACTTTTAAAATTAAACGAAATATTTTCTACATCTACCATTGTACTTGAAAAAAGCGAAGCGTTTTGTTCGCTGATGGTAATTTAAATTTTAATTGGATACATAAAGGAATTCTGTATTCCAGAAAAACTTACTGAATTGTTAATGCTGTAATTATGTGCAAATACTTTTGCACGTATTTCTCTTAAAATCAATGTTAACAATGAAATCACGTGGAAAGTGGGTCATGAAAATAAACTGCAAAACGAGCTCGTCTTACTCATTTTCTATCAAAACACAGTTGAACTAATAACCGAGAGCCCATACATTAATTATGTTTCTATAAAACAGAATATAAAATGACAAGTGTGCACCTTTTCCATCATGCAATAAAATGTCACAAAAGTACAACGGTGACAATACTTTGCTATTTTTGTGGACAGATGAATATTAGACATATCACACTTACTTATTGATTTTGTTATAGCATAAACATACGAGCATAAAATTATTTTTAGCATACCTAATTCGTTTCATGAATTAAACAAGGTGCTTGAAAAAAATAATACTTTTATGATATGAAATAATTTACGAAAACATTCAAATTACGTCTGAAATAATATATGAGGTAATTTCTGTATCACACACCACTCCCACATATGCTGCTTTCACAGTAATTTACATTAATGTAAAATAATGAGACAAACGGAGTAGGTAATTGTTTTAATGAAAATGTAAACTGTCCTTCAATTTTAAGTGTCAATGAATACACAAAATCGAATTATATTATTTATTTTTTAATTTAATGGATTGTACCTAATTATAATATACATTGATAGTCGCCATACTTCATGAAAACCTTTTATTAACAACACGATAGGGTTCCTTGTTAATTAACTTAATTTTGTAAAAAAAGTCCTCCGTTTGCAAGTAATTACATTGTTTTCGAAAATTCCGCAGAAACTACCACTCCGCTTTATTTCAAATATTTTTGTAAAATAACTGTTTTTTTTTTCAAATGGAAGAGCACACATTTTATAAACACCGAATGCAGAATGCATTCTCTTGTTATAGGGGTTCCTTATACCTATTTGCAATAAATTTACATGATAGATTTATAAATAGTGAAGCTATGGTTGTTTTTTAAAAGAAATCCTAATAACAAAACCCGTACAGACGAAAATCAATTTGCGGTGTTGACGTATGGAAAGCCTCCAATCAACACGCGAAATGAAATTAAAGTGATGATGTAAGCAGATCTCTAGTGCACACAATCTCTCTTACCATATCCAGTTACACTAAAAACGTCTTAAATCTGAATATAAGGAAAAAGTATGTTTTTGTGGAAAAAATCGATATTGAAAGATTATCTCTCAAGCAAGTGATATGTGTTCAGACGAAGGTACATTTCACAAGAGCAGACATGTCAATCGACTGTCACTATTATGACACTCAAAATTATGATCAAATAAGGT
Organism: Pyrocoelia pectoralis; assembly: GCA_036250285.1. NCBI lineage: Eukaryota > Metazoa > Arthropoda > Insecta > Coleoptera > Lampyridae > Pyrocoelia > Pyrocoelia pectoralis. The sequence continues at coordinate 36,626,738 of CM070076.1, read as the reverse complement.
CTTTTAATAATAGACGGCTGTGTAGGTAATAATTTTGGACAGGCACATAATACAGCAACTCTCGTGAATTTTGCGTTATGATTTACTTCGCTAGAATATATTCTTCTAGTACAGATGTATTTTATCTGTGATTTTAGCAACAAAGAACGAGGCCGCAACAGAATGTCACACAATACAGTAGAAATTCGTCAGTTTTCCAACGAAAATTGAACTTCTCATGGCATTAGACATGAAGAAACAGTAAACTGGCCGCGAAAATCGCCATACCTTCCTCTTATCAAACGCGATACATTAATATGCAAAACTATAGTACATAATACGGAACTATGACGGCATTTCGCTATTATGTTTTCATTTTTTGCTTTAATTTATTTCATCAATTAATATTACATGTTTACTTAAAAAAGACAGTAAGAACTGCCATTACTTTTTCTTCAAAATAACGCACAATATTTATGTCATGCCATTTAAAAAAATTAATGATACCGGTTTCAACATTTTTCAGTTTGGGTCATTGAAACCCTGTACACGGTAGCTTTCTCTAAACATGAAAATAATTGTGCGCATTACAGTAGAGCAAATATAAAAATTATATATAGGTAGGTATATTTTGAAAAACAATGAAATTATTCATTAATGAAGGGACACAACGTCAAAATATATGGAGTTTCATTTAAAAAAATTAGTATGACGCCGTAGGTACAAGCTAAACCTAACACACTGTGTATAATTGGAAATTGCAATAAGTTTTCTAAAATTAATAATAAAGGTGCTATAAAACAAATGTTAGATAAGACACTCTTTCGACTATACCTTGAAGTAGTCTTTCTATTTACTGCCAATAGTCGTAGCGGTAAATCGAGAAAATCGCAAATGTCTGTCAAATTGTGCGGGAAGTGTGAAATTAGGTACACTTATTAATTAGATCAACATAAACGATTTGACCCGCAGCACCCCTATTTTCAACCGTTAGTTTTCAAAAGTGCCCCGTATTTAGTTTTTTCCATCCCCTAACGATAACTCCTTTGTTTACAACTTTTAGAAAAAATTATATTAACAAAAGTTTTAGGAATTCTTATAAGGAACATTTTATATAAGGATAAAATTTTCACAAATATCAACCCTTATCGAGATATGTGGAAAAAGCTGATTTTTGCAGATTAATTACAAAATCGGTCATAGTTTTCTTGTTTATCGTTTCTCAGAAAAATTATTCAAGTAAAAGATGTAGATATTAATATGATCAATATTTTAGGTATATTGTATAATATTTTCACAGAAAGCAACCCTTAAGTATAAAATCGCTCGTATCTTTTTTATTTGTAACTTATGAGGAAAAACATGTGAATAAATATTATAGAAAATTATCTTTTGGGCATTTTATGCCGGTATGAAAATTTCTCAAAAGTCAACCCTTAGGAGATATATCGAAAAAACCAGAAACTGTCAATTTTCACATAAAATCGAACATAACTTTTCTATATTTCACTACAGTGACATTATTGTTATATAATTCGGTAGGTATATGTATGTAGAAAATATAAGTAAGGGGTAATTTTTTTACAAAAACTCACCCTTAGCGAGATATTTTGACAAAAACAAACTTTCGGCACTTTTTAGAAGTTTTCGTAACTTTTCCAATTACGATGGTTAATATTATTTCTTCGCGGTTAATACATAATAGCCAATTACAGTGTATTTCATGAAATTATAGTGATTTTGCACCATATCACACTGGTGCGAGAATTTTCAACGTACAAAGTGTAAGGTTTATTCGCGGTAATATAATTAAAAAGAAACAATCTAATTGTACCCAAAATGCAAACAAAGGTCGATTTTTATATCAAGGAAGACATATTTTAATGTTATTTTCTTGGGGGTGGTTCTCACCTCCAGCGCTTCATCGTTTATTTTGATCTAATTAATAAGTGTACCTAATTTCACACTTCCCACACAATTTGACAGACATTTAGATGTACCGCTACGACTACAACCTAAGATTGAGATTGGAAAATGTAGGGTGTTGGGGGGGGGGGGGGATCAAAATGGAACATTTTTGGCCTATCTGTATGAGTGCAAAAATTAATGTTATCAATTAAATTTTAATCTAAACAATTGTTGGTAAAAAAAGACCTAATTGTTGATTATTTTCATGAAATAGTGTATGAAAACAAGGAAATTGTGCTGTAAAAAAACATCCCGTTCGTCAAAAATCTCTCACGAGTGACAACTTGCAAATTGCGGGAGTTTATCATTGTAATGCGAGTAAACGGGAGTTCGTACTAAAATGCGGGAGACATCCGCTTTTTGCGGGAGAGTTGGCAGGTATACCTAAGTCTCTACAGGTCGTTCCAAATTTAGACACAAAACAAGGAAGATTTTATTAATAAATTGAGATCGATTAAGGATAAACTATGTAGGTAGTACTTAAAAACGAAATTTCGGCATTCAAACACTTCTTTGAAAGACGAAGAAAATAATGAAATTTTGCACGGTTTGTATTTTATGTATATGAATTCAATATATTGATTTCATACATTAAAATTACAAAATTAAAAAAAAAGTTGCCATTTATAATCAGCGAGACATTTCTAAAAATGAACTTCAAAAACTGCAAAACAACGCACATCGTTTGTAAATTTCGCCCGTCTCTGCTGTAATGAAAATGATGGGAAATTCAAGGTATAACATTATTACATTACAATAAAAATAAAAGAATTCTCTTGTGCCGCACACATACATCAGTAAATCATCAAATTCATCAGGGAAAAGTTGGAAGGTGTCAAAACCTACCACCAAAGACTAGAGACAATTTTTATCTCGTCTGACCTGGCTCAAAACAAAACGAAGGCGTCTCAGAATTATGGGCTATTTATAAAAATTTTACAGATTGCAAGGTTGAAATTCATGGAACTAAATCACAATTCATTCGAGATCAAGGGAAGCCCAAGTGTTAGAAAAGATCTGACATTAATATTCTTTCACCGGGAAACCCGAGAATAGGTCCCGTTTCAAAATTTCACCGGGAAACCCCAAAAAAATACGAATTTCCCCAGAGCGCGGACAAGCAGTTGGTTTTCTATAAAATATTCACAATAAATAAGTATCCGTTGGGATTTTAGTCGTTACATTTTGTCCACATTAGAGTCGAATTTGTTCCAATTAATTAGCTGCTTAGGTTTTTTGGTGAAAATTGAAAACCATCTTCTTGGATGAGGAAAGAAAAAGATCGTGAGCATTGATGGTTCATGGTTATGTGCTACAACTTTCATTGATAAAGATGACAAGTATAGTAGGTATATAGATTTCCTATTCAGAATTTTAATGAATTTAGTGACAGAAAACAGACATGCATAAATTGTTAAGTACATAAGCAAAATTTAATTGAGCCTTTATCACTGAACCAATAAGAAGTTAACGTCAGATCATAATTAAATAATAGGAAAGTAACTTAATTTTCATGTCATTCGTATTTTTGGACCCATTTTCGTAATTAGCATTAGGAAGATTCTTTTCTCAATTCTCAACTGCCACATAATCTCAAATTTTTCTTTTAGAAAACGTCATATTGTGGGTAAAATTGACTAATTTATTTCTTGAAATGCGCCTAAGTAAATCAATTATTTATTAAAAATTTAATATTATAATAGCATAAATGCCTTTAACGCGTTACAGGTAGGTGTTAGTTTTAGGTAAATTATAGCACTTTGGTAACTAATTACTTCTAGTGCCACTTAATATCGACATTCAAATTAATTACTGTAATAAATTTCAGAACAACGCAATAGCTTTATTTACATTTCAATATTTCACCCCAAAAAATTCCCTTGACATAAACAAAACTTATAGGGATTTATTCCGTCACAAACTTTAATGGAATTTATTTTTACATATTTTATTTACCTACCTAGAAGTATTTCGTACTTCGCATTTCGCATGCGAGGACTTTTAAACGACCTAAACCCCATCATCTTCACTGTTTGTAAATTGAATGTAATGTACACAGAAAAACACTAAAAGTTTACTTGAAAAAAGAAAGCTTAAAAATGCGTTAAATAACACGAGGAAAATGGATGGATTCGATGAGATGAGAAAACTTAAGATAAAGTCAACAAAGCCGTAAAACGGAAATCGAGTGCCACTACCAAACGCTTCTACTTCTAAGTGAGCGACCGAAATGAAGTACGTACTCAAACTAATAACGGTCTGTTGAAACAATACACTGGAAAAGTTTTACTCGGAAAATGTAGGTGGAACACCATCTATAGGTGCGCTCCATTACGAACGATCGATTTTTAAATAACTTGTATCACCTGAAATAATGATGGTGGTTTATTGATGTACTTAATTAACTTTTTTTCCAAATAATACGTTGAAATGTCCTCAAAGATATACGAGGATAGTTCTTGATATTTTTGAGACACTTTCCACTTGAATAAGAATGGACAACGTTGAGTGCGTGAAACTTACGAAACTATTGAGCGCGCAACAGGCGGCATTAAGAGAAATTTAATAATTATTTTATTATCCTGGTTTCCAAATAACCTACTTAAACTTATAATAAATTACAAAGGCAGAACAGTCTTATTAATATTTCGTTTTTCACCATTTCGTAAGCCTAGATTTTTTATAAACATTATAAACATCCATTTACTAAACTGTCGTTGCTACCACCCAGAAGAATAACATGACTTTTGAGTCCAGATATTATTAATAAAAGGATAATATGGAGATGACCAGATTTTTATCTACATTTCAGTTAGAATTGTACCGCTCAGAAACATCATTTATCCGAAATATTTCAGTGATAAATGAAACTTATCTATAATACATATACATATATAAAATTAATTTGAATTCTATTTCTTACAATCCTACACAAAAGTTCATTGTAAATGAAAATGATCGTTCTGGATTTCATATAATTGTGTTGTGGGTAGATCTGCGCTTGCAAACAATGGAGAACTTTACGATCCGCTCTGAATGCAAAATTAATTACCGAGTTTTATTCGAATAAAACGTTGCTTCAAAAACACACAGAGTTTTAGAATCAATATCTTCGAAAACTTGAGATCTTCCGAAAGATGGGACAATGTGGGTACACTAAAGGTTTAAAAAAAAGATACCTACATTCACATGATGTTGCATTGCTTTTCTGGTAACTCGCAAATGAAGTTAACAATGATGGCGTTGTACAGTACATCATTTGTTTGCGTTTTTTCCGTCTGTGAACTACTCTGCGCAGAATTATCCAAGAGAGATGAAACTTTTTGCACGGAGCTTTTGAATGCGTGTCAGACATCGACATGTTACTTTCCACACGTCTGCTTCTGTTTGTAGAATACCAAGTAAATCCCTATTACATTTTGGGATTAAACTTTGTCCGTCATATTGAAAATTTGTACATCCATTTCTTTGGAAACGTGGCAAACGTATTGCCTAGAGATGGACAGAACAAAGTTTTAAGGTGTGTGTTACTATATTAGACACAGTTTGTTCTCAGGTATGTCCACAATCTTTGGTAATGTCCAAAACCTTTATTTATATACCCATTTCTATGGATTCACATTGTAAATATGACTACGTATCTTTTTGATAACCCCCTTTCATCCCTTTGTCCCCTAACATAAATAATAATAATAATAATAATAATAATAATAATAATAATAATAATAATATGATATTAGTAGGACTAATCGTAACTTGATCTCGATCCGTGCGATTAGTTAACCAGGCTTGGCCTGAGTATCGATAACAATCGAAGTAGGTACATAATAATAATAATGATAATATTTATTTGATCGTTAGACCACCAAAGTGGTATAGATTTAGTCATAAATAGATTGTAGGTACATACAATTAAATTAAAAAGTCATTAAGTCATTAGTTAAAAAACAAACAGTGTAGATAAAAAAATTAAATATAAATACAATGTAAATACAAATACAAATACCAATACAATGTGTATAAGACAAAACATTAGCGTAGCAAACAGAATACATTAAGATTTATTGTTTTGTAGTAGTAAAAATTCTTCTACATTGTAAACACAATGCTGCTTTAAAAGTGCTTTTGTTTTGCCTTTAAATTGTTTAAGAGAGCCACATTGCTTTAAAGTTTGGGGCAAGTAATTGTAAAGCTTCACACCAGACGGGGAAGGAGGTTTTGCGGTAATATTGGTTTTATTAAGAGGATTACGATAATCATTCTTTTTTCTTGTATTGTACAAATGAAAGTCTGAGTTTTTTTTAAACTGGTTTTGGTTCTTATGGACAAGGCATAGAAGCTCAAGAATGTACAAGCTAGGTAAAGGTAATATATTATTATATTTTTTGAAATAAGGTCTGCAAGATTCATTACGTTTTATACACGATACACATAAACACGGTATCCTGATTATTTGTATCAAAGGCGTTCACTTAGCGCATGAGGTGAGCGGTACATGTAAATGTCTGTCAAATTGTGCGGCAAGTGCTTTACGCTTTATAAATAGTATACGTGAGTTTGCAATTTTCCTTCGCACATGACGTCAGCCGGTGCGCATCAGCATACCGTGTTTATGTGTATCGTGGTTTTATACCAGCCATGATTCGAATTACTCTTTTCTGGCCCAGAAAAACTTCTTGCGCTAATGTTGATAATCCCCAAAAACAGATACCGTACAGCAGCTTTGAGTGAACTTGTCCATAGTACAAGGAAATTATAACGTTGAATGGAACTATGTACTTTAAGGATCTACTTTGAAAGCAACATGTATTAATTTTCTTTAGAAAAAGCAGAGCAATGTGTTTTCCAATTCAAAGATTGATCAAGTTGAAGACCGAGAAATTTTACTACTGGTTGTTGTAGTACTTCGGTATTATTTATTTTAAGCCACTACTCAAGATGTGTTTATTGAATAACATAAAATTTGTTTTTGCGAGGTTGATGTGTAACTTATTTTCTATAAACCACTCATTTAGGTTCTCTAACAGAGCATTGCCTTAGATATCAAATCATCTAGCTTGGTACTAGTTATTAGAGCAGATGTGTCATCAGCATAAAGATATAACGAATAGTTTAAGAAATCAAGTATGTCATTAATAAAAAGCAAAAACAGAATAGGACCTAGTATGGAACCTTGAGGAACCCCTACTGTAACAGGTAAAGTAGACGAGTAGTAATTATTAATAACATTGTTAGGTGATTTATAAGTAACTCTTACAAACTGAGTTCTTTGTAAGAGGTAAGATTGAAACCATTTGGCGTCTTGGCGACAGTGCTTCTTATACCATAGCGTTCTAATTTGTTTAATAACATGGTATGATTGATAAATAGAATTAGAATTTTTGTCAGAAAAACGGGAAAAGTTATGCCAAATTACTCAAGTAAACAAATCTTCGCTAACTAAGCACACTTCCGAAATATTTCTGAACAACTGAAATATTGTCTATTTTGTTCAATGCGCAAAACTTTACAACTGTTTACGCTAAAACGGGTTTTTACTAAACTGCGCACAGAGTCTGTATACATGCGTGGATAGTAAAGACAATTTGGCGCAGCCTTCCGCATTTTGCCGATTTTCTGTGTTTTATGGGTAGTACCTACTCATACATGTAGATGGATAGTGGGATAGTGGCCACCCCTACAAGATCCATAACAGTCGACAACGAGTTATGGACCATTTAATTTAATTTTAAAAAATAGGTGCCGTAAATGACTGAGAAATATGGTGCAATCGAACATGATTTGGCGCGGTTTGTAATCCAGCCATTAAAAGCCGAAAGGGATGAGGGTCATGAAAATTAAAGATAAACAAACGGCGCGTGCTGGATCATATAGTTAATATCATCAACACATGGAGACTTATGTGAAAATACACGTAAACTTGCTAAATAATTTATTTATTTGCAAAGCGCTCATGGGAATAATGTATCCATTAGGTACGTATACACGCACTGAAATTCAAGGAACTAGGTAGATTGCTACAAAACAAACAAACCATCTCAATACACCTTGAAAATGTTTAAATCTAAGAATAGAACATTGCATAAGGTATAAATAGACGAAGCGTAAATTGTTGATATGTAAATCTAGTTCATCATCATCAGTATTTAATCATGCTAATTATAAAACAAAACAATCAAATCAAACCGACTCACTGACGTATTACTTATTCGCAATGAAATTATCAGTTTAGAAAAGTGATTGTAAAGCGTTCCAAAAAATTTGCAGAGTAAACAATTCCAAAAGATTTTCCTTCAGTTAACGTAGAAAATCATCGCAGGTTTGTATTCACAACATATCGATCCAACACCCATACAGGTTAAAATTCGTGCGCTTGATATAGATTTTGGTAATATAAATAAATATAGGCCGTAACGTAGAACACGCAATTGATGACGTCAAAAACGTTATCATATTAAAAGAAAGGCACAAAATGTCGAAGTGTAAAATTGGTAACGTTAAGAGGGGTTTACGTTAGTGGGCTATAGCCTATAACAAAATGAACCCAATAGTAATAGGATAAAACCTTTCGCTTTGGTACTCATGTTGGTCAGCATATTTGCTAATTTTTTGGTTGCGAGTATGTTGTACTATTTACGTTTAGACCACAAATTGATGGTAAGGTAAAAAAGTAATTTTATTTACAACCACATATGTAATGCTGACATTACTGACTTTTAAAAATTTTGAAAGTGTCAAATTATTTACATTTCTTTCCCTCTTCCACTTCCCTCACCCATTTCCCTCACTCGTTTCCCTCACTCGGTTTATCTTGTTTCTCGCCTCATTTAATTAAGCAAAATATTCTTGTAATATCTTTAGTAATATTTAACATCAACAAAAATAAACAAGAAGATTAACAGTAATAATAAGATTTACTACATTTATTTGTTGAAATTAATGGTCAAATTTGAATTATTGTACGCGTTAATCGATATTGTTAAGGGGCCGCCCTGATGATGTGTTTCACTCATTGAGTTTTCACTGCTGCAAAATCTTAATTCCTGACTTGTGTCAGGTCTTCTAATGTCAACGAAAGAAGATAAAGAGTTTGAATTGCTACAGGAAGACGATGGCAATGTCGTTAAAGATATCATATTTGCGGTTTTAGTTTGGTTGGCTACAGATACATCCACATAACCTTCAGCAACAGCACTGGATTTCCATCCCCCTAGACGCTTCAGCTGTAAAATATCAGCTCCGCTATTTACCAGCAACGTAGCCGCTGTTCGTCTAACTCTAAAAGCATGACCTGTGTAGGTTTCCGCATTGGGAAGTTTCAAAAAGCTAGCAATATTGTACGGAAATTTAGATATAGAATTATATCCAAAGGGTTGATTTCGAGCTTTTCCTAATCGATATTGAACAAAAAATCTTTCATTTTCAATATCTTTTCGTACCTGGATAAATTCTTTTACAATTTCTATCCAATTTGTGTTAGTTATCATAAATGATCTGCTCTTATAAGTTTTTGTATCCGGAATTTCTATGCAAATTTTATTTTCTAAAATATTAATATGCGTAGTTTTCATCTTCAGTAGCTCATCACTTCGACATGCCCCAGACACACCTACTATAAGCGCAACCTAAAACAATGAAAAGAAATATTTAAAAACAGGAAAAGAAAACATTTAAAAAGAAAGCCTTACTTTAATAGGAAGGAATTCTTGAGGTGCTTTCTTGAGAAAATCCTCCAAGTTTTCCCTAGTAAAAATGCTAGACTTCTTTGGCTTAAAACCTACATTCTGGCGTTTTAAAAAGGCGACGAGTTTGTAATATTTTGATATGTCAGTCTTTTTCCTTAATTCTAGCATTGTCCGTATCATGCTGTAAGTAGCCCAAAGAGTAGATGGCTTTTTTTTGCCTTGCCATGTCGCTAAAATATGCCATCAAGGCTGTCTCCGAAGCAATATTCTTAGCATTTCTTTCGGCACACCATTTTTCGTATACTTTCAATGCCATTTCATATCGCCCCCTACTTTTCTCTGGAAGTAAACAGGCTTCTGCTCTTTCTGCAGCTTCTTTAAGTTCTGGTGGAGTACCAATATTACAATAGTCTTCATTATCAGAACTTTCCGAGAACATTCTGGCTTTCTAAGTTATATAAATTCGAAAGAACGAACGAGAAATTCAAAACTGTCACTAGTTGTTTATTTTGAAAATTTTGAAGGTTTGCGCCATAGCAACCAGTCGCGTAAACTAATACCGGTGACTAGATATGGAAATGTCAAAACAGAAAAGGACAAATTTTCTCATATTTATTTTATTTTTTTATTTTCAAAATAAAATATTGTCCCTACTTTTTAATTAATGATGTGGTTGTACGTAAATAAAATCGTATACAAACCTCGGAGGAAAGTTTTCATTATTGTCTCGAGATTTAGTTAATCTCTCGACAGTAATGAAACACTTCCCTACTCGGTATGTAATATACTATATACCTACTCCGCAGTTCAAAAGCGTGATAAAAGAAAAATTTCAAACCCAGTACTCTGCAATTTTCGAATTCGAACCAATACTTCCCCACAAAGGATACCAAAAGTGGAAAAAGTAACAGTGAAAAGGAATACAATCTGTAAAAGTGTGAACATTTCTGGTAAAAAAGAATATAGGTATGTATAGATTGGTTTTTTTCCCTGGAATCGTGTGATTAAGAGCGAAAATACCACCTAATCAGAAAATCAAAATTATATACCGTTTAAAAATGAGACAAATTATATGAACTTCTTTACTAAGATGAACAAATTATGGCAAATATCCTACAAAATAGCATTGAATAAAGAAAAAATAGTTACTTAACTGTTATAAATCTATTTTTTTATAAAATGAATATAATTAAAGAGTATTGGAAGTCAAGAATGAGTTTAGTTTTTCATTAATGCATCATTAGAGTTAATTGGATACACATATTCTACTATTAATAATAATGAGATTTGTATAAATGGCAATAATCTCGATGGCAATCTAATTTAATCAATTTCGATTCATTATCGTTTAATTAAAAATATTCCTGGTTTCAATGCAAGAATGACTGATTAGTTAAATTTGAAATTTAAACATACAACGTAGATAAATATCCCTGTTCGAATATGAGACAAAACACCAAACAAGATCGTGAAGAATTCTTTAAAATAAACGTCTTGAATGAAGAAAATGCATTGGTCCGAATTTCATCAATTATTATCAAAATTCAATTTGGAAACGACCCGTCCAGATTTGCAGACATTAGAAATTTCGAATTAGTTGTGAACGGATGAATTGTTAAAAGATTTTGCATCCTGGAATCATTAAAAGTTATTCAACGTATTGAACAGAATAGTTGACAGAATATTTTTTTTCCGAATATGTGGACAACACTAACTGATAACGAAATTTTAGTAAATAATTATACGTTCGATCATGTGGTATTCAGGTTTTCCAATTTTGTCCATAAAAGATGGTATTGCACAGTGTATCAATTGAGAAAGGAGCTGATCTATTCCTTAATATAATTGTTTGGCCACGCAATTGGGGGTCATTACTGCGCTTTTCTTCAACAGTGGCATAAACTGTTATTTCTGATCATGAAATCTTCCAAATTCAGAGTAAATAAATTATAGCGATAGTCCGATCACGACTTTTTCATTATAAATATTTTATAAAATCTTTATTATACACCTGTTTTTCGTACATAACCGTTCATTTACAATGTATTACATTTTCTAAATATCAATACACTTCTAAATGCCCCTCTAGACACCCCTAAAAAGAATCGGTGTAGTTTTGGTGTTTAAAGACTGTCGCAAAAATTTTGCCTAAAACGTGTGTGATTTAAATTTCGACATTATTTGTGAAAGTTAAGTGAAATTCTGTGCATGGAGGGATGTTTCCCGTTAATAAATTTCGTTACAAAAGGTCGACGGCTACCCCTTTTTCTTACCTGGTTAAGGGATCTTTCATTGAAGTGTAAGTAATTCAATAAGCGAATAGATGGAAAATATTCACTACGCTTAATAAATGTTAACCATGTCAGAAAAGAAGACAACTAAAGTAAAGATTTATAACATTAACTATGATAAGATCGTTACTCTTTCGAAGAGTATCACATATTTTTGCGTTCATTTCCGAATATTGTATCGATTCGAATTTTTAAATAAAATACCAAGCGGATTAAAATTACACTAACGACTTTGGTGGTGAAAATGCACTCGTGTCATTTAAAAGCAATCGGCCTCTCTATGCGGCACAACAGATTTTAAACTGCGGTTCTTGTAAAAAAATCCCAACGAACCTAACAATTCGATTTTCGATATGGCGCATGTAGTATTACGACGCAAAGAAGCTATTTTGTAATAGAAACCACGTTGTCTCTCGCGGAGAATATTTTCATATACATACATAATTGATTTATAAATGGTATCGAATTTAATTTAGAAAAATCCACCTTTTGCGTTTAAATAATACAAAGATGGATACAAATATGGTTAAATAAAAGAAAGTAAGCCCATGCCCATGCTAAGACAGCAAAAGTGCAGAATCTGTTTTTTTAAGACATTTTTCCCTGATAAATTTGACTGCGGATGCGCCGCCGCCCCTTATTTTCCAGTTGAATTCGACATGTTTGTTCGCATGGGGCCCATGGGGGATTAAATTACAAGATCTAACAAGGGCGGAAACTTCTAGACAGATAAATTGTTTTTTCAGACTGTGCCTCATCGTCACGTACCATTGACTGTAATTGCATTTTTGTCTTCTTTTCCGAAGAAAAAAAATGGCTCCATGATCAGACCGAACCAAAACTCGCACCAAACTAAGTCTTTGAGGATCCACATAGGCTCACAGTGGTCTACTCGCCCGTAGACAGTGTGGGACAAGGCATATTACCCTCATGTCTCGTGCTCCTTTACATTTTAAGGTAATTACTGGCTGGGTATAGGGTATGTGACCTGCATTGCTCACAGGGTCGGATTTACCATAAGGCTAGAAAGGCTATAATAGCCTAGGGCGACACGTTTTAGGGGGCGGCAAATGTTGGAGTTAATTAAGTAAAATTAAATAATAAAATGACATCTAGACAAATTCAAATCATATGAAACAAGTATCAAAAGGCGCGAATTCTTATAGAATTCTAATTTCAACCAACTTCAAATCTGTAATTAATAAAAAATGAGTCACTGTTTTTCTTTCCACCCTTAAGGGAGATGGGAGCGGAGAGGGTGGCGGACAATTAGTAAATCACAAAAAAATCTTGCAGGAAAAAAAATGTAAAAATAGATCGTTCTTCTGAGGACATGTGCATCTTTCCCCCTTTCCACTCTTAAGAAAGGGTTTGCAGTTGGGGGTGAAATTTACAATTTGAGAATAGTTTTTTATGGAGAATCCAAAAGTGCAATAAAAAATAGGTGTTCCCATTTAAGTTTTCAAAACTCACCACCGCTCTACCCCACAGGGAGGCGAGGGTGATGTGAGGTTTCAAAAAATAAAGGAAACGTGTTTTTTCCTTTTGTAATTGGATGTGTCGTTCTCGAGATATTCAAGCGTATATATTTTGACTGTAATGGCGTCCCGACGGTGAACGGGTAATCCGATCAAAAAATTTACCAAAGATTTGGAATCGGTAAAGAATTCCCTATAAGATGACACCATTTACAGCTTTCTAAACCCTGTAACATCGCGCAAGGCACAGGCACAGGCATCCGGACGAATTTAGTAACCAACATTTTGAAGTTGGTTGAAAATACAATATTTTAGTTTGTGAGTATATCAAATATTGTTTAACAGCAGTAGAAACAAAAAAGGAAAATAATCGTAGAAGAGGGGCGGCAAAATATTTTCAGCCTAGGGGCGGCAAATTCGTAAATCCGCCTCTGATTGCTCAAGTGCGTTTACATTAGACAACCCACATGTTATTTATACGTTCTTTCAATTCAGGTGTACAGCCTGTTTCAGAGTAAGCGCCTTATTTTTGTTAGCCACACTATGGGTACTACTTTCAAAATATTTGGCAGTAATATGTTTCAGGACATTCTCTAGACCAGTGGTGCCCAACCTTTAACCTGGCTTGAGCCAATTGAGTATTTAACATTTTTTGGCGAGCCACATACATTAAAATTCATTTTAGAGTTCATCTCGTGTAATTGTTATGGGGTTTTTTTTTTATTTTCCCTATACCCATATTCCATATAGGTGGAATTCTTAGACTGTAACTCTACAATGAAGCGCTTAACAAAAAAAAATTTCCTATAAGGAACCCTTTCCTATCATTCGTTAAATTTTTACCGAAATTTGGGATGGAACCTAAACTGTTACGATGAGAAGACTCTGAGCGACCACAATTAACAGTCTGGGAGTGGACTCGTGACACACGTACAGGACGGGTAGATACGATCAAACAACAAACAGCGGCTACTACTACTACCACCAACAAATTAGATGGGAGCTTCTCATGACACAGTACAGAACGTGAAAGTACGATCATACGCGAATAGTAAACGCCCCGATTGAAGCCTGAATATAAAAGCCCATATATCGCACTAAAACTTTTAGCTGCCCTTTGTGAGGAAGGAGGGAAGAAACATGCATGTTTCACAAAAGGATACTACAATCCCTATGAGTAATGAAGATGAATCAGAGGCAAATGTGTGGACACTGACGATGACTAGACAATCACTGCGGATAAGTCAACACGGTAGAAAATAATATCAGAGAAGAAAGAGCCAATTAAGTTCTGTTAATATCCAAGAAGCGAAAGCGAGGCAGATAAGACAACCATCCATATATAAAGATTGTGTGTCAAGCAGTACTTTATTAATGGCGTACAGATTTTTGTTTAGAACAGGTACTTATTTCGTTTGGTGTACTTAATTTTATTTTGTGGGAAAAAATATGGTGTAATCAAATTGAGATTTAACATGCTGGTTAAAGAACCAGATACGTGTGGAGGAAGGGCTACCAGATTATGTGTAGCAAAGCTAAGGAAGATGCTTTCGACTGTGGGCTGGAACGACGCTGCATTTGAGGAAGCGGCCAGAAATCTCTTCGCCGTGCACAGAACGATGGATGGAAAAGAACCTGCCTGGTTCTGATACCAAAGGCGGCAGGATCTTACAGACCGATCTGCCCTGTCAACTTCGCTTGCAAAGGGATAGAGACGCTAATCAAGACTGGAGTTTAATGTGCCACCGTAACTGATCCCGATAGTAAAAAGCTACTTGACTAACAGACTCATAGTATAGAATTTGTGGCAAGTGGACCTCCTACATGAAACACCATGTATGACGGGGTTCAAAGACGACCAAGTCCACGGAGTAAGGGTAGTGGCGTTTGCCGACGACCTCATCGTACCTGTCACGACCCGAACAACTAAAATGACTAAGACGATTGGCAGCTTTCATAAAGTGCGAGAATTTTTAAGCAGTACATATTAATACTTACAGTTCTTTTTGTATCTAGTGCGCGAAATGCTACTTTGGTGATCGAGAACGGAAAAAAACAGGCGAGGTCACCAAAGTATTTCGACCATGAGTTGCAAACAAAATTTCTTTTTTCTACAAACGTCAAAAAAGACAAGGTTTGCGCATTGATAACAATACGCGAAGTGACCCTTTTTTTCACTTTCCTACGTTACCATGACACCGTGCGCGAAATGACGACACTCGCACTGAATGTAAACTAAAATATGAGAGTTTTGTATTTTAACGTTAAAATAATTGTCAACTTTTTCACGTTTGTAGAAAAAATTTTGTTTGTGCGCGAAATACTTTGGTGATGTCGATTATTTTTTTTAAATCGGCTGCGCCTCGTTAAAAATAGCTATTTAATAAACTAATTGGTTAATGAAGGCGATTAATAAACGAAACTGTTTAAAGCACGAACGAGCGATAACGAGTGAGTGCCTTTAATAGTTGAGTTTATTAATCGCCCATTAACAAATGAGTTGATTACAATATTTTTTCGTTGACCGTAAACCTTTTTTTGTGACAAAATTAGAAATTAATTCGAAAATAACGTCAATTCCATACATTTTCAATTTCATGTAAAAATCACGTTACCATTGAAAAATATTAAATGTGAATTGAAAAAGTTGTCATTGTCCATTGTGATAAAGTGATTGTAAATTCATAATTGTGGAGTTATGGAGCTAGAAAACCTTGCTGAATTACCTGCTGCAGTGTTGGCAAGTGCAAACAATGCAGCAGGTATCAAAACATCAAAATGTCAAAATCACAAAAACAGTTACTTAATGAAAAAGTGTGCGTTAATGAGGTCTATTAACGCATCCTTTTTAAACCAATCGAATGCATTAATATCGACATTAATACACGATCAACGAAAAAATCAGTTCTCGATCACCAAAGTGGCATTTCGCGCACTAGATACAAAAATTACTATTACAAACGTCAAAAAATAAAAATAGGTAGTGTAAAATTCTGTCACAATTTGAAAAGTGTTAGCCTTCTTAATTATTTTTAAACATTTAGAAACAAATGATTTCTTAGATTTTTGCTTGACTGGGGACCATAAAGGTTAAAATACAAAAATCTCATATAGTTTACATGCTGTGCGCGAAATATGTATTTCGCGCGTAACGTAGGAAAATGAAAAAAGGATCACTTCGCATATTGTTATCAATGCGCGAACCTGGTCATTTTTTAACGTTTGTAGAAAATAGTTATTTTTGTATCTAGTGCGCGAAATGCCACTTTGGTGATCGAGAACTGATTTTTTTAACTTGGCTAAAAATTGTCGAGATCACCAACGTATTTCGCGCACGAGTTGCAAAAAAAAATTGTCTCTACAACAAAGTTGAGGGCCATAAAGGTTAAAATACAAAACTGTCTTATAGTTTACATGCAGTGCACGAAGTAAGTATTTCGCGCACGGTGTCATGGTAACGTAGGAAAATGAAAAAAGGGTCACTTCGCGCAAACCTTGACGTTTGTAGAAAACAGTTATTAAAGTTATTGGTCCAAAATACAAAAGCAAGGCCGATTTTCGCCTATAGTATTTTTTCTCTGGAGACATTTGAAAATCAAAAATTTATTCTGGATAAACCTACTAAAATGTAGAAGAATTAAAAAATTAAAATATCGAATTGGCAGCAGTTCGAAATCAATTTTACGGGGCCTTACAGTAAATGGTGAATTGGTGATTTATTCGAACATTTATTGTAAATTGTTACTAGGAACCCTGAAAAACTACCGATTGCTACTTTTCTGTATTTAATTAGGTTTTTCTTCATTCATTCAATTTGCAGTTTCCTATTGTAAATTATGTTCGTTATAAATAAATTGTAAGAATTTTGCAATGATGCGTTGTTTATTACCACCCCCCTGTACGTACACAAAGTAAATTGATACATTACAACAAAACTTCGTTTTCAAGTGACACAAGGAAGCGCCTTTATAATTTATCATGTAAATCAAATGTCACCCCATATCAGGTTTTAAATAAACTGAAACCCATCGGGATTCAGTTGTGTAGATAATTACCGCTCGGAAGATGTGTCACATCGCGCATTAATAATGACAACGTTTTTGGGATTCAAGATTGTCGATTGTCATTATAAGTCAAATGCTAAAAACGACCTGTCGATGTCGTGCCTTAATTACCTACATGCTTACTAATTATTTGACTTTATCGATTACATTGCCAATGATTTTAAATATAGGAAAAAGGCGCTGGTAACCATGGAATAAGAGCGCAAGTCCAATAAACATTATATCAAAAAAATATTTAATTGCTAAATGATGATACAAGGCTAAATAAAGGGAAACTGCTTTGCAAATAACTGTCTAGGGACAAATTACTTTTTCATTTTTTATCGTTCGTTCATATAAGCGGCATACGTAGTAAGTACGTAATTTAATACCTAAAAATCAATTTCATTTTTAATGCGAACTAAGTAATTAAGTAATTACTTTAAACAATGTACTTTCTAAACTTAACCGCCTCTGTAAATTCTCTAAAAGCTATAGACGAACTTACATGGCAGAAATGAAAGTATAAATAACAAATAAAGGAGCAAAAATCAGAATATTTGAAGTTATTCGTTATATTACATGAAACCGTCTTATTTGAGGGTTAAAATACAGGAAATTAACACAGAATAATTCGCTTGGCTAATTTTCTCACGGACCTTAAACGGTCACTGAGTTCCTATGTCATTAAGGAAATGTAATTACAACTTCATTTTAAACAGTAGAATAGGTAGAAACGTATTATTCAAAAGGTGTTTAGAATTATTCTGAATTTAAAAACTGTTTACTATAGCTATAATACTATACTGTAAGACAATCCGTATAAGCAATAAACAGAAAACTGGTTAAGTAGTAGAACAGGCAAAACGTGACTGGTTTAAAAAAAAGTAAGATAATAAATTAACTGGATAAGAAACTAGTTATTTTATTTGAAGTCAGCCACCATCTTTTAAACGTTTATTTTATATAAATATTAAAAATGTAATTAATAAAATAGAAGATACATACGTCTAATACCCCAGTCCAACATTATGTTTTAATACCATTCCTTTCACTTGTTTACAATCACATTTTGCTGAAGAGAATCAAGCAAAAATCACTTTGTTGTAACGAAAAGAATTAAGTGATGTGGGTAAGAAAAATTGGTCCCATTTTAATAAAAACGTTACTCCAAAATTATGTTTCTTCATTTTTGTACGTCGCACCGGTGATGAAGAAATATATAAAAACTAAGGAACAAAGACACCCACCCTCGCAAAAGAGTGTATAAACGCGGAGTGACGTTTTCTCATCCGCGTTGTTTGGTAGGTGAAGCATGCGCTAGAATCGTTATAAAACCTTAATCCGCCTCTTAATCTTAAGAAGGTGCACGATTAAATTTGTATCTATAGAATGAACTAACACGAAATATTTAAATGAAAGTGAAAACTGGACTAGGGTTATACAGTATGCGCCCCTAGGGACAATTTATGTTTTAGTTAGTTTACGTATAAGCTTTTTGATTTATCACTACAAGAAAAATTATATCCTTTAACGGTGTATAGTATACATAATTTATGATTTAGAAAGTAGTCTAACGTGCAACGGTTTTTATTTACTATTCTACTAGTACTGTGGCGACATCTTCACATAGTAACACCAACCTGACTATGAACCCTACATTCATTTAAAAACAGCATCTGCATTTTATTTTAGATGACATCGAGGGAGGAACTGTCAGTTACTACTCATTAAAAACTTACTTGTATTAGATGATGTCATTAATATTGACAGGGGGCATTCATCATCTTCTAAGACATATTCGGTATCAGGAGATCCTGACAAAGAGGTAACTTGAACTAGACACCACTGTGATGGATCTGCTTTATGTAACCCATATTTATCCAACATTTCTCGAACTACAGCACCAGCAGTATCCCGTATTGACAAGAGAAGAGTTTTATAGGGAACATCTCTACACAATGCTTCACCATAAATTTTTAATGTTCCTCCTGTAACAAAAGAGACAAATTAATGCTTGTAACTAAATTATAGTAGATAAAAACATCATTTTCTGATCATTTTCATTAGGTCTCATTTGTTTATTGCAATATGAAGTAATCAAAACAGTTGATAAAATAAATTAATTGATAAGATATTCCCTAATTGGCAATCAATTTAAATTCCTGTATTCGTAAATAATTTATTAGTGTTACATCATCATGTATTTTCATTTATTTAATTTTATTTAGGTACTTAATCAGTTTATTTATCGAAAGAATGTTTTAAGTATACTTAATAATAATGATAAATAACTATAATAATATATGTTCAATATTTTCGATAGCATCAGAGATGGTGCTTATTTATTCGATGAAAATATTTTAAAATGCTCAAAAGGAAAAATATTTCACCAAAGAAACTTCGATACTTAAAAATGTTTAAGCATTTACTCTATGTATGGCAGTTATGTTCAGATGTTTACAAACAAAATTATAATTATTGACAATCTGTTGCAGAGGGCATTCCGATCTGCAAGTTCGCTTTACATAGGAAACTAACGGTGTAAGTAATTGAAAACTGACAATAGAAAATGGCATTTTGGCCATGAAGACTGAGTTATGATACATAGAAATCTGAATGCTGAACATCACATTAATAAAATTGATAAGTCTATGAAGGGTTTAGATTTGTTTCCTAGTTTAGGCCAGTTTTGATAGGTGATGATCTTATTCAACAAGTCCAAAATGTACCTCCATATTCAAAAGGAAACTTGAGATCCGCTTGCACTAAACCTCAACCAACACTACATACAAGGTGTGTAAATTAAGTAATTTTTTTATTCGAATAGAATTACAATTCAATATTATATCCCTCAAAACAACTTCCTTGGGAAGCCACACACCGCTGGAGGCGGTTCTTCTGATCCTCATAGCAGTCCTGGAACTGGAATACTGGAATAGCCTTCAGGTGGCCGGTTACAGCCGTTTGAATGTTTTCGAGTGTCTCATCCCTGGAGGTGATTTTTCAATCACGGGAAGAGGAAAAGGTCACCAGGACTCAAGTCAGGCGAATAAGGAGGCTGTGTTCTGACTGGCCAAAAACTCGTTTACTGTCATTGCTGTGTGACAAGGCGCATGATCGTGATGCAACACCTAGTTGTTCTTGATGTTTGAAAACAAATCAGAATGCATTTGACCTTCGACTTTCTCGTTCTTGCTTTTTTGGGACTTGGAGAGGTTGACGTCTGCCATTCAATGCTAAGGCGATGCTTCCCGGGTCGTACTCAAACACCCAAGGCTAGTCACCAGTAATGACACATTCCAGAAAAAGAGGATCATTTTCAATCGATTCCAAAAAGTCAAGACACCTTTCCCCTCCTGAAGTCCTTTTGGTCTTACGAAAGGTTTTTTGGAACCATTTTTGCGCAGATTTTTCTCATCCGTAATTCATTAATCAAAATCTGATGAATGGTGGTGTGAGTCAAATTCAATTCTTCGCCGAACATTCTGACTGTCGACCGACGATACTTTGTCGACATTTTCTTCTTGAAGATGAAGACCGTCCGCTTCGTGGTTCATCTTGAATCGACTCTCTTCCTTCTGAAAATGCTTTAAACCACCGAAAAACCTAGGCCCTTGACAAAATACTTGCTCGAAATACATGTCACTAATTTTTAGAGCGCACTAGAAAAAACTGTTTCACGAAAAAAATCGGCACGGACAACCAAATGAGTTCAAACTCATACTGAAGGCGTATCACATGTTCACCTGCCCCTCCTCCAAGTCCCGCGTCCAAGATCGCCAGATCGAACGCTACGTTGTCAGTCTCATTACTTAATTTACACACCTCGTATATATGTAAATATATGAAACAACTACAGTTAGATTTGGTTTTATTTGCCGAGTTAGAACGCGCGTGAACCGTAACGTGAAATTTATAGGTTCGGAAAAGAACCTCAAATCCTCGAGGACGCGAGATTAGTTTCATCTCTTTGTTATTATACTCCAGATTGGGAGCCATTCGTCCTAGATGAAGGCAGAGGCCACACAGAACTGGAATAATATTTTGGCTTAAGTACGCCCTCTCAGGAGTCTTCTAGAAACGATGTAGTTACTTTGTTTCAAGAACTAAAGTATACTCCAGAAATCATGTCTCATTTTTCAAACGTGTTTGTACGATAACCTCGTGCATTACTTTTTTCGCGAAAAACTCAACAATGACGCCTCTTTGCTTGTTGATGTAGAAGAAAACTCTGACGTATGTTCAGAAGTGAACTTTTTGGAGTACTCGCTTGTTATATCAGTCTCGTTCGAAATTTTACTTCTTGTACCGGTTTTACACTTAGTAAGCAATTGGTAGAATCGAATTATACACAGATACTTTCGGAATTCCGATCATATACACGATCGGTAGTACGAGTATATAAATTCATAAAGGTACTGAAAGTCAAACAACACTTAGTCCGATTAGTACTTGAATTGGTTAGAGCTTAGAGGTAGGTACACACCGCAGGGTTCTAGTACGGACCAGCTCTACAATGTGATTCGCGGTACCACGGCTATTTATCAAACAACTATTAATTTTCCAGGTTATGTTAAATAATAATTTAGAAAGCTGTTGGTGAACAACAAAGTACATATTAGTTACTTTACCTTTCACATTTTAATTAGATAATGGTTCGCAACGCCCACATTGAGGTAGTTTTTGTCCAAAAACCAAATGCCGCTACTCGTATCCCACGCCCGCTACTCTCCAGACCTACAAGCTTTTCCGAAGATGAAATTCGACACAAAAAAAGAAATTCAAGAGGAATCGCAAGAGGTTCTCAATGCGCTTATCTTACTACGGCCGACTTCCAGATCAGCTTCCATTCATGGCCGAATATGGGATGTTTTTCCTTATATTTATGATAACAATAACTACATTAAAGTTTCCAAATCATTTAACAATTCTTGTTGCAAACGAAAACGACATTGTGAGAACGGGGAATTACAAAGAACTCAAACAGTTGAAAAATGGGAGCAAATTGAATGACTAAGAGGCATCAATTTAGCAATAGGTATCTGAGTAATTTCACTTGTTTTTTTTTATCAAAGAGTTTAGTATTACCACCATCTTTCAACGCTACATAAACATGTGTGACAGGAATCAGCTCATCAATAAATGCGGGAAAAGAAGAATTAAATGTAGATACGTTTATTTTGTAACTGGGTTACGGTGGAATGATTCATTACTTTCCCGTACATATACACACGTGTAATATACACAATTATAGGGAAAGTAGTGTAATCGAACTCGAGATTTTGACGAATCTCCTCGTTTTGGGTCCTACTGAGTCCCAAAATCACCATCTTTGAAAATTGTTTGTCTGTGGGTGAGTACGTTATAACTGTGGAACCTAACTACTATAGTGCATTTGGTAAAGAGCCGAAGTAATAAATCAACAACTTCAAGTATAGTATGGTATTTTTGCTATACGAGCGGCACATCAGTTTTCAGTAATAAGTTTTGCAAATATCGGAAACATAAAATGAAAATGACGCTTCTTTCGTACTATGACCACCCAACAATGGAAGACCCTTTAAAAATGACCGCGTTGATAAAAGGAAACCCTCATTAAGCTCCCAGCTAAATCCTTCGGCAAAGGGTTCATAGGCGTCGAAAGTGGGTAAGTTGTAAAAGAGTGAACAATAACACTCCATACAATTAATAAATTAGAATTTATATAGTTTTCTCATCTACTACACTGAAATCTGCCTGACGGCTGATTTATTACTCCGGCTCTTTACCAAATGCACTATAGGCCGATTTTGATGAAATTTAAAAGTGAAGTCTATAAAAAAACCTCATCGGTAAAACAAGCTTCTGATCAAAATCGCCCCAAACGGGCCCAAACTAGGAGCGATATTTTGGAAGCAAACATTCAAATTTTAACCCAAACTAATTTCCCTTGGTGAAAAGTTAGTAAACATGGTTACTAGTAAAACGCCGTTTTTTGTTTGTTGTAGTAAACACGGGAAAGTTGGGTGTCAGTTTACTGGTCATTTAATTTTTAAGGTAAGCAATTTAGGAATTGGTCGACTTCTTTACGTCTTCACGTCCGATCAGATTCATCAATAGAGTTCTATAGAGCAATATAAACTTAATCCTGCTACTTAAAAGTTATCTTCGAGGTTTATGGCCTTCATCACCACAGTGGTGTACCTAGATTTTTTGCCGCCCAGGGCGGTCTCCAACTTGCCGCCCATTCTAAGTCAATCAAATGGTGGTTTTTATAACTTAATGAACATAAATAAATAGTTGCAATTAAGACGAACTATAGGTAGGGAACTTTTTTACCATTGCATGCAATATTTAAATTAGGCGGTAATAAAGAAAGCCGCATGAGGCATAAATGCAACCTTTATAAAAATACAAGATACTTTTTTAAAGGCTACAAGAAACTTACGGAGGCCGAAGGTTCCTCGCCTATGAGACAAAACCTAATTTACAAAAAAAATTGCCATTAAATATTTTTTATTTTATATTTATAAATGCCTGCGTACATTCCAAGCACCAACATAAACAAAATTCCGTTCGGACAGAGAGTTGGCCACTGACGCCCGCAACCCCCTAGGTACGCCACTGCATCACCAACTTCAGTAGGTACCAGGGATTATATCTAAACCGAACCAAAATGAATATCAAACTGAACTACAAAGGTGAAAATTTCTATTTCTATTTAGGTAAAACGTATTTGTTTGAAAATATAGTGCCTAAACGTTCAATATTTTCAATAAATTACGAACTGGAATCAGTCCCGGAATTTTTACATTTTTTCACGTTCGATCTAAATATTATGAAAGTATATACCTATATGACTAACGATGATGCAATTAGTACAAAAGCAATATCAATAAATTTATACCTCTGTTAAATAGTGAGTAATATTGTATTTGTTGCTAATGTCGTTTTAAACTAGTTAATTTATCTACCTTCATTTTTTGTTATTAACGTATTGTTGTCATGGGCGTATAAATTATTTATGCTTAAATAAAGGTTAGTACAGCCCATTACCGGAACTGCTATTGTCTATAATCAGTGCAAAATACAGGAGGTATATAAACGCAACTTAGATAAAAGCACAATCTTAATTAATTAAGTAATAACGATTTGTTTGCAAGATTAAATGTAAATTTACAACAAGAGTAGAGGAGAAGAGGTGAAAATTTCGGCGTCCACAGTAAATACATCCATAACAAATCACATGGAACGAGGTCTTCTTGAAGAATTGAATTGGTAGTTGCGTTGTAATTAACAAAATTAGTCATTATTCGCATAATTTCGCAGGCGTAATTTTAAAGTAGTTTCACCAGTCTTCTTACAAAGGAACAATAAGTACAATACTGCACTATTAAAAAATAATTTATCTCAAATTATGTTTCAGGAATTTTAGAACTATATTAGTCTAAAAACAATTCAGAAGCGATCATGGTACATTATGAAATTGTCAACAGTTCAATGATCAAAAAGGAAGAGTGGTGCGATTTCGGAAGTTAGCAAAATTAATTTGAACACGTGATATTGTTAAATAATTAAAATGCGCTCTGGTATCTCACGCTCACCTGTATCTGGTCCACCATCTTTCGATCTGAACTGCTGTAATTTCCGTTCTAATATTTGCTGCCTTCGCCTCCTCATAACCGCTTCAGGATTTGAAATAGATCTGGTGAACGATGTTTCAGGTAATTCTGAAGCAAACGAATCCATTAAACAAAGACGTGATCGTTAATGTGTCCCAAATTTAAACTTTCATTTGTTAAGTTAGAAACCATGAAAAGTATCACGAGATTAATCTGTTAGCAATTGCTCTTTCTTTCATTTACGATTTAAGTACTTAATTTCCGTTTCGTGTTAACTAATTATTACCTGTGTATAATTTTTCTGCTACTCCGTCATTTTTACTCTTTCGTTGACCATTTTCACTTTTCATTCTTTGTAATTTTTCCTGTTTTTTCAGCTGCTTCTTTTCACGTTTCGATAATTTTCTTCTAAAACTAGCATTCGAGTCGTGGGATTCAATCGAGTTATTCTGCAAGAATGTTGTTACAACTTATAGGAGCGTGACAATTTTTTTTTGCATCTTACCGTTTTTTCGTCTATATTTTTAAGTAAAAATCGTCCTTCTCTGTCGTCCACGTGCCAATTCAGTTGAACAAGTAGAGGTTTTTCGTCAGGTGCCATTCGTCGTTCGGAACAATTTTCGTGTAATTCGTATAAAGCGTAAGAAGGCACCGATAGCATTCGCATATCGGGTCTAAATTTTTCTATTAATGTTCCTATCACATCTTCAACAGTAGCGTCGGATGCTACCCGTATACATTTTGTTGCTACTTTTTGGCCGGAGTCTTGAAAATAAAATCGCATAACACCATGGAATTCCAAATCCTAGAACAAAAACATTGTATTTAATATAAATATTAATAAGATAGTATAATTAATGTAAACAAAAAATGTTAACAAAACAACGCTCGGTTCACACAACTATTAATACGGAAGAAAGTTTTCTACTGTTAGTTGTTATGGTTCCTTAATCTTTGAATAACTACATAAATTTCGACTTAAAAATTTCTGTATCTAAAATACACTGCGAACATGCAACAAGAACGCTTTTTCCAGATGTATACAGGGTTGCCCACTCGCCCTCCGTTCTTCGATAGTGCCTTTAATATTAATTGTAGGGCAAAGGGTCTCAAGATACATTTCTTATTCAGATGTTCCTTGTTTACAACCTAAAAATAATTTGAGGCCCACATTGCTCTCGGTTTCGTCTGTACAGGGATCGTACTCGATTATTTGAATTTTTAAATTTTTGAAATCCATATTCGATTCTAGACCAAGTTTTTTTGGCATTTCACCTACTTAAGTTAACTCATTTAGGAGAAAATAAATGTTTTTTAAAAATTGTCGCCGTAATCAACAATCAGTAAAAAAATCATAACTATTCAATCATTGGCAGCACAGCAACAAATTTAGAGATTATCATAAACAAAAGAGCGTTTTATTTCTCGATATGCAGATTTTGAACGAAATTTGTTGCAAAAGGACCGTACTGAATTTTTTCTAACGACCACAAAAGAAATGCCAAAAGTCGACTATTTTAAATAGAAGACCCTGTATATTTTTTGATGAATGAACTGCTTTTTAAGTGAGCTTTGATTTTTGTTAAATATGTCCTATACATTATATTATAAAGGTAATAGTTTCCGCTTAGTTTGAATTATTTTGTTTTTTCGCCCAATTCTGAAAATAAAATTAAAAGAACCAACAAACAATAACAATATTTTTGTATCAGTAGATGAAAGGCCAAACAAACTTGGTCTAGAATCGAATATGGATTTCAAAAATATAAAAATCTATAGGGTGTTCCATCGAAAAATAATTGAGTACGATTCTGTACAGACGAAACCGAGAGCAGTGTGGGTTTCAAAATATTTTTAGGTTGTAAACAAGGAACATCTGAATAAGGAATGTCTCTTGACCTTTTATCCTAAAATTAATATTAAAGGTACTATGGAAGAACGAACGGCAAGTGGGCAACCCTGTATAATGAAATATGCCATATTTTTCTAATATGCCAGATGATAACGATAACTTCTGCAATAACTAATGGGACAAAACATGGGCGCCGCTATTAAAGAGCAAGGGGAGACTCTAGGGATTTTAGAAAATGTTAAAAGCTCACTTTTGGAATATAATGTTCTATTCCATCGGTAAAAAAAAAGCTTGTTGCATAATTAAACACATCTTTGCGTTAATTATATCATGCATAACAATTTATAGATTCATACATGCGTGATGCATAATGCATGTGTGCCACTTTATGGGTAAGTATAATCCCAAATTATTTTTCCAAAACATGAGTTTGGAAAGTGGGAAAATGTACTGCATTTAATCGATATGTCATTTGCAACGTTTAAATCGTTTTTCCTGTAAAACTTGACGAGCCCTTCGAAGAAAAGTGAGAGTTCTCACCGTCTAAACACTCTGTATAAATTACCGCCCCACTGACTTATTTCAAATTTATAACATACAACGAAAAGCGAAACTTTTACTTAAATAGATAGAAGCTATAACGTTTCCGAATATCCTTTTTCCAGTAAACTTACAAAATCCCACGATGCTTACAAAGCGAAGCCGGATTTACAGTTTAAATGAACACTCGGTTGTACTATCGCCTCACATCAATGAAACGAAATAGCATCGTCATATGTATTTGAATTTACGTATTCATTTCATGCACTAAGCTTTCTTTTATACATGGATACTACACTTTAAGGACGCTTTTTCACAACGATCAAAGAACACCAGATACGGGCGTGTATTGTACCATAGAGAGAGTACACAAAGGGCTTTTATTACCTATCCAAAGGGTGGTTTATTTAAGTTTCTGACATTTCATCGTTTCTCACACTCTTCAAGTGCCAATTTACAAAACTAACCGAAACCCCCAATCTCTCAATTGCAAGAATTACGTGTAAATTTAACGAGATAAATTAGTAGCGAAGGTTAAAAGAATATTATTAACTGTATCTTCTGTTAACCCAGTATAAATCTTAAGAAAATTTATTGTGCACAACCTACGTTAATAGTTACGGTTGGTTTGATTTTAATAAAAGATGGGCGCTTCCTAGATCTAAATGTCAACGGACCGTATTTCCTTCTGCAAGTGCCCTACCTACAAAACTATAAACGGAAGTACAAATCAGCTAATTTGTTCGTTATGATTGCATGGTCAAGGATATGGGAAAAAGAAACATTAAAAATCAAAGGAGAACTAAACATTGTTTCGTCAACTTTTATTTTTATTGTTCATCCATCAACAAGAGTTCTGCACGAAATAATACTCTTTGCATGATATGTATACGCAATTGTTGGATTACAAATTTTGGTGAAAGCTGACAAAGTTACAAAACTTCTGATTTACTCGAGGAATTACTAAAAAATAACACGAACTCAACTGAAATAGAAACAGATTCGCACAAGTTTACGATTATTATCGATATGTTGTAAGCTAATATGCGAACAGTAATTATTGTTTTAAGACATTTCTGTCAGGCTAATTTCTGGAGTTTATTCGTGTGGGGTTGTACAATTTTCTAGCTTACATTTAGCCTTCATCTCTGGAGTGTTTTTTAAGGTTTTACATGTACGAGACAAGGTCTGTTGATTTTGAATTATTGATGTTATCAACAGATCGTAGTATACGGGCTAGACTCAGCTGATTTGAATGTTGCTAATTAATAGATGACATTAGTTACTGAAGCATTTACAGAATTTTGGATGTGAATACATGGTACAGGAACTTTGTGGACATTGGATCTCCAAATGGATGGAAAGTCGTCCATCATTTCATTTATTGAGGGAATCGCTTCTTTAATGTGTTTGATGTTGTCAATGTTAATCTGGTTTGAATTACTTGTGCAGCTAATGATAAATTTATGTTGATAAGCTGTAGCAGATATTCTTCGATTCCACGTTAAAATTGGTGTCCATTGAATCACAATGTAAGGTAGTCACTAGTCATTGATTTCCACTTCCGTTACAAACTGAATAACTTTCGGATAGATCCAACTGTGTTGTTCAAAATTCTTCTCCTAGAAAAAAATTTGTATCGTACCTACTTGAATTGAAACCTCAAAAGCAGTAGGTAATACAGATGTCTGGATGTTGTGTGATTACGATTAGTGATAGGTATGTACCCTGTTGACAGATTCTGAATTGGAGAACTCATCAGGTGGTTTCTCTTATTTATACAGGGTGTCCCACTGCTCCGTAATCGGTCGATAACTCAATGTGGGTTGAAGATACAGAAAAAAGTTTCAAATAAAGGTTGCTTTGATTTGAATTGCACATCTTTTAAAAATAGTCGTATCTACAGTAAGTTGCATTTTCATCTGGCAGGAAAATGCCACTTTTTTTTAAATGGCACACTCATTTTTCTGCCAGGTGAGAATGCAACATACTGTAGATATAAGAATGTTTTTAAAAGATGCGCAATTCAAATCAAAGCGACCTTTAAGTATTTGAAACTTTTTTCTGTATCTTCAACTCACATTGAGTTATCGACCGATTACAGAGCAGTGGGACACCCTGTATACAAAAAAACGATTTAAACTTAATTTAAAACGATACCATGTATGTATATATCAAACGTACGGTAGACAGGCTATGAAGGTAAAATCAGAAAAAACTATGAACGATGCCTAAAATATTATTTGTGGACACCTAAACCTGAAAACAATTAAACTTTGTTACATGTAGCATCCAACCACTGAAATATAACCAACCTGGAACGCTTACGCTTAACTTACAGCCGAGCCGACAGAAAGGGAATTAATGTAGGGTCTTTCGGTCTCTGTCTTGCTGATTATGTTACTGTATCGTATAAGTAATTTTCCGATAAACGCGAAACTAAATATGTAGGGAGTCAATGAACCCTCCTATGTACGAATTGCATACAAGGCTTTATGTCACACTGCGAGAGAAACCTTAATGCTTACTAACAATAAGTAATCAATTGAATTGCTTACCGTCAATTTTTAATTAACTCCATCGTCACTATGAAAGGCGGCAATTTTACTTTGTTTTTATTGTTTATTGATTGTAAGACAACAATATTTAACCATCGTATAACACGATTGTTTTTCAAAGTGTAGGACAAAAACTAATTTGATTAATCGTAAAACAATCAAAATGCTTCAACAGCTTAACTGTGAATGAGTACAACAAGGACAAAATGACCCTTCGTTATTGCTATCGCACGCTCGGTTTATTTCCTACAGGTTAAATGCACCGTGCGCGTTCCAGGTTGCTTATATTTCAGTGCATCCAACTATGACGCACATTATTTACTACTGTATACCATAATCGAACATAATGTCTTTACCAAAGACGCTTCTACACTAAGCTAAGACCAAATGGCATCCTCCCAACGTCATCCGTTACAACATCCATCTACGGCTATGATTCGGGGTTACTACGGATTTTAGCTGCTTTAGGCTTTACTACGCTTTTTAATATCACAGGTGATATTTTTGGATAGGGGGCGTCACACTATCTCAGTATTACTAGACAATACGGTAAATCAAGCAACTGTCTTTGCAATATTCGATCGCGTCCTGTGAAAGAGTAGCACTGATCTGCGTCTTTGTGGCACATAGCCAATGCAAAGGATCGATCGGTAATCTAAAGAGAATACGAAAAAATTATTTGCAATAGTCACCGTTATTGTCTAAATGCATGTGATATCTTGAAATAAGGTTCTTTAAACCTTTAACATAACATTTCGAAGAACTGGGTTGCAACCTGTTCTGTAATGAGATTTTAACTTATTCAAATTCCTCGAATTCTTCCGAAAGCGTAGGAAGAGTTAGTAATTTCATTAACCACAACAATTTTTGAATTATTTCGGCTGTTCGGGCAACTACACGAGGAAGCCCATTATCGTGAAGAAGAACGATTCCTGACATTGATTTTAAACAACGTAGAAACAATAGACTTTCGATGTAATAGTTGTTTCAGGACAGCACAACCTTTTGGTTTCTTCACTTTGGGCGATCCGGAATCACGTCATTGCTTCGATTTGTTGATTCGTTGCTTACACATTGACGTGGAAAACTCACGATTTATCACCAATGATGAAATGGGACCAAGTTTGTCTACCTCACGGTTAAAGTGGTGAAAAAAGCACGCGCAATTGTTATTCTCGCCTGTTTGTGAAGAAATCGTGCGTATAGCTTTCGTATTCACTAGCACAACGAGATTGTCCGTTTGAACGGCGTCATTTTTTCTTCGCACATTTATCGCATTTATAAGAGAAAATCTAAAATGGTTGCGTTCTCCCATCCTAGCCGTAGGGGTGAAGTGGCGGTGTGGGGGAGGGTAAATAAAGCTCCCCCTCTTCCCTTTTACAAAGCATTAACTTTTTGTTACTTAACAAAACTGACATCAAAGTTTGCATAGGTAATCGGAAAAACTTCTTTCGGCGATCATAGCGTCATCTGTCACGAACTTCAAAAAATGTTTCAAACAAAAAGTTCTTATTTTTAACGCAGAATTCAAACCTGCATAATAAACTGGGCGGTGCTATTTAAGATTACTAAGTTACCCCCTCTCCACCCCCCGGGGGTGGGAATGGGGACATCCTATTACTATCAAACAATAGAGCCTTAATAAAATTTTTAAACGTATTTTTTCTTTTTTCAATGCGTTTTGCATTTCGCGAGATATTTGGGGAGTACGGGTGGTCTGAGACACCCGGTGTGTTAAGTGGCTTAGTCCTCTCGTTATCTATATCGATCGATTTTGATACGTAATTATCATTTATAGCATCCACACGGTGCTTCTTCTACCACAACAGACGTTAAAATTTTCGTTGGAAGGAAGAGGAAGAAGATAACTCCCCATGAATCTCCTCCTATTGATACATTCAACATTAATTAATTGAACAATCACTATATAATAACCGAAAGATGTGTATATGTTTGTGTTGCTGTGCACTTTTCCGACAGTCGCCGAATCCTGACGAATGCGGATGTGATATTTTAAAACCAAAGCTATTATAAATTTATAACCTACAAATTAATGCTACAATTATAGATACCCCACGTAAATATCTGCACTATTTTTTTTCAAAGAAAGTTTTAAACATTTTAGTATAAAAGTCCGTCATCTTACTCAAGCGGTATTTGTGTCTAAATATATTTTCTTTACTTAGAAAATACGTTCAAAGTTTCCTTACGGAGATTACGTGTAAAATAGAAGTCGCTATTTGTGCTTATTTTTGGGTGAAAATTTTGTGTAAACATGCAAAGTTTGTCTGTCCGAGGTCCTTAACCCATTTCGAACATTAAAACAATGGCAGAAAGTATTTTCGCGAAAATTTTCAAAATGACAAGTATCAGAAACTTTTTCTCGATAACATGGAAATTTAATTATTTCAAGTTGAAAAGTTATTCAAATGATGAAAAATGATTCTATTATGCCTCGCCTAACATTTTCATGGTTAAAATGATGTAAAAAGTAGTAACAGCATTCATCGTAGACTAATTTATGTGTCCCGATACCTTCTTTCGGTAACTTTCGAAATGTACCTACATGTTTATGTGCTTATTTCGAATTTAGAGATTTTGAACGATGGACGATGTCGTAGGTAACATATATAGTCGAATGTTTTCACCGAGAAAAATGTTTTTGTCTACATATTTAACTTAATATCTATTGATGAAAGTAGGTGACAAGTGTATTGTTACGTTACACTATACCAAAGAGAATACCTATACTTTGACTATACTTCTAAACATACAACTTATATTGTAATTAAGAGGAAGTAAAATCCATATTTACTGCTGTACATATACGTGTCAATGAGGCCTTTAGTTAGTGAAATAAACAAAAATTTGAAACTGTTTAAGGTAGAGAAGGTCTTTCTATAAAACAGATGTTATGCAACGTTAGACCAGCTTCTATTTGTACATTTTATGTTTTATGGTATTTTTAGTTTTACTATAGTTAAAGATGAATGTTAAAACGTTCTCCCTAAGGCCATTCGTATTCCCAAAAAGTTGCCAGTGTCCAAATTGAGTTCTTTTACATTCAAAATTCATTCTAAACTATCCTTATGAAGTTCACACGGAATTTGTTATATTTTCGATAATTTTTGGGCAAAGACTATGTGCAAAGACGTAATTAACATTGTGAAAGGGCCATTATGTATTTTTGGTCTCAAATCTATTCCAAAAAGATTGCATTTTACATTTTTTTAAATAATTGGTAAAAATTTACTATAAGTAGGTAGGAACGAATTCGTATATCTTTACTTTACCAAATCGACCCATTTTTGTGATTTTTACGTCAAATGTAAGTAAATGTAATGCTTTATTTTAGTTAGGTACTTTAATAACTTGGTAAATATTACAGATACCTACAGGGTCAAAAATCTGAAAAGGTACAAAAATGTAAATTTTTTTTCTTTTTTCAAGCAACTAAGCCAGCTCAACAAGGTGTGATATTTTAAAACAAAAGCTATTACAACCTACAATCACAGATACCCCCTCCCCCCAAAGCACGCAAAACGCGAGATTCGCGTGTACCCCCGTTTATAAAGGAATAGATTTAAAAAAAATTCCTAAATTGTGCTTCATCTTAATGAAAAGTGATACGAAGCACGGCATCTTCCATTTCTTTAAATTGAGGGAAGAGTGAAGCACGTCCAGACACGCACATAACACATGTTGGTCTCTCAATACAATGCGTTGTTTCACCATAGAAATTTGTATATAAATACAGATTTTGAACATCGCCCATGTCGAACAATGATTAACACAGTAAAATCTTATAAGTTCGTTCTTCGCCATCGAGGCAATACATTTGGCACTACATACTTCCAAAGAAGTTGACCTAAATTTCCAATATGGTGGACAAAGTCTTAAGGCAAAATATGATACGGAGTTACTCGATACGGTCAATGACTAAAATTGGTCGACGCGTGTAGATGTTAGTAACGTTCCAGTTGTCAAAATAGTTTTCAGGAAAAATGAAAATGTTGTTCTTAAACCAAAATCAATAAAAATCAATAATTATGACCTATGGAATGTTCTGAACGGTTTGACAAAATTTAGCATTTAATCCACGATTTAATCCATGGTATAGGGAAGAGTAAACACAATCAGTCAATCACCAAAGTGCTCTATAGATTTATGTGGCTACATTATTATTATTTTTCTTGATGTTTCGATATTTGGACTACTACTTTACTTACATATTATGTATAAGTAAAGAACGAATAAATAAAAATGTATAATTTGTATTACGAGAATACGAGGTTGATGTCTGAGGTCTGATGATGTTACGTATTTAGCAGCAGTATATTTAATTATTTAGCTATCAAGCTTTCACACTTATGAAGTCGATCACAAATTACAGTCATTTATATGTTTTTAATAATTATTAGTTTAAATATTTTGATTTGTATAGACATACAAATAAAATTGATGTATTGCAAAGTACTGTATAATGCGATATCTTTATTACGAAATTTATAGAAAATATTAATAAGAATCCAGAATTAATAATTTTGTATTTCATAAACTCATTCTTTTCCAATGGATAAATTGAGGTCAAAGGTAATAACAATTAATACAAATTTTTATATGACTTTTTTAATTTGTAGATATAAGTACATACCACAAGAAGGTATTTAGGTTAATTACATCACACGCCTAATAAGGTGTAAAGCAAATAGTTTTGGATGACAAATTAAACTTTGTGCAATTACAATAATTATATCCCTACTTAAAACTTAAAGGCAAGGGAGAATAAGGTATATTTCCGAATGTCCATCGCTATTTCCATCACTAAATAGTTGTATTAGTGCAATATTGGACGTTACCAAAAACGATTTAATTAGTCACGAATTTTTACAATGAATTTAAATGGTAGCGCTCAACCTTCTTTTGTCTAATTATTCCTATATATTAACTTTCCTACGGCCTTCTTGTTTTTTATACTTTACTTAATAAATTAAGGTAGTGCTTTTGTTAACCATTTCAGGGTTAAGTTATGTAATGTAAACGCCTTGAGGTTACAAAAAATTTACAAACGTAAACGAAAAGATGATGATGGTAGCAGTTGTAGGTAAGAAAGGTAATTACTGTAATTAGTAAAGGCACGATAAAGCTAAACTCACAAAAATTAGTGTAATATTAAATTTGTGCAACCTACAGTAACAACATTTCATCACAGCAGTATAACCATTCTCAAATTTTAAAACGGCAACTCCAACCCGTTTGCAAGGACCTTCTATTTAAATAAGTCAAGTAATTTTTAGTTGAAAACTTTTCGAAATTTGGAACTCGTTGGTTGAAACCGCACATTTCTATCTTATTTCGCTTGGTCAATAATCACGTTTAAAATGTGTCAGTTTCAACTGGGCACCCTGTATTGTGAGAACTGCAGAGATGTCATTTCTTTAAACAGTCATCGTTCAACATTACATTGCTCTAGCAGATATTTAAGGTGTGCAATTCGTACAGTATTATTTGAAAAAAAAAGGGTTGTGGGAAACACCTTTTGACTTTCACCATTACTTTTATCAAATAAATTCTCGAATGTTGCTCAGAGCTGCACCAATTCGTGGGTATCGAATGCACAATTTTCTCAAAATGAGAAATGGTCAACCATTCATTGTGTAGATGCCTAAAACTTCAGTTAAAATTGGCAATTACTAGGAATAATTGGGAAATGCGAATGAACGTACATATCTACAAAGGTACAAAAAATCTATAAAAATGAAGATCATATGGTTATATATTAATGTCATGGGTTGACAGGTGGAATGAAAAGACGTCATAATGTTTCAAATAAAAATAAAGATCTTTATATTGGCTTGGAGATTGCTGTTAATGGCTGTTTCAAATCCATTAATGGCACTTTAAAAAGGGTCTTCGTATAAGTTAACACCCTTAACGCTAAAAGAAAGGGGCGGAAATCTATTACTATTAGTTACCATGTGGCATTGACGTATGTGTCCCTTACTCACTTAATGCTTTTTGTCGATATTCAACACGTGTTAGAGGTGTTAACTAAGATTATCTTCCCTTAGAAGAATTTAATATATGTATGTAACGTGTGTCTACTAACTTCTATTCAGTAAGCGTGACAGGGGTTCACGATCATAAAGTTCAGCATCTTATCAAAATCCGACACTTCAACATGCCAGTTATGTAGATGATAATCATTCTGGTCCACTCTAATACATAATACAATATGGTTCAGAATAAGAAGAATTACTACACTCTATTATTTCTACAAAGTTTTTTTGAAAATCTTATAACAACCATTTATCCACAATATTTCCAAACTACATAGAAGTACGTAGAGGATTAACTTTGTATGCATTTACTAGTGTATTATTACTTTGACGTATTATTACTTAGCGAAAATAACAAGAAATGCAATGATGGCCACTACTCACTATATACAGAATATTCAAAGCAAAATTAAGGAAAGTTGATTTTTCGTATTTTTACAAGCACTATCGCCCCCTTAGATACCTACATGACATTAATTGGCACCTATATTTAAAAAAGTACTAAATTTTATGCTCAGTTAACTATTTTCATATGAAAAACATAATCTGCATTCTTTGCATTTTTAACAAATTAATATAAATAAAATAGAGGTTGAACTAACCTTGCCGATTTAATAAAGCAGCGATTCTAAGCGTATGTGGTTTGTTGTCATAATGAATACATACAATATAAATAGGTTAGTAGCTGCACGTAAAGTTTACCAATTTGTTGGTCACCAATTACGTGACTGTGATCTTAAAAAAATGTTGAAAACTGTTTTTCCCATGATGATCCTATGAACGACCGGTTTGAGAATTACTGACCGTTATCGCTTATGGTAATTAACATTTGAGACATTTATTTTCAAAGCACACAAAGAAAATTTTCTCTGTATACAAATTAGACATAACAGA
The DNA here is from genome assembly GCA_036250285.1 of Pyrocoelia pectoralis. Lineage (NCBI taxonomy): Eukaryota > Metazoa > Arthropoda > Insecta > Coleoptera > Lampyridae > Pyrocoelia > Pyrocoelia pectoralis. Next base: position 36,589,787 of record CM070076.1, on the reverse strand, counting down.
GCACTGATATGTGACATAGTATATAAGTAAAAAAAAAACCAATCCAGACATTATAATAATAATAATTATTATTATTATTATTAATAATAATAATAGAATTAGATGATATTCCAGTCAATAGCATCCTAATTAATTTATTGCCATAGTTACAAGCTGAACCAAATAGTACTGCTAAACCATTAACTTGCTTAATAACAATAATCTCAACTACAAATGTATTGATTTTCCGGAATATGTATGTCATCATTGCATGTTTGGCCATTGAGAAAATCCCATTTCATTAAAATTCTATGTAACGTGAAACATAATCCAGATTTGTCAAGTTAAGGTATGGCTACCGTAAATATAAGAGGATTATTTTGGTAATTTGATATTAGGATATATCAGTGTTTGGTTTCGATTTGCACATACATATCTCAAAAAACGATCACAATGTGACAGCAAGTATATTATATAACAAGATGTAATTTCAAGAACGGGTTTGAAAACATTACTTACTAATTTTGATATTTGAAATTACCATAAAAAAGTTGACGAGATGAAGAGAAAACGATACTTCTAATGCATTTAAAAACATTTTTTGCAAATTTTGCCCTTGTATGGTGTCAAATGAAACTATGAAAAAATTTGTTTTGCAAAAACATGAGCACATTTTCACATGAAATACATTTCAATTAATTTACCCTATGACCTTTTGTCGACTTTAAAGTCGATAATTTATAAATGAGTAAATAATAGTTAATGGAATATTAAAGTTAATTTAATATCGCTATGGCATCTATTGACATAGTGATAATTGCAGTTTATCAAATTAATTAATTTAAATGTGATTATTTATATTATTATCATAGAATTTTTATACATTATAAACAGGCACAGAATTAAAGATAAGTTAACAAGACAATAAAATCAATTAAATACCATTCACAATTTTGTTTTTGAGAAAATCGATCAAACCGTTTGAGATTTTATGTTCTGTTTTTCTGATAAATTTTTCATTATACAGGGTGGGCCACGCTCAACGGGACTGAGCTTACTGGGAAAACGAAAAATGATATCAAAAAGTTATTTGGCAGGAGTGCGTAGATTAGTGACGGCTACTTTTCTAAATTAGTCAGACATATACAGGGTGTTCCCAAAAGCGTGCTATATCAAAGTTATGTTTTTTTTAATGGAATACCCTGTATTTTATTTTATTTTTGAAGTATATGAACAAAATAATGTCACTTTATTAAGGCTTACTTATACCCATTCTTGATAGTTATCAATTTAAATGACTTTGTTTGCGAAATTAGTGTGGTTTAAATACATACATTACACTTAATCGCCAAAACATTAGCTAACGCATGTTTGTCTATTATCTCCAATTAGGGGGGGCCTTCGATACGAATTATTGTAATATGAAGTTTATTTACAGGGTTTTGTTAATTGAGAGTTTCATGACAATACAATATTTTATACAATTACTACGTTATTCTAAATGGGACACCCTGTATTTTACTATTGTAATAAAAGGGTTAAATAATTCCCTTTCAAATCACTACAAGGTTCCCTATACCAATATCCACCAATTTCAGACTCATTTGCATTACTTTACCCTCGACTTTACCTGCATCAATAGAAATCGGTAATTTCTTCTGAAATTGGTGGATATTTCATTGGAATAATTACTATCAACAAACAAAGTCAAAACAAATCTGATTTACCACTAGGATCTAGAATTGTGTTGGAATTATTAGAAGCAGTGGTTCAGCCAAGTGATCATATCATTTTCTTCGATAATTATTTTACTAGTTATTCTCTAATCAAACAAATACGAGAATTAGGATATCGAGCTACTGGGACAGTTCGTGACAACAGAACTAAGAGATGCCCTTTACCAAAAGAAGCAGAAATGAACAAAAAAAGTTGTTGGTCAGATGGAAAGACAATAACATTGTTACAATAGCAACAAATTATGACAGCTTTGAACCACTGGGAAAAGTAAAGCGATGGTCCAAAGAAAAAAAAAGAAAAAGCTGATGTGTCACAATCCATGTTGTTTGCTGCCTACAATGCTGGAATGGGCGGTGTACGGTGTTGATCTTCTTGATCAAGCGATAAACAATTATAGAGTGATAATTAAAGGCAAAAAATGGTGGTGGCCGCTTTGGATTCATATGTTAAATGTATCTGTACAGTCAATGCTTGGAGACTGCATTTAACTAACGAAGATAAGACGTTAGGTCTGCGAAATTTTATTAGAGAAATTTCAAGACACTATCTGCGAAGTTTTGAAAAGTGTAGTGTTATGCCAAGACCCAGAAGTGTTCCACAAAGTCTGGTTACAGATAGTAATGGACATTTCTCAGGGAAACTAGCAAAACAGCTAAGATGCAAACAGTGTCAACAGAGAGCCAGCTCCCACCTGGATAATAAGCTGTTTCCGCGGCGGAGTTCCATCAAATTTGTTTTTTACTTCCCGACTACGTTCCAAAAAAAAATTGACCCATGCAAATTTTTACATATCGTTGTGTTTCTGAATACGTAGATTCAAAATATGAAAAAAAAAATCCGTCTGTCGTCTGTAGTCTGTCCGTACACATTCTTTGCAACGCTCTAAACTCAGAAACTATTAAAGATATCGAAATGCGGTTTTCGCCACTCGATTGCATTCGGGTCAAGGACGAAAATGCTGATATTACCTTTGATGATGTCACTTCCGGTATAAGCTAAAATGGCGGCACTCATTTTTTTATAAGATAAAGTCGCAGTTTTTTTATGTAGTTTAAAAGAGTATTTTTTTCTGTTTTTACGTTAAGTTCGGTGGTGGACTTAGGTTGAATCAGAGTATTCAACCGTGACGAAACATTAAATTATTTCATACAGGATGTTCACTTTTTCTTGCTCCAAACATCGACATTTTCAAACTAATTTTTCCTCATTTTTTTAAATGGCACACCCTATTTATTATTGCATATTTGGAATCCCCGATCAATTCTAGTGCAACTTTATTAAGCTTACCCTATACTTACGTGCGATAGTTTTTTCGTAAATTGAGATTTTCTATTCCTTACGGCAGTAGATCATAGGGAAAAACTCATCCTGTATACCACTGCACGTGGAAGTCATTTTGAACAATTTATTTGTTTTGTTTTTGTTGTATTACCATGTGAAATTGGTCCATAGATAGGTATATCCTGTGTATATTGTCAGTAAATGCAGATTACGAAGAAAAATGGTAGGTATACTAATCCACGACCTTCCTCACAAGTAACATCGATTAAAAGAATTCAGTATAATTTCGAACTGAATCCAGAAATACTTTATTCAGATCATTTACAACATTCTTAAAATTGTGCCATCGTGAGGTAGTCACGGTTTCGAAGAAGATTATTTTTATAACATAACCCACACATTTTATTTATAAATTCGCATATTGAAGGTGAGTAACAAAAGAATCTTTACCTCATTCGGTTCTGAAAGTTCGAATAAATCCAGTCGATTTGCATTCCACTGGGCGATAACGTTTCGTAGGGCTTCCCTTTCGAGAACCCTACGATCGCCGACACTTCCATGCATAACGGCACACCCTGTAAATAAAATCATTAGATTAAAAATAAGAAAACTACCGTGTGATGTAAATAAAGATTGTTTAAGCACAAACAATAGTTTAACTAGCATTCACCTAGACAAAAACTTGATTAACTGTAACAAATTGTACAAATATGTAGTGCAACGTGGGGAAATGCTTTTATAGCAATTCTCACCACAAATTTCACTCAATTAAATTAAAAAATTAACGCCTGATTCTAAAACATGCTTATAAACATTCCTGGTATTAAACAAAGTAATTTTACATATAATTAATATTGATAAATAGCTTCGTGAGGAATGTTACGGTCAAGTGTACTACAAAATCTCAATTAAAAACGATGTTGACATTGTAACAAATAACTATAATAGTCTCATGTTGAATAAGTAATAAATATGTAAATACATAAAATGCAAATGGGATATAAAAAAATGCGTTAAATTAAATGTGATAATGGAACAAAATGTTATGGGAAAGTGTCATTATTTCATTACAAGAAGCCACTGACCGAATTTGGATTACTTCACACCGCTATCTATATTCCATATTTTTTAAAGGCGCGGAACAAATATCAAATTCCAGCTGAGTAACTTTCGAGTAGTAATTGTACACATGGTATGTGCAGACTCGAAACGTATTACCTAATATGGCATGGAAACGGAAAATATTCCAGAAGATTACCTCAAAACCATTGAAATGCGTCCAAAAGGACAGCTGGATAAGTAAGTAAGCATAATAGCACATTCTGTTTTATTTCTTAAAAAAATTGACGAAAAACGAACTGTTTTACATTTTTGACCTTGTTATTAACATTGAAAAAGTTATAAAAACAATAAAGTAGGTATTACAAGTAAATACGTTCTGATGAAAAATAAGGAGTAATTAATTATATCTGTATAATTTCGTCTCAATTTATAATTATATTTGCGCAATAAATAAATATGCGAGTAAATACATAAGTAAAAACCTAACACTAGAATTTTTAACAATACACATTACTTTTTTTAGCATAAAAAATAGATTTAAAAAAAGCAGCATATAAAGGTTGTAAAAGATAAACTACAAATTTTTAATAGACCGTAACCAATCGATAGCTTCTGATGTTAGTCCATTTAATATAGTAAAACCTCCCTGAAATTTGATCACTGGACAATGGTCAACAATGTATTCTATAGATTCCTCATAGTCATTATCACACTAAAATACAGTGGTTAAAGGAAAACGAGGACTAAAGGAACACGAATATTTTTGCCATTAAAAAAAGTTGATCATGATTCAATAAACAAAAGACGATCGAAAATGATTACGTTGTTCAGAAAACAAAATTGACCTAGCTGTTCGACGATTGTTCGTAAAAAAAGTCATAATAAAATTATGAATTTTATGCAGACTCTGTGATTTACCTAAAGATCCAAAGCGTTTCTACACAACGTATTTATAAGCAAGGTTAACATTTATTCAAAAACTTTGATTGTTTATTATGTTAAAAAAAACAAAGGAAAGTTTGCCACTTAATTTTTTTACAAAAGGGACTAATAGAGTTCACATTCACCATATACTTATCATTATCAAAATAATTTAGAAAAACTAAGTTAAAAATCTACAGAAAATTGGCAAAAACTCCTTAGTTTTTCTTTTAAATTGGAAGCCTATTAAGAAGAAAACATATCGTTGATTAGTTAGTATTAGTTAGTATGTACTCAATGTTACGTTAGACTATTTTAGTTACTTAAGCCTGATGATGACAACGTTCAGTTGTCGAAACATGTCGCATTAGTTACATCAATGTATTGATTCACTAACTAGCAATGATATTAAATGTTCCATGGGGAAGGTTTGGAGTTTTCTTTAGTAACTTGTTAAGAAAACATATTACAACTGTAAACATATTTCCATTTTTCGACGTAATTTAGACCATATTTAGTCTAACGCTTTTCCGACTTTTGCAACCCATTTAAAAAAACTTTCATAACATCTTCAAAAAGTGATCCGACTCACAATGTCTTCCAGTAAAGATGGATTTCAGTTTGAAAACAAAAATAATCACTAGGACGTAGATACGAGAAGCATGATGGATGTGGAAGTAATTCAAAATCTTATTCGGCCGCATAACAATTGCAAGTAATCGTTTGGTTCTTTCGTATAAATAATTAATCATTCAACAAGATTCCTTTAAAATCCAGAACTGCGGGCATTATCTTTTACGCAGATAGAACTCTCTTGTTTTTTTTTGGGAGGTGGAGCAGTGATGAACCTATACATATACGTTTCAACCACAGTTACCAACTTTGTGTCGTTAAGTTTGTTTCATGTTTTTTGTAATGTGTCTTAATGTTCTACTTTTTTGAGGTAATGCTACTATACCTATAATTGCTTTCGTAAATAAAAACCACAACAATATTGGTATGAAAACTTGCAAAACACATAAGTAAATTAAATTTAACACCAATAACTAGAAACTATTGAGGATAGGCATAAGTAAACTTAACACCGTTGAAAAGGCAATAACATCTTCAATAAACAAGTTACACAGCTTTAATTCTCATCAATATTCAAGTTTACTTTTGGGACAACTCATGTATAGGTAATATTCGTATAACTTGAGAACTTATTTTAGGAGGACCAAGCATTACATTGCGACAATTATTGTAAGTTAATCAAACCTTCCTTCTTATTTATTGAAAATAGCGTTACTATTTTATAAATGAGACATTATTTAGAAACATAAAGAAACAAATACAGGAACACTAACAGAAAATAAACACTTTATCTGAACTTATAGTAGTCTTTTCAAATATGACAAATATACGATGTTTCATTAAAAATGTAGGTTTAAGATAACTCTTTTTTTTTGGACACTGTGTAGTCTAAAGTAGGTAAGTAATGTTAAAATACAGTCCTCTAAAGCCCTCATATCGTACGAAAGCGCCATATTGTACTAAAAAAACATTGATCTACATGAAACAATTTTTTGGTATAAAATTCGTAAGTGGACATGGATTATCATGCGCTGCGCTGCGCTTTACTATTTATTACCTTTGTTTTTACTACTTGACGGTTTTTCTATGCAAGTAAAAGGAAGCTCCAAAAGTATTTCGAATGAAAAGATGTTTGCATAAGCCATTCCCTTTCGTATAACTTTATCTTCGATCGACAACAATAAATCTAAAGGGAGCATCTAATGATTCACCCTATAAAATTGCTATCCCCCTACAATATGAGTACATTGAATTTAGATACTCAAATGTTCATCTTCCAGAACTAAATAACTAAATAGTATTTAACACTTTGTAATGTGTTCGTATATAGTCTATACATATAATTAATTTTATCGTAGATAATGATCGAAACACAAACTCGCATGAAATTACCGGTTGGTGATTAGATCTAATATGAGGTTTTTGATGAACTGTTACATGTTCTGGTGCAACGCAAATGCGATATTTGAGTACATTGCCGGACCTATTTTTCCTATGTAGAAGTTCCCTAGTAAGTACAATTAGAATAATTAGATAACTGATTATCCTTAAACTGTTCAAAATAAATTATTTATAAGTTAACGGATCGTTCAAATGCAAATGTCAGAAGGTTACATGGCCGTAACTGCAAAGACATAAAACAATTAAGCATACGAACCTGCACTTGAGCGTGTTGACATTTTAAAATAGGCTAATATTTGAGCAAGTGTGAATAGGGTTTGAGTAATTAAAAACAACCCCTGGCAAAATATGCTGTGTATGTTATTAAAGACCATGCAATCTGATGACTACTAAAAAATAGTTTATCACGAGCGCGTTTTTTACAGACTTGCTTTCTTTATCATTGCGTCATAATATAACAGAACAATTCAAAACAACTTACAACTGACACGACTAATGAGTAATGGCAGGCACATTAGTTTATAATACAGACGCTAGCTATCGTTCTGTATTTTTTTCAAGGTCCACGACGTAACTCACTTGCAGAGTCAATTTTAAGGTTTAAGATACAAGATTTTTCAGGTTAACACCCTTGAAAATGGTTACTTCTTTTTTAAGCCCTTTTACATGGTAAACATAGGTCTAATTCGATCATTTTTACTTTTCTAAAGGAGTCACAGGCCGATGCGAGAACAACTATTTGCGAGCCAGGCCGAAACGAATATCCTGCCTTAAACACACACGTACCCATCACGCAACATGTGCGTGATCGGCCTCCCGACAAAAGTTAGCATCACGCAGACGTGCGTGATTGTCACTCAACGTGTTAATACATGACCACCCTGTATAAAAATCAAAGTAACCATTTTTGGGCCTGTTAACCAAATGATACTAAATATGTACGTCTCAGACAACATAATGCCACAAAAATATATCGTGGACCTCTCAAAAACACAGGATGTTACCTAGCGTATGGACTATTATGGCTATCCACAGCGAGTTGCATGTTTATTGTAATCCTCAAAGATTGTGTTTATCAGCTTCATTCATTCGGAGTATACGTATTGTTTCAATTTCACTGTAGGGGGTGGATTATTATCGAACATTGTTATGATTGAAATGGATTTAAGTTTATTGTCCGATTTTCACGTGTAGTCTGCAATTTACAATGCCGTTACATACAATTACAAAAAAAGGAATGTAAAGTAAAGAAATGAGCGAATTATTAGCATCGACGAAACTGACCGCTGCGTTTTATAAAATTGTAAAGGGGAAATTGTACTATGTCTTGCCTCAGTTTTTCGATATAAGTACTTATTGTAATTATTTCAAACAAACAAAAACACGATCCTCTATACCAAATACTCATATAATTAGACACTGTTCCTACTAAACAAGTTTGTCAATTATAAAAAAGACAATATATTAGTAGGGCTTGATAAAACCAGCAAACTGGTTACTATGTTCATCTCCGATTTGATTTCCACAGTGCTTAACTGTAGGTATGGGTTTATCAGCGAGTTTTCTTCCTGCATCACTAGCCTTGCATAATGCATGTCCTGTGCAGTCTACAATGCGTACCTATACTGGTAGTACGAGGGCAACAGCATTTATTTGACCCAAATATTATTTTTCTTTAAAAGTTCGGTATTCTGACCTTTGTGGCCGTCTCCATAATAGCACTATGGTCTTCCAATTTTGGGAACAAATAAAGTTACTTGGAGCTATATCTGAGGAATGGACTGGATGTTCAAATTCAAGATTCCAATTAGATCTTTATTGCATCATTGTAACCGTTGCTGACTATGTTCCGCAGTCAAAGGAAGCACAAGTTGCAGACGATGGATTGGGCGATAAACTGTTCTAAGGCTTAAATAGCGACCCTCTTCACCAAACCATTGGTCACAATTGCACGAGTAGAAGGAAATCGATCTTTAAATGCCAGTTGTCTTTAGTGACGATTTTGACGCTGATTCGTTCTTCTTGAGGCCCCGGTTCCTCTTTTACGACGTTCTTGGGGCATCTTCAAACCATGCACGGCACACTCGCACTAGAGTAGACACATTTTGATTTACGCGGTTAGCAATTTCCCCAAATGAAGAATCAGCTTTGCACAAACCAATAATTCGACTTGTTTCGAAAACGCTTAATTGACGGTTACCTTACTCTAGACATGATTAAAGAAATAAAACACGTTAAGAAAAGAACAACCAAAATAATGTTAATTAGCAATGAAAATGAAATCGAAGATCGAAAAATACAGACCGAATGATGAATGAATTAGAACAAAGATATCAGAACTGTGAAACGTGACGTTATCACTTTACTCAAAAGTGAATAACGTGTACCTATGCGTAGAAAAATGTTCATCCTTTTTCTAGCGGGATAAAGGTGTACGACACTTTTCTTACAGTGTCTGCATCCATGATCTGTATAGATATTTCGGAAAATTAATACTCAGGAATCTGAATTATTAATCGGTATAATATAAGTATTAAAAATACGATTAAAAAGCTGAATGTCGCAAATTTCATTGAACCCTTTAAGACGCGTTGTACGAAAGTTAGAAAATAGATACGTGGTGACGATATAAAGAAATATTTTGATATGGCGAACTAATACGTGAACAGGCGTAGTGTTTGTTGCAACATGGTTGAAGCAACAACATTAGTTCTTCGAATTAATAATGAGTCCTGTCATGCTGTGGTACATCTTTTCCAAAAAATTAAGTATATCGAGTCGAGGCAAATATGAAAGTGAAAAGGATGATTCACCTTCGCATACCTTAAGTGGCAATGGCCCATGGGCGTTGTGAACATCGTCGAAACGTCTCGAATTTAAAAGGATTCGGGGAACGGTAAACAATTCCTACTCCAATTGTCATCTTAAACACTACCCAATTAAAGTTTATATTAAATTACATGTAATCAAAATCTATTCAAATTTGTTAAGAATAACGTGGTCTTTTAAATTAAATATACGTATACATAATTATACCTATTAATAGCTCGTACCAACAAGTTTTAACCAAATAAACTATAACTGAATTTCCTAACGGTAAAACTGGCATTTATATGTAAACTAAGTAGTTGTACTTCACTCGAGACTGTTATGAAAATGGTAACGGAAATACAATTTTACAAACATAAGACAGGGTATGGCATTTTATACGATACGATGATAATTGCTTCCAGTTTCGATTTCTCAACATTCATGTGGCGTAGTAGAAAATATGCGGGCAACCTACTTTATGGACATTTAAAATACTCCAATGAATTAAATGTTGCTGTGAAAGACTTTTACCTTATAAAAAAGTTATATTTCTAGATTATTAAGAGGGTAATGCACCTCTTAACGCCTACTTTCGAAGACGAAAAGCAGACACTATTATTATTTTTACGTACACCTAGATACGTTATCAGTTTAAGTCATTAAAATGTTTCACATACTCCCACTCATTTAAAAAGTTTTCATTGCGTCAATGTAGTATTTATAAAACATTTTTGCTAATGTTTCGCAAGTTGATGTCTTTGTTCAATTGATAAACAATTTTAGTGAAAATATTTAGGGATTTAACAGAATTATATTCCAGTTTTGGCAGATAGATCTTGGGGCAGCTGCACCTATATGTATTCGGGTCATCATCATTTTACTTCCATACAAAGAATCCTTCTTTTGGATCTAGTGTGGACGGTTCACATTTTTGGAATTAGTGCTATTATAGTTTCAGTGTTTAGCTCTTAGTAAGAGGTGCTCTAATCCAGTGATTCTTAACAGGGGGGCCGCGGCCCCCTGGGGGGCCGCAGACAATGTATATGGGGGCCGCGAAAATCGTAACATTTTTACGTTTTACAAATAAAAAAATTTGCTCCGCCATAAACGATAAAAAATATACATATATAAATGTTATGTAAAGCTCTGCTTTGACTTACTTATGAATTATTGGTACAATTTGAGTGTATTTTTTGTACGAGTATATGTTACCTAATGGTGGGGGTAAAGGTACTGGCCGCAGATATAATTCCGGATTTTAAGAGGGCCGCGACTAATAAAAGGTTAAGAACCACTGCCTAATCTACATACAAAACCTATTTCATCCCAGCCCAAAAATAATAATTAATTACATAATATACCTAATGTATGTATTTAATAAAAATTACATACCTAAGAATTTTGAGTATTATAAGTGTATAAATGTGGGGTTTAAACTTTAAAGGTGCGCATGCCGATTTTGGGTATATGCGAATATACAACATTAATTCGAGTTCGATTCTCGATCAATAAAGTTATTCAGTTATGAATTTTATTTAATTATCCCGACGATAGTGAACCTAATCTCGAACCAGCGAACATTTGGTCCATACGAGCCGCATTAATTTGTGTAATTATATAAAATTCGTAAACGCGCTCGATTAATAGTTAAAAACAGTTGTTCTCGTTCTCGCTCTCGCATAATACAGTCCATATCGTCTATCGCTCTCGTGTAGCAGTCCGTCAATCACGCATCGATATCGCACCACCTGTGTTCCAGCAAGGTCGTGCAAGAAGATTACTCGCTTCAATTTATGGAATTTTATTATTCCGTCTCGAAATAAGAAAACTTCTCCAAAGGGTGGTTAGGAAGTTGCAAGATTTACTTCATCACCTGCTCATCTACTATAAGGTCAGATCGTTTCCTATTTTCCTAGATTATTATTTTCCAATTACATTAATCATGACTGAAGTACAAAGAGAAAAGCCTTCAGAAACTGAGTTAAATTTACTTGAGGATGTAAAACGCTTAAAAAACAAACGTGCATATTTAAAAAAGCAACTCACTATTTTGCAAAATTACTTAGATGAACCTGACTCAATTAATAATTATAATAAAGTTTGTAAACAGTTTGAAATTTGTGAGAAAGCTGTCGATTCATTTGATGTATTTTTGGAAAGCATTTATGATGAAGATTTTGAAAAAATATTTGACGAATTCCTCAATGAAAAATCTTTAACTGATACATTATTTGGTAAATTAAAGACTAAGGTAATTTCTCAATTTGGTATGAGTAATATTCCGTCATCAAATACGGATTCAACTCTCAGAGATTGCAAAGTGGCGCGCCTGCCTCCTATAAATTTAGCATCTTTTTCAGGAAAATACGAAGAATGGTTAAGTTTCCGGGATTCTTTTCATTCTCTAATCGACTCGAATCAATCATTGACCGCCATTGAAAAATTTCAATATTTAAAAGGTGCCGTTATTGGTGAAGCGGCAGCGGTTATAAAGTGTTTAGAAACATCCGATACTAATTATGAGCAAGCTAAAGAATTGCTAAAAAATCGTTATGAAAACAAGCGTGTCATTATCAGTAATCATATTAAAGCTCTTTTTGAATTGCCTGTGCTTACAAAAGAGTCGCACGATAATTTTCGAAAAATGCTCGATTCCGCTTTACAGCACACGCGTGCTTTAAAGGCAATGGGTCGCCCGGTAGAAGGTTATGATGATTTTTTAATCTATTTAATTGTTTCGAAATTTCCATTCATTACGCGAAAAGAGTGGGAAAGCAAGGGTAATATCTCGGAATTGCCTACATTTCAAATGTTAACAGATTTCTTATTACAAAAATGTCACACGTTAGAAACTATCCGTGCCAATGAAAATCCATTTGTAACAAATAAAGCAAAACGTTCGACTGATAGTGTCCATTGTCATCTCAATGCTAATCTTAATTGTAATATTTGCAATAAAACAGATCATTTTTCTAATCAGTGCCCGATTTTATTAAAACTATCCGTAGAGAATAGGATTTCGAAGGTGCAGGAGAAACATCTTTGCTTAAATTGCTTAAGAGCTGGCCATAAAAGCAAAGAGTGTAATTCTTCCAAGTGTAAAAAATGCAACGGTATTCACAATACTGTTTTGCACTTAAATGATTATAAGAAGAATCAATTTTCACGTTCACATAATGTTGGCGACGAAACGTCCACCAATGTTAACATCGAAGCGTCTTCGATGCATTTATCTAATATAACGCATTCACCTTCAAACGTAATTTTATCAACATGTTTACTCCAGATAAACAACTATAGAGAAGTATTTTTAAATTCACGTGCAATACTCGATTCTGGATCACAGATTAATATAATGTCCCGAAATTTGTTCGAAAAGCTGCGATTAAAATCAAACAATGTTAATCTCACTATTACAAGCGTTAGTAACAATTTTACAAAAAGTAATCTTATAACCACGGCACGAATTAAATCCAACTATCGAAATTTCGCAATTGATTTAAAATTTTACATTTTAGACCTTATCACAAATTATATCCCATCAATGGTTTTTCAACAAAGTGAATTGAGTGTGCCTCAAGGTATTTTTCTCGCAGATCCCGACTACGATAAGCCTGGTGCTATAGATTTGCTTATCGGAGCGGAAATATTTTACAATTTGCTGTTAGACGGGTTAATTCATATAAGGCCAAAGGGAGTAGTGCTAAAGGAAACAGTTTTTGGCTGGATTATCTCCGGTGGCTTATCACTTAAATCTAATAAAACAATCGCGACATCTTGCAATTTAAATACACTGCAAGAGTTGAATAACAACATTTCAGCATTTTGGGAAGTCGAATCTATCTCTAATACTCAAATAAGGTCCTGTGAAGAACGGGAATGTGAAGCCCATTTTCAAAAAACAATCACTCGTAATTCTAATGGAAGATTCGTGGCATCGCTTCCGTGGACGTCAAATCCAAACGGTTTAGGAGACTCATTAGATCTCGCAAAAAAACGATTCCTATATTTAGAACGTAAATTATCGCTCAACAAAGAAGCGAAGTTAGAATACGACAAATTTTTACGCGAATATTTGAATTTAGGGCATATGCGCGAAATTGGAGCTTTGGAAGAGGTAGACACGTTCGGTTATTACATGCCACATCATGCCGTTTACAAGGTTGATAGTTTAACCACGAAAACGCGCGTAGTGTTTGATGCATCTGCGAAAACAACCTCCGGTGTTTCTTTAAATGATATTTTAATGACAGGGCCGGTTATACAGAGTGATTTATTTAGCATCCTTATTAGATTTAGACTTCATAAGTACATTGTGACAGCAGATGTAAGCAAAATGTATCGCCAAATATTAATTAATCCCGATGAGGTAAAATTTCAACGGATACTGTATCGGTTCGATCAGAATCAACCGATAACTATTTTTGAATTACTTACTTTAACTTACGGAACTCGTCCTGCTTCGTTTATCGCAACGCGCTGTCTACAGGAGTTAGCCTTAGTAAACGAAGATCAACCACGAATTGCTCGGATTATCACAGAAGACTTTTACATGGATGACCTAATAACGGGTGCAGACGACTTAAACGAACTTAAGGTTATACGTGAAGGGGTGAATAATGTACTATCACAAGCGGGATTCCATTTACTTAAATGGGCCTCAAATAATGACGACCTCTTCGATGGACTTCGCTCGACTACTGTTAAGAATTTGGTGCTTAATAATAATTCTGAGCCTTTGAAAACGTTAGGAATTTGTTGGGCTCCCACGCAAGATTTAATTCAATATAATTCACATCTACATTCAAATGGTTTCATTATAACAAAGCGTGTTATACTAGCAAATGTAGCTCAAATATTCGATCCATTAGGTCTTTTTGGTCCGGTTACCATTTTAGCAAAAATAATTATGCAAGAGCTATGGAAGCTACGCATTGGTTGGGATGAAGAGGTCCCTCAAACCGTAAAAGATCGCTGGGTAGAGTTTTCACAGCATTTACGCGAAGTTGGTATTTTAAACATACCTCGTTGTGTTATACTTAATCCAAAATCTCGTTTAGAATTGCATGGGTTTTCGGACGCAAGTGAAAGAGCATTCGGTGCTTGTATTTATGTCAGGGAAATTCTATTGGATCGTAAGGTACGATGCAGATTACTCTGCGCTAAATCACGAGTGGCTCCACTTAAAACGCTGAGTTTACCTAGATTAGAGCTATGTGCTGCAGTACTATTAACGGACTTAGTCGACAAAGTTTTAAAATCAACACGAACAATATTTCAGCGAGTTGTTTATTATTGTGATTCCACAATAACATTATCCTGGATACGCGGTTGTCCTAGCAAATGGAAGGTGTTTGTCGCACACCGAGTGACAGAAATTCAGGCCAAGACCGAAGTCAAAAATTGGTTTCATGTTCAAACACAAGATAACCCGGCTGATATTATCTCGCGTGGATTATTGCCACAGATTACAGGTGTGTAATCTGTGTTATTGCCATTGCACTTATCAAATAATAAGGTGTGGTGGAACGGTCCCAATTTCTTATTAGACATTAATTTTAGTCCCGCGTCTTTTTATCCAGATGAGATAGTCCTCGAAGCAAGAACTCTGTTGTTGCACGAAAACACAGATACAAAACAGTTTTCAGATTTTATTTTTAATAAATTTTCGTCTCTGACTACTCTTTTAAGGGTAGTTGCATTTTGCAAGCGATTTACAATAAATTGCCGAAACAAATTAGAGAAGGTTGTAGGTAGGTTATCGTTAAAGGAAATTGATGAAGCCGAAATATCGCTAATAAAAATGGTTCAAGATGAAGCCTTTGGACACGAAATAAGGCTATTAAAGCATTCGCAGAATTTAAGTGCTCATTCTCCAATTCTTTCACTTAATCCATTTTTGGACGGAGATATTTTACGCGTAGGGGGAAGGTTGCGCAATGCAAGCTTACCGTTTTCCAAAAAATTCCCCATTCTCTTGCCTAAATCACACGCGTTCACTAAATTGATCGTTAAAAATGAACATATAAAAGCACTTCATGGAGGTACTCAAAGTACATTAGCGCTAATAAGGTTACGTTATTGGCCCATTCATGGGAAAAGTGTTACACAAAGAATTATCAGACAATGCCTAACATGTTTTAAAAATCGACCAATTAAGGTTAAGTATAAAATGGCGGACTTACCTAAAAGCAGACTAGAAATTGATCGTCCGTTTGTTAAAGTTGGGGTAGATTATTTTGGACCCTTCCACATAAAGGAAGGTGGTAGGCGTTCAAAACGAACTTGTAAAGTTTATGGGTGTGTCTTTGTATGCATGCTGACGAAAGCGGTGCATTGTGAAATAGTAGAAAACCTAACTACCGAGGCATTTATTGCTTGTTTCAAAAGATTTATTTCGCGGCGCGGACTCGCTCTTGAAATATTTTGCGACAATGCGACGAATTTTGTAGGCACATGTAATGAGCTTCGTGATATTTATAATTTTTTGGAGAACGAAAAGAATGCGGAAATAATGTCAAAGGCGCTCATACAATATCGTATTAAGTGGAATTTTAATCCACCTAAGGCGCCTCACTTTGGTGGTCTGTGGGAGGCCTCAGTGAAATCATTTAAAAATCTTATTTATAAAATCGCAGCTCCCGCAAATTTAACACTGATTGAATTTTACACATTGCTTATTGAAGTTGAAGGCATTCTTAATTGTCGTCCTTTAGTTCCTTTAAGTACAGATCCTAACGATCTTGATTATTTGACACCTGGTCACTTTCTAATAGAGAACTTGCACATGTCTTGAATATTAATAAATCTGGTATATAATGTAAGTAACAAGTTTATAGAGAGCTGTTGTTAATTATTTCAATTTAAAACTTTATATTTATTGAGATATTAAGGGTTGAAAATAGAAGAAGGGGAACAGCATATCACGTGCGCGGATACACTCCAACGGTTGGTCCACGTCACACGATCTTAAATGTCACAAATCAGCTGGCGCGAAGCCACAGTATACGTCATTCGTAAGACGGCGAAAACTGCCGAAACCATTATAACGTCGAGAAGTACTACTTTTCATCGCGCGCCTGTGTTTAATACAGGCACTGGCAAGCCATGAAAAGTAACTTCTCCGCCAAATAAAATACTTCAAACTTCCGCAAATTTACCCAAAACATTTATTTTTAAATGGTTTTAAGGGATATTATTAGCGGCGTTCGTTAATTATTTACAATGGAATCAGGTTATATAAAAGCACAATGTGATAATTTGCCAAAATGTTATGTAATTTAATAAAATGTTGAGCATTTTATATGTCTCTCTACGCATAATTTTACACCATAAATTTCGTAACTTTTCTATGGAGTAAACATATTTTATCTGGCGTTTTAACTGTTGTATTTGTACACAAAAGTATCACACAGTATTTGTAAGGCATTTTTCTAACAGAGCGACAGGGCTAGTAACTACAATGGCTAAAAACAATATCGTTCCAATGCATTTTCTTTACGCGCTTGACAAATTGAGTCGTGTGACGTCACACGCAAAAGCGCGCGTTCTAGCAGCGTTTCGGCGTAAATTCAAATCGTTAAATTCAATCAAAATTTTCACCAGTTTTTTGGAAGCTCATATAGGAATGTCATATATCAAAATTTTTGTAATTTTTTGTACTTTTTTTTAATGCAATAAACAAAAACACGTGCAAGTTCTCTATTGGAGACCATTTACGAGCATTACCAGAAATTAGATTGGAGGAAGAGAGAATCAATCGTTTATCACATTGGCAGCGCATTCAGCAGCTGCAACAGCAATTTTGGAGACGATGGAGTAGAGAGTATATACAAGAACTGCAAAAACGACAAAAATGGTCCACTCCAGGTACTAGTCTAGCAGTTGGTCAATTGGTTTTGATTCAAGAAGACAACGTCCCATCGCGTAATTGGAAGATTGGGCGTGTGACAAAGGTACATCCAGGTCAGGATAATGTGGTGCGTGCGGCGACCATAAAAACTGCGTTTGGCGAAGTAAAGAGGCCATCAGTGCGTTGGTGCGTGCTACCAATGAATGAACTATAACTAAGTGCATTCAGTTTTTTTTTGCACCGTAGCCAGTTGGGAAAATATTTACTTTATTATAATTTGTGAATGTTAAGTTAGAATTATTACTACTTTGTTCTCATTAGGCGTAGATGAATTTAAAATATTTTTTTGTATACTTATTGAAATAAGTTGAATATTTCAAGGGGGGCGGCTTATGTATAAATGTGGGGTTTAAACTTTAAAGGTGCGCATGCCGATTTTGGGTATATGCGAATATACAACATTAATTCGAGTTCGATTCTCGATCAATAAAGTTATTCAGTTATGAATTTTATTTAATTATCCCGACGATAGTGAACCTAATCTCGAACCAGCGAACAATAAGTTCAATACTTGGTATAACAAAGGTATGGAGGTAGGACATTCTCGTATTCTAGACGAGGCATTAAAGAGGAGATAGGCATTCCTACCTGATATATTCACCTTCACGGATATATCTAAAACATTAGAATTTACTCCAAAGATAGGAATTTTCATACTACTCAACCACTAGGTTTCAAACTGTATTCCAGATAAACCGGGTAGGCATAGGCGCATAGGTAACGCAGTAACACAGTTATAGTAGATGCAATAGAAAACAAAGTATGTAAATAAAATCTCCAGTGACGGCAGAGCTGTCCGCCAAGCACTACTACAGGCACTGAAATATAAGCAACCTGGAACGCTTACGCTTAACTTACAGCCGAGCCGACAGAAAGGGAATTATTGTAGGGACATTCGGTCAGTGTCTTACTCATTATGTTATTGTATCGTATACGTAATAAAAAACTAGTTTGATTAATCGTAAAACAATGAAAATGCTGAACTGTGAATGAGTACAACAAGGACACAATGTCCCTTCGTTTTGCTATCGCACGCTCGGTTTATTTCCTACAGGTTAAATGCACCGTGCGCGTTCCAGGTTGCTTATATTTCAGTGACTACAGGTTACTACATATTAGAACAAGTAGAAATTCACTCGAAATCGTATCGGTGAACTGATACGTGGAAGAAAGGGAATGAGAAAGCCGATGAGTTAGTCAAAACACATGTTTTGTAAAGGTTCCGAGCAGTGGCGTACCCAAGTGGGGATATATCACCCCCCAAGCGCCCAACCCTTCCATTCTATTTTACGCTTATTCTTATTAATCCTTAAAAAAAGACCTAATCTTAGAAATTAAACCTCACAGAACAGACTTAATGGACTGGCAATGATGTCAATTCATGGGAAACTACCAGAGGAACTTGCACGACAGCCAAGGCGATTGGATTTTGTGTTGTAATAACATTTTTATTTTATAACTTTCTGTAAAAAGGAATGTTTATTAAAATTTCTAGATCACACCGCACTTTTTATATTCCCTCCCAAGACTATATAGTATGCGTACGCCACTGGTCCCGAGTCATAAACCATAAACAACATTACAATTCAATTCAAGGCATAAAAGTCCAACAAAAGGTTAGTTGGAACGGATTGAACTCGAAGACCCAAAAATTGTTTAAATTTTCTTTAACTACTTATTCCAAAGGACGTTATAAAAAATACTTACATCACAATTTTTTGTTATTAGCTTTCTTAGTGTCCTTTGCAACAGTTAAAAGAATTTTTTTTATTTTTGAATTTTCGGTTCAGCATCGTGAAATATGTAAAAGATCACGTATATTTAAAGACTTTTTATTATTCACTTAATCTTTAATTTTTGGTAATTAAAGTATGTAGCCTATTGAAATGCCATTTATCTGTCTCCTATATTAACATTTTTTTGCAAAAGTTTAGTTGCTTTTGAAAAAAATACTCGTGGACGGTTAAAAAAAATCCGTGGATAACTTCACACGGGTGAGGATAACCCTATTTTCCTAGAAATCTCTACTCCATTATTGGACAATCGTGGCATATAAACACCTACAAACGAGTAAATTTAAAATAAAGAAACTACAATCCATTAAAGTTTATAAATTTATTACAAAGATCTTATAAAACACAGGTAATCCTGTATCTGAACTAGTGTCCCGCATAAAAGTTATTTATGATTTATCTACCCACTAACATCAGTTACTAGACATATAGTAGTCCCAAAGAAACTAGGGTAGACAACACCAAATGGAAATGGTGGACGGACTCTTTTAGACAATTTAAGTTTTTTGTATCTCGATTAATAAACGTCGTAGATTGTTGATTTTGGTGTCCAAATATATGTTTTCAAAGTCATAGAATTTGAATTTTTGATTAATGTAACATATAATAGTATATTATGCAACGAGCATGTAATGATAGCTATTAATACACGAGCACGAGGTAAGTTATGACACGAGCCTTGGCGAGTGTCATAAATCTTGTGCGAGTGTATTAATAGCCATTACATGAGAGTTGCATACACTATTTTTTCTACGACCTGTGTTAATTAAACAAAAATTATTATAAAAGAACGAACAAAATTTTTGACAAATATCAAAAACTCCTGTAACTATGGCAATCAAGTAAAATGCTTGACAGCTATTGGCTAATTGACTCGTTTTATAATGAAAATCTGTATCGAAATGAATATCATTTCGATACAATCTAATTACACTTAATAAGTCGATTAAAGTATGGGAGTAGAAAAATATCTATTTCTTAAAAAATTAACATATTAATACAGATTTCGAACATGGTGGACACACTGTCAAGCCTAAATATAATAGGGAGTTACCGGGTATAGACCTCCAGAGTTTAGGAAGGGGTTTTTTTTCCCGAACCCCAGACCTCCAACATGTCACAGTTGATTATGTGTCGTATTGCAGCTAGTTTCACTTATTCGCTTCATGCCTTGGTTTGTGATTGCAATCCAGCGGTGTGTTGAGGAAGAAATGTATACGAAAACCCCGAGGGGGACTTCTCCCTTCCCTTTGAAATCCAGTGTGGACTAGCCATGAAACCATAAAATCGCTTGAAGTCCTATTGAAATCACTTGACATCCCGTTGAAATCTCGTGAAAGCACATCAACCGTTGCGCAAACTTCTTTATTCAATGCATGAACTCAAATGAATTGTAATTACTTGAAAAATAGCTTTTCTTTGGGTATATTTTCTGAAAATTTCGGGTCAAACTGACCGTTTTGCATTCTAATTTTTGGAACTCGTAAGCGCTTTACAAAATGTCCATATTCGAAGACATGGGATACTATCAAGACGGAAGCTGAAAAAGTGGGTATCAACATTTTAGGATTTTGTGACCGAGACAGCCGTTTATTAAAAACTATGAGGGGTGCTTCAAAGTTTTTAGTAGCCAAGTCGACAGATTCCAATAACTGCGAAATATAGCCACGATTAAAAATGAATTATAATGTTGGGCTAATACGCGTCCAGGATACGGTGTATTTTGCAACGAAATTGAGAAACAGACTTTTGCAAAATTCAATAGGTGTTTATAGGAATATTTAAAGCGGATGCATATTTTTTACCAACATTTATTGACAGTGTCGGATATTAATTTTGGCGACAGAATGAACTTTCGTTCTGCGGGAAAGATTTCTTTCGAAATTGTAGTGAACGCTTTAACATTCGATATTTAAAATTATTACCTACTTAAATTTCTTCATTACCTCTTTTTTAAACAAAACGATTGTACATCGACGAGTTTATCAAATATGGGCGTGTCATATCTTTCTTCGAATTTGGCGAATTTAGTTGTACAAAAGTGGTCAGTATAGTCTTAACAAGCCGCTTCCCCGTCCAGCATCCTCAGGTTCATCTCACGTGTGGGATGGCTTGAGTGACGTTGCGGGGTCGGACGACTCTAATCAGGGAGGCAGCACAAAGGGCCCGAATAGTTGGCCTAGGTGCGCGTGGGTTCTCCCACCCTCCCATCGAAATCCAGAATCCAGAATCCAGATAGTCTTAACAAAAATTTTCTCAGCCTTAAATGTTACCATGTATAGAGTTAAATGGGCAAGTTCGTTAAACTCTATCGCAAAGATACAGTATTGGGCTAATATGAATTTCTCCTTGTTTATACAGGGTTGCCCACTTGTCTTTCGTTCTTCGATAGTACCTTTAATATTAATTTTAGGACAAAAGGTCAAGAGACATTTCTTATTCAGATGTTCCTTGCTTACAACCTAAAAATATTTTCAGGCCCGCACTGCTCTCGGTTTCGTCTGTATACAGGATCGTACTCGATTATTTTAAATGGAACACCTTATCGATTTTTATATTTTTGAAATCCATATTCGATTCTAGACCAAGTTTGTTTAGCCTTTCACTTACATAAGTCAACTCATTTAGGAGAAAATAAATGTTTTTAAAAATTGTTGCCGAAATCAACAATCAGTAAAAAAAATCATTATCATAACTATTCAATAATTGGCAACAGAGCAACAAAATTTGAGATTATCATTCATTCATTGATTTTTGTTAATATGTCCTATACCTAAGGGTAATAGTTTCCGAGATAATAACCTTAGTTTAAATTTTTTTGTTTTTTCGCCCAATTCTGAAAATAAAATTAAAGGAACCAACAAACAATAACAATAGATATATATTTAGAAATTCAAGTTATTTAAAGACGTAAAACACATTGTACGTGTTCTATAAAAAATTAAATAAGTTATCTACATACAAGTACATATCGAAATCATAATTTGTAATTCCTTGACCTAAAAAAACGTGGCTATCGGTTCCAAAATCAACAATCTGCGACTATTATGTCCAGAGATATAAGGGATACTAGTAGACGGTATATACTTAGCTATTTTTAAAATGGCGCTTCAAAAGTTGGTCCACCATTTGGTGATGTCTACCCAAGTTTTTTCTATAATCTTCTATGTTTACTAACGGCTGGTATTAGGTAGATAAATCAGAAATAAAATTTCTACGGGACTTAAGTTCAGATACCGGATTAAGGTGGCTGATGCTTAGTTTAAACAATACAAGTGGGTGTATCTTTCATACTTATTTCCGACCGAAAACTGAGTGTGTTTTATTATAAGGTAAAATTAGTAAAAATCATTGTGCTGGATAATTTGCAGAAAAAATTGTCAACTTAAACATTATTATTAACAGATTATTCTCTTTCAACAAAATGGGGCTCCTACATAATTCTCAACACGTTGCTAATTCTAAGAAAACTTCGAAAACCGTTGGATAGCTCTACGAGGGCACATAACCACCCGTGACCACCTGGTTCCCCCGATATTACACAGCAAGAAGGGGGGTAATGTGTATAGGTACATAGCGAGGTACATAGGTACAAGTAATTCCACTAACTTTTATGGCTTGCAGTTCCTTTAATATTACGTTCAGAATAGTTAGTTGGAATAGTTGCTTCATACAAAATTTTAAGTCTTAAATTTTGTTTTTCCCTAAAAATAATAAGCTCGATGAATGCCTCAGCCCACAATCGGTACCTTTTTTCTATAGGAATCCCTTCAAAGAATGCGAACTCTCTTTAAAGAATAGTTCTCTTTAAATTCTCTTTAATTTCAAATTTTTTCCCAGCATCGTCGAGAAAATTGAAGCAAATTATGAGTACTGTATCACTAGTACACCGTGCTCTCCCCTGTCCCACTTGAAATAACTGATCGCCGGCTTTAAGGAGTCACTAGGAAGAATTCCCTACACGCCTTGGTGACTACTAAATCTCCTCTAACCTTGTTTGAATCCTCGCCTAGTTATTCCGTTGTTGCTAGAACAGCAATTCTAAATGGTGATAAGATCTCTTCATCGGAGAAATCTACTATTCCGGTTCCTTACTCAACCAGGGTTGTGGTAGCGAAAACCGACCGCGAATTAAACTAAAAACGATTTAATGAAAGCATTACAAAGAAGGCTAAGATTCTCAAACGAGAATCAAAGAGCAGGTCAAGGAGGTCACCTTTACCAGAATTTTGATGCTGCTCCCAAGACAGGACTAAGTAACTGCAGTCCAGAATTTCTTGAAGGTGATGCTTCGGTTTGAACTTCGTCATAAACGAAACTGTCCTTCAATTAGTTTTTATGTATGGATAGTTAAAGGCGAACATGTACATAAAACTATTTCCTAATTACTTATTTAAAAAACGCAATCATTTCGGTTAAAAATCAGATTATTAAGAGATAATAGCGATATTGACATTATGTTGTGATTTAATTAAAATGTTATACAAATGTTCTTATATATTATAAATATTAAAATAGTTACCTAATCATATTAAAAAATTGTACAATGCTTATAACCTTTTAAACGGCACACTTTCGTGACAACTATCAATATCTAGAACGTATCCGTGATTTTTTAAAGGTTTTTTTATAAATTACAATACTCTTTGGTGATGGAACTTATTGAAAAAGTTTACAGACACTGAAAATCTTTTGTAATCGAAAAACTTTTTGAACAAATTTTCGCGTCTAACTTCGAGTTATGACATTTACCTACACAAATCCTTAAACTTTGAGGAATTATAAGTGCGAGGGCGCCTAAAACCATGGTCGTATGAGGCGTGTAGAACTGCCCATTCAAGTACGTCTGCAAACACTGAATTAACTTCACGACTACGTAAGATATTTAGCTGTAGATATCACTTATGGATTATGTATGTAGGATATGTTTGGTAATGACTAATGAGTAATGAGTTTCGAAATGACGGATTTTCAGAGGTCCATTATCACATTGGTCAAAACGGAAAGTGTCTGCACATAAAAACGAATCATCATCATCATCGTAAACGATATACATATATTTTAGTATAGTCTTTTGTCGAGCTGGGTGTACTTCTGTTGAATATAATTAATCGCTGAATAATTCGGCGATTGAACAAGTTCCTCATTCGTGCCCAAGATAAGGACGAACAAACAGCATGGGGATCTTGAAAACGTTAAGAGATACGAAGGCTGTTAAATTAGAGAAAAGTTGTATAATTTAGAGCATGTTCACATGTAGTTTGCATTGTTTGCAAAAGTTCATTATGGTTTATCGTTTCCGAGATTTAAAACAAAATGCGATTTTTGGGTTTTTCTTTTTTCGCAATTCCTTCCTTTATTTTAAAAGATTTTTAAAAAACAAAGATCCTTCATTATTGTCACATTTTCAATTCTATTAGATGATGTTTTCAAATGTTTTATTCGACGTTTCGTCTCCGAGAAACCATCAACTTCATTTTCTTACATCGCCGCAACCAACGAAACACCCTGCATTCGATAGTATTTTTTATTACGCATTTAACGATGTATTTACACATTATGGTTTGGAAGCTAACAAGGCCCAGCGGTAGATATTAGTTTTGAATATAATTCGGTCACTTTTCATTTGTATCTTCGTACCTATTCGCATATTCCAGTCTTTATCAGGGCTCCGTTTTCATAAATATCTTAAGGATAAGTAAAGTAACATTGAGAAAATTGCAGTTTCTAAGCGTTGTGGTTGACGAAGGTCTTCGATGAGACTTGAGCCTTATGTTTTTCCGTTGAGTGAAAGATATTTTTCTTATCATCAGTTGCAATTACTGTTAGTGGGTCTACGACTCCATCCCAATCCCGTTTAGGGAGCCAAACAACAAAATAAAGACAAGAGGAGGAGCAACTCCAGGAGCAAAATATAGATTCTGTTATTGTCATAATTTAATTTCAGTCATATATCATCTACAACATACAACATATAGTAAAAATGAAAAGAAAATAGCATTTGAAATATCGGTAAAAGTTAGATTAAAAGAATCTAACGTGACCGTTAAATAGACACGCTTGAAAAACATAGGATGTTGCATTGTAGAAGACAAACTACTATGGTTTACAAAGTTTATTGGCATTATATCAAGCCATCGTTTATTGTTAAAACAGACGTTTCAATAAAGAATTAGCTAACAGAAAATGTTCGGTTTATGGTTGTTAAATAATTGCTTAATTGTAGAAATTTTGTTCTTTATGGCGGCGTGGGGTCATTGCCATTCAGCATGTTAGAAATGCAACGACAGATTGTTGTATATTTCAACAAATTTTTAAATTAGCCAAGAGATAACAGAGGATGGTAACCAAGTTTTATAGTGAAAGGAAAAATAAATTAATTAGATAAATCATTGTTAAGTAAATTAAACAAAGGATCTTCATGAGTTTTAAATGTCTAAACTTCCGCAAAGATGAGACGTTGCACCTGTTCGCAACCTGCAGCAAAAAGAAGTTCCAATGGCTCCAATTACGGTTTCTGTATTAGGTATCTTTTTTGTAAGGTAGAGAAGGTATTCATACTCCTCTCATAATACACTGTTCAAAGGTAAGACTATCATATTACGGTATCCTTGCCAATATAGATTTACACCTGATCTTTGTAGATTTCTCGTGCTTCTCTTCATTAACGATATTAATGAAGCTGAATATATTACAAAAACTAGCAGCTCGTTATTGACATAATCTAAATAAATACGAAACACTTAAAAAGTTTGTATCATATCATAAGCAAACATTCTTTAGTAGATATAACAAGAAATTGATTTACAAACACACAAATTCTAAGAATGTGAAGCAAATCTCATTAAATATAAAAATTAAAAATAAAACAATAATTAGATATTGTTATTATATTATAACGTGACTTTAATTACCCATGATCTATTAGTAAAAAATATTCAAAATTAGATTAAGCATTCTAAAAAAAATTGTACCGTTGGCTATTAAGAAATAATATTACAATTTAGTTCAACAAAAAAAATAACAGTGAGGCGTAAGAAATTAGAAATTGCCAATGAGTTTGCTAAGTCACTTGCTTTTAGATGGTTAAAGTTGCAAATCATTCGATATTAATGCCAAAATTTTAAATTAGCTTTTATTTGATTGGTACTGAGATATGCTATTATTAGAAATACATCCACTTTTGATAAAAAACAAAACATTGAAGTGTTGAAATATAATATTCAAAATTTTCTAAATAAAACATTGCAAGGCTGGTTTGACCGCACATTTTTTTTATTTTTATTTATTTTATTTTATTTTTTCATTATAAAAAATGCGCTAAAAAGATGTTAAACAAAAAAGACATCGAATATACTGAAATATTTAAAAAATGATTCTTTACTATTTCGCTGATGTTCACAGCCTCGATGACAGCTTCGCTATTGAAACACATTCGATTTAATAAATTTGTATTGGGGTTTTTGGTGATTTCAGAGTTGTGTACTATTTTCCTATTTTACATAAAATCGAGAATGACGCGAGTGAAATGGGTTTTTGAAAAACGAACTAACAGTCATAAAAGGTGAATTACGAAAAACTTAACTAATATAAATTACATCAGTCTGCATGAATTTCTGAGGATGACACTAGGTAGTCATTCACTCATTCGTCGAGTCGTACAATTCTTAGAATTATGGCTAACGCGAGGGTCCAGAAATTGTCTATGGGGGGGATAACTTTTTTTTGGTCCAACAAGACTTGAACTCCTGATGTACGACGGTTTCTTTTAATTCAATATCGTTTGGTTTCATACATAGCGTTTTTGAAAAATATTGTTTATTGAATTGAATAGGGTCGGTATTCAGTACCAGTACCGACGATGCCAACCAATAGGTCACATCTTATAAGTTAGCGGAAGGAAATAAGCAGAATCAATTCTAATTAAGTAATATTTTTATTTGTTGCTCAAAAGTTGCCAAATTTGTTGCTTTGTTATTTTTTTTAAAAATGATGTTCCGCTCAAGGAAGATTAAGTTAGCGGAGTTCCATTCTTTTCCATCCCTGCATTTCGACCTCCAGTCTTCTATTCCCAATGTCCTTATGTCCTCTTCCAGTGCGCCTCTCCATCTTTTCCTTGGCCTTCCTTGTTTCCTGCGTCACTATAATTAAAGTAGTTGACTCTCTCAACTTCGTTTATTTCCATACCAAATTTTGTTGCTTCTTTGCCTAGTTTTTCTACAGCTCTTGTGATATCTTTTTTCTTATTCCCTATGATTGCTATGTCATCTGCATACGCTATTATTTGTATTTGGTTGGTCATGATATTTTTCTTATCTAGTTTAACTTTTCGTGCTTTCTAGTACCTACTAGGTTGAATATGGTTGGAGATGGAGATAGGGGGTCCCCTTGTTTCACTCCTCACTTGCGTATTTGTGTTTATTAGGGTCCTTTCTACCAGTGAAAGGCCTTTTTGAAATCTATAAATATGACATGTGATTCTTTGTTGTATTCCCACTGTTTCTGAATTACTTGCTCTAGGTCTAGAGTGTGTATGGCGTTTATTGTCCATCGACTCGGTCTGAGCCTATTCTGGTAGTTCCTTAGGCTTAGAATATCATATAAACTCCGTAGATAAAGCATTAGGCTTTCTTGTCGTATATAGAAAACGAGGCAAGATGCCAGATAGAGAAACAATATTGTTTTGGTCTTTAAAGTCGATCCGCACATTCCAGAACAGACAGGCATATGCTCAGGTTACAAGCGTGCTTTAATGCACAACGCTCTTGATGAAGGCAATTATTTCGTATCTTTGTCATTCAAACGGCCCAAAATAAAGGATTAATAGGAAGTGTATATGATCTAAGGGTAGTCCCAAAGTATATTTTCAGCGAGTGTCTTTAGTCGTCTCTTGTTCATTAGGTTTGCCACGATTTGGACAGTTTGACAGTTTTCTTTCCCCCCTTACTTATGTATTGGGGTTATTATACTAGTGTTCCGGTCCTTTGGTATCTTGTTTTGTCTCCATATTTGTTTGATTAAGTGGCATATCTGTGCTTGTATCTGCTGTCCTCCATATTTCAGCAGTTCCGCCTCGATCTCGTCTTCGCCCCGTGTTTTGCCATTTTTTAATTTTCTTATTTCTTCCTGTATTTTTTCATCTTCGGGACAGTAACTTTCTTCTTGGTCTAGCTGTCTTTCTTCCTTTTGAATTTCCTCATCTTTTATATTAGCATTTCTTGGTAGTGTTGTTTCCATATTTCGCTCATCTCTTGTAGGTTATTCTCGATTTTGCCGGTTTTGTCTTTGATTCCTCTGGTTTTAGCCGTTTTGTTATTGCGCTTACAATAAATTGTAATTTTATGAACCATGTTGGGAGACAAAGAATCAAGCATGTTATCAAACGGATTTCAAACGATGCAAAACCATCAAATTTACAATCATTGAATAAAGTGGGTTGCTTTCCTATACCTATAAATTGGTGTATAATGGAGTTTCCCTGGAGCAAATAATGATTAATGTGATAAAAAGTTGGTAGATGCAATACGTTTGGCATTCATACCTAAGGAGTATCTAGTGCAAAAAGTTTCAGCCTCGGTTTCAGCTCTCTAGATAATCCTTCGCAGAGTAGTTGAAATGGGTACAGACGGACATATAAAACGCAAACAATTGAAAATTGTATTAATTATTAAAAAGTTCGCTAGAGACGTTAAACAAAAAAACAAAATGTTTAAAAAGCATTATGATTCCTTACTATTTCGCTGAAGATGACAACATCGCTGTTGAAACACGTTCGATTTAATAAATTTGAATTGTGGACTTGTGGTTTTTGGTGATTTCAGTGTTGCGTATTATTTTCCTATTTTACATAAAATCGAGAATGACGCGAGTGAAATGGCTTTTTGAAAAACAGACGACCAACA
The DNA here is from genome assembly GCA_036250285.1 of Pyrocoelia pectoralis. Classification (NCBI taxonomy): domain Eukaryota; kingdom Metazoa; phylum Arthropoda; class Insecta; order Coleoptera; family Lampyridae; genus Pyrocoelia; species Pyrocoelia pectoralis. The sequence goes on along the minus strand of CM070076.1, from coordinate 36,560,415 downwards.
GTCATAAAAGATGAAGTACAAAAAACTGAACTAAAGAATTATTTAAAGTTTACGTCAATCTGTATGGATTTCTGAGGATAACGGCACTAGTAGACTGGGGAAAGTTTCGGTATAATCAGAAAACTAACAAATTCATTATCGTCGCACTGTTCTTCAACAAAAAGGGGTGCGGTTCTTTGTTTGAGTATCTCTAACAGATACATGCGTTAGATAAAAAAGAATTGATTAAACATGGCATTAGTCCTTGAGTTTTCCTCCAATGACTATTTCAGGTTACTGGGACATAAAATGTAAAATAGAATTTGGAAATAACTGTTCATCGGAGGAAAATTATGATGGTGCGAAAAAAGTCCTACAAAATGGTTCGTTTTCAGTGTGGAATTTGTTACTGATTTTCGTGACCTAGATTCTGCCGTTAGTGGGAAAACGAAACCCTTCTGGTACCTGCACTTTTCTTATTGATGTTTACCTTAAATTTACTAACACACACTACAGTAAATAAATTTAAAAACCAAGGCATAAAAAGATTTGTTTATTCGTGGGTTGTCGTTACCATTTCAAATTTATACACATTTTTAAATATCTCGGTTGCTTCAGTTCATCAAGTGTATATTTTATATATCCCATGAATAACATACATTTAATCCAAATGTGCTCAATCTTTTCAGAATCTGTAAATTTGGTGGAGACAAAATGCGACCACCCGCAGCTTTAAGAAGACCGACAATAACAAAACATTATCCAAGGCGTGAGAACGATAAACGAACATACACAAACAAGGAAATAAGTAAAGATATAAGTATAACTAAACCTATTCATAGCAGGTGATGTCACGCAAGAGCGCATGGGAAAAATTATACGCGAATTGCACTAGATACGCATTGACCTTTATTACTAGGTTATTAAGATTGTTTTATCTTTTATTAGCGAAAATAAACAATAATAAACGAAAGTTAAATGATAACGTAATGTAAATTTCCTTTTCGCCTTTTTATTCAACGTCGAAAATTCAATGTAATAACAGAGCGAGGTTCAATACTTAGTGCCACTATGTACCATGCACTCTTCTCAATAGATGTAACCAACTTCCTGAGAAATGACGTAATTTATCAATAAACCTTTGATAAAAGGGATTGTATAATGATAGATATATTACATGAGCGATACAAATATTCAAGGGGCTTAAAGTGGAACTCTTGACTGCAACTTACACCATACATTTACTTCTCACCCTTACGCGATCAAGTGCTCTCATTAATGCTCGGTAAATTTTGAATTATAAGCATTATTTACACAAGATAAAATTGAAAGGGTGTCTGCTAGATTTCTAACAAAATACAGACACGCTGAAGTACCTATATATAAAAATTACCCTAATGTTTAAGTAAATATCCGGAAGGGTTGGTTCGCTGCACTGTTTCACAATAATAAGGCTAAACCGTGGGAATGACCAGTCTATTGTATCATTTTAGTTGTCAAAAAACAAACCTATACATACACGTTAAGGGAAGTTACGTAACGAAATTGGGGTGTAAATGTAAAAATTCAATATGAAGGGAACCGTCATATTGTTAGGTAGTCAATCATAACAAAATCAGTTGATACTCTGTATTATTTTGAAAACTTAAATATTCTATTCAAATGTAAATTTGGTTACGATTGTAGAATAGGTATGTGCAAAGACACGAAAAAGTGATGCTTTTTTAACTATCAATCAACGTAAGGGAACAAAAATGGAAAGAAAAAGTTCAATCCCCACCCATCTTTGGATGTTTTTATCCTGTACTTAATGCCATAAAATGGGAAAAAAATTAAAAGTACTTAGTTATCACACTTACTTAATATTACGAAGAAACATGTGATTATGAAGAATTTGTAAATTATTGCAATAATTAGAAAAGTAAGATTGTAAAGTCCCCGGGCAAGTAGCATTTACTTGACGCTGTCGGCTAAGACAACATTTGCCACAAATAACTTTTAATTAGTGACAAGTTGACCTAACGTTCATCAATTTCAACCTCTTCATTTTAAGGCGACGCCGACGGCGACGCCTTCGGCTTCTAGGGCTACTTCAACAATTTTAGTAAACAAGTAAGTATGTAAATAACAAAAACCAATAAATTATAAAAGTGGGCTCCATTTTGCTGAATGAACAATTTAGCCCGTCGACAAAAATTGATACCTGTTATTTACAATAATGCAGTAAGTACTTACCTGCCAAATTCTAATCTTACATTATAATAGGTTCGAACCAACTTTTAGAACTTAGTCCAGCTGCAGAAATAAGCTTATTGTGCCTGCTCAGAGGCCCAATTGTACTGACCTCTCCCCCATTAAGAATTTCGTTTTTGAAACATTTGAACCTTCTTCTGCAATTATATGTATAGTTGCGAATCGAAAAATCAAATTGTCATCGATCATTGCCACTCTTTAAACTGTGAAAGAAAAGCTTATCTATTTCAAAAACGAGTTTGAAAAATCATGTTTAAAATCTACTCTACAAGAATGTAACAAATTACACTATCTTAAAAAATATCGATTTTTCGACGGAAGTTAATTAAATTGTTAAGTTTTGATATTATAACATTTACCTAGTTGTGCTAAAATTAGGTTAGGAAATGAAGATTTCACTAAATATAATTGGCCATGAAGTAATTCGTCATTACAACTTCCTTATTAACTACTTGCTCACACATGTACACGATACATTTTTACAAAGTCACAGATAGAGGACGAACTGCGACAGTTGCAAATAATTCCTTACCACTAGCACATAAATAACACGGTTCTTCGATGATTATAGGGATGAAATGAAGACCTAAAGATTTGTGTCGTCGTAGTTATACAACAAAGCAAAAAAATGGAACGGATGGAATTTTTTAGGAAGTTACAAAAATTTGACAGAAATATGTTAATACTAAATGAAAGTGATTAAAGTTTGGTTAATATCCTCTTTCTCGACATTTTCTTCTTTAAGAGCCTAATAAATTTCTTACAACCTTAGTACGAATACAGCTTGCATAGCCAATTTCACTAACTATTGTTTAATGTTTATGTTATCAAGAGGTTTTGAAGTAATAACACATTTCCCTGATTTCCAAAGGTTTGTGCCTAATCTGTTGTTTGGTAACATTTCATCAGTTGTATCATCCATCCTAACATAAAATTCATCCGCTGGATAAACTGGTCTTTATATAACAATCTGTACACTATGCAGTTTCAGCTAAAACCACAAGTTTCGAGGTAATTAAGAAACCTAGCAATAAATTATCTTTCAATACCTCTAATCTATAATAATAATAATAATAATAATAATAATAATAATAATAATAATAAAGATTTCTACCTTGTGGTGGTCAAAGGGCTCAGTAATCCTCAGTCGCCGATTCAGTAAGGTCAAAGGTGAGGGGGCGAAGGGAAATACAATCAACGATTTATGAGCGTTTTAATTCTTACACCCAAACCTGGTACGAGCGACATGACGATGAAGAACGTCAAACGACTAAACAGACGACGACAACCACAGTTAACGGACCAACCTGACGTGTTCTGTTCTGTCCGCCGCGCCGGCACGGCATAACATGGACGGTCGAACTGAACATTAATGTAATTAAAGGCAGAGACCAAGCAAACACACCATATGGACTAATAGATCAGAAGTGTGTGATACTTAGCAAAAACATACAAATACAAACCATTAAAGCACAAAACAAACGCTAATAACGATCTACACCGGACAATAACGCACCAACAAGAACCACAAACAAACACACCTTTAACAAACATATACAACAAAAATACAATAAAGCAACAGGCACCACAGACAATACAGAAGAGCATGTACACACAACAAACAGCAAGCAACAAATACTAACACAACACTTATAACTGATACTAACATACAATATGAGATAACCAAAGAAATAGAAATCAATATCATCAAAAGGCAAAACATTCACCCAGTGGAGATAAAATCATCACTACCAAAACTACACTACAACAAACGAATTCACTTGTAAAATACGCAATACATTTGAAGACCTACAGCAACTGATGCAGCCACAATTAGAACATAGAAAACACACAGGAAAACAACAAACCAAAATGGAAAATCAAAGAACGCAGAAACAATAAGGAGGCATGGGAAGAATAGCAGAATACAAAAATGAAAATCGCTCAAAACAAATCATCAAACGCACTCAACATCTACTTCACAATAAAACAGAAACATCAGAAGAAATAATTTCGAAAACGTCACCCGTAAATCACTGGTCGAATAAGCCAAAATTTCACGACACGTAGAAGTGAAGTCCAAGAAAATCTTGATAGGTGGTTGAACGAGATTTTAAATACGGAGGAAATTTGGGTTTTCTTGAATCCCAAACACGGCAAAGTAAAAGTACTCGCCTAAAAGGGAGTTAAGAACGTTTATCTAGCCGCCAGTGCTGATAAAAAAGACAATTTGACAGTTCTGGTTACAGTAAATAACGCCATAATTCCCACGAATATCGTACCGATTGATTGGATGGGTAATAACAAAATCAGAAAATGGCTGGATGATCCAAAAAAAATTTATGAATATACTACCAATATATAATAAAAAGAATTGGTACAGAAATAACACACAACCTCCCCTTAAGTAATAAGTTGTAATTTTTATAAATCCAAAACATGGTTAATAAAAAGAAATTAAAACTGAAAATAGCTGCAGAAAAATGAAAAACAATTACTTACTTGATGAATCAGAAGTGATTTGGAACCGTCAGGAATCATCAGATTCACCGTGCGAAGTGTAAACTGATGGAAGTGAAGACGTATGGACAATACCTCTCTAGAATCAATTAAAACTGGTGTGGAACGCAAGGAGTACACTCTAGTGTGTGTAGATGGATACACACCATGCTAAACCACATGAACATCACAACTTCGCTCAATAACGACTCTGTAGCAGGCCGGACTGCACGAGGATGTTCGCAGGGGAGAGTTCTCTACGCGCGACTGTGCTGTTTGCTGAGGCGACTACGTGAAACAGGCTATATTGAGAAATGATAACAACACCCGCAGGTATTATGGAGACTCTCTTCAACTTACCGTCAATAAACTAGTAAATCGAGCAGAGGCGCTCAGAGGGGTATACTAGTTGCGACTAGTTGAGAGTCAATGGCGACGAAGGTGAGGCATTTGCTCATCTGCGACGAAATCTTCGGGAGCAATAGACGAGGTTGCAGAATCTTTGTAAACCTGGCGCAAAAAGCGACCGTCTTCCAAGCTGAGACATAAAGGGAACAAAGTCTTTATCGTTATAGACACCAAAGCAGCGATTGAGGTAGTAAGACTGATATGTAGTAAATTGAGGGCTAGTGCACACAAATGCTAAACGCACTAGGCAAGTGTAACACAGTGACACTTGCGAGAGCTGCAAGAGAGAAATCACTTATAGTACCCGAACCGGTCTGTGGGATTACATACAACACAACCAAAAAAGCAAAGGCCACTGGTCGAAAATTCTAGGAATACCACTCCAAGACCTTTCCTGGAAAACTAAAAAGAGATTTAGCACCGTCCACCTTAAAATTAAGTGGAACGAACATAAAACTTGATCACAGGCCACTATCGTTTGAATAAACACCTGCACACATGAGACTAGCCAACAGCTCGATATTAGAGACGTAACGAGTACTCTGCCAACCGAGCAGCTCTGCACCGAACCGAGCCAAACCGAGTACTCGGTTCGGCCGAGCACTTCTAAAAAAAGCTTGGTCTGTTTTGCATCGTCCTGCAATTCCGCACGATGCGCACATTCCACGACGAAAGTTACGACATCGGCGTTTTATAAATTAAAATTATACCTTTTTGCTTCGCTTGCACAACACCTACCATCGCATGAATATGACTCATACTTGTCCAACATTTAGTTGACTTTAAGTCTGAACTGAAATAAAACGCCTTAAACAAATGAACGCAACGGTGAGAGAGAGGTTGTTGCTTTTACATCACAACCTCAAGAAATTAGATTGTAAGTAATTTATTTTACTTTACTAAACCCTTTTTTTAAATAGAAAATAAATTTTTGTTAGCCGAGTTAGTTAGTCTGGAGGACAGTCGTGTTCAATAAACTATGTGTGAATAAAATGGTTTAATTTTACAATAAAATAATACTAAGGACTCGTTAGACCGAGTACTCGGCGCTCGGCCGATTGCTCGGTGTTCGGCCGAGTACTTGGTGCTCGGCCGAGTACTCGGTTCTGCAGAACACAAACCCAAAAATGCTCGGGCTCGGCCGACAGAGCACTTTTTGATACTCGTTACGTCTCTACTCGATATGCGCAGAGTGTGGTGAGGACTTAGATCATATACACTCCATAGCCTTTTATTTTGTACCACCTTGAATGACAAAGAAACGAAATATTGCTTTCCTCAAGAGCGTTGGGCACATACGCATTACTTAAGGAGGGGTTCAATTGTCCTAAGTAATAAAAATTTCATAATCGCACTTCCATATAAAAGCCATGTTAAAATTGGACTTTGGCATGCATTTCTGGACAACTCGCTCTGATCATAGTTTTGCTCCGATCATGGAGTTTATGTCTCAAAATGACCCTAAGAACATGCCACGGCTCATATGCCTAGTTTTAGCAAAAAGTATAATGTTTCAAGCTGTCTAGGATGTGTCAAAGTGAGACAGATACTGTTTTCTTGCGATATTTTGCGATTCTTTCAAAGTTACAATAGAAATAGCATACCCCGATGCGATATCGATAGGCATAACTGCCGTGAGGGTTCATTGGGGTCATTTTCAGAATATAAAAGTCAACAATCCAACCAATACAGTGGTCACAGCGAGTTTTCCAAAAAATGAAGTCCGAGTATTTTCCAATGGCGAGTGAATTTTTGGCGTACTAGCAGGAAAAATTGTCGTTCCATCACAACTCTTTACCTCAGGCTAAATTTCCTCGTAAATTGCGCTCATTATTCGAACATTTCGGAATTCATCGAACAAATTCGTAGAGATTTCTTCAGTGGAATAGCCCAACGTAAACCAAGATCGGTGCGTGCAGGTGAAAGAAAAGTGGCTAAGAAGAACACCAAACTGGGCAGACGTAAGAGAGCTTTAGAGGCCTTCAACGCGATAGAAATCAGGGTCAATATTGGATCGAAAAAAGTTCTTGAACCCCCCCCTTAAGGCTCCTAAGGAGAGCTCTGTAGTTCATATTGGTAAAATGGCCATTTTGGTAATCATCTAACAAAAATTAAAAAAACGATGCATAGGTTTAAGTTACAATCTTGGTCGAAAGTTCTGAAGGAGAGGTACTACATTTACGCAACTTTCGGTCAAGTTTGAAACTTAAATATTTAACTTGAAACCAGAAGGTTTACATTAGGTAATTGATCACTATGGTACCTACATAGAATTTGACCTATGCATCGTTTTTTTAATTTTTGTTAGATGATTACGTCTAAAATGGCCATTTTATGACCATTTTAGCAATATGAATTGCAGAGCTCTCCTTAGGAGCCTTTTAAAGAACGCTTGTTAACCTGCGTCTATGCTTGTCGGTTCTGGAAACCGAGTTTAAAGTACGCATGTGCGGATCACCTTTAAAGACAAAAAAAATATCGTTTTTCCACTACTAGCTGTGAAGTTGACAATTATTGCGTATCCTAGACAACTGAGAAGTTTAATTTCTCTACCTAGTGGTCAATAATCTATTATATTATTCACCTAGGTTAATAATGGGAATTTGCATTCCTGTGTAACCTACTTGATTTTTACAAGAAATTTTTTTATTTTTAATTTGTGTCTTAAATTTGACTAGTAGTGGAAAAAATTGTATATACACCACGGTGGTGAAGCCATTTATAGACCTCGCACCTTATTCCGCTCGGGACAAAGCCCCTCGCGAAATAATCTTGGTGCTCGGTCAATAATAACAGTCTTCACCACCTTGGTGTATAATATACTATTTTCCACTACTTACTAGCTGTGAAGTTGACAATTATTGCGTATCCTAGACAACTGAGAAGTTTAATTTCTCTACCTAGTGGTCAATAATCTATTATATTATTCACCTAGGTTAATAATGGGAATTTGCATTCCTGTGCTACCTACTTGATTTTTACAAGAATTTTTTTTATTTTTAATTTGTATCTTAAATTTGACTAGTAGTGGAAAAAATTGTATATACACCACGGTGGTGAAGCCATTTATAGACCTCGCACTTTACTCCGCTCGGGGCAAAGCCCCTCGCGAAATAATCTTGGTGCTCGGTCAATAATAACAGTCTTCACCACCTTGGTGTATAATATACTATTATCTCGTGCCTGGTATCTTGGCTCGTTTTCTGCATATGGCAAGAAACTAGAACTAGGCTAAATGCTTTATCTACGGAATGTAGGTATATGATCTAAGGGTGAGGACCATACCACTTCTGGCTTCATCTGTCAATATGACATCATATAATCTTTGCACTGTTCACTCTATTACAGACGTAAATGTTTTTAAAATTTTTGGCATTTGCTTGACGTTTTTATGCTTCGATGAATGCCGCAATTGAGTAATTCCTTCCAACAATGTTATTGTATGGTATGTTGTCATATTTTCAAAATTATCAATTGACGAACATAACTTATAAATAAAATATTGTTAACTGTGTTTTTTAATAACTATTATATCACATTCTTCAAAGATAATAATTGTAACGGTGTCATTGTACAATGTACAGAGTCTACCAATTTTTCTAGGTAGGTAAAATTAGTTATGTTTTCTTTTCATTTTACACATGGAATGGTTAACACACACACACAAACGACTTAATGAATCACACGCAATTTTCCATTCAATGAGTTTTCAACTGGTTATTCATAGTTATGACGTTACGCGAATATAGCCTTGAATAACTAATTCGCGAAACCCCGTATAGTAATAGACTGTGCAAATTGAACAAGCGGGTGGGTTTTGAGGGTCGTTGAAACTAATAAAAGTTGGTGACGGGTCAAGTGGTGGTCACAGGAGTCAAAGGTTAGGAACGTGAATTGGTGACGTCACGATGCATAACTCAATTATAGCTTAAATTAGATGACTACCGTACATTGACCACCGCTCGTGTACAACATACTGTTAGTTCTCTTACTTTATCTAACTAAATAGATAAAACGTAAACAAAGAGGCTTCGCTCGGAGTGATAACTGATAAGATTGTTTTACCTACTATTTATACTGTTTTAATTCAGTTCAAATTTGCAAAAACTTCTTCCATTGTGATTGTCCTATTCTTTCATTCATACCATACCTAAAGGCGTGGTAGAGCACCACATACCGGATATATACATTATATACAGGTGGAATTTGAATAATTTAGTTTCCGTTAGATACCCCGAGTTTAAAAATATACTTAACAGGTAGTAGCCACTTAGCCAGTATGATAATATCAAAGTAATATAACCGCGCGGTAGTTTGTATATTGTTAACATTCAACTTTCTTAGAATTTGTTAACAAGTTAAGTGAGTAACAAATTGCATACTAATTACGCCAATTATTATTGAAGCGTAGAAAGACCGTGAACGGAATTAGAATTTTCGGCTGAATAACAAGTAAAAAGGACATTTATTTGTTAAGTGTGCTACGACATACCTAACTATGTACATGCAAGCAAATCACACACTGCACAAATGTTTAAAACTAATGCGACTACGAAAACCTCGATCTTGACCCAAAGTGGACTTTAACTTTGATGTCGGTTATTCCACCACGGTAACTGAAGCACGTAAATCGGCCAATTTCATAAATTGAAAATCAAGTAGGTACACCTACGGAGAATGATTATATTAAATGTTGAGGACTGCAAAAAAAAAAGGATCGGGGAGAAAAATCGGTACAATCGCGCAAATACCGCGTGTTCATTATTCCTATGTAAACCTGACTTTTACCTGTCTTCAACTTTTTAACTGTTTTAATTTTTAAACTTCCGCCAAAGGCATTTGTCACGACACAAGAAGATTTAAATAACAGATGAGTGACAGTTTACAACTTTTCCAAGGTACGAAAAGCATTTTCCATTATAAAAAAAAAAAGGTGCGAACTTACCTGTTTACAAAACAATTCCAAAAGTTGCAAACACCAAGAAACACATTTATGAAGGCACTTTTAATGGTAAGTTATTCGCTATTCACTTGTTATACAACTGTAATCCTACATGTTGCACTTTAACAAAGTTTCACACTTTTTTTAAGTTTAAAAAACAACGCAATTCGAACTTAACAAAAGGTGTGCCACAAGCACAAATCGCGTCCTCGGCAACTCTAGTTAAATCAAGGTAACCATACAGAATTTACTGTACAATTTTTCGAGTACGCATGCGTCCATTGCAATGTAGTTTTTGGAGTTCTCCCCCTTTTGCTTTGGTAACATTTTCTTATCATAATAACTGAAGAAAAGAAAACAGTTTAGAAATAATTATTAAAAAAATAATAATAATAATGCAACTGTAAAATGATTGAAAACTGCTGCAGTTCAGTTATTAGTAAGCCAAACGTAGTACTACGTTCCAGTTTTTCACGTACTTGAATAGGTTATAATTTATGGGTTCTGCAACCATTTATGAAGATTTAAACGATCTACCTCTTGACGAGAAGGTCCTAAAGGTAATTCTGTAACAAACATTTGCAAAAACCTAAACATAACCTAAATTTCAGCTCGAGGACAAAAATGTCCAGTTACTCGATCATATCAAAAGACTCGAAAACGATATAAGCAAACTATGTAAAGAACTAACGCAAATGAAAGATAAAGAAAGTACTTTAAAGAAGAACATTTCCGAATTATACAATACGGCCAAATTAGAAAACGAACGCAATCAACGAAGAATAACGGAATTACAAAAAGAGGTGGACGATTTTCGTTTACGTCGACACAGACAACCGATAAACGACGATAGGAAACGTACAAGTACTAGAAAAGACGAAGAAATTGAAACTAAAAAAATAAAACTCGACGATTATCGAAATCGAGATTATAAACATACGAAATCGATAGATCGTTACGATAGGTTTAGAGCGGACCGTGAGAGAAGTAACAGTACGGATCGACGACGAAGTAGAGATCGCGAGTATTACAATCACAAAACGGGACGCAGGCCAGATCGAGGTCGTAGATTTATCGATGAGAAAAAGGAGAGAAATGTAAAAGTGGGAACTAGTAATTATTTGGGTGATAATTTAAAAATTGAAATTAAAAATGAAAGAGCGAGGAGAAGCGAAAATGGTAAAGAGGATAAGAAATTAGATAGTGTCGAATGTGTTAATATAACAACAACATTAGATTCACAATCCAAACATAAGATGGATTCGATCTCTCCAGACGAAGTGAAAGACACATTTGTGCAAAACAAAAGTGATATACTTAACGGTGAAGTTTCTTTAAGTGCAAATGCAAACAGACGAAGAAGGTGTGTAATCAAAATGGTAAATTGAAGTCGTGTTAAGTTTTTGGTACGAAATATCTTTTAACATACCTATAGTCTGTGCCTTGTTATCAATTTAAATTAAAATGTTTAGAAAATTTACTTAGTATCATTCAATTTTGTGTACCAACTAATGTAAAATTACTATTGTCCTTTTTATTCAATGGAATAATTGAGTTTGTTCCACCATTTTTATATTTCTTGAATGGAATATACAGTAGAACCCCGCTATTCCGAAAATCCGCCTATTCTGAACAGAACTCAGATTTTTTAGACTTTGTGTATTTAAGATGTCTGAAGGCATAACAACTTTTTGTAACATAATTCAAGTAACTAGAGTCGTAGATCATAGCTAGAACAAATATGTATTATGAATGCAAAGGGAAGTAAGAACCATCGAGTTGCAGCTCCCTGAGGACTGTGGAGTACATCTCCTGACAATGTTTTAAAAAATTACTCCTTGCAAATTACTTATGAAAGCATATTTTAGAGCAGGGGTTCTGAACTGGGGGTCCCAGGACGTGTCTTGGGGGGTCACGACAGAGAAAAACTAAAAAAAATCAGTTATTGCTGTAGTTTTTTTTATTAAGAAAAGAATACACTCGCATTGTACAATTTTTGAATGTCTGGAATGACAAAACAATATCAAACGATTTCTTAATTTGGTTTTTAAATTCACCATTGGAGAATCCTTGTTCACAGTTGTAGAAAATGAAATGGTATTTTAACACTGTTTTGGACAGTTCTGGGTTCCTTTTTAATACTTATACAAAATTTGTCGGCACAAGCATTATTAAAAGTTACTTCCAATGACTTATCACTTGAAATCTCTTATCTGTTCATCTGGTATTTTCATAACTGATGCCAAAGCTATGTAAAAAGCAATGGACCAAGCTTGTATTCGACATAAGTGATTTCAATCTGACAAACAAGCTACTCTTCTTTCCTGTAAGGGGCCTTTGCTCCATCACTACAAACTGAAACGCATTGTTTCCAATCAATTTCGAAAGGTTAAGTTAGTACTTTAAAAGAATAAGTCTAGCCTTCCAAACCAACAATGCCAATGTGCCAATGTGGCTCCTGTATCAATGAGAAATTTCATAGGCTTGGCCATTGACTTCAATATTAATTAAAAATTTATTATTTTTAGATTCAATTTCGAGTTGATGGGTAACCTCATCAGTTACCTCTTCAGTTTCTTCATCAATTTGAGTTTCTTCATTGAAATTTGTCGCATGGTTTTGACTTTTTTCAAACTTGCGACTTTGATTTTGTTTCATCAAGCAAACAGATTGTAAATGCCCAACCTTCCACAAAAATCACAGGTTGATTTTATGTGAAAACAAGATTTGGGCTCATGATTCACATTGCAATTCGAGCAGTGTTTAAATGAATTAAATTGACGATTTGGTTGACCCATTTTAGGATTAAACTTTTCATGCGGTTTTGAACTATTACCTGCCTTATATGTATGTTTCATCACATTAATGTCTATGGACTGTTCATTTTTTCCAGTTAAAGTTTCATTTGCTGAAGACGTGGCTTCAAATGATGATGCTATTTGTTCAACATCAATTAAAGTTGGATTTTCTTTAACCAAGGCTTGTCTGCGTATAAAATCATCTGGTACATGTTGCAAGACCAAATCACGTATTTGTTCATCAACCTGTGGTCGATTACATTCAGTATTTGAGGAAACAAATTTGCAGTCAATAGCAAGACCACGTAATTCTGCAATCCAGGCAGCATAACTTTGATCAGAGTTTTTCCGTGAGAGTTGAAAATTATGCCGAGCAACAACAATGTGGGTTTTTTTTCGAAAATACACAGTTAATTTTTCTGTTAAAGTGGCACAAGTTAATGACTTAAGATCCAAGCCTCCACACAATTGTTGTAATAAATATAATAGGTATCCGAACCTACCCATGAAAGAAAATAAGACCTTTTTAAGGTATTGTCACTTAACACATGAGCATCAAAATGATGTTCTAGCCTTTTGAAATATAAGTCCCATTTTTCTTTACCTTTAAAATCAAATGCTGCGAATGAAGGGATATTAACCCGGACTGACGAAGTTGGTAGAACTGGTGCTGTTACTATTTCAGATTCACTGCCTTCTTCTTTCTTAATGCGAGTGCCTAATAAGGCTTTAAAAAATTGTCGATACTGTTCATCACGCTTTGCTTGAGTTTCATCACGCTTTGCTTGTTCTTGCCTGTAGGCTTCTTCACGCTTTGTTTGTTCTTCTTTATGCTCTTTATCACGACTGACCATGAGCTCAATTAATTTGCTAATTGTCTCTTCTGACATAGAATTAATATCTAATTTTAATTTCAATAACTTTGACAGTTCAAACAATGTTAACTTCACTAAATCACATAATCCTCGTTGCCAAAATGTTATATCTTCAGATCAGATGCATTAGACTGATTTAATTATTAGAAATCTTAAGTTAATATTCAGAGAAAGAAAATCACATTTTATTAGATACAAATTATTTAACAACTGAAGTACCATAATAAAAAACTATCAAGGCCCTCCTTATTCTTAATTCCTCACTTTATAAAAACTAGGTAACAAAAGGCAATATAAAATAAAATCATATTTTCAAAGTCACAACATTGCCAGTAGCATTATTTTATTTATTTCTGACAGTGATATTATAAGCTTATATTGTCATAGTTACGATACCAATAAAGAGTGTCATAACTCCCTTGGGATATAAAGACGCTATAATTCCCTCTACGGCTCTTTTATGAACCAGTAACCTAGCAACAACCAAAACTGCAATCGACGATACCTGAATCAAATATACCGGAAATGAACAAATTTTATTAAACTCTGTCAGAAATAAAATTATCTATGTATCACGGGAATTAATAGGTCTCAATTACCTCGGGTAATTGCTGTCCCTCGGGCGCAAGGCCCTCGGGACGCAAACTTTACCCTCGGTAATTAAGACCCTATAATTCCCTCTACGGCTCTTTTATGAACCAGTAACCTAGCAACAACCAAAACTGCAATCGACGATACCTGAATCAAATATACCGGAAATGAACAAATTTTATTAAACTCTGTCAGAAATAAAATTATCTATGTATCACGGGAATTAATAGGTCTCAATTACCTCGGGTAATTGCTGTCCCTCGGGCGCAAGGCCCTCGGGACGCAAACTTTACCCTCGGTAATTAAGACCCTTATAATTCCCTTGATACATAAATAACTATTATTATTACAGTGATATTATAAGCTTATATTGTCATAGTTACGATACCAATAAAGAGTGTCATAACTCCCTTGGGATATAAAGACGCTATAATTCCCTCTACGGCTCTTTTATGAACCAGTAACCTAGCAACAACCAAAACTGCAATCGACGATACCTGAATCAAATATACCGGAAATGAACAAATTTTATTAAACTCGGTCAGAAATAAAATTATCTATGTATCACGGGAATTAATAGGTCTCAATTACCTCGGGTAATTGCTGTCCCTCGGGCGCAAGGCCCTCGGGACGCAAACTTTACCCTCGGTAATTAAGACCCTTATAATTCCCTTGATACATAAATAACTATAACGTTCAATAACCATGTTAAATTCCTATGTTCAACTTTGAGAACGAACTCCTGGTAGAATCACAGCAATATCATATATCGGATGTAGTACAATAACTGAGCATAGTTGGCAACATCTGTTGACTTATCAGCTTAACAGAACAATTCAAGGAAAGAAGCAAATAAGTGCAAAAACAAAAACAGCAATCTACAACACAGTAGCATCACATACGGAAATGAGACTTGACCAATAACAACAAAACATGAAAGTAAAATAACAGCAACAGAAATGTTCAGAAGAAAAATAACAGGAAAAACAAAAAGAGGCAGATGCTGAAATGCAAACATTAGAAAAGGCTTAGAACAAAAGCCAATTTCCCAAATAATAGAAGAAAAATAACTGAAATGGTTAGGGCACGTTCAGAGAATGAAGAAAGACACACTGACCAGGAAGCAGTATTGGCAAGAATACTACTCTGGGAGTACAAGTATAGAATACAGATTACTACTCTGTACTTCCATCATGACGAAATGTAAACAGGATTCTGTACTTTTTCCTGTGTTGCCGCAATATTGGTCAAAGTATTCTGTATCTGTACTCTACTCCTCGCGAGTGTCTTCCTATTGGCTGCTGTTGAAAGGTTATTTAGTTTTGCTGGAATGATACTTTCACAATGACGGCAGCGTCTGCCAGATAATAATATCGAGCAACAATTACTACTTAAGGTGAACAACAATTCGTAGATTTTTATTTTCGTATTTGTCAAGGCACTCTTGTTTCCCAACCTTTGTTGATTTTTTGTACTTTTTATATATTTTTATGATGATTGTAGAAATAAATGCGGCCATACTAAATTTGTTTACTTACTCCATCACATTTTTGTTCCATAGCCTACCAGACAACTTGTACAATTTGTATTTGTATTATGAGCCGAGATCTAAGAACGGCAGATTTGCAAGAATCTCTATGTGTATCAACTGCTATAGTGTCATTCGGCTACTAGTAAGGGATTTTTAACGTACCAAACATCACTTTGACATGGGACCTACTATTAGACAACAGAGTTAGCACTATTTCGCGAAAGGGAAGATTTAATTCATTCACACCAATGGTTGTTTCAAGTAATTAATGCCAATTGTACAATTATAAATAACCATATTTAATTTTGTTACATTGTGGAACCCCATTAGTATAAATTATTATTATTATTATTATTAAAATAAAGAACTGGAATTGCTTTGTTGTTTTTATAACATAACAATACACAAACATACCTTAATGATGTAGTTTTAAGCCAAATATGCATGTTTATTAATTTATTTAGTTGGCAAAACCTGACAAAATTAAATAGATTGTTTAGTATCTGCAATTTGCTCCTTACAAGTTTTGTTTTCAAGGAAATTGTTCTCGTCTTGATTGTAGAATAATCATTCATTTTCAAATATTTAATATGCGATGATAAGCTCCAACTTCTTCCTTCCTAAATGCTTGAACGTTAATGTGATGTTACAAAAATATTTGTGATACTGATAAAAGGATATTTCATAAAAATAAGGGAGCCTTTAGAATTACATCAATGTATGCCAATAACTGCTGAACCCTCTATTGCTACTTTTCTAAGAAATCTGTGACAAATTATTAAATAATTTTTATTAAAGGGCACACAACAGCTGAAAATTCACAAATACAGTATTTATGTCTTTCAAATATGCATCACGTAAATTTATGTATATTCAAAATAATACTACCATTTATCATCTAACAGAATTTTGAACGCAATTTCTAAAGTAAAACATGAAACTTATTGGTCATCAACTCAAAGCAAAATTTTGTTCACAAACAATAATATGTTACAATCATACATTATATTTGCAGTATTAAATAACAATGATCTCAGTAATATCTTTACAAAATTATAACAATATTGATCAATTTTAAACAGTGATAGTTTAACAAAGTGTAATAACTACTATTTTTATGTCACATTGTATACCCATTTTTCGTATAGGTACGTTACAAAAAATTAAACGCTAACCAAATACTAGTAATACACGTACAATAACAAGGCTTTACATTAGTTGCACATCTATTAGCTTTTACCATTAAAATCTTATCAAATTATAGGTAGGTACTACGAAAGTAATTCGACCAGAGTGATAATGAGGACTAAAATGTTACTCCCAAGTATTTTTGTAAATTACAATAATATAATATATTCTATGCATACTTAATCAATCCTCTCCTCAAAGTACACTCTGCAGAATGAAGAGTATAAAAATTTGAAAATCAACTATTACCTTTCTATGAATAATTTAATAAGGTGTCAAAAATAAAAGCTTAGGTGCGTATTGCTAATTAAATCTGTGCAACCTTAAAGGTATGTAATATTGCCGACATGTTGCATAACATGCATAACAAAAGTATAATGTGACAAAAAAATTGATTTAATCAGGTCCTTATAAATTAGATCAACTAAGTACAATATTATTTTCACTAACATGATGGCATTGGGTGCGATGCATGTTGACTAGCGAAGAAATTACTGACTGACAATGAATTACCACATGTGTGTTTCTCGAATTTCACTTATAATTTGTGTTGCACGTTGGAGAGCCTAGAATAATAATAAAACTTGTATTATTATGCATGTACATATGTTCAAAACTATTTAATCATTTGTTTGTACATATAGATTCATAAACTTTACAACACAGCTTTATGGTCACATCACAGTTACAAAGAAGGATAATTGTTACGCATGGCAAAACTTAAAAAGGCGAATGACTAAAGTGATTGCTAGACATCTATGTATTGTATATACCATTGGCATCAAAGTAATTGAGCATAGTTCTGCCATGTAACAGAGCCTAATTAAAACATCGGATCGATTCTTATGGTACATAAGCTCTTCTGTCATTTATGCTTACACTAGTTTTCTTATTTTCAAAATTAACTACTTCTGTAGCAGCAAGGAGTATATAATAAGAAGAGACGCAACAGTATAGGATTTTGTGTAATTCACGTTTTCAATCAAAAGAGTCGCCCCCTGGTGGCGTGTACATAAACCTACCAATCGGTGATCAGCTGGTGTTGGTGTTTAGGTTGCCGTTAAAACAAGTTGATTTAAAACGTAAATTATTTAAATTTCTGTTAATGATGCTCAAGTTTGGCGGGCATAATAACATTCTATATTCTAATCTTTTATTAAAAAGATTTCAATTTGGATTTTAAATTTTATTTAATCTATTAAGTATATGTTTATTACAAAATATGTGGGGAAGAGACGCAATGGAGAGATTAATTTCTGTATTAAAAAGCCATTCTTACGCCACCAAATATATTATAACATAGATGCCATATTTTACTGAAAATTGAGGTACCATTTAATCCATATTCACGAATCTAGCGTGAACCATATACGATACTAATATTCTAACCATTTAGAACAAAATATGCGATAAAATAAACTCGTAACTTACCTTCAACATGTCAGCTGCTTCCTTGCGTCTTTGTGCTATATGTTCCGATTCATTTAAAAGTTCATCTGCATTATCAGCTTTATATAGATGAGTAACCAATTCGGATTGTAAATTATCTTTTACGTAATTAACTAAGAAATGCATTACAGCTTTTGGTACTGTATCTTGTATTGATTTACGAACAATATAAAAATATGACTTGATAAGGCGCTCTGCAAAGATAAAATTGTATAAAATCATACGTCAAATACATCTCCCAAGCTCACCAATAATTTCACAATCGTGTTCTTCATTTTCAGAAAGCTTTCTATATGAATTATTATTAAACGGAACTTGCGGTAGTAAGTTAACCGGTTTAACTGGGCTTAAAAGAGATCGAACGTCACCTTCTGCCGACGAAGTACTTTCTGGTAAGTTATCGATGTGGTTTTCTGTTACAACTTCGTTCCCTTCCCTTTTATCGTATTCGGAACTCCAGGGAGTGAACTCTTTGTCATTTTGATTTATATGATTAAATGTTGGCGAACGGTTCTAAAAGGAAATGGATACTCATATAAAAGGTATCATAAAACATAAACAAAAAGTTTGATATACTTATAAATATGAGGATTTAGAGGTACATAGTAACACAATGTTTATTTGACTAGCATTAACATCAACGGTGGCTAGTTTGGGCTGTATGGAGTAAATGGAATCAAAAATTATTATGATGTTCGGATTCTTGTTTGTAATGATGACACCCAAACTCATCACCAGCAACTATTTTACTTATTGAAGGTATATCAAATTCAGTAAGAATCAAAATTTATTACACCATTCAACCACAACTTTTGAGAATAACTACTGTCGGTCTGTCGGTGCAAAAAGTGCAAGTGAACAAACTGCAATTTGTTTTTGACAGGAGTGTTACTAGTACTTAAACAAACAATAATTATACACAAATGATTAAAGATTCTTGTTGAACAATCCCCGTATTTATAATTTTTTTTGAAACCTTTTTTTATATTAACAAAATTCAATCAACAAATGGTTAACGATGGTACAGTGCTTTAGTTACATTATGTGAACCACATGATCAATTATACATTTGTTTTTTTTTGGTAAAATATAAGGTTATTCAAAAGTAACTTCCCAGTTTGAAACGGCCATTGCTTTGCTAATTTGTGAGATTTTCAAAAAATAAGAACACCATTTTGTTTGTAAAGAAACGGAGTTTCCATTCCTCACATACACAATCCTGTAAAAACACTATTAAGAAAGACATTTGGCGATCATGTAATTAGTAAACACTTTCCAAACAGATGGCCTCCTAGATCACCAGATCTTAATCCAGCAGATTATTGATTATGGGGTTACCGCAAAGAAAGAGTGTTTCTTAGTAGAACTACTACTCGTGAGGAATTGAAATAAAACATATCATATATCATTGAAAACATTCCACTGAATGCACTTAATTAATACAGGTTATAACATTGAAGAGAACAGAGGTGGCCATCTTAAATTTTATCTTATTTTGTTTTTATTAATAAACCCTGCTTCTTTGCGAACAAAATGGTAATTTTATTTTTTCAGAATCTCAAAAATTAGCAGAGCTATGGCCATTTCAAACTGGGAACTGACTTTTGAATAACCTTATACAGGGTGAGTTTTTTTCATTATTTGTATGGGGATCTTGGAACAGGGTTCGGAGTGTTGAAAGGCAATGAAATTCCCCGACATTTCAGGTTTTCCCTGACAGCTATTACTAATTTTCCATATTTTTTTTGAGTAAGGACAGGTGGCAAGTATCAAAAAATTAAGTAAAAAAAATTGAAAATTCTTTAATATTTTTTTGTAACCTCATTAAACAGGCATTTTCGGCCATTTCGCAATGAAGCGCAAGAAATCAAATAAAAACAAGTCTCACTGTCTCAATAACCTCCACCTGTGTTGTCGACGCAACGCAAAGGCGCAGTAAAAGTGACTAGGACCGGACTCGCCCGATATGATCTTATTACTTAAAGCGTTGAAAGATCTAGGCCCGATTTTATAAAGCATAGTTAACTACGTGATCAGCTGACAATGTGGTTAAGTAATGCGATAGGCTAATACGATCAACGACCACACCTATGTAACCCGTATTAGCAAATCATGTTGCATTATTCAAACTTAATCACGTCGTTAGCTGATCACGTATTTAAGTATGCTTTATAAAACCGGGTCCTATATTATCACAGTTAACTAACAAATTCCAGAAAAAAGAATGAAATTCCCTGACGTTTCATGAAAATGTAAATTTTCCCTGACTTTTCCCTGATTTTTTTGATGAATTATACATTCCCTGACTTTCCCAGCTTTTCCAGTTTTTCCCGGTCGCTCCGAACCCTGTTGGAAACTAGCAGAGATAGAAAGACGATTAAATGGGGAAAGAATTGTAGTTTTACTAGCTCAATTTAATGACCTTTTCGTTTTTTGAAAAAAATGCATGGCTAACTAGATATCTCAAAAAATCATTTTTTCGTTTTTTGATTAGTGCCTATAGCTCTGTTATTATTGACTTTAGAAAAAATGTGTAAAGGAAAGAGTTGTAGATAATTATGGGCTCAATAATACAGCTTAATCAAATTTTTTATTTAAGCTCTAATTTTTGAGTAATGACAGAAACATTTGTTTTTTCTAATGGAAACCATAGTTGGCCATGACTTTATAGAAAAGGCCCTTTTTCAACAATAGTTATAGGCACTAAACAAAAAAACGAAAAAGTGATTTTTTTGATATACCTATCTAGTTAGCCATGCATTTTTTTTAACAACGAAAAGCTCAATTTAATGGGCTGGTAAAACTGCAATTCTTTCCCCATTTAATCTTTATCTCTGCTAGTTTTCAAGATACCCATACAAATAATGAAAAAAAAAAATCATCCTGTCGATTCAATGTTATACTTAATTACACTTTAAAGACTTAATACCCAAAAAGTAAGTGATCACGTGATTTATGCCATTATAAAATTTCTATATGTAGAAGATGCCATTGACGCTAATGAAAGAAGTTTTATTATCTGTACTAAAAACATTTGAATTGTGTTGCTTCAATATTCACATAATTATCTGAACTGCCAATGAAGCTAAACTGTAAGTGATTAATTATTATTTGCTCCGTGAATACTCTGATAGTGATAAGGTTGTTCCTGTACTTGTGTTCGAGTTTATGCAACAATAAGATCGGACAAATGCATTAATTAAATTATGGAATGCTGTGATAACTAAGAGATGAAGTACATTTAAAAACTTCACTGCAAAATTAAGATACTTCAGAATTCATCCTTAGTTTTGAAAAAATGGTGGAAGAATGGGGAAAACCATTAGTGTCATATAAGCGCTTCACTTTTACTACTTAACTACAAAAAAATCACAACAGTTTTACTTTTTTTTTTATTTAGTAATAAATGTTTATAAAAGTGCATATTTTTGCATGTCCAGAAACAGTGGTTTTTGAAAATTTTTGGAAGTTGGTATTTTCCATTACTGATGTAGAAAATGTTTACAAGATGGTGTAAGTTTCATTTGATTATACGCTTGTATCACTCAAATGCACATTTCACTGCACCATAATATAATACTGTGTAATCTATGGTTGTTCAGTTCAAGCTTCAAAGCATAGGTAGGTACTATCCACAAAACATAATCCAGTATCACGATCAGAAACTGTACATAAATATAGCATTTTTCATTTATTGCACTATACCATTTAGTTATTTTATTAAATTTGAATTTCTTAACCAATGAACTTGGTAGTACCATAAGTGAAGAAAATTACTACTTAGTGATGATAATAAAAACTGATTAATTTGTTAAGTTGGTAACAGAACTTTTAGTGTGGCACATCTTTTTCAAATCCAAAGGCCTTTTCGGAAATTCTAACAATGTGTTCTATTTCTATTATTATAAAGTTTCTTAAATTACATGCCATCAATACAAATTTAATCCGGTTTATACAGTAAAACTCTCTCTGAAATGTTAATTTTTGAATTTGTAAATATACATATTTTACAGTATAAATTTTAGGTAAAAGCCATCAACTGGTAGTTTTATGCTGAAATTTTGTTTTAAATAATGTAAGCTGTGTCTCTTACACACTCTTTTTTTTCAAAAAAAAGTTGGATAATGTTGTCTAACAACATGCATTGGAACTTACACTGAAAGAATTATATCTCTCTGGCAGACAGAAGACAAATTTATGAATGACAGTAATGAAATGAAATTTTATAATTAACAAGTGCATTAGAAATTAAGTACATAAGCAAAATGAAATAAAAACACTATGTGCTAAAGGTGGAAGATAACAAACTATGTACCTGTACAGCACCGATGAATTCATTGTAACTAGTGACAGGCAGGATGTGAAAGAGATAATTAAAGAAATCAACTTGATCTTGTATCTGTGCTCTCTACAGAAAAATAACGAAAAAAACTAAAACTTATCTACTTCAAGCAACTTATAAAAAAATATATCAAAAAGAAGACACGTAAATTTTACTTACGTCTTGTGCTTCTTTGGGAGAATACTTTGTGTACATGGATTTTGGACGTTCTGGACGATTTGTATTTCCAGACTTAATCATCGAAGGTACAACAGCAATTTCTTTATAAAAATCTGGGTGTTTAGTATTTATATAAGCCAATTCAATCGCAACTAAATTCTCTACCATCACATTTGTAGTAGGTAGACGACGTCGAAGTAAAATGGTCACCACATCAACAATTCGTTCATATAGTTTTGGAAAACGTAACATTTCCTGTTGAACTTCGCTTCCACAGTGCTAATAATATTGTAATGAAGAGTTTAAACAGTTATTCGGTATTGCTTTTACCTGTATAATCCGTTGCATTTCTTCGTGTATTAATTCTACACAACGCAAAGACGGTTCCTCTAATCTACGTATCTGTCTCTTGACTAACAATTCGAATGAAACTTCTGGTACAAAAAGGGCCGGCCTTGGTCCATTAGCATTTCTAAAAGTACAAATAATCAACGATGAACGAGTTAATTAAACACAATGAATCTGTTGTTAACATTTATACCTAATAGCAGTTAAAATATCCATGCGTGTTAATCCAGCCAATGGATGAATAGAATCTAAAGTGCGTCCAAACGTTTCATGAAAAATATAACAGATTCTTGCACCACCGCACAATTCTGTAGTTTCAATATTCCGCGCTGTGCCTTCAATTGTTGCACAATACGCAGAGGCAAATTTGGTGATAATTTGCAATAAAGTTTTACTTTTATCAGAAATATCGTCCCCATATGAATATAATAAAGATTGAAATTGTGACATCATGAGATTAACTCTGGTCTGAAATTAGTTATAAGCGAGTTGTAATTTGAAATAAAATTAACCTACCTTTAAATCGGGCAAACAATCTCGAATATGGTGCATCAACAATCGGTTTAATGTTTTTGCTAAATATGGCGTGCCATTTCTTGTCGCCAGAGTGGGATATTTGCTTTGTAAAAAGGATGCTTCATCTTTAAGCGCATCTTTGATAGTTTTATTATTCATTATATCTTGCTGAGATCTATTTACGACTCCAATTATTCCTAGTTTGACTGGTATCACTCGACCGCACAGAATGTCGATAGCATCTGTACCGGCATCCATGAGATCTAACTTAGTAACTACAGCTAATGTTCTTCGTCCATCAGGATCAACATCTTTGGCAATTTTCAGACTCTCGGATGTAGCCATATCAGTATTAGCAGTAACAACTGCTAAAATTATCGAATTCGGATTTGATATATACTTTAGAACTAATTCCCTAATTTGTTGTTCAATATCTTCTGGTTGATCACCAACAGGAACCTATAAAAATTGTTATAGTTGAGAAAATTTCAATATCTATGAATCTTATAATACAAATTATTATAACTGAAACAGTTATTGATTAGCCGTCAATAGGTACTGCTGAATCATATTATACAGGGTATACCACGGAACCCGTTCATTAGAAGTTTCTGGGGTCCCTTACTACTTATGAATTTGAAACTTTCAGGTTAAGGATAATCCATAGCCTTCTTTTGTTCTAAAATATTGTCGATGTTGTACAACTTCCGGAAAGACCGGAAATCACCATTCATCTTCTTATTTTAAATGGAACACCCTGTATATTATTGCATTTTTGGATTATACAATCGATTCTGCGTTAATCTGTATTAGATTATCCTATACCTATCTTCAACTGTTTTTGAGATATTATGATTTTTTTGAAAAATTTGCGCTTTGCGGAGGGATGTTTAATAGCCCACCTTTTGCTCTTCTTTGAACGCAAAACATTCATACTTTACAAACACGAAGTAAAACCATAAGGGTTCACAAAATGTATTTGCAAACCTATCATAGATTATAGCAAAGATTAGTAGCAAAGTTAAAAAACTTCAAACACCAAAAAGTCATTTTTTTCAAATCGAACACCCCGTATATTTTTACATATTTGGAAGACGATTTAATTTAGGTATCGATAAACTATAGGTATCCCTATACCTATCTTTAGCGGTTTTGTAGTTATTAACACTTTTTATCTAATATTGATTAAAACTGCACTTAAAACCTATGCACATTTGAAAGTAGGCTGTGAGTATGACAACAGGAAAAACAATTACTTTTACAAAACGAATTTAATGATCTTATTTATACAACAAAAAAATAAAATGACTATAAAATGGATATAGAATAAATTCAAAATATCAGTATTGGAATATGCGTTAACTGCTTCCATTTTATAAAATTGTTTACTGTTTACCACCTGTTTGCTTTAATGAGCATAACATCCAGATAAACATTCGTTTGTCTAATCATACTAATAATAATAATAATAATACTTACTTGATTCCGATCCGTGCAGTTAGTTAACCAGGCTTAGCCTAAGTATCGATAAAAACCGAAGTATAATAATAATACCTTTTATTGAGAGCAAACTATTAAATTACATAAGATTATTCAAAATACGTTAAAACTGCACACTTGTTCTCAAAAGGAGTGAGTTCAGGTGTCTACAAAAAAAGTAGAGACCTGTTCTTCCACTCAACCCTCATTACCATATTTTATTTTCGCATACTCATAGCCTACTTTCAAATACGCATAAGTTTTAAGTGCAGTTTTAATCAATATTAGATAAAAAGTGTTAATAACTACAAAACCGCTAAAGATAGGTATAGGGAATAGGGATACCTATAGTTTATCGATGCGTAAATTAAATCGCCTTCCAAATATGTAAAAATATACGGGGTGTTCGATTTGAAAAAAATGACTTTTTGGTGTTTGAAATTTTTTAACTTTGCCACTAATTTTGAACGCCCTGTATAATCTGTGATAGGTTTGAAAATGCATTTTGTGAACCCTTATGGTTTTACTTCGTGTTTGTAAAGTATGAATGTTTTGCGTTCAAAGAAGAGCAAAAGGTGGGCTATTAAACATCCCTCCGCAAAGCGCAAATTTTTCAAAAAAATCATAATATCTCAAAAACCGTTGAAGATAGGTATAGGATAATCTAATACAGATTAACGCAGAATCGATTGTATAATCCAAAAATGCAATAATATACAGGGTGTTCCATTTAAAATAAGAAGATGAATGGCGATTTCCGGTCTTTCCGGAAGTTGTACAACATCGACAATATTTTAGAACAAAAGAAGGCTATGGGTTATCCTTAACCTGAAAGTTTCAAATTCATAAGTAGTAAGGGACCCCAGAAACTTCTAATGAACGGGTTCCGTGGTATACCCTGTATACGAAGCTGCTATTGTAAGAAATAAGATCTCTTCATTTCCAGTTTAATGAAAATATTTCTAGAAATTTTAATTAATGCTGAATGTCTCTAGTTTTTTTCACCATCCGCAAATGACAGTTGCATTTTTTGGTATTCAACAATTACAAATGTTTCAGCTTTCAGATTACTCACTTAACATACATTTTTGGTATATTTTGAAAATAAAAAAATACAGGAAAGCTTTAAACCATACAACTCTAATTTTCTTCTATTGTTTGTTTTTCTAAATCAGATTAAGGTCTAAGGAGGAACAGAATTTTACCTTTCAACTTGTCTTGGTACAAGAATGGAAAAACTATTGATAATTTTCTATAAAAATTTAAGTCAAATAAGCCTTATACAATGTCACAGATCTAAGAAGAGACACACAACATTCATAGATACTCAGTACTCACGCATGTTTCTATGACAGATAGATGCTACTATTAAATGTTTAATGGATATTTTCTTAAATTAATGTGTTTTTGAATTTGATTTAAATTTTGTATGTAGCTATTGAAATTCTTCAGAAAACTTCACACTGAATTAACAAAGTGTGTGTACTTCTTCTATAATCAGTCAAAAGAAAAATAAAGTTATAGGACTGACAAAAATATTGATATACATATAAAATATTTCGAGCAGATTTAGGGTTTCATCCATATTTTTCAATTTGTATTGTTATTATCAATATTTTTATCTTGTTTATTCCTTATAAAATTTAACTTGTAAGTTATAACAACTGTGATAATTAAGGCCCGGATTTATATTTTTTTAAAAACCTGTAATATTTAAATATATATTTTATAAAAAATGGCAAATATTTTCATAAAAACCTGTAATATTTTTTAAATATTTCAAACTGAAACCAAGAAGTTAAACACATTTATTCATCAAATCATCATATTCATAATCAATTAATCATTAAGTTATTTATTACAAGAGGAAGAACCTAACCCTTAGCAAGTATAACAGGTATCCATCCTAATCCTTACATTGTTTACTGAACAAACAACTGACCATTTATTTCAAATCCTCCTTTACAGGTGGTATTTTAAAAATACGTATAAGTTATGAGTCAGAGAGAAATTCACCAAACATTTTCTGTAACGTTCAATACACGTATCTAAAAAAATAAACGTGACAAAGTTCTCACCACTAATTGGGATAACTGGGCTCTACCAATGCACCTTGTTTTCATGTTGTAATTCTAACAACCGTTCACAATACAATAGGGCATTTGAAAATCGGCAAAATATTTTAAGAAAAATATGAGAAGTGCGAAATATTTTTTTTACTTTCCAATATTTATTAAAATATTTGTGTATTTTTTTGTACTTAAATATTTTTAGAAATATTTCGATATTTAAAAAAATATAAATCCGAGCCCTAGTGATAATGATACTGAGTGATGAGTGGTGAACTGATGACAAATAAAACAAACTTTGATAATCTTAAATTTGTTATACATACTACGCCACTTTGCTTGCATTCCAATTGCCATCGCAAAGCTGAAAGGCAAAGGTATGTTGCCCATTGATGCAATCCAGACCTTTAAGTCCATCCATGCTAATATCTTAGCTATTCGGAAACGTACAGAATTCCTGCAGAAATTCGATTTCGTTCGTAACAAGAATCAAGGTTTAAAAACGTTAGAAATTATTAGCGAAATACTGGCTGGCGGTACACCACAAGGCACAGAGCAAGAAAACCGAATCAATGAATTGACTCCAGTCACATTGGCAGCTTTAAGTATGCTCCAATCACGTCGTGTGACGTTGAAAGATCTTTTTCAGCGTACAAAAGGGCGTAAAAAAAGTGAAAACTGTCGTCGTTCATTTGTGTTTGAAAATTGAGTGCAATAAATTCAACTAAATGTGAATAAAAATCAATATTTTCCATCCATATTTCAACTGTTTTTCGTCCATAAGTCCATACATATTTTGTAAACTTTTGTCCATATTTTTGTCAGCCCTACTCATTACAAATAATCGAGATACCTTGGAAGGATAACGATAATAATGAAACACACTGTACATTAATGTTTTAATAAAATTTTGTTCTTTCACATGGAAATTCACATCATATCTAATATATTACACAGTAAGACCTTTAAAATAATAATTGAATCTTGCCTCTAAAGCAATCACCTTGGTGGAATGAAAATTAACTGTAGCAACAACTATGAACAGTTAGTATTACTTTACAAAGTACAACCAGGGGGTCTATTCTTGAAACCGTTTGTTTAACCAACGTATACGAATATTTCAAACGCTTTATAACGTATGTGAAAGGCTTTAGTACCACAAATTCTCGAGCGTATTCCCACAAGATCTAGTGACTTTTTGCGCTGACACCTGGCCTATATTTTATCGAGAGAAAATCGAGGTCAATCTGGTGACTTTTTGCGCTAAAACTTGTCATATATTTTATCGAGAAAAGATTAAGGTCAATCTAGTGACTTTTTGAGTTGAAACCCGTCCTATATTTTATCAAGAGAGGATCTAGTGACTTTTGTGTTGAAACCCACCCTATATTTTACCGAGAGAAAGAGATCAAGGTCAAATGGTTTCTTATAGTCATGGTCTTAAACTGTGTTGATATCCGTCCTACATTACACCGAGGAGACACATGTATTTAGCCGTGGCCTTGAGCTGTGTTGCCCGTTCTTCATTACACCGAGGGGAGACAGCTCTATTTAGCCATAACCTTGAACTGTGTTGAAAAACGTCCTACATTACACCAAGGGCGAGATCTCTATTTAGTCGTAGCCTTGAACTGTGTTGAAATCCGTCCTACATTAGACATTACACAGATAATCTAGTGACTTTTTGAGTTGAAACCGGTCCTGTATACTATCGAGAGGATCTGGTGACTTTTTGAGTTGAAACCGGTCCTACATATTATCGAGACGTTTCTAGTGACATTTTGTGTTGAAACCTGTGCTATATATTATCGAATGTGGCGGGGGTGATGTGCTAGTACTACACTACTATAGTAGTACAGTAGGATGGGTTTTAACGCAAAAAGTCACTAGATCTAGTAACTTTGTGTTGAAACCCGTCCTATATTTTATCAAGAGAAAATGAAGGTCAATCTAGTGACTTTTTGATGAACGGCTTAATTTCAAAAAGCTTGTTTACAAACGGGTATAGTTATTACCTGTTCCAGTATTAAGACCTTCCTTAGGTTAGATAATTAAGACGTCACTGTACAGAATTCTGTAATGTAAAAATGTTGTGTTTCAATACCAGTTTCAATAGATGGCGCTGGTGACAATTGTACAAACAGTGGCGACAAGCGATGTATCGATTTTTATTGGCCGTGGTATATTTTGCATCTTAATGGCGGCCTGACTGTGTTTACCTTTGATCAGCGTGTGATTTTTATTTGGATTTAGAACGTTGCTAGGATACCACCGTTGATTTCATAGAAACCCGCCCAAAATTTTGCCTCCTAATGGCGGATGGGTGGAGCTAATCGCTGCTTGTCGTCACTGTTTGTAATAGAATCACTGTATTGTTAACTAAAGTCACTAAGTTAACATTTTCAAAAAATAAACATTTATGTTAGAAATGCTCATTTTCGCAATAAGTAGGTATCCAATTCAAATAAATTAACGACCAAGAAGTAAAGACAACAACTGACACTATTGACAGCAACTAATAAAACTTAACCTTAAAAATATAGGTACACAAACATACGATTTATTTTGGACATACGTTTTTTGTTTATTTATTATCTGTACAGCAGAGTAACTCTGATAAATTTACCTTTTTCTAATACGTTATATTATAATAAACAAGGAGAGAACACCAAGACACTTGTTTGATAATATCACACACCCAAGTTGAGACGGTCCCGACTTTATAAGAATTCGCGCCTTTTGATACTTGGTTTGTTGTGTATTCTATTTCACTTAGTACTAATGAATTCATTGCACTGTCTTTGTTGTACTTATTAGAAGTCAATCCACCGATAATATTTTTCCATACCTGTATGTAAACAAGTAGGTACTGTTCCAAACACAAAATTGCAGATAGTTATCGATTGACGATTAGTTTTATTTAATCACCACTTTGTTATTACCTTCCCTTATTTTTTAAAATTTGATGATTATACTTTTTTTAATCAATAATTTGAGGTACCTAGCTAGCTAATATAAAGCATTATCTAAATATCTACCAGCTGCTTAGTACATTCATTATCATTACTCTGTTGCATAGAATCTGAAATATCACATGACTTTGTGACTCATTAACTCATTATGATAATTTACAAATAAACAATAGAACAACTAATTTTAAATTAATTAGAAGTTACCCTTACCACAAACTTTGAGAAAGTATACCAGAATCTGAACTGATAACATAAATACATACATACAAATCTTTAATTAATTAAAGTATTCACATGTCTCATTCCAGTAGTTAACGAGGTTTTATGAAATGCTACATTAAGAATGAAAAATTAACAATACTAGTAATGGAATGTATATTTTCATTAAAAGGAATTCAATTACCTTGAATTAAATCCTTCAACTTAAAAAATACTTTTTATTATACTGACCTTTGTAATTCCTGGTAGATCCACCAATGTTAGATTGACCACTTTGGTGGAATATATTTTTAAATTAATAGGTTCGGGACATACACCTTTATTGATGCCAGCAATACGATCAGTTTCGTTTTCAATTTCCCTACACATTTCGTTAAAGTCTTTAAAGATTTTACCTTTGGCGTGTAGAAATGTGCCCCATTGCTCAATGTCTACAGTCGCTACAACCAAAGATTTTAAATAATGTTAAATAGTAGTTCCAGATTTAAGATTATTATGTAACATATTTTACAAGAAACGGTACCGAATTAAAAGTGAATCAACGATGTTACAAAATAACAAATGATGCACAGTTAAAATAGGAACATGTCTCACAGTGAATACGTTAATTTATTGAACGTTATGCAAATACCTACCATCCAAAGCTGATCTATGTTCTTTATCATCTTTGGGACAATAAATCAGTTGTAGGATAAGAGGTCTTCTGGTAACAATTCCTGTACCTCTGGGTAAAAATGATCGTCCAACAATGCTTTCGATTACGGAACTTTTACCGGAACTCTACACAAAATAAGTAATAGTTTCGTTTTTCGTGGAAATGATTTATTTACCTGCGTTCCTAGTACAATAATTTGTGGTAATTGAATGGCGTCTGAACCTACTGTATTAAAAACGTCTTGCAACTTATTAATCACAGGAATAAGGGCTTCCATGTTTACACTTTAACACAGTTTTCTGTAGTTACTTATTTAAAATTATTATTATAAATGACAAAATGAAGTTAATAAATTTTTCTTGTTACGTTCTACGGTTATTTTCTTTATTTAAAACTTTCAATGGTAACCTCACATTGATGTTACCAACTCTCTCTTTAAAAAAAAGAAAAAGCACTAGAAAAAAAATCCTAGATTGTTATATCACAACTCATAAATGCACGTATACACTATCATACAATAAGAGTTGCCTAACGAAAATGTTGTGTACATATTTCTATTTCTCACAAAGAAAATGAAAAAAGTGGTGTAGTATGAAAAAATCACAAATTAATACATATGTTAATACTATCTGTGATGCTCTCTACTAAGAATATTATTGCGACACATAAACCATGATAAACCACATCCTAAAATATCGTGCCACATGCACTTCTTAGCTTTTGAATACAAAATTATAATCAACGTTTTAATTTAACTGAATTAAAGATGCAGCACCAAATATTTATGAACCATAATAATTCACACAACCTCTCCCAAATTTCTTTATTGATAAATTAAAGTAATATGTGACTAGTTTCGATTTAAAAGGTCATCTTCAGGTGAAGATTAATTATATATAATTAATTTAAATGATATGAAAAATGAACCCGCTATCATTTAAATTACTTAAGGCGAAAAGATAATGGTTAAAAACCTTTGCCAAGTGGTTTTCCAATATAAAATCCTAGTTAGTTTTCAACTTACCCAATGTGGATTGTGTTGCCTTCTGGCAACTTCCTTGTAGCTGTGGTTGCGGTGATGATCCAGTATTGCTATACTACCTGCTGTCGATTTAGGCTGAAATCGGACTTTCTTCTTCGAAGATTAGGTCGAAGATAAATCATCCGAGCTTTGCTTTTCTTGCCTTCACCAAAAGCTTCAGTATAGGTACATTTGTGAATTTTCTTCGCGACCAATTTGGCGGCTCGGGCGAAGAAGATATATTAGCTGCAGGCAACCTCTGGAGCAGCTCCAGTGCAGCCCACTCGGTTGATAGTGGAGTAGTAGCGGTGGGGGTGGACTATAATATTTACAACCTGTTCCACAAAACTAATTATATTCCGGTGTTATATTTGATCCTGATGTTAAACAATATGATTGGTAGAGAAATTTTCATTAGCCAATTGTGGTGTGTAGTGCATCAGCATAGCCAATTATACTGATTAATACAAAAATTGAAATCAACCTCGCCAGTTAAACACTGGATCAACGACTTTTGTAAAACAATATATAGTCATCTCTTCCAAATGCAGAGCAGGTGTAGCGACGCTAAAGCTAATTACCAAAGTCTTATAAAATCACTATCTGTTACAGCCCATGGTATCAGAGTTGCAAGCGAAGAAGGTTGTCCAAGATTATCCTACCTCAGCGTTGACTCTGAAATTGTCCATGGCACCATGGCACGTAAATCCTGCCAAGATACCCCCAACATGGATCGGTTGGACAAGTGCGGGACACTCACAATCAGTATATGTGGTGTGCCGTCTCGTCGTCTATGTAATATCCTCTACAAGATGTGCTTGTTTGCAATGCCCAGGAAGTATATGCCCACAAATAGTTGCAGGTTCTAGTCGCAGGTGATAGCCCTGTGCAGAAACGCGCCAGGCTGCGAAATCGTCCTCTGGAAACCTCTCCCACATGACGACAACCTAACACCAAGTTCCACCTAGCCTTGTGGTGAGATTGGCCGTCTTGAGTTATTAACTTGTTTAAGCAGAAGAGCTAACTCTGGACCATAAAACACCTAATTTGAGGCCAGTCGGACTAACTTATCGATTTTTTTATTGCTTTCCGTTCCAGCATGCCCTTTAACACATACGGGTTCGAGGGTATTGGTGCTTGCTACTTGGTGACTTTCGGAAATCAACCTAGAGGTGATTTTACAGTGACCAAGTGCCTGGAGGGCAGCCCTGCTGTCACTGCAAATTCGAATAGTTTTGTTCTTTATCTCATGCATAAGAACTTTTCTTGCACTAAGAGTCAATCCTACAAATTCTGACTGGAATACAATAGAAAATTTGCCTAGTGGTTGAGTGATATGGAAGTTATCAGTTCTGTGGAGTAAATACCACCTGTTCCTTCCAATGTTTTAGATCCATCCGTGAAGATGGATATACGTCAGGTTCACTTCCGCATCAAAAAAGATGTAGCAATATTTTCCCAGTCTCTGATTTTCCCTAATATGAATTAAGGGATGAGTGAGTCCGATCGCCTCTCTATAATAGGCAGTCACTTAATTGCCTCGCTCAGAATTCGACAGTGGACCACCTCAATACCTCTGCTATTCAAATTAATTAAGTTTTCAGACGAAAGGCTGCCAGCATGGTCCGCTCTCCCACGTGGAGATCTAGATGGAGGCAGACCCAGAAGGGCTTCCATGACGGCTGTGGGGGTTGTTCGCATTGCGTCCATACAGGTAAAGCACGCCAGTCTTTGCACATGATTCAGAAGTGCTGTGGTTGTGGAGAGTCTAGTTCTAGGCCACCAGACAATTTCTCCATAACAGCTAGAACATAGGTCTAATCACAACAGTGTACAGCCACAGGGGATACACCACACAGTCTTCCAATTACGCGGCGGCACTGCCAGAAAGCCCTATTTACTTTTTTCAGCTTTGATTTGGATATGGCTTACTCCAATTCAGTTTGTCAAGCTGATGCCTAGGTACTTCACTGACTCTAAAAATGATGGAGGTATTTTTGGAAGAGCAGAGGAGCCTGAATGCCCCCTACCCTTCTTTCTCTTCAAGCAGAACTTTTGTGAACTTATTCACAAAGCTTTCATCACAATATGTACTTGGATTTCTTAAAGTAATGCCTGTAAAGCGGAAATTTATTCGGTTGTGAAATGTTATTTACCGGAAGAGATAATCAGGACATGGCAAAATGGCGCAAGAAAAAGACAGGTTTGTTTTGTATTGAGAATCACTAGATAACAAGGTACCTACGGAAATACGATCTCTCTGCCGTAGAAACATAAGGATCAAATATTAAACGACAACAGGGCACGCTTCATCAGCTGTCTTCAGTGAAGCTCACATTAGAAAACCATAAAAAAGGATTATCAGATATGCCTCAGCTGTGAAAGAGAGCGCAAAACAGTAATGTGCCCTGAAAATCACAAAAAAAAACAGTTGAGAAGGCAAAAGCGACGTTACACCAGGTAGTTCTACAATATAGGTATATGAAAAATGGTGTCACTCCAAGTTTTTTACTGTATTGTGATTTTTAAATTTATGGTACAGATTTTCAAAACCTATAAGGTAGGTACACTTTTGAAATAGGTACCTACCTATCTCCTTTAAAAACAAAACATCAGATGTTCCTCATAGTGTTCAAAGGAGCAGCTATTATATGCTATTGTATCAAAGATGGGTGGCGCACATTTTCAATATTTAATAGGATAACATGTAGATACATTTCTTGTTCGAAGAAACATCTGAAAAATAATCCTGAGAGGTTGCAAAAGCAATTTTTCGCATACAAAACTTGTTTTTAAACAATATAATCAGAGATCCGGTAAAGTGATTACATTTAAAATTCCTCTATTGCTGTAAAGCTCAATTGTAAAAAACGGAATGCCATTTGAAGAATTTAATTTTTCCCAAATTAAAAAAAATAAAAATAACGGAAGAGTAGAAACCAGCCCACTAAGGGAATGAAATTACAGCGTTTTTTCTTCACATACCTGCAGAGCCATAAAACTTGATGTAGGTACTCTTCATGGAGTCACCATGTATATCTAAAATACCATATTTTGAGTTACCTACGCTTTTTCTAGATGTAATAAGTAAGTTCTCATTTTTTACCAGAACTTTATGGAAAGTTTGCATCTAAGTAATCCCCATAATAAAACGACTTTTGTAAATTTCAGTCTTATTTAAAGAAATATTATGTAACATAAATAATATCTTGAACTAATAATAAGACAGTTACACATAAAAACTAATAATAGTTATAAGAAGTTACAAGTCACGAAAACTGTACAAGTATTTGTACAACATAATTTCCTAAATTATACACACATATCCTACAAAGAGTAAGTGCTACTCCTTGGTAAATCCAGTGATGTACTTATTAAAATTTCATGTACCTACAGACATATTGCCTACAGTACTCCAACTTTCTTATAATTACATTGATACGACAGAACTATCATAGATATATCACAATAGGAATTTATGATTATAAAAACGTGGCTTACTAGGCCAAAAACTATACTTACAATAGGGGGGTTATAAACAAGATTCGGAATAAATAAATCTCGCACATGTCATAGGTGAAGCAAAATTAAAATGCTGCAGATGACAACACAAAAGTGACCAAAAAGGATTTTTGTTACTTTTATACACAATGGTACACATATATTGGAAATAACATATTTACATTCACTCGATTTCAAAAGAAATTGTTGCAAATATTATGTACCTAATCAAAATTGCATAAAACTTAACTCTTCTTTTACAATTAGGTACTTACTGTGGTTACTCATAAACTATATATGAATCTAAATTTCAAGAACAGTCATATTTCACAGTCATGGTATTTTGTTTTTTAAATATGATTAATTCAAGCTGTAATAACAGTAATATGCAATTACTATCTGTGCAACAATTACATTATTTGGTCGTGGTATTGATGAGAGAGTCTTGGTCCGTAGATGACCGTTTAGTCTAGAGAATTGGGGGTAAAAAGGTTCCTGAATCATTTAGATTTGCATCTACAGATCTATTATCATTTATTCTAGTATCTATTTTGGCCTTTAATTTATCACTTGATTTTGTTATGACACACCTATGATGTGATCGGTAATTTGAGTATCCATCCGCTGAAGCTCCACTACTTGAGTGACTGTCATGACCGACACTAGCTTCCGACTGGCTGTGTCTTAAGTCATTGCTGCCCGATTTTTGGGATGAGTTTGATTGAAGAATCCATTCGTGTCTCAATGCCTCTTCAGGTGTCATTCTTTTTCTAGGGTTCCACCTAAAGTAAAAAAAATTGCTTAGTTATCTATTTTGGATGGAGTCCAGTGTAACTTACTCTAAACACTTAGCAATGAAATTCAGAAAAAGTGTATCGTTGCATCGCAGAGCTATGGCCAAATTTTTAGTACCCGGTTTTCTTTTTCTCCCTTTAGTATTTGTAACGCACCGTGGATTACCTTTTGAATCTGTAAGTAAGAAAAAAGAGCGTTATCATTTAAAGATGACCGTTTCAAAGAACTTACCGAAAAATAACCTTCTTCTAGTTGCACCAATTATTAAATCGTCTGGCGGTGGTCCTAATACTTCCATTAAACAAGCAAGTTGTTCCACTTCATTTTCCCCAGGAAATAAAGGGTAACCTGTATATAGTTCCGCCAAAATGCAGCCTAAATGAAATACGCAAGGTAAGTTCTACCACAATATGGCTGTTTTATGTTACACGTACCTAAACTCCACATGTCTATAGGAGTGCCATAAGTTAAACCTAAGATAACTTCAGGCGATCTGTAAAATCTTGACTGAATGTAAGTGTAAACTCTTTGATTTGAGTAACATGAGCTTCCGAAGTCTATTACTTTGATTGAACTACTACCTCTTTGTTTTAAAAGAACGTTTTCCTGAAACAAAACATTGTTACAATTCATGCTGGTTTCATGTCTCATATTGTATTTCATTAAACAAAAGTTTACCGTTTGCTATTGAGCTAAAAGTTTCCGTGAGGGGAGCTTTACATCGCTCCATAATCCGTAGTAAATTTCAATGAAATTTAATAGAAAATATAATAATTAAACCAAGATGAATAAATTTTTTCAAAATGCGCGGCACGTGTTTAATATTTGACAACAGTAGATAAAATCTCATAATCAGGAAACTAATACCGGGATACTCATTTCCTTACTGAATAATTTGGAGCATGCAACATGCGATAGGCCACGAAAGCTTAAAAACACGCAGTGTTTGTTTTCTTTAAAGGTAGATATACTGCCATAACATAATTAATTAATAACTCTAAAATTGGTTATTCAAAAAAATTAAATCAGTCCCCCCATTACGATTACCGTTGTTTTATAACGTTTATAGCCCCCTATGTTTTATTTTTTTATAGTTTACGACAATTACGTTCGTAATTTTATTAGTTAAATTGCTATTTTGGACTGTTTATTTTTAGCAAAGGTATTTGACCTGCTCTATTAAATGGAAGCGTTTAATGTTTGCACGATAGAGCGAGTCAACCGATTGTGCTCATCCCATTGAATTGATTATTGGCATCATTTCACAACGAAATGACGTAAAAAATTCGTTTTACGTTTTTTAATAAATAGAGATTATTATTTAAAACAATCGCTTTCGCCTTAGATTTCCGTGACAATCTCAATGAAATTTGTGAGAAAATATTGACAAAACTTTCACGGCTTTAAATCATAAATTGTCTTCTATTGATCTCTTTCATCTGAAGTAGGTACGAATCTCGGAAGAATTTGATTTTTTATTTGGAAAGTACACCACTGAAGAAGTTAGCTGCATCGATTTCTGAAATACGGAGAGTGAAATAGTGCTCACTGTTCCAAACGTCATGTGATGAAATACCCTAAGAAAACCTGGCCAAAATAGGGTTATAGACGGCTACCTAGAAGACGTCTACCACCAGAACGGAGGTAAAGAAGATAGGTAGACTATATCATTCTTTCGCAGAGTATGGTAATACTCCGAAGAGTTCGAACTGTTTCTTCATGCTTTCTACGGACGAGACGCCACGTCGGTCCCTTTCTGAAAAGAAAAAACAGAAGAACCAAGCCCTGTAGTATTTTTCCAGGCCTATGTCACCCATAAGGCAATAGCAACAGCTGGAGAGCATTGCCTCATAATGCATCTCAAGCACTTGTGGACGAAATCGACAACCCTTTTGAGTCATTTTTGAGAGAACTATTGGGTTTAGACCGAAACATAACGATAACTACCACCGTTTGAGAAAATTGCCTAATCATTGAAGAGCCGTACTTCAGTAAATTAAATAATCTACTTTAAAAAACTGAGATTCCAAGCCAAAATTGGGCCAAATGTTCCATGCTATGCAGCTTTAATTCGTTTGGATGAATAGCAAACACAGCGCACAATTTCTTTCTGTCAATCGTAAACGGAAACATTTATTCCCAAAATACAATAATTTTAGAGCGACTGTGATGAAAAAGAATTATAGAAAAAAATACTTACCGGTTTCAGATCACAGTGAATAATACTTTCTTTTTGTAGCAGCCTTAAGCATTTCAGCAGGGAATTCGCAAAGCGTCTAATTAAATTTAAACTGAACCCTTGGTAATTATTCTTCTTTATTAGTTCGTAAAGGTTGAGGCTACAAATAGAGAAAAGAGGTTTATCCTTTTATCTCATTAATTATGGTAGGTACACACAACTTACCTCATGAGTTCGAAACTAATACAGAGATGATTTCGGAAATAAAAATAATCCAACATATGAATAACATTATGGCTGCCGTCTTTGTCTTTTTTCCTAAGATGATCCAGAATTCGAACTTCTACAAGAGCTTGATGGTGAAATCTTTTTTTATTTCTTATAATTTTAATAGCGACGTGTTTATTTGTCATGTGATCTAGAGCTCGAATGACTTGACCGAAACTTCCTTTACCGATAACTTCTAATATTTCGTAACGGTAACTAATATGGTCGTGAAGAACCTAAAACAATAAATCTATAATGAATACAAAATCCTTACTCATGTAAAGAGGTTTGTATTAAAGTTTCATAAGATAGGTTACAAACAAATATTAATTTATGTACCAACAAGTAACTTTAGTACAGAAGAACTCTTGTTAGAAGAGTTCAAAAAATGGAAGTGGGGGGCTGCAAGATGCAAGATTCACTTAGTAGACCCTTTTACTAATGAAATAGTGGTTATTACATTAATTTCATGGTTTAAAAAGGCAAGGATGGTGTCGCACATTTGCGAAAAATGGGTCGTACACATTAAAAAATGTTGATATATAAACTTAAGCAACGGAACGAAATTTTAAAATATACCACACGGGCACTTTAATAATGGGGAACCTTTTATAGGAGTTTCAAGAAATTACCTTTTCTCATATATTAGACATCCTACAAAATATCCATCCACGAACGTACTATAGGTAGATCTTTTACGAACATTCATGGTGCATGCGTTGATAATGAAGCTTTTGGAAAACTTGTAAATTGTAATCATTGTGAATGCGGCAGTGTAGTTCACAGCTCATTTGCAAATTTTGCAAAGTTGGAACCCGATTTGAAAATATGTAATTGCAAGTTATGGCGAATCCCGTCAACATTGACCTATTCGTTAAGGCTTTATTGTGTCCATGGATTGAGTTCACTATAGGTGTTAAATGACCAAAAATTTTGGAATATATGATCTTCCTCATTATTTTAAATGAAGATTTTTATAATTGTATTGTTATCGCATCGAAATCAGTAGAATAACAAAAACGATGATATTTTTTATGCAAAAAAGAATAATTCGCTTAATGCTTCAACCGCAATTCTTTAACGGTACAATTCTTCTCCTACGCAGTTCTTACCTCAGTGGCGTAGCTACACCCACGCAAGCCCACGCGGTGCGTGGGGGCCCTAGACACAAGGGCCCCAAAGGCCTTCTGATCCAGATCCTTTTATGTTTTTAAATCTAATAGCAAAAAATCTAATTAGTAAAAAATAAGAATTCAAAATAACTGCACCGGCGGCAAACCTTTGTTTTAATTTGCACTGTAACATTGATTTTGCAAAAGGAAAATAAAAACTAAATAGTATCGGCTTTTGATAGCCGCCGCGCCGCGCCGTTGCATCGCGCCGTCCGCTTCTTGCCGGAAAGGTCTCAAACGGCGCGGTGGCTTTTACCGCCTTGTCTGAATGTCTGAGTCTGATGCCACATACATGCTCTCTATACCGACAACTATAAATAAAATAAATGCACCCTCAAAATTATTTCACTATTCTCCGATTTTCTGTACAGGCAAGTGCACAAATTCATATTTTATGTACATACCTACTTATCTTTGGATTAATTTTTTTAATAGCTGAATCAATGAATATCTCTCTGTAATTATTACTATTATTACTTATAAAAAATATTTTTCCTAGGTAGAAATTTAGTAACATTATATTTAATTTGAAATACATGATTGCAGAAAAAAAA
Source organism: Pyrocoelia pectoralis (assembly GCA_036250285.1). NCBI lineage: Eukaryota > Metazoa > Arthropoda > Insecta > Coleoptera > Lampyridae > Pyrocoelia > Pyrocoelia pectoralis. Next base: position 36,519,654 of record CM070076.1, on the reverse strand, counting down.
TAAAAAGGTAGGAGGGGGGACTTTGAAAGATCTTGCGTGGGGGCCCAAATTTTGTAGTTACGCCACTGTCTTACCTCGCGATTTCTTGCAAGAGACTCAAGAATTACGGTGACTGAGGGATAATGAGAAATGAAAAAAAATGTCAGGCCATTGTTCACCCCCCCGGACGAAAAAGCTCATTTGAAGTTTGAAGATTTTCAAAAAACGAAGTGCCGTATAAGAGTGACGACAATTAATGGAGAAGGAGAATTCGGTAAAAATACTAAAAGACCATAATCGTACTGGAGACGCTGCTCAGGTGTAAGCTACCAAAGTCTATGAAATAATTCGGACAGCTAACGACTTACTGCAGCATATTATATTGAATGATTCCAGTTGATGTGGTCAGCCCGCAACTCCTAAGCTTGTACAAGTGGATACCATGAAGAGTCAACCAACTCGCCGTCAAGAAATGCACTGCTTTGAAGGAGAAGAATCGTTATTATACGATTATGGGGCAGAGGAACACAGAACCTTGGTATTTTCAACTAAAACCGTGCTATTATTATTTTATCAATTGTACACTTACGCACGTTTTCTTCAAAAATTAAAACAATTGAAGCCATCATTATCACGGAGAAGTGCTACCCAGAATCACGGTTTCAATCAGAGGTGCAAAAATGACGCAATATTTCCGCCAATATTAAGAATATCGCCATAAATTGCGTTTGCCTCAATAGGCGTGGTAGATACTATTTACTGTTAACATTTCCCAATGAAGCTCAAGAAATTGTCGGTTATTTTGAGGATACAACGATGACTACCAAAATATGCTCATGAAATGTGGAATGTATATGAAACCATAGTAGACGAAATGTCCAAATTCCGTCGATGGGCGGCATCAAGCATTCGAAAAACAAGTTGATTATACAGTCTCGAAACATGTCAATAAAAAATTTCCTGTACGTTTTATTTAAAAACGCGTAGAGTGGTTGGTTGTTTTTAGTTTTTGATTATTTTCTATTATACAGGGTGTCCAATAAAACCAGGACAATTTTAAATACAACACATGTATATTATTACATTTTAAGATTCATAAAAATTCAGAAATATTTTATACATAGGTTTTTTAATAGGTTAAATGATTATTAAGGCCGCAACCGCAACAGTTAAACGGTTTAATACAAATTGAAATAATTTTCACAATTTATTTTCATCCATTACGCATGTCGACGAAAAATTGAAAAATCATTCGGGTTAGAAAAAAAGTCATACCTATATAAAATATTTATACATTTCTAGTAATAATAACATGTGGTCTTCTCTTTAAAATTTTAAAGTTAAATATTGTCCTGGTTTCTTGGGACACCCTGTACAACAGAAAATATACAGATACACACGACCAAAAATAACATCGACGAGTCCGTGCGAATTTTAATAAAACGAACAGTAATTTTTTTTACTGACGTGTATAAGCTCTTGGAACCAGGGCTGGCACAAGGCAGGTTCGGCGTGTTCGCCGGTACCCGGCCGCGCATTTTGTGAGGCGCCGCACCAAAAAGCAATGGAAACACTCCTAACACGAATGCATTTTACACGGGAATTACAAATGAGTACCTGCTTTGTTTTACTTTTAGGCAACATTATATAAAATGGTACCATTGTGCTCAGAAATTTGGAGTAACTGTGTAGATGTCGAAATTGCGACTTATTTCGATTTCAAAAAAGTTTGGTCATGTGTATTATAATTGTATTTAAAGATTATGTGATAAATTAAGTCTTTCTTTGTTGTGAATGGGTGTAATGCCATTAGCGAAACCTTTTAGAGAAGTTTATAGAGATTTTATGTTATAGGATTAAGGAAGTTTTATACCATAGGCAAGTAACTATGACTAAATATAAAACAAAGTAATTTAATTTAACGACCGTCTAAAGCTAATTTTGTGCTTTTGTTAAAAAGGAGCTTACATAAACAGAGAAAAGTCGTTATTGGATAATTATCAAATATATTTTTCATATTTTAGAATAAATTTCGGGTTCAAATTTAATTGCATAATTTCATGTCAAAATTGTAAATTGCTGGTCTCGAGAGAGAATTTACTTATTACTATGGCAAAAATTGCTCCATTATACATGTAACTCAAGGTTGTCTCATAGCATGATAAATATATTTATGCAGATTTTATAATGTACCTAACTAACTACAATTGGGTTATATTTACCACAGTCGATCTATATTTCAAATATGTATTGTTATTAAAACGCGATTATTCAGTTAATAAACGTCAAATATTTCAAATTAATAACACTCGTGAAGACCTATCTATATAAATCAGTAGATATTATGGCATCAGGATCAGGAGGAACCGACAATTTTATATTTGCATGGTTACATTTCATGCCTACCTAATGATGAAATTTATATACATATATATGTATATTACTATAATAGCTTTACAAAGTATCAATTCCTAAAAGTTGGCCCTTTTCCAACATGTGAAATATTTTTATTTATTTTAATAATGTGTTAATGATGGAAAGTTTATAAAAATGTGTGGAAAAGAAAAATGAAATACATGTGCGTGTTGGTATAGAGAAAATGTGTAAGATGACATTGATAGATGATGTACGTGATGAAAATGAAAATGTAGAAAAAAATACGCCGCTTATTACATTGTATTAAACTTGATTACAAAATTATTCCTAATACGGTCACAACGTACGCTCCATTTTTGCACCTGACGTTGTAGCAAATTCGTTGCCACTTCTTTTTGTTTCACTTATTTGACCGTTTGCCTATTAATTGTGAACCACTTAATCCATATTTTGTACACAATCAGTTTTAGTGTATTTGAAAATTATAACAAAAATCCATACAATTTGACCGAATTACCGCTTGTTGAATTATAAGCAAAATTTGTTGCTTTAACAGAAGAATAAACAGATATGGCCAGGTAAATTACTCAAAAGAAATTTTTCAAATGCACATTTCGAAAAAGAATGATTGAAAAATTAATCCTTGGAACATAATAAAACGAAACGTAATTTTATAAGTTTATAAACTCATTAATCACTATGGGTGTGTTATCAGTTATCCCTCAAAGAAACTCAGCGTGCGCGAAAAATTAAAGGTGCCAAAATTTATGAAGAGTATACGAGATGCAACCACATCATCTTAGAATATCCGCAGCATATAACTCCTTCGTTGCGCTTGCGCCCCACTTCGAGCATACCTAAATTCGGTAGGACACCTTCCAAAAGTAAACGACATCAGGTGAATAATCAGAAAAATCAGAAGCAGACGCCTCAGTTTCAGTAAAACTCCAGATGGATATCGTACAATAATAAATCACGGCAAAGATTTCCGTATATTCGATTTTGGGCACAATGATTCAAGTATGTATTTGGATTTTTGGAACAATCAGAGCCAGTTTCTCTTTATGTTTTTCAGTCATAGCAGCATTTGTTCGCACAGTTCTACACTATTTAGGGGTTAGAATCGAAAATAATGCAATTTAAGTACTTTTTTACGTGCTGGTTTCTGATAAAGCGATTATATTGCCATACTAACAAAAATCGGGAATCTCTGCCTATGAGCCACACCAGAATATATGTATTAAGATCGATTTTGGGAGAGAGGCAACGCTACGAAACCGACGTCAATTTTTCCCTGCCAATGAGAACGCTAAACGCCCTTGCGTTTGTTTAAATTAAGCATTCGAAGAAATGCGCCACAAGAATCACGAGAGAGAACGACAATTAAACTGACTATTATGAGGGCATGGAATGATACGATACGAGCTCCAATATTTTCGCCTAATATATGGAAACTCAAGGGCATAATTGGGGAGAACGAAGTAATAAGCTCGTCGAGAGGTGGCATAGGAGTTAAAAAAAATGAGCTTTATAGAAGCGCTGAAACGGGAATACGACCTAAATAAAATTAAAATGCAGCCACATGTATTGGGTGTTCGAGGTAAGATATGCAATGATGTCAAGAAGAATAGAGTTATTGTTGGATAATTTTGATCCCACAACTAATCTGTGTAATTGGTAATGGGGCTCAGATAAGTAATATTTATGGATAATATTATCATTACAAAATATATCGAAAATGATGCTAATAAAATGTATTTGTGATACATGCATTCATTAATGCAAATTTGATACCTAATATAGATCTATAAGCAAGAGATGTTACATAGTTAGCCAACGTTAATTTAGTGTGTAAAAAAACAACGTTGTAACCAAACATAGCATTAACGTGTCATTGATGTCAACACACTTTAGGTAAGCGACGTTATTTTGACGAAGTCACAAAGATGTCTCAATGACGTTATAAGTAAAATGTTTGTGAACATTAACGTTAGCCAACGTTGATGTAATGTATAGGAAAACAACGTTGTACTCTAACAAAGCATATAACGTTTCATCGATGTCAACATACTTTCGCTCAAGCGACGTTATTTTGAACAAATCACAGAGATGTCTCAAGTACGTTGTAGGTGAAATGTTTTTTGATTGATATTTATATAAAGTCTATTTGATAACGTTCTGGGAAGTTTAAGTTATCAACTTCCAAGAAAAATTAATAAATTTAAATTGTTAACACGAATACCTACAAAGTAAAGCACGAAAAGGCAACCAGTAGGTATGTTTCAGATAGCTCAGCGGTAATGTCGTATTTAGGAATTTTGAAGACCCTACTTACACAGGTTCGAATCTGGTTAAGGGACACTTTCCAACAAGACAAGAGTAGGTTAAGGTAACATAATAAAGTGGTCGCCTTTTCAAGTTTAGGTAAAAATCCGGATTGTGTAATGATTAAGTTAAAATAATTAAGTACAAAAAATGTAGTTTTTTACCCTTTTTTTTGGTATACATCGTATTAACGTCGACAATTCGACATTGAATGTACAAGAAATGTAGACGTTTACGTAACATCGCGTGAATGTAGCGTTTGCGATGTTACAGTGCAACGTTATTGGCGCGAACTTGTAATGACTCTGCGACGTTAACACGATGTTAATAGTACATCAATGCTAACGTCGCAGTATAACTGGGTGACGTTACTGAGCTGTTACTGCGATGAATTTTTGCATAGTGGGCGAAGTACGTTTTTTGTAGAGTATACAGAGTATCTGGCGAAGGGAAAGCGAAAAAGTGACCAATAACAATGTGTAGACTCTCTTTCTCTTTCACCTTCAATTCCTTGCAATTCCTTTTCCATGCCTTCCAATTTTTTTATTGCCCTTTAACTCTCTACAATTCTCACTTCTAGACAATTCCCCTCAATGCGCTACAATTACTCTCGCCAACACTCAACCTGCCATATAATACGAGCCTGGGCCATTTTGCGAAACACAATGTCTTGTGTAGATCATGAATCGAATTTTGAATATAATAAGGATAGGGCTCGTTGATACAATATATATTTTTTTCCAGACAGAACTGATAGGAATAACGCTTAGCAAAACAAAAATTTTCATGGAGAACAAAGTAATTAGAATTCCAGTAGCAATAGGCACTAGGTTGCCCCGAATTACCTCTAGAATCTAGATTGTTTTCTCATAGTCCTCACAGATTAGAACCGTAGCAAACATTAACACCCTTGAGCTCTTAGTGGTTAAAGGCCATGCTAGAACAAAAGGTAATGAGAAAGGTGACGAGATAGCCCGACGGACCTCAAAACAAGTGTTGTATGTGTGTAGAACTGGTTCGTTCATTTGCAGCACTAACTGTAAACAACCAAGCTCAGCACAAGATTAGATGAAAGTTCCTGTTAGATTGTCGTCATGTGACAGAAGCCCTCCAGGGACCAACTCGTATCCTGGCACCTTTCCGCGCAGTGCTGTCAAGGAAGTACTAGCGTTTGCTCGTCTTATACGATTGCGTTGGCTCAAATGAATTTCAATTCCCTTCAACGAATTCCACCCTTTAACGCCTCTTAATCTTCTCAATTTCACTCACTTTTCATTCCTTCGACAATTACTTTAAATTCCCGTAATATATATGTACCAAAAAATTATCCCCTCGATATTTTGGAAAGAACAAGTATTTTACTTATATTTTCTAAGCGGATACTATGTATATAAAATAAGAATCAATGTTGTGGTGCGTAGAGAAATCAATAATTATAACGTGTAATAAACTATTCCCTGTAATGCTGTTGTAAGGCACCCTAATGCGATTTGAAAAATAACAAAATTTATGGGTAGAATTTATGATTAAATACAGAGTGTTCTATTTAAAACGATAGAGTTCACCTATAATAAAAGTGACAGGAGAACTTTATTGCATGTTTTATTTATTACGAATATTGCCAACGCTAAAGAATGAAATTGTCGTACAATTTCAATTGTATTCAAAATAATTAGAAATATGTGGTACTAATAAGTTTATATTTATCTAATTCGAAGTGGAGGTATGGTTAACCCTTACCACCTACGTGTCTGCAATATAACACCCTGTAGAAATGTGTGGATGAAACCTTTGGGCTGTTTGATTGGTTTTAAAAGGAAGTCAAAAGAAAATCTACATTGCGTTTTTGATAAATGAGGATGTCGTAATGTCAATTCAGAGCGAGTGGTGCGTTAGGTACCCGCGGTACAATTCATAAGAAACGAAACGTCGTTATTACGAATGTTTGACTTGTCAAAGAAAATTTTTTAGAATGTACACATTAAGTAAATAACGGCATGAATTTTAAATATTATTTGAAACGCATTTCATAAATTTAATAAATAAACTTCCAACTGGAACCATGACATTTACAATCAACCTAATTAGTTGCATAAAATGCACTTAATAAAACATATTGGGCGTTTCATTTGAAATAAAAGGAGTTGGAAGTTCATTTCCGCTATTGTCAGTAGCGTGACCTAATTTATTTATTCGTGCCGCAATATTTGAAAGCGAAAATGGCACATAGAAAAACGATTCAAGGTGGAAAAAGCGCGCGGTGAACGATAAATAAAATAAAATTTTAACCTTATTATAACTCCCACTATCATCGTCAAAACCTCCATTTTGTGATCCACCATGTTCGCCGTGAATTTTGCAAGCATCTAACCCAAGGTACCATATTTTAGAATATTTTTCAATTTCGCTCCTTTCGTATTCCGTTAGACGACTTCCATATAATCGTACAGCCTCTACAATAAACAATCGCGTTTAGATTTTAGATACGATCGTGCATACATTTGCATGAATACAAACCTGAAGGAGTTAATGGTAGATGGGTGTTTTCATTGTCTTCTTTAGGATGATTATTATTTGAAGCGTGATGGCTGTAAGTTCGTGAATTATTATTAATTGCGGGAAATCCTTCACCTAAGGGCGTGACTGGTGTCGATGGAGTCCTGCTTTGAAAATGCAAATTCAGTCTCGAAGATGATTTACTGTTCTCTAATGTTGGTAACTGAAATGAAAATTAAAATTAGTAAACTATAAATTCTAATACACACAATTATATCTATTTATAGAGCATTAAATTAAGTTTTGCCATAGGGGTAGGCAACGCAAGATTTTCTTAGAAAATATTTTCATCCAATTTCGTGCCTTTTATTATAAGCAATATAAAGCGGAAATTCTCATATATCGTCAGAGGATAGAAAAGGTTCTTTCGTTTTTGTCTTTTCGGGGAAGTGGTTTTTTAGTAGGAGAACGAGAACGATCAATACCCAATACTATTTTTATAGAAAACAATGGTAGTTTAAATGCAGGGTATTAACGCATAAAATGCTTTCAGCGTTAGAGGGTGTTTTACAAAATTGTTTCCTTTCCGGAACCGTAACAGAACAAATTTGTTTCTTCACAGTCGCCACTTTAAACTGCTGTTTTCAAACCCATCTCGACGTTATAAGTGGTAAACAAGCTTCGTTTAAAACGCTTAAATTTACGTTTAGGGGTTTCATCAGATTTTACTAAACTTTTATTCCTTCCTCTCGCTGTAATTTATCTCCAACGGCGATATTTCAGTATTACAAATTTTCAATTAAAATGTTTCTAACAATTTCTAACGATCCATACTGTACGCGAAATGGCGAGTGTTAAAATAAATAACAATATCAGCTAACTTAAAAAGTAGTTCATTCATGAAAAAATATACAGGGTGTTCTATTTAAAATAGTCGACTTTTGGCATTTCTTCTGTGGTTGTTAGAAAAAATTCAGTACGACCCTTTTGAAACAAATTTCGTTCAAAATCAGCATATCAAGAAATAAAACGCTCTTTTGTTTATAATAATCTCCAATTTTGTTGCTCTGCTGCCAATGATTGAATAGTTATGATTTTTTTACTGATTTCGGCGACAATTTTTAAAAAACATTTATTTTCTTCTAAATGAGTTGACTTAAGTAGGTGACAGGCCAAACAAACTTGGTTTAAAATTGAATATTGATTTCAAAAATACAAAAAATCTATAGGATGTTCCATTTAAAATAATAGAGTACGATCCTGTACAGACGAAACCGAAAGTAGTGCGGGGCTCAAAATATTTTTAGGTTGTAAACAAGGAACATCTGAATAAGAAATGTCTCTTGACCTTTTGTCCTAAAATTAATATTAAAGGTGCTATCGAAGAACGAAGGGCAAGTGCGCAACCCTGTATGTGATATTTTGTATCGCACTGCTCGTGATAAAATGGCACTAGAAATAGGATTGCCATCTCTAAAATCTGGTAACCAGGACAAGAACCGTGAAAACCCCGGATTTTGTAGGTTAAAACCCGGACATGTAAACAGGATTTTTTTTAAGTTACTCAGTAAAATAAAAAGTGGTTTTAATTTTAAACTAAATTTTCTTTCTCTTCTACGAAAGAACACAGAATCTGATTAAAGTTTTGAGAAACTGTTAGCAGTCTTACATTTTTTAATTCTTAAAATAAAAAAATAATTTATTATACCCTATTATCAAAACAAATAAGGATAGATAGCCTCAAATTTCTTATTTTTTATATGAAACAAAAATTATACAAAGAAACTCTTTTTGGTCTCAAATTTTTAATTTCTTTATAAAAAACTGTTCTAATCCCACATTTTTAATTTTTTTAAATAAAAAAAAACACTCTTAACAAAACTCGGATAAAACCTTGCCCGGACGCTCTCCGGACGCCCTCAAAACTAGGACAAATCCTGGGAAACCCGAACGGATGGCAACCCTAACTAGAAATAGCAAGAGTGGAACCAGTTGGCTCTGACTTTAAATTAGCCGCTAGATTTAACGCCACCATCAGAAATTAAATTGCTGGTGATGGTATACCTACGTCTCTTTTACCGACTATAATTTTAAAGTAGCGTTGGAATACAGATTCTTCGTGAAAAATTCGCCGGATACACTATTACCAAAAAGTATATAATACTCTTTGCTATTACGGTAACATTGTGCAGAAAAATGGCTAAAAAACGAAGTTTTACAAGACAACATAACTAAAGATGCAAGAAAATAAAAAACTGACTTGCGCTCTTGAAATATCATTACAAGTAAATTTGAATCTTTATCGTATCATAACGAGAATATTATGCGATTTATAATAATCGAGGACACCAAAATCTTCCAAACGTGGCAAAACTTTTGACAAATTTTCTTAATTCAATGTAAACTAAATCAGTGTTTTGTTTTAAAATTTTGCTTGCTTCAATGATACGACAGCAACGATGATACGATAAAGCTTTGAATGTAACTCGAATATTTGCGATTTATACCATCTTGGACGTTGCTAAGCGACTTAGCTATCGCCTCGTCCCCTAGCAATGTCCTCGATTATTATAAATCGCATAATATCGTTATATTAATAGCACTGTTTCCATAGTTTGAAACCATCTTATAATAAATCCAAATAAAAATATCTAGAAGTCTCTGATTAAATCGTCTTTATCATAAAGCAAAGAATGAATACAAAATTTTGCTTAAAGAAAAGTGAAACAGAATCTTACGAAATGTTGAAAAATAAGTCATGGGGTTGAGTAGCGTAAACATTTTACAGATGAACGTGAAGATGTTTTAAACGATGTTAAACTTACAATAGAATTAATGGTACAAGTTCGTGAAATTGTAGCCACAAATGCGAATGCAAATGATCCTCAGGAAAATGGAAATTAAATATTATCAAAGACATAATATTTTGAAAAAACTTTTGGAAAGTGACAGCTCTGTACAAAGTTCGTCTCCCACAGTCTTAGTCTTATAGTCGTAGCGGTACATCGAGAAAATCGCAAATGTCTGTCAAATTGTGCGGGAAGTGTGAAATTAGGTACACTTATTAATTAAATCAAAATAAACGATTTGACCCGCAGCACCCCTATTTTCAACCCTTAGTTTTCAAAAGTGCCCCGTATTTAGTTTTTTCCATCCCCTAACGATAACTCCTTTGTTTACAACTTTTAGAAAAAATTATATTAATAAAAGCTTTGGGATTTCTTATAAGGAACATTTTATGTAAGGATAAAATTTTCACAAATATCAACCCTTATCGAGATATGTGGAAAAAACTGATTTTTGCAGTTTCATTACAAAATCGGTCATAGTTTTCTTGTTTATCATTTCTCAGAAAAATTATTCAAATAAAAGATGTAGATATTAATATGATCAATATTTTAGGTATATATAATATTTTCACAGAAAGCAACCCTTAACAAGTTATTTCGATATTTCTGAAAGTAAGCAACCCTTAAGTATGAAATCGCTCGCATCTTTTTTATTTGTAACTTATGAGGAAAAGCATGTGAATAAATATTATAGAAAATTATCTTTTGGGCATTTTATGTCGGTATGAAAATTTCTCAAAAGTCAACCCTTAACAATATATATCGAAAAAACCAGAAACTGTCAATTTTCACATAAAATCGACCATAACTTTTCTATATATCACTACAGTGACATTATTGTTATATAATTCGGTAGGTATATGGATGTAGAAAATATGAGTAAGGGGTAATTTTTTTACAAAAACTCACCCTTAGCTAGATATTTTGACAAAAACAAACTTTCGGCACTTTTTAGAAAAGTTTTCGTAACTTTTTCAATTACGATGGTTAATATTATTTCTTCGCGGTTAATAATAGCCAATTACAGTGTATTTCATGAAATCATAGTGATTTTGCACCATATCACATTGGTGCGGGAATTTTCAACGTACAAAGTGTAATGTTTATTCGCGGTAATATAATTAAAAAGAAACAATCTAATTGTACCCAAAATGCAAACATAGGTCAATTTTTATATCAATAATGACACATTTTGATGTTATTTTCTTGGGGGTGGTTCTCACCTCCAGCGCTTCACAGGGGGTGACATTGAAATTTCGTCGCGGCGTATGGTTTCGCTCGGGTGTCGCATCTCCTTTTTAGTCTTCTATTTGGTTGTTCTCACTGAAATACGAGTCGGTGAGATAATACTAACTTACTGTTGAAGCGCTTACCTTTTATTTTCGCATGTAAAATGTCTAAAGGAGATGCGATACCCGACCGAAACCATACGCCGCGACGCCCGCGACGTAACGAGCTCGCGCACTTAAAAGGCGGCTAAGGACAGCTCCGCCATTTTTATTGCTAAAATGACCATAAAATGACCATTTTGGACGTAATCATCTAATAAAAATTAAAAAAGCGATGCATACGTCAAATTCTATGTAGCATAGGTAGTTATCAATTAATGTAAACCTTCTGGTTTCAAATTAAATGTTTAAGTTACAATCTTGGTCGAAAGTTGCGTAAATGTAGTACCTCTCTTTCAGAACTTTCGACCAAGATTGTAACTTAAATATTTAATTTGCAGCCAGAAGGTTTACATTAATTGATCTGTGATCACTATGCTACATAGAATTTGACCTATGCATAGTTTTTTAATTTTTGTTAGATGATTACGTCCAAAATAGCAATTTTACCAATTTGAACTACAGAGCTCTCCTTAGGAGCCTTTAAATAAATATTTCAGTATTTTACTTAGCTACTGATAGAAATAAAGTGAAAAAAATGCAAAAATGAAAAGGCCAAGGAATTAGCTTTCCAATGATGTATCACATGACCCGCCTTCCTATTTGAAATTTCAATGCGCTTCACAGGGGGTGCTGTGAAGCGCTGGAGGTGAGAACCACCCCCAAGAAAATAACATCAAAATATGTCTTCCTTGATATAAAAATTGACCTATGTTTGCATTTTGGGGACAATTAGATTGTTTCTTTTTAATTATATTACCGCGAATAAACCTCACACTTTGTACGTTGAAAATTCCCGCACCAGTGTGATATGGTGCAAAATCACTATGATTTCATGAAATACACTGTAATTGGCTATTATTAACCGCGAAGAAATAATATTAACCATCGTAATTGAAAAAGTTACGAAAACTTTTCTAAAAAGTGCCGAAAGTTTGTTTTTGTCAAAATATCTCGCTAAGGGTGAGTTTTTGTAAAAAAATTACCCCTTACTTATATTTTCTACATCCATATACCTACCGAATTATATAACAATAATGTCACTGTAGTGAAATATAGAAAAGTTATGCTCGATTTTATGTGAAAATTGACAGTTTCTGGTTTTTTAGATATATCTCGTTAAGGGTTGACTTTTGAGAAATTTTTATACCAACATAAAATGCCCAAAAGATAATTTTCTATAATATTTATTCGCATGTTTTTCCTCATAAGTTACAAATAAAAAAGATACGAGCGATTTCATACTTAAGGGTTGCTTACTTTCAGAAATATCGACATAACTTGTTAAGGGTTGCTTTCTGTGAAAATATTATATCTACCTAAAATATTGATCATATTAATATCTACATCTTTTACTTGAATAATTATTCTGAGAAACGATAAACAAGAAAACTATGACCGATTTTGTAATGAAACTGCAAAAATCAGTTTTTTCCACATATCTCGATAAGGGTTGATATTTGTGAAAATTTTATCCTTATATAAAATATTCCTTATAAGAATTCCTAAAACTTTTATTAATATAATTTTTTCTAAAAGTTGTAAACAAAGGAGTTATCGTTAGGGGATGGAAAAAACTAAATACGGGGCACTTTTGAAAACTAAGGGTTGAAAATAGGGGTGCTGCGGGTCAAATCGTTTATTTTGATCTAATTAATAAGTGTGCCTAATTTCACACTTCCCGCACAATTTGACAGACATTTAGATGTACCGCTACGACTATTACGGTTGGGCCAGGTTAAGACTTATCACGATAATCCAAATTTTCTCAGCTGCATCATTACGAACCCCAGACAAAATGGAACTGTAAAATTTTTCTTGTAATACAAAAATTTCGTTTACGAAAGTTAAAAGCTATGCTGACTACTTTATTCAGGAAATGATGCGATCTTGAATAACAAACGCTCAAGTGCATACTACATTCATTGAAGTTTGATGTGTTACCGCAGGGGATTGTTCGAGTGCGATCAAATTTCAAAGAAAGGGTAGGTAATTCTTCATGCATGACATTGGCGTTATCGAAATTAATACAAATGAAGCCTAATCACCTAATTTTTATAATGCTCAAATCGTTATTATTATGTTTTCGGAATGGCAAACTTTCAACCAGCCGAGTAGCCTTTCTTATTTAAAATTATAAACAATAAGTTTTCAAAAGGCACGCCTACATTGCTATGCTAACAAATTTCAAATACTCACATCCATATTATTAAATGTAGAATCAGAGTTGGTAGAACAATGTAATCGCCTTGGCGGCGAATTAAAAACCACAAATATAACATGGTCGCATAATGGACCACAATAAGAGAAATTCCAATTAATTATTATGTCGTGCGTCACAACGTACAACTGGGAATAGACACTTACGGAAATAAATCAAAGTACAATATCTGTCGTGATACACTGTAGTCATGGATAATTAGTCGTCAAAATACAAATATTTAGCAAATGTAGCTGATTTATTAACACTATTATTGTACTAACAATTCAAATAATATAATTAATCTACACTTATATTGTGGAACTACATTAGTACTTCGTATATAATAATAACTAATTCCACTATAGTTATTTGTGTATCAAGGTTGTAAAAGTGATCTTTTTTGGCCGAATTTGATGATTGCAGCCGAGGCTAACAAATCAGATGAGGCTACAAAAGAACTTTTAACCGAGGTGCACACAACATTTTTTAGGCGACTATCACAAAAAGATATAAACTTTAATTTAAAAATTAATTTCATAATTTTGACAGTGACAGTTACCTAGTAAATGCGGCCATAAAGTTGTAAATGCGGCCGTAAAGTTGTTTATGACAGATGTCAAAAAAAAGTTATACTTTACGGCTTTCAAAACATTCGTAAAACAACTATTTATGTAATAGCCGCCTAAAAATTTATTTTTCTGTCCATATGATGCTAAAGTAATGTCAAATGATACGAAAATGCGGCCGTAAAGTGATCCAATACGGCCGCTGCCAAGGGAACCATTGTACGAAAATTCGGCCGTAAAGTAATCTGATACAACCGTTGCCAAACGTCACTTCAAAGACGTCACGCACTTAGCAGCTTCGTCTTTGCCTCAGTCCGCAAACCGCGGTCACGGCCGTATTGACGTCCTTGACGGCCTTGATAAGACAATTACATATATTAAAAATAGCATAAAGCGTCTCAACACAATGTGTCATTACATTATCAAGAGTATTAGATTGTGGTTGATTGAAACTTAACTAAGAGTCGCTAAGTTACAATGTTAAGAAAATATTTGACGTATTTATTCTAATCAAACATGCAAAAGAAACCAAATTCAATCTTCCCACGAAAAAGAAAATGAAGTTCAAAATCTATTATACAATAGTTTTTATGAATTGCTCCATGATTAGCTCGTCAGTATGTAAAAATTAAAAATCACTTGAGCTAAAAATCTTTATTTTTTTTTCTAAAGGCTATCGATTTCGGTCTTTTAATAGACCATCTTCAGGCCGTGCGTCTGGTGTGAAATGCAATAAGCGAAAAGGTGGATGAAATGTCGTCTGATAAAGAGAAAATAGTACCTGTAATCGTAGAAAACCATATATGTGGTGTAATGGGAAGTGATAGCCTTTAGAAAAAATAACGATTTTTAGCTCAAGTGATTTTTAATTTTTACACTATTTTACAATATTATTTCTTAGTAAACACTGAACTATTAAAAACACGTAAAAGATGATGTATGCGTAAAAAAAGACGCAGAGATAGGAAACAATAATTTCTTGGTGATATAACATACCAGTGAAACAAAACGGGAAATAATAAAGGAAGAATACAAACATATAAATTTAGAAAATAGAAACGGAAGAACAAGACAAGAACAAGAAAATCAAGAAATAGCAGAAATATGGCGGAAAGCACGAAATGAAAAGAACAGCGTGGTGGAAAGTATGTATGTAGGTATGTACTAAGAGAAGAAGGCGTTCAAAAAATGTATAAAAGTAAACAACTACAGGATTACGAACACAAGTGTTTAACTATAAGAGATTATCGAAAAGTTCCGAAAAAAAGAAGTAGAATGTTTCGTAGATTTTCAAAAAATAAAAAAAAGGTGAACTACGTTGCACAATGAGTTATAGACAAGAGGATGAGGAACTAAAAAGCTTATACAATGGGTCCAATGATTGAGTTCAAAGGTGTAAATGACCAAAAACGTTGGAATTGCAAAACGATTTTTTCAGATTCGGCTCTGCTTTAATGTTTTTAATTCAAAGCCGCCTTAGTGGTGGAGCAAAAACTATAATCCCTTGTCACCCCAGGAAACAGACGCCATTAACACCTTTCTCGTAGAATTCGTTGTCATGGCATCTTTGGGGCCGTTTGCTTTCTAATGTCTAATAATTCTTGTGTCACAAATCAAATCCTGACAGTACTAGCAATATCGCTCCTGTCTTTTATCACCATGTCGTGGATTTTTTCGACCAATTGTGATATAGTGATACTCCTAGGGCGTCCCGGTCGCCACTCATTTTGGAAGCCTGTGCGACCACGTTTCAACTCGCCAACCGAATTCTTTACGGTGAAGGAGAAAAAATATTCTGCATTCCTTCAAGAATGAATGTATTTTTTAAATCTGTCACATACAACAATTTAATAACGGCACGTTTCTCAAAATATTTTAATTTTGCGAAGATGACACTAATAGTGTAATATCGTTTTCCCTTTGAAGACCACCTAATTATAATCCCGCCCGAAAGCTCAAGATATACGAGGCCATCAGGTACAACTCAGTTGGAAGGGACATGGCCAAAGAAGACACTTACCGGAAGGTGTATGAAGCCAGACCTATAGGATATGCGATGAGAAGGAGATCAAGAAAAATAGAAAAGCAGCAGGGGAAAATATTTCCAGCGAAAATTTTTGTAATTATGCAAAGGCAAACGTTCTTTATACCAGAACAAATTTGACGTTGTTATCCATTTAAAAATAATAGCGCTTAAACTTCGGCATTATCACAATTATATTATATTATAAACTTTTGACTTTTATGCTTCAGATTTTTATGAGTAAGTTAAATAAATGTCGTATTTATAATAAACTGACTAGAGAAGTTTTTGGAAAATTAAATTTAGGAAGTTTAATGAACAGTTATAATTTATTATACGGAAATGTTATATAAATATTAACAGTATGTGTGTTATCTTTATTTATATAATACAAGTGGGCCGTTTTAATTAAATCAATAAAAAAATCCAGAAGGTCAACTGCAGGATCTGCAGGTTTGTAATAGTACAAGTAAATGGGTTACGTAATAAATAAATGCATCGGTTATCCTTCACACGATGGTAATTTTATACATATAATATGTAAAGTTTATATTAATATGTAAAGAAAAAGCTCGACCGGAATCTCTTTATTAAGTATTTCTACCAATTCCGCGAATAGAAATGACTAAAAATAGGCGTTAAAGAGGCTTTGTTTTGTTATATTCATGGGTTGATGTTAATCTAATTACCTAATTGTGTTTCTTTTTGAATTTAAAGAACCTATTCAATTTCACAGGCTTAATTGATGGCACCATAACTACAATAGCTTTTATTCAAATGTAATGCAAAAATAAAAGTAACTGTTTTTAATTTATCCCCCAACTGAAAAGGGTGTAATTCGAGGATATTCTGTACCGGACATGATGGAAATTTTTCAAATGGAAACTCGCTCAAGTGTCATTGAGACGAAATTAGAAAACACTTCGGACGTTTAGTGTTTTCAGAAACTTCCACTTACAGCTGCGATTCTTAATTTCGTTCAGTTTGAAAATGTTCAGTCCCACATTCATTGGATAGTATTTGTGAATAAATTCGTTTTTACGGTAAACTGCAATCCTATAATTCACAAATGGAAACGGACTCTCAAGATCTTTTACAACTCTTTTTGCACGAAAAAGCAATAGAAAATCGGAAATCAATAGAAGGCAGAGACTTAAAAATTGATGGCAAGAGATAAATAAATAAAAGAATTCGCGTAAACTGTAGTAGGTATAACGAAATAAAGTAGAAATAGTATTTTCTTAAAAGACAAAAACAATAATACGATAACGTTAATATAATGTAATTTTGAGTGCTGTTCATCGAACGTTCCCTTTACTTTCCCAACTATTCTTTACAGAACTTTTTACGATAATGAGATTTGTGGGAAATTCGTTTGATAAGAAATATGGTCGACACTTACCTGTTCAATTTTCACCATTTTGTAATTATTTCGTTAGTTTAAAATCTCCCTAAAAACCACTGTTGTATCAGTTACATACATTGTACGTATCTGTAACACGAGCGAGTCTCGCTATTCCGAGTTTGACAGGTCAAAAGATATAATAATTGTTTATTGCGACGCGGTCGTTAACAGAAGATAACCTTATTAATCAACTAATGTTTTTTTAATAGAGTTTTTCTACTTCCTACATTGAAGGAATGCAATAAAAATTATCTTCATAAGAATTTCAAAAAATCATCACAAATTTGTGTAATAGCCGTGTTTTCTTAGTTCTTGGATTTAACTCTTAATATTCTCCTCTATTTTTTTTAACTATTCAAATCCATAACATTTCTTCAACATTTTTCCTTCCTATCGCGTATTTGTCTATTCTTCTCGTGTTCTATTGTTTCCTTACCATTTGGTATTATCTATGCTTTACAGAAACACTCTAAAACTTACACTTTAATGGATGGCATGGTTGACATTTATGTAAAATTCTGTCATTACAGTACAACATTCCCTTATTTCCTTCTCTTCGTACGCTCGTACAAAACGTTTCTGATTGGGAAAATCGAGAGTCCTATTTTCGCCTAGGTTCTGGTTCTTTCCCGGAGATATGTGGCTTAATTCACACCTCGTCCTGGGGGATGTAATTTGTTTTCATCTTTGGAGAGAGCTTCCAGCAACTTCATGATTTCGTGGATAAATTTATCTTCGGTATACCTACTTGGTCAAGATTACGCAAAAAACCATTAACGGGGTTGTGATTTATCGGCAACAAAAGGTGTGGAACGATCGGCACACAATTTAACAGTTGAATGACAGTGTTGGAATATCGACGATCGGGAAAATTAGGAATAAAAATGTTTTTAGAAGAACCGGATTTGTTAAATTAATCATTTTTACTCCGTTCCGTACAAATCCTCGCACAAGATTTGCGTAAGAAGTAATTTTGATTGAAAACGGAAGTTTTTAATTAAAAATTTACAAATTTTAATTGCCAATTATTACCAAATACTATATTTTTAATTGATTCATAAAGTATACAGTATGGGGTTATGCTAGAAATTGCGTATTGATTAAACTTTTGTGCAATTTTTCTATGAGCGTTTTGCATAATTGTGCATGAATTTCGTTGATATAGCGCTCAGTTTTCTCCTTCAAAGAGTGGTCGTGGGGTTTTATGGCGTAAACCTCAAACTTAAGAAACTCTCAAAGAAAACAGTCAAAACGACGTTAAATCACATTATTTCTTATTACCAATTACCATTACGACCAGGAAATAACTCATGCAGTAATTGAATAGTTTCTCAGATTGTATGACAAATCGTACCAACTCTATGAAACCACATGACGTTCATATCCATATCTTGGATATTAGGCACAAAAAACTGGATTACCACGTTACGATAGCGAGAACCATGAACTGATATTGCCTGACCAGCTGTATTTTCGAAAAAGAATGGTCCGATGCTCCAAATTCGCAACAATAACTTCTTATGAACCTCAAATGCCACAATTTTGATGATTAGCGAAACCATCAAGATGAAAATGAGCTGGATATTTTCATCATCTTAGTAATAAAATGAGTTTAGACTGAAAATAAAGACTATTCCAGATCCAAAGTCACGTCCAAAACGTTAGAACAGGAAGCTTTAGTTATTGCCCCTTAAAACAATACTTTTTCGCAACGAATCTGGACTGCAATATCTCATTCTCCAAAATGACGTGTAAAAGGTTACAAAGAGAAATTTTAATTGTCTATCAATACAGTAGTACTTGAACTTAAAATATGATTGTCAATATAGTAGCTGGTAAATGCTGTCCAAACCTTTACAGTTATGTAGGGTTAGGGGAAGCGTTGAGATCATATCGAATGAGAGACGATAGAGTATAAAGATCTGATGGTTATCCATGTCAGAAAGATGAAAAAAGCTAAAATTCATTAAAAATTAAGAATCTACTAATTTTCCGATAATTTTTGAATACAGAAAAAAATTCGAAAAGGAGCAGTGTCACGTTTCTTTGTTAGTTCTTTTAAAGAAATTCGTAAGTAAATGTCCAAGAGTTGCAAAAGAGAAACACACAATTAATAGAAACTATTTATGAATTAAAGACATTAAAGTAGTTGCAGACTTCCGTAATCTTCACAAATTGAAATAGACTTTTACCCAAAAATGTACAAAACAGCACTTACTGAATTAAGCGCATGAAAAGGTATAAACTGGAGATTATGCCAGGCTGGAGAACAGGCACGTACGCAGGGAAGAGGCTCGAGGGGCTGAAGCCCCCCTCCCGAAATTCTAATTAATTTAGTTTAAATGTATCCAAACGTATCTAAATGTCTGAAAGTTTATTCAAAATCAGACATTTCAATAAATCATGTAATTATAAATCCCCTCCCCTCTGCTTCCTAAGATTTGGAAGCCCCCCCCTCCCGAAAAAAATCCTGGCTACGGGCCTGCTGGAGAAAGAATCTTTGGAAAAACAAATTTAAATCAAAGATTCGCAGAATAGAACATTACTTGGTATCAACGACGGTCAAACTTCAGAAAGTGTTTCTGAACAAGGAAGCAATTCATGTTTAGTTTTAAATGTCAGTTTGGCGAACTTTTGAAACACTTAAAAAAAAAATTTGATTTTTATCTGGACTTTAAATGGGTTGTTTATGCGTTCAGACCCTCTTAACCCATTTGTTTGCCAAAACTTGATAAATTTTTGTATGATTGTTTTAGCTAAGCATCTATTATATTTTTTCTCCCATAAAAATTGTAGGACACCGTTATTGACATTCACTCTATTATTTATAAAAGCCTTGACATTTATACATTTGCCCTGATACCGATTCAAATCCTGAAAACAACAAAGTAGACTAGACACAATAATGGGGATACTTTGATTATCCCTCTATTATCGTGTTTAATGTTCTTTTCTGTATAATACAAATAATACAATTTATTGCATAGAAGTTTTGTTAAAAATGGAAATAATAGGGTAATTTGTCATTTAATATAACTCGATATGCAGTTCATTGAACTTGGCGCTATTACTATTATAGATATTAACAAGTAAGTAAGGTAAGGGAAATGCACATCGTAGTAAAAATAAACAAAATAATTGTAAACGAACAATGGTAACGGAAGCCATACAGTGTTAAATGTTTAAACAGACAATGTTAACAGGCAATTCTTTTATAAACACCATAAAAACGCGTGAATCGATGTTGGGCAAGAAACGGTAAAAATATTACATTTTCCATTACTTACTTGCCTATAAAAAAACGAACTACTACCTACTATACATATTATAATATACTTACATCTGAATTGATGTATGTGTTTTTTGAAGCGGAAATTCCATTTTTAGATGACACTTTATAATGCTTTCCATTTGCGGTTTGTGGTTTCGTTCCATATTTTGATAAGACATCTTTGTGATGATGGGTTGCTGGGCTCTGAAAAAAATTTACACTCGTGTAAAAAAAATTTCGTTTTCTGCTTGGATAAATTTTTTATTCGAATAACAAGACAAAACTCAAAAGTGTGAATACACAATTTTATGTTCAAAACGAATATTGTTAGATTTTTAAATATAGAAGCAAACGAATATAATATACCGTTCACGTTTCGTTTAGTTATCATAAAATTCAATGAGTGTGACCTATTTTCCTACTAGCAATCGTTAATACCTTATTTTATAAAGTAGGTCAATCTCTCCACGAGGATATTTCCAGCATCATCACGTTGTATAGAGGAAACTCTAATCTATTATAATACAGTTGTATTTAAATAAACCATTTCAATTAACGGTTTTAAAGGTCATTTTAAACATCACCACAAGAAAAAAATGAGTACTTAAGATGGATAATTCAGATTTTAACAAGATCTTTTAGATGTAACTTGTAAAAAAAGATAAAACTCAAATTTAACATCACGGCCTTCGTAATGATTTGTTATATTACGAGGGAACGCTTTTAGGGCAATATTTTATGTACCCATAATTGTCACGAGGCTTGCTCATAAGCTGGGATTTGTCAGAAGACATCCCTTACTTGAGTTATTGTGAAATGATATGAATACGAATGGGCTTCGAAAATAAATGAGCCAATGAGCGTGATGCAATATAAAAAACACTTGTGTTTCTTAGTCAACACAAAGCAATGTTAAAATAACGAACAAAATACTACCTAATTTGTATAAAATTAGAATTCTGGTTATGATTTTAACACTTAAATAAGAGTAAAAGTAATTGACTGATAAAGAACCAATAAGCTATAAAAACGAAATGTCCAAAGTATTGACCACAGAGATGGTCCAATTGGAAGCTCTAGATGATAAATAATTTATTACAATAGTGAGGCATGGCAGTAAACGTTTTATGTGCACATCGCGAGGGACTGTAAAATGTTGTTAGTGTAGCGTGTAGCAGACATTTCCACAGGAATAAGTTAAATAGAAAGCAATACGAAAAAACCGAACGTAGTTTATTAAAGAAGTACATAAAACATCGGTATCCTATGAAATGTATTATTAAACTATCTTTACGAACATATGAGAAACAGAAAACATAATATGACATTCCAAGCGACATTTCAACAAAAAAGCTCTCTTTCTGTTTTATGGCATCACTTTTTGTATTATGTTTCTCTTAGAAGAATATGCGTCATTAAATTTTACAATACTTACTTCATTTTGTAATTTAAACAATTTCAAATTAAAAAAAAACGCGTAATCCTAACATTCTTCGCACAACACACATGATGTTGAATACATGATGACAAAAAATAGTACACTTTGATTAAGCTCTACTACTTACGTATTATCATTTATTTTAGTTGGTAACACGGACTTTCCGTTAATGTAAGACTGATCACTGTCCTCCTGTGCCTACAGGTGCAGGATAGCACCAAATGAGACTTGGTGTTAATTAATTGAAATAGAAGAAAATGGTTTTCACGAATCTGTTCATTTTTATGGTGCAAGTAGAAGTACTCTAACTTCTTTTGTTTTTTTGATGATTGCGAAGAGATCATATAACTTTATTAACTTCAAAGCTACGAAAAAAAAACATTCACAGGTTCACGCGAATTGTTTTCTTCTATGTCAATGAATCACGAAGAAGTATCAAAATGTGGACACGCTGTATTTTTAATTTTCTTTAATTAATGTTGGAACACATCTATATAATAGTCAACGATTATACACTGGACTATTATAATCCTTGCTATATATATAGTTACGTGCACAATTTGACGACACGTGGAACTCAACTACTGGCGCCCTCTAGATTATTAAATGGCCATTATTCTTGAATAGTCTTCTCTTTTTTATTATAACAGTTGACGGCTGTTTAAAGAGGACGTTCGACACAATTGAAATATTGGTTGATATGCAGTAAATATTTTTCGACAATATTCCTTCGAAAGAAGCAGCCTGTCGCTGGGTTGCACAGTTTCAACGTGCTGATATGAGTCTTGAAGATTATGAACGTGTACCAGACCATGGAAAATGGGAACAACTTCAGAGATAAACGATCAAGTGCATGATATCGTTTTGAGTGACCGAAAATTGAAGATTGAGAAGATAGATAGGATCGTAGACATTTCAACTTTCTACGTTGAATTAGTATTGTCCAACTTGTTAACAGCGTGGGTACCGCGGTAATTGAATTCTGAACGTGAAAGAGTGCGTACGAATTGATTTTTACTGTTACTGTTAACGAAACATAGCTCTCCACTATTATATTTCAGAATCAAAACGGTAGCCTCAACAGTGGAAACATCATGAGATTCCTTCTTCAAAGAAGTCCAAAGGGCTTCCTTCGGACGGAGAGATAATGGTCACGATTTATCAACGGTACTCATTATTCTACCCCTTTAAGCAGCAGTGAGTGATAAAATATCGAGAATGACTCGGCAAAGTGTCTTCCATCACGATAATGCGCATTACACTAGAAAAACTGCCCCACTTGCCCTGTACCAAGTCCAGCACTGTGTAGCAGTAGTGTAGCAAGACGGGTTCTAACACAAAAGGACACTATATTTAGTAACTTTTGTTAGGTTGGTAGTACTGGTCACTAGAAAAGTCACTAGATTGGCCACGCCCCTAGTTTGCAACTTATCAAAGGCCAAACGTCTGGTTTGCAACTTGGCTAAGGAGGAATGCCTGGTTTGCAACTTGGCTATGTCAAGGCCAAATATATGGTTTGCAACTTGGCTATGTCAAATGCTGGTATCCGCTTGAACGCGGGTCTGATCCACTCGAACAGGGGTCTGGTCCGCTTGAACAGGGGTCTGGTCCGCTTGAACAGGGGTCTTATCCGCTTGAACAGGGGTCTGATCCACTTGAGCGGGGGTCTGATCCGCTTGAACGTGGCTAAGCGTGACCTTCAAGTTTGGCCTTCCAATGAACAGATAAAACAGATCCGATGAACCGGGAACAGACAAAACAGATTCGTTCATCGGATCGAACTCCTGTTCAAGCGGATCAGACCCCTGTTCAAGCGGATCAGACCCCTGTTCAAGCGGATCATACCCCTGTTCAAGCGGATACCAGACATTTGGCATTGACATAGCCAAGTTGAAAACCAGATAATTGGCCTTAGACAAGTTGCAAACTAGGGGCGTGACCAATCTAGTGACCAGTACTACCAACCTAAGAAAAGTTACTAAATATAGTGACTTTTTGTGTTAGAACCCGCCTTGCTACACTACTTGTGCCTTTCACCTGTTCCCAAAGCTGAAGAAAATTTAAATCGGACAAGGAAGTTATTGTTGTAGCAGAACAATATTTTTAATGACGTTGAAACTGATAACGATAAAACTCTGACTTCTTTCTTCCTTGTGTCAGAAAGGAGGCTTCAAAGACGGCAAAAAGAACAATTTGGAGAAAAAGAAACTGTCAAAAATGAACGTCAACCCTCTTGCGCTCTGTGCATAATTTTCCCATGCGCCTTGACGGGTTTGAAATCTTGTTGATCAAGCCCTATTCGTATCAACAATATTATTAACATTTCAAATTCACAGCAGATAGTCAAAGTAACTCTCGGGGGCGTATCCAGAAAGTCTACTAGGGGTGGCTTATTAATCAGCATAGAATTAATTGACTGATTAGAGCAAAAAGTGCGCCAAAATCTAATGTCTGCTCGACCGAGGGGTTTGAACCCTCATGATTTGTACACAACGTTGTAATTATTGTTATTGCAAATCAAGAAAACTACTATAATATTCTCATACCGGCGTTGTTCATGAGCGGCGATTTCTTGAAATGAGAATGTCTGGGGTACAATTTTTTTACAATAAATACGGGATCACTCCATAAATACGCTTGTATACTATTTTTTGCTTATAGAAGTTAAAGTTTAATCAACAGAGACGTTATTGCGAAATTAAACAAAAAAATTCACAAAAGTGTGCATATTTGGTCGTAAAAGAAATCTTATTTCGTTGCACATTTAAAGTACGGTTAACCTATAAATATAACAAATACAGTGAATAAAACGTTTTGTCCAAATCCTTTGTAACGAGTAAAAAAAATCCAAAACAAATCACCTTTTAAATACATTCAAGGTCCTTATCGTCATCTTAAATCGACAAAAAGCATAAATTACGTCAGATTATGTTATAATAACACTTAAACACACACAAATAAATAAAACCTTGAGTTTCTCAGCAAGGATGGCAAAAGTACATTATTTTATGCACTTTCTATTTTATAATATTTACATAATCTATTAAAAAAAATGAACGAAGGTTATAGCAAAAAAACGACAAAATTGGGAGAAAATAGAAACTCGGTTAAAGTTTTGTAGGTGATTTGAATACATAGCGATTGCGAATGAGTGATACTTTAATGAATCTAAAAAATTAGAATTGTATAAGTAAGCGTGTTGTGGGTTAAGTGCCATTCGTATAATTTATAATTAATTTCATTTTTTAATTAGTTTTTGCCATTTTACGCCCCGGTTAATTTGATTTAACACTTTAGTGCACTTCTGGAATAAAGATAGGCTTTGCCGCTTTCGTGTTTATAACTTGTTGTACCTTTTGTACGTACGCAAAGTCTCAAATAATTTGTATTCAACACCATAGACAAGAGATGGATACCTACCTACACATGTACGATTTAGACAAGAACTATTTATAGGAAGACCAAAATAAAAGCTAATTAATATAAATTTGCGTTATTATTGTGATTAATTTTGAATTGTTTCAAGGTGGTCATGGTGTTATGCAAACCAAGCAGGAACTGTTTTGCTTATTGCCAAATTAACTGAGTCA
Organism: Pyrocoelia pectoralis; assembly: GCA_036250285.1. NCBI lineage: Eukaryota > Metazoa > Arthropoda > Insecta > Coleoptera > Lampyridae > Pyrocoelia > Pyrocoelia pectoralis. The sequence goes on along the minus strand of CM070076.1, from coordinate 36,493,745 downwards.
TTTTCAGTGCACAGCTTATCGTAGGTTGTTTTTTGAATAATGTAACAATTGTATTACTAATCTTTCCTTATAAGATACACGAGTGAGTCAAGGATAAATATCTAGGTATAGAAATAGGAAAGTATTTTCAAACATTTTTATGCATAAATAAAATGAAAATTTTTGCTGTGCGTATTTATAAAACTAATCCATCTATTATCAACAATCATTCTGAATGTGAAAGTTTCCATTACGCACGCGAAAAACCTGGTTAATAATCACACTACCAAAAAAAGTTTGGATATCTTCCAAGTTAGGGATAAAGGGAAGAAGGATCTCTACTGAAATATGCAATTTTCACCTAAATTAAAAGTTCTTATAAACGTAATTTATTATAGCCCTTTTTTTTCAGTTTCGGTCTCGTAATAAGATTTTTACATTGTAGTGTCAATAGTAATGGTTCTTCTCCCATATGTCTTCGTTTATAAGTTAATGCAATGTGTGTTTGGTCTAATTCCCAAATTAGCACTAATTAATCAACTGTATAAGACAGAATTACTCCTGCCGACTCATGTCTTCGTTTATTTAGTGGACTTCGAAGTAAACTCAGATTAGTGTCATTAATCAAAATTTCACCTAACACGTGTAGTTTTGCTTCTATTCATTCAGTTCGCAATTAAAGGTCAATAGCTGTAAAACTACGTAGGCAGGTATTTGAGTGGGACTATGATGACACAAAGCTATATTCTTGTAGTGTGCGAGTATTGATAATAGCATTAATGTTATTGACTTTTGTCTTAAAATTTAAACCAAATTAGTGATATGTCAAAAAAGGAAATAACGATGCCCTCAAACATTTTATCACTTTCCAATTGTGTTTTATTGACTTTAATTGAACTTTCATAACTGCCATGTCTTCTTATAAAGTAAAACAGGAAAATTTCTTTTACAGAACCAGTAACAGTTATTCTAATACCGCATGTAACATGAAACCGTTTTTGCAATAGGAGAACACATTTTCTTATTATTTATGTTGCAAGAAAATTTACAAACCCTTTTACAACGACAACGGTGTAGAAATTACCAGTATATGTATTTCAAAGTTATACTCGCGTTCGTAACATGGTAGAATAAAAGTATATATGCAAAAAATAGAATATTGCTTCTATATATAACTGTATGAAACCTTGAACTGCTTTGATTATTGAATGCGGTCAATATTTAACCTCTCGTATCTTAATTACAGGTAGTTCATCGAATCGTATGCGAAAATTTAACAGTCGGGAAAACTGCTTGTTTCTTTTGTTCAACCGTCGTCACACAAACAATTTTATAATAACGAAATCAGTGAAAACCAAATTAAGTTACACTTACAGAGAACTGTGAAACGTAGCAGCTATTGGTTATTGCATGTTGTAAATAATGGAACGGAAAACAAAGGTTAACCTCCAGGAGGTAGAACGTTGTATGGAAAACACATGATTCACTCTTCCAAAAATTTTATTCGCGCCAGAAAAAATAAAATAAGAGTGACAGGTGAACGACTTAAACAAATTTAAGCTGTATAATCAATCGTGAGTTGATCTCAGTTATGTTAATCGTATCCATAATTTTGAGTCCGGCGACCCGTACTGCGCGTCAATTTCTTCATAAATAAAAAAAAATAAATCTTCTTTGCGATCTGAAAGAATAGAAGTGGCAGACAAAGTTGATTAAACCTTCATTTAAGGATCCAACTGGTTATTCACATGAACTTGAATCATCACCAAATTCCAAATGATGATAATATGTAAAAAAAAGTCGTCAACCTAACGATATTTTGCAATGGGAAAAGGTTTTAGAACGAGGCAACCGGAAATATTAGTGTGATCAAAATCTTTTGTTAGGTACACGATTAACATCGAAAGGTCCTGTAGTTTTAATGCATTTGTTGTAACCTTATCCTTCACATTTTTATTACCGATGGTAATGACGATCATTTAAACATATCAGTTTCGCCATTTCCTAGGCATGATGCGCCGTCGGTGAAACTATTATCCCCTGATTTGTTTACACTGCATCATTCGAATCGATATATTAGTTATTTATATTTTCGCGTGCAAAGTTGATACGTATAATTTAATTATGGTAAATAATACGGTCTGGTTGATTATAAATGGCTTCCATATAATATTACGTGAAGGGGGCTTTCGTGCTGGAAAAATATATACGTTTCTTGGTTACTTAGTAATCCATGAAAAATTAATTGGATTCTTTTTAATGATGATTTTGCACAATTTAACACAAATAATAACCTAATTTATCACTGCTAATTTGTATTACCTTTACAAAAAACAGCGGTAGACTATCCTAAAAAAAACGTTCAAGTAAATGATTTAATCTACCGGCTTGGAACACAACATAATTCATTGCGATTTTATTTACCAACTAAATAATCAAGTCAAAGTGCCTTTTTTCTCTTTGTTTGTAGAAGGGGCAAAGTACAAACAACAGCATTGTTAATTCAAGACACAAAATGTGCAGGTTCTTTATTATGCTAAATATTTTTTCAAAGGAATTCGAATCAAAATCACACTGATGAGTGGGATACTTTTTCATAATGCAGAAGGCGACAAGTGGAACATCGTTGAATAACCTTGTGGATGATCATTGTCCTTCTTTCGTTATTTATTACCCCCAAGGCCCTGCCATATATTTATTTAATAATAATAAAGAGTCCATTCAAAACTCAAGAATACATTTGGCGTGAATGTATGACTTTTTGGGTTTACACAATTCCTGTCGTACTATGACTGTCGAATAATAAAAGCTTTTGTTCTGTCTATGAACTTCTTTTAACAATCGCTTATAGCGTTATAATTATTTGAAAAAGCAATGTAGACGCTTGAAAAAATATGTATCGAACAAATACTGAGTGGCAAGGAAAAAGATCGATGGTGATTTTTAATGTATTATCTTTACTTTTCAAAAGAAAACAGTTATAGTTAGCGTTTTCCCATCAGGCGATCTGTTCTAGTTACAAAAGGTTCGTATATGGTACAAGTCGGCCCAAAGGTTCGTATGGTGGCCAATGTGTTACTTTTGGAAGGGATCAAAATATTATTGAGAATTCTATTCACCATTACCGATAGCTGTACAATCAAATTAATTAAATATCTCACCGGCCGAAATTATTATGCCATTTCTTTATGTTCCAAGCGTATAAAAAATGTGTAGATAGAAGAATGTGAAAGGACGATATAGTACAAAAGTGTTTTTATTCGAACATTTAGTATTAGAGATTAATGGTAATTTTTGAAAGAACAATCAGTAAACTCCGAATAAGCCAAAAGCAGTGGGGATGTTACTATTAGCTTAAGACTTCAAGTGGATGATTACTATATTATTGTAAAACTGTTATCTAATTTAATATATGTGCTATCAGGTATACGCGATAAATAATCTCTAAAGAATAAATCGGATTACTAGAATTATGGCTTAATCATTAAATGCTTTAGGTATACAGACGTAAAATTCAAAGCAAATTATGTGACGTAAAAGCAATTTTGGAACTTTCATTTTCATATGAAGCTGATATTTCACAAAACAAAAACTTCAAACAAAATGTATAATTTACTTAGAAAATTGGTCACTCACCACATAACCATATCATTAATAGAACGTAAAAGAAATCAACCAAATATTCAGATTGATCAAAGTTAACGTAAACAAAAACTATAAAAAATAACGATTGCCTAATTATTATATTACATGTGTTGAACTTTTATCGACAAAAAAATTAACTACCAGTTTACTTGGATCAAGGTTTTGCATAAACATATTTCGGCTGACGTAAATATGATGCAATACTATCACCAATTCTATGCAAAGGGTCAATTCAATTTCCAAATATCAATTAATCTAAATAGGTCAAATCGGCATCTACCCGTATTTACTATAGAATAAAATATTGACAAAAATAGAGTTAATTTACACTCATACACATGGTTTTTTCGTCTGCCACTACTTAGAAAATAACGGGAAATTATTGATTTTATGTCCAAACAACATAAATAAAACAAATAAAAGAATTTATCATTATTAGGATTCGATGTACATGCAGTTTTTACCTACCTACACAAATCATAAAGTGTGTTTTTTTAAATGAAGTTAATCAATATTAAATTTAACTAGAATTCAGCTTCACATGCATATTTATGTACTTATAACTGTAAGTAATTAACTTAGTAGTGTAATTAATCATAAATCCACTGAATTGGCACTAAAAATGTTTAAGAATGCTTAAAAATAAGCTCGAACATATTGAATATGGAAGAGCTGGGGTCTTACTCCCGTATGATTAATCGCTACCCATGTAGGAAGCCGATAAGACACGTTTTCCTTCTACTTTGAAAAGTTATTTTTGGACGTAATAGTCACTTACAATGTGCATAAACAATTTTTAGTCAAGTAATCAAACAAACATGGAACGGCGAAAGAAAGGAGAAGCAGCACCGCCCAAAGCGGAAAATCGTTTTGCAGCCAAAGAAGTGTACTACTCGCGCGTAAGTTAAGGCAGCTAATCGATCAAAACCAACACGTCAACTCATCCCTAAAAAAGTGTGGCAGTGCTCCACAACAACGTCAGACCACACACTGCAAACCAGTGTCGATCTGGCCAGGTCGGCTGGTCGACGATCGCCAAGGGCGCGACGGTCCTAAGGGGGCTCATCGAGCCCATATTAAAAGTATGTATGGGGAAACAATTTAGAAGTTATCGAGTCACCTTAAAAATAGTATTTACTTAATCAAATGTTTATGTTTCGCTCAACCTTATCTTCCCTACTGCCAGTAGGGAAGAGATGTTTGAACGATCGCGCGCGACTGAGCATGCGCCGAAACATTAGTCATCGGTAGCAGATAGCAGTGAAGAACTCAAAAAAATTATTAATTTGATCAATTTCTTTAAAACTTTATTTAGTTAGGTATGAGGCCCATCTAATTTACCTATATTTTATCACGTTTATTGGTAACTATGTACTGATTTAGTGTTTTTTTAATTTGACAGTAAAACAAAAACGAACATTAACTGTTTTGTATTTTTATTAACCTTTATTCTTTCATTATCATTTATTTCTAACATTTTTGGTTGAAATTATAAGTTGAAATTTGAAACTATTCAGGGGCCGAAATTTGAAAGCAGTTTTTTGGTGGGAAGATCGCTATTTATTTTTTATCGAAAGAAGGGGGCCCTCGAACATTACCAGTCGAGGGGCCGTTTCTATAATAAACATGCAGAAACCTTTGTGAGGCCCCACGTGATTTAACAAAAGCGAGGCGTATGCAGAAAAACAGATATTCCTGTTCGTACCTTATGATAAAAAAAGTAGGAAAGCAAATTATTGCTCATATTTGAACCATTCTCGAATGTAACTTGGCATAAGTACGCGCTGAACTGTAAATTTCCAAGAGTGAAAAGTATTAACGTTATGAATTACTGTTATTGCCACAGTTATTATTTTGTTCTAATTTCGTTTTTTGAAAACTACATCTACGAGTCTTATGTTATTTTTTGGCTTTCCCCTATTCGATATCCTACGCAGGGTCTAATTGAACGATTATGTATCGAAACTTCCAAAATATCATTAGCGCCTTTGACTAGATAAATTGTAGAAGAATTACTGATATAATAAAAAACAAACCTTTTTGGAATCCACTCTTACAAAATGTGTTACAGATATCTTTACAACAACTATCTATCAACCTCTCACAAACGTAATGCGCCAGCTAAGTTTTCACAACAGTAAGTTGAATCATGTGAAATGTTCTAAAAAGCTAAAGGCATCACTTTTCATTCCTCCGCCCCTCCTGATACAGAGATGACGCTCAGCCGAGCGCTCAGCCCTTCCAGAGTCCCTTTAACCAGAGAACGGGAATATAAGGCTAGATAAACAAGGATGGATTCTGAAGGAATCGAGTTATCGTGCTAATGGTGACGACATATTGCTACACCAATCCATTTTTAGACTTTACATGATGACAAGCATTATGTGAAACTTTTTCTAAGGAAAAGTCTCGAGAAAAACAATGAAATAGCTAATGACGAAACAGAATTCAACTACTTTGTTCGACCAAAAATTAACCTAATTATTTTGCAAATATCATTCGATACAAATGATCAACCTACAAATGTTAACAGAGCGCTCTCTTTTCCCTTTTTAAGTAGTTTTCATGACCATCCGACACGAATCCAATTTTTAAGAGGAATGACAGATAGAAAATACATTCTAAGGCTGATAGAATAGGAAAAAGGAATAAGGCTACCTACCCTTTGAGATCGACTTGAGTCAAACGAACAGCCAATATTTACTGAAATTTAATAAGGAAACTACTACAACGGAAAATTTGCCTTTGAAGTTAAGAAAATTCTTCATTACATCGGCATGAATTAATAATAGCTTCTAATTAAGATCATTATGTTCTTATTAAAAACCATGTAGAAGATGAATTTAGCGAATCTCAAGAAAATAATGTTTTCGGATATGATTTTCTTTTAACGTTTAATCAAGTAAGACTTGAAAAGTTATTTTCTAATTCAAAATTTATAGAAACCCGAATGAGAAGTTATCGGAGTTAATGTCCCTCGAAAAAGACATTTTTCTATTTATTCTGTGCGGTTTGAAAAATATTAAAAATTCTGGGCCAACTTAAAATCTCAGTCCATGCATGGTAATACCATTGAATAAATAAGAGATTATTCAATGGTAATACTTAATTTTTTTTGTGGTTAAAGGGACCGCGACCGAGTGTCTCTTCTTTATTCACTCATTCGTAAGATCGTAAAGATTATAATAGAATACCTTGTCTGCAGCCCATGTTTAGCATAGTGCATAGTGCACGATTATTAAATCATTTGAAAGAAGCCATTTCTTTTTCAACATGATTAATTATTCGGTTCTGTTGCTTAAGAAAATGGAAAAATTAGTGGCGGTAAGTAATTAAAATTTCATGGAATCTTTTTTTATTCTCGCTTTAAGGACGCTTGTGCTTACCAATTCATTTCGAAAGAAAATTAATTAAGGAATATTATTTCTGTGAGCTTCTTGACTTCCACCCCACCCTTTAGCTTGTCAAACATATGGCGTGTTCTACATTATAGGGTTTAGTAACTATAAGACCGTATTTTTTTGAGATTCAACGATATGGAGTACATATTTATTAGTTGTAGCATAGCAACAATTTTCAACCGGTTTCCTTCCTACACTAACGAATCGACAATAATTTTTATGAAAACACTACTGGTGAGATTTATTACGTTCCTGTCTGTTGAGAGTTAATTGAATTAAGTGTGATAATAAAAAGTAAGCAACACCATTATTTGGCTACACATTAAGCTTATTTATTATATAAAGAGAGCCGGTTTTGACAGTGTTTAACACTCACATGCAAGCATATGTGCAAAATATGTTGAGTAAATAGACATTTCACGTTGACATTACATGACAATATGACAGAAGAAATTAAAAATTAAATACAAATTAGTTTTTAGGTTTCTAATCGTGACACAATAACAAACAGATGCAATTTGCCGTATAGAGCGAAAGTAGGTTTGATCTCTGTTTATGTTACAAAGTCATTCCAGTAAGTAACACTGTAATGAATTCGAATAATTAATTACGTAAAACTTTAGTACTGGTTTACAACAAGTCGATACTGGTTACACCTCTCGCTCTCAATAAAGCATAAATTAGGACACAAAGACTTGCTCTGTATATATATTTTCGAAATATTTACTATTACTTTGTCTTTGTTAAAAATGTCTTTGGTTAGTCAGTCATCTAAAAACCTTTTTGACCTTTTGCTTTTTTGTGTCAGGTGGTTTTATATAGGTTACTTGTAAGAGAAAAGGTCTAGAAAGGAATTTCTATGTAAAGCAACAAAATGCAAAATAATATCCCAAACACATGCCTTTATACCGAAATATTTTTTAAATGTCATTTATTACTGTGTGAGCATGACATTTATAATAAGAAACCGTTAAATGTTAGGGAATAATGCTAATTAGTCTTGTAGGTGTCTTGTAGTTGTAATTTTCCATACTTATATTTTATTATTTCTTTTCAAGGTTTTAAGCGACGAGTATCTTCGTGCGGTAATCGGCTACTGATTACCTCAAGACAGCGATGTTCAATAAATTATTCAATTAACTCGATAAAAAGTAAGTATTGTATAGTTTGAGTAAAAAAATGTGTATAAATTTCGGATAAAATGTGTATGTACTCTTTCTCTGGGTAATCAAACTCCTCAAATTAATGACATTCGACATAATATGTGTAGCTTTTGAGATCGCGTTAATCTTCCATGTGGTAAAAATAAGGCTTATGTCGCAAATATGGACGGACCAACAAAATTTGCTAACTGCATGATTGGATGAGAACCTGATGAAACGAAGTTTATTAGACTACGTATAAGTTTATTCCATATCACTGTATAATAATTTAAATAAATTTAAATTTGATGTATTTGCTATTCGAGTAATCGGTCTACTCAGTATCCGCAATAAAAGGGTCAGTATAACAGTAAAGGTTCCCTTATAGCACCCTGGGGAACCCCTTTTTCAATTATGTATTTGAAACAAAAATTGCAAACTTACTGTTCTAGTAAAATAAATGTTATTAATTATTATAATAGAAAAAAGTATAGGTTTAAACAAAAATATACCGTCCATATCGTGGAAACTTTTGCGTATAGTTTAATAATATTGTTACACATTTATCATAAGAGTAGTGTATGAAAACTTTTAGAACCACTGTGATGCAGTAGAAAGTTTCTGGAGATCAGTGTACCTAAATTATATTAGTAGTCTAATATTTGTTTGCGTCTTTTTGCCTGATTCTTATTTCAGTTCAAAAATGCATGTGAATTGCTATAGGAAGAACGTGCCCAGACACAGTGAACAAAACAGCTTTATCAAGCTACACAGATACCTCATGATCCAACCATTAGTATAATGGCATAGCTTTAATTATTTTACGAAATATAGTTCACGTGCACTACTAAATAAAGCAAATATAGTGATGATATAATAGTTTGTGTGGTGTGGTTGTACCTAATGGTTGATTTAGGATGAAAGTATGGTGATACTACCATTTAAGGGTATGGCATGGTATACTGGCGCTCTATTTGATGAGACGTGAGATGATTTAACGTAATATGACAAAATTCAATAGATATCGCAAACCTTGTACCGTAGCGTAGCGTAGCGTACGTATCAATATTTAATTATATTATTAATTTTTTATTTTTGAGGTCGAGGTTTCAGCCAAAGCTGCTCTTTGTTCCTATATACTTATAGTGTAAGGGTGTTGTTTGAAATGAATCTCTTAACGGAGAAAAAATGTATTATTTTTCCAGAAATACAATCGTTCATTCGGTATACGAATGGAATAGTATCCGTTGCCATTAATAAGCTATATGGTACAAGATTATTATCAATTATTACCCCATTACAAAGAAATGTGCTCAGAAATCAACTTTATGTAAAATAATAGTATCTTTGTGCAGGCTGACAATAGACATTATTATTATCTTCTACATCACTTTGTATCATGTTGTATATAATTAACCGATGTACTGATAATGATAGCACAGGTCCTTGAAACCTTTCACAAATATGAAATCAGTAACTTATGTTAACATTACAATGTCAGTAGGTCAAAAGGGAAATATGGAATCGTTCATTTTTGTTTTCATCTATGTATACCTAATCGATAATATAAGGCAGCAACAATATTTTTATTTTAATAATTTCTGAAAATTATGAAAAACATATTCAAAGAAAATAAGATCATGTTTGTGCCACTTCATTACACAGACACTTTAACAGAAGTCCGAAAGTGTCTCTTTGAGGAATTATAAACTTTTCATTAAGGAACCTGTCAATATTACTTTTCCGAATGCGATTTACACTTGTCAGTGGATTCACCTACGAAAGATTTGCCATTATCACCTTTATTTTATGGCTAATTAACATTGAAATTTAAGGGAAGGTTAATTAAAATAAATTAAATTGATGAATGCGTTCGGACCACTCCGTTCCCGGTCACGGTTAACGACATGATCAAATAAAACATTCAGTATGGACCAAATCGAATAACAAATCGTTAAAATATCCCCTGTATATTGCTTATATGGGTAAGTGTCATACCATGAAAATGATCAAGCAGTTATAAGAAACGTGGGCAATTGAGATTTACCAAATGATATAATCATAACATTCATAACATAATTATACAGGGTATACCACGGAACCCGTTCATTAGAAGTTTCTGGGGTCCCTTACTACTTATGAATTTGAAACTTTCAGGTTAAGGATAACCCATAGCCTTCTTTTGTTCTAAAATATTGTCGATGTTGTACAACTTCCGGAAAGACCGGAAATCGCGATTCATCTTCTTATTTTAAATGGAACACCCTGTATATTATTGCATTTTTGGATTACACAATCGATTCTGCGTTAATGTGTATTTGATTATCCTATACCTATATTCAACTGTTTTTGAGATATGATTTTTTTGAAAAATTTGCGCTTTGCGGAGGGATGTTTAATAGCCCACCTTTTGCTCTTCTTTGAACGCAAAACATTCATAATTTACAAACACGAAGTAAAACCATAAGGGTTCACAAAATGTATTTGCAAACCTATCATATATTATACAGGGCGTTCAAAATTAGTAGCAAAGTTAAAAAACTTCAAACGCCAAAAAGTCATTTTTTTCAAATCGAACACCCCGTATATTTTTACATATTTGGAAGACGATTTAATTTAGGCATCGATAAACTATAGGCATCCCTATACCTATCTTTTGCGGTTTTGTAGTTATTAACACTTTTTATCTAATATTGATTAAAACTGCACTTAAAACCTATGCACATTTGAAAGTAGGCTGTGAGTATGACAACAGGAAAAAAAATTACTTTTACAAAACGAATTTAATGATCTTATTTATACAACAAACAAATAAAAAGGACTATAAAATGGATATAGAACAAATCGAAAATATCAGTATTGGAATATGCGTTAACTGCTTCCATTTTATAAAATTGTTTACTGTTTACCACCTGTTTGCTTTAATGAGCATGACATCCAGATAAACATTCGTTTGTCTAATCATACTAATAATAATAATAATAATAATACTTACTTGATTCCGATCCGTGCAGTTAGTTAACCTGGCATGGCCAAAGTATCGATAAAAACCGAAGTATAATAATAATACCTTTTATTGAGAGCAAAGTTTTTTAACTTTGCCACTAATTTTGAACGCCCTGTATAATCTGTGATAGGTTTGCAAATGCATTTTGTGAACCCTTATGGTTTTACTTCGTGTTTGTAAAGTATGAATGTTTTGCGTTCAAAGAAGAGCAAAAGGTGGGCTATTAAACATCCCTCCGCAAAGCGCAAATTTTTCAAAAAAATCATAATATCTCAAAAACAGTTGAAGATAGGTATATGATAATCTAATACATATTAACGCAGAATCGATTGTATAATCCAAAAATGCAATAATATACAGGGTGTTCCATCTAAAATAAGAAGATGAATGGCGATTTCCGGTCTTTCCGGAAGTTGTACAACATCGACAATATTTTAGAACAAAAGAAGGCTATGGGTTATCCTTAACCTGAAAGTTTCAAATTCATAAGTAGTAAGGGACCTCAGAAACTTCTAATGAACGGGTTCCGTGGTATACCCTGTATTAACACCAACAGTCCAACACATACACACCCTAGTCGGTGGGATAAATGTAGATAATTAAGATCACGTGGTTTATGAGGAGACACGCCCACTCAGAAATTATGCGCGCCCCACATCCATTTCTTATTAATTTGTACTCCTGGTCCTGTGTTATCAGAAATTAATTATATACGACACTTAAATTTGGAAAATATGAAATATAGACTGAACTACGCAATCAATCTTGTACAACTTTTCTACTCTAATTTCCCAACAGGGTTCACTTTCGTTACTAAAGTTTAATCTAAACAGTAATTAGTTTTAAAACTGTAGGTAAAGTTACTTAATATTTTAAGACTTTTGTATATACTGTAAAGGGAAGGGTACCTACGGAATCTACGTGTGCATTTAAAGATGTTGCATTTCGCTCACGTTTACAGATTTAAAGCCTCTTTACACGTGAGCGTCCTAACTCACCACCGATTCAATATTTAACGCTACTTAAGGGGTGCATCTCTTTGTTTTCTAAAGTCTATGTTACTAGAGTTACTAGAGTTGATCACGCAATGTGTAGATAAAGCTATGTATAGATATAGTTAAGCTAAAGCGATAAATAAGGCAGTCGTGCAACAAGTTACTACTAATAATAGTATACGCAGAAGAAAAGCGAGATAGAAGAAGCATAGGAGATATCAACAACACTACATCTATACTAAAAAAAGTGCTAACAATGCTTGAGAATACCGGGTTATCAGTACGTGTCCAGCCCATCTTCCGCAAGCCGCGGCGGCTAGGATAAGTGTGGTAAGCACACATTTAAGGCCCATGGGCCGTATGAGGGCCTAGGCCCATACCACGAACTATCCCAGTAGGCGTTCCTGGAACATGTCGGAGATGAGGTCGCGCACTTAATGCCGCTGCTGGAGCCCGCGTTCACCGACGATCAATACACTGGTATAATCGCGCATGACATACAGGGATGGATTTCAAAGACACATTATCTATCCGTTTTTCTTAATTATCCAATACAACTCTCTTCGTCGCTTTTATTTAATTTTTTACTCCATTACACTAACACCACAAATTTATCGAAATTCTTACCGTATACGCCATTTCTCCATCATTTTATCAAATTTCACAATACAGACCTGTAAAAATTACTCGTCGCATGTGCATTAAAATGTCATCGGAATAACCCCTCACGTTTACTGGTTATTGTTTATTTAGGGGTGCATATCTGCAAATAATGATTTTATATCAGGCAATCTCAACTGCATATATTAACGTGTCTGTGTATGATTGTAATGAGTACTGACCTTAAAAAATATTATTGCCAAACCGGCATACAAATTCAAATGTTGTTGTTTTCGTCCATTAATACATAAATAATTAATATTTATTAAGGATGAAATCTTTTTTAATTTGCCGCTGCTGATAATTCGACCTTTTTTTCTTCATCTCAAAGACACATTTTCTAGTGACATTTTGGTCTTGACTTAATTGAGCAATTTTATGGCACAATTGTATGGAAATTAAAGGAGCATGCACACAATGATCGATTTGGACAAATTTTATAATACAGAAAATGGAGGAAGAGAGTATATCTTGTGTAAACACTTTTTACGACGGAGTAAAAAGTAATCTTTCAAGCTGGGTAAAAGATTTAATTAAGGATATGGAGTAAATGGGGAAATTCAGCTTGTAAAATGCCACATCAAGTAAATTAATGATTTAATGCTGACATGACAATTAGCAATTCATGATAATGCACTAATTGGAAAAGATATGGTAAAATAAAGTACCTAGTTGATGAATGAGTAATTGGTAAACTGACGTGGAAAGGCAACATGATGCGTGGAAATAAATTAAAATTTTGAATTTGTTTGGGATGACCGACGTAAATTAAAAAAATCCAATCTGATTAATTGACACGGCGGCCGTTGGGGTTTTCACGCCACTGGTTTGGTTTTAACCAATAAACTGGGCTATTTTAATATATGTCAACCTAACACATTTTACTAGCAATATATTTGTTTTCAAAATGTTAACCGTCAGTATCATTTTGTGGTGGTAATTTTATTCCTATTTCCTTCATCTTCTCCAATTTCCAATAAAGTGATCTTTTAATTAAGACGTGTGTTATTTCTATCAAATTCGTCTTAATTGTCTTAATTATTATTGTGTACTTCGATTGTTATCGATACTCAGGCCAAGCCTGGTTAACTAATCGCACGGATCGAAATCAAGTTACGATTAGTCCTAGTAATACATATATCTATACAATATAAATTTGAAGTTTCTGTTAAAAAGTGAACATACTAAATACTATACACATATTATGTTCATTAAATTAAATGACGTTGATAAAACCAACGCTGATCACATTTTAGATAATAATAATAATAATAATAATTTATTATTATTATTATTATTATTAAATAATTAATTAATAAAATTGTTAAATATGTAATTAATAATAAAAAGTTCAATTTGTCCAGTTGTGGGAATAACTTTTTTATTAGACTGATCGAAGTTCATTTTTGGATGTATTTGGTTTTTTTACACTTCGATATTTTGTTTTCAATATAAAGTTAACCAGTTTATCAGATTTCTGAAGTGAAGATGTTTTTTTTTCGTTTACTACATCAGATAACATGAGACAGACCTTGGCTGTTACACCATCAATGTGACCTCTACGTTTTCCCTACTGCACTTAGGCGGCTGGGTCTTGGAGCCAAGGGTTTAAATTTCCTTCATTGCTATTCAAACAAATTTTAAAAAGTACCAAGTGTCCGAAGCGGACCACAATAACCAAATGTTTGCCGTTACCGACGGATAGATGCCGGAAAATCTTTTGGGTGGCACACCACATTCTCACGAATCATATGAAAAAAACCCAAACTTGATAGCTCTTACCGTTCTAGCGTTTTGGATCATACGAGAGAGAAGAGACAGATGAAAGACGAGAAAGTGGCCATATAGACGTATTTTTGTGCAAACATTCCTGGACACAGAGATTTACGATTTGACGGTATCGTAGCAAATAAAAGTAAGCCAATACTATAGGCTTGGTCCAAATATTACTGGTGGACTTGGAACTAGTGATGTTCACGAAGCAAGATAGTACCTAACGGATCGGACAGTATCCATCGTCCTAATTTTGTGATGACGACCATATTTACAAAAGATAGTTATCATATTGACATATTGTTAGTTACCTACTGTTCTCTATGGCGTAAATTCATTTTGAAATTGAATCAAACATTTCAAGCGTTACTTGAAGCGCGTGGCGTGTATATCGTTTAACCGAGAAAACCAACCCCCAATCGGTTTCTTGTCAAGCACAAAGTATTGGGCATGGGAAGTAGCTCTATGCTAAAAATCAGAAATAGTTGACAATATTATTCCCGATATTTAGTTCGATACTGTTACTGAAAACTGGACATCCGAAATTTGTGCTATCCACTGAAACAACGGTGGCCCAAATTTTTTTTTATAATTTATACATACCATTTCAAAATAAAAATATTATTTTAAAAATAGAACAAATTTTGTGGAAGTCTCGCATCGTAGACACACTTGGAGAAATTGTTTAAACGTATATAATTATTTTACAATTATAAGATAATGAGGCGAGAGGTCCCGCTTTATCGTAAATTTCGTATAAAAGTCTCGTTTCCTCTTGAATTATAAGATAGGAGTCTCGTTATATCTAGAACGTCGTAAGCAGTAGTTTGGTTATTGACAAAAGCCCAGAAATGTCTTGTATAGTGATTATTTGTATTGATTCATAATGAATTGGTATGATCTTTTGCACGGAGTTGGAATTCGAGAAAAATATGACTGAAATTGCACTTGGTAACATAAATAATTTATAAAATTGTTCATAAATGGATTGTATAAATATGTACGTTTAAAGTTAGGGACTCATCATCCCCCACAAATGTAAGGTAGGTGAAATTGGTGCATACTCTATAGAATACTGTAGGTGTTTGCATTGCCATGGTGAGGAGTCCTTATAGCTGTGTTCGACAAGATGCATCGTTGATACACACTAGGGAAAAAAAACGAACATTATTATTTAAACATTATACGAGTAGATGCAACTGCAATTTCATTAACAAAGTGTGGATACCAGACGAAGCCCACTTGGCTTGGTGCAAACACAGCTTCAAGTTAAATTCCTTCAAGTAACGTTTTGTTTTTGCAGATATAACCAAATCGTAGCATTCCTAGACGACCTGACGGAAGTGGGAACAGATAGAGAGCTTCAGGTGGAGGTGGCGAAAACTAACTGTGCCATAGATAAAATCGACGGGTGGATGAAAGAAAATCAGTTGAGTTTGGTAGGGGCCAAATCCAAGGCAGCATTCATAGTGGGAAGGAGAAGGCTTTCCCCCACAACAGTAAAGGTAAACGGCTTGGAAGTTCAGATAGGAAAGGAACTACACGTGCGTTATCATCGACACGGGCTTGACCTTCCAACGGCACATCACACAAAAGACCCGAAAAGCGACTCTAAAGGCAAAAAAACTACAGATAGTAATGCGAAATTGCAAGGGCCCTAAAGAGAGCAAGAGGAGACTGCTAGCCACGGCAGTAAATAACATGATATTATATGGGAGCGAGGTTTGGGGCAGAGCAGTGAAAACGGGAAAATCTCGGAAGATGCTGGACAAGCTACAAACAGTGGCCTCACTCAAAATTGCATCGGCGTATCGAAACGTCAGCAAGTACCGTACCGCTGAGACTCCTGGTCAGGGAAAGGCAGGAGAGAGCTACAAGGGAGAACACTATGAGGAGGTGGCAGGAAGAGTGGGACTTTAGGAAGTCGTGGGCGAAGACCCTGATACCTCCAGCAGTGGGTGAGAAGAAAACACGGGGAAGGAGGATATCCCCTGACGCAATTTCTCACCGGTCATGGTGACAATGGCGTGTACCTCACAAGGTTTAAGAAAAGAGACACAGAGGCATGTGTAGATTGTGGCCATAGAGATTGGGAAGGGCACGCGGTATTAGAGTGCGATAGGTAGGAAAGAAGTAGATGGAGAGTAGCGTCCAGGTGGGAAGTAATGTCGACGGGACGGTCCTAGGGGTGAGCGCTGAGAATTAGAAGGGAGAAAGGTTTTAGTGGGTGGAAACCCCACATTACCTAGGCAATTAGAACCAAGCCAAGGTGTGCGCACGCATTTCCTAAATCTCTTGATAAATAAATAAAAACAAAGATATATAACCGAATGATTGTTGTTAATTTATGTCGAATAAAATATCCAAGTGGAACAGTGAACAAATAAGTAAAAAAATTATCGGGCGTTGTGGAATTGTACTCGCATAGATTAGAAAAACAGAAATTTCCTTTAAGTATATGGGATTTCAAAATCTGGTTGAAGAGTTGAAAATCTTATTAAGCGGTGTAACGATTGAAATAATAAGGACGAAAATCAAAATTTGTTGGGGTACATGAATGTAGTTGAAGCTCCAAGATAATTTCGAACCTGTTCTCTCTTTTTTTTGAAACCTATCAAAAGTAAGTAGTGAAGTGAGGCGAATGTTAGATATAATCTTCAAAACGTTATCCTTGAGGAAGGGGTAATGCAATTGATTAAGCTCGTCTCAGAAAACATAGAATCAAGCATGTGAAGAGAACAAAAATGTTAATATGAATAGTAATTGCCAAAAAAGGCAGTGCAGTAGTAGTCTAAATTGTGAAAATTGGGAAAAATCAGAGGAAAAATCATTTTATTACATCTTAATATGATATGATATATATCGTAGCTCTACAAGCCAGTATATAACATAATAAGAAAGTTAAATATGGTACAAACCTGTTATAGGTCAGGGATACAGTATCCCACATATGTATTTTGAAAAAAAAACATTATTACAATTATTAAGTCACCACTTTCTAGCATTATGTAAGAAATAACTTTTAACTGAATGAGTGTACAAACCTACGAGACATTTTTCTTAGAAAAAATTTGCTTCAGTTTCCGGTATTTATTATTTATTCATGATGATTTATTTCTATATAATGTGAATACCGAACTAGCGAACACGTAGCCGGTCTTTACACAAATATTCAACAATTATGACGTAGAAGATTTAATTTTTACAATTTGTTACTCATAAAGAGCCTTACATTTATAGGTTTTTGAATGTATTATTACTATTAATTAATAAAAAATTATACGCCTTCACCAAAACCCAAACTTTAAAATTTGATTACGTCTAATTAACTATGTACAATGACGTAAAGGCTAAGTTGATATTTAAAGAATTATTTTAAGAAGCAATTTTTACACTTTAATGAGCACTCAAAATAAATTGCAGGTAGGTAATAGTGCGTTTTGTGGGTCAAAGACACGTTATAAATAACAAAAAGGTGGGTCTGGATTCAAAAATTGTAATTGCCGCGGTGTTTAAAAAGGTTCATTTTATATGAAAAATTTACGCTTCCTGGACGAAACAGTAATTAAGTTATACGAGTATTTGATGGAGACATTTTCACCTTCTTTAGTAGTGAAATTCGTTTTTGATTTTCCAGTCTAATCACAGGTTGGTAATTAAACGCGATTTAATTAAAGTCACTTTAGAAAGTACGGCTACTTTAAAAGAAATCTAAATTTAATTTCCCTTTTTTAAATTACACATAAAGGTTGGCTAATTTTAAAAGCGACCTTGCGTTATTTATTTTCGTATTAATCAAAGGTATAAGGTTAAAAAAGTGTGAGTATCTGTAAATGGCTATATTATTACTAAAATTACAGTAATGCCGTTTTGAAAATTACAATGCAATTATGTATAATCATCAGGTTCGTTTTTGGCTAATGAATGATGACCCATTATATTAATCACAAGGCTGTTTGACCCAAGGGCGATTACTTCAAAGGATTACTTTATTTAATGATACATCGTCGTGGGTTCACAAGGAAAATTCTTGCCACTGATGAAGTTTATTGAACTAATTGTGTCTACTTGGACGAGCACAAAAAAAACGCAATAATGAAAGCACAAGTGTTTAAAACCGAGGTTTAAACTCTTTTCCTCCGTTTAAAGTGGGCTGTTTTAATTACCGAAGCTTGAAAGAAACCAAAATAGGAAAACACGTGTGGGCGAAGTGACAAGTATTAAAAACGTCGATTAATTTTACTTTTAAATTGTGGATGGAATACGAAGTCATTAATCTGAAAATTTGACTCTTTTGTTAAAGTCTTTTAAGTGACGTTATGGTTAAAACGCGCGCCGCAATCCTGTCTTCACTTTACATGTCACACAGAAAAGTTGTCCTTTAAATTTAAAATTGGAAACGAATACGTATTTAAAAAAAAATACAGTTATTTTTAACAATTTTCAATAAACTATAGGATGTTATAAATTTCATCTGCCCATTTCTCAACAAATGAAATATTAAAGTTAATTTTTACACGTGTTCTTTGAGAGTAGAATATTTTAATGCTAATATTAGTTAACAAAGGCTGTAAATTAAATTCGTTTCACTCATTACTTTATTTTACAATCTACATAAAAATTACTTTAATTGCTCTTTCCTGTATTAAAATAGTATGTAACATACAATTTTTACTCTCGTTCAGACGTTAACATATTTTTGATTTTCTAAGAAACTTTTACTTTGGTTATTAAGGATACTGATGAAAAGACATCGGGTACATAAAGAAATAATTAAAGTAGGTGATTAATTTCGACGGAATGTGTGTCTTAATTACCTTGTGATTTTTAAATATTATCATCACAAAGAGAATTAACTGTACAAAGAAGAACCACAGCGTATGCAAATTTCTGAAATAAATTCGGTACATACAATATTCCCGTTGTTTTATTGTAGTTCTGTTTTTTTGGAGAATTTCAAATTTAAATTGTAATGAGATACTTTGAACAATGTCATTAGGTGAAAGTAAACCAATTCCTAATTATGATACCTATAAGCAAGTTTCGTTAATTAGATGAGTTTTGTGATATACTTAGAGGAAGGAAAGGAAATTCCGAGACGCGGTGAACAAAACAATGAAAATGTGGAATGACTAACAAAAATTACGAGATACGGGTTTGTGCAAGGTTTTTTTTTTCATTTCATTTTAAGAACGTATGTCATTTGCAGGATAATGGAAATATCAGTCTACATATTATTAAATTTTAAATTACTTCGGCCACAGAATGAAAATTGAAGCAGATTTTCCCGGGGTAGAGTAATTATAGATGGGTGCTCATTTAGGTCACATTATGCGTGTGTGCACAATGATTAGGAAAGAGTTAATTGTTCGTAAAGAATTTCGTGTTGAAATTTGGGTAGATGATTTATTTATGAATATTACAATATGAGTAGAAATTATATACTAATCATTAAATGTCATTAAATGTTATTATTATTGTATTGCGTGGGTGAAAAGCACGGAAGCGCAACGTATCCGGTTCAAAAATTTGATTAAACATTTGGTTGGTAACTTGCACCGCTTGTTTTTTACATATTTGTTTAATAATTAGAGCATCGATTATGACTCTGCAGAAATTATTTACCCTATACTATATGGTTTTTGTTCATATGGCAATTATTCATAGTTTTTCAATTAGAATAAAATAACGATTCAAAATTTGAAAAAAATAACTAAAAACACATGGTATTTGAATTTAAGAACACAGATTTCTGCTCTAGAAAAGATTTTTTTTCTTGCAAATTTCCGTTTAGTCTAACCTAATTTTGCAATTACAAACATTGTGCCATTTGAATACTAAATAATTTTTTAGGTTCGTTTAACAAATGGAGTGTGCCTCTATTTCAGTAGGTATATCTGTACAACTATTTTATCAGAAAGTAAATTGGTAGAGGGCGATAATAATTTGTTTAAAATGTTTACGCTACGCGGAACAGGAAAAAGTAATGATGATAAAAAAATTAATTACTAACAAATTTCAATTCTCCACATTACGTAAATAATGAATCATTGATACTCGTGTAAAATTTCAAAGAAAATACTTGTGACTGTAAAAAGATGAAATTGATAATCATTTCCCTTAGGTAGTAAGTATATGATAATTAAATAATAAGAAAAGAATATTTACCCCGGCTGCTGTACAGCAACATCCAAACATATTTCTTTATAATAATAAAATCAATATACTGATATATTCTTATATGTAAACAATTCAGCTTCGTATCAAAGTAGTTCAAACCACATCCATAGATTATATTTGACTGCCCCAAATTGAGTTATTATCACGTATTTGGTAATATTTATCAAAGACTCCGAAGAATTCTGAATCACGATAATTAATTAAAAACAAAACATTTCTACGGTAATTTTAGTCAAGTATCTTTACTGCATGTAAATTTAGAGCGAAATAGATTAAATTGTTTAATCTTTTTTTTTCTGCTATTTTTAGGTCCTAATCGGATTATAGGTAGAGGTAGTTATATAAAACAAAGACTTACCTCAAACATTAACATCGTTAGAATTATTAATCACACGAATACGTTTTTTTAATTCCTTTTTATCAAATCCACTCACTCAAAACAAAAATGAAACATTTAGAAATTCGGTAGTATGTGCTACTGAGAGTATCTACTGGCAGTACGCAACTAATCGGTTTTGCTGTGCTTAACTCACAGCTTGTTAATGATACCGGATTAAACGTGGTGCGGTCATGGAGAAGGCGTTGCACCAGTATGACGATGACGACGGTGTAAGCACAGTGGCTTTGTCCGTACCGTTACAGTCGTTTTTTTCATTGTTTACAACTTATCAATTTACGGACTCTAATAAATAGATAAAATAGCGTTCCCCATGTCATTGCTCTCAATATTGATGTTGTATAACAGAAAAAAAGTACACGTCCGTCCTTATCTATGTTTGTAGAAATTTGCGATTGCGGACTTAAAATTTACTTTAGAAGTCACGGAATTCGATAGACTACAAATTTCGAAACCTTGATTCATGTTAAAACGCGTGTTAAAAACGTTCCTACATTCTTCCGTGTTTATTATTAGAGAAAAATTTCACCTATATTTAAAGACACACATGGATAATATAGGTGCTCATATTTTGGCAGAGAATTTTTTACTTAAAATTTGCAATTATTATACAACTGTATTTGTTATATTTATACATAAAGAAAATGATTTTGATAGGTAATTTTGGAAAAGTCAGTCACTCATATTCAAGGCACGTGTATAGAGTTCATTTCTAATAACGTGACACCCCGTCTGCAGAGGTTGTCTCTGTAATTTTAAAAGTTCAAGGTGCTTCGAGGACAGTTCACATCCGTTGCTATCGTATAGATATTTTCGTTTTAATGGATTTGTTTTATAAATATTTGGTGTAAAGCTTTACACCTACCTTTATTTCTTCAATTTGGGGTCGATAAACATTCGTTACAAATGTCGCTCAAATTATTTCTTATTTCTTTCCTTTCTTACTCAGTACCTATCCTTATTCGCGCTCTCTCTTATTTATATTGTATTTATTCCATTACTTTTTGATATCATTAGTTCCCTATATTCCTTTACTCTCCTCCTTCTCATATCTTATGCACTCAAGTTTATTCGTAGGGCTACCAACAACACATCCAGGACTATGCGAAAATTATTATTGCTAATTATGGTAATAAAATAAGTGTAATTTGTTATAATTGTGCTAATACTAGAATATTTGTTTCTCTCTATGTGTGCCAAAATAAATTAAGACTATAATTAAGGAACAAAAAATCACGTTTTGAAAATTAACAGAATAAATTCTTCACATTCTTACTATTTGTCTCGCTTCGCCCAAAATAGCTTACTCCAACTTTTAATCCACATTTTTACTTCCCGAGTACGAAGTCAAAGGGTATTGTATTAGTGTTCCAAAAAATGAAAAAAAAATTTTTTCCATCTGTCGTCTGTAGGTAGTCTGTATAGTCTGTCCGTACACATTCCTTCCAACGCTCTAAACTCAGAAACTATTAAAGTTATCGAAATGCGGTTTTCGCCAATCAATTGCATTCGGCCCGAGGACGAAAATGCTAATATTACCTTTGACGACGTCACTTCCGGTATAAGCTAAAATGACGGTACTCATTTTTGTTATAAAATAAAGTTGTAGTTTTTTTATGTAGTTTAAAAAGTATTTTTTCTGAATTCAGCAATTGTGCTATACTTACTTATTTTTGAAAAAAGTGTTAAAAAACATAATTGTTAAAAAATGACTGCAACGCTCTATACCTACTAAGAAACTATTAAAGTTGTCGAAATGCGGATTTCGCCAATCAATTGCATTCGACCCACCCAAGGGCGAAAATGCTAATAAGTATTACCTTTGATGAAGTCACTTCCGGTATAAGCTAAAATGGCGACACTCATTTTTTTTATAAGGTAAAGTTGCCGATTTTTATGTAGTTTAAGAGTATTTTTTCTAAATTCAGTAATTGTGCTATAGGTATTTATTTTTTGAAAAAAAGTGTTAATACCAGGGAAGTCTCGTAACAACTTGCTACGTCTGGATATATTAGAGGAAGCGGCTTTAACTATAGCCATGTCCGGCAAGGTGTACCAGACACTTACTGCCAATGGTGGTTCGACCAAGCGCAATATGGTACACGAGTTTGTGTGATTCACAGTCCCAAAAACGCGCCAGGTTGTAAGTGTACTTCCCCAAAAAAATCCCAAAAAATCGTGCATGGGGAACACTCTTAAATTTTGGATTTTTCTAAAAAAAGCTATAACTGAGCAATTAACATTCAGAGGGAGGGGATGTTGGTTGTCAAACGTTTCTGTTTGGGAAGAACAACTCATTACAGTAATAAAAAATTAAAAATAGAGATTTAATATAATTTTGTTCACCGTTGCACGAAACAGGTTTGAAACCATACAAAAACAGAATTTTTTCACTAATGAATTATACCGGGAGTTCGTTCTCAAAGTCGAACATAGGAATTTAACATGGTATTGAACGTTTTTGCCAATTGTTGCTTGCCTATTTAACTTAGAGACAAGGTAATGACATCAACAGAAAAAGAAAATTATTGCGATTCAAATAATACTACTGGCAAGACTAAAAGTGCGATTTATTCTTTAAAGTATGAAGCTTTTTAAATAGCATTCCCTTGATTTTAAAATTTTACAGCAATTGTTCTAATAATGAATACCTATACCAACGAACAAAGGGTTTTTATGGAGAAAACCTTTTATGGTGGCGCTAATTTCAGAAGAGTTCGACATTTCTTTGCCGTTAATTTTAATACTACAATACAAAAGTGTCATACTTTAAGTTAGTATTTTAAAAGAATAAATCGCACTTTTAGTCTTGCCAGTAGTATTATTTGAATCGCAATAATTTTCTCTTTCTGTTGATGTCATTACCTTGTCTCTAAGTTAAATAGGCGAGCAACTATTGGCAAAAACGTTCAATACCATGTTAAATTCCTATGTTCGACTTTGAGACAGAACTCCCGGTATAATTTATTTGGAAACTTATAACTTGACGGAAGTCATTTTAAAATGAAAAAACGAACACGTAATACAGAAACAGAACGTGTAAGATGCAGCAGGTTGTCTGGGTCCGGGAGTAAAGTGGATGTGACAGGCTTATAGGGTACCTGTTCGACACCACAGCACCAATTTTTAGCTGAAAAGACGTTACCCTTCCAAGTCTAGACTATGCTGGAGGCCGGCAAGGTTCGCAAGATCCATGACGCAGTTTGGAGGTTATTTAGCAACTGTCTGGACATATTTTTTGTATCTGATTTTGTCAAGTCTCTTTGAACATTTTCCTCCGTACAAATGGACGATGAATTGTTCTCCTGCAGCTGTAACACAATCCTGAGACGCACTTTGTTCGTTAAATATTTCCACAGCTTTCTGCAGTTCACGGTCATTTTGTAGCTTGTTGAGGCCTGAAATTGGACTTCTTCTGTACAAAGAGGAGGTTGTGTCACATCCCATAAAAGCGTGCACGAAAAGTAGGTGTTTCGTCATGTTACCAAAGCGTTCGTGTAATTTTCTGCTGCAGTAAGCTTTTCTAGCAGTGGTAGAATTTCTCGGAACTAACATCTACACGGCTCACGGCACATTGTCGTTGCGTCAAGGCACCAATGAGTACAAGTCCTCAACAACTACAACAGCTGATCGTCCTGCTCCGCTTCTGTTCTCGCCGTTTCAACAACCAAAACATCCGCGTTAGTAACTGCCTGCAAAACGTGGAACTTCTTAAATTCTGTGCTAAGGAGTTTCAAAAAACGAATTTTATTCTCATCGTTCGATAAGAATTGCTTTTATACAATTGTCACGGTGTTCGATGGAATTACTTCAGCTGATTTCCCTACAGCTCGTCGCATATGCACCGCGTCTTTCGTACTTGGTTCACATCCGTCAAATACGACAATGATATTTGGTCCATAATTTGGTTTGACGTAGTTGACGGTTTTCAGGCAATTTATTGCTAATCTTGGATATTTTGTGGATGATTTTAACATTGTTCCATTTTGTTCCCCCCCGAACACCAACGTCGTCGAACAAAGACTTATGGTAATGTGCCAATTCATACTTTATTAATAGGCGAATAAAATTATATCAACTATATATTTTTAATTTTTTATTGCAGTAATGAGTTCTTCTAAAACAGAAACGTTTGACACCAACACCATCACGTCTCTATAGCTTTTTTTGGAAAAATTCAATATGGCGACCGTTTATTAAAAATTTAGGGGTGTTCCCTATGCACGATTTGTTGGGGAAGTACTAAAAACGTATTTCAGATGTAATTAGCTTTCTAATAATTATTTCCGTTTCGAGTCAAATTTAAGTCTAAACTGCCTAAACTATTTAACCCAGACGAGGTCGAAGATGTTGCTGTTTGCTATTTGTTCTAGTGTGAGGTGACGTTCGAAAAACTGCCTAGAGATAATTTTGCAGCGACTTAGTGTCTGAAAGACAGCTTTGTTGTCACTGGAGATTCTAACTTCGTTCTGGTGTGAGATCCGTGAGAACTTCCTTGCACTAAATGTCGGTCCTATCGGTTTTGGCTGAAATACATTTGGAATTATTACCTAAGTAGTTTAGCGACATGGAATTCAGTAAATACCACACCAGTGATCAGTTAGAAAACTACGGGTCAGTTTCAGCCTTTTGACACTTTTGAATATTCCTTATAGCCTTCCTTTCCTTTCCTAGTGGGAATTTGTAGAAATGAACGCAGTCATGATCTCTGAAATTATATTTTGTTTTGATTATTGACGTAGTTGTTACTGATTTAAGCACATTTCCTTCATCTATCCATTGTTGAAGTCATATGTAGTTATTTAGTACCTAGTTAAATGCACCCACTCCACTCATCTATAATAATTTGTCCTCATCAATATGGGTGTTACTTTCTTATAGAAATAATACCGTATTCTCAATCGCAGTCAAAACAGTATTCTCAGTTAAACGCCCCCCAAGCGATTTTGTCTGTTAAAGATATATAATGACACAAATAAATAATATAGGACAAACATTTATTTAAGAAACATTGGGGGAAAAAAATGTAAACTCTGCTTTGGCCCATTGGCCGCATGTTAATTGTAATTACGGCATATTTGCCGAAATTGCAATCATTGGTAATCATCCTTTCTTGATTTGTGAATCCATTTTCCACAAATTATCTACCTAATCTTCACTTCCTTCTTTCCAAACTCCCTACAAACAAGACATGTTTTTTTTAATGTTCTCTTGCGAGTTTTGTGAACCCAACTTTAAAATAAAAAATTAGTGGAATTACTTGTTTTTATTATTACAATTACTTATGGAGTTCCACAAAAGTTAAGTGTGGAGAAAATTAATTCTAAACTAAACTCCCTTAATTTCCTTTCAGTTGGTTTCTAAGGGTTTAAAAAGAAGTTACCTATGAATATTTCTAAGAAAATTCCTTTTGTGGTTTTTCCAGTGGTTATGGTATGATATGGTATGTTTACCATAAGTTTTATTAAATATTTCAGCAATACCTTTAGTTGTAACTTTTTGACCTGGGTGTGCTTTTACATATTTAACATAGCATTCAAGGGTTGGATTGGGAAGATAATTTCATATTTTTAATATGATGCAATCCACATTTATGGTGCACTGTGTTGTGCAGATGTGCCGATCAACCACCACCAACGATTTTGGAATACTTGAAGTTCATAAAAAACTTATTGACTTCTGTTCGTTCGTTTTCTCCAAAGTTTGTGTTACAATTATTGTCCAAATATGCAATACATTTAGACAAAGCTGTCTTAGTTGTTTAAAATAATCTTATAGTAATTTTGTTTCATTTTTAGTACCTACCTTCCATTTGGTAGTAAAAATATTGCAGAATAGTAGGGAAAAATTTGTAATTTCCATGGTCACTTGCGATAGCGGATATGCGCACGAATGGTATATTTAGTAGATTACTTGTTGTATATGCTTCGATTTCTTTGCCGCCTGTGAGAATTCTTCCCCTTGGTATAAGCAAGGCCGTGGTAACATTTGTAGGCTACGCTAATTAAAGAGTTGTCCCGATTTGACTTCTGGCGGTGTCTTTTTCTTTCTGAAAATTGAACTCTATGAAATCTAAATCCAAAGCGATTTCGGGTGACATTAATACCGATAATTTATAAAAATCTTAAGTATGACTTGGCGCATGACCGCTAGCCGCTCTTGTGAGTGGCAAATTTCAAACCTCTGGATTTATTTAGTTTTATTCACTTATATCAAATTTGTTTAACAACCCTGTACTGTATATCATTCGATGTAGTTATAGAAGTATCTGAGTTATACGTACACTTACTATTAACACTATAGAAGTGTTGGCTGGATTCACTGGCGAGTTGTTCACCAAACAAGATTCTGGAAAACGACAAACTATGAGAAATGTTAAGTTTAAACATTTTAAGCCTCCATTACCCACCAAAATACAGAAATCGTACGATGCAGAACTCAAGGTAGGAGGAAACTAAATTCATATGTTCACTGGTTACTACAGCTTTCTTAGGAGAAGACAATAGGAATGAAAGGGTAGTTCTTTAAGCTCCTCATTCAAAGTGTACATAACATCAGTCATTAGTTCAGTTTCAAGAACGATTAGATAATTTGCATAATGCAACGAAATAGATGAAGCAGCTACACTTTCTCATTTCATTCTTTTATGTGTTGAAACGTGAAAACCTGGGCCACTGTTTCGTTTTAATGGTATTTGCCTCCATAGTTATGTAGTTAGTGGAAGTAGGTATAGATGTATAATCTAAGACTTCTACGTCGAAGATATCTAACCTGATAAGTCCTACGTCAAGCTAGAATCGTGTTAATTTACCTACTCCAAGGACAAATTAGTTAATAAATAATAATATTTTCTCTGTAGCAAATCAATATTTACATGTACAAATCAATTGCACAAACAATAATTGGTTCTCATTTTACGTATTCTCTTTCTATCTATGTACCTATGACTTTTGTCTAAGTTAATAAATACCCTCCAACCGTAATTGGAGCTTTTATTTGCTTGCAGTTTAGTAAATAAATAAATTAACATTTCGTGCAATATAATATCTACTTTAATTGAAAGCAAATGCGGGTGGAATGTTATCTTGGTTTACTTTGTGTGTCGTGTTAATTATAATTAATTACCAATTATAATCTTAAATGCACGTAGGTACCTACATAAATTGACTCGAGTTAATTGTTCTTTTCTACTTCCACTTTCTGTTTACTTTTCATATCTACAAATGCAATGATAGTACAATTTATATAAACTATTAATTATATACTTTATTGATATTAAAATATGTATACTTTCACTACTTTCAATTCTGTTCTGATGAAACTAAAATATATCATTATAGGTATAAAGCAGTATGCCGTACATAAATATTGGTTACCGTGTAGATCTACAATTTCAATTACATTTGTAGCGAATTGATACTGATTTTACAGCATCTAGAGCACAATTACTTACAAGTTTTTTAGGGGTGGTTAAAATATCAAATTGCTTTTATTGGTATTTTGTTGGAGAAACCCCAATGTTTTCCTCCGTTTTAGTTCAATATATTTAGGTCACTCGTTTGTACGGTAAACACTTCCAAAACTTATTGGGTCAATTGGAAATTTATGGTGGTCATCGTAAATTAAGAGATGAAACTTATTTTTTTAAGTACCTAATCAAATTGAATTCCAACACTTTATCTGATGTTTAGTGTACCAGTGGTCTCGTAAATATAAAGGCGAGAAATTCAGAATTCTGAAAGATTGCCACTATATCGCAGAGCAAACAATTAACACTAAATCTTCGAAACCCTTCGGTACTAAAAAAGTGTAATAAAACTTAATGATAGAAGCGAACATGGAATGATATCAATAATCAACAAAATAGACTAACGCACGCAATCCTACGAAATTGCATTTGATTCGTCAAATAAACACTATATTATTCTATTTTAATACCACCACTAGTTATTATAATCAGAAATTAGTGTCACTTGTCGCCGTTTATCGTTTTGGATGGATTTTTAATTTACCAGCAAACGAATATAGGTATAGTAAAGTTGAAGAGGATACAATTGGTCGTCCATTGGTGAATAAATATACCTACAGGGTGTTCCGAAAAGAAGTCGTTTGAAAAATTGTTAAACAAAAATTATTTTTTGACCACCCTGTACAAAATGAAAATGCAAAACTTAGTCAAAAAAAGTCCTTTAGCTTTGTAATTTGTAAATTTCAAAATTCCACAATGGAGAATTCTTAAAGAGGGGTGAAATTTGCAATTTGACAATGCTTTTTTATGGAGAATCCCAAAATGCAATAAAAAATAGGTGTTCCCATTAAGTTTTCAAAACTCACCCCCGCTCCACCCCATAGAGGGGTGAGGGTGATATTCACTTCTCATGACACAATATATTTCAAAAAATAAAGGAAACGTGTTTTTTTCCTTTTGTAATTGGATGTGTCGTTCTCGAGATTCAAGGGTGTAAATTTTGACTTTAATGGCGTACCGACGGCGAACGGGTGATTCGATCAAAAAATTTACCAAAGATTTGGAATCGGTAAAGAGTTTCCTATAAGATGACACTACCTTTCTAAACCCTGTAACATCGATCAACGCACAGACACACAGACATCTGGACGAACTTAGTAACCAACTTTTTGAAGTTGGTTGAAAAAGTAAGTAGTTTGTCTACTTTAGTGTAGGACCACTAAAGACCACATTGAGCACCCCGAAGCAATGGTTGCTGCGAGGAGGGTGGGGGTACACGCATTGAAGAGGACCGGCTGTACAGTTATAGCGAGTCTAGGTTCAGTTAACATCATGGAGTGGTCGAAGGAGGAGGGCGCATTCGCACTAACGGTCGCTCAATCATAGCTACTTAGCGTGCATTCCCCTACTCGTTTCAACATTCCGCCCTGTGGGAGTGTTCCTGGCCGGCAGTCGATTCATTCATGGGTGGACAACTTCAGGGAAACTGGCGATGTGAAGAAAATGGGCTTCCACGAGCAGCAAGGTCGCCCCAAAACACTGACATGGTAAGCCTTTCTGTTTTGTCATCTCCTCAGCGCTCTGGCCGCACACACGCAGTTGCTGTTGGGTTTTCTGTGAGGCGGATCCTTCATGAAGAACTGAAATCCCTGTAAATTGGCTGTGGTGCACTGTTAGTGTTCGAATTTCTGAAGTTTTAGGTGTATGTCGCTAAACTACACGAGTTGTCCTTGGATTTGAGTCTGACCTAAATTACAGGGTGTTTCAAGTGTCTGGCGACAGACCTTGCAAAAATGGGCCTATTTCGCCACTTTGACTCGAGCCTGTTGCTGCAATATTGTGAATCGTTCAAAAATATTTGGCAAGGCGCGTGGGTCATGGATCCAGTACAACTGGCAAATTTCATGGAAATCAGTTTTTTTATCCCAGCTTGCTCTGTTTGTAGGCGTTTCCGTTCATTACAAGCTCCACAATCTTATAGGCAAACTTCGACACCTCCTAGAAATCGTTAGCGTATACTTATTTTCGCTGCAGCTGCTTCCATTTCATCCGCTTCATTTTTCTGTTTTTTTGGTGTTTTTTGCCCTCACCCGGGCTCTTCGTGCTACCTCCCTGCGATTCAGCAATGTCACACGTCAGATAAGTCTGAGTATCCTGGAAGGGGAACCCGCCCTAATCGCAACCATGTGCGACTAGGATGGATCCTCTCAGTTGGACAATCACAAAGTATGTGGTGTGCTGTACCGCCGAGTCCATAAGGTGCATGTGCTTGTTTAGTTTCTAGTACCCATGAAGTATATCCACATTATCTTCTTCTGTTTTAAACTTTCCTTTGTCGCCATACCTTTAGGGTCTCGCTAATCTCAACTTTTATTTTGGTATTTTCATATTATTCTTGATTATTTGAAGAAGTTTATTTTGCGCAGAAGGAAAGCCTAATATAATGCTTTATAAGGTTTATTTATTTAATTTATGATGAGAGAAGCCATATAAATCTATAGTTGATGCCTTGAGTGAGTTCCCACTTCATTTTGCGCTACGTCGAACTTCCTATTTATGAAGTTCTTGATAGTGATAATGTACTGTACTCATAGCAATATAGAAATAAGGTTGTCAATACCAAAGAAGCTCCAATTCCTTTTACTACTTCAACAAGAGAATTAATAAATAGCTAGATAGTTAAGTCAAGTGTTTTGTGTAATATTTTTAATCAATTTTCCAAATATAAATATTCAATAAGCATAAATTTAATATTATGTAATATTTCGTTCAGTTCTCTTACTTTGTTGTAGATTGGCGGTGGTTGTCCAATTTCGTCGAAGTATAATAATTAATATTTTTGTTCAGATAAAATTGAATAAACAGTAGATCGAAACCAATAAGTTCCTTGCTCCTTCTCCTCTTTTATTCTTCTTGGGAAGGTGAGATGTTATCCTAATCTATGCAGCAATAGTACAGATGGGGCCGGTAGTAATAAGTAAAATGTACTGAACCCGTCTGAACCGAGGATGTTTTTGTGCTCGTACCAAGATAAATCAAAGGCAGCAAGAACCACAAATCACAAAAACTAGCTGACCAATGTAAATTTGTGAACTCCTTAACAGCCATAAGGAGATGAATTTATTACCACCTCTTAAGGTACATAATGTAGCTCTAAAACTCCTATTTGGTGTTGAGAATAGATCATTGGGAGGGTTCTAAGCAAATTTCATTTTGCCGAAACCTTCCAGTAAATATCAGGTTTTTACTTGTTTTGTATGGAAAGTTAGCCCACTTCAATAGAGGTAACAAAAATAAAATGCTGCCATGATTAGACATCGTTGAGTGCGGTTTATTATCTATTATCAGAACCAAATGTATTTAAGGAATTTATTGATCGCTTTTCCAGTTAAATGTCATTGTTAATTTAATACCATAACAGCTATATTATCACGGAATGTTACGTGGATACATATAATATAAATAACACGAAAAGCATCTAAATAGGAACATTTTATGTTATTAGTAAGAGTAATATATATAAATGAAATAAATAACACATTTCCATAAAATACGACGAGTCAAGGATAGAAGAGAATTTAATTTTCTGTTGGTGTTTAACGAATTTCAAAAATGATTTCTCTTAGCACATAAAAGAACTTACGTCTAGTTAAATCGATGTCTAATTAAACTCTCTGTTTATTAGTCTATGTAACACGCAACAGCTAAAAAGTAAATATTTGCTGCTTTCAATGATTTTATTAAATCATTCATTCAATAAGTCGGTCAGTCATTACTAAGTCGTTAATATCATTGGAAAACAAACAACTGTCAAATTAGTATTTACTTACATTAATCGGCATTCATGAACTTTTCAAACTATTTTCTTTGACTATGACACTTACACAACTCGCAAATTATATTAGAAAACAAGCAACTGTCAAATACAAAATAGTATTTTTATAGATACTACTTACGTCAGTATTACGAAAATGAACAAATTAAATGTTTTTCGAAAAGTATTTGAAAGATAATACTAGAAAACAATGACTATGAGGCAATTATAAAAATCTAGTTATCATTTGCTATTCACTAAATTCACTAAAAATAGAAACGACACAGCAAAAAATACAAATTATATGTATTTAATTATACATATGAATTGCATCACAGTGCATAGAAGTACCTAAGTAAAAAATTAAACGACAAGTTATCGACCTCTTTGATATTGAAAACGGCCGCTAATTACGCTAATTACAAACTTCTTCAATTAACAAATTAAATTTTTCAGTATTATTCTACACTTACCTACTTTGTTTTTGGCGAGTTTCGAAATTTTTATAATTTAATAAGCATAATTATCCAGGTACGTAAATAGCAATTTTTTGTGCTTTTTACAAAAAAAAACGAGATCCGAAGTGTGTGCGTCATTAATCATTTAGCAAACAAATTATAATTATCACAAAATTCCTATGGCGCCTAAAACTCAAATCGATAAAATATAATAATTGTAATTGTCACTGTCAGTGTATTATCTAATCGTATGGGAGAATGAACTATTGTAAACTTTATCAAATTTCCTTACAAAAATAGCTACAATATTGGCTCAATCTGAAGAAATTTTGTATTCCGCCGTCACATATTAGTTAGAGTAAATTAGTAATACAATTATGCGATTTATAATTATATTTCTTGCTAATAGATTTTAGTATTTTCCTTATGAGATTTTCATTTTAAAAGATGTCGTAATATAATACAAATTCTCTTATCTCACCTTATGTGACTTTGCTGAAAAGCACTAGGAATAGTACGTATTTCATCTGCTACCCTAAAGATAAAGTTACCGCAGATCGTCTTCGTCCTCAATTTTATTGTCTTAAAATCACCTTCTTCGGGCTCCAAAAATAAAAGTCTATTGGACCTGGTAGCTGAGAATTGTGAACATTCCTGCTAATCTAGCG
The DNA here is from genome assembly GCA_036250285.1 of Pyrocoelia pectoralis. NCBI lineage: Eukaryota > Metazoa > Arthropoda > Insecta > Coleoptera > Lampyridae > Pyrocoelia > Pyrocoelia pectoralis. The sequence continues at coordinate 36,460,158 of CM070076.1, read as the reverse complement.
ATTCCTGTATGTACAGGGTGTACAACTAAGAAAGGAGGCCGGCCATAACCCAGAAAGTATTTGAGATAGAACAGTGAAATAAAAAATCTTATGATAAATGTGGCCAAGAGAAAATGCTGGAAATTATTTTCAATTTCCTACCATTGCCGCCAGAGGGCGTTTCATTGATTTCAATTTGAAGTTCCCATTTTTTGGGCAATTTTCCTCAGTAAAGTATTTAAAAAAATATATTCGTTGCAAACTAGTGATCAATATGTAAAACTTTGTTTAATGAATTTTTACGATTGCTGTCAAAATAAAGGTAGGGAGAACTAAATTACGTGTTACTGGAAAAAATCGTGTAACTTCGAAACGGGTTGCTTGAATTTGTCAAGATTAGTCTCGATGAAAAGACAATACTTGATATTACCAAAAAAATTCAAAACCACAACAATTTCTTATCTCCGTCTACCAATAGAGAGCGCAACTTGTTGAAGGAATAAAACGGTCGACTTTTCTAAAAAAATTCAAATGGTACCAAATATTTTTTTCACTGCTATTGGAGGGAACATTAATAAGGGAATAATTTAAAAAAAAATTTATGTCAATAGCTCTCATAGTACCAAAGTTATAGTCAAAAATGTGGTAATATAAGTGACAATTTGAGGTATAAACAAATGAAATCGCTTAAAGTGAAAACTTTATGTCAAAGCTGTAAACTAGATAAGAAAATGACATTAAGGCCCCTCTAGATAGCTTGACGAAATATAAACCGATCACAGCGCTCCCTGGTGTAGCTGAGTGAAAGTTTTTGAAACGTTTACCTGAAAACTGCCACAGGCAAGATGAGGGATTAAATCAATATTCAAAAGAATTTATGCAAACCTTTTATTATTATTTCACTAATTTACAGAAGATATGAACACTAATGTAACTTGCAATAAAATTGAATTTTTTTATTTTTTATAAAATTTTTTAAAACTGTCATTTTTATTTTATTACCTGAATAGGTACCTCTACTACATCCTTTTCTTTAATTAAACGTAATCAACATAGTGTTATTTAAATAAATTGTGTAACAACAAATTCCTATTATTTTCTAATTAGTTTTTACCCAAATTTAAAGATCTATAGGTAATATAATTAGGTGTAGAAAATGGCTAAATAATGTACAAGGTATGTCATAAATACTTTCAATATTTTGTTAATTTTCGGACATAAAAAAAAGAAATATACAGCCTGTTTCAGAGTAAGCGCCTTATTTTTTTTAAGCCACACTATGGGTACTACTTTCAAAATATTTGGCACTAATATGTTTGAGGACATTCTCTACATGATGGTGATATCAGATTTTTAACTGAACGATTTATTTCAAAATGTCGACTTTCAATTTTTTTTAATGGAATATCATTTTTTTATTATTGGGATCCTGAAAACATTCTTTTTACGATAATATTTCGTTTTTCTTAAATATTCATTTCTTTCCCTATCAAAAAGCAAACTAACATGTTAATCTAGTAGCGGTAGATCCTTATCGATCTATTGGCTCCATTGGACGACGCGGCGTTTCAATTTATGTATTGAAAAAGAAGAAAAACATTTCGAGCATTTTTTGTAAATATGTACCTAATTTTTATTTGATGTAAATTTTTAATTTTGAGTTTCAAAAAGTAGATGGTTATTGCAAAATAAAGTTTAATTGTTTGTTTTGTGTCTACCGTTACTTGATATTTGGACAAAAATAACATCGAGTGTAAACATTCATGCCCTACTAGATTCAAATGTCAGTTTGCTTTTTGATATATACAGGGTGATTCACCACTATTCCCTCGGTCTCTGGTGCCTAAAGGGTACAAGATATCAGCTTCATTTTTTGGTGACATATGTAAATTGATAACGACTATTTTTTAAAATTATTTTCACTTATACAGGATGCTTCACAAAATTGTAATATATCAAAGTTAGGTTTTTTTAAATGCAACCCCCTATATTTTATTACATTTTTAGATTATACGTTAAAAACTAAGGTAACTTTATTAAACGTTCTCTATACCTATCGCTTACCAATTTTGAGAAAATTGTGATTTTAAGAAAAATATTCAATTTAAACAACCCCTAATAACACGGAAACCACTTACTTTTAGTAACGCACACTTATATCGATTTATTTTGACCTTTAAGGCTTTTATTTGCACTACGTAGGATTTCGATATTTTGTACAGGGTGTTTAGAAAAAGGATTCATATTTTATATTTTTCAAACATCAAAAACTCACTTAATTTAAATGGAACACCCTGTATGTTTTTATTCTATGTTGAATAACTTTTCATTTTCTATCAAAAACTATGAGTAATTGATATGTCTAAAATCAACGATTAAAAAGTTATTAACATTTTTCTCTAAAATTTGTATGGAAATGGTTTTGTTTGCATTCTAGTAGGCCATGATTTTTTTTATTGTAGTTGATAATTAGATATGTGATCAAAACTTAATTAAAAATGAAATTGAAGCAATGGAAAAAATACTGTAGTACCTAAATGCCATTTTTTCCTATGCATAACCGTACTCGTTTTCAAGAGATCTTCGAACCTTATGGTGTTATAGTAGCAAACGCATCCTTTTTTCTAATCTTCATGTCATCAGCAGTGGTAGGTGGAGTGTTGTAAACTAAATTTTTAATGATAATAATAATAATAATAATGTCTAAACAAACTTCATCAAGAAGACTCGAAAAAGTGTTGTTCTAAAATCCGTAAAAATTTTACTCCGTTCAAGTTTCCATCAAAAAATCAAAATTCTCCCAAATACATTGAGGCTCCACCGGTTTTGGCGGTCAACAGTGCGATACAGGTGACGATTTAGTAATGGAAGTTATGTGGGTTTACCAAGGCGTTATGTTGTGGAAAGTGGATTCGTCGGTAAATAAAACATATTTAAAGAATTCATCTTCTTCTCCAACTTTTTCGAGATTCCATAAACAAAAATTCAACCTTCGTTGAAAGCCTCGTCCATATAAATTCTGGTGAAGTTGAATGTGATAAGGATGGTATTTATGTTTTTTCAAAAATATTTAGATAGACAATTCCTCAATAAATGGATTGTAAGGAGGGGCCCACAACACTCCACCTACCACTGCTGATGACATAAATATTACAATAAAGGATGCGTTTGCTACTATAACACCAGATATCCTGAGAAACGTTAGATCTTTTTAAAATCGAGTGCGGTTGTGCTTAGAAGAAAATGGTCATCATATTGAGCATTTACTATACCATTTTCTCCATAAATGATTACTTCTTGTTATTAATTTCATTTTTAATTAAGTTATGATCCCATATCTAATTATCAACTACAATAAAAAAAATCATGGCCTACTAGAATGCAAACAAAACCATTTCCATACAAATTTTAGAGAAAAATCTTAATAACTTTTTAATCGTTGATTTTAGACATATCAATTACTCATAGTTTTTGATAGAAAATGAAAAGTTATTCAACATAGAATAAAAACATACAGGGTGTTCCATTTAAGTTAAGTGAGTTTTTGATGTTTGAAAAATATAAAATATGAATCCTTTTTCTAAACACCCTGTACAAAATATCGAAATCCTACGTAGTGCAAATAAAAGCCTTAAAGGTCAAAATAAATCGATATAAGTGTGCGTTACTAAAAGTAAGTGGTTTCCGTGTTATTAGGGGTTGTTTAAATTGAATATTTTTCTTAAAATCACAATTTTCTCAAAATTGGTAAGCGATAGGTATAGAGAACGTTTAATAAAGTTACCTTAGTTTTTAACGTATAATCTAAAAATGTAATAAAATATAGGGGGTTGCATTTAAAAAAACCTAACTTTGATATATTACAATTTTGTGAAGCATCCTGTATAAGTGAAAATAATTTTAAAAAATAGTCGTTATCAATTTACATATGTCACCAAAAAATGAAGCTGATATCTTGTACCCTTTAGGCACCAGAGACCGAGGGAATAGTGGTGAATCACCCTGTATATATTGATAAGAAATGAACTTTTAAGAAAAACTAAATACATACTATCGAAAGAGAATGTTTTTAGGATCTCAATAAAAAAAATTATGGCATTCCATTAAAAAAATTGAAAGCCCCCATTTTGAAATAATTCGTTCAATTAAAAAATCTGATATCGTCATCGTGTAGAGAATGTCCTGAAACATATTAGTGCCAAATATTTTGAAAGTAGCGCCCATAGTGTGGCTAAAAAAAATAAGGCGTTTACTCTGAAACAGGTTGTATAGTGTGTTATAGTTGTAATCAGAAAACGATTTCTGATTTTCTCCTGAAACAATATACAGGGTATGTCATATACTTTTAATATTTAAAATTTTCAACTTCAAAAATTCATCCCCCTTCCCCAATGGGAAATAAAGAAATAAATGTAGTGCCAATAGTTAACTACATTATATGTATAACATTTCAAAAAATAAAAAAATGCGTGGAGCAGATTTCAGATAATCGATTATTAATTTTTGACCAATTTTGGGCACCAATAAATTGGTCACGTTAAATTTTTGATCTTTATCAATTATAAGTAAAAGTTCTGGCGTTTTACACCAAGGAAAATTAGTTTGGGTTAAAATTTGAATGTTTGCTCCCAAAATAACGCCCCTAGTTTGGGCCTCTTTGGGTTGATATTGATGAAAAGCTTGTTTTACCAATGAAGTTTTTTTATAGGCCTTAGTTTTAAATTTCATCAGAATCAGTCTAGTAGTTTAGGCTCCACAGACAAACATTTTTCAAAGATGGTGATTTTGGACTCGGGGGGACCCAAAACGTAGAGATTCATCAAAACCTCGAGTTCACTTTTTTCGATTACATTACTTTCCCTATGTAGACAGGGTGATTTGGCTTGCAATGTTCAGACGATATTTCCTAAACTAATAACATTAGGGAAAAACATTTAAATTGAAAGTTATTGAGTATTACCATTGTATTTATTATTGTTTATGTAAATAAATTCCATATCAAAATTTGAAATTTATACATTGTTGAATTTAGAAAAATTTTCTTTTTGAAATTATAAAAAAATGGTTGCCTCTATTTAAAAAAAAATTTTTTTGTTCACAAAAAATGGCTCAACAAAAGCAGTCTTTTTTGCCCTATAATATAGAATACGTAATACTCAATAACTTTCAATTTAAATGTTTTTTTCCTAATGTTATTAGTTTAGGAAATATGGCCTGGACATTGCAAGCCAAACCACCCTATATACATGTGTGTATTGTATATGCACGGGAAAGTAATAATTAGAGAAGAATTTTACTGTAAGTTGGAATTAGTGAATTCACGCAGATGTAATTTAAATCTTCGAACTGTACATATGACCAAATTTTAAATTGTTTTGTTTGTTCACCTCTATAATTTGTTTACAATATTTTAGAAGCCTTGTTTTTTCTTTGATACAGAAAAAATAATTAAAAATACCTTTTACATCTTTGGTATATAAATAAAAAAATTAAAAAAATAGAATAATTAATTGTTTTATTTTAATTTTTTCTGATACGAGTACATTACAATTTAATAAGGTGCATACATAACATTCGTTATTTTAATTTACAATAATAGTTCGAACGATAATCCGATTACGTTTGTGTTTCAATAGAAATAGGTACCTGGGAATACCTGAACATCATTGTGGCCCCGGGTCATTTTATGAACAGACCATGCTGCTATATTTTCTAATGGAATTTCAACCTTATTGACATCAGAATATTTATCGTTTTTATAATGTTTTAAATAGTAAATTATAAATCTACAACTTTTTCAAAATTGAAACAGTTCGTATTTCGAAAAACCTATGCCTGTATATACGAATTTTGTTAAAAATATTATCAGTTATAAAAATATTCCAATTTAATCACTACTGGGAAAAAAATTCAATAAAAAATTATAGAAATTAAAATTTTAAAAAAGCCCTATATTCAGGCATTTAGGAAGGTTTCGGGACTAATTTGACGTCTTACGGGTATCTCTAAAGTTTCACGTAACTTCATAATAATATAAAAAGTTAGAACATTTTTAACATTGCTCTTATGGGGGTTTGGTGTGTTGCCTAACTATCTATCAGACCCCCCTTAAGTGTATTTCGGTTGTTGTATTATAAGCAAAAATGCAAATTTCCAATGGAGAAGCATTACAGCATATTTTGAATGCACGCAAAATGCAACTGTTGCAGGACCACTGAAATTTTGAAAGAAATTAAAGTTGTCATAGCCTACTTTATTTATATTAAGCTTACGATTTGTTTATACCTCAAATTGCCTCTTATATTACCACATTTTTGACTATAACTTTGGTACTATGAGAGCTATTGACATAATTTTTTTTTAAATTATTCCCTTATTAATGTTCCTTCCAATAGGAGTAAAAAAAATATTTGGTACCATTTGAATTTTTTTAGAAAGGTCGACCGTTTTGTTCCTTCAAAAAGTTGCGCCCTCTATTGGTAGACGGAGATAAGAAATTGTTGAGGTTTTGAATTTTTTTGCTAAAATCAAGTATTGTCTTTTCATCGAGACCAATCTTGACAAATTCACGCAACCCGTTTCGAAGTTACACGATTTTTCCTAGTAACACGTAATTTAGTTCCCCCTCCCTTTATTTTGACACCAATCGTAAAAATTTGTTAAACAAAGTTTTACATATTGATCACTAGTTTACAACGAATATATTTTTTTAAATACTTTACTGAGGAAAATTGCCCAAAAAATGGGAATTTCAAATTGAAATCAATGAAACGCCCTCTGGCGGCAATGGTAGGAAATTGAAAAAATTTCCAGCATTTTCTCTTGGCCACATTTATCATAAATTTTTTTATTTCACTGTTCTATCTCAAATAATTTCTGAGTTATGGCCGGCCTCCTTTCTTAGTTGTACACCCTGTACAATATAAATGTTGTGCTATGACATGGGCACGTTTTCCCAAAATGTGAATCATATTGTATGATAGGACAGCCCCTCTAATTACGGACCCATCTCATTCGAACATTAGTAAAATACTCGAAAAATGGATCAAATCTAGAATTGAAAAATACTTGACGAAACATAAAATAATTTCACAAAATCAATTTTGGCTTTCGTGAAGGGCTATCAACTGAAGATGCAATGTGAGATGAGAGGTAATGTCTAGCGTATATAAAGCATTAAATGAAGACAACCAAGTGTTAGGTGTGTTCCTTGACGTTGCTAAAGCCATTGACACAGTTAGTCACAATCAGTTGCTCGAAGTTCTGTTTTCACTAGGATTTAGAGGTGTTGCTTATAAGCTTATCGAATCCTACTTATATAATAGGAAACAAGTGGTTAAGATGGATGCAATCCTAAGTCACGAAGAACTGGTACAGTATGGAGTACCACAAGGAACGGTGCTAGGACCAATTCTATTTAACCTTTATATCAACAACATACTTAAATTGTATAGCCTTGGCAAAATAATTAGCTTGCAGACGACACTGTGGTACTGTACGAGCACAGATTCTGGTCGTGCCTGTAACAGTATGTGCAATCGGATTTTAATCAAATAATCGAAGCATTCAATCATAAACTACTAATAATTAACTATGAAAAAACAGTTATCATTCCGTTCCACTGTTATGCGAACTCGAGACCGAAATTTACAAATATTGAAATCAGAAATCATGGATACTCGCACAACTTATCTGGGGATAAATCTGGACTCGAACCTAAGGTGGAATCGTCACATTAGTAGCATAATTAACAATCTGCCCCTACTGCTACACAAATTCAAATATCTTGCTAAATTCATGTATGAGTCTGAAATGTGAACAATTTTTCAAGGACTAGTACAGTCAAGATTATCATATGGTATTGTCGTATGGGGCTGTGCTAGTGACACACTACTAAAAAAACTTGAAATACTTCAAAAAAGGTTTCTTCAAATAATTCATAAAAAATTCTGGCAAGTTCCCACGAAACTTCCCTCGTATTAACACTTTTTTCAAAAAATAAATATAGCACAATTGCTGAATTCAGAAAAAAATACTCTAAACTACATAAAAAACTGCAACTTTATCCTATAAAAAAAATGAGTGCCGCCATTCTAGCTTATACCGGAAGTGACATCATCAAAGGTAAAAATGATGGAATTATGGAAACGACCAACCTTACCTGTACTGGAACCATTGCAAAGTAGGCTGCCTTTTCACTCTAATGATTGCGATGATATGATTATTTAAAATGTAATTATTCTTTGAAAGAAAATCCGATGAGTTACTGCTGAACTCTTGGAGATGATTTGGTAACATTGCTTCATATATTCATCTACATTATTAGAAATTGTTCGCACGCTTCTTCTTCATTAAAACCGTTAAAACTTTAATATTATTGAAGACAATTGATTGAACAACTGACAATCTAAAACAACTAGACATGATCATTAAATTTGAATAGAATGTGTAAGAATAATCTTGTTAAAAAAATATTTCGAAAACAAATTTGTTTAATTTATTTCAATAGTTTTGCTTATACAGGGTCCTTCAACAGTGCGCCGGGCTTATGTAGTACTCAGAGCCGGATTTACGAGTGTGGAGGCCCGGGGCAATGAACAAAGGGGGGCCCCTTTCAAAAAATAAATATCTTTGGATAATTTTATTTTTAGATTAAAAAGCCATATCGCGGAGGCTTAATAGTGAAATTACTACACAAAAGTACTATCGGTCTTACAAATAGAAGTATATAAATAGGTACTGTAAACGCCTAAACGGAGTGACGAGAACGAGAACTTTAATGTTTACTGTTCTTTAAACGTGCGAGGGAGGACCGTCTGAACTTTAATAAATCTCTCCAGGCAAGCGCGTATTTAAGAGGAGGGGTAATGGGGTAATTAGGCCTTCCAAAGTTACGTTAGTATAATAAATACTACCTATTAGAATCGGACAGTCTCTTTTATATCTTCTAATCTACATTACATATTTAGATAAAGGTATTTCATTTCTCTTCACTTTCTTGAAAGCCATTAAAAAATGGAAAATTCAAAGTTTGTGGAGGCCCTCAATTTGTGGGGGCCCCGGGGCTTCAGCCCCGCTTGCCCCGCCGTAAATCCGGCCCTGGTAGTACTTACCGAGACCAAAAAGTGAGAAGTTTCATTAAAACGCAGTTGTTATTTAAATTTGAACGTCCTGTATAAGATGAAACCTGATAAACAAACGAACGAACGAACATTTGACAACAAGATTGAAACCATGAAAGTTGGATTGATGATGGTGTTGCCGCGCCTTTAGGGGAAGTAACGAAAATGAATTTTTTTTAAAGAAATAATTTATTGCTGCAAAACTATTCGTTACAGAGCCGTAAAATTTTAGGAATAAATAAGGGGGTTCGAAGAGGTTCTCAACATGTATAATTACACAGAGGGTTCCATTAAAAAAAAATTTGTTTGTTTATGACAGGTTATTGAAGCACTGCACAGCACATATACCAAAATATTTTCCCGAAATGCGTCCTTCACAATAATTAACAACTACGTTTGAATGAAACTTCAAACTTTTTTGGTGTCTGTACTATAGAAATTCGCGCACTGTATAAAGATTCTTTTGCTCAAGTATACAAACTGGAGGCCATCGAATATTTGTGCAAATTAGAAACTTGAGAAGGCTAATTAACCCTATTGTTCACGTCATTTGGTGGGTGAACGTGAATGCAAAGCTTGAGAATGATCGAGAATTCGAAGACTATAAATTAGTGGACACTGAGCGCCTCCCACATTCAAATTCGCTTCAAAGTAAACGGTAAAATTTGAATTTGAAGAGCGGTTTTATAGTATATTTACAGTCAAAAGTAACGTTCTTGTTGGAAAATTTAGGGGGAAATCCTAATGTAAATTAGCGTTATACGGTACTAGGCATAATATTAAAACGGATGTACGTGCAAAAACTTAATGTTTACGTAATTATTTTATAATAGCGAGTTTGTATAAAAACATTTAAAAAAGGCGAATAACTAATCAAATAGGTACCGGTTGTAAATATAATAATAAAATAGTAAATACTTTTAGCTGGATAAGTTACTTATGTAAAACACAATGATTTCCAAATTTATTTTATTCAAAACATCAGGAAAAAAGGTTACCGTAGTCTCATGATTATAATAAAAAGCGTTTTAAAAATTACAATAAAAAAATTTTATGAGATACTTGTAAATTTGTATTCCATATTAAAACAAAAATTTACAGAAAAAGTGGCAATGAAAAATGTTTACATAACGTAGGCTCACCAAATAAACAGACTACGTTTTGTGGCGATTTAACAAAGTTGGAGAATGGTAAAAATAAGCTTCAAACAAAGGAAATTAAACTCTCACTCATACTACTGTAATGCATCCCTGCATTGTCGTGCACCGTAAAATTATCGTTTGCACTGTCTCGGTATCCCAGTTATTGCCCTGTTTGCGTGGGGGTGCTAGGATCACGAGAAAACACTATGCCTCTCTCGTTGCATCCAGTAGAAAATGTCATTTGAACACGCGAAGGAATGCATGATGCAGAATAAGATCGTGGGCCTTCAAGAGGAATGTTGATGTGTTCAGACATAGTCACAAAATAAGGGTTCTTGAAAACGCTAGATGCCCTCACTAAAGTTATCTAAATCACTGCCAAGCCACATTGACATTATTGGTTACAAGACTAGTACGTCTGCTCTGCAACTCTGTAAATCAGCGAAGCACTGCTTCCTTTGATGGTGCTTCACCTCCACAAACAGAAATCAGCTAAATCGAGAATTAGGTTATAAAAAATCAATTACCTATTTCAAATATTATTTTTGTTCATTCAGATTAGTTCCTCGCCCTCTCAATCTTGCACTCAACTGATGGAGCACTGGCACAGCACACAATAGGGACTATCCACCAGGTTTAAACATAGGTGGGGAGAGTGCTGCTTCGAAAAAGTGTCTTACACAGTTCGAATTTTTTCAAGTACTGGATGTTGTGGTATCCGACGCCATCCTCATTGGACAAACAACAAGTGCCAAAATAAAACGTTATGCTTTATTTTAGGTTAGAACCTTCACCTCCCACCATACTTTTCAACGAATTTGTAAGTCATTTGCACAAACAAAGTTAGAGCACGTTAGAGTGAACGATTACTGCATTTTTTGCAAAATGTAATTGGCTTTAATTTCCTGTACACGTATAATTTGAGTGTTGCTCCGGGAAAATCGAAAAATGGGACCCACAGTTGGGCGCTTCTCTAGAACCGCTCCATAGAGAACTGCTAATAAGCTGTGTAACAGGAAGATCCAATAGACATTTTAAACAAACGTAAAAGACCTTCAACTTTCTGAAAGAGCTGATAGATAGTAGTGAACGTTCTTAGACCTCCAACCTCCCACCTAGAGAGCTTCCGCACAGTGCCGGTTTTACATGTCATTTAGTAGTACGCACTAAGTAACATTGGGCCCCCCACCATCACCACCCACCCTCACAACAATTTGCATACATAGCAAAACTTCAAATTTGGTACAAACCAATCTGTTTATTTCCTCTACCTCCGTTGCTTTTGAGACGATAAAAATGAAAACCATTCAGACTAATATATTTTAAATAGCTTCATAAGATGAGAAACGGCAATCCTGAATTCTTAAGAAGCTTACAATAGGTACAATAAATACGGCGCATCTGTCTTTATTTATGGTTGGTACGAGTAGAAACAACACCGCACGTAAACGAAGTGTAGGCCGGAAATTATGGCAATAAAAATTTTGGTCCATAATTGGAATGGATCACATTATTGTTAACTTGCGCGGAAAATAAAATTTACATTTTGCAATTTTTTTAAAAATACGTTTTCAGCAATTTAAGAGGAATGTTTACGAAAATACAAATATTAGTGCGGTAACATCCGGGTCCCATAGATCACAGGCCCGGGTTCCGCGGGGGTGATAGTTACCATGATAGTTACGCCCCTGATTCACAAACCTCTCTTGTATCGGCATAATTAAGTACAAAGGTTATTTACTTAGAAAGGGACGAGGAAATGTTCAATCTGCAATAAACTCTTTTTAAATATATGACCAATAAATTTTAGACTCAAACGTGTTAAAGGGTGTCTTCTTATTATTATACCTTCTTTTGAGATTTTAACTTTCCTGTTATTTAAAATTGTTGTATCTTACAGTATTTATTCTGAAGGGAAGTCATGAGTGAAATAAATACACCTTAATTCCTTAATATTAAATGCATTGATTGATACCTATTATAATTTAATAAACTTAAAACTTTAGATTTATCCGGGCCCTACGCACGTCCGGGCCCTACGCACGTGCGTAGTGTGCGTAATGTATAAACCGGCACTGCTTCCGCAATACGTTTCTGTTCCGAGTTTGTGTGAATCATTTTTGGAGTATGTATCTTCAGTTTACTGCTACACACTTTGTGATGGCACTAATAATCCAGTCAGGCCATTGCTTTTGAAAAAGTTAATATACGGCTTCAGTGCACCAAAATCATCGTGGGAAAATCTACTTTGATGACCGACATTGCTGTAGAAGACATTTTTATTATATTTAAGGTGTTAAAAAAGTGTAAAAAGAACGTTTGGTCAGAGTAAATCAACAGACTGAAAGCTAATCTGAAAAATTCACCGACCTGAACCTTCCCTGCTTGTTGATTGGCATATTACTTTTGAGATCTTGAAAGCCGTACTAATGACCTTAGCAACAATTGAAAATATTAGCATAATGACAGCTTAAAAATGGCAACTCTACTACCATCCTTTTTTAATAGAGTAAAGGGGTAAAAAGTATTATGAAATTTCAATATGGAAATGTACGCTTGTCACGCCATCACGATATAAATGTCACGCCATCAAGTACATGAGTGGTGCAATAAGTTAAATAGCAGGGTGCATTCGATGTCCACAAATCTGGTAAAGCAAACCATGTCATTACGCTTCAAATAAATAGATTAGTAGACGCTAGGTGACGGAAAATCGTAGGGTTATCCTTGATGAAATTGCCGAAATTGTTAATATGAGCTATGGTTCTGTTTATCACATTACAGATGACATCTTCCAATTCCATAAAGCACCAGCACCAGCAAGGCCAAAGCAACTGACTATAGTATTGAAACCACTATGTTTGAACTTTCAACAATATGAAGCAAAGAGCGATGTATTTATGCAGATTTCTCCTTGGGTTGGAAGGGGGTGATTTTAAAGGATACATAATATTTAAAACAACGCTGAGTTCACGGCGAGTACCGTTACTTACCTTCTGGATAAAGATACAAGATACATTCTTTTATTGAAATGACGTCTTAGATATTAACATCGCGTTGCTCAAAAACAATTTCTTGCTAAGTGCCAGAGCCGTGAAATGACCATAGGTCGACTCACCCTGTGGGTGCTCCAATTAAATACGGCTACGATGGAGGATATAGTGTTCTGGAAGCAACTGCACCGTCGAACTACCGAAACTGGACTGGAAAGGAATTATCAAATCTCTGGAAGGAACGATCAAACCGAGAACTTACCATCAACAACACGTCGAGAACACTCAGCCTATAAAGCAAGATGAACCAGAGGAGTTTCTCTTCTTCATAATAGGTTCCTTATCCCTCCGGAGATCTGCTACCTCATTTGGGAAAATGTTGTAAGAACAAGTATAACGACTCGGTAGAAAGAAATTGGCTCGTCTTGTAGGATGTAGGTATGCAACAAACTATCGGATGCAAACATGAAAACCTCCTGCTCGGACCTTTTCCAAATTTACTTACTTGGTCAAAACCAAGCGTAGTAGGATTAAATCAAAAAATCTATCTATGACTGTATCACAATTTGGACCACCATTTTTGAACTACTGTCCTGAACGTGGTGCAATTGTCATGATTAACAGAGAATATTTTATAGTAATTAAGGTATCTAGGGCGTTATGAACTAAATAACGCCTAAGGTCAACAGTTGGCCCGAGGGATATACCTCGACCGTAGGCGTTATGTTCATAACGTCCGTGGTGCCTTCATAACTTTATGTCATACTTGCAAGAAGTTGATTAAGATGATTGAAACAGATGAACAATAATAATGAACAATAAAATCAGTATAGACCCACATTTAACATCCTTGACCGTATGATGAGACATAATTTTACATTTGCGAGCGTTACAAGCAGGCGTTATAAAAAATAACGTCCGTTGCTATCTAAAATCCGGTTGTCATGTAAAGAGGCGTTATTTAGTCATTAATGTTTCTTGTTTCAGCAGTTGTTATGGTGAAATAATAAGGTAGTATGACATAATAGTAATTAAGGTAACTAGGGCGTTATGACGCCCGTGGTTCCTTCATAATTTTATGTCATACTTGCAAGAAGTTGATTGAGATGATTAAAACAGATGATAACAATAAAATCAGTATAGACTGACATTTAACATCCTTTACCGTATCTACTATCTATTCTATAGTGATGACTGATGAGGCATAATTTTACATTTGCGGGCGTTATAAGCTAGCTTTATAAAAAATAACGCCCGTTGCTATCTAAAATCCGGTTGCCATGTAAAGAGGCGTTACTTAGTTATATTAATGGTTCTTGTTTCAGCAGTTGTTATGGTGAAATAATAAGGTAGTACTTATGACAAACGTTTTAATGACTTTGTCAACTTCTGTACTGTGTTAAAATAATAACTCAAGAAGATTCAATGCGCAAAATAAAAAAGTTATCTCTTGATGCTTGTATCCAAAGATTTTAAAATAGTTGGAGAAGAACAACACTTAAATTAGAAAATTAAATTGTGTGAACCATTTTTTCCTTTAAATTGATCAAATATTACTAAACATTCTACGCATAATTTTGCATATTTTAACGTTAAATTTTCAGTTTGTTAAAATATTTTCAAATATTTCACGAAATTAATTGATTAAACGGAATAAGCGAGTTGAACATTTTATGGATACGAAGCAGTTGTAAACGGTCTATATTGAATTGATGAATATTCATAACATTTTAATGAAAGATTAAACTTTTGCTGTCCAAAGTTAACATTGTTTGTTTTTTGATTAAAAGCAGAATGCAACATAAAAATTAGGGAATAGGAAAATGACGTGCAAAGATACTTACAATGTAGAACTTTTTTGTAATTAATATGAAAATCTTGCGTTAAATATGGAATGACGGGAGCGTGTGTAAGTGAATATGTTGTAAATGTAGTACACATATTTTATGTCGTGTCATGTATGTATTATAAATTATTCAAATATTAATAATCGATACGAAAGTGTCGCTTTTTATTAGATTACGGATCGGTACACCCTGTACTAAGACAGAACGGTGCCGTAAAAACATGAAGGAATAATTTTTATTTTATAACTGTTATTCTGAGCAGGTTTCCAAGTGAAGGAGAGAGGGTTTTCATCATTGTAACTTTATAATCTTGCAACAAATCTGTTTATTAATGTTTCTGTTAAAATGTGCCACTCCCTAGTTCTGTGGTAACCGGAAATGTCTATGTCGAATAATTCCGAAATAGTAATTATAATATTTCTTCTAATCCTCATGAAAAAACTAAATGACTGAAAAATGACAACATCCGGTTGAGTGTGCTCACTTATTATAATTTGTTTGTAATATCCTTATGTTAAAAGTTTTTTATAAACCAGAGTTCACGCAACCTGATGTTCTTCGCGATTATGCTATTCATGTATGTACTGCTTCCTGTCTTCAAAGGTACGCTATTGAGAGGCACTAATAGCTTAACATTTTTTGAAAATTTATCTTCTTAATTGTCCTAATGATAACAGAATATTATACAATACAACCTCAAAAAGTAACTTTTATTAGAAATAATTGCCGATTAGTTGAGTGATTATTTCTCTTCAATAGTTCATGTTTTATAAGAAGATTTTGTAAGGACCTTTTTTATTCTCGTCCGGACGTCTGCTAACTTTTGTCGGAGTTACGGTATAGCCAAAAACACGTACACCTCCCCTTTGGTAACATGCAGGTGGGAATGCAGAAGAGGTCTCGTCCTCGTCCATGGTTTGGGTTCGAAATAGCTACAGGCAAGGTCTGCTTTGCAAGGCAGCTCCTGAGAGTAGAAGGCAATATAGCAATTTGTTTTACTGTTTAAACTTAGGTGGTCCACACTGATTTGAAAGACTTTCTGGAATTTCTACACAACAGAGTGGTATACATAGACCAAGTTTTCCATGCTGGTCACTTCCCGTTTCTAAAAGTTGATAAACTACAATTTTAACAAATTAAACAGTGTGCTGCTTTTTTCACTATACCTATTTTAATTTTGCTGGTTACATTAACTTTTGTCCGCCATCTATCCAATCTATACCCAAACTTATTAATGGTTTTATTTTTTTTAAGACTAAAAATCTTGGTAACAGTTTAGTATCCGGGTCCATATCAATTTTGGGTAAAATTTTTACGAATGATAGGGTCTCTTATAGGAAAAATGAAATAAATTAAAAAAAAACTTTAATGATAACGCCACCTATAGACAAATACGCCAAGTTTTCCTATTGTTTGCTATTATTTATTTATGCGAATTTTCAAACAATTTAGCGACTTGCTGTCATTATGTTATGGCATTTCATAGTTGTCTGGTAATACTCTCCTATAGGGGAAAAGTTGAAACGGTTTGATGCATGGTCCCGGATTCTAAATAATTACCACAATCTTTTATCACGGTTGTTTTGACCTTATTATTATTATTATTGATACTAAGGGTGGTCCCAATAGGTTTCATCACTACGACCTTTTGGTCTATTGTGTTCCCCGGTGTTTCCTACCCTTCAAGAATACCTGTATCTTTCACAAAGTCCAGGATTTTGGTAGGGGGAATCTTCGTTACTTCCTCTTGTGTAAGTAGGTGTTCCCTTGCCTTTATGAATGCTTCACATTGGCAAATGACATGATAGGGCGTTTCATCTGCCTCACCATAACCCCTGCATGTCGGGCTTTCGGTCAATTCCATGTTGTGCAGGTGTTTTTTCAGGCGACAGTGGCCCGTGACCATTTCTGTCGCAAGTTTTATCTTGCCACGGTCTTGCTTAACTTTAAGATGGACGTAGCTAGGTCCCCGTTTGGGGTTTCCAGGAAGATCTTGGAATGACTCTGTCCTGGGATTTTCAACCAATGTCTGCAATGCTCTTTCATCAGTATTGCCTGAATCTCCTTGACTGTGTTATAACTTATAAGTAATCCCACAAGCCGGTTCGGGTCCTATGAATGGTTTTGCGCTTGCCATTCTCGCAAGCTCGTCAGCAACCTGGTTACCTGCGACTCCCGCGTGCCCAGGTGCCCACACTAGTGTGACTGAGTTGCACTTACCTAGTGCGTTTCGCATTTGTGTGCATTCAAGGACTAGCCCCGAGTTTACCACTATGAGTCTATTGCTGCAATCGCTGCTTTACTGTCTCACTATAAAGATTTTCCTTTTGATAAAGTTCTCTTTTAATAGCTAAATTCTGCAGCCCCGTCCGTTGCTCCCATATACTTAAAAGCCAGTGCCCTTTGTGGTTTTCGAGCAGTCTGTGTAATACATTCAGCTTTGCTTTACTGGAATTGTTCTCCCAGTCGTGCCGAGTGGGGATTGTTGTCTTAAACAGTTTGGTGGGACAAATGGTTTTGGGTATCCTCTCAGTGTTCATACTAAGGGTTTTATCTTTGGAAATTTTGTCAAAAATGAGCGAGTGTCCTGCCCTTGACGATCCCTCCTCGCCGTTAACTCTCAGCCAGTATGCCCCTCTGAATGTCTCTGCCTTAATTACTGGGTTTAATGGGGGTAGGTTCAAGAAAGTCTCCATAGCTGCCGTAGGGGTCGTCCAAGGCAATCCCTACGCTTCACCTTGGTTTTGACCTTACTCTATGTTTATGAGTACGTGACGAGCGGCTTTTTCAATCTTTGCTGTTACTTCTTGTATAGTTTACCTCTTTTTCTGGGAATACCATTATGAACAAAAGACTTATAAGATTTATTGATTTCTTTTGATCTGGAGTCTGCTTCCGTTGTAAGAGATGTGGAACTCCTGTTTCGGCATTAGTTTCCGAACATCCTGAAGACGGAGAACATCAGTATTATACCATTTACTTTGCCCTCACCAGTGTTCGTATGGTCCTCATACTCCCCTATATCTCTTCGATAACGGTCGGTATATTTGTAGCTACAGGTGTAGTCACATAAGAAGGCGAGAACCGGCGCAACCCGATTCATGACTTCGAAAGCCGAATACTGTAAAAATACAAGTCAGTTGCGTACCATAATAAATGCATTCACACAAGTGCATTTTTTTCAATAACTTATTCGAATTTCATTATATATCACTAAAGTATGTAATTATCCAGTAATTATAATTCAATAAATAACGTTAATGTTCATATTTAGTGATGAATAAACATATCTACAACAACAAAGTGAAACGACACTGACTTATAGATACGCGAAATTTTACAAGCAGCGTAAATTCGTCGTTTGCGCATTGCCGCGCTCGCCTTCTTATGTGACTACGCCTGTAATTGTAATCTAATCTGTTGTTATTTTGCACTTATTGATCAAAATTCGCTTGAACTACTTTCCCCAAAGTTGCCCATCCCTTTTTCATGTAGTTCTAACCGCTCTCTGATATTTCCTTCTACACTACTCAATTCATCTTTCTTCTTCTCCTTTTTCAAAATATATATAGTGCAATTTCTTAGAGGTTGCTTATTTGAACTTCGCTATTGTACTCTATACAATTTAATTAAATCCTTACAAAAGCAGACTCTTTTATGTCTTGTATTATGCTTTTACTTTACAACCGACTTTTCGTTTTTAGCGCTTTTAAAGCTACAAGGACATCAATTCTACTGACAAATCGGTGGTGAAGATGTGCAAGAGGGTAGTATACAAATGTTATGTATGTACCTAATGCTTTACATGTATAGCGTCCAGAACGTCTTATTACCTCTTCCTACCAATCGCGGTGAAAAATTTCGAAGATCCCCCTTCCAATACGTCACTGCACACTATCCAAAAAATTGAGTTAATCAGCTGTAATGTAGCCAATGTAGGAAGGTGGTAGATTTGCAGATTGCCTTACACAAGAAAGCAAACGTTATTATGATAGCTTGAAGTTTACGTAAGAATGATCAAAAGGCTAGAACCGGTGGTGCAACGCGAAATATTTTATGCATTACTTAATATTTTATGACATCAATTCTATGATTCTGTATTCTTTAAACAATCCCAATGCCCTTTGGAAAAAGGAATATTATACTTTTACACACAATTGAGGACCATCTTTGGCCATGGGCCAAACCTGGTTTTTGGATCCGAGTTTTGTGACACTATGTATATTAACAGTGGCACTCCACTCCTTCTTATAAACGATTGTCTTATTTCCATTAAATCATGTAAACCACTTAACGCTTTAACAGCTGTTGTTGAAAGTGTTAATTTAAATTAATACTTGTTCTTCCATGGCCGAAGACAAATTTGTTGCTGTGATCATTTTGGTTATGTTGTCACCTAATGCTACACTACTAATGGAAGGTCATGGTAACCATTTTTAGAAATTGTTACCTTCATTCCGACTTCCTTTACGCATTGTTTAACCAAAAAATAAAATTATACAAATATTACAATGTCCTACTTCAGTTCATTTGACCTTTTAACACTAGAGATTACTTAAAATTTTTCCTTGATGATTAAATAGAAAAATCTTCAGACAATGTGTATGAATAATACAAATAGCGCGAACTGAGTCAGTTATATAAAATATTTCGAAGAAATACAAATTATAAGTATATTATTTTTCATAAATAGTCATAAATAATTACTTTCTTTGTACCCGTGCTAACTGCATTAATCGTACTGTTTTAAAAGGTGTGTCGTTGGTAATAATAACGTTGACATTAAAGGTGAAGGTAACTTCAAGGTCCACGGAAGTCATTCACTCTTTGTTTATGTTTCTGCTCTGATGACCTTACACCTTAATACTAAAAATGTAATGTAAACGCTTCTTTTGGTTGACAATAATTGCAGCTAAGATGGTGATGAAAGATCAAATTAACATTTATATTAATATGCATTATGATATGAATGAGACCGAGATCCTGTTGTGCAATAATAATTTATTTGAAACTGATGTAAAAATTACTTCATTAAGAAATCGGGAAAATTGTCAACGCACATTTTTTAAGAGGAAAACAGAAGAATTAAAAAAAAGAGCGTGATGAATAAGTTTCATGTGTCATAGTTTTGATACAAAATGAAGCCATTATAAAATACTCGTACATAATGTGAGTTTAGTGTTCACACTTTTTGAATAATTAAGATACACAGGACGGAAACTGCAAATGTAATAGAGATTTATTTTTTTTATCTAAATTTTATTAGGTGTTAGATGGGTTTACTTTCCCTCCATTTTTTGTATGAGTTTTTTGCTTGGTCCCGATACCCACAACTTTCACTGCAAAACAATGACGTGAATAATAATATAGGTAAAATAAGTACTTGCCATAATATTCAAATAAACATGGTGTCATTTTTGTGGTCAAAATTAAATTATGACGAAGAATAGTATCGACTTCTGCAAATATGAGACTATGGATTCACGAAAATGACGATGGAATTTCTATTAAAGCCATCGAAAATAATAATTTCGAATTACGGATGTACAGTAACATTTAATTTTTTTTTTAATTTCCGCCCACGAATTAACCCGAGACCGCCACATTTAATTACTTATTTAGTTATATTGACGAAAAATCAAAAATAATTTTTGGCTGGGATTTGGTGAAGTTTTCATTTCTGAACAGCTTCTAAATGGCCGATAAAGTTATGATATTTTTGAAAAAAATCGTAAATTTTAGATTTTGACTTCAGATTCGAGTAGGTTTAGTATTTAGGATTTAGGAATGTCTGATAAACCAAAGTGTTGTTTTGAGGAACACCTTCAAAATGTCTAACGATGTTTGAACACTTAATATAAATATTTCAAAAATAGTGTTTTAAAGCCATAAAACAAATGCTTTCAAGTTCAAGTTTCATTCTAATAATACTCGTGAGCATTCTTAACTGGTTTATACTAAATTATGAATGAAAGAACATGGCGTCAAAGAAAGGGGGTGACAAATTCGCTCTACAGATCACGACACGTACATAATGCAAACTTCCACGAAACGTGTCCAAGTGTGTGAAGCATCATACTCGCGGTTTGTGTTACATATTTACAAAAAATTAAAATAATTGACGAAAATCAGTTAATTTGCTGTGAATTTGCAACTATTAACTACAAAGACAACTTTAATTAAAAATCAACAATACTTAATTAAATCATTTAAAGGCCAAAATGATCTAATACGAGAAAATAATATTTTAGTACATACAAGCGAAGAGAAAACGTCAGCCATCATAAGTAAATAAAATTAGATCGAATCACACCTCAAAGACCTTACAAATACTGTTCATGCAATCCTCACAGAAGATTTTCAGAAAAACGGATGTGAGCGCGATTTGTTGAACAATTAAAAAGAATGAGTCATTACTACAAGCAAAGAGTAACTTTGCTACAAGTAGTGACGCCGGACAAATGTAGTTCACCCATCTTTCCCCTGTAAAGTTGGTATCCCATAAGGAGTGATGCACAATAAAATATATTTTTAGATCGTCAGCAAATAATAGGAATTGTACAAGAACGTCCCAAACTCCCAAGGACAATGGAATTTACTATTTTTAAATAATAGGAACTCTATTCCTTTGAAGCATTTCCAGATGTCAATAATAAATATTTTAATCAAATATGGTCCCAGATGGGACCCCTGTGGCACTCCTGATGTAACAAAAAAGCCAGTAGAAACTAGGGATTTCAACATCACCATCTGAGTTCGGCCGCGAAAGTAACTATTCAGCCATCTGAGAAGATCACCATGAATCCCAAATGTTGAGAACTTATTTATTAAGACATCATGAATGACTCTGTCAAACGCTTTTGAAAAGTCAGCATACGCGGTGTGTAATTGTTTCCCCTGTTCCATGGCGATCAGAGCTTCATGCTGGAATAAAACTAAACTTGATTGGGTAGAGCGTCCTGGATGAAAACCATGTTGATGAGGAATTATAAAGCGATCTATCATTGGTTTAAGATGATGAAGCACTCGTTTTTCAAAGGTTTTGGTTAATGTAGACTGAATGCTGATTGGCCGATAATTAGATACCTCACACATATTCCCTGATTTATAAATGTGTATTACATAACCTGTTTTGAGACAATTTGGAAATATGCCTTGGTAACCTTGTTTAGGCACATGAGAGTCCATCAGGACCGCAGCTTTTGTTGCATTTAAGTTTTAACAATTGTGTGAACATATTGAACCAAAATGAGCGCAAGTCGTATCTATAGAAATCATAATTGAAGTTAATTTGGTCCATAAATAGAATCACCTGACTTTACAGATTCCATTTTCCAAAAATTGCAACGTTAGTGACGGTACACTAAAAGGGAATAACATAGAGAGTAAAGACAATAAAGCCTCACAGTATTAGGAAGACAAGAGACCAAGAGTATTCAGTATTTAAGCACATTTTCAATAATTACAGCATGTAGAAAAACATTGTTGTGAAATGTGAATTGAAAGCACAAGGAATATTACGAGATTAGAGGACAACTATTCAAACAGCTTGCGCCAAACAATTTTTTCAATTGTCGGTATATTTAGAATCCATAATATTCCACGGGAAATATGATTAAAATCGGCAGATGCACTGCATGATCGTAGCCCTTGAACATGTGTATTTATTGATTAGAAGGACAGGGAAAAATAGATTAACAATAACTAATTATGGGAGAAGTAACTAAGTACAGGGTGTACAACTAAGAAAGAAGGCCGGCCATAACTCGGAAATTATTTGAGATAGAACAGTGAAATAAAAAATCTTATAATAAATGTGCCCAAGAGAAAATGCTGGAAATGATTTTCAATTTCCTACCATTGCCGCCAGAGGGCGTTTCACTGATTTCAATTTGAAATTCCCATTTTTTGGGGAATTTTCCTCAATAAGGTATTTAAAAAAATATATTCATTGTAAACTAGTAATCAATATGTAAAACTTTGTTTAATGAATTTTTACGATTACTGTCAAAATAAAGGGAGGGGGAACTAAATTACGTGTTACTAGAAAAAATCGTGTAACTCCGAAACGGGTTGCTTGAATTTGTCAATATTGGTCTCGATGAAAAGACAATAGTTGATATTACCAAAAAAATTCAAAACCATAACAAGTTCTTATCTCCGTCTACCAATAGAGTGCGCAACTTGTAGAAGGAACAAAACAAGGCATACGAGGCAATTTGAGGTATAAACAAATCGTAAGCTTAATATAAATAAAGTAGGCTATGAGAACTTTCATTTCTTTCAAAATTTCAGTGGTCCTGCAACAGTTGCATTTTGCATTCATTCAAAATATGCTGCAATGCTTCTCCATGGGAAATTAGCATTTTTGCTTATAAAACAAGTAATACAACAACCGAAATAGACATAATGTCACTTTGTTATCTAGTTTACAGTTTTGACATAAAGTTTTCATTTTAAGCGTTTTCATTTGTTTACACCTCAAATTGCCTCTTATATTACCACATTTTTGACTATAACTTTGGTACTATGAGAGGTATTGACATAATTTTTTTTGTAAATTACTCCCTTAATTACTCCCTTATTAATTTTCCTTCCAATAGCAGTGGAAAAAATATTTGGTACCATTTGAATTTTTTTAGAAAAGTCGACCGTTTTGTTCCTTCAACAAGTTGCACCCTCTATTGGTAGACGGAAATAAGAAATTGTTGTGGTTTTGGATTTTTTTGGTAATATCAAGTATTGTCTTTTCATCGAGACCAATATTGACAAATTCAAGCAACCCGTTTCGAAGTTACAAGATTGTTTCCAGTAACACGTAATTTACTTTCCCCTCCCTTTATTTTGACAGTAATCGTAAAAATTCATTAAACAAAGTTTTACATATTGATCGCTAGTTTACATTGAATATATTTTTTTAAATACCTTACTGAGGAAAATTGCCCAAAAAATGGGAATTTCAAATTGAAATCAGTGAAACGCCCTCTGGCGGCAATGGTAGGAAATTGAAAATAATTTCCAGCATTTTCTCTTGGGCACATTTATTATAAGATTTTTTATTTTACTGTTCTATCTCAAATAGTTTCCGAGTTATGGCCGGCCTTCTTTCTTAGTTGTACACCCTGTACATTAAAAATTGAAGGGCGACGTTCACATGTTATCAGCATTGCCTGCTTTAAAGTTCTGCTTTTTGCTATATTATTACTAAATCTAATCTATATTGTCGATGCTGCGAGTATGTCATTTTCAATACAAATAAACAAGCCACATTCTTCAACTTTTGCCCAGTTCTCTGTTCGTTTCTGGAGGATTGATTCCACGCGCGCGCGATGTTTTTGGGTCGTACACATTTCTTGTATAACAGCATTTCAGGGAGTAATTCGTTTACTTTTTCCAAAGAACCACCAATCATTTTCGGATTTTTCTCGAGTACTTAAACTTTTTTATATCATCTCTACCTTCAATATCAACCTGAAGAGATTCATGTTTCGCAAAGGTTGATTTTTCTAATTGAAGGAATCATGGCATTAGTGCCGTAATCTTTAATCATCTCCTTAGATGTTTTTACCACACTTTCTTTCTTTCTCTTTGGACGCTTTTTTGACGATCTAAAGTAGCATTTCATTATTATTTGGAAAAGGTATCTAGATTATTTCAGAAACAATATAAATATATAATAAATAATAATATTAATACTTTAATATTTCTAATTTTATTTTTTTTACAACTTTAAATTGAGATAGAAAAATAAACTTTTGTATGAAAATTAACTTAAAAAATTCCCTCTTTTTATTGGTATAAAAATTGGCATTTGAAAATCGAAAGTTTGATGCATTATCTCAGAAACACTAATGGTAAAATATTTTTCTCATTATTTTCAAATTATAAACCAAAAATTAAGGTAATTTTAATAAAAAAGTTACAGCAATTTAAAGATTTTTCAATTTTTTGGTTTTTCGGCCATGTTGGAAAAACTGAACGTTGGTCGCATCGAAAATCTGAAAACACAGATGAATTACTCTTGTAAAACTGCACTATTTTCCCCATTTAACCGATCTTGTAACTCTTATAATAAGCAAGACCCCCATTGACTATAAAGAGAGCTTTCGTGAAGCAAGTCGGGTTTCTGAAAGTTCCATGGCTTCACATGAATTTTGTCGTCTATGATATATCGTCGTTAGCCAAAGCATCACATTCTGTATAATATACATTTCGAAAATATGTTTCCAAACTATCAACAATCCTTTAGCTTTGATTACTTTCATTTAATGAGAAATGTGCACTTTGGCATTATGACACTCAAAAAAGGGGTAATTCAGGTTAAATAAATGAAATAACACACAACCTCCCCTTTAACCAAATTTTAATGAAGATAATGAGGATGATGATGAAGTTATGTTTTTTTTGTAAGTATTTAAGCTGCTCGTAAGCAATCTAGCTGGTGTGAAATTTTGATTGTTAATTTAAGACTAACCCGTGTGTGATTTCAACAACAGGGACCAGGGTAGCTCCTCTATTTGAAATCCATTAATTATGTCATGTGTACTTTGTAATATAGGAAAATCAACGATACCTTTTGCGGTGAGGCTAACTGTGTCGTGTGAGCACGCTGGACGACTGAACTTCGCCTAGTGATTATGGAAATGAACCTTTGTAAGATTAAAAAATTAAATCGGCCCAGAAAAGTGGAACAAAAATGATACCATCTGATAGGAAATAGATAATTAAAATATACATCAGTAATTAAATTAAGTGAATGTTTTCATACGTTAAACACGGTCTCTGTGGAATGAAAAAGGAATAGGGTCATTCTTTATTAATGATTCCTTAACATGAAACAAGTACTTACGCCCTTATTGCACAAATGATTAGTCATTGACAAAGATACTTAATGCGTTGAACAACAATAATTATTTTTGCATGTGAAGGCGAATATTCATCAATGTCCTACTCAACAGAAATTTTATTTAATTAAATCGTTGCAAGGGTAGCACCAAATACAATTAATTTTGCAACAGTTTAGCCATAACAAGAAGCAATCAAGGGCAGTTTCCACTAATTAATGTTTGAAATGTACATTAGAATACGTGAAACCTACCGTAAATCTATGTTATAATATTAGTTCATAAGACTTCCACGTGTATGAGGCGTATGACATTTGCATCAAATTACTGGTTTATTGTTTCTATTACTACATATTAACACCGTGTAATAATGGCAACCTACAGCTTTAGTAGGCTGAAAACTTTGAATGACCACATAAACTAAATATGATTTAACTTCATGGCCGAATAGATATTATCAAATCGCGTTAAGTTATTAAGTGTATCGCATTATTGTAATATCACGCAATTTATTGCTGTATGGGTAAAAACACTTGTATGGAAAAGAATCTTGGAAAAGTGAAAGTCTAAGCCAGTTACCTATGTAATAAATAATTACACCTGGTTGCACATGGTGTAAATGATTTCGAGACATGCGAATAAAGTGTAACTCACCGGGTCGTAGGTCGCGACTAATGTCGTTCTTGGTTGTATGTAATGAGAATTGAGCGATAAAATGTATGTCAATGTTTTCATTAGTAATAGCAAAGAACGTAATATATACAAGAATGCTAACTCAAATACGTGTGAAAAAACCGCATTAGTATGTAGTTTTGGATTGTAATATCAGTTGGAGCCACCGTAGAATGTGTACTTTTGGATTGTAATAAAAGATGCCGTTACAAAAGTAGCTCAATTTCTAACATGTAAAAGCGATCTACTGGAAAAGTATTATTGCTGCCTTTCGCTAATAGAGGGATGAGTTTCTGCCTACACAATTTATTCCGACGTTCGTCGTAACTTGGAAATATTTTACAGGTAATAGAATACCTACCTACTCGTCAAAATATGCGTAGAATTTTTTGTTTATAAATATTAGAATATATTTCGTATTCCTGTTATTATTAAACAAAAACTCAAAAACTGCTTGTCCTTCTATTTGGAATAGTGACCATAAGATTAATTACCTAAATTTAAAATTGAACACTAATACAAGACGTCTTATCTCATGACTCTCATGACATGATGACATGTAATAATGCAGGTAAAGGTAAACAATCATTTACTAAAGATACAACATAAATGAAATTAGGCGAAAAATTTTATGTTTAGCCGAGAATGACCCCATGAATATTATTTGCATCATAAAATACAATGATCGTATAAACAAATCCGAATCCGGAATTGATGGGACCGAGTCCTTTTAATTTTTTTAATTATCTGTAGATAAACAGAACAATACACTATCTGTGCTTCTTAAACGATGTAACATGATACGTCCACCGGCGTGCCAGTGCATGATTCAGTCTGTAAACGCTTACCTTTCTACAAACGCTGTTCATTATTATGTAATTATTGTGCTGTATGTACATAATTTTCGCTCCTATACAGGGTGTTTTTTTGGGAGCTTTAGATAAACATTTGTGGGAAAGTTTTATAGATAGGTTGTTGAAAATTTGAACTTAGGGACTACTCTGAAAACCAATGAATAAATACAGTATTTATTCATTGCTGAAAACCGACTCGATGTAAAATATTTACAAAATGGCAGCGCTTCCAGAAATGCCGAAAGTAGCTACTAACTTCGTTATTTTAAATGGAAACCGCTATTTTTTATTGCATTTTTGGATTCTACGTGAAATTTTAGTTCTTTTGATACCCACATGTTAATATCTACAAATTATGGTTTATAAGTTATTTTGACTTATTTAAAAAAAATGGCGGATGCAGACGGTACTTTGAGTTTGATCATTCATTACTTGAAAACCGTTGTAGTTATGGCAACCGAGTTTTCACTAACGCATAGAGGAAAAATAGAGAATAGGGCTTTCTTTTGGTATCCTTAAAAAACGTTAAGTTGTGTACGACCTCATTTATGGGATTCCAAATTTAAGAAAATTTGAAGACTAAAAACTCTTTTTTTTAAATGAAATGACCATTTTCTTACTATGTATTGCATTTGATAGAGAATCAAAATAGGCATATTTTGGTATTACATGTTCCTATCACTATCTTTAATAGTTTCTGACTTTTTTTTAGTTGTTGGCCATGGCAAACGAATTTTAAACAAATCAAGTGACATCAGGGGCAACGGCGTACGCAGCTTTTTGGCTAGGGGGGGGGGGCAAAAAATAAAATTGTTTGGAAACGTGTTTAATATTTATTGCCTATGTTGTTACCCCTCAATCCTTTTCAATACATTTAAGCATCATACAATTCCCCTTGGGTACAAATACTATTTATTAGAAGAAAGGCCAGGAAATGCTTAATTTCTCCTGAAATTATATGACCAGTAATAAATTTTAATATTTAGTACAATTCGTCAATTCGTTTTGCGGCCACCTTGCCCTTGATCAGGAATGCACCCAGGTTTTTGTTTCGGGGGGGTCAAAAATATTTGAGAAAAGTTAAGCGGACTATCTAACTACATAGAAGAAACAAAGTGGTGCGTGGTGCGTATCCAACACTTTTTTGTATAGGTACTTACACTACCTACGGTACAGAGGTACAGCAATATTGCTAAATTTTGAAGGCGAAGGTATTTGTCGGCAAAATAACTTCATTGTTCAAAATTTGGGGGGGGGGGGTTGAACCCCCAGACCCCCCTGGGTGCGCCACTGAGTGACATTAATCCGTCACCTGTTATAGGTTTCAAATCAATTCAAAACCTTGTCTTCTTCACCACATGTTCAAAATTGACGCCTTCATGTTCCAAACACAAACTCTTTTTCTCTCGTGTGGAGTATTGTATGGCTTAGTATTGAGTATATTCCTGCAGAGGCAGATCTTCTGTTGCAGGAACGATAATATTGCATAAAATTCCAAATAACGTTCTGCATTGAAATTTTCTGGATAGGTAAATGTGGAAATACAAAATCTTGTTATTTTTAAACGCATAAAATGCAATAAAACTCCAGCACTCTTGAAAGTGTACAACTCGATTCAAACGAGGATTTTAATCGCACCAGTAATGCTAGTTATCGCGATTAAATTTTTACTAAATTTGGCCTCGTCTGACCAAATAATGTTGCCCAAAACATCTTCCTGGTTCCTTAACATTAGCTATTCGCAAATTCAATTCGTCTTGAGAGGTCGTCTGGTTGCATCGAATGCACATTATGGTGAGAAAATGTGCGATAATTGTAGTTTTTTAGGATTTTTTGGATGCAACTAATATTAAAACCCAACCCGATTTCCGCGTCTCTCAACGAATTAGTGAAATGCGCCGTGAAATATCCAAGTGGCTACATTAATAATATTAGCATCATCTTCAACAACGGGTCTTACTCTAGGCCTAGGCAATTGTTTTGGTGGTACAAAGCTTCCAAAATTCAAACAATGTCATTCCAGTGTTGATGGTACGTCCAATAGGACGCGGTCTTTCTGGATATCGCTCAATGAACGTATGACAAGCGCGTGCCGCGATTCTGTCCATTTCACCACAAAAACAATTATAGATAAAACCATTGCGAGCCATTTTTCGATTATTGAAAAACTTATATTAACCTATAATAGGTGACGGATTAGTGTCATTTGATCTGTTCAAAATTCGATTGTCGACTACTAAAAAATCTGAAAAAAATGGCATCAATGCGATGAAATGGGAATAAGTCAGAAACTATTAAAGATGGGGATAGGAACATGTATGATGTAATATCAAAATATACTCATTTTTATTCTCTATCAAATGCAATAGTAAGAAAATGGTCATTTCTTTTAAAAAATTTAAGTTCTGAGTCTTTGAATTTTCCTAAATTTGGAGCCCCATAAGTAAGATCCAACGCAAAGTAAGTTTTTGTAAGGACACCAAAAAAGCCCTATTCTTCCTCTATGCGCTGAAGAAAACTCGGTTGCCATAGCTACAACGGTTTTCAAGTGATGAATTCTTAAAGTACCGTCTGCACCCGCCTTTTTTTAAATAAGTCAAAATAACTTATAAACCATAACTTGTAGATATTGACATGTGGGTATCAAAAGAACTGAAATTTCACGTAGAATCCGAAAATACAATAAAAAATAGGGGTTGCCATTTAAAATAACGAAGTTACTAGCTACTTCCGGCATTTCCGGAAGTGCGGCCATTTTGAAAATATTTTACATCGATTCGGCTTTCAGAGTACATAGTCCCCAAGGACAAATTTTCGAAAACTTACCTACAAAACTATCCCGGAAACTCTAACTACAGCTGTCAAAAAAACACCCTGTATTTAGGAAACGGTCTAATCATTATGTTAAATTTCTTTTTTTATATAATTAAAAAAAGGAACATAAAATATATATGTACCAATGTACCTATAAAAGTGTAGGGCCATGCAGCAATGCTTCGAAGTTCCGCATTTCGGAACAGACTATGACTCCAATTATTGTATCTAACCAAATCCACGAAAAATGCATTTAAAAGTAAGTACCTACATACTTTCTGATATATACATACAAATTTAAAGACATGACACTATTCTGAAATTTGTTAAATGAGTATATAAAATAATTAGAAGGATAACACAAAAACGTCAAGAAATCGCTGTAGGTACCTAGGTATATTATGTTTTTTGTCTAAGGTGCTGGGAAATGCATGAAACTTGGTCGTGAAAAGAGCAAAAGTTAGTTTACAAAAATAAAGGGATAAAACTAATGAATTTACTAAAGTGAAAACGAAATGCTTAGTTAGCGTTAAATAAAAATAACACGAGTTTCTTTAATCAAAGAAGGTAATATTATACCGTTTTTTGCTTATCAAACAATGAATCACAACAGTCACGAATAGGTAACCGAAATACGTCTTCAGATAAAATGTAAGGAAGAAATCTTTTTTAATATAACTACTTGTTCGTAGAGGGATACACGTGGTGGGTACTTTTTTCCAGCTTTATTCGTTAGTGGCGACATCACAATTTCTTTACACTGGGTGAGCATTCTTGTATATATTACGTTCTTTGGTAATAGTTTAAAAAATCATCAATCATATCAATTAGTGTGGGTTGGAAAATAAGAAGTGGGAAGAACAGTAGGACGAATTATAGTACCTATCTAACTATTTCTTTCTTTGAGCTCTGAGTTTTGTTTGGAAAAAAATTCATAACCCCCTCCACCACAATGGCACAACGCACTCTTTAGGGCCCTTATTTTTTTGCAGGAAATATATTATTCATTCAGTAAAACTCTTATATTAGCCTCTTCAAAATCAAAAATAGAATTATAGATTATAACAAAAGTATGCAGTAAGTACTATACCTACAGTCATTTTTGAATCACAAAAACGAACGTTTATTAGCGACAAATTGATCAACTAGATTTATCCTGCTTATTTTTGAAAATTTAGTAGTTGTATTCTCAATCCTTAAGAGAAATCTGAAGATTATACTTGGTGAAGCTCATCTGGCTTTTTTTTATTAAAACTGTATTTTTATTAAATTTTGGCATGCAAAAAAGAAAATAAATATGCAATAGTGTGCAAACCTTCAAATCTACGACCTATTTGAGCATTTATAAAACGTTCAGAAAAATATTAATTTTGTAGTCATTGTCTTCATTCAAAAAGCGATGATCTTGATCTATATCATTGAACAACCTCTTTGCGATCTTTGAATGTTTTTTTTTAGAAATGTTAGAAATCAAAAACACCCCCAATTTCTTGTCACAGCTTCAGCTTCGTTTGTCAAGATTTCAAAGTCGTTCCTCATATTCTTTATATCTTCGAAACTTCAAAAAGGCCTTTATAATATTATGTCTTTTTTCTGGGGGTTTTTTGGAAGTCAAGTATATTAATGCAAACAATTTTGCAAGTACATCAGAAACCCAAAAATGTCCCTTCAGTGCTAATTTTTATAGTATATCCGAGTCATTTTTTAAAGTTTTTAAATGGCGATAAGTAATACTTAATTGGCCTGTTTCAGCAATATTCAACGAACTTCGTTCGTTACTGGAATCAATATTCCGCCCGTGCGTCCGTGCGTTGCAAGAGATGCGTATTGTCTACAACAACAAGTTAAGATATGGATCTTATGTGAAATTTTATGCTGATTCAAGATCCGGTCCCAATTTTTCGATATCTCAAATACTTTTCGAAATATTCGACTTTAAAGTCCAAATTTCGAAATTATCAAATTTTGTCTTTTTGATAAGGCCAGATTTTTTTTATACTTTCGTTACTGCGGTATTCGAAGTTCGTTTTATAATCCAGGGATTTCAACTAGTTTGGATTGCATCCGCTACAATGGCCCAATTAGGCGCTTCCAAAATAGTCATCAATTTTTGACGCAAATCAGCTGGTTTTGTATTTGTGGCGATAAATATTTTATAAAATGTTTAGGCTTTAAAAATTAATTAAAAAAAAACTATTTACTGGAATGCAATAACTCGTAAATATATAACAACATATACATGTAATTAGATGTTAATGCAGGATTGATCCATTTCTGCTCAATAATAACATTGTAATAATGAGAAGACAATTGTTGAGATTTATCAATTTAAAATAATTTTCTACGGCAGGAAGAAAATGCAAAGTCAAATGGCCGCAACACTGCAGTTCGTGGATGTCCAAAAAAATTTCGACGTGTTATTGAGTATTTTAAAATCTAGATTCAAATATTCCGTGCGGTATGTTTTCAAATTGACGGGTTGTATACGGCACATCAGCCTGCAACCAATAAAAGTCAGAGATGAGTGGTCATCTGGTCCAAGGAGACGAGGAAAACCATAAAACGAATAAATCCGCCATTTCGATGATACCTGACGAATCAGCAAAAAAAAATGAAATAAAGTCTGCTCATCCTTATTTTCCGTTCTCTGGTCGAAGAGGTTCTGAATAGTCTGTATTCATGAGGAAGGACGACATATTGAAAATTTAATGAACTAACATTTGCACTTCTTTGTTTGTGTATCAGTTGCTCCAACGTAGATATAAATTTGTAAAGACCTTGTGTATCGTTTTATGTATAAAATGAAATTGATGTTCTCTTATGTAATTACTCAGTCATTTTCGAACCGATTTTGAAATATTTTGCATCGCTGGATAGTTGAAGGTCAGTTCTTTCAAACAACAAAAAAATATACTGGGTGTCCCATTAAAAAATCTGACAAAAAAGATTATCAAAAATCCGCCATTTTTGTAGTGACGTAATCGAAATCGATGGAAAAAATTTAATCCGTTCAAACAAAACTTGTACTAAAATGAAACATTTCAGTAAAAACCGCATATTTCTATCCCGAACCGTTTAGAAGTTATAGGCAGCTAAAATAGGGGAAAATATAAGTGGACACCCTGTATTATATAGTATGGAGTAAGAAGCACCTACACAATACAAAATAATTAAAACATTTTCTGGTACTCAGAAGTGGTTTCTAAAAAAGGACGACTTAACTGCCATCTCCAGCGATTACTATAAAACTTTTCAACATGTAATGATAGGTAGCTTTAAGTTTATTTACACTATGGCCATGTACAGTGAACGTTTATTAACATTTAGTCTTTTGATATTACTTTTGCTATTTTATTAAAGGTGGCGACGTTCTGGCTTTCGCTACTGAAATAAACTTATTCCTTGTTTTTACGTTACCATTGAATAAAATTTATTCAATGATGTTACTCTTAGTTTAACATTTCTTGTTTGAAAGGTGCGTAGGTTAATATTTTAAACGATTTTCTACGAAAAGTTGCTTGGATTTTTAATATAAATATATAAATAAATACACATATTCGCACTTGCGGATAAAATGATTTCAAATTACAACATTCAAGGAAGCAGCAACTGGGAAAAACTGCAATTTATCAAATTAATCCAATTACATGATTATATTTCCAAATTTTTAAATTAATATTAATAATTAAAAACGGTGTAGATATAAATTACATACGAATTTGCGTAGAATTAAAAATTCACACGACTATTTCAACTCTGTTTTATTGCTTCTTGCGGCTGAACATGCTGGAAAATGTTATAGAAATTACTCTCTCATTAACGATAAGGACTTATTTTTGAAGTTTGGGTAATCGTACAACTGAGCTGTAGATAGATATTCTCGTGAATTTCAAGATTGTAGGTTTGTACGACATTTTGAACTTACTTAACTATTTAGAGAATTTGACGTTAGACTTACTTTTTGTTAATCTTTCCGAATCTGAAGTGCAAATTTCAAAATTAACACAAAAAAGCGCTACACACACATATTTGTCGGCTATTTTGAAGGTGTTCCTATTGAGACCTTTCAATAACCTCGTCTTGGAGAATTCTGCCAAAAAGTTTGCATTTTTTCCAGATCTAAAATCTAAGACGGAAGCCAAGTGATGGTCGATTGCGACGAGTGTTTGCTGATTTTACCTTAGAATAGATGAAAGTCGGTCCACATTTCGGCCAGAAAATCATTTTTAGCACTAACAAGTACAAATTCTATATATGAGCAGAACAAAATCTAAAAGTGATATTGGAGCGCGAACTGCACCCAGAGAAAGTATATTGTTGGGAGCGTATTCAAGGCTGGAGGTGTTCTCGATCCTCATTTTGAAAGTCAATGGCGAAAGATACAGAATCATGATAAATGACTTTTTTCTACAAACGTCAAAAAATGACAAGGTTTGCGCATCTATAACAATACGCGAAATGACCCTTTTTTTCACTTACCTACGTTACCATGACAGCGTGCCCGAAATGACGACGCCATGCGCGAAGTACGCACTGCACGCAAACTAGATGAGAGTTTTGTATTTTAACGTTAAAATAATTGTCAACTTCTTCACGTTTGTAGAAAAAATTTTGTTTGCAATTCGTGCGCGAAATACTTTTGGTGATCTCGACTATTTTTTTAACTCGGCTGCGCCTCTTTAAAAAAATCAGTTCTCGATCACGAAAGTGGCATTTCGCGCACTAGATACAAAAATAACTATTTTCTTCAAATGTCAAAATATTAGGTCATTGTTCGACTGAGTAGTAGGCGGTTCTTATTATTATTATGAGCCTTTTGTAATGTAAAATTTAAAGTTCACAACATTCACTGCTATCACTTCATACAAATTTACAACTTTATAACTCGACCTTTACAATTAGAGTAAGTATAGATTAAACCTTAGTTTTATGTTCAAGCATATTTTCTTTGTAGCTTGATGATGATAACTAACAGTTGTCGAAACATGTCGTAAATTTAATAATAATTTTAACGCTAATTTAATAATTTTTCAACTTCAATCAATACGTTTCACAAATAAGGGGAAGGTTTCGTGATTTATTACTTAATTTCTATAATTACTTTGGATCAATTTCCAAATATTCTGCCTCGATGAGCGAGAAGGTTTTGCAACATTAGTCGTGCCTTGTCCTCAGATATGTTCAAAATCTTGGAGATAGTGATCTTTACTTGTACAGTTTTCTATGGGAAAACAACCCAATGCATCAAGAAATAATCTTCTTTTATCTATGGATTTGCATTGTTTAGAGTTCTTTTGATAGCCCGATTTTGCCCCCCCAATATGGTTAACAAAGTATTTCTGCTGTTTTAAAAATCATTTTTTGTCTTTAACTCTTAGACAAACTTTTAAGAATTATCAGTCTGGTCTAATTTCCCTTGTTTTGAAATTTTTCAACAGGGATAAAACTTTCTACTTCTATGCCATATTAAGTATGTTTCGAGAAATGTGCTTATCCTGCACAATTTGTGCTTGTTATAGCATGTTCTTTAGAATTGACTCCATTTCTAAATTCTAAACTACATTATTACGTTTGGGTGGCATTCTAATATGCGGTCTACATAATGATAATGCGGTCTACATTGCGTTACTACACTCTAATATGCGATCTACATACCGTGATGCTTTTGTAACGAATGTAAATGAACAGAAAATTAACCTTTATTTAAAGTATAATTTATTAGTAAGAACAATAAGTAAAATAAGAAAAATCAAATTAATATTCAAAATAAGACAATGATTAAATTATGTGAAATGTATTTGCACATCACGTAAAAAAGTAATAAAAAGATCTTCTTCGTGTATTCTCAACATTTTCCATGCTGCATGATCTAGGTGGGATTGTAGATGATGTTGCGGCACTCCTCTCACTTTTTCAATATTTTTATTTTCGCTTTTAGCCATGCTCTTTCAATACTTGGATATGTGATGTGCACCAGTGTCGGGATCAACATAATTTTTTTTGATGGATCACCGTGGAATGGTTATACTCACACTCATGGGCCGTTCCGTTGATCCTTAATCCATGGTTCCTATTGTTCACAGTTACCGCGTCGCTGTGTTCAGAGTGATCACGCTCATCACCCCGTAACAGCTTTCCTCTGTTATATTTTCGACGGCCCGCAAAACGAGCCTCATCGATTTGGACGGGATCTTCTTCGGTTCCGATAAATTGTTGCACAGAATCTGTAGATGAGAATACCTCTCGGCACATGTACTAATCCGTGACGGTTTGGAAAGCCCTCTCAGTTAGCTGAACAGTTGTTTTGCATTGGCATTTCCAAGACGAACATGAATTTCGCACAACGACAATTTGCAATTGATGCGTCCATTCAAATCGGTATAATGGAAAAACTGATCCCATGAGGGACGGATCGTGTACTTTGACACTCTCTCCTAGGACAATGCAGCGCCACTCTAAAATCACTACCGCGATCACGTTTGCGTTTTTCCTGCATCCCTGAACCACACCTTCCACATGCCTCTCCTTGGTTTATGTTCTCCAACAGTCCATGTCTTCTCAAAAATGCTACTTCGGCCTCTTCGTCGTTTATTATACGATAATATTCTTTCCGCAAGATACTCGATATTGGCAGTGATCTCAAAGAACAAAGCGAAATTAAAGAGGGTTATAACAGTAATACCATTTATATAATATTTCAGGAATGAGATATTAACTACCTTCCATAATTATGGGTTCAGACTTTCTAATCGTGCTATTTACATACCAAAAGTGGAACTCAATATTTTTCTTTTGCTCTCTTTCTAGGTCTAGGCCTTCTACTCCTGTTGTTCTCGTCTATTCTGGTCTCGAATGTTCATCTAAGTCTGTTTTTTGGCATTATGCATATGTGTCCGAGCACTAATTGAACTTGCATTCGTCAGTTAAATCCTTGGCTTCAATTCTTCATTATACATCACTTTTCAGTGTTTCTATGAAGTTAAAAACCAAGTAGGTACATAATATGACAAATTATAAGAAAAAAACGCATTTAACGCAATTAAAAAAATTCTTTTACTTCTTCAAAATTAGTGTTACAAAATGCACATACTCCTTGTTTATTCTTTTGTATAATGAATGATGACGTGTTTTTGTGAAAAGCTAATTTAGATAAAATGTCTTCTATTGGTAGCAATTAATCAAATAAAGAAGAGAGGTTTGACGACACTAATACGTTTTAGGGAGGTTAAAATATAATTTGCACGGAGTAGCAAACAGCCTAGCGGATCTACATTTAGAAGTTAATTAGAAGCCTTTATTCTGTTTACCGTAAATACAATTAGAAGACAAGAGCGCCATAAACTCATTCGGGAGTTGAGAAGTTGAGAATTATATTGTAGGTATAAATTGATTAATAAGAATTAACTCTTTTTATTTATACCAGGGTTGGAATTTTGTGAAGAGACCTTTTTTAAATATGAAATAGATATAAATCGGATTACACGGAAACATAATTCAATTAAAATTAGAGCTTTGGCTTGCGTGATTTAATTTTCCCTTTTTAATTCGAATCCAGTGGGATTTTTACCGTGCAAATATGACATGACAGAGGATCATTAATGCGAAAGACTACTTATACTCAGTAGAACTTTTATTAAATTTTGGATACCATTAGTGCTGTAATTAAAGCGATACGATCATATTATCTGCCAAAATATAAGTTATTTATCGAAAAAAAGGGAAAATAACCATAATTTAGCCGTTCTTTGTACTGATTCAGTCTTTTGTTCTCAGCGAAAAATGTGACGACTTTTTAAAACGGTATCTTTCTCTGGTTTTATAAAAGAAAACTACGTATGTCTTCACTTTTCGATTCTTTTGTTGTCGATTGACAACCAAATCCTTTTAAAACTTTGATATTGACCAAGAAATTTAAGTAATTCTATGTTTTTAACTTAAATGAAAGAAGTTACGAAAAGTTGAAATTAAATCAACTGGAGGATATCGAAATCACCGTTTCAAAAGTTCTACACATTCCGATTTAACCAGGATGCGGACATTCTGCCGTTCCTAAAGATAAAAAAACTATACTTTACATTAACAATCTTCCAGCGCCCTTTGGACAACATTGCTGACATACCTAGAGTTACTCATATTTTGAAGACTGAAAGTAAGAATCTACTCTTACAGGGTTTTTCAACTAAGAGTAGCCACCCTTTATAACTTCTAACAAAATCAAAATTTGAAAAATCGGCGATACTCGTCTATAATAATATCGAGGGGGACACTTTTTGACATAAGCTTGAGATTTCATACCTTAACCCCCTGGGTCCCATAAACATACCCTAAATTTTTTTAAATGGCAACATGGGTCATGTGATACGTCATTTGAAAGGTCATTTTATATCTTGCATCAATTGGTTTGTGAGATATTTTAATTGAAAGTTTTAGAGAACTGATAAAATTTGTCGTTATAATAATATAATATAAAAATATTACTGACTTTTTAATTTATTTTAAGTTTTATTTTCATGTAAATAAAGAAAAGTTTAATATAATGAATTTCGTATCAAATTACCTTTCCTATAAAATTATAATAAAAAAATAAAAAACAAACATTTTGAAGCAGAATTATATCAGTTCTCTAAAACTTTAAATTAAAATATCTCACAAACCAATTGAACGATTTTAAAATTTTAAACGCAGTTACGCAAGATATAAAATGACTTTTCAAATGACGTATCACATGACCCATGTTGCCATTTAAAAAAATTGAGGGTATGTTTGTGGGACCCAGGGAGTTAAGGTATGAAATCTCAAGCTTATGTCAAAAAGTGTCCCCCTCGATATTATTATAGACGGGTATCGCCGATTTTTCAAATTTTGATTTTGTTAGAAGTTGTAAAGGGTGGCTACTCTTAGTTGAAAAACCCTGTATAATGTTGCAATTAATTATGTATCTCTAAATTTAGGCTGTGGAACTCATACGCATACGTAAATGTAATACTTAATAAATACAAGAAATTCTACTCAAATTTGTATTTGTTAATACAACCCACGCGTTTGGACACTATGTGTCATTATCAAGAGTATTGGTTTAACATAATGATGATGCAAGTAAGCAGATCCTGTAAATAAGCGGTGCCAGTATGTGATCCAACGCTAATTTCGAACATGTTATTTTTGCTCAATAGTGGCAATACTTATTTATCATCATAGAAAAGCACAACTATCATATTCAAGGAAAAGATTTTGTTTTTGTGAATCTTTAAATTTTCATAACACTCAGGTTTGTGTTTATTATTTACTTGCTTAACTACGAAAATATTACCAGCGCCTACTAATTTAAAAAATAAAAAACCTTATAACTCACGTTTTTCCCATTTTTTGGCTTCAAAACCATAATGTGTGATACATCGTTGAATTTGTAATGAATAATGCTACCGAATACAGAGTGTCTCTTTGTTTGAGGCCATATAAAAAAATAAAGTTGATGATGGTTTCTCGGATACGAAACGTCGGATTAAAAATGTGAACACGCCATTTTGTAGAGCTTAAAAAGTGGCAATGAGAAAGTGCCGGTAGTTTTTTAATATCAGTTAAAATAAATAAAAAAATGAAAAGAAACGAAAATCCAAAAAATCACATTTTTTTGAGAATTTTGAAAACGATAAACAATAATGAAATTTTGCGGCCAGCATGTGAACATACTCTAAATAGCGCAACTTTTTTCTAATTTAAGCCACCCTGTATCTTCTACCGTTTTCAAGATCCCCATGCTGTGCATTCTTATCTTGGACACGTTGTATAGTAAATGATTTTTTGAAAACGATCCACCTGACCTGAGATATGTCAGAAATCAAAAGGAAATTAAAAAATTCCGAAAACAGGTCCACTTATATGTCAAGAGGGAAACGGTTTGATTCACACTTTTGACGTTTACCCCTGCGCCCCCACGAATACCTCCTCAAAAATTTTAAATGGAATGATCCATCGCGTGGTTATTTCAAATGAATGCTTATCTTGTAAGGATACATTTTATGAGAAAGTTTATCATTGCCCCTTCAGGAGAACGGTAAGGGCTATCGAAATCTAATTTTAATCAGGTAGGCGTGGAAAAAAAAGAAAGCAAGCCGTTGACGTTTTGTCTAACAAACTGTCACATTAATTGTTTCCGTTTAGTCAACTTCACCTACATACTACATTGGTTTCCGTAAAAATGGTGTACTCTATTGCTGAAAGGGTGGAAGTTATCTACATTTATGGTGCCGAGCAATGTTCAAGAGTTTTTAATCAAAGGCATCCAAATAAACATATGGAGCATAAATACGTTCGCGAACTTGTGCAAAAATTTGAAGCAACTGGATCGGTGGAGAACAACACAAGGCATGCTAATAAGGTAGTAGATGAACTGGCGGAGACACGCAAAGTGATAAAGCTGCATAAATTTCACCCTTACAAGATGCAGATATTGCAAGAATTTGGCGACGGCGATTGCGATCGACGACTACAATTTTGCGAAACTATGACCGAAATGATCATTGCGAATCCAAGTTTAGTAAAAAACATTTGCTTCAATGATGAGTGCACTTTTTACTTAAATGGACACGTGAACAAGCATAATGTACGATATTGGAGCGACGAAAATTCGCATATGACAAGAGAGGATCATACCCAGAGACCTCAAAAGATTAATGTTTGGGCAGGAATACTAGGTGATTCACTAATTGGACCCATATTCATTAATGAAACGCTAAATGGTGACGTCTACTTGAATATGTTGGAGAACATCATCGATTCTCTAATAACTGAAGAAGTGGAAAACAAGCTTGATGAAGAAGGTAATGAAATACTCGACGAATTGTTCTTTCAGCAGGATGGTGCTCCACCGCATTATGCTGCGAATGTTC
The DNA here is from genome assembly GCA_036250285.1 of Pyrocoelia pectoralis. NCBI lineage: Eukaryota > Metazoa > Arthropoda > Insecta > Coleoptera > Lampyridae > Pyrocoelia > Pyrocoelia pectoralis. The sequence goes on along the minus strand of CM070076.1, from coordinate 36,419,002 downwards.
GTAACTGGCTTAACCGGAGATTTCCAAATCACTGGATTGGCAGACGTGGAACAGTCGAATGGCCTCCACGATCACCGGATCTCACAAGTCTTGTCTTCTTCCTTTGGGGTCATTTAAAGTCAGTAGTTTATAATACTAAACCCATAGATTTAAATGACTTGCGTCAACGAATTATCAACGAGTGCCGAAACATTCCACGAGAAACTTTTCAGAAAGTAAGGCAAAAATTTGAAAACCGGCTTTACTACTGCATGGAGGCCAATGGTGCTCATTTTGAGCAGTTCCTGTGAATGTTGAGATATCACGCGATGGTTCATTCCATTTAAAATTTTTGGGGAAGTATTCGTGGGGGCGCAGAGGTAAACGTCAAAAGTGTGAATCATAGGTCAAACCGTTTTCCCCCTTGACATATTAGTGGACTTGTTTTCGGAAATTTTTAATTTCTTTTGGTTTCTGAAATATCTCAGGTGGATCGTTTTAAAAAAAAATCACCCTGTATATTGTTGAATTCAGAAAATAATACTGTTAAACTACATAAAAACTGCAACTTTATCTTACAAAAAATGAGTGGCGCCATTTTAGCTTATACCGGAAGTGCCGTCATCAAAGGTAATATCAGAATTTTCGTCCTTGGCCCGAATGCAGTCGATTGGCGAAAACCGTATTTCGATAACTTTAATAGTTTCTGAGTATAGATCCATAAGGACCGTCAGATAATCACAAAGGGGGTAAATTGTAATAAATAAAACAACTCACAACCTACCCTTAGTCTTAGACGATGAAATTTATAAGAATAGCCAGACTTAGGTGTGTCCCCTGTACACTTTTCGACGACGTGGGCACTGTCGATGTAGTGTCCGTCGGCGAAGTGGGCACAGTCCAAGGTTTGGCACAGTCGGCGTTGTGTCTCTTGTACATTTGTCGGCGTAGTGTTCCTATTAAACTTTTTTCTAATAGTTGGCGTTGTGGTCACGTTCGGCTTAGTGTCCCCTGTACACTTTTCGACGACGCGACGTGGGCACTGTCGGTGTAATGTCCGTCGGCGTTGTCCCTAGTCGGCGATATGGACCATCAAAAAATCGTGTCGGCGTTCGGCAATCTAATATTGCCTATTTTTTAAACTGACCATTGACAGAATTGATTGTAAGATGCCATATTAGCTATAAGTCTCTTGCAGTACAATTATGCGTTTGAATATTCGTTGGAAAAATTGCGGCGTACAATTGTACCTGTGCGTGCATTCATTTACAAACAAAAGTAGCATCTTTTTTTCAACCAACTTCAAAAAGTTGGTTACTAAATTCGTCCGGATGTCCGTCTGTTGGTCGATGTTACAGCGTTTAGAAAGCTGGAAGTGGTTTCATATTATAGGAAATTCTTCACTGATTCCAAATCTCTGGTAAATTTTTTGATCGCATCTCCGTTCCCCGTTGGGAGGCCATTAAAGTCCAAATATATACACTTGAATATAACGAGAACGAGACATCCAATTACAAAAAGTTTCTTTTATTTTTTGAAACCTATTGAGTACGTAAACACCACCCTCCCCCACCCTGTGGGGTGGAGCGAGAGTGAGTTTTGAAAACGTAAGTGAGAACACCTATTTTGTATTGCCCTTTTTGGATTTTCCATGAGAAACTATTCTCAAATTGCGGATTTCACCCCCACTTTTTTGGGGGTGGAAAGCGGGAAAATTGTACATGTCCGTAGTTATATTATATTGTATATAGTATATGCCATAATTAGTTACAGATCTGAAGTTGGTTGAAATTTGAATTCTATAAGAATTCGCGTTTTGTAATAACTTGATAAGTATTGCAGTTTGTAGCTTTGAATGATATAATTAAAAGAGTTTATAGTAGGACGTCGGCGTCGCGTCGTATGGATTTGGGTATACTCTTCAGTTAAGGGTTGTTACTGAAATATTGTCCAATCAATTTATTACTCGTAATAAAAATAACATAAATTATTAGGTTTTTTTAAAGTCTAAAATAACATACATGTTTGTTATAAAAAAATCACATCATTAATATAAAATAAATAATACTAATCATCATATAAGAAATACTATCAATACTAGTTTATCATAATTTGGAGATTAGATTTTTTCTTAGCAATTCCGCGTAAATAATTCCTGAAGGTTTATCGACAGGATGGTAAACTTCTTTATTTTCGTTATTTTCCAATATACTTGGTGGAAATTTCGACATGTCCACACTTAAATAATGTTTGTTGGGCATTTGCATTTCAATACGGCTTATCTGTATAAATCATAAATAATAATTAGGATTTGCAGAATGTTACAAATTAATATGCAAATAAATGTACACGGACGCGAAATTTAAATCCGTGTTTATTATAGGGATAAGTTTTATTAGCATGAAATTACCTGAGGAATTTTGTCCAAAGCCATTTTCTCAGTTAGATATAGCGTATTTTGTACGGAAGGCGAGAATATCCCCTTATCAGGTGGACCGGCAAATTTATCAAAGATGCAATTTTTTATCGTTATCCAAACGTCGTCGAAGTCGACTCCGTTCGCTGTCGAAAATTCCCATGTTGCAGTAACAACAGTGCTAAATATTCTATCGTTGTCGTCAGATAACGTTCTGTAACCGTCTTGATAAAAATCGGTGAATGCGGATTGTGTTGTCTTCAAAACTCTTAGTCCTTTCAGCCCTCCAATTATAATTGGCGATTCTGAAATGCCAACAGTTTTACTGTATACGAATAAAAATAACAAAATTGTTTATATTATTATGGAAGACCAGAGGCGGACTGACCATAGTCCATAAGAGAGTCATGTGCAATCACAGGGCCGGTGTGACCCCAAAAAGGCCATGCATCTTTGAATTACTGCATTTGGTCTGGGCGGTCTAGGAATGAATATATCTGATAAATAAATATTGAAGTGATCAGGCCAATTATCTGTTGGGTATCATTCAATAAAATCAAAGGCAAGTACTAAGTGGGGTGTTAGATCTTTCAAATCACAGTACCGGTTAGCTATTCTCAGTCCGCCCCTGTCGATGGCGTAAATGTGTGATAATACCGAGTAATAATTTCTATAAATAAAGTGAGTAACTTACCATTTCTTTTTTGGCTGACAGTTGCAAATCTGATAGCGTTGGGAGAGAAGAGGAAAGCGTGATTATGTTCTTGTCCATCTGCCTGCAACCTTTCCCATGGATACTCTTCTAGGTTCACTTCTACTTCTTCCACATGCCGATACATGTACAAGAAGTGACTGCAAATTAACAAACCGAATTCTTCCGGAGTTTTGATCCCATGCTTCTTGGCTAATACGTAAACTGTGTTTTTTTGTGTATCTGTTGCGATTATATCCTTATTATTGCCGTCTAGGTAGTCCTTTTGAGTACTTAATTTTAAATGGGTGTCAACTTCAAATTCTCTTATAGTATGTAGGGGGCCATCGCGAAATACGTGCAATAATTTTACGTGATTTTTACCATAGCCGTATTTTCCAAATTCGTAGTTGTCCCGATTTTCGTAATCGAGGCTACCTGCAGCTGGTTTCGGTTTTCCCTTACCATTTCCACCATTTGTTGGAGGTTGCTGGTTATGGGTACCATTTATTCTAAAACAAAAATAAACACAACATGAAAATAAATTCAATTATAACTGTGCAATAATTTCACTTTACCTGTTAGTATTTCCCCAGCGACGCATAATTAACTCTTAACTATTAGCGGCGTGCTTTTAATATGAAATGTAAAATTAGACTGTGAAGTTTAAGGATTGGAAGTTACTTATATAGGAGAACGTGGCGTTATCTCAAATTTACACAGTTCAATCACAGTTGATAGATACGCATCAATAGCAATTCCCTGATTATCACGAGCTGCACATGGTTTAAAGATTAATTTTATTAAGTGTACTTCTAATTCGTTAAAATTATTTTAATACTACCTATGCATGTTAGATATCATGGCGGCATTAGCAATATTGCATATTTTGAAGCAATAGAAATTTTACCAAAATAAATAGATTGGCATAATAGTATCATCTGTTTATACAGTGAGTATGATAATGAAGTAATCTGTTTACGAAGTTATTTACAATATACGTTAACTATCTTTAAATGTTCCATTTCGTATTTCGCCCATTTGTAATAGCAATTATAACGAAAACAATTCTAGTATATTTACGTTATACCTACCACCAAGGAAGATTTTACGAGTTGTCCCCAATATGAATCATATATCTAAAGGAAATTTTATAAGCATTTCTCAATATGTCACCAGTGCATTTGTCACGAGTTTGTGAACTTCTTAGATCATACTACTAAAAAAAAATTAATTACGTATATAATTATAATTTAATTAATTATTTACGGTAATCGCATTTTACAAAACATAATACAATAGGTGCCAGTATAATAAGTACAACTCTAAATATATATTTCTACCGCATAAAATTAACACAATTAAGTTTCCTTAGTTACTAAAACATTTTAATATTTTAAAGCTTAATTTAAAAGAATGTAGTGATGGTGAGAATAATTTAAAATTATTATTATTTGAAAAAATATTAGAATGGTAACCTTAATTAGGAATAAAAAAACGAAGTTGAAGTACCTATTTGCAAACTATTTATTTTTATTATACAAGGTGATTTTTTTTATCGCACCCTAGAAGTAGTAGGAGAACGAAAGAAGGTACCATTCTGAAATTTTGGGATCAATAGTAAGGCAATACGATCTACCTATCGAATAAAAATACTTTCAAAATGATAGTGGACTACAACTTTGTTTTTTTAAATGGAACGCTATCATTTTGTGTACCTAAGAATAATAGTTTCGGAGATATTATTGCTTTTTTCAAAATTTATGCTAAAATGTAAGGTTAATTAAAAATTAATATCTCAATAACCGTTGATAATATCAAGCTCATTTTTTGGGAGGTGAAAGTTGATAAATGATAAGTATGTAGTGAGATTGGCTTTGGATAAACTATTTGGATAAAAAAATGTATGTAGTAATTTATCATCTAGTGAATTGAGGATGGTATCTGTAAAAGAATACGTTGTTAAATTTTATTTTAAATTTAGGTCAGTAAACTTATATAGTATGGTTATTTAAACAGTGAATAATATAAATAAATACGTGTCTAATTATGAGAAAGCATGTGGTGATGACTTAGATCATATACACTCCGTAGATAAAGCATTTAGCCTTCCTTGCCATATAGATACAGAAAACGAGCCAAGATGAGACAGAGAATTGATATTTTTTTGTCTTTAAAGGCGATCCGCACATGCGTTCTTGAATAGTTATTCACAGGCCTGTGCGCTGGATTTGTCCATGGGAGGGGTTGGGTTGGGAACAGGGAAGACCTCAAACTTTGATTGAATGATTTCAATCAACGCCTCAAACCAATGGCGTAACTACAAAATTTGGGCCACCACGCAACATCTTTCAAATCCCCCCCAAATACATTTATATTTTTTTTACAATCACTTATTTCAAAGTAGCGGTTAATACCCGTCTGTCAGACGGGACAATATGTCATTTATTATTGAAAGTAAAAAATATTCATGACAGATCTCTTGTTTTAAGGTTACGGTATAAAAAAAAATTATCTAACAAATACCAACTTTAACGTTGCCACATTAAAATTTGGTTAATCACTCTTTACAGTAATGTTATAAGTCGGAGGTCAAAGGTCGTCAGATTTGTACCATCTTTGAACTTAAATTAAGTTTGAAAATTAGGAATGTTTTAAGACCACCCTCGACCTCCTAGCTAGTCTAGAAGTCGAGTTATCGTGGAGACGAACGAACGAACATGAATCAACTCATAATATAAAATAATATAATGTTACTAAATTTCTGCCTAGGAAAACCATTTTTCATAAGTAATAAATAATAATAGTAATAATTACAGAGAGATATTCATTGGTTCAGGTATTAAAAAAATTAATCCAAAGATAAGTACCTAAGTACTACATAAAATCTGAATTTGTGCATTTGCCTGTACAGAAGATCGGAAAATAGTGAAATAATTTTGAGGGTCCATTTATTTTATTTATAGTTGTCGGCATAGAGTCCATGTATCTGCGTTCAGGCAAAGCGGACGATGCAACGGCGACTATGAAAAGGCAATACTATTTAGTTTTTATTTTCCTTTTGCGAAACTGGTGATAATGTCAAGTACAATTCAAAATCAATGTTGTAATGCAAATTAAAACAAAGGTTTGACGCCGCGCCGGTTCAGTTATTTTGAATTCTTATTTTTTATTAATTAGATTTTTTGCTATTAGATTTAAAAACATAGAAGGATCTGGATCAGAAGGCCCTTCGGGCCCCCTTGTGCCTAGGGCCCCCGCCCATCGCGTGGGCTTGCGGGGGTGTAGCTACGCCACTGCCCCAAACATTCATAAAACATAAACTAGGTTGCGATACTCCCAATGATAAAATTAGGTTAACATATTCTTTAAAACATGGAAACTTAGGTAAGTATTCAATATTTATCTATTTTTAAATACATAATTATGTATTTATAAAGTACGTTAATAACTATATATCTATTATTATATTTCCTTATATTTCAACGGGTTATGGGGGGGGGGGGTGACGTCCCCTTGCGCACTGGCCTGGTTATTCAAAAGGGTTACACGCCACATCAAGCATGCTTTAATGCGCACGTGCCCATGAAAGCAATTTTTCGTTTCTTTTTCATTAAATCTGGCACAAAATAAAAGGCTAATGATTTATCTACGGAGTGTATAGTACTATATGATCTAAGGGTGAAGAATAGCTTTGGAAGTTATACTTACTATAAATTGGCGGAATGTGTGATGTCATGGGCGTGCATTATGAAGTCAGTGGTGTAGAGAATTGTTAAAGCAGGGGGTGGGGTGAAGTAATATTTGTAGATGTGTGTATCTGATGTCGTTGATAATGGTTTTGTTTTTGCTTTTCTTGGCGAGGAAAAATAACATTTAACAACGTATTCTTTTACAGATACCATCTTCAATTCACTAGATGATAAATCACATAGGTAACATAACACCTCACACATTTCAGTATGGCCTGATGATGGTCAAATCTGACTGAAATCCATCGCCTTAGTAATAATAAAAATGCCGCGCATGTACGGCTTACAACCAAACTTTCGGATGTTTGCCCTTTCCTAAAAAATAAACTATTGTTGATAAGAAAGCAAATGAATTTTTGTCGGGAGACTTGTTTTATTGTTTATTTTATTAACAGTTTGTATTATTAAAAAATATTCAATAGCAAAGATGCCCAGCTTACTATTCTGTATAATAAAGCCTTTTGCACTACTTGTCTATTTATTACCGTTTGGGAAATATGGTAAATTTAAAATTTTAAAATCAATTATATCAATACTGGTTTGATATATCAAAATGTATAAAATGCTTTATGGTTCAACAGCAAATTTATTCATCTCAACACTATTAACAATAAAGCCTTCGGGACAGTGGCAGCTCGTGACTTCGTTTTTGGGGAGGATAGCTCAGCTCAGCTCTACTTCGTCAATAAACTATACATACTTATTTGAATGAACACAACAACAAGCGCGTATTTAAGGGGGAGGGGAATAGAGCAATTAACCCCCTACCCCCCAAGTTACATTAGTGTAATAAATTAAGTTTTGTAGTGGGCATGTAGGTGTAGTGAATAACAGAAGCATAATCAAAAGTTTCTATTGAGAGCGATTAAATATTTTTATTTTATACATATGAAGTTTGATTTGATATCTTCCTTTTCGTCTTTAAATTATCAAAATCGACGAGGAGGCCGTGCCTCCCTTGCCTCCTCTGAGGAGCCCCCAGTGCTTCGGGACCACTTCTTGTTATCTATACCGGTTAACGAGATATGCGTACATTTATATTTGACCTTTGACCTCAAATACCTCGGTAACCATTCGTCATATCAACAAGTGAATTGCGTATTCGTAATCAGCGTGAAAATTTACATACAATTCATATATCATTTATATGGTAGCACTACGGGAACCGTGCGACGGGCACATAGACACACATTGACAGACTTATTGAATTTATTGAAAAATAATCAGTTTGCAAATACTTCAACTTCGTTTCTTTGGTCTTGATACTCTTGATTACAAACTATATAACTATAATTCATCCAACGTATAACCGTAATTAGTTTGATTAAAAATCATCTTGAAAATCATTAAATAATCAACAAATAATATATAATGTCATTAATAAGCAGAAAAAATAAGACCATCGTAATGAGAGCCTTGGGGAACTCCATAGTATAAATTAACTTTTTTGGAAATTTCTTGTTCTATTCTAACAAATTGTACTCGATTTGAAAGATAACTATCAATCCAATTGATTCGTTGAGGAAATCCAATAACATTTTACTTTTTTAACAAGAACGAATGATTTAGTCCATCGAATGCTTTGGAACAATGTGTATAAATGCAGTCAATTGCTTGATGATTTTCCAATGCATACAGCACAAATTTATTGAAGACAAACAAATTAGTCATTGTTGATCGCCTTTTCAAATTTTTTATTTCATTGAAGATGATTTGTACAGGAATGTCGAAATTATAGTTTAAGTTCGAGTTTGTTCACATTATTATTACTACAAGTTAAAGGAGAGGGTGATAAATCATATGTACCTTGAAAACATTGAGCAAAATAATCAACTATTTTATTTAAATCATTACTAGGTATGCAAATCAAGAAATGTCATATTCGATGGCAATTCATTTAATTTCCTTTTGACGTTTTTATTTTTCAAAATTTCGTAAATAAATCTGTTTTTTCTTTAGCTAGTTTTGACAATTGCCACGTGACGATATGTATGCCATTATCAGTTCTTAGACATACTTAAAGAAATCCTAAATCAAATAAATAAAAATTTCTAGCGTGCAGACGTTTTCACGAACACTGTATAGTATATCAGGCATGTCAAACTTATATGATATTACAGGCCACATAATCTATTTTGTACTAAGTTGGGGGCCGCATGTTTGTACTTTTAAAAAAATAAATAAAATACGATTGTTATAATATACAATATTGTTATACCTATTATGTATTTATTAGACTCAATGTCTTTTTTTTAACTAAACTAAAAATATTTTACATTTTATTGTATATTATTACATACATAGGTACACATTTTATATTTCATGTTATTTCACCTTATTGAATTCAATACGTCCGTGCATCCTTGCGTTGCAAGGGATCCTTATGTCTACAACCGAGTTAAGATATTGATCTTATGTGAAATTTTGTGCTGATTCATGATCCGGTACCAATTTTTTGGTATCTCAAATACTTTTCGACATATTTGACTTTAAAGTCGAAAATTCGAAATTTTGTCTTTTTGATAAGGCCAAATTTGTTTATACTTTCGTTACTGAATTATTCGAAGTTCGTTCTGTAATCCCGGGATTTCAACTAATTTACGCTGAAACTATAGATATTCTAAATTTAAAAAAAAACTAAAATAAAAGTTATAATAAATAAAATCACAGATTATTACTTTTTAGAGGATATTTGACATCGTTAATCATTAATATGTCAATATTTGGTTAAATATCTTGAGCTAACGCAATTTTTAAAATTGATGATAAATATTGTTCGGTTGTATAGAGATACGTTATTAATCAAATAATCACTTATAAGTTATAATTAATTTAAACTGCATTAAACTGAACTGCATACAAATAAAAACAAAATATATTTTTAAATAATACATTCATGTATTTTATCAAGAAAATTTTAAAACCTCTCGGCGAGCCGCGGTCTAGCCGTTGGAGGGCCGCATGCACTCTGCGGTCCGCGTGTTTCACATGCCTGCTGTATACAGGGTGAATCGGAAGGATCGCACCGAACTCCAGGACTGCATTCTACACATCAAAATAATAAGAAAAAACTCAAATGTTCTTATTTGATTCTCATTTGTTTGCAAATTATAGCGAAATTAAAAAAAAATACCTACAATGTAATGGTAACATTTGTTTAATAGTTATGACTTTTTATAAGGTGTTCAAAAATACCCCCATTGAGTTCTAAACATGCTCTGCTTCGTCTGCAAACAGCGCCTGTTGCTTGTTCTATTTGCTGTTGTTTACCTTGAAGAACTGCGCCAGTATTAATTATTCGTTGAATTAGTGCCTCTCGACCATTCACTTTAACTTTGTAAACTTCTGTTTTAAACCAACCCCATAAACAAAAATCTACTGGTGTTTGATATGGAATTCTTGGAGGCCAACTAATTGGACCTCCGCGATCAATAAAAAAAAAAGTTACAAACAGACTTTGTATTCATATTTTTTCAAAGAACGTTAGATATTATTTAATTTTTTAAATTTCGCTACAACTTGAAAACAAATGAGAATCGAATAAGAACATTTGAGTTTTTTCTTATTATTTTGATGTGTAGAATGCAGTCCTGGAGTTTGGTGCGATCCTTCGGATTCACCCTGTATAAATAAAGTTTTGTGGAAAATGTACCTATACATATTTATTTCTTACGTGGGTACTAATAATTAATCAATTACCGTGGGCTGAGTTTTGACGTAAATGTCAGTAGCCGTAATATGAACATCTTCAGCAAACGTAATTAATAAACAAATAAATCTGTGGGACAGAAAAGATGAAAGAAATCAGATATCCACGTCCAATTGATTTTAGCAATCCGTACGGTTATTGGCAAACATCCTAGATGTTTTTAGATGCTACCTCATAGGTCAATTAAATGGTTAATTAGTTTTTATCGTACTCATATACCTACAGGGGTCTCAATAATCTGTGGATGTAAATTTTTGTATGCAGCACATTTGTAGATTGTATTTTATAATAGTTCAATTCCTATGCTTTTTCACTGAAAGTGCATCTTGCATTTTTAAATTTGCCGTTTAACTTCCATGAAAGTAATATTGGGTTTATGTGATCTTTTTTTAATATCGTTTTTCTTAATTGGACGTTTGTTTTTAGATAAATCATTTGAAAGCTCTAAATTGAACCTTTTAAACGGTACCCAACTGCATAATCTTATTACATAAACCATTGAATTAAATCGACATTACTTAATCCTTTATTTACTGTTTATTATTCTTCAACACATAATCCATGATGTGTCAGTAATACACGAAGGTGGTAAATGGTAATAAATAAAATAAAATACTCAAAACCTCCCCTTAGACAAAGAATTTAATATTTGAAAAATGTCAGACTTGGTGATTGATAACAATGGGATGAGTGGTTATGTTTTTTGTATAGAAAGTCCACCGTAGTGAACTGAAACATTAGCCCCGATACTGTGATCGGCAACACTAATGGTGAATGAAGTTAAACAATTAAGTGATAGTCCCCTGCTACTCACTTTCAGTCAGTCACCCTGTGAAAGTGCGACTTAAAAAAAGTGAAGCAAATCACAGAAAACTCAGTCTAGGCTTATTTTTTTGAAAAATCCAAGTCTTTATGGTGTAAGTATTCGATGCTGAGAACCACCAGAGCAATAAGAGAAAACATTGATCCGAGACTTATTGCATTTTTAAAATGTCAGTCATCTGGTTATAAACCCAAAAAGTCTGATACATTCTCTCGGGATGACATGAATAATTTCTTAAAAGATGCTCCAGATGAAAAATATTTACTAATGAAGGTATTTATGCAGTTTCTAGTTATTACACATCTGGATACACTGACTATAACATATGGGTATAAATTAATTTACTAGCACTGTATAATTTCACAGGTGGTTCTCATTTTTGGAATAACTGGAGCGTGTCGCTGCGATGAACTAGTCAATATGAAAATTGATGATGTTGAGGATAATGGTTCTATTTTAATAATAAGAATTCCAGATTCAAAGACGAAAATTTCGAGAACCTTCGTAGTTGACGGAAATTCCACAAATGGTGTAGACGTGGTGGAAATTTTTCGAAAATACCTTGCTTTACGGCCTCCCGAAATCGGGCATCGCAGATTATTTATTACTTTTCGATCTGGAAAATGTACTGTGCAGCCGGTTGGTAAAAATGCATTACCAAAAATACCAATGGAGATTGCGAAATTTCTGGGTAAGCCAAACCCCGAAAAATTTACTGGACATTCACTAAGAAGAAGCTCAGCAACTCTTTTAGTTGACTCAGGAGCAGATTCTTTGAGTCTCAAACGTCATGGTGGCTGGCGATCTACGAGCGTCGCTAAAGGATATGTGAACGATTCACTCTATGCTAAGCGGAGGGCTACAAATAGTATCATCAGGGGTGAGAATTCATCATTACCTGTAATTCAAAAAACTTCTTCACCTTCTCGAGCAAGCACCAGCTCAGATACGATGGCCATAGTTTCACAACCTATGAGCACATCCGAGCTAAGCAATGTTTTAACCAGCACGAATATTTCATCATCTAAATCGTTACTTGGGACAGGAATTACAATCGATGCCAATAATTGTACCTTTAATATTTATGTTAACAAATAATATTATTTAATAATTGTTTCATAAGTTTTATTTAATTTAACTTTCTCAATTGATATATTGTTCAATAATTCCATATAATATTTAAAATAAATATCAAAATTTCTATACCTTATTGCTTTATTCTAACTTAAATTTATATTTTTTATAGGGAGAAAAAGTTTTTAAAAAATCCAAAGGGAGAAAAAGTGTAAAAAATTCCCCGAGGGAGAAAAAGTGGTACTTGCTCCCTCAAAATAGGGAAAATACATCCACTTTCCACTCACATATAAGAAAAAAGCATTTTCTTTTAACTAGGAAGGTTTGCATCATAGAGTGACCTCTTACGATATAGGTGTATCGTAGGAATTCAGTTATTCAATAATTAATTTGCCTGATATCCTTCAGCCTTATTTCGTATAAATGAGTAGAGTTTAATAAGTTGCTCCACAATTACTTTTCAGCAATAATTATAATTTGAAGCACGATTACATTTTGAAGTCGAGGACGTCCATTAATATTGTTATGTGTTTAATTTTTAGTTTTGGATGACCTCAAGCTTTCAAAAAAAAAGTTGTAGCAATGTGTAATATTTCTGATTTTATCCACCTATTTTAATCAGTGGAATGAAAGCTTCACCTTGTTAGTTAATTACATCATAATGTGTACTTTCATTACTTCGTTTACCTCAAATACGTAATTATTTACTGTTCAAATATCTATTAATGAAGATTAAAGATTGTTAAAATACAATATTACATTACATCATTGCACCATTATCTCACACTCATCAAACACAGACTTCCTGAGGAAAGCATTTGTTTAGTTCCACCTTTGTTTCTTTCTTAAATATGATCAGTTATTACACATCCGACAGGACTTTTTGTTTAAATCTAGTAAATGAGATTCAGTGAAACGTTGGCCGTTCGTACAAAATGTACCGCGAGTGCATCGTTCTAAAGTTCATTTTATTCATTTTAATAAAAAGTTCGCGTCCAAAATTTTCTGTAAATATACCAGATTCCGATCTTCAGTCTAGCAGATTAAAAGAAATCGTAATAGTTAACTGTAACAAAATTATTAAAAACGAACGTTTTGAAATTCAATCATTTGAACGGTTAACCGTTCCTCTCAATTGTAGTTACGTTTTTAAGGGACCTTCGTGTCCAACATTTTTTAACGTTAAGTTTATCGAATTTAATCTGAGGTCATTTTCGGGATGTAATGTAAACAGTTTAGAGGTGGTTAACAACGAAATTTTGTGTGGGAGAATATACGGATCGAAAACCTATTTTTCCAGCGAAGGACTGCTGAGAATTAAAATTGTGTTGAAAAGTAACCTTTCTGATGACTCGTACAAAATCTTGGTTACAAGACTACCCTGTTTTATAAAACCACAGCGTACGCGTGATGATGTGATCGTTTCACAAAATGCTATCAAACCCTATCGTAGTGAGCGATATCCATTTTGTTGTGGCCAAAGGTACGATGCAAGGCAGTTTTATTTAACAAGTCCAAATTTTCCGTACAGTAAAAATGTTAAAGATCAATGCGTTTATCATATTTATAAATTTTCCCCGCGAATTTGTCACTTACGAGTTAACTTTTTATTCTTTTCCGTGGACGAAGAAACGTCGGATAACACGTGTCACAAGGGATTTCTCGAAATAGATGAGAAATACTTTTGCGGCTGCCGTACTGGTCTGCAATTACTATTGCCGTTCAATTCGAGCATGAAAACTATTAGGTTTAAAAATGCAGATTGTCGCAGCGAGTTTAGCGGATTTGTGGTTGAAGTAATGCAAGAGGAATGTTCTGAACGATTTTCAGGGGAATATACGCAAGACGTATTACAGTTTTACAATGAGCAAGCTGTCTACAGTAAAACTAATTTAAAAAGGGCGCGTTTAACTAAAGAAAATATTTATTCTGATCGTACCGATCCAGACATAGTTAAACACGTTTATGTTTTTGAAGATACTGAAGAGAACGATAAAAGTGATAAAGAAAAGATCTTTTCAGATACGACTGAAATTAGCTACTATGATTTTAACAAGTGTAAATCTTCCGATGTCATGCAATTGAAAATATTGTCCAATAATGTTTTGTGGCAAGAAATATCTAAATGCAGCACTGTTAGCGGTAAATCGTATAGCGCTCAATGCGTTCAGGCGAATTTAGTCAAAGGATATATTCAAAGCCCAGATTATCCGCACTTCTATCCGAAAGGATTACATACTTGCTACCGGTTTGTATATATGTCTAAAATAGTTATTATTTACCTTTTTGATGTACATACAGGTTCGAGCCATTGTCCGGATATTGCGCCGTTAGACTTTATATTCTCGACTTTGATGTTGAGAATAGCTACCATTGTGAGAAGGATTACCTTTTACTAGGACAACAGTATAAGTATTGTGGAAGGACTTTGCATAAAGCTTCCCGTGAGTACTTTATTACCTTTTTTATTTATTACTTAAATTAGACACGCGGTAAACTTATGACGTCCGTATTTTGTACAGTTATGAAACTTTAAAGTGTTTCTTTCATTACGCCCATGATATCCAATATCGAATTCGGTAAGCGCCAAATTGCAGTCAGGAACCTAAAAATTCCATCCAATTTGCAGGGTAATCCTAGAATTTCAATGAACATACGATTTTTTAAATAGCACCAGATACATTTGGGTATGTCTACAATATCTGATGGAGCTTCAAGACAAGAAAATAATACGATATAAGGTTACAAAAAAGAAGTTAAGGAGAGCTTAAATCCAAGTTTGCGTATACCCAGACCCCGTGGGATTTTTTAAGGGGGGGGGGGGAAGGTAAAAATTTTGATTTGGCTATAACTCCGCAGCAACTGATCGTACAGAAAAAATAAAAAAAGGGTTTTGTAGGTTTGTTGAAGCCCTACAAGTTTCCTTTGGACGACTTTTCTTGAAAATTAATATTTAACGATTTATCGTAAAAAAACAGTAAAAAAAAGTAAACTTTTTTGGTCAACAAATAGAATTTGTTCATGTATGAGAAAGTTGTAGAACAAAATCACCGTATCAGATTTTTCGATCGGTTGAAAAATAAGGTCCAAGGGAGCGTCTGAAGGTACGCTATCTATTTGTGCGCCTCCGGCACCGGCGCGGCGGCTCGACGCTGCGGTACGCGCTCGGATCTCGGCGCGTTTGTCGCTTATATCTCTGTGCCAATGAATCGAAATGAAAAATAAGCTTTTTTTTTCGATTTTGTTCGTTTTTTCAAGCTCTACAACTTTCTCATACATGAACAAATTCTATTTTTTAGTTTACTTTTTTTACTGTTTTTTTACGATTTTTACTTTTAATTCCGATTCATTGCCACAGAGATATAAGCGACAAACGCGCCGAGATCCGAGCGCGTGCCGCAGCGTCGAACCGCCGCGCCGCCGCGCCGCGCCGTTGCCGGAGGGGCGCCAATAGATAGCACAACTTCAGAAGCTCCCTTCGACCTCATTTTTCAACCAATCGAAAAATCTGACACGGTGATTTTGTTCTACAACTTTCTCATACATGAACAAATTCTATTTGTTGACCAAAAAAGTTTACTTTTTTTACGATAAATCGTTAAACATTAATTTTCAGGAAAAGTCGTCCAAAGGAAACTTGTAGAGCTTCAACAAACCTACAAAACCCTTTTTTTTTATTTTTTCTGTACGATCAATTGCTGCGGAGTTATAGCGAAATCAAAATGTTTACCTTTTCCTCCCCCTTAAAAAAATCCCACGGGATTTAAGCTCTCCTTAACTTCCCAAACAACCCTGAAAAAGTTCCGTAAAGTTAGCATTACTTTTTCACCAAAAGTCTAATTTGACTGGCCTAAAGTGTACATAACGAAAAAACTGAGGGGTGAAATTTCTTCATTTTTTGGCAGTACATTAGTCATTTACATATGTTTAACATGTGTAAAAATCAAAATGGTAGAATCAGTTGTTTAACTTTTATTTTAATTAACAGCAATAAAAACGCTGTATTTAGTATTTTCCTGGCTGACGGTCAGTTTTAACTTATCGTACAATTGTTATTGTTTCATAAATTATTACCAAATTTACAAATGTTGTAGCACACATACTTCTCAAAAGTCGAAAGCCCATAAATATTGATTATTCATATAATAAACTGGATTTATAAGCTCTAATCGAAAATGAGCTATTTTGCAATATACGGTAACTAAAGAAAAAATTCTTGTTTTAAATACTAAATTTGTGTTACTCAAATCGAGCTGCATTATTCCTTTATTGAAAACAAAATTTGTTTTCTTGTTATAATGTTAAATGTTATAATTATCGCGAAAGAAAGACGCACATATTCCCCCGAGAGGTAATCTACCACATCGTTAATCGTGAGCGGCAAACCACATCAATGTGATTATTCTTTAGCATTGTACAAAACCATGCGCTTCATAGCAATAGTGTACGACACCATCTTCCACTCCTTACTGCTCTTCGCCGCGCAAACCCAAGCATCCATCCTTTTTTCCAAATTTCTTTTAAACAAAACATGTATACATGGCATTATTTTTGTGAATCGTGTTAGACCACAATATAATTGCTTTAACCTTATTATGTTACTGTCAATATTATTAATATCGAACGTTCAGGTACTGAGTTAGCGGTTTTTCGCACATACATTAATACAGAAAATTAACGATGTGTTGCAAAAATCTAAAACTGTACACCTTTTTGTAGGAATGAATGATCTTTTAAATGCATTTTATTTCATTAAATTATGATTGCGAATTACTGAGATACAAGCTTCTAAAGTCAGAGGCCTTGCATTTTTACTCCGATAGTAATATGTGTTATTGACTCGTACTAAACATCATAATTTACTCAGCATTCGAAATAATAATTACATCTTCCACAAATCATGGGAAACATGAATACAATAATGACACTATTGTGTTCTTAATTTAATTTCAGCGATATTGCCTATTCTTTCAAAAGGATCTCTAACTAAATATGTCTTTGGAGTTTTCGGTATTACCAATTCTTCTAACCTTGCCAAAATATTCAGCTGTAGTTCTAACTTCATCGTCTGAAGTAAATTATGTAACTTAGAATCAGATCTGATTCATTCCATTCTTTACATTTTGCGTTTGAAATTGTTGAGAGAAGATTGTGGTCCTTTATTGATCGGCGTCAGCGAACGCGACATAGGCATGTTTACGGCATGACACGGTAAAGGAGTTCTTTGAAAAGAGAAACCTAAGTGTGAATGTGGAAACGGAACTATTGGAAAGGGGTATTTGGTTCGGATAGGGAGACCCCGGGTCATATTGTACAAGAGGAAGTAAAATGGGAAAAAATAAGGATACCGGCTGGGAACAGCTACGAGCAAGGGGTGGATAGGGGAAGAGGGAGGGGGAAGATACTGCAAAGCTGTTGGAAATGGATGAAAGAAGGTAAAAAAATACGGACAGGACGATAGAAAGGGAGGGATACGCAAGGGAGGAGGTACAAACGGGTCGGGGGTGAGTACAAGAGAGGAGATTATAAGAAGGAACGTTAGATACACAGATCCAGAAAAGAAGGTGCAAGATAAGGGAGAGTAAATATAATGAAAGTATGGAGAATTACGGCCGGAAGGAGTGCCAAGATACTTAAGGAGAGCTGAATATGAAGAGGAAGAGGATGGTCACGAGGTACAGGAAGAAATGTTGGTGGGACGACGATAACAAGAAATTGAGGTTAAGTGGAAAGATGTGGGCAGTGAACTCTATACATACTGGAAGGGATACTCAATGTCGATCCGCTGAAGCCATTTGAAAAGTTTGCAACCTGTCGATGCGAGGGCTTGTTGTCTCTCTCTTACTCAATAGCTTATATGGCACAAAACGGGAATCTCACGATTTACTTTATATTATTGCCGATATATTTACATATAATGCATAATAAACCAATAAATAAGTATAATAATTTAATAAATACATTTTAGTAGTACAGTAGTGAGGTTTATTAATTACTAGCTGACCCGGCGAACTTTGTTTCGCCTTAATAAAGGCAATAAATAAGTAGTTTTTTTTTTTAATTGGAAAAAATATCATTCATAATTATTTATGTATTTTAGTACATAGGTTGCTCTTCATTTAAGTACCTTGTGATACACGACATTTTTTGTTTTATTATCAGGCGCAAAAACAAACAACGCATATATCTGTCATTATACGTCAATTACATAGCTGTCATTTTCGTTTTGTTATTCCAAGTCTGATTCTTTTTTGTTATACCACGTTTTATAGTGACTGACGTTTCATGTCAAGTCACACGGGAATGCTGTCGAACGGGATAAAAAGTATCCTATGTCCTTCTCCGGGCTCTAAACTACCTCCCTGCCAATTTTCAGCTAAATCGGTTCAGCCGTTCTTGAGTTATAAGTGAAGTAACTAACACGACTTTCTTTTATATATATAGAATAAGTAGTTTTTTTTTTTAATTGGAAAAAATATCATTCATAATTATTTATGTATTTTAGTACATAGGTTGCTCTTCATTTAAGTACCTTGTGATACACGACATTTTTTGTTTTATTATCAGGCGCAAAAACAAACAACGCATATATCTGTCATTATACGTCAATTACATAGCTGTCATTTTCGTTTTGTTATTCCAAGTCTGATTCTTTTTTGTTATACCACGTTTTATAGTGACTGACGTTTCATGTCAAGTCACACGGGAATGCTGTCGAACGGGATAAAAAGTATCCTATGTCCTTCTCCGGGCTCTAAACTACCTCCCTGCCAATTTTCAGCTAAATCGGTTCAGCCGTTCTTGAGTTATAAGTGAAGTAACTAACACGACTTTCTTTTATATATATAGATTATATCATCTAATAAGATACTTACATCGCCTAATATCTAATCACATACCTACAGATACAAAAAATTTATCTAACGTGCGCTGAGCATACTTTGTTAAAATTCGCTAATAACTCCATTTCTTTAATTTAATCAGGCAGTTCATTATACATTTTTAAACCCTTATAATAGAAATTATTCTGGAGAAAGTTTTCTTAACAAAGGTACCTAATCTAAAACTATTTATGTAGTATTAATACACACCTATACCCTGTTCAAGTCACCAGCCGTTGCACGTCATAGTTTAAAAGTTACTAAATCAATGACGTGCAATCAGCGTTGTCAAGTACGTGTTGTCAAACTGACATTTTTAGGTTAGGAACAAATAGATACTGTATACCTATGTAATAATAAAATACAACCACTAATGTAGACATAAACAAAATAAGAGTACTGATAAGTACTGTTTTTAGTAAGGCAATTTAAAAAAAAATAGGTTAAGTGCTTACCGGTGAATTTAACAAAGTAAACAATACTTGACGTGACAACATCGAGATATTTTATGAGTTTATATTCGCACTACGTTTTAAGTTGTAAGTACGAAGTGCAAAGTGTGCGACAAGGATAAAATATGGTCGCTAACCCTACACGATTAATGACTTTTAATACCAACTGTACTTACGATGACATTTTGGCTTTAATGCAAATTTGATTAAAGTTGCTTAGTAAATTATAATTATAGTATTGGTACACGAATAATGACGTGCAACGGCTGGTCACTTGAACAGGGTATATTAATATTAATACTGAACAGATGAATGTGGAATGTCCTTATTGAACAATACATTTTTGCATGTAGCTTAGGTAACATATTATTAATTATTTTATAAATAAACACCAAAGTTTTACTCCTGTAATGCATTTAGCATTGCCGATATTCGTGTAATTTTACTGTAACATAATATAATTCTGGTTGCTTTATTTTACCATTTTTGCAGTCTTGGAAAGTCGTTTTCGGGAGATAAAAATAATTGGGTCGCACAATAATCAAAATGAGGTGCAATAATAGCTGTATACACAAAAATTCCTCCGAATAAACGTTCTTACATCCAAATGCGACACAATTAACGACCGTTTTAACGTGCACTACAGAACAGACATAGTTCTACAGAAATTCACGGTAGTTTATTACGTTTTCCTATAGGTGAAAAACACAAGTAAAAGATTATTAATTGATCAGCGGCTACGCGTTCACGTTATAAACAACGCGTTAGACTGCGATACTAAGCCCTCGAGGTTCTTCCCTCTCTTTCTTTTGCCCCTGACACAAATACTTAACGGAGATCGACCATCAGTATCCCTTCCAGTATGTATAGAGTTCACTGGATGTGGGAGAGCATAAATCACATGCTCGGTGAGTGTGAGGAGCTAAGGGAAGAGGGAAAAAGTTGGAGGGAGCTTTTGGGGGGGGGGGTGTAATAAGATGAATAGATGGTGTAGGTAGAAGAAAGAGGAAAAAGGATTGCAGGTGGGGGAAGGAGTGTACTGTACATGTATAATATTTAAAAATAAGAATTCATTTTGTAAAAAAATTGTAAATATTTTAAAACAAAATAAAGGTATCTTTATTTTCTTTGTCGACTTGTTTATTCGCGCTATCTCTTGAATATTTAATATTCAATCACTATAAATCTATGATACAGTTTTTTACTCTGTCCAGTGGCGTAACAATGCAGCAGCCATGGGCCTGTGTTCCAGAAGCAAACCGGGCCCATCAATGCGTAACAAAAATAACATTTTCTTAAGGGCCCCATTAGCGGGACACTAAGAATTTATTGTTCATACTTACGGGTGGCTATTGTTTGTTTATGACAAAATAATAAGATGAAAGGAGATTTTATTAAATGCAAAGAAAATTTAAAAAAATGCATGGTATACCTAAACTACTCTTTACTAAAACTTTTTTTCTTGCTTTACCATTCGCAAAAGTTGATACTATATCAGCAACATTTATTTTTCTGGCCATTTTATCTTCTATTGAAATAATAGATAACGCAGACAATCTTTATTCGCCCATAGTGTTCCTTAAAAAGGTTTTAATTATTTTTAATTTTGAAAACGATCGTTCTGTTGAAGCCACCGAAACGGGAATGATGAGGAAGATATAACATGCGGTTAATATTTCGTTAAAACCGCTGCATGAAAAATAATTTCTTATTAAAATAAGTTCGGTCAAGTCCATTACCGAATTAATCGTGGATAAATTATTTTTAAAACATTGACGAAATGACAACAGTTAAGAGGAAATGAAGTTCGAAATATCTGACTGAATATTTGACGCATTGGCCCATCTGATATAATTCTCCATCGCAAGCATGACATAACACATTTGGGGTAAAAACTTTAACAATTGTACAAAGTTCGTTTAGGCTAGCATTCCGATTTTTTAGTTGAACTGTTACAATATCCAAACACATTTATTTTGAACCACTCTTCGTTCGACTGGATTTGAAAATGATTATTAGTTTCATCAAAAAATTTTTTTGGTCTAGACTAGATAGTCTTTTCTTCATAAATTCTGTGCTCGTTTCCCATTCCCCAGCTAAATTAATCGCTTTATTCTTTATTAATTGAAACTCGTCTCGCATCTGTCTAACACCTACATATGCAGTGTTGAACATTGTTGATGCGTGTTCTATATTTTGATGTCTGCTTTGCATAAGCTTTGAAACGGTATCGATATTTGTTAAAACCTTTGTTTCAAGAACAATTAAGAACACAGTTTCGAATTTTTTCAGCTGATCAAATGTGTATTGAAATTATTTTTTTTACGTGTCGCGTCGGGCCCTTGAAGGCCCGGGCCCGTGTTTCGTGGAACACGCAGAACACCGGTAGTTACGCCACTACCTCTGTCCCAAAACGACTCCCCGGTCTCTCGAGCTTCTTTGGCTGATTTGGTTGAAAACTTGAAGTACAAAACATACTTTTTGAGTGGAAAAGAGTAAATTCCGTAGATTTTATTGGAATTTGTCCTATAAAAGAAGTTAATTAAAGCACGAAATTATTCAGATTCCGATTACTTTTGGAATCAATGGAGTCTTCAGAATCGGTGAGTTTTCAACAGTTATAGAACTATTATTATTAACTATTTAATAGCAACATTTTTAAGTAATTTTTTTATTATTTTTAGCAAATGCTTAATAAGTTTTGGGAAATACATTCACTTCATTATTTTTATTATTTCGAACCATTTAAATTAAAAAATGGAAATAGTGAGAAGCAGCAAAAATAATGCTTGCTGTCCCTTTTCGTGACTTTAACATTTCATGACTATGGAAACAAAAGGTTTTACATGAACGTACTTCTTGATAAGAATTCCATCAATTTTTTTTTAAAATAAAGTTCTTTAGATCAGCTGTTTGAGGCACGCTTTTGATTAACAGGTTCAATGACGGGAAGCATACCCTTGACATTTCCTCTCGTTCATAATTTGTTGTTTATGGTGTCATATATCTGTCGGAAGTATAACTGTTCTGGTTTGGTATTTCAAAAACATTTTCGAAATTTTCAAAGACATATTCAAATGTACCTGGCACGGATTTAATTAAATACAGTATAAAAAACCATAAAAAAATAATCGAACATTAGGTTACTGTTTTCTAATGCCTTAGGTATGTTGTAATTTTTCAGTATAAGTTCGCCACCTTACAGATAAATCTAAATCTTAAATAAAGCCCGTTTGCTTTATATGGTTATATGTATATGGTTACGCACAGTAAGAAACAGGCAAATTTTATTTTGCATTTTACATGGAATGGAAAGTAGTAAATGTCTAATGAGACCTTTTTTTTCCACTGTCTCACGTAGGTACTACTACTTAGGTACCTATTAATTGGTTTTGTTTGTTCGTTTGAACTGTGCCAACTCGGTTGCTTTCGAAAAATACTGCCTACAGTTTTATAAAACATTTTGTTTAAAACACTGGAAAAAGTGTTTTTTTGAGTTCAAAAAAGTATAAGTATTTCTAAATAAATGTATTTAGAAACGATTTCATGATCAATTAAGGAAAAATAGTGAGGATCTTTCTCTTGAATGGTCAAACTGCACATTTCACAAGGAAATTAAAACAAGAAAGCTTTATTGCGTGGCACATAATCCTTTTCCTAGATTTACATTTCTCTTAAACATTGAAATTTTCTAAGAAGCAATAGAAAAACCGTCAACTTTAAAGGGGAAGTAGAAGGAAACTGTTCAATATCACACTATATCGTATTCCATGAATTTCTTGAATATAACCTTAAATAATGTTAAGTAACTTCACAATACGCAGACGATGATTTATTTCAAGGTTGTAGAGTTGGCAGTTGCAGGATGTAACATGTTTCCACGTAATACTAAATGTTATATGGTGTCAACGTTCCAGCTTGCCTCACGTACTAAAGGTTAAATGATCAATAAACTTTAGTGATAAATAGATTTTGTTTGTTCAGTAGTAATCAGATCAATGAGTTAATACTATAGGTACTATAATAGGTATTAGGTCTGGTGGCGATCCATTCCTAATTATCCACAGTGCCGCGTAATGTTCCTTCTTTGGATAGGTAGGTACTCAGTATTGAGTTAGGTAGTAAGTTACTATTGCACATTAAAATGAGTCAGAGTGTATAATTTGGTAACCAAAAAATAAACAATGATAACTATTCTGAAATTACTGATAATGCAATCGTACTGTAACCATGTTTTATATATTTTTGTAAAAGTGTGTAAGATTAGTTTATTTTGATAGAATACGATTACGTGTATTTCAAAGAACAACTTGCATAAATCCAGAAAACCAGCCACCCAAAAATGACATGTCATTTCAATTTTGGTTGACCGGTAAAACAGTTATTTTCTTATTAGGGAGGGACTTGATACCTAAAACCATTTGAAAAAATGTAAGGGGTATCTCCAACAGTGAGGGAGCGAATCTAATGTTTATGAGATTAGCGTCAAAAAGTGCCCCCCCCCCTCCCACAAGTTAAAAGTTGACGTGTTTCGACTTTTCTGACACAATTCGGTTTAAGGATTCCTTCGGAGAATTTAAGCAATCTTTAGAGATTGTAGGGAAGAAGTTATTAGTTACCCAACTTTAAATGTTTTCGCAAAAGTTGTTCCAGGTAGCGTGCTCCATAAGTGTTTTTGTATTTCCGATTAATACATCAAAAAATTCAGTTTTCTCCGGCTAGTTTAGATAAAAATGGAGGTTATGTTCCACTGGCTTGCGAGAAGAATATGGCCAAGATAATAGTACCAATTTACATTATAACTAATGTATAATACTTAACCTATCCAGTAAATATTTATTACGTTGTAAAATTTTGCATAACATATCTATGTTAACCAATACAAGGATCAACGAAATTAATAATTGTAATTGCTAAAGAGCTATATGGCACGAAATTCATTTACACAAGCTGTATCCTCACTTGAAACAATTTATGGTCATTTCGTAACGGTAATCGTTTTCTGTTTGCCAATACTTATTCTCGTGCAATCCTTTGTGCAATCATTTTTTCTATCTCATCAGGATGTTTAATTTCTCCAACTCCAAACAAAGGTTGCTCTGTACACAGCACAAACATTTAAAGTTTTTTTTATTAAAAAAAAACAGTTGGAGTTTAGTCCCATCCTTGATTCTATTGACAATAAGGTACGAGGGATAAGCCATTACTATTGAGAATGAATAAATTAGGTATCCCATGGAAAAAAATGTAGCCTCAGTAAGAGCAACTCTTCATTTACTAATTTATCTTAAATAGCATTTGTAAAAGATTAAAAGATAGCTTTAAGTTTCGCAAGTGTTGTGAAAAAATGGAATTAATCCGAGAACATTTTCGCATAATGCTTCATTATGACTTTAAGAAAGGTTTAAGGTACGTATCACTGCGAAGCAAAGTTTGAAGTTGGCGATCAAACCTCTTCCCCAACTACAGTTGATCACCAGAAGGGCACACCTCCCATTATCACTGCGACAGGCGAAAACATTGCTACTGAGAAGAAGATTATGGAAGCAGATACGAGAACTTGTTACTCCGTAATAGAGGCTCAACTTGGGATTGGATTCTCATCACCAAAATGCAGAACTAGTAAGAATTTGGCACAAAACTCTAACATTACTTAGAATGGTGGATACCAAATTTTGTAGAAAATTGTCACAAGCGACGAAATTTACATACCATTTTTTCGCATCCCAAACCGACAAGAAAACCGCGTGTGGATCCATGTCGAACACTGTTTGCCGGAGTGTTTAATAAAGTCCCAAACAAGGGAATTATTCAACATCACGATAATGCTTCTTCCCACACTGGAGAGCTAACTCGGCAGCATTTGGCTGCAAACAAGATTAATGTAATAAAACACCCTCTCTACTCACCGCATCTTGCAATGTGCGACTTTTGGCTGTTTTTTTTGGGCTAAAAAAGAAGTTTCGAGGAAGAAGGTTTAATAGTATTCCTAAAGATGCTTGGCTGGGAGCATTTATGCAGTGGAAGGAAAGAATGGCTAAGTGCATTATAGCAGAAGGCAACTACTTTGAACATATCTAAAATCAAATTTTAAAAAAGTTATACTGGTTCTTTTATTCTACAATGGCTTCCCTCGTATACTAAGTGATACAGAAATTGCAACACCAAGAAAGGGTTGGAATTTCCGGGTTGAATTTCGGTACCTAATAAATGGTCAAAATTTGGGAGGAAAATCTTCTATTAGTTAAGGAATATGTTATAATGATTATTTACACATTCATTTACATTAATTGACTGAATAAGGTGGTTTATCGCGTCTTGGAGTATTGCGTCCGATGCAAGTTGCACCTAATGTCTCAAAGCCTCCAACGTCAAAGGAGAACGCTGCGAATTTTACAATCTTCTAGCCATTTTGTCCCATAAATGTTCCATTGGAAAAAGATCTGGAGGCCAGGGAATAAAAGACGAATCTGAACATGTTCAAGAAGTTCACGGAAAACCTTGCTGGTGTAATGGATTTTCGAGCACCTTGTAAGTATGGCAGAAGATGGGTTCCAACCACCTCCGCATTATACTGTTGTGCTGTCATATTCCCTCGAATGAACCACCAAGAGACACCTGCTGTCATAAGTAATCGCATCCCAAACCATAACACCCACAGTGAGGCGTACGTGCCTCTCAACCGTAAATTGAAGACTTCGTCGTTCACCCTGCCTTCTTCCCACTCTCATACGACCGTCGTGCATGCCTAAATACAATCTAATTGCACCATTGTAACCGTTACTGACAATGTTCCATAGTCAAAGGAAGCACAAGTTGTGGACGATATGATGTTAATCCAAAATTTCGGATTCGGAGGTAAACTGTTTTAAGAGTTACATGGCGACCATTGGTCACCAATTACTCGAGTAGAGGAAATTCGTTCTTCTTGAAGCACCGGATCCTCTTTTACCACGTCACCCAAGGGCCTCTCGAAGTGGAAGAAAGAAAAAAAGTAAAAGTTTTTAAAAATAAAAATAAATTTTTTACGAAATCTTAAAAAAACGCCAGAGCCACGAACCCCCACTACTACTTGCTCCCCCTGGGAAAATTTTCTGGCGGCGCCCTTGACGTAACTGTCGATCTTCAAACCATGCACGACACACTCGCATTGCAGTCGATATAAATAGTTTTGAAGTTGCGTTGTTAGTGATTTCCCCAAATGAAGAACCAGCTTCGCACAAACAAATAATTCGACCTCTTTCCTCGGTGCCTTACCGGAATGTGAAAGTGCTCACAACGAATCTGGCGCACTCTATCGTCGTCTTATGAAATATAGTATTCATTTAGTATCTTAAATGCATTTTCAACCACCAAGGTATTACGTTTTTGTCCTATATTCTGAACACACCTGTTGGCAAAGGTTTTCATTGTTGAATCGTAAAATCCTCGAAAAATGAATTTTCCTAGAAAAAATTTATAGCTTCGTAAACTTCTAGAATCGAGTCAATTCGGATTCAAGGTTTTTGAGGTCGCTGATTCCGAATATGACCTCCAAATTGGCTCATCGCCCACCTGGAGCTCAGGATGGCTGAGCAACGCCATCTCCGAAGCTTTTTCTGAAATTCACTCTCAACTGATTCTAGACATCTTATCCGGGGTGTTTTGGGTTGCTAACTCCAAATCAGGCACCGGCACCCCCACCCCCCCCCCCCTAGTACCTGGTCTCCCGCATCCGGGTATCAACGTCACCCTCTGACGTATCAAGTCTATAGGGAACCGAAAATTGTTTTCCGGCGAAAATTCAAGCGAAACTCTAGAGGATGACGTTGATGCCCCGGTGTAGAAAGTATCCGGTGCCACATTCGATCTGAACGACCCAAAATTCCCCGGAAACAATTTTCGGTTCCCTATACGATTGAAACTTCAATGAAACTCCAGGGGATGACGTTGATACTTGGATGTGCTGGGCACCAGGTATGGGGGGACGGTTGCCGATGCCTTATTTGGAATCAGCAACCCAAAAAACCCCGAATGAGATTTCTAGAATCATTTGAGAGCGAAGTTCAGAAAAAGCTTCGGAGATGAAGTTGCTCAGCCATCCTGAGCTCTAGGTGGGCGATGAGTCAATTTGGAGGTCATATTAGGAATCAGCGACCTCAAAAACCCCCGTGAACAAGGGCGCCGGAAAAAAATTTGTTAGGGGGGGCCTTACATTCTTTCAAGTGGAAATTAGAATACTTGAAAATTTTTACCAATACGGCATGCAGAGTCACCAATGGTATAGAACATTATATTCCAAAAGTGGCTGCCTACTGGTTTTATTGTGAGCTTTTAACATTTTCTAAAATGGATTTACGCGATTTATAAAATTCCAGGGGGGGGGGGGTCCAGGCCCACCCTTGCCCTTTAGTAGCGGCGCCCATGCCGTGAACCCAAATTGAGTCGATTGTAGAAGTTTATAACGAAGTTTTTCTATGAAAATGCATTTTTCAGGAAGCATTTTCCACTGCACAAATGCAATTTGGAAAAAAAAACATGATGAAAAGTAGGTACAAAGTTTGCTATTGAATTTAGGAAGCAAATGCAAAAAACCCCATCTCAATCCGTCTTGCTACAAAAATTTGGTAGGTTTGGCTTATATTAGTGCTTTATTGCCTCGCCTATTAGGTTTCTGCTATGTTACGATGGTCCTCGGCAACAATTACCGTTACCATTCCTTAGCAGTGACAAAATGTTAAAGGCAGCAATCAATGTTTAAGATACTTTTCGATAAAGAACCAAAAGTATTTGTAAAGTTATTTTGTTACATCACTTTATTATGACAGTTGCAGATCGCGTTAGTTCACCACATTTGACCGCAGTTGACGTTATGTAACATTTTACTTTACAAGGCTAACTTTAATTTTTATCAGAGATGATGTAAAACAGTGTATAAGGTATACGTGGTGAATATTTTTTTTGCTTGTCAGCTAAGGCCCGGATTTATATTTTTTTAAAAACCTGTAATATTTAAATATATATTTTATAAAAAATGGCAAATATTTTCATAAAAACCTGTAATATTTTTTAAATATTTCAAACTGAAACCAAGAAGTTAAACACATTTATTCATCAAATCATCATATTCATAATCAATTAATCATTAAGTTATTTATTACAAGAGGAAGAACCTAACCCTTAGCAAGTATACAGGTATCCATCCTAATCCTTACATTGTTTACTGAACAAACAACTGACCATTTATTTTAAATCCCCCTTTATAGGTGGTATTTTAAAAATACGTATAAATTATGAGTCAGAGAGAAATTCACCAAACATTTTCTGTGACGTTCAATACACGTATCTAAAAAAATAAACGTAACACAGGTATTTCTTCTGTGGTGACACGTTCTCACCACTAATTGGGATAACCAGGCTCTACCAATGCACCTTGTTTTCATGTTGAAATTCTTACAACCCTTCACAATACAATATGAATTTGAAAATCGGCAAAATATTTTAAGAAAAATATGAAAAGTGCGAAATATTTTTTTTACTTTCCAATATTTATTAAAATATCAATTTTAATTTCCGGGATCGTACCAACGTTGAAGAGGATTATTTTTTAAATGGCCATAAATGAACGGATTTTAACGGTTTGTTACAAAATCTTAAGCAGAATAAACACACATTGTCCGTCATACATGCTCCCTGTTGAAAAAACCCCTAATATAAAGTATAATTCAATGACAATGAACTAAGACATTGATGAGATTTTGCTAACGATAACGTACCCACATAACATCCCACGATTATTTTAATTTTATAACACTGTCAGTAAAGTATTTCTTTCTTATTTAGTGACATTTGATCTACGGAATCGTTACGAAGAGATTGCTTTTATAACAAATGGTTTTTCGTGTAGGAGAGGTTTCAAAAGTCTATACGAGCGTATTCCTTGTAATAATGATGGAATCCCTGTTGATCCTATATATCCTACTTCACCGAAACCTATAACGTCCACTCCCACTGTAATGAATAATAAACCATGTAATCGAAATATACAAGACAATCTATTTTTGCTCGAAGTATATAGTTACCATCAATCAAGATGTATTTTTAACATTATACGAAAAAACAAGGTAAATATATTGCTTGTTAGTGTAGTTTAATATACAAAGCGTTTGTTTCAGAATGTGTGCCGTCTATTATTAAGATTCGATAGGTTTACCCTTTCCTGTGAATATGAGTACCTACTAATCGGTAATCAGCGATACTGCGGAAATCGAGAAGGAGAAAATGGTAAGTAAATTTTTTATGATGATCGAACTATTTTAATAGTTAAATAGTTGAATTTGTCTAAATGTTCAAAAGAAGAAAAAAATTAAATAATATGACATTTACGCTTAGGATAGGACCATCTTATTTTTAATGGATATGATACTGAATGTTTGTGTTTTTCATTGTTACTGTTAATAATAAGGTGTAGAAATCAAAATATTTATTACAAAAAAAGCGACACTTGGAAACACCAAAATCCAAATAACACAATTGCAACAATTGTTATTCACTTTCTTATCGTATATAAGCCGAGGAGGCTAAATGTTACTTGTTCCGTGATTAAGAACTAATCAATTAGATAATTTTAGAAAATATGTAAAGCTCTAAGTGCGAGCAAAGTATCAGGAGGTCAAATGTATCTCTAATGCTTTCGATATTGTGTGATTATTTATTACACCAAATCCTTTTGAAATTTTTAATATTAAGCCAGATTTTTTGTTAAAGGTTTTAGTTTAACAACCTTTTTACGAATGTTGATTGTTTATTTAAGCGATTGCGATTTAGTACGATAATGATTAAAAATAAGCAGGTTGTTATTAATTTTTAGGTTGATTAACTTTTGGTACGGTTTATTATGATACAAAAATCATGCAATTGGTTATTGTATAATTATCTAAGTATTGGCACAGCTTTACAATAATATACCATAATTGCAACATTTATTATTTCAACCTTAATGGTACTGTCAAAACTTATTTCATCTTTTATCTCACATTGCATGATCTTTAGACACTGTGACCAAACAAATTTCGAACCTTACCGTACCCGTTTGATAGATTAAAGTTGGAAGCGTCTACCCAGTTCCTCTACGAATGTCATTGTGGCCTGACCGCGAACAACTGGATGCCTTCGTTTTGGCGTAATTCCGTCGGAATTCGATCCCTTCATTTTTTATGCCGTTACATATGTATAATCATTGAATAACTAGTATTAGTTATTCAATGGTATAATGTAGGAATGATAAGATTTTGGGCACTTCTAGTCAAAAACATATATCTCAAGAGTTAAACAGAGCGTTTCTAAATGTGATAGTCCGATATTCACTATTCAAACACGAAAATCAACGCGATTAAGTTTCTTACAATATTAATCTTTGAATTTTCAAATATTCGAATCTGAATTTTAGCTATAGGAGTGTGGCAAATCGTTTTACCATTTATTCCACTTTAGACGTTAATCTGTCATTTTAATTCAAATCTATTTCCATGTCACTTGCGATAGTGATTATTACGCCATTTTTGTTAAGAAGAATGCAATTTTTATTATTAATTAAAATGTAAATACATATTTTCATTCTAATTACGAAAAAAAATACATAAAACCTACTAACTGCTCCTTATGGAAAATTTAGGAATTTACCTGAACGAAAGTATATTTTTCATTAACCAAAATTGAATTTATCTTTTAAATTACCATAAAAATGATTTTATACATATATTACAATAATTTAAGTTCTACTGAAAATATTTATTCATAGCTAAAACAACTGTTTTGTTACAACAACGCTTAACTTATTTGATGTCAACATAAACTAATTTGTTATGTTTATTTGAAAAGTAAATTCATGTTTCCTTAAGAAAAAGGAAATCTAATTTTTAAATAGATATAACTAAATGTGTAGAACTTAACTACTCGTTTACTTATTTAGGTGTTAAGATAACCTAGCCAATTAATTTATCTGTTACCATACCATTTCCTCTATTAACTCGAATCTAGGGGAGTAGGGGTCAATTTTCATGGGCTATGAGTTTCTTTTCTCCATTTTTAATATAGGTAATGGTCTTCTTCATGTTTGTTACAATTCAATTTTAATTTCAATTCAATTTCTTATGACATATAGTGTATTTCCATTTTAATTTAAAAATTAAAATGTTTTCTTATGTCCTACAGTTGTCATATTAATTTCTATTGAACATGAATTTTTATGTCTTTTGGCTTATTGTTATGATAATTCTATCCGCATTCATTTTAACTTCCAATTTTAATTCTATTTGAATTTATTATGACATTGGTGTATTTTCATTTTAATTTAAAAAGTAAAAATGTTCTAACGATATATTTATTTTAAAGTTTTATGAATCCGCATTGCCATTTGAGATTCTCGTTTAGTGTTTTTATTTCAATTCGATGTCTATTTACATTGTAATTTAATTCCCATTCGACTTGAAGGTGTTGAGCACACTCATAAGAAATGTAAATAAAAATTAGCTAGCGCCCTCTACTTTGCGGAGGTTAAACTACAAAATGACAAAATGGATGGTGTATGAATCAGAAATTAACCTATTTAAAATTTTAACTTAAAGGTCTGAACAACTTAAGTGCCATGCATAGAGAAAATAGTATATTATTTTCTCTATGGGAATTACTAATATCCTTGTTTATATACATAATATCGATGATTGATTATTCAATCAACGCTAATATTATGAAATTTAGTAATCTTATTTACCGATGACCTTAGTTGTGGCGTTGTAGGTAACATTAAATCTGTGATTTTACAGAAAACTGTTTATTTTAAAAACACTTCTGACCAAAATACTCTAAAATTGTAGGTGGCGCAATTTTACGACGAACGCGGTTGTACAACTTATAATGTTACTTAAATAATGATAGTACTTCGTAAAATCTAAAAGCAAGCTCCAAAAGATATATTGAGAACAAGTAATAGTAACTCTATACATATGTACTTACATAGGCTATAGCTTAGGTAACATAAAACAAAAACTTAGACACATACCTATTTTTTCCTTTCAAATGTAGAGGGCACTAGCTCATTTTTATTTAAATTTCTTATAGTCCAGTCAAATTGTCAGCTTCTCCATATATCGCCTTACAAATGAAATAAAAAACAATTTTTTTTTCTGGGGGTGTGGGGGGTGGTTTGAAAAGCTTAAATCCAATTTTGCGAATTGATCAAGGTTGCGCTAATTTCTCTGCCCTTAAAAAACCAAAATAATTTTGTTTTTGCAATAACTCGGATTCTTTTCATCAGATTTTAAGTTTTCACGGCTCATTTTGTAGGTCTTTTCAACTTTCTCTTAAGCGACCATAACCTCAAATTAACGCATCTCGAGTTATTGGCGAAAAAAGGCGAAAAAAAATTGACCCTTTTCCGTTTTCCTTCTAAAACTCTTTTCAGTCACAAAATAGAAATTTTTGCTTCATGAGAAAGTTGTAGAGCTTGAAAAAATGAACAAAATCTCCGTCTTCAAATTTTAGATTCGTCAAAAATTAAGACAGAAGGGAGCGTCCGAAGTTGCGCACTCGATTCTGTCGCGCATCGAGCGCGGCGGGACACGGCAGCACGCGTTCTGAAAACTGTTCGTTTTTTGCTTCTGTCTCTTTTCTGATAAATGCTATCGAATAATGACTAATATGAAACATGTACAGGATGAAAATACCTACCTTTAGCCGCAAATTACATTAAAATTAATTGAAAATTGAACACAGTAATGAGCGTAAGTCATATGATCGCTTGAAATAGTCATTTTAACTTAACAAATACATTTTCTGGCAGTATGTAACTGCATTTTCTTGCATTTTAAATATGTAAATTATATAATAAATAATGCTACACAATTGATATGCAATATTTAATGCTGCCTGTAGCAATAAAATTATATTTCAAGTCGAATGGAAATTAAATTACAATGGAAATAGATATCGAATTGAAATAAAAACACTAAACGAGAATCTCAAGTGGCAATACGGATTCATAACACTTTAAAATAAATATATCGTTAGAAAATTTTTACTTTTTAAATTAAAATGAAAATACACCAATGTCATAATAAATTCAAATAGAATCAAAATTGGAAGTTACAACGAATGCGAATAGAATTATCATAACAAGTCAAAAAACATAAAAATTCATGTTGAATAGAAATTAATATTACAACTGTAGGACATAAGAAAACATTTTAATTTTTAAATTAAAATGGAAATACACTATAGTCATAAGAAACTAAATTTAAATTAAAATTGAATTGCAACGAACTCTAAGAATGCATTCTAATAAAAAATTGTTAGAAGGATATCATATCCCAAGAAAATGAATTTTCGTGATTAGATATGTCCTGAAAACTAATATGATGTAAGAATATCATGACGTGCTACAAGAAAATCTTTAAAGTAAAAACATAATCATTTTCATTTTAATTTAAAATAATTTTTGTATTTAAATTTTAATTAAGAATAAAAATTGCATTCGTCTTAACGAAAACAGCGTAATAATCATTACCCCAAGTGACATGGAAATAGATTTGAATTAAAATTACATATAACCACTGCAGAGAAAAAATGGTAAAACGGCTTGCCATAATATGATATTTAATGCATTTTTATACCAAATAAAAAAACACTATTTAGAAGTTTGATGTGGATGATTTAAATATATATGAACTTCTCAACAATGCTCATAATTTTCTGGAAAATAATACTTTCTGCTTTCCTATTTTACATATAATGTAAATTATGCATGTAAATGAATCAACCATAGCATCGCTTAGAATGAACCTACTTTTAATTAAGAGTTGGAAAATCTACGGTTATAGCACTTAAAATAAAGGTATTGTTAAAAATGAAATGGTAACCTTCTGTCGATCCGATGCGATTTTCTTTCTTGGAAAAATGATTCGCTTATCAAGCAAATAGAAAATCGTGGCCTTCAGAAACTATGTTGTACCTATACTATAGCATAAGTTCATAGTCGAATACAATGTTTGTAAGTATACATCGGGATAATATTAAACCATACCCGTAGGAATGGGTTTCTATAATAATGTATTGGAACACAAATTGGGTTTCCTGTCACTGTCTATACAGGGTGTCCATAAATGAAGGTGCCTAGTTAGTAGGCATTATTTTATGTCAATTTAACCCAAATTACCTTAGTCCAAAAATGCTTCTTAAGCGAGCTGGAGCTCCTTATAGATGGTGCCATGAAGTACTTTTTTTTGTAATATCTCAAAAACGTTTCGATCGAAAATGTCCAAACTTTGCACAATGACTTACCTTCTGATCACACATCGGTTGCTGTAAATAATACTTCCTTGCTGCGGCCATTAGCGTCCCATGTGGGACGGGCCGCAGACATTTTGGATGGTATTTTTTTACATTTATTTTTTTGACATTTTTTGTGTCAAATTCGAATTCTCTAGGGTCTTTTCCAAAAATAATATGCTCTTGTTTCAAATCTTTAGGATGCACCTTTCTCGAGAAAAATAAATTTAAATAAATTACTAATTTATTAATTTATTTAACTAAATTACTCTCATGTCAAGTTATTTAAAAAACAAAAAATTTTACAGTAAGTGCTCTACATGACGGCCACCTGTTTCAATACATATTACAAAAAAAAGTACTTCATGGCACCATCTATAAGGATCTCCAGCTCGCTTAAGAAGCATTTTTGGACTAAGGTAATTTGGGTTAAATCGACATAAATAATATCTACTAACTGGGATTTTCGTTTGGCACCTTCATTTCTGGACACCCTATATAAGGGACTAAATAATTTGCAAGGAGAGATACCTACCTGGTATGCATCCATTCTAAGGACCAAACTAATAAAACTGGAATCGAATGCATTAGAGTCTTTCAAACTGTTTTTTGAAGGAATTGTGAGTCTGAAGATACATAGTAATTTAGTACACAACTTTTTTGCAATCAAAGCGTGTTACAGCTACATATTGCAACCGGTAGACGTCGAAATCACCAAAAGTTATATTACTGTTAAAAATATCGTTAATCTTGAAGTACTGGGGTAGACAGTACATATACGTGTATCCCCGAATGTCAAAAGTTTTGCTTAATTACTCAAAATAATTTATGAAAAGTAGGTTTGCTAAATAGTAGAAGTACTCGAATTATGTTGTAACTGTTATAAGTACTGCAGATTTTGAAGCGCATCGGCGCTTAATAGCGTAGTGAAACTACAGAAACGTATGCTTTTTGTGATAATTTGAATCATAAGAAAATTATTGCACAAGAATAACTTCAACATAATGATCTAGAGAACTACTCTGTTTGGAGTTCAATACTAAGCGAAATCCAAATTTGATGTTAAACTGGTTGTGTGCGATACATTACTATAGAATAGAGTGACTATCATGCACTTCTAAAACACTAGCCATCTTTGATTATCTGTCACGAGCTCCTTATAGCAGGAATTTTATAACTTTATACTTTACTGCCATCAGACAATATAGCTTCTTTTTAGTTTAATGTTCTTAAATTCTTCATTTTATATGTTCATTTGCAACAGCTAATATTAGTTGAATAATTTCCTGTTATAAGTAGGATTTACCTACTATAAGATACATCGCCCATGTTATATACCGTCTAGTACAACTGGCCGCGGGACAAGTGGCCGCGGCCAACTGGCCACCAGACAAGTGGCCGACAGGACAACTGGCCGCGGGACAAGTGGCCGCGGCCAACTGCTTCTAAAAATGGTCTAGGCCTATTCGCCGTCGTCGTTTCGCCGTTGTCGTTTCGCCGTCGCCGATTCGCCGTCGCCGTTCCGCCGCCGGGACAGTTGGCCATTGGTAAAATTCGCCGTAGGAACGTAATTTCAAAAGGAATAGTGGTGTAGTGTAGCAATGATACATGCTATTCTCGTTTTTTTATAGTGCCATAATTCCGGGACCTGTAAAAGGATCATGAAATTAAATTACGTGTACAGTTACCTACTTGATATACTTGATAAATATTTTTTAAGTAGCTTTGCTCTCCATCTCATTACGAATTCCCTTCTTTTTGACTTATTCCACCTTGCCATGTGGTCTGAAAATCTTCATTTCACCCTTGGAATTCTTTCTATTATGTTTTCATTCTGCTTTTAATTGCATTGTTAGTGAGTTTATTCCCAGCATGGTCCACTGTGCGCAGTTTGTTGCTTTGCGCTCAGCTATAGTCATCTGTCAATAGTAGCACTTTTAGAATACTCCCACTTTTTGGGTTAGTGAGAATTTTGTAGCCTGAGGATGACTCAATAAAGTCATGCGTTAACGTACCGAGTAAAAAATTATTGAGGATGTGAAAGGATTTTTTATTATGAAAGTGTAAGAAAAGGATTTCACTTTTCTAGATTATTCAAAATTTGTTGTGCAACTAGCCTCCGGATAAAATTGATCTCTGATGGTGTTTGCGATTTGGTTGCAGTTTTCAAAAACGAATTGATCATATTTGCATAAATTGACCTGTATGAAAGATTAGAGATGTTATCAAGAGTGTAAGAGCTATTGAACCGAAATATCTTGGAAATGCTGGTCGATTCAGCAATTTCATTTGCTAACGCTTTTCTTCGCCCAATTTGAGAAAATCTTCTTTTTGAAATGCAAGTTTTAATCTTATTTGTAGTCGCTCTGCAAGTATTTAAATGTATTGTACTTCTATATACAGTTTTGAAATATGTGCTCCATGCTTTTTTTTTAGTCCTTTCGCCCATTGTTCACTTCAATGATCATTAGCAATATTGTTACAAGGATTTATTATCATAAATAGTATTTATCGGTTTGTGGTCTATTTGTGGAATAGTATCCCATTCTGTTAGAATTGGCATCTATCCTTTGTCTCTTCTCCACCCTACAAGGATTTGTATAAAATTCTGGTTTCAATGAATTAGAATTTTGCTAATAAATCGATAGCTTTCATTGAATCTTTGTTTGTCCTCTTGCGAATTGTGACTAATATTTACTATATCATCGTTATCGATAAAAGCAAATAATAGGTATTAGTTTCATACAGCTTTCGTATTTTTAAGTCGAAATCTGTTTTTTCAAAACTAAATAGACATTGATAGACAGAAACACTACTAACCAACGTTTGAACCTATCACATCCTTAATTCTAGATAACTTGATTTCTATTGACAATTGCCCACCCTATTTAAATTGATGGGGGAAACATATAACTGTGCTAAGTATCTAACCACACTAACACAATGATTTATACATTTGCAGATTTTGCTAAGTTACGTGAACATAATATGTTAGGTATCAAATTTTCGATCAGGCGTGTGTGTGTGCAAAATTAAAGCTTTTTCGCTAAAATATTTAATTAAAAATGACGCAAATATTACCTACTCAATTCTTTCTTAATAATAACAATGATTGCACCAAATTTTGATTTCTATTGTAGTCATTCCAGAGATGCAATTAAGGTAATTAATAAACTGATTTTTTTCAAGCTTTTAATTTCTACTAACCTGTGATCATAAAAAAATTTGCATAGCAATAGGTACAGTAAACCACGTAAAATGCAATGTTGTGTTGTGTATTAATATACAAAAACCGAAAAATTATCCATATCTAGTTCAAGATAAGATTTGGACATACAAGTAAGTAATGAAATGTTAATTAGAATAATCGTGTTTTTGTTTTTTGTTTCCATTAAAAAATAAACATGTTTTTGCATTGTATACTTTTAATAAAGCGCTTTTAATTTTGAAACTATAATATTTTTGTTTCAAGTTTCCGCGAAAACAAATGTGACATTGACCTATACAAAATCCCATGTATTTGTATTGTTTGTAATAAAAATATAATCTTATTGTTGGTAACAAGTATCAAACATTACTTAAATGCGATAACTTTTTTATATGATTACTATCTACGTATACAATAGTAAAATTCCAGACAAGGAGATTCAAGGAAAAATTTCCTTAATTATTTGACAACAATTAATAATCACTGATAATGGATGTGTAAGAATTATTAAGAGAAACTTTGTTTTTTTCAGTATTTAGGAAAATAACTTGTTATCCAAAGAGTTATGCATATTCAACATTTAGCTTTTATAGGACACATCATCACTTATTCGTACTATTACGGTACATATAAGTATTTATGTAGTTACAATTTTAACTTAACTGAACTTAAAGTAAATGTAATGAAATTCATTTCATTACGGGGATAAAATGCAATGATAAGGGTAGTTAATTAACATCTAATTAGCGATAATACACTATGTTCTATCGTTAGGTTATTAAAAGGTGATTATTTTATATCACTTTATAAATTAATTTATAATTCCCAGCTTTCACATGTTTTATAAGTTGTTAAAAACTGACTTTATCAAATGAAGCAATGCATTATGGAGTGCAACGGGGACTAGATATTTTGCCGAATGACCAAAACGCCGACCAGGGCCCTTTCGCCGAATCTAATATGCGACCATTATGACGACCGCGGCCAAAACGCCGCCTGTCCATATCTCCGACAAACATTTTTGAAAGGTTACTTACTTAGTTGTACTGAATTGCTTTACTTACCGTTAAAGTTTTATCCAATCATTATAATTCAACTTGCGAGGTTGATTCCAGTCGCGATTCGATTTTAAAGTTAAAGTAATAACTAATAAGTAATTACTAACAATTAAACCGAATTTTGAGAAAAAGTAAATGATAAATTACAAAATATTTATGACAAGAATTTTGCAAACTTGGAATGATTTTCGTAATCTATAAATAAACTAAAAAAAAGGATACTCATGTATTGTTAACAATTAATACACTACTTAAAATCACTCAATGAATTAAATTAATTATTCGCAAGTGTGATAAATTAAACTATTCAATACCTCTCAATAGAAACTTTTAATTACCTTATATTAGATTAGGCGAAATGGCAGTCGGCGTTTTTCCCACGGTCGGGTTTTGGACTTGTTTCAAATCATTGAGCCGGCGTTATGGACACTCGGCGAAATGTCCTAGACTTAAGTGGCCTTGCCTAGACCCGTGGTTGAAATATGTTTTGTTCAATCCTACCATGGAAACTTGTAGTTTCTTACGTGGATACGGAACGCGAAAGCGTTTGTTTTCCTCACTCATAGCAACGGGTGGGCGAAATAGTTATTTCACTCACTTGTGGGTGAAAAAAAATTTCGCCCACTGGAATAACGTGTTGACAGATAAAATTATTCTGCTCTTGTCAAAATTGCGAAATTTAAAAAGCAGATTTTTGAAATTCTAGTAGCAGGATTGAACAAAACGCTATACAGCACGCGTGAAGAAACTATTTCGCTCACTGTATGCATTCGCAAACTCGGCTAACGCCTCGTTTTCG
This sequence comes from Pyrocoelia pectoralis, assembly GCA_036250285.1. Taxonomy (NCBI): domain Eukaryota; kingdom Metazoa; phylum Arthropoda; class Insecta; order Coleoptera; family Lampyridae; genus Pyrocoelia; species Pyrocoelia pectoralis. The sequence goes on along the minus strand of CM070076.1, from coordinate 36,378,857 downwards.
AAACGGCATATGCGTGAGCGAAATTCTTAGTTTCTTCACTTGTACTGTAATATACTATTGATCTTAATTCCCCAAGTGTCGATTTTTCAAAATAGTCTTTTACGTACCCACTGCTGTGTTTGAAAGATGATATCATCGTTTCTAGAATGATAACGATCTTTAATTTATTAGCGAACAGATATGGGAGGCAAGGCTATGTAACACTGTGAAATTCGTAACCACAAAACCTTTCACCTTTGTAAGTTTCTTATTCTTGAATAATCAAACATTGTTACTATAGCATCAATATGCGTCACCATACGATTGGGAAAGTAAGTAATTTCGTAAACAATAAATTAATCTTAACACTTAAGAAAAAATAAATTCTTCCGTTCGTCACCGTAACTTTAAATAACGATTGTATAAATTTGTTATGTAAGAATCAGGAAGAAAGGAAAATTTACATTCATTATCATCTCACACAATGAAATCAAAAACTTTGTTATCGCATTTTGCGCATAGGCGAGGAAATAAAGCACTAAAATAAGCAAAACCTACCAAATTTTTGTAGTAAGACGGATTGAGATGGGGTTTTTTGCATTCGCTTTCTAAATTCAATGGGAAACTTTGTACCTACTTTTGATCATGTTTTTTTTTCGAAATTGCATTTGTGAAGTGGAAAATGCATCCTGAAAAATGCATTTTCATAGAAAAAATTCATAACTTCGTATAAACTTCTAGAATCCACTCAATTCGGGTTCTCGGGGGTTTTCGAGGTCGCTGATTCCGAATATGACCTCCAAATTGGCTCATCGCCCACCTGGAGCTTAGGATGGCTGAGCAACGTCATCTCCGAAGCTTTTTCTGAAATTCACTCTCAAATGATTCTAGACATCTCATTCGGGGGTTTTTGGGGTTGCTGATTCCAAATAAGGCATCGGCAACCGTTCCCCGCACATCCGGGGATCAACGTCATCCCCTTAAGTTTCAATCCTATAGGGAACCGAAAATTGTTTCCGGGGATTTTTGGGTGGCCCAGATCGAATCTGGCACCGGATACTTTCTAACGGATACTTGGTGCAGCACACCGAGGCATCAACGTCATCCTCTAGAGTTTCGCTTGAATTTTCGCCGGGAAACAATTTTCGGTTCCCTATAGACTTGAAGCGTCAGAGGATGACATTGGTTCCCGGATGCGGGACACCAGGTACGAGGGGGGGGTCGATCTCGAAAACCCCCGTGAACCCTGAATTGATTATAGAAGTTTATAACGAAGTTACGAATTTTTTCTATAAAAATGCATTTTTCAGGATGCATTTTCCACTGCACAAATTCAATTTCGAAAAAAACGATCAAACTTCTTACAAGAAATTCATTACTTATACTTTTAAATAAAAAATACAATTTAAAAGGTATGTTTGAAGGTGTGTGGCAGTTTATTGAAGAAAAATAATAGTTATTTATTAGTTATACGGGGGGGGGGGGGGGGTGATTTTAGGAAAGTTTGCCTCCCGGCACGAATTATGCGAACGCTAAAATTTACTCTTCTCCGTGTATAATACGATACATACTACATTTCATAGAAAAATGGGAAAAATCGTGCCATTAAATAATAATAATAAGGTAAAGAAAAAAGCTATTTTTTGTAAAATAATAGTTAGTAAATGCATACATGGTGAGCACAGAGATATCGGTCATTGTTAATGTTACTGAGAAGGTTAAATGAAGAGGAAATGCCCCAAAGGTCTAGTTTTGACTAGTTTTTAACGAAAAATTAAATTATATTGTTTAATTTTTACCGCAAAAGTTGGAAAATGTTTCAGATAAAAGTTACTTATTTTTTCATGAGGAATCTGAATCTGCAATAAAACATAGGGGTTCCCATTTAAGATTTCAAAGCTCCCCCCCCCCCCCCCCGGAGTAGGGTAGGGGTGGGGATTGACTTCAGTATGATGACCCCCTTCCAAGCGAACAAATTTTATTCAGAACTTTTTTTGACCCGATCCGTACTTTTCGAGATGTCTTCAGATAAATCGGCCGCCCGGTATATTAATAAATATTTTTATTTTTGTTATTTTTCTTTATTATTCGTTTGTTAATAAGTTGGTTTTTATCTTGTTGAAAGTAAACGGTTTATTATTCAAATTCTTGATTGTTCCTTTACTATCAGTAGATATGTGTAGTTTCTATTCGATTTAGGAACTTAACAGTTTTGCATGGGTACCACAGAAAAATTAAATAGGGGAGGAAATAATGGAATATTTTTAGGTAAATATTTTTATTACCGAAGTGTTACGTTTTACTATACGTATGATAAGAGTAGTATTTTCGATTGATAATATTAGGTTTCAAACTTAAAAAATATAAGCCTTGACTTCATTTTCAATGTTTACTGCCAAAGGCGCGTTTTAAATGGCTACGTCATACGCTTACATTATTGCCGAAATGCTAGACTGATAATTTAAATTTTAATAGGTAAAACGGCATTACTTTACAATAATTGCTTTGACTACACTCGTACAATCATTATGCAGAGTATTCCCTGTATGGAGAAAATACACTTTTTTTTAATACCGTATATACAGGGTGTCCCAAAAAGGTTGGTCATAAATGAAGCTGTGAATATATGCAGAATGCATATTCTTTATTTTTCAGTATATTTAACTGAACTTTTGAAAGTGGATTAATTTAGGAGTTTCATACTGATTAAATCTAATTTAATCTAGCATATATGGCATATTTTGCCAAGGTCTTCCATTATTACCTAGGTAAAAAATGCATATTTAGCATTTTTCTTCTATTTTTGTGTGAAATCGTTTAATTTTGTAAAATTTCGTATGCTTCTCTCAAATTGAAACATTTTGTTGCACATTTTTCTAGTTTGAATAAGGAATAATTTTTTTCGAAAACTTGTTTCAAGTTAAATACAGGTACCTACAGGTATTGCTTGCGTAATACGTTGTTAAATGGTATCTATCAATCATAATTTAATAGATTTATGTTTAAAGGTAGTAATCTACTTAATTCTTGACCATTGCGCATCCAAGTCTAATCCCGATTCGACTTCGACATGCGACGGAAGTGCGACCTGGTAATTAAAGCATTTTCAGGGTATAAAAAAAGTATTATTGAAATTATCCGATTACTCGTCTGCTGCAATTATCGAGTCAAAGAAAATACTTGCTAATTCTCAGTTGAGTCAACAATTAACTTACATTTCATGTAATTTTAGTGTATTGCCAATACTATTTCTGAATTTAGAAAAGCAAGGTACTCTGCTAGTCGATTCTGTAGCGCTAATAAAGGATTTTGGAAAAAAATTGAAAATTTAAAGGATGGATATTGCATTTCAAAAAAATGCCATGAAGTTTCACGTAAAAATTAAAGTTTTCAAATTTTAAAAAATGTTGCAATGGTTTTGAATGGCGAATTTTTTGAAGATCTGACAATCGCTCCGGATATTATATCAGCCTTCTCCAATGCGCCCATTACATCAGATGTAGAGAAGCTTCTCGGCTTGTAAATTAATTTTAAGTGACAGGAGACACTCGTTTCTTGCGGATAAAATAAAAATCGTTTGTAAAAATACATTATTAAATAATATAGGTAACTTCAAACTTGTTCATTCTGCGTAAATTATGTTTCAGATTGTTGTGAATATATGTGAAAATCTGCATATTTTACTCTAATTTAATTCACATATATGCGCATATTTTCGTCTTTTTACTTGCATATAATTGACAGCTTTAGTCATAAATTATACCACATATTCTGGGGTCAAAAATAGGTTGATTGAACCTCACTTACCTATATACAAAAGTGCACACAAAAAAAGTTACTGGACGATTTAGTTAAAAATTTAAATAAATTTATGTTAATTTATGAAAATTTATGTAGAGGATAACCAATAAATTGGAAACAGTCGCATTCAATTATTTTTAGTTCTTATGGATTTTCAGAGGGGATCACCCCCCCCCCCCCCCACTTTTTTTAGGGTTATACTTTAACCAAATATGGAACGCCACTGGAATCAAACGTCTATATTTACATACTTTTGTGTCCCTTTGTAAACATTTTAGTTTGGAAGATATAGCACGGCCAACCTTAAAATATCAATTTCAAAATATTTAAACTCTACATTTGTACAAATTTTATTTAAAAACTTCTTTATCATTAAATTACAATTTATAAACAAACAACATATTTACCTTAACTCAACAAGTGTTCAATATGACGTCCTCCTTTCTGTGTACAAGTTCTACATTGTATCAGCAAGGAATACTGAATGTTTTGAAAAATTAAATGTTTTTGTTGAAACTCGTTTGCAATTTGTAAAATTCGGTCCCTCAATTGATTCCACAGAATAAACATTTTCCTTCATACAGTTTTAACTAAATCGCCCAGTAACTCTTTTTGTGTACTTTTTATAGGTAAGTAAGGTTCAATCAACCTATTTTTGCCCTCAAAATATGGGGTAGGTATAATTTACGAACAATCTTTTCGGGACACCCTGTATAATGGTATGATTTTCACCTATATGTAGTGCTATATTCTGAGATCATATACACTATTAGCCTTTTATTTTGTGTCAGCTTGAATGATAAAGAAACGAAATATTGCTTTTAACAAGAGCGCTGGGCACATGCGCATTAAAGAACGTTTGTAACCTACACGCCTATGACTGTCAGTTATGGAAACCGGGTTGATAAAATAATTTCACATATTTTGCCAGACTTAAATTTGATTTTTTTATTAAGAAGAGAAAAATCGTGTGGGGAAAATGTGAACTACATTAGTTCTGTTGCCCATCTCTGTACTCTCAGGGAACCATCAAGAGGTTGCAAAATCCATATACAGGGTGCGTAAAATTCTAAAATCTAAGTCGGCTAATTTTTAAAGACCAGTCCTGGATTACTTAAATATTTATCGCGTGTGATGATTAGGTAGGAATAGCATAACTTCGCATCAAAATATTAAACTAATCAAACCAACATTGACAAAGTTATGGCGTAGAGTAGTTTTAGTCAAAACTCATAAATCACCCTGTAGATTATTAAGCAAGAGGAGTAGATACTTTTAAATATTCATTTTATGTTCCCTTTAGAGGCCCCCATACGTGGTAGGAGTATGCACTACAGTTCCTTATGAGTCACCCTGTATATAAACATGGAAAAACTTACATCCTATTAAAATATTACGTGAAAACTCCAGAGCAATTGGTTTCGGTTTTGTGCATCCTGCATCTAGTGACTTCAGATAAGTGTTTGTATGTATACAAATTATTTTTGAAAATTATCATCAGTGCAAAAATAATTTTTTTTATTGATAATTAACTTCATAGTGTTGTAGACCAATGAGACATTAAGAACAGTGTCACATGCACCAATCACAAGTTTCTTTAACTGAAAAGAATGTATGCTACTTTTCTTGCCGCTACCTGATTGTTTTAGAATTTTAGCAACCTATTTAAAAAAATTAAATGTCATTTTGACAAAAGTAAAAAATTTGACGTATTTAACGCTTCATTCAGTTAATTCTCCAACCGAAGATCATTCGTTCTCAACCCTTGTCAGGCAAGATTTTTATTTTTTTTATTTGCATTGATTGCTAAAAGGTAATTAAACTCGATCAAATTCTTGGGAAAAGAACCCTCGCGCTTCGCGCTCGGGTCTTTTCGTCAATTTGATCTCGTTTAATTGCCAAGCAAGCAGTGCTCATACAAAATAAAAATCTTGCCGACAAGAGTTGAGCACTTATGATCTTACTGTTGAAAAGTCATTCAAGGATTTTCAATAGTTATTTTCATTCAGAGTTACGTAGAAAAAGCTGTATTGCTATAATAGTAAATAACGTACCATGAATTACTTGATATTGTGATAATTGATAATACAATATTATAGTACGCGAATTACTTTGAGATCATGTTCTCTCTAGCTTACTATGTAGCTTACTATTATAGTTGTAAACACTATTAATTTTCACTTCAGTATTGAAAGTTTGCTCAAGAATTGTTTTACAAATGTTTCTCTGTACAATGCAATCATGACCATAACATCCTCGGTCCATTTACTACTTCTACTACAAAAATCCAAAACTGTAAACATTATTTTGTAGGAGATACAAAATTCTAAAATTGAGACGCGTTTCTAATTAAATTGTTTTAATTAATACCTGGGTATTGTCACCAGGCACCGACTTACATGTTTTGCGCCCATGGGCATGAACAAAATCGCCGCCCCTCCAAAGCACCAACCACCCTCCACAGCCAATTTATGATACTTGTGTGTACCAGTGGCGTAATTAGGCGTTTTTTCAGGAGGGGTGACAGACCAAAAGGAAGGGCTTGCGATTTTTCAGTGCCCATTTATGCATTTTACGGCCATTTTTGCACACGTTACCTAATTATGCAATATCTAAAACACGGGAAAAGTCTTATAATGCTAAAACACAAAAACTGTCATTAAAATTATGCTGCTTTACACAGTAAAATAATTAAGATTTACTAATTTAGTTATCCGGGAAAAATTACGCGGGCGTTATAAGCAGGTTATATCTTAATGTTCTCTAGTTTTATTGCTGTTTTCAAGTATCACTATAGAGTAAACAATGCTCATTTTGCTGGCCCCACAGTAGTTCAGGGGGGGTAATTAACCCCCTCTCCCCATTACGCCACTGATGTGTACTGTCGTATAGCTTGCCGTCGTCAGTCATGCCGTTTGCTTAACATTATATTACGATTGTCACGTTATTTCATATTTTTTCGATTTTTTTACATTTTATAGTATGTATCATCAAAAATGTGCCGCCCCTCCAAAAATGGCCGCCCTGGGCAGTTGCCCAGTCTGCCCATTGGTAAGTCTGGGCCTGATTGTTACTCTAAAGATAGTGCATGAAACAGATAAAGGAAATGGATAATGAAAAATTTAAATTGGAAAATTTCACAGTATCTTATGCCACACATTCTACAGTGTATGCAGAATTAAGGGTATAGGCCCCAACACATATCCCTGAAGTCTGCTCACAATCAGTGGCGCACTGAAAGAGGGGTATTTGGGGACGTGCCCCCCCTAATGTATACAGAGAGCGTTAAGCTGCTGATTTACATCTTCGCCGCAAAATTGTTTTTTCTGCTGTGTTGGTGTTGGCGCCAGTAGGTGTGTGTTGTGCCCTTCCTATGACTAAAACCTGGATGCGCCATTGCTCACTTTATCGAAGTTAGGAATCCGTGGTCATTCCATATTTACTTTGTCTACACATCGCGATCTATCTTTTACAAATAGAATATCTATATTAACGAAACGGTCTCCGCTTCAAAGGATTGTAGTTTTTGGCACAGACTACCTTGCATTATAAAAATTCTTAGATATGTCCCACTTTGGCTCTTTTTATGTAATATGTTTCTAAATTACGAAGTGCTATATCTGTAGATAGTCATTATCTAAAAAATCGTGATTTTTCATACACCAAGGACGTTATACTTATTTAAATAATAATTATCAAACAATTTTCATACACCTACAAGTATTTTTGAAAAAGGCAAGGATAAAATAATAATAATGATAATGATAATAATGGATGGCAGAAAATTTGGCCCAGGTGAACGATATAGTTATTGTAACCAAGGTCACAATAAATATATCTATAGGTATCTATCTAATATATCAGTAAAACTTCTTAATTTGCAGAAGTTCTATCATCAAATTTACGTTAAAGGAAAATTTTATAATGCATAGAAAAGGAATAGGACAATTAAGACAAGGTGTTTACTGTAGGTAACTAAGGAATTGCGCCTCTTTGAACTGGAAGGAACGACTTTTGACAAGCGACACTTTTTTTAAGAAAAATATCGTTTAATGTTTAGTTTAGCATCTAAATTTTCTTTTGAATTCAAGTTTTTAACAATTCGGTTTTGCAAATCTTTTCTTTTATTTTTAGTAATTCTCGAGTTTGACGATAACAAATTGCCCATAACGTACGTACGGTCATCAACATTTCCAGTTAAATCCAGTTTACTATTCCGGATTAGTGGCAAGCAGCTGATGACAGAATGTGACCTTATTGATGGTATGTAATATAGATAATAAACTTATATTCAAAAATTTTGTCTGGTTAATCGGAGGAGAAATTTAGGTTAAACATTTTTTTGTATGTATTTGTGATTAGTGGACATACTTATGTTAGTAGTATTGACCAGTTGTGCATGTTTTGATAATTTTATATAAGGGGTTATTCCAAAGACGATCTTTGGCACCATAACCGGTTATAATCAGTTTTGAGTTGCGTGCTCGAGGCAAAGAGTAAATATACAATATTATAAATACATCTATACAAAAAATGAAGATCATGTGGCGATTTAACCTACATTTTATCCTTTGTCCCCGTGTACATTTTCGAAAAAAGATTATACGTGTGTATCAAATTTTTTTTGTTTCAGTGCCTACAGTCGATCCAGAACGATTAATTTCAAGTAAAGGTACTACGACAAGAGACCACAACAAAGGTTAGTTTACGTACAGGTAGTGATCCCAAAATGTGATTCATTTGTATTTTTTTTAGATATATGTGGGCTGCTTCTTAATAGTCAAGACGATCATCTTGCATCAAAAATCTGTAATCTTGTAAAAGCTCGAAGTAATTCAACCAAATGTATCCCTATAACAGAGAAAATGTCATGTGAGTAAAACAAACCGAGGAGGTTAAAGTACTGAGGTTCTTTTTTTAGTTATGATGTACCCATCTTTTAAGGGGAGTATGGATATGGTTATTAGGAGGGATGGTTTAATTGGAGAAAAAATTACGGTACAAGAAGTTGCCTGTAAAGATATTTACACTGTTATTTTTAATTAATCCAAAATAAAAATTGCAATATTACTATTATATAATAAAGTACATTTCCGGCTTGAACTCAGTATAAGTTAAGCTATAAAACCAAAGGTTATACAGATAAGGTTGTTCTTACCCAAGGAGCAATGCAATGTTGAACCGATATTGGTTGAATATTGTCATTTATTGGCGCGATATAGTAGCCCAATAATGGACCAATCTTGGAAGTGCAACAATGAATAATAATGGCGCAATATTGCAATACAATGTTGGTACTGTATTGAAAACGATCACAATGCAATATTTCTGAGACTTGGTAGGTACAATATTGTCCATAAATATAGGTACAATGTTGATATTAATATTGGTTTAATATTGATTTGCAATATAAATACCATATTTTTACGTCACTTTAAGACCTTTAGAACGTTAGTTACGACCGTTATAGGTCGTCACCCAAGTATATGCATAATGTAATTATCAATGCAAACAATTATTTAAGCATCCGTACAAAAAAAGGGAAAAACTACATTTTTACGTAGAACTGTAATTTTAATTATTTAACTTAATTTTTGAACCAACCCGTTTTTACCTGAACTGAAAGTTGACGATTTTAGTAGGGTAAGTACAGTGAACTCTGTATGTACCCTATAGAGTTCACTGGGTAAGTATTATACTTGCTTGAAAGTTTCCCTTAACCGGATTCGAACCTTTATCGGATGGGTTCCGGTTCCGAAGGCCGACATTCTACCGCTGCGCTGATGTGACACATACGTACTTCTCATTTCATTCTTCATAACTTACCGCTGTTTCGCGTTATATTAATAGTTATTCGTCAGTAATAGGTCGAGTGACGTTAACGACCAATAAGACCTGTAAAGGATGTCAAAATAACGTCACTCTGTTTGCTGGGACGTATGTACATTCTTATGAAATTTTGCAATTATGTGAGAAAACAATGTTAACCCAACACTGTGAACCGAGATTGGATTAATCTAGCCAATATCTAGGAAATGTTAGACCGGTACAATATTGGTGCATAATATCGTTATACGTACATCCAATATTGGCACTATATAACAAATGTTAAATTGCGCCAATATTGGCATAATATTGAATTCATTATACCACGTTTTTCTTATAAAATGTAGTAATTACGTGGAAAAACAATATTGGTCCTACACATTAAGAACTAAGATTGGATCAATCTAGAAAATGTTAGAGCCTGTAATATTGGTACATTATATACAAGCAATATTGGCACTATATAATAAATATTAAATTGCGCCAATATTGGCTGAATATTGAATTCATTATACCATTTTTTCTAATAAAATTTAGCAATTAAGTGGAAAAACAATATATTGGTCCCACATTGAGAACCGAGATTGGGTCAATCTAGGAAATCTTAGAACGGTGCAATATTGATGCGTATATATACAACCAATATTGGCACTATGCAATAAATGCCAGCTTGCGCCAATATTGGCACAATATTGTTTATATTATACCAGCATTTACTTGTGAAAAGTAGCAAGTACGTTGAAAAACAATATTGGCTCAATGTTTTGATGTGATATTGGGTCAATCTACTAAATGCTATAATGGGTCAATATTGGCTCAACATTTTGTATATTCAACTTTGGATTTGCAACATTGGGCCAATATTGGTGGAATATAAACAATGTTGGCCAATATTCCAATATTGGTGCAATGTGATATCAAGCATTTGCCAATATTCATTGCTACTTGGGTATATCTCTAGACATAATAATTATAGAATTATTCTTTAGTAAATAAACCAGTTCACGTAATTATGGTGCTGCATGATATGGTTTTTTTAGCATGTTTACCTGAATGTTGATACGTTTTCTGAAAGTATTAGGTTTAGACCAAACGGGGAAAGATATTTACCTCCTTGTACTTTTATACCCTCAATTTGCAATATGGTACGGTTCTCCATCTCCAACTTATTTTAAATAACATAAAGCACAAACGACAAAAACATTAAGATATTTTGGTTTATTGTTTATAAGAAAAAACCAAATGGATGACATCTTAACACTTACCTCTTGTGAGAACTCCTTGGCATATAATATGTCATGTTGGTGAACCTTTAAACATATAAAAATTGAAAGTGTATGTATATAAATATTATCGCGAAGAGCAGGTGTGTAGGGAACCCCTTTACCCTAAGTCAGTCAGTCCAAATTGTATCTACATATAGGTACCTATTGTATAATACTTGCACCAGGTGTTAATTTGAAAACTTACCAGTGTAGTTCGAAACTATAGCAGATAAGTAAAATTTCTCCTATCCGTTTGTAGAACATGGAGAGGGGAACCACAAAGACCAACACGGTAATATTTTGGAACCCATTCCTTCGGTTCCAGCCATTTCACGTCTATTTTTTAAATTGCACTACCCCATGTGTGACATACCATTTTTTTGAAAAAAGCAAAGAAGTTTCAGTAACTTTAGTTGTATGTTTTCGTATTTATTGCTACTAATATTAAATCAAATCAGTACTTCAAAAAGATCACAAAAAATTACGTAGATAGTAGAGTAGTTTCAAAATCTCGTGGCACTCGAGATGTGTGGTGGGATTTATTTAAACGCGATACTACGATACTAATATGAAGTTCTATAAATAATTACACCTATATTTATTTACTGTACATATTTAGGATGGCATTTTACCTACCAATGTTTTTGGACGTATAATGTCGTGCCTATTTTTCCAAATTGTTGTAAATCCCGCCGCGCATTCCGAGTGCCACGAGATTCTGAACCTACTCTACCATATCATTTTGCTGAACATTAACTGCTGTACCATCTAAAAAAACATAAGTTGGGTATAGTGCCGGAAAAGGAGCCATCCTGTATAGTACGAGGCCTGTCTAAAAAGTATCCGACCTTTGGCCAGAACAAATATTTTGAATACCTGACAGAGTTGGGACCCTAATCCCCTTCAAAGTAGGCCCCTTGTGCTTGCACACACTAAGCCCACCGATCCTTCCACTGCTGGAAACACCTCTCTATTATCCTCCGCATTATCTCTTCTCTACTCTCAAAACGTGATCCTCTCAGTGGCGCCTTCAATTTTGGAAACAACCAAAATTCGCACGGAGCCAGGTCTGGAGAGTAGGGAGGGTGTCGAACGGTTGTAATTCCATGTTTGGCTAAGAAAGTGTGAATCAATTGGGATGAATGTGCAGGGGCGTTGTCATGATGCAAGTGCCAGTTGTTCGCCGTCCACATGTCTGGTCTTTTGCACCGAACTTTTGACAGAATTTGATGCAGTATCTTTGTTCAATTCGTTCAGTCATCTTGCGAGAAAACTAAATCCGACGAACCCTCCCTTTTGTGTATAATTGTAATTGCACAATAAATATAAATAATAATAATAATAATAATAACACTACGAACAGCACCTTACTTGGCGACCACCAGCCAGCGACTGGCACAAGCCGAACGCGGTGAAAAAATTCAAGCATGCGCATTAAGGTTCCTCCTTCCACCGTGTACAGTGGCGCCGCCTTAGAATCACTACTTTGCGCGGGAAAAATTAAGGTCGGATACTTTTTAGACAGGCCTCGTATATACAAATATTTTTACAAAGTGCGCCTCGTTGTTGACTGTAATAATCTGTTAATAGAATCTTTTAAATTAACAGTGTAGGCTCACGTAGCATCGTTTATTGGCGTTATCTTGGTGGAATATTGGCTCAATATAGAGCGATTGGGGCAATATTGTCGAACTGCAGCCAGTATTGGGTGAATATATTTTTGTAATATTATACAAATATTGGAAATACAATATTTAGGGAACATAAGAGCAATATTTGCAATATTTAGTAAATATTGTCATTTAATGTAAATTCAAATATTTTACACACAATAATGTAACAATATTGCGTGTACAATATTACTATAAATATTGAAAATCGATATTTAAGCAATATAACATACATATTTGTAATATTTACTAAATATTGCTATTTAACGTAAATTCAAATATTGTACACACAATAATGTACCAATATTGCGTGTGCAATATTACTAAATATTGAAAATCGATATTTAAGCAATATAACATATATATTTACAATATTTAGTCAATATTGCTATACACTATGAAGTTAATATTTATTTATCAATAACATAACAATACTGTGCTTTCAATATTAATGGATATTTAAAAGGATGAATTACGCTACATGAAAAAATATTCACAAATAATAAGGTTATGATACTTTCTCAAAATCCACCGTATATTAATTTTCGCCGATTTGGAGATATCAAAATAATCAAAATATAATATGCACGTCCTCTTGTTTATTTTATAGTATTCAACTTTAAATTCCCAAATTATATAAATGTCCGTAGCTCAGTTGTTTCATGGCTGACTTTTTAACCGGGCGATAGATGGTTCGAGCCCAACTTGAAGCAAAAGGTTTTTTGAGCATCACCAATCTTCTCCGAGTGTACACCAAGTGAATGGGGCCCCGGGAAAAGTGCCACCGGAACACACGAACCCCTTGAGGCACTGCGCATTGAGAAAGATTGCCCCTCAGAGCACTTAGGGCTCTGAGGGTACCCCAGGTCACCCCCTTTCTTACTATTTTGGGACACATTACAAAACAATAATGGGCCAATATTGTATAAATATTTTCCCCAATATTGAAATAATATTGGCCAGTAATGTTTAGCCAGTATGTAAAATTGTTTACATTTCAATGTTGTGGCAATATTGTACATTCATATTCTACCAATATATTTACAAAAGAACGCCAATAATGAACCAATATTAAATGTTACATCGGGGCGTAATCTTCCACCGCCTCAGGTCGTTGGGACCCCTTCCTTAGAGCAACCATGCTAATTCAACGGGCTTGACCAATAAATTCATCAGATTTGATAATGGTAGCAGCGTAGAAGACAGAAAAAAAACTGAAAAGACAGTTACCATTTGTCAATTATGGAACGGATCCTCACTGTTTTTGGCATATAAAACAAATAATATTATTAAGATAGACGAGCAGCCTTTCTATAACGCGAAAAGAACCAATTTTCCACCAATACCAACTAAATTGAATAAAGGTGTGGAGATGTGAGGATAGAGGACACTCTTAAAAACGTCAAACAATAGTTAGGGGTGGGTATTTTCTTTGACGTTCTTGATATCACCACACAGAAAACTGATTCAAGTCAAAAAACGAGGCGCCAGGGGATCCCTAATCAGCCGTGGAATTCAAGAAATGCTAGATGTTGTCTGAATTATGGTAAGAAATAACATTATATAATTGGTCATGTAACCAAGTATTTGTTTGGATCTATATTTTCCATCCGAAAACAAAAATACTAGCTACCTGCAAATGGTTTTGCAAGCATCAAAACAGGCTAAATGGAAAAATCCGCCGTGTTGTTAAAAGTTCGGCATTCTTATCTACAATATTCACACCGACCTGTTTTAGACGTACCTTCAATGTGTTGCCCATGAATAAGTTAGTAGATCAGCCAGCTGAACCGTTACTTTCTGTATCTGTAAGTGCCAGTATGTTAAATTACTTTTTCACTTACATTGAACGTTCAATGTAAGTGAAAAGTCAGGCAAGAATGGTGTCAAAAAAGAGAGAATATGCGAACAAGAATCAAGAATCACAAAGCCCAAACGAAGTGTTTAAGTGCCAATATTGATACCAAATTTAACCAAATTTTGACAATAACAGTAATTTCTGTTGGTGATTGAATGCAAAATCTCGAAAATGTTCTTCTCTACATTAACGATCAGCTAAACATGTAAGATTCTTCTAGGATCTCTTCTAGGATATCGAAGAGAAAACTATGCAAGTCATCTACCATTTATACTGATCATAGCTTTAAAGAACGTCTACTAAATAGGATTGTTGGCTTATAAATACAATAACAAAACACATTTAGGGTCCATGAACAATTTAGCTAACGAGGAATAGAGAATTAATAGTAGAAAAATGTTTTCATAGCTCATTCATCCAAACAAAAAGCAAAAAAAATCTCCATTAAATATTTAATGCTAATTGATACTTTGAGGTCGAGTTGTGTATTTAGCAAATGATCATCGCTTTTTTAAATAAAAGCATCGCTTACTTCCTAGATTTTTTAATTAAGTACAGCTTTTAATGTGCGTGTTTTGCAAATTTTATGTAGTACTTAATTAAGTTTCACTTTGTTTACAGTTTTGCGATAATAAATCGCCAATAACTTACATACGGTCATCAACACTTCCAGTAAAATCCAGTTCAGAATTTGCGTTTGAAAATTTGAATTTGGAAAAATTGAAAATTACTAAATTAGAATAATGCCTTCGTATTTATAAACGAAACCGGCGATTTAGGTTAATTTTTTCATTCAATTGTATTAGTAGATATACTTTTGTTAGAAATATTCCACATTTTGATAAGTTTATATAAGAGGTTATTTTGAAGACGATCTTTGGCATCATAACCGGTTATAATCAGTTTTCGGTTGTATGTGCGAGGCAAAGCAAAGAGTAAACATTTACATTACTGTAAAAAATGAAGACCATGTGGCGATTTAATGTATCTTTTATCTTTTCCAAAAGGGGATACACGCGTATATTACGAATCTTTGAATTTCATTTTTACAGTGTAACCACAACGACAGGAAACTGAAACTACACTTACCTACAAAACTGTTTATACAAGGACAAATTTACATGTAGGTAATCTACCTGGGCACGAAAAAAGCACGTACAAGTTCGTTTCTACATAACTATCCCCAGTTATGCACTTAATCCAACGTTTCAATAACGGATTCATTCCTTTAGGAAAAAATTCTTTCGTCAGCCCTGCAAAATATTATTCAACAGCTTCTTTTACTCCATCATCGTAAGAAAATCTTCTTCGGATATTTTTTTAGATGTTTGAACAAAGAAAAATCGCACGGGGCCACAGTCACAGCTATGTTATGGGTGCTGCAACTCTGAGAAGATACAATCAGCACTCAGCAGCACCCTCCAACTGTCGCAACGACGTTTTTTGTTTCCACAAACCTCATCTCCATCAATCAAAAGAATTCAGTCAACGTCCCAAAAAATCGACGCCATCAATTTTCCCCACGAGGATTGCGTTCTTGCCTTTTTCGTTGCAAGGGAGTCCTTACGAACCAATTGCATGGATGTCTGTGTGTGAGAGGTGTACCCAAGTTTCATTTCAGCGCAACAGAAAGTTTTCACCTTGCCCCAAAGCTCTCAAATGCTCTGCACAAACTTTTCTTTTTGTTCAGGCATCAACAACTTTCCACCTAAAGACTGCCGTTTCGGATGTCTTGGCATCATATGCAATTACTGCAACTTTACACGACGATCTCGAAGCAATATTTTTTCACTTTTCCCACAGTCTCTTTTGTTCTTGCTGCTACGTCTCCACCACACTTCGTATCATCCTCGATCGATTCCCTATCCCATCGAAATTGTTTAGACTAGAACATGATTTGAAAATATGGCGAGCCAGCTTTCCTATACAATGTTGTCATTCTTCTGTGAATAATTCCGGCCCCATGATCTTCTTTCTTTCGTCAATTTTTTTTGTGACACGTCTATGCTCTAATTTTTTTAGTTACATCCAATTTCTAAGGAGAATATGGACGTTGCCTCCAGGGATGTCGTAACTAGAAAAAATGCGGTTCACGAACTTGCCCGAAAATACATTACACTGTTGTTTTTATTTAATCGAAAATACAATTTCCGGCATTACTATTAATATTAATTAATGTAAATTTTCGCCTTGAACTCAATGTAAGTTTATTATAATACCAAAGGTTATACAGATAAGGTGGTTCTTATATCACTAGACATAATATTTATAGAATTTTTATATGTAGTAAATAAACCAATTCGCGTAAGGATGGTGCTCCACATGACCCAAAATATGGTTTACCTGAATCTTGATGATTTGTTCAAATTAGATGAAAGAGAAAAAAAATTCCATGCATTAATTCTAAAGCCTTATAACTTGGTACGGTTTGCAAATCTGCTCTCTTTTTAACAGAAAGAACAATTCTGGTTTTCCCAAGGGAGTATAATATTTGACACCTTACAACAAGTGCAAAATTTTGACCAATCCATTAATTTAAAAGATATCAGGAAACTTGTTAGTAAGGCACATCAGCGGGAGTTTACACTTTAAATATATCAAGTAGGTGTGATACCATACGTAGGTAGGATTCACCAACTTTACCTTTCTTCAAAAGTTACGGATTCTCTTGCTCCTTCAAAACGAACAGCCAACGGAAGTCTGTCGATGAACAACGTCCTCTCCTTGTATTAGTAAACAAACACTGTTATATTTATGAATTAATTGTCTTTTGTTTATTTAACATTTGATAATCAATCTTAACATGCTAATGTCTAGGTATATATAGTTCGGCCAATGGATCTTTACCGATGTATGTTCACATACAACGACGTGCGTATCTGTCACTCGCCTACTTCATTACTAAAAACAAACAAGGACAAACTGACTGAGATTTGCAGTTTGTCTTTGTTTATTTTTAGTAATAAAGTAGTCGAATGACAGATACGCACGTCGTTGTATGTGAACATATAGATCGGTAAAGATCCATTGGCCGAACTATAACTTGCTGCTCACATGAGCTGTCAATATTAACTATCAAATATCACCTTAAGTGTCGTTCACATATTATGACATACTCCAGAAGACATTTTTGAACTCTCTCAATGTTGCACACCATCTAAGAAATAAAGCAGTTAAAAGGAAATACTATTTTACTTGTTTTACATCCGCTGCATTCAGTAATTTTCTTGTTATTTAGTGTCTCGCCTTACCGATGTTGTACTAATTTTGGTGTCAGTGGGATTTCATATAAAAATGAAAGAATTAGCATCAAATATGTCTTGTCGTCTGATATTGAAGCATCTTCAGGGTTTCCACAAGGATCACACTGTTGTCCAATATTATTTATTTTTCTCGCGCTGGACATCGACCTTGTTTAAAAATTTGCAAGCTCTCTTATTCACTGATGATTTACAGATTTTTCGGACTACAGAGAATACTGATGATAGTGTTTGTTTACAAAATGATATAAACCGTTTGTATATTTAGTGCCAATCAAATGAGCTTAATTTGTACATTGATTAGTGCTGTGCAAAAACAAAAAAGCTGTGACCCACAATTATAACATCAATAAGAATGTTTTGAGTAGAGCAACTCAAATGAGCGATTTGGGAGTTACCTTTGAGATGGACCTGAAGTTTAAAATACACATTAACACAATTTGAGATAAAGCTGGGCGAACGTTACGTATTAATGGTGGATGTCGAAAGATCTTAATGCTAAATGCGGGATAACTTTATATGTTTCATTGGTAAGGTGTCACCTTCTTCTACTATATTTACGACCTTGTAGACACTAATCAGATGGAGAAAGTGCAAAATAGGTTTTGAAACCTATGAGAATATGAAAGCGGAAGCGATCATATTAGAGGAGAATACGTTCAATTGTTACGGTAACAAATGGTTGGTAACGCAATCTATAATGCAATGGCTCGGAAAGCTCAGTTATAAGGGGCAATCTAATGGGGGTAGGTTAGATATGAGTATAGAACTTAAACTCAGCAAGCAAAAGAAGGTAGTCAAAGCTAAAGTTAGTTTATAATCAAGTTAGCGAATATAGTTAAGTAAACTTAGGGCACCACGATAGTTCTTTAGAAAGTTAAATCTGGTAAACAGAACAACGAAGATCTTAGCAGCTTGTAGTAACAGTGATATGATTTCTGAAAGAAAATGTGGGTGTTCGGTAAAGAAATACACTGGAATAACGGTAGTGGTGGTTATAATGAACCAAAATATAACGGTTAACACTGGTAACAATGAACAATTAAATATATTTTAACAAAACTAAGGTTTCACAGCATGGAATGTAACAATAAGGGGGTTTAACTTTTAACCTTGGAACGATTGAACTTCACATATAACAATTATAATGCAAAAAATGTAAATACATATTATATCAGCAACCGACTTGGTAACTGTGCAAAAGTGAGTAAATTAAACAACTCTCACCTTTTACTTCCCAGTAGTGTTTGTTGCGCAACCACAGTACTGTTGAATTATCTAAACAAAATAGTTAATTAACAGAAAAATTAGGGCAGCGACAAGCAGACCGAGTGAAATATAACAGTTACGAACTTTAGTCAGTATCGAGTGTTGACATTTAACTAAATAGCACTTGGCTTTTGAGTTTTAACTTTAAGCAAATTAAATTCTTCAAGGTAAAAGGTAACAAACATAAATATCAAAAGTAATTTTAAAGGTAACAATTGAAAGAATAACGTATATTTAATACAAAAGAATTAGGTACATACGTCGAGGATTAATATTTTCCTGGAGCGCAGCAAAACTTTTAACCGAAACGAAATTAATGCGCAAAGCCGTATAATAGGATTTAATGGTACTTATTTAGAATAAGCGGGTGATTCTAAATAGGCACTAATAAATGTCGAAATTTCCACTTAAAGACGATAAATACCGATTATAAGAAACTTGTGAAAATTCTGTAGCACTATAGTAACGTGAAGTTAGTTCAGCGACACAAAGTACAAAGATACGCAGTTAGAAATCGAAGTACTATTTATGTAAGCTCGGAGATCCGGCTTTCAATATGAAACGGAATGGACGCAAACGGATGGTCAGCCAATCAGAGCTAAATGACGTACACTGATAGCCAATTAGAATATTATAAATCACCGCCAAGTAGAAAATCTGTAACAGAACCAATGCAAACGCTGCGACTAGACCGACGCCGACGCTTCGCTTAAGAAAAAAACAAAAGAGATGAAAAAAGTGTCGGGAGCGAACTCTCTTGACAAAGTATAGAATTAGGAAATTCGTAAGTATGTAATTCTTACTAAAATCAATACGATCGACTTTTGCGGATTAGGCATATAATCGAGCAACGTAACACAATATCAAATTTCATCGCTAAAATCGCGTCGAACAATTTTTGATCTATGTGTGATCTATGTGTTTTTCGCAGGATAATAAATAGCATAATCGACTGTTTAGACTAGATCTTCGCCAAGAAATCGAGTTTTGATATGGTTCGACTAGATCTAAGGAAGTTTTTACATCCATAGGACAAAAACCAACTTTAGTTATAATGATTCGTTACGTCCCATGATGCGTACTGAAATAATGAGTATCCTTGTATGTGGATTTGTTGATAGCTATAAAATTTTTTTGAAAAAAGTGAATTATTATTAATGATATTGTCTGCGTTGTTATTTTTGTGTTTTATATTGAATCTATAGTAGAGCTGTTGTTGTTGCTGTTAGTGTTTTTTGTTTCATCAGATTAATTTAGTCATAATATGCACAAATCCGTACTGTTTGAGGTACATTATACATTATATGTTATATTTTATATAATATGTTTCTTCATTTGTTAATTCATATACTGTGTATTAATAAAATTAATACACCGTATATGCATATAAACAAAAAAAGGAACTGTAGTTTGTTCGTAACAAAATATTTTAAAGTAAGCACTTGAGAGTTAAACAGAAGTGGCCAATATTTTTGGGTGAATTAACCCACCAATCCTCCAATTTACCGAAAACATAAGAAATGAGACTCAATCAATCACTATGTAAGTCAACTGTATCGATTGGCGGTTGTAATGATTCTAAAGCAAAAGAAAGATGTGCTCAGTGCTGAAGGCAATAAAAAGACCGTAGTAGGAATTTTAGCGACTCTATCCGTAAAATAGCATCCAAAGAAAATAAAATGTAGGTAACAGAAAGTAAGGCAATGCTAAGAGAATGTAGAATACGAGATTTTAAATAAACAATTTTCATTTTTCCAAAGAAAACTGTTACAAAATGTCGTGCCCTTTTAACAATTTTTTAGTCGAAAGAGATAAAATCAAATGTAAACGTTACCAATCGTCTACTAAACTGCAATACGTAAATTTTATTGTGAATTATTGTCAATCTACAGCTGGATTTCGAGAACATCCTGAAATTATGCCTAGAAACAAATAAAGTTTAACACATTATGATCGGTCCACAAAAGACTACTTATTATAATAGGTCATTAACACAAAAAATTCTGTGTAATTTTTTGCTTTGAATCGTTCTGTTTTTTAGGTTCTTGTCTACTGCAGCAACTGTTTTTAATTTGTATGAGAACAAATTGTAAAAGGGCGTAGTTCGAATCGGTATTTACCTACACGATTCAATTAAACCGTTGGCTTCATATTACTATACTGTTTGGATTAACATAGAGACCTTTTGCAAATGTACCAGACTGATTTTAAATTTATATATAATTCACATAGACGTATATATTAAAGTAGGCATAATACTTTGAAAGAGCTTTTTTAGTAAGTAAAAAGTTCAAAATCAAAAAGAAATACAATTTATGTATACATATTGCAAATTATGTTGTGAATTTTTTATATACCAATCAGAAACTTATAAAGAGCAGCATTGATGCTTTTCAAGTTTTCTGGTTTAGACGCATCTATTATTCTCTTCGGTATACAGTTACATTTTGAAAAAATAATGGGGAGTAACGTTACAAGTAGGTAGTAGAATACTGCATTTATGTCTAGGAGGTAAATATTGTTTTGTAAATTTCTTAGCAGTAAGAAAGAGTAAAAAGCGAAAAGACTGTTTAGTCCGGGAGCCGGCCACCTTTTTTGCAATCAATTAATATACTTTTTTGTAATCTGTCTCCAAAGTAACCATTTTGCGGACTGAAAACAATCCGCAAAATACATCTTTAAAGGACAAGTACGCTAAAGTCGCTATGACAACCTTAATGCTGGATTTTCATTCGTTTTGACGTATTTACGATATCTTTATTTTGACTTTTTACGAATTTACTTGTTGTTGCTATAACAACTGTGTCAAAGCTAAATATGACGTTTACAACTGTTCTGTACGTACCAAATTAAATTTTTATGAAATTAATTTGATAATTTAAAGAATTCATGCAAAAAAATGTTGTATGCATCACGTACGCAAAACGTTTTAGTGGATTCGTCTAAGTTTTCGGACTCGGCTTCGCCTCGTCCGACAAACTCGACTCATCCACTAAAACATCATTTTGCGTACTTGATACATAAATAACTATTTTTTCATTCATTCTCTAAAATGAATGTTTTGCGGACTCTAAATAGTCCGCAAAATACATCTTTAGAGTACTAGTACGCTAAAACGTATTTATCTGTTATTGCCATAGCAACTATGTCAAACCTAAATATTATGACGTTTACAACTGTTCTGTACTCGTCAAAATAAATGTTTATGAAATTAATTTGACAGTTTAGAGCATTCCTGCAAAAAATATTGTATGCATCACGTACGCAAAATGCTCTAGCGGATTCGTCGAAGTTTTCGGACTCGGCTAACGCCTCGTCCGACAAACACGACTCATCCGCTAAAACATCATTTTGCGTACTTGATACATAAATAGCTATTTTAGGTGGCTATTACATAAATAGTTGTTTTATGTATCTTTTGAAAGCCGTAAAGTATAATTTTTTTTAACATCTGTCATAAACAACTTTACGGCCGTATTTACTTTACAACCGCTTTTTGTTGTCCAGGTGATGGAGCAAAGCACTCTGTAAGTGACATGAATAATCAAATAATGATTGTATTTGTCAGGTAACTGTCACTGTCAAAATTATGAAATTGATTTTGAAATTAAAGTTTATATCTTTTTAGGCAACTATTACATAAACAGTTGTTTTACGTATCTTTTGAAAACCGTAAAGTATAACTTTTTTTTTGACATCTGTCATAAACAACTTTACGGCCGCATTTACTTTACAACCGCTTTTACTTTACTTTACGGCCGCTACAATCACTTTTACGGCCGCTACAATCACTCTGCAAGTGACATGTTGTCAGGTAACTGTCACTGTTAAAATTATGAAATTGATTTTTAAATTAAAGTTTATATCTTTTTGTGATAGTCGCCTAAAAAATGTTGTGTGCATCTCGGTTAAAAGTTCTTTTTCTGATTTGCTAGCCTCGGCTTTCGCCTCGGCTGCAATCATCAGATTCGGCCAAAAAGATCACTTTTACAACCTTGATACACAAATAACTATTTTGTGATAGTCGCCCAAAAAATGTTGTGTGCACCTCGGTTAAAAGTTCTTTTTTAGCCTCATCTGATTTGTTAGCCTCGGCTTTCGCCTCGGCTGCAAACATCAGATTCGGCCAAAAAAGATCACTTTTACAACCTTGATACACAAATATTTATTTTATACTTCGTGAGCGGCTTTATTGTTACGAGACGGTAAACTTTTTCCTTTGCAAAAATGTTCGCAAATGGGTCCTAGGGGGTGTACAGGGGAAAAACACGTTGATTTGGAAATGACAAAAAATGGATGAATATCATGGGAAAACTGCCCAATTAATTTGTGGGACAAAGTGGGCATTTAATTATGCAAATATTTACTAAGCTACAGAAAAAAAATCAGCTTGATATTCATTATTTTTGTTAATGTACCTACTAATACCTACACGTCTTCAGATGGGGACACTCTTGATGGACTCATTTTTGTTGTAGGACAAATGTTATTTTGAATTACTTACAAAAAAACTTCACAGTTAGCTAAAAAATTAATTGATATTAATCCATTTTTTATAATTACCACATCAACATATTTTACCCCTGCGCACCCCGTAGGACCCATTTGCGAAAATTTTCGCAGAGGAAATAGTTTGGCGTCTCGTTAAAATAACGCCGCTCACGAAGTATATTGATTGCAAAAAAGGTGGCCAACTCCCGGACCAGTTGTGTTTATGCGTACGAATAAATTCATTGTTACGGAGTATGAATTGAGTTGTAGGTATTTATTGGCCTTCTTAAAAAGAAAAAATAAAACCTTTCCTACCAAAATTTCATTGAACCATAAGAAGGATTTCAATAGGGATGTAACTTTCCACCAGTTATCGGGGATTGTGATCATTGTAATATTGTCGGCTTGTAATGCAAGATAAATTTCGCTCAGGATGGTATACTGTAGCTGTAGAAATTTCTTGGTGTAATTATATTTAACTGTTTCGTAGACAACGTTGTTATTAAACACAAACCTCTTCATTACAAACACAAGTAATCATATGTTACAAAGATACTTAAAGGTAAATTTTGAAGACGAGCAAGGAAATTGTTAATTAGAACAAAGACATATTGTGCTATTACTTATTTCACAACGGAACTCTTGGCATTCGTCGTTTTACAAGATCTTTATTAGAAGTAATTACCAGGTACGAGACCCAAGCTTGCTTTGTAAAATGTATTATGAATATTAACAGTAGAATGATATTGTTCTGTATACTTGTAAACGTATTGTAATTCTCGTAGTTACTGAGTCAAATTTTTGCAGTTAATTGTAAAGAGTAAATATTATGTATTATATTCCTAACCCTATGTCTGTATACATTCTGATGTGTGCTAATCATTTCCCGCACAAATGTGGAAAAGTCAAATGGAATAAATTCATTATTTCGGTTACTGTACAATTGTACATATTTATAAAAAATCCCGAAACACGTCAAATTTAAATTATAATTTGGCATTCTTCAACGTGAAAATGTGATCCGGACCTTCAACTCCCTTTGTGTGACACTTACGACCCCCAATTTTTTAAATGAGAAGTATGAGCTTGTGATATATCGTTTGAAAGGTCTCTTCGCTCTCTATTCAATAATGTTATCGTTTTCAAATTTATTGCCAAAACACCACCAAAAAAATAAAATCATCTGATTACCGAAATTTGCTACAACACATTCAAAAACCATGGGGTGTCTCAGAATGATTTTCGTTCTTAGATGTTAAATAAAAAACAAAATATCAATTAAATCTCGCTTTATTTAATGTTAATTTAAAGATCAATTCTTGAAGTTTATTTATGAAAAACAACCGTTTGCAAATGCGCACCATTTATTTGTTCATACTCATTTAACCTGGAGCTAAAATTTTCAATAACTCGCTGGAGCATCGCTTAGAGTTGATTTCTTCAGTGATTCTTTGCTTCAAAACATTCAGGTTGGGTGGCAATGGATTGTAAACTTTGCTTTTTAGGTAGCCCCATAGGAAGAAATCAGCAGGAGTTAAATCAGGGCTCCTCGGTGGCCAATTGATGTCTCCTTGGCGACTTATGACTCTTCCAGAGAATAAATCGTGAAGACCAGTTAATGAGTCATTTGTAACATGAGAAGTGGCTCCATCTTGCTGGAACAAGGTGTTGCGGTTGTAGCCCTTCTGGTTTTGCATTTCCTCCCCCTCCCCCTCCTACCTGCGGTTGGCGCGTATTGGTCAATTCAAAAACGAAAATCATTCTGAGACACCCTTTAATATGTATGTAATACGTATGTGTTTATAATGTGAAAAACCAAAAAAACCACGACTGTCAATGAAGTAAATGCTCAAAAATGCTCACCGCCAACGTCTTGACAACATTCTAATCTGAGGTACTGCCGGACATTGCGTTGGTAATGTGGCGGTCCTCCATCTTGCTGGAACCATTGTCGTATTCGTTGGAACTTGAAGGTTTCCTGGATCAGGATATAAATTTGCCAAAGTTGCCGTGACATTATTTTGAAGTAATGCTAAATAATTATTGCCATTCAAATTGCCTTCAATGAAAAAGGGACTAATGATATGGTTCCCAACAATCCCTGTCTAAAGATTAACCTTTTGTTCTTCTCTCATCCAGTGAGGATTTTCCGTTGAGCAGTAGCGACAATTTTGACGATTAGCATGACCGTTAAGTGAAAAAGTGCACTCATTAGAAAACGCAACGTCTTCTAATTGGATAATATTATTGTTATCCAACATTTCAATCATTTCCTCAGAAAAATAAGTGCTCCTATCAAAATAGTCTTCCATGAGCTCCTGAGTTGGTATTATTTTATAGGGATGCATTTTATTTCCTTTCAGTATGTTTAGAATCAATGTATGGCTAACATTTAATGTTGTCTACTTGATGTATGTGGATTTTCCTCAAACTTAAGCATCACACCTAATTTAATATCATCACTGAGTGCATTGCCAGCTGCCTTTGTCCAAACTCACGAAACTGCTTTTCTATTTTACTAATTGTCTCTTGGGATAAAGGGGACGAATCCGGAAATTTCTCATGGAATAGGCGAGCAACTTCCATTTGTGTTCGGGTGTTATCTTCGTAAACAATCATTTGTAAAACTGTTATTTTATGCATTTCTGTTAATCTAACCATGTTTCTGAATTGCACTTAACGAAATTCAAACGACAATATAATAACACTGACAACTACAACTGTCATGCAATTATAATTACAACACAATTTGATAAGGCGTTTTAAACAAAACTAACATTGCCATGGTAACTGTTTATGTCTTTCTAATTTGTGTTAATTATTGCATTAAATTTGAAAATGATAACATTTTTGAATAGAGCATGAAGAAACCTTTCAAACGATATATCACAAGCCCATACTTCCCATTTTAAAAATTGGGGGTCGTAACTCTCACTTGAAGGGGGTTGAAGGTACGGATCACATTTTCACGTTGAAGAATTTGAAGTATTTTATTTTTATTTTTTAACATGTTACTCTTGAATATCAACACAATTGGACCAGCGATGCTTAAGTGATGTTATATCTGTTTTCATCAAAACATTACTCCGTTGCAGGAACATATCTCTCATCCAACTTATAATTCTTTTCAGCAAGGAAAATGTTCAGTTGAAAGTTACATGGTGATCTAACGAATGGGCCACAACCGCTTGTCTTGATACAAAAATCGCCGGGAAACTAGAAAAATTGAAGAAATTATTAAGGAAAAAAAGTCAAAATTTTAGAGGTGGATTTTTTCGCTTTTTTTCCATTCCACGTCCATGGGTGTAATTTAGTACTAACGGATGCCCACCTCGGAGATATTAAAGTTTCGATTCGGCAAATTTTTCTATATGATGCGTATTTTTGTAAATTTTGAAAAATATTGTAAGAACCAATTACTTCCGAATGTTGTAAAAAATGTCCTGTAGAAATTCTCAAATTAATTACCTTTTATTTTGATATTGTTGAAATTAAATTCCGTATCAACCATATCTAGCTGTCTTCATCTTTAAAGGTGCTACAATTTGAAAACTGAAAGATTTCCACGATTAAACTTGGAACTTTAATAATAACAAAATTGAGGAATTGAAAACTATTTATTGGTGTACGACCGTGCATGACATTTTGTGTCCCTTTATAGTGTTGCGTTTGTGACGAAAATATCGTGGGGTGCTAACATCACGTTAATTTGGCACCCCAGTGTACATATGATAGGTATGATTATAATTGGGATACTCAGACTGTGTAAAGAAAAATGTTTGCGGTGCACCACGGTACATGGAGGGTAGTGTAGAAGAAGGTTTAATTTTCTTTATTTGAGGTGCTAGGGTCACGTCTCCAAAGATGTTATGGGTTGTAAAAAGACATCGTCTTAGTTGACTAATTGACTGGTCAGTGAAAAGACAGAAGTCAACGTGAGCCAAAAATCGTATTGCAGCTCAATTCGTTCAAATTTACCTAAAGCCGTTGTGTCACGGTACAGGCCATTGGTCATTTCTGGTAAATTGATTTATAATTCCTTAATGTGTTGGCAATAATTGATTTATAATTCCTTAATGTGTTGGCAAGCATGTCTCCGTTTAAAGTAGTCCATTTTGGTATACGTGGTTTACTAAAATGTTTGGTCTTAACTACGGTTCATGGGATCAACATTGTAGCGTACCCAGATGCAACGTCAAAAGGAATCCTGGTCACGGCACCAATTATGTAGCGTACCGCCCCCAGGTGCAACGTCGAAAGACTGTCGCGCAATTTGAAAACCAAAGATAAACTAAATCTCCCGCCAACTAATTGAACCCCCAAGGCACGTGATCGTCAATAACAAAACTGTCAAATGGTAGGGCTCTACGTTGTGAACGAATTGCTCGAGATGTGTGTGTGCTAGTCTTATAAGGATCGAATCGGTAAACACAAATAAAACACAAGAAATGGGAAAAACAAATTAACTTTAATAAACGCAAGGGTTACCTTCTCAAACTAGTTGAGATTAGCTCTGGGTCTTCGCTGATTACAAGGAGGGAAAAGAGCTACAGAAAAACCCTCCAGGATACCTACTCACCTTCACCCTTCAAATCTAACAAATTACATTCAATTTTACTATTGGTTGCTTTCAACTTGTGCAATTCTCGTCAGGTATTTCATTTCATTTCCCTTCGTTTGATATTTTATATTAGAATGTTTTAAATAGCTTCTGCCATCACCATTCAAGGTGGAAAATGAAGAAACGCTGTTAGGCAACAGATCCTACAACTCGCCACAGGGTCAAGGGCTCACGGGCGAAGCTTTTGTATTTGTATTTGGCTTAGGGCGCTAGCCTGTGGCTGAGCGATCACCCTGCCTGTACATAAGGTTGAAGAGAGAGCTGGAGCATTGTTTTAGGATCCACCCCATAAACAGTATTTAAATACATGAAATCAAAGGATGTAAAATTTAATCACATACGACGCGTCAAAATAAGATGTTGGCAGGGTGCTAGCAACTCCCGTAAAAGATCATATTACGCCCCCACATAAAATACCCTCTGACAATCATCGCGTACTTAAAAACGTAACTACATGGTCATAATTATGCATCAATTAAATATAAAACCGCACATGACATCGCATCGCATTAAACATCACGTAATGTCCAAAAGCGTACTTCAAATTCTACTAAAGCATCCTCTAACAACATATTCAACAAATAATAAAGCATCCCCAAATTAAGCCGTGATACCTAAAACGTAGCTCAGTAACTTTCCATTGCATTGCGCAACGTTACTTAACTTTACCAATTTTAAAGTTTATGATGGTAGTTACATATTAAATAAAGCTGAAAGTCACACAATGCTACCCTTCAAATACACCCTATCTATTAATAGAATAATTCATACGAAACAATGAACGAAAATATACCTGCGTTCGTGCGTCACAAACACCAAAACTACTGACTAAAACAGATCACATTGGCAAATTGAAACAACCCCTAAATATTAAATCGAACAATTAAGTAAAGTAAAGAAATTATACCTAATTATCGGGAACTTCGCAACTCAAGAAAACTACCACTTTTCATGCCGATACCCCGAGAACTGTAACTCAACTGTCCCCCTAATTTTTTTACTTTACGCGTTAGTTCCTTCCCCACCCCGCTTTTCAGCTATTCAAATACACCGACTAATATTTATACATTCCATCACGTACATGAGTTTTTTAATTAACAAAAATCAGTGGCGTAACTTTTCAATACCATCCACCAAACGGACTAAAGTTTTAGCGGGAATCCTTTAAAATCGAACTGCCAAAATCGGGTACATCACAACATATGGACCTGGATAGATTGGCGTAGCCGATTCGGCGCTGCTGGGGCAGTTTGGCGCTAAGACTACTCGTCACTCTTGAAGTCTTAAAGACGTATGGGTGTGATACGCTATAATGGCAATTCGTACGCCATCTCATTGCATCTTAAGTTAGTCGACAATACTTATTTGTATGATGACTTACCTTTTTGACATTGCCAGATTGTGTTGCATACCAAAGTAGACATTATTTTGTCATTTGTTGAGCACGGAGAGGCACCTTAAAAAGTACCGCCATAATGTTCGTTGATTGGTTTAAATCAATAAAACGTAGAAGAAGAACATAATTAAAATTTTAATAGAATTATCCGATGCACATTATTTTTATAGCCATTTACAAGATCTGAGTTGCCCTTTATAAATAATACTGATTAGTTTATTACACATAAGTACATTTATATATAATAACATTGAATTTCTAAATTTTTAAAAGTGAACTACATTTTTCAGTCACACATCATATATATATTTTCATTTACTTTATTGAAGGAGAAAATCGAATTTACTTTTTTCGTCCCAAAAATCGAATGTTCGTGAAAACTGCAGTCGCTGGTCGTTTACGGTTACAGAAATTTACGGTACGACTATTGCCTTGCCGAGCTTCGTGTAGTGCCACTAATAAACGGAAGACGTCATCTTTACTTGGTTGACACATGTAGCGATTTTCTGCATCGTACCTGAAACATTTTATACTATCAAGCAAACGTTAAGCAAGTTAGTATGAGTTTAGTTATTAACTACCTAACACGTTGTAGTATTTACGAGGAGGGATTTTTATGCCGAATTTTGTTTCATGGACTCGATGACACAAAACTGGTTACGCGTTTTTGGCCTTAAATTCCGTTACAATTACTGATTAATGCGATGGTGCATTATCGTTGCCGCTTTTGACGGATTTTCTCACACCAACACGGAGAGGATCAAAATTTTCCGGAATAAGGGTTATCTTCGACGATCTCTGGGCCCTCATTGAACGCGTTGTACCATTCGTTAACTCGTGTTGATGATGAAACCGAATCACCATAAACACTTTTAAAGAGTCAAGACATGAAACTCCAGTCGTAACACAAATAACATCTGGTTTATCATTACTATCTCTTTTTATGTACCGTTCCCCCAGTGTTGATGCTTTTACCCACCAACACTGGATAAACTAGCACTCACACGCAATCCATTTGATGAGCGTTGATTTTAAAAATGAAAACGTCCTGCAGGAGCTACATTCCAAACAATCCTATCGAGTTCGGGTTTGAGGGGTGTCCACGGGTTAATGAGTTAATGAGCATCAGTGACACTTATGCTAGGGATAAGGATGCTCCTCGCTTATGAACAGAGGCCGAAAGGATGCGTTGCTGAATAGAAGATCAGGACTTACCGGCCTCAACCTCGGAGCACTGGGGGCCACTCTGTTGTATCAAATTGCCTTACACGTGTCCAGGGGCCACCGCCCGTATGGGAATTCTGCCAAGAAGTAAACAAAAAATCACTTCCTGGGTACCTGGGCACTAGAGAGACGAAGGAAATTTAAAAAGTGGCAACATGACATCCCATTCCAAACTGAGGCAACTTGGGAGCTGTAAGCAACCAAGACCCACGCCAAATAAACGTGTCTCGAAGATTGGGATGAAAAAGCGACACCAGTCTGACGGAAGTACTCCCAAAGCTCAAAGAACCACATAGTTTTAAGCTTAATGAGAATCACTCCAGATATTTTAGGTAGTGAGATATCAGAATTTCAGAATATGGAATTGTTTAGGGAATAATAATGTAATATTGTACTAATTATAATAATGTTGCAACAACCAGAGGAATGTCTTTTACACTTTCTTTTTGAAATTCAGGTTTTGGGATTTTTGATTCACCAATTCAACTGAAGGAAGTTCTATATTTTTAAACTCCTCTAAAGTCTCTTCTTCACTAGTTACATAACGATTTCAGTTGAAAAAATTAAAGATACATTACCTTACGAACATTTTTTGAAAATAACTGGGTTTTTGGAAAGATCGTGAACGCAGGTACCAACAACTCAACTTAATTAAATTAAAGTAAAATTATTCTAGGCAATCATCTTGAAAATTCTATTAATACATTCTTGGTTATCAAATTCCAAGTTACCTACTTTCCCAATTGAACTGAATAAATTCGCCGAATGCTTATAAACAACAGGGAAACTTACGTTTCCCTAGAATTTTGGCGCTTCCATGGATATTTTCGGTAATACCTCGATCGCTTAAATGGAACTTGGTTTATTTCCGTTTTCGAATCCTTCTGTAATTCGGGAAATTGGTTGAAGTATTCACTCCCTTCCGTACCATCTTCCGGGGTGGGACGCTCTTCTACGTAAATTAACGGGACGCCTTGATCTGGATGTAAAAGTATGTCTATTAAATGTTGTTTTAGTCTTTGTTGTTGTATGTCTTCTAATAAATGCGATGTTTTATAAGCTTCGTAGAGATCTGGAAAGAAAACAATAATTTAGTAGAATTTTGTTTCGTTGTAAACTATAACGATTGGTTAATTGTGAAACGTTTAAAATAATTAATGTCAGCAAAACTAGGAAGTGAGTTGCTGAATTGTTATTGGGTTAATTATCATCTGTTGAGATGTTTTACAAACAATTGCGTTAACTAAATTTCCTAGTGGTTTAATACTACAAGCTTTATGACGTGAGGTAACAGTAAATTTTCCTTTATTTTCTCTGCTTGTAAAGAAATTCATCACAATAAAATGATAATAAAAACACAACAATTTCGAGACAATAGAACAATGTGCTATGAAGCGAATGCAAAGTACGATTTTATGTAGCAGAATTTTCCGTGAAATCTAAAAATACTTATGAAATAGAACCGAAACATGACCAGCGAAAGTACTTAATATCTAGAACAAAGCTGAGATTTCTCGAAGTACGTATTTTGGGGATCATCCTGATTGTTATATAAACGGCAGGTCAATCTTATTTTGTTTCGAAGTTATCGAAAAAAAATTCTGGCAAGTTGCCACGAGACTTCCCTCGTATTAACACTTTTTCCAAAAAATAAATACTACTGAATTCAGAAAAAAATACTCTTACATAAAAAAACTGCAATTTTATCTTATAAAAAAATGAGCGCCGCCATTTTAGCTTACACAGGAAGTGACGTAATCAAAGGTAATATCAGCATTTTCGTTCTTGACCCGAATGCAATCGATTGGCGAAAACCGCATTTGGATAACTGTAATAGTTTCTGAGTATAGAGCGTTGCAGTCATTTTTTTAAAATGATTTTTTTAACACTTTTTTCAAAAAATAAGTATAGCACAACATAATATTGCTGAATTCAGAAAAAAACAGAAAAAAACTGCAACTTTATCTTATACAAAAAATGAGTGCCGCCATTTTAGCTTATACCGGAAGTGACGTAATCAAAGGTAATATCAGCATTTTCGTCCTTGGCCCGAATGTAATTCATTAGCGAAAACCGCATTTCGATAACTTTAATAGTTTCTGAGTATCGAGCGTTGCAGTCATTTTTTAATAATCATTTTTTTTAACAAACATTTTCAAACAATAAGTATAGCACAATATTATGTATATGGCTGAATTCAGAAAAAAACGTTCTTTTAGATTACAGAAAAAAAACTGCAACTTTATCTTATAAAAAAATGAGTGCCGCCATTTTAGATTATAGCGGAAGTGACGTAATCAAAGGTAATACCAGTATTTTCGTTCTTGGCCCGAATGTAATTCATTAGCGAAAACCGCATTTCGATAAATTTAATAGTTTCTGAGTATCGAGCGTTGCAGTCATTTTTTAATAATTATTTTTTTAACACTTTTCAAAAAATAAGTATAGCATAATATATATTGCTGAATTCAGAAAAAAACACTCTTTTAAACTGCATAAAAAAACTGTAACTTTATCTTATAAAAAAAACGAGTGCCGCCATTTTAGCTTATACCGGAAGTGACGTCATCAAAGGTAATATCAGCATTTTCGTCCTTGGCCCAAATGTAATCGATTGGCGAAAACCGCATTTCGATAACTTTAGTAGTTTCTGAGTTTAGAGCGTTGCAAGGAATGTGTACGTACAGACTACAGACTACAGACTACAGACTACTGACTACAGACGACAGACGGAAATTTTTTTTTTCATATTTTGAATCTACGTGTTCAGAAACGCAAAGATATGTAAAAATTTGCATAGGTCAAATTTTTTTTTTGGAAAACTAATACAATACTTCCCTTTTACTTCGTACTCGGGTAGTAAAAATAGTAAAAATTTACATTGAACAATAACTCTCACCTCTCACTCAAAACGTATAATAAATAGGCTCACAGTATTGGAAATTGTCTTTAAATCTCCTTTGGAACTAATCCTGTTGTTTTAAATATCTCAAAAACTTTCTCCTGCATTAAATTACAAACTGCATGTCACTCAGTGGAAGATTTTTCTGGTTTGTATGTCGAATTCCAGGATTCCATACTTTCTGGTGACGCTTGAGATGTACCGGAATTTACGGAAAGGTTGAAAGATCTTTCTCCTTTTTTTCGGAAAATTCTAAAGTCATGCCCGTCGGGATTGGGCTGTTTGTCAATTAATTAATTTATTAATATAATAATAATAATAATTACTTCAAACGGAGGTGTAGCGTTCCTAGCAAAGTTGCTTGAGATCACTTTTGACGATTAGATATCAGATAAGATAAGGTTCTAGATAGGGGTTTCCCACTACGTCGAGTAAAGTGAAACGAGGCTAGAGATTAGACCAATATTTACGATTTGTAACATAAAGTACATCAGGAAACACGTTGAAACACTATAGTGTTTGATGGTTACGAAGATGCTTCCAACGGTACACAAACTGTAAAGCAAAGCAGAAAGGCTTGTTTAAAACATGCTGCAGACATCAGTCGACATTTTAATAGCTCAACCAACTATTGGTAAGGTGTACAATTTTCAGAAGGCGCTCGAGGTGGTACATGATGTAGACATCTTGGTGTTTAAATATGGATTTTCAATATTTAGTAATATTGTAATACAATATTTGAATTTACATTAAATAGCAATATTTACTTAGTATTGCAAATATTGTTCTTATATTCCCTAAATATTGGAGTACAATATTTGTATAATATTACAAAAATATATTCACCCAATACTGGCTACAGTTCGATAATATTGCCCCAATTGCTCTATATTGAGCTAATATTCCACCAAGCTAACGCCAATAAACGGTGCTACATGGGTACTCTCATTATCAAGCGATAAATTAAAACTGACGTTAATACCTACATTGAACAATTAAAACATAATATAAAATTATAAATTTTTTTTAGGAATACTTAAAAAAATGTTAAGATAAAATATATAAAAATTAAAATATAATATGAAATTTTACAATTTTTTTAGGAATCATATTTTAATTTGTCAATGTATTAACGTCAGTTTCAATTTATCGCTTGATAATGAGAATAGTAAACTCTCGAAACATGTGCTTTTAGTTTTAATAATATTAAGGGAAGGTCGTGAGTTGTATTTTATTAAACAAATTACCTAGAAATGTAGAAAAACAGTAGTTTTCAGAACTTCTATCAACAATTCACAAAAAATGTTTAAATAAATTACCATATATTTTTTATTGATTACTAGGAGAAAGATTATTCCATAATAATGTCGCACTTCACAAAAGCTGTGTACAAGATAACTCCCATTTGGAACCAAATTTCTTTGTTGCTCCTAGTAATTTCAGTAACAGAGGGAGCAATTTGTTCCCGAAAGAGTTGTAGGAAAAGTTCTCCGGTTGTATTGTATTCCATATGGGTTGGTAAATCGCCAGTTCAACTCTACTAGACATCAAACCTAGTTTGTGCGATTCAATTTTACACGAACCGCCGGTTGAAACTCAACTGGGCCACGTTACACTTAAATTGTTAATAAGTATAAATATAGTTTAAAATTGCTGCAATAAACGTACCCCATGTAGCACCATTTATTGGCATTAGCTTGGCGCAATATTAGCGCAATAGAGAGATTGGGGCAATATTGTGGAACTGCAGCCAATATTGGGTGAATATATTTTTGTAATATTATACAAATATTGGAAATGCAATATTTAGTGAATATAAGAACACTATTTGCAATATTTAGTAAATGTTGCTATTTAATGTATATTTAAATATTGTACACACAATAGTGTACCAATATTGTGTGTACAATATTACTAAATATTGAAAATCTATATTTAAGCAATATAACATATATATATTTTCCTATTTCGCGACGGTTATAGCTCTTTGCCGCACTGAAAACGATGCGGAAAGAAGCTCTGTTTCAGTACTGTTACAGGGATTTAATTTTTTGTAAGTTTTCAACACTAACTGTCACCTAAACCATTTAAAATTTTAAATTTGAATTGTCAAATGTCAGAATTGCCAACATAATTAAAAAAAATCACTCAAACAATTTTATTATGTATCATTATTTATTAAAATTTTTAGAGTAAATTCATGCGAAATAGAAAAAATAGTATGAAAAACACGTGTCACAATTCCTTTTTATCGCACTCATCACTCCTGTTACTCGGTCTGCAAAACTGGTCTTCGTGCGGCAAAAAGTCTCATTGCGACACTTGTTTTTCAATATACTATTGTAATATTAAGTAAATATTGATATTCAATGTAAATTCAAATATTGTACATACAACAATGTACCAATATTGCGTGTGCAATATTACTAAATATTGAAAATGGATATTTAAGCAATATAGCATACATATTTACAATATTTAGTAAATTTTGCTATACAATATAAAGTCAATATTTATTTATCAATAACATAACAATACTGTGTTTTCTACATTATTGGATATTTAAAATGATATATTTAGGTTAAATTGAAAAAATATTCATAAATAATAACGTTAAGATACTTTCTCAAAATCCGCCGAATGTTAACTTTCGCCAATTTAGAGATATCAAAATAATCAAAATATAATATGCACGCCCTCCTCAATATTGTATAGTGTTCAACTTTAAATTCCAAAATTATATAAGTTTCCGTAACTCAGTTGTGCGGGAGTTTATTGTAAAGCTTCAGGCCAGCATATTGGCCCGCATAATAATCGTATATAAAATAAAATTTCATTTATAGCAACAGTTATTCTTATAATTAATATTATTCTAAAAATCCTTGAAGCAAGCGGTTAAAGAATAAGGATTTTTTAATCAAACGATAATTAAGAAAGTGGCACGCGAAATTAACGAAAAGGAGTTTTGCTTTAAAAAGTTGAATAGAATGTGATGAAAATTATTCTTAGATCGCTCAAAATTAAATTTTTAATTAAAGAATAATTAAAATATTCTTCACAACTGCATCGTACAAGTTCAAACACCTACGAGTCTAATAAAGAAGTATTATTAATTAACATACCCTTTAATTACACTGAGCCTGTACCCCCAAATTCTGCAAATTGATTTACAAACTTGAACAAAAGACTAAAGACTTTGAAGCTTCGTTACCCATTTTCAATTATGTTCAGTGATTGTCACTTAATCAGATTACCCTACAAAAGCACAGATTTGGTAGGTACCATTTTAACTTTTATTGTTTAACTTTTCTATTATATGATCGTCCTTAAAAATACTGTATTGTTCAAACTCCAGGGTAGATGTAAGGTTGTGGGTATTAACATTCCCCTTTAATTTAATTAAGTAATTCATAATTGAGACAAGCTGCTTGTAACGCGTCAAAAGTAAGTGTAAACGGTTGAAAGCGAGATAGGTAATTAAGCATAATATGAGTTAATTATATAACCTTTTGCGTCAATCAAAATCCTAATCGTAAGCATCACCACGACATTTCCTTATAAATCTACTTTCAACATTTTTATGATAACAATATTTGATTAAATCTCCTTCGTATACTTTATTACAATCATCAACAATAATCGATTGATTACTAATTTGTGTAAAACATGTGGGTGATCGAATTTAATTAATCAATCTCTCAAAGCATGGACGAGAGTAGTGAGTAAAATATAAATGGAAAGCTCGAATGATAAATCATAGTTTTAGATTTAAAAACAAAATTTTTATTTCTTTGTACTTATTACATTATAAACGGGGGTACACGCGATTCTCGCGTTTTTCGTGCTTTGGGGGGAGGGGGTATCTGTGATTGTAGGTTGTAATAGCTTTTGTTTTAAAATATCACACCTTGTTGAGCTGGCTTAGTTGCTTGAAAAAAGAAAAAAAATTTACATTTTTGTACCTTTTCAGATGTTTGACCCTGTAGGTATCTGTAATTTAGCAAGTTATTAAAGTAACTAAAATAAAGGATTACATTTACTTACATTTGACGTAAAAATCACAAAAATGGGTTGATATTTCGTAAAGATATACGAATTCGTTCCTACCTATAGTACATTTTTACCATTTTAAAAAAAATGTAAAATGCAAACTTTTTGGAATAGATTTGAGACCAAAAATACATAATGGCCCTTTCACAATGTTAATTACGTCTTTGCACATAGTCTTTGCCCAAAAATTAACGAAAATATAACAAATTCCGTGTGAACTTCATAAGGATAGTTTAGAATGAATTTTGAATGTAAAAGAACTCAATTTGGACACTGGCAACTTTTTGGGAATACGAATGGGCTTAGGGAGAACGTTTTAACATTCATCTTTAACTATAGTAAAACTAAAAATACCATAAAACATAAAATGTACAAATAGAAGCTGGTTTAACGTTGCATAACATCTGTTTTATAGAAAGACCTTCTCTACCTTAAACAGTTTCAAATTTTTGTTTATTTCACTAACTAAAGGCATCATTTACACGTATATGTACAGCAGTAAATATGGATTTTACTTCCTCTTAATTACAATATAAGTTGTATATTTAGAAGTATAGTCAAAGTATAGGTATTCTCTTTGGTATAGTGTAACGTAACAATACACTTGCTACCTACTTTCACCAATAGATATTAAGTTAAATATGTAGACAAAAACATTTTTCTCGGTGAAAACATTCGACTATATATGTTACCTACGACATCGTTCATCGTTCAAAATCTCTAAATTCGAAATAAGCACACAAACATGTACATTTCGAAAGTTACCGAAAGAAGGTATCGGGACACATAAATTAGTCTACGATGAATGCTGTTACTACTTTTTACATCATTTTAACCATGAAAATGTTAACGCGAGGCATAATAGAATCATTTTTCATCATTTAAATAACTTTTCAACTTGACATAATTAAATTTCCATGTTATCGAGAAAAAGTTTCCGATACTTGTCATTTTGAAAATTTTCTCGAAAATACTTTCTGCCATTGTTTTAATGTTCGAAATGGGCTAAGGACCTCGGACAGACAAACTATGCATGTTTACACAAAATTTTCACCCAAAAATAAGCACAAATAGCGAATTCTATTTTAGACGTAATCTCCATAAGGAAACTTTGAACGTATTTTCTAAGTAAAGAAAATATATTTAGACACAAATACCGCTTGAATAAGATGACGGACTTTTATACTAAAATGTTTAAAACTTACTTTGAAAAAAATTAGTGCAGATATTTACGTAGTTTGCGGGGTATCTATAATTGTAGCATTAATTTGTAGGTTATAAATTTATAATAGCTTTGGTTTTAAATATCACATCCGCATTCGTCAGGATTCAGCGACTGTCGGAAAAGTGCACAGCAACACAAACATATACACACGTCTCGGTTATTATATAGTGATACATGGTGACATTTCGAAAACTTCGGTGGCACTGTGATTATAATGTTGAAATTTGGAGAATCTTTTCAATTTTATAATCGAGTGGGATAACAATATTAACAGCCCTACTGTACAGGGCTATCCAGAGGAAACCTGCGGCTACTTGTAGGTATACTTTCTGGACACTGTAAAATTAACAAGCACATGCACCGCATGGGCCTGGTAGATTCACCATCCTGCAGAGGATGCTACATAGACGACGAGACGGCGCAACACATACTGTGTGAATGTCCCGTACTTGTCAAATTAAGACGATCCATGTTGGGAGAATCCTGGCTGGAGATGGCTAAGATTAGAGCCGCTTCCCCGTCCAGCATTCTCAGGTTTACTCACGTGTGGGATGGCTTGAGTGACGTTGCGGGGTCGAACTACTCTAATCAGGGAGGCAGTACAAAGGGCCCGAATAGATGGCCTAGGTGCGCGTGGGCTGTCCCACCCTCCCATCGAAATCCAGAATCCAGCCCTACTTTTGGAAGTGGTGAGGTAAATCCGTGAATTATACCAGGGAAGTATGGCTTAAGAGCTTTTTAAATCTCCTATTTAACATTACTATAATTTTACGTACAGGGCACTTACTTTAAACAAGATTTTTAACTATTTGTATTACTTAAATCAAATTTTGAAAAGTATTTTAAACTTTTGCAAAAAAAATACGTTTTAAATTGGTATTAAAAACTTTTTACGCTAACACAAAGTAAATCTGTGTTATAAGTACACCGTCTTTGATAATTATAAGCAAACTGTACAACGAATCATTATAGTTCTTATGCCATTAGAACGAGAAACAGAAACTCTCCAATTTTTTTTATACATCACAAGTTCTCAATATGTCCACCCTGGCTCCAAATCGATAATAAAATTGATTTCACATCGGAAGGTGTTAAATCTGGTGATCTATGTGACCAACATACTAACGCGACATCTTCTTGTCCAAAGCGACCTATCCAACGTTATGGCAAATTTGTGTTGAGATAATATCGTACGTCATTATGGAAATAAGCAGGACAGC
The DNA here is from genome assembly GCA_036250285.1 of Pyrocoelia pectoralis. Classification (NCBI taxonomy): domain Eukaryota; kingdom Metazoa; phylum Arthropoda; class Insecta; order Coleoptera; family Lampyridae; genus Pyrocoelia; species Pyrocoelia pectoralis. The sequence goes on along the minus strand of CM070076.1, from coordinate 36,338,800 downwards.
CATCTTGTTGAAACACGTAATCATCACTGTCTTCATTCATCTGTGGCATCAGCCAATTCTCCACCATCTCAAAGTAAGTGCTTCCACTGATGGTGCGCTCCATGAAGAAAAATGGTCCGCACACCTTCATCTTAGAAATTGCGCAGAAGACCTTCACACCTTCATACGCACATGTTCAATTAGGTATGGCCAGATCCGAAAATTGCGCCGATGTACCTTTCCCGGCACATGAAATGTAGCTTCGTCGGAAAAGATAAGTCATCAACTTAAAACCTTTCTTGAATTTCAGTGCAGACTGTGGTACGGGCTTGTTTGTCACCAGCGCTGAGAGCCTCATGTAGCTGAAGCTTGTAGGGTGTAAACCTTAGCTTCTTACGGAGAATTGGCCAAACTTTTGTTTGTGAGAGGCTAAGTTGTAAACTCCCACGTTTAATGGACTTTTGGGGGCTACGCTGATACCACTACTGTTTCAAGAATGGGTTCTGGACGTCCTGGCCGATGATTGATACATAGGCATCCTTCATCCCTAAATGTCTCATAGCAGTTTCTTCTGCTGTTGTAAACAGGAAGTTCCTTATTGAATTGTGCTCGGAATCGTCGTCATACAGTCACAACGGAGGATGTTCTTGCATATTCTAAAACGCAAAAAAATTTTTGACGTTTACTTAACGCCATATTAACCGTTTGTTACTTGTTACTGCTACCGTTTCTAAGGAACTATGTCAGCAATTTTAATCCTAGCGGCAAACTGTGACAACAAAGCGATACTGTTTTAAGAACAAAAACTTGGAGAGTTTCTGGTTCTATTGGCGAAAGAATTATAATAATCCGTTGTATAGTTGTCTTATAATTGCATTTTAAAATGTTTGACGAGATTATGAAACTGCTCTACAGGTCTTGCAGGCTCATGGCTTCAAAAGTTTTTACTGCCCTTAGCCTCCTCTTGTCATTCTTCCACTCCCACTAGTAACAGGCCGTGTACCAACTGCTGCCATCATTTCCTTCTCTATCTTACTCCCCGTTTTCTTCCTCCTTCAGCTACTTTAAGTGTTATCCTAAGAAGTCTATCGTCCAGCGTCCTTATTACATGTCCGAACCACCTTTAACCTTGTTTTTTGAATTTTGTCCGATATTTGGTTTCCTACACAGTTCCATGATTTCGTTATTTGTTCTTCTTCTCCATCCCATTCTCTCTACTTCTATTCCACCACATATTTTTCGTAGCATTCTCTCTCAAGATTCTTGAAAAATAAATTACTCTTGAAATTAACGTAAATAAAATTGAGTTCAAAATTCAAAAATAAACAAACTTTAAGGACGTGTCATTTAAGCTCGCTGATCTTTTAATTATTTAAAAGTTACAGATATGATTTCATTTAAAACATTTTTTCCGTTCCCACACTTTTGGTGCACCCCGTATAGCGCTAAAATTAAGATCTGACAGGAACGGAATACATTGTATAGCGAAAACTTCTTGCCTCATTCATTTTAGTGACACATATCAAGGAACATACATCGTTTATACAAAATATCACAATGTACGTCGAGCCATCGATGATAATAAACCACGATGACAACAGATTAACGAAGTGAATGACATAAAACGTGATGTAAAACCTTTACGTACTATATGCAATTTATATGGAAATTGTATTGAACTAACGGGGTGACATAACATCCTGAAGAATAATCTTTATTTAGAAATTACATTTATGAGATGTTTGCAACTCTGTGCAAACAGCATGTGTACACTGAAAACGTGTACTGTAAAACAAAACTAAATGTTAGATACACTTGAAAATGAAAATATGGTTCTGACTGATTCTGACACATTATTATGGATCACTTAATACATTACACATACTATTGGCAAAAAGTACCTATTATTTATACTCTTTGGTATGGGTAAGATATTTTCTGACCATTCAGATCAAGATGTAGCGTTCTTCCAACACCGACGAACCGCAAGTCAAGTTTAATGAAAATGAACATAATACAGGGTGTATGATATATGACTACAAAATTGTTGTCATTTCTTCAATTATGCACCAATTTTTTAGAACAACTTTTGTTAGCAACAGCGCTCCTTGAGGTTGCGTTTAACATATTTCTCCTTTGTTTTAGTTGAAAAACCGTCGGTTTTGAGTGTGGAAGAGAGAGCTCGAATAGCCGCCATGTTTGAGGGGTGGAACTCAGCGGTCTTGGTACAACATTAGTGGAGAAGGGTCATGCGACACTTGATCCCAAGACAATTAAAAACTGTCACCATAAATTGATGACAACTGGTTCTGTTAAGGACATTCACACACTTGGCGTCGTAAGAATGACCTGCTCGCAACCCAGATCTCATGCCCTGTGATTTCTTACTGTGAGGATGGGCAAAAGGGGAAGTTTATAAAACAAAACCCCGCACTTGACGCAGACGTAATTAGTAACATATCGCCTCGCATGTTGCGGGCAGCAGTTGATGACGGACTTAAAAGTTTTACAGAAGTGTGTGCAAAATATAACTTTTTGGGTACGTACTGCATTTAAAAACGCGTTTAAGACGTTCTCGACTCCCTTAAGTAGAGTGAATGATATTCTACGTTGGATGATGGCAGAAGGTATATCATTCTTCTCTAACCAAGACAATAATAACGTGTTTTGTAATACAATGAAATATAAAAACTCTGTAGCTAAGTCTACCGTTATGAATTACATAGCCAACTGGCTGCCGGGCCAACTGGCCGCCGAGACAACTGGCCGCCGAGACAACTGGTCGCCGAGACAACTGGCCGCGAGACAAGTAGCTGCCGGGACAAGTGGTCGTCGCGTCGCTGCCAGTACAACTTGACTTCAAATAAATAAATGGATAGTTTCATTTATTGAAAACAAACAAACACAGCATTTTTGAAACTGAAAAAAATGCCAACCTAAGCGTATATGTATTGCCACTCAGGCACTTAGGTTAGAGGTAGGTTTAGTATATTTTTTTTCAATTGATACAAAAACGTGAATATGATACTAAACAGTATTTGAAACTTAAAAAATATGCCAACCTAAACGTATATTGCCTCTCAGGCGCTTAGGTTAGAGGTAGGTTCAGTATAGTTTTTTTCAATTGATAACAGTCCCTCAAGATTAAAAGTTATTTTCGATTTTTGATTTGTATGGCGAATCGTTCCTACGGCGAATTTGACCAACGGCCAACTGTCCCGACGGCGGAACGGCGACGGCGAATCGGCGACGGCGAAACGGCGACGGCGAATAGGCCTAGACCCTTTTTAGAAGCAGTTGGCGGCCAGTTGTCCCGTCGGCCACTTGTCTAGTGGCCAGTTGTCCTGTCGGCCACTTGTCTCGCGGCCAGTTCCCCGCGACCACTTGTCCGGCGGCCAGTCGACCGCGGCCAGTTGTACTAGACCGACATTATAACCCATTAAAACCAGACACTTATCAAGTATTACAACGCTTTAATAAGCATTGAACCAATTGGGCAACAGAAAACATAAGTGTCCCTAAGTGGGATAGGTACCATTGTTAGCCATAATTTTATGCGTCTGATTCTGGGCGTCAATTCTTTCGTTCCCTACTACTTACCACTATCCATTAAGCTATAATTCCTGTAGTGTGTGAAGCTGGTGAATGGTGGTTTGGTGGATAAGAGAAATAGACAATTTTTGCACATATTGCCATACAATAAGTATAATTGATGTTTCAATTGCTACAAGGGATTCTAGATGACTTACATATCCTCCCCACACAACCAAAGTTAACCCTAAGTGTCCTCATAGTAACCATATTCAATCCATAAAAGTCATTCTTTTACAAATATCTATTAGATATCTTGTACATAACCGCGTCAGTTAATTTTTAAACGTATTCATCTAGGTTTACCTATGTGTATGATTTAGCATATCTCCTGAAGCCTTCCAAAAGTTAACTGCTTGGGTTTAACATTTGAACAGCATTTAAAGCTGACAATCTACCGAATATACAAAAGCTAACCATAAAGGATACATAATAGTGTATGTGTCCTTTTATTGCCCATCATGAACACCCAAAGGTTACCTTAAAATGATGCACGTTTGTTTGCATTGAAAGTTGCCTTTTGATTATTTTTGTTTGTTTCATAGTAGGTAACCATATTCAAACCATAAAAGTCATTCTTTTACAAATATCTATTAGATATCTTGTACATAACCGCGTCACTTAATTTTTAAACGTATTCATCTAGGTTTACCTATGTGTATGATTTAGCATATCTCCTGAAGCCTTCCAAAAGTTAACTGCTTGGGTTTAACATTTGAACAGCATTTAAAGCTGACAATCTACCGAATATACAAAAGCTAACCATAAAGGATACATAATAGTGTATGTGTCCTTTTATTGCCCATCATGAACACCCAAAGGTTACCTTAAAATGATACACGTTTGTTTGCATTTAAAGTTGCCTTTTGATTATTTTTGTTTGTTTGTTAAATGACGTATCATTTCGTATGTTATTTTAAACCAGAATAAATGTCATTTATTCTTATATCTTGACTGTCGCATAGAAAACCGTTATCCATAGGTCCTTTACAAATTGTGTGAATTTTTTTTAATAAATTACATTATATAACAAAGAACGTAATATATAGATATAGGTATTACGTTCTTTGATTATACATAATATTAACTTCAGAGAATGAAGCGTTAAAAACTATTTTGTACCAAATAAATTCCAAACTGATTTTAATAAATTGTCTCGCATGATCAGTTTTCTCTCTCTATATTTAAAGAATTTTCATTTGTCATCAAATTTAAATTTTATATACGGCAGGTATTTTAACTAAAGAAACGGACAAAAGGTAGAGAAGTTAAGTTGTTGTGCACTACTTCTTTTATATGGTCAACATAATTGATTGTCAATGTAGGTATTTATTAAGATAAGAAGTTGATTCATATCCTTCTTTGTTAACAGACTAATTGCAAGTTTGAATAGGTATAGGTAATATTTTTGTTATTAATAACGTAAGCTAGTCATATTATATGTGATCAGAAGATGTAAATGAAATTAATATTTAAATCGCCAAAACGTTCGCTCATAACGGCATAAACACGATAGTTCCGTATTTTCTATACAAAAATAAATTTCAATTTCTATTATTTAAAACTTGTTTTTAAACCCTCAGGTAAAACTAGTTATTTAAGGTTCCTTGATTTTTCTTACGAATTTTAAAAACAGGCATTTTCTAGCAACATTCTAAAATTCAAAAGGAGAGAATGTATTGTTCTTCAATATTATAATACATCTCTGTATGTTTTACTTAGTCGTTTAGTTGCAAAAAAAATGATTTTACTGCTCATGAGAACAAAAAGGAGAAGATATATTTGCGTGTGTCGAAGACAAACAACTAGTAAAATTTGAATAATTCCTTAATTAATCGAAAGTTTTTAACAATTCGCGAATAATAAAATTCCACTTTTTTCCTAAATATTCCAAGATTGTTATCTTCAGAGTAAATACTAAAGTAGGTAAGCATTTAACCCAACGTCAACGTACAGCCATTGTCTATATACACAATGGGATACTACCTCAGCTTTACCTATTTTCCGAGAATACGAGTATTATAAGCACATCTGAAATTGAGAATGACTAATGAACTTTACAAATTATTTAAATTTGCCTTATTATTATTAAAGATTATTTTCTATTATTTAAACAAAACTAGGTACATTATATTTAATACTTTTACATAATAGGTACACTAATTAATTTATTTATTAGATATTAATTCTTATTTATCCATCCAAATCATTAAAATATCCCTTCCTTACTTTGTTCCATAAGTACGTCTTTTGTATTTTTTTAAAGAGGACAGTTATTTGCATCAGCGTCATTATTTAAAACCTGTCCTTTTTTGTCCTTTTTTTCGATAGGTACTTAGCTTGAAAAAATCTCTACACAATTACCGTCCCGCGGGATGACTTTGGCCATTCGCGAAGGATTTTGTTTTAAATTAATGTTGTACCGTTATTATGCGCGTTGCAGTTATATGATGTACGTTTTCTACTACTCTACTAGACTTTTTCTTCTTTCAAGGCCCAATTTCAACGAGGATAAGAAAAAATAAGAAAAGAAAGATTAATTTGGCATTCAATGCAGAAAAGGTAAATTAATAAATGATTCGTTAACGTGCTCTGAAATGTACGATTATTTGTTGAAAAACGATAACTTACTACAAATTCAATCGAGCAATAAAGTATGTTCATTGATCTGATCGTATTGGTATTGTATTAATTTAGTTATGTATGATTTCAGTAAACGTTTGTCAATTTAGACTTTTTGCGAAAAATGTCCTTTTTTCTGGCAGAAAGTATGTGGGAGCCCTATGACGTTATTTAATGTAGCTACTGTTAATGCTTGTAGGGAATTAGAATATTTTAATAACATTTTTTATTGAAAACACATACATACTGAATACTGAATTAGGTGCGCAATGTATGTATAGATAGTGTATATCTAAGAATTAGTTGTTCTTTTCCATTATTTCTTATTTTCATTAATTATTTCCAATACATCTGTTTTTACGAAAAACAATTACAGTTAAAATTTTAGTAGGTGGATGCACACAGTAATTATTAATTAATGGCCAACGATGACGGTAATCCATGAATTCCTAAAATATATATCGAAAACAGGTTTCTAGAAAAAATCCGTAGGTACTTTGTTCTCAAAATTTCAGGTAATTTTTGCAGGTAAGTTTATTTGTATTGTAGGTAGACGTAGACATTGAATGGTACCTGTATACAAACACAAAGTCATTTATACTTCGTCTATTGCAGTGTGTGTGTGTGTATCAGTTTCAAGAGGGTAAGTATTTTTTTTAATATATTTATAGTAGCAACTTATTTCCCATTTCATATATTATAGATGTATACGAAATATTCGAAAGGGCAAGAAATAACAGAAATTAAAGAATTGCCATATAGCGAACGAACGTTTGACAGTCCACATGAAGAAGAATTACACTTACCTCAGCTTCCAGCCACAACAATTGAAGAATATTTATTGGTAGAGGAATACAAAAGATTCCTCAGCGGGCCAATTCTTTGGTGAGAAAACTTTACGATATTCTTATTCATTTCGATTTTACGATACATGTTTTGTTTGATGAGGGACATTGATCATTAATTAAAATTTGTTGTATTGAGTATCCTAAACGAAATTCTATATTTTTATAGGAGATATTATTTAAGCCAATAAAAGACTCAATAAAATACCAATTCAATTTAAAGTAGCTAACTATGCGCTGTTGAAAAAGTTTAAAACAGCCGATTTACTATACCTAGTTTGTAAGTTCATGCAGTTTCATACATAGAAGAAACGTACTTCACAATATGAACCCTTTGTAATAAGTGTATTTTCTTTTGTTTGTAGTTGCTGTCCGGAAAACAATCCCTTCGGCTACAGATATGGACACCTCTCAGCAACCAAAGTGTGGATTAGAAAATCAGCCGAGCGAATGAAAAAGCAGCAGAGACCTGTTTCGACTGTTAAGAAACATAATAATTATATTTGTGTACATAATCGCTTCTTATTAGTATTTTTTATGTTAAAGCGTTGAGTGAATTTCACTCAACGGTTAAAGGTTCTTGTTATGTACGTATAATAAAGTGTTATTTAATCCAAACTATTTCACTTTTATTAACTTCTATGTAGTTATGCATTCCCAAAAGCCAGCATTAAGAAATCTGAAAAGAGCAACCAAAGGATATTTTTCTAGTACGGATTATTTCTAACCATACTATTTACTCTTTGTACACCTTTTGAAGTCGATCATTATATAGCAATTATAGTTAACTCTTGACCAGTTTTATAAAATGAACGAAAGACATTCTTCTAGCATGAGTTTATATCAACCGTAATGGTTAACCTTTGACTACATTTTACAGTAGGTAAAGGAATATCTTCAAAAGTGAGCATTAAGAAATCTGAAAAGAGCAACCAAAGGATATTCTTCTAGTTCGGATTATTTCTAACCATAATGTTTACTCTTTGTACACCTTTTGAAGTCGATCATTATATAACAATTATAGTTAACTTTTAACCAGTTTTATAAATGTACGAAAGACATTCTTCTAGTATGAGTTTATATCAACTGTAATGGTTAACCTTTGAATATATTTTACAGTAGATCAAGGAATATCGTTTAAAGTCAACTTATGGACACTTCTACAATACCGACTTTTAGATTACTTGTGAAGTGAACAAAAGTCGATCCATAGACACAAAAATTGTGACATAGTCGACCCAGAGAACAGTTTTTGGATATATATTGTTAACCTTTCATGTCTTAGCAGGATAACTTTCGGTTAGCTTTTAGACACTTTTGGTTGTGTGGGTCGCTGATACCTCATCAGAGATCACTACCTTCCAAGATTGAAATATTCAATTATCGATCGAATCTCACCAAGCGAAATGTGGCTACATATTCAAACAAAGCAATCTAAACATAAAAATCATTCACATTAGTGGTTAGTACAGCAAGTTGAATTAACACCATCACAAGAGGAAACGAAGCTGTGTCATAAATTATGTAGGTAATTGAAGACTAGATAATTGCAAAATTTTCATTGTTGAGTTGAGTCATAACGTACTGCAATAGATTCGTTTGTCACATACAGACGTATTGTGGATCAAAGAGTCAGCAGGCAAATCAAAAATGTGGTCCTTAACCCATTTATTGATGACCTAGAAATGCTGAGGAGGAGGTGCAAGTGGACCAAAACATTCGTTAGTTTCATACTCGCAAAAACATAGAATTCTTTTATCAGAGACATTTTTGCGCACTTTTGCACCATACGCAATGGTAACCAAGCTAAATTAGGATACATGAGAAGGAAGTATTGGGCAATAAATAGGAAGAAAATGGTTCGTCAGCTGCACTTTTTTTTAAATTTTAAACAAAAAACAGTGTTTTTTGACCTGTACGCTCCAAGCTTCAGTAAAAAAACTAACACTAAAACTTATCCATTTTGGTATGATAAGGAGCTTATTATTTCTCATTAGGAACCGTTTCATCATCAGGCAGAGTTTGAATAAAATCACTCACTTCGTTTCGGAAATATTTAAAAGTACCTCCTTTAAGGGGCTGTAACTCTCAAACGAAGCAAGTTTAGAATAAAGTGGCAAATAGCTTTTTGGTTTAGAATTTCTTTCTCTACCTGGCCCAGTAAGCATGGGCGGTACTTACCTGACACCCAAAAACTGTTTACATTCCCAAACTTTGATTACTTAATCAAGATCAAATTTGGAGCATTCCATAAGAGAACCAAAAGTTTTTTGTTCTAAAATGGCGGCTCGGTAGTACGCATGCGCAAAAAGTTACTTAAAAATGATATTTCACCTATGTCAATCAACGGTCTTGTTAACATTGTTGGGATGATTTTTTTGAGCCTCTATCTATTGTACGAGGGAAGTCTTGTGGCAATACCTGCCAGAATTTTTTGTTTATACAGGGTGATTCACGACTATTCCCTCGGTCTCTTGTCTCTTGTTACCAAATTGGTAACCGGTAGGTATTGGGAACGTTTAATAAAGTTACTTTAGTTTTTAACGTATAATCTAAAAATGTAATAAAATACAGGGGGTTGCATTTAAAAAAACCTAACTTTGATATATTACAATTTTGTGAAGCATCCTGTATAAGTGAAAATAATTTAAAAAAATAGTCGTTATCAATTTACATATGTCACCAAAAAATGAAGCTGATATCTTGTACCCTTTAGGAATAAGAGACCGAGGGAATAGTCGTGAATCACCCTGTATATGTGATGCGTAAAGTTTTTGAGCACCGAAAGAAATGTCTTAATCACTTATACGGCCGTGTCCCTCACCAATCTAGTTTTTGGATCTGCTTGCGCATTTTTAATAATCCGCCAATCGGGCTACTGCCAGCGGCCTCTGTCTAACTTTAACTTTCGATTAAATTGTGCGGTACTGATACAATCCTATTTATACGTGTATTATATCATTGTAAAGGTGTATTTTATTTTTTATTATGTGATAATGTCTTTTATTGCTTTCCTTTCAGTAACAATTGCTTATATCTTATATCGCTGGTATAGGCTTTGCAATGGAGATACTTGCAGATAACCAAATCAGTTACTACCCTTGCAGTAGAAATTAATGGATGCAGATGCGAGGCTTCTTATAGATATAGGCAGGCCTTTTTTTGTCACTTCTTTTTTGGGGGCACGCTAATTCTCGAAAGTTGTTCATAATTTTTTGTACCCCCCCTCCCCTTGCCACTGTTATTTTTGTATTGTTTAAAAACATAATCTCTTTGGAAATAAAACGTGAACTTATATTTAGGTGAGTAACAATATAAAAAAGTAACTTTCGTTGTCAATATACTTAGCCTAAGGTAGGTACATAAATTTTAAAGCAGTTTCTCTTCATCATAAATCTGTTCGTGCTTACAAACTTTACCAATAGCGATGAAACTGTTTCCACTAAAAGAGAAGCTCTTTGTGGAGTCATTATCAAGTTCATCTGCGAAAATCCTCTCTCGCATTCACTCGTTGAAACTTCTATGGTATGGACAGTATTGATGAGCGGAGTTAAATTTTTTGGCACCTTTTTGTCTACTAAATAAGTAATAGCGAAACGCCCGGATGCATATTTACATATCCTCCTACACAACGGCACCAGGGTGCTGAAATCTGTTAGTCTTTGTGGCGTACAATTGAGCTACAAACGCTCATTGATTTAGGCACCTCCGCGAATTGTTTAACTTATTTTAACACTTCCAGGTGAAATAAAGCAGCCAGAGTAAAATAATGTAAACACATGTTGAAATAATTATGTAGTTATTTATTTATTTAAAAATATATTACTGAGATTGTATTACACTATGTATGGTTAAATATTTAAAACACAGTTTTTAATTCTAAATGATATTGTCAAAAATAAAGGTACTTTACTGTTGCGCAAAATTCATATTTTTTGACCAACCTCGTATACCACTGAAGAAAATTAATACCTGGTGGTTACATTTTGAAAGTTTTCGATCATGCAGAACTTTTTAAATCAAGTTTTTTCAGTAGATACGTGTTTCTACAGAGTATTTTTGTATTCAATGTTTGCATTCGCTTTCATAGTCGTCAGAAAATTTGTTTTTACCTCCACAGTGTATTTATCTTCATTTATAATCGTACTTAACACGATCTTACACGCTGGATCAACACGATGTAAAAGGGACTTTATGTTTGTAACATATTCCTCCTCCATTGTGGCGTATAAATAACAAACGTGCACTTCACTCACTCTGATAATATGTATTAACGACTAGGAACGGAAATATAACGGCCAAATTTTTAACGTATAGGTATGGTGTGTGTATGCACACGCTTGCAGTGGTTTCAGCTCTCGGAGAGGTGCCTAAATCAATGAGCTTTTGTAGTTCAATTGTACGCTACAAAGACCAACAGATTTCAGCACCCTGGTGCCATTGTATAGGAGGGTATGTAAATATGCCGCCCGGATAATATTTCGTTCATTCATATGGAACGTACGAATCTCTATTTCTCCAAACGTAATGTTTTTTTCAACTTCATTTGGCCATTTTTCGGGTATGAGAACATCACAAGCTTGAACGATATTTTTATCACTCGATTCTAGTAAACGATCTTTCATAGAAGCTGCCAATTGAGAATAAATCGTCTCTGGATCTATGGGTTGCTGTGTATTTCTTCCGCTTTCGTTGTGTAGCTTTTGTAAAGGTTACCAAAATTGATTTTTTCTTCATTTTTTTTCAAATACTTTCATTTTTTCAGTTTTTATGCCAATTTTTCGATATTTTCAAAATTTCCTTTGGGGGCACTGCGTGCCCCGCGTGCCCCCACAAAAAAAGGCCTGGATATAGGTAATCATACGGAGATTTTCTGCATAGACACAAATTAATTCCCCTTTCAATTACTGGAGGACCCTGCGTGGGAAACAATTAGTTATCGGCTGCAACTGCTTTAAATGATGTTTACAGAAAATTTCTAGTTCATTGATGGAGCTAGTTTTACAGCAGAATTATGCACGTGCAGACGACAATATCCATTCCAATATTACATCAAGGCATATCAACACCGCTTGCATTCAACCTTTGACTCAAAATTCCTTAATCGTTTATTAGTGCATACTTACACTTTTTCCCTACTTTGGTTTACGGGGATTCAAAGATAGTCATAATCGAAAGTGAATTTAAAAAAAAATTTGTTGCGCATTATGTCTTAAATTTCGGGATTTTATGTATAAATACAAATGTTGACATTCGTCGCATGTTTAAATTGTTATACAAACGCGTGCAAAGATATAGAAATAAATATAGCAAACAGGGAGATTTTATTTATTAAGAGAGAAAATCATTGAAATTTTTTCATTCACATTCCAAATGAAAAAATATCTTTCGGCTATATAAAGAATTTCCAACTTTACCTATTCTTTCCATATTTTTAGTATTTATTTAAAGTAAATAAATTATACTGACCTTTCAGGGAAAATAAGATTAAGTTCAAACAAAAATGTGTTTATATTTGTGTAAGGAGATTTAAAAATGTTGAATTTTTTATGTGCGTAAAAAAATTGTTACCTCTTCGCCACTAAAACAGCTGTGATAAGAATTAATTGAATGGTAAATGATGTATCTATAATATTGGAGATATAACGTGTTTATGCAAAAAATACCTTAATGTACGTAATTTGTTACCTACACTTGATCTGAAATGTTTACTTCATTCATCAATGTTTGGGATTTTTCTTTCTCTTACAACTTGTGAACTTTAAGATCCCTCGAGATATAAAGAGAGTCGTTTATAAATAGGCCATTTGATTGTTTCTTCCACTTGTTGCTTCATACTTTTTAAGTTTATTGAATAAAATATTTGCTAGGCGTTTTTCTATACGTCATCTAATTACCACGAGGGTGCGTTTTTTGTTTAAATTCGCAGTCTAATTAAAAAAGAAACGTAATACTATTTACTGTAAATATGTTATTGTTTTTGAACTAATGTCCTTATCTTCAACGCTTTTTCAATTTTTGCAAACCAATTAGCAGTTTCATTATCTGGCTCATTTCAGTTTTGGGTAAAAAAATTAATCGCTAGGTGCCCGATACGAAGAGTGTTTTAGAAACTAATTCAAAACCTCATTCGGGTACAGCAAACGTTGCAAAATGGGACTTGTGAGCTGGTCCATCAACATACCTTCATCCACTTTTTTTCTACGTTTACCTTAATTTTTTGCAAAACCTGTACAGAGGGGCGCATGGTAATTGCCAGTAATCGTTTAGCCCTTTCGTGAATAATCAATCCGTTACAATCCCAAAATAATCTTTCCCGCAGATTGAACAGTTTTACATTTTTTAGCTGGTGTTTTTTTAGCCCGTGTTTCATCCATAGTTACTAATAGAATACACCTGGAAACGGATTAATGTTGTTCTAAAATGTAAACATTTGGGGAAATTAGTGTGCTGAATTTTTTAATTCCTAGACCATGCTCGAGGACTGGTTTCACTTATCTTTCCAATTTTAGCTGGTGTAACCGTGTAACCAGACCATAATCGTTCCAAAGAAAAATTTAATTTGTATTCGATATATTCGGCTACTAAAAAATTGCTTTAACTTCTATACTTACTTGATCCCCATTAATAAATAATATTATAAATCTTAAGTGTTTCTTGTTTTGTTTTTTGTTGATACAACGAAATTAAGGTGAAATATGTCTTTTTCACATTTACAATGAAACACGACTAATGAATATTTTATATAATTTAAGATTAGTAGGTCATGTATGTTAATTTTTTTTTGTCACGTAAAATTTTTATAATCAGTTGCGTTAACTCCTTTTAATTAATTTTAGAAAACTTATCTACAATGTTTATAATCTTTATGAGCGATAGACTGAGAAATTGCTAATTTCACTTAACAACTGCATTGAGAAATATGGGCTAATCAAGTGATATTTTTATACAGTGACTTTATTACAAACAGTGACGACAAGCGGCGATTATCCGCCATTAAGAGGCAAAATTGTGGGCGGGTTTATATGAACTCAACGGTGGTATCCTAGCAACGTTCTAAATCAAAATAAAAATCACACGCTGATCAAAGGTAAACACAGTCAGGCCGCCATTAAGATGCAAAATATACCACGGCCAATCAAAATCGATACCACGCTTGTCCTCACTGTTTGTAATACAGTCACTGTATATTTTTATAGATGAAAGTGACCTCTGTCCACTTCAAACTTGACCTGAATTATACCTTTTCCAGAACTCCTTTAAACAGATTTTATATTCACAGTAGCAGTGATGTAACCAGGTAAGCGCGAGTGCAGCGGCTGCGAGGAGCGTGGAGCAATGTTCAGGGCCCCCGGGGACCCCCCACCAGTTCCTAAACCTTAGGAATATAAATAAACGTAATGCATGAAATTATTTATGACTTAAATTTCGCTATGACTAGCACTGCCTTTGCTTAACTTTAAGATTTAGAGGTCGTCTACTAGCGGTTGGCGAGACTACCTGGCTGTTGAGACCCTAAATACACATTCTTAAGCTTCTTAGGATAATTGACAATAACGTAAAAGTGCAAGTTTTGGAAGTCCAGTGGCGTCACAGTGATTACACCAGTGAAAATGATGACGAATATTATAATGACATTGATTAACGTGAAAACAGTAAATGTTCATTAGTTGCCCTTATCTATGTACGTAGTAGTTTGTATAATTGCATCTAATAAAAAACTTGAACTTTTACGTTAATGTCAATAAATTATCCTAAGAAGCTTGAGAATGAGTATTTGGGGTCCCAACAGCCAGGTAGTCTCGCCAACAGCTGGTAGACGACCTCTAGCTGACTAAGATTTCGAAAGAGTCTGCGAAGACTGTATTTTTTCAGTTCAGTTATTCGGTTGCTATTCTGATATGAAGGAAGCTCAATGCATATCAATTAGAGAATTACGTACTTACATTAGTTAACTATAAACTATAGTTAGTTAACAAAATAATATTTTTCGTTCGTTTCGTTACTGTCTCAACCCTGGTGCGATATAGATCCGTATACATTGGTATTGCCATTAGTGGGGTATTATTGGCAAATATGAAGAGACAGTGATGCACTGTCAAAAAGAAGTTATGGAGTAAATGCGAAAGATGAGTTCATTTTTTTAAATATTAGGTTTGACGATTACCTACTGTTCATGGTGTGTCTAGACGAGTTCATTTTTTTAAACATTAGTTGTGCTATTGCTATTGCTGTACTACAGTGGCGTAGCTACACCCACGCAACCCCACGCCATACGTGGGGACCCCAGACGCAAAAGGGCCCAAAGGGTCTTCTGATCCAGATCCTTCTATGTTTTTAAATCTAATAGCAAAAAATTAGTAAAAAATAAGAATTCAAAACAATTGAATCAGCGGCAAACCTTTGTTCTAATTTACATTGTAATTTTGAATTCTACTTTACATTATCACCACTTTCTCAAAAGGAAAATAAAAACGAAAAAAGTATTGTCTTTTGATAGCCGCCGTTGCGTCATCCGCTTCTTGCAGGAAAACCTCAAAGGACGCGGCAGCTTTTGTCGCTTTGGCCGATGCCACGTATATGCTATTTATTTGCGATCTTCCTATAGAGGCAAGTGCACAAATTCACATTTTATGTGCCAGGTGGTCGAAATTGGACACCTTTTTATGGAAACACCCTTTATTTTAAGAGATAGAAAAAGTTACCTAGTAGTCTGGAGCTCAATCAAAGAAATCGACCAAATTCGAGAAACGCCCCCTAGCGGCCAAACGATTAGAGAAGGCTGAATTCTGTTTACTCTCGTGATTTTATCATTAAAAGTGAGCTCCAGACACCTAGGTAATTTTTTCTATCTCTTAAAATAAAGGGTGTTTCCATAAGAAAGTGTCCAATTTGGACCACCCGGTACTTATCTTTGGATTAATTTTTTTAATACCTGAATCATTTGGTGCACCCTGTACTTATCTTTGGAATATTTTTTTAAATACCTGAATCATTGAATATATCTATGTAATTATTACTAATTTTACTTATAAAAAAAAATTCTAGGTGGAAATTTAGTGACATTTAATTTAAAAAGTGAACTGACCTTTTGATAATAATTGTACCTTTTATTTATATTTTACTTTAATTTTAGAAAACTACCTACTTGTTTTTAAAGATTGACGTATGCATATATGTTTCCTCTTCATCATTTTAAACTGTGACGGTAACTACCTTTAACCCTCGTCATACACTTTTTTACTTTAATTTATTTTCCAGCACGGCCTGATGATGGTTCTATGTGTATAACCGAAATCGATCGCCATAAGTAATTAATAAAACGAATAGTTTGATCACATTAGTTTATTCATTTATACCTCAAACTAAAGAATGGAGCTCTTCATACACAAGATTAGTGACATTATATTTAATTTGAAATAAATGATTCCAGAGAAAAATATAAATGTATAGAGGGGGGGGGGGGTTGAAAGATGTTGCGTGGGGACCCAAATTTTGTGGTTACGCTTGTTCATAGAGTGGCTCTAAATATTTACGAATCGTCTGATTGCGTCATTAGCACTCTGCTAACCTAACCTTCTTATAGATCCTCCATCATCGCCTCTGTCTGCACCTGAAATTTACGAAACGACTAAACCTCCAGAAATTTACAAATCACTCGAAATTCACGAAATAAGAGGTACAGATACAGGGGTGTCTACTTCTCACTTTTCCCAAAGAGTAGAAAGCTCAAATGTTTGGTGCTTTTTTTGTTTCATCTGCCTATTAAGGTTCTTCTAAACTAAAGCTTTAATGGGTATAAAACGAAGTTAATTCATTTTGTGAAATGTGCTAATCGTCAAACTCTCGCACTGGTTTCTCCACCAATGAAGTATCCATTCCTGGAGATAAGTGGTGCTTCCATCTATCAAGAGTAGCAGTAAGCTGTTGGGAATCAAGGAACTAGGGACTCAGTTTTTACGACATTCTATGCCTTAGTGACAAATGTGAAGAGATTGCAACCAAACTTTGGGCTAACATTATAGAATCTGTAGTATTACACCCAAGTTTGGTTCCAATCTCTTTTGTCACTATTATATCGGTTTAAAGAAGCAAATTGAAAATTTATAAAATTATAAATGGAGAAAATGGTCCGTAATAAGTGAAATATTGACCCAAGAAATTCACATTAAAACTAAAGTCACAAAAATAAATCTAACTAATACAATTTACGAAATTCCATGTCAAGACTGTCAAAAGGTTGAATAAAAATTGCTTAATAAAATATTAAATTGTAATTGGTCGAGTTTTTTGAGTTTTTGAAACAATGCTTGTTTTGTATACGGGATTAAGATTAAATTTTGAGAAAGTTAACGAGGTGTGGCGGTTTTTGAATCCATGTGATTGTGTGTTTTTTATGGTCGTTTGAAATAAAAAAAAACGCAGCTTTGGAATAAGATGGGCAGTTGTAAACGCAAGCAACACGTTACTATCGAGATACTTCGAGTATTTATTGAATGGAAGAAAATTTACATGAAAAGGGAATGTGTGGGTGTGAGTAAAAATTTTTTTTTAGAATTCAAGTCGTTTGCGTGCTAGTAGTAGGCCGATCTTAACTCAGTTCAAGGTCACTGCGCCCCCTGATGGTGACTTTCAAAACTACATAGAGGTCGTTCGTCTGAGTTAGAATCGGCCTACATTACCAAATACCTCTATTTAATTTTGAAAGTCACCAATAGGGGCGTCGTGACCTTGAACTGAGTTAGGATCGGCCTTACATTACTACTCGTGCTTTAATAGAAAGGGTGTTTTAATACAACTGGTATAATTTAATTTTACTAAGTTGGTATTACCGATTTAATTTAAAGCAAAAACTGTAGTTAACCTTAAATAAATTTTGAATTGACAATTTGAAAAGTAGTACATAATTCCAATCTCTAAAAAATTCCCTAGATTTTTATAATGTCAAATATTTATTTAAAATTGCTTGCAAAAGGCGCAAATTCTAAAAAATAGAATAAAAAACTCATTCATAGGGCTTTTATGGCACTCATCCTTAAGAACATCTAAACTCTGATTCGTGCCATAAAATCAACCTTATGAAACTTGTTTTTTAATATAGGTACTATTTTATCGAACTAAAGGTTGTAGAATTAAATAGGTAGTATTTTAAGTTATAAAAAGAAATTTAAAATTTGGTTTTGGTTAGAATTTTCATGCAGAATGGTTTTTTTAATATTCTGTTGTGTAATGTTAAAATAGGTAGGAACCCAAGATCTGAAATGTTATATGAGTTTTCAGTAATAAAGAATTTTAATATTAAAATGTAATCAAATACACAATATACATATACCTATAGGTATTAAACGATGTATATAATAAAAAGCACATTGATATATCAAAGGTTAAACTGCATTCCGATGTAGGTAGGTAGGTAATTAGGTAAATAATGAAAGAACAAAGTGTTAATATTTAGAATGATATATGAAATTTATTACTTTCTCAACAAGTTTTGTAGCATTAGTGGTGTCTCGATTCTCAAACCAATAATACCATCATTTATTTTCATATATTTATTGAGAAAATAAAAAAAAATGGATTCATCAAAATGCTTGTTAAAAGAAACTGCGAAAACGTAACAATAAAGTCATATTGATTGTTATTGATAGTTGTTAGGTCAACGATCGTGAAATGCCCGAAATCAAATCGAATCAACTCTCAGATGGAATTTTTATCTTTATAATGCAATGTCATCTGTTACAAAGCTCCTTTAGCTTTATGCTTTATATCGATTCCATACTACGTCTTGTTTATTTATTATTTAGATTTTGGAATTCCATTTCAGTTTTATTATACTGAAAATATTAAATCGTAACAATTCTGTCGTTTAATTTTCTAAATGCTTTTTTCAGATTTGCTTATTGACATTGATGAAAACTTTTTTATGCCTCAATATGATAGAATTAAGTAACAGTAACTACACCTCATGAAACTACAGTATTTAGTTGATTAGTGTTATTGAATAGGCGTGGAAGCTTTCAGTTTTTATGAAAGTCTGTACAAATTACTGACTGGAAAAGGTGGGGAGTGAAGTAAAAAAAAAATTTGAGTTTAACAGAGAAGTGAAAATGCATCAGAGCATAAAAATGGTTTTTCGTTTCAGGTCATTTTGGTATACGTTTAGGAAAACTTCGTTCAAACCATTCATTGCTCGACGATTCACGTCGAACCGTTGGAGATCACTTTTTTCACTTCATTGGGAAAGTTGAAAAATCGTGTGACAAAAAGTGATTCCTTTGTGTGAATATTAAGAAGGGAAACGAATGGCTGGGTTCTAACTCCTCTTGTGCCCATCAACACACGATACATAATGTTGTGGTGGGACAAAAAAGACATCATCTACAACGAATAGCTTCCAAGGAATTTAATAATTAAAGATTTATTTGCAATAATTTGGTCGTCTTCACATCGCAATTTAAGGAAAACGATGAGAAAACTTCCTCGCGCAATTTTGTTTTTTCCCGTATCCATATTGCTCACATTGCTAGTGCGATGCAAGAGCTCGGCTGGGAGGTTATTTCACAATCGTAAACAACGTAGCATTATTAGTTTATATGTTTTGGTTATTCAAAATAAATTCATTTTCGATTTAATACAAACGCTAGAGCGTAGTGCGAAAGAATTAACTCATATCAAAACTACTCTCTAAAGATTTATTATTTTTGACACCGCCGGAGCTTTACGTACGAGTATGAACTATATTCCTGTTTCGTGCTGAAATGTAAAAAAAATAGCCAGACGCTAAATATGGACGAGAGTCGGTGAAAATTGAAGAAGATACACTGAGGTGACTTGATCATCAGCAGCATTCTTTATAGAGGGTATGTATTGTTAATTATACCATTATCGTTTTAAAAGTGCAGCAGTGCATCAAAAATATTTTAAATATGATTTAAGTAATGAGCAGATTAATTGTTAAATTGCTTTCTAAATGACCTTCTCTCAAAAGGGAAACTCTACCAAATTAAAAGAGTGATGAGCATTTTGTATTTGCTATTTCTTATAAAAGCTGTATTTTTGGTTTGGAGGCTTAATTAATATTTTAATCTAAAACTTTCTCAGAGCGTCCACATAGGATACTTTATTAACAAAATGAAAGTTAATTAAAATAAAAAGTATACAACAGGGTAATCCGACCCGTCTCTCGGGTTTGTTTACAAAATAAAGGATTTGAGCTAATAGCTCTTTAAATCTCTAGTTGGAATTATCGTGACAGTTACTATAAAGAAGAAGTTCCTTGGGGAGTTATCTAGCTACTCCGGACCTAATAGACAATGCTCATCGTCTGAATGCACGTGTTTTTAGCAACTATAAGTACATGACAAAGGTTAATTAAAAAGAATGGTACGGAAACCCGTTGGGTTGTCTTTAAAATGAAATGCCAATTGGAATTCCTTATTATTATTACAATAAAACTATTTAGGGAGTTCTACAACATATACAGGGTGTCCATTTAGTAGCTCGTTCTTCAAGTACGGCTTTATTGTTCAATTTACTCAAAAATAAATATACGGGATGGCAATTAGGTTGGGTGAAGCACATTTGCAAATTAGTTAGACACATACAGGGTGTCTCCAAAAAGTATGGTGCATAAAACCTATATTTTTTGAAATGGAATGACCTACTTTTTTTAAGCGCAAATGTAGGAGCCTTGGGTGAACTTTTTAGTTGTACATTATTTGTGTGTTAATGTGAGGCGTTGCCAAGTTATTAATTAATACATATTTTTTTGATAAATATCAACCCTTCCATTATACGCTTGTATTTTTTAACGTCTTGTTTTTGTTTTTACGTAAGTTCGGTGGTGGACTTGGGTGAAGGTTTATTAAGTGAATAGGTTACCTCAATGAACAAATTTACTTGGATTGGTTGAGTAAGTCTACGTCATCGCCAGTCCTTTCAGACACGCCCACCACTAAATTTCAATGATTATATTCACATTTTATAGTAATTTATAAGCGTATAAATTCAGTTCTTTGATATTATGTACTTTTTTTTGGAGTAACTCATTGCTGTATGTTCGTTTCATATTTCTATAAAAAAATGCAAATCTGTTATCTACTTATTACAATAAATTTATACAAGTAGATCTTTTTGAATTTTAAGGTAATACGAATTCCGTTGTAAAGTGATGTGGACGGTATATTTTATGCTTACTTATAAACAAAGCAAGTTATTACATAAACTATTCTTATTTCGTGCCTATGCTCCTATTTATTCTCTGTTGAACTCGTTTTTCTCTATTTGTTAGTACAGTTTCGGTCGGTCTTGCAATACTGCATAACGCATAACAGGTATTTAGAAAAAGTGTTCTGGGATCAAATTGTAAGTAGCAAAAAAAACTTTCTTTTCGTAGATATTTGTAGCAGTTTTTCTTTTAAATATTTCAATCGTAGGTTAGGTGTGTATTCATTATATTCGTAGTCGTAGTTTTTTTTCTTTGAAAACGTAGTCCTTTATTGAGTCTTAGAACAATCTAAAAAAGGTGCAAATATGAGAGAACTATTTGAAAATACTCATGAAACGATGAAAAAGACGTATTAAACAAAATACTGGACACGACACCTGACATCTCCTGCAAATAGCTACGTTCCTAGAGGATTTTAGAAATTTAGATCAGCCGGTTCGGTTTGTTTTGCCGCTTATGAAAAAGAAATATAAGTATATATGAGGAAATGTACATTGAAAGAAAAAGAAAATCTTAGCATTATTCAAGTACGTAGGTATGTAATAGAAAGTGAAAGAATTTTTATATATTTATGTAGTTTTTGTTAAGAAACACAATAATATCACACTGCAAGTGTGCAACAGACAAATATATATATTACCTATGCAACAGACTGAGATCGCGCTATAACGTGAAATGTCGCGGGACTGGCAGTGACGTTGCACCCTCCCTGCACGCTGCGCGCGATCGCCTACAAGCTATGGGATTGAGGCAACCTATTCACTTAATAAACCTTGGACTTGGGTTGAATCAGAGTATTCAACCGTGACGAAACATTAAATTATTTCGTACAAGATGTTCACTTTTTCTTCATATTTTTTTCATTCTTCTTCATTTTGAGAAATGGAGCCCGGTTAACTTCGCAAACCATCTTAATCGATTCCTTGTCCTTAAAAATATATATTAATTTAGACACCAAAATGATGAATGTGACTGTCACAGGAGCGGAAATATATGCACAATCAAATGCGTATCGGCCATTTTAGAAAATGGCGTCTAGAAAACCTGGTCCAGAATTTGGTGATGTCTACCCAACTTTTTTTGACTCTCCTATATGTCCTTTACTCAATTCTGTTCATTAGATAAATCACAAATCAGTACTAAAATTTTTACAGGACTCCAGTACAGGGACTGTTTTATACGGAATGGGACAAGTGGCCGCGACCGACCGGGCGCAGCCGACTGGCCGCTGCCAACTGGTCGCCGAGACAACTGGCCGTCGAGACAACTGGCCGCGAGACAAGTAGCTCGCGGGACAAGTGGTCGTCGCGTCGCTGCCAGTACAACTTGACTTCAAATAAATAAATGGATAGTTTCATTTATTGAAAACAAACAAACACAGCATTTGAAACTAAAAAAAATGCCAACCTAAGCGTATATGTATTGCCACTCAGGCACTTAGGTTAGAGGTAGGTTTAGTATATTTTTTTTCAATTGATACAAAAACGTGAATATGATACTAAACAGTATTTGAAACTTAAAAAATATGCCAACCTAAACGTATATTGCCTCTCAGGCGCTTAGGTTAGAGGTAGGTTCAGTATAGTTTTTTTCAATATTGATAACAGTCCCTCAAGATTAAAAGTTATTTTCGATTTTCGATTTGTATGGCGAATCGTTCCTACGGCGAATTTGACCAACGGCCAACTGTCCCGACGGCGGAATGGCGAATCGGCGACGGCGAAACGACGACGGCGAATAGGCCTAGCCCCTTTTTAGAAGCAGTTGGCGGCCAGTTGGTCGCGGCCACTTGTCTCGCGGCCAGTTGGCCGAGGCCACTTGTTCCGCGGCCAGTTGTACTAGACCGCAGTAGATAGTGGCGCGCGCATAGGCCGGACACTCGAATCGAGGATACGATGGAATAAGGTTTTATTTATTTTATTAAATATGTGTTGTTTACCCCACCTGTGGGGTGGAGCGGGGGTGATGTTTACATATCATGACTCAATAGGTTTCAAAAAATAAAAGAAACGTATTTTTTCCTTTTTGATGACACCACTTCCAGCTTTCTAAACCCTGTAACATCGAGCAACACACAGACACAGACATCCGGACGAATTTAGTAACCAACTTTTTGAAGTTGGTGGATTATATTGAGGAAATTATTGGTGAAGTGCAGCCTTCATTATTAATAATATTGAAGCAAAAATTAAAAAACCGCACATGAAAAAATATAAATTTCAAATTAATTAATTAATAACATCAAAAAATAACTGGTGAAAACAATATACATAGTACACAATGAAAATTGAAAATTCAATTAGAGTCAAACGAGTCAGAATAAATAAACGTAACAAATTTTAGTAAGTACGTTTGGCAATAATTTCACTCCTTATTTATTTGAAACATAATTAAATACACTACTTAAGCGAATTATTCTAAAAGCGGCATAGAATAAACTGATCTGAACCTCTCAAGTTATTAATGTAATTCAAACGTAGTTTAGGGAGTTGCTATATTTGTACCAATTATAAAAAATGACAAGTGAATGTGTTTCTAAATTGGAGAAATAGACGGGAAAGTAGATTACCTTCATTATTATCTCGTGTTTTCTGCTGTCAATTTTAGTTTACTATTAATAATAATTCTTGTCATTAAGGAACGATAATGAGCAAAAAATACGTTTTTTTGTCTCGTTTAACTGTTAACTTTAATTAAACAATAATTGCGAATGACGCTGTATTTTTTTTTAGTAATTTGTCTGTTTAATACTTTATGCAGGAAAAAATCGATGTTGAAAGATGGTTAAGTTTTCAATACAATTTAGAAAACATTTAACTTGGTATTGTCAGTCTGTGTGTCGGTTTTTTAAGAAAGGAACTTTATAGGGAAAGTATAAAACTTTGTAAAGGTAGTTCGAAGGGAGAGAGGTTGACTTTTCCTGATTATATCGCTTACAATCATAATTTATTATACAGGGTGTTTCTACTCAAAGTGGACAACGTAATAGAGGTTGTAGAACTCGTTAAAACTAACACTTTTTTTAACTAATTATTTTCATTTTGGCTTTTGTTTTCGAATTATGAACCTTTTTTTGTTTTTGTACAAATCTTTATATCTCCATTATTTGTAGTCGAATTTCAAAAAATCAAAGTTTTTTGGAATCAACAGTTTATGACCTACAACGTTTGCTCAACACTTTTTTACAAAAAAATTTAGAACGGTAAAATGGTGATCATTTGAAATTATAGTAGTAGAGCAGATTTTGTGCTATTCAATATGCAAAATTTAAAATGATCGCCATTTTGGTGTTTTTGTAAAAAAGTTTGGAACAAACGCTGTAGATATTACACTCTTGATTCCAAAGATCTTTAATTTTTTGAAATCCGACTCCAAATAATGGAGATATAGAGATGTGTAAAAAAAAACAAAAAGAGGTCCATTATTTGAAAACAAAAGCCAAAAATTATTTTAAAAAACGTGTTAGTTTTGACGAGTTCTATAACGTCTAATACGTTGTCGAATTTGAGTAGAAACACCTTGTATAGTAGGCATCAGTAGTTTTACGGTTCCGCTTTATTAAGTTGTCCTCGACTCATGGATGATCTGATTCTTTGACTCCAGCTCCTCCTTTGTCTTTCTCTTTTTCTTCGACCATGTGGTGTTTATTCTAATAATTGCTCGGGGAGTCTCCTTTCGTCCATTCCCTGAACATCTCCATTGTCCATATAACTTAAATGTTTTTCTTCTATTTCCTAAAAGACGCTTTTCTCTACTGTCATTAGTTTTCTGACATGTGTCATGGTTAATTTTGAAATCCAAGCTGATCTTCCTATCGCATCCATCTCTGTGGCAAAAATGATCTTTTTTTCGTTCATCTTTTGTCCACATTGTACTGTCGTATTTTAACCACAGAATTGTATATTCTGATCTTGCATTTCTGGCCTTTTTCGGCTATTAGTATTCCATTTAGTCTTTATGTAATTCATTTTGGATTTCTATTGTATCTTTGCCTACACTCGGAAATGTTACCCCCGTTTATCCACTTCTCCTTTTTAATAGTTCCCTTATATTCGTCACTCACTCCTCTACCTATTCCCACTTAACCAAGTTTTCCTTTTTTCTATAATTGTTGTGTATATTTTCAAAAATGTTAATGATATATTGCTCTATTGCATCTTCCTTGGAATTTTCAGAATAACATCTCATTGTTCTCTCAAATTAACTTTGGTGTCGGATTATGTTTTTATGGATTTTCTGATACTGATTCTGATTCTAACATTGTTTTCCGATGGACAGTTGATATTACAACTTTATCTAAAATGGTTTTTCAGGTACGCAAAGGCAACACATATTATGTAGAAAATGTATAAGGATTTTCCAATGTCTCCTATTAGTTTATTTAGTTAGCTCCTGCAATATTTATTATTATGTTAAGTATAAGTGATTTTCCTTGAAGTACCTATACAATGAATTGATTTATTTATTCAGCCTAGTCACTATTTTTTTGAGATATAGGGCATACTGTTATATTGACGAGCTTGGTAGATATTTTGAATGTATCGTATATGAATAATTTGGTAAATGTGAGAAAGGTTGTACAGTAAATCGATAAAGCTAACCATGTGAATATTAAGATAAACAAGTAATGTCTTTCGGATAACATCACCCTATTTTTAAAGCTAATCAATCGGAAACCATGATGGAGAAATTAAACGATACTTTCAAGTCCATATTAAACGGTTTTACAGCATCATTTAAATTAAACGATAGTGTAAGAATTTTCTCAAGAAGGTTTATGAAACCCATTTGGCTTATATTAATACGCCTTAATTGAATAAATGGTACTTAGTATTCAAAAAGATGTATTGTCAAGTAAATGTTTATTGGAGTTTATGACGTTATCACCTCAAAAATCTGAAAAAAATCCACAATGAGACAGATGAATGTTTCAAACGCCACAAACCGTATGCAATAATATTATCTCCAGCTTGAGATATCCCACAAATACTGAAAAATCGTTTTTTTTTGAGCTAGCGACCGCTAGAGGAGCTCTAGCTGACCGAAAATTTAGGGGGATTGGTCTGTTTTGATACCAAATTGAATGCCCCAAGTCCGGTCGAGTCCCAGAGGGGGGGCTTTTTGCCATCTTTTCGCTCTTTCGATTCTATAGAAAAAAAACGGCCGTAATTGCCCCAAAAATCATTACGACTTTTTAGGAGCCCCTCTTGAATTGTGTAACGTCCCATCGGTGTTTCAAAAGATAATGGTATAGATTCTTGAACTTCTACAAATTTTAATTTATCGATCTTTACCGAGTATTTTAGAAAGTATGGCATATTCCTAGTTTCACACAAAGAACTCATCTGATTAATAACTTGTTTAAAAGAGACGTTATTTGGAATGGACTGAAAACATACGAAAGTGGTAACCAATTTCATAAAAGGCATTACATCCAGTCCAATTTTATTAATTTGTACTGCACACAGACGCTATCAGAGATGGTGTAGAGCAGGGGTGAGTCGGACAGCCATTTTTCGCGTCCGAATGCGTCCACCGTCCGAAAAATGTTGGACTTAAACTGTCCGAATTCGTCCGAAGTTTGTCCGGATCGAAACTTTTGTGTCCGTGTCCGAACAAATTTTCAAAAAGTACGTCCGAAACTGTCCGAATTATTTTTTGTTGTCCGAGTCCGAGTCCGTCCGAAAAATGTTAAATGAAATTCGAATGAGGTAACGTAGGATAAATTAAATATACACAATTACACATGCAACAAATATTTAAAATATATGTATTATGTAGTTAGTAGCCGTGACATTAATTTATTGATGGAGCGCTCCAAAATTTTAGAAAAATAACTTGATTTGTCCATCAAGTGAACCCCGGCAAAAAGAACACTCTTTGGCCATGGCGACGTGTATAACATGATTTCCGAATTCATTGGTAAATGGAACCTCTGCAAAGCGATCTTCTCCGATTTTTTTAATGAATTTTGGACAGTTTCGGAGAATTTCGGACAATGGAATTGTCTGAAAAATTGTTCGGACATGTCCGTGTCCGAATGTACCGGACAAAATATTGTCTCGGACAGTCCACGTCCGTCGGAAAATATGATTTGCCTGTCCGTCCGACCGATAATTAATCTCGGACACCTTCGGACGGACAAGTGTCCGTCCGGAAATCTCGGACAGACCGCTCACCACTAGTGTAGAGCGAACATTTCAGAGAAAACGAATTGCTTGTTATAGTAAAATCAGGACAAGGAAGTAAATGAATTACCATTCATTTGAGCTCGAATTGTTTGCTGTTGTTCGCACGCTGACTCAGTATCTTTGAAACAAATTGTGTTTTATAGGGCAACATAGGACACTAATGTCCGTTTTCACCATACAAATTAAGTAATGCTTAAAGTTAGGCAGAACTTAAATGCCATGGCAACGATTGTTGAGACAATGGTTGCTATGGTATCTAAGTTCTGCCTAACTTTAAGCATTACTTAATTTGTATGGTGAAAACGGGCATAAAACTTCCTCGATTATTTAGGATATAATAAACAAAATTTTTGGTATCTTTGGAAATCCGAGAAGCATCATATTACTATAGACGCGAATGACCCTCTGGTTGACGTTGCCAAACAACGAGTAGAGTCTTTTGAATGCCTAGAAGAAAGTCGTAAGAATAAGACAAATGTTTCAATCAGAGAAGGTTGTAATAGCAGCTTTTGAAGTGGGCAATTTAGTTTTGGAGTATTGACTAAAGTCGTCCGGCAAATGACATCAATGTAAACACTACTGCCTAGGGTTAGAGGGCAACTTCGAGTAATAGAAGTACTACAATACAATAGCTATTAATATAACGAGAATATTATGCGATTTATAATAATGGGGGACAGAGCCGAGTCGCTTAGCAACGTCCGAGATGGTATAAATAGCAAATATTTAAGTTATATTCAAAGGTTTATCGTATCATTGAAGCAAGCAATTTTAAAACAAAACACTGATTTTGTTTACATTGAATTAAGAAAATTTGTCAAAAGTTTTGCCACGTTTGGTCGTTCCTGATAAAACTAATGGAAGATTTTGGTGTCCTCGATTATAAGTTTGTTGCTTAGTTGACCATTATTAATACAATAGCAGTGCGGTAGATACACTGGTAGTCGCTGCTGGCGTTTTCGTCTGCGTTGTTGTCATTAGGTAAAAAATAGAATGCGAGAGAAAGCGAATTGCCAGAGGGGTAAATGATTGA
The DNA here is from genome assembly GCA_036250285.1 of Pyrocoelia pectoralis. Classification (NCBI taxonomy): domain Eukaryota; kingdom Metazoa; phylum Arthropoda; class Insecta; order Coleoptera; family Lampyridae; genus Pyrocoelia; species Pyrocoelia pectoralis. Next base: position 36,310,312 of record CM070076.1, on the reverse strand, counting down.
TCATGCTAGGTCATCAGCATTTTTTTGATTTTATTATGTTTGCTAACCCATCCTTCATACCGGTACTAGGATTTTATAAATGTTAAATGTTAAATGTTAAATCTGATACATTTTACATTTACATTTTACATCTGTGTCTATGGTATTACTGAAGGTCTGAGGGGATTCCACGCGTAAAGAACACCGTACTTATAGTATTTAAAAGGCTTGCCAGTCTACCCTTTGAGGAGACCAACGATGACGTTGAGCAGGCATTGAGAGTCGCCTTTCACAAGAATTGTGAGGATGGACTGTACGGATACGTTCGCGGCACTACAATGTTTCCCCCGAAGGTACCTATTACCATGCATTGCAGCTTCCAAAAAATGCAAAGGGAAATGTTCTAACAGGGGATAAGTACGATAAGTAAATAAACGTTTGGTGGAATTTATAATAATATGATGAATAAAAATAATAGAAAATTCCAAAGGTGGACAAAGAAGATTTACAACTTTTACATGGAATCATCAGCAAAATATTCAAACATGTAAAGGTGTGTGATAGGTGCAAATCATTCGTAACCATTACTTCCAAAAATAATACGCTCGCTAAACGTTAGCAAAGTTTGTCATAAACATATTGTACAATTCATTCATTTATTTCAAGAAGTACAATACAAGTTAAAGAGCACAAAGATGTGATATTTAATTTTATAGATGGACTGTAGTTATAAAATGAGAAAACAACAGAAATTCCAACCTTGAAGTGCTTTTCTCTTACGATATGTTAGAAAGCTTATTAAAATTCCTGACGATATTTTGCAATTTAATTTCCATCTACAGCTATTGTGAAGGAAACGGATATGCAGAATGAACTAATTGAATGTGATTCAATTTGTTAAGCGCAAGGAATTTTTATTTAAAATAAAATGTTCGTATCTTGGTTTAATAACGTTGGAATTTTTATGAGAACTTATAATTTGTTTCTATCAGGAAAACATATCCGTGGAATTATTATGAACGAAAAGGCAACAATGTTACTATGTGTAATAGGGTCCATCGTTGTGTGGAATTTAACGTAGATGATAGAAATTGAATTAACACTCAACCTTCCCCATGAATATTTATTTTATTCTTTTTGATTGTAAAAAGTAGTAATGTGATGAAATATCCTGATTGTCGTCATATGTTTCGGCGAATAGCCATCATCAGACGATTAGATTGCTAAATTAAAACTTAAAATTTGGTTACAAGTAACACGTTGAACCATATGATTAGTTGACATCTTATAAAATATTTGTGGGGAAAAATAGGAGAAAAAGAAACTGAAGCAGTTACATATAAGATTAATGAATTACTTAAAATATTTATACATTTTGAAGACATGTTGGAAAGTTGAAAGGCAAAGTATAAAGGTGAACAGCTGTAGAAGAAGAGCACTTCGTTCCTCAGGATATTATAGTACGAGTTCTCCATCGCTGTTCTCTACGAGAATAAACAATAATATAAAGGAATAAATCAAGAAACAATTCAAAAGTAGGATTAATATTATATTATAAAAGAACCAAAAAATGTGAGAAAGTGACATCAAAAATAATTAGACAGTGTGCAAAATAAAACAAAGAAGAAATTGGCGAACAGGGAAAATTAATTCAGGAATAAATCAGAGGAGAAACTACAATTGCAAGAATTGTGACAGAAGACCACTACGATATAATGGAAGGCATATGTAACTTACACAGCATGGAGGCGAACGGTTATTAGCAAGAGATTTCAGTTTGGTAAGACTGCAAGAAGCAGCGCAGCGTATCTCCACAAGTTAAGGTTGAAGGAAGGGCAGCGAAGGTGAGGGAATTGGCTCACCAATTCCGATAGTGCAGGATAGTAGTTAGGATTAAAACACAAGAACAAGATTAAAAGAAGTATCTTCAAAACAGCGTAACACCACAACACTAATCTGAAAGATAGCAGTAAGAGAAGAATGCACATTTATATCCAACCATGTGCACATTTTTGGTAGGAAAAAAGCGTTGCGACTCATAGAAAATCACACTTGTTTCTTGGAATTTTGAAATTTCAACAAAAGGTGGTTTGAAGAAAAAAGAAAAAAAAGCAGAAAGGCTGTTCATAAAAAGACCTTTCAATACTAGGAGACAGGAAGAGAAAGAAGAAAAAAGTCAATTTAGAATACAGTAAATGAAATGTCATTCGCTAAACTTTGAAATATTGATCCAGATCCAGATCCATCAAATGGCCAAGTTGGAAGCAAAAATTTCATTGTTTACCACACGGATCCGCAATAAATTAAGGAAGCCCTGGAGGAAATGATCACCAGGTAATGTAATTCCAAAAATTTAAATTCCCTTCGTCCCTCCATCTATGAAGTGGAAGAACTGGAACACTTGTGGCCATTAAACACTATCTATCAGGTACTATCATGGTACGGATATGTGCTTTAGAAATTTTCAGAAAATAGTGATCGCGACCCATGGATAAGCAAGTAACTGAAAAATATTGTCATCTTTTCAGATATCGGATGCGAAGAAAAAGATTGAACGTATGTTAATTCTATTTAATCGATTTCGTTTCTCTGACCAATAGTGAGTATCGAATATCGAGGTTATCTCTCATTAAATACGCTGCAAGTTCCATTTATTATCTTGTTACATTCTCCATGAATAAATAATAAATTTAGAATATCTATATTTGAATAAGTGTTGTAGTTTTCCATGGTTTTTGTAAATGCTATTTATTCAACCATCACTATTGTTGTGACTGACAAAAAATAACTGGTGATAGAATAGTCGTTTGTTTTGAAGTTCTGCTAAGAATTTCACGGCCATGTTCACAAGAAATTTAATGATGGTATCGTTCGAAAGAGAATAAAATTGTACATCTGAGTATGGAGAGAAAAAACCAACTTATAATGATTTGAAGTTAACTAAACTCAGCATTAAATTTCCACCACCATGTATGCAATTAAGCCACTTTGGGACGCTTAGGGGGCTAGCTATCTCTCGTGTGAATATGGTTCCTTTATCTTTCTTTTTGTGGAATTCAAATGGTTTTAAGCTAGATAGTATTTGTTTTAATTTTTTTTTAAAATACCGGAAACGGTTAATTTTAGGAATAGGAAAACTTGATGAAAGTCCACCTAAAATTTTACGTAAAATCTAAAATCGGAATAAGATACAGGGTGTTGCATATAAAATAACAAAGTTGGTGTCATTTCCGGATAACACGGAAGTGTTGCGTAGACGCCATTATTTATTTGAGGAGGCCGTCCCCGAAACCCCTACTGACTAAATTTTCAAAATTCAGATCAAAGTAGTGTCTGGCTGGTCACCGTGAGACACCCTGTATAATTTCATGGTCGAATTATCTTAGTAAATATCAAGGAAACAAAAAGTGAAAAGAAACAATAATTACACAAAGAAAATATATTTTTAAATAAGGAAAATTGTAAATGGAAACCTTTGCAAAGAAACAATTTTGAACATAGCTACAAGTGGTTAAATTCATGTATTTTCGACAACATCTCATTACAAATGTTGTTAGGGGTCGTCGTTATTTATAAAGTTTAGGTACTACCCGCAGTTTTTATTTAATGCAAACTATTTAGTATGATCAATAACGCAAAAAGCGATTTTGCATTATAATAATAATAATAGAAGATAGCTACTGAAAGCCTTAAGTAAGCGTGTGCTGAGATTATTTAATTAAGTACTTTATACACCTCAGATTAACGTTAATTAATGTAGGATGCTTTAATTATTTCTTAAAACAATTTTGATCATGAAATATGCTTCCTAAGTGTAACTTGACCTTTATAAATAATCAATTATATTATAGTGTTAAGTGACAACTTGGTATTTCACATTATCAAAGTTAATATTAAGGGAATATAAAGCATCTGAATTTAATACGATTATTGCCGACTTGATACTCGCTTCGTTTCCATGTTAATTTAATCGAACTTTTTATAAACTTTAATTACTTTGCAGACGTAACTTAATAATAGGAAATATGTGAATGAATCGTTACGTGGGTTAAAAATTCGTAGTTCCTCAGTAATCCATAGTAGCTTTAGAATTGTAACAAATTTTGATAAAACGGAAAATTATATACCTATCTACTACATCTTTCAATTTGTACACCTCAACCTTGACATTTGACACCACTGTCATAAAAAAATTAATCAAACGCAATCGCAGAATTGTAACAAAACGCTTTGCCAATTGATGGTTGACGTTGATTAAAGGCCTGAAGGTCATGTAACTGGATTAAAATAGACATCCTAAATATTTTGAGTAGGGTTATCATCTGTGGAAAGGTTCAGGTTAATCTGATGGAAATGAACTTAAGAAATCGTCACAAGAAAAAAAACCGTTTCGTCAAATGGAATAATTCCTGACTGCCGAAAACCTCACGTGCATTCTGGTAAGAGGGTAGACTCGTAGACATAGTCCACGCGCTCGTTGGCTTTATACAGGGGTTGCCGATTAGAGCCGCAATGTTACTCAAGTCATTTCACAGTGAGACAAATCTGAAGATGCTGGCAGGAGAAGCGTCTCTAATCGTAAACATGTGCGGCCAGACATGTGCTTCTTTCGTTTACAGTACCCAGAAATAGCCGCAGGTTCTTTCTTGATGTCCCTTTCGAGAAATGCGGTAGACTGGGTCTTGGTCCCTTGAAGATCTCTTTCGTATGACAACAGTCTAACATCGAGTTGACGAGTTCCTCCTGACTTTGTACCGAGTTTTGAGATTTATTAGGTAGTTTACAGTTAGTAGTGTAAGTGTAATATCTGGATCAGATAATAGTTGGCAGTCTGGCTAACGCTTCGGTTTTTTCATTGCTTTTTGTTCTTTAAGGATCTGTGCATACGTCAAAGGTGTTTAACATCAACGCTTATGCTGGAGGGAGAATCGGACTCTCTAGTTTTTCAGTGTATGATCCAGAGAGACCATCTCTCAGTCTGGCACGTCTCTGTAATTGTTCAACTGAGAGGATTCTGACCTGATATTGCTACAATTGTAGGGCCTTCCCCTGTCGACTACTCAAGGACATCTCATATGTGTGGTGGATTAAGTGATGTAAGGTCAATCAAGTCTAATCATGTAGGTAGCACAAGGGGTCAGGATATCAGGTTTACATGGGCGTGGATTACATCCATCTTCTTGTATTAATTAGTAGAATCCATTGGTTTTTAATGAAATCTCAAGATGATGTGAGCTACAAGACGAATAAATTCAGCGACTACTTTCGATCAAATTGGTAATCTTCAGGCTTAAATTCATGATTTGATATTTATATAGCGATGAAATTCAAGTTGAAAGTTGAAAGGAGGTATGATGATGGATGCTACGAGGTTAAAAAATGAATATATGTTAGTAAAACCATTGTTTTTCTTCGCAAGCGTGCATTTCAAATTTACAAAAATGTTTAACCTTGTAATATCCATGATCACGCTTCTTTTTAAGTTTCATGTTCAATTTAATCATTATTTAACAACCAAATGATCCATTTAAGTCTGAAGATGACCAGTTTGGTAGAAATTAGTCCACGATTTAGCAGTTTTGCCAAAAAATGTCAAGAAAAAACTTCCCCATCAAATTTTCCTCCTTCTTACATCCTACATAACCCCTTCTTTTATCTCCTCTACACTGAAGATATAACAACAACAGATAATACTCTTATCGCTACCTTCGCTGACGATACAGCAATTTTTTTATCTGACAATGACGCTAAACAGGCTTCCGAAAACATTCAACTCCATTTAAACCTTTTACAAAGCTGGCTGGATCGCTGGAGGATTAAAGTATAAAGTGCTAAATCCTCTGAAATCACGTTTACTAACAAACACTCTACTTGCCCTCAAGTTAGCATCTACGATTGACCCATTCCTATGAGAACAGAAGAAAATACCTAGGATTCCACTTAGATCAGAGGCTCACATGGAAAGCCCACATCAAAACAAAAAGACAGCAACTAAATATAATGACTAAAAACATGTATTGGCTGCTTGGGTGCAAATCCCAGGTATCCATAGAAAACAAGATGTTGCTCTACAAGGCATCAAGTTCAACACAAAAATTCTCCAGTCTTACCAATCAAAAACCCTTCCGGCAATGGTCAGCGCCCCTTGGTACGTGAGCAATTAAACTCTCCACTTTGACCTCCAAACTCACTTCATCACTGAAGTAATGAGAAATTCAGCTGCCTAAAGTAAAGCACGCTCACTGGAACATCTAAATCAACTCATCGCCGACTTCTATTCCCAATAGCCTAAAGTTGAAAGATTAACCAGACTCTGGGCTGAAGACCTCATTGAATGAATCCTGGTGACCCGTCGCTTGATGGTGCCCTCTTCATGTGAATACCTACAGTGTCATATCATCTACTGATTACTCACTACTGAGTAGATTGTAAATTAGCAACTGGAAATTAAAAAAAAGTACAAAATATAGGAAGAACAACAATTTAAACACAAGGCAATAATTAGCAAATCTATTGATGTAATATTCAGCTTGGTTATCTTTGTGGGATCAGTTAATTTTTACATGGTACAATTCTTACAAATTGTTACTACAGCGGGTTGCTTATTATGCAATAGGAGCTTAAACTTAAGGAGGTTTCACTTTGAACGCCAACGCTACGCTATGTAGTTGTCTTATGAGAATCTTCACTTAAAACGCATCAAAAAGACTAGCCACGTAAAGGTAGCCGCAAATAAATAGTGCTTTCTCTTCAACGACTCTAATATCTATTTTTGTAATTTGCCTCCATTTTGACTCTTTAATAGACATATTAACAAACGCGACGTCATCATCTACGATGTCTTTATGACCATTAATATACGGAAAGTGTTACGAACATTTTTAGGTTGGCAATTGTTTTTGATGCGGAATTACTTGTCATGCATGACAGTTTAAATTAAAAAATGTGTCAAGAACATTCTGCAGAGGATTTATCACGAAGCAAATATGCGACCGTATTTTTGGCAAGTTCACGTATTTCAGGGGGCGGCGCATACATCTTGATTATCTTCCATATTCGCGTTGCAACCGAATTTGGATAAAACAAAAGATGATTAGATGAACTTTTCAATTTTAAAATTATGCACCACCACAAAATTCATTTTCTGAATATATATGTAAACAAAACCGACTCAAATAAAAAATTTTGTTTAAAAGCGACATAAAAAGGGTAAATTACAAAAAATAGTCATAAGACCTTGAAGCACTCATTTAAAATTACTCGTGGCTACGCCACTCGTTTTTTAAACTTCAATTCGTGTTTCAAGATTGGTCTTATGAAACTTGTATTTTAATATACTGTTATGCGAGCTGATGGTGCGTTTTGAATTAGTTTCATACTGCTTTATAGAAATTGAAATTGAAATGTAGGTTACGTAGATACTTTTGATGTATCTTGTATAAATACATTTTAAGAATCTAGTAAACATTTCTTACTTGCTTTGGTTGTGCCGCAACTTAAAAAAAACTTAAAAAAATAATAGAATAAGAAGGAATAGTTCGCTGAATAAGTCGTAACAAATCCTAAGTAGAGGCTGCAGATCTTATAAACTTTAAACTATATCAAATTGTTCAATAAAGTAGGTAGAAATATACTTACCACCGTTTTCATTTTCTCCGATTGTGTTTTTATGTAAATTGGGGTTGAAGTCGAAGCTTGGAATTGGAGGATCAATCATTGTAGCATATTTGAAAGCCATTGTAACCACAAAAACTGTCATCCATGCCATTATATATTTTAAGCTCTCTGAAAATAAAATGAAAGCTTTCAAGTGCGTGTGTTTAGTTATATCGTCGTAAAAAAAGAAAAGTTTCATTTCAGAACACATTTTAAATACCTATAGGTATGTATATGATACCAATTTTCAATTTTCACTTCTAAGGAGAAATGGTGCATTTCCGTAAAACATGAAAATTAATTAGGAATACAGTGAGTTCCAGAGAATGATTTTTCTTTGATTTTATAAACCACTACAAAACAATTGCCTTTTTCGCCAAAAGTAATGACCGTTATATAATGTTCACCTACTAATGTATTTTGAAAATGGTTCTCACAGCGGATTAATAATAATTATTATTAATTATGCTATTACAATTTACCCTTAAATAAGCGTCAACAAAATTTTCGCAAGGTGACTCAGTAAAACTATAATGTTTTCAGTAACATTAGTACAGTAGCGTATATAAGGGGGGGGGGTTAGGGGGTACCCCCCCCCCCCCCCCGCGAAATAAGTTGACATTCTGCACTAAATTCTAAATCACATGGTCAGCCGTAAATTTTGTCATTACTGAACTGTGGATAGTTGACTCGAGCTGACGAACTCTCATGAAGCCGCCCCCCCCCCCCAAAGTTATCTATAACTACGCCACTGCATTGGTAACGTATTATGACAGCGCAAGTTATTAACGAATAGTGTCAGGGATGCTAACTCAAGACTCTGTTTTTGATCAGATCACGCAGTCTACGATAGGGAGTCTTCGGTGAACTGCTTTTAAAGTGAATATAAAACATAAATAAAAATAGATAAATAAAAATTTATTAAAGGCTATGGATAAGCATACAGTGGCGTACGTAGATGATAAGGAAGAAAATCAATAAAATAAAAGTAAAGAAAATGCAGTAGTTTATGGGAAAAACCCGAGTGCCCTTACTATACCATAGAGGAAAATGAAGAAATCAATACCTGGTATTAAACTAAGGGGCCGCATAAAAATCACAAAAATATGCTGAAAAAAGGGGATACAAGACAAAGTGGAGACTTGTTGGACACACTGCACGTATCAAGAGCAACAGAGGACTAAAATACTGCTGGAATGGAAACCTCGGGAGGACAAAAGAAGGTAAACCGCCAACGAGGTGGAGGGACCGTATAAAAGGAACAGAAAAGAATTGGATGTGTTTAGCGCCTGATGGAACAGACAAGAATTATGTGTAAAAGTGGACGCTATATGATAGTGATGTTGACAAAACTCCTATTTTATGACTTTTGACTTTCTTTTACATTTTTCTAGTACATTCCGTAACTAAGTGCATGCAATAAACCATACATAGACATCAAGAAACATACAGGGTGAGTTTTTGTCATTAATTGTATCTTGGAAACTAGAAGAGATAGAGACGATTAAATGGGGAAAGAATTGTACTTTTGCCAGCTCAATTTAAAGAGTTTTTCATTTTTTGAAAAAAATGCATGGCTAACAAGATATCTCAAAAAATCATTTTTTCGTTTTTTTGTTAAGTGCCTATAGCTCTGTTATTATTGACTTAAGAAAAAGTATGTAAAGGAAAAAGTTATAATGTGTAATTATGTGCTCAATAATACAGTTTAATCACATTTTTTAATTAAGGTCTAATTTTTGAGCTATGACACAAACTTGTGTTTTCCTAATGGAAACCATAGTTGGCCATGACTGTATAGAAAAGGCTCGTTTTCAACGATTCTAACAATATTTCACTTGACATACATATTTTCACAAATATAGAAATTATGGCCATTTTTGATTTTAATGCCGTATTGTTTGAGTAGTAGGCTATGGAAACAATTGATAAATGCGCATCGTGTTTAATTATGAATTAGGAAATGTTTCGTTTAAATGATTTCGTACTGTTATTTGATTATGTGGTGGTGCCCCATCGTGTTGAAACCCTTTGAGCATACAAAGTGAGTGTCTGTAAAGGTAATTCGTTTAACATATTTTCAAAATCGTTGTGCAGAACGTTCAAGAATTGTTGAGCCAACGATTCCGCACCAAACATTAAATCCAAACTTAACTTGGGGTCTTCTTTATTCAACATGATACGGATTTTCTTGCATCCATAAATGTTCATTATGTCTATTAAATATGCAACAGTTTGTAAATCATGTTTCATCCCTCCATAAAACTTTCAATCTAAACCGTGGATGACGTTTACACATGTTAATAAAACATGTACAATATTCAATACGCTTATTGTTATCATCACGATGCGATGTAGTGTTTATGTAACTGATATCGATTAAAGTCGATGAAGTTTGCATTACACGTGCCAATACGTTTATCTCTACCTCTTGATTAATGCCTTTTGCAGGATTGTTTAGATTATGTCAACAGAGCTATAGGCACTAAACAAAAAACGAAAAAATGATTTTTTTGAGATATCCAGTTAGCCATGCATTTTTTCAAAAAACGAAAAGCTCATTAAATTGAGCTGATAAAACTACAATTCTTTCCCTATTTACTCGTCTCTCTATCTCTGCTAGTTTCGAAGATCCCCATACAAATAAGACAAAAAACTCACCCTGTATAACGCACATGCGTCAGTTAATCAATCCAAAGAATTTGGAAATCAACAATAGGTACTAATTTTACTTTCTTTGTGCAGAAATAAAAGTGGTCTTCGTAATAACGTGAGGGCTAAATTTGTAACTATATATTGGGGGTGGGTGTAATTAAAAGAGTGGGACATGAAATACAATATATGATGGTATAGAATTACGTTTCCTTCTTTCGAACTTAATCTTAACGCATTACGCATTACGAAACAAAAACGGAAATGGATTTTTGTTTTTTAACTGGTAGCCGGAAATTGTCTTCATTTGGCTGTAATTAACTGTGTACCGTTTAAATTAGTTTGCATATTTACTGCTTTAATTATAAACCTGTTATAAGTGCTAAGAATTAAAAGAAAACGAAATATGGTAGACGCGTGTGTAGGCGACGAAACTTGGGCTCTTGTTTTAAATACATGTTTGCTAAATTAAAGATGTCCACCCACTTTAACGCAGTGTTATAGTGACGACGAGTCGTTTTCCTAAATTGGATCTTACATAATTAAAAAAATGTATGGAATTGAGCACGTAATATTATTCCACTTAAGATATAACGGGAGAAAACTTCGTCCAATTCATTCAACATTCTCTACGTATTATTTTGTTCCTTATTTTGAATGATTCCACACATTCGTTCTCAGAATAGATGGAAGTGTCGAGTGGTTAAACATTCATTTAAAACAAAATGAGTTGTCAAGAAATGTTTTGAGTACATGAAATTTGCACAAAAATAGGGGAATTCAATTGTTTTAGGTACCCCCCATTATTATAGCTGAAAGTATCGAATAAACAGCTCGGCGCATATCCTATACAATCCCCCTCTTTGTGGGAAACAGAAATAAAATATAATACCTACATTTTATCTTCCCTTCTACAAGCCAGTCATTAAAATTTGGTAGTACACAATCGCAACTTACACGCATTTAATACAAACGTAGCTGGTCAATAACGTCAGTGTATCAATTATTCGTCACGTGAGGTCAGAACTAACCTAAGTCCAAATTCTTAACTTTTCAGGAGAGCCTATAGAAAGTTTATAGGTTCAAACCACTAACTATCCTAACTCCACTTAATTAAACAAAAAAAATAAAAGATTATTGTGTGCATATGCATATCCTGAATACGAAAGTATCCTATGTCACACATAGGATAATTCTGCATTTACTAAAATATTCCTTTGAAACTTAAGCTAATACCGCTTCAACTACATAATTTTCTGTATGATTCACGTGGACTTAGGATGTTTTGTCACAACATAGCAAACCCTTATATGAATGTACAGGTGACATAAGCTCATTTTTCACCAAAATGGACATAGGCTAGTTCTGACCTCACGTGACGAATTTAGACGTTAGAAAATTTAAACAGCTTTTCTTTTTGTTTCTGTGCGTTAAATTTCATAGGAATGAGATTTTATATTGTTATATGTAAAGAAATAAATAAAATTTTCAGTAATAATAAGCTACATATTTACCAACTGTTAATTTTAAATATTATTTTTAACATTAACGTAAAAACATGAAACCTCTTCGTGGATAGTCCAAATTTAGACGTTTATTCGAAAGTTGCTAATTTGAAAAGGAATAAAACTCTTTCAAAAAAATGTTAAATTAAAAATTTTTTTTCGTTTGCCTCAAGTGATTAGACCTTCGCACTGATCACACTATCAGCTTCATTTTTCATCTCCATCATGTAATCACGTAAAGTAATCACGTTGGGGACGAGTAACATGGCTTTTCTGTAAATTATAAAAATTTTCAGTTTCTTACAAATTCCTAGGATAAGTACAATAAGGTTTCATTAAGGTAGTTCCTCCGCGGAATGATTTATGACAGAATTGGTTAAAAGTTGACGTATACGTTATTAAATACGTTATCCAAACATCTGTGTAGTTTAAATGAGGTTTACCGTCCCTAAGCCGAGATATTTACACTTAAAATTGGCATAATTGACATATAACCTATATACAAAAAAACACCGCCCACGTAGCACATATCTTTCAAAGGCGTCCCAAAGACATTCTAAGGACTTCTATATGTCCACATAAGTCCCCAGGACATCCGAAAGACATTCTGAGAACTTCTGAATGTCCGCATAAGTCCACAGGACATCCCTTGCAGATCTCGTGTTATGTGGGCACTGACACATTATCAATTGTACTGTCAAAACTAAAGAATGCTAGAGAAGGATTATACGAATATTGGGAAAAAATTTGAGAATTGTTTACCGTCTACTTTGAAGATAAAGCCGTTTTTGGTATTATTAGATATGTTTAGGCAAGCGAATGATTGTATACGCAATCTGTTCCATGACAACGCGGACAGTCCGAACAAAAAGTGTATTATACTTCCATTGGCGTGACAAAAATGGTTAATAATATAAGTTACTATGGTTACATGGGACGAAACTTTTGGTTGAGATTGTCGCGGAGGCACTACCGTAAGTGAATTAAATTGAGTTATAAAAGATAAATATCTGACCACGTTATCCGCAATCTCGTGTTCTGCTAATGCAAAATTAGGTATGGACCTTAGATAAGCGTACATACAGAAAAATGTATGTTCAGTTGAGGTTTGTCTGTCAATGCGTCTCGTGAATCATTTATGATCATGAAGCAAACATGATTTTGAGTTAGAAGATTATGAATTTACGAATAACTTTAATCGTTTTCAACGTACCTCTTTTCAATTTCCTTGGAGGAAGAACTCTCTCCAATGGGTTTTGCTATAATTTTCTCCTCAATGTGTTTGGAGAACACATATCGACGTCTGACCACAATGCCCAATGACCATTTTTTGCGTTTTGGTGGTTCTTGGTTAACTTGGGCGTTGTTTGGAGGAGTCATGTTCGCCGTTAAACTTAACCGTAAGTTGGGGTTCAACAGACGAAAGGTTGGTTACCAAATCGTAGCAAGGGTTAGGTAAGTCTACTAGGCCCTACCAAAGAAGGGGTAAGCCGACTATCGACTAGCAAATGGTGGGGTAGGTAAATTAAGATAAAAGGATGAGCGCCACAAGTTTTTAAGCCGCTCCTCTTCTTGTTTCTGGAAAACCCGAACCAAATATGACGTTCTGGGCCTGAGGTTTTGTCTAATCCCGAAACGTAATGCACAAAACGGGCTTACTTAATATTTTATTAATAGGTAAATGAATCAATACGTACATTACCTTTGGAAATTTTAAGAATTATAGGTAGGTACACACCAGCTAAGCCAAAACTAATTGCAATTAAACCTCACAACCAATTTTTGATAGTGCAGTAAGTATAATGTTATTGGGATAATGGATGTATTCAATTACAACAAAAATCTCCCAAGGAATGTACATTAGTTCTATCTCAATCGATAGAGATCAAGATACAGGCATGTCGATAATAATGACATACGACCCAACAATTATTTTTCTGTATCTGATACTATACACCCAAGGAAGGAACCCTAAAATAGCTTAAGTGGTAGCTAATAAGAACAGCCGGTTTGTCTACCTCAGGGCTGCCTCCTAATATTAGTTAATATATTTTCCAAAATAATGTATTAAACAAATCAATCAGCTATTAGTAAACATACGACTTCAGTATAGGAACGAATTACTTACGATTACAATGAATAGTTAATCACTCTGAAGAAATAAAATATTATTCTGGTTTTTCCAACGACACCTGCAAAATAAGTAGATAAATAGTTGTTTAATGGTACGGGAAGTGTACGCGAATTTTTACTTTAACGCCATAGAGTTTCTCCTAATTAATCTCTTACTGGGAAATGGAAAATCGCCTTCCCAAATAACAATTTTCTAACTGACGATATTCACTATTAATTGTAATAGCATTCATCCACCAAAAGTGTAACAAAATGTTAACTATGTATTACAAAAATGGAGACCCTCTCTTACGTTCACTTTCAAAAATAAAAGTGACGTCAAAAAATTATATATTTTCCAAAACTTTACCAAAGCTTTCGATAAACTTAACCACACATTACTATTTTAGAAATTGGAAAGATTCGGAGTACACGGCAGCTTACTGAGGTGGGTGAAGTCATATGTGTCGCAAAGGTCACTAACCGTTAAAAATCAATAATTTCCAATATAGTTATTTTATCTCAACATCTGGTGTACCTCAAGGGTCTCACATAGGTCCCCTGCTGCTCTCCATTTTTATAAACGATATTAAGGACTGTTTTCTTAATGCAGATGTTTGCTGATGAGATGACATGAAGGTATATATGAAGATAAACCCTTTATCAGATAATTTGGCTCTAGTTCTAGACAGATTTATTGAATTTTGCAATTTAAATCACACAAATAAGCTTTTCACGTGTAGGTAGTCCTAGGCCGATTGAATTTCAATATTCCATTAATGGTACAGCACTCAAACCACTTAGAGAAACCTGCAATCTTAGGGTAATAATAGATTCTCAGCTATCCTTCCAGCCTCATATTGAATTTGTTGTAAAAAAAGCTTGAGGACGTTAGGGTTCATATCAGAGCGACTCGCAACTTTCGTCGGCTCTTTAATAAGTTTATTCAATTCCGTAGTACATAGTCAGCTGAAATATGCATCAAACGTTTAGAAGTTAGAGCCCCTGTTACTCAAAATATATCCATTATATTGAAAAGGTACAAAAAAAGTTTATCAAACATTTAAATTATAAATTTCACAGGTAATGATTCTGCAACTCTTACAGCTCTAACCTTGAACATTTTAAAATTTCTGAACTAGTAGCTAGGAGAGATATCTTGGGACTTATATATTTTTTTAAACTTAGGTACAAATAATTTGCTTGATAGTCCATCGTTACTTCCTTACCTTTATTTACAGTCCCTTCTTACAGCACGCGAACGATCTACCTTCTTAAAAAAATACAAATGTTTGTATGAATTCAAGTATAGGATATTAGCCACTTACAATAAATATTTTATGTCAATTGATATTTTCTCAAATTCGTTGAACTATTTTCGGCTTCGCTTTCCCTATTGCAAGATAAGTTATGCTGCTTATTTAGATTCCATACAAATAATTAAATCTTTTTTATATTCATTCATCCATATTTATCTATATACCTATACAAACATTTTGTATTTTTGTATTTTTCATTTTCTTTTCTTTCATTTTTTTTGTGTAATTTTTTTAATCTTTTTCATTCTTCTATTTGGTTTATATTATATGTATAAAATAATTTTTCTTAGGTTACGTTCATAACTGTTTGATGTTGTGCCTACTTGTCATTGTAGTCAGGCTTGGTGATAGTACTAAATAAATAAATAAATAAAAAACAAGATTCTCCCACGTCGCGCTGACGTAAATTAATGAAATCTGTACCTATCCTATAAAGCAACACTGATGACAGCTAAATAAATTATTTAAATGATTACAAGGGTTATGGTGAATATTTTAAAGTTGGGCATTGTGGTCTAGACTGCATATTTCTACAGAACTCCCTTCTTTGTCACTATAGTAAGTCAGACCCAATGTGAGGCATTCATGAAGGCAAGGGAACTCCTACTTGGAAAGGAAAAAATTACACAAGAGGAAGTAACGAAGATTCGCCCTACTAAAATCCTGGACTTTGTGAAAGATACAGGTATTCTTGAAGGGTGGGCAACACCGGGGAGCACAATAGACCAAAAGGTCGCAGTGCGGGAACCTATTGGGACCACTCCCAAAACCAATAATAATAATAATAAGTCAGACCTTTGTCATGCTTAATCAGTCTCATTAGATCTGTTTAAGGTATCTGCGGTATTGTTAATATGTTGATTTTTAGTAAATACCAACACAAAAACTTTCCTCTTTTTTAGTATAGGCAAGAGCTAACCGATAGAAATTTTCTCACCAATTCATCGGATATAATAATGAACATTGCACCAAAGAAGTACAGTGCAAATCCACTTAAATAAGTAAAGGGGCAAAGTTCTTCTATCTTAACAAAGTTAAGGAACTACAGAACCTAGGAAAAGATTGCAATTTTTTTACTGAGTTTTCAGGGCAGTTCCCGTTTGTTTTTATTACGGTGCGGTAGGTCTCTCCTAAAACAAAAAAGAAACATTTTGTACTGTAGTAGGCCTACTCGGACCAGTAAGTGATGGGGGTTGTTACTTGTTTATTAGTGAGAGAGTTGTACCTGAATATTTTAATATCAAGAAAGACTAAAGACTAAAGAACTTCTATCCTTATTGCGTACATGCAACTAATTACAATTTACAATGCCATGAACTGCGGATATACCTAGGTATTATATGCTTAGAGGCGTTTCCCACTTAACTTAACTTGTGACATATAGAGCAAAGGTATGACCATCAAGTCGCGGGGTACTGTATAATTACGTTTCACAGAATTTATTTCACTCCAAAACACTGTGAAAATTATCAAATTATTATTTTTATTAGAGCCTCCACGATCAAACAGAAACTACAGTTGCACGTACACAATGATTACGTTTACTTTTGGATATTGATGAAATGCCAGAATGATAGATGTTCGACACTAATATTAACAAGACCAATATTATAAAAAAAAGAACAGCGTAAATAATTTACGTGGTCGTCTTCCCACGATTTTAAAACAAAAAGTTTTCCTGTCAAGCCACAAAATTACAAGGCACATTATTGCTGGTCGTGCTCCCATTTATATTCATACAAGTCGCAGTCGGTTGATAAAATCGCCATTCTCAATTCTCATGAATATGCGCGACGGTACTGAAGAATAGAGAGTAAATTAAAAATAAACGCAAATCATACTTTTATTAAAATTATTAACGTTAATCGATTTTTTATTGTTCCGTTCTTAATTTTCAGTTTCAACACTCATTTACACAGAAGTTTATTAATGTATATTAATCTTGCTCAACGTTCACATTTTTTATGTAAGGCGTATAAAAGAAGCAATCTCTTGCATGAGTAGGTACTACGAAATAGTAAATGATCCATCCATCCATCTCGTATTAACAAAAAGGGGTCGAATATGCACGACACATTATCTAATTAATCTGACAATAGTTGAACGAAATGGGTTATAAAGCTTTGCTTCGATCGCCATATTCAACTCACTTCTTCATGCAGCTCAACCAATTTTTTCAACATCTTCGTCGATTCGGACAGTTGATGGACGCTCAGAACGAGGTTTGCCATCAATTGACATGTCGCTATTTTTAAACCGACCAAACTACTCGTACACTGGAGCTTTTCCCATAGCGTCATCTTTGTAAGCCAGGCATGCGTACTACACAAGTTCTGCGGCAATGCTATTCTAGTTAATATTGGGTACCCCACTGCTCAATTATAATTTCTAAGCAATGTGGTCTAACTTCAGCATACTGCCGGGTCATTGTGGGGTGAACGTCTTGCGATTTTCAAAAGACGCTTTCAAGGGTAGATTTAACTTAGCTTAATGGTGTTGATAAAGTTAATAGGAAGGAAAAATTTGTAAAACCACGAAAAGGCACTTTTAATATTTGAGTTTCTGTTTGAATACGCGGCGAATATTTAAATGCGGAAAACTTTTGCATCAGAGTTAACGTCAAACAAGTAAGATTATTAGTAAGCAAATAGCATTTAAATATTACCTATATTTTTTTTCGAATTGGAAAGGTTTCGTAGGTCACATAAAATGTCAGTGTCGCCACTTGCTAACGACAACGTGACTAATTTCGTTTTACTATTCAATTTAACGCATAAACGGGAATGTTGATCGGCAGCAATTACGTAAAATCGTTATACAACTTTCTATTTAAGCACGTGAAAATAAATAGCACACCTTCTTGGTATAACTCTAAACAGTTAGAAAAAGGTCGAAAAGTTTTAGAACCTACACGATTTAGTTTTTAGAAAATAGTAAAGCTCGTTCGTAAAATATAACGGTCGATTTATGATGCTCATGAGATGAATAATATCTCCTTCGGTTTGAAATTTCTCACAAGAGAGCAATATCCATTTTTATAGTGCATAACAAAATTCTATAATATTAGTTATTTTAAAATTGAAATTTTTATATGCGTAGATAAGGTATCTATTAATAAAAAGATTTACCGGACGTCTGAACCCAGCAAACACACATATAAAACATACATACAACATATACATATAAGATTGAAGTAAATACCCCTACATATGCTTTTTTATATATCAAGTATGTAAGTGTTCTTTAATAAAGTTATATAAACCGTATGTCACAGATTACGTATATTTTACATAATAGCTAGTATAGAAAGTTACGGATATTCTGTGTACAGAAATTTATATATTTTCATTCAAGCTTCCACGAAGTATTTTATTTGTAAGAATGTTCATTTTTGGTTCATTCGTGTTTTTTATTTTAAACATACAACGTTTCGGGGAACACTTTTTCCCCTTTTTCAAGTAACTAAACAATAAATTAAAAATGACAACGTATAGAAATGAAATATGAAATATCACATTTCATTTCTATACGTTGTCATTTTTAATTTATTGTTTAGTTACTTGAAAAAGGGGGAAAAGTGTTCCCCGAAACGTTGTATGTTTAAAATAAAAAACACGAATGAACCAAATTTATATAATATATACATATAGATAATTACATATTACCCATGAAATGTATGTGCTGTCATATTTATATTATTAGATTTATGTACGTTATTACGTAAAATCTTATATGTAAGAAGTATTACATATTTTTTATGTATGCCTTCTGTAAATATAATTATAAATTATCATTACATATATTATATTGTCGAAAATAAAAGTCCGTTTCTATTTGCGCCGCATAATTAATCGCACGCGTCGGTTTTCTATAACGCCAAAAATTGTAATTCACGTACCTTTAATATTAGATCGGTATCGACTAAAATGAGTCTAATTTATATAGAAAATAAATAATATAAAATAAATTAAATCCTGGTCATTTTTAACATAAAGGTAGGTTAGTTCATTGAATAAGACTTCACTCAACGATATAATAAAACATAATTTAAACTCGCGAAACAGCGCAAAATTAGGAAGAACGAAATAAAAAAAGGAATGTTTCAGATTAGCGCAGTGGTACAATATGTCGGATACAAAGAAAACACATGTCAGATTTCGGAATTTGCAACGCCCACCCGCAACGGTTCGAATCCGGTTAAGGGAAACTTTTCAAGCAAGTATATAATATCATAATAAACTGTCGACTTTCAGTTCAGGTAAAAACGGGTTCGTGCAAGAATTAAGTTAATTAAAAGTATAGTTGCACGTAAAAATTTAGTTTTTTTTGTATGAAACTGCTTAAATAATTTTTTACATTGGTAATAATTACATTATGCTCGAGTAGCTGCCTTTTGGTGATCGCAACGCTTTTACAACTAATATTTTTTATGTGAATATTACATAAAATATACATAAAACGTATATAAATTCATGTACTACAGATACAGGGTGTCCCACGACGTGAGGTCATCACTTCACGTACGTATAGGAGAGGTGAAAAGGAGTTGAAACTAAAGTGTGGTCAATTTCTCTAAAGCGACTATTAAAGAAGTTATGGCCTTCTTTAGTTATACACTGAAGCACCCGAAATAATAATATCAAGTGATAGTGTAGTAACTTGGTTTGTTTGGTTCTGTTCTGTTTTAGCTCATATCTCTATTAAGAAGAGCTAGAATGTGTCTAGACAGCAACGATGGCCATTTTGAGCAATATTTATAATTGATTTTTCTGTAATTGTAATTATTTAATAAATAATAATTAAACACTTTGTAATTTGAAAACGCTTTATTTTAGAACATAACTTTATTAGACTTTTTAACTATATTTGGTCTAGAGATTACGTATACGAAGTTGTGACCTCACGTCGTGGGACACCCTGTATAAGGAATTTACATCTAATAGACATATATAGTATTTTGAAAATTGCCGACATCCTGACATTAAATATCTCTTATTTTTCTTCCAGTTTTATATAAATCTAAAAAGCTCTTATATAATTTATATGTATTTTATATATAAATGTGTTTGCTGGGAAACGAACTGTTTTAGGGCATAAGCGAAAAACGAGCTTTGGATGAGCCTCACTAATGTAGGTGTCGGAATAGGTTTGTATTTTTCTACTCACAAATGAACTTATTCGTAGGTCCAAATTAACATAGGTATTTATGGGTCGGTGAAGTTGACATACCTAATTCGCCCTTTTAAAATTTCAACAATGCTACAATCTTGTGCTACTTTTGGACGGATTGTGTTGCAAAACTTGTCCAATTTCGTTTTTCGGTATGACCCCACTTGAAATATTTTTATGCGATTTTGCCATACTTTTATGGCACTATAGTTTTTAAATTATTCCATTCCTCGACCACTATTCTCAAAGCGAGCTGTATTACTTTTTGTATTCATGGCTATTCTAAAAATATTATCGTATGTTTTATGCTATGTTTGATGTTAAAATTTTGCTGACAATTGACAATTCAAGTCGGCAGTATTTAGAACCAAAAGTAGTTTAAACATTTTATATAATACTTTTCTTCTAATTAGAACTTATTTTGTGGCAGGTGTATGCGGCAATTTGATCCATTCGTCCACAAAACCTGTATATTCCAAATTACTTTTTAAATCAAATTATTTCAAGTTCAACAATACATTCCGACACTCACATTCACCACTGGTACAATATGTTATGCAGCAGCAGCAGAATAGTACATTACATTATAAGTGATGAAAGTGACTGATTTTTCAACGAGCAATACATTGTATATTCACGAGCGAAAGTGAGTGAAGATAGTATTGCGAGTTGAAAAATCGCACTTTCATCACGAATTGTGTATACTATTTTTTCCAACATCGCAATAATGACCCTCGTCATAGGCATTTTTCTTAGTTGCTATTGTCATTATATTGTTGACAACAATTGTTACTATATAAAATGTCTATGACGTACACGCACCTTCTTGAAAATCAAACTTTAATTATTTTACTCTCCTATTTTTTCAAGAAACTAGTTGCTGATTTTACCTTACCTTAAACTTTACTTTACCTTAAACAACTTATGGAAATGAACTTTCCTCACTAGTGATGAAAATGCCTATTTTCCTCACTACATTGAGTGATGAAAGTGTCATTTTCATAAGCGATGTTGGAAAAAATCATTTTCAAAATATTATTCGGCGTGGAGAAGTCACTGATGGGTAATGGAGCGAAAGTGTTGGTTGGGGTGCGAACCCACCCCCATAGTTAGGGATCAGGTCATTTCCCTTTTCTTTTGTTTTCTCTTTGCTCTCTCCGATAGTGGGAGGGAATAAATGTTCGTTTTGACATAAATGTCCGTCTTGCCGCTTTCCACAGATTTTACAAACGATCTGCAAGGACGTCTGCTGAAGACAAATGTTTTCAACGCATTTACGAATCCTTTCGCTGTAGGTGTACTGCTGTACTGCATGACAATCAGAAACCATCCAGTATGTGATCGCGTATATCTGTTTTTAGTTTCAATGGTAAGGGTCTAAAATTTCCAGAATTTGCTCAAATAGCTTTTGGCCAGTTCTTGTACCATTGTATACTGGCCAAAGTTTGGAACTTTTTCCTACCGTTTTTGTAAATAGGTCATCTCATAACCGTGAGCCGTAGTTGTGCAGAAAGTAGGCAAGTACTTCAAAGTGCTCAAGAACGTCACGAAATCAACCTTCACACGCAAGCTGCCTCGTCGTCCTTTAAAACGACTGCATATTATCATTATCATAGACTTGTCTGCTGCACTTGGAGATATACAACTATAGATCTGAATTTATCAAGGATTATTCTGGAAATTTCCATATCACACTCATCCTTGGTTACTTTTCCATATTCAACTTTGTATGCAGCAGTCACATGCATCATGAGTGAACCACCCGATATAATGTCTTTACGATCCACTCCGGGCGTCATATTCAAATTTTAGTAAAAACAGAAAAACCAAGGATACCTATCAATATAATGACCGAAGAGCAATGAAATTTTGTTCAAGGTTCGGCTAAACTTCATTTTAGGTTTTGGGTACTTATGGAAAGATCAAATTTGCGACGATATGTCAATATGGTGATACCAGACGCATCAACAAATACATACTATAATATTGACAAGACACATTTTCGCAATAATTCACTTAGGAAGTATAATATTGAAGACAGTTAGATTAATAAATACGGTACGTTTTCTTGCAATATCTAATTTTCAAAAATAGGTAAACTGACTCAAACTTTAGATCAAAAGGTGACTCTGAACGTCACACGACAATTTCAATAGGTACTAGACTTGATAGCCAGGTTTTTTGACTCCTCAATCAAGGCTAGGCCAACTGGCCGAAACGTCCGTTTAATGAAGTATAATAAATTTCATTAAACTGTGCACCAACTCCTCAAGAAGGCTCCACCAATATGATAAGGAGACACCCACTGCATAGTTGAAAAGTATTATAATTTATACAGTGACGCAAATTTAAAACACCTTCTTTTTTACAATATTTTGAAGTAAAAATGGTAACAATGTTTTTTCTGTTATTTTCCTGTGATGCCATCTAATGACAAATTGTTTTACAATGCTAAAGCAAACTTTATTAATGTTATATCGCACCCCTTTCTGTTAATGAAATATTTTATGGATATCTATTCTCATTTCACTTCCAATTTTAGTCCGCGTAATAATTTAAATAGCTCCCCACGCGCGTGTGTGAAGTAAATCAACAAATCGAATAAAGCAACCCCTCTCATATTCTTACATCTAAATAAAAAAGTTTACGTTTACGCGGTCAACGTTTTTCGTAAATATGCGGTTGCTGAACTTTGAAACTGCCACGCACACGCCCGTGATTTAAATATTATTATGAGAAATGCAAACAACAGTAAAAAAGTTGGTACAAGGGTCATATTACCTTCAAAAATATTCTATTGAATGGAAAAGCGAAAGGGGAGGGGGAAGGATAGTCTAAGTACTCTAAGTAGTATAAGTAACTGATTTTTGCACACGCACGTTTAATAGTAAATGACATATGTACCCATTTGAACCCATTGTACTCATTTGAGTACACTTTGCCAAAAGTCATATTAAAACATAATTGATTGAAAATTAGTATAATTATCCTACTAAATAGTTGTATGGACATGTGAGGAGTTACATTTTCCAAATCTTTTATATCAAAAAAAAATTCTATTGTACAGAATAATTTTTTGAAGTTGGCTGTGCGGGATGTTGTTTTCTGTGTGTTACTTTTTTTTTAAAAACAGGCTTTGAAAGTGGCCTAAATTTTTCTAGCAGGTTATCAGGTAATTGTATTATGGGGTTTTTTTGTTTTTATGTGATTTGGTTGTTTACATAAAAAAATATGTGAGTTCAAGTTTGTGTGTAGTACCCATTTGAGTACAATGGGATTATAACGTCGTTCTTTACTTATCAAATATTACTTTCAATTCATTTGTAAATTATCTACATTACTTTCTAATTTTGGAATTATTTATTCTATTCCTAATTTATCGCAATAGATACCACAACTTGAAAAAATATTTTCATTTGTGCAACAATGAAGAAATTGACAAGACCGATAAAATGACAAAGGTGCGTCCTTTGATGAACAACTGAATAGAAATTTTGTTCAGTGGGACATCTTCCATGAGAAGTTATCCATTGATGAGGCCATGGTAAAGTGGGTCTATATCACAACGGCCACTGATCATAACGGCCACCCCGGTTTTTGCTATTTCATAACGGCCACCTTGATCACTACGGCCACTAATATTATTTGATCATAACGTGAACAAGGTGGGCGTTATGATCAAATAGTATTAGAGGCCGTTATGATCAGTGGCCGTTGTGATCAGGTCCCGGTAAAGTATTTTGGTCATCATTCGTCCAAACAATTCATTCGTGGTAAACCGATGCGATTAGGGTACAAAGATTTGATGCTTTGCAGCTCCACCGAGTATTGATACCAATTTGACACTTACTGTGGGGCCAAACAAAATCAGAACAATTCTGATTTACCACTAGGATCATTTTTTTGTTTGTAGTGCTGCAAAATGAAACAATTTTGTGTGATATACTTTTTTTATCAACCGACTATAGCCACACTGTAACACAGTTGTAATCCCATTGTACTCATTTCAGTACACCTATTTTTTTGCAATCCAGTAACAATTTTTTTTTATTTCAATGTAGAATGCTTACTAGTTCACTAAAGAATCCAAAAACCAAAAAGAAATTAAAAATTTATTTAAAAAAAATGCGTGGGATCAAATGGGTTAATTGTGTCAGTTACCCTTTTCGCTTGGCCGGCAGTACGGCAGAATGTACAGTCACAATCCATGCAGGTATTGACAGTTAAGCAACTCGCGCTCTGGTCAGTACTTTGATGGGTGACCGGTTCATTCTGTGGCTCGGTGTGTCCGGCAGGGGGTAGTACAAAGGGCCCGAATGTGGCCTACGTACGCGTGGACTTAGGTCCCATCCCCCATTCTAATTTACATTTTTACATTTTACCCTTTTCGCTTTTCCATTCAATTGAATCTTTTTGAAGGTAATATGACCCTTGTACTTGTTGAATAGGAGTAAAAACACCTCCACGATATTTCATGTCCCATCAGACGATGAATGGATTTGATCAATTCAGATGATACTATAGAACGCATAAGAGGAAGTTTTGTGCAGAGCTCAACAAAATCAATTATCAGAGCACGAAAGGTGTTGGGCTGGCACGACAACAGGTGTTGCGTAAACGTTTGAATGTGACATCGCACCGCCTACATCTAAATTAGGCCCTGTCTGGGGATACTATCATCGACACAAACTCTCTGTTCTGGTTTGCGAAAAATTAAGCGTTGGCTTGTAACGTGATTTTATATGACGAGACTACGAGGGGGTACCCAATATGAACAGGTATAGCATTGCCGTGGGCAGGAGCTTGCGTAACTCATTGCCAGTTCAGTGTCGCCAGTTCTGTTCATCTGCAGTAATTGTTTTTGCTAGCGATGTTTTGTTCTTGTTTCGTTTTTTATGATGGCAAGTTTAAGTGAACAACGTGCAGCTGTGAAATTTTGTTTTCTACTCGGTAAAAATGCTGCTGAAACTGTTTTAATGTTGAAATTAAGTATTGTTATTGCTCGGTTTAAAAATCGCGACATGTCGATTGATGACAAACCTCGTCGGCGAAAATGTTGAAAAAACTTGTGCTTACACACCGTCGACAGACAATTGATCAACTGTCACAGATTAGTGGGGTACTTATCTTGCAAGTCGGTTCGGCGAATTTTAACCGTTCATTTGGGAATGCTGCCAAGTTTGTTTCTCGAGTTTTCACTGACAATAAAAAAGAAGGTCGTGTCTTGAAACAACAGCTTGAAACTGATTCAGATTTTCTATCAAAGGTCATGGTGCTGTGGTTACGACTCAGAAACTAAAGCAACAGTCAAGTCAATCGAAGAGGTCATTGTCACCCCGTCCAAAAAAATGTCAAGTAAAATCAAACATCAAAACAATGCTGATTTGCTTTTTTGATGCTAAGAGGTTCTTTCAGAGTTTGTTCCCTCAGGTGAGACCGATTCAATCAAGCCTTTTATTTGAAAGTTTTAAGATTGCGCAACAGTGTGCATAAAAAAAGACCCAATTTTGTGGCAGACAGGAGACTGGTTCTTCCATCACGACAATGCACCTGCACACACAGCCCTCTCCGTGAGCGAAATTTGACTAAGATTGGCATGGTTCCTCTGCCCCACGCATCTTACTCGCCTGACCTGACTGCTGACTCCGTACGACCTTTTATTATTTATTTCCACGCATGAAAAGGAACATGAAAGGACACCGATTTGACAACATTGAAAAGGTCAAGAAAAAAGTGAGGGAGAAGCTAAAGAGGACATAAAATGTTTCGAATTGTACGATTCTACATAACATGAGATTGCACAATAGCAGTTGAAATCCATCAAAGTGTTGTAAACGTTTTGCTCCGTGCTACCTACGGCTATTTTGTGCCGTAGAACAGTGACATTTAGATATTTCCTAAAAATCTATTTAGTTTGATCGTGTAATAGTGACGAAATTGAAAAAGAAATACATATATCAAATTCGATTAGGGATCAACGTAATATTTTATATTATGCGAACATAATGTTTACATTTAAAATTTTGTGAAGTGTATAATGGTAACGTTTAAAATATTCAAAGCCTTTTGGGCGTGTTTCTAAATTTATTATTGATTATCCATGAATTATACGCGCAAATGGTCAATTTTTGGTTGAAGGCATGCAAGCACTTTGTAATTACGCTGAGAAAAGTGCGTGTTAATTATAAGATATTTTGCTAGTATAAGATATCGACAAATATATAATATAATATCTACTGTTCTGCGAACAGCAAAGTTAAGACCTTTCCAAATGAATATTAGAGAAGTATTTTATAATGTGCTCGTATACAGGGTGTTTTTTAAGTACGTGGCCAAACTGCAAGGGTTATTCTTTAAGTGATTTTAAGCCGAAAAGTTCATATAAACATAATATGTTCGGTAATGCTTTATTGTCAAGATACAGGGTGTCAACGTGTTCGGCAATCGATGTTAAGACTTGCATTGAAGTTGAAGGCGGACATTTTCAGCAACTATTGTAAATTTTGTGTTACTTATGTTAAATGTTTTTTTCACAAAAAAATACACTGGAGTGGTAAAAGCAGACGGAATGACAATGCCGATGACTAAACGTATTTAGTCAGTTTAATTGTCGAAGTTTATGAGAGACCTTCTCATACTTCTTAATTCCAAAGATCAGCCTTATTATACAACTATTTCGTATTTGTTGTATCCTGCGTTTAGTCTCAACATTGATAAAGGGAGTGTAAATTGAGTCACAAAAATTAAACTGTGAAAGCACTAGAGATTCGCAAAGAACTGTTTTGGATTTTTTGGATAGGAAGTCGTTAGTGCAACCGCTGCGCGCGTTGTGCCTATTTTACCACAGACGCGCTGGTCCTTGAAAGGCGACTCTCCAACGTTTGGTAGCCAAATTCGAGACAACCGGTTCGGTAAACAATCAGCCAACACCCGTACGCCAAAGGAATGTCAGATCGGACGAGAACTTTGGCGCGGTCCGTGAAAGGGGAGAACCCGAAAATAAAATTAAAGGAACCAACAAACAATAACAATATTTGTAACTGATATTTACTTATCAGCTTCCTATTGTTTCCTTTAATTTTATTTTCAGAATTGAGCGAAAAAACAAAATGATTCAAACTAAGCAGGTTATTATCTCGGAAACTATTACCTTTAAATATAGGACATATTTAACAAAAATCAAAGCTAACTTAAAAAGCAGTTCATTCATGAAAAAATATACAGCGTTACATTTAAAATGGCATTTCTTCTGTGGTTGTTAGAAAAAATTCAGTACGGCCCTTTTGCAACAAATGTCGTTCAAATCAGTATATAGAGAAATAAAACCCTCTTTTGTTTATGATAATCTCCAATTTTGTTGCTTTGCTGCCAATGATTGAATAGTTATGATTTTTTTACTGATTGTTGATTTCGGCGACAATTTTTAAAAAACATTTATTTTCTCCTAAATGACTTGACTTAAGTAGGTGAAAGGCTAAACAAACTTGGTCTAGAATCGAATATAGATTTCAAAAAAATAAAAATCTATAGGATGTTCCATTTAAAATAATCGAGTACGATCCTGTATAGACGAAACCGAGAGCACTGCCGGCCTGAACATATTTTTAGGTTGTAAACAAGGAACATCAGAATAAGGAATGTCTCTTGACCTTTTGTCCTAAAATTAATATTAAAGGTACTATCGAAGAACGAAGGGTAAGTGGGTAACCCTGTAGAACGACGACAACCCACACGAGGTTCCCCAGGTGGTAACGCATCCACAAAAATTTACTGTTTGTTGTCTGTGCTGTGCTGCTATGCCAATAATTTGCAATCGACCGAGGCCCTTAAAGTTAGCATAACCAATGCCATCGCTCAAAATCAGCCGGATCTATGCGGCAGAGTTATTGAAAATTGGATTACCTACTCGAATCCGTGCCACCGCGAGCAGCCACGGCGGACATTCCAACGATTTCATACATAATGGTATTTTCGAAAGTAAAAAATGAATTTCGTTTATGTCATACTTGGTGATTATTTCACCAGAACAACCCTGCAACCAGACACATTAATTACTAAATAACACCCTTTCACATGACAACCGCATTTAAGATAGCAACGGGCGTTATTTTTTTATATCGTCCTCTTATAACGCCCGCAAATGTAAAGTAACGAATTCTACACACAAATGAAAAAATGAAAAATTTAAAAAAAATGAAGAAAATATTTAGAGATTTTAATGTCATGAATATGGTGAAATAATATTAAATGTGAGTCTATACTGATTTTATGGTTATCATCTGTTTTAATCATCTTAGTCAACTTCTTGCAAGTATGACATAAAATAGTGAAGGCACCACATGCGTTATGAGCATAACGCCTACGGTTGACGTAGGCCCTAAATGTCGACTTTAGGAGTTGTTTAGTTCATAACGCCCTAGATACCTTAATTATTATAATACTTCACACAGCTTGCTGATTCTATTTCAACATCGACCTCCACATATTGAAAAACCCTTTACAAAGGCTACAGGGGCACAACATTTTTATGATGTGCAAAAAATCGCCATGGGAAACGGGAAAATCTGTCATTATGTAGATTCTACGCGATCGACGTCGCGGGTGTTTTCGCTAGTAACCTCTGTAGAAATAAATTAAATTTTTTAATTTAACTTTTTTCTTAATAAAGCGTCCCGTGTAAACTATATCTACTCTGCATCCTCTGTGTCCGATCCTTTACATCCTCGGTTATTGTAGTGAACGTGATTAGATTACCCTCACTAAGGCGCTTGTAAAGTCAGTTTTTGCACTTAAATTTTGTTACTATACGGCCGTAAATTAATGTCTAAATAAATGTTATTACTTTACCATACGTTTCTTCAAAAAAGTAGACGAAGCGAAGCGCTTTTTTTTCGAAGACAAATAACGTCTATAATACAGGGTGTTAATACTAAACTGTTGTGAAGCTAGAAAAAGCAATCACTATATAATAACCGAGACGTGTGTATATGTTTGTGTTGCTGTGCACTTTTCCGACAGTCGCCGAATCCCGACGAATGCGGATGTGATATTTTAAAACCAAAGCTATTATAAATTTATAACCTACAAATTAATGCTACAAGCTACAATTATAGATACCCCGCAAACTACGTAAATATCTGCACTAATTTTTTTCAAAGTAAGTTTTAAACATTTTAGTATAAAAGTCCGTCATCTTATTCAAGCGGTATTTGTGTCTAAATATATTTTCTTTACTTAGAAAATACGTTCAAAGTTTCCTTATGGAGATTACGTGTAAAATAGAATTCGCTATTTGTGCTTATTTTTGGGTGAAAATGTTGTGTAAACATGCAAAGTTTGTCTGTCCGAGGTCCTTAACCCATTTCGAACATTAAAACAATGCTAGAAAGTATTTTCGCGAAAATTTTCAAAATGGGAACTATCGGAAACTTTTTCTCGATAACATGGAAATTTAATTATTTCAAGTTGAAAAGTTATTTAAATGATGAAAAATGATTCTATTATGCCTCGCGTTAACATTATCATGGTTAAAATGATGTAAAAAGTAGTAACAGCATTCATCGTAGACTAATTTATGTGTCCCGATACCTTCTTTCGGTAACTTTCGAAATGTACGTGTTTGTGTGCTTATTTCGAATTTAGAGATTTTGAACGATGAACGATGTCGTAGGTAACATATGTAGTCGAATGTTTTCACCGAGAAAAATGTTTTTGTCTACATATTTAACTTAATATCTATTGATGAAAGTAGGTGGCAAGTGTATTGTTACGTTACACTATACCAAAGAGAATACCTATACTTTGACTATACTTCTAAATATACAACTTATACCTATTGTAATTAAGAGGAAGTAAAATCCATAGGTATTTACTGCTGTACATATACGTGTAAATGGTGGCCTTTAGTTAGTGAAATAAACAAAAATTTGAAACTGTTTAAGGTAGAGAACGTCTTTCTATAAAACAGATGTTATGCAACGTTAGACCAGCTTCTATTTGTACATTTTATGTTTTATGGTATTTTTAGTTTTACTATAGTTAAAGATGAATGTCAAAACGTTCTCCCTAAGGCCATTCGTATTCCCAAAAAGTTGCCAGTGTCCAAATTGAGTTCTTTTACATTCAAAATTCATTCTAAACTATCCTTATGAAGTTCACACGGAATTTGTTATATTTTCGTTAATTTTTGGGCAAAGACTATGTGCAAAGACGTAATTAACATTGTGAAAGGGCCATTATGTATTTTTGGTCTCAAATCTATTCCAAAAAGTTTGCATTTTACATTTTTTTTAATAATTGGTAAAAATTTACTTTAAGTAGGTAGGAACGAATTCGTATATCTTTACCAAATATCAACCCATTTTTGTGATTTTTACGTCAAATGTAAGTAAATGTAATCCTTAATTTTAGTTACTTTAATAACTTGCTAAATTACAGATACCTACAGGGTCAAAAATCTGAAAAGGTACAAAAACGTAAATTTTTTTTCTTTTTTCAAGCAGCTAAACCAGCTCAACAAGGTGTGATATTTTAAAACAAAAGCTATTACAACCTACAATCACAGATACCCCCTCCCCCCAAAGCACGCAAAACGCGAGAATCGCGTGTACCCCCGTTTATAAATAAATAAAACGCCCGAAAACGTCAGTTAGTCATTGAAACAAATAACTCTTTCTATTCATAGTTATTGGAGTTTCTTTGTTTTTCGAAAAATCGTCATTACTCCCTTATTTTAAGGAATATTAAAAAATATTAAAACTTTCAGTATTTGCTTTCGGTTCTCTAAGACATTTGTAGTTTATTTTCTATTTTATCAAATAACTAAAATGGCGGCCGATCAAAAATTTCACAAGATATTTTGAAAATCACTCGATCGACTTTTGAAAATAAAATATTTATACTACTATCTATAACATTTGTTGGAAACATTTTTTTCGATTTGTCCAAAAAAAGTTTTTATTCAAATCTGTCCAAAAAAAGGTTTTAGAGAATAGGGCGTTATTATACATTATAACTCCTCTTTAATTCTTCAGTTAAAAATGGGTAATTTTAAAGACTTTATATCCGTTACTTTCACCTTCAAATGTCGAGGAACACGGATGAATTAACATTAACATCTATTAGCTTATAAAAATCTTTTATTCCCAACTTTTTAGGTTTTTAGTTAATCCAGTTAACTGTAGAAGTAACATGTTGTAACTCATCTTGGCGGTTGCTTGTTCTACGAATGATTCTGTGAAACAACACTGCCGGTCGTCCCCTATTATTAGCAAATTGTCGGAAAAATTACGCACTTTCACAGTTACTAAAGCTTCATTTAATTAAAATTCATTTTTTTTTAAGGGATTGAGTGGAGTTTACTATTTTTAATCAAAACCATTGTGTACATCAATTAGTACTTCATGAAGTGTGTTAATAAAAATGTAAAACAATATTGACTGCAAACCAATACGAATTATCAAGTAGGTACTTACTTGTTTTTGAAATTGGATTTATATTGTGATATGTTAAAAATAAATTGGATCGAGTGATTGTTGTTCACACCCAATCATCAGATTTAATAACTACAACTAATTAATGCTCCATTAAAGATTAGTCGAAAAGTACTAAGTTATTGATATTCCAGTCACGTTACAAAATTAGTCCCGAAATATCTTCATTGTTTTCGAAATGTAAGCACGATAAACGTAACAACGTGACGCGCTATCTTCAATTTGAAGACTATACAAATGTCATAAGTTTTGATCTTTCTCGAGCTATTTATGTTATACATACATCATTAAGTTTACTCTCGCGCTATATTTGTATTTCGCCCACATTCAGAAACGAAATTTGATTATCTTTCTGACGAATTCAAAAAGTAACACATCAAATCTAATTTTGTTTGATATTTCTATAAATCGCAAATGTATAGAATTGTGTATCAACAGGTTGCTTAGCGTTATATAGAATAGACTATAGAGAATTGACGCTTGGAATTTTGAAGTTTATGAAAACTTAACTAAAGTGCTGAAAAGTTTCAAAACAAAGTGTATACTTATAATAACAAAAAAATATTCTTACATTTCTTTCTGTTGCGATTAAGAAATCCAGCTCGATTTTTTCTTAGTCATACGCGATCGTATGGAAAAATGTAGGTACACTTAACACTTGCAGAGTTCTCGCGGGGTTGACTTCTACAATTACGTTGGTACGGATCAACTTATATAGGGTGGTTGTGGGATGCGCAAACGCCATTGTGCCATGTGGGTGTTTTGTAGTAGTAGGTATTACTAGAATTAGGTATTATTTTTTATACATAAATTAAACTACGAACAGATTTATTTATATGACAGTTGCATGCCACCACACCGATTATTTCGTGGTTTAATAAATGGCACATCTTAAACTTCTTCAAAAAGAAAGATAAATTTGTCAAACCGATACCTTAAAAAAGTTAATTTTGTTCTACATTACGTCGTATAAATCACCCCCAAACAAAGAATTATTGAACTCAAAGCTATTGACCCGCAACTAGATAGATGTAATTGATAAAAAATACTGGCTTTTCGTTGAGTTCGTTAACTTTTCAAAATGTTTGGATGCCGTATATATATATGACATCAAAATTTAATTTCAGCAGAGGGAGACGTTCGTGGAAATTTAATTTTCTTCTGTGTTCTTACGATTCGATACAACATAATTTTTCATATTCCGTATAATTTCAGAAATACAACGTTCGCGTAACTATTATACAACATCTCTGTAGGTACATTGTTTGAGAAAATGTATGTTTAAGAAAGGCTATATATGCGACTGTAACAAGGTAAGATTAATTTAAAATCAAATTATGTAAACAAAGGTTGCCTCTAGTTAAAGAGAACCTTTCACATGTTATGTAAACAGGTACGTAATTAGGAATTTAAAATCTCACTTTTTGGTTTCGTCCTTACGTAATAATTAACTTTAAGTGTAAGTTTATTAACAGCGTGAAAGAAAAAAATCATTTGTATAAACAAAACTTGACAATTATTACACTTTTTTATTTGGTCAAAAATTTGAAAATGTGTTAAACTTCACAAATTTCAGAATTTTAATACTAAAAAAGCTTGAATTGCGATAACTGTTCAACGTGCGAGAAGTGTAGCATTTGGTGTTCATTGTACGGTATACTACCAAACCAAAATAACTGAAAATCTTTTCCAACAATACGTACACCAGGGGCGTGGGGGCGGCACAAGAAGAGGGAGCGGCAAAATTACGAGGCACCTAAATTAATTAAAGGAATTTTTTTGAAAACAATGGAAAATAAAATTGAAGTGGAAATACGTCAATACGATAATCAGCTATTAAAAGAGAACCTTATCAAAAGGAAAATCTTTATAGTGACAGACAGCAAAGCAGCGACTGCAGCAGTAGATTGATATGTGGTAAATTCACGGCTTGTCTTTGAATCCACACAAATGCAAAAGTGCAACTCAGTCACACTAGTGCGGGAATCGCAGGTAACCAGGTTGCTGACGAGTTTGCGAGAACGGCAAGCGCAAAACCACTCATAGGACACGAACCGGCCTGTGGGATGACATACAGGGTTGGGATAAAGTATGGAATCAAGTAAATATCTTTAAAACGAGAAGGACGATATTAAATGGAATTTTCGAGGCAAGCTCAATGACGTATAACGCATCTGATTCCATAATTTTTGTTACTATTTATTTCTGTCAATTGTTTGGCAATAGTTACCTATAGTCCAAGACCTGGCTGCAAAAAATCTGACCTATCGAGTAACAGCATGAAATGATTTTTAAAAGCTAGTACTTATACAGACCATCCGTAAAATCTTTTGCTACCTGGGCGGAGCTTGTGCAGAAATTCGCCATGTCCTCTCTCCTGAATATTTTTTGGATACGAAGTGTACCAAGGCCACCTAAAACAGAGGCCTTGACTGTACCCATTGAATAACAGCTTCAAATTACTCTTAAAATATAGCTATAGTTAAAAAAAGATAAAAAATTTCTGCCTTGTTAAATCTTGTGCTAATACCTTGGCAGAAAATTTTTTTAATTTTTTTTTGGCACGTTGCTGTACCTATCGAGTAACAGCTTCAAACTATAACCAAATTAAAGTTTGAACATAATTCTATAAGAAAAAACATATCCTGTGCTAATGCCTTGGCAGAAAACATTCTCTTTCTCAAAGTGTTATGATACCACTAATACAACTATCATAGTATTTAGGGATAAACAAAGAATCGATGGACAATAATAACGATTTCGACAAAATAATTTTATAATATAAAATATTTAGTAATAGTATACAGGGTGTTTTTTGGGGAGCTTTACTTAGACATTTCTGGGAAAGTTTTATAGATAGGTTTTTGAAAATTTGAACTTAGGGGTTACTCTGAAAATCGAATCGATGTAAAATATTTTCAAAATGGCAGCCGGAAATAGCTGGAAACTTCGTTATTTTAAATGGGAACTATTGCATTTTTGGATTCTACGTGAAATTTCAGTTCTTATAATACCCACATGTCAATATCTACGAGTTATGGTTTTTAAGTTATTTTCACTTATTTAAAAAAATGGCGGATGCAGACGGTAATTTAGGAATTCATTACTTGAAAACCGTTGTAGCTATGGTAACCAAGTTTCTCCAGCGCATAGAGGAAGAATAGGGCTTGCTTTTAGTTTTAGTGTACGTAAAGAAAGTTAAGTTGCGTACGATCTCGCAACTATGGGGCTCCAAATTTAGGAAAGTTCAAAGACTAAAAACTCAGATTTTTAAATCTAACGACCATTTTCTTACTATTGCATTTGATAGAGAATCAAAATGGGCATATTTCGGTATTACATGTTCCTATCTCTATCTTTAATAGTTTCTGACTTATTCCCATTTCATCGCATGGATACCATTTTGTTTGATTTTTTTTAGTAGTCGACCGTGACATGGACCATGGCAATCGAATTTTGAACAAAGCAAGTGGTACTAAACCGTCACCTGTTATAGGTTAACATAAGTTTTTCAATAATGGAAAAAAATGGCTTGCGATGGTTTTACATATTAAGATTTTTGGATCTAATTGTTATTTATGGTGAAATGGACAGAATCGCGTCACATGCTTGTTATACTTTCATTGAACGATATCCAGAAAGACCGCGTTCTAGTGAACGTACCGACCATTAAAACCGACCAATGAAATTGTTCGATTATTGGAAGCTTTGTACCACCAAAACAATTAGGTACCTAGATTAAGACTCGTTGTTGAAGATGAGACTAAGATTATTAATGTACTTGGATATTTCACGGGGTGCTCCACTAGGCAATTTCTTTAGGTGTAAATATTAGTTGTATCTAAAAAATCCTAAAAACTGCCATTATCGCTCATTTTCTAATCATAATGAGCATTTGATGCAACCAGTGGACCTCTCAAGACGATTTCAATTTTGCAAATATCTAATGTTGAGGAACCAGGAAGATTCTTTGGGCAACATTATTTGGTCAGACTGGGCCAAATTTGGTAAAGATTTAATCACCATAATTCGCATTGCTGGTGCGATTAAAATCTTTGTTTGAATCGAGATGTACAGTTTCAAGAGTGCTCGAGTTTTACTGTATTTTGGAGAAAACTCGGTTGCCATAGCTACAACGATTTTCAAGTACCTAATGAATTCTTAAATTACCGTCTACAATCTACATCCGCCATTTTTTTTTAAATAAGTGAAAATAACTTAAAAACCATAACTTGTAGATATTGGCATGTGGGTATTAAAAGAACTGAAATTTCACATAGAATCCAAAAATGCAATAGTTCCCATTTAAAATAACGAAGTTTCCAGCTACCTCCGGCCGCTGCTATTTTGAAACTATTTTACATCGATTCGGTTTTCAGAGTAACCCCTAAGTTCAAATTTTCAAAAACCTATCTATAAAACTTTCCCAGAAATGTCTAACTAAAGCTCCCAAAAAAAAAACACCCTGTATACTATTACTAAATATTTTATATTATAAAATTATATTGTCGAAATCATTATAATTGTTTATTGGACGATTCTTTGTTTATCCCTAAATACTTCTATTAATCAACAAAATACCATTACACAGTTTAACCCAAAATAAATAATTTTCAATTATAATGAACAACTGTGGAAGCATTCATTATTATAATACAGGGTGTCTCATTTAAATTTATAAAGTCTAGGGTATTTCCGGTGAAACCGCATGTACAGTAGTAACAAAAAATATAGTATCAGATTTACGGGTGCGGAAATTGTTTTAAACAGCTAAAACATTATTATATTCCAGTAGGGTAACTATCTGGAATTGTTTAATTTTAGTTAACGTTTCACCCTTCTTAGGGCTTATTCATAACTCTTAACAATACATGCTTATTCATAAAAACGGGGGTGTAGATGAAATGCTGGATGAGTCGGAAACGGGAGGGGATTTTTACCCTCCATAATTAAGGTTTAACATATTATTTTATAATTTAATTAAACATACACTTAAATGAAATAGAATGGAACTACTTTATTGTAGAACGTGGTTTCTTTGACATTTAAAATGTAAATAATGTTTTAGCTGTTTAAAACAATTTCCGCACCCGTAAATCTAGTAATACAGCTACAAAAGTGTTCATTAATAGTATCAGATGCGTTATGCGACATTGAACTTGCCTGCAAACTTTCATAAATATCGTCCTTCTCATTTTAAAGATATTTACTTGGTTCCATACTTTATCTCAACCCTTGTATAACACAGCCAAAAATCAGATTCAGG
Source organism: Pyrocoelia pectoralis (assembly GCA_036250285.1). NCBI lineage: Eukaryota > Metazoa > Arthropoda > Insecta > Coleoptera > Lampyridae > Pyrocoelia > Pyrocoelia pectoralis. The sequence goes on along the minus strand of CM070076.1, from coordinate 36,273,162 downwards.
CAATGCTCACGAACGTGCGTTGCAGACACTGGTCGAAAATCCCTGGACAGTCATTCCAAGATCTTTCTGGAAATCCCAAACGGTGACTTAGCAGCGTCCATATTAAAGTTAAGCAGGACGAAGATAAAACTTGCGACAGAGATGATCACAGGTCACTTTCGCCTGAATAAACACCTGCATAACATTGGACTGCTCGATAGCCTGATTTGCAGGGGTTTTGGTGAGGAAGAAGGAACGCCATACCACGTTATTTGCCAATGTGAGGCATTCACAAAGGCAAGGGGGCACCTACTTGGAAATGAAACGATTACGCAAGAAGAAGATTCGCCCTACTCAAATCCTGAACTTTGTTAAAGATACAGGTAGTCTCGAAGCGTAGACAATAGATCAAAACGTCGCAGTGTAGGACACAATTGGGACCACCCCTAGCATAATAATAATAATCGCAAACATGGTTTACGCTGCATTTACAGTTTATTCAGTTGGGCTCATTTAATTTATGGCCCTATTTATCAGAGGGATTATCCTATTTAAGGAGGAGTTCAATTGTCCTAAGTAATTAAAATTTCATAATCGCACTTCCATATAAAAGCCATGTTAAAATTGGACTTTGGCATGCATTTCTGGACAACTCGCTCTGACCATAGTTTTGCTCCGATCATGGAGTTTTATGTCTCAAAATGACCCTAAGAACATGCCACGGCTCATATGCCTAGTTTTAGCAAAAAGTATAATGTTTCAAGCTGTCTAGGATGTGTCAAAGTGAGACAGATACTGTTTTCTTTCGATATTTTGCGATTCTTTCAAAGTTACAATAGAAATAGCATACCCCAATGCGATATCGATAGGCTTAACTGCCCTGAGGGTTCATTGGGATCATTTTCAGATATAAAAGTCAACAATCCGACCAATACAGTGGTCATAGCGAGTTTTCCAAAAAATAAAGTCCGAGTATTTTCCAATGGCGAGTGAACTTTTGGCGTACTAGCAGGAAAAATTGTCGTTCCATCACAACTCTTTACCTCAGGCTAAATTTCCTCGTAAATTGCTCTCATTATTCAAAAATTTCGGAATTCATCAAACAAATTCCTAGAGATTTCTTCAGTGGAATGGGCCAACGTAAACCAAGATCGGTGCGTGCGGGTGAAAGAAAGGTGGCTAAGAAGAACACCAAACTGGGCAGACGTAAGAGAGCTTTGGAGGCCTTCAACGCGATAGAAGTCAGGGTCTAATATTGGATCGAAAAAAGTTCTTGAACCCCCCCTTAACTGCTGGTTTTCTAAGAATTTGCATTACCAATAACCAAAAATTGCCTTTACCGCTTCTCGAGTGTCGTCCAGATGTAGTACGTTTTATTGTTATTAGTTTATTCCTATGGTGAGGAATGTGATGTAGCGGGACTTTTCTTGTTCCCCTAGGCGGTAGAAGCATAAATCCGTCTCTGACGTATACAATACTATTTGGGTAACAACAATATTGTTTCTATTATTTATGATATAGGGTTATTCAAAAGTAAGTTCCCAGTTTGAAATGCCTTGCTAATTATCGAGATTCTGAAAAAATAAAAACACCATTCTTTTTGTAAAGAAAGGGGGTTTATTAATAAAGACCAAACAAGAAAAAATTGACCACCTCTATTCTGTTCAATAAGATATATTCGTTCTTCTATGTTATCAACTCCACTGTGAAGTGCATTAAGTGGAATGTTATCAATGATATCTGATATGGATTGTTTCAATTCCGCACGAGTAGGAGGTCTACTAAAAAACACCCTTCCTTTGAGGTAACCCCTGGATTAAGATCTGGTGACCTACGAGGAAATCACTATAACAAACTCCGTAAATTCTAAACTTGGTGGGCCATTATTTTGATCAACTTAGTGAAGTGACCAAGACCACTTTACATTACGTAATACTTTTTCATCAAGAATGACGAACAGTAACCAAGAATGATCACTGAAAATGATAGCAACCTAAATAACATGCGAGGAGAAAATGTAGCAGCATTTCAAGACTACAAACCTATCATGCATCTTTTACTTCTACTTTATAAGTTAAACAAAGAAAATCTGTTGAAAATTTACAAGCATTTATCCCTCTATCCCATTCAAGGTATAGTTTACAATTCAAATCTCTACATGTTTGTCTTTCCGCAGTATATAACTTTGATAAATTTAATGAACACTTAAAACGAACGCGCACCAATTACAGAATATTCGCTAAAACAAACACAGAAATCCTTTGTGTATTTGAATTAACGTGTTAAATAGATTTTACATGATAAAATTTTCGTATTACCTTTTATAAACAACTATTCCTTAGAGACTTGAAATAGATAGTGTTAGTTATATTAATTAAGAGTGTTTGTCTTCACTTTTGGAAGTATTAATCCCATAAAATGTCATTAAACCTGTGGTTCTAGAAAATTAAACTCAAAGTCACGTAATGAAAAGCTTCCAAACTTATTTTATGAAAAAAAAACTAACGCGTTTTTATATATAAATGGAATGGTGCACTTTTTCTTCGTGGTTGCACACAAGTTATTATCCAGACCAGTGAAAGAGATGTGGATTTCACACCAATTTTTTAATGTCATTATTTGCTTCAGGTGCGGTAAATAATTATTTCTTACATTTTTGGAAATTGTATCGATATCCGGTTGTATAATTATTATTTCAATCCTGTCAGTAAACAGAACGCTTTAAATTTTAATTAACTGCTCCTGACCTTTTGGGAAAGAAAGAAATGATATATTTCCAAATAAATATCTCAAAATCTAAAAAAATCGAATCACTTCTTCCAATATACCTAATGTAATTTAATTACCTACTCAGGTTGTTTATATCATTTATTTCCGGCTGACATTAAACGTCCATCAATATTCTTTATTCTACATCAATTCCTTCGGGAACCTTTAAATAACAACAGTAATTAAATACATGAACCATTTTGTAATTTGTTATTTAAGGATATACGCTCCTACGTTGAATAAATGAGTCGTACCTTGATTTTTCATTGTAAATATTTGTAAGAAGCATTTTCAAACGCTCCTTCTCATACCAAATTGCTAAAATTTATAACAGCTTACCAGATTATTTAAAAAGATCCTCTTGTAACATATGTAAGGAAGAACTACACCGGAAGGTACTAACTGAGCAATGTACTTAATTTAGTTCATTTAGTACCCCATGTACAACTAATTTAATGTAATTTTACATGTTTCTTTTTTCTTCTATATGATTTCAGAAAGCATACTATATATTAATTATTATTTTGAATTTTAATTTTAGTTAATTCAAGGCCCAGTGGAAGAGCAAAGTACATTTGAACTGCGCCTTGCGATTATTTGTTTGAAATTGTAAAACATTTTGACAAAATAATTAATAATTTGGCAACAGCACATCCAACATCAAAAAAAAATTTCAGGCGTGATATAAATATGGTTGGTCAATACATGAAGGGAAAAAAGTACAGCGCGTGCCATTTAAAAAAAAGTGCCAGGTGAAAATGCAACATACTGTAGATATAAAAATATTTTTAAAATATGCACAATTCAAATCAAAGCAACCTTTATTTATAATAACCTCTCCCGGCAGTTCCAGCTTGCGATAATTTATTAGATTTGTGTTCCTCTTAATTTATCTTATTATTGAAACAGTATAAACGGGCGTACACGCGATTCTCGCGTTTTGCGTGGTTGGGGGGGGGCGGGGGGGGGGGGGGTATCTGTGATTGTAGGTTGTAATAGCTTTTGTTTTAAAATATCACACCTTGTTGAGCTGGCTTAGCCGCTTGAAAAACGAAAACAAATTTACATTTTTGTACCTTTTCAGATTTTTGACCCAGTAGGTATCTGTAATTTAGCAAGTTATTAACGTAACTAAAATAAAGGATTATACTTACATTTGACGTAAAAATCACAAAAACCAGTTCATATTTGATAAAGATGTACGAATTCGTTCAACTCTATACCTACCTACCTAGGTATAGTAAATTTTTACCAATTATTAAAAAAAATGTAAAATGCAAACTTTTTGGAATAGATTTGAGACCAAAAATACATAACGGTCCTTTCACATTATTAATTACGTCTTTGCACATAGTCTTTGCCTAAAAATTAACGAAAATATAACAAATTCCGTGTGAACTTCATAAGGATAGTTTACAATGAATTTTCAATGTAAAAGAACTCAATTTGGACACTGGCAGCTTTTTGGGAATGCGAGTGGCCTTAGGGATAACGTTTTAACATTTATCTTTAACTATAGTAAAACTAAAAATACCATAAAACATAAAATGTACAAATAGAAGCTGGTCTAACGTTGCATAACTTCTGTTTTATAGAAAGACCTTCTCTACCTTAAACAGTTTCAAATTTTTGTTTATTTCACTAACTAGAGGCATCATTTACACGTATATGTGCAGCAGTAAATATGGATTTTATTTCCTCTTAATTACAATATAAGTTGTATATTTAGAAGTGCAGTGTAACGTAACCATACACTTGCCACCTACTTTCATCAATATTAAGTTAAATATGTAGACAAAAACATTTTTCTCGGTGAAAAGATTCGACTATAATATGTTACTGACTACATCGTCCATCGTTCAAAATCTCTAAATTCGAAATAAGCACACAAAATCTACATTTCGAAAGTTACCGAAAGAAGGTATCGGGACACATAAATTAGTCTACGATGAATGCTGTTGCTACTTTTTACATTATTTTAACGATGAAAATGTTAACACTAGAAGCGCCAAAGGGGTCATTATGACACTTTCCTGTTTTAATCTTGCTCCAACTTTTCAACGGGGTGAACAAGGCTGTTGAGAATTTTTGACTTTTCCTGTATATGACTGATAAATACAAATTTCAAAGATAAGCCGAATTTACTGTTTCATTACCTTAAGCAGGTATATTATACCGAGAAGCGCCAAGGGGTCATTTTGACCCTACCGGTTTACTGTGCCTTTATTCTTAGAAAGTAGTAGGAAATAAAGTAATTCTTGGAAGTTACAATCCATTGCAAAATATAAGATCTGTAAAAACCCACTACCCGCGTCGCATTCCATCTTTATCTATACCTGGCTTACCTCGGATGCTACGAAAGTTCAGACCTTTTATAATCTAACAACGCATTTATAGTGGGGAGAGCTATTCGCTGTGCGGCAATCCATTTGATCAATCAGTTGAGTCAGTACTGTAGTAGTGTCCGTGTATTACATACGTTTGTTGTGTTAGTAATTATTTGTGTAAATCGAAGTGTCGCAATGTGGAAGAGAAGAATTCTTACTGCAGAAGAAATTGAGAATGAAGCGAATATGGCAGCAATGGAATTAGACCTGACCAATTCTGGTAGAGAGAATTCTGATTCTGACAACTATCACAATAGTGACTTCGAAGATGATGATCCATTATTCTCCCCGAATGAACATGATGTTTCAGAATCTTCAGATTTTGAGGAAGGTGTGGTGAGAAAAAAAAATCGTCAAGGATCTTCTGCAGCAACGATAGGTAAGTAGAATTTTGTCTTACACTAGGTTGTTCTATGATTCCAAGTTATTTTTACTCTGACAGCTTTCATAATTTTTATACGATGCCCACTCCACGGTACTTTTTTGTAATCCCAAAACTGTAAGTTATGGTTACTCTTGTTCCAATAAATTGATATATTTTTATTGTTACAGAAGAGCCATCTACATCTCACACATCCGTAAGTCAACATGCAGAGTGTGTTGGCATTCAGGAGACTACAAATAAAACTCGCGGCCGTGGACGACCATCGAAAATACAGAAAACGTCGACTGAAGGAGCAAATGATACTTTTACTTCTGGAACCATTTTCTTTGGAAACGATAAATATACCGCATGGAAAGTTATTGACTGTGGAGGCAAAACCTCTGGAAGAACACAAATTCATAATGTCTTCAAGGAGACTCCAGGGCCTACACCATATGCTAAGCGACATATTATGGATGAGAACATAATGAGTTCATGGCGGTTGCTCATTTCTGACCCAATGTTGAAGCACATAAAGTTCTGCACTGAAGCTGAGGCTCAACGAAGAGGCGAAGAAAACTGGGCTATCCCATTGGAAGAACTTGAAGCATTTATTGCTTTGCTATACGTTCGCGGATCATATAAATGTGGAGGAATGGACTATGATCTCTTATGGTCCAAAGATTGGGGAATTGGTTTCTTTGGAAATACAATGAGTCGTAACCGGTTCCGAAGTATCATGAGATATCTAAGATTCGACGAAAAAATTACCAGATCCGAACGCCTGAAAAGTGACAAATTTGCATTGATTTCATCTATATGGAACATATTTATTGAAAACTGCATCTTATGTTACAAACCCAGCGAATTTGTTACGGTTGATGAGCAACTTTTTCCAACAAAAGCACGCTGTCAATTTACGCAATACATGGCGAACAAACCGGATAAATTTGGAATAAAATTCTGGATGCTGGGAGACGTCAAATCAAAGTATATGTGCAACGCGTTACCATATTTAGGAAAAGATGACCATCGTCCAGCAAATGAAAGTCTGACCGAACATGTTGTTTGGCGTCTTATAGAACCATTTCTCAATAAGGGTAGGAATATCACTACAGATAATTTTTTTACTTCAGTGAAGTTGGCAAAACGTTTGAAGGCAGCCAATACGACGATTGTAGGAACAATGAATAAAAAACGGAGGGAGATTCCAGTCGAAGCAAAAAATAGAAGAGCACAACTTTACGACACAAAAGTATTGCAGCATGAAGACTGCACTTTGACAGTATATCAAGGAAAAAAGGAAAAAAATGTGATAATTTTGAGCAGTATGCATTCTGACATAGACATTGGATCTACAGAAAAAAAAGTGCCAGAAACTGTACACTTTTATAATAACACTAAGTACGGTGTTGACGTTATTGACCAGATGGCTAGACAATATACCACCAGAGCTGGTTCACGGCGGCGGCGTTGGCCAGTTCAGGTTTTTTATAACATCCTTGATTTGGCACTTATAAATGCCCGGATTTTATATAAGGAAACTACAGGTAGAAAACTTAGCCGCCACATGTTTTTGCAGAAACTTGCCGAAGAACTTCGAAGAGCCTACTGCCAAAAGAAAAGACCTATAGAGTCTGACGAAGAACAGTCTGCAAACGTTTCCAAAGTAAGGCATAAGTGCCAAATCCTCAAAAAATGCAAGGGAAACAAGACTGTCGACAAATGTAAAGTTTGCCTCAAATTTACGTGCGGAAAATGTACTCACGAAACTGTCAAATTTGTGACCTGTTCTAACCATTAGCCTTTTATAAAAATGTTTGTTTATTCAAAAATGTAATAAATTAAAGTTCTAAAAAAATTATGAGTAACTTTCTTAGCGACCGAGATTCGCACACTATTTAAATTAATAATAAAAAACAAATGGTCAAAATGACCCCTGACGGCTCTACTAGGTATATGAAATAGCCGGCGCTTCTAGTGTTAACGCGAGGCATAATTGAATCATTTTTCATCATTTGGATAACTTTTCAACTTGAAATAATTAAATTTCCATGTTATCGAGAAAAAGTTTCCGATACTTGTCATTTTGAAAATTTTCGCGAAAATAAAATTTTTACCCAAAAATAAGCACAAATAACGAATTCTATTTTACAGGTAATCTCCATAAGGAAACTTTGAAGTATTTTCTAAATAAAGAAAATATATTTAGACACAAATACCGCTTGAATAAGATGACGGACTTTTATACTAAATGTTTAACTTACTTGGGAAAAAATTAGTGCAGATATTTACGTGGTTTGCGGGGGAATCTATAATTGTAGCATTAATTTGTAGGTTATAATAGCTTTGGTTTTAAAATATCACATTCGCATTCATCAGGACTCGACGACTGTCGGAAAACTGCACAGCAACACACACATATAGACACGTCTCGGTTATTATATACGTGATAAGTGATAACGATTAAGGACTCCTGTACGTGACGAAACTAAAGCATTGTGGACAGTGTGTATCGCTAAAAAAAATTAAAATTTGATCCATTTCCTGTTGCAAATACATACTATTTATTAGAACTTATAAATCATTCATGTAAATCTAATTCATTTTACAATTTTGCAAACGAAATTACTCGGTGACGTACCTAAGTAAATTCCATAATTTACTGTTTAACTTTATTTATTTCGTGCTTCTTTTACCGAACACTTATATGTACTATAAATCTATTTAGTCGGTGATCCAAGTCGGGCAAGTGTTACCTCAAGAAAATTTGAAATGTTGAAGATACTAGCTTTGTGTACTGCGTCCGAGTAAGCTATTTGAGATGAGCAGAAGGTGAACGCTCACACTTTAACATTCTGGCTGCAGGTCTTTTCGAATTTTTTAGTGAATGATATAACACAACGCGTTTCAACTTTCAACACTTCGCAAAGCTTAAAATATCGATAATCGTGTAGGGGGTGTATTTAAATGGCGTAAAATATTAATGTTAGGTAGGCATGTACATTTACGAAACGTGATTTTTATCATATTCAGCCCAGACAAGTCATCTTACATAAAACACATTCACATAAAAGGGCGACACACATCAATCACAGAGATGATTGTTTGGTGAAAGTGCGTCGTAATGTCACAGTATTTTTTATACTGTGAGAATGTGGACACATCTTAAATTGATTGCATGCGAGAGCAATAAAGCGAAAATTATTATTGTGCACCTCCCTAATAAAGAAGTCATCAATTGCAAGAAAGCTTAAAGTGACAATTGAATGTTTTCTTTCATAAATATAACAAGTGATACATCAAAATTTAGGAAATTTTATTCTCTTTTCAAAAACTCCAAAATATATAGGGTGGTTTGCATGAAAAAATGTAGTTTAGGGTCGTACACAAAAAACCAAACACCCTGTATAAAAATTGTCCATCGCAATGGATTTTACGTAAAAAAGTGCTCTAGGAAATATTTTGCCTAAATCACTTATCTTTAATAATAAGAAAGTTATGGAGGATTAAACAAATCGACTAAATTCGAGAAACGCCCTCTAGTGGCCAAACGATTAGAGATAGCTGAATTCAGTTTACGCCAGTGTTTTTCTTACTAAAATTGAGCTCAAGACACCTAGGTCTATTTTTTCTATCTCTTAAGATAAAGGATGTTTCCACAAGAAAATATCCAATTTGGCCCACCCGGTACAGGGTGACCAAGGGCCATAACTTTTTTGCTATTCAAGATATTCTTGATGTGTGAAATTCATTTTAGTGTCGAGCAAAAATGTACAGCAGTAACAATGTAGATTATCACTACTAATGATATGTTTTGTTTAAGTAGAGCACAGACTATCTCAAATATACCCTGAATTACACGTAGGTACTTCTTTTATACTGAATGAATATATTTTTTGGAACAATGCAAAACCAGCAGCTGCATCTTCTAAGAATTATGTTCCATGGAATAGTCAAAAAATGCTTAGAAGTATAAACTTGAAAGCTTGGGAATAGCTTGAAAGCTTGACTGGGAAAAGCTTGATAACTCAAGCTTTCCCACAAATAAGGTTGGCTTGGATAATACTTAAGCTTGACTTTGGTTTTTTGTAGGCTTGACTTGATTTTACGTCACGCTTTAAAAATTCAAGCCAAATCCCTATGAGCGTTGCGTGTCACGTACCTGAAGTAGGTATTTCCCTACTAAGTTAGATGTTATTTTAGAGTCGTTAATTATGTTTCCTTGACAGTTTAGAGATGGAAGTGATCCAATGCGAGCAGATTTTCTAGTGTTTTGTTCTTTTTATATTGATGAAGTTTTTCCGCCTCATTTATTTGCTTTAGGTATTTCCTGGGACCACCGTGGGATTGGGCATCGTTTAAAAGTCGATGACTTTTTCGGGATCGATTGAGATGCGGTAGTATACATATATTAATGTGTGTACTAGTTTCTACAGGATACATAGAGTAATTATACCATTAGTTAGTATATTCCTCAAGGGCGCCGCCAGAAAATTTTCCCAGGGGTGGGCAAGCACTATTGGGGGTTCGTGGCTCTCGCGTTTTTTCAAGATTTCGTACAAAATTTATTTTTATTTTTAATTACCTTTGCCTTACGGCTTTTTTCTCTCCCCCCCCGGGGGGGGGGGGGCTGCCCCTCCCTTTGCGACGCCCTTGATATTCCTTCCAGTTTGCCTGTCTAGTGTTCCATTTCTGTTCAGATCTGTACCTATTTGAATTTTCGGTGTTTAGGTCTGTAGTATAGGGTCTGATAGGGAAGTGATCGCTGTGATAGAGGTCATCTAGTACGGTTCAATGTATAGGTATTGGCGTGCCTGCGTCCTGCGACATTAGTATCTTATTGTTTTGTTACTTTTCAGTAATTTATAATATTTATAATTGATTTACGTTCTCTTTATATTTTCGTTTAATATAAGCATAGATAAATATGAAATTTGAGTTTTGTAATATGTATTTTATAATTCTGATGTAAAATAACAGTATCTATGATATTAATTAAAAGTTAAATAAAAGTTTACATTATAACAATGTAAGCCTGAAAAACAATCACAAGTCCTCGGTAGTATAGTGGTCAGTATCCCCGCCTGTCACGCGGGAGACCGGGGTTCGATTCCCCGCCGGGGAGGCTCTTTTTTTACATTATTTAAAGTATACCTACATACTTTATTTTAGTTATCTTTGAATTAATAGATTCAACTTGCAAATCTAAAGCTACTTTGCGTTCCAAATAATGGTCTTTTGCTTTCTGGACGTTTCTCTAAGTTTCTACGCTAATATTTTCAAACCCTTGGCAAACTATTTTTTGGATGTGTATGACTTTCGTAAATACAAGTTTCGTCCAAATACACTATTAACCGATTTTTTGTCGCATATAACTTTATAATGTGATATATTTAGAAATTTGAACACAATTGTACCAATTATTTGATTTTTAGTTTACTCACAATTTGAATTCTTCTAATGCAAAATAATGAATCACTTTGTACAGAGTCCAGCAGGTAGGTATGGTCTTTTTGAAAAGAGTATCACACACCATTGTTAGTCTTAATATGTGGCAAGTTCCTGCATCCTGCTGAAACCAATTAAACTGTGTTGGAGTTACTGCGTCGTCTTCTTAACTGTGGCAAGGCAGGAAATAACAACGCAATATGACCAAATAGCGATTTGTGTTGAAAAAAATAAGGCCACACTATAATGTTACTCTCTCGGTGTGCAGAGGTCGCTGATTCAGTTCTTTTGGGTTACGGATACCCAATATCGAAAATTTTGTTTATTTACCGTCCCCGATAAATGGAAATGGGCCTCGTCACTCATGATCAAAACGAGATCGTCTCTCAGCAATTCTAACATCCTTTCTGCGAACCCGAGTCTTCCCTCTAAGTCGCTCCGCTGTAGTTCTTAAACAACCATAACTCAATTTGGGCGGATATGTTTATCAATGTTTTCTGGGGTTCGTATATGTCGATAACCCCCCCCCTCTCCGGTAGTTCCTGGTTCCTGGTTCAAGGATTCTGTCGTTTGTATATTTGTATATTGTGTATTGTGTAGGTATATGTCTATTTTTGTCACAAACGTTGAAGGTAACATCGAAAAGTGTAATTTGTTCACTGTAAGTGATAAAATTATAGGTTAACTTTTCTCGAAGAAAAATTAAATAACAAATTTCGTCGTTTGGTTGTACTCAGTGTTAATGAAAATAGTAAGACATTTTATGACACTAAAACAATACTGATAGATAAAACAGTACGGTTAATACTAAGGAAATGTCTAGAAGACATAAAACGGCTACATCAAGATCACAACAGAGCCCAGAAAACTAATAGATAATGGCAAAAGATTTTTGTATTTTAAGGTGTTCGTTATTCTACGTATCTATTTAAATAACAATTTTTGGATTTTAACAATTTAATAATTACATGTGTTACAACTCAAACCAGTGGCGTAACAATTGCAGTCATGGGCCTGTGTTCCAAATGCAAACCGGGCCCTTCAATGCGTAAGAAAAATAACATTTTCTTAAGGGCCCCATTAGCAGGACACTAGGAATTTATTGTTCATACTTACGGGTGGGTATTGTACGTTTATGACAAAATAATAAGATGAGTAGATTTTATTAAATGACAAGAATATAAAAAATGCAAAGAAAATTAAAAAACAATGCATGGTCTCTCTCTTTACTAAAACTTTTTTTTTCTTACTTTAACATTCGCAAAAGTTGATACTATCAGCAACATTTATTTTTCTGACCATTTCATTTTCTATTGAAATAATAGATAACGCATACAATCTTTGTTCGACCATAGTGTTCCTTAAAAAGTTCTTAATTATTTTTAATTTTGAAAATAATCGTTCTGCTGAAGCCACCGAAACGGGAATGGTGAGAAAGATATAAGTAACGCGCGGTTAATATTTCGTTAAAACCGCTGCATGAAGAGTAATTTCTTATTAAGATATAAGTTCGGTCAATTCCATTACCGAATTAATCGTGGATAAATTATTTTTAAAACATTGGCGGAATGACAACAGTTGAGAGGAAATGGAGTCTGAAATATCTTCCGAATATTTGACGAATAACTCCTGGCCCATCTGATATAATTCTCCATCGGAAGCATGACATAACACATTTGGGGTAAAAACCTTAACAATTATTGTACAAAGTTCATTTAGGCTAGCATTCCGATTTTTTAGTTGAACTATTACAATATCCAGTGTTTTAAAAAATACATTTATTTTGAACCACTCTTCGTTCGACTGGATTTGAAAATGATTATTAGTCTCATCAAAAAATTTTTTTGGTCTAGATAGTCTTTTCTTCATAAATTCTGTACTCGTTCCCCATTCCCCAGCTAAATGAATGGCTTCATTCTTTATTAATTTGAAATTAGTCTCGCATCTCTGTGTAACACTTACATAATATGCAGTGATGAACATTGTTGATGCGTGTTCTATAAAGATGGTTTCACCGTAATTCCCTCTGTGATATAATTGATTCGGCCAGAATATTGCATATACATATATTTTTATGATTATGAAATCTGAAACACATCGAAATTTCTTCACCAAATTTATAAATCTACAATGAAAATACAGAATATCGAAACGGTATTGCAAATCTGAATATTTTTAATAAGGATATAGGTAACATTAATATACACACGAGATTCTCAAAAACGAATAATTAAAAGTAAACAGTCAGGGAATTGCTATAACCCATCAATCGACTTAAGGGAATCGCCTCCCGGCATATTTTACATCTAATGGAAATTTGATAAAATTTGTTTGGGATTAAAAGATAGATAATATAAGTTATACCTGAAAGCTTCGATTCTGTAATATTTTATAACTTGAAAAAAGTTAAATTAACATTTCACTGTACGTTCAGAGTTAAAACCAATTAAATTGCAAATATTCTTCGGAGCAACTAATACAAGTCACGCTTTGAAGACTGACATATCCCGACAAACAATGCTACGTCTTTTTGACGTCTTTCGCAGGTCTCATTGGTCGTTAACGTCACTCGACCTATTACTGACGATATAACGACGTTGGAAATTGCACATTATAGTTCACAGTTCACTCAATAAACTCTACTGGAGTGCACTGAGTTCACTTCACAGTTGTCATTTCTTAAATTTCGTTTTTTTCCACAACTTTTTGCGTCAAAACTATCGGTTACGGTTTGTTCTTAAAGTGACTCCATTTTGCTGTGTATCGGTTATTGTATTTAATAAAAGTGTGTATAATTGTATACTATCTTTGCCATGTAAAGTGAAAACATTCATGCACTACTAGATTAAAATGTTAGTTTGCTTTTTGATAGGGAAAGAAATGAATTTTTAAGAAAAACGAAATATTATCGTAAAAAGAATGTTATTAGGATCCCAATAATAATACAAAAAAATTATATCGTTCCATTTAAAAAAAATTGAAAGTTGCCATTTTGAAATAATTCGTTCAATTAAAAATCTAACATCACCATCGTGTAGAGAATGTCCTGAAATATATTACTGCCAAATATTTTGAAAGTAGCACCCATAATGGGGCTAAAAAAATAGGGCGCTTACTCTGAAACAGGCTGTATAATGAACGATGAAATATGGGAACCCATGAAATATAAAAAAAGTAAATTTTTTTTCCGAAATTGGGTTATAGAAAAACATGCCCTTTTTTGCTTCTCCTCTGTATGTAGTTATATCAATGGAAAAGTTGTATATTTATTTGATATAAGCAGTATTAGATGTAAGTTTATGATATATTGGTTACAACGACGTTTCGCTAACTTCTCGTTAGCTTTTTCGAGTCTTATCATTATACCTATATTGATGAAAATAATAGTTGAAATTTTTAATTCTTTTTCAATAACCACATGGTAAGTGTTTGATGTTTTGTGAGGTTATAAATGTGCTGCGGAAGAAATTTTGATATTCAATGCGCCGGCTTTCAGTTCAGGTAGAAACGGGTTGATGCAAGAATTAAGTTAAATAATTAAAAGTACAGTGGCATGTAAAAATGTAGTTTTTCCCTTTTTGTATGGAACTGCTTACATAATTTTAACATTGCTAATTACATTATGCATATACTTGGGTGGCGACCCATAACGGTCACAACTGACGTCCTAAAAGTCTTAAAGTGACGTAAAAATGATGTAATGTGTCTTGTGCCATATTGCCCACAAAAAGACGACATATTTGACGTCCTACGGGTCATTAAGTCACGTGAAATTAACGTCAAAATAACGTAACTCTGTTCTGTTTGCTGGGATCTCTCGACGTGGCGTGGAAGAACACGAGCCCCATCTAATATTTTATTGGAAATACCAAAATGTACACTTCGTCCACGTTCCACTTACACGTAAACAAAAATTTTAGTCACTTGTGGTACTTACGCACACCTACATCATTCTCCTATCTGGTCCCTTACGATCCAAAAAAGGTGTCCATTATAAACAAATCGGAATAGGTGGAACTCAGGGGAACCAATCAAAACTAATCAAAACATCATATATTTTAACTTAATTTCCATTCGCCGGTGAATGTCGACAATCGCAAATGAGGTCCGGTTGAATGTCGGAAATGACAGGTTGTAACAGGTTTTTCGGCGGTTTATTTCTTGGCTTCGCTTGTGTGTTACCTTTGCGTCAGTCTTACGCAAGGTTTGAAAGCGTACGTGCAAGCCTTTTAGTAATGTTTGTCGTTTGCCCAATTCGTCAAAAACGCAACTTACCACGAAGAAATACGCCGATGAAGGTTAAAAACCAAAAAGGGGCATAGAATTGTCATCTTTCCCTTCCGGGTATATTGCAAACATTGAAATTAAGCTTAGGTTGATACTTTTTAAGAAAATCTGGGTAGTGACCATATTGGTGTCCATGTTTCAGATGAAAGCGACGTGGATGACCAAAATACCATTGTAGCTAATCCGTAACCTAGCACGTCTTCATCTCAAGTACTGACTGAACAGCACGACCTAATTTCTTCAAGGAAAATCTTCCACTCAAGCAACAAAAATGTTTCGAAGCTCAAAAAAAAAGTTTCCGCCTGCCTAAATTGGTGATACCGCAAGAATTAAGGTCCCTGATGACGACCGTGGTCGACGGACCTCCGAAATGTGTTAGCGGCTGTTGTTGGAATAGAGGATTCAGACATTTATACATTAGCAAACAAGAATGGTACCTTGAAGAAGCCCGTCATCAGTTCTCAATTTTGTAAAAGTAAAGCTTACTTGCCATGAATGATGTTTCAAGTCAAGAAGTGTCGCTGAGAGAGGCAGTTTCTGCTAATTCAAAAAGTGGAGAGCAATGCGATACACGTAACGTGTATCGCACGTTGTAACTGCAAAAGGAAGTATTCCACAGCTAAATGTTGTACAAGCAAGAAGCTTTTGTGCAATTCGAATGCATGTTTATTGGCGTTAGCTTGGCGGAATATTGGCGCAATTAGTGAATATAAGAACAATATTTACAATATTTAGTAAATATTACTATTTAATGTAAATTCAAATATTGTACAATAATCTATCAATATTACGTGTACAATATTACCAAATATTGAAAATCTATATTTAAGCAATATAACATACATATTTGAAATATTAAGTAAATATTGATATTCAATGTAAATTCAAATATTGTACATACAATAATGTACCAATATTGTGTCTACAATATTACTAAATATTGAAAATAGATATTTCAGCAATAAAGCATACATATTTACAATATTTAGTAAATATTACTGTATAATATAAAGTCAATATTTATTTATCAATAACAGGCGCTGCGCACTGGGAAATAGTCCCTCGGAGCAGTTACGGCTCTGGAGTGGTGCAGGTCACCCCTTTCCTACTATTTCGGGACACATTGCAAAACAATAATAGGCCAATACTGTATAAATATTTTTCTAAATATTGAAATAATATCGATTAGTAATATTTAGCCAATATGTAAAATTGTTCACATTTCAATGTTGGGACAATATTGTACATTAATATTCTACCAATATATTTACAATCAAATGCCAATATTACACCAATATTATATGCTACATGGGATGGTAGTTTAAGTTAAGCAATAAATAAGATTATCATACATTTTCTTTGTTTTTTTTTTTTAATATTTCAGCTAAAAATAAAATTGTATGTGTACGTTTGTTATATTGGTAATATTTTAGTTGTGTTTGGTGATTTACGATGTCCTACTGTTTGTTTTATGGTCAACAATTTCTCTATGTTTATTGCAAAACCTTTCCCTTGTTTTAATTAATAAATATATCCTATAGAGCTTTATTTTTGTTTCATTTAGTAAAAAACTGTTTCGTTTTAACCTTCTTCTATTATGGTTTTAACATACACCATGTGTGCATACAGCGCCGGATTACCGGGGGGCTACAGCCCCGGGCCCCATTAGATAGGGGTCACCATTAAAAAAAAAGTTTTTAATAAAATGAATTAAATTAATATAATTGTGTGTTTAAAATGTTTATCTGATTATTTACTTGTACATTTATTTACTTACTTTATATTCATATTATTCATATGATTTTATTTTAATGTTTATTGTGTAAAATGATTTCAATGAGGTCCCCTTTCACGTAAAGAGCCCTGGACCCCTCAACTCTTTAATCCGGGCCTGTGTGCATGGTCAATGTTGACATTTGCTGGGTAAGTTAGTAATAATGATATTTGACCAATATTTCGTACATACGCCAAGTAATTTTGTGAATGTTAACATTCATCGGTGTATCTCCACATTCACCGGATTTGGCACTTTCACAGTAACATGTACATTGTAACTTTTCAACAGCGATCGTGTATGAACTGATTTATACGAGGGGCAATACAAAAGCTATCACAAAAACGTTCATCCCCCACTATAATACACTTACATTCTATTGGGCCTAAATTCACACTACTTTTACTCCCTCACGGCCACTGTTTAGTTGCCTTTTAGGACACGCAGTTCTCCTGCTGTAGGGTTACTCTTACCTCCCCTTTACACAGTGATGTTTAGATTCGATATTCATATAACTAAAGATCAAGAATTTAAGAAAACTTTCTGCCTTCCTGGCGTGCGCAGCAATATCATATTTGATACAATGATTTGCAAAAATAAAGGAGATTACATAAAATCGACAGAAAACTCGGACCCAGAGGAAAAAGAAAAATTCTACGATGAAGTACTACAAGAAGCCCATAGAATACCAGCCTACGATATCAAGATGGTTATGGGCGATGCCAATGCAAAGATCTATAAAGAATACTTGCGCACTACAGGCAAACACAGCAGAAATTAATAGAATTTTGGAAACCGAATGGTAATCAGGAGTACATTTCGTTTTTCAAACAAGGAAGTACATAGAGGAACCCGGATTGGATCACACCAGGCGGACACGGGATAAAACAAATAGATCATACACTGATAGAGAAAGAAGCATGCAGGAGTAGTAAGGCATATCAGAAGCTATAGAGGAGCGGACCTGAACTCAGACCACTTCTTGGCAGGGGCTAAAATGAAATATGAGACGTACAAGAAAACAGAAATGAAAAGGAACAATAAAAAAAGGATATCCATAAAAAACTTAGAAAAATATGGGAATACGAAGACAGAAAATGCAGAGAGCAATAAGAAGAAGAACGCATTTAACAATAGATGAACGATGACATGAATTAGAGAGTGAACAATAAAAACGACGGCGGAAGAAATATTAAACACGGCCGTAAGAACAAAGAAAAAGAATTGGTTTAACATTGAATGCGAAACAGCGTTAGAAAGGAGGCGTAAAGTGAAGCTAAAATTTCTGAAGAATAAAATGGAGGAGAACAAAATTGAGTTGCAGGAAAGAACAAAAGACGTTAAACAAATTTCCAGGAGGAAGAAAAGACAAAACTTGAAAAGGAAATGGAAGAAATTACAACCAAAAACAGATATGGAACTTCTACCAAGGAGTAAGGAACGAAAAAAGAGAATATCAACCAAGAACCATCTACTGCTATAATGATGTGAAATTTATATATGTATATTTGTTTTAGTGCTTCTTCTACCAGGAAGAGTCGCCAGTCATAATGTAACACGCATCATTCCCACCATATCTCTCCCCCCATTACTCCCACCTGTCCAAATATACCGTTATAAGCAGTAACCCTACCAGGACAAAGGACACTTACAATTACCTACAATAGATCTCTTAACCTTATTAATTATTTGTAATTCTGAATTTCCGACAATAATTTTCCTGAGAACATAACTCCGAATTATAACGTGAATGAAATTAACCCCAAACAGCCGTTAACCTCTATTACATATATTTATTACCTGTCATTTTAAGCATCCATAAACATAAATATTCAATAATTAAGAATCATTGAAGCTCTATAATAATTATATTACTTCCAACGATAATCAGCTGTCAAAATTCCTGAATAAATAGAAAACGTATACAAAATCCTGGCAACGGCAATAAAAAATAGGTTAAAGGACGTTGCAGAAAACCTAGTGGACGAGTACCAACACGGTTTTGCCATATTGAACGTAATCATCTAATAAAAAGAAAAACTATGCATAGGACAAATTCTATGCAGTATAATGATCAATTAATGTAAACCTTCTGGATTCAAATTAAAGATTTAAGGTACAATCTTGGTCGAAAGTTCCTAAGGAGAGCTACATACTACTTTAACGCCTAGTAGAAGAATTCGATATGTTAATTTTGATTGTTGGTTGGTAGCCCACCATTTTTATGATTTTTATGAAAAATTTAACATGCATCATTTCACTGAATTTCAATTCAAGTAATATTTTGCAAGAGAACTGTTTTAGACACGAAACATGCAAACGTTTTCGATTAGGAGAAACAACCAATTATTGACTGACATGCTTTTAGGGCTTTTAATTAAAAAAGTAACACATTTCGATAACTTTCGAGACGTTTCTAAATTTTATTTTATTTTTTCGTTTAAATTTCGAATTAAATCACATTTCTGAATTAATCTTAACTTCAATCTCTTGTAATTTTGTGTGTTGGCGTACAAATTCATTTAATACCAAAAGAATTTCCCCATTTCTACAGCTAACTTATTGAAGAACTTATTTTGTATATATATGAATATCAACTCGTACCTTTAACAAACGTTTCCTTTATGTAAAGGATCGATTTTGATTAGTATTCGTTTCATATTAGAAATATGAATCAGCACATGTATTTTTAAATTTTCGAACGAAATTATGTTTGTGTAGATATATTTGCTTGACATTTCAAAACACCAAAACACGATATTAACGTTAAACTAATTTAGTGATTTACGGTCCGAAAATTCTCGCTTATTTGTACTTCTCATGGAATGAGAACTGTGTATTAAAAATGTTTGATGAAAAAAATGCCTATAGATCATAATCAAATTCAGGAAAGTGCAGTCAAATCGAAAACGATTATAAAAAACACGATTTTTGTTTCAAGTCTGCAATATTGGTATGTAACTCTTAATGGCTGTATCGTATCTAACAATTTCATAAAAAAGATCAAATAACACCAAATACCATTTAAGTACTTGCAGAAATTTTTTTTACGGAAAAGTTTGGAAACACTAGGCAAGTAATACAGGGTGCAGCAAGTAAGTATTTATTAATGAAATGGGTAGTAAAAATGTAAATTACGATAGGAGGGTGGTCTTAGTCCACGCGTACGTAGACCTCTCATTCGGGCCTTTTGTACTACCTCCCTGCCGGACACACGGAGCCATAGAATGAACTGGTCACCCATTCAAGTACTGACCAGAGCACGAGCTGCTTAACTATCAATGTATTGTGTATGTATTCTGCCGTACTGCTAGCAAATGGGCGGTAGAGAACACCAAAGGGAAATATTGTGTATGCGAAAGGATTTCTCGACATGACTCTTCTTTATCTTGCTTCGCTGTGTGGTGGAATCAAGATCATCGAATCTTACGCCATGGTGATCTAAGACCGCAGAAATCTTGACTTTAAATAAGCTGCGGTCAGGTCTGGATTAAAGAGGGCTCTTTACGTGAAACGGCTCTTCGAAATAATTTTACACTATTGAATCATATGAATACAAAATAAGTAAATAAATGTACAAGTAAATAATTAGATAAATATTTTAAATAAACAAATAATACATTAATTTATTTCTTTTTACTAAACATTTTTAAAAAATGGGGGCCCCCGCCTACGGTACACAGTTGGTAATAGCGCTGATAACAGTCTGTAGGAATCGGAAATATGCGAGGATGCACGAAACCACATCGGTCACGCGAAGCGCGGTTGGCTGACATTGGTTTCCCACGCCAGGCACAAGCGCCAATGAGAATTCACCTAAGATAAGTAGGGAAGACACGCCCGCTCAAATGGGTTTAAAAGCGTGCGCGCGCTGCAGGAAATTACTTATTCTTTCGACGTTGATAATAGCACGGAAAAACTAAGTACCCCTAGTCCGACGTTGATAATAGCACGGACCAGGGTCGACCATCCGACGCTGACGTTGATAAAAGCACGGCTAGGATAAATCGCTGGTAATGGTTAAACTCTCAACTATCCGACGCCGACGTTGATAAAAGCACGGCTAGGATAAGCAGTCACAGTCCAGTACCCCGCATCAATCGCCGGTATCAACCATTGTCTCATCGCTGCCGCCGAAGCCGACCAAGAGGCCGCCGTGGAGATTGGTACCGGGTGAGCTCGACACAGGCACGGTTATGCGAGCCCTCCAAGACATCCCCTGCCTTCAAGTCATTGTAACAATTAAAATTTTCATAATTCTGGGACTCCCATTTAACCTACGTGGTTTTCATTTTTCCGTCCGACCGAGCCTTATGACACTGAAGTAAAGAATGTTTCGCAGACCGAACAAAGTACAGTCGTCTAACCAGACTGTAGCACCAAGGAACCCAAAAACCAATTACCGCATGGATCATTGTCCACAACCACCTGTGTCGCTGTTTTACCATATACATTTGATAACACTAGTTGTGTAATCTTAACCGTATCTTGAACTCTGAGTTCACGGCAAGAGACTGGACACCACTATCAATTTAAAGGAGAAAGTAAATTAAATGTAGTTCAGCAATAGTTAACCAACAGCAACTCTTTGTCGATGACGGTGCATATAACACCATCTGTTCTGTACTTCACGCGAACCACCAAACGACTATTAATAGCTCGCTACCCAGTGGTAATTGTAGCAATTACCAAGTCTGATTATCTTCAAAAGCTTTCATTTCCTCTTGTCGCCGTACGATCTTTAAACCGGACCTCTAGTTTTTATTTCAATTCTGGCCAAGAAGAAAGCGTAGCGGTGGAACTCCAGAATTGCAGATAACGTGCATATTTACCGAAGAGGTGACATTTGAACATTTAATGTAAATACTACCCCATAAATGTGACGATACAACCCCACATTCCTTATTTTCATTCTTTAGAGATTCTCAATTACATTAAGGCACCCTTTAGCTGGATTGATGGTTAAACTGTAATGTTGTGGAGCTCTATCCATATTTAATTAAGAGGTTTGCTACCTGTGAAACTACATATAATAAACTTGCGCTTTGTTGAATTTCAGTATTAAAATTAGAAGTGTAGACGTCAAAAAAAGTACGGGTCCAGAACAAATGTTTGAGGAACGACGTGTAGGCATTTTTGGATGTTACAAAAATGATGAAAGGAACAAATTCGTTTACAATTCAGGTAATTGAAAAAACGCTCGGACACGTCGATTTATATTTTTAGTTGCGGATTTTTTGACATAAGAAAATTTGTTACCCACAGGCTGTCTCAAGAAGAAGATATGCAGTCATCATTGATTTGTTTAATGGAACACACTGTATATTATGCCATTTTCGAATTGTACGGTAAATTCTGGATACTTTTTGCATAACATATCATATCTCTAAAATCACCGGTTTTCGGAATAATGAAGTTTAAAATGCATGCATGCACTAAAACAATAGACTTGGTGGAAAAATACATCTCGACAGCAATTGCTCGTTTGACCAAGCCATAACTGCAACGAATGGCTACAATAACGGAAACAAACTTCCAAGGCTACAGCGTCACTGCTCCAACATGTTCCCTCCAGTCACAACTCGGTCTTGAAAGTTTATAAGAAATTGAACTGATGAACTTTTTTTGTCAAATACTGTGTAAGGGGCCTTGAAAAAGGTAAATTTTAATAATTCTATTCACAAGATGTGACAATTTAAGTACCGACCAAACGCGCGGGAGGCGCTAGAAGTCATGGCCTGGTCTGGGTCTTAATAGTTTCTTGTTTTAACTGCATTTATAGGAGGTAAGCTTCAAAATTAAAATACAGCGTAGCCACGGTAGCAAATATCAATCAATATAATCGGGTTGGAACACAGCCCTTAATATATTGATTCTTATTAATATAATATTCGGTCCTGTATTTAATGATGACTAAACCACCTGTCCAATTTGCTATACTACTGGCTACACCTTCACCTTGACTCTTGACGTCAACATTAACAAGAACATTCTTAGACTTCTTGTTAAATAAAAATTCGTTAAGTTAATAAATTAAATTAAATTAATCTCTTAAAAATAATATCGGAACTTAAATTTTTCCGCATTTCATAAAAAAAACATTGAAAGAAAAAGTTTTCAGCTTTGGTTCCTGTTAATTTAAAACTGACACCTACTCCTTACTTTAGTAAAATATTAAACTAACAAAAGAACAAGAAAGCCTTGTAATTACAGATAAATTAAAAAATTTAATTTTTTTGATAATACCTATCCACTTCACTTAGAAAATTAAATTTAAACCGAAATTGAATTTAGGTTGTTAATGGTGATGTATTGTTTGCTCATTAAGAAATTTCGTTTTAAGCTGTCAATTTCTTAGTAAAACCTCTGTTAATTATTTTCCAAGTCAAAGCAATTCGTTTAACGTCATTTAATAGAGAACGGTCCTTGTCTATACTTATGTAATACAATTAAAATAGGCTTGCGGCTTGCCAGGGAAAAGTTTCTCAATTAACGGATAGGGAATAATGTAAAAATGAAGGAAAAATTTTAATGTTGTAGTCGTACATGACTGTTTTCGTTGATATTTTCTGTATTAGTTAAGGAAGCTATTTAATCTTGGAAAAAAATGTTCATGATCAATTTTATGCTTTTATACGAGGTATCTCCAAAATATAAGTTACAAATAAAAAAATTAGAGCTTCTGAACTGGTCAACTATTGAACAATGGAGAAGTTTCCCATTTTTTGCTATAAATTAATTATGAAAATATAAGTAAAATGAAACAAAAATGTGAAAGAATCATTAAAATATCTCTACAAATGAAAAAGTTACGAGCCTTTAAAGTGAAGAATAATTTTGTATCTTGATCCAGCGTGTGACGTCACTTTACCTGTTGGTATTCGCTTAGTAATTACGTATACGGTTATTGGGGTGCACTCAATTGCGCCTATCATGCGTGTTTTGTTTATTACAAGATGACTGATGCTAAAAAATCCTCCTACAATACAAATAATGTATTGCCTCTAATTAACTCGATTAGGTAAAATGACGTCACACTACTGTCGTTCCGCGCTAAATACGTAAACTTTAATAACTTATTTCTCAGTCATTTATTGACGGATTTTAAAAATTTTTGTACTGGTATGTTAGTTTTGATCTATATTTTAATGTTAATTGGTTAAATATAGTATTATTAACATCATGAAACTTCTCCATTTGCTCGATATTCAGCCGAAAATAATACCTCTTTCAGCAAAAGGCGCAGTGCTATTAACTTCTGGGCATGTTCTGTAATTGACAGTGTTTGAATAATTCTATGATAGGTTTCTAGTATACAGAGAGAGCCTGTAATTTGGAATAAATTCAATAGTTCAAATACTAATTTTTTTTTAGAAAAATGCTCGGACCCGTCGATTAGTATTTCAAATCGTGATTTTTTACATGGACAACATTACAAAAATAGCCATCAAAAACACAATGTTGCCGTTTAACAAAGTCAGAATTACGATTTAAAAACAAAAAACCCAACGAACCAATTACTAGAGAAATTAGAAAATATGGACAATTATATTAGATGAGAAGACCATTCCAAAGACAAAATACCATAGGCGTTATGACGAATTCCAGGATTCGACAATTAATCTTACGATTAGGATCTTCTTAGAAAGATGTATCACAAAAGTATGATATCGAATTTTGACCATACAAAAAAATGCTTACCAATATATGGGAAAGTAGTGGCCAACAGTATCCTCAACCGATCGGACTCACACTGACAAGAAAAAATCAGATAGGATTTAAAGCGATAATTTCCAGTTTTTGTGGACGATCGCTTCCGAAATAGGAAATTCACCCCCCCCCCCCCCCTCCCAACCAATATATAAGGGATAGAAGCCATTGTGAAGAAAACACGTCCCTACCATGTTTCAAAATAAGTACAGGATACGTCAACATAACTAACGAGGAACTGTCGATTGGAAAATTTTTTCTTTAAAATACCTTCAAAATGAGCTTTCAATTGACCTATATCCTATTTAATATTTAGAAGTAACCTCTTCGCCTTTCCTTACAGGTGGTGGTGAGTGGCGATACCAACCTACAAAAAATAGCTTTCAGGATCTCGTGCGGCCTTTCAAATTTCATCCGTATAGATCGTTTAAACATATGTTTAGAAGAAGTAGAGGGAGAGGGATATAATGCTGGAATGGCCACAAATAAACTAATGTGGAAACTCTGAAGTGCTGCCCATACAAAGAAGGTCGGAAATGGTTAACTGCCCAGACAATCGCTAATAATACCTTTTCAATAGTTGGCTAATTCTTTTTTGCTGATATCATTATGCATTATGGGACTACTGTTCAGATCTAATACCATTTTCTACTTTCAACATCTACAAGAGCGTTCAAAATCCGGAATTTCACGATAACACAATAACTTCATAAAAACTCTTTGGTCACGTGTTTGACCAGTTTTCCATAAACGTTTGCAAGTAATTATCATCTGCAAATTTTTCGCCACTTAAATCTTTTTTAAATCGTCCGTATTTATTTATTATTTATGATTTTTTGTTAAATTCAACGCTTGCTTTATAAATATTACAAAATAACTCTGTTTTTATAAACTTTGGGTATAGGGAATGCTTAACAAAAATTAAAGCTACATAATCAAAGATTCTATTTATGCAATTAAATACAGGGTGTTCCATTTAAAAGAAGAAAGAAAATGGAAGGTCCAAGTTTCGATCCACCCTGTAAGAGACAAAATAATTGAAATGTAATCGAATGAGGAGATATTACATCATATTACGAAACTCGATTAGCCAAGAAATTGTTTTTTTCTGTAACGTACAGTAACGTAGAGGGCGTTGATTTAGCTACGATTTTAACAGAAACGTGTCCATAACTTTTAAAGGACTCTGTATAACGTAGCAAAACCTTATATCAAAAGATTCGAAAAAATGTGGCCAATCCGAATTTGGCATAATATGCAGGCGGGGCTCTCATTTAAAAAAATCATATGTTTGGTTTGTAAGGGAGTTATGCAACACCCTGTATAGTTCAACATAATTTAGAAATATGGTCCTTAAAGACATCTATTATTTTTCTTAACAACATTTTTTGATTTCTCTTAAAATAAACCATATACCGAACTTTGTCGTAAGATTGGTACACCCTGTATATGAAAATAAAAACTGAATTTACAACACTTATATGATAATAAATTCTCTCACTAAAGACTTTGTAGTCGTAGTCGGATGGATGAGAAACAGCATCGAAGGCAAATGTTGTCATTTAATTGTAAAGCTATCCATAGTTGTTCGTTGTCAGTTATAGCACAGATAAATGTTATTTTATCTGTGGTTATAGTTTCATGACTATCGCAAATAAGTACCTCCTCTGGAAGCTCAGCCGATACATTAATGGTTACCCCAGATTCATGTGGCATATTTGTTCAAGTTCAAGTCCGTCCTATAGTTAGATGTCGATTCATCACATATTGTTTGTTTAACCCACAATAAAATCCAGGACCTTGAAGAAAATTGACCTTCTTCCTCAATTGACTTACTACCCCAATCTTGCGCACACCAACCACTAATACCCCATGTAGCATTTAATATTGGTATTTTATGGAAAATATTTATACAATATTGGCCCATTACTGTTTTGTAATGTGTTCCAAAATAGTATGAATGGGGGTGAGCTGGGGCACTACAGAGCCCTAACTGCTGCGAGGGACCATTTCCCATTGCGCAGTACCTGCAAGTGCTCCATGTGGTCCGGTGGCCCTTCCCCAGAAACCCCATTCACTTCGTGCAGACTCGGGGGAGATCGGTGATGCTGAAAAAAGCTTTTTTTTCAAGTAGGACTCGAACCATCGGTAACCCGGTTAGAAGGTCAGCCATTATACCATTGAGGTACGGAAAATTGTATAATTTTGTAATTTAAAGTTGAACACTATAATATATGGAGGAGGGCGTGCATTTTATATTTTAATTATTTTGATATCTCTAAATCGACGAAAACTAACATTCGGCGGATTTTGAGAAAATATCATAACGTTATTATTTGGCAATATTTTTTTCATGTTGCCTAAATATATCATTTTAAATATCCAGTAATATTGAAAACACAGTATTGTTATGTTATTGATAAATAAATATTGACTTTATATTGTATAGTAATACTTACTAAAGTATTTATGTTATACCTATTGCTAAAATATTGATTTTCAATATTTAGTAATATTGTAGACGCAATGTTGGTACATTATTGTGTGTACAATATTTCAATTTACATTAAATAGCAATATTTACTAAATATTACAATATGAAGACAAGGCGAGTATTTTGGTCTACAAGCGTTACGAAAAAACAGGTTGTTGGGAAAAAGACCTTGCAGAGAATTATCTTATGTATTTTTTTAAAATCAATATTTCGATTTGGCGAAATATTGATTTAAAAAGATACATAAGTTAATTCTCTGCAAGGTCTTTTTCCCAACAACCTGTTTTTTCGTATTACAATATGTATGTTATATTGATTAAATATAGATTTTCAATATTTAGTAATATTGTACATTGGTACATTATTGTGCGTGCAATATTTGAATTTCCATTAAATAGCAATATTTACTAAATTTTGCAAATATTGTTCTTATATTTACTAAATATTGTATTTCCAATATTTGTACAATATTACAAAAATATATTCAACCAATATTGGCTTCAGTCCGACAATATTGCTTCAATCTCTCTACATTAGGCCAATATTCCACCAAGCTAACGCCAATAAACGGTGCTACGTGGGACTTTAACAGAAATCTTTTTGTTTTCTTTTTAAGATATCCCTCGAATTTGGCAAAAAAATCGAAAACTAACACTTTACTATGTAATGCTATGTAAAACATAATATATCAATCCCATGACACTCACGTTTTTACATGTTTCAACTCTGCAAATTAATAACATTCATATTCTCTGTTTTTACGTATTCCAATTACAGCTACACCTACAGGTTTTAAAAAATTGTTCTCATTAGAAATTGAATCATGTTTTCACGTCGCCTACGCCGACTATTGAAAATATTCTTAGAAAAGGTTCCTAGAAATGTTAACGTAAAGTAACAACACATTCATTTTATTGTTTTAATTAATTTAAGAGAATTGTACAGGATAATTATTAGACGCAAAAGCCTTCGAATTACAAAGCATTTATGAAACATTTTAATTAAAATTTGCTATACCTTACCTATACATTTTGCCACTTTAATTAAAAATACCTACGAGTAAAAGTGATTTATTACACATTCCTGTAAAACTGTATAATATTCGATCAGAGGATAAATTTCAACGAATCAGTTTTAATTACAACTTTACTACTCTAATTAGTAAGATACTAATATTCGAACATGTATTTAATAGAAAATGCTTAATTACATTTCCACTTCCATTTATTAATTATCAATGACATTATATACGTTGTAATTACTGCTGGTATTCACTCAATCACTTTTAAGTGTTGCAATCCTAACAAATTTTATCATCGAATTGAGATGAACAGCAGAAGACCTGTAGAACATTTCAACTGCCATCTTACCATTATTATCCATGTATATTTGTATTTGCTTCCCAATTAAGTTTTTGGAAGGGGGTAGTATCATCAAATAATTGAACAAATAGTAGAGATAACGTAAACAAGCTAAAATTAGTTTACATACGGAATATGTTACAAATTATAATCCACAAAGCCGAGAGTTGAGATTATTATATTAATGTAACGTTACATAAAAAAAGCAAATGTAAATTTTCCAATTTCCATGCAAATTTTATTTCTCTTTGTGCCTTATGATTGCTACCTGCACTTTAAATCAAATTTATTTAATCCGCGATGTGGTTTTAATTATATGTGACTTGTTACGTGATTTAAAAGAAAACCATGGTGCGGAGTGTTTTTTTTCAACAACATCGGGACAAAAATAAAATTTTTCCATTATAACGGTTCTGAAATAAATAATAAACAATAAAGGGTGATTGTAAGAGGTTGTTGTTCTAAACTACAGGGCTGCGCTTTAATTTTAATATATACGTTCCGTAAGGCACAATACTGCCTCGAGGTGTACAGAAATCTGAAGTAAAATGCAAAACAATTATGCTTGTAATGCGGTATTGTCTACTTACATAATGGTTATGTCGTTATGTGTAAGGGAACGAATTGTGGTGTAATTTATTTCGCGTGATTATATCCGCAAGAAAAAATTTGAAAAGTAGCAGCATCTCTGAATGGAAGCAGGTAGCGTCCTCTATTAGACACTCTATTAGGCACTCAAAAGCCGTAAAATATTAGCATAGGGATACTTACACAAGATCAACTCAAGTGGAGTTGCTCGTGTATTGATTTAATGGGTGTGTCATTTGAAGAAAAGACCCCAGTAGGAAAATGCAGGGGGGGGGGGTCCCGGTATGAACCATTTATAATTTTATCATCTAGTATCCCTATACTCTCACCAATCTTACCTTGCCTACAACCACTTTTTGTGTATATACTTAATATTTTGCTTATGGTTTTTTCATTATTTAACATTGTTTAAAATATTTGCCTGGGTCAAATTGAAGGCTCGTTCAAAAGACTCCTTAGACGGTACCGAAATATATCGTTAAGATAACCAGAGCCAACATCAGCAGTTGGAAGATGAATAGTTTTTGGCCTTTTAACATGTTGAACGTAAGTACACACCAACTAAAATGTATTAGTAAAACGAAGCAAATCTCATTATAGTTCCAAAAAATCATGCAAAAATAATTGCTATGAAGGGCCGTAGACAAGTGGGACCTCCCCAGGCTCACTTATAGATATATCAATAAAATGAATTTACGCCACACTCCACATCCCCCTTTCAAAGACATCAATTAAAATTATATTTGATGAATTAATTGTTTGAGAAGGGAAATCCAATGGCGTTAAAGGTTATTTTATTTCCTGCACGCAAACTGGGCATCTTCGCACGACTTCGGCAATATCCTCAGATATACCTGGCCACCAGCATGATTCATGCGCTTGGGCTCTGCATTTGACAACTCCAAGATATCCCTCATGTATCCTTCCCAAAATTTCTTCACGTAATTTAGTAGGGATGATGATTCGGGTGTTCTTGAGAAGTAATCCATTGTGAACAGATAGTTCATCTCGTACTGTCCAGTATTTCCTAAGCTGAGGTTCAAATTTATTTATTTTCTCAGGCCACTGACTTGATTACGACGTCTTCTTCCTGTCTTCTCCAAATTTCGCTGATTATCTCATCAGTAGTTGGTAGACCAGAAACGATGTGACAAACATAAGCAGCCACTTCATCCTCTAGTTCCTTATCTCCATCACTATGCAAAGGTGTACGGCTCAGAGCATCAGCAGTCACCAACTGCTTACCATGTACATATGCAATATCATAAGAGTATCTCATCATTCGGATACGGAATCGCTGTAGACGCAGAGACAAATCATCCACACTTTTCGTAGTAAGAATTGGAAGAAGGGGTTTATCATCCGTCTCAATGTGGAAATGCTTTCCAAGGAGAAAGTCACGGAAACGTTCACATGTCCATATAATTCTTAAGCATTCCTTTTCAATTTTGGCATAGCGTTCTTCAGTTGACGTAAGTGTTCGCGATGCATATCTCACCGCTGCCACCATATTGTGTTAGTAACTATCAATAAATGATACGTTTTTATTAACACACAAAATTATAATAACATTTTATATTGAAATAACTAATGTCAGACTTAGACAAGTGCCATCTACCCAGGCTCACGTATACAGGGTGATTCACGACTATTCCCTCGGTCTCTTGTGCCTAAAGGGTACAAAATATCAGCTTCATTTTTTGGTGACATATGTAAATTGATAACGACTATTTTTTAAAATTATTTTTACTTATACAGGGTGCTTCACAAAATTGTAATAGGTACCATCAAAGTTAGGTTTTTTTTAAATGCAACTCCCTGTATTTTATTACATTTTTAGATTATACGTTAAAAACTAAGGTAACTTTATTAAACGTTCCCTATACCCATCGCTTACCAATTTTGAGAAAATTGTGATTTTAAGAAAAATATTCATATTAAACAACCCCTAATAACACGGAAACCACTTACTTTTAGTAACGCAAATTTATATCGATTTATCTTGACCTACCGCAAGTTGTACTTGAAAACACCACACACAAACTTTATTGGGATAGGACACTACTCACAGACAAAACTGTATATAACAATAGGCCAGATATAACACTTATAGATAAAACACAAAAAATCATATACATAATAGATATTGCCGTTCCCAACACAAACAATTTAGCCAATACACACGCAGAGAAACATCGCAAATACACTGATATAGCTCAGGAACTTAAAGCGCAATGGAGAATGGGAACTGCTCTTACAGTACCCATTGTTCTTAGTGCAACCGGAGTTATACCAAAAACAATACATCACAGTTTGCACATTTTAGGGTTAGATAAGAACATATACATACAATTACAAAAGGCAGTCATTATCAACACTTGCCACATAGTTAGAAAATTTCTAAACATAACGGAAGATACCGCACATCACTCAGAACCACATCACACACTTTCAACTAATACCATTCAAACACAAAATGAAACACAACACTCAATCCTCCCTTCACAAATTGAAACTCTGTTGCATACACAACATAACATTATAGAAGGTCCATTACCAACACACAACACTTCAACAATTACTCAAATACTCATGTAACACCTCTAACTCGTTCTCATGCACTCAAACGTAAACACACAATATACTCACAGTATCAGAATTCGCAATTAACACAAAACACAAACAACACATTACCCACTCGAGTGCAACCTATGCGTCGAGCTAAACAACAAAAAACGCTTACACAATAACCATAACACTTTTTCAAAACATACATATTATGTTCATTTTTTCTTTTCTATAAAAAGTCACTAAGTCACGAATAAGTGACGCCAACGGAGAAGCCTAGGAATATAGGGTCTCTTTTTGTTATTGATGCGCGACGCTGCGTTCATGTTAATGCCTTCGCGGAAAGAGGGTCGACGGGACGTGGCTTTTACAAATTGGGATCAAATACACCGAGGCTTCTCAAACAAATACATTATCTAAAATGTGATCAGCGTTGGTTTTATCAACGTCATTTAATTTAATGAACATAATATGTGTATAGTATTTAGTATGTTCACTTTTTAACAGCAACTTCAAATTTATATTGTATAGATATATGTATTAGTAGGACTAATCGTTACTTGATTTCGATCCGTGCGATTACTTAACCAGGCTTGGCCTGAGTATCGATAACAATCGAAGTACATAATAATAAACAAACTTCATCAAGAAGACTCGAAAAAGTGTTCTAAAATCCGTAAAAAGTTTCCATCAAAAAATCAAAATTCTCCCAAATACATTGAGGCTCCACCGGTTTTGGGGGTCAACAGTGCGATACAGGTGACGATTTAGTAATGAAAGTTATTTCAGTTTACCAAGCCGTTATGTTGTGGAAAGTGGATTCGTCGTAAATAAAACATATTTAAAGAATTCATCTTCTTCTCCAACTTTTTCGAGACTCCATAAACAAAAATTCAACCTTCGTTGAAAGCCTCGTCCATATAAATTCTGGTGAAGTTGAATGTGATAAGGATGGTATTTATGTTTTTTTAAAAAATATTTAGATAGACAATTCCTCAATAAATGGATTGGAAGGAGGGGTCCACAACACTCCACCTACCACTGCTGATGACATACAGATTACAATAAAGGATGCGTTTGCTACTATAACACCAGATATCCTGAGAAACGTTAGATCTTTTGAAAATCGAGTGCGGTTGTGCATAGAAGGAAATGGTCATCATATTGAGCATTTACTATACCATTTTTTTCCATAAATGATTACTTCTTGTTATTAATTTCATTTTTAATTAAGTTATGATCCCATATCTAATTATTAACTACAATAAAAAAAATCATAGTCTACTAGAATGCAAACAAAACCATTTCCATACAAATTTTAGAGAAAAATCTTAATAACTTTTTAATTGTTGATTTTAGACATAACAATTACTCATAGTTTTTGATAGAAAATGAAAAGTTATTCAACATAGAATAAAAACATACAGGGTGTGCCATTTAAGTTTAGTGAGTTTTTGATGTTTGAAAAATATAAAATATGAATCCTTTTTCTAAACACCCTGTACAAAATATCAAAATCCTACGTAGTGCAAATAAAATCCTTAAAGGTCAAGATAAACCGATATAAATTTGCGTTACTAAAAGTAAATGGTTTCCGTGTTATTAGGGGTTGTTTAAATTGAATATTTTTCTTAAAATCAAAATTTTCTCAAAATTGGTAAGCGATAGGTATAGGGAACGTTTAATAAAGTTAACTTAGTTTTTAAAGTATAATCTAAAAATGTAATAAAATACAGGGGGTTGCATTTAAAAAAACCTAACTTTGATATACCTATTACAATTTTGTGAAGCATCCTGTATAAGTGAAAATAATTTTAAAAAATAGTCGTTATCAATTTACATACGTCACCAAAAAATGAAGCTGATATCTTGTACCCTTTAGGCATAAGAGACCGAGGGAATAGTCGTGAATCACCCTGTATATCAATAGAATGAATTTACCCCACGCTCCATAAAAACCTCTTCAAATAATCCTAGCAGAATAGTGACACAATATCGGAAATCGGAATTTAAAAAAAATTTTTTTTAACACTTTTTCAAAAAATAAGTATAGCACAATATATATTGCTGAATTCAGAAAAAAATTCTCTTTTAAACTACATAAAAAAACTGCAATAAAAAAAATGATTACCGCCATTTTAGCTTATACCGGAAGTGACGTCATGAAAGGTAATATCAGCATTTTCGTCCTTAACCGAATGCAATCCATTGGCGAAAACCGCATTTTGATAACTAATAGTTTCTGAGTATAGAGCGTTGCAAGGAATGTGTACGGACAGATTATAGACGACAGACGGAATTTTTTTTGTCATAATTTTGAATCTGCGTATTCAGAAATGCAAAGATATGTAAAAATTTGCATAGATCAATTTTTTT
Source organism: Pyrocoelia pectoralis (assembly GCA_036250285.1). NCBI lineage: Eukaryota > Metazoa > Arthropoda > Insecta > Coleoptera > Lampyridae > Pyrocoelia > Pyrocoelia pectoralis. The sequence continues at coordinate 36,239,054 of CM070076.1, read as the reverse complement.
TTTTGGAACACTAATACAATACTCCCTTTTACTTCGTATTCGGGAAGTAAAAAAACAGAAATTTGTCCACTTGACAGGAATGTATTTGAAAATGTTGATTTAGTTCCATTTGGAACCGCAGAATGGGCAAATAATCCCACCACAACCAATCCCTCAAGTAACCTCGGAACGAGAAGAGCAAACAACAAACCATATATTCCAACCACACTACTATACAAAGCTCCTTTTTTGTATCAGGAATAAATCTAAAACAAAAATCTAAGGAACTTGCCATTGATACTAATCTTGGGTTATGTGAAGCACGGATTAACAAAGAAATTTTTTTATTTAAAACCATAATTTCATAGTTCGCTGTCCCACCGACTGGTATATTTTCGGAGACAATTTTACAGCACATCGGCTTCTAATAATCTTAATGACATCGTAAGTGGTGAGAAACGAGAGGATTCAGATTTAGCTACCATTGTCTCCGAACATCTGTTTGTAAATATTAGCTTTTACCCTTGTCAGGCCCGGATTAAAAAATTGAGGGGCTCTTTACGTAAAAGGAGCCCTTTTTAAACTCATCGACATTATTTTAGACGATAAACATTAAAATAAAATCATACGAATATAAAGTAAGTAAAAAATGTACAAGTAAATAATTAGATAAATATTTTAAATAATCAAATATGTATATTAATTTATTTCTTTTTACTAAAAATTGTTTTAAAATCGAGGCCCTCGCTGATGGAGCCCGGGACTGTTGACCCCCTAGCCCCCCTCCTCCCACGTTAATACGGCCCTGACCCTTGTCTTGATATACAGTATGAAAATTGATCGCAAATACGTTGCTCGGTTCCACTTCACCAGATAAATTGGAAGCTGAAATTTTCTTATTTCCAATATTTCCTCCTATTTTTTGCATTTAAACCCATACCGTATGTTACGAATACCTATGGCAAAAAACAGAAAAACTTAACAATGTTCCATTTCATATTCTATAGTGTTTTTTTTTTGAAGAGGACGAACTCTAAATGATTTAAGTTTTATAATAGGTTCATGAGTAAATTTTCCAAGCGTTTAAAATGTTAAAGATTTTTAAAATTTTATTTGAGAATAGAAATTGTTGGTGAGATCGTATTTGTTGACATAAATTCGTACTTGGATTGTTCTAAAAGAGGAATCGAATCTTGCGACTTAACAGAGATTGTTCTTATTAAAAGGAATTTTGGTGTGAGTGACAGGATGGTTTATAACTAGTTTCTGAGATGGTGTTCTAGACACATTATAGCGTTCAATTGATATAGTTAATAGCTATCCTCTCTTGGTTACATGTTCTGGACGTGAAGTAAACTATAGTTACAACGTACTTCCACAAATCCCTGTTGATTTTAATATTAACAAAATAAAATTTAAAGGAAGAAAGACTTACCGCAAAAATCTGTCCGTAATCTTGTTAATGAAATTTATGGAAAGTATTAAATTCTTACTTGTAAACCTCGTGTATAATACTTACTTTACTCAACATTAATCTTTCATAATGTGTTTATAAATCTTATGTAAGTATTAAGATTTGTTGGTTGTTTACAAATATTGTTACCATCTAGATACATTAATTTATTTATTCACGTTTAAGTTTCGAGCAGTTATTACTGTTGATATCATTGTTTCCACCGTAAACGAATAACGATACTTCTATTAAAGGTCTAAAGTTACTTTGTAGATCATATATCTACTCTCGGAAAACTCTCTTTAATTAGGAGTATAAATTAAATAACAAGAGAAGTTCTCCCGTGATTATTTATTATCTTATGTAAATGAATTTATATCAAAATAGAGCAAAAGCACAGTTTTTAAGCAAAACTTTGATTAACTTTTATACAAGGACAAATAGACAATATAAACTAATTATGCTCTTATACATATACATAAATCATAAATTACGTTTTATTCCTCATCGCCATCATCCGACGCACTTATTCCCATAATTTCATCAGCAAGGCGGTACATTTCTTCCACAGTCTGTAAAAAAGAATAATTTTATTGTTTTGTTCTATTACTAGAGATCGTATTTATTTTCCGTAAGTAGCAGTTTTTTATTTTGTGTTACGTATTAGGATGAACAAAGTAGAATATCGAGCCGTTATAAGATTCCCTACAAAACTTCCAATGTTGGCCACATACGGAGATGATTTAACTATTTGGGAACGGTCAAAAGCATATCGAGAATTATCAAAATATGATCGCCGTTCAGGTCGCCTTGTTGACGTGACTACTTCGGATATTACTGAATAAATCAATTCTGTGGTATATGCGGACACAAGAATAAAGAAACAAGGATTGAAAGACTTATTAAATCTTAAAAACACTTGTTATCAGGATTCTATAGGAATGCTTTGAAGTAGCAAAGGTTAACGAGGGATGGGTATCGCTGTTTAAAATACATGTTCGAATAAAGGAGACGTATGAACAATTTTTTACGACCAGTGTGTATGTACCGGATTGTATTATCAAACGCCATTTGAAATGAATACGACCCCATCATTTTGGTACTGAATCGATACAATGACATGCATATATTGAGGCTCCTCAAGAAATTTAAAGTCATCTCTTATGCAGAAAAACAGTCCAAAAGGTTTACTGAAAATAAAAAAATTCTGGCAAGTATTGCCACGAGACTTTCCTCGCTAAAAAAATCATCCCAATAATGTTAACAAGACAGTTGATTGACATAGGTCATATATCATTTTTAAGTAACTTTTTACACATGCGTACTACCGGGCCGCCATTTTATAACAAAACACTTTTGGTACTTTTAAGGAATGCTCCAAATTTGATCTTGATTAATTAAAGTTTGGAAAATTTAAACAGTTTTAGGGTGCCCGGTAAGTACCGGATTCTAACTTGCTTCGTTTGAGAAGGAGGTAATTTTAAATATTTCTGAAACGAAGTGAGTGATTTTATTCAAACTCTGCCTGATCGGGTATTTATCAGTTGTTTTGGAATATCTTCGGTCGTCATCGGTTACGTTCGGTTATCTTGAAAATGTCTTCAAATGTGTTCGGATGCTATCGAGTATGTTCGGTTGTCTTGAAAATGTCTTTAAATGTGTTCGGATGCTATCGGGTATGTTCGGTTGTCTTCAGAGTTACTTTTGGTGTTATTCGAAATGTCTTTAAATGTGTTCTGAAGCTAACAGGGGCATTTAGTAGTCTTTGAAATAATTTCGGGTGTCATTGGACACGTTCGGTGATCTTGAAAATGTTTTCAAATGTGTTTGGGTGCCGTTGGGTGTAAGCGTAGAGTGTGTTACATTGGCGATGCGCCGCGCCGATAGAATTAAAATTTATGACGTCATTTTTTAACAATTATTTTTTTTAATACTTTTTTCAAAAAATAAGTATAGCAGTATAGCTCGTAATAGATATTGCTGAATTCAGAAAAAATACTCTTTCAAACAACATAAAACAACTGCAACTTTATCTTATAAAAAAATGAGTGCCGCCATTTTAGCTTATACCGGAAGTGACGTCATTAGAGGTAATATGAGCATTTACGTCCTTCGCCCGAATGCAATCGATTGGCGAAAACCGCATTTTGATAACTTTAATAGTTTCTGTGTATAGAGCGTTGCAAGAAAATGTGTACGGACTACAGATGGAAATGTTTTTTTTTTCATTTTTTGAATCTACGTATTCAGAAACGCAAAGATATGTAAAAATTTGCATAGGTCAATTTTATTTTTTTTGGAATACTAATACAATACTTCCCTTTTACTTTGTACTCGGGAAGTAAAAAGAATCCTCGAACCCGTGTACTTTTGTTGTCAGGAAAACATATTTACACATTAATTCCATCACTGTAACTTCAACCCCTTAGCGGGGCCGGCATCTACCCTTATTTTTTCAAAAGGGAAGAGGTATTGTGATACATATTGTGAAAAATCATTAAATTTTCTTTAAAATGGCGTTTTGTTTTTTAAATTTAAGCTACGTCGCCAAGCAATGGAATTTAAAACATTTTACTGGACCTCTTATCTACAAATAGGTTTGTGATCAAAAATAACAATAAATATCAGTGGATAATTCGACTTTATCTTCAGTGAAGTAGTTGATGTGGATGGTGCTTTTCTTTTCTTCTTATTCGATAAAAAATGGTTTATTCTATTGGGGGGAGAGTGGAAATTATGGAATTGTATTTTATAAACATTCAATGTACAAGAGTAACGGCAACTTTGTTTAATGAGAGACACATACATTATGGTTACATCCTACAATTAGTAGCGAAATTCCGGCAAACTGATTCATGAATAATAAACGGAATATTGAAAATCCGGTGAGAAATGAGGCAGTAGAAGTAGCTGTTCTGGATCAAGTTACTGTGAGCCCTACATTAAGTACCAGAAAACTGTCTGAAGTAACGGAAGTTTGGCGGACCACTGTACAGAGAATTCTAAAACATGATAAATGGCATCCATATAAAATTCAACTTCTTCAACAATAGAACGAAGATGATATTGATCGCTGTTTACAATTTTGGGGAATAATATCCGAAGGAATTATAAATAATCCCAACTACCTTTTTAATGTTTACTTCTCAGACGAATGTTCATTTTTTCTCAACGGTAGGTACTGTCATTCGACGTAATTGTCGTTATTACTGGTCCGGCGCGAATCAAAGGATTTACCGTGAGGTTCACGCTCAACATCCTCAAAAATTAAACGTTCGGACTGGTATTTTTGATGATCACATAATCTTACCGTGAAATTTAAATGGAGATACTTACTTAGACTTGTTCGGTAATGACGTCAACCCAGCAATGATCGAAATTATGGAAAACGACCAACGTTACCATGAAGAAAATCCGATATTTCAGCAAAACGGTGCTCCTCCCATTTTGCATTACTTGTACGGCAGTTTCTGGATGAAACGTTTTCTGGTAGATGGATTGGGAGGGGGGATGCTATCGAATGAAGCGCGAGATTACCCGATTGAGCATTTAATATGCGAAAAGGTAACGGAAAAAAAGCGGTAGTTACAACAATGTGCAGCACCACTGCTAAAATGCTACAAAGTAAATATTATAACGTAATTAACCTTTTCGCCGACGCACGATCAGTACTTTCCAAGAAAGAGACGATTAATTGAAAAACTTGCTTAAACCTTATTCGGGTTGATTTTGAACTTTAATTGCGTTAAAACGCACAACCAAAATTAGATTGCATCCTTACCTGAGAATTCCTCAATTCCCGTATTATTGAATCTTCCAGATTTAGTTTGACGTAGTTTTCATTCGTAAACATGAAGCCACGCTTAACATCATCTTTGTCAGAAACGCTTAGGACACTTGCAGGCGGATGACATAATCTTTCATTTTTACATCTAAATCTGTGACCTTCTTCAATGGACAGTCCAGATGGAGGATCGGGTGTATCATCCACGTACATATGTTTAGGAATAAATCCTTTATGAATTTTAATCTAAAACGTACAAATGACTACTATAATAATTACTCATCAATTCTATACCGACCTTCGCTCTCCTTTCGGCAATTAATTTCCTACAATACATTTCTATTAATCGAACCGGATGGTCCACCATTTCAGGTGGCGCCTCATCTAAAGGTATTCGGCCAATTAATACCAAGTTCTTTACTCTCTCCATTTCTTCGGCCTACAAATTGGATCATTAAAGTTGTGTTGGTGAAGGTGACCTTTTCATAATAGATGCACTTTGGCAAGAATTTTGAAGGTATAATACAAAGTTCAAGGTATGAATAAGGTACTCAAAGCTTGAATAATTATGTAATTCGGCGATAAATTTTAAGCGAAACAAATCAATACGTGTAAATTTGTCATGCCCGTCTCCCACAACAAAAAATGTTATTCTGGCTAACTGTTATAATAAATTAAAATGCATAATGTTCTTTGATACATACCTCCCTGTTGGCAATCCTCTTGTTCATTTCATTTGCGTAATTTTGTAGGATACGTTCCTGTAACAATTGCATGTAGTCTCTATCAGTGAGACTGACCACATTGGATCCCATTAACTTTTCCAACTTCGACCGTACGTGAGGATGACTGAACCTAAAACAGGAGTTTTAGGTTAGATCTTGTAAATTCAAACATCGTTTCATAACTGCCTCAACAATGTCGATGTGCCAGATTATATAAAGGCAACACGATTTGGAGAAAATTAAATTTTGCGCTTAATTTCCTTTTTGAAGAAGTTTTATTTGATTAGTTGCACGATTAAAGTTATTCGAAAATCGCGTGAAAACTGCTGTTAAAAGTTTCTTTTTATAACCTCAATTTAATGGGAAATCAGAATTTTAATCTAATGGAAAGAATCCAGTGTAATAAAAACGGCGATATACTAACATCGTTACTAAATCGAACGACTACGCCTACAATAATTATTACAAATGTTGTTGAATCAGCTTGTTATTTTATATAGACCAAAAGATTTGTAAGGGCTCGATTGCCATACGCAATATATAAAACTACGGTTAAATTACCATGTCGTTCGTGTTCGTGGTGATAGATTGTTCTTCATTACGTTTAATATTGTGTACCTTCTATGCCACACCACCTGATTGCACTATTAACTTTGGAAATGTGTATAGATGGGAGACAGGTGGATGTACGATTATTTATCAATATTAAATATTGAGCGTGTAGTTTTAGTTTCGAAGCCAATACATGGAAATGAAATTTGACAATATTTTAAGAACAATAAGAACATGAATTATATCGAAATTATAGCGGTCAAATTACACTCATTATTTATTTATTTGCCCCTTTGCATACAATTGGGTGTTTGACTCGTGTATCTCTTCACTGAAGCAACTTGTCAACTGCTGTGCTGTTTATTGTTCCGGGAATGCCTCTTTTTCTTATGAACCTGGCTAATGAATCCCTGTCATTAAATTCTTTTTTCTCCTTGTGAAGAAGATGTTCAAACCATTCTCTACTCTATAATTTTTATTAATAGTGTCTACCAATTTTAGGTTTCCCGTTTGTGACCGTAGCTTGAATTTTTTTAACCATACTGTGAGTAGTAGTGACCGGAAGTGATGTTCCTTCAAATCCATTTTTGAGGATTAAGAGGTTGGTTGTCCTTTAACTTTCGGTAGTAATATCATAAATACTAGTTTTTGGTAAACGTATAATATTGTTGTAAACCTTACAGATAGTACAGGAGAAAATAATAGATTTTAGGGTCATACTAATTCCCACAAAGACGGGGATTGATTTTTAGTTCGTTGTTGGTGTCTTTTTGGTATAGGTACTAAAACTCTAAAAAAATGTAACTATGCAAAATGCGTTTTTTGGGCGGCATCTTAAAAAAACATCAAATATTTTAAAAAAACCCGTGTAGAAGAAGTCGAGGAAAGTTTATATTCGGCAGTTTTTACTTTCCCGTGAAATATGGAAAGTAATATAATTGAAAAAAAATCGAACTCGAGGTTTTAATGAATCTCGAAGTTTTGAGCCCCCCTGACTCCAAAACCGCCATCTTTGAAAAATGTGGGCGTGTACGTTATGGCTGTGGAGCCGAAACTACTACACCGATTTTGATGAAATTTAAAACTAAGGCCTATAAAAAAACTTCATCGGTAAAACAAGCTTCTCATCAAAATCGGCCCAAAGGGGCTCAAACTAGGGGCGTTATTTTGAGAGCAAACATTCAAATTTTAACCCAAACTAATTTCCCTTGGTGAAAAGTTAGTAGACATGGTAACAAGTAAAACGCCGTTTTTCGTTTGTTTCTAAATTCAAAATGGCGGCGAATATAGCAATTCTCCACAATTTAACTTTTTAGGGTGTCATATGTGAACGAGCTTAATGATATGATAATGTGAAAAGGTTTTGAACAATTGAATATTGACCTCTGAAAGGTGAATAATAAGTTATATAATTATATATGTATGTTAAGATTGATTATAATAATAATAATAATAATAATAAATCGTCTTTATTGAAATACACATGACATGAGGCGAAGTTTAGCTAAAGCTATTCCACCACTTAACCTCATGCATATCGAATGTTCAGTAAATAAAAGACAATTAATACATAAATATAATAGTGTTTATTTACTATACATATACAATACATATACAATACAAGTTAATTATAAATAAACAAGACAGGGTAGCTCAAGAACCATTTAACTTAATTAAAATTTGAAAATTGGAAATTGTAGCCATAAGATGCAGGCCATAACTTTTACTTATAATTTATTGATAAAAAACAAAAAATTAAACGTGGCCAATTTATTGGTTCCCAAAATTGGCCAAAAATTAAAAATCGCTTTTCTAAAAATCTGCTCCGAGCATTTTAAATTTTTTTTAATGTGATAGTACACGTAGTTTATGAAAAACTATTGGCACTACATTTATGTCTCTATTTCACATAGCGGAAGGGGGATGAATGTTTGAAGTTAAAAATTTTAAATCTTCACAACTTTTTTGCTAACAAAGATGAAGAAATAAAATTGTACAATGAAGTAGAAGACATACGACTCTTTCAATCGAGGATAATATGTATACCAATTTACTTCCGGCCTAGCAGGAAATGAACAAAATATGAAAAATATTTATGATATACCCTGTATATTATTTCAGGGGAAAATCAGAAATCGTTTTCGGATTACAACTATGCAGGGTGTTCCAGGTTTAATGATCAGGACTTTGACATTTTGTGGAAAAACACATTTTAAGGTGGGTTGCTCCTGTAAACACAGGTCCAAAAATTTTTTGTTTCTGAGATACAGGGCGTTAAAATTGTCTAAAAAATAAAGTTTTTATTTATTTATTTCCGAAATGTGGAGAATATTCAAACCAAAATTAGCACACAAGATACATGGACAGAGGGTAATAAGATTGAATAATATGAATTTTTTTAATCAACCAGTGGCGGAGATATGGGAAATCTGTTCTAATACTAATTTGATAAATAAAAAGAGTACGGCTCTGAATTAAATATTCTCAATATCTTTTTCGATAGAGCATTATTCAATTCTGATCAAAAAATGTCTCTTGACTTTTTTCGGTTGTGTTACCGTCCGGACACAAACTAGATTTTTATCATTTATTTCACGAAAAACGTATTTTGGCTGTGTACAAAAACGATGGTTGCCGTGGATCTTATCCTCTGTCCGTATCTTGTGTGCCAAATTTTGGTTTGAATATTTTCCACAGTTCGGAAGTAAACTCGAAAATAAATAAATAAAAACTTTATTTTTTAGAAAATTTCAACACCCTGTATCTCAGAAAAAGAGAGTTTTAGGATCTTTGTTTATAAAGCAACTCACCTTAAAATGTGTTTTTTCTACAAAATGTCAAAGTCCTGATCATTCAACCTGGGACACCCTGTATATTAATTTTTTTAATTATTGCGCAATAACTATTTTATTTTGAGTTATTACGCAAAAACTATTTCATTTAATACGTCATAGTAGTAAACACGCGAAAGTTGTGTGCCAGTTTACTGGTCATTTAATTTTCATTATGGTGCTTTAATGAAATCCTGAATTTCTTAAACACAAGAAATCGCCGCCGGCGCCGCCATCTTGTAAAATGGCGACAAAATCGGTTGATTAATTAATAGCTTCTCTTATATGATCGTTGTATAATATACTATTATACAGGGTGATTTCTAAAACCTTCTCACCAAATTGAAAGGGCAACTGAGGGAGATCAAAATTAAGTTATTTTTTAAATAAAATTTTGATCAAATTGTAACAATAAGAAAGTTACCAAGTGTTTAAATTTCTTAGAAACCATTGAGCTTTTTTTATAAAATATGGTAATAATTTACATTTTGAATTCAAATTTGAAAGTTAAATAAACAAAGTTCAGTTAAAATTTTACTAAAATTGTTATACGAGTAAAGTTATGGCTATTCAGGCTATTTAATTGTTCTTTAAAATACACAGTTATGGGTGTTCATTTAGGTATTGAAAGCCGCTGATTTATGTAATTTAATCATGTACGTCAATATTACATAAATGTCATAATGTAGGTAAGTAGGTTAATTATTTGTCAAATCAATAATTCGTCTGAAATGGTGAATTACAGTAATGAAAAATACGTAGAAATGATTATGGCGTATGGAGTTACTGACGGAAACGCAGACGGGCAAGACGTATCTAAGAACTTTAAAAACTTGTAACTTTCTTATTATTACAATTTGATCAAAATTTCATTAAAAAATAACTTTATTTTGATCTCCCCCATTTGCCCTTTCAATTTGGTCAGGAGGTTAGAAACCACCCTGTATACAAAGTTGTAGTGAATATAATTTTTTACAACTTTTATATGATATAAATTTTTATTCAGATCAACTCTTTAGAAGTTATGACAAAGTTTGCTATCTGCTAAGACAAAAGTAAATGAAGTTATAATACCGCGATTAGAACTTTGTGGTGGAACGCTGGCAGCTAAGCTTATATCAGAAATTGCACAAGTTATGAGTGCGTTATGTTTGCATGAACCGATTCAACTATCGTTCTTTCATGGTTCTTTTGTTAGCAATCGCGTATCGGGAATCTTAACAATTCTTAATTTCGAACAATGGGGGCATGTAGCCACGGACAAAAATCCTGAAGATTGTACCCGCAGAACTTCAGATACATTATCTTTGGTGGGATGGGCCAAAATATCTGCATGAAATAAGGGTTAAAGAGAAGATAGTTATAAAGTTGACAGTAACTGAAAAGAAAGGAGAGGAAGTAGAGTGCACAAAGTTTTCGGACTTAGGAAAGACGTAATATTTTATTTTCGCATACTCATAGCCTACTTTCAAATGCGCATAAATTTTAAGTGCAGTTTTAATCAATATTAGATAAAAAGTGTTAATAACTGCAAACCCGCTAAAGATAGGTATAGGGATACCTATAATTTATCGATGCGTAAATTAAATCGCTTTCCAAATATGTAAAAATATACGGGGTGTTCCATTTGAAAAAAATGACTTTTTGGTGTTTGAAGTTTTTTAACTTTGGCACTAATTTTGAACGCCCTGTATAATCTGTGATAGGTTTGCAAATGCATTTTGTGAACCCTTATGGTTTTACTTCGTGTTTGTAAAGTATGAATGTTTTGCGTTCAAAGAAGAGCAAAAGGTGGGCTATTAAACATCCCTCCGCAAAGCGCAAATTTTTCAAAAAAATGATAATATCTCAAAAACAGTTGAAGATAGGTATAGGATAATCTAATACAGTGTAACGCAGAATCGATTGTATAATCCAAAAATGCAATAATATACAGGGTGTTCCATTTAAAATAAGAAGATGAATGGCGGTTTCCGGTCTTTCCGGAAGTTGTACAACATCGACAATATTTTAGAACAAAAGAAGGCTATGGGTTATCCTTAACCTGAAAGTTTCAAATTCATAAGTAGTAAGGGACCCCAGAAACTTCTAATGAACGGGTTCCGTGATATACCCTGTATACATTATACAGTAACAATTGCACTCATTTTATTAGAGGAGACAAACAACTTCAAGAGATGTTTGATCGCGCCAAGTCAAAGTTGCCTGAGGAGATATCTCAAATGTTAATTGTTGAATCGACAACATGGCATTTTATCCCTCCTCACACCCCAAATTTTGGCGGGTTATGGGATGCTGGTGTGTGAGATGTGTTAAGTCTTATCTAATAATGGTGATCGGTAACAGTTGTATGTTAACGTTTGAAGAGAGAAAAATTAAATGGAATATAAATATTTTTACACACTACCACCCACTTCACGCTCCATAGGAAGATAATGTCGGGTAATAGGGAGAATCAAGCTGGTCTAGAGGCGATAAGTATTGAGATGACCAACGTACACAGAACATTAAAAACCACATGATTATTGAATAGCAGATAAATGGATACAATACACGTAAATGAATAATAAATATGAAAATATTAATGATGTTGAAGAGTAAGAAGTTAAAAAATAATAAAATAAATAAAAAATATAAACTTTCCCCGACTTTTTCCCCGATTACACGGGCTTTTTTTAATTTTTGATGTTTTTCAAAATGGGAGCCAAAAAACGCATTTTGCATAGTTAAATTTTTCTAGACTTTTAGCATGTCAAAAGGATACCAATAACGAACTAAAAAAATCAATCCCCGTCTTTGTGGGAATTAGTATGAGGAATCACCTATTTTTTTCACATATCTCTTGTACTAAGAGCCCACAGTATATAAATTGACTTCTTTCATCTCCAATGAAAGCACGAAACATGTCACGATCCGGTGGCGGGTTTGTCCATAGGAGCGCATACCTTAGTGAATAGTTGCAGCTACTGTATAAACTATTTCCATTCTCCAATGTAGGTTTCACGCAGTACGAATCTGAAGGAATTTTATGGTTAGGGTCTATAAAGCAAAGAACTGTTATTTTATTTATATTTCGATTTCATCCTTTTTAAAAAACTGGGTTGTTCAGAAAAAAGATTGTTTGCATGTGTGTCCCAATTTCATTAATGAATTAGTCCACTGAATGAATGCTCAAAAGAGGGGTTTATAGTGCATGGAATATGCGAGAATGGTTGACTTCAAGAATTTGCTACGAGTAGTTAGTAGGTAAACATACTAAAAGTCCCCGCCCCTGGGGGATGAGATTAAGGGAGGAATGGGGGAGGAAGAAGGCATTTTTGGGTTTTCCGATTATATCTCGGAAACGGTGAAACCTAAAAAATTGTTCTAAATGAATAAAAGTGTTCCTATAATTGTCGAATTTCCAACGGTTTTCTAGATACCTATATGTTATCGAAAATCGATCATTTTCAAAAAAGTCATTTTTATTTAACTCTTTTTGTAAAATATTTTCGTTGTTAAAATGAAACTATAATGAGGTTGAGGTGTAGAGGAGTTTCACTTTCACAACCCAAAGAAGTCATAATTAATATCTCGTTGTTGTATTTTTTTTAGCAAGCCTTGTGAATTGTAATTTTTTACATTCCTTACATCAAGCGTTAATATTCGCGCTGTCTTCGGTTTCCAGCAGAAGCAAGAAGCGTAGCAACTTCTCTCATTTTCACTACAGGTACTTCACCACCTTCCAAACTTTCCTCACAAATAAAACACTTTTATCTTATTATCATTCGGCTATTCTTTACATTTCGAGAAACTTTGTCTAACGATGATCGGCTGTATCTCGGTTAATATTCGGTTAGCACATGGTCCTCAAGGTCGAAAACTTAGAATAGACATGCTAGAGTATCCCCACCCAGCAAACGCATTTATATATAAAATACATATAAATTATGTAAGAGCTTTTTAGATTTATATAAAACTGGAAGAAAAATAAGAGATATTTAATGTCAGGATGTCAGCAATTTTCAAAATAATATATATGTCTATTAGATGTAAATTCTTCTACATGAATTTATATACGTTTTATGTATATTTTATGTAATATTTACATAAAAAATATTCGTTGTAAAAGCGTTGCGATGACCAAAATGGCAGCTACTCGAGCGTAATGTAATTATTATCAATGTAAAAAATTATTTAAGCAGTTCCATACAAAAAATGGAAAAACTACATTTTACCTGCAACTGTACTTTTAATTATATTTAACTTAATTCTTGAACGAACTCGTTTTCACCTGAACTGAAAGCCGACAGTTTATTATGATATACTTGCTTAAAAAGTGTCCCTTAACCGGATTCGAACGTTTGCGGGTGGGCGTTGCAAATTCTGAAATCCGACATTGTACCACTGCGCTAATCTGTAACATCCCTTCTTTTTATTTCGTACTTCGTAACTTTGCGCTGTTTCGCGTTATTAGTTTAAATTTTGTTTGATTATACCGTTGAGTGAAGTCTTATTCAATAATTATACCTATCTTGAACTTTATGTTAAAAATGACCAGGATTTAATTTATTTTATATTATTTATTTTCTATATAAATTAGACGCATTTTAGTCGATACGGATCTAATATTAAAGGTACGTGAACTACAATTTTTGGCGTTATAGAAAACACGCGCGTGCGATTACTTATGTGGCGCAAATAGAAACGGACTTTATTTTCGACCATACAATATACGTAATGTAATGGTAATTTCTAATTATATTTACAGAAGGCATATATAAAAAATAAGTAATATTACATATAATATTTTACATATAACGTACATAAATCTAATCATGTAAATATGACAGCACATGAATTTCATGAGTGATATGTAATTATCTATATGTATATATTATATGAATTTCTGTATACAGAATATCGGTAAGTTTCTATACTATTATGTAAAATATACGTAATCTGTTACATACGGTTTATATAACTTTATTAAAGAACACTTACATACTTGATATATAAAAAAGCATATGTAGGGGTATTTACTTCAATTTATATATGTTGTATGTATATTTTATATGTGTGTTTACTGGGCAGATAACCTGTAAAAATTCTATTATCTTCGGAATACTTTCCAGGTAAAAAGTGGATGTCGACTGTACTAATAGTATATTATTATAAATTTTATTCTTATCTAATATAAAAGTTGAATGTCACCAATCAGTTTTGTGCGGATTATGAGTCCTGAGCTCAAAGCATGATGCTCAGGTTATGATGAAAATAGCGCACGTGCATGTCGGTCCGTCCGTCCGTCACTTTTCTATAACGCGAGTAGATTCGCAAACTATAAAAACTTGAGGGCTGAAATTTTGCATGACCTTGGATAAACGGATCTGTTTACAGGAAGACCTGTTTACTGCTGTTTAGAACAAGCTGTTTAACCGTTTACTGTTCTGTGATCTACACATAAACAGTTCTTTCCTGTAAACAGATCCGTTTATCTATTTAAATGGATCTGTTTCTGTCGAAGCCGTTTAGTGATCTACATTATTGGATAACTACGTCGGGATCTGATCTGAAAAGATGGACGGCGCATGTCTGGAGGTCTGTCTAGGCCAGGTGGCCCCTTATCTACTACCAGTCAGAGCCACTTCCGGTTTTGAAGGACCTTGGGATATACAAATTTCTATTTGATAGAGCTCAACGAGCTGAACATTTTTCACATAATATGTGTTAACTTGCCTCAGAGAAGTAGAAAGACTGTGGGCGAAGCTGAGGGTAAGCGGCTTTGTTTTATAATACCAGGTGTCAACTGGGAAACCACTATGACCCGCAGGGCAATCTTCGCAACCCACCCCTAAGATTCCAGCCATCTCAGCCCTATTCTTTAATTTGCACTACCCCATGTGTGACATATCATTGGAAAGCCCTTTAAAAATTCTATTCATCAGTACTAAACAAAATGTTAATTAATCGATTATTTTTTAAATCCTATCCTAGAAATAGGTAATCAAAATGAACAGAAAAACTCAATAATAACAGGTAGCTGAAGAGTACGTGTAGGAAATAATTGTACACTAAGGGAAAGGTCGTTCTTGTACTAAGCATTCAATATGGCAATGAAGTAGTTAACGTTAAGAGAAGGGGACAAAACGTAAAATAAACCAATATAATGAATATAAAGCCTATATAGACATTTCAGACTAGATGAAGGTTTACAACATTCGTCTACGCCAGCCTCAGTGATATAGGGAGTGTATTGCAGTTACATAATAATAATTACATTTGGCAATGTTAATTGGTAACCGCAACTCTTGCACTAATGTACAGTTACAAACGACGTTAACTAGTCCATTTTCTCTTTCAGCAGAGTAGAATTAATTGTTGCTAGTTACCTTGTAGGTGGTTTCGTTATGAATGTGGTGAAGCCCACAATATACCAAGTATTCATCTACCGTCATAAAATTGAAACATTTTATTACTTTATGTAAAACAATAAACCCTCATACCTCACCAAAATACCGCCTAAATATTTTTATGAATTTATTATTCCGCAATGCATAAAAACTTCCACGAAATGCGTAAAATTTATGTCGAAAAAGATTTATATATGCAATTTTTACGTACACTATTATATTCGTCCTAAATTTATAAACGGGTGAACAGGTTGATCCTAATATTTAATGCATGATTGTCGTTGTTCTTTGAAAAGGGTAAATGTCATTCTCAGAAATGCAATGTAAATCAGGATCAAATTTACAAACCCACATTAAACTACGATCATAATTCTCGTGACGTCATTCACTTACCGCCTTATTTATTAACTTCATTATTAGGAATTGTTGACGTCGTGCAGTTAATTAGTGAGCTTTCCATAGTTTCAAAGGAACTCTCAAATGAGCCTGATTTATGTTTTAATCATAAAAATGAATTTATTGCCATTTTCCTAGTAAAATGCACACGAAAGGAAAGGGTATTATTAAATCGTTATCCTTAGAAGATTCTATTACAAGGTGTAATTTTATGCAGCTGGAGGTAAAACTGTAATAACCATTTAGACGCATTTAGACATTTTATACCTAATTGAAATGAACGAATCTGTTGTATTACATTTATCTCCGGCTCTTTTATCTCCATACATTTTCTTTTAGATACAATGCGTTCCATAATTTTGATTGTAAGTAATATTTCCGCCGTCATTTCACTTGGATACGCCACGTAAACCCTTATCTACCGTCCTATTCGTATTTTTGCTCATATACCGTTACATTTCTCGTCATTAATTTCTATTATTATCCACCTGTATTATTTTTAGTGGTATTGGTTTCCAGATATTTAACATTATCTACCTTCTGTAATTGGTATTTCTATTTTCTACCTCTTTCGGTTGAATCTATTTACCGGCCCATGACGGCTTGCAAACCATTTTTGCTTGAACATTGGAAAATGATTCATTAGGACATTATCGAGCCGTAATTATTGGTAATGTCAAACGATGAGGCGTAAACCGTAAACAGCGTTTTGAGGAAAGTAGCCGACTGTTTGTTGTAAGCCGCTTTCGTTAGCTACCATAATTCTTGCGATCTAGTACAACTGGCCGCGGCCGACTGACCGGCGGACAAGTGGCCGGCGAGACAAGTGGCCGACAGGACAACTGGCCGCGAGACAAGCGGCCGTCGCCAACTGCTTGTAAAAAGGGTCTAGGAGGGCTATTCGCCGTCGTTGTTTCGCCGTCGTCGTTTCGCCGTCGCCGTTTTGCCGTCGAGACAGTTGGCCGTTGGCCAAATTCGCCGTAGGAAATCGAAAATCGAAAATAACTTTTAATCTTGAGGGACTGTTATCACTTGAAAAAACTATACTAAACCTACCTCTAACCTAAGCGCCTCAGTGGCAATATACGTTTAGGTTGGCATTTTTTTTAAGTTTCAAATACTGTTTAGTATGATAAGGACATTATCGTTTTTGTATCAATTGAAGAAAAATATACTAAACCTACCTCTAACCTAAGCGCCTGAGTGGCAATATACGCTTAGGTTGGCATTTTTTAAGTTCCAAATGCTGTTTAGTATCATATTTCCGTTTTTGAATCAATTGAAAAAAATATACCTACTAAACCTAAATTTACTAAGAGTAAATTATTTTGATGAATACTTCTAAATCATCTTCCAACGGCGAATCATCCCTACGGTGAATTTGACCAACGGCTAACTGTCCCAACCGCGAACCGGTGACGGCGAATCGGCGAAGGCGAACCGGTACCGCGGCGACGAATAGTCCCTAACCGACTTCACAATCAGTTTGTTTGTTTTCAATAAATGAAACTAGCCATTTATTTATTTGAAGTCACATTGTACTGGAAGCGACCGACGCGACGACCACTTGCAGCTAGTTGCCTCGCGTCCAGTTGTCTCGGCGGCCAGTCGGCTGCAGCCGGTCGGCCGCGGCCACTAGTCCCATTCCGTAATGCATCGTTACAATACAACGAACTTCGCTTCTGAAGAGATTGACCACCACTGCAAGGGGCATGCTACAAAAATCTTTAATCATTCACTTAGACACTTAGACAAGTTTCTTAAAAAAACGCTCGGACGCGTCGATTTTATATTGTTGCCGGACAACTTTTGATGTCAAATTTGACCTTGTCAGGTCAACCCCCTAGCCCCAGCAACCCCTAACTCAAGAATTTAAATAGGGAAAAGGAGTCGAACGACCCCTCATTTGAAGCGTCTTTTAATTCTCTATTTGACAGTATAAATGAAAATTAGATTTACTCAATTTTTTTTTCGCCCCCATGAAAAGCACCCTCTAGATTAACTAAGGTGGGGGTGTTGTTTAGGAAAAATCCTGAAACACTCCATCTTTGACTTTTTGAACGGCACATTTTGATGTCAAATTTGACTTTGTCAGGTCAACCCCCTAGCCCCAGTAACCCCTAACTCAAGAATTTAAATAGGGAAAGGGTGTCGAGCGACCCCTCATTTGAAGCATCTTTTAATTCTCTATGGGCCCTGTATAGAACAGTATGAAGTTTGTAATATATAGAACTTAAGGGTTGAATCGCTGCCAAATTTTTATTATAAGAAGTTCTTCTTATAAAATATTTACAAAGTTGTATAACAACGTTTCGCTAATTTGATTTGCTTTTTTAAGTATTTGATTAAAAATTATTTTAGCACAGAGAATCACAAAAATAAGAAGAACTTTTTATAATAAAAAGGCAGCGATTCAACCCTTAAATTCTATATATTATCATATTAAGTAAAGTGTGTTATTGTCGTAAAGACTAACGTATATGACTAATCGTCATGCATGAAAGAGAGAGAAGTAGAAACATACAGGAAAAAAATAATTAAGTTGAAATATTGTAAAGTAAAACTGATAAAAAATTGATGAAAAACCGATAAAAGTTGTTAAAGTGTTTAAAGTTTATGTAAATGAAGCCGTTTAATTGGAATAAATCTCAAAAACCTTCCCCATGGATAAATTTATTGTTAATTAAATTAACACATTCTTATGAATATAGCGACATGTTTCGATAAAGAAATATCATCATCAGGCTACTAACTAACATAATCTAATATTAATGAATGAAAAAGCACAAATTGTATAATACTTACGAGAGAAGAGGGTGAAAAATTAAGAGGATGAAGTAAAGGGATGGGATATAGACATCCCGAAATTTGTTCAAATCGTCAAAATAAAATTAGACCAATAAGGGTGAGAAACCGTTGGATACTTACGGGAAATAACAATTGAAGAAACTTAGGTATAACATAACTAATTACAGGCTAATAAAACCGCCAGCAAATTTAATTGTGAAAAGCACAAAATTAAATGGAATTTTCTGACAAAACTTGTCATATTAAGCACCGATCGGTGTAACTTTCATTAATTAATCATTCTAATTAATAAAAAAATATGCGCGTCAAGAAAAACCATCACTTTAAATGGATTAGAAATTATGAAGTAGGTAGGTATACAATACACTTTTGAAGGATAAAACAAATCGTGCTAGTTTCTGTTTTCTGTGGAATATTTTGATACTTGCGTGTTCGTCTGTTATTACACGTTGCTCTATAAACTGATATTTTATCTCCTTTATCCACGAAGTGTTATATCTGTTCCGAACTAAACTTCTTGTACCATTTACAACAGAGATATTATCTGTTCGTTTATTTGCCTTTAATTTAATCCGAAACTATGCCACAATTTTACAAATCTTGTTCAGTTTTAATGTTTTGTTTTTATAAATTGTGAACGCGAATGTGAGTGAGATGTAAGAATAGGCATTCGAGAGAAGAAAATTGTTCACTGTGTACATATTATTACTGTGATTATGCTACGATATAGTCATTCGACTTTTGATTTAGGATTGTCAAAAATACGCATAATCTAAGTGTATTTTAACACGACACATGAATTTCCTGAAAATCCAACTTCAAAAATACCAGTTTAACAGTTTTATCACAATTTCTTGTTCTTTATAAGAATAGGCATTCACCCTTATTCTGGTGACCATTGAAATTGACTGAATATTGGGTATTGCCATATATTCCAATATTGGAAGCTATTTGCAATTCTGGTGACCACATTAAAATTGAAAATTGACTCAATACTTGATTCAAGGTTGAAAAATTTGAAGGGATCTGAGTAGTACCTGTTTTCGTTTTCCAAGGTTGAAAAACAAAAACTGAAGTAAACTAAAACTAATCAAAAGAAATGTAATATTAGCACAGATGTAACATACATATCTGTGATATTAGTAATTACTTAATTAGTTTGTTCATTGACTTTGTTTATTTTGGTAATAAAATATGGCCAATTTAATGTTATTGGCTGCCACCATGCATATGAAGAGGAGTTGGTATTTCAGATTGTTGTATATTTAGTTTTATATGAAATTATTATATATACAGGTATTATGTTACAAAGACAGTTACGTGATATAAGTGACCCCCTAAGTATTCCTGAAACAACTTTTCGTTGACTAGGTATATCGCATATCACGTCAATATGATATGTGACGAAAGTGTACAAAAAATCTGGCCTTATCAAAAAGACAAAATTCGAAAAGTATTTGAGATATCGAAAAATTGGGAGCATAAAATTTCACATAAGATCCATATCTTAAATCGGTTGTAGACAAAAGGCAATACGCGTCTCTTGCAACGCAGACGAATGGACCCGGACGGAATATATCGATTCCAGTCCAGTAATAATTAATAAACGAACGAACGAAGTTCGTTGAAAACACGTGGGATTATGAATAGTTGAGTGTGGTTGATTCACAACTACAATATTGAAACAAATTTTAACCTTGGAACGGTTACCAAAGTGGCCACGGGAATTGCTAATGCTGCCAACCTTGGTTCAAACATTGAAAATAACATTGAAATAAATCCAATGTTGGACATTTTTCAATGGTCACCAGAATAAGGCTGATTATTAGCTAAAAAAGATTGTTACACTCTCTCCAAAAGTGACGCGAAGTAATAAATCATTCGCAAGGTATTCTATTCCTATTGCATAGGTACAACCTAAAGTGACTAAACAGTGAGTCATTACATTTTCTATAATATTTTTTTTGGGCAATCGGCCGCGAAGTTATCAAAAAATGTTGTGTATATCTTGTCCGCGAAAATCTTTAACGTACTCGAGATTGTTCTGCCTCGGCCTCAGCGACAATTTTTCTCATCGTACGTTAAAGTGTGTTTTCGTGGCCTTGACATACAAATTACTATTATCATTAGCGGTATAACCATTAGCCTCTTTTCACACGGAGATACTGTATGCCGGATACTGTATCCGAGATACAGTCGTTTGCGGAAAGACTTTCGAACTACTTACGAGATACTGTTGCCATACTTTTTTGCGCAGGTGTGATTGCAAGAATTAAATCACGAATGAAGTCAGACTAAAATTTAGTTGCCCGCGACTGTATCTCACAAATTATTCGTGTGAAAAGATTATCTTGACATAGGTGCTAAAGTAACGTAAAATTAGAAGCTAAAATTACATGGTTAGGAAACAATGTAACCATTTAATGTTAGCTTTACTTTGTTATGCCAAGTTAATTTTTCGAACAAAAATGTTTTTGGCTTGATAATGGGATTAGGTTATCAATTTAATTTATCAAATTAAATAGTTGAAGGGGAAGGTTGTGTGTTATTTTTCAATCTATTCATCACCCCCCTCTCCCCTCCCCCCGAGAGTTCCAGGACTTAATCATTATAGTACTTATAGAGTCTTTAAATTTTAAATTTTAAATGGGAGAAACCCGGGTAGCGTTGCCGTTACTGGCATATTAGTGACAGGGTCGGTTCGCTCGAAAGAGCACACGGATACGGGATACCTCGCAGATGCTATTTATAATTATTGTACACAACAACAATCGTAGTTTAGTTGAGGCCACACATGACCGGCCCAGCCATGATACATAAGGTACCGGCGCGCTCCGTAAGACTCGATACTGAATTCTCGGTGTGAAAAGTACAATAGATGGAAATTCTAATGAAAGTGGAACAAATATTTTGAAAGGTGCGACAATTACCTCTTATAATTTGACGCGTATTGCTACAAATTAAAACACAATATTTCCATTATAATGGAACTAATATTTTATATAATTCGTCAATCGCGAAAATGTATTTATAAATCGTGCAATTACTCCAAGCAGTAGCACAGTCACATTTTTCATTAAATTAATTGGCCGAGTTTACATTTCCATAATTAATCATGAATGTGACGAATACGTAGGTGGACCTGGACGTGTTTGAATAAAGTAGGATACATTTGTGCATGAAATCAATACCTTAGTGCCATTCTAATTAAACTAGGGAGAATCTAATTTCTTGTACTTACCCTCCACACAAGGTTTTGTAGGTTTACCCAATGAGACGGATGTGAACTGTTAAACGTACAGTAAGGGCATGAAGTCGTTGAGAATAAAATTGATTTTCCTTTATAAAAAAAAGCGAAATTACACACACAAGCAGGTACCACTCGTTTCAATGGGGTTGAACACGCAAGTGTGAATCAAATAGTGTTCACACACATTGCGTGTGTGTCTTTCTTATTCTTGTCAGAGAATTTCCGTTTTTAAAAGTATTATTTGAAACCAGTAACATTGCAAACACTATAAACTACGCTCGCCATCTAGTATTGAGAGGACTGACTGTAAAATTTCACTCGGAAATTATGTAGGATTCGTTTTTATTGCTTACAATGTAATTTGGAAGATTTCTACATGAAAAACAAAATGTATTCAAGCTACGAACTATTTTTTTATCGACATACTTGCAATCTGCTTTGAGAATCGCGGCATTTTTAAGGAACGTCTCCACGCTTTTCGTATGTCTTGATCCACTTTCGGGAGTACTTCCGTTTATTTTTTTCCTATTACTGGATAAATCACCTTCATCTTCAGATGTCACCTTCTTATTCACGATTTTATCAACCCAATCTTGCACATCATCCCTCTCCGTACGCTTTCTATCTTTACTAACAAGAAGTTCGAGAGTTTTCCAAAATTCTTGTTCTAAATCAATTTGTTTTTCTAACTGATCCACCCTTAACACGAACATTTTAAACGGCGCGAAATGTACCACGTCGTTTGAAAGAATAAATTTCGAATGCGGTTGTCGTTTGCGCGCATTTTCTTTTATAGACGGAATCCTTACAGGTGCGAATATTAAGGACTGTTCCAGTATGGGGGGTAACAGAGCAGTGAACTTCGACTGATTGGCTCAAACAGTTTTGAAACTAAGCAACCGGTCAAAGAACCTCAAAAAATTGATGAAACATGTGGAACACGCAGATGCACTTATCTGAACCTACATACGTATTTCCCTTTTTGCCTTACATTAAATTTCTAATTAGGACGTTCTTTTATGCACTAAGAAATAAATCGTTTACTTACTTAATTTAGATTCAAAAATTTGGTAAAAATTTGTCTATTTCTAGGATGCAAAGAATGATTTATAGTAGGTTTTGTGACAGTTACATAAAAATACTGTGCATAAACAATTTTTTAATCACATTTTCTGCAATTTAAACACTTCCAATATTTTATTTTCAGCATTAGCTAAAAATTTACATTGCTTACCCAACCCTTTACTTGAAAATATTACAGTCAACGAACGAACGAACGTCCAAATCTGAAGTTTAGACGGAAATTGTTGGACGGCAATGTTTAACTACAAAATTAAGATGTGACTTTAACACAAACCACCAATCATTAATTCATACACAAACGTAACTTTTCTTTATAAAGAAAGGGGTAGGTTAAGAACACATGACGTTAACGGATATTTTCCTAAAATGTTAATGAAAATGTGCTTTTTCCACTGGGTAACGAAAAAGGAAGATGCCTTGAGAATCTACTTAAAATGCGAGTTGTTATCCATTTCCTCTATCCTACCCTTATTCCATGAAAGTGGGATGAGAAAACCAAATCTGTAGGATCTGACGATATTAGTATTAAGATGATTTTATTATGTTGCCCTACAATAATACTTCACATAACATTATTATTATTAATGCCAGTTTAAGAACTAATAATATATTTCCCACATTATGGAAAGACGCTAACGTTATTCCGTTAGCAAAAGTTAGTGCCCCACAAACATAAAAAAATCTTAGACCGAATTAGTATTCTTCCAGTGTTATCTAAGGTCTTGGAGAAAGTCCTGTAGGAGCAAATTATGACATCCTACCACCGACCAAATCTGGCTTCCGCAATGGTTATAACTGTACCACTGCATTGCTAAATATTACTCACGATGTTTTCACGGCGTTGGACAAAGGAAAGGTGCCTGCTCTAGTTCTGCTTGACTTCTCCAAGGCGTTTTATACTATAAATCATAAAATACTAATTGCCATGCTACACCATATTGGATTCAGCTCTAACGCTTGCTCATTGTTTGCAGATTACCTCAGAGACAG
The DNA here is from genome assembly GCA_036250285.1 of Pyrocoelia pectoralis. NCBI lineage: Eukaryota > Metazoa > Arthropoda > Insecta > Coleoptera > Lampyridae > Pyrocoelia > Pyrocoelia pectoralis. The sequence continues at coordinate 36,214,811 of CM070076.1, read as the reverse complement.
ATCACAGTAAGTAATTCTAAACGGCTGTAAATCAGGTCCTACCACGTTAGTAGCAGGTTTACCGCAGGGGTCAATCCTAGGACCACTATTGTTTACAATTTATACCCATAGCTTTGGGAAATCCTTGAAGTATACCAAATTTCATCAATATGCAGATGATACGCAGCTGTACTATGATTTTCTCGCTGTAGACGTAGATACAGCGATTGAACAAATAAATTTTGGTTAAAACTTCTGAAAATCATAAGCTGCGTATCAATCCATTAAACTCCGATGTCATAATTTTTGATCGAGGTAGATTTAAGAATGACACCAAAAACAAAATAAGTATTAAAATAAAAAATGCAGTGTTGCCGATAAGATTGTGTAAAAAATCTGGGATTAACAATACATGCTAACCTAAGATTTAAGCAACATGTTTTCGATTGCTTATGCAAAGTGTTCATAAATTTAAAACTCATTATATCAAAATAGACATATTTGTAATCAACAGTTAAAAGTAACACTGTAAATGAAATAAAATGGCTAAATGTGGACAATGAGATATATACATTCTGCCGTGTTATATCATAAAATTATAACAAACCACATCCCTCCGTACTTGTTCAATAAAATGGTATTGTGCACTGCATTGTTTGAGAGATCTTTTTCTTATAATGTGTCAAAAGTATGTAATAGTATATCAGACTATCTCAAAAAGAAATCTATGAATAGTTTTAAAAATTGTTTGATTAAATTACTAAGGGACCAAAATAAAAATATAAATTAAAATTAAATTTCAAAAAAATATATACACCGTGTCCGTTTTTCGAATGCCACTATGGGGATCTCGCTTATCTTAAGAGATACGAAGTTGGTTAAATTAGAGCAAAGTTGTGCATTTTCATGCCAAACAATAATCTGTTTTCAGATTCGACTTATCTTTGACAGTTTACGACATATCGCAAAAAAACGAAAAATTACGATTTTCGTTTTTCTGTTTTAAATCAAACACCAATTAAGATTGTCTTTTCTAACCAAGACATTCTTCAGACACTTTTTATGTAGAATTAGAATATGGCATGGACTTTTCGATACTCTTCAAGATGGCGGACTAACAACTGTCAACTTCATTTTTTCTTATGGGCACCATTTTGAATTTTTCCACTTTTAGATTACGTTTATTTTTCTCTTTACAACGATGTATCACACATGTTATTTCATTATTACATGTTTGAACAAAATAAAGTTTTTCATTTTGTGTGCAGAGTGCTTTGAAGAAAATGTCAACGCTCTTTTGTTTTCAACTAAATTTGAGAGTTCGATCCGTCGTCTGCGTTGGCCTTGATTTATTTGTGTAGAGAAAATGCAATTTTCAAATTAAACTATAATTCAATAATATTTAACAAAGATGACAAGAGCTTAACAATAGGTTACATCTCAACATGTGTTCAAAAATCCCCCCTTGTAATTGCAAGCACAGTTGCACTCTTTTTCTCAGATTCGCTACAGCTCTTAACACGTCTCTCCTTCTAATGTCGTGTCTGAGAGTGGTAACGATTCTGTGTCGAAGTTCTTCAACGTCGGCTGGCAATGTCTTGTATTATCTTATTTTTCATTGTCCCCCACAAAAAATAGTCCAAGGGGGACAAGTCAGGCGACCGTACTGGCCAGCGTTCGTCGCCATTATTTGCTATTAATCGGTTGGGAAACATTTCCGACAAGCATTCCCTAACCCTACCTGCATTATGCGACGGCGCCCCATCCTGCTGGAACCAGATCGTGTTCAAACGATTAAGAGGTACATTATCGTCGAGAAAATCTGTTAAAAATGTCCTCAAAAAATGGAGGTACCGATCTGCACTCAAATTTTCTTCATAGAAGTACGGACCTATTATTGTATCGCCCAATAATCCGACCCACACGTTCAGTCCAAAACGAATTTGTGGTCGTCGTTCTTGGAATCGATGGGGGTTTTCAATCGACCAGTAATGTTCGTTGTGACGATTGAACATTCCTGCATTTGTGAATTTACATTCATCGGACCATATCACGCCGTTTAGGAAATGTGGGTTTTCTTGAATTTGATTATTCACGAATGTGCAGAAGGCTACCCGCCGTTCGTGATCTCCGAGATGCAGGGTTTGAGAAACACGAACTTTCCAAGGGCGATATTTTCGTTTTTTTAACGTTCTCCAAACAATTTGATGCGATGGCAAATCCAGCTGGGCTGCAACTTCTCTTGTCGAGACAGAGGGATTGTCTTGCACCTAATTTACAATTATTATGAATATTTTTATATCGAAATCATGACAAATGTTTATTACCGCTTGCAAAATTTCTTGCTGATGTTCATTGGGCCTATCGCCATATGCACGTCTAGGTTTTTTAAACGAACCATATTGGCCCAAGTTTCTGTGCAGTAAATCAAAATACCTCAAAGTAGGTTGTTCCCGCTCTAGAAAACGCTGCAAATATGTCTCTGCAGTTAAGTGGTTATTTAAATGCGATATGTAATAAATTTGTAGCATATCTCTTTGTTCCTCACATGAAAAGGGCATTTTCGCGATATAACTATCATAAACGGTTCACGGTCATTTCCCCGCCGAAAAAATCCCGCCGGTCAATTGCCCGCCGGTAAATTGTTCGCCTGGTAAAAACCCCGCGCGGTGAAATGTTCGCCGGTAAAATGCCCGCCATGACAAAATCCCGTCGGTCAATTTCCCGCCGTAATTTTTGAAAAAATAAGCAATTAAGAAAGTTCTTTTTTAAATAACTTCAGTTTTGTAAACCTGTGTGTCATGCCACTATTTTAGTATCAATTGAAAAAAATATACTAAACCTGCAAGTAACCTAGGCGCTTTATTGGGGGAATAAGCGTGGAAAATGGTATAACATTTACGTGTTAAGAACGAGCAAACAAGAGATAGTAGCAGGCGAGTATTCATGTATAGTGCCGTAGGTCTGTAAAGGATGTCAAAATGCCATCGGGAAGTGCTTAAAATGGCCGTCGAAAATATTTTATAAATTTATATATAACGGTTCTTTTGTTAAACATGGCAATGTCTGGTTTATTAATACAGTCTTCTTTTTTGAATTTAGTATATTTTAATTTACAGTAAACAGCGGCCTCAAATGCATCTTACGCCTCCTGACTCCTGAGCGCATAATCCGCCATTGGCTGCACATAACGTAGGTACATATGTAAGTGGATCATTATCACAAAAATAGGGGAATATCAGAGGAATCATTTTGCCTACAGCGGCGGGCAAATGACCGACGGGATTTTGTCATGGCGGGCATTTTACCGGCGAACATTTCACCGCGCGGGGTTTTTACCAGGCGAACAATTTACCGGCGGGCAATTGATTGGCGGGATTTTTTCGGCGGAGAAATGACCGGATACCATCATAAACGTAAAGACAAAATTGATACAAGATTCAAACTATCAAAGTTTTGTTGAAAACAAAAGAGCGTTGACATTTTCTTCAAAGCACTCTGCACACAAAATGAAAAACTTTATTTTGTTCAAACATGTAATAATGAAATAACATGTGTGATACATCGTTGTAAAGAGAAAAATAAACGTAATCTAAAAGTGGAAAAATTCAAAATGGTGCCCATAAGAAAAAATGAAGTTGACAGTTGTTAGTCCGCCATCTTGAAGAATATCGAAAAGTCGATGCCATATTCAAATTCTACATAAAAAAGTGTCTGAAGAATGTCTTGGTTAGAAAAGACAATCTTAATTGGTTTTTGATTTAAAACAGAAAAACGAAAATCGTAATTTTTCGTTTTTTTGCGATATGTCGTAAACTGTCAAAGATAAGTCATATCTGAAAACAGATTATTGTTTGGCATGAAAATGCACAACTTTGCCCTAATTTAACCAACTTCGTATCTCTTTAGATAAGCGAGATCCCCATGGTGGCACTCGAAAAACGGACACGGTGTATAACCAAAAAAACTTCTGAACTTACAATTAAAAAAAAAGTTATAATAATAGATTACCTAGTAGATACCTGTATATAGGGTTAAGTGCAAGAGCAGATCGCTAATAAATTTTTCTGTTAGGATCTGAACTTCGCCCAGTTAGGTTGCGTACTGGTGTACTTATACTTTTTGTTTCATTTCTAATTGTTATCGTACTTTTTCTTTTAAATTTAGTTTAGTTCTTTTTTAGAAATATAGTTTAATTATTATTGTACACGTGCGTAAGCTAATAAAAGGCATTATTATTATTATTATATTATTATTATTATTATTATAAAATAAAAAAATAAGTCTTGTATACCGTTTTGATACAACTACAAGAGAATGAAACCCAGTAAATCTTAACTTCGTAAATGAAAAAGTGGAATTATATTAGATGGATACTATAACTCATTGAACACTAGTAAGGCGGCGGAGTAAGCACGACGATCACCTGATATCTCCAACCAAGGTACCGAAATCTTTCTCTCCAATCAACACATCAATAGCAGGTTCATTACACTTCTCAAAACGAATCTGAATGAGAATAGGATTGAGAGTAAACAAGGTTCAGGTGATATTGATTTTTTGATAGAAACTACAGCCACTGGAATCTGACAGTAGCACTCACAGAAGACGATGTTGATCTGTCTCTCCTGGGCCTCCACGGTACAAAATTTGTGTCTGCTCCACATAGTAAATGGGGAAAGTGGAGTTCGTTTTGCGGATGAACACGATCTCAACAGTATACCTATCCAAGAAGTAAAGTTAGACGAAACGGGTCTAGGACATGAACAAAACGCCGACACGATTTGAATGGCCCAAAACACTGACCCTGGCCAAGACGCCGACAGCCAATTCGTCAAATCTAATATGCGACGATTATGTGGACCGTTACCAAAATCTCGAATGTCGATAACGGAGACTGAAGGACTTGACAAGTCCAAAACGCTGACCGTGAACAAAACAACGAGGACCATTGCTCCGACCGTGCCCAAAACGCTCAAAACATTTTTAAAGGGTTAGTTACTTAATTGTATGGAATTTCATTACCTTCGGTTAAAGTTAAAAAATGATTCATAGCAGTTTTATCCAATCACTATAATTCAACTTGCGAAGTTGATTTCAACCGTGCATCGATTCTATGTTATCTATAAGTGCCAACATCGGTAAAGGTATGCCTCTCTCACATTCATATAATGCTTATTGGGTCTCTTTCTAGCTCCGCAATTCTAGCGTTTTGGGCACGGTCGGAGCAATGGTCCTCGTTGTTTTGTTCACGGTCAGCGTTTTTGACTTGTCAAATCCTTCAGTCTCCGTTATCGACATTCGGGATTTTGGTGTTATGTTTTTCCATACCTGTATAGTGTATATGGTATATCGTACACCTTGTATATTTGTGGTCATTTGAGTATTAAAAGGTAACTTTTTGGAATTTTTTCTTGAAATTGTTGCAATTTTTTACGCGGCGAATATTTCTATTCTTTGCAGTTCATAATCCTTTGGGTGAAAAAAATGCGCATATTTAGAGAAAAAGTAACCCCTATCTTCATAGAATCCAGCGTTTCGTACGAATACCAGACTTAAAAAAATTATATTTTACTTTTAAATAGAAGATACGGAATTTTTGCATTTTAAAAGATGGTGTAGATACTTTAACTTATCACAATTACGAAGGGTTGGGCGACTTCTCTCGCCTACATTTAGACACGTGGAATCTGATCTCCGATTCGTAATTGCTTTGTTTGTCATTTTTGTCTTATCTGTACATTACTATCAAATCATATTATTTAATTTCCTATTATTTACAAAACCCTTCAGTGTCTTAATCGAAAATAATAATGATTAGGTCTTCAATATCACCAGATAAGTTTATTTTTTAGAATCATGTAAGTACGTCGCAATTATGTAACAATTTCAAAATGTTCCGGAGCAAGGTCCCTGTGATTTATCAAGGTCACGTCTCCAGAGGTCTTCAACTTGGTAGTATAAATTAGTTGCCTACACAGTTTTTCCTCTCGCCTAAGCACCGTGCCGTCACTTTGCTCATTTCCACTCCTCGTAAAAAATTAAAACGGAATTAAAGTATTAAAAGCACTTATTTCCTGTATTTCTATTTCTTTAGCAGCTGAAATAAATGAAAGCTTTACTCGAAGGTCAGTCAAACACCACGTTATCAACCTTGATGATGATTTCTTCGGCTCTTGTTTCCAGAGGACTTTCTCACCTTGGTTTCACGGTTCAAGTGAAATGTTTCGCTTCTGATTGTTGTTGTAGCCCCAGTACAGTACCGGTGGATATCCGAACGATGCGATATATTGAATTTTGTAGGTTTAAAATCAGTTTGGTGTTGTCGAAATCTGTGGTATTTGCCATGTTTCTTACGTGTTGAGCCAGTGACGATGTTGGTTGATCTTTCTGTACGGTATCCAACTTTTCTTACACTGATGCGCCAATTGATTTGTTGTATAAATGTTTGTGTGTAGTGTTTGCGTGGTATTCACGTGGTATCTCTTGGTCTTTAATTTTGCTGCGTATTCGATATCTTCGTTTTGCTCTTTTCCTTCTGCTCGTTTTTGAGAAGCAATTGTATTATTTTTGTGTTGGCTGTTTCGAAGTACGTATTTATTTTGTCTGATAGTCGTTTGAATTTTGTAATTAACGTCTAGCCACCGATTGTGATCGTACCCTACAATTCCTCGAGGCTATCTTTGAAATCTACGAATTTCTCAGAGAGATTACTGGAAAATTACCAATTCCTCGGAATTCCTGATCTCTGTACAAAGGATTCTCCAATGTAGCAACCACCCGGCAGTAAACAATGACCGGGATTATATTATTAATCGATAAAATTGAATTGCTTCAAAGATTTCACAAAATGTAGAAAGAAATCCAATATAATTAATTAAGGAGATAAGCATAGCAGTAATATAGTCTACTTTCGATAATTAGTATCAGTATTTTGAGTTTGATAAAAATATATAATCACAGTCATCACAATAATGTACTTACGATTGTGGCATTTATTAATTAATAATTATATAAAATGCATTTATCTGTTGTTACTTTTAGAAATACGTAATATATCTTATGTTAACAATAGTGATTATGTAAATGAATAATGAATAAAATGAATAATCAGATTAACAGTTTCACGAAGAACAAAGAACTCTAGATACAATAAAGTCTCATACTTTTTCGTTTTTCATAGAGGAAGGTCGTCAATGGTTTTAGTCTAAAAAAATTCAGTTAAATTTGAATTAACAATCAACACATGTTTTATAACAATAAACTACTCAACTATTAATTTATCGCAATTTAAGAATAAGTTTACATACCTACATAATTATTTATTATATGGTTCAAATTTTTTTCTCTCGAAACCAAACCAAGAGCGTAAAACAATCAAGCGGGAAAAAAGTTGTGTTTTTAATTGCTTTATCTAAAAAAAGTTACAAAATTGCAAGGGTTATTATTTTTCATGCAAAAAAGCCAGCAGGTCACCCCGTGAGCACGTGAAACGCGTTGGATTTTATTTAAAATCAAAACATTGAGCGGAACTACTGAACCTTATTAAAAATTATTTATGGAGTTCCACAACGTAAGTTTGAACAAAGTTAATTACATTTTTGCATTTTGTATTATTGTATTAGACTAACAGTGCCATAGAGCTTTACGAGGAGGAACAGGGGGCAGAATCGGAGGGGGGTATACAGAGACCGTGAAGGAGACCCTGGAGCTTTTGCTTCAATCACACTTCCCGGGATCAAAAACCCTTTCAAAAGCTGACATAGGCGAACCAACAACTCTGGAACCCCTTTCGAGGGCGAACAGATGAGATTGGGTTTTGGCTCGTCAGATAGTGAACATTACCAAAATGGGTGGGTGGTGAAGAATTTCCATCCGTAGAAATCCCCAGGGATGGATGGAATTCTCCCTGCTCTACTACAACAAGGCCTCGACCTGGTAGCCACCACGCTCTGTACGTTACTAAGGGCAAGTATTGCCCTAGGATACATATCCATGGCGTGGAGGGACGTAAAAGTCGTGTTCATACCTAAACCTGGGCGAGACTCATACGCCTAAGCCAAGTCGTTTAGACCTATCTCAGTCTAACGTCGTTTCTTCTAAAACTATTGGAGAAACTAATTGAGCGACACATTAGGGATGAGGCGCTGGGACTTGAGCCTATCAGCAAATACCAATGTGCCTATCAACCAGGCAGATCCTGTGAACTCGCCATCCACAGAGTAGTGGACATAGCTGAAAGAGCGATCTCCTGTAAGGAGGTGGGTCTAGGGGCGTTTATAGACATAGAGGGGGCGTTCGATAATACTTCTCTAGAATCAACCAAAACTGCTATGGAAAGCAATGGAGTAGAACCTACCGTGCGGAGGTGGATACCCACCATGCTAAAACATAGGAACGTTATAGCCTCGCTTAATAACGACTTTGTAGTGGTTAGGGCCGCACGAGGATGTCCACAGGGGGGAGTTCTCTCCTCTATTGTGGTGCGTGGTAGTGGACGGACTGCTGAGGCGACTAAGTGAAGCAGGCTACACCACTGTTGGCTATGCCGATGATATAGCGATTGTGGTACGTGGCAGATTTGAAGAGACCCTATCAGTTGTGATGCAAGGAGCTTTGAATATTGTGGAAGCATGGTGCAGAGAAGAGGGTCTATCTGTTAATCCAACAAAAACGAACCTCATTCTCTTCTCACGAAGAAAAGGGCCTACAAAGCTTGCGAGAATGGCAAGCACAAAACCCTTCATAGAATCCAAACCGGCTTGTGGGATTACTTATAACTAGAGGGCGGATTAATATGCACATAAAAAGTCAAATATATGCGCATATATATGCACCAAATATGTTAAAGATATGCAGTCAGTTTGTTAAAATATGCAACATTATATGCAAAATATGCGTACCAAGAAATAATGAACAACATGTATTAAACAAAAACTGTTATTATGTGAAAAAGGTTCGTAATGAAATTAAAAAAATTAAGTAATTACAATAATAATAATGTATATGTGTAATATTAACTACAAATAATCTTACAATCAGTTTGAGAATTAAACATATTATTCTGATCATCGCCTTTCTGCCTATAGCAATTTACAATAAGGTGTTTTTCCAAATTGTTCGATCAAGTGGATGTAGGGACGCGACTGAGAAATCTCGGTAAGAAATGCAAGGCAGCTCCATCTAAATCTCGATATGATCGAATGCTACGGCGAAATTATAGCAGTGACGTTTCTCTTACCTTCTACAGGAATTTTTAACGGTTTTCTTTTTTAGATTTTAATCTTTTATTTAAAAAGCTTCATTTACTGTGCTCGTTTGAGGAGATGAGAGAAATTTTTTTTAAGTAAAATGTCAGATTTATTTAGAAATGCACAAATTATGCAATAATATACACATTTTACAAAAATATGAACATTGCTGCAAATATATGCAAAATATGCAAAATTAAATTGGTGTCATACAACTCGCATTAATGTGATTCACCTAGACACGGAAGGGTACTTTTACAGCATCAATATTCAACAATATGCATTTTGCATATAATCCGCCCTCTACTTATAACTTATAACACAGTCAAAAAGGAGATTCAGGCAATACTCACGAAAGAGCATTGCAGACATTGGTCGAAAATTCCAGGACAGAGTCATTCCAAAATTTTCCTGGAAACCCAAAACTGGGACCTAGCTACGTCCATCTTAAAGTTAAGCAGGACGAAGATAAAACTTGCGACAGAAATGGTTACGGCCCACTGTCGCCTGAACAAACACCTGCACAGCATGGGACTGACCGAAAGCCCGACATGCAGGGGTTGTGGTGAGGCAGATGAAACGCTCATCACGTCATTTGCCAATGTGAGGTATTCATAAAGGCAAGGGAACACCTACTTGGAAATGAAAAGATTACACAAGAGGAAGTAACGAAGATTCACCCTACTAAAATCCTGGACTTTGTGAAAGATACAGGTATTCTTGAAGGGTAGATAACACCGGGGAGCACAATAGACCCAAAGGTCGCAGTGCGGGAACCTACTGGGACCACCCCTAGTATAAATAATAATAACAGTGCCATAACATTCTGGGAGAGTGAAAAGTGTGGAGTTTGCTCAAAGAAACCCAATTGGTTTATAAGTCGGAATAAAGCTAGGAAAGGTGTACGTGTTCAAGTAAACGTAGAGTTGAAACGGCTCTAACTGTAATACCATGGATTTACAAACAAGAATTGGATTAGTTCAGTGTTATTATTATTATGAATGTGACAGAAATTACACCGTTGGATTTCGAAGATTTCGCACGAGAACGGGTTTGAGAGCGGAGCCCTGTCAAATGAAAGCGTACCGCAATTTGATACAAAAGTTTGAAAGAACAGGGTCTGATACTGACCTACCAAGATTAGGAAGAACAAGAAGTGCCGTATACCAAGGCTGGAAAATTTTACGCAAATTCTAAAAATGTATCCATACGAATTGAAAATGTTGTTTGTATTAAAAGAGGCAGATTTGGCAAGTAGGTACGGTTTCCCTTTGAGAGTAATGGCTCAGATGGAAATTGAACCCAAATTGTTATCCCGTATTTTATGGATAGATGAGGCACGTTTTACTCTGAATGGTGGATTCAAAACTGTAGAATCTGGTCTGCAAAAAATCCTCGAAAAAATTGAGAAAATCCAGAATGGAGAAGCCGTATCTGTAACTGTAAACAGTGAACGATACTTGCAACTCGTTATTTCATAGCAGCAAAACGAGCACCACGGAATTGAAAACATCTTTTTATGCAGGATGGAGCACCCCGCACATTTTCCGACCAGTCAAAGAATTGTTAACCAACGTTTTTCAAGATCGTGCGTTAAGCAGACATTTCGCAAATTGATGGCCACCAAGATCACCTGATCTTAACCCAGCGGATTATTGGCTGTGGGGTTATTTAAAAAGTTTAGTGTTTACAAGACGACCAACAACGCTACAAGAATTAAAAGAAAATTTTACGAAGAAAATTGGTGCAATTCAACCAGAAATGTTACGGAATGCTATGTACAATTTGGAGGAAAGATTGGTAATGTTACAACAACAAAATGGAGGTCATATTGAGCGACTACCGTAACCGATTTTGGGCATACTAAATCCCATTTCATAACCAATTAGATTTCATTTATTTTTTGTTATTAAACTTAATTTGTTAAAAAGTTATAATAATTTAAAGTACATCCCATACTTTATGATAATCCGGTATATCAATAAAAAGTAAATTTGGACATTTGAATATTCTTTAACGAGTGTAGAATGGTGGCTATTATTCACGAGGATGAAGTTTCCAAAACGAGCGAGCGCAGCGAGTGAGTTTTGGAATCATCCAAGTGAATAATAGCCATTCTACACAAGTAAAAGACCATACTTTCTCCACGACTATGCATAAAAAAAAATATATACGTAAAATTATGAATATATGATTATTTTGACATTTCAAATGACGTGCTGTCAGAAGCGATTTGCGTAGTTATTTATTTGACGTTTTAAAAGAGACGATTTGATTTATTCATTTTAGCGTGATTTCTGATAATCATAGAATGTGATTGGCTAACGAGAGTGAATTCTTTTTCATTCTTCACTGGTGTGAAGAATTTATGTCTTTCTTTAGCTAAATATGTAAAAAGAATGTGTGCATTATTATATAGTCGTGGAGAAAAAATTATTCAGATGAAGATTTTTGAGAAATTAATGGTTTTAGATAGAGTATAACGAAATGAAGATGTGTAAAACTGACAACCTTGAAGGTTCGTTTTGTTCTTTAATTTTATGGTTGCGCATTTTAAACCACTTTAAATTGCGCAAAGTGCTTTATTTTTGTTAAGTATATCTATTCAATATGTTTGATAAGATTTTACGGTAAGCGAAAATAATTCGAAAATTTGCTGTATTACTAAATTTTAGGGGGGACAGAGAGGGATATTTATAGGTTCACTTTGTTTAAATATCAATTACAATGATCAACTTCCCCCACCTAACATCTTTGTAAATAGAACATTGAAATTTTGATATCGTAGTCTTTGTATCTGTGATAAGAGTCTCGTGAAGATATATTTAAGCAACTTCGAATGAATCTTAAGTAGAAAACAAAATAGAATGATAAATGTATGTGTAATAATTGTTGGCCTTTTGTTGCCCTTCCACTACTCACTTGCAGGTAACTGTTATGAAAAACTGTGAAAACGTTGAAACCCAAAATTTTCCTAGATAGTGGCTATTATTGGCGACCTTACCACGGAACAATACCAGAAGATGCCATTCCAGGAGGATTTATCAACAATACAGATACCTATATCGGTATGATCCCTTATGGGCGTGGTCAAATCAGTGCAATGATATATCCAAAAGACTTAAATGGTTACAGCGTATTCGGTGATCGTGTAATTGTAAAGAGTGAAAGTGTGGAGGTATGCACGTGTACGATCTTTTACGATAACACAAATATGTAAATTTTAGATTCTGTGTAGCCCAAATCATGACAGATTTCACTGGGTTGCAGAGACACCGTCTTCATGCAAACTGGTAAAAGGTAATTATGTTTCACTTTCCCCAATAGACTACATTGGACGAGGAATGTACGAAGGCCAGTTACACACAGGGAGAACTACTCGGGAATATCCACTGCTCTATTTTCCTTGGTTGGCACCTATTAAGAGAGCAGCTACAATTGATGATTTCAAACGCTTGGTATACTGTTCCACAGCGTAAGTTTGAACGAAATTAATTACATTTTTCCGTTTTGTATTATTGTGTTAGACTAACAGTGCTTATGAACATTCTGGGGGAGTAAAAACTGGAATTTGTTTAAAGAAACTAAAGTCCTGCATACATTTCAAAATGATATCAGGTTTTTCTAATTTGGAAAATCTATTGCCACAATTTCACATTGTATACCAATAAAAAGTAAATTTGAATATTTGTAGGTTCACTTTGTTAAATCTCAATTACAATGATCAACTCCCCCCCCCCCCCCCCCCATTTTTGTATATAGAACATTGAGATATTGGTATTTGGTATCGTAGTCTTTGTATCTGTGAGTCTTGTGAAGCTATATAAGCAACTTTGAATAAGACTTAAGTATAGAAAACGAAATTGAATGATAAATGTATGTGTGATAAATGTGGGCCTTTTGTTGCCCTTCCACTACTCTCTTGCAGGTAACTTTTATGAACAAATTTTCCTAGATAGTGGCTATTATTGGCGACCTTACGATGGAACAATACCAGAAGATGCCATTCCAGGAGGATTGATCAACAATACAGATACCTATATCGGTATGATCCCTCATGGGCGTGGTCAAATCAGTGCAATGATATATCCAAAAGACTTAAATGGTTACAGCGTATTCGGTGATCGTGTAATTGTAAAGAGTGAAAGTGTGGAGGTATGCACGTGTACGATCTTTTATGATAACACAAATATGTAAATTTTAGATTCTGTGTAGCCCAAATCATGACAAATTTCACTGGGTTGCAGAGATACCGTCTTCATGCAGTCTGGTAAAAGGTAATTATGTTTCACTTTCCCCAATAGACTACATTGGACGAGGGATGTACGAAGGCCAGTTACACACAGGGAGAACTACTCGGGACTATCCACTGCTCTATTTTCCTTGGTTGGCACCTATTAAGAGAGCAGCTACCATTGATAATTTCAAACGCTTGGTATACTGTTCCACAGCGTAAGTTTGAACAAAATTAATTACATTTTTCCGTTTTGTATTATTGTGTTAGAGGTTAGACTAATAGTGCTTATCAACATTCTGGGAGAGTAAGAAATGTCGAATTTGTTTAGAGGAACTAATTGGTTTATCAGTCGAAAGAAAAGAGAGAGCTAAGAAAGGCATTCGTGTTTCGTTGCCCCCCCCCCCCCCGTGCACATAACTGAATGGTATCAGGTTTTTCTAATTTGAAAAGTGACAAGTGACAATTTTACTATTGCCACAATTTCACATTGTATACCAATAAAAGTCAAATTGGATATTTGTATACAGGGTGTAGAATTGATTTAAGCACCATAGGGATTTCAATGTTAAATTTTTAATATGCTTGTATTATCTCCCCTAATTATTTTAGAGCAAAAGTGTAAATATATTTCTTGTAGAGAAAAAAATACTCTTTACAACCACATCATTATTGCTATTATTATTTCTGGGGGTGGTCCCAATAGGTTCCCGCACTGCGACCTTTTGGTCTATTGTGCTCCCCGGTGTTGTCTACCCTTCATCTACCTGTATCTTTCACAAAGTCCAGGATTTTAGTAGGGCGACCACATCATTACTTATTGTTTATATTTTTCATACAAGGGTGAAAATATGGAAATTAAAAATGCAATTTTATTAAAATTAGATGGTGTCTTGGAATTATTGAAACAAAAAACAATGGTTAGTTAGCGTCTTAACAATAGTTATTGTAAATGAGACAGAAAAAGAAGCTTTTGGCACTAAAATGCATTGTATTGTATAAGAAAAAACTTAAAATGCGTTTAAATTTGTGATTACAACATTAACATGACAACTACCGAGTAACGGTTTTTTGTATTCAATAATTCCAAGGCACCACTTAATTTTGATAAAATTGAATTTCTAATTTTCATATTTTCACCCTTGTATGAAAAATAAAACAATAAGTACTTAATGATGTGGTTGTAAAGAGTATTTTTTTTCTACAAGAAATATATAATACAACCATATTAAAAAATTAACATTCGAACATTTTAGGACGGGTTGGGGGGGGGGGGGGGGGCAGAGAGTTCACTTTATTTAAATATTAATTACAATTATAACTCCCCCCCTCCCCCCAACATTTTTGTGAATAGTACATTGAAATTTTGGTATCGTAGCATTTGTATCTGTGTCTTGTGAAGGTATATTATCAACTTTGAATAAGACTTAAGTAGAAAACGAAATAGAATAGAATAGATATATAGAATCTGTGATAATTGTGGGTCTTTTGTTGCGCTTCCACTATTCTCTTGCAGCTAACTGTTATGAAAAATTTTCCTAGATAGTGGCTATTATTGGCGACGTTACAATGGAATAGTACCCGAAGATGCTCTTCCAGCAGGATTGATCAACAACAAAAATACTTATATCGGTATGATCCCTGCTGGAAAGGGTAACATCAGTGCAATGATATTTCCAAATGACTTAAATGGTTACGGCATAACCAGTAATCTTGTACATGTAAACAGTGATAGGGTGGAGGTATGGACGTGTACGTTCTTTTATGATAACACAAATTTGTAAATTTTAGATTCTGTGTAGCCCACATCATGAAAGATTTAAATGGGTTACAGAGATACCGCCATCATGCAGTCTTGTAAAAGCTAATCATGTTTCAATTTCCCCACTTGACTACATTGGACGAGGAATGTACGAAGGCGAGTTATACACAGGGCGAACTACCCGGAACCATCCGGTGCTCTATTTTCCAATCTTGACACCTACTATGAGAGTTGCTACAATTAATAAATTTGAACGCCTAGTATTCTGTTAATAAATAAATAGAATATTGTTTAAAACAATTAAGAGAAATTATTACATATTCGTCACATGTAAAACAATTATAAATAGTATTAAAGAATTCATGAATAAAAAAAACAAATAGATCTTGGACACTTATTTTTTTAAATAATATTGATTAATTTTCAAGCTGTTGAGTGTTTTTTTCTGGAAAGAAAGTAAACAATAGCATTATAGTATACTTTTTTTTTTAGCTGTGTGGTATGGTTATAAGGCAGGTTGAAGATCAAAAAACAGCTAATATTTTGTAGGATTTCGGCGATTAGATACACGCCAGCTTAAGATTTATTAAAAGTTTTTATAGTTGTAAGTATAACGTTTCGTTCATAAATTGAACTTATTTTAATTTTAATAAATCTTACGCTGGCGTGTATCTAATCGCCGAAATCCTACAAAATATTAGCTGTTTTTTGATCTTCAACCTGCCTTAATAGCATTATAAAATAACAAAAAACTTTTATTTTAATAAAAAAGATGTAAAAATTTACAAAGACGAAAAGAAAAAGAACATTTTAAGAAAATTATGTAAAACAAATTTACAATATTTAAACAAACAAAATTGTAATTCTTTTGGGTTTAAACTCTATGTTAATAACGGGTGTTACCCTCTTGATCCCTTAGCAGTGTTTGTATGCATCTAGGCACACTTTAATTAAGAATCGTCTCATGCGGCATCTGTTCCCATTCTTCTGACAAAGCTACTCGCTGCTATTAAAAGAAAAATCTTTATAGTGACAGACAGCAAAGCAGTAACTGCAGCAATAGACTGATATGTAAATTCAGGGTTAGTCCTTGAATGCACACAAATGCTAAACTCACTGGGTAAGTGCAACTCAGTCACAGTAGCGTGGGCACCTGGGCATGCGGGAATCGCAGGTAACCAGGTTGCTCAAGATCTTGCGAGAATGGCAAGCGCAAAACCATTCATAGGACCCGAACCGGTTTGTGAGATTACTTATAAGTAACACAATCAAAAAGGAGATTCAGGCAATACTCACGAAAGAGCATTGCAGACATTGGTCGAAAATCCCAGGACAGGGTCATTCCAAAATCTTCCTGGAAACCCCAAATGGGGACTATCTTAAAGTTAAGCAGGACGAAGATAAAACTTGCGACAGAAATGGTCACGGGTCACTGTCGCCTGAACAAACACCTGCAGAACATGAGACTGATCGAAAGCGCGACATGCAGGGGTTGTGGTGAGGCAGATGAAACGCCCTATCACGACATTTGCTAATGTGAGGCATTCATAAAGGCAAGGGAACACCTACTTGGAAATGAAAAGAGGACGTAACGAAGATTCGTCCTACTAAAATCCTGGACTTTGTGAAAAAAGGGTGACAACACCGGGGAGTACAATAGACCAAAAGGGAACCTATTGAGACCACCCCTAGTATAAATAATAATAACAGTGCCATTAACATTCAGGGAGAGTGAAAAGTATGGAATTTGCTCAAAGAAACCTAATTGGTTTATAAGTCGGAATAAAGCAAGGAAAGGTATTCGCGTTCCTTGCCCCCCCCCCCCCCCCAATAACTAAGGGTCCGCGTACATTCCGGAGGTATCAGGTTTTTCTAATTTGAAAAGGGATATATTTTAAATTATCCAAGATCAGGAAGGCCAAGAAGTGTCGTATGTCACGGCTGGAAAATTTTACGCAAAATTCTAAAAATGTATCCATATAAACTGAAAATGTTGTTTGTATTAAAAAAGGCAGATTTGGCTAATAGGTTCGGTTTCCCTTTGAGAGTAATGGCCCAGATGGAAATTGAACCCGAATTGTTATCCCGTATTTTATGGACAGATGAAGCACGTTTTACTCTGAATGGTGGATTCAAAACTGTAGAATCTGGTTTGCAAAAAATTCACGAAAAAAATCGAGGAAATATAGAATGGAGAAGCCGTATCTGTAACTGTAAACAGTGAACGATACTTACAAATGTTAAGAAATTATGTTATTCCACAGCAGCAAAACCAGCACCACGGAATCGAATACATCATTTTTATGCAGGATGGAGCACCCCCGCACATTGTCCGACCAGTCAAAGAATTGTTAACCAACGTTTTTTAAGATCGTGTGTTAAGCAGACACTTCGCAAATTCATGGCCACCCAGATCACCTGATCTTAACCCAACGGATTACTGGCTGTGGGGTTATTTAAAAAGTTTAGTGTTTAGAAGACGACCAACAACGCTACAAGAATTAAAAGACAATATTACGAAGAAAATTGGAACAATTCAACCAGAAATGTTACGGAATGCTGTGTACAATTTGGAGGAAAGATTGGTAATCTTACAACAACAAAATGGAGGTCATATTGAGCGACTGCCGTAACCGATTTTGGGCATACTAAATCCCATTTCATAACCAATTAGATTTCATTTATTTTTTGTTATTTAACTTAATTTGTTAAAAAGTTATAATAATTTAAATTACATCCCATACTTTATGATAATCCGGTATATCAATAAAAAGTAAATTTGGACATTTGAATATAAAAAATTATTCAGATGGAGATTTTTGAGAAATTAATGGTTTTAGATAGAGTATAACGAAATGAAGATGTGTAAAACTGACAACCTTGAAGGTTCGTTTTGTTCTTTAATTTTATGGTTGCGCATTTTAAACTACTTTAAATCTCAAGTGTTTTATTTTTGTTAACTATATCTATTCAATGTGTTTGATAAGATTTTACGGTAAGCGAAAATAAGTCGAAAATTTGCTGTATTACAAAATTTTAGGGGGGGCAGAGAGGTTCGCTTTGTTTAAATATCAATTACAATTATCAACTTCCCCCACCTAAGATCTTTGTAAATAGCACATTGAAATTTTGGTATCGTAGTCTTTGTATCTGTGATAAGAGTCTCGTGAAGATATATAAGCAACTTCGAATGAATCTTAAGTAGAAAACGAAATAGAATGATAAATGTATGTGTGATAATTGTTGGCCTTTTGTTGCCCTTCCACTACTCACTTGCAGGTAACTGTTATGAAAAACTGTGAAAACGTTGAAACCCAAAATTTTCCTAGATAGTGACTATTATTGGCGAGATTACAATGGAAACGTACCAGAAGATGCTCTTCCAGGAGGATTGATCAACAACACAAATACTTATATCGGTACGATCCCTATTTTCAAAGGTAAAATCTCCGCAATGATATTTCCGAAAGACCTAAATGGTTACGGCGCATTCGGTGGTTCTGTATTTGCAAAAAGTAACAGGGTGAAGGTATGCACGTGTACGTTTTTTTATGATAACAAAAATTTGAAAATTTTAGATTCTGGTTAGCCCACATCATGACAGATTTAACTGGGTTACAGAGATACCGTCTTCATGCAGTCTGGTGCAAGGTACTGATTTTTCACTTTCCGAAATGAACTACATTGGACGAGGAATGTATGAAGGCCAGTTACACACAGGGAGAACTACCAAGGAGCATTCACTGCTCTATTTTCCTTGGTTGGCACCTATTATGAGAGTTGAGAGAATTGATAATTACGAACGCTTGGTATTCTGTTCCACAGCGTAAGTTTGAACAAAGTTAATTACATTTTTCCGTGTTGTATTATTGTATTAGACTAACAGTGCTTATGAACATTCTGGGAGAGTAAAAATTGTGGAATTTGTTTAAAGAAACTAAAGTCCTGCATACATTTCAGAATGATATCAGGTTTTTCTAATTTGGAAAATCTATTGCCACAATTTCACATTGTATACCAATAAAAAGTAAATTTGGATATTTGTAGGTTCACTTTGTTTAAATCTCAATTACAATGATCAACTCCCCCCCCCCCCCATTTTTGTAAATAGAACATTGAGATTTTGATATTTGGTATCGTAGTCTTTGTATCTGTGAGTCTTGTGAAGCTATACAGGGTGTCTCATGGTGACCGTCGGTTAGAAGTATATCAAGAACTGTAAAAGCTAGAAATTTGAAATTTTGCACATGCGACATGGAGTGGTTAATCTATTAAATAAAAATATTTTCCAAATGGTAGCACTTCCGGAAATACCGGAGTAAGCATCAACATCTCAATTTTAAATACAAACCAGGCAATTTTTTTTCACATTCTGATGTGTCATAAAATGTTTAGTAAGTATCCTTAAAATAATCGGCGTATCAATTTCGATTGTTGAGAAAAATTTTTTTTTTCACCGAAAAATTTCAAAATCTTGTTTGGGAAATAAAATTGAAAGTCGAAAGTGGTAAAAGTTAGGGAAATGGGATTTTAGGTTCTCATTGTCAAAAGATTGGGACACAATTGTCTGTAAGGGATAATAAAAAATTGCCCGCGGTTACGTATCTATTTGACGTTATTTCCAGATTTAAGAAAATCTTTAAATGTTTTGTAAAGTATGTAATTATTATAAATTTAAATAGAAAAATGTAAATAACTCTGTAATAATTGATTTTAGGTATAGGAACATGGTACACCAATTTAAAGGAAATTTGTTTCTGCATCGAATGGACTGATAATTAAGTAGGCATTCCATTTGAAAAAAGAGACTTTTTCAAGTTTTTCTTAAGTCTGGAAATAACGTCAAATAGATGCGTAACCGTGGTCAATTTTTTATTATCCATTCCAGACAATTGTGTCTCAATCTTTTGACATTGAGAACCTAAAATCCCATTTCCCGAACTTTTACCAGTTTCGACAATCAATTTTATTTCCTAAACAAGATGTTGAAATTTTTCAGTGAAAAAAAAATTTTTTCTCAACAATCGAAATTGATACGCCGATTATTTTAAGCATACTTACTAAACATTTTATGACACATCAGAATGTGAAAAAAAATTGCCTGGTTTGTATTTAAAATAACGATATTGATGCTCACTTCCGGTATTTCCGCCACTTTCTGCCACTTGGAAAATATTTTTATGTAATAGATTAAACACGGTATGACGCATGTGCAAAATTTCAAATTTCTAGCTTTTACCGTTTTTGATATACTTCTAACCGATGGTCACCGTGAGTCACCCTGTATATGCAACTTTGAATAAGACTTAAGTATAGAATACGAAATAGAATGATAAATGTATGTGTGATAATTGTGGGCCTTTTGTTGCCCTTCCACTACTCTCTTGCAGGTAACTTTTATGAACAAATTTTCCTAGATAGTGGCTATTATTGGCGACCTTACGATGGAACAATACCAGAAGATGCCATTCCAGGAGGATTGATCAACAATACAGATACCTATATCGGTATGATCCCTCATGGGAGTGGTCAAATCAGTGCAATGATATATCCAAAAGACTTAAATGGTTACAGCGTATTCGGTGATCGTGTAATTGTAAAGAGTGAAAGTGTGGAGGTATGCACGTGTACGATCTTTTATGATAACACAAATATGTAAATTTTAGATTCTGTGTAGCCCAAATCATGACAAACTTCATTGGGTTGCAGAGATACCGTCTTCATGCAGTCTGGTAAAAGGTAATTATGTTTCACGTTCCCCAATAGAGTACATTGGACGAGGAATGTACGAAGGCCAGTTACACACAGGGAGAACTACTCGGGACTATCCACTGCTCTATTTTCCTTGGTTGGCACCTATTAAGCGAGCAGCTACAATGGATGATTTCAAACGCTTGGTATACTGTTCCACAGCGTAAGTTTGAACAAAATTAATTACATTTTTCCGTTTAGTATTATTGTGTTAGACTAACAGTGCTTATCAACATTCTGGGATAGTAAGAAATGTCGAATTTGTTTAATTGGTTTATCAGTCGAAAGAAAAGAGAGAGCTAGGAAAAGCATTCGTGTTTCGTCCCCCCCCCCCCCCCCCCCCCGTGCACATAACTGAATGGTATCAGGTTTGTATAATTTGAAAAGAGAGAAAAAATACTCTTTACAACCACATCATTATTATTATTATTGTTTCTGGGGGTGGTCCCAGTAGGTTCCCGCACGCGACCTTTTGGTCTATTGTGCTCCCCGGTGTTGTCTACCCTTCAAGAATACCTGTATCTTTCACAAAGTCCAGGATTTTAGTAGGGCGACCACATCATTACTTATTGTTTATATTTTTCATACAAGGGTGAAAATATGGAAATTAGAAATGCAATTTTATCAAAATTAGATGGTGCCTTGGAATTATTGAAACAAAAAACAATGGTTATAGTCCATACGCTCGGCAATGTCACTTTTCTCATTAAGCCGTAAATCAAATCTCATTTATAACGAGATCGATAGTTTCATTCAATATGGACCTCTAATGCAAAGTAAAAACCAGTTCCATACGGGCGAAAGTTGTTCAAAACAAATCTTATGGAAACTTGAATACAATAGAACAATAGCTTTCAACTACCTGCCTAGTCAGCGGTTGTTAATAGTTTCATTACAAAGTAATATATCAATTTATTAATACGAACATCACAATTTCATAATGAAACTAGTGTATCTTCTATTGAGAACCGCTGCCAGTTAGGTAGTTCAAATCTATTGTTCTATTGTATTCCAGTTTCCATAAGATTTGTTTTGAACAACTTTCGCCCGTATGGAACTGGTTTTTACTTTGCATTAGAGGTGCATATTGAATGAAACTATTGATCGCGTTATAAATGAGATTTGATTTACGACTTAATGAGAAAAGGGACACTGCCGAGCGTATGGAGTATAGTTAGCTGTCATATTAGCGTCATAACAATAATTATTGTAAATGAGAAAGAAAAAGAAGCTTTTGGCACTAGAATTCATTGCCTAAACGCAAAAAAACTTAAAATGCGTTTAAATTTGTGATTAAAACATTAACATGACAATTACCGATTAACGGTTTTTTGTTTCAATAATTCCAAGGCACCACCTAATTTTGATAAAATTGAATTTCTAATTTCCATATTTTCACCCTTGTATGAAAAATAAAAAACAAGTAATGATGTGGTTGTCAAGAATATTTTTTCTCTACAAGAAATATATGTACACTTTTGTTCTAAAATAATTAAGGGAGATAATACAAGCATATTAAAAATTTAACATTGAAATCCCTATGGTGCGTAAACCAATTCTACACTCTGTATATAAGAAATTATTCAGATGAAGGTTTTTGGGAAATTAATGGTTTTAGAAAATAATTCGAACATTTTAGGACGGGGGGGGGGGGGCAGAGGGGGATATTTCTAGGTTCACTTTATTTAAATATTAATTACAATTATAACTCCCCCCCCCCGCAACATTTTTGTGAATAGTACAATAAAATTTTGGTATCGTAGCATTTGTATCTGTGTCTTGTGAAGGTGTATTATCAACTTTGAATAAGACTTAAGTAGAAAACGAAATAGAATAGAATAGATAGATAGAATCTGTGATAATTGTGGGTCTTTTGTTGCGCTTCCACTATTCTCTTGCAGCTAACTGTTATGAAAAATTTTCCTAGATAGTGGCTATTATTGGCGACGTTACAATGGAATAGTACCCGAAGATGCTCTTCCAGTAGAATTGATCAACAACAAAAATACTTATATCGGTATGATCCCTGCTGGGAAGGGTAACATCAGTGCAATGATATTTCCAAATGACTTAAATGGTTACGGCATAACCAGTAATCTTGTACATGTAAACAGTGATAGGGTGGAGGTATGCACGACGCACGTGTACGTTCTTTCATGATAACACAAATTTATAAATTTTAGATTTTGTGTAGCCCACATCATGAAAGATTTAAATGGGTTACAGAGATACCGCCATCATGCAGTCTTGTAAAAGGTAATCATGTTTCAATTTCCCCAATTGACTACATTGGACGAGGAATGTACGAAGGCCAGTTATACACAGGGCGAACTACTCGGAACCATCCGGTGCTCTATTTTCCAATCTTGACACCTACTATGAGAGTTGCTACAATTAAAAATAATTTTGAACGTCTGGTATTCTGTTAACAAATAAATAGAATCTTGTTTAAAACAATTAAGAGAAATTAGTACATATTCGCCGCATGTAAAACAATTATAAATATTATTAAAGAATTCATGAATAAAAAAAACATGGACTCCTCGACACTTATTTTTTTAAATTATATTGATTAATTTTCAAGCTGTTTTTTTCTGGAAAGAAAGTAAACAATAGCGTTATAAAATAACAAAAAAAATTTATTTTAATAAAAAAGAAGTAAAAATTTAAACAAGCAAATTGTAATTTTTTTGGGTTTAAACTATATGTTAATAACGGGTGTTACCCCCTTGATCCCTTAGCAGTGTTTGTATGCGTCTAGGCAGAACTTCAATAAGATGTTGAATCATTTTTTGCGGCATTTGTTCCCATTCTTTAGACAAAGATATTCGCAGCTCGGAAATGGTTTCTGGTAATTGTTGTCTTTTTTTAACATTCCATCTCAACGTGTCCCATAGATGTTCAATTGTCAGGACTTCGAGCGTACTCCATCACCTGAATTTCAACAGAATTTAAGTAATCTGCAACAATTCGTGCGGCATGTGGGCTCGCATTATCATGCATAAATAAGAAATTTTCGCTAGCAAATGGCACATAAGGAACAACATGATTCTGCAGACACTGCCGAATGTATCTCTCTGCTGTTAGAAAATTAAGTCGGTGCGCCCATGAAAAGAACTACCGGCCCACACCATTAATCCACTGCCACCAGGTCTCCGCCATACTCTCTCGTGCCCATGTGGAGAACGTTGACAAAAACGGCTCCAATGCTGAAGAGTACAGTTTCTGTGATGTTGCGCAAAGCTCACTCTGTTAACTCCGCTGCTCATTTCGTCCCCTTTTGAAATCACTAACGTTGGGACTTACGATGCAGGTTGTTAGTGATTAAATATAACTTCGTCGGCACGACTGACCGTAATCACTAAGTGTAGGCAAAAGGGTTTCTTTTCTAAATCCAAACAAATACAGATCCTCGTGTTTAAAAATAAACATTAAGGCATCCTTATAGTGAAACCTAAACAGAGATAGTTTTTGAACACCTCTGGAGGCAAATTAGTAAATCCTTCATATACGCCAGACCTTGCATTGAAAGGCATCTATTTTATCAATTGTATAGGGTGTCCCACTGCTCCGTAATCGCTCGATAACCCAATGTGGGTTGAAGATACAGAAAAAAAGTTTCAAATAAAGGTTGCTTTGATTTGAAAATTATGCATCTTTAAAAATATCTTTACATTTACAGTATGTTGCATTTTCACCTGACAGGAAAATGTCATTTTTGTTTAATGGCACACCCTGTATTTTTTTCCTTCATATATCGACCAACCACTTTTATAGCACATTTGCAATTTTTTTTATGTTGGATGCGCGGTTGTCAAATTATTAATTGTTTTGTCAAAATTTTGTACAGTGCAAGGCCGAACTATAATTTAAAATGAGAATTCAAAATTTGTGAACCTTAAATAGAATTTATACGAATATTTTAAATGGGACACCCTGTATTTTTATTTACCATCAGATTTTTGACAAAAAAACCCTATTCAACGGTGTATTTCCTTCCTGGTATTATTTTTTGTACTTTTGTTAATATTTACGATTTTTAAAATTTCACGCAAGAATAATTTGTTAAAAGTAATTTTAGTTTAACTATTATTACAAAATACAGTTTACATAGTTGGCATCAACGCAAACGAACAAAACTCAAGTCGGGTGACTATTTTAATTTCTAAATAATTAAAACAAAACACCAGCGTACTTCTCGTTAGAGGTACGCGCGAGAGTTGGATTGACTATACCCCAATAATTAGAACGGTAGAGGAGGCCCTGTTCCTTGTCCGACAAGGTCACCAGACCTTACCTTTATGCAGTGGTTTTTAACCTTTTTGAATCCACGCCTCCCTTGACAAACTACAAACTTGTCGCGGCGCCCCTGTTAATTTTTAAGCAAGCAGTCGAACCTTAAAAGGCCTTAAAAAATTACGAATCATTCATTCGTCTCCCTGTTCAATGTTGTTTTTGTACATAAAGTAAAAAAAAAAAATTAAAACAATTTTAAATAATAGATAAAAGAATAATTTGAAAAAAATATATATTACAAAAAAATACAAGCAAAGTGCACCTTGAAACATCAGATTTGTCAATATTTATTTCTTATATTCTTACAATCTTATGAACAAAAAATAATAATAAATCACGTTCACTCGCGGCGCCTCGAACCATCGTCCGCGGTGCACCGGTTGAAAATCACTACCTTTATGGATTATGCTTCAAAAGTGCATTGATCAAGGTGGAAGAGATTTTGAACATTTACTTTAATGAGAAATCGACATAATGGAAGGTTATTATCTCTCAAAGGGGATAAGAGTTAATATAGAAAAATACTATAATAAATAAATATTTTTAATGAGAAATATTATATTTATTTGCTATATTCATGTTCGAGAAATACGTTACTTACCGTTTATTAAAAGTTTTGCTTTAATTATTGAGAAATTAAGATAGTGACCCATCTTTATTTTGTTCGTTTTGCGTTGATACCAACTATTTAAACTGTATTTTGTAATAATAATTAATCTAAAATTACTTTTAACAATTTTTTTTACGTGGAATTTTAAAAATCGTTAATATTAACAAAAGTACAAAAAATAATACCAGGAAATAATACATAGTTGAATAGTGTTTTTTGTCGAGAATCTGATGGTAAATAAAAGTCCAGGGTGTCCCATTTAAAATATTCGTATAAATTCTATTTAAAGACGTTGATTGAATAAATTTACTCTTCAATCAACGTTAAAGACCACAAATTTTGAATTCTCATTTTAAACAATCGGTATAAAATGAATCACTTAGTTTATTTTTGTAGAGTAACATGACATTAAGGTAACATTATTCATCAAATAAATTGTTTCTTTTTTTAAGAATAACTTAGTTATGAACATTATCCGGCCTTGAACTCTACAAAATTTTGACAAAACAATTAATAATTTGACAGCCGCGCATCCAATATCAACAAAAATTGCAGGCGTGATATAAATATGGTTGGTCGATATATGAAGGAAAAAAATACAGGGTGTGCCATTTAAAACAAGTGATATTTTCCTGTCAGGTGAAAATGCAACATACTGTAGATGTAAAGATATTTTTAAAATATGCACAACTCAAATCAAAGCAACCTTCATTTGAAACTTTTTTTGTATCTTCAACCCACATTGGGGTATCGGCCGATTACGGAGTAGTGGGACACCCTGTATATGATTAGAGGCTCGAATAAGAGGACATGCAACCAACTCAATAGGAGCAAAACGTTCCTTTTTTTAAATGGACCTGCCGAATTTACGGGTCCGTGTTTTAGAAGCAATAATAACAGTTTTTTTTTTGAAAATGAAAAATTTTGCTAGATTGCAGAATTTATCAACCATCACGTTTCATGGTATCTGTTTGTGTCCAATTTGTATACCTACTAAAAGTATTTAGTAGGTAATATTACTCTATAAATTTACATAATTTTATGATGTTATATTTAAGGAGATCGTTAGTTTCAACAGTACAAATACGCAAATTAAAGTTTTCCATTTAAGTTAAGGTACATAAAATGGCATAAGATTTGTAGAACAAAGGGAAACATTAAAGTTTATGAGTGGTACGATTTATGAAATTGTAGTAAATCGCGTGATTCGAGAATTGCATTAACTAATATTTTGTAAGCTAATTAGAAGAAAATTTAAAGAAAATGTAAAACTCGCTTAAATGTAAATTTGTATGGTGGATAATTTAGTAGTGAAAGAGAGACCTTAGAAGCTAGTTACGTGCAAATTGATGTTAAATCAAAATTAAAGCACTCGTCAACTTCTACCTTTTTAGATGTTTGCCCTTCAAGTTGACGTACTCCTTAACAAATGTGACTGAATTCAATTTAAAGCCCATTGAAAGTTCACCTTTTCCGAAACTCATTAATTCGAATATTGTACTTCGTTGGCATTATCGGCGTTAGAAATGCACAATAGTCGCCCTTAAGTGGCACATACCGGTACAGGGTAACATGCATTCATGACATAAGTTTATCGATTTATCGAATTATTATCTACACTTATGGACGGTATGAAGTTAAAGTTACTTACGCATATTTTACGCTCGGCTTCTGCCACCATCTAAAAACTCGTACGTAACTAGATACAATAGCATGTTTGGGTTTTCCTTTTTTCGTTTCGGCATTTTCATTGCCTTCCCCCTTTTCGGATGCAATCTGTACCTTTCCCATTTTATGTATTTTAGAACGACAAATTTGGAAAATTGACGAAAAATTTAATCACACTATAATTTTGACGTGCACTAATCAATTTTACATATTATGATACTAAGCCTACTATTTAAAAAAATATATGTACTGCAACTTGCCATAATCTAAGATCTAAGTATCTTTATCTTTTCCAGTTTCCAGTCATGTAAACTTGAAGTTCATGTCTATGTTCAAAAAATTTTCCCTCGAGATAACCAACGAGCATCGACATGAAAGAGAAGATGATGCTGAGTGTAACTACTTCAGATTTCTTTACAGATTTCTGCAAAAGTCTTACATTCAAAGGACAGTCTTTAAGGTACCTATAATAGTTAATGATTTTCAGGCTTTCATCGAGAACTGGCTGTAGATCAACAGGCATTTTATGTGTTGCGAAAATTTTGTCTCTCGCGTTAATTGATTCATAACATTACAGACGTCTTCTCCAGTTGCATGACCTGATAAAGGATGGTCAAATATAAGATCATCATGAATTTGTTGATCATTTTCGTATGTAAAAAACGTTGGCAATATGAATCCATAATAACGACTTTATGAAATATCAGACTATAAAGTATCAGATTCGTCGATGGGCTGAATTACTTGAAAGGAGAGCACGATCGAACGTTTGTTCCGCTCTTCGAATCATCTGCCATTATCTTGACTACAGGCTTGATGCGCCGGTGCACTAAGGGGGTGCCGCTGCTCCGCATTCATACATACACAATACAATACAATACATACTAACAAATACCGAAGTTTTTATTTTATTTTTCTATGTTTATAAGCACGGTGTAGCACGTACCACTACCAAATTGTTCCGACACGTCTGGTGGTTTACGTACGACAGTTTTGGAAACTTCTCTAGACCTAGACGAACGTGTAGAAAGTCGCGATCCGTATGTTGCAACATATTGCAGTGCACATGGCCCTACGAGTAACTTTAAACAGTTGCTGTTGTACAGAATAAATCTTTATTACTTATTTGTACTAAGAGTGGTTCCAATTGGTTCCTGCACTACGATCTTTTGTTCCATTGTGCTCCCCGCTGTTGTCTACCCATCGAGAATACTTGTATCTTTAACAAAGTCCAGGATTTTAGTAGGGCGAATCTTCATTACTTTCTCTTGGATAATCTTTTCCTTTCCAAGTAGGTGTTCCCTTGCCTTTGTGAATGCCTCACATTGGCAAGTAACGTGGTACCTATGGCGTTTCTTCTTCTCGTCACAACCCCTGCATATCGGGCTATCAGTCATTGTTATGCATATGCATATGTTTGTTCTGTGACCTGTGACCATCTCTGTCGTCAGTTTTATCTTTGTCCTGCTTAAATTTAAGATGGACGCTGCTAAGTCCACGTTTGGGGTTTCCAGAAAGATCTTCGAAAGACTCTGTCCTGGAATTTTCGACCAGTGTGTGCAATGATCTTTCGTGAGTATTTCCTGAATCTCCTTTTTGGCTGTGTTATATGTAATCCCACATGCCATGCCGGTTGGGGTCCTCTGACAGGTTTTGCACTTACCATTCTCGCAACCTGGTTACCTGTGATTCCCGCGTGCTCAGGTGCTCTAGGCCAGGATTCTGGATTACTGGATTCTGGATTACGATGGGAGGGTGGTCAGAAGTCCACTCGCACATAGGCCACCTATTCGGGGCCTTTGTGCTGCCTCCCTGATTAGAGTCGTTCAACCCCGCATCATCACTCAAGCCATCCCACACGTGAGGTAAACCTAGGGATGCTGGACGGGGAAGCGGCTCTAAGTGCTTTAGGGCAATAGTATGTTTATATGATTACATTACTGAAGTAACTACATGCAGAGAGAAAATGTTAGCACCTAAACTCAAAAGTAATCCCTACAGATGAAACTATTTTCCGAAGAATTATACATACTAAAAATCAGATTTTTTAGCACTTCACTGGCTTTTCATCTTTGATGACAATGGATACATAAGACGTATTAGTCTGCATATCATACCCTTTTCGTAGATTTTTGCACATTGAATTATCATGTGATTCCTACATCACCTTATTCTCAGCCCCAACTCTCCCTCTTTTCTATGTCCTCTTCTTTTTGTTCTATGTCATCTATATAGCCCATGTTGGCCTTGTTTTTGAGTTTTGTTTAGTCTTGATCTTATAGAGTTGCTGCGTTGTTTACTCGATCTTACCTTAGATGGTGGACTATTGTGGATTCATCGTCTTTTCCTCTCAAACTTTAAACATATGTCACTTATAAATCTATTTCAGAACTTGTAAGGGTTTTTTCAAATCAATTTCTTTCAGTTGCAATTTAGCTAAAATACTATAATTAGATAGAAAAGCTCTCTTCGATAGGGCCATTATTATAACTTATCATGTAGGGAGAACATAGTTAAAAAATACATGTCAATATTCAAGACAAAAAGGATTTACTTTACCTTGGCATTCGTGCTACCAAATATTCAATCATTCTACACTTCAATCACAACACGTTCCAGCAGTGGAATGTAGTACCTACTACCGTATTAATTAAACGGTTTTTTTTCATTAGCAATTTTTTTTGTAACTTGACTTATTCAAGTTCAAGAAAAAATGACAGTAAATTATTAGAACACAATACTACAAATTTATATGTCAGTTTATGTCTTATTTACACAAAGACCTCACCCACATACACGTTTTTCCTTATCTTTGGGAATTTTTAATGTAACCTTTAGTATCTGAACACGATACTTAATGTTTTATTAGTTACTAATTATTCCAGGCAGTATTTAAAAAAAAATTGATTATCTCGGGCTGATAATTATACAGATTGCTTGATTATAAACAGTAAAGGTGATCGTTTTTTAATTGCGGAATATTTAAAAACCAATATTATAATGTAAGTATGTAATCTAATTTGCGTTACAAATGTGCCTGTATATTACATATACAAAATGCATACATTACTGCTAATAATATTAATAATTAATTGGCTATTTATAACATAACCTGCTGCCAGTTTCATTGTCTCAGATACAAACATTTGGTCCACGCCCAAACTACATTTTAACGATCTGGTAAGTATCAAGGTTGAATGGTTTTAATTTTTCTATAATTTTTAATGTGAAAATTTTGTATAAAAGGCTGAGAATAATCGAACGACAGCATTACGTCTTCCCCAGTTGTTGAAGAAGTATCTAATCCAAAATGAAGGTAAGTGAACGCCTATGAAAAGTATTGTATTGTACTAACGTTGCGGTTGCTTAGTGTGTTTTAGTAGCTCTTTTCGCCGTCTTGGCTGTTGCTTCGTGCCAACATTACCTCTTCCCACATCATTATGGATATGTCCACCCCTACGCCTATGGAGCCCACGTAGTTTCCGCTCCCGTTCCTGCTGTTCACAACGGGTAAGTAATCAAAATGTAAATCCAAGTATAGATTTTTACATTGGATTTAATTGCAGATACGTAGCTGCTACTAGAGGATCCGTCCACACTGCTCCTTTACCTGAAGGACCTCACGCTTTCAGCCACCACATCAATACTGCTCCCGCACCTGGAACTTTGTAAACAACTGAACCTTCTTTGTAAAACAATTTCCTTAAAAAACATTAGAGTTATTAGATTTGTTGCCGTCATGTAGAGTAGAGTAGAGAAAAATACTGCAATAAATTTATTTATTCTAAGGGCGTGCACTTATTGAGTACAGCACGTAAAAAATTCAACATCTAGAATCTAGATGGTCATGAACTATTTTCTTTAGTCCTGAATTAGATAGATAGTATGTATGGATTTTTAGAAAAGTTCTCTTGACCTTCTATTTTATGGTTAATCGTTGTTAACCCTTTGGAGGCTGCAAATTAGCTGGCTTTAAACACTTATCTATTGGTTACGTGAAAAATACTATACTTGGCTATTATAGGGAACCCTAATATCGTTAGAAAGAGAATACTTACTGCATCGGATAGGGTAAAAAAATACACCGTGTTCTATTTAAAATAAGCAAGTTATTTAAGTTAGCAGGAGTCAATGATATTTCGCACGTTCTGGAACACCCTGTACATTTCTATATAATAATAAATATTGCAAATAGTTGCCAAAAGGTTTCAAATCAATTAATCCAAAGCAATTTCTTTTACGCCTACCCATTTTACCGTTATTCTTTTTTTTGTGACCTACTGTATTTCGAGAAAAACCGAGATATCTCGAAAACCATAAAAGATAGGTATAGGGAATTTTAAGAAGGAGAAATTATTTTTTAACGTTTTCCATTTTCCATTTAAAAAAATATAACTTTGATACGCCACATTTTTTTGAACACCCTGTACCTATATTTATAAATATTTTTAAAATGTAGCTCTTATTGACCTACATGTATGCATATAAAAAGATTTTTAAAAATTCTTATAGTTTAGACACCAACTTCCGTGCCGTGCCCCACCCTGTATAAATATAGTATATTAAAAAACAAGTTTCATAAGGTACGTTTTATGGCACGAATCAAAGTTTAGAAAACGAGTGGCGCAGCCACGAGTTTTCTTAATGATGAGTGCCATAAAAGCCTTATGAATGAGTTTTTTATACTATTTTTTAGAATTTGCGGCCTTTTGCAAGCAATTTTAAATAAATATTTGACATTATCAAAATCTAGGGAATTTTTTAGAGATTGGAACTAAACTACTTTTCAAATTGTCAATTTAAAATAGTATTTGCTATGAATTAATTCGGTAAATAATACCAACTTAGTAAAATTAAATTGTACCGGTTTTATTATAACACCCAAATGTCTATTAAAGCACGCAAATGACGCGAATTCTAAAAATATATTTTTTCTGTATTACAAGCTAGTACAATGTGTTTACCTCTTCAGTTTCTAATGGAAAATAGTGGTCAGTTTGATTATTAAACGGACAATTGGCATGATTTTGATAAAACCATCTTTGCGTTAATTGCAATCCAGGTTTTCCGCTACTATACCCTTAAAAACAATTTTGGGCATGTATACCGGGTGAATGAGACCACCCGTATCAGTATTTTATTTAAAGAACGGTAAGTCGTAGAGAGGTAGGGTAAAAAAAGTTATTATAAAAGCCATAATAAAGAATCGAATGGTGATATCATTATTTCTCGGAAAAGTTAGCATTCCTCCAGAATGTCTCAAACTCCAAAATTTTAAATGGCACCATAAGTCGAAAAAGGTATTGTTTAAAAGATTGTTAAAAAAGAAGAAAGTTTTATAGGAAAAATTATTTTATTACTATCACCCCATTTAAATAATATTCGACTAAAGTTATTAAATTTGAAATTCATAGTTAACAAACATTGAAATGTCGACTTTTAAAATCTAGTTACCAATGTTACATGTGTCCAAAATGTCTTTCATTTACTGCTAAGCACCGTTGGAGCTCTTCTAGGTACACTATCAGTGGCTCTAAGTACTTCTTGAAAGCTCAATGATTTGCAAGCATTGCGAATTCTCTGCTGCATGTAATATTCGGGATGGTGGGTTTATGGATTTTGGACAAATCATACAAGAGGGGCGGAACGGGGATTCATGATAAGAAGAGTTTTATAATTAGTATGAAACCTGACTCCTAAAATTGCTGATCATACCAACTTTGTTTATCGTTCTCTCAACTTTGTCCCAATCCTCTCTTATAAATTAAAAACATTTTTAAAAACCACAATATACATAAGTATCTCCTTTTCCAATTCTCATACCCTCCGCAGCTCCCTAATCAAAAATAAAGATATTATTAATATTCTGGAAAGATTTGGTATATACAAACTTGTGTGTCATTCATGCCCATCCTTTTACATAGGCCAGACTGGCAGATCGTTCTCAACTCGCTTTAAAGAGCATTTTCCCTCCATCAAGACCAATAACCTCGATAAAAAATCCGCATTTGCTGATCACATCCTTTCCATTGGCCATCTCTTTTTTCCCGAATTCTGATTTTGAAATATTACATGTTTGCAGTAAAGGTCACCTTATGAACGTGCTGGAATCTATTGTAATTACAAACACAAACACAACCCAGATATGGTTGATGAGATCACGGACCTTCATAATGATTTATTAAGTTACAAATTCTTATAACTTTTGTTGACACCCTGTATTTAAGAATTGTTATAATCTTGAAAAATTATCATGTTAAAAATTTCTAGCGCCACCTCTTGGTAGTTGTATTGGTTTGTGACCATCTTGAAATAATTCTGTTACATCGTTTTATACAAAATATGGTTGTTCATACATAATCTTGTTCCATCAGGAGCCTATCCGGCCTCTATTGTTTTTTAGTCTATTAATAATGTTACCCGTTATTGTTAGTTCACGTTAAATTTTGTATACTTTCATCCGTTTTTCCTCTTATAGTGCGGCGGTTAAGGACCGGTAGTGTGCATTTTGTGATACAAGTGTGAGATTTGGTAAAGTCTTTCCGTCATAAGTTTGTGGGTATCGGATTAAAATTGTGAAGTAAGGAAAAGCTTTTCTATAGCTAACTATACATCTGGTCCACAGCATAGTCAACTATAGAAAAGCT
Source organism: Pyrocoelia pectoralis (assembly GCA_036250285.1). Lineage (NCBI taxonomy): Eukaryota > Metazoa > Arthropoda > Insecta > Coleoptera > Lampyridae > Pyrocoelia > Pyrocoelia pectoralis. The sequence goes on along the minus strand of CM070076.1, from coordinate 36,180,613 downwards.
TTTCTTTACTTCACAATTTTAATCCGATACCCACAAACTTATGACGGAAAGACTTTACAGTTGCTTTCAAGACTCCATCTAATAATTCTAGATGTGGGGCACGGTTTCCACTCCTTGCGGACACCCCTTATAGGGGGTTTCAACCCCCTAAAATTCGGTTTTCTGGAAATATCTCTCGATAGTGGAGCTTTAGAGGAAAAAGTTTCAAATAAAAGTTGTTCTCCATCAAATTCTCTACAAAAATGATATAGGTATACACATGCCGCTATAGGCCAGACAGGAGATGCAAAAACGTAATTTGAAAATGAGTGTTTTTTTTTTTTTAATTTCAAATTTACGTATTTTCTAAGCTCCTATACTTTATGAAAGTCATTTCTTGTGCAATTTTTAGTAAAATGATAAACAGAGGCTTTCTTTACATCATTATAAATGACTGCATGTCCTTCAAATAGAAAACTCATACCTTTATGCGGAATGTATATTATATTTGCGAGTACTCTAAATGAATGAAAAAATGAATGAGAATAAGACCTGCCATGAAAAAACATAATAGTTGTTTTCTTTTTGCACCGCCACAGGGTTAGGTAAAATCACCATTATCACGTGATTGAAGTGCCTTGCGTCATAACACATTTCTGCCTCAGGTTAATATAAAACTTAAAGAAAGCTTTTAAAACGAATAGAGTTATTGAGAACCGAGTCAAATTATTTTATAAAACGAATGGGGTGTTATTGACAGGGCTGACTTAAGTCTACCACAACGTGCAAAAAGAAAACACCTAATATGTTAGTGAGCTAAAATCAATCACCTAAATGGAATTTATTTCACGATGCAGAATTATCAGCAAACAGTGATTGATTTTAGCTCACTAACATATGTTTCTTCATGGCAGGTCAAATAAAAAAGAAAGAGTTTCAATTTAAAAATATGTGACCACTGCAATACCTACACATTAAAAGTTACTCTTTCGTTGTTTTATCAGTTTCTGATTGGTTGTGTGTAGGTACTGTTCGGATATTTCGTGTTATTTTTACTTATTCTCCAAAATTTCACAGCGTGATTTTAAAATTTTCAATTTTGCCGATCAGCCGCTTCGAAAAAGTAATTCGGTAACTAAATCCATAAATTGGGCCGCGTGTCTCCTATTAAAACGAGAAAGGTCAATCCGCCACTAGTCCAGGACAAGTGCTTGTTCTGCGACATTGGTGCAACTGGAGGTAATCCACTGAGAAATAAATTCACCAAAAGCTTGAAGATTGGAGAAACGGCAGCTTATTTACAAAACTCAAAAATTTTGTCGAAAATTGGTGGCCCCGAAGCTGATTTGATAGCCTTAGAAGTTAAATATCATGCCCGATATCTTGCATCGTTTTACAATCGCAAAAGAGCAGCGATGACGGCTAGTGATACAACAAAATCTTACAGACAATTAGCGGGTTTCACTCTTACCAGTATTGTATCACACATGAAAGAAGTGAAAGAAAATATCTCCAATAAAGTTGTCTTCACATTGCCGGATATCCAAAAGATGTACGCTGACCAGATGGAGAAGTTGGGTTACGCAGCTGACATCCACAAATCTCGTCTGAAAGAGCGACTACTAATGATGTGTCCTGAAATCGAATTAGGGATTCACGGGCTTGGCTTGGCTTGAATTTTTAAAGCCTAACATAAAATCAAGTCAAGCCTACAAAAAACCAAGTCAAGCTTAAGTATTATCCAAGCCAAGCTTATTTGTGGAGCTTTTCCAAGTCAAGCTTTTCCCAAGCTTTCACGCTTATACTTCTAAGCATTTTTTTACTATTCCATGGAACGTAATTCTTAGAAGATCCAGCTGATGATTATCATTCTACCATAAAATATATTCGTTCGGTATAAAAGAAGTACCTACGTGTAATTCAGGGTATATTTGATATTGATATTCAATCTCAAAATCGTAATGGGCGCAACGGCACCTTGTACATGCAAAATCTGTTGCACGTCACGCTGTAACACTAGTTTTTAATTGTAGAATGATACGACTATCAGGTGATGTCCGGTTTTTGATTTGTACGAACTTAGAAGTGATAAAAATTATAAATTAGAAAATGTGAATGCGTAGATATTCTGGAAAATGTACGGTCTAAATAACGGTTCTTCGGAATTGTCAGATATTTTGTTAGAATTCATAGTTAACAATCGCTTACTTAAGCACTCAAAGGTGACTAAAACCAAAGACCAATTATATGGTCTTTGCTAAAACTAACCACTAACCAGCAGTTGAATAATACTGCGACAATCCGACAATGAGCTATACACGTATGACGTAATGCGCAATGTGTTCCAACCTCACTACGCTTACCGAAGGAGCAAGTTTGAATAAGCTTGATAAAGCTTGGGAAAGCTTGATAACCAAGCCAAGCTTGCATTCGCAAACATCAAACCAAACCAAGCGTTCTTCTTAAAAAGCTTGCCTTTCAAGCCCAAGCCAAGCTATTATATTTCAAGTCAAGCTACTTGGCTTGGCGAATCCCTGAATCGAATGTTCTGGAGGCCCCGGTCAAACATGTTTATTTTCTATCAAAACAGACATTGATAAAACAATGAGATCAAGCATCAGCAGAGATTATCACGAAGAGTACAATCAGCTATTCAATTGTGCTCACTCTGTTAGACGAGACATATTTGATCACGCAGCATGTGTCTGACCATAGTCAATCTTCTAGCGTTCCGAATTCATTGAAAACAGTCGTCAAAGCACTACTTTCGAGTCCTTCTTCCATGAAAGAGGCTGAAGATGAAGGCCAACTCATATTGACAATTTCTCAGCTGATAAATAAAATATCGTTCAATAATTTTTACTTTGCTCTTTCATTTTCAGGTATCTACAAAAATTAAAATGTAGATCTCTGTTCACCATTTCACTAAAAATTGCATAAGAAACGAATTTCGTGAAGTATAGTGGTTAGAAAATACGTATAATTGAAATTAAAAAAAAAAACCACTCATTTTCAAATTACGTTTTTGGATTTCCTGTCTGACCTATAGCAGCATGTGTGTATATCATCTTTCCGCCGATCGTTCAAAAATTGTGACATTTCTGACAGAATTTTGAAAGGAAAAGGACAAGATTCCGGTGCATATAGTCGTTGCTAGGCAGCCAACGATTACTGTAAGGAAATATTCATTTCTGTACTCTGTACTTGTTGATAGTGTGTATTCGCAAATCTAGGTGGCTAGCAACATAGTTTGAACAGTTGCTTTTTTAGTAATAACAACTTGGTAAAAAACTAAGAACGTTTTGTTAAGAAATAATATGTTAAAGTGTATGAATTGGAAGATTGTTAATAAATAAACAAACAACATGGTGTCAGGTAGATAGTTAAATAATTGTGGTATACAAAATGAACGAATCTATGCGAAACAAGTATTTACCTTCATCAGATTTACATTTACAACCTCTGAACTTTGAGGGTAATCTGAATGATAATTTTAGGTTTTGGATACAAAAATTTAACATTTACTTAAAAGCAAATAAACTAGATGATGAAGAAAGTGAAAGACAAGTAAACATCCTTCTTAATTTTATTGGTGATAAAGCTCTGATAATTTTCAATTCGTTTAATTTGTCCGACGAAGAGGCTAAAGACTTAAAAATTGTAATTAAGAAGTTTACGGAGCATTTTTCCCCGAAAACTAATCTAACAGTGCTAAGATACAAATTTTTTAGCAGAAAGCAAGAAAAGTTAGAATCATTTGATGATTATATTACAGATATAATTAATTTAGGATTACAATGTGAACTTGGAAATTTAAGAAAAGAATTAACAAAAAGTAAAATAATTGCGGGCATTGATCCTACCTATGCAGATGTAAAAACCAAACTAATATCAGAAGAGGACCGTGATCTAGATACAGTAGTCAAATATTTGAAAAACATGGAATTGTCAAGAAAACAAGTATCTCAAATAAATTCAAATAAACAAGGTTTTGATGATCATCATCAAGAATCTGAAGTGCTAGCATCGCAGGCTAGAAATGTGACGGCTCAAAAAGATTTGTCAAATACTAAGCTCATTCGTAACTGTAAATTTTGTGGTTCGGACCATATTATTAATGCATGTCCTGCATATGGAAAACGGTGCTCCTCCTGTAATAGACTCAATCACTTTTATCGACAATGTCCATCAAGAAGAAACAAATTCCAAGACGTAGGAACAGGCAGTAGGAGAATTCATCAACTAAATGCTGAAGAAAATGTACGTGAAGAGGACCAACTCGATGAATTTTTTGTGGGCAGTGCAAGTATGCGTGAGTACAGATCCGTAAATCATAATGAAATTTTAAAAACTTTTAAAGTTAATAATGTGAATGTCGTTTTTAAAATCGACACTGGGGCAAATTGTAACGTATTATCTTTAGAAAATTATAAAAAAATAGGTTTGAATGTAAATAAAATCACTAAGTGTGATAAAAAAATTTATCAACTAGATCACAGTGCAGTGCCGGTAGTAGGGTACTGTGAATTAAACCTAGTTTCCAATAAAATAAATAAGAAAATTAAGTTTATTGTGGTCAATATAAAATGTCCTTGTATACTAGGTTTGAATACCAGCTGTGATCTGGATTTGATTAAATACAATGTTGACACGCTATCAGCTGATAATTTAAACGTAAATACCAGGAAGTATGTAGAACTTTTGAAAAATAACTATGCGGACCTTTTTGATGGTAAATTGGGATTACTGCCGGGTACAGTTTCTATTAAGTTAGTAGAGGGGGCTACCCCAGTCTCTCAACCTGCTAGACGTATACCAGTTTCACTTCATGATGAAGTGAAACAGGAACTCCAACATATGGAGGCTTTGGGAGTGATTGAGGCAGTAAGTAAACCCACTGAATGGGTACATAACATTATAGTAGTGCGCCGAAAAAATAATAAATTAAGGATCTGTTTAGATCCGAGAACTTTGAATCAATTTGTGATTCGACCTAAATTTCAATTACCTACATTTGATGAAATTAAATTTCAAATGAGAGACGCTAAATGGTTTACCGTTTTGGATGCTTCAAATGGGTTTTGGATGATGAAACTTTGCCCTGAAAGCAGCGACATGTGTACTTTTATTACTCCTTTCGGTAGATTTAAATTTTTGAGAGCACCCTTTGGTGTCTCTAGTATGCCGGAAGATTTCTGTCGTATCATTTGTCAGACTTTTGAAGGTTTAGAAGGTATGTGTACGTACCTGGATGACTTATGTATTTGGGCCGCGTCTCCGGAACAATTATATTGTAGATTACAGCGTGTACTAGATGTTGCTAGAAAAAATGGAATTAAATTTAATGAGTCTAAATGTAAATTTTTCACAACTGAGGTAGATTTTCTAGGACACACCCTCACATCTGAAGGAGTAAAACCTAATTTAAATAAAGTAAAAGCTATTACTGAAATGACCTCTCCTACTGATGTTGCCAGTTTGCAGCGATTTTTAGGAATGACCAATTATTTGTCTAAATTTATAGAAGGATACTCAACAATTTCCGCTCCATTGAGAGAACTGTTATGTAAAAATGTACATTTTACTTGGGGCCCACCTCAAGAAGCTGCATTTAATAAATTAAAATGTTGTTTAGTTAACAGTCCGGTTTTAAAATATTTTGATACAAATGGTGAAATAGTTCTGTCCGTTGACAGCAGTTCCTCGGGCATGGGTGCTGTGGTGCTTCAGGATGGTAAACCAGTGGCTTTTGCATCAAGAGCATTAACTAAGACGGAGCAAGGGTATTGTCAAATTGAGAAGGAAGCTCTTGCCGTTGCGTTCGCTTGCTTTCGTTTTAAAGAATATGTTTATGCAAGACAGGTGGTCGTAGAAAGCGATCATCGTCCCTTGGAAACACTTTTTAAGAAACCTATAAATAAAGTGCCAGCAAGGCTTCAGCGTTTAATGTTAGCGGTTCAAGGGTTTGATCTCATTATAAAATATAAACCAGGAAAATTATTGTTTATAGCAGATACTTTGTCACGAGCATATATTCAAGATGAAGTAGAAAAAGAATTGAAATGTTTAAATGAGGAAGTAATTTGCCACGCTGAGTTAGCAGCTGATAGCCTGCCAATTTCAAAACCGATACTTGCTAAAATAAAAAATGCAATACAGTTAGACTCTAGTTTAAGTAATCTTAAGAAATTAATTGAAACAGATTGGCCAGAAAATAAATGTAACCTTGATCCTAATGTAACTCCTTACTGGCCTTTTAGAGACGAATTGCATGTTTGTCAAGATTTAATTTTTAAGAATAATTGTTTAGTAATACCTAAATCACTGCAAAATGAAATGATACAAAAATTGCATGAGGGCCATGTAGGATTGACAACAACAATGAAACGTGCGAGGTCTATCATGTTTTGGATAGGACTAAAAAATGATATTGAAAATTTTGTAACAAGTTGCACAGCTTGCCTGAAATTCAAGCCAAGCAACACTAAAGAGCCACTTTTAAATCATGACATTCCAAACATTCCATGGTACAAAGTTGGAAGTGATATTTTTGAGTGGAATGGTCAACATTATTTGCTTTTAATAGATTATTATTCCAAATTTATTGAAATTTCTAAACTCAATAGTCTAACGTCACAAGCAGTAATTGATCAATGTCGAGTAAATTTTGCCCGTCATGGGATTCCATTGATTTTTGTTTCCGATGCAGGTACACAATATACCAGTGACCAGTTTAAATCTTTCTCAGCTAAATACGAATTTGATCATGTTATTGTCAGTCCTAAATGGAGTCAAGGAAATGGACAAGCGGAATCGGGGGTAAAAATAATTAAGCAAATCTTTAACAAATGTAAGGAGACTGGTCAAGATCCGTTTTTGGCATTACTACAGTATAGAAATACGTGTAAAAACTATCAGCCGCTATCAGCCGTCCCCTGCTCAGTTATTATACTCAAGAAATTTACGTACTCGATTGCCAACATCATTTGACAGTTTACAACCCCAAGTTGCATCTAGATCAATTCAAGCACACCGCCGAACAGAGTCAGTTAAAAAATATTATGATAAAACCACGAAAGAACTGCCCGAACTAAAGCCAGGAGAAAATGTTATGTTTCAGAAATCTCCATCCAGCTCTTGGTCACCAGCAACTTTGCTAAACCCAAGGAGTTCTCCACGTTCATATAATCTGCAGGATGAAAGAGGGCAAATATGGACAAGAAATAGGAATCACATTACAACTAGGCAGGTTGTAAATGATGGCAATGATGAGCAGGCGTTAGGAACGATCCCACAATCAGCTCCACCTGAAAGTATTCTTTTAAGGAGGAGTGAAAGGAAGATAAAAGCTCCCAATCGATTAGATTTGTAATTTTAAAGAATATGTTTATTTTTGTTAATGATATTTAAGTTTTGTTATTTATTTATGTTAATGATATTTCAGTATTGTTACCTATTTATTTCTGTTAATGGGAGTTTTATTATTTACGGTTAAATTTAAAATTCAGTCCTATATTATTTATAACTAGAAAAGGAGAGATGTTGATAGTGTGTATTCGCAAATCTAGGTGGCTAGCAACATAGTTTGAACAGTTGCTTTTTTAGTAATAACAACTTGGTAAAAAACTAAGAACGTTTTGTTAAGAAATAATATGTTAAAGTGTATGAATTGGAAGATTGTTAATAAATAAACAAACAACAGTACTGTAAAGAAATGTACTTCTCCATGGATACCGACGTTCGTTATATTTTCAAGGCATCGCTTATTCTTTTCTTCATAAAATAATTTTTAGAATTTCCATGTTTTCAGTCTGTTTTTTAACGATCGGCGGAAAAATAGTATGTGTACCTCGTAGGAAAAGCAACATTCCCCGACTCTGTGTTGTTGCAATATTCACATCGCCCGGGAATGTTACGCTTTTCCTACTCGATACACAATGTACTATTATTCTCTATGGTTGTAGTTTGTTTTATTTATTATACTCAACCACTCAACCCCTTTGTGAGTACTTGACCGTACAATATGAATTTAGATCAAATGATACAAAAATACACATCCGAAAAGAGAATTGTTAGGTGGGCCATAGTACTATTTTACCATATGCTTGCTATGCTTAGATATAAATTGTGGGTAATGCACAATCCAAATAATGAGGAAGGATATTTGGATGGAGAAGAAAATTTCTCTTAGAATTGGGAAAGGATTTAGTAAGAGCAAACATGCTGTCACGTTACTGAAACAATAACGGATTGAAGATTGAAGACAAAAGAAAATATATTAAAGGTTATCCCAGAACTGAAGTTACAAAATGAGCTACAGTGTGAAGAACGAACATCAAATCAAGGTCGCTGTTTTCTTTGCACTAGGACCAAAGGCAACGCTGTGTAAAATGTAATAAATTCGTTTGTGTTCATGAAAGCAAATGCCAAATATGTTGTGTAACATGCAAAAATTAAATATAAAAATATTCATGCAAATGTAATAAAAGCATGTTCATTATTGTTGTTGCTGTACCTAATTACAACTGTCCCTTGTATAGTCCAGTCGCTAGAGGGGTCCAACCCTACATTAAATCAGGTAGTTCTGATTTTTTTATATGTTGTTCGGGATAATTAGGGAGTGAAAACCCCAAGTTTTCGTCATCCCCACCCCTCTGCATTTTTCCCCATCTTGAAAAAACCACCGAAAATCGTAACTTTTTTCAGTTTTTCGCTTATACTTCCTATACGGTGCTTCGTCGCCAAATTTACTCTATATTCGATCTTGCAGAAATCAAAATTTCCCACAAAAATCACTAATTACTTTGTTTCTACGACTAATAGCAAAGGAGATACAGAGCAGTAAAGACGGGGTAAGATCGCATTTCCTTCGAAATTGCCCCTTTACCCCACAAAGGAGGAGCCGGTATTCACATGGTGAGGTGAAGAAGGTATTTATGGTCAATTTTCCCGTTAGTATACTGCGTCAGCAGATGTCACATTCGGCAAAACAACTGTCAACTCAACCCCTCAGGAGAAGTTTCTGTGTAACGAGAAAAATAAGAAACGGTTTATCAAACTTCTTCAGACTGCACTAGAAATTTCCAACATCATCACCAAACAAGCTGTAGAAGATGCCGATGTACTAATAGTCAGCAGTACTAAATCCGTAGCCTCACAATATGAGGCTGTGGTGATTGTGGGTGAAGACGTTCACCTCTTGTTTTGCTCACAGGAACTTCTCCTGTAACTGACAACGTTTACGTCCGAAAACCGGGGAGAGGTCATTCACCAGATCTTTTCTACACACCCACATTATTAAAATATGATTTTATTTCATCCTGTGTCACATTCTTTGATTTTCCGGACTCATTTCAGTCCGGAAAATGAAACTTTACAGTATTAACGAATATCAACAAATTACACAATTGCTGGAAACCGTTGCTAACAAAATGAAACCGTTGCTAACAAAATTGTGATTCACAGACTTAATGATTGTTGTGACATTTTTTTTAGTTTTTTCAAACAAAATTGCTCACAGGGTGAAATAAAACGTTATACGATATACGTCCGGTAAATATTTCCACAGTACTCGTTTCGAAATTCTTGACTCGGCTCCTTCGTCGCCTCGTCCAGAAACATCTCACTCGTTACTGTAAAATCTTATTTCCCGGACTTATAACGTAAATAACTATTTCTGGCATTATATTGCCCCTACATGCAATAAGTGGCTGCGATATAACGTCTAACTTGTTCGGATTCGGAAAGAAGAAGTTTTGCCATCTTTTCCATTCAAATATATTGCAGGAGGCTGTACAAAAATTCTATGACATTTCTGCCACCACTGCAGAAATTTCAAAGGCGGGAGAGCGCATTTTAGTCGCATTATATGGAGGTGATTCCGACTAATCTCTCACTGATTTGTGCTACTCGATGTTTATCAGCAGCTCGGCTAAACTTGACTAGGCCAAACTTCCGCCCACGTCAGATGCAGCTTACTTCACTCAGGACACCACCAGGTGATGCAGTGGTTGGGTAATCACAAAAACACGCCACCTTTGATCTTTTGAACGGCACATTTCAGGATTCTTCCTAAACAACACCCCCACCTTAGTTAATCTAGAGGGTGCTTTTCATGGGGGCGAAAAAAAAATGGAATAAAACTAATTTACATTCATACTGTCGAATAGAGAATTAAAAGACGCTTCAAATGAGGGGTCGCTCGACTCCCTTTGCCGGGGTTAGGGGGTTGACCTGGCCTGACAAAGTCAAATTTGACATGAAAAGTTGTCCCCCAAAAACAAAAAATCGACGTGTCCGAGCGTTTTTTTAAGAAACTGGTCTAAGTGTCCCAAAACAGGCGTGTTTCCTTTTCAATGGCCCACCCTGTACAATAGCACGAACAGTCGCAACACCACGGCACCTAATGGTAAAAGGATGTTGATTTTGATTATACATACATACAATATTTACAAGAATCAGTTTTTTATAGAATTTAATCCAAAGGGTCAGAAACGTGACAATTTTGCTGGAATTACAATTTTACCCCTTCTTTGCTGCTCTGTACGTGCTGTCCTATTCATCGTGAAAACAAAGTTATTAGTTACTTTTGTAGGAAATTTTGTCCTCTTCAAGAATCAATATGGGTAAAATTTAGTTACGATGCACCGTTTAGGAGTTACAAGCGAAAACTTGGATAAAGTGTCGTTTTTCAGTACTTTTTTTAAGACAGCGGAAAACGCAGAGGGGTGGGGATGACGAAAACTTGGGGTTTTCACTCCCTAATTATCCCGAACAACATATAAAAAAATTAGAACTACCTGATTTAATGTAGGGTTGGACCTCTTTTTACCGCTCTAGCGACTGGACTAGTATGATTAACGCCGTAGATTTTTACGGAAATTTTCCCAAGTCCCTATTACTTGTACTACTATTTTTGTTTTCAGTTTATTGTACTTCTTCCGCATTTATAAAAGTGAATTCGGTGATTTCCTGTTTGGCATTCCGTAACCATCGTATTCTAAAGAAGCGGCTAATTAACCTTTAATATGGCGAATAACAAGGCAATATCGATTACAATGAAAATGAAGATAAGATATATTTTGCTGCGAGTGCTAGTTGCAACTGGAATTTCTAAAAATTAATATAAAAAAATCGTAAATAAGTGGTTGGAAGAACCCACACCGTGAGATTTGAGAATGACTTTCCACAAAAGATCCCTAAACAATAAACGTGCATTATAATATTAAAAACCTCACGTGCCACTAGTTCGACCAAGGTATAACATTGTTTCCTTATACGTTACGAGAGCGAAACCTGGACCGCTTGAGGCAACTGTTGATACTGGTAACTTTATTAGGTATGAATTCAAGTATACCAATCATGAATTTGTGTGGAAATTCAATATTCGTACCGAAATAGAATTGCTAAAAAGATAAATGGATTAATAATCTAGTTAAGCATTCACAACATTTTTCCGTGTTGATTTGAATTTTCCTAAATCGTTTTATCATAAAAATAACAATTTTTCTTCTAAAGATGACAAGTTAAGCTCGATATCGTTTATAGTGGTTTGATGGCAGTTATATTAGAGAAGTAGGACATCACTTTTTGATTTCATATTCTACACGCAATGTTTCTATACATATAACGACTACTTTTCATAAAAAAAGTAATATTGATACATTTTTATAGTAGCAACATTTTTCTAAATTGCTTCTATTAAATTTCATACATTTTGCAGAGATTGGAAAATAGCTACAATATTCAATATACAAAACTTAAAAACACACAACACTGTTGTAAATAAAATACAGATTGGATCTCTAGCGCATCCAAATGTGCCAACGCTACAAAATACATTGGTTCTGACTCTCTTGGTTCATTAGAGAAAACTTTACAACGCCAACCAACCTGTCACCAATGTTTGCAACGGGGTCGCTCAAGACTTGCATCAGCGAAAATTATACGATTGTTAGCTACTGAGGGTGTAAATCCCTTTGATATTAATTTGTAAAAAAACAGTAATTGTTATGGAGGTAGTTGTATGTGCTTGCATAAGAAAAATTATTACTATAGTTTTTACTAACGCAATGAAGATAGATGGAACTAAAGATTATAAAAGCTGTACGTTTAAGCACTTTCATATAGGTAATTACCTATATTGAGTGTTTCAAACCACCCGCACCCTCCGAATATCTTCCGAAATACAAAACGCATTGAGAAAAGAAAAAATACGTCTGAAAATTTTTTAGGGCTTTATTGAATGATAGTAATCGGAAATCCCCACCCCCAGGGGTTGGAGGGGGAGAAACTACGTAATCCTACATAACAAACTACAATTTTTTATGCATATTTGAATTCAGCGTTAAAAACATGAACTTTTTATCTGAAACTTTTTTGAAGTTTTTAATCTTTCGATTACGCAAATTTGAAAATTTTGGAAATAATGTACCAATAAGATATTGAAAGTACTACTTTACACTTGAAGGTTTCTTAAAATCACAATCATTCATAATAATCACTTTTTATTTAACCAAAGAACGTAATAAAAATATACGTTCTTAGATTAACTATGAAACAATTGATAACACAATGTCGAACTTGCAAACATATATTTATTTATTAAGGGTCCGAACAAGTTGAAGATAGTTTAACGAATTCTTCATGTAGATGAGCGGATCCATTTTCAGGAAGACTTTTCCGTAATTCTGAAATAAAGCCGTAGTTCATATTTTAGCATTGTTAAAAAATGTCTACTGACCTTTTGCTTTATTGTAAGCAATAAAGTTATTCCATTCCTTGCGATGAATGTCTAAGGCAGGTCCCCAATCCTTATGAGGTTTGATTGATGACTTTATACGCTAAAGGCAAGATATCAATCAATTACCAGTCACTTGACTGAACATGTAGATTGTACTTACGTGAACGAAATCCCCCTTCTCGTTGTGCAGAAGGTGGTAACCCATATAAAGTGGGATACAAATAATAGATGCCCCACATGTGCACCATCCCAGTGCAATTGCCCAAGTGGGGTAGATAAATCCATTGTAAGTCATCGTGGTGTTAAACGCTATTGTCGCAAAGAAAATGAACTAAAATGATAGGTTTTGGATAAGTTCAGAAAGCGGAAGAAAAAAATTCTAGCTGATTATTACTGTTAATATAGTCGGAGTTATAAATTTCCAGCACAGCTGCCACCACCAATTAACTTTCTTCTGTAACATAAATTCAATGTCTCGTATAAACTTATTACATCCGTAACTATATGAAACTACAACAACTTCACCTAGGCAAATTAGTATTAATGATATTGATGCTGCATACCAATCAACCAACTGCAGCACATACATTCCACCCTTAAAATACATTATGAGTTTTACTTGATTGTTATCTAATATTTCAATTACATTAGTAATAAATATTGTAGAACAGAAAAACAATACCACACAAGTTCCTAGAGTTACTAGTTTTTTGTGATTTTGTAAAGATGGGTACTCATCAATTACACTGCTGATTAATGCTTCAATTTGGACGAACTGAAATTGGAAAATTACTCTTAAATTGTCCAAATAAGATTTATAATACGTACACATGTATCTAAACCTAAGAAAAATATCATCAAAAAGAACATCACCGCCCAGAAGTTTGACCAAGGTAACATTGTAATTGCTTCTGGATACGTAATAAAAGCAAGACCTGGGCCGCCTGTGGCAACTGTTTCTACAGGCAAACCGGTTTGATGAGCCATAAATCCAAGTATTGAAAATACTACAAATCCCGCTAATATGCTTGTGGCAGAATTTAATATTGGTACTAAAATAGCGTCGCTGAAAAAAACATTTTTCATGAATAATTTGATTAAGTCGCTTAACGTGTTTGTTTACGTGGTCGACCACTAAAAACCACAAAATGCTACTCGTAAGGGGGCTCAGTACTGCAACACTTTGAAATTGGTGTTCCAGAAGGGATACAAACTTACATCATTTCACTGTCAAAGAATTCAGTTTTCATTTTTTCGTAAATGTGACCAAAAGTTTTCAAAATTGCCATGCTATAAAGAGCTGATTTTTTTTTACTCGTAATTGGTGCCACAACCATTATGCCTTGAATATACATATAATATAAATATAATAATAATAATATTAAATTCGTTTCCAGCGAATGACATAATGCGATAATGTAATCAAATATTCCTTGTAAAGAAAACGAACAAGTGAATCATGGCCATAAGGTGGTATCACCAAAGTAGAAGAACTAGTAATAAATCTTCAAAAAAACTATGATGAAATGAAAACAATGTTGTCCAATAATACCATGGGAAAAATTAAATTGCCCATTTAGTGGGTGCTTGGGCTTCATACGCAACAACCGAATAAGTCGCGATTTAAACCGTCCACAACGTATCGATCTGTTAGAGAATTGTGGACAGTAAATATCAAAAACCACAGACCAAAATACAATAGGTAAATTGTAAGGTTCTTTACAACTTGTAATCCAATGCACTCAAAGTGGAAGGGCTCTGACGAAATTGGAGAAAATGTTGAAGGAAATTCCCACTCTGTCAGAAGATGGCGCACTCAGGAAGACTTTGCCAGAGTCATACTGACTCTGGACTTTGCTAATACAAACAGGAAAATATAGCATGCGAGCATAGCTGGCCTCTTTGAGATGAAACATCGCGAACCAGAATGGACAGCCAACGTTGAAGGAAAAGGAAAGGCGCTCTACTATACAGCAGTACCGGAAGAAATAGTGACCATAGTTACAAGATTTTCTTGCGCCTGGGGACATACCTTTCGGTTTATTTTCATAAGCTAGGCTAAAATCTAAGAAGGCGGGATAAGGAGACCTTACTGGGCAGGATTAACTATTGTAGTTAATACAATTACAATATAATGAATGAACAGAGTCGGGGACGATAAATGAGGTATGCAACTAATAATACAGGGCATATAACGGAACCCGATCATTAGAAGTTTCTGGGGTCCCTTACTACTTATGAATTTGAAACTTTCAGGTTAAGGATAACCCATAGCCTTCTTTTGTTCTAAAATATTGTCGATGTTGTACAACTTCCGGAAAGACCGGATATCGCCATTCATCTTCTTATTTTAAATGGAACGCCCTGTATATTATTGCATTTTTGGATTATACAATCGATTCTGCGTTAATCTGTATTAGATTATCCTATACCCATCTTCAACTGTTTTTGAGATATTATGATTTTTTTGAAAAATTTGCGCTTTGCGGAGGGATGTCTAATTGCCCACCTATTGCTCTTCTTTGAACGCAAGACATTCATACTTTACAAACACGAAGTAAAACCATAAGAGTTCACAAAATGCATTTGCAACCCTATCACAGATTATACAGGGCGTTCAAAATTAGTGGCAAAGTTAAAAAACTTCAAACACTAAAAAGTCATTTTTTTCAAATGGAACACCACGTAGATTTTTACATATTTGGAAGGCGATTTAATTTACGCATCGATAAACTATAGGTATCCCTATACCTATCTTTAGCGGTTTTGTATTTATTAACACTTTTTATCTAATATTGATTAAAACTGCACTTAAAACTTATGCACATTTGAAAGTAGGCTGTGAGTATGCGAAAATAAAATACGGTAATGAACGTCTAACAGGGTTTAGTGGAAGAACAGGTCTCTACTTTTTTTGTAGACACCTGAACTCACTCCTTTTGAGAACAAGTGTGCAGTTTTAACGTATTTTCAACAATCTTATGTAAATTAATAGTTTGCTCTCAATAAAAGATATTATTATTATACTTCGGTTTTTATCGATACTTAGGCCAAGCCTGGTTAACTAACCGCACGTTTCGGAATCAAGAAAGTATTATTATTATTGTACTTCGGTTCTTATCGATACTCAGGGCAAGCCTGGTTAACTAACCGCACTTATTATTATTATTAATTATTATTATTATTATTAGTATGATTAGACAAACGAATGTTTATCTGGATGTCATGCTCATTAAAGCAAACAGGTGGTAAACAGTAAACAATTTTATAAAATGGAAGCAGTTAACGCATATTCCAATACTGATATTTTGAATTTATTCTATATCCATTAAAGTCATTTGTATTTGTTTGTTGTATAAATAAGATCATTAAATTCGTTTTGGAAAGTAATTGTTTTTCCTGTTGTCATACTCAGAGCCTACTTTCAAATGTGCATAAGTTTTAAGTGCAGTTTTAATCAATATTAGATAAAATGTGTTAATAACTACAAAACCGCTAAAGATAGGTATAGGGATACCTATAGTTTATCGATGCGTAAATTAAATCGCCTTCCAAGTATGTAAAAATATACGGGCTGTTCCATTTGAAAAAAATGACTTTTTGGTGTTTGAAGTTTTTTAAATTTGCTACTAATTTTGAACGCCCTGTATAATCTGCGATAGGTTTGCAAATGCATTTTGTGAATCCTTATGGTTTTACTTCGTGTTTGTAAAGTATGAATGTTTTGCGTTCAAAGAAGAGCAAATGGTGGGCTATTAAACATCCCTCCGCAAAACGCAAATTTTTCAATAAAATCATAATATCTCAAAAACAGTTGAAGATAGGTATAGAATAATCTAATACAGATTAACGCAGAATCGATTGTATAATCCAACAATGCAATAATATACAGGGTGTTCCATTTAAAATAAGAAGATGAATGGCGATTTCCGGTCTTTCCGGAAGTTGTACAACATCGACAATATTTTAAAACAAAAAAAGGCTATGGGTTATACTTAACCTGAAAGTTTCAAATTCATAAGTAGTAAGGGACCACAGAAACTTCTAATGAACGGGTTCCGTGATATACCCTGTATACTTACCCTTTACTGTTGTTCCTAAACTCATTATAACTGGCCATATTAATAATACTTCCCCAACCTGGTCCTAAAGAAAAGAATATTTGCACAGCGGCATCGGTCCATACCTGAAATCACTCTATTAGTCTACGTTTTATTTCAAATTAGGTACACACTTTCAAATTTCCCAATTGGTGCCACTGTGGATATATGTAAAACCAGATACCATCCCATGCTCCAGGTAGAGTGAGTCCTCTTATTAGCAGTACAAACAAGATTACAAACGGAAACGTTGCTGTGAAATAGACCACCTTTCCTACGGACTTAACGCCATTCATTATACATACATATACAACCGTCCATGCAATTAAGTCGCATAGGAATAAGGGCCAAACTATCGATCCAACTTCGTCAATTCCAGAAGATAGTTGAAGAATTTTATTGCTAAAATTGAATTTATCAAGCGGAAAGTTTATTTTTGTTTGATTTTTTACTGGAAATATTCGTCGGATGGTGTTTTCCACTTGATAGTTTGAGTGATATTAATAAATGAAGCGTTCTCGGGGCCGCTGCTTATCTGAATTTTTAAATCGAATAAGTTCATAGCGTTCATAGTTCATAGCACCTGTAAGCAGTTTTCTGTATTCCAGTCGTTACCACAATGTGCCCATGGCAATTTAGATTGAAAACAGTTTGCCATAAAGAGTATGGGATAAGAAATTATTACATTGTAGTAAATAGTGCACATAAAATTAACAATTACGATTGCAAACCCAACCCCTACAACAGAAAAAGTTATTTACCAGTTTTCGTTATTGGAAGTATCTACCTTTAAATAAGGGAGCAATTTTAAATAATGTAATAAATCCTGTTCCCGAAAATTGTCCAAGTGATGTTTCCAAAAAGAATAATGGTATCCCACATAAGAATAACATACCAAGGTAGGGAATTAAAAACGCCCCTGAAATGTATTTTTAAATCGTAGTAACTTCTCATAAATTTATCAAAGTATACCTCCTCCATTTCTATAACACAAGTAAGGAAATCGCCATACGTTACCAAGTCCAATAGCATAACCCATACAGGACAATAAAAATTCTGTTTTACTTCCCCAGTTTCCCCGTTTAAAATCTCCTTTTAAGGATCTAACTGACGACCTTCTACGCTCCATGACTAATTCACTAAAAACCACTAACTACACAAACCCAATGCCAACCGACAATTGAATACTGTATCTACCTATACGTCTACCCATTGTTAGATTTAATGAAGGTAATTTTATTGTTACAGTTATTTAATATAATGTCTGTCGCATTAGAATCAGCCGTTGTGGAGTAGCTTTTGCCGGTGGTTTACCTTCCACGTAATTAATTGACTGGAACGAACACTATAGTTTAGTTACAGTTACACATGTATTTACCAAGGTTTCTTTCCACTGGGATAGCATTTAGTCGACAAGCGTCATGTACGGCCCAATAAAAATCAATCGTTTTATTACTCCAATTTACCGGTTGAAGGTCGCAAAAGAAGTTAGCGAAAAAAACGAATGATGCTTTTGTTGGTACGTTTATTTTTACTCCTCATTGTGGTTTTGAATTTTCTCTTCGTTTCAGTGATATTATCCCCTCCTGACGTTCTCGTCCTTTTTTGTTCCCCTGCGCTCTATGGCAGTTTCAATGTTACTGTTTCCAAGCATTTTGCTTGTTTATCTTAATTAAAATTTATGTAATTATTCAACTGAATTTCACCACTGGACACAGTACATCCATGAAACGTTTCTAAATGTTGCGCAAGGGTTACAAATGAAACATTACTAAGAAACATCTATGTAAGACACATTTCTGGTACATTCCTGTTGAAAGCGAATAAATGGTAATGTTTAATAAACGATGCAATTGATATGTTACATAAAATAAAAAACATACACATTACAACACGAACGTTTTAGATATGTATCCAAAAATACACCTCTGTGATGTATTTTTTGGAATGTGATAAGAACATTTTAGAAACGTGTTATAAGTGTGATGTTTCGTTTGAAACAAAATAATCATATCTCAAAGTTAACGTTACAGAGTTGTGTTTAGCAGTGTTGTACCAGACACCTTATCAGTTGAAACATATCGAAAGAAACAAATCATACACGTTTCAGTGTGTATGTTTTGGATATGTATCCAAAAATATATCTATGTGATATATTTTTTGGAATGTGATAACTAAAGCTAGGATTATCCAAAATTACAATTTAGTGTTTAATTGGAACGAAAAATTTCCCTTTCGAAAAATGGATTTATTCATCATAACTAGATGGGTGATATTGCACGTCTAAATCCTAAATGGCTTATTTACCAAAGAGTCGGTAGCTCAGGTGGTTTGCGTGGCTGTTGGACGAGTTCCTAAACAAGAGACCGATGTTCGAATCCCACTTGAAGGAAAAAGGTTTTTCAGCATCACCGATCTCTTCCGAGTCTACACGAAGAGAATTTGGGCCCTAGAGAACGAGCCACCGGAGTACATGGGGCCCTGTAGGGTCTGCACACTGGGAAAAGAGCCCCTCAGAGTAGTTGGGGCTCTCGGTGCCGTAGTTTCTACCATATCACAATTTTTTATGCTGAGGTATGTTTCAAGTGAAAATATGAGACATTTCAAATATTCACGTGCGGTACATCCAATATTTTAAAAAAAAGGGGCAAATTGGAGTACAAGCATGCCACTTCGCAAAGTTGTTCCTTAGGCCCAAAGAAATGATTTTTTCCGGAGCACATGAATTTTCATCCCTTAGGGGGTGGGACCAGGGGTGGACTTCCAATAAATGGGATATTTTGCTATAATGATATTTTTAGCTAGATATTAACACCACCCAAGACGATTATTTAATTAATATGAAATATATCGTTAGATCAACGAACTACGATCTGCGTAGATAATTTTTGAAACCATAGTTCAACAATTTAATGAAGTCTAATGGTGAGCTTATGTAGCTACCTATGTATATATACTAACAGATTAGGGAAATTAATTAAAGGGTTCAACATGTTATAAGAAATAGGTATAAACGTAATATGCAGCTATTCTCACGACTATTTGTTGTAAGCATCAGTCGTGATCTTGATATGGACCTCTTTTTCAAACACGAAAATCAGCAGTGCCCGCCATCCCTTTCCTTGAATGGGGCGATTCGCTCCGGTTCGAAGAATCAACTAGTAGAAATAATAACAAAATATGTTCCAAATCATGGAGAGCCGAGTAACTGCGATTCTATTGTATTTGACGGAGCAGTCTTGGTTCACAATATTAAGCCTACACCAGGACAAGGCACGTTTCTTAAATACTATGAAAGCCAATTAAAACCCCATATTTGTAAATTAGCTGAGAGGGTTGGTGCTAAACGAGTGGACGTTGTATGGGACCTATACTTTGATGCAACCATCAAAAAAGCACGTGATACTCGTGGAAAAGGTGTTCGACGACAGCAGCTTCCACTCAAAGGTACTTTTGGCGTAGTAGGTTTGATTTGTTCAGAAGTAAAACTTACAAATATTTCTTTACGTATCAGGTTCGCTACCAAAGGATTGGAATGATTACCTGAAAAACTATCTCAACAAACAGGAATTGTTCCGTTTCCTTGCTGAGGTGTTGCTTTCAGGTCTCGGAGCCATCCAAGTTGTTACTAACGTCGACAGTCATATCAAGTCAACTGGCACAGCAACTCATCTTCAACACGTCCAGTGCAATAATATGGAAGAGGCAGACGGACGAATAATGCTCCACGTTAAAGATGCAGTAGTCAATGGTGCGAAGAAAGTATTAATTCGTAGCACGGACACAGATATCGTTGTACTGGCTGTGTCTCATTTCCATACATTAGAACAATTTGGTCTAGAGGAGCTTTGGGTTTTGTATGGTACAGCCCAAAATAGGCACTATATTGCAGTACACGGTATGGCTCATGTTATGGGAGAGGATAGATCTATAGCATTACGTGGCTTTCATGCCTTTTCAGGCTGTGATTCTACTTCGTTCTTCCCATCAAAGGGAAAGAAGACAGCTTGGAAGTTCTGGTCTGAGAATTTCACACAGGCCTTCAAGTCCATTTCTTTACCATCGTATTCTGTCCCAGAAGAGAGCACATTACAGGCACTCGAGCAGTACACTGCAAAACTTTATGGTATAAAGGGTGACCAATGTCTTTCGGTGAATGACGCCAGAAAACATCTTTTCGCAACGGAGAATAAGCCCCTAGGCCTGATTCCACCAACATCGGCGGCACTTTGGCAGCACATTCTCAGGTCGGCTTATCAAGCAGGACAAATTTGGGGCCGCGCCCTAACGTTTACGTTAGATGAAGTTCCTTCGGCCGAGGGTTGGGGTTGGACGATGACCGAAAACGGATGGCACCCTGTGTGGTCCTCTCTCCCTGAAATTTGGTCGGCATGCAGGGAACTTGACCGCTGTGGCTGTCCAATTTCAGGATGCAAAACTATGAGGTGTATATGCAAAAAAAATCGCTTACCATGTACTCTGAATTGCAATAAATGCAAAGGTGCTTGCCAAAACACAAAGTAAAGAATGCCACTAGCTCTATTTTATATTGTTTCTAATTTATTATTTAGTTCCAGAAACCAACTACCACGTGACACCGAAGAGATAGGCACCATTGATATGTAACTATGGATCTAATTTCATTCTGTGCTTGTCCTGGTACGGCGCATCATTGTGGCTTAACGAATCCCTGGCGCTATGGACTTTTTCTATAACCATAATTTTTTTACATAATCTAAGAACAACATATTTGTTATCTGATAAAAAAAAATAAAATGTATACCTACAACAATAAATTAGTTTGAAATGATACTAAACTTGCCGTGCATCCACTATTTTATTTAACGTCTGAAATTTCGGATGTCGTAAGACTTAAAATCAATCACAGTGGATCGAGACCATTTTTATTCGGTTTGATGTGTCCCATTTATGTGAAATGCACTCCACCCTATTTAAAATGTGCCAAAAAATGTCAATTTTAGAAAAATTACCCATTTATTCGAAGTCCACCCCTGGCCCCGCCCCCTAAGGGATGAAAATTTATGTGCTCCGGAAAAAATCGTTCCTCTTGATCTCAGGAACAACTATGCCAAGCGGCATGCTTGTACTCTAAAATGCCCCTTTTTTTTCTGTACCGCACCCACTAGTATGAAACATTTATAAGGACACATTTCTCCTACATATGAATAAATTATTCTCTGATATGTTTCAAGAAACATATATAAAATGTTTCGATGTAACGTTTTTGTGTTGTTTCAAATCTAGGTTTCTGAAGGCGGGCATTAAACATCTAGATACGTTTCTGTCGCTGTTTCGGAGATGTTTCATGTTTCAGTTGGATAAGTATGTTAGTTAGTTAATACTCATTGTCTTATAATAGAATTTCAAACGCCTGAGGATGACAACATAGGTTGTCGAAACTAGTCGCGTACTTCCACTTATTTAATTTGTTATTATTATTAAACATTTATGGTGAAAGTTTAGTGTATTCTTATCTCTACTCTGTTTACTGCTGCCTCTCATTTTGAGCAAGAAATTTTCAACGTTATAGAATCAATCAACTTCAACGTTAGTGTAATTTTAACATGTTGCAGCGAACTGGTAATTGTTCTACAATAATATTGCTGAAAAATTTGAGTTTTAATTTCATCCTGAAAATATCTTTGATTATACACATCATTAAACGTATTATCACATTCATTGGTGATATCATTTGATAAAATTTATTCATTGAAGATATAAAATAATAGCAGAGCGACATAGCGATCGTTGTGGCGTAATTCTGAGTTGGTAAAAGTAACACATTTATAGATACCTGTGATTTTACAGTAATATCATAGGCGAATAAATACATAGACGTCTGACCAATGTATTCATTTTTTTGGTTAGTTGTGGGGTACGGCGCCACTGTAAAATTCCCAGTAAACACATTTATATATAAAATACGTATAAATTATATAAGAGCTTTTTAGATTTATATAAAACTGGAAGAAAAATAAGAGATATTTAATGTCAGGATGTCAGCAATTTTCAAAATAATATACATATATGTCTATTAGATGTAAATACTTTATATCTGTAGTACATGAATTTATATACGTTTTATGTATATTTTATGTAATATTCGCATAAAAAATATTAGTTGTAAAAGCGTTGCGATGACCAAATGGCAGCTACTCGAGCATAATGTAATTATTACCAATGTAAAAAATTATTTAAGCAGTTTCATACAAAAAAATGGAAAAACTACATTTTTACGTGCAACTGTACTTTTAATTAACTTAATTCTTGCACGAACCCGTTTTTACCTGAACTGAAAGCCGACAGTTTATTATGATATTATATACGTGCTTTAAAAGTTTCCCTTAACCGGATTCGAACCGTTGCGGGTGGGCGTGCCAAATTCCGAAATCCGACATGTGTTTTCTTTGTATCCGACATTGTACCACTGCGCTAATCTGAAACATTCCTTTTTTTTAATTTCGTTCTTCCTAACTTTGCGCTGTTTCGCGAGTTTAAATTATGTTTCATTATATCGTTGAGTGAAGTCTTATTCTTTATGTGAAAAATGACCAGGATTGAATTTATTTTATATTATTTGTTTTCTATATAAATTAGACGCATTTTAGTCGATACGGATCTAATATTAAAGGTACGTGAAGTACAATTTTTGGCGTTATAGAAAACCCGCGCGTGCGATTAATTATGCGGCGCAAATAGAAACGGACTTTTATTTTCGACAATATAATAATATGTAATGGTAATTTATAATTATATTTACAGAAGGCATACATAAAAAATATGTAGGTAATACATCTTACATATAAGATTTTACATATAACGTACATAAATCTAATCATATAAATATGACAGCACATAAATTTCATGGGTAATATGTAATTATCTATATGTATACAGGGTCCTGCACCTCATCTCCCGTCTTCTGTAGCTCAGTTATTAATTAAGTTAAGTTTTTGATATTTTGCAGACGTTTCCTGTACCCCAGATTATATTTCAGGAAAATATTTTTGATTGTACAGGGTGTCCCAACAAAGTGTGGCGCCATAATGATATATTTTTTTAAATTACATGCTTTACTTTTTTTTACTTATTTGGTCGTCTATTATGCTTGCCTACATATTCCTAAAATTCTATTGAAATCGGTTGGATGGAACCAGCGAAAAAAAATAAAAACGAAAAAATGTCGGTTTTGCATCACTGGTTTTAAAAATTAATAAAAAACGCAAATAGTACCTGGTTAATGAAATTTTACAACACGCTCATTAAATAAAGTCTAGTAGTCTCGTTTACCAAGTTTCATTGATCCAAATTATACAGGGTGATCAAAATCTAGTGTCAAACTTCTCAAACTTTAAAGCACTTTATCTTTGTTATTTTAAATTGCAACCCCTACATATTTTGATGTCATTCGATGCGGAATTGAAAAACAAAATTTTTTTTCTAATACATCTCTATGGCAATTCCTAATATTGTAAAAGTTATTCAAGAAAAAGTCATTGTGGTGGAAGAAAAGTCCTCGCGACATATGAAGGAATGAAAGCTTCCCAAATGTCTTTTAAAATATGATTCGCGTTCCTAATGGCATTCCAGCTCTGTAACCATTCAGAAAATTGTTCTCTTCAATCATTAGGTAATGTGACAAGCGTACACACTTTGTGTGTAGTCGATCTGAAAGATAATGGATACCATTTACTGGGATACTAAAGGAGTTGTTCACATTTTACTTAAAACAGAAAGGTCTCCGTGATTGCATAAAAAAAAATGAAGAGGGAAATTGTCACATGGAATAATTTTTCATCACGACAATACTCCAATCCTTGAACGCCGTTTATACGGGGTTGGAACTTACGTAACATCCAGACTTACTCTATAAAATTAGCTCCGAGTGACTTGTGTTTGTTCTCAAACTTAAAGAGCCTCTCCGAGAAACAAAATTTGAAGACTGATGGTGCTGATATAGAGACCGTCGTGAATTTCTTTGGATACTATTTTTTAAATTTCTTGGGCGACTTTTTCGCCTACATTTAGACACGTGAAATGTATTTCAAGGTCATCATCTGATCTTAGATGTCACTTAATTGCGTTGTTTGTCATTTTTGTCTTATCGATACTATCAAATTTTGTTATTCAATTTCCTATTATTTACACAACCCTTCAGTGTTTTAATCGAAAATAATGATTAGGTCTTCGATATCACCAGATAAGTTTATTTTTTAAAATCATTTACGTCGCGATTGTGTAACTACGAGAAAATGAATTCTTGTTCCGCAGCAAGTTTCTTGTAATTTACCCAGATCACATCCTCACACTTGGTACAAAGCGATCAAACTCTGCCCACAAATTTGTCGCCTACACATTTTGTTCTCGACGGACCTGTTTGGTGTGCTTGATATTACATACATCGTGCCGCCACTTTGCTCATTTCCAACCCTCGAAAAAAATTGAAAAGGAATAAAAGTATTCAAAACACTTATTTTTGGTATCAGAAGTGGAAACTTCCACGGCCAGAGTCGTAAGATAAAGACGGCTTCCGCGGCGGGATCGTGTCCATATTGAAAAGGTCACCCATTCACCGACTTTCGTAAGAGGCTTCATCAGGACAAGAAACAAAACGCGTATAAAAATAAAAATAAAAACAGTAAAATAAAATATATAAAAACTCTTACCAAATGAACCAACGGGAACAACACGTACTATTACACTAAACTGCGTAGTAACACCGAAACGACAAAGCTAAACCTGCCATTTAAAACTACAGTAGAACCCCGCTATTCCGAACAGAACTCAGAAAAAATACAGATTTTTTTAACTTAAAAACAGGAGAAATAAAAAGACTTTCGTGAAAAAACATGCATTTACATATTGTTATAACTAATTTGCACCCATTTAAAAAGTAAAATCAATCATTTTTTTCTGATGAAAGGCATTGAATTAACTTGAGGATGCAATGTTCCGCCATTGTGCCATCAATATGTTGATATTATTAATGAAATCCGCCTATTCCGAATTCCCGCTAAACCGAACAGAGTTCGGTCCCAATTAGTTCGGAATAGCGAAGTTCTACTGTATTTCGTCAGCGGAAAGTGACACATCAACCAATAGGATAACAGATTTCCATACCGGAGAAGGGCATAGTGAGACTTGGCTTCTTGAAAAGGAATATTGTGGCCGTTTTGAGGAGAATGCTCAACAACAGCGAACTTGAACCTCAAAAATGGCAGTGCTAACCGATCTACCAGTTTCGCCATTGTAAGACTAAACAACAAGAACAAGGAACGCGATACACGCCATGGGGGTTCGAATTTGTCTTTGGGTTTGGATAAGATCTGGGACATCCTATTAAACGAATTGTAGACGACCTTCATTTCGTGTTTCTGAAGAATCTTCCCAATGCGATCTGTGAAACGTTGAATTTTTCAACATTGACACGGTACCACCCCTGAAGTTGTCTTTATCTTACTTATTGTCGATAGGTACGTCTATTTCTCTAGCAGTAGTAACTGAAACCTTTACTCGACGATCAATCCTTGCTGATGATTTCTCCAGGTCGTATTTCCAGAGGACTTTCTCACATTGTTTTCAGTGTTCTACTTAAATGTTTCGCTTCCGATCTTTGTTGTAGTTACTTAATTCCCCGGGACAGGTTCCAAAAAGCTCGGTAACCTTTCGGTATCATCTTTGGCGTTCATGTTTAATGATGATCGTTTCTCAACTTCGATGGCTCTCCGAATGATGCGATTTATTATATTTTGTAGGTTTACTGTCATCTTGGTATTTTCTAAATCTGTTGTATTTGCATGTTTCTTACGTGTCGAGCTCGTGATGATGTTCGTTGATTTTTCTGTACGGTGCGGTGTTGCGATACTCTACCTTTCCTACACTGATGCTCATTGATTTGTTCTATGAATGTTTCTGTGTATTCTTTGCGCGGTATCCTTGTTCTTCAATTTTGCTGCTTATTCGATATCTTCTTGTTGGTAGTGAAGATGGTCTCAATGTTGTACTTCTTGAGAATTCTGCTGATCTTGGTTGTTGGTGTTGCAATTTCCGTGTTACTAAGGGGTAGGTACATGAATTCATGAACAACGTCTTCCAAAATATCTGCAGCAACCAAATGTTGGTGGAAATATTCTATGCAGTCTTGCACATTGTGGTACATAAAGTCACGAAGGTATAAGCTTAACCATTCACTGAGGCAAGTTGACACATATATGGAAAATGTTCAGTTCGTCGAGTTCTATCAAATAGGCCCCTATTTGTATATCCCCAAATCCCCATGTTTTAACATGGCGACCTTTCATCCCGTGAAAACCGGAAGTGATCTTAACTGGATCAATCGTCATAAACCACTCCAGATCGTACTTTGTCCCGGGGGTTCATATTCCACAACAAAACCAATTTGTGACATTCAACTTTATTGTATTGGATAATACATAATAATATCAAAAAGACTATATATTATACAATGTGCTCTAGTTCTAGTTTAGGTTTAACAATTCATTTGATTCATTAGTAGAAGATTCGCTTAAATTTTTAAGTACGTGAATACTACAAACTTCTTAAATTAATCCATTCACGGCCACTTTCCATTGAGGCGGTTACTCATTGAAATCCACGTAATATATTATGTCGATCGAAACTACGAAGTATAGTGTTAACAAAACATGACATTAGGACGTGCTGAAACGGGGGGGTACGAACTTACTGTACAACAAATTTATTAAAAAAAGGTAACCCTCCACCGTTCCCGTGGCACAATATTTTATGCATTTAGTAGCTATCAGGTACTGCTAACAGTGCTAACATCTGAAACAATTCCAGTGTTCAGTATGCAACCCAAACACCTAGAAGCTTAAAAACGAAACCTTTAATTTGGAAGCCATCTTTTTTGAAATCAATAAATGTTAAAATGGATGTTTAGTCATTATAATAAAAGGTCGTACATAAAAATACTAACATAATTTTAGGTATTTATTTTAAGGGTCTGAAGATAGTTTAACGAATTCTTCATGTAGATGATCGGGCCCATTTTCAGGAATACTTTTCCGTAGTTCTGAAATAAGACTGTAGTTCATATTTTACCATTGTAAAAACAATTCTCCTGACCTTCTGCTTTATCGTAAACAATAAAATTATTCCAGTCCTTGCGATAAATGTCTGAGGCAGGTCCCCAATCCTTACTAGGTTTGATTGATGTCTTTATACGCTAAAGGCAAAATATCAATCAATTAATAGTCACTTGAGTGAACATATGAACATTACGTCAACGCAATCTCCCTTCTCATTGTACAGAAGGTGATAACCCATATAAATTGGGATGCAAATAATAGATGCCCCACATGTGCACCATCCCAATGCAATTGCCCAACTGGGGTAGATAAATCCATTATAGGTAATTGTGGTGTTAAACACTATTGTCGCAAAGAAAATGAACTAAAATTATAGTACAGTAGGTTTTGGATAAATTCTGAAAGCTGAAGAAAAAAATTCTAACTGTTAATATAGAGGGAGTTATAAATTTCCAACACAGCTGCCACCACCAATTAACTTTCTTCTGTAACATAAATTCAATGTCCCGTATAAAATTATTACTTCCGTAAGTATATGAAACTATAACAACTTCAACTAGGCAAATAAGTATTACTGATATTGACGCTGCATACCAATCAACCAACTGCAGAACATACATTCCACCCTTAAAATACATTATGAGTTTTACTTGATTGTTATCTAATATTTCAATTACATTAGTAATAAATAATGTAGAACACAAAAACATTACCACACAAGATCCTAGAGTTACTAGCTTTTTGTGTTTTTGTAAAGATGGGTACTCATCAATTATACTGCTGATAATTGCTTCAATTTGGACGAACTGAAATTAGAAAATTACTCTTAAATTGTATGAATGAAGTTTACAATACGTACACATGTATCTAAACCTAAAAGAAATAACATCAAAAAGAACATCACCGCCCAGAAGTTTGACCAAGGTAACATTGTAATTGCTTCCGGATACGTAACAAAGGCAAGACCGGGGCCGCCTGTAGCAACAGTTGATACAGGCAAACCGGTTTTGTGAGCCATAAATCCAAGTATTGAAAATACTACAAATCCCGCAAATATGCTTGTGCCAGAATTTAGTATTGGCACTAAAATGGCGTCGCTAAAAGAAAACATTTTTTGATTAAATCACTTGTTTACGTAGTCGACCACTCAAAACCACAAAATTTTACGCGTAAGCGGCGCCGGCACTGCAACACTTTGAAATAGGTGTTCCAGGAGGCATCCAAACTTTCATTATTTCACTACCACAGAATTCAGTTTTCAAATTTCAAATTTTCGTAAAAAAGTTTACAAATTGCGCGTATTCAACGTGCTCAAGATAAGGATGACAGCAAGGAGATCTTGAAAACGGTAAGAGATACAAAGGCGGTTGAATTAGAGAAAAGTTGAATAATTTAAGGCATGTTCACATGTAGTTTGCAAATAATTGTTTATCGTTCCTGGGTTTAAAACAAAATGCGAATTTTAAAAATTATAGTTGCCATGGGTTGATTGTTTTATTAAACTTTTGTTGTTACTGCGGACATACACTTTGTGTACGGTTTTTGCAATGGAAACTCCGCAGAAGCAGTTCGAGAATATCGAAGGAGGTTTCCATTTAGAAGTCAGGCTCATCACCGTGTCTTTAGGGAAGTACATCTAAGAATGGCCAGTAGGGTGCATCGAAAAAACACTTTTTTCGATTTCACTATTCCAATAGTGATTTTTTTTTGTGGTTTGGTGTCAAAGTAACGTAAAAAAAAATTGAGGTTGATAGGTCAAGTCCTTCAGGTGCCGACTTGACCCTAAAGTTTTAAAAAATGACGTTTTTTGAAGATTTTAAAAAAATGATCTCCGAGCTGATTCACACTTGCCAATAGGGGTTTTCTGTTTCCAAATGACACTGACATAGCGACAAAAAAAATTGACGGTGATCGGATGTGCCCTTCAGGTGACGACTTCACACTAAGTTTTTCGTCAAAATTGCGAAAATTGAGATTTTTTCGTATTTTTGCAATAAATTGCTAAACACCACCCCTGGGTTGTTTTGACAGTGCAGGCCTTTTAAAATAACTCAAACCTAAGTCTAAAACACTCTGATGTAGTTATTTCGTCTGTATTACTCCTGGTTACATGTCAAGAGCCTTCAAACGCAACATTGTTTTGTTAGACAGTTTCCCAATGTTCTTTACGCATTTCTGAGTCCGAGACTCAGAAATGCGTAAAGAACATTGGGAAACTGCCTAACAAAACAAAGTTGAGTCACCTATAAATCCGTTCTCTACAGTCTAAAAAAAGTTGCACTTCGGTTCCTTATATGAATGCTTTGCTTGTGTTTGAAGGCTCTTGACATGTAACCAGGAGTAATACAGACGAAATAACTACATCAGAGTGTTTTAGACTTAGGTTTGAGTTATTTTAAAAGGCCTGCACTGTCAAAACAACCCAGGGGTGGTGTTTAGCAATTTATTGCAAAAATACGAAAAAATCTCAATTTTCGCAATTTTGACGAAAAAATTAGTGTGAAGTCGGCACCTGAAGGGCACATCCGATCACCGTCAATTTTTTTGTCGCTATGTCAGTGTCATTTGGAAACAGCAAACCCCTATTGGCAAGTGTGAATCAGCTCGGAGATCATTTTTTAAAAATCTTCAAAAAACGTCATTTTTTAAAACTTTAGGGTCAAGTCGGCACCTGAAGGACTTGACCTATCAACCTCAATTTTTTTTTACGTTACTTTGACACCAAACCACAAAAAAAAATCACTATTGGAATAGTGAAATCGAAAAAAGTGTTTTTTCGATGCACCCTAATGGCCAGTTTGGCATCAGAACAAATGTCGCCAATGATAGACAAGGGATTTTTGTTAGAAATCAAAGAGGGGTGAGACACCAAGAAGTTATAAATTCCTTTCGACGAGATCGCAAATTAAGCACGAGAAACGCATCGCAAACTTTAGGCGTGTCCAAATCAACAATATGGCGAACACTGGAAAATAACCATTTTCACCCCTATCATTATCAACCTGTCCATGGTTTTCAACCCGAAGATCTACCTCGCCGAGTAGAATTATGTAGAATAATGTTGGACAACGTTGCTCAACATCCGAATTTATTGTCCAAAATAATATGAACCGACGAGTCATGTTTTACACGACGGGGAATTGTCAACTTCCATAACCTTCGTGTATGGGCAACTGAAAATCCTTACGAAATTAGACAAAGGAATTTCCAGCATGAATTTTCTGTTAATATTTGGCTGCAATTATACGGCACCACAGTTTTAGGTCCTTACTTTTTGCCGCATAGATTAAATGGAAATTCTTTTTTGCATTTTTTGGAGGAAACCATTATGAAATGTTGGAAAATGTTCCAATTCATAATAGGGAACATGCTTTGTTTCAACTCGATGGTTGTCCGGCACATTATTCTCGAAACGTAAGAGAATGGCTACGTACAAATTATGCTAGACGGTGGATAGGTCATGGTGGATGCATAGCCTGGCTTGCACGGTCTCCAGATATGTCACCTTTAGATTTCTTTGCTTGGGGTTACATTAAAGAAATAGTACATTGTGTATCGAGTAGGAAAAGCGTAACATTCCCGGACGATGTGAATATTGTTGGGCGAGGCGCCAGCCGAGCCCAGCAACACAGAGTCGGGGAATGTTGCTTTTCCTACGAGGTACACATACTATTTTTCCGCCGATTGTTAAAAAACAGACTGAAAACATGAAAATTCTAAAAATTATTTTATGAAGAAAATAATAAGCGATGCCTTGAAAGTAACGAACGTCGGTATCCATGGAGAAGTACCAACATTGTAGCTATCAGACGACGCGATTTGCAATTCCAATACTAATTTTAATACCAATAATAATCGATAATTAACACTTGTAATAATAATTGTAATATAACAATAACTATTAATAGAACGAAATAATTAAATATGACTTGTTAAATGGGTTTTCATTAGTACCTTATTGAATGTTCTAATTACTGTAAGGAAATGAACATTTCTTTACAGTACAGAAATGAATATTTCCTTACAGTAATCGTTGGCTGCCTAGCAACGACTACATGCACCGGAATCTTGTCCTTTTCCTTTCAAAATTCTGTCAGAAATGTTATAATTTTTATCCACGACTATCAGTGATTAATAAGTTATTGTCATTAGCAACGTGAGTAATGAATATTACTCACTGTTATTTTATATATTTCCATGGTAACCGTCCAATACAGTCAATTAGAGTATTTTCAAATAAATATTTAAATTGAATTAACATTTATAGTCGTGGATAAAGTATAGTATTCTACTCGCGTATAATGGCTATTATTCTTTCGGTAATTTATGCCACTCGCCTGCGGCTCGTGGCCATAAACTTACCTCGTGAATAATAGCCATCATTATACGCTCGTTGAATAATATACTATTTAACGATCGGCGGAAAAAGTTATGTATTGAAAAAAATGGAAACCACTTTGAACCTTTTTTATGATAGACAAGCTGTTGTAGCATTCATTCGTTATTTTTGTTGTTTACCTATCGCTTATTACTTAATTTTGTGTTTGTTGTTTAATATTAAATTAAAATTACAATGAAATAAATGACAAAAATCTAGTTTGCGGCCGCACGGCAACAGAAATGAAAAAAAGTCTAGAGACATTTTTTGTTCAGAATTGAATGAATGAAAAGTATATTTCGAATATTTAATTCAGGGCCGCACTCTTTTATTTATCAAATTAGTAGAACGGATTACCCATATCTCCGCCACTGGTTGATTAAAAAAATTGATATTTTTCAATCTTGTGGCCCTCTGTCCTTGTATCTTGTGTGCCAATTTTGGTTTGAATATTTGCAACAGTTCGGAAATAAATAAATAAAAACTTTATTTTTTAGAAAACTTTAACACCTTGTATCTCAGTAACAAAGAATTTGAGGACCTACGTTTATAGGAGTAACCCACCTTAAAATGTGTTTTTCTACAACATGTCAAAGTCCTGATCATAAAACCTGGGACACCCTGTATAAACCTAATTAATTAAATAATGTATTTATTAAGATTTCTGTTTTTAATATAAAATGAACATGGAAATAATGAGTTAGAGTTCGCCACATAAAAACAAAACAATGATGATTAAATAACGAGTTGTGAAAAATGGGATTTTAGATACCTACACCATGATAAAAGAATAGG
The DNA here is from genome assembly GCA_036250285.1 of Pyrocoelia pectoralis. Lineage (NCBI taxonomy): Eukaryota > Metazoa > Arthropoda > Insecta > Coleoptera > Lampyridae > Pyrocoelia > Pyrocoelia pectoralis. The sequence goes on along the minus strand of CM070076.1, from coordinate 36,147,529 downwards.
GCAGTGCGGTACGTAAATTATCGGTGCGCATCGAATGATTTAAAAGTATCCGAATATCAAAAAAAGTATCCGGTATCCTGATTCTTTAAAATTTGGTCGCGGATACGGATACAAAATTTGAAAAATATCCGCATACAGCTTTCGGATACATAAAAAGTATCCGGATACTACCCAGATCTGGCCACAATGATCAATATTAGAGGCTCTGGAACACTGTGTACGAACAGACATCTTATAAGATAACGCACGTGCCATTTTGCGTAACTTGGCGATAGTAGTCACTGCCAAGAAGGAGAAGAAACTGATTAAAACAGAAAGTGCGACAATAAAAGGTGTGGATATGTTTAAGAATTGAGGCGATAGGATTGGTTTTTGTCCAGAGTAAACGGAAGAAGTATTATTGTGAGGAAGAATAAAGAAACTGCGTTTGACAAGTCAGGGGTTGAAGATCAAATGCGGGATTAACGAAAACCTAACATCAAGGAAGCATGTTGAATATATATAGTCGAGGAAATAAAGCACTGAACCTACCAAATTTTTGTAGTAAGACCGATTTACATGCGGTTTTTTGCATTCGCTTCCTAAATTTAATACGAAACTTTGTACCTACTTTTCATCATGTTTTTTTTCGAAATTGCATTTGTGCAGTCGAAAATGCATCCTAAAAATGCATTTTCATAGAAAAAATTCATAACTTCGTTATAAGCTTATAGAATCGACTCAAATCGGTTTCAAGGGGGTTTTCGAGGTCGCTGATCCCGAATATGACCTCCAAATTGCCTCACCGCCCACCTGGAGCTCAGGATGGCTAAGCGACGTCATCTCCGAAGCTTTTTCTCAAATTCACTCTCAAATGATTCTATACATCTCATACGAAGTTTCTTTGGGTTTCTTATTCCAAATCAGACATCGGCAACCGTCCCCCGCGTACCTGGTGCCCCGCATCCGGGCATCAACGTCATCCTCTGAAGTTTCACTGAAGTTTCAAGACTATAGGGAGCCGACAATTGTTTCCGAGGTTTTTTGGGTGGCTTAGGTGGAATGTGGCACCGGATACTTGCTAACGGACACCTAGTGCATCACACCTCGGCGACATCAACGTCATCCTCTGGAGTTTCATTAAAATTTCAAGCCTAGTGAACCGAAAATAATTTGTAATTACCAGGACCTCTATCCCGACCTGACCAGCCGTGCATGGTACATAGCCCGCCTGCAGAGGCGGATTCCGAAGTTCTCCACGAGATTTTGAAACTACTCTAACTACCAACCTTATATTAAGAGTTTTACATACAAATTTAATCTGTAATAAAAGGAACAAATTAAATTAAATTAAATTACATTTAAACTAAATATTTTATAATATTAACTTCATACATTTGGATGATAATGTTATTAAACAAAACTTACATTTTTTTATATATATATCTCACTTTTATTTCACAAAATGAAAATGTCCACATCTATTGAAATTCTATTATAAGTTTTACCTCATGATTTCCTGATATGATGAAACACGCGTTAGAATGAAAGCATTTGAGCGAACATTTTAAGCGAAACTGTAGAGGATGACGTTAATGCCGCCGCGGTGTGGTGCACCAGGTATCCGTTAGGTTAGAAAGTATCGGGGACCTGATTGCCTGATTCGATATGAGCGACTCAAAAAAACCCGGAAACAATTTTCGGTTCCCTATAAGCTTGAAACTTCAGTGAAACTTAAGGGGATGACGTTGATGCTCGGATGCGGGCCACTAGGTACGCGGGGGACGGTTGCCGATGTCTGATTTGGAATCAGAAACCCAAAGAAACTTCGTGTGAGATGTCTAGAATAATTTGAGAATGAATTTGAGAAAAAGCTTCGGAGATGACGTCGCTTAGCCATCCTGAGCTCCAGGTGGGCGGTGAGGCAATTTGGAGGTCATATTCGGGATCAGCGACCTCGAAAACCCCCTTGAAACCGATTTGAGTCGATTCTATAAGCTTATAACGAAGTTATGAATTTTTTCTATGAAAATGCATTTTTAGGATGCATTTTCGACTGCACAAATGCAATTTCGAAAAAAAACATGATGAAAAGTAGGTACAAAGTTTCGTATTAAATTTAGGAAGCGAATGCAAAAAACCGCATCTAAATCGGTCTTACTACAAAAATTTGGTGGGTTTGGCTCATTTTAGTGCTTTATTTCCTCGACTAATAACAGCAAATGCAAAACTGCTATTCATACAGAATAAAGCAATGCCGTATGCATCACACTAACGTGACTTTTAAATAGATGAGACACCAATAAGGAACGACGGAAAAAGAGTGCATACTAGATGAGTGGTTAAAAAACCGTGGCAAATGTAACTATACGATATGAATCATTAAAGACCTGAAGGCGTGAAACCAAAGAAAGCATGGAAACTGTGGATACAGATCCTAACCGGTCATGGAAGTTCCAAAGGGTATCTAAATGCCATCAGTAAACTACTAAAAATGATTGTATATACTGTCACAACCAACAGGACGAAGTGGAACATGTGTTCCTTGGGTGCCAAAAGATGAAGAGAAAGCTAAGAAGATGAAAGGGAAACCAGGAGGTGTTAGCTCAGTTTTAGACAGATACTCGATGCAATACGAGAGACCCCAGGTAGAGTACAGACGACTCTTACTTAACAGTTTGTTGCGTTTGGGGCACTTACCTTTGGAGGCTAAAATCCAAGAAAGCGAGATATTGAGCAGGATTAACCATATTAGTTAAAAAGTAAGTTAAAATACTATTAAAATAAAATGAACAGAGTCGGAGACGATCAATGAGGCATGCAACTAACAATATACTTACCCTTTACTGTTGTTCCTAAACTCATTATAACTGGCCATATTAATAATACCTCCCCAACCCGGTCCTAAAGAAAAGAATATTTGCACAGCGGCGTCGGTCCATACCTAAAATCACGCTATTAATTCTATGTTTTATTTCAAATTAGGTACACACTTTCACATTTCCCAGTTGGTGCCACTGTGGATATATGTAAAACCAAATTCCATCCCATGCTCCAGGTAGAGTTAGTCCTCTTATTAGCAGTACAAACAAGATTACAAACGGAAACGTTGCTGTGAAATAGACCACCTTTCCTACGGACTTAACGCCATTCATTATACATACATATACAACGGTCCATGCAATTAAGTCGCATAGGAATAAGGGCCAAACTATTGATCCAATTTCGTCAATTCCGGAAGATAGTTGAAGAATTTTATTGCTAAAATTTAATGTATCAAACGGACAGTTTATTCGGGTTTGATATCTTACTGGAAATATTCGTCTGATGGTGTTTTCCACTTGACAGTTTGAGTATTATTAATAAAGGAAGCGTTCACGGGTCCGCTGCTTATCTGAATTTTTAAATCGAATAAGTTCATAGCGTTCATGGTTCATAGTACCTGTAAGCAGTTTTCTGTATTCCAGTCGTTACCACAATCTGCCCATGGCAATTTAGATTGAAAACAGTTTGCCATAAAGAGTATGGGATAAGAAATTATTACATTGTAGTAAATAGTGCACATAAAATTAACAATAACGATTGCAAACCCAGCACCTACAGCAGGAAAAGTTATTTACCAGTTTTCGTTATTGAAAGTATCTACCTTTAAATAAGGGAGCAATTTTAAATAATGTGATACATCCTGTTCCCGAAAATTGTCCAAGTGATGTTTCCAAAAAGAATAATGGTATCCCACATAAGAATAACATAGCAAGGTAAGGAATTAAAAACGCTCCTAAAATATATTTTTAAACAACTTCTCATAAATTTATCAAAGTATACCTCCTCCATTTCTATAACACAAGTAAGGAAATCGCCATACGTTACCAATTCCAATAGCATAACCCATACAGGACAATAAAAATTCTGTTTTACTTCCCCAGTTTCCCCGTTTAAAATCTCCTTTTAAGGATCTAACTGACGACCTTCTACGCTCCATGACTAATTCACTAAATAGCACTAACTACACAAAACGAATGCCAAGCGCCAATTGAATAATGTATACGTAGATATACGTATTGTTAAATTTAATGAAGGTAATTTTGTTGTTACAATTATTTAATATAGTGTCCGTCGCCCAATCTCATTCACTTTGAAATATAATCCGGCAACTTTAATTTAATCGTGACTCTAAAAATTTTCAGAATAGGAACGTCTTAATCCAAATCCAAGTTGAACGGTGAAGATACTGGGCAAGTACTCTACATTAGGATCAGCCATTGGAGCAGCTTTTGCCGGTGGTTTACCTTCCACGTAATTAATTGACTGTAACGAACATTATAATTTAGTTACACATGTATTTACCAACCGTAAGGCTTCCTTCCACTGGGATAGCATTTAGTCGGCATGCGTCATGATCGGCCCAATAAAAATCAATCGTTTTATCACTCCAATTTACCGGATGAAGGTCGCAAAAGAAGTTAGCGAACGTTGATTTTTGCAAAATAATTTCTTCGAGTGGTGCTGCGAGAACTACACCTTTGGGCATGGTCGGAAGGCACGTCTGGGGAATTAAAAATGTATTGTATAAGCAATGGAAAAACTGTAATTAACCTTTAAATAAACAACTTTCACATTTACTTTACTTCGAAATGTATCCCTAATCATCGTTAAGTTCTGTTCTGGAGAACTTATACTCGTTTCGGGAAATTGTATTATCTTCGCCCATTCTAAACGTTGGGTTTTAAAGGAAGAATTTGGAATATTTAAATCTTGTTCTAATTTATATTCATCGGGCCTATCGTAAAGAGATTTGAAATCGTTATCGTCGATTTCTAACAATTTTTCTAATTTTTGAGGTTTTGATGTATGAGTCACTTGCTCTAGTAACGGTAGATTTACTTCGAGATGAAATGTATGTGTTACGCCTTTCTGTAATAAAAATCTGTCTGTCTGTCAACCGTTAATGTTTGTAAATAAACTTACTTCTTTTGGCGGGGTAGGAAGACCGATGATTCTATGACAAACGAATATTAATGATCCATTTATGAGGTCATCGTTACTGATTGTGCACGGTGCCTTATCTTTGTCGTCTACGTGAGTATTATCCAAATATATTAATTGAGGAAGAAGGGACAGTACAGCGTCCTTATAGGCAATGCACGTCTGCAACCAATTGTTTTAATACCGTGTTCTGATTATCTATTTATAGCGCTATAAAATGTGTCATTTCTATTTAACCGAAGTCATTTTTTTCTGTATCAAACGGTTCCGACCCATAATCACCAACGAATTAGATGCATTAAGAAATAAAAGTGAAATTTTCCCCCTGAAATTTGAAAAATAAATTCCGAAATTTACTTCTTAAAATAAACGTTTGAAAAAGTAATATTACTGCCTTTGTGGATATTATATGTATAATTGGATTAACAAAGATTGGAATTACCTTAACATTAACTTATAAACAAAGGGGGTATGATAACTTGTGATAGACCTTATTATAAACTTAATTACTGAAAAAACAATAAATCAATGTTTTAATGAACATTGATCCAAAATAAGGCGCCCCAACAATTTTACTTAAATTTACTAGGAACTACTTTGGAAGACGCTTAAAATTATATAAAGATATATACAATTCTAATTCAATGTCACAGTAATATTTGCATTCGTACAAGGTCGCACAATGCATAGTTGTTGTTCTCTTTTATTAATGTAAAATATTTATCTCATATAGGTATTTATTATATAAATATACATATTTCCATTTCAATGCTACATGTAACACACCTGTATGCACAAACACTTTGATTTTCATATACTTAGCTATATATTAAGTATTATATTATTAATATTACATTATTATTATATTATATTAACAGCACACACATACATTTTAATTTTATTATAAGTACAGATTGTGAAAATGTAAGCGTAATGTTGTGTGCTGTATGGGTGGTTTTATAAAGCAGGCATATAAAACCCGATCATTTCATACATTCATAACTTTGTTAGGGTAATCTGTCCCTTAGGCCAATTAATAATAAAATTCTAATTATACTTAAACATACCTAAATTCGAATTATCCAATAACCGTTTTAACATTAATTAACACGTTAATTCTGTTGATAGCAAGCACAGCATTGACCATACTGATACCGTTGATTGAGGTTTTAGTCAATGCTGATACCAAAGAAGATACTCTTTGCTGATACTCAACCCGCAGTGGCGAAACTGGTCTCATACCCTAGATGGCAGTAGCGGCAAAAAATAATATTTTGTATCTAAAAACCATTATAAATAAATTGTAAATATTCTATTTTATTACTGTATTTTCTGAGAGGACCACCTGATCTTCAACTGTAAGCTACTCAGGGGATAAAAACTAGAAATCGTAGCCCTCAACCTTTGTAACCATCGTTACAAACCGACCGACAAGGGTTGACTACGGAGCAAAGCGTTACAGCATTATGTCGTGAAAATAATTATAAGTACTTATGTATGAATCTGAGATTCAAAAATTTTGGTACGCAAGGAAGACGATAAAGTGATGCTTCTGGACCAGGTTCTGAACTTGGCTAAGAGCATCGGTTCTCAGCTTTCATCTATCTTAATGCTTTTGTTTTATCTATACCAAAAAATGATTACGTACCTACCTAAATAAAGTCGCCTAAATTTTGGAAAGTGATGATATTACCTAACTTTCAATTCCGTGGTGGTATATCTTAAACTATCCTCTCTAGTGTACCTATCGTTTGTGATAAAATTTTGAAAAATCCATTGTGTTTACATAAACCTTTTTGGCATTTTTTCAATATGTGCGTGTAAAGTACTAGTATTTTTTGTATACAGGGTGTTCCTAATTGTCATGTACATACGGAAGGGGATGATTTTTTGGCTTGTTTCATAACTAAAAGTTCAATTTAAAGATTTTTTCCGTTGTTTCTTATAGCTGTTGGTAGAGGTCATTTTCATCAATTTGTTGTAACGTAGTTTCTTTGTTATGTTGATTAACAGGTTTTTAGCCAATTAGGTAATTAATAAGGTTGGAGAATAAAAAGGCTAACATATGTGGACAAACGTTGAATCTAATTTATTAAAAATGTTGACGTTTCGCCTATGGTTTAAGGCATAATCATAACATACATTATCTGTAACAATTGTGAAGGTTGCGTAATAATCGCATAATAATCATAACATACATTATCTATAACAATTGTGAAGGTTTCAAAAAAAAAAAAATAATAACCTTCACAATTGTTACAGATAATGTATGTTATGATTATGCCTAAAACCATAGGTGAAACGTTAACATTTTTAATAAATTAGATTCAACGTTAAAAAATATCTCCCCGTAGATTTTTGCAACTATTTAGGACGCCCAATAATATATGCCCTAAAGAGTAACCTGTATTCCAAATTTGAGTTAAATATCTCAAAAACTGTAGGAGCTATAAAGAACAAACGGAAAAAAACTCAAGACCCTGTAGATTAGTTTGCGGACCTATGTTTATATGAACTTTTAGTTATGAAATAAGCCAAAGAAGTATCACCCCCTTCCGTATGTACATGACATTTAAGAACACCCTGTACAGTATTTACAAGGTAATCGTCACGTAGATAATATAAGAAAAGAAACAATTCTATATTTTGTGTTTCTTGTGTGAGATTCAGAAAGCTTCAAACGTAGAGAAACTGGTCCGAATATGGGCCCCCCATTTGTTTTTTCTGTATATTTTGGGGCATTTTTGACATAAAAATCTAAATATACGTATAGGGCAAAGTGTTAGCTATAATATTCGGGCCCATTTGTACTGAAAATGTAGATAACTATTTTGATTCAAGACAATATTTGGAAAATGATAATTTTTTGAGTAAGTGGTAGAATGCTTGAAATATGGGCCCCTATTAAAAATGGTATCAAACTGATGGATATCACAAAATCAACTTTATTTAAGTAAAAAGACATAAACTTCGTATCTAATATAAAACATCAGTATCAACATTAGAGGCAACAATCACAAACGTAATACTCTTTTTCTGCTCCTGAACATTCTTCGTGCGCCCACAAACAACACATCTGGCACTTTATCCACAGTTCTCCCCTGTTATTTTCAGAACAAGCGATATCACAAAATATGCAAGCAGCATCTTTATCATCAGGAATATTTTGGCCAATTTCATCAATGTCCATATCATCGTCAGCCGGAATAAGGTCTTTCACTTCCTCTTCTGATTCCTGTTCGCTATCAGATTTAACATCTTTCTTGACTCGCTTTGCTTTAGTATTCATAGATATTAGCTCAGATTTTGGAACTACCCGTCGCTTTAGTTCTGGTCGTTTAGGAGTTTTATTCAGCGATTCTTCTAAATCAGTTTTATAGGGTGACGAAGTGATGACTTGAGATTTAGACGGTTTTCTTCCGCGAGCTGCTGTCTGAATTGGTTTCTCTTTGTTTTTTTAAAAATCTTTGTAGAGAGGACCGTGGCACTTGAAAAACTTTAGAAGCCTTCTTTAAGCCCATTTCGTTCTGATTAATTGCTTCCATCGCTTCGATCATAATACCAGAATCACACTTTTTTGGCATGGCAGATCTACAAAAAGAATTTAGTGTAAGGCAGTGTGGTCCAAATATGGGCCCGGGCCCATATTTGGACCCCTCGAATGGCCCATATTATCAAAATCCCACCTTATAATTAAAGCGCGCGTATTTTATTTTTGAGGTTAGGTAAATCAAAAAATTGAGTAAACTTAAGAATAATGAACGCTAAAGCAGCAGCTCAATGCAAAGATCGCAAGCGAATTTAAGGTTAAACCTGCCAAATTCCATCATAACAACTTACCTCAAAAAATAGTTGCAATTCGAAAGAAAAACACTTTTAGTCACAAAACTCACTAGCGCAATTTGCAGGGAACTGAACCTTAGCATGAAACTTTCGCCCTACTATGTAGGTACATTTCAAATTACTACTGATAAGTGGCGCCACTTCCTTAATAGGTTTTTCATTAGGGGCCCATATTATATTCATGGCCCATAACCAAAGCCTTCCATTCCTATCACTCTGAAGATGCAAGCCGCAATGTCTTGCGAAACGTGAAAACTTTTGGTTTCACAATCAGAAGTCAGGCCTGGCAAACCTAGACCTCACCACCACCGGTAGCTAACAGAATAGATAATCATCCCAAAAATCCTTGTTTTGGCTCACAAGGTAAAAGGCAAGGCAAGCCTTTCAACTCCGGCTGTGGAACAAATATAACGACGCGGTATAAGACGAAATTAATGTGAATTCAAATCCAAGGCGAACAAATACAAAAACCGACAAACGTGTGACAGTTGTTTGCACGTGGACAGCACGTGGTTCTTATTGATTGATTCTGACACAGAAAATGGATTCTGACGTTTGACGTGTGGCGAATTTCCAGCGACAGAGAGCGCTTTTTCACACGACATTCAACCATTTTAAAGTAAAATTCCATGAAAACTACAAAATAAAAGTCCTAAAAAGTACTAAAAATGTTGTTTATTGTACAATTTAATTTTACGTAGTAGTTTTCAGGAATTTTATTGTCCGCCATATTGAAAATTAATAATTTTGGAAATTTTAGACTTCTGAGAAAGAAAGATATGCCAAATTTCATAAAAATATCTTGAAGGGTTCTTGAAATAATCTAATTATTTTCATGAAAATAGAAAATGACTGATTACGGCTAAAGTAAGCCGAAATCATAAAAATTAACAAATAAAATTAATTTTGTCCACTATATCACAGAATACCCTTTTGTTATACACAGTATAATGTTATAGTGTAGAATTAAAATTGACATATTTGTATCTTATGTGGGTACACTCATGCTGTGTAATCCACGAATCATTTTTTTAAGAGCAAAGTTATCATCAAATGACTTTGTTCTTAAAAAAATGATTCGTGGATTTGGTGATAAAAAAACTTGCATAATAACTACAAAATGTCATCATGTTTGAGGAAATTTTTGGCGGACCCGCAATAATCTTTAAAAGCAAAAGAATTTAAAACTATTGTCACACTGAAATAACTGTCTATGTCGATTATGTGGGAAATCCATTAAGCTTATTTAATATACCTAACAAAGAACGTAATATTACGTAATATTACGTAATATTACGTTTTTTGTACCAAATATTAAATATTTTCTTTCATGTACGGAAACGTTAGTGTAATTTTAACATGTTGCAGGGAACTGGGAATTGTTCTGCAATAATATTGCTGAAAAATTTGAGTTGTCATTTCATCCTGAAAATATCTTTGCTTAAACACATAATCAAACGTAATATCGCATTCATTGGTGATATTACTGATATTCATTGAACAAAATTTATTCAATGGTGTAATAGCGACAATAGTGATCGTTGTGACTTAATTCTGAATTGCTAAACGTAAAACATTTACAGATACCTGTGATTTTACAGTTTCGGATGTACTGCCATCTCTACACATAACAATGAAGTATCAACAAGAAATCTACAAAACTATATAGTAGAATACTAACGTAACAGGGATTTCCCTCGAGCGACAATGAAGTAAGTCTCGGTAGTTTCCTCAAAACTTCTAATATATCCAACAAATTATAGATGTTGTTATGAGATAGATCCAACAATCTTAAATTCTTAAATTTAATTCCATTTAAACATCCCAGATGCGAACCTAAAATTACAATATTGATGTATTTTGGTTTTAGGAGTCGCAATTTAAAAAAAACGGTCTAATAATACTGCATTTCTATTATTTGTTTATTGATAGTTTTTCATACTAAAATTTCATTATTGACAATTTTTCGTTCGTAACGTTCACATGCGAAATGTTGTTACTTCGTAAGAACAGAAATTGGCCCACGGTATACGTATATTTAATTTTTTTAAATGACTTAATTGTTTCTCAACTAGCTCCAGTGGCGTACGCAGACTATAGCCTTGGGACGGGATATAAAAAGTGCGGTGTGATCTACCAATTGTTAATAAACATTTGTTTTACAGAATGTTATAAAATAAATATTATTATAATACAAAAGACTTGGCTATCGTGCAAGTTCCTCTATTATTTCGTCTTCTGAAATGGGTAATTCTCTATGAAGTGACATCATCGCCAGTCCATTAAGTCTGTTCTGTGAGGTTGAATTTCTAAGATAGGTTTTTTTAAAGGATTAATAAGAATAAGCGTAAAATAGAATGGAAGGGTTGGACGCTTGGGGAGGGGGGGGGGCATGGGTCGGGGGGCGCGTGCAAGGGCCCGCAAAGGACCTACATTTGCATCTTGCTAATTGGAGTCACGTAAAATATAAAAAAAATTATTTCATTATCTCATCATGCCTTTGCGCATTGTACAATGCTAAATAAATATCTATCTACCTAGTTTTTTTGCAAAAAAATAACCCCAATGTTTTTTGAAATTTTGTAACTTTTAGATAAAGCAAAGCCCCCCCCCCTCCACCTGAGAGTAGGGCCCCTAGTAAGTTGATGAACACAAGCCCGTTGCTACGGCACTGCAACTTGCTGAACCGTTAAGCACTGGTCAGAAACTAGTTTTTGGACGCCCTGGCTATGTTCCATCTGTTATAGATCTTCCACGTTTGAATTTCGTAGATTATGTTTTTGAGGTTGTATACAACGAGATTCTAGGACCCTTCGGACATTGTGCACACCAATGGCAATTGGCAAGGAGCATAATATTCCGGGCCAATTGTGGTGGGAGAAAAGTTCTCGCGCCGTATAAAGGAGAGAAAGCTTTCTAGATGTCTTTTAAAGTTTGATTCGCCTTCCTAAGGACATTCCAACTCTGTAACCATTCAGGAAATATTGTTCTTTTGAATATTTACTCACCACACCAATCATCATTATGTGGACATATTGTGATTTCGTCGAACAAGCGGACAGACGTACACATCGTTTTTCATCACGACAATTACTCCAGTCCATGAACGTCATTTTATTATGCGGAGTTGGAACATCCAGGCTTACTCTATAGAATAATTTATTATCTTCAAGTAACTTCTATTTGTTCTCAAACTTGAAAAACCTCTGCGAGGAAGAAAATTTGAAGATGATGATGCTAAAATTAATCGGTTCCATCATCTTGATGTTGATTTGAATCCGTTAGTGGAGTTCAAAATGTGGAGGAACAATTGTTTGGCCAATAGAAGACACTAAACCGTTCCCATGTGTGGCGACCACATGATCCTACTACACAGTCGCTTACATACTGAGCAACGATTGATTCCCATTGGCCGACCAATGACAACGCGTCGACACTGGCCAGAATCCTTTATAAGCGAACGCTGTTAGCCACAGAAATCAGTCAGAAGTCATAGCCGCCAACGAAACACCGACCAGTCCGTCCACATCGACCCGTCAGCTTGCATTTCAGAACCAGTCTACCCTCCGGCAACCGACCTCCATTATTAACCGCATTATTAACCTTCTAAAATAAAGTACTTTTATAACATAAAATTGCTCTATTATTTAATGCCTATATTTGCAAATGTCAAAGCATGTTGAAGTTTGGAGTCTATCAACACCTTAACGCCTATTGCGCATAATAATCCCAGAGCTTTTGATTTGATAATTTTTTTTTGGTAAATTACAATGCGGTCATATATTTTAAAAAAAATTGGTGTAAAAATAATTTAGTTCAAATCATACAAATGTCTAGTTGTCACGAACAGGATAAATGCATATTTTATAAGTGCGTGCTGGGGTAAGATAATGATATGGCACTAAAATAAATATAACGTGTGCATTTTACAGGTGATTTGCCATGGGAATTTAAAACTGTTTTGGACAGTGTCCTATTAATTTATCATTAAATCATGTTTACTTCATAATTTATTTACTTTCATGCAAGATTAACCACTAAACTCTTTAGTTCGTCGACATTTGAATATTCCTCCATTCTAATTTATTAAAACACTATCATTCGCTGCTAACAGCGACTTAAGCATTTTTCTAAACGATACTCTTATTAATTTAACAAAAGCTAAAATAAATCTCTTTCTTATTTTATTGATTTCTGCCTATTCGTTGGTAATTGGACACTTGAAAGTTCAACAGGGCTAATTTGTATAAAATTAATTGGTCTTCAAATACTCAAAAGGTTAAGGATTAGATGGGTGGAGATGTAAATAACTGTATGTCAAAATTTAACAGTAGAGATATGTTTGGAAGATATTGGGATACTACTATCAAATAGAATGCCTGAAGTACAGGCCGCCGGCGCCGCTGTCAAAGAAAAGGGTTAATCCAATCTTTGTCACTGTGTCTAAGACACGTATAGATACAGCTGTAAGTAACTTGAGTCTTGATAAACATATTTGCAGAACAAGTGCCATTATACAATAATTGTACATTATATCTAATACAGTAAAGGGCAGCTATTTTACTAAATTATGGCCAAGAACCTAAACAGTCAAATTTAAATTTCTTTTTAATAGTTATTTAGAAAAAAGTCAGAAAAATCTCACATTACTGTAGAGGAGCTAAATTGAAATACGAGGCACTTTGTGCCGAGTATTTTAAAGCCCCGAGTCAAGTAAGAGATTTTACTGACGTGTTTTGTATTAAATTTTGAGGAGAAAGCCTGACTCTGACTCACTCATTATGAATATAGAGCATATGAAAGAATTATATCACATACAGGGTCTGCCATTGAAACAGGATGATTATAAATAAAGTAATTGGTTGTTGGAAAAAAAACTTTTTTAATATTTTTTTACTAACTAATTGAAAGTACAAGAATATCTATTATAGGGGCAATACAAAAAAATTATTTTCTAAACACTACGTCTTCCAAAATTGTTTTCCACTGCTAAGGCATTCTAGGACCCTGGCCTGACAGTTTCGCATGACCTCGCGCAGAATCTTAACAGGTATTACCACAATCTCGTCCACAATTCGTTGTTTTGAGGGCTTTAACGGTTTTGGTTGGATCGGCTCGAAAGTCTTTTTTAAATATCCCCATAAATAGAAGTTACAAGCAGTTAAATCGGACGAACGAAGGAACCAAGGGATATTCCAATTACAAGAAATGATACGCACACGACCCGGGAACAGAGATTGAGATTCTTAGGCTAGTCGTCCATTAAAACCGTATTCGTCCGAGTAGTTAGTCGGCCGACCTATGCCAGACCACGGCCGACTAATCCTAAGACAAACGTAGGTATTCACGTGCGTCCATTACAAACGATCTGGTCGGTCGAATACGACCGAACACGGTCGACTAACGGCCGGATCCCATTTTGATCGGATTAGTCGGACGTTTTCTACCGTTCGGCTGTCAAGAAATTGACTTGTTGATGCTATTATTTGTGTGCTTTTAAAAGTTTTCACTGCTTTTCTTTTTATTCATCGTGTAAATGATGAAATTCACCTAGCGTTTTTCTTCTTCTTAAAATAGGGTTGACCCAACACTTTCTCTTTGCCTTCCTATTCAACCGTCGTCTCATGAGATATGCATTTTCTAAGAAATATAAATCACTATCCATTTTTTAATGATATTCGTCATAAGAACTCGGATGTAGTTCGGCTGCAGTAGACGAGCACAGATCGGACGTCTAAAATCGGCCGTTATTCGGCCGACTAATAACTCGGACGAATACGGTTTCAACGGACGACTAGCCTTACGGTAAGTATAGCTGGTTGGAAAAATGTCACTGGAAAACCCGCAATTTGTGTTGTGAGAAAGTTGTTAATCGTTCCAACGTAACATTGAAAATTAACAGTCGCCGTGTTACCAGCCTCACTCTCGAAAAAATGGACCGATGATTCCACTCGCCGAAGTTGCGCCCAACACTGTCACTTTCTGCGCATGAATGTAAACTGGCTGTTTCTTCCCGCCCAGTACCTGAAAAACCTGAAAGGTGGAAATGCGCCTCATTACTCATATGTAAACATGTGTTCACTTGGCCGTCATTTTCTTCCAAAATGCTGAGCATTTTTTGCAAAATTTATTTCTTTGTTCCATGTCACTCCGATTAAGTGATTGCACAATTTGAAGTTTGTAAGGGTGAAAATTAAGGTCTTTATGAAGAATCATTCTCACAGATGTGCCACTTATTCCAATGCGAAGGGCATGTTGTTGGGTCGATCGGCGTGAACTTCTAATCAAATCCTCTTGAACATCTGCGATGTTTTAAGGCGTTCAATGAGTCCTGTCTCTTTGTTTGTTTATCCATATGCGTATCGCATTAACTGACGAACAACGTTGGTTACGCGGTATGATAAAATGACGTTGCGTTTGCACAAAACTTTCGCCACTTTGATGAGTCACGAGTCCTGATCCATTGCAACCAAATAGTAGACTGTGCAGGTGGGGAAGAGCTAGTAATCGTCGCCCCACTACCGTCCAAGTTTTTCTCAAGGCCACCTACAATCATCCCATTTTATTGGCGAACCTATGCTTCGAGAAACCCATCAGTCAACTGGTAACGGAGGCAGAGATTAAACGCTGCATAAATTGAAATCCAGATACTCAATCCCCAGTTCCATTGGATTGGATTTGGAGTTTTGGAAGCGTGTGAAACTAAATTCTAAACAGAATTTTCCAAGGAAAGGAATATTCCTTTGCCCAATTATGTCCAGGGGCCTCAACCATCGTAGCCAAGTCGATTTAGTTGACTTATAGTCAGACAAAACTTATTCATGGCTATTACATAAACAGGACCACGTGACAAAATCCAGATTCCTGCTGCCGTTAACTTCCAAAAGAACAGCTGAAATAGCATTGGAACTATAGAAAATCTGTTTTGGAGGTCGGCTGTTCTCATATAGGTACTATAAAGTGACAACGGCTGCTGTAACAAGACTACCACGTGGCCAATGTGCAAAATTGTTAATAGAAAGCCTAAACATTTAGCAAGCCAAGTATCTAGTGACACGAAATTTCGATTGTTTGATATTATCGGTGTAAAAATGCAAGACGGCAAGCGTCTTGCGTGTAAGACCAAGAACAAGATCAAAACTCCATATTCAAGACCAAGAGCAAGACCGAGATTAAGGATATCAATGCAAGACCAAGAGCAAGACCTATGTGGTCTTGTCTTGGTCTTGCGTTTGGCCAACACTTGAGGCAGCAGACATTCAAACGATAACTGCTATTTGATCATGTAACAACGCACATTTCCGTAGTTTTCCTGCATTTACTCTGCATTTATTCGCGCAAAATATAAAAATAGGACTATAGCAATTGGGCAGTAATCGTCTGGTAAATAAATAAATCAATCAGAAAAATAACCCACAGTGCAAAAAAACGTTTCTGAAATATTTTAGAAACGTATCTCTGAAACATGAAACATTTCCGAAACAGCGACAGAAACGTATCAACCACATAACATAGATGTTTAATGTCCGCCTTCAGAAACCTAGATTTGAAACAACACAGAAACGTTACATCGAAACATTTTATATATGTTTCAAGAAACATATCGGAGAGTAATTTATTGAGGAGAAATGTGTCCTTATAAATGTTTCATACGTGAATATTTGAAATGTCTCATATATGTTTCATTTGAAACATACCTGAGTATAAAAAAATTGAGATGTGGTAGAAACTATGGTACCGAGAGCCCAACTGCTCTGAGGGGCTCTTTTCCCAGTATGCAGGCCCTGCAGGGCCCCATGTACTCCGGTGGCTTGTTCTCCAGGGCCCCCAAAATTCTTTTAGTGTAGACTCGAAGGAGATCGGTGATGATGAAAAATCCTTTTGCTTCAAGTGGGATTCGAACATCGGTCGCTTGTTTAGGAATTCAGAAAACAGCCACGCAAACTACCTGAGCTACCGACTCGCTGGCAAATAAGCCATTTAGATGTGCAATATTACCCATCTACTTATGATGAATAAATCTATTTTTGGAAACGGAAATTTTTCGTTCCAATTAAACACTAAATTGTAATTTTGGATAAATATGTAAAACACTCACATTGAAACGTGTATTTTTAGTTTCTTACGATATGTTTCAAGTGATTAGGTTTCTAGTACAACGCTACTAAATACAACTAACATTAACTTTGAAAGATGACTTCAAACGAAACATCACATTTTTAATGAAGTTTCTAAAATGTTATACGTTATCACTAAAGCTAGGATAGTTAGACAAAATGAAAGTTTAAAAAAGGCAGGCAAAAGGCATAAAAAATAATTTAAAAAAAGCATCTAAAAAGACAAAAAAGGACAAAAATGGCACGGAAAAGCGAAAACTGTCGAGATAAAATCAACACATACATATTCAATTTAAATATAGACAAACAAACATTTATTTGAAAAAGTAATTACAGTTGATAGATGCTATCTGCTGGTATTCTTTTTCAATAAAGTTTTCTGGCTAATTAAAATACGCTTAACAAGGCATAATGACTAAGGGATGCAATTTCAACAAAGACTGTATGTAGGTGCAGCTTGCAGGTAGAAATAATACAATGGGAAATATTTCAAAGTAAGGAAAATGACTCATCCGAGTTATTATTGTAAAAGGCTTAAATATTATAGACAAAGTTTGTATTCAGTTTGTATACCAAATTCCTTTCCCTTTCAAACAATTTGCTTTCTTAGAAATTACCCAGAAAAATATACCTATATAAACTCTAAAAATTAAAAAATACTTACTTACATTTCAAAAAACTAAAAAAAATTTACAGAAAAGGTACTAAATACTTACGCGAAAGTATCAAAAAAAAAAGGTAAAAAACGCAAAAGAAAACTAACAGAAACCAAAAAAGGCAGAATAAAGTTTGCATTTTTGGAAAGTGCGTACTCTAAAACGGATTTTAAATAGGGTCTGCCTTATGTTTGTCCATTTATAAAAAAAGGCATCCTAGCTTTAGTTATCACATTCCAAAAAATATATCACAGAGATATATTTTTGGATACATATCTAAAACGTTCACAGCGAAACGTGTATGATGTGTTTCTTACGATATGTTTCAACTGATAAGGTTTCTGGTACAACACTACTAAACACAACTCCGTAACGTTAACTTTGAAATGTAACTATTTTGTTTCAAACGAAACATCACATTTGTAACGTTTCTAAAATGTTATACGTTATCACATTCCAAAAAAATACATCACAAAGATGTATTTTTTGATACATATCTAAAACGTTCATATTGTAATGTGTATGTTTTGTATTTTATGTAACATATCAATTGAAACGTTTATTAGACATTACCATTTATTCGCTTTCGACAGGAATGTACCAGTAATGTGTCTTAGATGTTTCTTAGGAATGTTTCATTTGTAACCTTTATGCAACATTTAGAAACGTTTCGTGGATGTACTGTGTTCAGTGGGAAGTGGCTATAATATTTCCCGCAGATGGAACTGTCTTGAATTTTTTGCGTAGTACGAACCATGACGATAGCACTCATCTCTTCGACTACACTTACGTTCCATCCACAGTAGGTACTAAAGATATTTCCAGAAATCTGTATGGAAATAGACTTTTTGAGTGTAACTTGGAACTTGTTCAACGGTTAAGCGCTGGTCAGAAACTAGTCTTTGGACGCCTTGGCTAAGTTCCATCTTTTAAAAGAAGTAACGTTCTTTGTAACTCAAATTGTGTTCAAATAAAAATGAATGAACGTTATACAGGGTGGTTTGGCTTGCGATGTCCAGACGATATTTCCTAAAGTAACATTAGGAAAAAACATTTAAATTGAAAGTTATTGAGTATTACGTATTCTATGTATATTATAGGGCAAAAAATTTTTTTTGTTGAGCCATTTTTGGTGAACAAAAAAAATTTTTTTTTAAATAGCGACAACAATTTTTTTTATAATTTCAAAAAGAGAAAATTTTTCGGAATTCAAGAATGTATAAATTTCAAATTTTGATAGGAAATGTATTTAAATAAACAATTAATAGTTTAACATATCAGCCTTTTCGTTATTTGTGAAATTCAATTCCTACCATAGTGATCGAATAATGACAACTTATTATGTTTTTGTTACATAAAACATGACAAATTTGTTGACAGATGATGTGCCGTTTTGTTTTCATAGCATCCGATGTTAAAGAAATCAAATATTTCTTCTATTGTTATTTAAATAAATTCATGTCAAAATTTGAAATTTATGCATTGTTGAATTTAGAAACATTTTCTCTTTTTGAAATTATAAAAAAAATTGTTGCTATTTAGAAAATGTTGTTTTTTGTTTACCAAAAATGGCTCAACGAAAAATTTTTTTTTGCCCTATAATATAGAATACGTAATACTCAATAACTTTCAATTTAAATGTTTTTTCCTAATGTTAGTAGTTTTGGAAATATCGTCTGGACATTGTAAGCCAAACCACCCTCTATAGAAGTCCTAGTTCAATTTTCACGTATTACATTTATGGATATTGTAAGGATTTTGATTTGCTGAATAAACTTTTAAATTGTTTGGAAACGTTATTTTTGTTATTCCACTAAATCACTTTACAAATTTGATCAAATTGCTGCATTTTTAAAGAAATGACCATGTCAAGTTTTCATTTTACCATCTCCCGTGAATTGATCAACTCTCTTAGGAATCCCTGTTTTCATCATATCCCTACATCCAAGTTTTTTTTATTTTAGTGATCTCATTCAACGGTTATAACTGTCATTAACACCAGATTCTTTTGGAAGGTTAAACGCCAATGTGGATCTTTCAATGTATACGGTGACAATTTTTGTTTCAAAAGTGCTCTTGTTTGCTTTGAACATTGTACGACCACTATGCGATGCAAGTTATCCGCTCTATGTTTGCCTTGTTTACAAAATCATTTTAGAGAGGAAAACAACGAAAGTATTGCTTTGAGTTCTATTGCTTTGAAGAAAAGTAGAGATACCATAAAAAAATCGCTTAAATGCGCATCTTTATTAATCTGAATTTGTCACGCAAATTGCTGAAGATTTGATACTGTAGATCTTTAGCTATACCATCAATTCGACGGGGAACAATATCATTTTTGGACAACTGAATTTAAACGTGGCCGTAAGAGCTTGGGAGATGATGAACGTTCGAGACGTCCAAAAACTGCGACTACTGACGATAACATTGCTAAAGTTCACAAAATGGTGTTAGACGACCGCCAAATTAAAGTGAGAGAGATAGCAGAGGTTATGAAAATGTCCAAAGAACGTGTTTCTCACTAAATCAAGATTTAGGCGTCAGAAAGCTGTCAGGGCGTTGGGTGCCTCGTTTACCCACGTTAGACCAAAAACGTGTTCGAATGAACATTTCCAACGCTCTGTTGGCGTAGTTTAGGCGCAAAAAATCTGAGTTTTTACCCCGATTAATTTGTTACTTAAAACATGAAAAATTGGATACACCATTATACCCTTGAAACAAAAATACAGTCAAAACAGTGGACTGCAAAGGGAGAACCGGCTCCGAAAAAAACAAAAACTGTTTTTTTCCGCCTGGAAAGTGATGGCGACTGTTTTTTTGGGATAGTCATGGAGTTATTTTAATCGATTATCTTCAGAAAGGAAAAACCATTACAGGAGCATACTTGCCAATCTGAAGGGAGAAATTGCGGGAAAGCGGTCACATTTTCAGAAAAAGAAAATACTGTTTCACCATGATAACGCGCCGTGTCACACTTCAGCGGTTGCCATGGCGCAAATCGACAAATTACGGTTTGAACTGCTTGACCATCGGCCTTACTCACCAGATCTAACCCCAAGCGACTTATTTTTGTTCCCTCATCTAAAAGCTGCGCTCGGAGGATAGAGATTTTCATCAAATGAGGAGGCAATCACCTTCGTGAACAATTATTTTGCAGAGAATAACGCCCAGTACTATTTGGACGGGTTAAAGAGATGGAAGCATCGCTGGGAGAAGTGTGTGGAGTTACAAGGAGACTATGTAGAAAAATTTAAAAAAAATTGAGAAAAAATATCTTGTATCATTGTTAGGTCGGAAACTTTTCAGACCACCCTCGTATCAATTGCAATTATTTGGAAAATGATCTCCAAATATAGTTTTTACAATCTCTGTTGCATATGGTAGAATAAGCTCTTGTGCAATGGTGTGAAGCTTTTAGCATCTGACTATATTTCATATTAAACTTTGAAAGAGACAGTTTTTTGAAAAAACGATTTTTGCTTTTCTAAATTCGTAAAATTCTCTGGATTTTTTTGGCCGCGTTCTCGTTTAAGTTTATTAAGTTACATGCTGTCTGTTACCAAAATTTTTGTAAAAATGACACCCGGACGCCTCTCTTCTTCACATCAGTGTCGAGAACGCAAAATTGCAGCATTGTTGGAAACGTTTCCTTGATTATATCTTCAAATACACGCTCATGGTTACTTACGCAAAAGTTTCAGAATGTTCGAAACAAATTGGAACTTCTCGCGCCACCATCTCCGATAGGGTGAACATAAGAAGTAATTGTAATAATAAAAACAGTTAATTCCATAAATTTTTCATACTCAAAGTAACGCAACGGATATCGACCCTATGTGAGCTATTTAATAATAATAATAATAATAATAATAATAACTTTATTTTCTCCGGCGTAGATTAGCTATACGCTGTTTTTGTCAACCGGCAGTGCAGAGAATTTCAAAGAAAATTACTACAGTTTATATAAGTAATGAAAGAAATTAAGTAATGAAAAAGAAAAAAATTAGATTTTGGCAATTAGTAGAAGGTTTTTCATTAAAACCAGAGTGTAGCTTTACCATGAAAATATTATTACAACACGATTTCGTCGCAAATACCAAAAGCTACCTGGGTCACCTAATGATCACTGATTAATTACAGTGCGGTGATATCACCGTTAATCAAGTAAACCACACCTTCTTAGATTGCACATACATGCGTATCCAATAATAAAAATTAATATTTATTATATTCATATATCTTTAATAAAGGAAAATAAAATCGGCGCCTATGTAGGTGGTTTTACATAAAATTCGCGTAAAAATTTTTACACAATAACAATGCCAGATTTGTTCGCCTACTCGTATTGTATTGTTCAAAGACAATTCGTATATGTTTAGTATTTGTTTGTTTTCAGAATAAATGTTTTTAATCGGAAATAACAACGTAAATGAAAGGCGTATTCAAGAATAATAACGCTTTTATATCATTAATCAAGGGCCGAAGTGCCATTTACGTTAACAATATCACCCATCAGTCACTTCAAGAAAGGCATGCTCATTGTATCCATGTCAAGTGGATCGTATGTATAAATTTGCCCAAAGTTTACCATGCGTGCTGTTTTAATGTAATAAAAATTTGACAGTTGTGAGAACAACATTAATCATTACTTCAAGTTTATGTGACTAAATTCATTTGTTTAGATTATAAAGGTGGCTTAAAGGTGGCTAAATTTTTATTATTTTTCTAAAATTGCTTAAAATTATACTCACATAAAATATAGGTGTACAGTAGTTCTGTTAATTAGGCCTTTAGACTGGCA
The DNA here is from genome assembly GCA_036250285.1 of Pyrocoelia pectoralis. NCBI lineage: Eukaryota > Metazoa > Arthropoda > Insecta > Coleoptera > Lampyridae > Pyrocoelia > Pyrocoelia pectoralis. Next base: position 36,125,147 of record CM070076.1, on the reverse strand, counting down.
TTTTGTATGATGATTATCAGTCGCATAATTTAAAAAATCGGTCAGCGTTTCTTTCCGAAAAAATTAATCAGACGAAAGTATTTTTTCAAATCTCTGTTGCTATTGAATTGTGATAGTTCTATTTATCTGTAAATAATAATATTTTGACAGACGTTAATGATATTGATAAATGCAAAAATGGCTGATATTCATTTTATTTATGGTTTAAATTTAAACCAAAATGCGGAAATAGTTGATGAAATAAACAACCGTTGCTACATATTATGTAACGTGGTTGATTTTTTAACTCTCCTTACTATCGCATTAATTTTCTCTAAACTTTTTCTTTAAATTAATTTTCTCCTTATTAGTTATATATTTATTTAACTATATTATTGCCAACATCTTTCATAAAGTGTTAAATCAGCGTGCAGCGTTTCGATTAAGGAAGTGGTAAAGTCCATCAGAAGCGTGATCCACCAATATAACGCACGCTGCCACTGCTCTGCTCACTTGACTCTTTGCAGATTTTCAGTGGCAACCGCTTTCTGATTCTCCATGTAATACTGACCTCTCTGCTTCTAATTTCCATTTGGTTGAACCACTAAGGAAACTTTAAGTGACATTAAATTTGGAAATAACCATCAGATAGGTATTGATAAAGTGGGAGGGGGGATATGTCGAAAAGTAGCATTGTTTTTTAAATGATTTGTTTTAATAAAATGTTATGGTGAGATTCCGGTTTACATTTTATCCCTCTTGGTACTTTTGAAGGTGTATCTATTTACGAACAGAAAGGCCTATACAAGTATACAATAGGATAGATACAACGTTATTTTCAACATTTCATCGGCGGCTGTGAGAAACCGCAAAGTTACAGAAGGATACAGGGAATACTGGAAGGAACTCTACAAATATAGGAGATTAACCCAAACGACATTGAAGAACATTCAAAAACGGAGGCACGTCTTAAGCATTTGTTTTTCCAGTTCGCCCATATTGAAGATAAAGTTATGGTTTAATTTTGTTCCAGTTTTTATAACATAAAATTGCTCTATTATTTAATGCCTACATTTGAAAATGTCAAAGCATGCTGAAGTTTGGATTTTATCAACACCTTAACGTCTATTGCACATAATAATCACAGAGCTTTTGATTTGATAATTTTTTTTTGGTAAATTACAATGTGGTCATATATTTAAAAAAAATTGATGTAAAAATAATTTAGTTCAAATCATACAAATGTCTAGTTGTCACGAACAGGATAAATGCATATTTTATAAGTGCGTGCTGGGTGAGAGTGGGGTGCTAGCAGTATAGAAAAAAAGAAAAGAGGCTTATATCCCACATATAATGAAAAAAAAAATTCAAAATATTTAATTTATGTGTTATTAGTACTTGTACGATATACGTGGCTTTAGTTTAATTACATCGGTCGACAGTGGTCTTGTCTTTGGGACCAAACCGAAATTTTTCGGTTCTTTAGGTGTCAAAAAGTGTTAAAGTCGTGGTTACACCTCCGAGACTTTGCCTTTGTGGCCAGTGCCGGTTTTACATGTCATTTAGTAGTACGCACTAAGTAACATTGCCCCCCCCCCGCCCCCGCCATCACCACCCACCCTCACAACAATATGCATACATAGCAAAACTTCGAATTTGATACAAGCCAATCTATTTTTTTCTCCACCTCCGTTACTTTTGAGACGATAAAAATGAGAATCATTCAGACTAATATATTTTAAATAGCTTCATAAGATGAAAACGGCAAGTCTGAATTCTCAAGAAGCTTATGCAATACAATAAATACGGCGCATCTGTCTTTATTATGGTTGATACGAGTACAAACAACACCACACGTAAACAAAGTGTAGGCCGAAAATTATGGCAATAATTTTGTTCTATAATTGGAATGTTTCACATTATTGTTAACTTGCTGGAAAATAAAACTTACATTTTGCAATTTTTTTAAATAAGTTTTCAGCAATTTAAGAGGAATGTTTACGAAAATACAAATATTAGTGCCGTAACATCCGGGTCACATAGATCACAGGCCCGGGTTCCGCGGAGCTGATAGTTACCATGATAGTTACGCCCTTGATTCACAAACCCCCCTTGCGTCGGCATAATTAAGTACAAAGGTTATTTACTTAGAAAGGGACGAGGAAATGTTCAATCCGCAATAAACTCTTTTAAAATATATGACCAGTAATAAATTTTATTCTATTGAGGTTTTAACTTTCCTGTTATTTAAGAATGTATCTTACAGTATTTATTCTGAAGGGAAGTCGTGAGTGAAATAAATATACCTTAATTTCTTAATATTAAATGCATTGATTGCGGCTGTATAGTACCTATAATTAATTAACTTAAAACTTTAGATTTGTCCGGGCCCTATGCACTGTACGGGCCCTACGCACATGCGTTTTTACTTTTTTGAATATAAAATGGAGACAACGCGATATACTTTCAATCTAGCAATAACGCCTGAAAGCTCATGAACAGAGCTACATTTCCTATACAGATAACCTTGTTATCTTAATATTATAAAAGTGGAACGACGCGATTTAATTCAAAAGCTTATGAACAGAGCTACATTTGATAATCAGTACCGTATTAAAAATCCATTTTTATGTAAAATAAAAAACCAAAATTGCTTACTCAGTCATAAAGCGCAAGTAATAAAATACTTAAAAATATGCATTGGAGTTTGGACGTGCTATTTGTGCTTTTCTTACAAACCGGTAGATCGGCGTTAAATTATTTGCAAAAGGAGTCCTGGCACCCTTGCCAGCCATTAATTGCGTTTTCTTGTCGATTCCTTCGACTATAAAAATGAAACAACGCGATATAATTCAAATAACGCGTGAAAGCTTGTGAACAGAGCTACAAATGACCTTGGTATCTTGATCAGAACCGTAATAAAATCAATTTTTATGTAGAAAAATGCGTCAAATATGTGTTTTTTCACCCAACTTCAAAAAGTTGGTTACTAAATTCGTCCGGATGTCTGTGTGTCTGTGTGTCTGTGCGTTGGTCGAAGTTACAGGGTTTAGAAAGCTGGAAGTGGTGTCATCTTACAGGAAATTCTTCACTGATTCCAAATCGCTGGTAAATTTTTTGATCGGATCACCCGTTCGCCGTCGGGACGCCATTAAAGTAAAAATATATACCCTTTAATATCTCGAGAACGACACGTCCAATTACAAAAAGAAAAAAATACGTTTCCTTTATTTGTTGAAACCTATTGAGTCATGATACGTAAACATCACCCTCACCCCTCCTGTGGGGTGGAGCGGGGGTGAGTTTTCAAAACTTAAATGGGAACACCTATTTTTTATTACTTTTGGATTCTCCATAAAAACCGATATTCAAGTTGCAAATTTCACCCTCTCCACTGCCATCTCCCTTAAGGGTGGAAAGAAAAACAATGACTCATTTGTGCAGAATCCGCGTGGTTGTGTCTAAGGTGGGGAGAGGGGGTAGTTATATACATATATATTGTATATAGTATATGCCATACTTAGTTACAGATTTGAAGTTGGTTGAAATTAAAATTCTATAAGAATTTGCGCCTTTTGATACTTGTTTTTAATTATTTTGTGGACTATTTCGATGGAAAAACGCGATATAATTCAAATATTGCAATAACGCCTGAAACCTTATGAACAGAGCTATAATAAAATTCTATACATATAACCATTTTGTCTGTGATATAACTGATCGTCTGTCACTTGGTTTCAATTATGTGGTGCCATTATATTTTTACACTATAAAAAACAACATCTCCAACCAACCGATCCTGCACCACGCCTAGAATTTTGTAATTGGCAATATAAATCAAAATGCATTATTTAATATTGTTTGGACCGATGAAACATACATTACTAATTATGATATGTTCAATCGACACAATGAGCACTGGTGGTCCGGCATTAATCCGCACCGTACCGTTACGTTCAAAATTAGGGACGCTTCAATTTTAGTGTTTGGTGTGCAGTATGTCCTATTATGAAAGAAAACTGAATGGTCAACGATAGTCTGAAATTTTAAACCAACACATAGTTGAGGATTTTTTAGATGACTTACCGCTTTACCGCATTCTTTAGACAAAACTTATACTTTGAACAATAATAGAAATGTCTCTGAATTGTTAAACATTCATTTTCAAGACAAATGGATGGAAACAAATGGACCTGTGAGATAGCCACTACGTTCATTCAATTTAACTCAGCTAGATTGTTGCTTTGGGGAACACAGGGAATTTATATAAGAATAATAATAATATAAACGAACTAAGACCAAATTTTATATAGATCGTTAGTTCCGTCTCTAATATTCATATTTATAACGCAATTCAGAAGTTTCCAAGCGATGCTTAACAGCATTTTCCAGCTCCATTCACCACACCCAGTAATCTATTATCAATAATTTGGATAGGGACAGGTTTTAATCAACAATACGAATTTTTTAGTTAGTTACAGTTAAGTATTTTTAAAAATGTAAGAAAACATTTATTTGGATCAGTTCCTTATTTAAAGAATTGACTACACCACTGTATTCTTATCAAAAAAGGGCCTGTAGAACGTAGAAACTATTTTTTTTATTTACATAAATAAGCGAAATATGGACATAAAATGGAAACACGAAAATCTGAAATCTCGAAAACAAAAGACGTTAGCCAAATATGAAATGCACCATTGAGTTTTCCTCAAAAAAATAGATCTAGGATGCGAGGTTTATTTTTCATACGAACTGTAATAGTTTAAGAGATTTATATCGCATTGCTCTATTTTATACCTAGTCAAAAAAGTAAATAAAGACCGTTTTTTATGGCCACAAAAGCAAAGTCTCGGAGGTATAACATCGACTTTATCACTTTTTGACACCTAAAGAATCAAAAAATTTCGGTTTGGTACCAAAGACAGAGAAAAAATGAAATTTGGTCGCGCTTTGTTAGAGATTACTTTTATTACTGACAATCTTTGTTTTAATCCGTCGTACAGTAAAACGAATTTAAATTATGCGTTTGATTCAGTCTATCAATCCATTTACCGGTTAGAAGGGTACCCATCATATAGGGGGGGGGGGGGGGGGCGTGCTGAATAGTAATGCCTCTGATTTGCTTCTGGGAACACCCTTAAAAGCTTTTGAAGTAAAACGAACTGTATTACATCTTTATTCTTCATATCTACATATTTATTTCCCAAAATAGTCACCTTGGCGACGCACACATTTCTCCTAACAAGAAACCAGTTTGTGGATCCCGTCACTGTGCAAGTATGGACTTTGTTGACTGAACCACAGCCTCACCTCCTCTTCCATCGCTTCATCAGTTGCAAAGTGAACACCTCGAAGGTGTTCTTTATGCTTTGGCAAGAGGTGAAAATCGAATGAAGCCAAGTCGGGACTAAATGGAGGATGGTTGATGATAGTGAACCCAAGGCGTCTGATTGTTGCAGATGTCGCAGCGCTCGTATGTGGTCTGGCATAGTCATGCTACAGGAGAGGGTGTTCCATGTGGGGATGAGATCTTCGAATGCTTTCTTGTTTTGGGGGTCAAAATGGTGCACTAACTCTTGAATCTTCTCTGTTTTATGTCAAGGGTCAGCCTTCGAGACACACTTGCGCAGTACCGCAGTTCTAAAGCAGGCCCTGTACTGTACATGCTCGTGTGATATGCCACACTCAAGTGCGAGCTGATGAGTTGATCAACCCGATTCCGATGAGCCTCGTCGATTGCTGTATGCGATCGTCCACTCCGTACTTTGTCACAGACGTTGAGGCTAGGACCGTGTTTACGAGCACCGGCGCACGTTACTGAAGTCACCGTACACAGTTTTCATTCTTCTGTGGATTTCAATTGGAGGCGTGGTTTCTGCGGTCAGAAATTCGATTGCACGCTGTTTCTCACGCACCGACATAGTCACGTTACAGACCGCCATGTAACACGCTACAACTCGTGGCCCTCTAGCGACAGAGGGTTGCAACATACGTCAGCAAAGCGACAAGGAGGATGGAGTAATATGCAGGACATGCGATACCTCCACTAAAAGAATTCGTGGGCATTACTTTTCAGCACGCCCTCGTACTTCTTAACAAAAGTACCTTATATCAGACTTGCGTTTTTGAAAGAGAAGCATTTTGGTTTATCGTATTGGCGTGAAGAGATGCATCACTAGATTCAGTAAGTGCATTATTCGTAAACCTGGTCGAGAAAGTTGTTGGTAAACTTTGGGTAGGTACTCATTCATCTTGTAAGCTACATCGAAGCGTGTAAAATTTTAGTAACTGTTCATTACATTTTCACTCTAATAACTTCAGAGATAAGCATTTATGTGACTGCATTTTCTGAATTTTCGTTTCTGAGTTTCGTTTATTTTGAGCTTTATAATATTGTTGTTTTATTTTCTAAATGCTGCTCACGCTACAAAAAGGTGTATAGATCCGTGATACGGGCTGCCAAAAAATTACATTGCGACAAATTGTATCGAAATGCAAAAAACAAATCAAAAATTGCGTGGAAAATTATAAATGATAATATTAAAAACGATAAAGTCTCGTGCGGTAAGGTAGAGAAACTCGAAACTGCTTCTGGTTTAATATCAAATCCGATAAAAATTGCGTCATTATTTAATAATTATTATACTAACTTACCACGGCAAACGGGAATAGGTTCACAAAATAACACGAGTCTGTCAAAAAAATTAAATTCAAATTTTCCAACAATGTTTTTAGAACCTGTAACTGAAAGTGAAGTATTTAATGTAATAATGGACTTAAGAAATACGAAATCTGCCGGAATAGATAATATTAACTCGTATATATTAAAGAAGTGTGTATATCACATATTAAAAACCCTTACCTATCTAATCAACAAATCTCTATCAGATGGTGTCTTCCCGAGCGTTCTCAAGATAGCTAAAGTTATACCTTTTCATAAAAAAGGAGATAAGAAACTTGTGGAGAATTACAGACCTGTGTCCTTATTATCTACAGTTTCTAAAGTGTTAGAAAAAATAGTTGCAAAGAAAATGATACATTTCTCGTCCAAATATGGAACCATAAGCAATGTTCAATATGGTTTTTGTAAAGGAAAATCTACCTCTTCAGCAATATACAAATTTTTAGATACGGTATATAACAGCTTGGATAAGGGAAATAAATGTATGGGAATATTTCTAGATTTTAGCAAAGCATTCGACTTGGTAGATCATACCATACTATTAGACAAATTAGGGTATTACGGTTTTCGTGGAAAGATGCATACGTGGTTAAAATCATATCTTTGTAATAGGAACCAAATTGTGGAAGTTAATAACGTAAGGTCGGAAAAATCGAAACTTATAGCCGGTGTGCCACAGGGTTCTGTTCTGGGCCCCTTATTATTCTTATATTATATAAATGATCTACCCGATGCAATTTCAACTAAGAAGGGCGGTGATATTGTTATGTTTGCTGATGACACTAGTTATCATTTCTCTGGTGGTACTATCGGTGAGGTAGTCGAGAAAGCTCAGTCTACAGCAAATAGCGTTGTTGAATGGGTGAATAGAAATAAGTTAGTCCTCAATATAAGCAAATCATTAATTATAAATTTTAATCTGCGTGCGAATGTAATAAATGAATCTCTTTTAGTTCGAACAAGCAAGAAATCAATTCCTCAGGAGAAATGTACCAAATTTTTGGGTATTTACCTCGACTCTAATTTAAAATGGAATAGTCACATAAATAGTTTATCTAAAAATTTAGCATCGAGTGCATACGCCATACTTAAATTAAAATCATTTAGTAGTGAAAAAGTGTTGTTAAATTTCTACTATGCTCACTTCTACAGCAAAGTTAAATACGGAATTTTATTTTGGGGTAATTCTAATTTAACGCATAGGATTTTCTTAATTCAGAAGCAAGTAGTGAGAACTATAGTTGGAGTAAAAAGGAGAACATCGTGTAGAAATATTTTTAAACAACTTAGACTATTAACTGTACCTGCTATTTATATTTTAGAAATTCTAATGTTTGTTAAAGGAAATCCAAATGAGTTTTCGGTAACTAATTCTTATCATAAATACAATACACGGCGGGGAAAGGATTTCAGCATTCCTGCACATAGATTAAGTATGTCAGAAAATAATCCAAGATATATGGGCACATTGATTTTTAATAAACTGCCAGAATCTTTATAGGCCGAAACCCGACATAAACAATTTAAATTGGGGGTAATGAATTTTTTACTGTCCCATTGTCATTATACAGTAAAGGAGTATTTGTCACATTCATATACTTAGCTACTTTTCTTTCTTTTCTTTTTTATGGAGTTTTGTGTGTACAGTTGTTATTGTTAAAAATCCAAATATGTTTGTAATATTTTATATAACTATTTATTATGATGACTTGATCAATACCATGTTGCATGGTCTAAATGATCTAATAAACATTATTATTATTATTATTATTACGGTTTGGATAGGTCCATATGAGATATGATAATTTAATGTCGTTGGAGCACTAAGTAAAGTGCAGTGAAATATTAATTACAATGACGTCGTAAAAAGAGTATATAAACTTCTATCTTTTGTTTATTGTAATCCCAAGGGTGCATTGCTGTCAACTACGGAATCGTAAAAATTATAGTCCCTATTAAATGACGTCTCGTACTGGTCTAATTTAAAGCTTTTCGTGTTTGTTTTTTACAAGAATAATGTCCGTTAATTGTGTAATCGTTTAGGGTAGTGGAATATAACCACTTTTCTTCGCTTCAGTTTTGAGCTACAGCGGAATATTAACGTTAGTTGCATTTTATGGTTAATATTTATAACGAGTGGGTCATTTCAGTTAGCGACCGTTGCTTATTACCATACATATGACGGACGAAATTACAAATGTGTGTAATGGCGGGCAGCAACGTTAACTAATTTTCCTAATTGAGAAATGATGACTAATGACGAAGAGATGAATCATTGCTATTTTGAAACGAAAACCCTGTTCGTGTTACGAGCGCTGATGTACAAATAAGACAGCACATCCACACTCTAATTTTTATCATACAATATAGAGGGGAACTTTTTTATTCGATATTACATTTTTATGTCTCAACTAGTGAAATTTTATTACCGCTGTTACATTATGGCACCTTTCGCCTACAAGAGATTAAATGTGAGTGTATCTTACCGTTTGTCAACATGTTTCGACCCAAACCGATGTAATACAATGTTTCTGGAGGTTTCTTCTTAATACTTCTAAGATCTTTTATGGTATTCGCAAAACATTCCAAATATTGAAGAGTTCTCGGTAGAAATTCCGAATTAATTTGTACGAGCCAATTACCTGCCAAAATTAATACTCTCAGTCGCCTAAAGTTAAGCAATTCGCTATCAAGCAACGTTATCTGAAGTAGAAGAAAAATTAGAAGTATTTCATACAAATTTTCGTACCTGAGCTTCATTCATTCGCAAAGTGGTCATGTTCGTATATAAATAATCCCAATCAACGCATTCGTTTTGCATAACCCCTTTTACTAATAATGGAAAGAGATTGTCTGTTAAATCATTCTTAGAACGGTAAATTTTCTCTTCCGCTTCGTTGAAATTTTTTAAATCCAAACGAGTTATACCAAGTTTGTTCATGTTTAGACCATGAGATTGTTCCTGTTGGTAGTTAAACTCTTTCAAATAAGTTCCAAAAACGCTTTGACGAAATTTCAGTTTCATCCCAATTGAAAAGGGAATTTGGTAAGTTTCTAAAGATTTGCTTCTAGTTCTTTGAAATGCGGATTCATTCGTAGACCATTTCAATGTTTTATGTTGTTGTAATCTAAATTGTTCGATAAAGTTATCATCAACAATATTTTCACTCATTATATTAAATATGTCAACATGACACCATAACAATACGTCAGAATAAAATAAAAATAATAAGACGAGGTTTAACAGTCACCAGTATAATATTTGCTGAGGCAATGTAGGTTTCCCCTTTTTGAAAATTTGAAAACTTTGGAATGATGTAGTTTCAAGAATTTAAGGAATATGGACTTTTATCTTAATGATTTACATAAGATTTAGGATACGCAAAAATTAATTTATAAAATTCTGGTTCAGTGATTCAAGAAATTGAAGCGCCTTTTGATACCACATTTTGCTTGTTGTTTGCTATCGTTACCTACTATGGCCTTATTACACGGTTCGGCCTACTGTCAATGAACAAGCAAGATGTAATTTGTTTAGGTCAAAGTCATCTTCTACTTCATAATTGGTACACTCTGTGCAATCTGATTTTACTTTCGTATTTTGACTAATGGCTATTAAAAGATTTATAGTCCATGGGCCAGCTAGCCAAATATAAGGAAATGGTATAATTTGGGGGTACTAAATTTCCTTTTCACAGCAGTTAGATAGGTTATGAGGGTGTCAAAAAACCATGATTGCCATCTCAAAGTAGTAGCTAATAAAAATGGCGGGTAATTCAAGATGGCGGATGTTGAGTTTCCAAAAATCAACTGTATCTCGAGAACTGTTCACCCGATTTTATCACTATTTTTATTAAACTAAGGCTTTACATGTGTGCTTCAAATTTTGTATATGCACTGTTTCGGTAAAGTCAACCGTTAATTGGTAATTAAACAAACATTGAACATTTTCTGATTTTTGTGTAAAAAAAATTGTTTTTAATCTAGTTTTTACAAAATATTTTGTACATTAGAAAAAAAAGCTTCAGATGAAAGATGTGGTGTAATAAATTATCTTTAAATTTATGTATTACGTGTTTGGGTGGGATGACTGAAAACATGGAAACGTGAATTTCAGTTTAGGTGTATCAGTTGAAATCCACCGTTTACTAAACTGCCTACAAAAGAAAAAGTTTCAGATACACTGTTCAATCAAATCAATCGTTAATTATGATTTAAGGAAATATAGAAAATTTGCTGATTTTCTTGTGAAATGTTTTATTAAAAATTCACAAAATAACTATGGTAACATAAGAAAAAGCGTCAATGTGCATCCGCATTATGCCGATCGGCTTTACCGATCGGCAAAGCCGATCAGCAAAGGCCGCATGGCATCACGTCTTTACTGCTTGGGGATCATGCCGAACAACACGTACATACTTGCAATGCAAAGCCGATCGGCATAGTGCGGATGAATCTTCAGATAAAAGAACGATATAAATTACGGAAACATCACTTTTAAACGGTATAACATCTAAGTAACAATTAAAAATCATCTTCTTCGTCACTTTCAGAAGATTCGTATCTGCGATATCTTCTTTTTGTTCAATACCTACTGTTTTCACAATTTGACAGTCTGCACGCACTTGTGCACTTTAAGTTGTTAACCATACATGTACACGATGGAATTTGACACGACTTTGAACAAGAGAAACTTAGGAGTTGTAACACAACTTCAGGTGCAGGTGCTCCAGTTCATCCACTTGATGTTGAGCATACCGTTTTCATCAAGCATCCATCCATGGTGCTCTGGATCTGGTATTTCGGGAAATTTATTCAAACATCTCTTCCAAATGGATGCTTGATAATTAACACGTTTAGAATGTAGACTTAAGCAATCTTCACATGTAGAAAGTTGAGCTGAGTCTACTTGGCCTTGTCGACTTTGGAACATAATATGTGGTATCTTAGTTCATTTATGTTTACTATTTTGGTGTTCCTTAAGTATAACTGACTAGTAAACGTTTGAATTAAATTGTGGTCAGAATTTGAAATTGTAAATTCACTCCCAAGGCGTGAAAACAGCAAGCTAAATTCTGTATTAGCTTGTAACAGTTTCAATGCTTTTAGTTTTCCTTGCCCAGAAAACGCACTACGTATCACAACTCACAACCTGTCCACGCTTGTAATCCTGGGAATGCTGATTTCATACTACAGCCAACTACACATGCTATTTTTTTAATATCTATCAATCTGATTCGACCACTAGATCCTCGTTTTATATACAGATTGCTCTCTACGTTGATGCTGGATTATATATAAAGAGCCAGAACCAACACGTCTGTGTCATCAGAGACACATACTACAATCGGAAATTCCATAGCATAGTATGTAGCATTATACACATATTTGCTTCTTCTTGAGAAGAAGAAAGTTTTTCCAGTTGATGAAAGCCACTACCAGTTATTTTAATACACTTGTTAGAGTGAATAACATATTATAAACTCTTGTTACCAATCTTTGTCCTTTTACTTTCTTCTTGCCAGTTGTCAGCAAGACACATTGTTAATTTATTTTTACTGTCACTACTTTGTAGCAGACGTCTCCATTTTATGATTCTATGACCGCCTTTAATATTCTTGAAATGTATTCCTGCATCTGAAACTCTACTGTGGCGTTCAGTCGATTATATTGATTTTTTAGTTAAATTTAGCAGCTGATAGCCTGCCAATTTCAAAACCGATACTTGCTAAAATAAAAAATGCAATACAGTTAGACTCTAGTTTAAGTAATCTTAAGAAATTAATTGAAACAGATTGGCCAGAAAATAAATGTAACCTTGATCCTAATGTAACTCCTTACTGGCCTTTTAGAGACGAATTGCATGTTTGTCAAGATTTAATTTTTAAGAATAATTGTTTAGTAATACCTAAATCACTGCAAAATGAAATGATACAAAAATTGCATGAGGGCCATGTAGGATTGACAACAACAATGAAACGTGCGAGGTCTATCATGTTTTGGATAGGACTAAAAAATGATATTGAAAATTTTGTAACAAGTTGCACAGCTTGCCTGAAATTCAAGCCAAGCAACACTAAAGAGCCACTTTTAAATCATGACATTCCAAACATTCCATGGTACAAAGTTGGAAGTGATATTTTTGAGTGGAATGGACAACATTATTTGCTTTTAATAGATTATTATTCCAAATTTATTGAAATTTCTAAACTCAATAGTCTAACGTCACAAGCAGTAATTGATCAATGTCGAGTAAATTTTGCCCGTCATGGGATTCCATTGATTTTTGTTTCCGATGCAGGTACACAATATACCAGTGACCAGTTTAAATCTTTCTCAGCTAAATACGAATTTGATCATGTTATTGTCAATTATTATTTGTTTAAATTAATTATTTAATTATTTAATTATTTAATTAGTTCAGAGGTTGTAAATGTAAATCTGATGAAGGTAAATACTTGTTTCGCATAGATTCGTTCATTTTGTATACCACAATTATTTAACTATCTACCTGACACCATGTTGTTTATTTATTTATTAACAATCTTCGAATTCATACACTTTAACATATTATTTCTTAACATAACGTTTTTAGAAGATTTTTAGTTTTTTACCCAGTTGTTATTACTAAAAAAGCAACTGTTCAAACTATGTTGCTAGCCACCTAGATTTGCGAATACACACTATCAACAATTATTATAGGTGTCAAACACAACATTAATTCGAGGGCTATAGTATGCTGTGTTCAAGACTTGATTGAGGATTGCATCAGGTAATTGATCAAATGTTCTATTCTCTCCATGTAACTTTTTGAATTAATGCCATCCCATCAATAACTATCGTAGCCGATGAAGATATATTTCCATCTGTAGATGAAACTAAGCTTTCCAGGTGTTTTCCCAGCACGGCTTTCATAGTTTTTCCATAGATCCATCTGGGTTAGAAATACTCCAAGGTAAAGGTCCCAAAGGATGACTTGATTAAAAAAAAATTTTCACAAAAAATTCAGACAATTTTCAATATTTCTTTAATTACTAATTAACAGTTGACTTTACCGAAACGGTGCATATAATAAAATTTTAAGCACGTATAGAGAGCTTTAGTTTAAAAAAAATAGTAATGAAATGGGATGAACAGTTCTCGAGATACAGTTGATTTTTTAAAACTCAACATCGACCATCTTGGATTACCCGCCATTTTTATTAGCTACCACTTTGAGATGGCAATCATGGTTTTGTGACATCCTAACAGATCTATCTAACTGCGGTGAAAAGGAAACTTAGTACCCTCAAATTATACCGATATGTTGCCTGGCCCATGGACTATTGTTCTTCACATTTTTTGCTTTGCGGAGGGGGCATCTGCCATTATTTTTTCAAATGTTGTGATACTTACATCGTTTGAGAGGGTATTAAATTTTCATTAAAATAATAATAATAATAATAATAATAAGGACTTTATTGAGGAGTCCTTATTATTATTATTATTTTGCCTCTTCGTTTTTGAAATTTAAGCCACGCATCGCCGACCAATGGAATTTTAAACATTTTACTGTACCTCCTATCTACAAAAGTGTTTTTAAACTAACAAATATCAGTCGACACTTCGACTTTATCTTCAGTGTAATTGTTGACGTCGAGAGACCAACCGATTTATTCCCCCCTTGATTTCTTTTTTGTGGGGACGTCTGAAATCGAACATTTATGCCACCCAGTCTGAATCCTTACAAGATTTTAGGGGTGTGAAACGATTCCGGATTCAAAACAAGATCCGGTATGGATCCGGATCTTCTCCGGATCTTCAGCTACGATATATCCGGATCCGGATCTCTCCGGATCTCATACACAATTCGGATCCTTAAGATTGTGTAACCGGATCCGCGTATGCGGATTCGAAATTCGATCACACGTGAATTCTGTCGTTGATGTATGGAATGAACTTCGTGATTCTTTGTGATACCTATAGGTCTTGGATGATCTCGTGAACGACACGTGACCACGTCGCAGGTAACTATAATTCGTCAAACTTTTATGTAGGCCACTTTTCTAAAAATATCGTCCGTCATTATGAAACAATCAGCACGCGTAATTATGACTGAACAGTAAGTAAATAAAATAAATTACATGATAAATATGAAATTTGTTGATATGAGAACGAGAACACATTATTTACATTTTGGCGCCTTTTCCAAAGTAAGTCGATGTTTTTATACTTCACTTACTACCAAATTTCATAATTATGGCTCCTCCTACTCGCAGCTACGCGGTGACGTGTCGTTCACGAGATAATCCAAGACCTATACTTACCTATAAAATTCGTCCATGGGAACCTCAAAATGGAGGTATCTGGATCAGTAAATGAAATTTACTATAATCTAGTTTCATTCTTCTCAACCTCAACGATCCGTCTACCACCAGCACATTAATTCTTATAAAAATATAATCTAGTAATCTCCTCCACGAATTTATTCAATTAAGGATACAGCTACAGACTTTAGATCGGGATCTTATGTAAATTAATAGTAATGCAGGTCCGAATTTAACTCACAAATCCACAGATACGTGGATCCGGATTTAACCCCCAATTCCGTAGATCCGGATTTAACCTTCAAATATTCGATCCGGGTCCACAAAAATCCGATATTCGGATCCATTGGAGCCGGATATTTTTGGACCCGATACCAGGATCCATAAAATTTGCGGATCTTTACAGTCCTACAAGATTTACAGAACCGTTTCAAAAGATGCCAACGCCGGATTAGGGGGGGGGGGGCTAGGGGGGCTACAGCCCCAAGCCGCATTAGATAGGGGGCCCCATTTAAAAAAATGTTTAGTAAAAGGTAATAAATTAATATATTTGTTTATTTAAAATATTTATCTAATTATTTACTTGTACATTTGTTTACTTACTTTATATTCATAGGATTTTATTTTAATCTTTATCGTGTAAAATAATTTCGATGAATTTAAAAAAGTGCCCCTTTTACGTAAATAGTCCTGGAGCGGTGGAGCCCTCAACTTTTTAATCCAGATCTGCTTTCTGTGATAGTTTTATAGATCCTCCCATAACATGTGTTTTTTTATTTGTATTTGTTTTTTGTGTTTTTAAATATTTTGTTTGTTCGACGTTAGTATCTAGATCACTTTTGCATACAGATCTTTGTGATGAGCACTTTTCGTATTGTTCTTTTTTATCTATATTTATGTCTTCTTCTACCAAACCTCTCATTGCTGATTGATATGCCATGTTTATAAGTTTTTTCAACTCTTTCACATTTACATTTTATTTCACTTTGACGTTTATTATGACGGTCTCTTATTGTTTAGTAGGTATTGTACAAAGTGTTCTTTAAATTTTTTCTTTTATTTATGGAATCATTACTTTCCATGGTATTTGTTTTATGTTTCACTTGAAAAGTTTGTGGTCGCTATCGCATCTCTTATCTTGATATTGGTCATCTGTTTCATGATTTGAAAGGTAATGATCAATCTTAGGTTACGTGTTTCCTGTGTGTTTGTGGAGGTTCTTGTGTTTTCATTTCCTTTCATTTACATAATTAGATAAATTTATTTCTATTATCACTGTATAGTTTCGATATTGGATGAAAGCAATATCTTTTCTTATCTAACATTCGCTAACTGAAATTGACTCTCCCACCAATTTCACCCACTGTAACACCTTTCACATCCGGTCACACCAAATCTACTCTTAACAATCTGCACAAGTACAACCTCCCTTCAAATCTTGCCACCAACGAACTTTTTTATTAAGATTTCTACAATTTCACCACACATTTTTATCTATTTCGAAATGCACTTATTCTTTCTTTTCTAATTTTTTAGCTTATTATCAGAAATACTCATGTAGTCACTCCCATAGTAATATAAAATGAAATCTGTTGACGAATTAACAAAAAAAGCTATAATCTTCTGTTAGTAGATTTTAGATTCCATTTTTAATACTTGTAAGCAGCTCTAGAAGTTTAATGGGTTTAAAACAAGTAAACCATTCGGAACAAAATAGTTAAATCAGGCGGTTTGGAGCGAGGAAAAAACTTTGACTATTATTGGAACTTGGCATGTTGCCCTGTAATTAGGTAACTAATAACTGTTTTACAAATTGTATATTCAATTCACGCCAAAAACAACTCCTTATCTTTTTTTATATCGTTGCCCACAATAACAGCTTTTCCAACAGCATTTTGAAAATAATAAGACACTTTGATTCCAACAATCTAAAATACACCCCATACATTTTTTTCAAAAGGCTATGGATCAAATGGATCACTGTTATCTTCTGCCACTCCCACTCTTTCAGGTGTATTTCTCTCATTGTTTCATATATTACATTATTGCCGTCTTGACCGACCTACCTCTTTCGATCTTCTTGGGAGCTCCTTTTAACATTTCCTGGCACCTTTTCTTGTGGTGTGTTCGTACCATACCAAACTTTTTATATAGTCGTTTTATCCCAGCCTTTTCTGTGTTCATTCTATTTTGAATTTCGTTGTTTTACCAACTCCCTTCTTGTCGCGTTACGACATTAATGCTAGTACCTCAGCTAAACTGTCTTCTTCCTTCTTGTAGTAATAGGTGTAGTGCCTATTTCTTCTTCAGTTTTAGCGTCCACTAATGTTTGTAATATCACACCATCTTCTCCTTGGTCGGCCTACGCCTCATTTGCATATAAGTCATTTGTCCCTTGTATTTCGTACTAGTCTG
Organism: Pyrocoelia pectoralis; assembly: GCA_036250285.1. Lineage (NCBI taxonomy): Eukaryota > Metazoa > Arthropoda > Insecta > Coleoptera > Lampyridae > Pyrocoelia > Pyrocoelia pectoralis. The sequence goes on along the minus strand of CM070076.1, from coordinate 36,107,765 downwards.
TCGTTCGTCATTCTGCTAATGTGTCTATTCCATTCTTGTTTTCTTTCTAATACCCAGGCGTTTATATCTTCTACTTTACGTGATCTTCTTATACTTTCACTTCATTCTCTGTCCAGTAGTGTTTTCCCCGCGATCTTTCGGAGTATTTTCATTTCTGCAGTCTCTAGCAAGCGTTTTGTTTTGATTGTATCTGGTCTAGTTTCTGCCGTTCGTTGGCGTAATTGTTGTTTTGTAAATTTTGGATTTTGTTTCAATTTTTAGGTGTTTGTTCCTCCAGATTGTGTACTTAAGGCATATTGCTGCTTTTGTTCACCTTGGTGACTTGCTGTCGCTTTTGCAATTAGCTTTTTTGTTCATGATCCAAATCTACGCTCCATATGTCAGACTTTTTATTATTGAATTGTCCATTTGTGTTTTGTGCGTCACTTCCTTACACTTGCTGTCCTAGTAGTCTTTCTTCTTCAGCTACAGGTATTTTTATTAGTTTATTTTGAGTTTTATAGTTGAATAGTCTTTCGTACTTGTAGAAGTAAACAAAATTTTCATTAAAGTAACCAATCTACTAAATGCGTAATTTTGTCTTGATTAAGTGATGTTTTTGAGGAAGTAACTTACAGGTAATTTTCTCTTAAACGATACTACACCTCCAAAACACAAAAAATAAGTATTTTTGTGTTGTATTGCGCTTTAAAATTTAGTATAGAAATTACTTTACATTATTACCCTTACAATCATTAAACTTGCAGTAAATTGTTTACAGAAAGTTTATAAATCGTCGTTAAAAATAATAGAAACCAAACGACATGTATATCTTCTTATAATAACAAGGGCAGTTGACATTAGAAAGAACGCTATTAACGGTTTCAATATATTTTAGGCTAGAGTATAGCTTAGTGGTTTTATCTCTTTTAAATTTGATCATTTGGTAGCCCCTCCTTCTGGCGGACAGTTTCCCCATTTGTTATCTCGGCGACATTTCTCTAGCTTTCCACTTTATTGTTGGGATCTTACAACACTTAGAATTCGACAGCTATTGGAAGCCGACTTCGTTTTCTTGCTGAACAAAGCGTTTAGTAATGATCTTGGAAAAGAACTAGAAAATTTGTTTTTTTTCTTTGGGTATTAGGTCGAGCTCTCTACATTGGCTAAATCCATAATCACATGTCGTTTGAGTTATTTAGATCAACCTAAAAAGTCCAGTCAGAAGTTTTGTCCCCTTTCAAATGTGAAAATGCGACAATGTTGTGGCTTAAATGGATTTTCAGCGATTTCGGTGAATCAGCAGACTTGTGCATGTTTTGCTTGATTGTAGCTATAAAACCTTTTTTAGTTTCTTTATCTGAGGATTTGGATAGTTATTTGTTTATTTACTTTACGTATTCGGACGACAAAAGTACGTCGAGCTTTAGACCAATTATTGTAAAATAGAGAGGAACGTACCTAATTAATTTCGATCACGTTAATTAAACTTAAACTGTGACCGCGTCCTATGACATTACAGATTGGAATTAGCATACCCTCACTTCTCGAAAGCAGATAAAGTAACAAAGAGTCTAAAGGTCGTATTCAATATGTCACAATTGATTGGCTTCCTTTATCACTCTATGAAACGTATTGGGGTAACTTTTTATACTTCACTTTCTCAGAAATAACTTTAACTGCATTTCAAACGAATTTGGTAGCAAAATATTTTTTATTTTATTTGCATAAAAATAATGGATTAGTAACCTTTAGTACGATATTCAATCCTTGGTTGCGCCCTTTACATACATTAAGACAAGATCTTAGTCAGTGTTTCAAGTAGGTTAATTAAACTAATTAAACGTCAAGGAAATGACAAAACCTGGTATTTCAAAATAAAAAGGTTTAGAATTTGAGTAGCATATGTGAGGAAGCGTCCTATCTCAACAGTGAAGGCATGTCTTACGCTTAATTAAAATTTCTTGAGCTTAAAGCATTCAAAATGTAGATTTGAAAGCCACCTATCGTATTTCCCCTACTTTGTCGTTATTTTTTAAGTTATCACGTGTTTATTGTGACAAACATTGTAGTTCGCACATTAACTAAGGGAAGTTGCTGGACATCAGAGGGTATAAGAGCGCATGAACGAAATAACATGTGAGAACATCAATTTTTCACAGTAACTTACACCGTAACTTATTTCGAACGAGACTGTTCTAATAATATGTAATGCCTTTATAAATTTTGAAGGAGTGCTTGCAAAAGTAATTTATCTGACGAATTTAGTCACCATTCGGGCATATCTGTACTTTCTGGGTGCGTGATAGCATATTATAAATAGTTGGTACTCGTTTTGTTGTTAGTTGAAAAAGTAACCAAACATTTTGTGTTTATTTATTTTAATCCCTAACAATGTCGTTTAAGATCCTAAAAGAAACAAACAAATCAAGGTTTTAACTGCAAGATTTTTAGCATACATTTGGCGCCTTTGGTCCAACTGAATATTATGAGACTCTTAAGCTCCGTTCAGCTGCCCCACCCCCCACCACGCAGGAGTTAAATAAATGATAGCCCAGAATTCGAAGCTATTTAGGAGTTTTCAAACCCCGCAATGCACGATCCTACGTTATTTTTAAAATGTTCAAATGAAAATTCTTGCTAAGGTGGACGAGTTCAAAATTTTATTCTTGCGAGGGTTTGAAAGGTGAGCTATCATTTTTTAATTCCCGCGTGGTGGCCAGCTGAAGGGAAGTAGACTCTTCTGTACTTGGAAAAAATATCGGAGTGAATTTTCCTGAAGTAGGTTGTCAATCAATTTTTGTAGAACATATTCCGTTTGTATTTTGCAAGTATCTCTAAGATTTTTGAATGAACTAATTAGCAGTGCAGTATGTCTAGTAGGCCCATGGCTTCGCCTGTTACCGACTTCCATTCCTTCCTGTCGCGAGCACAGTTTCTCTAATCTTCCCTACCAATTTCGATTAGGTCTTCTTGTACTTCATCTTTCCAACGGTTCCTAGGTACCTCCAAACACCACATTCCAAATGACACATTGAGACTCTTTTCGTTCATTCTTGCTATGAGTCCCAACCATCGCCGCCTCTGCGCCTTCACACAACCAATAATGTTTGGTTGTCCATACATCTCGGCTAGCTCTCGATTTGTTCTCATCAGTGCAGTATAGTAACATTTTATTTTCATCAATATCAGTGTCGGAGAAATCAATAACGTCAAAGTTATTCCATTTTAAATGCAACCCCGTTATCTAAAGTCTTTCCTTCCTGAAATAATTGGAGTTTTCTAAAATTAGGGAATAATTTGAAGAGTTTTAATCTAAATATTACCCTGGTGGTTCTACATTTATGTAACTAGAAAAAATGTTTCCTTATTTCCTACAAAATGATCGACGCCAGTGCGGAAGGTACGTATGTTCACTTTTAAAACGTTAATAAGGACACTGTTCCTTTTTTTCCAGAAAAAGTATATTTGATCAAGACGTCAATGGTGTAAACATATGGAGCGGGAAAATTTGCCCAAACTGGAAGATGTCCTGAGACTGTGTTAGACTCTAATTTAACGATTAGCGGCCGCCGTATTGTTGATATACGTCATTTATAAATGAATTTTTCCAAAAGGCCTTCTAATACCTACGGCCGGCCGCTACAAGTTTCAATAAAAGAGGGAGCTTTCTGGATATTCTTTATCTGAAAATTGGCGGTGAACCCATGGGTTTTTATACAAAAAAATAATACCGTTTCGGACAAAAACGGAAAAAATGTGTTCAAAGGAAACAAAAACGTCAAAAACCTTGTGACACTGTTTTAGATTATAGTGATAAAGTTCCCGATAGAACTGTCGAAGAGTTTCTGACATTGAAATAAAAATTTATGGCCGATATTTACGCTTCCGATGTAATCACAACTATAGGTCAGAGCGCAAATATAGTGTAGGGCAGGGGTGAGCAACCCGCGGGCCGCTTGCGGCCCGCCGTACATATTTATGTGGCTCGCCAAGCATTTTCAAAAGTGAATTTATTTTATTTATATTACAGACTTTCTCCCGTCAACATATTTTTATAAAATTAATTATAAATAAAAGGTTTCCATGAATATGACTATTTAATTAACATACATAAATCCAACTTTATATAACAATAACATAATAATGCATACTAAACCGAAACGATTTTTTGAAACGGGACACCGACTTGTTCAAACATTCAATGCGAATGCGCGAAATTGTGGAAACAGCACCTTTTGCAAAATAATGTGTGCAGCCCGCCAAAAAATTTCAAAATTTGGATTGGCCCTTTGATAAAAAAGGTTGCTCACCCCTGGTGTAGAGGAAAGGAAGAAGCTATAGAGCAATAGCTAGTACATTTGGTAGAATTTGTAAAATGAAATCAACCACGTGCACTGCAAGTCTTGTAAGAGCCATGCCCCTTCCAAGGTGCGATATAAGGTAACCCCACAAGAAAAAATTGAATGGCGTCAAATCTGGAGACCGAGGTGGCCAAAAAATTTCCGATAACGATTTTCAAGGTACCTATTGCCTTACACCTAACCTACTGTGGCATGGAACACCATCCTGTTGGAACCATATTTGTTGGCGTTGAAGGAGAGAAACGTTTTCAAGAAAATCTTTTCATTCATTCTCTAAAAAGAGTAAATAAGGGTTCGCATTCAAAGATTCATGAAAAAAAGGTCCAGTTGTTTTATTTCGGTAAATTCCACACCACACATTTGTTTTGAATGCATAGGTACCGGTCACGAGTTTTGATGTTAAAATTTGGATTAGTAACACTCCACCAACGGCAATTTTGGGAAGAAATTGTTCCATTTCATGTAAATGTTGTTTTATTCGATGAAAGAATGTCGTCCCATAAATGGGTTATCTTCTAACACTCCTTGGATATCACAACAGAATTCAAAGCATCTATCCACTATTTCTTCTTAACGTATGAATAAATTGTGGCTTGTATGGGTTCTTTTTTAAAATAATATCACCAAAGGTGCGTAATAATCTCACAAAACCTTCCCCATGGATGAATTTTATTGAATGAAAATTTAACGACGATTACATAGGCGGCTACTAGTTTCGATAAACACAATTTATCATCTTCAGGCCGATACTTATTACTACATTACTAAAATGATTATACACATTAACAAAGATCATTAGTTACAAATTGAATTGAATACTTACAATTAAATACAAAATGTAACGTTTGTTGTTCCACTTTTACAGGGTGTATACGAAACAATTTTCAATATGTACCTTGTTTAGTAAATAAAGGTAAGAAAGAAGGAACGTTAGCACACATGCACCGTATTAGTTTTCAATATATATCCATTAAAAAGTTGAAACGTTGAAATATTAAAGCCCGCACTTTCGAATATTTTGTTTTTAGTATTAAAATAAAAATTTTGAAATTGTTTTAAAAAATCCAACACCAATGTAATGTATCCACAATAAACAAAATTTACAATAAAAAAACGGATAATTACATTAAACAAATATCCTACTGAGGATTGCCCAGCGGCGTCATTTCAGTATTTTACAGAGGGGGGGGGGGGGCAACCACTTATAGTAAAAAGGGAAAAAATCGCCCGCCGGAGGCGAAATTGTTTTTGAAAAAGGAGCGTGATTGTCAGTTTTATAAATTTAACGTACCTTTTTTTGATAGTAGTAATTCCAGGGGGGGAGGGTCACCTGCCCTACCCTGACCCCCCTAAATGACGCCCCTGGGATTGCCAGAATCAGGAAAATAAAAACGACTTCCGAGGTCATGCCATAGTTGAACAAAGAACAAACAAAGAGTCAACGATTTTATTTTAAATACCTACCTTATTAAAATAATCAAAAATAACGTATACAGTTTTCAGAATGTCTATTGCAATAAATGTTCGAATAGGTCTCTACTTATTGTGGCCCAGTAGGTTTTGCTTTTTACACAACTTTATTATTGCAAATAGCCCGTATAAATTCTGGCACTGTGCGACCATAATTTTAGAACCACTTGGTTGTTCCTAACAACTTTAGTAACAACTGGAGCAATTTGTTCCTGAAGAACTCGTAGGAAATTATTTTCTTGTATTCCAAAAAGGTATCCTAATATTTTTTAGGAATATGTTGTCTAAAATTCTTAAAACACGGTCACGATATGGATCAAAGTTAGATGCAAGTTGCTGCAAACTTGAATTTGTTTTTTCACCTACCGAGGCCAAAAGGTGTTTTCGTTTTTTTTGTTATTTATCGTTATTCTGAACGTTGTCGTTGTACTTGCGTAAGATAATATGTATAAATATATTTTTACTCTAAATTAATTTGGAGAGTCTGTCATGGCATTGAATTTAGGCGCATAACGTGTCCTCGGTGCTATACTTATTGCAAATATTTATAATGCAGTCTACAACCAAGGTCGTTGAGAGGTAACTCGGGGCCGGGGACTACGCTTGTGTCGGCCCCTCACTTGCGGAAAAACCTTCTGTCATCTATATGAATATGATAATTATAACATAAATATATTTATTCTACTGTAATACATTTTAATTCTTTAGAATATATCAAGGTGCCAAATAAGCAAGTAAAAATAAACTGTTTATGAATTTAGTTCTAAATAATACAAATTACTATTACCTACTTATGCACAAACTCACTAAATAAATATTAAGTGTTGGGTAAGTATATTAACCAGAACAGAAACATATTATTTTAAAAATAAAAATACAATCTAAAAATTTTGTTGAGACTCGTTTTAATTTAAAGTTATTAAATATAATCACTAAATTATCTTACCTCAATATTTGGCAGTTCTGCACTTTCAAACACACTAAACACAAGCCGTGAAACCTTTTAATCGAAAAATAGCATTCGACTTACCTAATCATGAAACACAAATTGAAATGCGTTTGTGAAGTAGCTATTTATATGACTCGTAATTCATCAGTTGAGATTTAATTAGTCCTTTGAAAAATTGCAAGGTTTATTATTTCAAAAATATGATTATAATACACAACACTAAGTTTTTACATGGAGACATATCGTATTATGCAAGAAAAAAAATATGAACAATAATAAATAAGTTATAATATAAAATGTAGGTAAATAATACCTGTTGTAAAATATTATTACAAATTGTATTTATCCCGACTTGCGTACAGGGTACAGGCCCTTACAGGAGGTACGGGTCCATGGACCCCCCGCCCTGTTTTTCAATATACTATTATCTAACATAATTTTCCAGATAAAACATAAAGTTGTATTTTTGTAAATTTTATCCATAGTTGATTTTAATATAGTTAAATTGCTCATTTTTCCCCCTTTCAACGATATAAGGATTACTATTAATTTAGCCTTTGGTTTAACACATATTTTAGCAGAGGTTATTGTAATTTGATAGTTTCCAGTGTTCTCAAGACTTGTGCTGCGCAGAGTCAGTACGTTTTAACAGAGTACCGCAACCTCCGCCATGTTTAGTCCTTTCCGCGCTTCACTCACTACACGCTCAGTAAAGTAGATGATGTTTTGACTAAATTTTTCGGAATATAATAAAACAAATACACTTAACGGCACAACAACACGGCATTTTATTAAAAATTACGCACTTTCGTAAGTCTATCTTATGTATATGGACTAAACATGGCCGCCAAAGCCGCATTTGTCGCGTCAAAGGCTTGCGGTACTCTGTTAATCTACTGACTCTGGTGGTGCGGTGTAATTGGTATCTTTTAAATTTTATTTATATTTGTCTAATGAGAGGTGTTTCGAAAATAAGCACATATCACTCACGAGCAATTGCATTAGAATTGATGGATTGCCTCAGTAACTGAACGTTGTTGAAGAGATCATTAGCGATGAATGGATTATGATAAGAATATTGCAAAGCTTAGCTGAAAAGTTTCAACACTTTCATGCAGCTTGGGAATTCTACGGTAGAAAATGAAAGAAGAAAATCAAATCTTATGGTAGGTCTGCAGAAAGAAGAAAAATTAAAACCGAGTTCAGAAGTAGAAAATGCTTTATTGGCAATAGGGAAGAAAGGTCAATCGAAGCAAAAGATTTCCAGGGAAATCAAATGTTTCAAATGTGGAAGAAATGGTAAGAAGAAATGTAAAGAATACATTGAATACTGTAAAGCTAATTATAGTTGTAATAACTGCAAAGAACAATGCCATTTTTCAAATGAATGTCCAACGAATGAAACGATGGAAGTGAAAGCTTGTTTTACAATAGCATTAAAAGTAAGCGAAGTGAGACAACAAAACAATTTCAAAGAAAATTGGTACATGGACAGTGGAGCGACAATACATATGATTGGAAATTTGAGTTTATTGTCAAACTTAACTCCTTTGAATGAAACTCAAAGAATCAAGTTGGGTAATTCAGCCATTCTTTAGCAAATTAAAAATGCCAGAAGCAAAGATATACCTACTCGAAGAATTAGGTATACTCAGTCAAACGTCTACAACGTACACACATTAACAAAATGGAAGAGTTGAAAGAGAAATAAGGACTATTGTACAGGCAGGACGTTCTGAAATATACACAAAAGAACTGGGAACCAAATTATGGTTCTTGACAGAAAGAGCCAGAAAGGTAAATTTGTTGGTTATGATACAGAGTATACACGCCTAAAAAGAATGTTATAGAAGTCTCGTGCAATGTCAAATTGCTGAAAGTAACAATGTAGAAAGTCCAAAGACTGAAATTTTATTTTAATGAAAGAACGTGTTGATTCTCAGGACGAGCATGTGTCTGACAGCGAAAGTGAAGAGGATGCCAGCAGCGATGGTGATTTTGTAGAAGGTGACAGTGAAATCCAAAAAGAACAACATCTGCAAGAAAAAATTAAAAATGGAAATGGTAGAAAGTTGAGAGACAGGACTAGCATAAAACCTCATCCTAGGTACCATGATTATGAAACTAGTTACATGGCATTGATTGGAAATGTGGACGAGTGTTAAAGATGCACTAAAAGACATTGAATGGAAAAAGGCAATGGATGATGAGATGAGTTCATTATTAAAAATGAATACCTGGAAGTTGACTAACTTGCCAAATGGTCATAAACTTCTAAAACTGCATTTCTTAATGGAGACCTTGAAGAAGATGTTACAACCTGAAGGATACGATGATGGTAGTGGCAGAGTATGTAAGTTATGTAAACGCATGTATGGAGTTAAACATGCTCCTAAGTCGTGGAATATCAAGTTTACATCTTATCTTAAAAGTATACGATTGTGATACAGCTGATGATCCTTGTTTATTCTACTACGAAGGCAGAACTGTAATGATGGCATTTCATGTAGACGATGGTCTGGTCATAGGCGAATCTGGAAAAGAAGTAGACAAATTATTAAAGAAAGGCAAGGGGTTTGAAATCAAAACAGGGAAGCCAAAGAATAACATTATACAGGGTGTCCTGAAATGAAGTTGCCAAACGAAAATCCCAGTTAGTAGACATTATTTTATCTCGATTTAACCCAAATTACCTTAGTCCAAAAATGCTTATTGAACGAGCTGGAGCTCCTTACATGTTGATGGTGCCATCAAGTACTTTTTTTTTGTAATATGTATTGAAACAGGCGGCCGTCATGTACAGCACTTACTGTAAAATCTGTTGTTTTTGATATAACAACTTGATATAAGAGTAATTTAGTTAAGTAAATTAATAAATTAGTAATTTATTTAAATTTATTTTTCTCGACAAGGGTGCATCCTAACGACTTGAAACAACAGCACACCTTGTTTTTGTCATTTCACTTCATTTTGCACTTGTGATCATGTTAGTTTTCCCATAATTTTATCCATTTTCATCCCTCATTTTGGCATTCATAGCCACAACTTGGGGTCTCACTTAGATACCTCCTTTAGTTTTAAAATTTTACCTCTAATCTTCGGATTATGTTAATTTTCATTTAATTATAATTACATCATGTGCATAGTTGATTTTAACATATAAGTATTTAATTCAACTACATAAACTTTAAATTCATCGAACTACACCACAGGCTTGAAAATGGGAATAGTGTTTCCCGAAACATGTCGCCACATAATCATTCCTACGATTAAATAATTAAGGGGCAGGTTGAAAGTTTTATTTGTCTTAAGCACATTATTTTTAGAAAACACCCTACAGAATTCGAATTTGACACAAAAAATATCAAAAAAATAAATATAAAAAGAATACAATCCAAAATGTCTGCGGCCCCTCCCACATGGGACGCTAATATGGCCGCAGCAAGGAAGTATTATTTACAGCGACCGATGTGTGATCAGAAGGTAAGTCATTGTGCAAAGTTTGGACATTTTCGATCGAAACGTTTTTGAGATATTACAAAAAAAAGTACTTCATTGGACCATCTATAAGGAGCTCCAGCTCGCTTAAGAAGCATTTTTGGACTAAGGTAATTTGGGTTAAACCGACATAAAATAATGTTTATTAACTGGGATTTTCGTTGTTGCACCTTCATTTCTGGACACCCTGTATATTACCTTGGAATGGAAATTCATGTTTTGAGAAATGGTATTTTTGTCAATCAGTCTGGATATACTGCAAGAGTTTTGGAAAAATACGGTTTCAAGGATTTGTATGATACAGCAACACCAATGGAAGCTGGAATGTTAACTGACAACTTAGTAAGGGTCTGTTTACACTATTGCGAGAAAAACTACTCAAGGAGGAGTGTTGGCGCGAACATTAAAGCTTAAAGTATGTGTGAGCATGATGTAAAAATACAAGGTGTACCATTACCGTGGATGCGCAATCGTCCAAGCTTTTGACCAATCAAGAGTTGGGTCCAAATGCTAAAGAGCAATATGGCTGCCACGGTTATTATCTGTTATTTGGGCCTTAACCTCCAAAACTGTCAAAAAGTAGGTATGTTGTTTTGATTACAAAACTGTAAATAGAAAGTGTAGATTGAAGGAAAAATACCTTGCAAGTATCTTGCATATCTATATACTAGCGGTTAAGGCCCGACTGATTGACGGGACCATTTATTATTTAAAGTAAAAAATATTTATGACAGATCTCTTGTTTTAAGGTTAAGGTATATTATCTAACAAATACCAACTCAACAATGTTGCCACCGCTTCCTGCGATCTTCGTAAAAATGTATTTTTATGCATAGAATAGTTTCTGAGAAAAAAATGAATTAATTATTAATGTTGATATAGTATTTTTCAACTAGGATTCCCGTTTTCGAATTGGCGCTTTATATTAGTAAACGCAAACTTTTTGTCTTTTATCTCTGTTTAAATTGTGGTTGTACTTCTAAGCAACAGAAACGTAGGATTTACGGCGATAGATAAATTGCTTTAAGCGCACAATAAGCATTAAAATATTGTACAAATAACCGCAATGTGGCAGAAAGAGATGACAGTAGTTTATGTTGGACGCAAAACTACAACTATTTTCGAATGCCAGAGATTCTCAAAATTTTACATTAGTGTAGGTAATGCATAATGAATTGTGCATGGCGTTTACTAACAACAGATTCACATCAAAATTCTTATATAGATACCAATAAATTTATTTCATTACTTATAAATATGTAAGTAGGTACTTAAAATTATCATTCATGAACGAATCAATTATCTAAAATTGTTGTAGAACCTCTGACTAACAAGTAAATCTTAGTTCATACGGCGATTCAATGAAACGCACTAATCCGAAAACGGGAATCCTAGTTGAAAAATACTATAGTTAGGAGGTTAATAGACAACAGCAATTATTTGGTCGGCTGTTGCTGTTGTCTATTAACCTCCTAATTATCAACATTCAAATAAGAACACCTTGTATTCTTACATCATGTGTGTGTGTGAGTAGTTTGTAAGAAAAGAGAGAAGAGAAAAAGAAAAAGCTACTAGATGATTATTTAAATTAAATAATCATCTACTATAGTAGAGATGTAAAAATGAAACAAAAGGAAGGTTGTTGATTTATATTTTTTTCTTCAAACGTCAATATAAAGCAGCGCGCACATAGAGAACGGAAAGTCTTTTGCCTCCGCCGGATGTAATTTTTTATTGACGTTTGAAGAAAAAAATGCGGAGCAAAGTGACTTTGTGGCTCATCTGTATTTGCCGGACTCACTACATTCGTCCTTCAAACCTACAGATTCGCCACAAAAAGTGACTCCTTATATGTAAAGTAATATACTATTTCATTGAAGGAATTGTGTTCTACAATAAAAAGTTATTAAAAAGTTTCATATTTATTAAAAATAAGATTCATTAAACTTAAAATCTACTACGTCACTGCTGAATGGACAAAAAATATTCATGACAAATGGATATTTTTTTTTATTTATTTTTTATTTTTTTTATTTTTTTTTTGTAATCTATGTCCTGTTTATACTACATTCATAAGACTAAAAAAAATTTATGTTAGTCTCTTGTCTCTTCTTTTACAGCAACTACAAGTTCTTTTTAATCACATGACTTTACTTTGTATTTTGGCACTAGTTTATGAATAAACGCAAGTCGTAGCCGCGTGATTAGATCGAAACAAGAAGCATTCCACAGTGATTGCCTGAAAGGAACAGTGAAATTTGCTAAGAGCTTTTGGTGTGAGGATGCATGTCTTCTAAAGGTTTAGGAACCCTGGATGTTTGATGCTTCCACTAACTTTTTTCTTTCATTTTGGTCTCTTGTCCGTTTCCTCTACTTTTACGATATCAGAAACTATAACTTCATTCTTATCACATGACTTTTCCTTGTGTTTTAGCACTAGTTTATGGATAAACGCAAGTCGCAGCCGCGTGATTAGATCGAAACAATAAGAATTCCACCCTAATTTCTTGAAAAAACAGTGAATTTTGCTAAGGGCGTTCTGATGTGGGGATGCATGTCTTCTAAATGTGTAGGAACCCTGAACGTTTGATAATAATAATAATACCTTTATTACTCAACAGGCAAAGCCCTATTACAGAGTAAGACATACAAAAATAAATAGCGATAAAGAACATAATAAATATAAACAATAAAATACAATATAATGCAATTAATACCAATAACTTAACAATAACACATGCAGAGAACAAAAAACATCAGCCACCTTCCCCTCCAACAATCCTTACAAATTCACACCTAGCCAAATTAAACATTTTGATGCTTCCACTAACTTATAATGTCTCTCAAACAGGATCCCAACCATTTTTTACAAATTTTCAATGGTCTTCCGTTTCAATCTGTGACTACTGGACGACGTCCACTACTTTTACACACAATATTTACACTTTCCGAAGTTAATAATCCATTGAACTGTTGTCCATGGGAAATCAACTTCTGATGCAATTTTACGGACAGATTTTCCTTCATGAAATTGTTTAATGATTGCTTCGCGAACTTTAACGTCTATTGGTTTTCCACGTCTCATTTTAACATCATTAAATGGTCTAATCCTGCCGGTGATAATGTACTGCGGTTCACAGTTGTTAATCGTAGGTACGCAATCTTTTCGTCAAAGGATCCTAAATTTCATATATGTACGTGTACTTTCAGAATCTGTGACCGAAGATTTAGTTGTCAACGAATTTCAATCGTTGGGGAAAAACATTCCTTTTTCCCGAGGATTTAATTTTATTGATATTTTCATCCTGTTTAAACACTACCATAAACATCTTTAGAGCTTGCCTAGTTCTCCATTTTAACTATTTATCGGCTTCCAGAACTTTTACGAAAATCATTAAGACCACTTCTGGTTTGTATGAGTGATGTTTTTTGGCTATTCTATATTAATTTTCGTACGAGTGGCAGGACTTGTAAACGTCAAGCACATTGATTTTGATGCTCGTTAGCATATTCCGCTTCTTAGTATTTTTATTTCTTAATTTCTTTTCGCCATTTTTTTTTCTTTTCTTTCTTTTTCAGCGTTTCTGACAGGTAGTTTTGAAGATCTTCAATGCTAGGAACTAAGGAATTTTTTCTACAACTCATTATTTGCCATTGCATTAATAATACTTCCGTGGGCGTAGCCTCCTGTTGATAATAAGCTATTCTTGCCTTATTTTCACCGACCCATATCATTCACTCAAGTTTGTTTCACAGCACAATACCCCTTTACTCTTCAAAACTTACATGAATACCCCACGGTCTGGATTGACTTAGGATAGCAACCTTGTACGAACAGTTTGTTACACGCGTATGACTTACCAGAATATGATGATTAATAATATGCCGCCATTTAATAGTTAGCCTAACTAAATTTCCTAGATTCGATTCCACCCTGCTGAACGAAGGGGTGAGGGTAGGTTCAATTAAAAAATGTCATATGAATGCCTTTGATGTACTTTAATTAAATTTGCTTAAACAAAATATAATGACTGCATTTAAAACTGTAATTAATAATAACTAATATCAAAGAGTTTATTACTCTTTGCTAATATTAAGGTTAAATATGTATATTACAAACATTCCTGGGGTAACATATAAAGGGGTTTATGCCAAGTAACTGTAAAATCAATATTTAATCACGATTAAGTCTGTAACAACATGTGTGCTTTGTTATCGCCACACGCTAAATTAATCAGAATGCGTTTTTCGATATTGAAACACGACTCGAGGTAATTGAAAATTTCAATAAAACTAACGGCAGTGTTTATGGCGTACGCTATGGAAATTAACTGATTGAATTTGTTTGATGGCAACAATGTTTAAATTTAGCTATGAAATTATATTAAAACCACGTTATATGTTATTATACATATATAGGTATTTTAGAAATGATGTAAAATTATTATTTTAGATATTATTTAGTATCTATGTAATCAATAGTTATAACAAAGGTGTAAGTACAACTTTTTTAAAAAACGATTCGTCTTAAAAATAATTTGGGTAAGTAGATACAAAGTGAATTTTTCAATATTTGCCATCTACTGTTTAGTCAGTCAAAGAATAATAATTTTAATCTACAAATATGATATCTTTATTAAAATTATAGATTGATACATAGGGAAGAACTATACTAGTACGCCAGCAAAATCGAAATTCATATTGAAGGGAGTTGTGGTACAATGGTCTCTAAATGAAATTTTTAGGATATTGATGCTATCTTAGGCAGATATGTATGAAATTTCGGTTTTGTTACGTGCTTTTAACCTAAAAATTAGTGTTAGGAGAATGAGTGAGACGGGCAAGAATTTTGATGATTTAAAACTCTTTCAACATTTCTTTCGATTAGAATTCACTAGTGAGGGCACGATGTTTTTAAACGTCAAATCCGTTTTATAGGAGGATAACATCTGCAAAAAGTAGAAAAAGTAAATATAGTTCTCACAGACTAAGGTGATTTAATGAAGGATGTACAAAAGAGTAACTTACAAATGATCAAGTAAGAACGAGTAACAAAAGATATAATGTTAGTCGTAGTGACATTGTATAACGCTAGTAAAATTATAATTTCATAAGGGATGTTAATAGGGATCTAAACTCTGTTCCACCAACAGATATAGTAAAGCGCCTGCCAATAAATTTTGACCAATGTAAGCAGCGACCAGTTTTACACCAGCAAAATTATAAATACGTTACAGATGTCAAATTCATTTACGCCAACAACAACAATTTGAAATCAAGTGATTGCTTATGTTACGGGTTTCGAAAATTCGACCAATAAAAAAGTTGCATTTAAATGTAGCGGTAATTTTTGGGGAGGAGCTTTACTATATCTGTTGGGAGAACAGAGTGTAAAAATTAACACATAACCAAATACCACTCCCTCCTCATCCGTTCGCTTCCAGTCCAGAAAAGGATGCATAAGCAATCTCTGTGAAGAATATTTCATTTTCCCGTTTCTTCCGAAAAAATCCCCTCGCTTTTCCGGCATCCCAGCGATGCACCAAGAGGTCTATGTCTACATCACCTACATGCACACTTTTTAATTGTCGATTCTATCCTAGAAACCCACGATATCCATGTGTTATCGCGCTTGTAATATTAATTTCTATTGAACATGAATTTTTATGTCTTTTAACTTGTTGTTTTGATAATTCTATTCGCATTCGTTGTAACTTCCAATTTTAATTCTATTTGAATTTATTATGGCATTGGTGTATTTTTATTTTAAATTAAAAAGTAAAAATGTTCTCCCGATATATTCATTTTATAGTTTTATGAATCCGTATTGCCATTTGAGATTCTCGTTTAGTGTTTTTATTTCAATTCGATGTCTATTTCCATTCTAATTTCTTTTCCATTAGACTTGAAGGTGTTGAGCACACTCATAAGAAATGTAAATAGAAATGAGCTGGCGCCCTCTACATTAGTGAGGAAAAAATAGGTATGTGTCTAACATTTTTTTTCATGTTATCAGTAAAGTAAAAGCGGGAATTTATTGTTTTAAAGGACTTGCCCTATCTATACAAGTAGTAATCGATTTATGGGCAGATTTCTCCTGACGAGCAGATTAAATCAAGACCCCATAGAAAACGTGATTTCAAGTCATGAGGTATAAAGGTGGACATTGCTCGAATCCCACTGCAAAGGGTTTTAGGTAAGCACTGCAATTTAATACGTTTATTAACCTACAGACTGCTTCCGAAAGTTTCAACTGTGAAATTGGCCAAGAATAACCTTCGAGGATAATGCTACGTCAAATGAGGAGTTTGGGATACCTGTTGAACAAGTAGATGAAGGATGTTCCGACCTTAGTGAAATATCCCTTAGTGAGGACGAGATTATGGTAGTAATTGCACGTATCCGCAATTCTAGATTTGAGCGTAAATGACAACAAAGTTACTTTAGAGCAATGCTCAATTGGGTATTTTGCGGAATATTTAGTGTACAAGGTTTTAAAAAGATCTAGTGGTTGTGAACAGTGCTCCCTTAGAATGTGTACCAATGAAAGAATTAGTACCTAACAGGAATCATTTGTTGTTATTAGAAATGGATTTTGGGAAATCTGATACTGTAACACATTTAAAAAATCCTACCCATTTAGTAATCAACAAAAAAAATTGTTAATGTTAAGTATTGATAGCATAAATAAAAATGTCCCAGAGTGGTTCAATGAAAATGATCAATGTTATGAACACAAATTATTTTTCATTAAACATTTGATATTTTGTAAATTAAATAAAAGCCTTAAGTGGTTGTCGCAAGATCTCCGAACAGCTCAATATAATAAAAAAATTAACAATACAGGGAATAATGACATTCTGTAGATATTTTTATGTACATAGTTTATGATTCTTTGTCTTAAAACATTATATAAATAACTTATAATTTGAAGACATATACCGACTTGTAACGCACTTTATGATTTTTTAATTTATTATAAAAGCATTACCTGAAACCAGTGTGTTTTTTTGTTTAATAATTAATAAATGTACCTAATAATACATTGTTTCAATGAATAAAAAATGCGAATAAGAACTGATATTTTAAAGATATAATGTTGCAAACTTTTTAAAATATATTAATAAAAAATAATGTGCTTGGAAAAAAGTATCATACAAAAAAACAGGTTTTATTTGTAAACATTGACCATTGCAGGTTTACAAGATATCATTTCTAAGATGAAAATACGGGCGAGTACAAACTATATAATATAATCCTAGATCGCCAAAGTGATAACCGACAATTTACTGATTTGTGTGAAACAATTTGTAGATAATATTATAGTGTAAGAATTCCAAAAATTAATAAATATAATTAATTTTTAAATTATAATTAAAAAATTATAATCCTGGATCACCAAATTACAACTGACAATTTATATAGATAATAACCGAATTGTGTAGAATTTGCAATATTATAGTGCAAGAATTCCAAAAAGTAATAAATATAATTAATTAATAAATTATAATTAAACATTATAATCCTGAATCACCAAATTACAACTGACAATTTATGTAGAGAATAACCGAATTGTGTGAAACAATTTGCAATATTATAGTGCAAGAATTCCAAAAATTTATAAATATAATTAAGTAAGAAATTATAATTAAAAAATTATAATCCTGGATCACCAAATTACAACTGACAATTTATATAGATAATAACCGAATTTTGTACAATTTGCAATATTATGGTGCAACAATTCCAAAAAATTAATAAACTTTTCCCAAACTCTCCGTCGATACCCTACTTTCTGAATTTTATTATCAAACTTATTCCAGATAACTCATAGGAACAGATAAGTACTTAAAATTTCATTAATTTCATATTCGGATAAGGCATGAGCAATAAGTGCTCTGGTAACTTCATTTCAGAGAGAGAGGCACGTTCACGTATAACTGTGGATAATTACGAAAATTTAGATAAAAAGAGATCCTTCAATAATCAGATAAAACTAAAAGTAACATGTATACAATACGTGTGGTCACGTGATAGAGTGTATTTAATTGGGTTGCAACCCGTACTCAAACTGCAATCAGTATGGTCCATTAGGTGCTCTAATTTACGCCACTATACTACTTTCTCTTCCCCTAAAATCAAGTTTTCGACCCTTTACGAATTACTTTTAACACACAATTTATTTCTATAGAAAAAAAAGAATATATCGTGTTGATTTAACCGTATATAATATTCCATTGCATTTTAAATTAATGTCTATACAATGCTATCGAATGGTAAGTAATATAACGAATATGCTCAAATAGGTATAGCGTGACAAGCTTCTACCCTTTATCGATGTGCTACACACAGTTATCAGTATAATTTAACACCATAATCACTAACTGGTCTCTTTCTGCACTATATTGCGTTTTGACACGAATTATACAACGCAGTGTTAATCAAGTCTAATAAATATTTTATAATACGTTTGTTGGGAAAATTCCAGATGTTCAACTTTTTTTTTCGTTTCGTTTGTGTTTCTATTTAGAACGAAGCATCGTAATTGAATCTAGAATTTTCATTTATTATAGCGAAAGAAGTTTGAAAACATCATTGTTTTTATAACGTAAATAACAAATAATATGGTAACATATTATACAGAAATTTGCGGGTTGAGAATTAAATTTAATTTTAGGAATATTTTATTCTTCATTTAGTATTTCCTTAAATTGGACCTCTAACTGCGCTACTGTGATCTGTCCACTTTTCAACCCCTAATAGGAAAACCCTTAAAATCCCAACACGTGTATAAGTAAAAATCCGGGTGGGACTTTTCGCAATTATTCTCAAATTATTATTTTCATTTTGCAAGAATTACGTGAACAAATAAACTCTACATGTGATTATTGTTTCTTTATTTATTTATTTATTATTTTTTCCTTGTGTATTTTCAATTCAATCTACCTAAATGATTGAATTTATTTCTGAATATTTTTGCAGTTGCACACTTTAATCAATAAGAGGTTAATAGCTAACACCCATTTATAATAAAAACGTTCTCTGCGGAAAATGTCAGTTAATTTAGTGAAGTTAGAAACAATTATGATGTGTAATTGATGACTGCACATTGTTGAATAAATTGAATTTGAAGAATTGAAAATAGTCCTGTTTTAGAGTAGCGCTGGTATCATGCTGGAATCGATCTAGAACTGGGTAATATGTTAAGGGGGGTGATTATGTCGGTTTTTTACTGCTGACTATTGATGGTGCTGAGCTGAGACCTTGCCCAAGCTTGCATTTTGCAGGTTTTTTAGAATTGTCCTACATACAGACATAATAATTTGTTTCCATATGGCTGTAATACCTTCCACAGGGAAATTTACTAGGATTGTGGGAATCCGGAACTGTAATATCGATAAATGAAGCAACTTCTCTCACTATAAGAATGATTTTATGTGTTGGTATGGGGCCGGGACACTACGCCGAATGCCCACAACGCCGACACGATTTTTTGATGGCCCATATCGCCGACTAGGGACACTACGCCGACGGACACTACGCCGAATGTGCCCACATCGTCGACAATTGTACAAGGGACACAACGCCGACGATGCCCACATCGCCGACGGTCACTACGCCGACAGTATCCACATCGTCGACAATATACAAGGGACACTTTTTTATTTTAATTGCAGAATGCAAAATGTAAAACTTAAACGTAGATTGCCACTACAGCGCCTACGTTTTTGCATGTTTAGTGTATTTTTTTCCAATTGATAGGTTTCATAGATTTCATAGTCAAGTGCAACATTTAATTACGCAAATAAGTTTAAAAATAATGATATTGTTCCAAATGAACTTATTAGGGTACGCCAATTCTACCCGAATTAAACTTCCCTACTTTAATATATATTATAGTAACTGAAGACAGCACAAAATCACGTTTTAATGGACGAGGAAAAAATATGACTTTTATTTTATTATATAATAATGAAAGCTTCCACAGTTGTTCATATTTATTGAAAAATTTTTATTTGTTCTGGGTTAAACTGTGTAGTAATGGAATTGATTAAATAATCCCAAACGTTTCGACACCAATTGCAGGTGCCTTCTTCAGTGGGTTAAAAATTAAAATTAAAAATTAAAACGAAAAGAAAACTGACAAATTGCACAATTTGTCAGTTTTCTTTTCGTTTTAATTTTTAATTTTAATTTTTAACCCACTGAAGAAGGCACCTGCAATTGGTGTCGAAACGTTTGGGATTATTTAATCAATTCCATTACTACACAGTTTAACCCAGAACAAATAAAAATTTTTCAATTTTATTTTATTGATTACAAACGAAAACTATTTATTTATTTGGCATTGGCACTTCCTCTACGGGTTGTTTCTTTACTTTTGGGTGTGTCGTTCCAACTCCAAATCCTTCACGGGCTAGACAAATTCTCTCCTCACTCTCCACTTCCGATTTCAAAAATCCCAATAACTGAGTGAGTCGATTTCCTTGTCTGTCCAAATCCACTTTCCCCACATTACAACTTCTCATCCGGTGCCATATTCTCAACAAATCTTCCGGAAGACATGATTCCACTAATGGGTACAACATGGCAGCGTAATTCTTGGACGTGACTCCAATAGACTCTAATGCCCTCAGGTAACTTTCTAATTTGTCAAACATACATGAAATCTTCACGTTACCTTTAGCCATTTAGTAATTCACGAACGTATACCTCAATCAGCAAATCTTCACGTCCAAATCGAGACTTGAGAGCTTCAATTACTTTTGGATAATTTTCTGCAGTCTGTGGGTAACTCTCAACCAGTTCTTTTGCTCTTGTACCAGCAACCACTGATTGACACAAATACTGAAATTTGTCGCTGGAATGGAGATCTTCATCTTCATGAATTTTTTGGAATTGAGCCCACCAACCCAACCAGTCTTTCAACTCACCTCCAAATTTCCTCAATTCAATCTTTGGAAGTTTGTACCCATGATGAGCTGACTTTGAAGATCTATGACTCATAAATTCACTGGCACTACCGTTAGGAGACACAGGACGAAACGAAACTTGCCCTTGCGATTTTAATATTTTCAAAAGCTTACTTCTAGTCTTACTCAGTCTCTTCAAGTATTTATCTGCTGCTGTCCGTTCATCTTCAAAATCCTCATTAGCAGCATCCGTCTCCATCATCAAATCATAAACTTTGGAATTTAAATCACTTAATTTTTCCAGATGGCCATCTAAACTTGTCATCAAATATTCTAATTCCTCCTCGTCGATATCTTCCTTGGCCTTGACCAATTCCAACTCCGCCGCATTGACGGTTTTCGTGGCCGCAGCCCGTTCATGGCCCCTGGCCTTCCTCATCTTTTCTAAATTTGCCATCGTCAGCACAAAATCACGTCGGGGTCACCAAATGTTCTAAATGAACTTATTAGGGTACGCCAATTCTACCCGAATTAAACTTCCCTACTTTAATATATATTATAGTAACTGAAGACAGCACAAAATCACGTTTTAATGGACGAGGAAAAAATATGACTTTTATTTTATTGATTACAAACGAAAACTATTTATTTTTATTTCCATCACTACCATTATGCTACTTGATTACTATTTTTTATGACCTAGTAGTTCCAACAGATATTACGTTAGGTAATGTTGTAACGTTCAAACCATATCCAACCTTTTTCAAAATTTGAAAAAAATCTATAAATACATAATTCCATTGTAAAGAGATTTACGAATTTCTAAACTTATCAAAACAACAAACATTAGTGTCCTAATTCCTAATTTGACAGTAATACTTCTTTATCTGCTACTCGAAATCGACTCTGCAATTAAAATTGCCGGCGTTGTGTCCACAGAGAAAAATTCGGCGAAGTGTCCCTTGTACACTTGTCGACGGTGTGGGCACTTTCGGCGTAGTGTCCGTCGACGGTGTGGGCATGCTCGGCGTTGTGTCCCTTGAACACTTGCCGACGATGTGGGCACTGTCGGCGTAGTGTCCGTCGGCGTATTGTCCCAAGTCGGCGATATGGACCATCAAAAAAGCTTGTCGGTGTTGTGGGCATTCGGCGTAGTGTCATATGCCCGTTGGTATGTGCCTATTCCAGTACATACTTTAACATCCATTTCGCTTATTTCTTATGGACTTCATAAATAACCATCGTGTCGGAAACTGTAGAATAACGAATCCCAGATGTCGATGTATGTATCATGCATTCATGCGTCTGTAGGTAAATGACTATTAGATAAAAACACTTTATATCCAGTAGTAACATGGAATGTCTTTGAATGTATTATTATTTTTATTAATTATAATGTCCTCTTTGTGTATATTTATCAATTATAATATTTTTATTATCGTCAAAACTAAATTAACAATCATGAGCGTGAAATACATGAATGACTATGTTTATTTAACAATGTATATTGTGCGTAATAGTTAATACGTAATCAATAGATTTATATCCATGAGTATTATAAGGATCATAATAATAATAATTTTAAGACAATTTAATAATCCATAGGAAAAAAAACAAAAAAAAGTAAATTTATTATATGGGCCACACAACAGCTAGGTACGCTACCAAGAAGTAATCAAACTTACAGTGTGTGTATACGTATAGTTAGATACTGCCACAAACAACATTGTCTGTGATATTGCATATACGAAATTCATATTTGAATGCTACATAGTATAGTACTTAGAGTGATACCAAAACATCAAAAAACACTTTAAGAAACTCGAAAATAATGAAAACCGTGCATTTGCTACCATTTGTTCTTTTTTGCTTGCTCGTCATCGTTTACGTCGGCAACACCATCAACCTGTTTAGTCGTCTTTGATTGGTGACGAAAAATAGCGCCATCTAGATGAGATCCCTAACATCCCTAACATGAAACATAAAACCTACCTTCGCTGTGAAATATAATACTCATTTACAGAAGGTAAATTTGTGTATTTGGTCAGACTACCACGAAAAGCTCAGTTGGAAGTTCTTCGTTACCCCTCCCATTTTTTTAATGTTGCCCCGTCAAATAGATCTTTACACTCTGATGCCGAGCTATTAATCCCCCTGTATATTCTGAAGGTGTTTCCACACTTCCAAATTCACAGGAACTATGTATAAAAATTAAATAAACAATTCAAAAGATCCTGAGTCACAGAGGGATGGTTTGAAGGTGCATTTTCATTTATTATTGTAATAACAAGAATTTTATGATATCTTTAACTATCTATAAAGGTAAATAAACCATGAACTATTTGTGTGTTTATTCCCATCAAAAATACAAAATAATACACACTTGATTAACTATAATAGAAATTATGGAAACGTCACGATATGCTCATGGTCAAAAGAAGGCGCATTAAAAACCTAGGCATTCCACACCAACAAATTGTATTTTTGTAATAATACAAATGTAAAAGGTAAAAGTCAACCAATAAGTTCAGTTTGCAATTCCATCCCTACAGATATTTATTGATTTCAAAGCCATGAAAGATAATAATTAATAATATCTTGTAAAATGTGTGAATGTAATGTTATAATGTTTTATAATGTTTGTGAGTTAGTAAATATTTAATACCAAATGGGAAATATTACCCTATGAATACTTGAAGCACAGAGAGCACTCGACTTGATCATTTTGCTCTCAACCATGTCATCTACAACCCCCTCATTATTTTCGAATTTAAGTTAAAAATGTGATACTTCACTATATAAAATTTTAAAATACAACTGAAGCACCAGGTAACTTTTAAAAGCATTTTTCATGTTAGTGTATGAAGCAGTGAAATCTTTTCGACAGGACAACAAGAACAAACGTTGAACTTACGGGTTATTGAAATGCAACAATATGGCAATAAACAATCCTTTCTACAAATACTGGCCAGATAAACCTTTGAGTCGAATAAGGAAGGTCCATTATACTGTGATTCAGATCACTTTTCGAATGAACATTTAAAGATTGTACAATAGAAACATGTTTAGAAGCTGTAAAACGTGTTATATTCAAAAAATTTAAAAGAAATCTCCGTTACCATTAAGACATGTTTTCGATTGTTGCCGGAACCGTTTTCTAAGAGTACCGCTCTACCTCCGCGTCCGGAATTGAATATGGATCAAGCACATGAAAATTACGCGGTGACAAATCGGAACTGTAAGGCGGAAGACATCTCATCGTGGTCGAAGTCGCAGGAATTTATGTTCGGAGAGTATGGAGGGTGGTAGAGCACCTTCTAACCCCAGCGATTGAAGAAATCAGACAGCGCTCCTGGTACACGTGCCCTTGCATTGTAATGCAGAATGATCGGTGGAATATCCATGAAGTGTCGTCGGGTTCTTCATAACGCTGCTCGGAGATTATTTTGCACAAACGAACAATAGTACTCTGCAGTGACGGTCTGACTTGGGGGAACGACATGCTTTAAGATAACACGATCCCAATGGTAGGCAGGATTAGCATCGTTTTCACATTCGTAGCGGTCTGTCGAACTATTGCTTTTCACGGAGACCCAAGATGACGCCATTCGGACGATTGACATTTCAACAGTGGTTCATAACTTTTCGCCCAGGTCTCATCAATGGTGAGGGTACGTCGTACGAAGGGCTCTCCTTTCCTCTCATAGCGCTCCAAATGAGTACTAGCAGCTTCATATCGCAAAAATTTCTGCATCACCACTAACTCATGTGAAGCAATTTTTCGCATCCTAAGGCGGATCTTATGGGTTCGATGCAGAGCAGAAAGTGCTAAAATCTAGTATCTGCGGCTAACTCTCGATTAGTGCGGTTCCGGTCCGCTTCCATTAATGCGGACACTGCACGTCACTCTCACCAACCGGTGGATGACCAGATCTAGGCATATGTCACGTATTTTCGTGACCTCCTTTAAAGGCTTGTACCCACTTTACCACTGTTCGGTACGGCACCACAAGCCTCTCGCAATCCTTGATGATACTGTCGTGCATTTCTACCTCTAGCACACTCAATTTTCAACCAGATCTCTGCTCGTACATCTTAACCGCTAACCTTCGACTCAGTCGTTACGTGAGGAGTGGAGGGGGAAAGGTGAATCCATATGCTCAGATGGAGGAGGGTGGTCCCTAAACTACACGTGCAATAAACAGAATTGCCAACCGTAGTTTGATTTGAATTACATACTATTGTTGCCAGAACTAAAGCAACAACAACACATGTACATAAACAACAAAATAGGCAAAGGAATTACGTTGCCATTCCAACAATGTAAAGACATTTTAAAATATTCAGTAAATTTTTCGGCTTGTTTAATGCTTTAATATTCTGAAGCTCGCCATGAATTTGTCTGTTTTAAGATGGGTGAGCCCATTACTGTTGTGCTGTGCTCTTAAAAGTCGAATGATGATCAAAACACATTTTTGGATGAACTAAATACTCATTGTACCTAATTAAATTAAATTTCGCCGCTGAAATGTGAACTCACTTACATTTTTATGCTACGCAGTGTCCTAATGAGTAGTCTCATAAAATTACTCAACGAGAACAAAACAAAATGCATTCTTTTTAAATCTCAACAGTTTCGCCTATTAACATCCAAGGCGTTGCTATCCCACTTTGAAATTAAAAAAAATTTCACGAAGAATTCCAAATAACAGAAATAAATTAATGTACTCATCGTCGTTAAAATTATAACATTTGTAGACACTTCCCCAGCAAACACACATATAAAATACACATACAACATATATAAAATTGAAGTAAATACCCCTACATATGCTTTTTTATATATCAAGTATGTAAGTATTCTTTAATATAGTTATATAAACCGTATGTCACACATTACGTATATTTTACATAATAGTATAGAAACTTACGGATATTCTATATACAGAAATTCATATATTGTTTATATTTTCTTCTGGAGTTTCTCCGTGTTGGTTTTTATGTAGAAAATGCCTACGTTTCGATTCCATCTGCGGAATCTTTATCAAGACTTTTTTATCAATTCTGAAGTTTATCAAATTTAACTTAAGGTCTGTTGATTTTTATAATTTCAGTTGTTATCAACAGATCGTTGTAAACGAACTTGACGTCGTGTAATAGGACCTACATTTCTCTGAATGCTTGTAGTTGGAAGATTAATATTGTTTACAGATAAATTTGGAGAATTTTGGACGCGAATAATTGGTGTAGGAATTTTGTGTATGATAGATCTCAAAATGGTGGGTAATCGTTGACCATCATATCTTTTATTCATTGAATTCGGCCTCTTTTCAATTTCAATAGCTTCCCTAATTATTCTTTTTTATAATGTGGTTGCTGGATGTAAAAGTTTGATGTCATTGGTGTCAATTTTGTGGCCAGTTTGGATTACATGTGTTGCTAATATAATATATACATACAGATAATTACATATTACTCATGAAAATCATGTGCTGTCATATTTACATGATTAGATTTATGTACGTTATATGTAAAATATTATATGTAATATTACTCATTTTTTATGTATGCCTTCTGTAAATATAATTGGAAATTATGATTGCATATATTGTATGGTCGAAAATAAAGTCCGTTTCTATTTGCACCACATAAGTAATCGAACGCGCGTGTTTTCTACAACGCCAAAAATTGTAGTTCACGTACCTTTAATATTAGATCCCTATCCACTAAAATTCGTCTAATTTATATAGAAAATAAATAATATAAAATAAATTAAATCCTGGTCATTTTTAACATAAAGATAGGTACAATCATTGAATAAGACTTCACTCAACGATATAATCAAACAAAATTTAAACTAATAACGCGAAACAGCGCAAAGTTGCGAAGGACGAAATAAAAAGAAAGAATGTTTCAGATTAGCGCAATGTCGGATACAAAGAAAACACATGTCGGATTTCGGAATTTGCAACGCCCATCCGCAAAGGTTCGAATCCGGTTAAGGGAAGCTTTTCAAGCAAGTATATTATACTTATATCATAATAAACTGTCGGCTTTCAGTTCAGGTAAAAACGGGTTCGTACAAGAATTAAGTTAATTAAAAGTACAGTTGCACGTAAAAATGTAGTTTTTCCATTTTTTGTGTGGAACTGCTTAAATATTTTTTTACATTGATAATAATTACATTATGCTCGAGTAGCTGCCATTTGGTCATCACAACGCTTTTACAACAAATATTTTTTATGTAAATAGATATACATAAAACGTATATAAATTCATGTGCTACTGATATAGAAGAATTTACATCTAATAGACATATATATTATATGCCAAATAGCTGACATCCTGACATTCATTATCTCTTATTTATCTTCCAGTTTTATGCTAGCAAGCTCTTACATAATTTGTATGTATTTTATATATAAATGTGTTTGCTGGGTCCGCACAATGTATTATAGCCTAGGATCAGATTTAAAGATCTCTCTATGAGTTAATCCAATTTCCAAAATGCGAGTCTCAAAAATTTTAGTCGAAAGCTAATGGAAAATGAAGTATGGTAAGGAGGGAAAATAGTGTGATGAAGAAGAAGCCTAGTTGCCGGAGTTGTAATTTTTGTTTATAATATCACTTTTCTCGATGAGAAAAAATCTAATGTATCGGTTTCTTCTTGTCTCATTCTCACGATTTTGCAAATAAAATAATGGGTCTAGGACGTTTGGACGCGACCGTTTCAACGCGGCCGTTTGAACGCAGGGACTTTTGAACGCAGAGACGTTTGGACGCAGGCCATTTGAACGCAGGGATGTTTGAACGCAGCGACGTTTGAACGCAGAGACCTTCGAACACAAAATTTAAATTATTTTTTAAATTATTACCGTTTAAGTTTAGTTTAGAACACATTACCAAAAACTGAGCACCTGTAAATATGTAGTCTAAAATGATTGTTTTTGTTAAAGACTTACAGTTAGATCGTCGAACTTTCGCGATAAAGACAAAATTCTATTTAGGAAGTGCTATCTTACTATTTTATTATATTCTTGACATTTTCTTATGTATTAGGTAGGTAAGCGTTTTACTTGTTACATTATAAAAATCGATTGTGTGACGTTTCATCCATTCCATTTCGTCCACTGGCCGCTACGTCCACTAATTCTTTCGTCCACCGCCTTCAAATTCCATTAATTCTTTTGTCCACTGGCCACTACGTCCACTAGCTCTTTAGTCCACCGCCCTCAAAATCCATTAATTCTTTTGTCCACATCCCTTAAAATCCACTAATTAATTGATTATTATTAGGTCAAAAAAAAGACCTACGTCTTAATATTAAAAGTATTTTTAGGTGGCAGATTCGCTATGCGAAGCTGTTTTAAAAAAAAAACTTAAGAGGTCCTAACAATGATTCAATATGCTTCGCACCCATGTACACAGAGGTCCGCTCTCACACGAAGGTTTTTACAATGGTCTTCTTTTTTTCTTTTCTTTTCTAAATATATAAATACACAAACTTTTAACACATATTTACAGGTCCTCAGTTTTTGTTAATGTGTTCTAAACTAATCTTAAAAGGTAATAGTTTAAAAAAATTTTAAATTTTGTGTTCGAAGGTCTCTGCGTTCAAAAGTCCCTGCGTTCAAACATCTCTGCGTTCAAACGTCCCTGCGTTCAAAAGTCCATGCGTTCAAAAGTCCCTGCGTTCAAACGTCCCTGCGTTCAAACGGTCGCGTTCAAACGGTCGCGTCCAAATGGGCCATTCCCTAAAATAATATACCTATCCAAAGTATTCGTTTACGACGTTTACTGCATAGAAGCTAAACGATAATAATTTGAAAAATAGTTGAGCGTAGTAATTTGTTGTACTTACAATTTAAATCATTATACTTTTATCAGATATTCACAAGATTTAAATACGCTTTGTGGAACTGTATAAACTAAAACATGTAACAATGAGCTATAAATACGTTCAGAATCGGCCGATTGGCATGCGGGAGTGGCATGTGTGGTTTATTAAATACTTTCAATCTCATTATTAATTTAATGTTATCTACAGAATTTGTTTTGCTTCTGTTGTGGCATTCAAGTTCTAAATTCGGTATAATGTAAGTAGCTACGTTTGGATCAGATAGCAAACTTGACATCATGTAATTAATCTATTTCAAAATTTATAGGCATTTTCTCAAGCACTGCACATAAACTTCTCATCTCTTAGTTAATTAACACGAGCACTACATTCGCATATAACGGTGCTTTCCTCTAGAGCTACTTAGCATATTATACTGCTTAACGTGCCTAGATCAAAGCTTTTAGATGGCATTTGAGTTGCTTTGCTCTGTATGCAAGGACACTTGACAATACCGACCGTTACATATTATATATGAATGTTCCACTTTACTATATAGTGATAGATGTATTCTGAACTGATAGGTTAATGCAATTAATTAAAAAAGAATCTTGTAAGTCAAGCTTTTGATAAACTTTACGTCGGCAAAACTCAAAATAGTGGCAAGCCACGACTTCTATGAGGGCAAAGTGCTGGGTACCGGAACAAGTTGTACGTAATAAGGATGAAATGTGTCGCTGATGAGCTCTGAATTGCGAAATTATCAGAGCTGATTGTATAAAGGACCGTCAGAATAACCCGACGCGTATAAGAGAAGTTATTTTATTACTTACAACTCGGTTGTTATTTCAATTATTTAATTGTAAAGCACATTTTTCGAATTATAACCATGCTGCCTCGAATAACCGATTCTCCTAAACAATAAGAGGTATTAAATATTAAAGCTCCTTAAATGTAAAATTGTTTCTATTAAATTTTCGTATGCGCTTTTCACTCGTATGCTTCTTATTCAAGTAGGTACGAGATTAAGTAGCGGTAGACAAAAAGCTGTTGGCATTCATGCTACAAAATGAGCAAATCCACTAATTATAATCAACGTAATTAAGATCCTTGCCGAATAGGGATGCCTTAGAAACTATGGCTGCAGATAATAGGTCAGTCTGGTGTTTAATTAGTGCTAATTGGTACTCTTAATTAGTACAGAACTAAGACTTCACAAGCAGTTTCGAAATGCTATCACTTTACCATTCATTCGTTGTTTAAGGAGAAATAGGTATTTTGAGATGCCTTTCAGGTTTCATTTGGCAAAATTGATTATGTACTTCGTACATACGATGAGAGGGTTCTATTTGCTTACTATATTGATCCATACTTTTAATTCTCTTTACGCGATAAACATTATTTTAGTTGTTTATGCCTATAATCCGTTTTAACTTGCTGGCTTAACGAAGAAGTGATCGCTACTCAGCTTTGATTCAATACCAGCTTGAATTTATGATTAAAGTTTGGACGACTTTGTTCTGAATCGCTTCAGCTAAATTGTGCGCATTCTCTTTATTCAAGTATATCCCTATTTAATCCATTTTATTGTTAAGGCTTGAAGTTCCTCTCAAATTTACCTAATCCTTACATTTTCCTCTGTTGCGTTTTTCACAAATATTGTTATCTCCGTGTAGCCCTTTTTCTAAATTCATTTCCCTTAATTTTTAAGAGGATTATAAACTACACGAACCTCTTTATTTTTAATTGTCAGCATATTTATGTAACTATATATGGACAACTTGGGTGTCAATTATTCATCATTTAGTTTAGAAAAAGTATTTATCCACGACTATCAGTGATTAATAAGTTATTGTCATTAGCAACGTGAGTAATGAATATTACTCACTGTTATTTTATATATTTCCATGGTAACCGTCCAATACAGTCAATTAGAGAATTTTCAAATAAATATTTAAATTGAATTAACATTTATAGTCGTGGATAAAGTATAGTATTCTACTCGCGTATAATGGCTATTATTCTCTCGGTAATTTATGCCACTCGCCTGCGGCTCGTGGCCATAAACTTACCTCGTGAATAATAGCCATCATTATACGCTCGTTGAATAATATACTATTGCCGATAAACTATCGGAAACACTGGACGAAACAATTACGATTAGTACCGATTGTGATTAATCTAATTATCGGTACAGTGTAATAATAATAATTTACATTGGAAATGCTCCTTTAAGTATGACATATTGATTTTTATTGTAAACCATGCGTAATTGGGTAGTAAATAGTCTTGATGGTGTGAAGGTTTAATGTCTGTTACGACAAGAATTGAGAATTGTAACACAATTTATAAATAGGTATTGCACCAGTAAGCTCAGTTATATGGACGATTGGGCGTGGATTAGTAAGGACGAGAGAAAGTTAGATGTATCTAGTATAAGCAGGATGAATAACGAATACTCAATAGAGAAAATGGGCGCCACGCAAGTTCTAAAGGTAATAGCTAAAATTGAGAGTATGAACTGCGAAGATAGTCTCAATTCGGAGATGAGTAAACGTAGTAATCTGAAAGAGAAATATGGTAGTGGAGCAATAATGAAAATAAAAAGTAATTTGACGAGAATATAATAAAGACTCGGTCAAAATATGTACACAAATAACTATAACATAAAGTAATTGTTCAAAATAAAATAAATAAATGAATGTAATTAGATAATAATCAAAAATAATGGTAGTGACTCACTCAATAGTGATAATACTAATTAGAGATCCGCTTTACCTTTTCTAGTAGCGTTGCAAGAAACTACTCATAATGAATTACGTTAGCATGAATATTTAATCTGTCAGAATACGATGCAATCGTAGGAAGCCAAGTAAGTAATAAAATAATGTACCTGTATAAAATCTTCGGT
The DNA here is from genome assembly GCA_036250285.1 of Pyrocoelia pectoralis. Classification (NCBI taxonomy): domain Eukaryota; kingdom Metazoa; phylum Arthropoda; class Insecta; order Coleoptera; family Lampyridae; genus Pyrocoelia; species Pyrocoelia pectoralis. The sequence continues at coordinate 36,075,844 of CM070076.1, read as the reverse complement.
GGAGATCCCTTTGCAAAGAGTCTGCCGAAGCGATGTAATCTAAATAAAGAAAATTAGTACAAATCGGACCAGAAATAATGGTTCGGTCCCAAACTACGAGAATACTTAATTAATCACGATTCACTTGAAGGATCGGATACTGAGCATATGTTAGCAAAAGAGCTTGAATTTATCAGCAGTTAAAAGTTAAGGTAAAAGGGAGTAACTAATACAATTTTACGTACAAGTCAATTAACGCAAACAAAATAATATTTAACTTGAAGTAATAAAAGTATTAACTGAAGAGCAAATTTAGTTAGAATGAGGTATTTACAAAAATGTATGACGTCACAAAAATATTTAAGTTAACTGTAAAGCAATTTACTAAAACAAATAATTTCGGTAAAGTAAAGTATCCACAAATTAAATTAGTTAAAGTTAATGAGTTTAAAAGAAAATAAAGGTAAAGTAATTTATAAGGAAGCAGGAAAGGTAAATGAAGTTTCTAGTCTTCGATGAAGTTGAGAATATGGCAGCGAGTTGTCAATGCAGAAATCGATGTTACCGGCCCGAAAATGGTAGTTGGCAGGATCAACCATACGGTAAACGGGAAGCGATACGTTGAACGCTAGGCTATGCGTTGAACGCTAGGACAATTATGAGAAATTAGAGACGAGAAGTTGAAGGAAAGAATGTAATTTTGAAGATAGAAAACGAATAAGTACATACCCAATGAGTTTTAATCACTGACGCAAGTAACACTTGAAAACGATTCTCATATGCGACACGTAATAATTGTATAAAACCGTAATTGTATACGTTTGGAAGTGGTAGAAATAAGCAGGTGGTTTCCCCACAACCAATTAGTTGAAGAAAATTCACTTATAACAGTTTTATATAACGTAAAATTAAAGAAATTTGTGAAGATTTCTCAGCACAAAAATGGAGCGTCTGCACCGTTTGAGAACTCGAAAGGAAGTCTTGATGATCAGTAAAGAAAACCTAAGGGGCTTAAGAAGTAAAAAGAGATAGTAGAGAGTGAATGACGTTAAAAGGAGAGAGATGAGTAGCACGCCAAAAACGAGGTTCGAGGCTATTACGTTATTAAGAAAATATTTCAACCAATTAGAAAATTAAGAATTTATATTAAAAAGTGAAGTGTTGCGCCACCTAGTGCACAATTAGGTAGGGTCTATAATATCGATCACAAATAAGTACTAAACCATAGAAAATACACATATCATAACATGTCTAACAGTAACAAGTTGTATATGGTGGTTCGAATCAAATGAAAAAGGTTGTTGTGGTGTACTCGCAAAAATTGGTGTGTAAGAAGAATCTAAATATGTTCAAAAAATTATTACTGCTTAGAGTCCGAGTTCGGGGCGTGGGGGACAACTTCCTCCTCTTGTCCCTGCTTATGTGCGACCATGGATGTTCCTACCAATTGTATGATGTGATCAGCCGCCATTTTTGGCAACAGGCTCGATCAGATGTAAGATACGCACAATGAACTTTTTATACATATAGTATTTCTTGCAAAACATGGTGATAGTACCATCATATTACGCAGGCGTGCGACTAAAAAGGTGTTTTCATCTGATTTCCATCTATTTTGGTGTTCCGAAAATCCTGGACTTCAGCATTTTTGCCACAAAGTTCCCTTCAAAAAATGTAGTAAATTTTTCTTCATTTTTGCTATTATTTTGATCTTAGGGTTTTTCGCTAAATTTTAAGTGAAAATTACTATTACTTTTTCAAAGAAAAGAGTTTTCAGAGTTAAGTTTTTCATCTCGGTTCATGTTAAATCGTAATTATTCAACTGTATCTCACAAAATTTCCATTATGGCTCAACGGAACCACATTTGTGGTAAATATACAGCTAATTAACACAATGTAGTTCTCATACTTCGGTCTAAAACTTTGAGATCAAGGTAAAATTTGGGCGTCTCATGACGCGAGCAAAGGGTGTGTTGAGTACCTCCGAAATTGGTTCGAGGGTATGAAAAAGCTTCCTTTATGGGATTCCTATCCTAGCATGGCGAGAGCAAAAGAACCACAGTGATACAGTTAAGATGAAGTTAGAAGTAGCTGGTAACGATTGTATATTTATTTATTAAACGTAATGTGAAAATAAAAAAATAAATAAATAAAAAACTGCCATTGGCTGGATTCTCTTCTATTTTGTTTAAAAACAAAAACAAACATAGTGATAATTATCACACAATCATTAGTTTTGTTCATGCAACGTATTCGAAGTATTCCATTTCATACCCCAATCTTCACCCACGAAATTGTCCCATCCCCCTACTAACTTGGAAGAGATAACTAATTCCGATAAAGGTATAGCGTATCTGAACCAGATGGTGAATCAAGTTCTGACTTTGAAGATGAAATTCTTTTTCCAGGAGGAGATGATTTATTTCGTAAGAGACATCGCGAAAAGGAGTTCGTTCCCTACTTTGTCCAGGAAGACAAGCTGATTTATTGCATCGACGTCGAAGGTTTGATAGATCAATTCAAAATCAAATATGACTCGGCGCAGTGGCGTCTTTTTATAAATTTAAAAAGAAGTCTCAAAGCAGTTTTACTCCACAACTGCCACTGCGGTTTCTTCGAAAACTGAAAAATAAAGACCATAATTGGTAAGTGTGCGGGGATTTGAAAGTCCTGTATATGCTTGCGCCTAACTGGACCCGCGCCTTAGTGTCCCTGAGCCGAAGTGTCTCGCGCCGAAGTGGCCTCGCATAGAGACCCTTTAATAAGAGTCTGGCCAAAGCAGCCATTTTCCGTCACAACGTGGCGCCAAATTTGAAAAATTTAGAAATGGCTATACCTCCATGGGTAAGCAAGCCTCTACATAAATTGAACTGTTTTGCACGCAAAGTAAAATGTGATGTTCATAAATAAGAATAGAAGTACTTAAAAGTTTCCAAGCTGTCAAAGTGAGGAAATTTTTCTTTAATACAAAAAAAGAAGTAAAAGTCCAATAATTACTAAACAATTTATTAAGTAAAATATAATAACAGTTATTTATGACAGAAGTGTGTGAAATAAAGCTTTTATTTATTAAATAATTTGTTCATCATAGGGTGGTAGTGGATTAGTTATTTACAGTAAGAGTGAGGAAGGTAAAACTTTCATTCACGCGAATTGCGTGTTCAATCCAATTCAAGTGAACGAATGTGGCCTTACTCTCGAGTGCTGTATTTCATTTTGTTCGATACCTCTTTAGAAAGTGACTCTGTAACTTTGTATTACAATTGGAATTATTTTATTTTAAAAAATCACACAGTCGTGAGGATTCGTTGCTATGAAACAAATAAAATACAATATAACTGCGACTTGACAAATAGTCCAGTCATTTTAAACATGAACATTGCAAAAAATCCTATATTAGGTTTGACTTTTTTATGTTGTTAGGTTCAGTCCCAGTAGTAAATACTCAATTTTGCAACTTCGAAAAACTTGTGGAAACTGGGGGGGGCGCCAAAAACCGCGATTTTTTCGGACTTTTTTCAGATTTAGCCTCGTAGCTCAAAAACTACGAGTTATAGTGCAAAGAATACAATTATCTTCTTTAAACTAGACTAAATTTGCAACAATTTGAGCCTAACCGGAAGTCTGTAAGTATAATAGTTTCCGAGATACAGCTCTTCAAAAATAGGCAATTTTTCCCAAAATCTTTTTTCAACGTATCATCCATGTTTCGAGCCAGATATTACCATAACGACGTGCCCTACGACTCTTGACGTGGAGATAAAAATTGTAGGACATTTTATCACCTTTTATTTAAGCATAGATGCATTCCTGTGGGCCTAACAGTTCTCGAGAAAAAGACGGAAAACCGGAAAACAGTGAAATCCTCCACATATATGTAATAGCATTAGTATGATTAGAAGACATTTTCTGATTATTCTTATTTAGCCTAGCGAACGAACGCTCAAAAAGGGCTTGTAGACAGACTTTTTGATCCCAATGATTTTATTTCTAAGATGTGTTGGGAGGTGTTTGGTGATAATTATACGAAAAGTCCCCGGCCCTACCGTATGAGCTAACTCCGTAGCGTAACAAAATTTGCGGATTTGTTATGTTTTCCCTTTGTATCTCTTGAATAGGCGATCGTAGTGGGAAATGGCCAATTATAAAATAAAAGCTGCCTCGAGGAAATACTTTTGTTCTTTTCGTCAAACATTAACCCTATCATAAATGTATTTAGAAAAGACTAGAGACCATTAAACATGGTGGCGCATAAGACTGAAATTGTTTGGCTAAGGATGCAGGTAATCTGTATTTAATACTCACGTATCAGATTTAGCTCCAAACCTCCCCCAAAATTAGTTGTTCTCTAGTGCCCTCTATTCCATCTTGACCTCAACGTTATTTTTAAATAACTATAACATCTAGTCTATTTGAGATAAAATATTAAACGGTATATGTATTTTATAGGAAATTTTATGGTCTAAAACTTTTATTTCAGCAGTTTTTGCTATAAACCCAATACTTTAGGAGCTAGGACACAATATTTGCCGAAAAACGTCGTGTAAAAGCGATTTTCAAAAAAAATGTCAATTCTTGACAGCGAATATCTCTTCAACGGATAGAGATAGAGAAAAAACGCATAGAAGCAAACTTGTAGAAAATTTAATCAGCTTTTTTTAATAATTGGCCATTTCCCACTACGATGGCCTGTTCAAGAGATGTAAACGGAAAACCAAACAAATCCGCACATTTTGTTACGCTACTTTTTGTATAATCATCACCAAACACATCCCAGAAATAAAATCTTTAGGATCAAAAAGTCTGTCTACAAGCCCTTTTTGAGCGTTCGTTCGCTAGGCTAAATAAGAATAATCAGAAAATGTCTTCTAATCATATTAATGCTATTACATTTATGTGGAGTCGTAGCGATTTCACCGTTTTCCGGTTTTCCGTCTTTTTCTCGAGAACTGTTAGGCCTACAGGAATGCATCTATGCTTAAATAAAAGGTGATAAAATTTCCTACAATTTTTTCCTCCATGACAACGGTCATAGGGCACGTCGTTGTGGCAATATCTGGCTCGAATCATGGATGATACGTTAAAAACAGATTTAGAGAAAATGCCTATTTTTGAAGAGCTGTATCTCGGAAACTATTATACTTACAGACTTCCGGTTAGGCTCAAATGGTAGCAAATTTAGTCCAGTTTAAAAAAGATAATCATATTCTTTGCACTACAACTCATAGTTTTTGATCTACGAGGCTAAAACTGAAAAAAGTCCGAAAAAATCGCGGTTTTTGGTGCCCCCCCCAGTTTCCACAAGTTTTTCGAAGTTGCAAAATTGAGTATTTACTACTGGGACCGAACCTAACACCATGAAAAAAGCAAACCTACCATAGGATTTTTTGCAATGTTTGTATATTTTTGTGTTTAAATTGACTGTACTAAAATTGTATAACGTCAATAAAGTGCATTTTCGACCATTCACCTCATTGGTCATTCCTCATTGTGACGGAAAATGGCGGCACCAATCAGGAAGTGGCAACGCTTTGGCCAGACTCTTATTAAAGGGTCTCTAGCCTCGCCTAAATGGAAGCGCCTTAGTGGCCGCGCCTAAAAGTCCGGCTCCGATAGGAAAGTGCACCATGTAGTCTGTCATTCGTCCCCTCTCTCCCATTTCTAAATTTTCGGCACCATTTCTTCACAGTTTTCATATATACATATGAATTTTCAATGGTTGTACATCTTGACCACACAACAACTGAATGACCGCACCCTCGCACATATTCTTGACAACAAATGCCATTTCAAAGTAAACATTGTTTAAAAATGTGTCATTAAAAAACCCCACTAGTATTGCAAAATGTCAGTTCAGTGATTACAATTGCTTTCCAAAGTTCAACATGAAACGAAATTGTTAAAGGGTATTTCCAAGGGTATGAACTACAGAAGCAACATCGTAAAAGAAAGATCTGCAAACGAACATAGTGCCAAACCTTCTTCAATGGAGATGATCTCAGTGAACGAAGTTGAAGTATTATGTAAAACAGTACAATTTCTCAATGTTATCTTTCTGATGGTAACTTTTGAAATTAAAAAGGGTTACAAGTAACAATATACAACAAACCTAATATGCCATATGCGTTCCTGTAGAAAAAAAAAGGATTTAAGAACTATATATAGGAACATATACATTGAGAGATATACTCCATACGCTTGGCAATGTCCCTTTTCTCATTAAGTCGTAAATCAAATATCATTTATAACGCGATCGATAGCTTCATTCAATATGCACCTCTAATGCAAAGTAAAAACCAGTTCCATACGGGCGAAAGTTGTTCAAAACAAATCTTATGGAAACTTGAATACAATAGAACAATAGATTTGAACTACCTAACTGGCAGCGGTACTCAATAGAAGATACACTAGTTTCATTATTAAATTGTGATGTTTGTATTAATAATTGATATATTACTTTGTAATTAAACTATTAACAACCGCTGACTAGGCAGGTAGTTGAAAGCTATTGTTCTATTGTATTCAAGTTTCCATAAGATTTGTTTTGAACAACTTTCGCCCGTATGGAACTGGTTTTTACTTTGCATTAGAGGTGCATATTGAATGAAGCTATCGATCGGGTTATAAATGAGATTTGATTTACGACTTAATGAGAAAAGGGACATTGCCGAGCGTATGGCCTATATAAGAAGTAATCAGAAAAAGAAGCTTAGTCAGAGCGGAGGCTTCCACGGCCAGAGTCAGTAAAATAAAGACGACTTCCGGGGTAGGACCGTGTCAATGTTGAAGACCTTCGTAACAAAACAAAAGTCTGACTTTTTGAGATGATTAGTTTTTTTATTGCTTTCGCTTCTTACGAGTTTGTTTGTTCTATATAAGTAAGAAAAACAATATGTAAGGTTGAATATTGTTTATTTATGGAAAAAATTGACATAAGTCTAATTTCTAAATTTCCGAACAGAATATTCACATGGATAAAAATATGTTGAACAGTTTTTCAATAAAAAAAATTAACGTGTGTTGGATGCGCGAGCTGTTATAAGGGCTCGGATGCGATTGCCTTCACTATTCGACCAGCGCTAATTTTAACTCCTCAACATTCCTAGAAGCTGGATTCCTTTCTTGTACCCTGCGTCCAATCATGTCCCAGATTTGGATTCATGTCTGGCGATCGTACTGGCCAGCTATTTGGACTATTTCGACGTCATTTCGGTAAGCACGCACTACATGCGCAATGTGAGGCCTGGCATTATCGTGCATAAACACAAAATCTGGGCCTATCAATGGGGCAAAATGCAATACATAGGGTTCCAAAATCTCAGTAGGTAAGTACCTGTGTGCAATAAGAGAACCGCCATCAAGGCAGTGTGTCTTATCTGGTCTTATCAGAGTTATGGCACCCCACACCATAACGGACGCTCCACCGTCTGACACCTTTTCAGTTAAGAGGTTTTTCCAACTCCCACTATTCCTATTCTTCTGATATTGGTCCAACACATTTTATTTTTTTCGATCATAATTATGATTTGAACTTAGAAGAAGGATTTTTTTCAAGGGAAGGGAGTATCGGAAAATCGTGGAAACGTTGGAAACAAATCGTAAGCAATGCAGGAAGATGAATTATATTGTATTTCGTTAATTTAAAATAAATTAGTGTCTTTAATGAAAACGCCACGAACTTACCATCAACCGCCATATTTTATGCAGATTAGAGGAATGCATGTTACTATAACGATCTTAATTTTTTATTAATAATATCACTCTACAAATGTATTTTACGTATAAACGTCGCTTTTAGTCACTATCTGCAATCAGTTCAGCTGCAAGCCTGTTAGTACCCTTAATACACCCATAAATATACTTAAACTTGTCTTTTAAGTTTCCTTTTAGTTACATCAACGTTGTCGACAACGTTGTGCGTGCAGTTGATAACATTCAAAGTTTGTCCAGCAATGGTGACTATCGAACTGTCATCATTAGTACAGCTTTGTGTAAATATACACAGCACAGAGGTGTATTTAGTAATTTTGATCTTTAACAAGTTTCCTTCATATCATTGAAGTTGGCCTAAAGAAAATTAGTGGGAGTAATAGAATCAATGAGAGAATTTCACCTTTTAGCATTCGCCTCAAGCACACTGTGTGCTGATCTGTCACAATATAAAAACTTTTTACAATTGACTAAAGGAGACGTAAAGTAATATTTTATTAATGATTGCAATATGTAACTCCTGGACAGTGTGGGGCCCTGTACGTCTTATGGCAAGTTCATTAGAGAAAACCGTAATTTAACACTACTACTGTCGAGGCAGTCGTCATAATACTGCGATCTCGGCTCGAATTCCACAGTCAACGCCATTAATACTAACAAGCCTCGTTATTTTAAACGAAACCAGAAAGCCGCTTCCCTTATTCCTTTAAAACATGACAATTTGATAATGAGGATCCACATTCATGCTCGTTTTTACGAAAATTAGATACAATTTTCACTGTACAAAATCGAGCAGAATGCAAAAAATCAAATAACATACAAATATGAAGTAGGAACTTAATTGGATAGGGTCCATGTAAATATTGCGTCGGAATTCTTGTTATTTACTTCGTTATACAGTCATATTATTCCTTCTCTTGGTGTTAACATCGTTTTTTATTAAATTTTAATTAAACGTTCCAACTTACCCTTAATGAGCTATTTCGTATACAAAAGTGTTCACATTGGTGTTGAAAGTACCTACTACAAATAATTGCATGTACTATTCGACAGCACGTTATCTAGTGCTAGTCAACTGCATCGAAATTTTGTAGTTACATTATAATTTAGCAACGTAAGTTAATAGTAATAATAATGATAGTCTAAACGACCATCACAAGGCAATCATATAACATAAAATCAACTACATCAAAAACTCCATTGAATAATACTTATTCCGTAGCAACAATTCTTTGAGGAAAAGTGTTTTGATACTAATACCTCAAGAAGAAGTAGCCAAATACGAGGCGGATATGAGACGAAGGAGGTGCGGAGGAGAAGGGAGGGAGGGTTTGGTGACACAATGAGGGAAGAGATAGTAGAGAGGGATAGAGAGGTGACGGTTCAGGAAAGGAAAAGTAGAGGATGGAAGATATAATCAGAAATATGCGATAATAATGAGAGAGGGTGTACCAAGGTATCTGGAAAGTGGTATGAGTATGATGTGGAAGAGATTGATTGCAAGATACAGATGCGGAAATAAGGAGAGGGAAAATAAATACTGGTGGGACGACGAAAGACAGTTATGTGGACTATGTGGACTAGGTAGGGAAAATATTGGGCATATGGTAGATGAGTGCGAGAAACTGCGGACGGAGAGAAGAAGTTGGAGAGAGATCTTAAATGAGGGAGGAGAAGGGTTGGGGTAGATGGAAGTGGTGGAGGAAAGAAGAAGAATAGTTATGGATATGGAACGGGAAAGAGGGGAATAAAACAAAGAAAAACTTTTAGTTTTATGGGCAAGGGTCAGAATTTTATGTGTAATTTTTTGTTGCTGTTTTGGCTTATGTTTATATATTTTGGGAGAGGGTTATGTATAAGGAATCTTTGCAATGTATATAATTTTTTATAATGGAAATAAATATACTATACTATTATACTGTAGGTTAAATGACCAAACATTTTGAAATTTCAAAACGACTTTTTCAGATTCTGCCCTGCTTTATTGGAAATGAATTTTCATCATATTTTAAATTTTTTTAATTCAAGTCCGCCTTGATCGTGGAACAAAAACTATTTTCTTTGCAGGTAAAGTACCTTTTTTGTGTGTTTTTGTTCCACGATCAAGGCGGACTTGAATTAAAAAAATTAAAAATATGATGAAAATTCATTTCCCATGAAGCAGGACAGAATCTGAAAAAATCGTTTTGAAGTTCCAACATTTTTGGTCATTTACACCTATAGTGAACTCAATCCGTGGACACACTGTATATTTACAAAAAGGAAACAGCTTTGACTAAAACTGCAGCAAATATAATGGATTCTAGATCGAAAATCTGAATTATCAACAAGAAACAAACTGTTATTATACAGGGTGTACCAATCTTACGACAAAGTTCGGTATATGGCTTATTTCAAGAGATATCAAAAAATGCTGTTAAGAAAAACAATATGCGTCTTTAAGGACAATATTTCAAAATTATCTTGAACTATACAGGGTGTTACATAACTCCGTTACAAAACCAAACATAAGATTTTTTAAATGAGAGCCCCTGCATATTATGCCAAATTCGGATTGCCCACATTTTTTCGAATGTTTTGATATAAGGTTTTACTGCGTTATACAGAGTCCTTTAATGTTATGGACACGTTTATGTTGAAATCGTAGTTCTTCCAACAAGGTTTTTATTTTTTATTTTCATTTTCAGAATATGCGAATATAATATTTTTAGTAGGTTTGTTCTTACGATTCTAATGTGACAACCCTGCATAACGTCTATTTTGAGAAACTTTCAAAATTAATTTTTATCTCACTTAGATATTACTCGCCGAATTTTCCCAATACAAATGCCGTAATGTTTGAAAATGTAGGATCTAGGTTCACATGATTTATAATAGATTTAAATGATTAAATGGTTGTCATTAGATACATTTATTTGTAGGTTCGAGTTTAGTTTAGTTTATACTGTACCGTACCCTACCCAGGTGCAACGTCGAACGACTGTCGCGCAATTCGAAAAACCAAATAAAAACTAAATCTCCCACCAAATAACTGAAACCCCATGGCACGTGATCGTCAATAACAAAACTGTCAAATGGTAGGACTACGTTGTGTAAACGAATTGCTCGAGATGTGTGTGTGCTAGTCTTATAAGGATCGATTAGGCAAACATAAATAAAACACAAGAATTGAGGAGAACGAATTAAACTTAATAAACTTCAAGGGTTGCCCTCTCAAACTAGTTGAGATTAGCTCTGGGTCTTCGCTGATTACAAGGAGGGAAAAGAGCTACAGAAAAACCCACCAGGATAATTACCTCACCTTCAACCTTCAAATCTAACTATAAATTTACATTCAATTTTACTATTGGTTGCTTTCAGCTCGTGCGATTCTCATCAGGAATTTCATCCCCTCTTTAAATATTACGTAAATAATAAATTGGTCGCTTCTGCCATCACCTTTCAAATCTCATGAAGGCTGTTATGTAACGGATCCTAACATTCACGCCAGGGTTCACGGGCGAAGCATGTATTTGACATGTTAAGGGTTAAGATTAAATATAATTAGACCCAGGGCGCCAGCCATTAACTGAACTTAAAACCCTGCCACGTTACTTATAGTTTAGATTGGTATTGGTTGTGTATTGTTTTAGGGCCCATCACATCAACAGTATTTAAATGCATAAAATTTGAGGTAGGTAAACTGTAATCGCATTCGATGTTTCAAAATCAGATGGTAGCAGAACACCACCAACTCACATTGTATAACCACAAAACCACCAAAAGGATATGCCATGCACACAGAATCGTAGCATGATTTGGTCCTCGAAACAACCGAACACGCTTACCGCCGGATGAGGGAGCCAAAAGAGACTCACGAGCACAAACCGTCATTGTAATCGTTTCAGCAGCATTTATGCGAAAACCAAATATGCAACATCCCACCATCAATGGCATAATCAATCAATAGTCAATCATTAGGCTATCTAGTTAGACAAGTAAATAACAAGTCAATAAATGTCTTACGCCCCCACAAAACCAAATTCAATGACTTAAATCACCACAAGCGGCGCACTAAAGTCACGTACAAAATGAATTATCGTTAAACAAACAAATATAATGCATGAAATTACGTAATCACGGAACAAATACGCGAAATAATCATGCATGCACTACAATTCAATTAATTCTACTAAATAGTAGCTAAACCAAGCCTAATAATATTTAGGAAGTAACAGAAAGTCATCCCTAAATGACAAATGTAAAGCTCAATTTCATATTACACACTTAAGCTAAGTAATTCAAGCTTGCGCAACCGGAATAAATACTGTAAAGTCAAAATTTGTAACATAAAAGCCCTACAAAAATAACACATGAACACCTACACATGCTAAATTAAAATTCACCCTACCTAATTAACAGTTACTTATTAAAAAATAGCAAAAAACAACATATTTAAATTTTCTGATGAAGGCGATGCACTCATTTACACCGTAACTTACTTCTTCTACGATACCCCGAGAACTGTAACTTAACTGTCCTCTTAATTTTTCTTTCTTCTCCCATAGGTCCCTTTCCACCCCCGCTGTCCAGCTATCCAAATAAGCCGACCAGTATTTATACATTCCATCACGTACATAATTTTTTTTAATTAACAAAATCAGTGGCGTAACTTTTGGTCACAACCATCCACAAACGGACTAAACTTTTAGCGGAATCATTTAAAATCGAGCGGCCAAAGTCTGGTACATCACAATACAATAAATTTTACTCGTATTTCCGTTGTTTCCGATCAAACGCACCTTCATGAAACTTTTTGGTTCAAAATGTTTACCGTGTTTTGACTTTTTGTATAAGGTTTACACGTTCATTTATACAGGGTGGCGCACGGTAGATGCATGGATTTTAAAAGGTCATTGCTCGGAATAGCGTCACACATCGAGTGTATTCGAACTGTAATTCAACAATCTCCTAGGACCACACTTCAGAAACAGGCAAGTGTCGGCATTTCGAGATGTTCCTTTCAACGAGTTGTTAATCGTTAATGAATATCAAGATATTCATTGGGGGTTGTCGCCCAAGAAATGAATCAACGTGATATTGACTCGCTAATCTCTCAAAGAGGCGATTTGAACTGGCTGACACGCTCTGCTGATTTGGCTCCTTGCAATTTTTTCTTGTGGGTATACCTACAATCTCTAGGTTACAACGACCGTCTACCGTCTCAAGGCCCTGGAAGCTCTCAAAAATAATATTCCAGCTCAAATCGACGACATTACTGTGGTAATACTTCAAAGAGTGCACGAAAACTTCAGAAAAAGGGTAACTCGGTGTTTGGGGTGACACTTTGTTCAGAACACTGTAAACTTAAATTTCCCATGTTAATCAATCAGGAAAAATTAAAAAATTTCATATCGTATGATATCTGCGTTTAATCCATTTTCAAATCTATGCATCTGCCGCGCGCCACCCTCTACAATGTCAGTTACTGTTTCGACACATTCAGAGTGGACGAAGTACTTTGAGCACATTTCACAAAGTTTCTAAAGTTTTTATTGCAAAATTCACACCTTTTTGAGATTTTCTCGTTAGCATTTACATTGTTGGCATCGCCGTCTGCCATGAGATATCTGTATGTTGGTTATCAATAGTTTACAGAGCTTGATCGAAAGCGTACCTATTGTAAATTAATGATTGCCCGTAGAATTTAGGTATGAATGGAGTATTTATTATTTTAATAACGATCAGTTAAACATCAGTAGTGGGCACAATTAATGAATGATTGATAGATCTAATGCCGGATTTACCAACAAACAACTGCTTATAGGCTCCCACCAGTGGCGCACCCGGAGGGGGGGGGGGGGTTAAACCCCCTCTGAAATTTTGAACAATGAAGTTATTTTGCCGACAAATACCTTCGCCTTCAAAATTTAGCAATATTGCTGTACCGTAGGTAGTGTAGGTATACAAAAAAGTGGTTGGATACGCACCACGCACCACTTTGTTTCTTCGATGAAGTTAGATAGTCCGCTTAACTTTTCTCAAATATTTTTGGACCCCCCCCCCCCCCCCCCCCCCCCGAAACAAAAACCTGGGTGCACCCCTGGCTCCCACTCTCAGGGACCTCGCGCCGCTTTTTTCTCTTTGGTTGGTCTTTAGATAAAAGAAAAGTAAAATAATTGTTTGGCCATAATATTTGCATAATATTCTTTTACGAATCATATTTGCAACCGTCATAGCTTCGGGACTAAAAGAATAAACATAAATGTTTCTCCAAAAATAGCAAAGCAATGGTTACCTACTTTCTCATTAAGGATCTGTCTTTTGGAATAGAGGAGGTCCCATCACGATGTTGTGCTTGTGGGTCCCGCAATATATAAATCCGGCCCGGCAATAACTAAATAAGAAAAATTGTCCTAAGGAGAAATAAAAGTAACTAGGAAAAGAAGAGAGTAAATGCAGCATGGCCAAAATTAGTTTTATTCAATTTTTTTTCGTCCCCAGGAAAAGCGCCCTCTAGATTAACTAAGGTGGAGGTGTTGTTTAGGATACTAATACCTCAAGAAGAAGTAGTCAAATACCTAGGCATCCATATTGATATAGGCGACTAACCTGGCGCGGCGCATTCATATATTTACAAAAAGGAAACAGCATTGACTTAAATTGCAGCGAATATAATGGATTCTGGATCGAAAATCTGAATTATCAACAGGAAACAAACTTTTATTATACAGGGTGTGCCAATCTTACGACAAAGTTCGGTATATGACTTATTTCAAGAGACATTAAAAAATGTTGTTAAGAAAAACAATAGATGTCTTTAAGGACCATATTTCCAAATTATCTTGAACTATACAGGGTGTTATATAATAAAGAAGAGAGTAAATGCAGTATGGCCGAAATTAGTTTTATTCAATTTTCTCTTCGTCCCCATGAAAAGCGCCCTATAGATTAACTAAGGTGGAGGTGTTGTTTAGGAAAAATCCTAAAACACGTCACTTTGACCTTTTTTATGTCAAATTTGTGTCTGTCAGGTCAACCCCCTAGCCCCAACAACCCCCAACAAAAACAAAAATTTCCGAAAGGTGGTCGAGTGGCCCTCATTTTAAAGGTCTCTTGATTCTCTATGGGAGTGCATGATTAATTTTAGGTTTATAACAATTGGGAAAGTATAGAAACAAATTAAAACATCAAAATTCAGAAGAAATTTTTATTAGTTCAACAAATGCTCAAATTGTTTCCTTTTAAGAAGCCTGAACGACAAAAAATTGAATAAAACTAATTTCGGCCATGCTGTCGCATAGAGAATTGAAAGACGCTTCAAATGAGGGGTCACTCGGTGTAAATTCTTGTGTTAGTGGTTGCTGGGGTTGGGGGGTTGATGTGTTAATGTCAAGTTTCACATCGAAAGTTGTCCTCCACAAATCAAGAATCGACCTGTCCGAGCATTGTTTTAATAAACTAGTCTGAGTGTCCCAAAACAGGCGTGTTTCCTTTTCAATGACTCACCCTGTATAATAGAGCCTAATAGATACGAGTATTTTAAACCATCTTCAATAACCTCAGTAAGTGAAAATTAGCTATTTAACTTTAAAATGTTATAGTAATCACCGATGATAAAGTAGGTTACACACCTTCAAAAGTGCGGTCAACGTCAATATTATTGTGACACCTAAGGATTAGATATTTAGATGAAATCTTAAATTTTGAAAGTGGTCTCGACAGCAAGAGCAATCGACTTTCCACTCAACACATTTTATAATTTAAGTAGAAGTAATTACAATTTGGCTGTGACACCATCTTTCTTTTTGTAGCCAAAATCTGTATTTCATCCTTGATTATGGTTCACGCTAAGGTAGAAGTCAATTTTTTACTCACCACTATCATCTTTCCTACACATCTTAGTTCCAGATTGTTTATACCCTTGTCTAATTAGGTTCTGTTGTTGTGTCTATCTTTGAATAGTAATTAATTTTTCAGTAAAGACGCACATACATAAAACTACACAGTAATTGAGCTTTATTTTAACTCTCAAAGTTTGTGTGGGAAGCGTAATACAGAAAAATACTAACAATTGCTGTATACTTGCTTGACTTTCTAATTAGCTACAGTTAGGAAAACAAGTTGTGAAGATTAAGGTGTAAAAAACCCGCAGAGTGTTTTATTTGACAAAATTCGCGCATCTCTGTACCACATGAAACATTTTCATACTTGAGTTTTATGTGTAAGTAGCTAATAAATTGTCAATAAATTGACTGTCAAGTGTAAATTTGTCAGCAATTACGAAAAGTTACGTACATAATTAAGCAGAGACAATATTTCTCTAAAGGGAGTTTCTCTAATTCTAAATAAACAGTAGCTGCTTCAGAAGGGCGTTGGTAAATAAGCACACAACTCTTATAAGATGTTATAAAGTTTCACGTAACATCGTTCATTAGTACGATCTTTGGTTTAGAAATGTACATACATGTTAGCAAACACTGTATTTGATAAGAAAATAATGGCAAAATTAAAAATGGCGAATTAACCTTTTTTTGTGCTAAAATACAACAAATGTTTTAAAAGTACGTCGACTAATTCAACGTTTCTTCTAATCATTTTCTTCCTTTCTCCAATATCTCTGTAGTTGTCGATTCTAACGCCATTGCGGCGGTAATAGGTACTAATTGCGACAGGTCCGAGGGAACACTCATCCCTTTTTACCAATTAATTGACTCGTGATAATTAAGCCAACCTTGTTAGCGAATCCCCGAGGCTGAGTTATAACGATTGTGTGCATCCCCAACCCCGAACTCTACCTATCCTCTACAACGCAAGGTTGTTTTAATGTACAGGTTAGATTATAAAACATTATACGTGTTTCATCAAAATTTAAACGATCCGAATTACTAATTAAATTCGAATTTTTATTTACTGATCAATCTTTTTAAATTTTCCGTCTTATAGTTACTACGTGTTAATTGAAATTAATTTCCTTTAAAAACTGTGGCGTATCGATTTTATTCCTCTATAAGATTATTTTGTAATAGAAAAATAGTAAACGCAAAACGTTCTCTTGAATTGTTGTACGTCGCTAAAGAGGAGACTTCTCGTGGTATCGGGGTTGGTTACGTTTAACTATTTGGTTGCAGCAAAGAGTATAATTATGTTGCAGTGTCAAGGTTCGTCGTAGCTTGTTATTTTATTTTAATTTACATAAAAAATAAATAAATTACATGCTTGTTCGCTGTAGCGCCCTCTATTGGTATGCGCGTAAAGGTTCTTTCTCCGATTTCTGGTTATTGATGCGATCCACGACTTCCACTTAAAAGTGATGAACGGTGCAATAAAGTGCAATAAAACAAACTCATGAAATAAGCCTGTGAAACTAGCCGAGAATGGACAATCACCATTGCCTCAGATGGGTGATCTTTTACAGGTAACGTAACCTTTACAAAATTATACGACGCGACGGTAATTATTCACCATGGATTCGTCGCAACTCTTATACTGTTATTAATACCACCCCTACCTTTAGCAGGACACGAATTCGAGCTCGTCTTTGTTGCTCAATCTTATTAAAGTATTAGAGGAATAATTACGATTATTAATGATACACCTCAAACTAGATTTGGTGCATTTCCCTAGAGTTTGGATCCTATAATTATGTCGATGTTGTTTTTTCCATGGTCAATATTAAAGTTTGTTCCCTTCGGAACTTTGTAGCTCAATTGCCGTCTGTCCAATTTACCTACAGGGTTTGTTCGGAAAGTACAAGTAAGTAAATAAGTAAGTGTACAAATCTTTATAAACATTCAAAGTACATTCCTCCTGCGTCCACACACCAGTTCCAGCGGGTCTTCCACGAATCAAACGCCCCACGGTGGTCATTTTCTGGAATCGCCTTCAAAGCGTCGGTACAAGCTTCTGAATGTTGTTCACCGACCCAAACTCTCGTCCTTTCATTGGAGTTTTA
The DNA here is from genome assembly GCA_036250285.1 of Pyrocoelia pectoralis. NCBI lineage: Eukaryota > Metazoa > Arthropoda > Insecta > Coleoptera > Lampyridae > Pyrocoelia > Pyrocoelia pectoralis. The sequence goes on along the minus strand of CM070076.1, from coordinate 36,058,221 downwards.
AGGCGCGGAAACAGAAAAAAGTCGGGGGGGGGGGGCACATCGCAGCTGTAGGGAGGCTGGGGAACAACGGTGATGCCTGCCTTGACGAGGTAATCGGCCACGAGGAAGCAGGTGTGCGAAGGTGCATTGTCGTGGTGAAGCTTCCAGGTTTTTGCGATGTCTGGGCGGACGCGATTCACCCTGAGTTTCCATTCCGCACTTTACCTCTTCGTCTCCGGATCATATTCGAAGACCCAGCTTTCGTCCCCGATAATGACGTCATCAAGGAAAGTGGGGTTCTCTTCGCAAGTGTTCAAAAGTTCTTGGCAGGTTTCGACGCGGCGGGCTTTTTGATCGTCCGTTAGCATTTTTGGCACGAGCTTCGACACAATTTCGTGAAACAATTGTTTTCGTAATGCCTAATGTTTCGGAAATTAAACGGACGACGGTCAGTGTTCAACAAGTCCCGCACACGTTTCACATTGTCGTGGGAAGCGGAGGTTGATGGCCGTCAAGCGCGGGGCTCGTAGTTGACGTCTTCCCGACCTTCTGCGAACGCCTTGCGCCACCGGAATATTTGCCTATCCGAAAGACAATCGACGCCGAAAGCCTTCTTCAACATTGGAATGGTTTCCGCAGCACCCTTCTCCACCTTCACACAAAACTTGATCGCCAATCGTTGTTCAAGCGAACGCTGCATTTTTTCTTCCACCTGGTCACTGTAACGACTCTCAGGGAACCAGTAATGCGACCGCTACAACGACCGGTAGCCAACTAACGCTTGTTGGATCTTGTTGCCAGATCCCCCCACCCTAATCCCAACCGGTAAAGCACGCGCAGGCGCTTACAGTCTCTGGAAAAATAATTCAACTGACATTACTTTCCGAACAAACCCTGTATGATAGGGAAGTCTATCGTTCCTTGGTACTCTCGTCTTGAGAGAGGGATCACACTTAGGAATATTTACCGCAAGGATACTACACTAGGAGGGTCATATTATTATTATTATTGTTCTGGGGGTGGTCCCAATAGGTTCCCGCACTGCGACCTTTTGATCTATTGTGCTCCCCGGTGTTGTCTACCCTTCAAGAATACCTGTATCTTTTACAAAGTCCAGGATTTTAGTAGGGCGAATCTTCTTCCTCTTGTGTAATCTTTTCATTTCCAAGTAGGTGTTCCCTTGCCTTTATGAATGCCTCACATTCGCAAATGACGTGATAGGGCGTTTCATCTGCCTCACCACAACCCCTCAATGTTGGGCTTTCAGTCAATCTCATGTTGTGCAGGTGTTTGTTAATGCGACAGTGGCCGATGACCATTTCTGTCGCAAGTTTTATCTTCGTCCTACTTAGCTTTAAGAAGAACCTTGCTAGGTCCCCGTTTGGGGTTTCCAAGAAGATCTTGGAATGACTCTGTCCTGGAGTTTTCGACTAATGTCTGCAATGCTCATAAGTAGAGGGCGGATTAATATGCACATAAAAAGTCACATATATGCGCATATATATGCACCAAATATGTTAAAGATATGCAGTCAGTTTGTTAAAATATGCAACATTATATGCAAAATATGCGTACCAAGAAATAATAAACAACCTGTATTAAACAAAAACTGTATGTGAAAAAGGTTCTTAATGAAATTAAAAAAATTAAGTAATTAAAATAATAATAATGTATATGTGTAATATTAACTACAAATAATTTTACGATCAGTTGGAGAATTAAACATATTATTTTGATCATCGTTTTTCTGCCTATACCAATTTACAATAAGGTGTTTTTCCAAATTGTTAAAATTAAATCCTTGCCGCGTATCAGATAAAATATATCCCCGTTCGATCAAGTGGATGTAGGGACGCGACTGAGAAATCTCGGTAAGAAATTCAAGGCAGCTCCATCTAAATCTCGATATGATTGAATGCTACGGCGAAATTATTGCAGTGACGCTTCTCTTACCTTCTACAGGAATTTTTAAAGGTTTTGTTTTTTAGATTTTAATCTTTTATTTAAAAAGTTTCATTTACTGTGCTCGTGTGAGGAGAGGAGAGAAATTTTTTTAAGTAAAAATGTCAGATTTATTTAAAAATGCACAAATTATGCAATAATATACACATTTTACAAAAATATGAACATTGCTGCAAATATATGCAAAATATGCAAAATTAAATTGGTGTCATATAACTCGCATTAATGTGATTCACCTAGATACGGAAGGGTACTTTTACAGCAGCAATATTCAACAATATGCATTTTGCATATAATCCGCCCTCTACAGTCATAAGTAATGATTCCAATCATTGCATACATTATAAACACACATCTTTCAACTTTTATTCACACAGATTAATTAATTTTCCTCTTTCAATACAAAATTATGTCAAAGAATTACGTAAAATCACAGAAATCACAGAAATACAATGCTTTCTCCGAAGATTTAGTAACGACGTTACGAAAGTTTACAACAGCTTCTAGGTAACCCCAAAGAAAGTTCCAGTTCTTCCAGTTACGAGTTATTGATTGAATGTCTTCACCCTGTCATCCCGCTTACATCTTATATTATGTAATCAAGAGAAACGTAGGCTTGTAATCATTTGTGCGTTACGATCTGAGTTCTTTCTTCAATCCAGACTAATTCCTCGAAATTTTCCAAATTCTTGCACACCAACAGTACAAAACCTATCACCAGTAGGATTTTAGACAAATGGTCGATCGTCTGAACGTTGAAGACGTTCTTTACGTACGAGATACGTATGACAGACTGTTTTTGTAGTTCTTTTGCTTGCTCCTGTTAATTCCTAATTATTTGGCCACAAACGTCTCACTCCTTTAACCGTTCTTAGCTTAGCTTAGGTTAGTTGATCTATTCTAGATTTGAGGGAGCGTTTAGAAAGTAGGTAACACTGCGCTCTGTGAGCATTTCCAACTAAGGAAGCAGCTGTCCTAGTAACAAGAGTCCAGCATTCGATGGTCACAAAATCCGAAATAAAATCGAGACACTTTTGCTGTAAGGTGTTAAAGTCGTAAAAAAACGTTTTTAGTGAAATTAGGGTAGTAGGTGTCCTAATATAAAAAATGCATTTTTAATCGCACAGAAAAAGCGAAGTGTCCCCTAGAAGTGCGAGTACAAAACTGACTAGAAATGAAAAAAATTGCAGGCAGTTTCCCACGATGTGTTATCTGCAGGATGTGACGTAAGCGATAAAACGAGTAGATCAGCAGTTTTTAATCTTAACCATAGAATATAGAAAAACAGAATACCAAAAAGTAGAAGAATTAACGAGGAACGTAACACGTTAGATAGGAAACTTAGCACCTTGACAACACGTAAATAGTTCCTTACTTCAAAATGACGGAAACTATCTAGAATGTTGAATGGAACAAGCGGAGTTGTTTCAACACAAAAAATTCTGGCAAGTTGCCACGAGACTTCCCTCGTATTAACACTTTTTTCAAAAAATAAATACTACTGAATTCAGAAAAAAATACTCTTAAACTACATAAAAAACTGCAATTTTATCTTATAAAAAAATGAGTGCCGCCATTTTAGCTTACACCGGAAGTGACGAATCAAAGGTAATATCAGCATTTTCGTTCTTGGCCCGAATGCAATCGATTGGCGAAAACCGCATTTCGATAACTTTAATAGTTTCTGAGTATAGAGCGTTGCAGTCATTTTTTAAAAATGATTTTTTTAACACATTTTTCAAAAAATAAGTATAGCACAATATATATTGCTGAATTCAGAAAAAAATACTCTTTTAAACTGCATAAAAAAACTGCAACTTTATCTTATAAAAAAAATGAGTGCCGCCATTTTAGCTTACACCGGAAGTGACGTCATCAAAGGTAATATCAGCATTTTCGTCCTTGACCCAAATGTAATTCATTAGCGAAAGCCGCATTTCGATAACTTTAATAGTTTCTGAGTATCGAGCGTTGCAGTCATTTTTTAATAATTATTTTTTTTAACACTTTTTTCAAAAAATAAGTATAGCACAATATATATTGCTGAATTCAAAAAAAAATTCTCTTTTAAACTACATAAAAAAAACTGCAACTTTTTCTTATAAAAAAAATGAGTGCCGCCATTTTAGCTTATACCGGAAGTGACGTCATCAAAGGTAATAACAGCATTTTCGTCCTTGGCCCGAATGTAATCGATTGGCGAAAACCGCATTTCGATAACTTTAATAGTTTCTGAGTTTAGAGCGTTGCAAGGAATGTGTACGTACAGACTACAGACTACAGACTACAGACTACAGACAACAGACTACAGACTACAGACTACAGACGACAGACGGAAAATTTTTTTTGCATATTTTGAATCTACGTATTCGGAAACGCAAAGATATGTAAAAATTTCCATAGGTCAAATTTTTTTTTTTGGAAAACTAATACAATACTTCCCTTTTACTTCGTACTCGGGAAGTAAAAACAAAAACAAAATGAAAATTGATTTGCTGGATAGGTTAACTTCAAAGCAAAAATGTTGCAGTCGAAAACCAATCGCTTCGCTCACAATAGTCATTATAAATAATTTACGAAACGGATTCCCAATACAAACGCAGATATTTTATATTAGGCAGTTATCATACATACAGACAGCATTTAGATAGCCCTTGTTTGGTGAGGTGGTACTTATGAAAATGTAATGCACTTCCGTTTTATAGATTTTTACGACCAATACGTCCTATCCAGGTTAAAAGTATGCATTATTCAGATCAACGGAGTACCTTCGGTATATCATTTAAAAAGTGATACAGCAATACGCTGTATTGCGGTAGTTTTTTTATTTGAAATTCCTTTGACATTTAATAGTGTAATTTTTATATTAGTTTGAAGAAGCGGAAATAAATGATTCGAAACTTGAACACAAAATCGTCGTGAAAAGAAGACATTGGTTTAAAATGTTCACGAGTAAAAGTTTCGGTTTATTGCAAGAGAAGCGGGAGCATTCTGTTTTAATTAATTGTATTATCTATCAATAGATTACATCGAATAACGAACGTCAGGTAATAAAATTGAATATTAAAGCGTATTCATAACATAGTGGCGACCGTAAACATTGGATTATTCGTGTAGAAAATTGAAGAAAATATTGCAAGTAGTGAAAAGATCTCATAAGTCCATATTTTCACTATGAATCAGCTAAAACGGAAACGGAAAACGCTAAGAACTGGAAAAAATACGAGGGTGACTTAAAAGGTTGCTTGAGCTTTTGGAGTCAATTCAAGAAAGTGCACGAAGACGAATGAATCGACACAGCAGATAAGTCTCAGTATCTAGCACAAGCAAGAGTTTCTGGTTCCAGAGCAAGAGTTGAAAGTGTTCCTGCTACAGCATAAAATTATCCGGAGGTTATAGAACAATAAAATTGAAAAATCGTTTTGGCCGAGATGAAATGTTAGGTGAGGTGTACGTCCGAGAGTTATTGAAGTTAGTACCGGACCCGGACAAAGGAAAGAAAAGATCAAACTTTCATTATTATATGAGAAGTTAGAGTCACAGTGGAGAGCTCTTGATACTACAGATAAGTGTGCGGCGATGCTGTATCCGTTGGTGGAATCTTGCCTACCGGAGGAGATTCTACGCACCTGGGGAAGAAGTAGAGGCATGGCAACAAATGTGACTGCTGCTAGTCAAGGAGCTCAGAAAAATCAGTTAAGTTAATTTTGTTCTTACGTCGAGAAGTTGAAGGTGAAGAAAGCATTTCTCTGGCAAAGAAAGGTTTTGACTTGGAGAAAAAATCACAAAATGGTAATAGGAATAAGAAATCTGATTTTGAAGAGGAAATTCCTACAGGTGCAGGACTACATGTGGACAACAAGTCGAATGATAAAAAAACCAAAGAATGTGTTTTATGTGAGAAGAACCACGAAAGTCAAGATTGTTTTAAAGTTCTGAGTCTGTCCCTGGAGGAGAAAAAACAATTGATTATGAAGAAGAAAGTCTGCTTTACTTTTTTGAAGGGTGGACATAAGTCAAAGTTTTGTAAATGGCCTCCAAAATGTGTTATTTGTACAAGAAAGCATTATGTAATAATGTGCCCAGATTTATCAATTCATAAAGTTTCTGGTCAGGAAAAATTAACTGAAACACGAGAATTTTTACATAGAAAGATAGTTGGATGTGAAGACGACAATCTAGAAAATTGCTTAACTAAGCAGTATAGTTCTGAAGAAGTTTTGTTACAAACGTTTATGGTTAGACTTCAAGGAATAAGAGGTGAAAAAGTAGTGCGAGTTGTTCTTCATCCAGGATCACAGAGAACCTATATTAAGGAAGCAACTGTGCAAGAGTTAGGTTTCAAAGTGCCTGGACAAGAGAAAGTTTGTCATGGTCTTTGCAGTGCATTGTGCAATGTGCATCATTTGCAATTGAAACGAAACTAGGATAGACAATAAGGGGAAAAGTTCCACAGTTGAAGTTAGACAAAAGTTGTGTTGCAATGATGGTTACTTCGCTATTTGTTGGTGAGGTATCAATTAAGGATTTATGGAAATTGGATTGTATTGGAATTTCAGATCCATACGAAAGCAACTCGAAGTTGGAACTGGAGGAAGCCGCACTTCAACATTTCAAAATTACAGTAACAAAGATGTTCCTTGGAAATTAAATCCAACTCATCTTCCTTCCAGAGGATGTTCTGTGCAAGAACTGATTACATCGAAATGGTGAGAGGGAGTGGAATGGCTGCGGTTACCGACAGAAAACTGTCCTTCTATTGAAATTGTAGTGGACCAAAATGAAGTGAATGTGGAAAGAAGAAAGAATGTAGTTTCTTCAATACTAAATAAAGAAGAATCAAAAGAAAGTCCGTGGTATTGTAAGTATTTTTCAAAGTATTTAAGAATATTGCAAATGATCGGTTGGATTTATCGTTTTATCGAGAACTCAAAGTTAGTACCTGGCAACAGTAGTAATGGATGTCCCACTGTTAATGAATTGGGGAGAGTAGAGATCATTCAACGAGAATCCTTCACTGATGAAAAAGACGATCAACTGAAAAACTTACAAACATTTAAAGATTAAAAAAACCTTATAAGGGTAAAAACAAAAGTATTTAACATAGAAGATACAGATTTATTTCGATGTCCAATCGTCTTGCCTTCTAAACATCCTCTTGTGAGAATGTTGATCGAAGAAAAACATTTGGAGATGAAACATGCGTGAGTACAAATTCTGGATAATTTCAAGTAGAAGAGCAATTCGCAGCCCGTTATACCAATAAGTAGTGAGACTGATTTTAGCCGCGCGTGTGGTAACACTGCGAACCTCACACTTAATTAATCTTCCATCCCTCCTCTATCGATACATGTGCTCGCGACTTTCGTACGTTCGTTAGTTCTCCAGCTGTGTTGTGTTTTCGACAACGTGTTTGTAAGGCGTGTCACGAATATGGAACAACAGAATATTGAACAGCAGTACACGATTAAATTTTGCGTTAAACTCGGCCATTCTGTTAAGGAAACGTACGGTAAATTGGTCAAAATGTTCGGTGATGAAGCCCTGAGTCGTGCTCAGGTGTTTCAATGGCATAAAGATTTTAAAAATGGTCGTGTGAGCGTCAAGAATGAACCGCGAGGCCGGTTGAAGCTCGTACTGCCAACAATGTTCAGCGTGTGCGCACTCTCGTGTATCAAGATCGACGGGTAACCATTCGAACTGATGAACTTAATTTGAAACGAGAAACCGTCAGAAAAATTTTCGCTGATGATTTGTCCATAAAAAGCTGTGTGCAAAGATGGTACCGAAGAAGCTTTCGGCGAAGCAAAAACACGAGCGAATGTCCATTTCACAGGATTGTCTGGAACAGGTTGAAGCTGATCCAACTCTTCTCGATGGTGGTGATGAAAGTTGGTATTTTCAGTACGATCCCGAAACAAAACGGTAAAGTCAACAGTGGCTTCTCCTGGTGCAGCCAGGCCGAAGAAGGCGAGAATGAGCAAATCAAAAGTGAAAATGATGATGATTTGCTTCTTTGACACAAAGAGTTTGTACCACCTAGGCAGACCGTCAACCAACATTTCTACGAGAAAGTACTCGATCGGCTGCGAAAACGAGTCATTAGAGTCCGTCTAGAGATTGCCAAGACGTGGATCCTTCACCATGACAATGCTCCATGCCATCGTACCTTCAGTGTGTCGCAGTTTTTGACCTCTAAAAACATCGCAGTGTTGCCGCAAGCGCCCTATTCGCCGGATATGTCATCCTGTGACTTCTCCTTATTCCCCCAAACAAAATTGGCCGTGAAAGGAACGCATTTTGAGTCCATAACTGACATCCAGGCCGCCGTGACGAGGGTACTCCAGAACATTCCAGTCGAAGCCTTACAGAAATGTTACGAAAGCTGGAAGAAACGTTGGAACCAGTGTATAATTGTGGGAGGGGAGTACTTTAAAGGGAATCACATCAATGTACCTTAATTTTTAAATATACGTATTTTATGGGCTTAATCTCATTACTTATTGGTCAGACCTCGTAGTTAATTGCAAAAAATGCAAAAGATTTGAAGAAGTTTCTCAAACTGGAGATTGTACCGAAAGTTTTGAAGTGCCTAGTGTCGTTACCAAAAGTTAATTAATTAATTCATTAATTAATTATTAATTAATTAATTGTACTCGTATATTGAAGGTATGTAATAGTTTTAGTTACCAATGAATTGCGTAACTCAAAGGTGGAAGTATGTTAGAAATAGTAGTAATTTTGGCTATCCGTAACTGGGAAACGGAAAAGAGGGAGAAGGGTCATGTCAATCTGAGAGGAGAGTGTGAAATTTGTCTGTCAGAATAAAATAGTTCTTTTTTTTTATTGGTGTCCTATTTTTGCTTAACCACACCCCAGCGTGTTTAAAAGTTGCCATGTCATCATCATCAATTTGAAAAACGTGAATTCTTATTGGTTATTATCTGACAGGAGTACTTTGTGACGTCAAATAAAATGACAGATTGCAAATTAATTTCCGTTTTTCTCATTTCCATGTCAACGAAAGGTATACTGATTTCACATTACGAATTCAACCGTTTCACATTATTAGTTCTTATTTCCATTTTAATACCAGATTTCAAAGTGAACCAATAAAAAAATAGCGTAAAGTATTCGTGGATAACTGGTCTTTAAAACACTTGCTCTATTTCAAGCACTCCGGCTGCGCCGTCGTGCTTGAACACTCTCGCGTGTTTTAAAGACCTGTTTATGCACTTATACTTTAATATACTATTCTGTTTTAATTAATTATATTATCAATAGTTTACATCGAACCTCAGTTAATAAAATTGAATATTAAAGCGTATTCATAACAATTGCTTTTATAGAACTGCAACTGGGTACACCACTGGGATCCTACTGCGTAACAAGTATTCATGCATTGTGTTTTCTACTATCCAAGAAACATAATTTCCACACAGATGGCCAAAGTTGTTCAGGAACGTGAAAGGGATTCTCTTAATTGAGCATAAATCGAAAGAGATTGTAATAACGAAAAATGATTCAACTTTAATATCAATTATTAGTGTAAATAAGTAATCAACTGAACCATGTCATGGTAGCGTCCTTTCAGGCGTAAGACTGAATAACTGTTCATTAGCATCACCGCTTTGAATCTAATTATTTCTAAATAATCTGAATTTTTGCAACCGGAAATGCAAACGTAGTCGAATAGAACTGTGATGGTATTTTAAATATCTACTAATGCCGTAGACCCGTTTTCCTTCTCTCTTTGGCGAATCGTATGCTGAAATGGTGCACAGTCGTAGTCACTAGATGGCATTTCGAAGGTTGAACTTGCAAAATATTTAGTAAATTTTTATACTGAAAAAAAATCTTATGTGCAATTTAAGTAATACTTCCTAAATTCATCACGAGCATTGAGATTTCCTAAAGTAATACCGTAAATGCATCAGTTTAATATTTATTGGAACAGATAACAACTTTGAATTTACAAACGAAGTTGTTCACATTGTAATTTTGACGTAACTCTTTTAAAAAACCCCAATTAAACGTAATCAACTGCACATATAGATCTAATTAGGTATTTATGTTATTTTTTACATTTAACACGTTTATTAATTTAGTGAATATTAAAGAAAATTGCTGACGTGTTACTACTTTACTTAATATTCTAACCGTAGTGTTCCGCTTATAAATATGCTAATTCTTTAAAATTAATTAACAAAATTTTTGTTACTTTTGTTAACAAGTTCGTTACACATATGTTATTCTAATGTAATGCGTAGGCCATAATTACCAGGAATGTATACAAAGAATTTTCCTTGTACACCTTTTTTAGAATCCCTTGCACACCCCAACACGCCTAACGAGCGTTGTACCACGCTTTTGTCTGATTAGATAAAGGCATGCTTAAAACAACAACAGATACCTCGCGCTAATGAAAGACCCACTCCCTATCCCTTTTCCGTCCCTCATCAACCACCCCGACCCATCTTTTGCCTGGTTACACATCGCAAGCCAAGATAAAGGAAAACTCATATTAATTGCATCTTTAATGGAATAGCATTTGCGGAACTAATCCAGTAATTGGTGAAGTTGTGGGTTCATAATGAAACTGTCAGTCGCGGACACATAATGACAAAATGGCGCCCCTAACTCGCTATTATTAAATTCTTATTACGACCTTGGCAGTAAGTTACTTTCAAATATGAAATTAATTTGGTTTAAATAAAAAGAGAGCAATTATTACACAATTTTAATTTTAAGTAGAAAAAGTTACAACGACACTTGAAGTTCTGTTTGGCACCGGTTTATATTATAAATTAATAAATAATATGTGTCTGGCGGAAGCGGGTCACCAGGGTGTTTGAGAGGAAGTGGAATCGAATTTGGGCGGACCGTTTCGACTCTCAGACGACAGCTCCACGTGAGTCAATATTTCAATTCGCGTGCAACAACCGACCTTTTATATGTCACTACCGTATCTACGTATGCATCTATATTAGATTAAGTGAAGCATCATTCTCTGCACGAGACTGAACTACCCTCAAAAATTAAATTTTCATCTTCAGCTGCCATAAATTATTCAATAACGTCTAGACCGTACCAATTACTAACTAATAAGTAGTTAACTAACAGTGTTAGAAAAGAGTTGGATACGTAGGTATTTTGGGCTAATTTCCTCTTTGTAATGGGGTGACAAAATCCAATAACGGTATTTGTGAAGGTTTAGAATGGAACAGGAAAGAAATTAGTTTCGGCGGCCTTTCGGTCGGATGCTAGCAGAGCAGGATATTGAACAGGTTATATATGGCTCTAGAAACTCAATATTATACCCCCTGTCATGTCCGGTGCTCTATAATACTTGTTTGATTATTGTTTTACAGGTTATATTTGATATTTGATATATGAGATTTCTATCATTCAAAACACGTTTGAAACATAGATTCCTTTATATGAACTGCAACGACAATGCTTGCCTCCTATGGATTATTTATGACATTTCTACAATGTACCTATAGTGTATTACGAGCGTTGTTACTAAACTTCATTTAGGTAAAACTTATTTCAGTTATAAATACCTACGACTAACCATAATCACTTGATATACACACGATTTCTGAATACGTTAATTTTATAACGTCTAACAGGAAACTTTAAAATGCTGGCACCTAATTAACACATCCGATAAATGAATATTCCTGTACACACTTCGTATCAGTCACAAAGTGAACGCATAATACATAGCAATGCTTAATGATAGGGTTATTAATAAATTTGTTGGTAATTAATTAAAAACGTATTAATTAAGAGAAACCGTTATCAATGTCCATACGCGACTATGGCAATATCTAGGTATCACAGAGTAACAACGTCTATAATATTATTTTGCGCAACAGCAGGAATCATGAAAATAGCCCTATTGAAAACTTGTGAAAATAATGTTTGTGAGCATTTCATAGTCCCGTCAGAAGAAGAAAATATGGAGGTAATTCAAAAAAGGTACGATAAATTAAAAGATCACACGAATAATAAGCTTCGAGAGGCAAACGCTCACGTTGTAGAACAGGGATTCACCAAGCCAAGTAGCTTGGCTTGAAATATAATAGCTTGGCTTGAGCTTGAAAGGCAAGCTTTTTAAGAAGAAAAGCTTGGCTTGGCTTGATGTTTGCGAATGCAGGCTTGGCTTGGTTATCAAGCTTTATCAAGCTTTTTTTAGTCACCGTTGAGTGCTTAAGTAAGCGATTGTTAACTATTAGTTCTAACAAATTATCTGAAAATTCCGAAGAACCGTTATTTAGACCGTACAATTTTCAGAATATCTACGCATTCACATTTTCTAATTTATAATTTTTATGATTTCTGAGTTAGTACAAATAAAAAACCGTTGCAGGGCATCACCTGATAGCCGTATCATTTTACACTTAAGAACAAGTGTTACAGCGTGACGTTGCAACAGATTTTGTACAACGTACCGTTGCGTCCATTGCGATTTTGAGAAATGTATACTTATATGTAATTTTTTTTATTGGTGTCCTATTTTAGCCTTTTAAACCACGCCCTAGCGTGTTTAAATCGCACTTTGAAAAACGCGCGTGTTTTAAAGTTGCCATGGCATCATCATCAATTTGAAAAACGTGAATTCTTATTGGTTATTGATCTGACAGGAGTACTTTGTTACGTCAAATAAAATGACAGATTGCACATTAATTTCCGTTTTTCTAATTTCCATGACAACGAAAGGTGTACTGATTTCACATTATAGCCCAGTCAATGAAGGTAAAAAATTAAGCTTTGTCGCAACTAATTAGGGGAAAGCTGAATTTTTGCAGGGTGTTAGTACATAAAGTATACACTAAAAAACACAAAGTCCCGAGCTCTCCCCCTCTTGCTTTCACCCCCACCCCTGCAGCAACCTTACAAGAACAGTACTCTGGTTATATGCTTACAGCTCGAAAACTAATGATGTTACCGGGTTGCTTCTTACATTATTTTATTCATAACAAAATTATTAACAAATTATGTTATATACACTTTTTATGTAGATAGCTTCGTTTTGCTGTAATACTTAAACATATACAGGGTGTCTCACGGTGAGCGTCGGTTAGAAGTATATCAAGAACTGTAAAAGCTAGAAATTTGAAATTTTGCACATGCGACATGCCGTGTTTAATCTATTAAATAAAAATATTTTCCAAATGGCAGCACTTCCGGAAATACCGGAAGTGAGCATCAACATCTTTATTTTAAATACAAACCAGGCAATTTTTTTTCACATTCTGATGTGTCATAAAATGTTTAGTAAGTATGCTTAAAATAATCGGCGTATCAATTTTGATTGTTGAGAAAAAAAATTTTTTTCAATAAAAAATTTCAAAATCTTGTTTAGGAAATAAAATTGAAAGTCGAAAGTGGTAAAAGTTAGGGAAATGGGATTTTAGGTTCTCAATGTCAAAAGATTGAGACACAATTGTCTGTAATGGATAATAAAAAATTGCCCGCGGTTACGTATCTATTTGACGTTATTTCCAGACTTACGAAAAACCTCGGCCTATCGAGTATAGGGTTGTTAATCAGCAGAATATGATCAATTTTGAACAATTCTGGGACAATAATGCACCCGACTTCATCTCCGATAATATTCATATGGACTTCACCAACTTTTTTAATCTGTTCATAAATGCTTTAAATGTTGCTTTCCCACTAAAAAGTAAGCGTGCTGCAGCCAGATTTAGGATACGTTTCTCTGACCATTTGCGGGAGAAATTGGACGATCTAAAAGGGTTGGGAAAACGTTTCCTATTCCGTTTGACTCTCTCTATAGATCCTTAAAAAAACAAGTAAACCGACTAATCATAGTTGAAAAACGTGAGTTCTACCGCAAGTTGATCGCTAGTTCCACAAACAAACCAAAAACGTTATGGAATCCTATAAACAATAAATCCCAAGCCTCCCAGCAAATCCACTTAATCTTAGGTGACGAAACGACGTCTGGTCCGGAGACGGTGTGCAATATTTTCGCTACGCACTTCACCAGGCTCACGACGAAACCGAACAACTCCATGTGCACTACATCAAAATGAGAATTACACCTACCTTCTTCATTGCTCCTGTTCTAGATGTGGATATCTTCAACATTATTGTGTGCCTACCCAACAAATCCGCCGGTCACCACGGGATCTCAACAACGATTGTAAAATCATGCGCAATGAAAATCTCTGGTCACCTGGCCGAACTATTTAATGCTTCTCTCCTTCAAGGGAAATTTCCTGAAGTCCTTAAAGTGGCCACTGTGGTTCTTGTCTTCAAGAAAGGTGATCGATCTTGTGTACAAAACTATAGGCCCATATCTACATTGAGTATCTTCTCAAAAATATTTGAAAAGATAGTCAGCGTAGCGTAAGGTTGTGGTCTTTTTTAAATAAAAACAAAGTTATAGCGACTGTCAACACGGTTTTCGGCCAGGGTTCTCGACTGAAACGGCTAACTTCGAATTCGTGCAACATCTATTTCGTGAGATGGATTGTGGCAACATTATCGTGTCTCTACAGTTTGATCTTTCCACTTTCCAGTACATTTGATAGTGTGCATAAGGATATCGTGCGTGAAAAACTGGAAAGGTACGGTATTAGAGGTTCAATAAATGAATGGCTACTCTCGTATTTAACGAGCAGAACTCTAAAAGTAAAATTAAGTGGTGCACTTTCTGACAACTTTAAAGTGGGCATAGGTACGCCACAAGGTAGCGTCCTAGGACCATTAATCTTTCTCCTCTTTATAAACGACTTACCAGAATATATTACAAGTGGTAAGCTTTTCATGTATGCCGATGACACGACAGTCGTGGTGAGTGGTGGCTTTATCCGAGATGTGCGTGATGATGTCCAAATGTTTTACTCAAATTTGACTCATGGTGCGTACACAACGGACTAACGATAAATTATAATAAGTCGGTCTTTATTGAAATTCATTCCAGATATTCAACTAGCAATGCCTTCCATTTTTCAATTAACAATCATGATATCCCTAGTGTATTTACCACCAAATTCTTAGGCATGAACATTGACTGGGCACTATCGTGGTCCGACCACGTGATGGACGTCTGCAAAAAGATTAATAAAGCGTATTATCTAATTCTCAATTTGAATAACTCCCTTGGCCGAAGTGCATTGATGAGTGTGTATTACGCGCTTGTATTCTCGGCTATGAACTATAACATTGCAGTTTGGGGTTGTACTGCCCATATTGATCGTGTATTTGTACTGCAAGAAAGAGTGCTGCGACTTATTTTTAACCTAAAACCTCATCAAACTTGCCGAAACGTCTTTCGTGACTACAACATTTTGACCCTCTTCTCCATTTACGTGTACAATTGTGTCACCTATATACACAAATGTAAATATAACTTTATTGCCAGCAAGGATGTACACTCTCACAATACCCGCAACAAGGACAAGCTACGCCTGGACAAACGGCGTCATTCGTTTTACAAGAAATCTCCGGAATACAAGTCCTTGGCGTTCTACAACAGCTTGCCCGGCCGAATCAAAAATGCCAAGAACTTCGCCCAATTTAAAGCTAAAATTAAAGCGTTTCTCCTGTCGACACCTCTATATAATGAGGGGGAATTTATGCATTCGATTACTTTGTTTTGTTTGTTAATTATCTGTGACGTGTAAATAATTAATTGTTGATACAATTGATTTTTACAAATATATAATATGAATATGAATATGAATCAACAGAATATAAAATAATCTTAGGTTTTAACCTAAGAAAATAATACACTTTGTCAGAATATTAATAAAGTGTTCCTTCCTGAATACGCAACAATAGTGTGTTAAGTGCTAGTGAATAAAAAGGCGGACGTTCGATTCGTGTAGTATTAACTTTGAGTTACAGTTTGCTTTATAAAATATTATATTCGTTACCAATTTAGTTTACAATTCATTACCTCGTAAAATCAAAAACAAAACGTGGTAAAAAGGCCTAGGGTTGCAAAAGTGATCGGCAGTCGAATTGTTCTACGGAACAAGCTAAATCCAGATGGATCTGTGGAGAGGCGGAAGGCACGTCTTGTGGCCACAAGGGTTCCTTCAGAAGTCAGGGGTTCACCTTCATAAGACATTCGCGCCAGTGGCCAGACTGGCTCGATTTGAACAGTATCGACTATGCGAGACGTGAAACTAAGACAGTACGACGTTAGTTCCGTATATCTGAACGGAATCTCCTGAAAGGCCTGAGAAGACTCTTCGAAAGGGGTCAAGACCAGAAGATCACTGTCAAACCTAGAAGATGGTTGAAAAGGTTCGATTCTGGTGACATGGTATGCCTACTGAAGAAACCGTTATACGGACTTCGTCAGGCTGGTCGATGCTGGCATACGAAGCTAAATGACGCGGGCGGACGACAATAAGAAAAAGCAGAGATCGGAAAATTCAACTCCGACTTAACGTCTGAAGAAGAGAAGATGTCCACAGCCCTAACTGACGGACAACAGCAGCAAAGCTGTACAATCTAGCAACACTATCTAAAAGCTACCGAAAGGCAATTCAGGATACAAAAAATCCACCACCTGACCAAAGTTCTTGACCAGCATCTTTTTGCCTCAACAGGAGCATTTCTAGCACCAAAGAGGTGGAGGTACTCGTATGAGATCCTAAGGAAATCGTGCAAGAAAAGGTATTTGGTAACCTTCTTTCATTATGGGAGCCTGCATCTTCAGGTAAACTACTTAGACAACACTCCGTAAGGCTGCGATATGAGTCACGGGGAAATCCGAGGACCTGGTGATAATAGAGCGCCACTTGGAGATACGGGAATCGCTGGGCATAAGATAGTATTTTGTACCAGAAACAGAAACTGAATTGGCGTCCAGTAAAGAGAATATTGATGTGACTTAAAATATTACCCCTTCGAAATTGCATCATTAAAAGAAACCGGCCGTTGCACTGATCTTAGCTACTCAATTTTTAATTGAATGTAGGAGGTATTTTAAACACCAAATATACAAGTTGTTTTTACTCACAAGCGATACTGAATGTGACACTTACTCAATATCTGACGTTAAAAAATGTATACCGAATAGCACCATAAGTTTAAGAACGAAACGTGGTCACATTTAACATTAGCAGGATCATACATAAATGCAGTAGAGATCGCTCGACGTTCGTACTCTGGAGACAAACTTTCACTTTCCTATCACCCTCAAGTCAATGAAATATCTTGAAACTTTAATCAAGCGAATCGTTTACTTAGTCCTCTTTGTTATTATGTTCATATGATAGTAGTAATGCGACGACCGCCTTTAAATTATCAATTACGCTGCTGTAGTTCAGAAAGAATGCTGTCAAGATTTCATAACACTGAAAATTTATAGTTCACACCATTTTGAAATTTATATTATTTGTTTAACCCCTCTTTCCTTACAATCTGTTCTTATTGGACAATAAGTAATTTATTGATATGTAACATTAAATAACACACATGGCTTGTGGGTAAACTTCTAGCATTGTATTTATATGTTAATACAATGCTTCTATACCTTATCCAACGAGAGAAAGGACTTGCGCTCGGACGAAAATTCGTATGTTTCAGTTGAATCGCCGCCTATTCATTACTCCTACTTCGACGAAGTCATACCTTGCGCCGATACCTATAAAGGTACCTCTTTATAGATGAATACCTGATCCCAGTTTCCTCCCACTTTAATCTGCAATGCGCAAACCAAGTCCTTTCTCTCGTTGGATAAGGTATAGTGTGGATTAGATAACATTCACATTTACATAATTAGAGTACAATATTAGTCCTAAACGAATCTGTCTGTTAGGTATTCTGGCTTGAAACCTTTGAATCGTGGCACTCCGTCCGTGTGCACAAACAAGTTTCTCCCAAGAACATTAGGATGAACTTGAACTCTGACACTATAACATTCACTAAATCTATTAATTTCTTCTTTGATAGTAGGAACTTTTAGGTCTTTCGCAATTTCAACATTAGGGACATACCATGGAGCGGGGTTCGGAAAAAAAAACCGGAAAAAAAAACTAGGAAAAAAAACCCGGAAAAAAACCCCGCAATGCAATTTCAATTGATACAAAATGGCAACATGACACTAAACAAAGTTTGCCAGTAAAAAAAATGCCAAACTTAAACGTAGATTGCCACTAAAGCGCCTAGGTTATTTGTAGGTTTAGTATATTTTTTTTCAATTGATACAAAATGGCAACATGACGCTAGACAAAGTTTGCAAGTAAAAACAATGCCAAACTTAAACGTAGATTGTCACTAAAGCGCCTAGGTTATTTGCAGGTTTAGTATATTTTTTTTCAATTGATAAAAAATGGCAACATGACACTAAACAAAGTTTGGAAGTAAAGAAAATACCAAACTTAAACGTAGATTGCCACTAAAGCGCCTAGGTTATTTGCAGGTTTAGTATTTTTTTTTAATTTTCGGGTTTTTTTTTCCGGGGGGGGGGGTTCCGGGGTTTTTTTCCGGGTTTTTTTTTCAGGGTTTTTTTTTCCTAAACTCCCATGGAGCAACGGCTATTTGTCTTAACACTTTATTTTGGAACCGTTGTAATATTTCTATGTTGGAATTACTTGTCGCAGAGTTCCATCACATTTAGATTTTCCTGCAGGTATTGTGAGGCTATTTCTGGTTTTGTATGTATAGCAAGTATCGCTGTATCATCTGCATAAGTAGCAACAGTATTTCTATTGGAGATAGGCATGTCCGCTGTGTATAATGTATAGACTTATAGAGGATCGATTCAATTATGCTTCCTTGAGGCACTCCGGAATGAATCTGTAGTAGTTCTGAATAATCTTCCTGATGTTTAACAAAGAAGTGTCTGTCAGACAGGTAGGACTTACGTAAGATGGCTAAGCTGCATGGTGGGCTTTGTTTGAGCGTACATATTAAACCATCATACCAAAGGCCTGGCTAATATCCAGAAAAGCAGCTGAACAGTACTTTTTGTCTTCATAAGCCCTATTATTTAATCACACTGACCAAACGGTGTACTTGTTCGGTAGTTCCATGTTGGCTGCTGAACCCGAATTGATGATCCGGAATGACTTCTTTCTCTTCTATAATTATTTTTAATCGTTTTAATACGACTTTTTCGAAAACTTTAGATATAATGGGCAGCACACTTATTACACACTTATTGGTCGATAGGACGCTGTTTTATTAGGGTTTTTCCCTGATTTTAGTATCATGATGATTTGGGATTCTTTCCATTCTCAAGACTGCATTAAATATTTGTTGTAAGACTTTATATCCTTTCTCTGAGACTTCTTGTAACACTTTCTCGGTGTTAAGATCAAACCCTGGTGCTTTTTTTGGATTTATTTGTTGTGAGATTGTGTCCTTGACCTCCGAAACGCTGACGTTTTTATTATTATATGTACTTCGATTGTTATCGATACTCAGGCCAAGCCTGGTTAACTAATCGCACGGATCGAAATCAAGTTACGATTAGTCCTACTAATACATATATCTATACAATATAAATTTGAAGTTGCTGTTAAAAAGAGAACATACTAAATACTATACACATATTATGTTCATTAAATTAAATGACGTTGATAAAACCAACGCTGATCACATTTTAGATAATGTATTTGTTTGAGAAGCCTCGGTGTATTTGATCCCAATTTGTAAAAGCCACGTCCCGTCGACCCTCTTTCCGCGAAGGCATTAACATGAACGCAGCGTCGCGCATCAATAACAAAAAGAGACCCTATATTCCTAGGCTTCTCCGTTGGCGTCACTTATTCGTGACTTAGTGACTTTTTATAGAAAAGAAAAAAATGAACATAATATGTAGGTTTTGAAAAAGTGTTATGATTATTGTGTAAGCGTTTTTTGTTGTTTAGCTCGACGCATAGGTTGCACTCGAGTGGGTAATGTGTTGTTTGTGTTTTGTGTTAATTGCGAATTCTGATACTGTGAGTATATTGTGTGTTTACGTTTGAGTGCATGAGAACGAGCCAGAGGTGTTACATGAGTGATTGTTGAAGTGTTGTGTGTTGGTAATGGACTTTCTATAATGTTATGTTGTGTATGCAACAGAGTTTCAATTTGTGAAGGGAGGATTGAGTGTTGTGTTTCATTTTGTGTTTGAATGGTATTAGTTGAAAGTGTGTGATGTGGTTCTGAGTGATGTGCGGTATCTTCCGTTATGTTTAGAAATTTTCTAACTATGTGACAAGTGTTGATAATGACTGCCTTTTGTAATTGTATGTATATGTTCTTATCTAACCCTAAAATGTGCAAACTGTGATGTATTGTTTTTGGTATAACTCCGGTTGCACTAAGAACAATGGGTACTGTAAGAGCA
The DNA here is from genome assembly GCA_036250285.1 of Pyrocoelia pectoralis. Classification (NCBI taxonomy): domain Eukaryota; kingdom Metazoa; phylum Arthropoda; class Insecta; order Coleoptera; family Lampyridae; genus Pyrocoelia; species Pyrocoelia pectoralis. The sequence continues at coordinate 36,037,946 of CM070076.1, read as the reverse complement.
GTTCCCATTTTCCATTGCGCTTTAAGTTCCTGAGCTATATCAGTGTATTTCCGATGTTTCTCTGCGTGTGTATTGGCTAAATTGTTTGTGTTGGGAACTGCAATATCTATTATGTATATGATTTTTTGTGTTTTATCTATAAGTGTTATATCTGGCCCATTGTTATATACAGTTTTATCTGTGAGTAGTGTCCTATCCCAATATAGTTTGTGTGTGGTGTTTTCAAGTACAACTTGCGGTGTATATTTGTAATAGGGTGTGTTATCAGTAGAAAGGTTATGTTTTGTGGCGAGTTTTTGGTGTATTATCTTAGCTACCTGATCGTGTCTGTGTTTGTATTCCGTTTGTGCTAGACGTGTACATGCTGATATAATGTGTTGTATTGTTTCTGGTCTTTGCGAGCATTGTCTACAAAGATCATGTGTAATTGTCCAATCTTTAATTATGTGTTTTCTGTAATTTCGTGTGTAAATGACCTGATCTTGTATGGCAAACATGAAACCCTCTGACTCTGGGAAAATATCACATTTGGTTAACCAAGCATGCGTTGCTATAATATAAACACAGTCTTCGTTAATCTCCTGTGGATATCGTCCGTGTAAAGTCTTTTGTGTCCAAGTTTGTATGTTATGTGTGATGTACGTATCTCTACTCATTGGTGGTGTGATGTTTCTATTACTCATATTTAAGGGTGTGTAAGATTTGTCTGCAAGTGTGACTGTTTTGTGTAGCGCTGAAATGTGTGATTTGTTATAAAAGTATTCTCGTAGTTTGTGTATTTGTGTTTGGTGTAACAGGGCTATGTCTGTTAAGCCTCTACCTCCTCGTGAACGAGGAAGGTATAGTCTTACTGTTGAGGCGTGTGGATGATGTATTCGGTATTTAGTGAATAATGTACGTGTGTTTCGCTGTACCTGTTCTAAATCTGTATTGGTCCACTTTATTATTCCAAAGGAATAAGTAAGGGCCGGTGTAACGTATGTGTTAATAGCTTTGACAGTGTTTCTACCGTGTAGTTGTGTTTTAAGTATACTACGTAATCTGTGTAAATATTGTGTGATTAGATTTCGTTTTATTTGTGTATGTTTTATGTGTGTGTTTTGCTGAAAACCAAGATACTTGTAAGTTTCATTCTCGTCCATGGATCTTATATGGTCACCATGTTCGAGCTCAAAATCCACAAATTCTCTCTTACCAGCAGTGATGTGTTGTGTTTTGCATTTGTCAATACCAAACTCCATGTGTATATCATGTGAAAATGTTTCAGTGATATGTAATAAATGGTTGAGTTTTGTGCTTGTAGAGGCGTATAATTTAAGATCATCCATGTAAAATAGATGTGTAACGTTGTGATGTATTTCGTGATTGTGTTTTAAGTTATAACCAAAATTTGTGTTATTCAGCATGTGTGAAAGGGGATTAAGAGAAAGACAAAACCAAAGTGGGCTCAAGGAGTCACCCTGAAAGATGCCCCTCTTAATTTGTATTGTGTTTGTGATGAGTTGGGTATCATTTAGTGTAAGTGTTAGGGTGGTGTTCCAACATGACATTATGTGAGTGAGAAATTGTGTGATGTTGTTGCTAATTTTGTACAGCGATAGTATTTTTTGTAACCAAGAGTGAGGTACTGAATCAAATGCTTTTTTGTAGTCAATGTAAGCTGTATGTATGTTTCTTTTATTGAGTCTAGATTGTTCAAGTATTACAGAGTCTATAATGAGCTGTTCTTTACAGCCTCTGGAATACTTGGTACAACCCTTTTGTTCCTCAAATAAAATGTTGTTGTTAGTGCAGTGTGTGTATATTTTATGTGTAATGCATGATATTAGAATTTTATATATAGTGGGAAGGCATGTAATGGGTCTATATTTAGAGGCATCGTGTGTATTGTTATCTTTTGGAAGCATATAAGTGATTCCCTGTGTGAAGAATGGTGGTGTAGTGTGTGGTGCATCTTTCGCAAATTAATGCTACTGCCTTCTCTTTATCGCTTTTAGCCCATTTATCATTTAGATCCTTGATTGGTGGGATACATACTTGCGGTCTTTTCAGATGTCTTGTAGCTTTCCATAAGGAATATTCTGTTGATTCGGATGGACATAAATTGCTCAAATATTCTCGGAAGGAGTGATTCTTATCTGCGCTAGTAGATGTTTCAGGCCCTTCGCAGCCTTATTACAAACTTTTCTGTTGATCTCCGTTCTTGTCGTCTGCCATATTATTCGAAGCCTTATCTTTTCTTGTATTTTTTGTTTGACTATCGTAGGGCATTTTTGTTTGTGAGTGTGCCGGTTCGAACCCGGTGTTGCTTTCCAGACTGCATTTTGAATCACTTTAGTATCTATATAATTATTATTTGTCTGGAGTTGTCTAGGTTCATTTCAAAATGCATTAATAATGATCGATGCGATCAGAAACATTGGCGCAATGTCCTCACATTTTCCAGTTCAATACTAACCCACTCTGTCGTTTGCATTAGCATTTATATTGCCTATTCTACTATACCTATCAAGATTAATGGGAATGGGCTGCAACACTGCCTCCCACAAAAACGTTGCACGAACCCTAGATGGATGAAAAACTTATTCTGCTTACCTTATATGTGCACCTGTGCAATATGCTTGAAATATATTTGATAAAACCACGCAGTATATTTTTATTTATTACCGTTTTTAACGATTACATTTTTTTCAAGTGGCCCTTAGAATGAGCTAATGGTAGACAATGTCCTTGTGAAATGTTGAGGAGAAATGATCTAATAAACAAACAGAGGTATTACGAAGCAAAAAAATCCCCCTTTGTAAAATACTGAAATGACGCCGCTGGAAAAAACATTGAACCATTGAAAAGAAGCAAAACCACTAAATATCTCGGGTAATGAAATATTTACCGGGTACCAAACTCTATTATGTTTATGTAATCTCAGTGCACAAAATGACGAAACTCAGAAAAAGATTACCCTCGTTCAGCTCCCCCCCCCCCCCCACGCGAGAATTAAAAAAATGATAGCTCTGAATTAAAAGCTATTAATAGTTTAATAGTTTATTAAATCATGCATTACGCCTTGAAAGACCTTACATTTGTCAATAATAAAACAAACCTGGGAGTAATTTATGAGCTTCCAAAATCCGCAAGAATAAAATTTTGAGCTCGATCTCTTTAGCAGGAATTTCAATTTGAAAGTTGAGGGGGGGGGTGGAAGTTCACTCAGTCCCCCCCCCCCCCCCCAACCTCTTAAAAACAGCAACGGAGGATCGCGCATAGGCGCATAATTAGGAGCTCTTAATCTACTGTAGTTTAGATTTTCGAGCTCCACCCCTTACCTTAAAACAACCCCAAAACTAGTTTCGCCGAAGAGGTAACTCATAGAAAATACCATTAAATCTATAATATCTTTAATGCATCTTGTTCCAGTATTATTAGGCTACAAAAATTTATTTCCAAGTTGCAACCTCTTAGCAGGAAATCCACCCTTTGTGCCAAAAACACAAGAGGGAACTATGTTAAATAATAAAGAAACGTATCATTTTATGACTGTGTATTATCTTCCGATTTAGGAGCTTTGAACGTTTACTCAGCCCCCCACCTTCAAATGGAAATTCCCGCGAAGGGGATCGAACTCAAAATTTTATTCTTACGGATTTTGAAGGCTCATAAATAGCTTCTAATTCAGAGCTATAATTTTTCAATTCTCGCGTGGTGGGGGGGGGGGGGTTCAGCTGAACGGGGGTAAACAGATTTAGTAGTGTTCCGAAGGATACGTGAAAAATTTGTTACAAAATAAGAATACAACCCCCTACCCTGAGAAACAAAAAGGATCTCTGACCCTGTAATCATCGGTACTTTAATTTACTTGGAATTTTAATTTTGCTAACACTCAAATTTACGGCACACAAAAGTTGTACTTTCCCCTCATGCATTACATTGCGGATAAAAAGAATTGCTACATTATATTCCAATGAAAGGGGTAAAGTTAGTTTTACATTCACGAGTCAGGACGAAATTTTGCAATAATTGTTGGGAGAGACTTGATAGAAACGTCTTGACATATTTCCGTTAAAATAGACACACAAGTATCCAGAATATAGTTGAATTAACAATATTGCTACTATGAAGCGTAAAATATATTTAATCAAAAATTGTTCATAATTTTCCTTTTGTAGTCATACATTTAATTAAAAGCTTCTTATATTAAACTCATAACACTCAAAGCTTGTTATTTACCTGAGCTTTAAAATAAATTCCCTAATAACAGTGTAGCCTTACCTAATGTTGTTTAAATGACATTTAGATTAAATTCCTTTAACCCTGCCGGAAAAAACCACCCTGCAATTAAAAGCATCGCTTAAGCTAGAGCTTATACAAACCTTGCAGTTGTACACTACACGACACAAATTTTATTCAAATTAAGTATTACCTATAAGTACTTATAGTAAATAAATAAAAACTTCTGCGTATTTTCTATTAACAAACGCTTATTTACAAATTCGATTTTCTCAATAATAAATAACCAGTTAGAATTTACATAAAACTAACGAAACTTTTCTTTTAAACCACAAAATAAACAAGAAAGTTTTATCCATGTTAATAAAATAGGAAATAGAACATTTATTTTAACTTGACATATAAAACCTAAAGGATAAAAGGCGATTGTCGGTTTAAAACTATTTACCCTAACGTTACAATGACCACGCCATGTATTTAACAATAAATTATATATAATGCAGTAAACCTGTGGTGTAAAAGACGCAATGGTGTAACAACAGAGACGGAAGACACTATATTAGTTAGGTATTTCTCCTTTATTAATTTTAATCTAAATAAGTCTCATTTGTGTTAAACGTGAATGTATGCATTGTGTTCACAAAATGAAACTAAATCATAAGGGAAAAAAGCTAACAATCACCATTTTATTTGTGTTACATCACGAATTCTTATTAGAGTAGGCGCCGTAACATAAACCGGAAAAGTTTATCATTAGTCCAGTCAGAATAGGAAAAATAGGGGAACTAATTCATGTATTAGCAATTCCATCGGAAATGTGTAGGGGAAGGTCTCCCGATCAACATAAAGTCCCGCAGCCTACTGGGTGTGCTAGAGCTAGAGCGAAAACGGTGGATCCTAGCAAAAAATTCTTGACATAAAAATGAAATCTTATTAAATTTTCCACAACTTTGATTCTATACATAATAATGAATGAAAAAACGCGCTTTTTTTAGTTTTCTTCATTGCCATCCTCGAGGACTGGTGGACGGTTATGGCAAGCACCTTCACACGCACAAGCTGGAGGGTAGTGGATGTCTGTTTCGAGCCGCATCCAGTCAAAACTGCCCAGTCAAATCACCCAGTGATCAGACTGTCAGTACTTGATGGCATTGGTTTAAGGGTGACAAGACAAGCACTGCTGATAGCCCCAGATCAGGACGACATTCAGAATCGGTCAACCAGCGAACACAGGCCTCAATCTCGAATCTGCTTGATGAAAAACCGCGGATTTCAACTTATACTGTTGCAGCGATGATTGGTGAAACCGGAGATTATGTTCGTCACCTTGAGCACATATTTAACTTTGTAGAGTCAAAAACTCAAAAACGACGCGTTTTTTCATAATTATGTGTAGAATCAAGGTTGTAGTAAATTTAATAAGCTTTTATTTTTTTCTAAAGAATTTGTTTGCTAGGATCCACCGTTTTCGAGTACGCCCGGTAGTCGAGGGGAATTTAATTTATGTTGTTCAGGGGGCCTTTCCCTACACATTTCCGAAGGAATTGGTATTACATGAATCAATCTATTTGTCCTTTTTTGGTCTATTCTGACTGGACTACATACCCTCACTATGGAATAGGCTCGGGTTAGTATTGTAAAATCGTGATTCGCCGTGGTAGTTATTGGGTAATAGCATTGACTTTCTACAGAAAGTCAATGGTAATAGTCTTCTAGTTCAAAGTCAAAATCAGAATCGCTTGTTTATTGTATATAAAAAATATAAAAAATTTTCCATTTTACTTCAAACGCCCACCACCACGAAATCCGGCCGGTCCAAGGTGCCAGACTTACCTTCGTATCTTCGAGTAGTGTATCGAATGTGGAAAAAAGACAATTCCTCGTCTGGAAATGACTTGACCGAATCGGTCGCTAGCCCTTAGTCTACAGTGACCGTTACGCATTCATATAATTAATTGTATTAGAAAAAATATATTATTGCAATTATTATGGCTAGCTAGATACCGGAAGGGTTTTTGACGAACGACGAGCTCCTATTGGCAGCCAATGAAGCGGCAATGGAATTGGCTGAGATCCCCATAGATAATAATTTTCAGACGGATCCAGAAGACAGTAATTATGATTATGATCCTGTAATTGACAGTACAAAGATCCAACTCAATTCTGAACCAGTGACGCCACTGGAACACGGGGACGAAGAAGAAGAAACGGAACACGAAGAGGAAGAAAATGCCGATGAAGCTTTAGTTACAAAAAAAAGAACACATAAATAGAAAGTGGAAAAAGAAAGACATTCCGACTACAATCACAACCTATTCTTTGCCCCATAGAGGAACACTTTTTGCACTGTAAAACCGAAATTGATTATTTTTTGACAATATTAAGATCATCGGTTACAGAAGACATTGTATAGCAAACCAACCTGGATGCAACACAAAGGAGAAAAGCATTGAACCTAAAAGATAATGTACTTCTCGCTTTCGTTGGGCTAACCTTTTTTATGGGATACCATCATATGCCAAGTTACAAAAATGATTGGTCTTCGCCAGAAGACTTAGGAGTTCCATTGGTCGCCACTATTATGCCCAAAAACAGGTTCGAATTAATATTGTCGTCTGTACACGGTACACCTAAACGATAATTCTACAATTCCTGACAATAACAAAGACAAAATGTATAATATTAGACCCTTTGTTTCGCGACTGAATAAACAGTTTGATATGCTCTATACAGGGGCGGCTCTTTATAAAGAGCCATAGCACCACCTCAACAAATCAGCTAATTATCAATTCTTTAAATATAATTAACAATTTTAATTGTGGCATCGATTGTTTTTTGTACTTCTTGACGTCGTTTTTGTTAACGCCTACATTTTATACAAAAAAAAGATACCGTTTCATTTTCGACGAGTCGTCAGCTTGGGGCTAATGAAAAGTTGTTCAATTCACACGTCGAGAAAGCGGTTGTCTTCCTCTCACAGTCCAAGTCCTCGAAGTAGTTCGAGTACTAGTTCCAAAAGCGGTTCTACCCAGAAAAGGAGATTAGGAGTAGCGATCCAAAAATTTTGAAAAAATTAATATAAGTTAAATTAAAAAAATAGAAAAATTTAGAAAAAGTGTCGTGTCCTGGGACGGTAAGGATTAATAACTTAATGCACCGCTAACAATAATACCCGAACATTTTCTCTATCGTTTGACACCAAAAACAGCGTTGTACGTCAATTAGTCACTTTGCACAGTTTCGTACACTTTCTCAGGTTTCCAGATTCTGAAATTCCTGAAAGCATACAGAGGAAGTTACATAGCACTTTTGGTGAAAATTTTGCACGGTCCTCACTCCTCAGCTTACGATCACTAATCACTATCACATTCAAACACTTCGGCATTCGTTCTGCAAGAATCAATGATTTTCAAAAGTGTCTTTGCTTTATACAGGGTGACATTGAAAAAACTACAATGCATATTACCACGCGATAGAGGGCTAAGAAATAATTAAAAAAATCCTATACACTAATGTCCGATCACCTTTTGTTGTTAAGATAGAGCATCTTGACTACGACATTATGGCACCTGTCAAATTAATATTGTAATAATTTATTCAAGTTTCTCGTGTTCCTGATTACGTTTTTGTTTGATTATTTTGCTTCTCGTTTTTTAAAATTGCTTTTGAAAATGGTTCTCTACACGTTTGAAGATTACAGAGACATGATTATGTGTTAAATTTAATTATTGTTGTTCTTATGTCATGATATGTTGCTGTTTTTAAAGCTCCTGCCGACTAAGTAGCGATTTTTTTTGTTATAAGATGTTGAAGAGCAATAAATTTTCGAATAAAAAATGTTAAAATAATTTTCAAAGCGACAAAAAAAAAACAAAAACCTTTAAGATCCTATATCTTAAAAACAAAAGGCGATCGGACATTAGTGTATAGGAATTTTTTTTATCATTTCATGGCCCTCTATCGCGTGGTAATATGCATTGTAGTTTTTTCAATGTCACCCTGTATATAGGATTTTACGAATTCTTTTTATTTATACCTACGTAGAAAGTAACATGCTAAACACCATGATTGAAGTATTCTGTGCAGAACTTCATTCCAGATAAATGAAGAAAGAAACCGTTCAAATGGACACTCTTCTGTATTAGAACAGAACCGCGTTTATCCCTTTCAATACTGGGGGGACATATTTAACCCAGCGATTTTTAAAACATTCTGTTGGATTCTCCCTGTCCCAGAAGTATACGCTTTATCGTTTTATCCGTATTGAATTACTAGCTTTTCGTATTTTTCAAAAGATTTATTGCCTTGTGATAGCAATAAGCAATGTGCCAGTAGTATTTTTACTTGAATCAAAGTTATCCCAACAGTACTTATTTCTTTACAGTTTTGTGGTTATGGCAAACCGTCCGCTAACTCAGAAGGAGTTAGAAGAAGCTCTTAAGGACATTTTTGAATCTGAATCAAAGCCGTTTTCTCCATCGGAATCCGAGTATGAGCCCAGTGGTATTGAAGATGAAGATGAACAATATAATCTTGGTAACGTAGACGATTGCGATGAAATGTCTACGGATGAAGAAGAAGAAGCACTAGTAGAAGCAGATGCTACTCGTGCAAGATTCCAGGAATCTTCGATTATTGGTCAAATAATAAATCACTTGCCAACAACGGACCGGTGGATATTGTTTCCAAAATGTATTACAACGATCCAAAAAAGCCAAATGATTCTTCGAAAACGTATTACATACGAGCCCAGAATCATATCATTTGGCCCAGTCATTCTTGTATTATTAAATTTAGTGTTCTGTGCATATCTCTAGTTTTGTAATATTCGTTTTAGTAAAAAATGTTTACATGAATGATTCAAATTACAATAATAATAGTTGCATTCAATAGATTTTTCTTCACCAAAGTCTTCTAAAATACAATAAAAAAAACAATGACTGGGCCAAGTGATATGATTCTGGGCTCGTAGACGAAGTAGTATCATGTCGATGAATCAATGAGCAAGTTCAAGGGAAATTGGAACTAGAAGGAGGTGCTATAGGTGTTCCCAAATGAAGAAAGAAATACGTACCAAGACCATTTGTGTGGCTTGTGACATTCCTTTATGTAAAAATTGTTTTCTTCCTCATCACGTATAAATTATCTACCCATGTATTTCTCAATAAACAGTTTTAGTTCTTATACTAAATATCTTACTGATGGGACAAATTTGACCCAGTAAAACAAACTGCTGGGACTTATTTGTCCCATATCCTTTCCAAGGACCTAGCCCCACAAAAAAATTACACAAGTTCTTTTGACACTTTCATATCCATAAATGAAATTTAAAATTCTTAAGTGACTCAAACCTAGTGAGAATACATTCCGTATTGAAACAAGCGCGTATTTAGGGGGGGGGGGGGGTAATGGGGTCATTACCCCTCCCAAAGTTACGTTAGTGTAATAAATATTACCTATTATAATCGGACAGTCTCTTTTATATCTTCTAATCTTTATGTTTTTTCTCAAGTGCATTTTTATTACCCCTCTCGAACAAAATTTCTAGATACGCCGTTGTATTGAAAGGGTTTTAAGTGTGGAGTAAGTATATTAATTTATTCCACAAGCTTCATAGAAACTTAATTATCACTGGTGAATCGTGTAGGACTGTTAGGTAATACTTAATAAATGCCAAACCTGACAATAATTTTGCCGTTTTCAATCGACAATACCTGTCTCTACTGAATCTTTATAACTTTCTTACACTCCGTGATTCTATTTGTATTTCATTAGCTTACATGATGAAAGCAAAGGCTCTATTTAGTACAGCAGGTATTTACTTGTTTATTTTCTGCATGAAGGCACTAAATCCGTCGTATGTGTGGTACAAAGTCTACAAAATTAAATTGTCATGAACTAAGGAATTACTTATTACATGAGTTAATTAATCTTGATTGGTGAAATGAATTAATAATTGCCATTCTGAAATGGTGTATAACAGATTTAGTAATAATGAACAATAAGATCCCGAGTAAATACTAAGAAATACTTATTTTAAGAAATATCTCGTATATACCTATATTTAATGTGGCAGTTTATTTAACTAAAGTGATTTTTCTTTTTAAGAGTTTTTTTCCCATATGTTGTTTAACGAACTGAAAAATCCTTTCACCGCAATATGCTTATTAAATTTTCCAAGCAAATTCGATATACTATCGGTCGTTAACGGATTGGCTTGGAAAACTTTTCACCGATTATTAAGCGTAAAATGTCTTTGCAATATTAACTGCGTGAAAATACAGCAAGATGGAAGTTTTCAATGAAAACCACGATTGATTGTAAATTATACAGTTTTCGTCCTGCGTTATTCCGAGGGAGTTTAACTGTAATCAGCTTTATTTAGAGGACAAGAACCAAATTAGGTCCTGATCAACGATCGTTTAAGGTAGAGGGTGATTTTAAACAGAGATGGGCGGCTTCTAACGAGGCAGATTGGATTCGATTTGAATTGGTTTAGATGGTACAGCGTTGGGGTGGATAGAGGGTTTACATTCACGGCAACAACGGGGGTTTAACATGATCCTAAACCTGATGTCATACCTCTTCAAGCATGTATTCTAATCAAAGCTAATTAATAACTGACATAAAGTACGCTTGTTGTACGATGCAAGTTTGTAATTACGAATATTCTTCATAGTTATTTAAATTCAATCTTAAGATATAAAAGGCATAAATTGAGAATAGCTGATACAGAATAACAAGGTCCGTTAGGATGATGTGTATTTTGTCAAGTGGAAGTTTACATCATTTTAAAAAGGCTATTTAAACGAGCTGCTCTCGACCGGATCATGCTTGTTGTTATTCCGTCTAGCCGGGCAGTAATGGTCATTACGTGTTATTCGGTCTGCGTATTTGCATGTTGTACTTCACCTTGTCCAGCTTTGCCTATGGTAAATAAGAGTTACGTAACACCGAAAATTGACGTATGAATACGCTTATTTATCATACACTTTATATAACTTTAAATATTATATTATTCTTACTGAATTTAATACCTCGTTATGTCTATAGCAAGTTGCAAATGGTAAGGGTGGCACCTCCAATAACCTGACCATTTATATTTTGACTCAAAACGGGACATCGGTTTGCATTTGCAAAATGTACGGGAACGTATTACTGCATGGAAGCCGAATTTGCATAAACTGGTTTTATTAATTAGCGCAAGAAAAAGTTAACCCTTGATTTTATTTAAAAATTTAAGGGTTGTTTATCCTGTACCTAAAGGGTGAAACAATGTTGTCAAATGGCAGTAAAAGTGCCTAGTTTCTCTAAAGAAAAAACAATTTACCTGTACGCGCTTTTTTTCGTTTTTAAATGTCTCAAATTCATTTTCCATGTATGCAACTTCAATTTTTTTGTTAAAAATAAAAAAACTAGTGCACTGAATTCAGAAAAGAAAGACCTTTCAAATGCCGTATCAGTTGCCCCATCATCTCTACATAAAGTTTAGGGGTTGTTCTCACAGCGCTAAGGGATGAAATCACGTCAGGTTGAAAATCTTGGCAAAACTTGTCCCCGTTGATTTAATTGTTTTTGCATTTCTCAAAAAAAATGTTCTAGTCGGAAATCCGTCTGTTATCTTTTCGTTGGGCCACCCTGTATATAAATTGCCCAAAATGTCCACCGTTATGTTCGCGACACAATTCCACTTTGTTCCAATTCCAATTGTCGAACTCTTTCCAGAGTTGCAGTTGTAATTCTTTCAAGTTTCCGTAGTAATTGCTGTTTGTAGTTTGCCCAATGTATGGAGACGGTTTCGAAAAACGTTGAACAGGACAAAATATACGGAGTTAAATCTGGAAAACAGGGAGTCATAATCTTCTGCTAATTAAACAATTTTCAAATCGATCAACAATTCGTTTCTTGTATGGTTGGCAAACGCAACATAAGGAATATTAAAATGGGGATGCTCTTCCATAAACTGCTCTTGACGGGAGCAGTTCAACTCGCCAATTCAACACCGTAAAAAACACTACGCGCGAATTTCAAACTGCCATCAGTATTAGAGAATCATCCGGTATTATATATTACATATAAACTTATATTATGGGGTATAATGTAGATTTTCGGTATTTTTTTAAATTATTTTAGTAAATTTTTAGTAGATTCAGGCAAAAATATTAGCACCCAGTCCGCCAATTTTCGCGGGGTTTGTGAAAACGGGACAATTTTGCGCCCCGGTGGTTTTCTCCGGGACACCGGGACGGAGTACCGAAAAAAGGGACGGTCCCGTTCAAAACGGGACGTATGGTCACGTTAACCTCCAAGTCAATTTGAAGGAAAAGCAAGTCCGATGCTTTTGAAAAGGACCTCGAGTGTATCTGTTGTACGCAATTGACGAATTCGGACAATGACCGAAATTTATACCCAGAACGCGTTGTGGACTTTGTAACATGCTCAGATTGCATTCTGGGTATATTTGTTAGCATAGTTTCGGCCACTGAGCGAAGCGTTCTACTCACAATGCGTTTTGGTCAAATTAACAAAATCCACTGCCCGACAAGCTAAAAAAAAAATAAAATCGTCTTATTTGAACTTGTTTATTTGGTAAAAGATATTCTATAATGTGGTAACTAAATACACTGCTCAACATTTGAACTGGTACACTTACAAGAACATATATAAATAACAATTTACTGCTTTTTGAGCGACACCTGCTTGCTTAATTGATAGTATATGGTTCTGGGAAACACTTTTAGGGCGAAGAATTAAAAGAATAAAACTTAAATAACGAATTTCAAATGTTTTAATAGAAAAATAACAAAATCTTCATTTTAGTAGTACAGAAAAGTTTCAGCTGGAAAGAAATGATAACCAAACACTTAAAAATTAATAATGCGTGGGGCCTCCTCTAGCTCTTATGACCTCTTGGCAACGTCTTGGCAAGCTGGAAATCAAATCCCGAATGTAATACTGAGGAATATTTAGCCATTCTTCCAAAACGGCAATTCGGAGCTGATGATGATTGTTTGGATCCACTCCTTGTGACCTTATCAACCTTTTCAGGTAATCCCATACGTTCTCTATGCGATTAAGATCTGGAGAGTTCGATGGTCAATCCATGCGCGTAATATTGTTGTCTTCAAAAAATGCATTGATTTGCCTTGTTCTGTGAGGACGGGCGTTATCGTCGACAAACACGAAACCATCGCCTATTTCATTGACAAATGACAACACTACAGGTTGTAATACCTCATTAAGATACCTGACACTATTCATTGTAGCATTTCCAAGCATAACCAATTCAGTACGACGAGTCGCAGAAATACCTCTCCAAACGGTAATTGAACCACCTCCATAAGCTTGATGGTAAGTCACGTGGTTCTCAATATAGCGTTCTCCTCTGTTTCTGCAAACTTTCACTCTTCCATCTGAGCTATGGAGACGCACTCTGGTCTCGTCACTGAATAAAAAACGGCCCCAATCTTCACCATTCCAATTTGCATGTTGGTGTGCCCACTCTAACCTTATTTTGGGGGCTCTGGTCAACAATGGACGTTTTTTAGAAGATCTGGACCTTAAATTTACCGCATTGAGCCTTCTTCTTACTGTTTGAGTGGATACTTGAGTGCCTGTTGCATTCAATAACTGAATTTGGAGTGTTCTTGCAGTAGAAAATCTATTCCTTCGACACTGAACCGTAATAAAACGGCCCTCCCTGACTGTTGTACTGCGATTTCGCCCTCCGCCGTGCCTATGTTGGGCAGATCCAGTATCATTAAAACTCATTCGAACTCTTCTGATCACATTGTGGCTCACATTGAAATGGGCAGCAACAGTTCTTAGCGATGCACCAGTCATAAGCATTTCCATAGCTTGGCTCATCGCTTCAATACTTATGTGGTACGCTTCGCTCAGTGGCCGAAACATTGTGAATAAATTTACCCACAATGCGATCTGAGCATATTATAAAGTCCACAACGCGTTGTGGGTATAAATTTCGGTCACTGTCCGAATTCGTCAATTGAGTACAACATATCTACTAACAATTTGCAGCGTTGTGAGATTCAAAATAAAAATTAAAGCGATTTCATGCATTAATTATGCATTTCCATAATATGACGTATAACAATGTTCAGATGAAGCGTGTTAAAATAATATTGAGCTTACAAGGACGTTCAAAGTTGAAGAAGCTGTGGACTTTTAAAAAATAGTTCATCTTAAGGTACTTAGGCGTAATGGGTCACCACCACCTGAATCATTAAATGTATTATGCAATATGGAAGGAAAGAAGGGAGAGATCAATTTATTGTTGTCAAAAAGGGACCCAAAAGCCGAAGTACCACAAGGGGGCTCCTGCGGCCGACCCTGTGAGTCGCCATGTACGATAGCACATTAAGGGTTAAAATATCCGAAGATGTGACAATCGTGGATTGTGCTGACGACATAATAGAAAATTAGAGGCTACTATGATGAAGCTTTGCTTACGGGAAGCAGGAGGATTGAAGAAGTTCCGATGTACCATTTAGGCCAAACTATCAACGCGCATTAAATTATACAGGTCCTCGGAGTTGTTATTGAACATGTCAAATACGTGATATAGAAAGCTTATGCAGGATGATGCCCGATTGTGGTGGGGCTTGATCCTCTAAGATACAGTGCAATACAATCGACAATGCTATATGCCAGTCATGTGTGGAAATGTGCGGTTGAATGGAGCTCTCCTCAACAAGGTACAAATACATTTGGTGATCAGAATAACCAGCGCTTACAGAACCGTTGCACTTGAAGACGTGTTGGTGGTTGCTGGAATACTGCCAGTTCATATGACGGTCCAAGGCATAACTCTCAGATGGGAAAAACAAAGGTTTTATATGGAATGGAATGATATAAAAGTACTTTATGGACGAGAACACTGGTCCCGGATGTAAAGATCGGCCCGGAGAGGCCGATTATATATTATGGAAATTCCTAAGCGGACATAACGAGAATAGGTAGAGGAAAAAGAGAAACTGTGTAGACTGCGCCTTAGAAGACGACAGAGCACACGTCTTCTATGAATGCTCCAGATGATATGGAGAACAACAAATGCTTTCTCATTATCTATAAAGTACAGGTAAGGACCTTTCATATACAGGGTGTTCCAGTTGAAACTGACACATTTTAAATGTGATTGGAATGTGCGGTTTCGACCAGTGATTTTCAAATTTCGAAAATATTTTTCCCAATCACATTAAAAAAAAGTACAGTTATACAGGACGAGGGAAAAATGTCTATTTTGAAGTAGAAATTACTTGATTTATTTAAATAAAGCGCCCTGTATATGCGTTTACACATGGACGGAAATTTGGTTCGTTACCGTTTTTTAAAGGCGTAATTTTACCAGTGACCACAAATAGAGCAGGACAAGGGAACTCGCATGTTACAGAAAGGGGTAAGCAGAAGCAGAAGACAATGCCTATACTGCGATAAGGCAATACAAGCACGACATGTGGTAGACAAAACCATTTTGAGTTGTATTAGTGCGGCTCGTGTTTGTATGGAGAAAAGGATCAAACACATGCGGGAAACTGAAGCAGCGATGAAGAATATCCGGAACATAAGCTCACCGAGTCGTATTATGGTCAACGTTAAATTGGGAAACAAGCACTGTGAGATACTATATGATCGAAGGACAGTGCACTCGGTTCAGGCTAACAATTTTGACGCGATATTGGTAAACGTATTATAAGACGGACCAAGAATCTTGTCGCGTATACCAATTTGGAACTTGCCAGTTTAGGCACAGTTGAGGTCATAGTAATGGTGTCCGGCTGCACGAAAACGTTATTAACGAACTGGGTAGTAAAATATCAGAATTCCCGGGACTGTTCGAAAACTGTATTGATATGATTCAAGGGCATACCTACTGCGAAAATTCTAATATATTATCGGACGTAACCCCTAAAAAATTTAGAGCTAGGTCAGTGCCAGTTCCGTTACAGCATCAAATTAGTGTCGAAATCGACACACTCGTACGAGAGTGAATGCTCGACACTACCGTAACCCTCGCAGAGAGGGCATCGCCGATTGTGACTGTGGTGAAATCAAATGGGGGTATAAAACTTTGCGGAGGTATCAATGTAATATATCGATAAATCGTTCCAATTGACGACTATCCTTTGCCACGGTTCGAAGAAATAACTTCGAAACTATGTGGGGGTCAACATTTTTCAAAAATTGGCCTAAAGGACGCGTACCTGCAACTACCGATACATCCTCATTTCCTAAAACATCTCTTTATCGCTGTTCATAAAGGTTAGTTTGCATATAAGACACTTACGTTTAGTGCATAATTTGCTCCAGTGTTATAGCAAAGCATATTGGACCAAGTTCTTGCAGGAGTTGAAGATACTGTCTGTTACCTTGATGATAACAGATCCTACATCAGAACAAATCAAAGTGAATTTATGACCGATCGCTCATCAATTCCCTGGTCCATCGTGCTGTAACTGGGTCCAATAAGCCTAACCTTCAGAACAAATCACAGCACGTCACCAACACATTAGTCAACAAAGGTTTTCACAGGAGCGGAATCCGCAAGGTTATAAATCGTCATATAATCCCGAAACCTCGCAACACCGAGGATAAGGTGCCAGGAATATTGCTTTCTTACCCTATGTCCACAAAAGTCGCAGATCACATTGGGAAGCTTCCCCAAAATCAAGGTCGTCTACAATTCGTCTAATAGGATGTCCGAGATCTTTACCGAACCCTAAAGATAAATTGGAACCCCTATCTTGCAAAGGCGTGTATAGACTCCTTATTCTTGTGATTTAGTCTAGATCGGCGAAACTGGTAGATCGGTTAGCACTCGAATTTCTGGGCACGAGGTCAGTATAACTACAAGTCCACTGTTGCTGAGCATTCTCTTCAAAACGGTCACAATACCTATGCTGTTTCAAGAAGCCAAGTCCCCCATTCCTCCTTCTTCTACCAAAGGAAAATCTTCAAACACGCCAACAATTTCAACTGTGACTATGAAAATTTGTTATTCTATTGGCTGACGAAATAGGTATAAATAGCCAGGTTTGTTTTTCTCTTTTCAGTGTTCCAGCGTGTGCAGTTTAGTGTAGCAGTGTGCGTTGTTCCCGTTGATTCATTTGGTAAGAGTCTTTATACTTTTATTTTTATTTGGTTTTATTTCTTGTCCTTCTTTCCCTTACGAAAGTGGGCAAAACGTTGACTTTTTAATATTGACACGGTCCTATCCCGGAAGTCGTCTTTATCTTACTGATTAAATTATAATTCAATGTGCAGAATGTACCATTGTAATATACTTTAATTAAATTAACTACAGTACTCATAAGATAAAGCTGACCTCTGCTATCAGTACATCTCGTTCTTACATTTCTATAAGTACCTATAACCATTAGCCGTATACTAAAATCTCATAAGTATTTCTCACGTGACAGTTAACATCCAAAACATAAAATCATGGGATGCTTAATAAGGTTCATCAGACATCCAAACTAAAAAGCTAACGTGAAGAAAACAGTACTACTTCACTGGCCATCAAAATAAAAAGTGAATAAAGATCGTCCCTATCGGATAGCAAAGCAGACAAGACGAACTTTAAATGGTTTCATTGCAAAGTTAATGTATGTACATATTTAGTGGATTTTAAGGTTATGTTTCGTTATGTTAGTTTGATTTTATTTGAATTTAAAAGTAAATGGCGTCAATAAGGAACAAATGTCAGCTAAATAAAATGTGGTGCACGATTCTCTATATATTATTTGAGTTCTTGTTAGTCTTGATGTTTCTTCTGAACATGTTGCACACTTATTGCCGTGGCTACACTTGCCCTATACTCTGCTTTTCACTATTTGTATTATAGAACACACACTACACAAATTGATTTGAGTCTGCGGAGAAGATCTTGGTTAACTAGAAGTTCTAAAACTTCCTACTTTGGATGTTTATGAAGCCTCTTCTCATGACTTCTGGCAAACTTCCTAATCACGTCCTCGACCATCTCCACTTGGTGTTCCCGATGTAGATCCTTGTGTCGCACGAACCAAGGAACACTTGCCATATTTCGTAAGACTCGATTTTGCAATTTTTGGATACAAGAATAATTCATTTTTTTGTGTAGTCCCACAACTGGATGCCATAACTCCATACTGTATAGACCAGAACTTTATTTCGAACTGAATTTCTTCCTATAAGTCAATACATGCTATTATATTTTAATTTTAAGTCAGTTGCTTTCTTTTTAACATGCTCTTTCCACTAACTCCGTTCAGCTGCCCCTCCTCCCCAATGCCGTAATTTAAAAAAATGATAGCTCAGAATTGGAAGCTATTTAGGAGCTTTCAAACCCCGCAAGAATCAAATTTTGAGCTCGATCTGCTTAGCAATCTTCATTTGGAGGTTGGGGGTGGAGGCTGAGTGAACGTTCACTTAGCCCCCCTACCTCTTAAAAATAACATCGGATTATCGCGCATAGGCGCATAATTTGGGAGCTCTATAATTTCTTCAATGCGTGTTTAAAGCATTAATAGGCTACAAAATACAGGGTGTTACAAAAAGGTGTAGCGGGCTATGCATATCCGGATTCTACATATGAAATAAGTCTAAAATGTTCAGTAAGGTTTTTAAGACATCGGCTTAGTGTAGCCGTAATCAGCCATTTTGTATTTTATTGAAAATATCATTATTTTAAAAACCCTTCAACATATTTTTATGTAATTTTGCATGTCTTCATTTCTCAGAAGTCTACAATTTCCAAAATTATTATTTTTTCAAAATTATCAATTTTCAAAATGGCGTACATTCAAACATTTTAAAGTAAAATTCCAAGAAAACTACTAAATAAAATTAAATTGTGCAAGAAACAACATTTTTAGTACTTTTATTGTTAATACTTAATTTTATTTAGTAGTTTTCATGGAATTTGCTGTAAAATGATTTGAATGTCCTCCATTTTGAAAATTGATAATTTTGGAAAAAAAAATATTTTTGGAAATTTTAGACTTCTGAGAAAGGAATACATGCCAAATTTCATAAAAATATCTTTAAGTGTTTTGGAAATAATAATTATTTTCAAGAAAATACAAAATGGCTGATTACGGCTAAAGTAAACCGAAATCATAAAAATGTTACTGAACATTTTTGACTTATTTTCATATGTAGAATCGGGATATGTATAGCACGCTACACCTTTTTGTAACACACTGTATATAACACTTTATTTCCAAGTTGCCCCTTAGCAGGAAAACGACCCCTTGTGCCAAACACGCAAGAGGGTATTATATTAAATAATCGAGAAACGAATCTTTCTATGACGGTCTATTATCTTCCGATTTAGGAGCTTTGGAAATATGTATAAACTTACTTTCGAGTTGCAACCCCTTAACAGGAAAACCAACCCTTGTACCAAACCCGCAAGAGGAACTATGTTAAATAATCGAGAAACGAATCATTTTATGACAGTGTATTATCTTCCAATTTAGGAGCTTTCGAAAAATGTATAAACTGACTTTCGAGTTGCAACCTTGCAGCCCCTTAGCAGGAAAACCAGCCCTTGTATCAATCACGAGGAACAGATCAATTTATGACGGTGAATCATCTTTCGAGTGAACGTTCACCCCCCCCCCCCACCTTCAAATGAAGATTCCTTTTAAGCGGATCGAGTTCAAAGTTTGATTTTTGCGGGGTTTGAAAGCTCCTAAATAGCTTCTAATACTAAGCTATCATTTTTTTAACTCCGGTGTGTCGGAGGGGCTAGCTCAACGGAGGTCTTTCCACTTCAGTTTTAAAGTTTTCATTTTGAACGCACCAAACATCATCATCAACAAGGATTCAAATTTAGATTCAACCTTAGGCTTCGTTCCTCAATCGAAAGCTTTCCTTAAATAGTGAGAGGTCATGTCGCGTTGAAGCGAATGTAAGGTGGATTCATCAACCTTTTATTTTAACGCTTCTGATGTCAATATCATATACTTACACTACCGTAAGCAATAGGTAATAGTCACGGGCCTTATTCGCTATAAACTAAAAGACACATCATTATTCATAGTAGTGTTATTAATTTAACTATTAATCTGGATCGTTTAAGTCGATAATGCAGGGTTTTAGATAAACCTATTATTTGTGCTTAACTTAAATTATTTTTGACATTCATCTGAAATCTATACAACCTAATTACGATATTCTAGTTTTGACACACAAATTTAAAATGTAGCATATATTTTGTTCAGTGGTTTTGTAATAAAATAGGATTTAGAACATCGCTTTCTGCCAGTAAATACTTTTAAAATATTTTCGATAATATGCGAAGGAAAGGGAGAAATAGAGGGAGTAACGAAAATCGGCTGGCTGCTTGTAACAACATGAGATTGTGATATACTATACGAAATGATTAAATTGGCCCTTGTTACTGAGAGCTCCTCCACTCGACATCGGAACTTGCTGACCTCTTCTTGCCTCTTGTCGATGCTAGAGTGGAACTGATCGTTAGGCCCACTCTAAGACTACAACTGATTACTGAATATTGTTCCTTTTTTTCCTGTTTCCCCTTTTCATCCTCGAAATCTATATAATATTATAATTAATGAAGAAAACATATCAAATTAGCAACGATCCTTGACTGCAAATATTTTAACGTATATATCCATTAAATCTCAGTCCCGTATTAGAGAAAAACTCATAATAGATTGCAAGAGTCTTCTTTTAATGGCGCATCGTTCTTGTACGTGGCGCTCTTGTAATGATCCCGTGATTCATTAACCAACGGGCTCATTAATGAGGATAGAAGGGGTTGAAATATACTGCTGCCGCTTTAAATACATACTCGACGAGCTGACGTTTATTACAATATTTTTTTTTTAACGAAAATGAGCAACGATACATAAATAACTAAGATTTATAAATTTTTCTTCACCTAAGACGTATTGGAGAATAAACTGAAATAACGTGTTCTAGGACCGCAGTACTTTAACCATTGTCAAATTAGTTCAATAAGATGTAGTCCACGCGTCACAGTTATTATTATGAACAGATTGGGATTGCATGTATGGAGAATACGTGTCTGTAATGGTTAAAAGATGCTTTTGATTCATAGAAATTGTGGGAAGTTAGCGAAGCCAATTTTCTCAACTAAAGTTTCCTTTGAAGGTGTACCAGTAAGTTCAAATACAGTTAATTGTTTGGATGTGGATGTTAACGAAAGCCGAATGAAAATACTTACAAAGAATGTTTGCACTTTTAATTTGTACCGACAATCGCGATTTAATTGTTATCGCTCCCCTCTGTATACATTATTATAACATAAGGGGGTCGATTAAATTTCTTTCTGAATAATGTCAGAAACCTGAACAAACTTGACTTAAATTACTCATACATTTTTACATTTGAACAATGAATCCGCCAATAACTGAAACTGTACAGGTAAATTCATACTATTTACAAAGAAACGATTTTAGCATGTGAAAAAAATGCTTCAGTCTTCAAAAAGAACTATATGCAGTCACCTACAAGCGGTTTTTGCTCTAAAAGAAACGTCAAATCTCAACCGCCTATTACGAAAGTAATTAATTTATTACTTTCAATATTTTGAATAGGGTTCAAATAATATATTGAGAATCGTGCAGCACATTTTATTTAGCTGACATTTGTGACGCCATTTACTTTTAAATTCTAATAAAATCACGTCTCCCAATTTAATTAACATAAAGAACTTAAAACCCACTAAATACATACATTAATTTTGCAATGAAACCGTATAAAGTTCTTCTTGTGTGCTTTATTATCTGATGGGGAAGATCGTTATGCACTTTTTTGTTCTCATGGCCAGTGAAGTAGTACTGTTTTCTTCACGTTAGCCCCTTGATACTTTTGGTTTCGCCCTGGTATCTTGTTTTCCTTGTATTTTTAATGCGGTTGTAGTTTTCTGTTTGTCCCACTTTTCTCCCACATCCCTCCCGTTTAATTCATATTTCTAGTGGATTGGAGGCCATTTACCAATTCGTTCCTGTTTATCATTTCTATTTTGATATTTTCACGATGTGTGCACTGGTTTACTATTTCTTTACCCATTTCGGGGTTCTTTGGACCTTGGTTTAATACCTGCCTTTTTCAGCGCGGTTGTTTAATTTTAATCGACCCGTTTATAGATTGATTAATATGCAGCTTGTAAGTTGGTTATTTATGGTTTACCTATTAATTTTTTGGGTTTTAGTGATGCTGTGTTGATCAATAGTGAATTTCATGTAATTTTATCATTCGCTCCATTTCATACATCTTAACATTTCAACTCTAATATTATCAACCAATCCTAGTAAGTATTTTTATTAAGGTAGTTTTATGCTCATAGACCTTTTTAGCCTGATGGTGACATTTCGGTCGAAACATGTTGTAGTTTGATATCCTTGTATTCGTTAAATTTTGTACAATCAATGAACTTCAATTTTTCAACCTTTGATTTAATTTTATATGTCGAATGAACCATTTATGGGGAAGGTTTGGTGATTCGGATGTTATTTTAATTGCTGTCCCCCATTGAGAGAACACATTTTACACCTTATTATGGAACCACTGAATATTACTTATTAAGCACCCCATGATTTTATGTTTTGGATGTTGACTGCCACGAGAGAAATAGGTACTTATGAGATTTTAGTATACGGTTAATGGTTATAGTATGAACGACTCATAGCAGAGGTCAGCTTTATCTTATGGGTACACTAGATAATTTAATTAAAATGTATTTCAAAGGTCGCTGTAGAACTTTTCTGCACATTGAATTATAATTAAATAAGTAAGATAAAGATGACTTCTGGGATAGGACCGTGTCAATGTTGAAAAAGTCAACGTTTCGCCCACTTTCGTAAGTGGTTCATCAGGACAAGAAACAAAACCCAAATAAAAATAAAAGTATATAAAACTCTAACCAAATGAACCAACGGGAACAACGCACATTACTACACTAAACCGCACACGCTGGAACACTGAAAAGAGAAAACCAAACCTGGCTATTTAAACGTATTCCGTCAGCCAATGGGGTAACAGATTTCCATAGTCACAGTTGAAATTGTTGAAGTGTTTGAAGATTTTCCTTTGGTAGAAGAAGGGGAATGGGATAGAGCCTTGGCTTCTTGAAACAGAATATTGTGGCCGTTTTGCTCAGCAACAGTGGACTTGTAGCTATATTGACCTCGTACCCGGAAATTCAAGTGCTAACCGATCTACTAGTTTGACCGATCTAGACTAAACCACAAGAACAAGGGATGCGATAGACGCCTTTGGAAGATAGGGGTTCCAATTTATCTTGGGGGTTGGGTAAGATCTCGGACATACTATTAGACGAATTGAAGACGGCCTTGATTTCGGGGAATCTTCTCAATGTGCACCTTCTCCTCGGTGTTGCAACGTTTCACATAAACAAGGAATGGCCCCCGGTACTACCACAACAGCTGTTCCAAATTCCATTGAACAAATTTTATTTAACGAACTGTATAAGTACCATATCTCAGGAAATAATAGCCACATTGTGCCTTGCCAAAAAAAACAATTCTAGATAAAAGTGACCAAGAAAAAGTGCTGTAAATAATTTTGAAGTTTATAATTCTAACGATAGTAGGCATGATTGATAGGGTCATGTATAGAAAGGCGATTTTCTAAATAATAAATAATACCCCCAATACACACAATAATTCCACTAATTTTTTATTTCAAATTGTTAGAGAGAAGCTCTTATTATAATAGACTAGGTGTTGCCAGCGACTTCGTCCGCGTGGACTTCGGTTACAACGGTACTACATCCATCTCTGGAAAGTACCTTACGTCCGTCCTTGGGTTTCCATTTGCATCTTTGCCAATTTTCATTCATATCGGTCAATCGGTTTAATCGTACGTCTTTCTTAACTTCTAACCGAAAGTCCAAATACCAATTTTTATGGATTTAACTTAAAAAATAACGGATTTCCATATAAAGTTTCATCCCCTATTGTACCCCCTTAGGGGTTGAATTTTGAAAAATCCTGAAACACGTGTGTCTTACTTTCTAACCGAAAGGCACTGTGCCAATTGTTATAGATTTAACTTAAAAAATGACGGATTTCTATACAAATTTTCATCCCCTATTTTACCCCCTTAGTGGTTGAACCTCGAGATAGGTATAAGGATACCTATAGTTTATCGATGCGTAAATTAAATCGCCTTCCAAATATGTAAACATATACGGGGTGTTCGATTTGAAAAAAATGACTTTCTGATGTTTGAAGTTTTTTAACTTTGCCACTAATTTTGAACGCCCTGTATAATCTGTGATAGGTTTGCAAATGTATTTTGTGAACGCTTGTGGTTTTACTTTGTGTTTGTAAAGCATGAATGTTTTGCATTCAAGGAAGAGCAAAAGGTGGGCTATTAAACATCCCTCCGCAAAACGCAAATTAAAAGAAAATCATAATATCTCAAAAACAGTTGAAGATAGGTATAGGATAATCTAATACAGTGTAACGCAGAATCGATTGCATAATCCAAAAATGCAATAATATACAGGGTGTTCCGTTTAAAATAAGAAGATGAATGGCCATTTCCAGATGCGGTCTTTATAGAACTTTTTGGTTCTGGTTGTTTAACCAGGTTTGCCCAAATATTTGCATGTCATTGGCATTTGCAAATGTTGATGAATTGCTTCTATCGATACGATGGTTTAACAACCTCTGAGAGAAATTGGCAATAGTAAGGAGCATCCTTCCTTTAAAAAAACAACCACAATACGACCTTGAACGTACCAAAACACTGTAGCCATAAATGCGGCCTTATTTCTTCAAACGTTCTCTATAATTAATATTATTCTTCTCATTCACTTTCATATCGGAAAAGAAGAGCAGTTGACATCTCAATCTATTGTATTTCTATTGTTTTTAGCATTTGTGCATATTTCCAAATACCCTGGATGCTTGAAATGGCAGTCAGAAACATTGACCCGAAAAATCAAGTATGTGCTATTGTTTGCACTTTGTCCGTCTCTCTGTACACGTACGTATGTTGGTTGTATCCAATATTTTTTTAAGTTGAGACTTTCGCAGTTTGTAGGTATGTATAATGGTCCGGGAGCCGGCCACCTTTTTTGCAATCAATTAATATACTTTTTATACTTCGTGAGTGGCTTTATTTTAACGAGACGCCAAACTTTTTCCTCTGCGAAAATTTTCGCAAATGGGTCCGACGGGGTGAAACACGTTGATGTGGTAATTACAAAAAATGGATTAATATCACTTAATTTTTTAGCTAACTGTTAAGTTTTTTTGTAAGTAATTTAAAATAACATTTGTCCTACAACAAAAATGTGTCCATCAAGAGTGCCCCCATCTCAGATACATGTAGATATTACTACATTAACAAAAATAATGAATATCAAGCTGTTTTTTTTTCTGTAGCTTATTAAATATTTGCATAATTAAATGCCCACTTTGTCCTACAAATTAATTGCGCCGTTTTCCCATGATATTCATTCATTTGTAATTTCCAAATCAACGTGTTTTTCCCTGCCCACTCCTGTAGGACCCATTTGCGAACATTACCGCAGAGGAAAAAGTTTACCGTCTCGTTAAAATAAAGCCGCTCACGAAGTATAAAAAGTATATTAATTGATTGCAAAAAAGGTGGCCGGCTCCCGGACTATAAATGAATTGCTTTGGAAAAGTGCCAAACCTGTTGCCTTGGTGGGTAAGAACGAACATTTGAGTTTTTACTTAGTTTGCCTTCAGCGATGTCAAAAATCTTTATTTATCATTTTCTATAGGAAAACAACGCAGTGTATTATGTCAATGGAAAATAGATAAATTTTATAATTTTGCATACTACCTGATTTGGAATCTTTTTGATAACCCCCTCCCTCATTTTTTTTGTTTACAAAATTTTACTGAAAATCAAGGGAGAGCTTTAGACTGAAAAATCAATTTCGGTGCAATCTATTCACTATTTTCATAATTTTGGACATGGTTAAGTCGTGAACTAATCAATTGTTTGACTTATAGTTGTCATACAATGTGACACAAATATATTAATTACACAAACATTGTGACTGGTTCGTGGGAATAATGGATTTTAAAGAATGAGAACGTTTTTCATTTCTTAAGGGTCATATGCACCATGTAGTTTTCTATTTGTAAATATTTCGAAGGTTACGAGTTTGAGGCAGCAATGGCACCATTTTGTGATTAGTGAAACACCTTCTTCTCACCCATTTACATTGAAGGTTAAGGTTTTTAAGGAAAAGCACAAAATGCTTTAGTTTCCGAGCCAATTGTTGGTTAAATTAAGCAAATAACCTCCAAGACACTTACCAATATTCTCAAACAACCTACAAATTTTTGCAGATCACTAATTATAATAATATTAAGCATTTCATCATTTAAGTCTAGTTGCAAGCGAACCTATTACTCCAAAAAGGTTTTTTAGGAAATGGTAGAGTACGTCATTGCTTAGTCATTGAATTATACAGGTAAGATATTGAAGCAAGACAAAATTATAGTTAAACCAAAATGTATATGCGTATTCATTCTTACACTCCCTAAAAAGAAATAACCTACTATTATTCCAAAATATTGTTACCGCAATGGTAAATTACTAGAATAACGTAAGCATTTCGGTATCATTACGATTACTGATTAGAATCTTAACGGCCGAATACAAGGATTTACATACAATTCGTTTGCATATTTTCGTAATAAGAGAATATAATATTCAAACTTGTGGTGTTAATAAACAAATTTGAGTAAAGTTTGATTTCATTTTCATAAAGTTATTTCGATTATACGTAACACGACATACATTCAAAAGAAGGGTGTGAAATTCAAATATTTTTGATCAATATCTTCCCTCTATTATTCACCAATTACGAAACGTAAATGAGAGGCCTTCCTCATACGAGAGCTGTAACTTATTCTAATAAGGAACGTACTCGGCAGCGGCTGACAGTTGTGTCATTATACTTTGTGTTGCGTCGCTTCTTTCACGTGAGGACCTCATTAAAGTTACGGCTTCAACCAATATAACCCAAAAACAGTGACGGCGATTTAAACTAACACTCGTATATCAAATTGTACCTTCTTTTTCTTTACTAATTCGTAATTCACTCACACTTAATGAGGCTTTTACACAACAAATAAGGAGGGAATTTTATCATTCCCACCGAGACGGTAAATAAGTGAGCTACTTCTGTAAATTTTTCTCTACGAGTTTAATACAATAATATTGTATTCTATTTGGGGAAGCTATTAAAATGGTATATGATAAAAAGGCGTAAAAATAAGTGCCATTGTTAAAGACGAGACGCCACTGTTTAACGACCATCGCCCTTACACCTAACAACATCACTAGCAAATTCTAATTGGACAGTGCTTTGGATTCGGCTTGCTGTTTGTCTCTGAACTCATCTCATTATGCAGCTTTTTATCGACAAGCACAGATGTATCGGTTACCGTCACTCACTAACCTGCCGGCGAGACATACTTTGGTGTAGGTCTTTTTTTGTTAATACCATACCAACAAAATATATTCTCACATCTTGATGGCAAAATGTAAGTATTACTGATTCCAAAGACAGAACACATTCATAATTTCCTGAGAATTTAGAATTTCAAATATTCGATCAATACGTGGATTTTATTCGACTCAAAAAAATCTTAATTTTAAATTTAGATGTTTCTTAATCATTTTCTTGAAATGTTATGAACTTAAAATAATAATTAAGCAGAAAACCTAAAGTGACGTGGTAAGTTACGTAGGGAATTGAACTGAAAAAATTTCGTGTCTTTTTAGTTATATTTTACACTATTTCACTTATTGGTAGCTCGGCTTTGCGCTCGGTGTACCTCTCAAATCGGTTATGGAACGTTATCCGCCATAGCAGAAAAACGTTGATGATAGAAAAGCGAGTGAAAAACAGTCTAAATTTTCAAATACTTCTGTCTTCTACCTCTTTTAAGTAGCATTTTCGAGAGTTTTCGAAACTAACCATTATTGTCTACACCATTTCTTGACATATGTAATTAAATCAGAAAAATGGACGTGGAAATCAAATGTTTCTCTTGTTTTGTGGCCATCTTAGTTTGATTCAATCGTTCATATGCTATATGAGGGGGGGGGGGGGGGCAGAGGGGTAGCGAAGGGGGGCAGATAGGAATCTTGTTCATTTTGCACATTTTCGGAAATTTGATGCCATCAAGCAATAAAAGGCAGTCACAACATTGCAGCAACAATTACCAAAGAAAAACAATACAAATGTTGTTTTTCTTTAGTAATATAGCGTGCCCTTTATTTTGACGTAAAAAATATTCAGTCTTTATTTTTATATCCAACCTTATATGTATATGTGGCGATTTTATGTAAATGAAAATGTTTTTCGGCATTTACTGGGAGGCGGGGGCAATTTTAATAACTGTCCCCGGGCGCCCCTATCCTCGCTTCGCCTCTGGGTGGGAGTTACTATAAATTCAACGAAGAGTTGTCACAAAACCTTCCCCATGCACACAATTTATTGATCCAATTATAGAATACGATATAGATAAAGTTTCTAGATTAAATTAATTACTACGACATGTTTCGACACTTCTAATTAAAATGTCATCATTAGGTATAATTAAAAATTGTAGAGACGGTCTAGTTGAATTAAATGAACGTTAAATCATGAATTTGAAGTGTGAAAAAGAATTTAAATCAAAGCAAAATCAAGGAGTCAATTTCAATCAAGGATAAATTTATCCTTACCAATCGCTTCTTGACGATTCTTGGTTTGCCCTGCTTGCTCCCAGTGATGATCAGCTTGACTTGTTACGGCAAGAATTGAGAATTGTAACACAATTTGGAAATAGGTAATGCACAGTAAGCTCACTTATATGGGCTACTTGGGGGTGGATTAGTAATAATGATAGAAAGGGAGTTTTATGCAGTATGAGCAGGATGAGCAACGTATAGTCAATAAGGAAAAAGGGCGCCACGCCAGTTCTAAACGTAATAGCTAAAATTGAGAGTATGAACTGCGAAGATAGTCTCAATTCGGAGATGAGTAAACGTAGTAATCTGAAAGAGAAATATGGTAATGGAGCAATAATGAGAATAAAAAGTGATTTGACGAGGGTATAATAAAAACTCGGTCAAAAATATGTATACAAATATCTATAACATAAAGTAATTGGTTCAAAACAAATAAATAAATAAGTGTAACTGGATAATAATCCAAAATTGTAGTGACCTACTAAATGGTTATAATAATAACTAGAGATCCGGTTTACCTTTTAAGTAGCGTTGCAATAAACTACTTGTAGTGAATTACGTTAATACACAAATTCAATATTTTCAGAATACAATGCAATCATAATGAGCAAAGCAAGTAAGTAATAACAATAAATTGTACCTGAGTAACTCCGGTGAAGATCCCTTGCGCAAAGAGCCTGCCGAAGCGATGTAATCTAAATAAAGAAAATTAGCACAAATCGGACCAGAAATAATGGTTCGGTCCCAAACAATGAGAATACTTAATTACTCACTATTCATCTGAAGGATCGGATACTGAGCATATATTAGCAAAAGAGTTTTGAATTTATCAACAATTAAATGTTAAGGTAAAAGGGAGTAGCTAATACATTTTAATGTACAAGTAAATTAAAGCAAAAAAATAATATTTAACTTTAAGTAACAAAAGTATTAAATGAGGAGCAAATCTAGTTAGAATGAAATATTTACAAAATAAATGACGTCATCAAAATTGATGTTAAAAGTAGAACAATTTACTAAAATAAGTAATTTCGGTAAGGCAAAGTATCCACAAATTAAATTATATAAAGTTAATCAGTTTAAAGGAAAAGAAAAGGTAGAGTAACTTATATGGAAGCAGAGAAGGTAAATGCAGTTTGAAGTCTTCGATGAAGTTTAGAATATGGCGGCGAGTCGTCAATGCAGTAATGGACGCTAACGGCCACAACGGTGGTTTCAGATATTACAGTTGATAGGATCAACCATACGGTAAACGGTAAGCGATACGTTGAACGGTAACTATACGTTGAACGCCAATGTCGCCAATGAGTTTCAATCACTGACGCCAAGTAGCAACTTGATAACGAATCTCAGATACGACACACAATAAATGTATTAAAAACCGTAATTACATACGTTTGGAAGCGTTAGAAATGAGCAGGTGTTTTCTACACAACCAATAATTGAAGAAATTTCACTTATAACCGTTTTATATAACGTTAAATTAAGAAAATTGTGAATATTTCTCACTACAGAAATGAAGTGTACGTACAGATTGAGAACTAGGAAGCAAGTCTTCTTCGATCAGCAAAAGAAACAGCGAGGCTTAAGAAATAAAAAGAGATAGTAGAAAGTGAATGATGTTTAACGAAGAGAGATGAGTAGAGACGCCGGAAACGAGGTTCGAGACTATTTACGAGACTAAATATCTCAACCAAACAGCAAATAAAGAATGTAAGTGTAAAAGCGAAGTGATGCGCCACCTGTTGCACAATCAGGTAGGGTCGATAATATCGATCACAACTAAGTACTAGGCCATAGAATAGAGACATATCATAACAGACTCTCTACGATGTTTGAACGCTTGATTTAAATTCTTTTTCACTTTTCAAATTCATGCTTTAACGTTCAATTTTCAACTCAACCGTCCCTACAATTTTTAATTATACCTGATGATCACATTCTAATTAGTGTCAAAATATGTCGTGGTCAGGGCCGATGTAGTTTTATAATTTATGAAGTATTTCCTTAATCTTTTTTGCAGCACTAATGAAACTTCCAGCATTATCACTATAGATAATAATAGGTTTACTTACCTCTTTTTGCAATGAAGCGCTTCAGTACTTCAATGAAACCGTCAGCAGATAAATTTTTTAGAGCATCATCTAGATGCACAGCCCTTGAGTTCATACAAATAAATAAGCAAATGTAACATTTTATTAACTTACTTACGCAATTTCGTGCACCCTTCTTACATATGATTTTACCACCTAAAGGCCAGAATTTCTCACGAACAAATCCCAATAACTGCGAAGATGCACAATGCAAATGTTTCACATGATAAAATTCGATTATTATTAATTTAGTTAAATGATGTTTTGAGTGGATGTATCTCGCTTCGGCGGTACATTATACTAATTGTAGAGGGAAACCACTGGTTATATAGTGATGGAAGATGTAGGGAAAGTATTGGGCATATGGTAGATGAGTGCGTGGAACTGCGGCCGGAGAGAACAAGTTGGAGGGAGATCTTAAATGAGGGAGGGGATGGGTTAGGGTGAATGGAGGAGGTGGAGGAAAGAAGAGGAGTAGTGATGGAGCGGGAAAGAGGAGAATAAAACAAAGAAAAAAAGAAGAATTTTATTTGTAATTTTTTGCTATTGCTTTGGCTTATGCTTATATATTTTGGGGGAGGGTTGTATAAGGAATCTTTGCAATGTACAGTTTATCCAACGAATCTTTGCAGATATGGCCGCCGTTCAAAGTGTATGAATCAAGATAAAATATTAAATCAGCAACTACTTTCATGACCTGTCACAAAATATATTAGTTTGTCAACAACAAATGTAACACAAAAAATCAAGGAACAAATATAAACAAATCAAACGTCAAAGAATGATAATGACAAATGTCAATTTATTCGGCGGAAGTGGTGTGGTAACACTACTGAAGTCAAAATAGAAATGGTATCCATACAGCGTAAGCTCAGACAAACTAATTAACTTATGCTTCTACACACAAACTAAACTGGTATCAATGTATTTCTGAGCTTTCAACACACGCATATAACAAATTGGGTAGCGTCTATCTTTGTTTTTGGTGCGTAATAAGAACCTAAATTGTGAGGACGTATATTGTTGTATATTTCATACATCGGCAAACATTCGCTGGACAAACTGTATATATTTTTATAATGCAAATAAAGAGTACTTATAGTGGATGTATTTGCTTATACTCCATGTCGGAGTTTTGTATTCAACCCCCCACTCTTAGACGACCTTTTACGAGTAAATTTTAAATTTTTGTCTTTGATTTTTTTATTTAAACCATATAAGCAAAGACTCGCAGAAGTTTTAATAACTTAGAAAATCTGTCACAAAGTCTTCAAAAGTTTTCTGTAATACCAAGACCGTTTCTCCAATATAAGTATAAGTATAAGTTTATTACGACATAAAGGTACAGCCTCTTTTGCCAAGTCAAGAAAAGGTAAGTAGATACAACATATTCACAATTAACAAATCACATACTAGAACTACACTGAACTAAAATAGTAGTAACTCCACACTGATGTCCATATATTCCTTTGTACTGTAGAAAGCGTGTTTCATTAGCATCGACTTAATTCTTCTTTTAAAGGGTTCATAGGCTAGAGCCCTGATATCCAACGGGATTTTGTTATAAAATTTGATACCTTGCATATAAAAACTTGAATGGGACATTTGCAGACGTTTATGCGGTAGTATTACATCCTCCCGTGATCTAGTGTGGTGGTTATGGACACTTGTGTGCGTTTTATAACATTGCATGTTTCGTTTAATGTACAGCAGGCTATTAAAAATATAGCAAGACGGAAGGGTTAATATCCCACTATAGGTAAATAGCGGTTTACAATGAGCACGACTATTAACTTTGTGCATGATCCTAATGGCTCTCTTTTGCAGCAAAAAAACTTGGTGAGCCGCTGAGCAGTTACCCCAGAGAATAATTGAGTAGCTCATTTTGGAATGAAACATACCAAAGTAAACCTGGCGTGAAGTGTCCTTTTCTGTTACAAACGTTAAATTTCTTATTACATATATCACATTACATAATTTAGCATATAGGTGCGATACATATACATGCCACTGTAGTTTAGCATCTATGGTAAGGCCCAACAGTTTAACATGACTACAGTCAAATTTTTGTTTTAAACTGAATATAATATTTTGATATAATTACTAATTAATTAATTAATTAATTACTACACAGTTTAACCCAGAACAAATAAAAATTTTTCAATAATATTTTGATATTTATCATTATTTAATTGCAGTTTGTTTGCTCTGAACCATTCATTAGCGACACTTACAGCCGAGTTCCGTTTGTCTATCAGACATTGGATGTTTGGGTCTGAGATTAAAATAGAGGTGTCATCCGCGTACATGATAGTTTGACAGTTATGGAGATTACATGGTAAATCATTGATGTAGATTAGAAACAGCGTGGGGCCTAGATGACTACCCTGAGGCACACCGCTGGTGATGCTCGTACTCTCTGATTCAAGGTAGTTATACACGACTTTATGTCGTCTATTGTTTAAATATGATCGAAAAATTTCCAAGGATAACCCACGAATGCCATAGAAATCCATTTTATTTAGTAGAATCTCATGGTTCACAGAATCAAAAGCTTTTGATAGGTCGCATAACGTTGCACTAATATTAGTTTTATCTTCAAAACAGTTTAATAAGCGTTCCACAAATTCTGTTAAAGCGTCAACCGTTGATTTATTTTCCCGAAAACCGTATTGTTGAGGATTAATTATAGCATTCGCATCCAGGAATTGAAGTAACCGAGTATTGAGTGCAATTTCAAATACTCTTGAAAAAGTGGGAATTATACAAATAGGTCGAAAGTTTTTAAGTTCACGTATATTTGGCTTTTTTGGAATGGGAATAACTTTAGAAACCTTTAGGTAATCCGGAAAACTTCCGCTAGCAAAGCACCGATTTATAATATCCGCTAGTGGCGAGCATATATACCCCTCTACCTGTTTGAGGAGGTATGGGCTAATTCCATACACATCAGTACATCTACTAGACGACATTTTATTCATGATATTGAAAATTTCCGAGGCCGTCACTGGGTACAGATAAAAACTCTTGGAATTGTTCCAGCGTGTACGTTTGAGTAAGTCCTCAGCGGTGACCGTACTAGGAGATATGTTGGCAATTATATTTTTCATGGCCGCTGAAATATCATGTATATTATATAATAAGTAAAATTGTCGTTGTGGAATTCATCTTTGTCATATAAAAATTGTGGGTCATTTACGCACATTTGGTAATTAATTAAATCGTTGGTAGGTACTGCTGTTCATAATTCTAAGCAGGGTATATTGTATTTTCCTTTAAAGGAGTAATTCTGTAGCTTGAACACATAAGTGACATTATTGTCAGTAAATCATTTAATGTGTATGCAACAATGAGGACTCATTTTTTTACCCAAACATAGGGATGTTGTGCTTAGTTGAAAAGCTCTTTCTAGAATATTTTCAAGGTCATTTTTGAAGTCCCCGTTACCCATTTTACTCCTCTCTTAAAAACATCGCATTTTTCACTTTCATCCTGCGTCTCAGTAACGGGAATAATTTCTAAACGTTTCATTCAGGATTGTTAATGAGCTTAAATTTGCACTTTTTTCCCCATTCGACCGAGTTTTTTCCCATTTTATCCTTCACGCATCGTATAGCCTGAATAGGTCCACCTGTTCTTAGTAGTTGGTTGGTGGTCCGCTTAGTTTTGAAAAAAGAAAACAGCATCTATCCATTTATGTTTTATGAACGTCACCAAGAAGTTCTCCAAGAAGTACTGATAGGATATGTGAATTTATTGATAGTAGGTGATCGACGGTCTGCTACGCGAGGAGCGTTGGTACATGATCGGATAAGGATTTCTTTTGTACGGATGATGTATCCGCTTACACACTCTGTTATTTGGTGTGTAGTAATCGTTTCTGTGATGTCGAATATTGATCTGCTCCATATTTTATAGGCAGCTTCACAGCAAACACGCTTATAAAATATACATAGGTACAACATATATAAAATTGAAGTAAATACCTCTTCATAAATGCTTTTTTATATATCAAGTATGTAAGTATTTTTTAATAAAGTTATATAAACCGTATGTCACATATTACGTATATTTTACATAAAATTGTAGTATGGGTACTGGGTAGTGCTAATAACCAAAGCAATTTGATGCGCGTAGAGGTGCTTGGAAATTCATATAATATACCGGGTGTCAACGAATCTATTAGACAAGCCATAACTTCTAGAATAATAGGTGTATTAAAATGAGATTTGGTATAGGTGAATGGCATGTAAAGAGGAAAATTTTCGCATATTTTTCACCGTCTGGTCACTTGCGGTTTCGCCGGAAATGGCTCTGGTTTTGAATTTTTAAATGGAACACCCTGTATATTGCTACATTTTTGGATTTCTGAGACAATTCTGAATCAGAATATGAATTTTAAAAATTTTTTTACGCCTACATTTTTTTAGAGTCATTTTTAATATTGCATCTAGGTGGCCATGATTGGACGTAAACTAATCTGAGGATCTCAGGTGATGTCAGAAAATTACAATCGCAAAATTTTAGTGACTAGTATGATAGATAGGACTAAGACAAGTTGGAAAAATTACATTTTCGTGTCTAACTATTATTTTTCAAATGGCGACCGTTTTTAGACAAGCACTTTCCGAAAAGAGGATTTTTTGACGAATCTAACGATACTAATTTATTTGCGATTGGATTAAAAATAAGAACATAAATAAGGAAATACTGGATAATAATTTATTTACTTTTGTCAAGTGTGCCTTAAGAAACTTTTACTGTGATAAAGTGAGTGTTTTGTTCTCCAAAGAAGAC
This sequence comes from Pyrocoelia pectoralis, assembly GCA_036250285.1. Lineage (NCBI taxonomy): Eukaryota > Metazoa > Arthropoda > Insecta > Coleoptera > Lampyridae > Pyrocoelia > Pyrocoelia pectoralis. The sequence goes on along the minus strand of CM070076.1, from coordinate 36,002,082 downwards.
TTGATAAAAGTAACTAGGTACAAAATATTATGCATCACGGCTATCTATGGCACACTTGACAAAAGTAAATAAATTATTATCCAGTATTTTCCTTATTTATGTTCTTAATTTTAATCCAATCGCAAATAAATTAGTATAGTTAGATTCGTCAAAAAATCCTCTTTTCGGAAAGTGCTTGTCTAAAAACGGTCGCCATTTGAAAAATAATAGTTAGACACGAAAATGTAATTTTTCCAACTTGTCTTAGTCCTATCTATCATACTAGCCACTAAAATTTTGCGATTGTAATTTTCTGACATCACCTGAGATCCTCAGATTAGTTTACGTCCAATGATGGCCACCTAGATGCAATATTAAAAATGACTCTAAAAAAATGAAGTAGGCGTAAAAAAATTTTTAAAATTCATATTCTGATTCAAAATTGTCTCAGAAATCCAAAAATGTAGCAATATACAGGGTGTTCCATTTAAAAATTCAAAACCAGAGCCATTTCCGGCGAAACCGGAAGTGACCAGACGGTGAAAAATATGCGAAAATTTTCCTCTTTACATGCCATTCACCTATACCAAATCTCATTTTAATACACCTATTATTCTAGAAGTTATGGCTTGTCTAATAGATTCGTTGACACCCGGTATACATACAGATAATTACATATTACTCATGAAATTCATGTGCTGTCATATTTACATGATTAGATTTATTTATTTATTTATTTATTTATTTCAAACGGGACACGCCCAAACTAGAAAAACATGTACAATGAAATACATAATATACATTAAAATTATTTCAAATGTAATTTAAATAATTTCACATTTATTTTTAATTGTTTGGATAATTCGTGACCATTTATCAGTTGTAATATCAGAATCAGCACATAGTATATTAAAATTATTACAAATAATATTTAAAGGACTCTTTTTTAATATGTTTGTTCTTGAGAACATTGTATAAAAGAATAAAGATTTTCGGGAATATCTTTGGGGTACATTGATGTTTATTTTTTCTAATAATTGTGGACGATTAATTTTGTTTCGTATTAAATTGAACAAGAATTTAGTACTCATTACAATTCTTCTAGTTTTTAGTGAAATCAAGTTATAATTAATAAGAGCTGTAGAATATTGAAAATCATGTTGCGGATAAAGTCCTGAGGATAGATATGTTAAATATTTCAAAAACCTTTTTTGAATTGATTCCAGATTATTAAGATGAGTATTGTATACAGGATACCAAATTAGTGTTTTCTATAACGCCAAAAATTATTGTAGTTCACGTACCTTTAATATTAATCCGTATCGACTAAAATGCGTCTAATTTATATGTATAGAAAATAAGTAAATAATTAAAAATAAATTAAACCCTGGTCATTTTTAACATAAAGGTAGGTATAATCATTGAATAAGACTTCATTCTAATCAAACAAAATTTAAACTGATAACGCGAAACAGCACAAAGTTACGAAGTACGAAATAAAAAGAAAGGATGTTTCAGATTATCGCAGTGGTACAATGTCGGATACAAAGAAAACACAATATGTCGGATTTCGGAATTTGCAACGCCCACCCCCAAAGGTTCGAATCCGGTTAAGGAAAAATGTAATTTTTCCATTTTTTTGTATGGAACTGTTTAAATAACTTTTTACATTGATAATAATTACACTATGCTCGAGTAGCTGCCAATGGTCATCGCAAGGCTTTTACAACTAATATTTTTTATGTAAATATATATACATACAACGTATATAAATTCATGTGCTACAGATATAGAAGAATTTACCTCTAATAGACATATATATTATATGCCAAATTGCTGACATCCTGATATTCATTATCTCCTATTTACCCTCCAGTTTTATATAATTCTAACAAGCTCTTACATAATTTGTATGTATTTTATATATAAATTAATGTATTTGCTGAGTTTGACAGAGCGTAGAGCATTGGCAGAGGCTGTGCTCTTAATTATGACGTAAAAAACGTCGATACGCGAGCACTGCGTGAGTTGGATGTCATTTTCCTAGATTGCAGTTCAAATAAGGTCAAAAGAACAGAATTGAGTTTTCCAGTGTTTCCGTCTGATTCGCCCAATTAGCAAATGTAAGAGTTAGCAAGTGTTTAGGAAACATGATGTACAGCGTCGGAAGGAAAACCTTATGGAACTCCAGATTAGAATAGGTTTTTTGATGGAAAGTCGTAGGAAATATTGTTTTTACCCAAACCGGGGCACGAAACTGTGTTGAACGTCCGATTTAGGTCTAAATTGACGACTACACTATCGAGAAGTACCTACGATAGTGCTTTAACATGAGTTTTTGATAGCCGAAAGCCAGTTCTGATGGGGGAACGGCGCCATTTCTAATAATTACATATAGGCAGAATGAGGGTTAAATGAAATGTAGTAAAACTAGTAAAAATAATATTCAATCTGCTTATACATTTGAATAGATTAATTTAAAGTCGTGGCAATAAATCACCGACATCGTAATCGAATTTTGACATTTGTTTAAATTATTTTCAAGTTTTGCTACGACCGCTCGTTAATGAAATAAAGCTCTGTATATAAATGATATACATTATGCGAACTTCTCAAAATCGTTCTCATTAGTTTATTTATGAAAAAATAGATGCCTTATGATGAAAATAAAATTCGTGTATTTTATCATCACAATTCAGAATCGAATTTTATTTAGGTTTGGCGGCCTTAAGCAATGGTCGTTCCCTTCAGTCCAAGCACGTCTGCCAATCAATCAAACTGTATTTTCATATCCACTAACTCGCCTTCTTCCACTATATAACCTTTTTATTCTGATTGAAAAACAATAACGCGTTTATATTGGTTCTTTTATGAATTATTTTCACGATAACGTCAGTATTTACAAGACCCTTCCGACGATATAATTTCGAGTTAGTTGTCGATCTGACCAATGCTTACAGTCAGCAACTTACATTATCTTATCCACTTTTTTTAGAAACATTTCTCCATGATAAAATAATGTAATTATTATTTACAATATATACAGAACCAATTCGATGTGATTTCCATATTACCCCGAAGGATTTCTAGCAGAAATAACGATGTTTACGAACAAAACAGGTCTATTAGTCCATATTTATTATGTGTATAACGAGGGAGGTCGGCTAACCTGACCATCCAAGCGCATGATGACCAAGTTAGTATAAGGAAAACAGGAAACAACCGGTGGGAATATAACAAATGTCAGACAGTAGTGGAACAATTTTCAGCATATAAAATTCAAAGTAGAATGGAGATCAATAGAAGCAAAAGAATTAATTTATAGCCATTAGCTATATTCTAATGGAGAGAAATTGGAAATGGTTCAAAACGTAAAGGGTTGAAATTTTCTAGGCTTTTAACTTAAAACTTTAAATAAGGTTAAATTTAATCAAAAAACAAATATTCTCCTACATGTAAAGTTGTAGGACCAAGGGGTTTAAACGCTTAACGAATAAAATAAACAATAAAATTCGAGTAACTCAGAGATTAGAAAACATGCTAATATACATAGTCCACTTCCGCTCGTTAAAACAAAAATGTTCGTTCAAAAGTTGTTTATTTTTAGCATTCAGCGGTCAATTAAGCTAGATCCCTACAGAACTGAAGCTACTGTCGGCTTAAGTAAATATAACCTATAGAAAAGCTGCCGGGTATGACCATACTTGTTAGAAATACTTAAAATTACACTGCGTATTATAAACAAAAGAATTCCCTCTCTTTATTCATACGTAACACTTTATTTCATTAGTTGCTATTTCAACCAGAATATTATTGTATTTATATGTAGGACTTTATTATTTATTTAACCGCAAACGAATGCCCTCTCTTTTTCCAACCTAAGTCGTGGAATAAACTACTCATTTGTTTGGCAACTAATATCTATTAATTACATATTACAACAATATGATGAATGTGTGCAGTCGGATAATAGATTTTCCCCAATGATTAAAGAGGGGATTTTGTCGAATTAATGACATTTGCTCGTTTTATTAAGACATTATTAAGTTAGTGTAACTTTAAGTTCAAATAATTGATTGAGATACTGTTTTATCATATGATCTCTTCTTCTCGACTACTAGAGATCGATATTAGTATTTCTTATTAATTTAATAGTAATAATGTTATGTTCTCTTTCAATACTTAATATATTCAAAATAGCTAACAACAAAAGCAATGTGTACTCAGTGTCCATGAATTAAACCAGGCAATGAGTGTTTAAACATGGTTTGGATATTCTCTTTTTCGGGGTACTAATTCGAAAAGTCCGAAGGTGGATAAAATTCCTATCAAAATTGGTAGCTGTCCTGTCTATTACACTTCGCACCAAGAGAGTTTGACCCCCCCCCCCCCCTCACGAACAGCATATTGCCGTCGCCCTTTTCGTCAATCAGACAAGGCGCCTTCCATCCCCTCAAGTACAACTCACATTAAAATACAAATAAATTTCAAAGAAGGTATGGGGCCACCCGTAGAGGTAGATGCCATCGCCGAGAGGATGACAACCGCTTTTCAGAAAAGATTGTGATTACGCAATAAGGCGATCATGCTCACCTTTTCTACAGGACCAGGAAAACTGATAATGACGAGACGAGAAGCTCCTCCCACCACAATTAACTTAACATTAAAGAAGCAAAACAAATTGTATAACAACTGAAGGAAGGGTTGAGCGTAACTGGAAACGGAGGAAAATACACCGTATTGTTCATACATCATTAGAAGATTGGAGGGGCTAGTTCAAGAAATCTGAGTGGACACCGGAAACCAGGTTGGTGTGTTATAGGAGATTACGTATAGGACGCTAAGACGGAAGAATCTACTCTTCATTGCATGTCTGCTCAGTAAAAGGGTGTGATCGGAAAGGTGGCCATAGTAACCCAGCACACTCTCATCAAAGTGTAAATAGAAGACAGTATCCATGAACTCAAGTTCTTATTGGTGTAGAAAATATTTTCGAAATTACTCAAATATAAATATGTTTCTGGATACGGTCTTTTATTCTGAATTTAAAATTTTAAAAACATACAGGGTGTCCCATTTAAAAAAATTGAGTTGCAATTTTTTCCTACTATTCTAGAAATGATAAAAACATTGCAAATATATGCGCCAATTTCGATCATACTTGAATGCCAAATATTAACAAAATCCGACTTTTAAAAACAGAGATATCCGACCGCTCCGGTACATATTACTAACCCTGTATAATAAAAATATAAACAGGGAAGGTAAACTTCTTGAAAAAATAAAAATTTTAAGCCATGTTATTAATTCTACGAGGCGGATTTTTAAAGTAAGCATCGTTTGGAAATTCGGCCGCTGCGCGGAGGAAGACATTATGAGTGATGAGATGGTACGGAAATGGGTGAGAGCTTTTAAAAAATAGCCGTGAGAATGTGGATGATGAGGAACAAAGTGGACAACCATCACTTATTACTGATGATTTGGTGCAGAAAGTTGATAAAAAGTGAGAGAGAACAAAGAGAACAAACAAGAAACTAAAAATAGATAAACACACCAAGTGGATGAGGGACATCATATTTGACCAGCAAGGAAAAGCCGAGGAACTGCCGAAAAATTACAGGTTAGATCAAGATTTATTGGAAAACTAACTCATTTTTATTTACATTTCTTATGAGTGTGCTCAACACCTTCAAGTCGAATGGAAATGAAATTAGAATGGAAATAGACATCGAATTGAAATAAAAACACTAATCGAGAATCTAAAATGGCAATAGGGATTCAAAAAACTTTAAAATAAATATATCGTTAGATCATTTTTACTTTTTAAATTAAAATAAAAATACACCAATGTCATAATAAATTCAAATACAATTAAAATTGGAAGTTATATCGAATGCGAATAGAATTATCATAACAACAAGTCAAAAGACATAAAAATTCATGTTCAATAGAAATTAATATTACAACTATTTATAGGACATAAGAAAACATTGTAATTTTTAAATTAAAATGGAAATACACGATATGTCATAAGAAATTGAATTGAAATTAAAATTGAATTGTAACAAACATGAAGAAGACAATTAAATTAAAAATGGAGAAAAGAAACTTGTCTCAATCTTTTGACATTGAGAACATAAAATCCCATTTGCCTAACTTTTACCACTTTCGACTTTCAATTTTATTTCCTAAACAAGATTTTGAAATTTTTTAGTGAAAAAAATTTTTTTTCTCAACAATCAAAATTGATACGCCGATTATTTTATTTTTTTATTTTTTATTTAAAATAAAGATGTTGATGCTCACTTCCGGTATTTCCGGAAGTGCTGCCATTTGGAAAATATTTTTATTTAATACATTAAACACCGTATGTCCCATGTGCAAAATTTCAAATTTGTAGCTTTTACAGTTCTTGATATACTTCTAACCGACGGCGACGGTCATCGTGAGACATATACATAGGGAAGGTAACGTAATCGAAAAAAAATCGAACTTGAAATTTTGATGAATCTGGACGTTTTGAGCCCCCCTGAGTCCAAAACCACCATCTTTGAAAAATGTTTGTCTGTGGGTGCGTGGGTGGATGGGTGCGTACTTTGTGGTTGTGGAGCCCAAACTGCTAGATCGATTTTGATGAAATTTAAAACTAAGGCCTATAAAAAAAACAAGCTTCTCACCAAAGGGACCCAAACTAGGGGCGTTATTTTGGAAGCAAGCATTCAAATTTTAACCCAAACTAATTTCTGTTGTTGAAAAGTTAATAGACATAGTTACAAGTAAAACGCCGTTTTTCATTTGCTTCTAAATTCAAAATGGCGGCCTATATAGCAATTCTCCGAGTTGTTACTTTTTAGTCTGTAGCTCAAGAGTCGTTTAACTTAATTAAAATTTGAAAATTGGAAATTATTGCCAAAGGATGGCTAGAACTTTTGATTATAATTTATAATTATAAGTAGTATAATTAGTAAAGAACAAAAATTAAACGTAGCCAATTTATTGGTGCCCAAAATTGGTCAAAAATTAAAAATCAATTTTCTCAAAATCTGCTCCAGCATTTTTTATTTTTTGAATGTTATACCTACACATAGTTTGGCGTAAGTAATAAGTGCCTTTCCTCAGAGAGAAATGTTTTCCAGTACTCGTGACAAATTCTTTTAATTATTCCTATATTTCTTGATCTCTTCAGCTCTTTTGTAATTGATATGTATAGTCTACAAAAATCCTCACAGTCACTATTATTAAACATACATCATGGTACCCTTTACGCTTAAGGTTCTCTGCTCCATTCAAAATTTTATGACCTGTACATAAACATGCTTTCATCGTAGATAACACTAAAGAGAGTTTGGTATAATGCTTCTGCTTATTTATTCCTGTTGTAGACGTAACTCTTCGACATATTCTGTAAGCCGATACGCCTTTTAGTAATTAACAGGTTGAGCGCCAAGGGTTTTTCACCAAAACATTCCCCTGGGCCAAGGTGACATTTAACTAATTATAGTTCTAACTATTTTCTAATCCCCACCATTTTAAATTTTTTTTTCGCAAGGTAACTAAAAAAAAATTATTTTCCAGGGCCACGGCGGACATATTACTACGTTAAACCGCATAAAAGCGTGTCCGCGTGGCCGTATAGGGATGCTAAATATTTGAAAGTCAGTCAAGCGGACACCGGTGTCCGCCGTGGCCCAGGCGGCTAAACGCAAATCGGACACCGATGTCCGCCATGGCGCTTAACCTGTTAAGTGTATCCCGTTAAATACGCAATAGTGTTTTGATTGAAATAATTTGACCTTGTAATTGCACGGTCTTAAAACTGAGTTTTAATTTGTGCATTTTTCATTTCATACTTGAAGTGTTTTACTACTATTGAAAAGCGTTGTAGGAAATAAAATAATTGTATAAAATCTCTAACGTAACTTTATAGCAATAACCACAAATAAAGGAGCCCTTCAAGCCTTTCCCACTTCACTTTGAGCGTAACTAACAATGCAGTCTCGCAATGTCAGATTTGAGCTAAGGGTTGCTTACTTTATTATAATGAACAAAGCACAATGACGACTGCGTTGCAACGCCGTTAATTGAAATTACTTTATTAAGATCCCAGAGCTTGTTTCATTAGGTTAATTAACTTTAGTTGTTATTTTAATGTTCTTTAACAAAAATGTAAAGTCGGCATTTGTTCAACGTACATGTCGCGCTAATGAAAGACACCGCCGCCGCCGTCCAAATTTTCAGGTGTAAGGAAACAAACTATTGCGGTTAGTTCAAAAAAATTTGCAAAAATTGAAACATTTTTCACACCAACAATTTAAAAATAATTATTACATAGTTAACAAACGACAACTTTAAGTGTAACATTTTAAACGGCGTGTCACGAAAAATTGTAATTTAAAAAAGTCTGCATAAAATGAACGGTGCAAAACTAATCAACTTTTTACCGACGCTAAATTAATTTTTTATACGGACCCCACTCTCACTCTCTGTGGCCACGGGCCACCTAACAGTAATTAGCCGAACCTGATATTGAAAAGTTTCATTAACAAAGTACACTTTGGAAGTGCTCTTTTAATTGAAAAATTAATTTTTTTCATTACATCGCTATGTATAATACCGTTTTTCAACAGTTACGATTTTGTCACTTTATGATGGAATACGCGTATATATTCCACGAATTTATAATACGATTATGCTTGCACAAAATTTAATTATTAACAATTTCCAATTGAACGGCGAGTGATAAATTTAGTACTAATGGAATGTAATAACATTAAAACAGTGCATTACTACCTGTCACTTTTCTTTGTTAATTCACTGCTTTGTATGTGTAATACTAATAACTAATAAGGTAGCATTCTACTTACGTAATATTGTCTATTTTGTACAGAACGCTTATTAAAACTCTTGTAAATTAATTATTCTTTACTTACTGGCTCCTAAGAATATTGCCACATGCAGCAGTAATCTGAACGTTAATATTTGCTAACTATAAAACGGGCACTTCAATATGTTTTTGCCCTCAACCGTGCATTCACTTATAAGGCGCTCCTTTATACAGGGTGGCCCATTGAAAATGTAACACGCCTGTTTTGGGACACTTAGACCAGTTTCTTAAAAAACACTCGGACACGTCGATTTTCTATTTTTAGGGGATAACTTTTGATATCAAATTTGACTTTATCAGGTCAACCCCCTAACCCCAGCAACCCCTAACTCAAGAATTTAAATAGGGAAAAGGAGCCGAGCGACCCCTCATTTGAAACGTCTTTTAATTCTCTATGTGACAGTATGAATGAAAATTAGTTTTATTCACTTTTTTTCGCCCCTATGAAAGGACCCTCTAGATTAACTAAGGTGGGAGTGTTGCCACCTTTGACCTTTTGAACGGCACATTTCAGGATTTTTCCTAAACAACACCCTCACCTTAGTTAATCTAGAGGGTGCTTTTCATGGGGGTGGAAAAAAATTGAATCAAACTAATTTTCATTCATACTGTCGAATAGAGAATTAAAAGACGCTTCAAATGAGGGGTCGCTCGACACCCTTTCCCTACTTACTTACTTAGGGGTTGTTGGGGTTAGGGGGTTGACCTGATAAGGTCAAATTTGACATCAAAATGTGCCGTTCAAAAGGTCAAAAGTGACGTGATTTAGGATTTTTCCTAAACAACACCCCCACCTTAGTTAATCTGGAGGGTGCTTTTCGTCGGGGCGAAAAAAAAATTGAATAAAACTAATTTTCATTTGTACTGTCGAATAGAGAATTAAAAGACGCTTCAAATGAGGGGTCGCTCAACTCCTTTTCCCTATTTAATTACTGAGTTAGGGGTTGCTGGGGCTAGGGGGTTGACCTGACACAGTCAAATTTGACATCAAAAGTTGTCCCCCAAAAATAGAAAATCGACGTGTCCGAGCGTTTTTTTAAGAAACTGGTCTAAGTGTCCCAAAACAGGCGTGTTACCTTTTCAATGGGCCACCCTGTATAATAATAAAGTATTTTTGAATTATTCTCCTGATTTTCGTACACCTTACAAATTTTTTGCAATTTTCATTAACAAGATGAAATTGTTTCAATTAGACGGCTGCAAATATGGTTTGACCCTCCAAAAATTGCTAAAGAAGTTTCCCCAACAGTTTTTTGTAGCTCCAGGTGTGCTGAAAAACATACTAAAAGTTTACCAAAGTTAAACAATCCGAAAGGCCTAATTTTCAAGGTGGCGTCCAAGATGATCGTCAAATACCTAACTTCTACAGTATTCATCCTACAAAAACAAATTTGGTGTCTACCCCTATGTTATAGGGGTTTTAAAATACATTAGAATACTATCAGTTCATTAATCAATTTATTTGTTTTATACTATGGCCCGATTTTATAAATCATAGTTAACTACGTGATCAGCTGACGACGTGGTTAAGTAATGCGATAGGCTAATATGATCAACGACCACGCCTATGTAACCCGTATTAGCAAATCATGTTGCATTATTCAAACTTAATCACGTCGTTAGCTGATCATGTATTTAACTATGCTTTATAAAACCGGGTCTATGAGTGTTAACAAAGTATTTGATTTCTACAACAATAGATACAAGTTATTTTCCCCCATATATTCCTTTCCCTATTCTTCCTCTTCTCTCCTGTGCTTGGGTGTCCTCATCCCTTCTTACTATCTCTTCCATTATGTTTCTCCTATCTTCTCTCTTGCGTACCGTCCTCTTTCATAATACAATCTCCTTTCTTCCTGCCCAACTTTTATTTTTTTGTCACCTTCGCAGCACTCTTTCAACAGATTTCCTTCTCTATTGTCTATCTCCTCTTTATATTTCGTCGCTCCTCTCCCCGCCTGTATCCTTATTTTCTCTAACTTCATTTCCTCCTCTACTATTATTATATCCCGGTGTCTCTCTTTCTAACCCTAACGTCCATCTTCCATACTTTTCTTGGCCTCTCACCAACTTTTCCCACTAAGTTTTCGCCCACCCATTTCCGTTTCTCCATCTCTTTCTCGATCACTCTCCCCGCCATACCCCATAGGTACCTGTCCCGCCACCCTATTCGCCTTCCTTGCCAGTTCTTCAATATTCCCCTCATCTTTGTTATCATACCTTATCGTGTATCGCAGATATTTCCATTGATCTACACACTGTATCTCTTCCTCCCCCCATTTCCATTTCTCCACCTCCTTCTTTTTCCACCCTCTTCTTCTTTGGAATATCATCATCTTCGTTTTCTCTACATTAGCTCTCAGGTCTTCCCATCCAAGTATTTTTTCACAACCACTATTGCTCCTCTCATTTCCTTATCATCTTCGGATAACACCGTCACATTGCCCGCATACACCGCTCTTTGCTACCCTTTCATCTTCTCCTCAAACCCTGCTATACTTATATGTATAGCGAGAACAGGCTCGAGTTTAAACGTCACCCTCGTCTTAGCCCATTTTTCGTCCAGAACACTTCCCCACAACTTCCCTTCCCTTCTGATTCTGCATCTTGTCTCTTCACAGGAACTGTAAATAAAATTCTCAGAACCTTATTTAGGTTATCTTTACCCCTTTGTGAGCATGAACCATTCTACGACTTTGTCTTGTCTCTTCCTATATCTCCTCTATAGCCTCCATTAAATCCTCTCTTATGTTTTTTTCTTATTTCCCTCCACAGCTTCTGTCGATTCACGCTGTCAAATGCCGCCTCCAGATCCAGAAATATTGCGTATAGTTTTCCCCCTTTTATTTCCAGTTTCTTGTTTACTAACTGTTTCAATATCTATATGTTATCTATCGTCCCTCTTTTCCTCCTAAAATCCGATTGCCAATCCCCCAACAGATTCTTCTCTTCTAACTCTTGCTCCAGCCTCCTTCTTAACACGTCTGCATCAATCTTGTAAAATTAAAAATGTATAGAGATGGCATTTAAAATAACTAATCCTTTAAGGTTTTAGGGCCTCCTATGGGTTCACGGTCATTTCCCCGCCGAAAAAATCCCGCCGGTCAATTGCCCGCCGGTAAATTGTTCGCCTGGTAAAAATCCCGCGCGGTGAAATGTTCGCCGATAAAATGCCCGCCATGACAAAATCCCGTCGGTCAATTTCCCGCCGTAATTTTTGAAAAAATAAGCAATTAAGAAAGTTCTTTTTTAAATAACTTCAGTTTTGTAAACCTGTGTGTCATGCCACTATTTTAGTATCAATTGAAAAAAAATATACTAAACCTACAAATAACCTAGGCGCTTTAGTGGGGGAATAAGCGTAGAAAATGGTACAACATTTACGTGTTAAGAACGAGGTTGAAACAAGAGATAGTAGCAGGCGAGTATTCATGTATAGTGCCGTAGGTCTGTAAAGGATGTCAAAATGCCATCGGGAAGTGCTTAAAATGGCCGTCGAAAATATTTTATAAATTTATATATAACGGTTCTTTTGTTAAACATGGCAATGTCTGGTTTATTAATACAGTCTTCTTTTTTGAATTTAGCATATTTTAATTTACAGTAAACAGCGGCCTCAAATTCATCTTACGCCTCCTGAGCGCATAATCCGCCACTGGCTACACATAACGTAGGTACATATGTAAGTAGATCTTTATTACAAAAATAGGGGAATATCAGGGTAATCATTTTGCCTACAGCGGCGGGCAAATGACCGACGGGATTTTGTCATGGCGGGCATTTTACCGGCGAACATTTCACCGCGCGGGGTTTTTACCAGGCGAACAATTTACCGGCGGGCAATTGACCGGCGGGATTTTTTCGGCGGGGAAATGACCGGATACCCCTCCTATGATGTCGTCAGTAATTTCCAGTTATCGTTTAATGGTATTGAGATCATTTTATTCAAATAAAAATGTAAAACTGTGCAATTTCGTATGACAGACGTATGAGAAATAATGAAAAAGTAAACGGGCAGATAGAAATTTATGTACCATGTGTACAACTAAGAAAGGAGGCCGTCCATTGCCATGGCCTGTTATATTGCCACCTTTTTACTATATCTTTAGTTCTATAAGAACTATTGACATATTTTTTTAAATACTCCCTTATTAATTTTTCTTCCAATGCCAGTGAAAGAAACATGTGGTATCATTTGAATTTTTTTAGAAATGATTCGCCATGTGGTCGCCAGAGTTGGAATTCCCACAGCATTATTCATACCAGTGAATGAAGTTTACGTTTGAAATTTACTGTACTATTTGAAGAGACTATTATTGTTCTCCTCTGCAAAGTATCCGACTCCAAAACTCTATGGCCTAACAGTATTCTGTCCGTGGTTTCCAAAATATTTGAGAAAATCATCATCAATCAGATTAGAGAGTATGTTGAGCGACATCAAAGAGATACTCACAGCTCTCTTATCCGGCGATTGATAACAAGGAAGGCACTCTTTTAGTACTCTTAGACTTCTCCAAAACATGAGACACCGTCGATCACAAATTATTACTAGCTAATTTAAATTATAAGGTTTTGATAAATCTTCAATTCATTTGATTCGGTATTGTCAATTAGTTCATCTCGAATTCGATGGAAACCACGTGCGGTGTACCGCAAGGCTCTGTGTATGGGTGCACTTATTTTTTCAATTTACTCATCGAACGTATATCAGATAAATTCAACACTGCCATTCTTCGACTACGCCACTCATCCTGCCTTTATCATATATTAAGGGCGGTAATTTTCGCGGCCCCAAGAATTGCCACCCTAAGCCCAAGAATTATTATTTTTACCGCAAGAATTATTTTTTTTACCCCAGCTTTTTAATTATTTTGGTCCCAAGATTTTTGATCCCAAGAATTATTATATTATCCCCCAAAATTATTATTTTAACCCACAGAATCATTTTTTTGGCCCCATGATTTTATTCATTTTATTCAATTGAAAAAAAATATACTAAACCTACCTCTAACCTAAGCGCCTGAGTGGCAATATACGTTTAGGTTGGCTTTTTTTTTAGATTCACATACGGTTTAGTATCATATTCCCGTTTTTGTATCAATTGAAAAAAAATATACTAAACCTACCTCTATCCTAAGCGCCTGAGTGGCAATATACGTTTAGAGTGGCATTTTTTTTAGTTTCACATCTTCTATAAAATAAGTAAATAAATAAAATCTTGGGGTAAAATAAAAAAAATCTTGGGGTGAAATGAATAAAACCTTGGGGTAAAATGAATAAAATCTTGGGACCAAAAGAACAATTAAGTATGTGGGCTAAATTCATAATTTTGAGGACTAATATAATAATTCTTGGGAACAAAAATCTTTGGACCAAAATAATTAAAAAGCTAAGGTAGAAACAATAATTCTTGGGGTAAAAATAATAATTCTTGGGGTGAGAATGACAATTCCTAGGATGCACAAAATAATACCTCATATAGTATCTACAATAAAGTCACCTTGAGAAAAAATTAATTTCGGTTCCTTTTCACCATCTTCATGTCTTCAAACGCTCATTTAGTTATAACTTTTGCGTTATATACAATTCATTGCCGTCGGATATAAAGTCATTACCAATATCCAAATTCAAAATTGCAATCAATAAATTACTCTTAGTTTAATCATCTTATAATGAACATTATAAATTAAGCTCACTTTCATCATTGATTTAGTGTGTTTACTTGTTCATTACTCTGTTCTTTTTTTATACAGTTCACCTACTTTTGGCGTATGCAGTTATGGGTTAAATGGTAGAGCACAACTCTCCTTTTTGTGAACTTCGATCTAGGGTATAAAGGTGCATATAGCTTGTAGTTTCAGCTTTTCCTTCATTATTTTTATTTTAATATCACCATATTTTTAAAGGAAAGGCGTTGTCAAGCTAAATTTTATTTAATTTTTCTTTAGGCGATCGATTTCGACATTAATATGCCATATTTTTGTAATAAAAGTTTTTGAATGATTTGCAAATGCTCTTAATTATCCTAATGTTCATATGTTAAAAATTATTTAATCACTTATATTTGTGAAGCTGGATTTGTAAGAATCATTATATCAATTAGACTTTTCGTACTTTACTTTTGTGATAAAGTAACCATATTATTTTCAGTGAGTATCAACTGTAAATGGTTATATTTATTTATACAAATAAGTGAAATATTAAGGGTTTACATGCTCCCAGTGGGGCCGTCGTTAACCGCCGCGCTATATACGAACCGCCCTTTACGATCACTACAATAAGCATTCCCTTATAATGGTAAATCACCTTCAAATATAGGCGTACAAAAAATAATGATGGAAAAGCTTAGGAAAGAAAAAGCAAATATAAAAAATAACTGTCCCCTTACTAAGTAGAGAGAAATTGAGAGAATAATTAATTGAAAAGACAATACTTAGACGACCAAACGGAAGAATGGGTTTTAAAGCAAGATAGAATAGACAATTAGTCCATTTAGTGAAATTGAATGTGAAAGGATTTTTTTATTATAAGAGTAAAACGTTTATACCACGAAAAGAACGATCGATAGCTTTAAAGTTGTACATTGCGGTGTTTCCATTCGGAAAATATATATGCAAATGTATCGATTAAGTTTAATTAACTCACATTAGGCTCAGCCTACTGTAATACAGATTTGTTATCCTCGACTTAACCTTATCCAGTATTTAGTTCGTAACTTACAAGAGTTCTTAATAATATATAGATTTTCAACGTAGACGGTACTCTTCTAATGTAAAGGTACACCCTTAAAGCTTTAGTTCGATTAATCAAAACTTGTTAATTAACGAAGCACCTACCTACTTAAGTTAAAGGGTATTTGTTTATGAAACGAAACACGTGTTTTACCTTAGAAGCAGTTCACATATCAATAAAGTAATGGAGAAGTTTGCGACCGTTCTTAGCTATAAATGTAACGTGACCTTATTAGCGAGAGTAACTATATGTATAATTTAGATAAAATATTCAGGAGAGTACTTATATTATTGGTTTTTTAATTAGATTAATAACGGAAAACGAAAAACACTTGGTAAAGTTCTCCGGCGTGATTTAATTATAAAAACACTTAACCCCCGTAAGTACAGCTATAGGTGGTGGAATGTGTCATTACTATGATTGGCCTGGTTTGGAAGAGTTGTGTCGGACAGACTTCAGGGCTCCGCTTGCTCCGGTTACTATGAGATGAGATAATTTCGCAGAGTGCTTTTGCTCTATGAGATGAACCGCATTTTCAATTCTGACATATTTTCCCTAATCAGTTTCCACATTGTGTCTCGATTTGATGCCTACCCCTCGTTTTGTAATTTTAATGGTGACTTTGCTCAATAGACACGTTATGCAAATAACGTACACTTAAGAAGATTAATTTAAATTAATGTGGCTATAATAGAACTTGTAAATTTTGGAGTAGCTTTAATTTACTTGCTTCACAACTGTGCACGCTTTTCTTTCATCCTTTATTTAAAGTTTCTAATTATTCCAACTAATTAAAATGTATCCAATTAACTTGTTACTGAAATAATATTTATACACTCAAAGCAGGTCTCAAACGAGCACAAATTCGGGAATAACAAACATCCCAATATTTAACTAATCTGCTAGTTCAAACACAAGTGTGCGTTGAATGTTTCATTAGGTCGCATAAAAATCTCTAGTATAATAAACCTAACTTTCTGTTTTCTTGCTAGTGACGTAGTCTTTGATTCTCACTGAATTATATTTATTAATCCAGAGATTTATTTTCGTATCGATCGGCAAGGGTCAAACTGTAACATGTCATTTAATTGTAATTGTTTAATGAAATAATTTTGTTTAGAAATGATATAAGGGTATCTAATATTCTAGATATTCGAAAAGTTTTAACCGAACATGTGTAGGGACACCGTCCAATCCATCAGTGCGGCGTCTTTCTCCTTAAGACCCTTAAAAGACTGCGCGACAGATACATAAGGGATAGGTACGGCGCTAATACGATTTCCGCTACATTCTCACCAATATAAGTAGTAACCACATACCTACTCTGTTTTAAAACTGAATGAAGAATCGCTGGGCTGGCTGAATGGTCGATTACGATAGAAGGGTGGACATAATCCACGCAGACGTAAGCCTCATATTAGGGCGCTTTGTGCTACCGCAACATGACACGAGCAATCCCATACGTAAAATAAACCTTAGGATGCTGAAAGGAGAAGCTGTCCTAATCGGACGGCCCCAATATTGATCGTCTCACTTTGACAAGTTCGGGATAATCACAAGGTAAGTATGCTCACAAGTAGTCTTAGGGTCTTTCTAGAAAGTCCTGTACAGAACAGTTTGGAAAGAGGATCGACTCAGATCAATCACTGTCTGACATTGGGTATTTACGAACGTGGGTTCGAGTATCTCTAGATTCAAGTAGTGATTTACCACAATGGTTAGCGTTAGCGCTGCTTCATGTAGTATGGTGAGAATTTCAGTTACATCCGATAGTGAGGTGTTTTTATTTTTCTCATATCAGTTCTTCCACTTTGTTTACTGGGACATGTAGGCCTGACATAATCTCCTGATGAGGGATATGGTGACGTCATTCAGTTCTATTCTATTTTTTTAGCTGTGATGTCACGGCCACACCGGTTTCATGGGAGCCAGAAAGCTGGAACTGGTCCCAGAAAAGACTAAAATAGTCCTACTAACGGGAAGGAGGGCGATCGAGCTCCCCAACTTGCAATTACTGGGACAAAGGATAGAGATTAACAAGAGCATCACAGTGCTTGGGGTAGTTGTTGACAAAAACGGCACCTACATCTAACATGCCAGGTATCCGCAGGTATCAGCACGGGCTACAAAGGCATTCGGGGCGCTGTCTAGACTGATGCCAAATAAACCTGGAGCAGCAGCAGCGAAAAGGCGAGTAATATCCATCTGGACCTACGGGACAGAGATATGGAATTCTGCTCTTAAATGGGGAACGGTGCGGAGTCTGCTGGACAGAGTACAAAGGCTCATAGCATTTACAGTCGCATCCGCTTACCGGACGGTGGCGCTCAAGGATGTGTTCGTGATTTTGGAGATTCCCCCTGCCCAGATAGTAGTGATGGCAAGGGTCCTGAAGTGGGACAAGAAACCAGTATACGACGATTGGCAAAAACTATGGGAGGAGATTTATGGATTAAGGTACTGATAGGTGTATCAACTGCGGGCTGGAGGACGACAAAATACATGTCATCTTTGTGTGCGGAAGGTGGGAGGGGGAGCACAGAAAAGTCAGCAACAGGGTGGTGTGCGACATAGCCCCCAAACAACATCTCCGGGCTTATGTGCATGGGGGAAGAAGAGTGGACGTCCATAGCTACATTTATAGAGACGATTTACCGAACAAGAGAATCTAAGGGTAGACAAATGTGAGGGTTGCAACACACCAGCATGGACAGGAACCAGGCCAAAATCCAAGTGCGAACAACCGCCATGGGGCTTTCCACGGCTGCGAAGAATGCCTACGTCTGATGCTAGACCGTGCTACTTGCTTAGAGAGAGGGTTTTAATGGGTAAACCTTACCTATATGGAAGGGAGTCTATCACACCCCACCCCCCTATAGAGCCGATTAAAGGTTTCTCATACCTCGATAAAAAAAAATGAAGTGTGGCAGCGGAAGAGCTTTAATGTAACTGAGAACATATAGATGCATTATGTCCAGGGTTTTTCTTAGAGTTTATTAACGAAAGCAGTCTCTTAGTGGGTGCTGTAGCTGTTGAGGCAATAAGATGCTTGTGAAGAACTTTGACCAAGTGATTTTGCACCTAGTTATTTGACATCTTATCACTGGATTATTGGTATCTATGGCCTCTACCCTGATTTGCCTTTAGGCTGCTTCGTTGCAGTTGCGATTGCGACTGCGGGATGGAACATCTTTACTGCTACTCCCCTTCAGTTGGGACTTTGGTCGACACATCTTCTTCGGAGGTTGGGTTGGAGTTAAATTGTCTGATCTCTAGGAGCTAGATGGGTTAAGGGGTGGTGTTGGTCCAGTTTCACTGGTTTGAGCCTATCTAGTTTTCTTCCACCTCTTTTATTTGGCACCAGGGATGCTCCGATACCAGGAAAAAATTAATGTGACTTGGACCATATAACATATGTTCAAAGTAAGTAAAACAGCGTCACTGGTTAGATTGAATAGATGCCTTGAATTTCTTGCTCTTCTTGTGTTTTACGTTAGCTATACTACCCTTTTTACGCAGTACTGTTTACTGTTGTGGTATTGTGAAACTTAATTAACTCAGTTGCTACCTTTAGGACTAGCTCAGAGTTATTGTTATAGGCGTTTACTTACATTCATCGCTTTTATGTTTTGCGTTTCTTTTTGTATTTCACCTTTCCACCCTCACCAACCGGTAAAGATTTCTGGCTTTCAGGTTCGAAGGTCAATTATCACTGATGACTTTCTCTTAATCCCTTTACTGCCTCTAGGTTTTAATTAATTTCCAATGAAGAACTATACTAGTATGCGACTTTATCATAGGTCTAAATACGAGATTGGATTAATTTCGTAGATGTCACTTAGTGCGTGCGTGCTAATTACTTGCACTATTTCCGGGATATACGCCCGCAGTCGTAATTAAATGTCACACATCCCTATATGAAATACAGTTAAAATATTAACTATTAGGACTCGTTTTGCATGGAACAACACTTCGCCTTTGGCCTGGCTTCTCACTTTTGGAGAAGCCAGGCCAAAGGCGAAGTGTTGTGCCACCTGATAGGTTCCCGTCCGAGACCAATGGTTTGACATTAAACCCAATCATATCGAGAAACAATATTCCGCAAAGAGGAGGGGTTGTATCACACATTGTATCAACGAAATCCAGGAAAATATTAACGCAAGAATAAACTGGCCATACCTATTACAAACACCGCCCTAGGTGAAATACACCAGTGTTGTAAACGGTATTTCAACTTATCAAGTATTTAGGGAGAGATCCACGGCATTCAGGTTATTTACAAAGCTGGCATAGAAAAATTACAACAAAACAAAATATTATTCTTTAAATCGAAATTACAAGTTTAAATAAATTTTGCTGACGACTTCGGGCTGAGGTTGACGGAACACGGGTAGCGGTTATTTATAACAGACGAAGTTAGAGGGTTAGAGTTAGAGGGCATGCGATACTCTACAGTGAGTCAAGCGCTGATGACAAAAATGACTAATTTAGGAATTTTGCTTGCAGGTGAAGGAGTGAAGTGCGATTAATTGTTATTCTACAGGGTAAGTACGTCGAAATCCCTCCTCAATGATTTTTCCACCTTAACCATACTGAAAACCACAGACTGCGTACCTAGGCTTGGAAGAAATGTTAAAACGAGCGCCCGTTCTTCGTAGTTATCTGTCGGATCGCTCGATCCGATACACTGCGGTAGCATATAAGTTTTCCGTTACGAAAACCCTGACAAAGGGTTGCCAACGGAGCTCGATCCTCGAACCGTTGCTATTTAGGATTTCTCCGACAACGCTGACTGTTTCGCCTATGGGGACGATATTGTTTTCACTGCCACTGCAAACAAGAATCGCGATTTAGAAGTTCAAGTTTCTCTTTACCTCAATAGGTGACAACTTGTTCGTCTCAGTTAACAAAACCGAATACATGGTTTTTGGTCGCAAGGTATCCCGAAATCCACCCTTACTGTTATACAATCGAGCAGTCCGCAGAATTTTCAGCATTGAACCAATGTAGTTGAAAAAGGTAAACTGTAAAGAGATGGGAAGGAGTAAGTTGTATAATAAATTTGATAAGCAAATTGTAGGTGTGACTCCATCTCACTCATTTTCGAAAACTGCCCGCCCCAGTCAAAATGGGGGAACAAGATTTAAAACTGGGGGAAAATATTTTAAAAAGGACCGCAGACAAGACAAGGGGGTCTTTTGCTTATTTTTGCTCATTTTGAATACAACCGTTTTCCAGTCTAACCGATTATCCGTAAACCGTTCTTAATTCCTGAAAACCTTATTTGTAAATTCCGCTTATATTCCTAATACATTTACCTGAAAACCTGATATTTCCTGAACCGTTATCCTGCTTATCCCTTGTGTGTAAAATCCCGTGTGTGTTGTTCCTGTGTGCGTACCCACCTGTGGGTTAGAAACCGTTTTTAGTTCTTTTTGGAGTAAGTCCGTTTATATTTTTCTTTATTTTTATTAATACATTCACCTGTACATACTTTAACATTTAAGACACCGGTAATTAGTGATTCACCTGATCTACCATTTACACCGTTTATTTGTTTAATTGCATGCATTCAAGATTCACTCTAGTTAACCCTGTATACTTTTCAACAGTTATACACAATCCGAAATACCATTTATATAAAAGGGTTTGTGATACTACGTTGTTTTGGTATAACTGGAGTGCGACCGTTCAACCCGTTATACTGCATAGTAATTTAGCAGGAGATTCCGTAGCTAATTACACACAAGAGATTAATTATCTACCAGTTGTACACTGTACAGTTTACTTGGTTCCTTTAGAAGACGACAAAAGGACTCATTAACCTGTATGCTTGTAGGTAGGAGCTCTTAAGTGCACATTTTTCTAATAATCACTGGTTTTAACCAACCGACTTGTTTTAACCCTGAACCTCTCATCTGGCAACGCAGATAGAGTTCGTTTAAATAGGGTAACTTGCTAAGTGAGGTGGAAATTGTGATTACTGTTGACAAGTTAAATTTGTTTATTTATTGCATTACCGTAAATTTTCTCCTTAGTCAAATTAGTTCTCCAGACGTTGAAACCTGCAAGGTGAATTAATTAATAGGGGAAAGAATAAGTGTTTTGGACATACCTACCACCTACGTACCTGTAATTAAAACCTGATTAGGAACGGAAATTCTAGCTACAGTTGTTGCTACGCCATTTTGTTATTTTGAAATATCAAGCCGATATAAAGCCATTCAGCCACCTGTATTTCGAACTGGCAATTATTTTGTAACAAAATATTTAATTTTCATTACAGAGTAACTAGCGGAGCGATAGAGGGCGATATCCGGGAATCTATTAATTATTTTGAATTTCTTGTTCATAAGAATCCTGTTTTTATTTTAGTTATTTTGTACTATTTACTTTATTATATTTCCTTTATTTAACCGTTGTTGAAACTTAACAGTGCTTTACTCACCGAACTGAGCTAACACAAAAACACCAGGGACGCCTATAAATCTTCTGTCTCAAAATCAATGATCCTATATCTCATTAACGGTCACAGATAACAACAAAAACTATAGGAATAAAAAATGTAGAGAATGTTGTCAGCTTTAATTTTGTATTCGAATATATTGTTGTAGGACCAACCCCTACTGAGATGTAGGCAAAAAACCAAAAAAAGAGACCTTTAACCCCCCGAACCGCCTCCCTAGCGTCAAGGACTTTTGGTATGTTATACTACTAGGTACCATAAGCAACGTAACATAGTTGATTTTTCTGCTTATTGGCTTTCCTTCTAGAACCATTCGTTGACTGGGCTAATTATGGAGTTTATTTCATTTTTCAATTATTACAGTCCAACAAAGTCTATTACCTTATCCCCTCTTCTTGAATTTTAGCCTCGATTATGGGAATAAACCGAACCCTTACGCAACCAACTTTTAACCAAGAGTCGCTTGTACTCTACCTACCTGCCCTATTATTTTTCCTTAAATGTGGACGGCTTGACCAAAACAAGTCAGAGTGGTAATGGGCGGGTTACCTCCTGTTGTTGGCAGTGGTTCGCCCTGTAACACTGTTTGTAAAAAGAAGTTGAAGAACTAAAGAGAGACTGACGACGACATTAAGAACTATAAATTTCAGCACAACTAATTTCCAGCAAATGTTTCCGGCAGTTCTTCCTGAAAACAAAACCATACCCTCCAAGCTTCTATAATAAATTACCTAAATGTGGATACTTTCTTCCTAATGAACATTGATTTGTTTTACCGAATATGAAATTATATAAACATGCAATCCTATTAGTAACATTAAATTTATTGCTAAGCGTCGTAATAAAAAGTACATTTTACTAAATCGTTACAGATAATAAAATATATTCATATCAATTGACATGCTAAAAGGCAAAAGAAAGTTAATTTAATTGCAAAAGTAGGTAGGCGCTATTTATCATTTCCCTTTCAATACACGATTAAAGTAAACTCGCGATATAGTGATTTTTTGTAATCCCGATCCGTCGATTATGTAAATATCAATAATTGATATCACCAATTATCCTTTAATTCATTAGAGAGACAGCAGTAACGGGCAGATTTATAACCCAGGTAATGGAATTACAGTTGTACAAATGTCATTACATAAGTGTAACCGCACTGACTATTAGCTAATAAAATCGATCCCGGGGTTGTAATCTTCCTAAAACCCGGCCGAGTAATGGAATGTTAGCAGTGGTGGTGGTGGTGGTGGATGGGGGATTGATTTCAGTCCAATTCCAATCTTCTTTCGGATGTTCTTGTTTGTTAATAAGCTAAAGTGTTTTGACATAAAATATGCTGTTAATTTTTTCAAGTAATTGGAAAGGATACATTACAGAAATTTATTCGGGAATTAACCCTATGCTTGAGATAAATGACCCATGTCGGTTCGAATTAAATACAAAGTTATTAAATAACTTTTACAAATAATTTTGATGGGAGAAACCAATTTACTAGATTATATGAGTTAACCTAAAAAGAATGACGGGAGAGTAGAAAAATGTTATTTAAGTATTACTTACTGAAAATTAGTTAAATTAGCAGCTACTCGAATAGAATTAGCTTCATGACTCTTAAAGGAAATTGAAGTTTATTTAAAACCAAGAGCTTGAACCTCTCAGTTACTCAATCTACTTCAATTTTTTAATTGCAGCTACACGCACACTAACTAACGCGGAAATGACTGTGTTTTGTATTTAATTATACTGAAATTAACACAACGCCGGAATGTTAAAGAAAATTACTTTTGCTTTTAAATGAAAAGGCCAGCCAGGGGTTAACTCAGTAATGCTACAAGACAGGGAAAATGAACAGATCCGTACTAGACCTCGCATCAGTTTACACAAGCATTTAGCCCGTCGACATAAGTAAAAATGATGCCTTTTACTTAATCTTCTACGAATATTAAAGGACGTTGCGGATATATGAATCGATGAGTGATTTGAACTAAAATTGAAAACTGAATCATTTCGATAACGTTTTAATACTTAATCCTTACCTGTATAACGGCTACTCTCGCGAAACCGGGCAAATGCAATTTCTTCAACTAATTGGAAAGTCAAAACTCTACTATTTTACACGTTATACCCTTGTCGACGTGGACTGCTCTATGAAAACTCGTTAATGATAAATCACTACTTCTGTTTTAATCACATTGGAAGTAAATTCATTTCCTCTTTTATTTTCCAATTTATTTGATTAAACCTTAACTTAAGTGAGGAAGATGAGAAATTAGGCAAAGTTACTACCACCTCGTCGTGTTTTATTGATTTAACTTTTTCCAGTATGAGTAAACCATCGCAAAAAAAATACGGAATATAATATTTAATAATAAAAGGTGTTGGGGACATTAAGCGTGACACAATCCGATTTTGACACGATTATACTGCGCACGAGCGCTTGTTACTTACGCTAATTGATTTACCAGTTATCTGTCAATTTAGTAATGCGTGTTCCATTTGCCAGATGTACTTTCAAACAATTTCGAATATTTTTAATCTAATAATGAAATCGTCAATTAGGCATCTATGATAAATAACCGAAGAACACAGGGCGTAACTGATTTCAATTACGCAAAATTGAAATTATAATTGAAATAGTTTTGTTCTCGAATTAATTAATTAAACATCAGGAGAACAGCACGTTTCCAGGGACTTCAATTATATTTTTAATCCAATTAATGTGCTCAGGAACAACTCGGACATAACAAATAAATTTGAAACTAATTTTTGAATTATTTAATTAATGTTATATCCATTGATCCTGCTGGGGGTGTTTCCACTTTGTTTTAAATCTGGTTGTTATATTCCAAACATTCCCATCAAAATGTCAGCTTAATTAAAAAAGTGTACAAGACATATTATATTTTATTTTATATTCGTACCTACATTGAAAAAAATTACATATATAGGCTTCCTTTAATTTAATAAAACCTGTTTTCCCTACGCCATTAGTTAATTATTCTTCCATTAAATGATAAATTATTAAAATATTTCATCTTGACGGCTTATATGAATATCTAATTCAATTCGCAGTTAGTTTTAATCAAAGAAAGTGTTCTAAACGCGATAATTCACGAGCCCAATTTCCCAGTTTATACAATGTAAAGCAATTTACTTCAATATCAGAATGAAGGCTAATTGAAATGCATAAGCTGGTTTCAAATAATATGAACAGGAATTAGTACTTTTGATAAAAGGTTGATAAGACCAATGACGAGATTTACTACTTTCCTCAACATAAAGAAATTGTGGCAATAATTTTCATCCTTTACTAGATGGTCTAATATTCAATGTAAATTCTTTGAGGCTTGGACACCTCGCCGATTAAACACAATACTCCTGTCCTGTTCCTGTACTGGAGTCCTGTAAAAATAATAGTACTGATTTGTCTAACCAACAGAATTCAGCAAAGGACATATAGGAGAGTAAAAAAAAGTTGGGTAAACATCTCCATATTCTGGACCAGATTTTTTAGACGCTATTTTCTAAAATGGCCAACACGAATTTGATTGTGCATATATTTCTGCTCCTGTGACAGTCACATTCATCATTTAGGTATCTAAAGTACCACAAAGTTTGTTTGGAAGCATATTTATGAAAATATGAATATGCTATAACAAGGTGTTAAAGAACAGCAAACTATTTCACCAAAAGATGTGGCATTTAGAAAAGTAATGGAAGTTATAGATCCTAAGCTTAAAGAAGGATATGGCTTACACGAAATTTATCCCTCACACCATTATCACTTTGATGCCCACAGACAATACATCGAATATGTGTTGGGTGCATCATCAATGAAGGAGGCTCTCATGGTACAACAGATGATCTTGTTTTCCTGGATATTTCTTCACTTGCGTGTTTATCTTCACTTACCAACACTTGACTACTAGCATTTGCTGCAGCTATTTTTTTGAGACATTTTTTTATAGTATACTTTTTATAGCAATTGTTTGTCACATGATACACAAACACAACATCTCTTATATAGCGGCCGCTTCTTGTCCTCTGTTTCTTCAATTAACTGTGGTAACAGTCTTGTTACTATCTACGCACTTCCCCATGTCAAGCAAAACATATGGTTTTTCTTAGAGAACAGTTGCCAGTCTCATTCCTATCCTTTGTTGATCATCCATGTGTTAGTTTACATACAAAAAGAAAAAATTAATAAAGACAAACTCAGTCAAATAAGAAGCATTTAGCTGAATGAAATTTCGCTCCCACAATAAAAAAAATTCCAAATATACTTGTTGAGTGACCTAATCTCTACCCGGTAATTAAGTCCTCACAAAAAAAGAACAGAGACGAATAAAATGAAAACGTGTGAACGTTGTGAGCAAAAATAATTAACTATATTAACAAAATTACTACAAAAGAAAATTATAGTAGTTTACGTAACAAGCCCCGAAAGTGATCTTTTACTGGACAAGTAGGCAAATTACAGGACGAGCCGCAGGCGAGTCCTGCAAGCCTGCTAGTCCAGTAAAAGCACTTTTGGGACGTATTACGTACAATATTTTTTTAAAAATCGGCCAGAAACGGGCATAACAATTGACCATTCTAGGCCGAAAAGCAAAAATGAGTCCGGTAAAAGTTTTACCGGACTCATTTTTACTTTCCGGCCTAGAATGGTAGTAGTAGTAAAACTTTTACCGGACTATCACAATAACTTTCCGGCTCGGTCCGACAAAATGACATTTTCTGGCCTAAAAATAATCCGGAAAGTACTACTTTCTGGCCGATTTAAAAAAAAGACTTTTTTGACACGTACACCGTCACCTTAACCCACAACCACTTGATTCCTCTTTTTTTTAACATACACGATCTCGCAACAATACTAATGAAAGTAAATTAGTTGCTTGAAGTAAGTTGTTTTCTGAATGCAGTAATAGAGGAGTCCTGTAAAATTTTTTATTTCATACTGACTAGTAATCTGTGTTTTACCAGACTCATACGAGTCTGGTAAATGAAACTTTACCGTACTAGAAATTTTGTACCCGAATACAAAGGTTGCCATAGCAACATAAAGTGACATGACTTTGGAAACGTCAAATTTTATATAAAGTTAATAGAAAAACTCTTAAGAAATGAATCTATGGCCAGTATGAAATAAAATGTTTTACATTATTTGTACGTTAAATCAGATTACGTTACTCGATTCGAAATTCTTGCCTCAGCTACGCTTCGGCAATAAACATCTCACTCGTTAACGTAAACCTTGATTTACCGTACTTACATGTAAATAACTATAGTACTGATTTTCCTTAAGAAATAGCTATTAGGCAACTTCACAAATCATCTTAATGAATTCCTTGTCCTTAACAAACATAGATTTAGACACCAAAATGATGAGTATGACTGCCAGAGGAGCAGAAATGTTAGCACAAGGAAATCGGTGTCGGCCATTTTGGAAAATGGCATCCGGTTAGCCTCGCGAACCATCTTAATCGATTTGCTTGTCCTTAAAAACATATATTTAGACAGACACTTAAATGATGAATGTGACTGTCACCAGGAGCAGAAATATATGCACAATCAAATTCGTGTCGGCCATTTTAGAAAACAGAGTCTAAATAACCTAGTCCAGAATATGGTGATGTCTACCCAAGTTTTTTTGACTCTCCTATATGTCCTTTACTCAATTCTGTTGGTTAGATAAATTAGTACTCAAATTTTTATAGGACTCCACTCCAGTACAGAGATTGTATTACAAAGCTAACACAATTTTTATACACCGTTTTTCATAATTCCGTGAAACATTTTAAAATTTAATTATAAGCAAACTATACAAAGGATCATTATTCATTAGATATAATTTCTATGACATTAGAACCAGACACTCTCAATTTTTTTTTCATAAATCACAAAGTGCTCATTCTGTACACCCTGGGTGATACGACAGACAATTCCTGAAGGTTAGCGGAGAGTGGTGGTACAAAAACAGTGTCCTTGGAAATTCCCACAAGAAAAAATCGCAAGGTGTTAAATCTACTGATCTAGGTGTGCAACGCATTAACGCGACATCTTCTCGTCCAAAGCGTCCTGCCCAACATTGTGGCAAATTTGTGTTGAGATAATCTCGTGTGGCATTATAGAAATGAGCCGGACAGACACCTTGTTGAAACACGTAATCGTCACTGTCTTCATTCATCTATGGCATCCACCAATTTTCCAGCATATCTAAATAAGTTCTTCCATGAAGAAAAATGGTCAATACATCT
Source organism: Pyrocoelia pectoralis (assembly GCA_036250285.1). Taxonomy (NCBI): domain Eukaryota; kingdom Metazoa; phylum Arthropoda; class Insecta; order Coleoptera; family Lampyridae; genus Pyrocoelia; species Pyrocoelia pectoralis. The sequence continues at coordinate 35,973,761 of CM070076.1, read as the reverse complement.
TCATCTTAGCAATGGCGTGAATCATGCACATGCTCACTTTTGGCATGGGGATTTTCAATTCCCCAGATTCAACATTGTGCTGATGCACCTTTCCGGGCACATGAAATGTAGCTTCGTAGGAAAAGATAAGACTGTAAAAAAGCTTTCCTGCATTTCAGTGTGCAGAAGTTGCTATGAACTTGTTTGTTATCAACGCTGAGAGTCCCATGCAGCTGACGCTAGTAGATTTTTACGAAGAATGCGTTTGTGAACGGCCAAGTTGTAAACTCCAACGTTTAATGAACTTTTGGGGGCTACTCTCTCACGCTTCTCTGACGCGATCCACTGTTTCTTGACTTAGTCCTGGACGTGCTGGCCGATGATTGGTACATAGGCAGCCTCAATTCCTAAACGTCTCATACCATTTTCTTATACTGTTGTAAACAGGCGGCTCTTTGTTGAATTGTGTTCGAAATCGTCGTTGCATATTTTAAAACGCAAAAAGATTTTTGAGTTTATTTAAATTCAAGTAAACTGTTTGTTATTTGTTATTGTTACCGGGAACTATGTAATTAATTTTAATCCTTGCGGCAACAAAGCGATGCTGTTTTGATAACAAAAACTTGGAGTTTCTGTTTCTATTGCACAAAGCAATATAATGATACTTTTGAAAAATAACTGATCATTTGAGTTGCCAAATTAACTTGGAGAAACTGCCATTCCCAGTCCATTTATTTGGGAACAAATACAGTAAAGGTGGAAGTTGCATGCGCAACAAAATAGGCGAGATAAATAAAATAAATAATGAGAAATGCAATTATGTATTGTAAAATATACAAATTGTAGTTCTTTTCTCTATCATCTGCACGTAAAGGTGACTTGTAACATTTACTAATCCCAAATGATGACAGCTATCCGTTTACCGATTTCCGTTAACCATAAAATCCAAGCTAAATGACGGGCCAACTTGGAGCATTTCACGTTTCTGCTTTTCCATTTCAAAAACAAATTTATTCTCGACAGATCAAAATTACCAAAAATATCCCCTTCTCACTATAGTCTTTTTGACAGTAGGTGCACAATAAACGATATTTTTTATCATACTGCTGTAACTGTAAACATTTTCACCAAAATTCGAAAGTCGAAAAGCAGAATTAGGCACTTATTATTTGAATTATGGTCTTATAGGTCACGTGGACAAATTTGGTTATAGTAATAATGTACCAAGAAGATAGTGATATCACGGCTGCTCCTAGTTCAGTTTTGATGGATTAGACGCAAAGGGAATCAAGCAGAAAAATGTTTGATGGGAAAGACAAAACTACTAAACGGAGATTGATGAGTTACGTCAGTTCGACTGGAAAGACTGATGTAGTGACGTACACTAAAAAATGAACTAGTTGTCGAAGATGTTCTCGTATAAAATTGTCTCATGTACTGTAGCGTACCCAGGCCAGCCGAGGACGACTGCGCAAACTCGAAACCCTCAAAAAATTGGTTCCTGCCCTACTTCCTTTTTTTCTATTGTGTTCCCCGCTTTTGTCTACCTTTCGAGAATACTGGTATCTTTAACAAAGTCCAGGATTTTAGTAGGGCGAATGTTCGTTACTTCCCTTTCTCACTTTGGCAAATAACGTGATATGGTGTTTCTTCTTCCCCACCATAACCCCTGCATAACGGGCTAACAGTCAGTCCCATGTTATGCAGGTGATTGTTCAGGCGACAGTGGCCTGTGACCATCTCAATCGCATCTTCGTCCTACTTAACTTTAATATGGACGCTCCTAAGTCCTCGTTTGGGGTTTCCTGAAAGATCTTGGAATGACTCTGTCCAGGGGTTTTCGACCAGTGCTCTTTTGTAAGTGCTGCCTAAATCCTATGAGTGGTTTAGCATTTGTGTGCATTCAAGGACCGGCTACCTGAGCTCCATAGAATGCATATTACATCACCGATCATGAATGATCCTAAACGTGCCGCCCCAACATAATGACTAACTTTCGGCTGTAGACAAATGCAAGGAAAAAATCGACCAAGAACAGTTAATTCTATGGAACGCACTCAAGAACGATTGAAAAACCTTGCGGGGCGCAGTCGACTAGCCAACGCTACACGAACAGAAAGGTCGGGTCTGGGAAATTTTCAATCATAGAACATCAATATATTGAATCATGTCCAACTATAGCAGAGGGGTGTCTGGCTCCTATCCCGAACAAATTACATTATCAATTGCAAATGAATAAATTGATAATGGCTATACTAAGATATTCACAAAAAAACATTGAATACGTTTCCATAATAAAACCGTGATGATAATTGTACAATATTTTGTAAAAAAAATTCTCAATATTAAAAATAAAAATGCTACTATGCGCATCCCATGCTAATACACAAAGCAAGCTAATAAGGCCATCACATAAGTCCAAACGTGATAATGAGTTACTTAAGCCTAAAAAAATTTCGAACATAACCAGCCCCATTTTGCAATGTCTACTGCATCTGAATTATCCACCATAATCTGGCTTCCACCGATTACTTTTTGTTCCCAAAGGTGAAACATCATTACTAGGAGAGGCTAGAGTCAGCGCTGTAGAGAGACACTAAAGTCACATAATGAAATCATAGAAGCTGATTTTGAAGAGGTGAGAAGGAAAGTGTTATGCCTACTTAGGCACCAAAAATGTTGAACTAAGGAATTGTGTAATCGCAAAAATTCGTAATACAGTCGACATTTTTAATGCGCCTGTAAATCACTGAGTAGGATTCTGGATTTCGATGGGACGGTGGGAAAGTCCACGCACATCAAGGCCAACTATTCGGGCCCTTTGTGCTACCTCCCTGATTAGAGTCGTTCAGCCCCACAACGTCACTCAAGCTATCCCACACGTGATCTTGAGGATGCTGAACGGGAAAGCGGCTCTAATCTTAGGCATGTCCGGCCAGGATTTTCCCAACATGGATCATCTTAATTTGACAAGTACGGGACATTCACACAGTATGTGTTGCGCCGTCTCGTCGTCTGTGTAGCATCCTCTACAGGATGGTGAATCTACCAAGTCCATGTGGTGCATGTGTTTGTTAAGTTTACAATGCCCAGAAAGTATACCTACAGCAGGTTTCCTCTAGATAGCCCTGTACAGAAGCGCGCCAGGCTACGAGATGGTCCTCTGAAGGCCTCTCACGCGTGGCAGCAGTCTATCATCAAGTTCCACTTAGCCTTGTGCTGGGTTTGGGTGTCTTGGGTTATTAAGTTGTTTACAGTTGATACTCTAAGTGGAAGAGCCGGCTCTGGGCCATAAAACGGTTGTTTTGAGGCCAGTCGGGCTAACTTATCGACTTTTTCATTACTGAATAGGACAAGAACGTGTATTACAATTAACAGCTGTATTATTCAACGAGTGATACTTTTATAAAAAAAAAGTTGTATTAAAATTATTCGTCAATACCGTACCAAGAATAAATAATATTATATTATTTAGTAAGCTTTCAAGAATGTACTGACTACAATTGAAACTGGTGTACATTTCTGTACATGAGAGTAGGTAAATTAATGTGTGTATACCGTGATACCGATGTAAACTGTGCCAATAATCGGTTGATCTGTTGTTTACACCAATTGCGTGCTTTAATGACACAATTGCCCAGTACATAAACTAAATGAGACAACGTTAAGTAAATAAGTGGTACAATCCTCAAATTAGAAATTAAAAGCATTTCGAAAGAGAACTTGGTTTAATATGTCAGGGGAACGATGTTGCTTGGAATCAAAGTTTAAATTTAGAATTGTGTAGTAAATTATACTGAATAAATGGAGCTGCTTTATATTTCATCATTATCATGATTTTCTGTATGAAAAGACGTCATAGACGTCACATGTGGTTTTAGTTTAAAGCTGTCGTTGTCCGAAAAACCAACGCAAGTATCATATTCTCTTAATTAGCGTTGTAAAACCCGCCAAGAGCCCTCATTAGGGGCTTGTCACACCGACATCACATAATGAATCTTGACGTGGCACTTTTTATAATGTGCACTTTTAACTAGATTTCAAATTAAATTAATTAACATTACTTTTGTCCATATGACAGAGTGGTGGTAATTCGTGTTATTTCAATGTAATCATTTTACATAATCCAATCTAAAATACCTACCGAAAGCTATTATAATTTAAACGTTGCCACTAAAAACGTCATAACGTTTTTTTGTAGGCGACTTAAAGCGTGCAAAAAAAAATTAAAACAAAGGATTACTAGATTGCAGTTACGGTCTAATCTATTTAAATGCAGGATGAACGGATATGAAGAAGACTGATTTAAAAATATGTGAAAAATAAATGAAACAAAAGTCTGCATCATTTTCAAAGCACACAATAGTTGATGGTTGGACTACTAACGATAGCGATGTACGCAAATTGGCAATTTGAAAATGTATGGTAAGTGGAGCTTAATTGCATCCCCCGTCTGTGGAAACGAATCAATGCGCTTGGCTCAACGCATCCAATATATAATGAACATTTATGTTTCGACAATAGCGCGAGTTTTGCACAATTCGTCATATACTTAAAACGTGCAGGTGGAAATTTAATAATTTATTTCATTTTCGGATGATTTAAAATTCCACCAAATCTTCTCCACTTTGCAATATGTATTTATAAAAAATCAACGCACTTCAGCACGGATTTTCGAAATTGAAAATAATACAGACAAACAAGGCATAACATACTTTTTAAATAAGCATAAGGTGAATTTACGATATGTATCACGAAATTCCATTTTCGTACAAATCGTACCTACACTTGTGCAACTTTAGATCATCAGTGACGGTGCTCCCTAGCACAACATCGTGATTCCCCCCCTCCAAAAAAAGAGAGGCTCCTTAATGAGAAAAAAAATGAAGTACAATTGGGACAAACAGTATTTAAATACATCGTGTGTACATTGAATACCTTCAATATTTTGAACAACCTGGTTGCCGTTGACAGTTTTTTAATGTTTTAACTCAAACACTGACTCAACTGACAAGCTCTACAACTCATGCATTTCTGTAGGCACATATCCAGAGGACTTAAAAAAGGAGACGCAAATGACTTAGATAATTACCGACCCATCACTATCATTCCCCTATTTTCAAAGATCTTTGAAACCATTCTTAACGACAGCCTTTCTCACATTTTCTCCTCGCAGGATCTATTAAAACTGGTATTATGTGACTTATCTAAGGCTTTCGACTGTCCGCGGCCAACTGGCCTCCGAGACAACTAGCCGCCAAGACAACTGGCCGTCGAGACAACTGGCGGCCGAGACAACTGGCCGCCGAGACAACTGGCCGCGAGACAAGTAGCTGCCGGGACAAGCGGTTGTCGCGTCGCTGCCAGTACAACTTGACTTCAAATAAATAAATGGCTAGTTTCATTTATTCAAGACAAACAAACTGATAGTGAAGTCGGTTAGGGACTATTCGCAGCCGCGCTGCCGGTTCTCCTTCGCCGATTCGCCGTCACTGTTTCGCCGTTGGGACAATTAGCCGTTGGTCAAATTCGCCGTGGGGACGATTCGCTGTTGGAAGATGATTTAGAAGTATTCATCAAAATAATTTACTCTTAGTAAATTTCGGTTCAGTATATTTTTTTCAATTGATTCAAAAACGGAAATATGATACTAAACAGCATTTGAAACTTAAAAAAATGCCAACCTAAACCTATATTGCCACTCTTATTATTTTCTATTTCGATTATTTTCGATTTTCGATTTGTATGGCGGCGATGGCGAATCGGCGACGGCGAAACGGCGAAGGCGAAACGACGACGACGAATAATCCTAGACCCTTTTTAGAAGCAGTTGGCGGCCAGTTGTCCTGTCGGCCACTTGTCTCGCAGCCAGTTGGCCGCGGCCACTTGTCCCGCGGCCAGTTGGCCGCGGCCAGTTGTACTAGACCGTGGTATTAGGGGTCTCTCCAAAACCATGATTACATCCTACCTACACAACAGGAAGCAATGCGTCACTGTTGACGGGACTCATTCCAATGTACTTATCAACAGAATACGGTGTCCCACAGGGCTCGATCTTAGGGCCAATACTTTTCAACATTTACATAAATGACTTCTTTGAACATATTCGTCCAATCCACGGCATCGCCTACGCGGACGACACGTCACTAATAGTCACCGAAAAAACGCCAGTTTGCTAAACACTGAATGTCTCACCAAGCTATAATAACGAGCTCAAGCCTGGTTCGGACACAACAACTTAAAATTAAACAAAGATAAAACGGTCTCCATCACGTTTTCCTCCAACCCGAAGCTCACTTCCAGCATCAGCGCCATGGTGCCGGGTATCCATATAGACCACCGGCTAAATTGGAACAAGCACGTTGACGACCTTACCGGTAAACTGACCAAATCAATTTTTGTGTTACGTAATCTAAAACGGTGCATCACCTTCACAGTACTTAGAACAGCTACTTCGCGTTAATTCAATCCCATCTTCTATATGGTGTTACTCCTTGGAGTAATTCATCTAAGGCGCATAAATCCTCCTCACTGCAAAAGAAGGCGGTCAAAATACTCGCAAACGTGCACATGGGCAAAGTATTTTCCGCAAATTTCAAATCATGCCTCTACCCTCTATATTTATCTACCACGCCCTTCTGGATACCCACAAAAATAAAGCGTCTCTGCCAGCGAACGGTAGCGTACATGAATAGCACACCAGAGAGCGTAGAGACCTACGAACAATAAACTCAACACCAACATCTATAATACACTCCCCAGACAAGTAAAAGACGCATCAGCCTCACGGTTAAAACAGCTTGTAAGAAGACGCGTACTTAAGCACTGCTTTTACTCGATAGAGCTCCCTTCTCCTTGTCAGCCTAGACTAACTTTTTTGTTTTTTTTGTTGTGATCTGTATTGTTAGTCGTAGTCTTACCATAGCTCTATTTGTTCACCTATGTTTACTATGGTAATCTTTATTGCTGTATAAAGTATTGTTATCTGTGTAATCTACTTATGACTAGTGCTAAGCTACTACTAACTGTAGTCAAAGCACATCAAACTAATAAATAAATAATAACGAGAGAACAAATAATAACACAGACTATGAATGTTGGTAAATCCGGCCCTGTTGATCATCATACCTTCTTTAAATGAAGACAATTCAGAATATGAATTGAGAAATTCTAAAAAGAAAAGAGTTTAGTGAACTTAAATCTTGCTCACTCTGCGTTGGATTTCCAAATGGTCTTATTGCAGCACAAGTATTTTGTGTCTAATCAATAAGCTTTTTTTGTGTTCACTGGTCCCACACGTCCCTTAAGCTCGATAGTAAAAGAACCTTTCCACCGGCATCTATCGTTTTGTAAAGATGGGAAAAGTTGCCTTAAATTGCCACATCTTTGATGCATGTACAAAAGACAATGTTATAGTTGTTGCCATCCAAGAATTAGCACTTATATCATTATTTGAACCTATGTTATGACATGTTGAAAATATAAATATATTTGGTATTTAACATGTTCAAAGCTAAGCTCACCATTAAAAGCGTTTTAAGCTACTTAAATGTAGCTTTCAGAAAGTTTTGTTGATAATATCATCAATGTTTGGTCTTTGGGCTCCTTTCCTTATCGAAAATTCAATAGTAGGTGGTGTTTATATCCCAATTTTGGATTTTTATCCTGTGATCTCCAAGAAATCTAAGTAAATACCCTTTTAGGTTTTTTAAGGGTCTACATTTTGACGATCCAATGATATTCTATTCTCCATAGCACTGTTTCGTCAAATACTCTAATGTTTGATATTCTCTTTTCCTCCCTCTGACAGTGCCAGTTCTGTGTCTTCATATAAATTGCCATTTGAAGCTCAATGGAACCCCTTTTTCAAGATTCAGATCGATTTGGCTTTTGTGTCATAATCTCTGCAGCAACCGTAGGAGGTGACGGATTTGGTTGCTTTCTAACACTCTGACCCCACTTTACTTCTGCGGTTACTACAGAATCAGTGGATGACGGATTCTTACAACCTTTTCCATCGCGGGCATCCCAGGTCGGAGATCAGGGTTGAAGTGCAAAGAATTTGTAACTATTCACCAATTCTATTATAATTAAATTTTACAAATGATACATATAAATACATATAATTATATTGGACGGCGGCGGTGGTTTTGAATTCCTGGCTGTGCCTCATCGCGTCGTTGAGCGGTCGAGTCGCTGCTGTTGACGGTTGTCATGAAAGGTGTGCCGGTTATACTGTAAATTATTAGAAAGTTGTGAGCCTAACTGTCGGCTCTTTTTGTGTTTTCCACAGAGGTATGTATCTGATTTTGAATCCTTAGGTGTTTTTATTGGGAAGTGTGGTGGATTAACCTCTAATCCCATGCACGTGGTCGATTCAGTGAATCTGTGAAAACAAACGATAATTCTGGTCTATAGCAGGATTTCAGAACGGTTAATGTTAGTGACATTAACTTAATGATTAGATGGAACAATCCTTGATGCAAGTAATAACAATAACAGTTGTTGATTCGGTATCTTAGACTAGTTCAATTCGTGAAGTTAGGTTAATTAAATCTTATTACAGGGCCGGTACCTCTTAATTACAGGACTCTCAGGTTCCTCTTCTGGCTTTGCAACTTTTGATGAGGGGGATATACTGATGGGGGGGGGGGCATCTTCTGCTCCATTTTCCCAGTAATGCCCACTATCACCGTCTTTATACTTAATTTTGGAACCTACATGGTCCTTTCTGAAAATTAGATAAAGCTTCAAGCTACATCCCACATCCCAGTAATGCTCATTCGCATAGATCATTCTCCTTCCCGACCCTAGAGGATGCCCTTAGTAGGGCGGCATTATATCCCCTATGTAGTACCTACCGACATGCTGCAGCAAACACGTCATCAATATTAAAATGCGAAAAATTCCCAAGAGATTTGGCGACAATTTGGAATGTAATGATTTAGTGATTTTTCATTATTTGAGGTTAACTTTCCATATGGCAGTGGAACACTGAAATGTCACGGAAAAAGTGTCAAGTATTTAAGGAGGTCACGAGAAACTCCTTCGGCGACGTAGCGATTGAGCACGTGCTTGTGGGACCACTAACAAGGTGGCCTAAAAACGACAGAGTCGTGATGGAAGAGGAACTTTATATTAATAATAATAATGTAATAAATGAATTATGGGTTTGCAATAAAAGCTTACAGGTAATCAGTAATGCACTACTGTCGGCGCAAAAAGTATATACTCGAGTTTGAAGCTGAATAAAAAAATAACCATTGGGCTGATTCCAATGAGCTTGGTATCAAATTAAAGCCTATTTATTTCTACGTTATTTAGAAGTAACAACTTTTTTAAAATTCACTTTAAGGGCCATTTCTACGGCCGAACGATGCAAAGTGCCCGTTTTCGTGGTTTGCGATACGCTAGCTAAGTTTAGAGTTACATAAAAACAAAACTACTAGCTCAAATGAAACAAAATTTTAGTATGTTGTAGATCCAACCTTTGTTAATATGATTGTAAAATGGTTTTATCAAAATTTGATTTTTATAGACGCTACAGACGATATTGTAGCACATTGCATTCTCGGTAATAGTAGGTCGTAGGAGCATTAGACTTACACGAACGTCTTCGTTGAAATATGAATAATAAAATGAGACTCATTTAGAAACCAAAATTGTGTCACGTTTTTGGAAATCAATTTTTAATTAATTAAGTTTTTACACCGCCGCTTCGGCTACAAACAGCGAGCGTGTGGCGTGCCAGTCCATTAGAATGTTATGCTTCTCTCTCTAAGCGCCGGTGTATGCATGTATCTCTAATTTTATAATTTTCTTTGCTACTAAGTTATTATCACAATTATAAAAATTAGCAACTACCAGACAATATTGTCCTTGAAAACGAAACAGGAAAGTTAACCGAATTTCAGTAATGATTATAGCAAAGTATAATGAACAATTATTGTTGAGTTAAGGTAAATATCTTGTTTGTTTATAAATTGTAAATAATAAGGAAGTTTTTAATATTTGTGAAAATGTAGAGTTTAAATATTTAATATTTTGAAATTGACATTTTAGGGGGTGGCTGTATCTTCCAAACTAAAATGTTTACAAAGAAATAGAAAGAGACACAAAAGTTTAAGAATAGACGTTTGATTCCAGTGGCGTTCCATATTTTGTTAAAGTATAACCCTAAAAAGAGTCGGAAAATCTATAATAAATAAAAATAATTGAATTCGACTGTTTCCAATTTATTGGTTATCCTCTACATAAATTTTCATAAATTAACGTTAAACCGTTTTAGAGTAATGTTAAAAAAATTTATTTAAATTTTTAATTAAATCAACCAGTAACTTTTTTTGTGTGCACTTTTGTATATGTATAGGTAAATAAGGTTAATCAACCTATTTTTGACTCCAGAATATGTGGTATAATTTATGACCAATATTTTCGGGAAGGAATCCATTTATAATCACTGCCTTACATTCTTCAAACCTTTCAGATCATCCTCGAATTTCAAAGCTTTCTCAAACACCCTGTAGTTGATGATTTGAAAGTCCACACTTTTAATTTTCATAATCACTGGTCCAGTACAAAGTCTTATTAAGAAACATCCATGAAATAATGATCATCAAGCACAATAAACGATCATCAAAAAAGCTACCTATCCTTAAGATATAAAGTAGTTTACACTTGCATTAAGATATTCAAATAGATCTAACAAGTCAATGGAAATTGCACATTCAAAATTTGCTTTACATAAATATACCACTACCTCTTAGAATACTTTACCATTTATACAGATTTAATACATAATACGAGTAAATTATGACGGTTCGATACATTCGTTCTCTCTTACTCTTTCCACACTTTTCTACCAACTTTATGTAGTTGCCAGTGTCTCGGGCGCTCCCTTTAATTAACAGAAAGTGGTTCATTAGAGCTTATTCATTAAAGCAAGGAGTAATTAGCAAACTCTAATGAATGCAGTAATAATCTAACAGTGACTGTACTTATAGTTATTTTGTGTATGACTTGTTCGAAGCGCATTATTAATAAGGCTTGCATTCAAACACACCCGAATCGGTACAATGCAGTATTAATCATAAATCCTTATACGTATATTACTTTTTTGCGTTATTAGTTTCAAGGAGATTCTACACTCATCTATACCTACACTTTATGGAATCGTAATTTAGGAAATACTTTTTAAATGATCATTAATTATAAATTTCTATGTAGTTCAATTGCAAGTTACCTTTTGAAAGAATTAAATTGCAAATTCTGTCAACCCCAATTACCCTTTATAAGTTTTCCACTTCCTACTTTAAATTTAGATCGATCGCTTTCTTGCAATTATATTAATAACATGTACCATTATATCTATTCCTATACTTTATTGAAGACACTTCAGGACTCCGAACGAATAAACTTTTTTTGACTCCCACATACTCCATTACTAAAATACTTGAACGAAGTGTCTTTTTTTAGTTTCTTATAGGCAATAACGAACTTTTGAGGTTTTACTATGTACGTTAGTTATCGTTTGCTCACAATCCTTAGGACAGTGATATGTAAATCTTTTGATGTAACGTACCTAGCGGCTTTGAATTTAAATATTTCTCGCTAAAAGTTTGCCTGATTGGGAAACGGTACAGAAGCGACGGTTACCTCACTGGGAAGAGATGAAAGCGAAGGAAAGGTTTTCATTTATATTCGTTTAATTACATTACTTAGATGACTGCAATTAGGAGACTCCTAAGCTTATAATAACATTCACTCAACTAGTATTCTATAGCCACTTCAGCTTTTATCAAAAGTGAATCAGTTCCCAGACTTCAACTGATTAAAACCGTCCCGCATTTTTTTAAGTATAATTAATTTGTGCTAGCTTGCCTACCTCATTACATCCATCAGATATAATTAGTACGGCACCTTGGCTAATAAACTCGTGTAGCCGCATGACCAAACCACCAAAAATTCGCTAAAATGTACTTGTTGACTAAAGTAAGGGCATTATCAGTTCTAACAAAATGATATTCGCTCATTATTTTAAGGCAAACGCAAATTATAAACTTTCGTTCGCCACTTTAATGCTCTTTGATCATCTTATAGCCCCGTCGAAATTAATTTCAGAACGGACAAAATTCCAGATATACTGTCCGTTGTTGGAGGGGTATATTTTTGGATTATAATGAAGCCCACCTCCGTATCGGGTTCGCTGCGAAAATTACAGCACAGGAAGGTGCAAAAAATAGGTTTTTCTTCAATAACTCAAAAAATGTCACTTTTAGCGGAAAAAGTGAAGATGGAAAAGTTGTAGAGAATTTAATTTTACTCAAAAAAGGTTGTTACAAAAATTTTTTACGGGCACTTGTACTCGAGCTAGATTTTTTTTAAGTAAGGGCCACTTTTTGAGAAATGAGAATGTCTCGAGCGCGTCGATAACTCGTAGGATCGGAAAATGGTTGAAATGAAAGTTGTAGACAATTTAATTACGAACAATTTCTATTTGTACAGTAGTGTAGCAAGGCGGGTTCTAACACAAAAAGTCACTAGATTTACTAGCTGGTAGTACTGTCAGTATCAGATTCCCGTTCAATCCGATACCAGACATTTGGCCTTGACATAGCCAAGTTGCAAAGCAGACAAGTTGGCTTTAGCCAAGTTGCAAACCAGATATTTGGCCTTAGACAAGTTGGAAACCAGGGGCGTGGCCAATCTAGTGATTTTTCTAGTGACCAGTACTACCAAACTAAGAAAAGATACTAGAAAAGTTACTAAATCTAGTGACTTTTGTGCTACACTACTTTGTACGATCAATATTGGCAGACATATGAATTTTTTTAACATTTATTATCGTTTATCGTTTTTTTCTTCATGATAAAATCACTAATAATTCAAGATCTATAGCTCAATGCTAAAAAACAAAAACTATTTTGTAATGAAAAGTTACTTGTGGTGAGCTGTACGTCAAATATTGCCTCCAGATTTTTTGAAGAAAATTAAATTACCTCGAAATTCTTTTTTTATTCATTTGCCTACGTTGTTTTGTTTCCGAGATATATGTCCGTTTTCACCATACAAATTAAGTAATGCTTAAAGTTAAGCAGAACTTAAATGCCATGGCAACGATTGTTGAGACAATGGTTGCTATGGTATCGATGCCCCCCGGCGGTCCTTTGGCGTTTCGCGTCTTGGTATCAGTAAACATCTGCTACTGTTGTGACTGAGCTGTCTTGGGCGTTGTATTTGAAAAATTACACAAATTCGAAGCGCATGCATTAAAGTAGATATACATGTAGTACATGTATATCTACTTTAATCTCATGTCTACTTTAATGCATGAGATTAAAGTTGATCTACTTTAATGCGAATTTCTTACGGACGGACAGGACACCCGTTCATTCGCAACTATTATTTATGATTTTACGAAGAAAATGTATCACATGATTAAAGGTACATAATAAAATTTGCTACAAAAGTATTACGTTCAAACTCTATTTTAAATAAGTAGTGTTGTGCTCGAATTATTAAGTAATCATATACCTATATTATACTTATACATATTACTCATAATTTAATTATTAATAATTACTCAATTATTACTTAATTTTACTCTATTTATAGCGATAACACTTTCCACTTACATTTGACGCAACATAATAAATGTTTAAAAAAATTTATATCTCTATATATTGATCGTACAAAAAAAAATAAAAAAAAAGAAATTGTTCGCAATTAAATTATCTACAACTTTCATTTGAATCATTTTCCGATCCTCCGCGCCGTTTTCGAGTTATTGACAAGAAATACATGACGCACTCGAGACTTAAGATGGCCCTTGCTTATAAAAAATGTAGCTCGAGTACAAGTGCTCGTACAACATTTTTGTTACAAGCTTTTTACGTAAAATTACATTCTCTACAACTTTCCCGTCTTTACTTTTTCCCCTAAAAATGATATTTTTTGAGTTATTGAAGAAAAACCTATTTTTTGCACTGTAATTTTCGTAGCGAACACGATACGGGGTGGGCTTTTTGTATTTTTATTATAACCCAAAAATGCACCCCTCCACCAACGGGCAGCATATCTGGAATTTTTTCTTTTCTTAGAGAAAATATTGACTTATTTGACTGTACTATTAATATTATCAATCTACCTTCGTACATAAAAGGTTAATACAACTGTTAATAATTTTGGGAATTTTATATATCCTGCACACCGTTTAACGATCCTCAAGAGAGAACTGCGATTATAAACGAAAACTAACAGTATATGAATTAATAATGTATGTATTTTATTTGAATTAGTGTACCTACATATTAATTATAGACTATAAAATATGAATATTACTTTAATTGTAATCGTTTATATACAGGGTCCTTCGGGTTTCTATAGTACCGAGACCAAAAAAGTTGGAAGTTTCATTCAAACGCAGTTAATGATTACTGTTAAGGACGCATTTCAGGAAAATATTTTGATAAGTACAGGGTGTTCCAAGAATCTGTGGCAAACAAAAAAAATTTTCTTTAATGGAACCCTCTATAATTCTACATGTAGGGAACCACCTTGGATCTCTTTATTTATTCCTAAAATATTACGGCTTTTTAGCAGCAATAAATTATTTCTTTAAAAAATTTAATTTTCATTACTTCGTCTAAAGGCGCGGCATTACCATACGTATAACGTGAAAGTTGGATTCGATTCTTGTTGTGGAAGGTTGTTAGATGTTTAGATTTCGTTTGTTATGTCTCATTTTATACAGGATGTTCAAATTTTACCTACAATTTTTAGAAAATTCAAGACTGCTTTCTCAACTTGTTTAAATTGAATTTTAAATAGAATAGTGTTCTGCTTGATTGATAAAGAATTAAAATATGAACATTTTTTGTAACCACGTTCAAACGTCTATTCCTAATGGTTTCCGAATTAAATTACGAAACTGTTTCTTACATGGGAGAACCGAAGTAAACTTTGAAACAAAATATTTATTATTCTTATTTCTTTCTCTCATATTTTCCTGTATTGTTGGTGGCTCCATATAGACAATATCTTTAACAAATCTCCACAGAAATAAATCTAGTTTGGTTAAGTTCAGTGACCTTGCAGATCAATATTAATGGGGTCCATTTCGTCCAATCCAACGGTTTGTGAGTCTCGCTCCCTAACATCTCGTGAAAAATAGGCAGGAGCCCCGTCTTCTTGTAGCCACACACGGTGTATAATTTGAAACGGAATATTTTCTAATAATTAAGCCACTCATGTCAGAAATCCTAGAAACAATTGCCCGGTCAGACGTTTGTCGAAAAAATATGGACCCACTATTACATATTACCCAATTATTTCTCCTCAAACATATTCAGTGACCATTTGTCTTAATTTCGCGGGTTTTCTTGTGAATAAAAATTAAAATTGTGACGATTTACACAGCTTTCGATACACTACCAGCCTTAATAAACCTGTGCAGCAATCGTCTGAAACACTTCATCAGGATGTCTTCTATGGGGATATCGCACAGTGTAAACCCTACTACCCAAAATGCAATTTTTCTCCATTTGCCCTAGCACCCTATCACGAATATCATGTCAGCAAGCTCGCTTTTTTCAAAATTTATCGTTAAATTAGTAAATGTTCTAAATGGACTTTTAGGCTGCCAAAAACTATGCAATTTGAGTGAATTGACGGATTAAAAACCATAAATAATAATTTGTTCCAAAGTCTACTGATTGATTTACAGTAAAAATTCCGTTCTTCTATGTGTGAAACAATTTTATAAATTAATTCGGAAACCCTTAGGAGTAGTCACTTGAACGTAATTACAAAAAATGTTCATATTTTAATTCTTTATCGATCGAGCAGAAGACATACAGGGTGTTCCATTTAAAAAAGTTGAGGAAAGTTAGCTTAAATATGTAATATAACTAAGCTAAGCTAAGCTAAGCTAAAAAATGGAGAAATTCATAAACTCTATTGAGGAAAGATGTTTTGAATTCCCTAAAAATTGTTAGTTACATATGAACATTCTGTATAGGATGAAACATCATACCCGAAATCAGAACTGGGCAAAATACATGCACTAAGGTATTTCAAATACAAATTACAACATATTCCTAGAAATGTATTTGAAATACAAAATACGAGAGAAGTTTTATAGGGAGGTTCTTGGAAATGTGTAAAATACATACATTAATGTATTTCAAATGCAAAATTCAAAATACTCATAAGAGAGTATTTGAAATACAAAATACAAAATACTTTAGGGAAAAATCATCAAATACAAAATACAAAATACAAACGTATTTCAAATCCTGTATTTTCAATACAAGTATTTTGTGACTGCCCACCCCTGCCCGAAATCACAACATTTGACAACCTTCTACAACAAGAATCGAATCCAACTTTGACATGAAAGTTATACGTATGGTAATACCGTGCCTTTAGAGGAAGTATTGAAAATTACATTTTTTTAAGAAATAATTTAGTGCTGCTAAACTATTCGTTTAAAAGCCGTAATATTTTAGGAATAAATAACGGAATCTAAGGAGGTTGTCAACATGTAAAATTATACAGAGGGTTCCATTAAAGAAAAATTTTGTTTGTTTGCCACACGTTCTTGAAGCACTTTGTACAGGGTGTACAACTAAGAAAGAAGGCCGGCCATAACTCGGAAACTATTTGAGATATTCATTGTAAACTAGTGATCAATATGTAAAACTTTGTTTAATGAATTTTTACGATTACTGTCAAAATAAAGGGAGGGGGAACTAAATTACGTGTTACTAGAAAAAATCGTGTAACTCCGAAACGGGTTGCTTGAATTAGTCAATATTGGTCTCGATGAAAAGACAATACTTGATATTATCAAAAAAATTGAAAACCATAACAATTTCTTATCTCCGTCTACCAATAGAAGGCGCAACTTGTAGAAGGAACAAAACGGTCGACTTTTCTAAAAAAAATCAAATGGTACCAAATATTTTTTCACTGCTATTGGAAGGACAATTAATAAGGGAGTAATTTAAAAGAAAAATTATGTCAATAGCTCTTATAGTACCGAAGATATAGTCAAAAATGTTTAATATACGAGGAAATTTGAGGTATAAACAAATCGTAAGCTTAATATAAATAAAGTAGGCTATGAGAACTTTCATTTCTTTCAAAATTTCAGTGGTCCTGCAACAGTTGCATTTTGCATGCATTCAAAATATGCTACAATGCTTCTCCATGGGAAATTAGCATTTTTGCTTATAATACAACAACCGAAATACACTTAATGCCACTTTGTTATCTAGTTTACAGCTTTGACATAAAAATTTCATTTTAAGCGTTTTCATTTGTTTATACCTCAAATTGCCTCTTATATTACCACATTTTTTACTATAACTTTGGTACTATGAGAGCTATTGACATAATTTTTTTTTAAATTATTCCCTTATTAATGTTCCTTCCAATAGCAGTGAAAAAAATATTTGGTACCATTTGAATTTTTTTAGAAAAGTCGACCGTTTTGTTCCTTCAACAAGTTGCGCCCTCTATTGGTAGACGGAGATAAGAAATTGTTGTAGTTTTGAATTTTTTTGGTAATATCAAGTATTCTGTTTATATTGAGACCAATCTTGACAAATTCAAGCAACCAGTTTCGAAGTTACACGATTTTTTCCAGTAACACGTAATTTACTTCCCCTTCCCTTTATTTTGACAGCAATCGTAAAAATTCATTAAACAAAGTTTTACATATTGATCACTAGTTTACAATGAATATATTTTTTAAATACCTTACTGAGGAAAATTGCCCAAAAAATGGGAATTTCAAATTGAAATCAGTGAAACGCCCTCTGGCGGCAATGGTAGGAAATTGAAAATAATTTCCAGCATTTTCTCTTGCCCACATTTATTATAAGATTTTTTATTTCACTGCTCTATCTCAAATAGTTTCCGAGTTATGGCCGGCCTCCTTTCTTAGTTGTACACCCTGTACATGTCAAAATATTTTCTTGAAATGCGTCCTTAACAATAATTAACAACTGTGTTTGAATGGAACTTCTACCTTTTTTGGTCTCTGTACTATAGAAGCCCGACGCACTGTTGAAGGACCCTGTATATAGAAAAATTTTGCCTGTGACAGAGATTCAAACCCAGAGCCTTTATCTCACTAGGGTACCGCTCTAACCAACTGAACAACCACAAGCTTCCAATCCCTGTATCATTTTTGATGTGTTTTTGCTTATTAAAGAACCTGAAGATGGTTCATTAGGATAACTACTACACACAATAGTTAAGTAGGTAGCATAAAGTAACAAATAGCGTGAAAATGTAGAATAGGGCTTAAACCAAATGCAAGTTGGAATTACAACAGCGAATGACTGGAGAGACTAGTAAAATTTGTTTCCTACCAAATAAAAGATAACGGCAATATATTAGGTATGAAATTTTCAAATACATAGATCAATACCAAAATCAATAAATTTATAAATTTAATAAGCCACTACTTCGTCAGACATTAGTGAAGGAGAGGATTCGAAAATGAAATTATGTTGAAATGATGTAAGCATTACGAATCACTGTCAAACGTAAAATTAACTACAAGAAAGAGTTTTAATTCAATTTAAAGAAAATATACATCTGTCTATCAAACGTGTAATAAAGGCTCCTGTCTCGTATATTATAAGTTATGTGTAGATCCATGGAAGCCCCTGACGTATTTATAAAAGGTTGAATTTCATATTAACTTTGTCATACGAATTTTTCTTAGTATAGAGTAGGTCCGGCAGCTTTTAGCAAGTAAAGTTATATCGTAACATGGGGGAAAGCTCTCTCTTTTTTACCGGGTCCACTTCAATTAGTTATAATGTGATTTGACCGGGAGAAAAGACTTCGTTATGTTTTGATGATGTTGACCGTTCTTCTTTTCTCTTGTACGCGTTATTATCATACATATTCGCATTCAATATTCATTATTTTTACGTTTTTCTTGCTGTTCAATTTTGAATAAAAAAAATGTGCTCCTTGAAAATTGTATTCCAAATTGTTGATCGCATTTAAAAGTACGAGTGTAAGGGTATAATATAAATTGGCAATTTTAAAGGTAAAGTAGTGAACGAACAATTGGATCCGATTTCGGTGTAAAAACGTAGGACGTCGACCATTTTGAGACACTGCATTACTGCATAATACTGCAACGTACTAACGAATGTAATGATCCTCTGAATACAATAACAGATTGCTCAAAAGTATAAAATTCGGGCCTTTATTCAAGCACTCAATTAGAAATAAATGTAAAACTGAAAATAGTTCATCTTAAATTAAAATATAATCAAATTGACTGATTTCTATTGTATTTTAAACAGATCAGTTAATGCCTAGATTCCTTCAGGCGCTTCGGGCATCGAATCTGTAACAGCGAAAAGTAATTAGTGCAAAATATAAAACTCCCACTAAGCGTCAACCCACACTGTAGAGAGAGAAAGGAGTAATGGGATCAAGCACGTAGAGATGATTTCGTTTGTCGGGTATTGCGGAAAAACGAAGAAAAAGATTTCACCTGCCAGATATCAATGCTACAGTCAAAACTAATTGGTCAGAAATTAGTATTAGAAGAACGAGTGGAAAAAATAATGGCAGCCTCGAGGATAAAGGAAACGTCAATTAAATATTCAATTAGTTTAATTAAAATGAATTTAATTATTTCTTGGCAGTAAACTAGCTCTGGATATTTCACTGAATATTAATAACGACTTTTACACGCTAAATTATACCATTCCATTGTTTCCAATATTTGATCATTACACCGACTATGACTAAACATCAAATAACAGCAATAATTTGTTTCAGGAAGAACTGTGGTATGAGGGTAATAACAGCGTGATTGCTGTAGCACTGCCTGGGTTGCTAATATAAGAACATTCGTATAGAAATCGGAAGATTATGACCTTGGTGCAAGTAGTAGATAGTGCATTAGGAGATCATTGGAGCAACAATTGTAAAAGCTCAAATTATACAGAATATCAATCCAATGCATTATCGGGAATGTACAGGGTGGCCAAATTTCGATGTTTTAATAGGGAATCTCGTAAACTATAGTTCGTATGAAAAAATAAACCTCGCATCCTCGATGAGAAAAACTCAATGGTGCATTTCAAATTTGGCTAACATCTGTTGTTTTCGAGTTATGGCTAAAAATTCAGATTTTCGAGTTTTCATGTTATGGCCATATCTCGCTTATTTTTGAAAATAGAAAAAAAATAATTTCCACGTTCTTCAGGCACTTTTTTGATATGAATGCAGTGGTGTAGTCAATTCTGTAAAACCATTCTTGAAATTCGAGTTAATTATAGCATAAAGTTTAATTTTTTTCTGATTCCAAAGATTTTTCATGTGTATGTTATTCATTTTTACTGCTTTTTAGCAAAAAATAGTTTTTAGGAGATAATGTTTTATTCAGAGCAAGTAATAATAATAATTATTTAAATCATCGTGAACTTTCACTACTTTTTTCTTACTTTCATAGCGTTGTTCATGGTTTTTGCTGCATTTGTTGTTGCGGAAGGTGCTGTGGTGGTGGTAGTGTTACTGGCATTCTTTTTGTTGTTAAACTGTTGGGTAAGTGTTTCTCTCTTTCAATCGCTTCCATAATTATCCTCTTCCCCTTGTGTTGTATGTTAGCGATCATTCTTGTTTAGTATATTTTTTTTCAATTGAAACAAAAACGGGAATGTGAAACTAAAGAACGTTTAAAACTAGAACGACTCCTAACCTAAGCGTAGATTGATGCGAGGTTAAAGGTAGGTTTAGTATATATTTTTTCAATTGAAACAAAAACGGGAATGTAAAACTAAAGATTTGGCGCCCAAACGTCCGGCGGTAAATAGTGTGGCGCCCAAACGCCCGGCGCCGAAACGCCTGGGACCTAAACGCCGTCCTCCAATCGCCG
Source organism: Pyrocoelia pectoralis (assembly GCA_036250285.1). Classification (NCBI taxonomy): domain Eukaryota; kingdom Metazoa; phylum Arthropoda; class Insecta; order Coleoptera; family Lampyridae; genus Pyrocoelia; species Pyrocoelia pectoralis. The sequence goes on along the minus strand of CM070076.1, from coordinate 35,952,865 downwards.
GCGCCCAAATGTCGCGTACCGAAGGAAAAGAATGGAAACAGGACAGAGTAGTAAATAGGTTCGAGCCAGACGCGTGTATGTGTCGTCGGGATTTAAGTATGTTTTACTTATACTATTAAATAGATAGGAAGCATTTCTAAATATCCTTTCACGGTTTTCTGTTTGTTTAATAATTATAAATAAATAAATAATAAATTTTTAAGTTTGTTCCTTTCATTATATTGAGCAATGTTGTGCCTAGGAAAGCTTCCGGCTTAAGCAATCGATTATCACATTTCGGTGATGGTCTTAGAAAAACTTTATGTGCGTGGTAACAATTTTATTTATAATGAATTTTTCTTGTGGGGGGGGCCGTAATATTTATGTTTTTGTGCGAGTCCGTGGTATCTTATTTTTACCTTATTATTAAAGTGTGGGCTCTGTTTAAACTTTACAGATCTTTACCACTGTATATTTGATAGATCCTAAAACACTGCATGCCAAAAAGACAAATATACAGGGTGACCCAGGGCTGTGTGATTGGTGCATAACTATTCAAGATATCGACATGCGGTTTTCACCGCCAGTAATCACACTTATTAATACTGCACATTATAAAGATATTTTGGTTATATAAAGAATGTTCCTATACAGGGTGGTAAACCAAAGTTATGTTTTTTTAAATGGGACACCCTGTATATTTCTACATTATTAGTTTTTACATGAAAAAAGAATGGCACTTTGTATAGGTCACTATGGATCTAGCTCTCTCCGTTTCGGCGTTATTCAACGTTTTGTTCGAAAAAGGGCTCATATTTGATGGATGCCCAGTAGGCCATGGATGTTTTTCGACAAACTTGCCACAGAAAATTTTAGAATAACTTGGAATTTTAATAAATAGTCAACTTTTGACCATGTATACAGAGTGTACTGAAACGCAAAAAGTCGAATAACTCGTGTTTTATAAATGGAACACCCTGTATTTCTGTCCACGAGTCGATTAAGTTTTTTATAAGTTTTCCACGGATATGCAATTTGTATGGTCAACAAAACGTTGAATAACGCCGAAACGGAAAGAGCTAGACCCATAGTGATCTATACAAAGTGCCATTATTTTTTCATGTAAAAACTAATAATGTAGAAATATACAGGGTGGCCCATTTAAAAAAACATAACTTTGATTTACCACCCTGTACAGGAACATTCTTTATATAATCAAAATATTTTTGTAATGTGCAGTATAAGTGGACTTACTTGGCGGTGAAAACCGCATGTCGATATCTTGAATAGCAAAAAAGTTATGGACCAATCACACAGCCCTAGGTCACCCTGTATCATATCAAAGACGTTCTTCGGCCGTGAACCCCTTACCCTGATATTCAAAATTCAATGTAACCTCGCAATTGATATTGGGATGTAAGTGTCAGCAGGAAAACCTGTTAGTTAAAAATCCTGGAGAGTTTTCTGTAAGCCTTTTCTCCCTCCTTGAAATCAGTAAAGACCTAATCTCACATTCTCTTCTGACATTAGCTCTCGCAGTCGTTCTCGGCTACCCTTGGTACAACGCTACTGAGGGCTAGTGTTATTGTGTAGTGCCATTGAACTACACGCTATAATACGCAACTGGAAGGGATACGACCTATTCCAATGCATTGTAGGCGTTGAAGCCAGAAGACAGATGCAGAGTAGGTACTTCTGTCGCTTTCTAGCTTGTTGTGGTAGTACAGCAGACGTAACTGCTAACGTATTTTATTTTATTTCTCGTGCTACGGCGTTGAGTATGACTTTACGTGCGAAAGAAAGAGATAGAGATACCCATTCGTTGAGGGTTACCTAACTTGGCCGTGGCTTCAGTGTTAGTTATTAGCGTTACCTTTCCAGTTGCGTATAGCGTACAGTTCAATGTGTGGTGCTTCAACTTCATTGCTATAGACTCTATAGGGACCGGGCAGATGACGTCATTAACCTATTTTTTACAGCTCTGAGGGCAAATTTTTTTCTATTCGTAATAGCACAACCTATACTGTTCGCATGTACAGGTTGCACGCGTTAAGAGAACGTGAGAGTTGCATTCACAATTGTAATTTTAGCCCGCGTAAACTGAAAATACGTGTTTTATATAAACGCTCTCAGAGCTGTCAAAGTCGGCTGCTGCCCGGACTCTATTGTACCGTAGAATAAAAGTGTATTAAGTCACATTTTGTAAATTGTTCAGGAGAAGCACTTGAAGCTTTTTAAACAAGATTATTCCGTTATCTATGTCAGTTCTAGCTTATTTGATAGATAGATTTTTTTCTCTTATTAGTAGTTGGTTTCTCTTTTCATTGCGATATACATAATTTATGAACATTTTTTTTAGAAATTTAAGAAAAAATATAAAGAAGGACTTTGGCTTTAGATTTAATATTTTCGGGACTTACTTTTAATACAAATGATAGACATCTCACAAAAAAATACATTTTTATTGAATAAACATAAGGAACAGAATACAATGCGGTATGTGTTTCTTGTTATAACACGTTTAGGACTGTACTGAAGGTAATATACTAGATAGTAAAACAGAATCCTGTAATTAGGAAAAATACAGTTTTATTCCAGACGATGATATGACTTAATATTGTTTTAGACTTTCCAACTCCGTTGTTTATTAACGTACGATATCGCATTTACAAGAGGACTTAATATTAACATTAAGCAAAAAAAGCTTTTTCAAAAAATTGAACTTAATACACATTTATTTTGGGGTACAACTATAGTCAAGTATATATCAATGGAAACCAACTCCTTCACTAGAATGCATTTCATAGCCCACTATACATATTATACGGTAGGCTATTTCTTCTTATTAAACAGTATCTAACTCGTCAATTTTAATGATGGAAAAATATTGGGTATGATTTTTTTCATCCCACTTTATCTTTTTTTCTCGTTGGCCTATTTTCTTCTTCACCTGGGGCCGAAAATTCTGCAAAAGCTATACCTTTTTTGGGAGATGGTAGAGTCCATCGTTGCAAAGGTGCAACATTTTCTAACCTTACGTATGTTGGCAAGAAATCAACTTCGTGGTGTGAATGTAAGTATATGGACAGTTCGCAAAAGATTAACGGAGGTATCCACTGATTTGGTTTTGACTTTGTGAGATGGCCGACAACGAGTATGGAGATGGGCAGATGAACGATGTACAGCTTGTATATTTCTTCCATAAGTAAGGCGTAATGGAGCCTCCATTATGGTATTTACTAGTATTTTATTAGAAGGCCGTACGAAACTTGCTTTGTAGAAATCTAATTCATGAAAATGCAAAGCCACATGTCAGCAAAATCCAGTATCGTCAGCTTCGCTACAGGAACTTCGCATTACGCTTCGAGATGAGTGGAAGATTACTTCCCTTCTTGCATTTTCAACATGCACGTTGTAATGAAAGCTAGAGGCGGTAATAACGAGCTACTGAACTTGTCCGTGTTTCTTGTTAAATTTAATTATTAATTTTTCAATTTTTGAGCAGTATTCAAGCATAAATAAATGTAGGTACTGTTTTCTATGATTTTTTGGATGCTTACGAACTTAAAAATATAGAGCACATTTTTTATTTCTGCTCTGTTGAACCTCAAAAAGATTACCTAGTTGGAAGCTTTTTATTGCACCAGAGGGTATAATTAAATTAATTTTCGTCGCATTCAATAAAATTGTGTTCACTGTCCAGTTCACAAATTTAACAAATACCTATACAATAATTACATGGTACGTTTTCTGATCTAGTACTGTAAAGTACAGATAGATCGACAAAGCACAAAACTTAAGAAAAATTGCGACAACGTTTAACTTCAATCAATAAATCAACGGTAAACTAGAAGCAATATGTAGTGTCTTATTAATAAACTTAAAATGCTTAGCGAAAGACAGAATTACCCTTGAGTACTGAATACTAACAGAGTGTTTTAAAAACAATAAAACGCGATGACAGGAGACAGAATAAAACATACATCGAACCTCAAATCAAGTATTCAAGCGCGGTCGTCCTGCCAAAGGACTACTTTCTCTCTTATTATCCCTGTTTCGTACTCAGGAAGAACTTCGACAAAGTAGTAAATCCACTTTCTCATGCATCAGTATCGTTGAATATTAAAATGTAATCACATTTGGAAAGGACATCCATATGAATATATTATAGTAATCATTATTTTATAATAGTAGCATTTCTAGTCTCTTTAGTTGTTAGACTACCAACCAGTTGAATCTTTGAAATATGGATAAAAGTTTTATGCGTGCTTAAAGTTTGAAACAAACGTCTAATGGCGCGAATAAATTATAATACCGCTTTTTACTTCATAAATAGAGAAAATAACGAGTGCGCATCCAATTATAAAAATTACTCTAATTTGTTTTCGTTGATTGTATAACCAATTTATTATGTTAATTATGCAAATAATTGATGAAAGTATAAATTATTTAAATCCTGCCAATATTATATTTCATCAATAATGTGATGTGGTAAAGATCAACAAAACAAGTTGAATACAATAATTAAAAAAAGGAGAACAACGAGCAATTGAGAAAATTTAGTTTTCAATTTTTAGGAAGTTGTTCAAAGCAATATTTGTATTGGGCTTTGTTTTCAAAATGTTAAATTTCTCTAACTTAATAATTTAATTATGAAATCGTACAGAAAACAATTAGGTACCTACATTTCGAGCTTTACTTATTCATTTTCCAGAATGTGTTATGAAGGTTTATACCGGTTGCTCCACAGTATGGTATGAGTAGCAAATTAAATTAATTATACGTATGCATTTGACTCTCTGTTATGTAGGTACTCAAAGTAACTTGCATCTTCACTCTCTTAATTAGGGGTCAGGAAAATTCTAACTAATACCTAACTTTGCAAATCTACAGTACATCACACTCTGTAAATTAGCAGTACCTAATTTGCTCTCGCGGTTTCAACTTTCAAATTATAAATTTAATTCAAACATGTTTCCGGGTTTTGGAGCATCATTTTCTAATGGAATAGGCAATGAAATTTTTGGGGGATCTTATTCCGCAAAACAGAATCCAGAACACAAAGGGCCCGAATATGTGGCCAACCTGCGTGTGGACTTCTGACCACCCTCCCATCGAAATCCTCAAAACATGAAGAAAGAAAATAATTGTTCCTGGAAGTTGTTTGTAAGGTCTAAAAAGTCTACCCTAAAGTTAGCTGAAATTATGATACATCCTTTCAAAAAGGGAGGTTAAGAAAAGGAGTTCCCTCTTGTGGGAAAGGAAAGAATGAGTTCCTCAATACATAGCAACGAAGGTAATTGGTTTATGGAACCAAAAGAACCTAAAATATTGCAACACAAACTTAATCACATCGAATAGTCTATAATTCAGTGTTCAGTAAAACACGTCAAGGCGCTGGATAATCTCTCATCTAAATGAGAAGAAAGAAACTGTTCAACTGATTTTCGCACCAAATAGTTTCATACCTCTTGGTATCAAAATAACTGTCTAAAAGGTTGATCACTATAAAAAGCCTTGCCAAAAGTCAAGTAGACAAACAAAAAAAAATAATAAAAAAATTATAAGACACGGTAGATGAATCATTATTTGAATATCCATCATAAAGATCTGTTTGTTAGTTGAAGTGTTAAAATTTATTTATTATTTATTAATTGTAGCTGTGGTCTATAATTTTTGAAAATAAACGTGATACTTTGCCCAAACGTTATTTTAATTTTACTACACGTGTAAAGAACTCAAATAGTTAGGGGTGCGTTACTAGATTGTAGCTTATGTTAAAATATTCAGTACGTTCGAGACATTTTTAAAAAATGTCATCAATTTATTGTAGTTTTAAAAATCACTTTTTGTGGTTAACATTTAGTGAAATTTTAGTTTACGTATTATCTATGATTTTGTGCTTTTGGACTAATCTCTGTGATTTGAACTAATATTATTTGAAAAAAATGCGCTTAGGTTGCACTATTTTGTTAAGTTAAATTTAGTTATGCTCATTTGCTCCCAAAGAGTAGGTACCTTAACACCAGCTGCGTTAGATAAGTTCTTTTATTAGACATTTACGATAAAATATCTCTAATATCTGAATGTAGTTAAATACAAGTTTCTGCATCTTGATATAAGACAGGAGCAATATTGACCTTGCTTAGATTTTCATTTTCCCAGTTTCGTTCGCCCAAAATATAATTTCATCAGTAATTATGCTCAGTGGTAATCATTAAAACGTATTTTGGAAAAAAAACTTATGGCAAAACACTTGACTGTAGTGGCACAGAAGACATAACACAGAAGCGACGCTTGTGGCGGCACGTTTGATATTCGTTTGACAAATCCGGGTGACCTTCGCCATGGGAAATTTAAGAACACTTTAGTTTTCAGCATTAATCTACTTCTCTGGATGACAACCATATTTCGCAAATGTTAACTTAATTTTTAATAGTTTACATTGGAATAAAAAACAGGTACTTTTTAAAAAATATTTATTTTCAATACAATAAGTACTCCTATTATTTAAACTAAAGATTACATAAAATTTTTAATTCAAAATTTCTTTTTCTAGATGTTTTAAATTCCCTATTCGCAAATTTTATACAGCTAAAAATCTGAATCATAATAAACGGCATTAATAAATAAATGATGATTCGTGTAATATAAATTTAAGTATAATCTGTCTCATAGTATATCATCTTGAAATTGCCCTGTCATAAAATACCTAGAGGTCCCCTGTGTTATCACAATCAAGTAGACATTTAAAACGTGTTTATCTACTAACAATGCAGATTAGAAAATAAATCCTTTAATGGGCTAAATTTCAAGACGATATACTTTGAGGCAGACTTTACATGTTATGTTCCCGTTATGATATAATAAATTGTACCAAAGAACGGTATATAACACGTTCTTTGATTGTACTAACAAAAGTATGGCGACGCAACATGCGCCAAGAAATTTTGATTTGGCGAGATAGGGGAGTGTCGCTTCTGTGTTATGTCTTCTGTGGTAGTGGTCACTACGACACCACGTCCAGCTCTGATTGGAGAGGTCGTGTGTTCGCTTCCCACAATAACCGACGACTGTTATTTAAAAGTAGCATTAAAGACGTTACTAACAAAACATTTCGATAGGCTTCACCAATACAGTAAACCATATTGATTAATTCTTGATGTGTGAAATTCATTTTAGTGTCGAGCAAAAATGTGTAACAGTAACAATGTAGATTTGTCACATCCTTTATGGTATAATCAAAATATTTTTATAATGTGCAGTGTAAGTGTGCTTACTTGGCAGTGAAAACCGCATGTCGATATCTTGAATAGCAAAAAAGTTATGGACCAACCACACAGCCGTGGGTCACCCTGTACTATTTTCCAAATTCCGTTTATAGAAACATCTAAACTGTACTACATTACCTTTTATACAAGGTTAGTTATGGCACAAACGGTAGGTAAGTAGATAAAGTTGTTTTTAATTGAATAAGCACTGTTATAAAATAAGAATGCAAAACAGACCGAAAGCGTTAGACATCGAAATAATTACTGCGAATTTCACTTGTTCAGTCAGTATCGTGTAGATGACAGTAAAGTAAAAGTAGTTTTCGGTTAGGGTTATTATGCTAAAAGGGGTTGCGCAATTTTATAGGTAAGGGGCATGAAACATAATCACCGATATTAAATATGATATTAATAAATATTCAGCCACTTATGAAGACATATTGTAGAAACTGGACGCAACCCCGGCAGATGGAGATATAAGCAATAGCTATGGTTTGCTGTGATCGCGCTTTCTAATCATTGAAGGGCCAAACGATAATATTTCTATATTCATTTTTGTGAAATTACGCTTTTATTTAATTGCTATTTTCTTATGGCTTCTAAAAAGACGTGTACCTAAAAGGAGACCTGAAAAATGTATCCAAATCTTCTAAAAATTTACTTTGTAGTCGTGTAAAATTACTTAATCTGCACTGTGTTCAAAATGTTAAGTTCACCATTTTTTTTTAGTCTTATGAATGTAGTAGTATAAACAGAGCATAGATCAAACAAAACAAAACAAACAAAAAAACCAGCATATAAAGGTTGTAAAAGATAAACTACAAATTTTTAATTGAGCGTAACCAATCGATAGCTTCTGGTGATAGTTCATTTAATGTAGTAAAACCTCCCTGAAATTTAGTCACTGGACAATGGTCAACAATGTGTTCTATAGTTTCCTCATAGTCATTATCGCACTTGTCACACAATGGATTTTGCACTATGCCCCATTTAAATAACATAAAATTACGTCGCCCATGACCAGTACGTATACGATTTAATTTAGACCAAATCATCCTAGAATGATGAAATCCAGGAAGGGATTTAGTAGGGTCCATAACCAAAGCTACATTAAAGACCTTTTCGTTTGTCCAAAATAGTTTCCACTCATTTTCTAAAGAAAAATTTTCTATTTCTATAATTGTTTTCCAAAAGGGTTTTCTAGAAGAAAGCCTATTGCTATAATTTTGTATATCGTTCCAAATTGGAAAAATTTCTTTAAGTGATTGATATTTATTCCATAATTTCTTAACTGCTTGTTTTCTACATAAATATGCTGGAGGTATATTTGAAAGAACAGATAGCCATGGTATAGACAGGGATGAGGAAACTACGGCCCGCGGGCCATCTCCGGCCCGCAAAGCTTTAAAATACGGCCCGCGGCCATTAAACAAAAATAAAGTAAAGTTCGCATAAAACAAACACAATAATTAAGTGTTTCAGAAAAAAACATATCAATATTTTTATTCCAGTAAATAATATAGGCAAAAATGCAACAACTTGGCCCGCCATATATTTCGTTAGCAAATATTGGCACGCGAAGGAAAAAGTTTCCCCATCCCCGGTATAGGAGTAGATGTAAGTGTGCCGTTGATTATATTCTCATGGCGGTGTTTAATTGTGCATTTGTGCGTATGTGCACTGTTCATCCAAACTGGACAGCAGTACTCCGCCGCAGAATACACTAGAGCCAGTGCCGATATTCTCAATGTATGAGCATTGGCACCCCACTGAGGGCCCGCAAGTTTCATTAATATATTATTTCTTGTTTTCAGTTTTTGACGAACCCTTTGTAGGTGCTGATTAAGTTAATGAGGTATCAAAAGCGTTACACCAAGGTATAGAGGGTTGAAGTTGTGCTTCAAAGCAATACTACCTACCAAATTTAACCTTTAATTCCTTATTTTTATGCATGTTGGATAGGTGAAAACAAGAAGTTTCTGTTTTTGATATGTTAAGACAAAGTCGCCATTTTTTAAAGTAATTATTCATGATTTCCAAATCATTACTTAGACATTCTTCTATGTCATTAAATTCTTTATATTGACACGACAATATTAAGTCATCGGCATAAACAAATTTTAGGCATTTAGTGTTCGGTAAATCACTAATGTAAAGGTTAAAAAGAAGTGGAGAAAGTACAGCACCTTGAGGAAGACCGTTATTTAAGAATTTCACTTTACTGCTTTTATTCCCAATAAGAACTTTAAATTTTTTATTTGAAAGCATCTCTTCAATAAGTTTCACCATTTGCTTGCAAGGATCGTTTTATATAGTTTATGTAATAAAGTATCTTTCCAAACGGTATCATATGCTGAGGTTAAATCCATGAAAACGACTCCAGTTTTTAACTTTCTTTGGTAGCCCGACTCAATATACGTTGATAATGCTAAAACTTGATCACAACAACCATTAGTATCTTGGAAACGGTAAAGGATACAATGGAGGCATTTTTCTTTAAACTTAAAATATTGTCCGTACTTTGGAATCCGACATACTGATTTACATTTTTCTTTAATTTTGTTTCTTTTTATACTTATTGCTGATCAGTTAATAAAATTATGAATTTTGGAATTTTATTTAATCGAATTTCCTTACATTATGGAAAATTCCAATTCTACATAACGAAATTTCCATAAAATAATATCTAACCGTAATCGACTGGCACTCTTGACTCACATACGGAGCGAGGAAAGAGATGCGACTCCGAGTGGCCCTCTACTCACAAATTCTACCTAGTTTCTCATGAAAAATTACCTTGCGTTGTAACTACGCCAGAACAAGTACTCGGGGAACACTATTGAAGAGGTGTTCAGAATCCCTCGTTTAAGAAGGGCGTTGATACCAACTTACCTGCTTAGCCCGTTTAATCCTGTTTAGTGTGTGACCTTGCACAACAATAATACTAATAATAAAACAACAATAAATTAAATTGGTTTATTGTGGAATGCACACTGGATCATGAAACAAATATTTGAGCAAATCATTTAATTCATAAATTAATGTGAAAGGTAAAGAAGAAATGATGTGTATGTAATGATTTTTTTATTACAGACGTGATTGTATTTAGGCAAGTCTCTTGGTTTATTGCACATAATTAACAAAGTAAACAATGTAGTTTAAGTATACAGTTCTCTTACCAATTCGACATAATGATAATAATAATAATACAGTAGTTTTAACTTTTGCAATCAAAAGTTAAGTATATTTATTAGATCGTCATTATATAATTTTTCTTTAGGGAGAAATTATGTCGCTTGGCGAAAAGTGCTTAGATATGATTCTTGAAACCACCACATGTGCAATTTGACAAATGAACATTCACCAAATAATGAGAATTATTAAAATATTAACTAGTAACAACAATGTTAACGAGAAATAAACCATAATACAATAATTTATACAATAATCACAAGTCTCAGCAACGATTGCAAAAAACGTTCGTCTTTATCGGACGCATTTCCCTTTGATAAATTTCAAAATTAATATTCTTATTGCCATTAGTAAATACTCATTTAAGTTTATAATTGCCGGATAAAAAATACTTTTTTTTTAAGTACAGTTGTTAAGTAAATCAGTTAACACAGACTATAGATAATTCGTAACGAACACAGAATGATGATTGTACAACGTATTTTGTGTCTTCGAATTTCAGTACACATTAGATACCGCTGGAGAGCTTGTCCTTTGATGGAGTTTCATTTTGTAACACTATAATCATTATCTAACAAACTTTGTACACATTTAAAACAACTAAAATTTCCGCGAGAATTCGGTTATTGTTTATTAGCGATTTACCGTTCATTCTCATCGTCCGATTTTATCACTGCACAAACTGATTTCGTTGTCCTTCAGAAACCTGAATATTTCATTTGAGTGCCAAAACATTCTTGAAAACATTAACGGAAATAAGTTCTTCGCCCTCTTGTTATGTAACAAACCTGTAACAAAAATAAACAAACTTTAGTGCACGTCGTACGAAAATTTCTAAATATAATAATGAGCCATAATGCAGTTAGAATACCCAATGGAATAAGGCAACAATGGAACGTCACGGTTTTCACATTATACGTAATCAATAATGTATGTGCATAATGCATTAATTCGTTTCCTCTAGTGTACAGGAAATAATTTCTTTCGGAGGGAATAAGGGAAAGACCGGAATCTAGGGGATGGGAGTTCAATCTCGCTAATGGGCAATGAGGGCTACTGACAACGTCACTTCGGTTCATCAGGATTATACCAATAAAAAAATACTTCCAATATCTTCCGGAGTTACACCACTTTATCAGTTTAAATGCGCAATCTGTCTTTAATAAAGGCTATCGTATCTTTTTTTATATGTATATATTGGAATTGATGCAAACATATCAATAATAGCGAGTTATAACCATTCAAGCAGTACGTCGTCAGCTGCAACAGAACTGCATTACATCAAAGTCAAAAAGTTAATTTCCTATCCGTCTTCTACAACTCATTATTTCTGACTGTTGTGGTCAGTTTCTCATTTTTGATTGATGATATTTGATGGATTTAGATTTTAAGATTAAGCTACATTTCGTTCCATTTGTCAATGATTTATTAAAAAAATTATAGGAATCAATTTACAAATGCAAAACTCGTAATTTTTATTTAAAAGTAAGTGTAATAGTGAATTATTTATTCATATTCAAAGTGTTACCAAGAAAAAATCAAAATATTAGAAATAAAGGATTTACAATTAAGGGCGTCAGAAGTGATATTGACAACAGAGCCTGTAATGTCGCCACAAGCTCATAAAATGGGCATATGACACTACGCCGAATGCCCACAACGCCGACACGATTTTTTGATGGTCCATATCGCCGAGTAGGGACACTACGCCGATAGACACTACGCCGACAGTGCCCACATCGTCGACAAATGTACAAGGGACACAACGCCGAACATGCCCACATCGCCGACGGACACTACGCCGACAGTGCCCACATCGTCGACAAGTGTACAAGGGACACTTCGCCGAATTTTTCTCTGTTGACACAACGCCGGCAATTTTAATTGCAATTACCTAACGTAATATCATTATTTTTAAACTTATTTGCGTAATTAAATGTTGCACTTGACTATGAAAAAGTATCAATTGAAAAAAAATATACTAAACCTGCAAATAACCTAGGTGCTTTAGTGGCAATCAACGTTTAAGTTTTACATTTTGCATTCTGCAATTAAAATAAAAATTCGGCGAAGTGTCCCTTGTATACTTGTCTACGATGTGGGCACTGTCGGCGTAGTGTCCGTCGGCGATGTGGGCATGTTCGGCGTTGTGTCCCTTGTACATTTGTCGACGATGTGGGCACTGTCGGCGTAGTGTCCGTCGGCGTAGTGTCCCTAGTCGGCGATATGGACCATCAAAAAATCGTGTCGGCGTTGTGGGCATTCGGCGAAGTGTCCCGGCCCCCATAAAATAGCTAGTAATGGGTGATTTTTTTGCTATTTGGTTTCTCAATAGTATATTACATAACAAGTATGGAAAGTGATAAATAACGCACAAACGGGAAAGTTGCGCACGAGGCGTCAGCCGAGTGCCGGCAATCCCGCGAGTGAGTTAGACACTTTCCTACGAGTTTTGTACAGTTCACGCTTGATTCGTGGCATATGTCAAAAGTCAAAAATGTTCAGTTTCATCTGCTATTTCATTATGAATAGATTGACAAACGAACAACGCTTGCCATTGTGACCAAATTTCGCACCAGTTTCACTCTATTGAACATCAATCCACCAATCCGTATCCGTAGAGTGTGTACCGAGGAGAATATTGCTGCTGTATTCGCCAGTGTTAATGAAGACCGCGAAATGTCCACCTGGAAGATTTTACGTAAGGATCCCGGTCTAAAGCCATACAAAATACTAATACAGCTGGTGCAGACGCTGAATCAGGGCGACCTACCACAACGTCATCTTTTATCAGCGACTATGCTCATTTTTGACTCAATGGGTACGTGAATAAGCATAATTGCCAAATTTGTTCCCAAGAGCAGCCAGGGGCTGATCAAAAGATGCCAATGCATTGTTTGGTGAGGTTTATGAGCCGGCGGCATCATTGGACCGTACTTCTTCAAAGACGATAATGGCCGCAACGTAACGGTCAATGGAGCAAGGTACCGTTGGATGATCTCGGAATTTTTTTTTTCACCAAAATGGAAAAACTGGTAGACATGTGGTTTCAACAGGACGGTGCCACATGCCACACGATACCATGAACCAATTGAAAGGCAAGTTTGGTGAGCAATTAATCTCACGTTTTAGCGCCGTCGCGTCGTGCGATTTGACTATTAAGCCTAATTTTTGTGGAGGTACATGTCTCTCGTCTATAGGGACAAGCCAACCACGATGGTTGCCTTGGAAGGCAACATTACACATGTCATTAGTGAGATACCGGCCGAATGTTGGGAAAAGTATGCCAAAATTGGACTTTCAGAATAGACCACCTGATGCTTAGCCGTGGGCAACATTTGCATGAAATAATTTTTAAAAAGTAAATGGCAGGCGTTGATTTATCGATCGAAATAAATATTTCATTCACTTTTACAATTTTTCTGTGTTTTCTTCAATTTTCAAAAACCAAACGCTTAAAAACATCACTCATAATCCTGTAAGGCAATATGAAGAAATTCGTCATTCAACAAAGATTAGAAACTATTAAAATTTATCATCAAAAAACGTGTTCAGTTCGAACGGGCGTTTCGAGAATTGCGAAGAATTTGTAACACCACTAAACGATTCTCCTCACCTGAAAAACTTGAAGAAATAGTGCCCAGATGAGTACAGATTTGTGCGCAATCGAACCAAAAAAAGAAATTCCGTTCCACGATGTTCCCATCAACCGTTTCATCACATTGTCCGCCTCAAGGCCTATAAAGTTAAGCTTAATGAAAAGCTCAAACGTTCTAATCATTGTTGCCGTAGAGACTTAGGTTCTAGAGCAATCTTTTCGGTATTTCCGGCTTGGTGTATTCGTAAGAAAACAAAATTGTGAGATTTGTGCTATTCAAAAGTGATTCAAGAATTACCACCAAAGATACTATTTGGTATAACCTTTAGACTCATGGGGTGATTAGCTTTTATTCTTTAAGATGATAAGAGAATATTTGAGGCCACAACCTAAATAATGTTTTTTTTAACAAAACGGTGCATACATTTAAAAAAAATTGTGTCGTCGACGGTACCATTTATGAAGAGACACAAATAAAATGTTTATTCGGTGCAACCACAATTTACAAGCAAATAATATATTTGAAAAGATATCTTTTATTTTTCGGCAAATAGTTCTCAAAATCGGGCTTCCAGAATAAAAAATAGGGGTTTCCATTTAAGTCACCCCTCCCCCTATCCACCCGCTGGGCATCGGGGGTGAAATTTGTTACAGAATCGGACGTGGCCCTCCAAACCATCAAACTTTTATTCGGCACCTTTTTTTGTTAGATGCACTTATTTCGAGGAATTCCCCTGTTAAGATTAAAATTGGGCACCTTGTTTGTAGTGCCACCTGTTGTAAATAAAGAAAAAGTTCCCAAGTAAAACCGTCATAGTTTTTTATACTATTTCTGAATGTGCAGTAAAAAATAGGGGTTTCCATTTAAGATTTTAAAATCATCCCCCTTATCCACTCCCCTGGGTGTCGGGGGGTGAAATTTGTTACAGCATCGGATGTCCCCCTCAAAACCGTTTTTATTCGGAACATTTGTTGATCCGACGCAGTGTTGTAGAATTATCGCAGGTGGCGGATTAAAATGGGACACCCGGTATATCGCAAATTAATAGTATCTGATTGGGTCACCCGCGGGTTTTTTCATTCAAAACTCACAATCTCTTGGCCATTCTCTCAGTGTCGTATTATGCAAGACATTGTAGACCAATAATTTGTTACATAAAACGCATGAAAACATTTTTTTGGTTCGTGTTCCTTCTTTTTTTTTCTCCCCCTCGTTA
The DNA here is from genome assembly GCA_036250285.1 of Pyrocoelia pectoralis. NCBI lineage: Eukaryota > Metazoa > Arthropoda > Insecta > Coleoptera > Lampyridae > Pyrocoelia > Pyrocoelia pectoralis. Next base: position 35,937,608 of record CM070076.1, on the reverse strand, counting down.
TGTTATGTTTTCCTACGGCGTTACCAAATGTTTCCAGTATAGAAGCAATAATTCAAATAAATTTGGGTATGACTCATTCTTAAAATTACACGAACTAAGATTTATCTCTTGATTAAATCGGCAAAATATCTATTAGTTAATATTTTTATCGGCAGATGTCCACATAAATTTCCAAAAAATGTCAAAGAAAGTGGAAAATTATTGCATGTTTTTTATATTTTAAACTAGAAAAATGATGCGTTCTATCCACTTATTTCATTGATAGAGTCAACACTGTTTTCATAAAAAACGCATAAACAATAATTTCAAAGAATAACAGGAGTGACGGACAGATGCTGCTTCTTAATCACGACATACGTTTATTTGGCTAATATGAATAGTTTAACTTTAACTCTTTTTTTTTTCTTTCTGACGACATCATGCATTATTAATTGTATTGACGGTGTGAATAAACATTATTATTATTATTATTACAGCAGATTTATGTTTATGTAGCCATCCTTTTCTAATACATGTAATTGAGAGTGAGAGACAAAAATATGTAATTGTATTACAGAGTTTTACATCGATGAACATATAATTATCCTTCTTATAGAACTGCATATTTTTTCAAGAAACTTGCCACGAAATGGTAAGTAAAAGGAGACTTTTTAGTGTTCAAATACTGTAAAACTTGTTTCAGTTTATGAGCATAAATCGCCACGAAATTGATGGTAGTACTCTAAAGTGGTTTCCGAGTTAACGTCTCTTTTGCAACGGTCAAATAATCATGACACACTCAATACTGGCAAAGGAAAATGGAAACCCAACTGATTCCCTGAGGAAGACAGGCAATCTCGACAATAAATCAAGATGGGACAACTCTCCTTTTTGGGACCATGAGAAGGAATCCAAATCTTGATGAATGGTGCAAGACCGAGGCATGGAGAAAAAATCTTGGGCTTTTCTTATTCGTAACTTTTGTACAGAAGAAAGCCATGTTCTAGATCAGGGGTCTCCAAACTACGGCCCGCGGGCCAACACCGGCCCGCGAGCACCACCAATCCGGCCCCCGACAGTGGGCCTGACGTGCCTGATATCTGGCCCACCTTTTAATTTATTTTGATAAATCAAATTAAACAAAGTAATTATACAACATAATAATCAGATGTAAAAATTGTTAAAAAATGGCATCTAGGCGCTTTAAAGTGTATATTTAGGCATTTATCTAGGCAGGATACAGTGAAATATGCATTTTAGGCACTCATATAGGCAGTATACAAATGACCAGAGATTAGAAAGTTTTTGTTATTGTTCACAAAAATTTTAAGCTGTTTGGGAACTGCCGTAAACTTAAGTATTCCATTTTATGGAAAATACGAAAAAAATTAGCATTTTAGGCAGTTTACATAAGCCAAATAGGTGTATCAAATGAGGTAAGGTAAACTATAGGCACTTATTCTATAAAATGATGAAAATAAGCCGAGAAATAAGCACATTAGGCATTAAAAAATTTGTTTTTTGATGTAAAAACATCTCAAACGTGAAGAAACACTTTTATCTAGTACCGCCCTATAAAATTAAAAAATAGTCACTTCCCTAAGTATCCGAGCTCTAATAATTAGGTATAAGTGATATTTATGCAACTGTGACTTTCCACTGACAATCCAACAAATTTTTGTGGCATATCTTACCCCCGAAATGGGAATATGCGCAAAATTCAATACTCAATAAATTTACTTCAATTTTCAAAACTGTAGTCGTACCTTAATCTGATGATCTAGCCAGATCTTGGCCCTTGGGGCGTTGTGGAGCAATCAGTCTGGCCCTTAGGTTAAAAAGTTTGGAGACCCCTGTTCTAGATCATTCATGTTGCAGGTAGCCAAGTACTGCATGAGTTTGATTTTTTTACAAATCATGGAAAAAATTAATTATGTAATTTACATTACAGTACAGTGAAAAGAATCCATAACCATAGCAGTTATAGGGCCTTTTGCGAAAATATAAATTTACTATTAATTTTAAACAATCATTTTGTTTGTAGCATAAAAACTTTGTAGGTACTGATTATAAAAACAGCTAGAATAAAATAACTTTAATTGAAAACTTCAGTGACAACACACAACAAAATTATTATTAACAATTAATTCAACGTTGTTGTATTGTGAATAGCTAAGCGAATTTCCACTTTAGGTCGTTACATTACAACGCAAGTTTTAACTCGAATCAATATTGAAATGCATTAATTTATATTCAACTTCTAATAATAGCCCTCCTACCCTAGTTATTAACTACTAATTAGCAGTAGAAAAGGTATATTCGTTCCACAATTAACTTTAAATGAAATTTAAGCTGAACAAAATGTTAGCCTAAAACAACTTTTATACAATAATTTTAAATTATATATCGAATATAAGAGACACAAAGGGTTAATGTTAGCTAATTTTGCAGAAATTATACACATATCTTTGTTACAACAAACATTCATTAGCAATTTCGCCGCGTTGTTAATGTTAAGTAGACACAATTACAAAGATAATGCACGTGGGGGGACGTAGAGATCGGAGCCTTAAACAGAAACGGGCGAAACGGCAGGGTAAAACAATTTCTATTCGAGATTCTGAATGGTGTTTACTTTCCATTAGGTAGTAAAAGTGTCGATATCGCACACAAACTAACTAGAATCAGTAGGCATTAATTTAGATTACATTGTCTTGAATAAACCGACTGATGTAGCAGAGACTTACATAATTTATGTTTATACCCCTACGTGACCTTGAATAATAAGTTATTTCTTCAACAAAATCTGATTTGCTATTATGTTCATATTTTCACCCATTTCCTGCATTATTATGCGGAGATTTTTCATAAAGACAGGAAAGCACCACTTCATCAAGCTGCCTTTGTAATCGTAAATGCTCCATTATTAGCAACCCAACAACCCGTACCGCATTCTTATCATTTTCAAATTTCAAACAGTAATAAAAATAGGTACTTGTAAGATTTGAATACTTCCTATTTCAAGCGGACTATAAAGTTTTTGGAAAATTAGGAATTAAAAGATCACTGCCATTTTTTGCTCTTTCTGGCTTCTTATTGATTATTCGCTTTTTCAATGTGTATCTACTTGATTTTGTTGATTTGTCCTTAAAATGATTGTATTACTCTGTGGAACAGTTTAGCACAACTTCCCACTGGCTGATCTGCGAGCTGTATCCAAATTCCAAACCAGCACTCGCATGAACTCTATAACTTCTATAAAATCCATCACTCAAAACAAAATTTTGAAGAATAATCTCCACAACCACAGAACTAAGCCTTAAATAAAGCTATAGCGATGATTAAGGTGCTAAGGAAATCTCACTTCCTAGATGTCACTACTACGCCATATACCTATGAATTGAAGCAACTCTCTCCATTATCAACCTTTTGGAGTATGATTGGATATCAGGTGATGAACATCGAGAAGATAATAAAGTTGGCACGAACTTCGCGTGTAAATAACTCCTTAAAGGTCAATCCAAGAAAGACAAGAGCGGTTGGGTTCACCACGATAAGAAGATTAGTAAATTAATCCCAATTATAGTCCGTCTAAAAAGTATCCGGAATTTTATATTTTACCTAATTTTAATATTTTTTTTCCTGTAACACTCTAAAACAACAGTAATCCGTCACGTAGGTTGTGTCGACAGTAGGCTATGACCAAAATCGCATGACAACCCCAAGTGTCAAATATTGTTGATTGTAAACCGGCTTAAGATTTGTGAAATAATGTCGCAAGTAAAAAAAAGAAAATTGGTGGAATATTTGTATAGAAAAGGTCTTCGAAACGTTAAAAAATTAGTGCAATTGACTGAACTCGGAAAAAGTGCAGTATATGAGACAATAAAGAGGATAAAAAATGGCACAGATATGAAGCACGGACCAGTTTCGGGAAGACCGTGTAAGATTCGCGGAAACAATTTAAACGCTTTAGTGGCATTAGGACGACACAATCCGCGCCTAGGGTTTCCCAAATTGGCTAACAGATTTGGAAGTCAGCGCAGATTAAAAGTGTGTCCAGAAACCGTCCGCATGTCACTGAAAAGACAAGGCTACATATCAAGGAAGCCAAAAAAAATACCTGCAATGACACCTCTACAAAGGCAACGAAGAATTGATTTTTGTCAACGTTTTCGAGAGGATAATTTTAATAATGTTTTTGTATCTGACGAAAGTTGTTTCCAGCTTGGTGGAAACCACCTAAAAATCCTATCAAAAGAAAATGTTACCGTTCAAGTTTCAAAATTTCCCACTAAAATAATGGTTTGGGGAGCAATATCTCAGCGTGGTGCTACACCTCTGTGTATAGTTGATGGCACTGTTAATAGTGCAAAATATTGTGATATTTTACATGGTTTTCTTCTTGAAACGGCTCATGCTTTATATCCAGAGGGGTGGCGTTTTCAGCAGGATAATGCAAGATGTCATACGTCTGCCTATACTCAAGCTTGGATGCAAGAACACCATTTGTTAACAATTCCATGGCCAGCAGCTTCACCAGATCTTAGTCCCATTGAAAACATATGGGGACTAGATAGATAGATAGATATTTATTTGTCATAATTACATAACAAAAAGATTCTTATTCTACAAAAAACAAAACATACTTTTTACATTTCAAAAAAAATCAAACCTCCTACACTTGTCCCCTTTTCTCTACCCTTTCCCTACTCTCCAGCACTCCCTTCATCCACTCCACCCCTTCCCCCTTCACTCCCAAAATCACCTTTCTTTCTCTCTTCTCTTCCTTTAGTTCCTCACACTCCCTCATCATATGCCATATAGTTTCCCTCCCTTCCCCACACATTCTACATATCCTTTTCTCCTCCCACCAGTATCTGCTTTCATTTTCCTCGTTCCCGCACCTGAACCTTGCCACCATTCTTTTTTCCTTTAACTCCATACCACTCACTATATAATCGGCCTTGCCTTCCACCATTATCTCCATATATCCCTCATTATATCTTCCCTCCGCTATCCTCTCTCTCCTTTCCTGACCTTGTACATCTTTGTCTCTTGCTACTACTTCCTCTACCATATCCATTCCTTCCTCTCTTCTCCTTTCTATCTCCTCCCTCGCATATCCCACTCTCTCATAAAACAACCTCCTCTCTTCTTGCCCATACCTTATCCGTTCTTTTCTTATCTCTCTCATACACTCATTTACCATTACAATTTCATTTCTCTTCCTAACCTCTTCCTCATACTTCACCGCTCGCTTTCCTGTCTGCACTCTTATTTTTCAAATTTTGTTTCTTCCTCTACTATATACCCTGGCGTCTCTCTATTCAACCCCAACGTCCATCTCCAGTACTTTTCCTGTATTTTTTCCATTTTCTCCCACTCCTTCCATCCCCATATCTCCGCTCCGTAAACCATCACGCTCTTTACCAACTTGTCAAAAATCCATCTTCTCTTCTCCATATCCTTCCCAAAAACTCTTTCCCCCACTCCCCACACTTTCCCCACTAGTCTATTTCCCTTCTTTGCCAATTCCCTGATGTGCGCCTCATCCTTATTATCGTACCGTAAAACATACCCTAGATATTTCCATTCATCTACACTTTCTATCTCCTCTTCTCCCCACCACCACTTTTTCTTTATACTCCTCCCTCTTCTCTTTTGAAATACCATCAACTTTGTCTTTTTTACATTCGCGCTCAAACCCTTTCTCTCTAAATATCCCTTCATCACCCCAATTAACCCCTCATCTCTTGCTCACTGTCCGCCATCACTACCACGTCATCCGCATATGCCAACACCCACACTTTTATCCTCCCGATCACCACCCCTCCCCTTTGATATCTCCGCAACTCTTCCTCTAAATCCCCAATGTATAGCGAGAAAAGACTCGGGCTCAACGGGCATCCCTGTCTCAGTCCTTTCACCGTCCAAAACCTTTCTCCGTTTTCTTCCTGCACCCTCGTCATGCACCTTGTCTCCTCATACACCTCTTCTACAGCCCTCACCAAATCTTCTTCTACCCCACATTTCCTCATGATCTCCCACATTTTCTTCCTATTAACATTATCGAAGGCTGCCTTTATGTCCAAAAACAACGCATACACTTTCCCCCCTTTCTTTTCCATCACCTTGTTCACCACTTGCTTCAACACATAAATGTTATCCACCGTACGCCTTCCCTCCCTGATCCCCGCCTGCCAGTCCTTCACTAAACACCTTTCCTCCATTTCCTTCTTTAACCTCCCTCGCAATACCTCAGCATACACCTTGTATCCCGCATTCGTAATACCATTGTATTTATATGTTATAGTAAGCCAACTCCAATTGAATTTTAGGTAACATTTATAAAGATACGATTTTCTGTGTCGACATCTAAAAAGCGTATCATAAATTAAAATTAAATGGAATTCATTAGCAATCAGATGAACCTTAGAGATGTCGTTAATTTAAAAATAAAGACTTCTGTAATTACTATGTTCAAGAACTTAAAACTATGAATCAGAAATGACATACGTTTATATTTTGGATTTCTCACAATATCATACATTTATACAGTGCTCGCCAAAAAGTCGGCACCAAATGGATTTTTTTTTATTTGTGATTTTTTAAAAAAACTTTTTACGGCAATAATTTGTGCTTGTCTGAAAACCTATTTAGCCCCTATCAGATATACCGAGTGATTTTTACTTAGCTAGGAAATGGCGTTTTTCGAAATTATCTAAATTCTAAAAGTGCTATTTTTCGTAAATTAAGCGAGATTTCAATGAGATTTTTTCATCGTCTGTCAGTTTTAGCTTACCGAACAATCTCAAGACCAGAAAATATTTTTTTTTCTTTAACTTCCGCTAAAACTAAAGTTTTAATTTTTGCAACATTTTCAAATTTTCACATACTAAGACATGATTTCAAAATTTAATTTGATTTCGATAAAAACGTTAAAGATTTATAATTGGAAAAAACATTAGAAATTCCTAATTATTCCTTTAGGTTTGTTATTATTTACGGAAAAGTAATATTGTTGCATAATCTTTACGTTTTTGGTGCAACATACATTATGGGAGAAATGTTTTTCAATGATAATGAATATCTATTTACGTGGCTTCTAAAAACCCTAATTTACCCTTGCCGATTAATTACTCTCACAAAAATCCTGTAAATGTTCTTTTACAGTTGCCTAAACGAGGAGATTTTTCTTTATTCAGTTTACATGATTCAGTCAATTAAATAGTAAAACAATCCACAGCCGTCTCATATATTTTACCTACTACCGCTTGATTATGTTTTGTTTTCATTTATGTCGTGTCTCGTTGACGCTTGACTATGTTTTGTTGTTAAGAGGGATCCATCGCTCATTTTTGCTATGCAATTTCGAAAGTTCGCAAAAAATATGCCATTTGGTAAATATTCAACTTAACAGATAGAGATTTGAGTACATATATGATAGACGACACTATAATCTAGATCGGTAAAGGCGGATATTTTTATTTATTTTACTTAATTTCCCAAAACAACCCTTCAAAGTTTGCTGAGGACCTAAACATATCGATTGGCTCGTGCCATTCGATTTTTACCAATGATTTGGGCATGAGACTAGTCGCTGCGAAATTCGTGCCACAATTGCTCAATTGCGAATAAAAACATTGTCGCGTTAACATTGCTAAAGAGCTGTTGGACTCGGTCTGCGACGACCCAAATTTGCTCCAGAGGGTCATAATTGATGACGAATCATGGGTTTATGGTTATGACGTGGAAACACTGAACTCAATAATATATGGAAGAGCAAAGCCGTGGAGATACGGGTGAAAAAGTGTGCAAATTTGAAGAAAATAATAAGGTCGAAAATCGTTTAACCACGGGGATTACGCGTTTGCGCAGTGGAAAATACCATGAAAATGCATCATGTGTTGAAGTCAATGAACTCTACCTAATAAATTGAAGTTGGGTTAGAAAATTTTACGTGGTTTGTCTTCGTGAACAAGTGGATTAATTTGATTTATAAACGTTACAAGAGAGAAGGGTTTACAGTGGGTGTTATGGAGTTCATGATTAAAATACAGTTTTAGATAATATATAACAGCTGTTTTATTTGTTTGAACTCTAATTTATTACGGCGCATGGTCGGGAACCCCGTGCGCATTTTCAATTTGTATCACTTCAATTTACAACTTTGCTCTTCCATATATTACGTGTTTGGTATTAGGAAATATGAACGGATCTCACATACATTACCAAAACTAGGCTGGCTCAATATGATCGAAAGAAGATTCCTTCACTCATGCTCGTTTTTCCATAAAATTTTAACCAAAAAGATGCCTCCGTACTTGTATGGAAAGATCACTTTTCGTACTGATGTACATCACCTTAACTTGAGACACAGAGGCCTATTGTCTATACCAATGTTTAACTCATCCTCCTTCAAACGTTCGTTCTCTTACAGTATTTGCAAATTTTGTAACAACTACAATAATACAAAGTTACTGCCTTTGTCTGCCACTGTCTTCAAAAGAAGGATGAAACATCAAATAATTGGGGCGCGAATGTGAGTGTGGGTGTCATTTTTATTGTCATTATTATTGTGTTAATTCTTCAATGCAATGTCAAATATACTTAAACGTTGCAGTGCACTTGATTGGAGTTCATTTAATTTAAGTTGTGGTTATAATATAGGTTTAGTTGTGCTCAATAGTGTTACCGCTAGCAAAATAGTATTATGGTATATAGTGTAACGTGTAACTTGCAGAAATTTATGTATGTATTTGTAAAGGGGGTTCAGGGGGAAGAACAGAGATCCAGTAGGTTTATCTGACCCTGTACCCATTGATTATGGTGTAGGTGCCAAACTAATAATCAATAAAAGCGATTATTATTATTATTATTATTATTATTATTATATAATAGAGTTCAGTGCGTGGAAACCAAACCTCAATCATCGCAATGGAAGCTGCCGCATGAGCCAAGAACGAAAAAGCGCTCCACATTCGGTCAAATGTGAAGGTTTTGCTCACAGTTTTCTTAGATTGCAGAGGCGTGGTGCATCATGAGTTCCTGCCACGGGGTAGTACAGTCAATAAGGAATATTATCTACAAGTTATGCGCAATTTGCGCGAAGCAACCCGCCAGAAACGCCCGGATTTGTGGAAGAACATTTTTTTGCCTAATGATGTCGCAGCCACCGAATTTCCCAGACCTGGCCCCCTGTGACTTTTTCTGTTTCTAAAAGTGAAGAGGCCCATGAAAGGATGACGCTACGCCACGATTGAAGCGATAAAGGTTGCATCGAAGGAGCTGAACAACATCACAAAAAATGGTTTTTTAATGATTCGAGGATTGGGGAAAAACGCTGGCATAAGTAAATGTTTTCTATCCGAGAGGAATTACTTTGAAGGAGATAAAATAGATATTAATGAATAAATAAATACTTTTTGAAAAAACACAACATTCGCGATATTTTTTGAACAGACCTCGTATGTCCCTAGTTTTGAATTTTGATAAATTTCATTTGATTTATGAACCCCTTACAATTTTTATTTGACATTTTCTGTGTACTTTTGATCAAAGAAATACCGGAAGTAGCTAGTATAACTTCGTTATTTTAAACGGCAATCTCTATTTTTCATTCCATTTTTGGATTCTGCGTGAAATTTCAGTTCTTTTGACACATGTCAATATCTACAATGTATGGTTTTTAAGTTACTGTCACTTATTTAAAAAAAAAGGCGAATGCAGGTGGTACTTTGAGAATTCATTGTTTGAAAACCGTTGTAGGTATGGGAACAGAATTTCAGCAGCTCATAGAGGAGGAATAGGAAAATGTTAAGTTTCGTATGACTTCACCTATGAGACTCCACATTTATGAAAATTCAAAGACCAAAAGTCGGTTTTTTTAAATGAAATGACCATTTTCTTACTATTGCATTTCATAGAGAATCAAAATGGGCATATTTTGGTATTGCATATTTATTAAATAAGTTTTTCAATAATCGAAAAATTGTTCGCAATGGTTTTTCATATAAAGATTTTTGGAATGTAATTGTTATTTATGGTAAAATGGACCGAATCGATACACGTGCTTGTTGTACGTTCATTGAAGTTAGTCAGTAAATATTGCACTAACCTTTCAACGCTATAGGGCGAAGAATAAAACTTATGTAACTAGCCCATACCAAATAGGTACCTATTTAAAGACATGTTGGAAGATGGTTTGTTTCTCACAAAGGGGTTTTTTTTGTAAACACAAGGCCTTCCGCCATGTTGCTATTTATTTAAATATTTAAATTTTTATGTGATTTACTATTTAATCTTTATAAGATGTGTTAAGTCCATCATTTTCATCATTATCATACAATATGCAGTCCTAATTACATCTTGTTTGAACAGGACAGAACATTTGAGAAATTTCCTGCTTTTTTGCTGAGCAGTTTAAACACTTATAAAAACAAAATAATCATCTTTCACCTCATCTATTACGTCGTTAAAGTTTGGTTAAAGGGGAGGTTGTGCGTTTTATTGATTCAAGTTCTAGGTACCTACTTAGAGTTTCAAAAAAACTTTAAAAATACAACACGAGATCACAAAGATCTCAACAATAAAAAAGATAGTCATCCATAAGAATTCAACATTCTTTTAGAGGCCCAACAAGTAAGTATTTAAAACTATTCAAACGATAGAACATAAAAATGAAAATATAACACGTTCACCGAGTTTTGACGGATTAGTTCAAACAATCACTATGCTATTTTAGAACTAGGTACACGAACACGAGAAAGTAGCAGGAAAGGAATTTTTAATTATATCAAGAGCTAATCAAGATGGAATTGAAAATTTATTTTCCATTATCGGTCAAAAAGGGGGATACTCTAAAAATCCATCAACAAAAATGATGCGATTGACATTTAGGCAAATCACAAATAATAGTATTTTGAAGCCACCAGACCTAGAGAGCGGAAATTAATTACAATGGAATTATATGGAAAGACCCATATTGACACCGACAAAAAATTCTTCCCTTGAAATTGGGGAAAGCGGCATCAGTGAAGATATGCAATTCGTGTCATCTTGTAACAATGGCGATTTTGGTGAACTCTATGAAGTCAGTGTATCTGGCTTGGAAATACGCGCTTTAGCATATTTTGCAGGATATTGTGCTAAACAATTAGGCTTAGGTTATACGAAAATAAACAGCACCAACAGAAATTTGGTATATTGCTTTAAATGTATACCTATCCTATAAGGAATTATTTGTTAAAATTTTCTTCGAAAAAAACCTTAAATTGAAACTTTTACGAAGATTTCAACTTGAAGTGAATGAGCATCCCATATTAAAAGACATTCTTCAGACACCTTGTGGGGAACATATCAAAATGTTGGTGAACATTTTGTTGACTGCTAAGATATTTTCAGACTGTAAGGATATCAGCAGAGTTTCTATTAAAACCAAACCGTTAGCGGTGAAATCAAATTTAAAAATTAGGTACAGTTTTGCAACACTAATAAAATGTATCAACCTATAATTTGGAATTTTAAATTTTCAAAAAAATATGCAAAGAAGGCTCACGCGTTTTATTTTAACTTCTATTACCGTGAATTCATCCCTGGTTTTCAAAATTTGGATATGAGTTTTACACCATGAACCTCGCGGAGAAACACTAAGTACTCTTCTCGACAATTTTTCTAAAAAAGGTTGCTAGGTACGTATTAAAATACGGGAAAATATAACGGCATTATTTATAGCTTTTGCATATTTTTAATTTCTTAACTAGATATTATAAGCACACTTTTGTAAATTAATTATGCGCCCACTGTTTTGTACTATTATTTAATCATAAGGATGTCAAATATTATTCTTTCTGTATTTGTATGCTTTTGTAAATTTTGTTTCTAAATGTAACAGGTAGTTTATTATTGCCCAGCAATCTTTTATTTTTTCACATTTAATGATTTAATTTATTGTAAAGAAAATTAAAATTAGATAGTAAACCGTGTACTTTCCATATGTATTAAGAGATTAAAAAAAACTGCAAGGTAGCAGTTCTAACAAATTATGATATCAAATGAACACATACAGATTAAATTCTTTGCACTTCAGTTTCATTAAACAAAGACATACGTTTTTGTGTGATTTCAGAAATCTGCAAGTGTTTATGTTTACACTTTATAACTGCTTTTTTACGTCTCAACAGAGGACAGTGTTTGAGTTGAGAATTAAATACTATTTAAATTAAATACCATACTCCATCTCTATTACAATTATTAAACTAAAAGTCGGACGATAAAAGATCAAAGGGATTGGCTTACTATAACATATAAATACAATGGTAATACTAACTACTCTATAGTTTTTCACATCATTTCTTTCCCCTCCCTTATATATGGGGACTAATGAAGATTGAAGTGGAACGAGCAGCTCCACGAAATAAACAAGATTTGATTCGCTCAGTTTTACAGGCCTGGCTTACCGTCACCGAACATTATGGCGTTGACCTGGTTTCGGGTGCACCTGGACGTTTAGTTAAGTGTTTGGAGTGAAATGGAGGTTGTATAAGTAAATAAGATTAATTATTTGTTATAATTTTTTTAATTCAAGTAATAAAAATATACCCTGTTCAAGTCACCAGCCGTTGCACGTCATAGCTTAAAACTTACTAAATCAATGACGTGTAATCAGCGTTGTCAAATGTACGTGTTGTCAGACTGACGTTTTTAGGTTAGGAACAAATAGATACTGTATACCTATGTAATAATAAAATACAACAACTAATGTAGACATAAACAATATAAGAGTACTGATAAGTACTGTTTTTAGTAAGGCAATTAAAAAAAAATAGCTTAAGTGCGTACCGGTGAATTTAACAAAGTAAACAAAACTTGACGTGACAACATCGACATATTTTATGAGTTTATATTCGCACTACGTTTTAAGTTGTAAGTACGAACCACGTACGAACTGCAAAGTGTGCGACAAGGATAAAATATGGTCGCTAAGCCTACACGATTAATGACTTTTAATACCAACTGTACTTACGATGACATTTTGGCTTTAATGCAAATTTTATTAAAGTTGCTTAGTAAATTATAATTATAGTATTGGTACACGAATAATGACGTGCAACGGCTGGTCACTTGAACAGGGTTATATATACCGAAGCATTGTAATTGTGCTTTCTTTTTTCCGGATACTTTCTAGACGGACTATACATTGCACCTAGCTAACAAAACAAAAAAATTTAAACCAAATCTATGACAATAGAATAACATAGGTTTTTTCCATGTATATAGTTTACTATACAGCTTAATTTATTCTGTTCAACTCTGCGAGATTCGCACTTAAATAAAATTGAGGTACGAACGCTGAAGTGACTACAATTTTTGAACTCATCAACATCTGAACTATCAATCCAGTTGTATGTCACAACTAAACGCTGCAAATGCCATGAAAATCAGACAAACTAGTACTGGAAACTGGAAATACGTACGTACTCATTTTGGAAATATGGACAAAATCAAAATTCATCCAGTTATAAAATATCTCTACATAAAGAAGGTTAAATTTTGTAAGGCGTGCAGAAAATGTTGAGTGGCCAAAGACAAAACGTGGTCCAAAGAACTATAGTAAAACGTGAAATGGTGGAGGAAAGATTAGAGGGAATTGTAGTTTCTGACTGGTCCGGAAGGCAGACAGAAAATTGTTTTCCTTGTAAAAAGGAGCCGCGACCGGGTCCACCCCACGTTATCTCGAACATGTTCTTCTTTCACTGATTTGTAATGTCATGAATCTGATATTATAACTCACTTATAATGTAAAATGAAAAATTAAAAAAATCAGTGTGTCAAGCATACAACCATATACTATAACCTATAACAAATGAGCACACAAGGTTGTAAAGTGCTCTGCCATTGTTTAGTCGCAACAAGATCTCAGATACTATCGTGAATGTTATTTGGCATGTAATGATAGTACCTGTTATAAATTGACTAATAAAACTTAAGATAACGGATAAAAGAAGAAAGATTTGCTGTGCAAAAAAATTTCAGATTGCTGTTTTCTGTATGTTTGTGTATTTGTTTTATATGATCATAAGGGTGATAAGCGTAAAATTAACACAAATTAGATAACAGCAACTTTGGATGCGGAAGAAGACGTTAAAAATTGATAGGAACGATAAAGGGACGAATGAGGAAGTACACAAAGACAAGAACAATGCTTGAAACCGTCATATTTTACGTTTATTGAAAGATGTATAAGAAGGAAGCGCGGAGGAAGACGAACAAAAGTGGAAGATAATTTAGAAGGGTGGTGGAAAAGGGAATAGCGAGATAAAATTACTTCAAAATACTCATTATTTGAATATTTTGACTACTGTCCACACCGCTACAAACCTGCTCACTCTCATCCTACTTTTGAATCTCAATCTATTATTTTAGTATGCTACAGTCTAGCTCGGCTGTAAAAAGGACAGAAAAATTGAAATCATACATAAACCTAGAATTACTCTGGATCTATTAATCAATGCAAAACTAAAATTAGCGTCGTCTTCTTTACAAGTATAAAATGGTTCTCATTTCCAATATTATTTCATGAGTGAATTTCGTATCATTAAGGAAGTAAATCTTAAAAGCTATTGCACCCTAGCTAACTTAAAATACTAACGCACACCAATAAACTAAATTATCTACCTCAAAACAACACTTGGTTAAGGGTAACTTCAAAATAGATGAGAATTTCTTGCCTCCAAATCCGATATCGGTTTTATTAGTCTCACTTTTTAATTTCGCTAACCAAAAGTCGGCTGTCGAGAAACCCAAATGATTGAAACTATTATAAGTCATTGCGAAATATTACCGATACCGCAGTGCAAAACGATAAATGCGCTTACCTTAATCATTGTGCGCATGGCATATGTGAATGGAGAGGATTCCCTAATACAGGTATACTGTGTAACAGAAAGGTTGAAATACGTTCGGATTTGCAAAATGCTAATGGAATTAATTCATATTTTGTCACTTCAGTGCCCTTGATCTCGGACAATGTAAGCGATTTACAAGAAGAATATCGAGACAAGTTAAACGACAGTACGCCCGAATTTTATTTGTGACAGTAACTAAATCATTGAAATTTTACTTGGTATAGGTACAAATGCCTCAGGTTTTGATAACTTTAATATAAAACTAATAAAGATGTGTTGTCCTTTCATAGTTCCTTATGTAACTCACTTGGTTAATACGGTCATATTGGAGTGTGAATTTCCCAACCTATGGAAAGTTTCTTTTGTTAGTCCTCTGGCAAAGAAAATTCGTTATCGGACCGACGTACATAATATAAATATACGGGGGAAGAGGTTATTGTCAATGCGCCCTTCAAATTTTAATCTAAAAAAATGTATTTTAGATCATTTTCATATAACATAGTTACGTTATAATGCCCTTTCGTCCGAATTGAAATAATTTTCGATGCAAAGTTTTAAACACAAAACGCGATTGTCCATGTTATGATTCTCATTTTGCCTAAATTATGTGTGTACCTTACATAATCTTGTCAATATGCTATAAATACATGGGATGGGATACAGAAGATTTCACAGTCTTACACACCAATTAATCTGTGATTGTTCCTCCATGCAGCAATAATATTTTGGGGTTAAGTGGAAGAGCGGGGAAGAACCGGAGTGTGCTTAACCGAACTTCACCTTTGGGTCTAGTGTAGAGGTTTACAATAATTATTGTGTTACATAATATTTTTTTTCACGGTGCTTAGCCAACACTATGTTTTCACTGGTATCTCAATAAAGCAACTTTATTATTATTACTTAGTGTAAGTTGGTTTGTAACCAACCAAAAATCTACTTTTTTCCTAATCCTTTAAAAAATTTCCACTATTCAAAAGGCGTTCTGTATAGAAAATCCAGAATAAGTAGAACCATTCAAAAACCTATAAAAATATTATACATCAAATTAACTTAATATTGTTTGGAAAAAAGTAACAGAAACTAAAACAGCGTCCCACGGATTACCGTTACCTAGATACACATCCTGCGATTATTATCAATATAAGCGGGTGCCTAAATGGCTAGTTGCGTCATTAACAATATCAAAACTCTTATTCATTTACAAGGCATGACTATATTAATATTAAATACCTAATTATATTATACATCTTGGGAAACGCAACGTATCAAAACTTAATGGCGAACATAATATATGAATCTACTTACATGAGCTGCAGCACTCAAAAAATTCTCTCACTTAATACATGTAATACTTAACTTCATTAAGGATTAATGCCGCACTCCTACTCTCCCGTCATTGATTAGTCGCCTTTTACGACACGAAGATTGCACCTGAGGTAGGGTTATTCTTGCCCTGCCCCTACACGGGGGGTGATCAAATTCAATATTAAAACAAAGGTCAAGGATACAAAAAAAATTATCCGCTTTTATAGCGTGTCCCGATACACTATTCTCTAAAACTTTTCCTACCCCTAAAATAAGAGGATGCAAAATACCATGCAATGTTTTAGGGTTTAGAAATTGTTAGAAGATGGGGATGAATGTTCAAAATAATTACCAAATTACTAAACGTGAAATTAATGCAAAACATTCAGAATAAACGATTGAAACGGTTTGTATGTGTAATGACGATTAGTTAAAACTTGCACAGCATTATGAATAATTCGGAAAATCCCCTATTAGTTCGTGTTTCCAACAGCTCTATAGTCTATACTCTATACCAGCGTTTCCCAAAGGGTGGGTCGCGACCCGGCACCGGACCGTAGAAAAATTTTGCCGGGTCACGGAAAAAATGGTAAAAACACAAAAAAAAATTAGTACCTATTAGTTTCTTTACATCAATTATACGTTATACACTAGGAATAGTGGAAAAGTGTGCATTTTGCATTTGCACTTTTTCACGTAGCTTTACCGCTCGCGTCCGCGCGTTGTGCTGCTAACGTTGTTAGTTTACTTCAGTTACTAGTTTTAAATGAATATAATTTTTTAATTACTTTTATTTTTCTTATATAATTATTTTGAAATTTTTGTGTATGAAATAAAACAAAACAAACAATTAACTAGATTTTTAATTAAAAAATAAAATTTGTTTTGTAAAGAAGTGGGGTTTTTCATAAGATGGGTCGCTAAAAATTTTAAAACTTCGTACCGGGTCGCGGTCAAAAAAGTTTGGGAAACGCTGCTCTATACTATGTTTATGATGATCTAATTTCTCACTTTTTCATATTAGGGTAAAGGTATGTTCTTACCATTCCGTTCAAGTATGATTTTATGTTTTCTACACAGTTAATCGCATGCAAAAATCAAAAGATGAGTTATAGCTTGATCGGATTACTACGACTATTATTAATCACGTCGAGCTTATGCGCAACTACAACGGATTTCATAACAAAGTCATAATCATAAATAAACAACATTAGTACACATTTTATGTAATTAAAAAATAAGGGCGCGTTGAATTATTCAAATTACGAATATATTAAAAACTATATACATTCTCATGTAAGTTCTTAAACGCTGTTAGAGAATAACGAAGCCGTAGGCAAAGCACGGCTCACTTCGTCTTTCTAAGCTAAACTCTTCTCACGTATGCAAGGCAAGCACAAAGAGGGCTACATAAAGGCGTAGGTAATTGGGTCGGGTAATGAATAAGTGAATGGGCAAACGGAGCGGGGCGAGTGACCACCAAACAGTGAATGCGTGCGATTGCCCCCAGCTAGTCCTAATGGCCGCCCTCGCTGCCCAAAGGGCGCTTCATAATTAAAAGAACGACGTCAACGGGATTACAGTATTTTATTTATAGTCACGATCTATATTGCTAATTAACGTTCTCATTTTCAGCTATCAAGCTGTCAGAAAGCCGCTGTAATTACTTCAGAAATTGGGCTTGTATAAATATGATATGTCTCTCGTACTCTTAGCGCAATTTCTGTTTTTTTAATTTATTTTGTTTTCCAGTTTTTCGCCGCGTTTTAGTTGAACGAAATATTATAATCGTCTATACTTAATAACAATGTACAAAATCACATTCCAAAAATGAATTATTGGAAGAGAATAACTAAATTATTACAATTAAGCTTTCTAAACTTTCCCAAACAATATCACGAGTACCTTTGATGAATTCCGCTATGATGAAAAAAAGGTAACCTTAATGAAAGGAGTTGAAAAATTAATTGCCCATTGTAAAACGTTCAACCCATAGACGTTTTATTTAAAAATGAAACCTAATTAGTTTTAGATTCGTAAATGGAACTCAATAGCTGCTCATAATCAAATAACTTCATTCGCCAGCCACAGGTTTACAAAGGAGTTACAAAGAATACCATTTTAATTGGATAACGTTATTGGCTATAATTCCAAAGGACAACGTACGCAAATTTCTACAACATTTCGTGTAAATCAAATACGTTTTTTGTACTAAAAAAAAAGGACGAGAATAAGCCTTAATAAACAATGCCGTCTATTTGTTTCATTAACAATAATGATGTAACGATATTTAAGTAGACATTTTACACTTCATTATTTCTCCATCATTTAATAAGATTAATGAAGTAAGGTGAAGATATTCGGATTACGTCAGCCAATCAACAAAAGATTTATGTCCACATGTACTGATGAGTGAAAAGTGCGAAAGCTTCGTTGTTACTAGAAACGATTTACATCATATCTACGTCGAAAATAAGAGTATTATGACGTAATGTCGACAAAGTGAACGAAATTTGAACAAATAGTCAACTAAAAGTATACCGAATGAATCCTTGCTCTACAAGTTAAGAAATATATTATTTTTGAAATACCTGTAAAAGGAAGTTTAAAAATGACAACCCCACTGGCCACTACAGTCCCGAAATACGAAGAAAACGGGATTGTTCTTGCATCCAATGCGCTCCAATATAACGAAGAGAACCATGTTGTTACAATTAGGTAAATCGATTGCAGCAATTAGATACCTTTTCTTTGTGAAAGTGAATCGTCGAATTACTCTCGACAAGATTGTTGAAGTTTTGACTATAAGTGCTGTATATTATTCGTCTGGATGTCTGTGTGTCTGTGCGGTGCACGATGTTACAGGGTTTAGAAGGCTGGAAGTGATGTCATCTTATAGCAAATTCCTTGCCGATTCCAAATCTCTGGTAGATTTTTTGATCGGATCGTCCGTTCGCCGTCGGGAGGCCGTTAAAGTCAAAATATACACTCTTGAATATCTCGAGAATTGAATTACGAAAAGAAAAAAACACGTGCTATTTGATACGTAAACAACACCCTCACCCCGATGGGGGGTGGGGTGGGGTGAGTGTGGAAAACTTAAATCGGAACACCTATTTTTTATTGCACTTTTGCATTCTCCATAAAAAAATGTTCTCAAATGACAATTTTCACCCCCAACCACTGTCCTTTTTTTGAGTGTGGAAAGAGGGAAACGTTTGAATATTTCGAGAATGACACATCCGATTACACAAAGAAAAAACGCGTGTTCATTTATTTTTTGAAATCTATTCAGTCATGATACGTAAACATCACTCTCACAGGGGGGTGTGGGGTGGAAGTGAATTTGGAAAACTAAAATGGGAACACCTATTTATTATGCCACTTTTGCATTTTCCATAAAAAAATTGTTCTGAAATTGGAAATTTCGCCCCCCACCTCAAACACAAGTACTCCGTATTCTGCACAAATGAGTCATTGTTTTTCTTTCCACCCTTAAGGGTGATGGGAGCGGAGAAGGTGACGGACAATTTGTAAATCACAAAAAAATGTTGGAAGAAAAAAAAGTAAAAACAATCGTTTTTCTGCGGACATATGCGATTTTCATAAGATTTCAATTCTATAAGAATTCGCACCTTTTGATACCTGTTTTTATTATACATTATGCGTTCCATAAAGCACCCGTAGATATGAAGCAGCAAAATATGAATTTCTGGCGATGGATTGTTACTAGGAAGGAATTCTAGATATCAAAGAATGAAGACATAATTATCGACCCTTTTTCGTAATGCAAAAGTTATTAACGAGTGTGACATACGAAGAAATTCTCAAAAACCGACTTAAGCTTACCTTTACAAGGTAAAGGTGCGCAGAATTCAAAGTAATGGAGTTCTCTTGCAGTTCCTATTTAGAGTTTCGCACATGAAAGCTCGATAACTTTTTTAATGTTGAAAACAGCTTACAAAGATGACGCTCTGGGAAAAGCTCAAGTGTACAAGTGGTTTGCTCGGTCTAAAAATGGCGACATGTGGATTGACGACAAATCTCGTTCTGGACGTCCATCAACTGCTCGAATCGACGAAAATGTTCCCACAGACAATTAATCAACTGTCGCAGATTAGTGATCTTGGAGGTGGATTCAGCGAATTTGAAACGAAGTTTTGAGAATGAAAAGAGGTGCTGTCAAGTTTGTTCCTCGGATTTTGACAAACAATCAAAAAGAACCGTCCAGTTGAAACAACAGCTTGAATCTGATCCATATTTTCTGGTCATTACTGGTAATGAGTCATGGTGCTATGGTTACCATCCAGGAACAAAACAACAGTCAAGCCAATGGAAGAGGTCGTTGTCGCCGACCAAAAAAATATCGTCAAGTCAAATTAAACATCAAAACAATGCAGATTTGCTTTTTTGATGTCAAGGGCGTAGTTCCCCCAGGTCAGACCGTCAATCTAACCTTTTATTTGGAAGTTTTAAGAAGATTGCGCAACAGTGATCGTCAAAAAGACCCAATTTGTGGCAGACAGGAGGCTGATTCTTCCACCACGATAATGCACCTGCACACACAGCATGGTTCCCCTGCCCCACGCACCTTACTCGCCCGACCTGGCTCCGTGCGACTTTTTCTTATTTCCACGCATGAAAAGGGACATGAAAGAACATCGATTTGACAACGTTCAAGAGGTCAAGAAAAGAACGAGGAAGTAGCTGTCGGCCATTTCTAAAAATGACTAGGTACAACAATATATTTGATGAAATTCTCCATGTAATAGTTATTATATTTTATGTTAGGTAAAGTAATAATTACTATGTTGTAAAGTATTCTTTACTATAGAATTTTCTCTTGGAAATCGATTTCGGCCTTATATGGCCATCATCAAGCCGAGCTGAAAATGTGTGATGTGAGTTATGTGTGGGTGAAATGTGTATAATTACCGTCAAATGTAACATTTGGATGGCATATGAATACGAAACGTTATGAATGAGGTTCTGTAAAAAAATGATATTAGCATTATTAAACTATTATCATTATTATTGGTAGATATGTATGACAAAGGTAGTTGTCATAGATAAGCTAGATTAAGGGATGAGAAATAACGTGTGGTGATGTGGTTATGTGTTGAGAAAGTTTTGTAAGGTTAGAGTGGTATCAGATACACTGGCTAGTAAAGGCATGGGCATGCATTGCGCCAGAAGTGGTATGGTAGGATAATTATCGGGGAGGGGGGGGGGGGGTATGTTTCTTGAAGGGAGGGAGCATTTTGTATAAATGAGGTTCGGGAAAGTCAGTGATTTCGTTAATGAGTGTTTTATCTTCCTTTTTCCCGAACCTCATTTATACAAAATGCTCCCTCCCTTCAATAAACATACCCCCCCCCCCCCCGACAATTAGCCTTGAACTAGTGCCATAAAGTGACATTTTCCGATTCAATTTTAGCCATAAGGTAAATTTCCAGTATTTATTAATACAGTAAAACCGTTTATCAGTCGTAAGGTAGCTTTTTGTACAGAATAACATAATAAAACAATAATGTATCAATTTCGCCCTTATATCGTGTGATCGTATACATTGTATATAATATTAATTACTAATCATTTATTGAGACACTTCATATTTTCACATTCTTTCCTATATAGTCAGCTTGAGACTAGACGACAAAACGACTTTCAAGACGAGACAAGACCAGACCAAACAGGTTCAAAACGGATACTAACTCTTGGTCTCGTCTCGAAGAGATTCACCGTTGGTTTCGCCTCGCGGAATCACTAATTATATCACTAATGATCGTAATAAAAGGTGCACAATGATAATTATCAACCTACTTCAAAAAGTTGGTTACTAAATTCGTCCGGATGTCTGTGTGTCTGTGCGTCTGTGCGTTGGTCGATGTTACAGGGTTTGGAAAGCTGGAAGTGGTGTCACCTTATAGGAAATTCTTCACTAATTCCAAATCGCTGGTAAATTTTTTGATCGGATCACCCGTTCGCCGTCGGGACGCCATTAAAATCAAAATATGCACTCTTTAATATCTCGAGAAGGACGCATCCAACTACAAAAAGAAAAAAACTCGTTTCCTTTATTTTTTGAATTTAATTGCTGTTTTTCTATGAAGGTTATAACTGACTCAATTTTTAGTTCTTCCCGTACTACATCGTTTCGTATCCTATCTCTCCGTGTTATTCCTACAACTGCTCGTAAGTACTTCATTTCCATGGCTTGTATTTTGCTTTTCAGTGTATTTGTCAAAATCCAACTCTCACTTGCGAACGTCAGAATGGGTCTAAAGACTGTTTTGTATATCGTCATTTTTGTTTTTCTACTAACTTCCTTTTTCCTGCAGAATGTATTGCTTATGCTGTGGTATAGTATTGCCGTAATCACTTCATTTTCCATGTTTCCGTCTCTTGATATTAATACGCCCAAATATTTAAAGCTGTCCACTTGTTCAACTTTCTCCAGATTTATTTCTATATTGTGTGGTGGGGGGGGGGGGGGGGAGTTATATACATATATATTGTATATAGTATATGCCCATAATTAGTTACAGATTTGAAGTTAGTTGAAATTACTTGTTTATTTACTATTATTTATATTAGGGGGTGAGATATAGTAACAGCGGATTTCCAAGCATCTCTACGCGCTTCAACTGCTTTGGTTATTGGCCCTACGATTACTAGAATTTTGCCTGACTAAGGGAATTCCACCCTCAAGCAGGGATCTTTTTCGTGCCGGACATCCTATACGGAACCTACGATTTTACATCCTATCCCAGAAGGAGACGTGTTTCAGTTTTCTTCCACTTTAGAAAAACGGCTACCTTGGTCGGGTTCCAACCCCTGTTACCCTGGCGAAAGGTAAACACACTTACCTTAAGACCACCGAGGTAGCTAAATAATAATTATTACTGTAATATTGGTGTTTATTGTTTCAAGTTACTGTTCCACACAGGTCAACAACTAACCATTAGAAGTTGCATTCTACTTGTACGAAAGGTATATTAAAATGTATCCATCAATTCGCGGCGAATGTATTGCTACTAAATAGAAGTCAGAAATAAATGATAGTAAGTGAAAGAGAAATGGGTTTAAAAGGTACATCAGTTTGGTAAGGGTGGTTAATTGTTAATAAATAATAACCAAGGTAAGTTAAACCTAAAAATGTGAACGGAAAGAATCGGACTCGACCTGACCAATAAAGTAAACAACTAACAACTCAACTGATTTCTCAATTTAACTTTTCGTGTCCATCAATTTTTGTTAATACATATCTCGTAAAGAACTCGCGTTTGTTATTTTACAGACGTTTAATTACAGATTATTAAAAAAAATTATATGAAATCAAAATTAGTGGCTGATTCAAAATTATTCAAATATTGTATAAGATATATTCTTAACAAAAACGACGTTGATTACAATCACGAATTTGTACTTGTACGTTGGGTGCATTAAGTTTATATTCATAAACATCATTTTAATTTGTAACAATTTTGAGAAAATGAAGGCACGTATAATTAAAATATGGTGTAATTAAGTCACCCTTAATGTTAGATTATAACGATACATAAATCAGTTTTATATAATATGTCATAAGAGATTAAAGACATAAAGTCGGCACAATCGATTTAAGAAACATCTGATAGTCCTGCGTTGATTTGAAGTGGCATTAGGAAATACGTAGCCGGACTTATCCACTCTACTTAATGTGCAGTATTAGATATAATCTTCTACTTGATTACAAAAGTTCTTTTTGTGTTTTCTACTTTAATTTCTACCCCAAGCGCTTAATTTACAGGCGCCCAAATATATTGCTAAGAGGTAATTAAAATTTTGTTAGCTTTAGGCGAAATGTACAACAAAAAAGATAAATTAAATTTAAACGTATCGTGTTTAGTAAAAATGCTTATATAAACGAGACGAGATGAACGAACTAGTGTGAGAGATATAAAGCACGAAATTTGTAGGCTTTACTATCTAAAATACTTACGGGGTATCAATTTGTCGGTATATATTCAGTAAGGGTATAAGCGGGATTGTAACGAAGACCCAGACGGGCACCTCACCCGGGGCGTGCGGGTTAAACGCTGCGAGGAGCCCCTACATTAATTAGTCCTCGATGCAAGGGAGCCATGAAAGTTTACCAGTTAATTAGGGAACTCCTCCCCCGTCGCGAGCTTTCGTAATTTGACTAAATGCGCGCCAAATCATGCACCGGTGTCGTCCTTTTCGTGTTGCGAGACCTCGCTAAAGTCACCGTTAATATTTATACACCGTTTTACTAATAATACCTACCTAATTAGATTCTTAAAATAATTCAATTGCCTTAATTGCCAAATTTTCGGTCATATTTCATTTTTAAAGGGCTTCCGAATTTAATAAGTGCCAATAATTAATCACGTTTCACCTCATCGCTAATGGGAGCCAAATGTTTCATTTTATCTAATGTTCAATTAGCCTAATGAATATCTGCATCTCTTAGCGCATTGCTCTTTGTCCCTTTTGCTTACTTTACCTAATTGACCCGTGTCGGTCTTCCCGATTCCAGTTACAATTACCTATATGTGTTTTTCTCCGCGCTACAACTGATCCTATCTATCTTACAGGATCGCTATTTTAAAGTTGGAAAGAACAACGTCAATTAATTCGAAGTTATGGCTCCTTCGCAATGGACGGACTTAAAGCGCTGTAGTTGTTACTCGATATTCTTCTTAATTTAAATCGTTGTACCTATTATTTCGATATTTTTACAACTAGAGGACACGTCTTTAGGTGTTTTCTCTATGAGAAAGATATTTTCGCATCCCAATAAACATAAATTAGTGTTTTATCACTGATACTAATAAAAGCAGACGTTTCGAACGTTTAAAGAATTCATTAAAAGATAAGTGCTCTAATTATGTCATTATTCTACACAATGCCGGAGAATAATTAAATAAATAGCGTAGTAATAATACATTTGTTCCAATTTATGATGATTGCGTACAGAATTCTATACGATCTCCCCATCACTGTCTTTAAGTTGTTCGTTTCGGTTTATTTCACCACAGTAGGTAGTGTATCCAAATTAGAGCTATTTATTATTAGAAAAAATTAAGCAATTACTTGCTTCTAAATCGTGACGCAATTTCGTTTTTGAGCCATTGTAAAAAATCATAGCATCCACTTAGCTCAGAGCGCATGGATTTCAATATTTATACTTTATCCCAGAATTACGAAGAGATATCGACAACGGTATAGGATTTTTGTAAATTTGACGCTTTGAAGTTCTGTGGCCTTGAAATTTTCAGAATTCAATATTGTACGAATGCGAGATTTTAATTAAGAATCTAAAAATTTAAATTCCTAAAATTTTACTAATCTGAAATTTTGGAATATCGAAGTATTGAAATTCTGCATTTCTAAAGTTTTAAAACTCTGGGATTCTGTTTATCTAAAAATTGAAAGTTTGAGATTCCAAGATCCTGCCAAACTGAGAGTTTCATATTCTAAAATTCAAAGACTCCATGAAATTTTGAGGTTTGTGGTTCTCAAATAACGAAAATTTGAGATTGTAAAAATTTAAGAATCTGAGGTTCTGAGGACTTGATTCTAATAATCATATAAACCAAGATTTTTCAGTTTATTACATCCTAAAAAATAGAGGTTGTGAAATTCTAAAATTTGGAGATTCTGCTCAACTGAAATTTTGGTATTTCGAGGTTCTACGAATCCGAAATTCTGAACTTTGAGTCTCTCAAATTCCGCAAAATGGAGATTCTGAGAATGTGAAAGTATGAGATAGTAAATATAGAATACACCAAAATTTTTAGATAGAAGAAGTCCAAACTTCTTTATATCTTCCAAGAACGATTTCCAGTTCAATTTTTCCAACGAAAAGTGTAGTTGTTGCAAGGTCCTGTGCAATTGCGATCGGTTGAATTTTCGGTGGATAAACGCATGTCTTCTTTCGTTGCTGCTACTATTTTATCAAGAGTTGAATGATCAGTAATCGTATTTTGACTCCTCTTTTTTTGCCAAAATAAAAATTCGGTTGAAGGGATGTTATTTAGACAATGTCGATCACACACAAAAGGACGTGATCCGTACTTTCAAGATGACATCAAAAGAGATTACGAACACTCGCTCTAAACATTTTTAAATATTGTCAACAATGTATAAATCTACTTAATTGATTGCATTCTACCAAGCAAGCAGGTTTTGTCCTCTTAAATTCATATGTATGGGACATTTCGGTTCGCAAGAATGCATTTAGCCGGTACAATTTAACTATAAAATGGTTATTTGCAAGCCAATACTAAATTTATGTTTCCAATTACCTCTTATTGAACGTTTACTATTACCTCACTATGAAACTTTTAATGGGCAATTGTAAATGTCCTTTAAATTTTCCGCTTGCCGAATAACTCCAGAAAAGTATTCCTAAGTACATTCATCATTTAAAGTATCATGTATCTACATGAAAAATTCGCCCCAAAACTTGCTAATATACAGGGTGAGTCAGAATATGTGGGAAGTACGATAAGTATAAATAATAGGCATAAAATAAAGACGATTGTTTAAATAAACTTATATCCTAGCATGCACAGGTAAAAAGTTATTAGGTCTTCAAAGTTGGGAAAAAAATTAATTTTTTATTAATAACTTCCAAACTAATTAATTGTAATTGACTATTTTTTGTACTTGTTAATGAATACTTAAAAACAAAAAGCTGTGAAAATTTAATGAAAATTAAATAAACAGAAGATGGACTTTTATAGTACATCAACTGTTAATTCCTCTGGAACTTTTTAACCTTGAAATTTTTTTTTCATTTAAATATTGTTAAAATGGAATATTGTCTCCTTTAATTTGATCACTTAAGTTTGTTCTCCATGGACAGGAGCCTTCAAGAGGAGCAATGTGTGGTGCAGGTTATTTATCCACGTGTTTTGAGAAAGGCCGACGTTTCGGCTACGACAGTGTAGCCTTCTTCGGGGCAACTTTATTAAAGAGAGTAACATAATTAGTTAACAGTTTTTTTACAAATGGTTCTTACTTAAGTATATGAATACAGTTATGGTTACATTAATGTCAATGTTTAAAAACAATGGTGAAGCACCCCCAAAATGATTAAAATGCTTATACAGGTCCCTCAACTGACTAGCTAATTAAGTAGTTGGGGGTGCTTCACCCTTGTTTTTAAACATTGACATTAATGTAACCATAACTGTATTCGTATACTTAAGTAAGAACCATTTGTAAAAAACTGTTAACTAATTATGTTACTCTCTTTAATAAAGTTGCCCCGAAGAAGGCTACACTGTCGTAGCTGAAACGTCGGCCTTTCTCAAAACACGTGGATAAATAACCTGCACCACACATAGCTCCTCTTGAAGGCTCCTGTCCATGGAGAACAAACTTAAGTGTTTAAATATTGTGTTTGATGGCAAATATTATTCGTAAACTTTTTGTCTTTTGTAAATTTTTGATTAAACGCAACGTTTTGCTTAAAAAAATAAAAAGTTAAATTTCTCTAAGGTTCAATGTTTCTCAATTACGAGAGGTTTGTCTTCCAAAAAAAACAAATGCTAAAACCATACCATTTTCAAGAAGTTAAAAACTTGTTAGATGAGCCAAATTTTGACAGCAGAATTAGATTTTGTACGTGGTTTCAAAACAAACTATTTGGTCTATACGTCTTATTTGCAGACGAAGCTACTTTTACCAGAGATGGTGTGTTTAACCATCATAAGTGCACAAAAACAAGTTCAACTTTTTATTTATTTAAAGCAAAACGATGCGTTTAATTACAACTTTATAATAGACAAAAAAGTTTACGAATAAAATCTCCTATCAAACACAAATTTTAAATGAAAAAAAACTTCAGGGCTCAAAATTCCAAAGGATTTAACAGTGGAGGTACTCGAAAAATCCATCTTCTACTTATTTGATTTTCATTAAATTTCCACAGTTTTTTGTTTTTAAGTATTCATTAACAAGTACAAAAAATAGTCGATTATATTTAATTGGTTTAGAAGTTATTAATAAAAAAGTAATTTTTTTCCTAACTTTGAAGACCTAATAACTTTTTACCTGTGCATGTTAGGATATAAGTTTATTTAAACAATCGTCTTTATTTTATGCCTATTATTTATAGTTATCGTACTTCCCACATATTCTGACTCACCCTGTATATAGACACAAATAATGACTGATTGTAATAATGATGAAAACACAAAAAGGAAAGTAGAGAAAGTGAAAGCGCAACAAAGAGACCAATCAAGCACGTAAATGGCGAGTCAGAACACTATATCAAACTTCAACCAGAAGGAGTCAGTTCAATACGAATAACACGAAGCAGCAGCCGAAAGTTAAACATATCCTGAAGATGGCAAGTGGTATCTTGCCGAAACGTCTTTTAGAGACTACTATACAACATTAATGCGGCTCGGCATCCGAAACACCAATTCAACATATGAAGAATGCGGAAATTTGAAATTCAACAAATAATGATTATTATACATATATTTAAATATTCTTCACTATTATTATGTTCTATACCACTTCCTAATATCCCAATTATTAAACAAATAATTACACCACATTTCGAAAGATGGCGCCACCAGGAACAATAGAGCGGATAATAAAATTCGATACGTGCTTATCGTACAATTATATATCGTTCTTCACGCCATCGGCATCGATTCCCTAAATCCTGAAAAATACCGCAGTTTGCAGTTTAGATATAAGAGGGTTTAAATTTAAATCGGCATATTGCTCCCGGAGTCTTTTAGGGGTGTAAACAATTTCGTGAACTTGTGGGAAACTCAAGGCACCTCAGGCGACATCTGTAGCTGAGCAAAACGATCAGCGAATTGTTGAGATGATTCGCAATGAGCGACGCAGGATAAGTGTCGAACACATTGTTCATAAAGAGTTAAAGCTATGAAAAGTTTGTTAATGGGTTACTGTCTCAAAGATTTCCTTTCCGTTTTGAACGTGAAGAAGCATTCTTCAAGTGTACAGTGATGAAACCATTTTGTTCCTGAATCCAAGAGGTGGAGCATGGAATGGCGATATACAACTTCACAGAAGCCTCGAAAGGCAACAATGAGCCCTTTGTTCAACTTCTCTCAGAAAGTGTTAAATTAAACCAGTGTTTCGATCAAGAAGACAAAAGCAATTTAGAATGAAAAGGGCAAAATCGAGAAACTTCTATCATTTGCGATCTTAATAACAACTGATCACGTTCAATAAATTAAAATTCAGTTAATAATATATCCCACATCATGAAAAAAGGGATGCAACTTGAACTAAAACTAAGAAACATGTACTGGATGCTCGGGAGAAAATCTCCGTTATTTTGGGGGATCTGCCAGCAATACAAACCTAGAAATAATACAACGATTGCAGAATAAAACGAACAGAATCGTCATAAATGCTCCTTGGTATGTTCCTAACTGGTTACTGCAACAGGATGTCCCGATACCTACAATTAAGCAAGAAATCCAAAGTGCTAGTGAAAAATATCAAGTGAACCTTAGTGCGCATGCGCATCCTAATGATAGCTGTGGCGTTACTAAACAGACACTATAATCCCTCGACTTCAAAGATGTGACCCGTTAGACTGCCTGAACGCTTTGTTTAGATTAGGCCTAGTCATAGCTTAAGTAAGAGACTTAAGAGTAGACTCTGTTTTCACACAACCCTTACCTGTCGCAGGATCGCGAAGTACTATTATTCGATACTACTTCCTCATGTATCATGTATGTTATGAGTTATATGCCAAACGGGTCTACCTCCACTGGATCTCCACCGTGAGAGAGCAGGCCATGCTGACAGCTTTGCGTCTGAAAAATAAAGGGTTGTTGAACAGCAGAGATATTGAGGTGGGACACTCTCGAATTCTGGGCGAAGCAGTCAAGCGACTGCCT
Source organism: Pyrocoelia pectoralis (assembly GCA_036250285.1). NCBI lineage: Eukaryota > Metazoa > Arthropoda > Insecta > Coleoptera > Lampyridae > Pyrocoelia > Pyrocoelia pectoralis. Next base: position 35,907,505 of record CM070076.1, on the reverse strand, counting down.
ATACTATAAGGTCGATCTGACTCACTCATCTCTCGATTCATACTAGGGAAAAACCACCACATCTTTTCTGATGCGGAAGTGGCATCCCAACCAGACATATCCATCTTCATGGAAGGAAGAATTTTAGGCAGAACTAGCATGAATAATGCTTAGTGCAAAAACAATTCTTGTGCACGGCGTAAAAAATAAAATTATCAGAATTTGCTCTAGAGACACTAGGTCAATACAAAATCACCTCTAGGCTTGTTTCTGAGTGTCACCAAGTACTAGAGCAAGTGACAAACAGCAATACCGTTCAGCTCGTATGGGTTAAAGCGCATGCTGGAACAACAGGCAACGAAAAAGCTGATAAGTTAGCCCGACTGGTCTCAAAACAACTGTTTTATGGTCCCTCCGGCTCTTCCACTTACAGTATCACCTGTAAACAACTTAATAATTCAAGACACCTAAGCCCAGCATAAGGTTAGGTGGAACTTGATGTTAGAATGCCGTCACGCGAGAGAGGCCTTCAGAGGACCATCTCGTAGTCTGGCGCGTTTTTGCACAGGGTTATCCAGAAGAACCTGCGGCTACTTATGGGTATACTTTCTGGGCATTGTAAACTTAACAAGCACATGCACCGCATCCGCATGGGCTTGGTTGAGTCACCATCCTGTAGAGGATGCTACACAGAAGATGAGACAGCGCAACACATACTTTGTGAGTGTAGCGTACTCGTCGAATCCTGGCCGGACATGGCTAAGATCAGTGCCGCTTCCCCGGCCGGCATCCTGAGGTTTATATCACGTGTGGGATGGCTTGAGTGACGTTGCGGGGCTGAACGACTCTAATCAAGGAGCCTACAGACGCGTGGACTTCTGAACACCCTCCCATCGTAATCCAGAATCCAGATATATGCCAAACGATTTACTGAATGTTATTTAATAACAGATTGTAAATATCCAACTAATAAACATGTGAAAAAAAATATAATCATAGAAAAACAAACTATATGTACCTACTATGATAGAAAATTCTTGCTCATTGATTAAAGAAGCCCAAAAAGTTTCATTCCCGTAGGAAAATTCTTCAAAGTTTAGTTCAAAATCACAAAATGGGTCCTGATAAACCAACCGTTGTATACGCAAGCAATAGTACAGTCTGCTTTAATTTTTAAACATTTCGCCACAAAAAATTGTTTTAAAAATTTTAGAAACAAAAAACAAAATTGTCGTAGTTCTAGTCAATATTTGACATTTTTTCCAAAGGAATGGACCTCAAAACTATTTCCAACCCGGAACCCAAAATGTCTCAGGGAATTACTAAGCACAATCACATTTTAATCGGTAGACGAATGTAGATTAGATGTTATTAACGTTTCAGTCAAAACCGCTCTTCGAGAAATAAATCATGGGGGAGTCTCCTCTTTAGAAATTTAAAGATCATCTTACACCGATTCGTGGTATAGGGATGACAGATAGCTTAGTTTCTTCATTTCTTAATTATTAAGAACGCCCTATCACGTTATTTGCCAATATCAGGCATTGACAAAGGCAAGGGAACACCTACTTGGAAATGAAAAGATTATACAAGAGGAGGTAACAAAGATTCGCCATACTAAAATCCTGGACTTTGTTAAAGATACAGGTATTCTCGAAGGGTAGACAACAGCGGGGAGCACAATAGATCAAAATGTCGCAGTGCAGCAACCAATTGCAACTCCTAGCATAATAATAATAATAATAATTATTATTATTATTATAAAGAAACGTACAGACATCGAAATAAAAAAATGTTGGGGTCACAATTAAGAGTTTTATTTTCAAGAATCCTTGAAAAGTGTCGCATGGGCGAGTGACGTATCTATTCAATTATCTCAAAATAAGGACAACAATCAAATGTAATAAAATACTCTTACCGAGATATGGGTTGTAAAAGAAAGCTGCACTACCAGATTTAAAACGAACTCATTCTTATTGTGGTAAAATTTAGGTTTAGAACGAAATATTAAACGAAGAGAAATAGTGATTACGAAGTGAACTTCAAGAGTACGTAAATTAGAAGGAAAGGAAGGCGAGTAAAATAATTTTAGAGATTGATAATGCTGCAATATTGTGTATAATAAATCACAAAACTTATATAGGTAAAAATATTCGAAATGGAAACGAAGACGTTTAACTTTTACGTAAATCAAAATTATTAAAAATGATGGAGATGAAAAAGTAAAGGAAAACAAGTGTTTTGATGCCACAATATTTTACGTTATATAAAAATCTTCGCCACCTCCATGTTAAGTGGAAGCGCTTGTTGCAATTGTAGCGAGTCGACTGAATTCCAAGTGTTTTAGATGAATATTAAAACGTAAAGGAATGCATCGAGATGGATTAGGCAAAGAGCTGCTCCTGGATTACTCGTTTCATTAAGTTGAGTGCCTCTCTCAGATATGGAGTTCTTTCCCGGATCTACAAAACGATGGAACACTACAATCCATTTCGGATAAACTTACTATGTCTTCATTGGCGAATAGGTATATATACTTCTTACACACCTTAAATATATTGTTAAAATGTATTCAATTTACAATCGTTAAAACTTCATTCGAATAGAGGGTTTTCGAAAGTTAAAGTTATATAAACTAAAAGTGATATTATTTATAAAGTTTTGAACCAATAATACATTAGAGAAAGCAATTACTCGCGATTAGTTACACGAATAGTTCTCTCCCGTGGAAACTCTGTCGCTTTGAAAAGGATCCTCGGTACATTAATTTCAATAACAATTTCAAATTCAAATGGATGCAGGCTGCAATTAACATTAATTTAAAAGCAATGGCAATTTCCTTAATGTGTTTTAGATTTTCATTTCTCATCAAGGAAAGTAATCCGGCAGATATCTTCTTCTATATCAAACCTCACGCCCACCGTTACCGTACATTTGAATTCTTTATCTGAATTAGAAAATTTGAATTTTATAGTCAGTTTATGTGTGTCATAAATTATTTACACAAAAACAGCGTTTGCTTGACACAAGCAAATGCGAATTCAATGTTTTTACTAACAAAACACACTTTTATTCCTCTACCATTTTGTGTAGATATATATTTCACTTCGTACCGGTGGAATGTAATTACTATTAGCGTCATAACTTAGAAATTGCACATACCTAATTGTCGCGCGAGGACAAAAAAAAACGCAAATTACCGGGGCGAGTTTTTCATCTTTTAATTAAAAACTAAAAAGTACGTTTTTCAGTTTTAACGAATCTTAATATTAAAAGATTTCTGTCAATTAACAAGAACTATTTCTACTTCAGTTCTTATTTTCGTGCATTCTTTGATACATAAATTGGTTCGAGTTAAAATTTATGGTAGAAATGTCTTAGTTAATTAGGACAACTGCGACCTCGATAAATTTTCTGCAAATGTACAATGGCAGAACGCAACTACCGGTTATTTTTAAATAATTACAATAATACTTAATTCCAGTCAGTTAGTTCTCAAAATTTTACTCTCGCGCAAAAATTTACTTAATCGAAAAATGTGATTAGTAAAGAGCCAAGGTGTGCAGCAAGAAGAGATCGTTCTTCAAGAAATACATTTCCCTTGTTATCGTTCTTGTCAGATACCGCTGTTATTACTGGTCTGATAATACGTATTAAACATGATTATCCTCTCAGGAGTTTTTATTCGGTACAATTTATGGATGATAATAATACTTTATAACACTTCCGTGTGAAAAATGTATGATCTAGGATTTAAAGTGAGTTTTACTTCTACTACAATACAATAAATTTATTCTGAAAGTATTCTAACCATTTTAAGTTTGAATGGGATTTACTATAAAACGTGATAAGGATTATACGTATAATTACACATAAAAATCGATTACGTGTCCTATTTCGTGTTACCACGAGATCGTAAATTCCAAACTTTTTTTTTTGAATATTAAATGTGGGATGTTATCCAAAAATCATAAATCGATTTCGAGTAGGTTGTCTTAGGCATATATGTCACATAAAATCATAACAAAAACGTCGACGGCCAAACCTCTCTGGGAGCGAGACTATTAACAGCGATTTTAAATTAATTATAGTTCCGCTGTTAACGTACAAGAATCATTAAAAACACAATGATTAACCCATTTGAGCCCATTGTACTCATTTGAGTACACTTTGCCAAAAGTCATATTAAAACGTAATTGATTGAAAATTAATATAATTATCCTACTAAATAGTTGTATGGACATGTGAGGAGTTACATTTTCCAAATCTTTTATATCAAAAAAAATTCTATTGTACAGAATAATTTTTTGAAATTGGCTGTGCAGGATGTTGCTTTCTGTGTGTTACTTTTTTTTTAAAAACAGTTGTAATTCCGCTTTGAAAATGGCCTAAATTTTTCTAGCAGATTATCAGGTAATTGTATTATGGGTTTTTTTTGTTTTTATGTGATTTGGTTGCTTACATAAAAAAATATGTGAGTTCAAGTTTGTGTGTACTCATTTGAGTACAATGGGATTATAACGTCGTTCTTTACTTATCAAATATTACTTTCAATTCATTTGTAAATTGTCCACATTACTTTCTAATTTTGAAATTATTTATTCTATTCCTAATCAATCGCAATAGATACCACAACTTGAAAAAATATTTTCATTTGTGCAACAATGAAGAAATTGACAAGACCGATAAAATGACAAAGGTGCGTCCTTTGATGAAACAACTGAATAGAAATTTTCTTCAGTGGGGCATCTTCCATGAGAAGTTATCCATTGATGAGGCCATGGTAAAGTGGGTCTATATCACAACGGCCACTGATCATAACGGCCACCCCGGTTTTTGCTATTTCATAACGGCCACCTTGATCACTACGGCTACTAATATTATTTCATCATAACGTGAACAAGGTGGCCGTTATGATCAAATAGTATTAGGGGCCGTTGTGATCACAGGTGGCCTTTATGAAATAACAATAACCTAGGTGGCCGTTATGATCAAATAGTATTAGGGGCCGTTGTGATCATAGGTGGCCGTTATGAAATAACAATAACCTAGGTGGCCGTTATGATCAAATAGTATTAGGGGCCGTTGTGATCATAGGTGGCCGTTATGAAATAACAATAACCTAGGTGGCCGTTGTGATCAGGTCCCCGTAAAGTATTTTGGACATCATTCGTCCAAACAATTCATTCGTGGTAAACCGATGCGATTAGGGTACAAAGATTTGATGCTTTGCAGCTCCACCGAGTATTGCTACCAATTTGACACTTACTGTGGGGCCAAACAAAATCAAAACAATTCTGATTTACCACTAGGATCATTTTTTTTGTTTGTAGTGCTGCAAAATGAAACAATTTTGTGTGATATACTTTTTTTATCAACCGACTATAGCCACACTGTAACGCAGTTGTAATCCCATTGTACTCATTTGAGTACACCTATTTTTTATGCAATCCAGTAACAATTTTTTTTTTATTTCAATGTAGAACGCTTACTAGTTCACTAAAGAATCCAAAAACCAAAAAGAAATTAAAAATTTATTTAAAAAAAATGCGTGGGATCAAATGGGTTAATAGGGGTTTTGTAGGTATCGTTTGTTCTATTTTCTAATTAGCTATTGATCAAAATGCAAAACAACAAACTGAGAGATAAACGCTTGCACAATGTTCCAATTAGCATACATTCGTTGGCGCCACTTTGGAAAATATAATAAAACGAATTACGTGTTGGCACTAACAATCAAACAAAGTTTGTTTTCTCCTGAAAATGTTCAAAATTACCGTACAAATAGAACAAACTGGTTGTATTATTGGATTCACATACGTTTCTATAATTTATGTCAAAATCTTCGGTTCACTACCTAGTTAAGTTGCCAAATTAAAATTAAATGACCAGTAAACTGGCACAAAACTTTTCCCGTGTTTACTACTATGACGTATTAAATAAAATAATTTTTGCGTAATAACTAAAAATAAAATAGTTTTTTCGTAATAACTCAAAAAAATTAAAAAATTGATGTTTCTGATTTTCTCCTGAAATACAGGGTATGTCAAATATTTTTCATGTTTTGTTAATTTCCTGCTAGGTCGGAAGTAAATTGATATACCTACTTATTATACTGGATCAAAAGAGTCGTATGTCCTCTACTTCACTGTACAATTTTATTTCTTCATCTTTGTTAGCAAAAAAGTTATGAAGATTTAAAATTTTCAATTCCAAACATTCATCCTCCTTCCCCTATGGGAAATAAAGAAATAAATGTAGTACCAATAACTTTTCATGAACAAAAATGAAAATGAAAAAAAGCTCGGGGCAGATTTTGAGATAATCGATTTTTAATTTTTGACCAATTTTATGCACCAATAAATTGGCTACGTTTAATTTTTGTACTTTACCAATTATAAGCAAAAGTTCTAGCCATCCTTTGGCAATAATTTCCAATTTTCAAATTTTAATTAAGTTAAATGATTTTTGGGCTACACGTTGAAATTGGAGAATTGCTATATTGGCCGCCATTTTGAACTTAGAAACAAACGAAAAACGGCGTTTTACTTGTTACTACTAACTTCTCATCAAGAGAAATTAGTTTGGGTTAAAATTTGAATGTTTGCTTCCAAAATAACGCCTCTAGCTTGGGCCCCTTTGGACCCATTTTGGTGAGAAGCTTGTTTTACCGATGAAGTTTTTTTATAGGCCTTAGTTTTAAATTTCATCAAAATCGGTCTAGCAGCTCCACAGCCATAACGTACGCACTCATCCAACCAACCAACCCACCCACCCACACACACACCCACGCACCCACAGACAAACATTTTTCAAAGATGGTGATTTTGGACTCAGGGGGCTCAAAATGTCCAGATTCATTAAAATCTCGAGTTCGATTTTTTTTCGATTACATTACTTCCCTAAGTATGTGTATTTGCACGGAACGGTAAAAATAATAGGTGCTAAATTTATTTGAGCCATCCATGACAAGAAGCATGAGATTTCGTTTCGTTGGAATCCTCAAGCTCAAAAGAAATTCCATTTTAAACAACGATTTTAACCGAGTTCTCATAGTCCCAAAAAATCCAATTACTGTTTGGAATTTGAATGTGATTCGAACGCTGATGTTGTAAATGTTCATTTTTTTATGATAAACTTGTAAGATGTTTATGAAGGTTTTGATGTATTACAATAAAAAAAAATGTAGTGGCCAACTTTCTTCTTTAAGGAGCTGAAACATGAATTGGCCGAAATTATTTTAAATTTGCCTTTTCGGCAAAATTAAAAGCAGTTAAAATTATTTCAGTTTTTAAAAAAGGCAAAGAAACTAAGTTCTCAAAGTGTAGGCCTATTCGGATTCTATACAGGGTGCTCTGAAAGCCGAATCGATGTAAAATATTTTCAAAATGATAGCTAGCAACTTTGACATTTTAATTGGCAACCCCTATTTTTTATTTGCATTTTCGTATTCTACGTAAAATTTCAGTTCTTTTCTTATCCACATGTCAATAACTACAAGTTGCGATTTTTAAGTTATTTTCACTTATTTAAAAAAAAACTGGCGGATACACTTGAAAACCGTTTTAGCTATGGCGACCGAGTTTTCACCAGTACATAGAGAAAGGATAGAGCTTTCTTTTGGTGTACTTACAAAAAGTTCAGTTGCGTACGACCTCATTTATGGGGCTCCAAATTTAGGAAAATTCAAAGACTAAAAACTGAGCTTTTTAAATGACATGACCATTTTCTTACTATTGCATTTCATAGAGAATCAAAATGGGCATATTTTGGTATTACATGTTCCTATCCCTATCTTTAATAGTTTCATCATTTCATCGCATTAATTCCATTTTTTTTCAGATTTTGTTTAGTAGTCGACCATGACCATATGGCAATCGAATTTTGAACAATTCAAGTACACTAATCCATCACCTGTTAAAAAAATGGTATAATATCAATGAAATGAAATGGGGATAAGTCAGAAACTATTAAAGATAGTAATAGGAACATGTAATACAAAAATATGCCCATTTTGATTCTGTATCAAATGCAATAGTAAGAAAATGGTCATCTCATTAAAAGAGTTTTTAGTCTCTGAATTTTCTTAAATTTGGAGCACCATTCGTACTTCTTTTAAGTTAACTGTTAATTGGTGAGTATCCCTGCGTATTTTCAATTCACATCTGGCACTTACCACATTTAATTATTATCGTTAACTTGATCTTGTACTAATTTAAACCCTTGTTACAGATATGTATAATTAAATTATAGTCTAAGATCCCACCATAAGACGACCTTCACCGACCTGGTTAATGGATGAAAAGTATTTTATATTCAATTAAATATGTCAATAAATATATTGCAAATGGGTTGTCTAAAAAATTTCAGTCCAGAATATGATTAATTACTACTTTTTGGCCATTTTTTTACAACAATAAATAGTAGCACGTTTTTTCAATTATAACTATAGCAACAATGTACTCCAAAATAATGCGCAACAAGTACGAGTCTATCGCTATCCTTTTCATTTTCAAGTGTACAAATAGCATGCGCACTCTCTTTCTTTCAAAGGATCGATTAAGGATATGACATAGGCGAAATATCAATTTTACTGCAATGTTCCAATAAAGTACGAGATGGTAATTATAATTACCAGGAAACTTTAAGCACATTTTAGCTGTTTTTATTTCTTCACCTGTGTCTAAATAAAGTTATGATCTGCTCCTTATTTTCAAGCCAAAACTTCTTACGAAAAACTAGGTATCCCACTTCAAATTTTGAGCAGTATATTAAAGAGCAATAAAATATTGGATCCTGAATCAAAGTCTACAAGAAAAAGGTTCCAAAATGTTCATTCCATTGACAATGAAGAAATAAACATTAACCCTCTGTGATTTTTCAACTCGCAATACTATCCTCACTCGCTATCGCTCGTGAATATACAGGGTGATTTTTTGAAAACGATCCACCTGAGATATTTCAGAAACCAAAAGGAAATTAAAAATTTCCCAAAACAGGTCCACTTATATGTCAAGGGGGAAACGGTTTGACCTATGATTCACATTTTTGACGTTTACCCCTGCGCCCCCACGAATATCTCCCCAAAAATTTTAAATGCAATGACCCATCGCGTGGTATCTCAAATGAAAGCTTATCTTATAAGGATTATGGTGATGGTCACTTGCTCACATTTTTTATTTTTTCATACATTTTATGAGAAAGTTTATCATTGCCGAGCAATGTGATTGTGCTACAGCAAGAGTTTTTTATCAAAGGCATCCAAATAAACATATGGAGCAATTTGAAGCAAATAGATCGGTAAAGAAGAACAAAAGGCATGCTAATAAGGTGGTAGATGAAGTGGCGGAGATGGAAGTAATTGGAAATTTTACCATGGAGCCAACGAGTTCTTTGCGTCAGGTTACAACATCCACCGGACTTTCTTACTCGTCGGTACGCAAAGTGACAAAGCTGCCTAAATTTCACGAGATATTTGACAAGAGAGGATCATACCCAGAGACCTCAAAAGATTAATGTTTGGGCAGGAATACTAGGTGATTCACTAGTTGGACCCATATTCATTAATGAAACGCTAAATGGTGACGTCTACTTGAATATGTTGGAGAACATCGTTGATCCTCTAATAACTGAAGAAGTGGAAAACAAGCTTGATGAAGAAGGTAATCAAATACTCGACGAATATCAATTGTTCTTCCAGCAGGATAGTGCTCCACCGCATTATGCTACGAATGTTCGTAACTGGCTTAACCGGAGATTTGCAAATCACTGGATTGGTAAACGTGGAACAATCGAATGGCCTCCACGATCACCGGAGCTCACAAGTCTTGACTTCTTCCTTTGGGGTCATTTAAAGTCAGTAGTTTATAAGACTAAACCCATAGATTTAAATGACTTGCGTCCATGAATTATCAACCAGTGCCGAAACATTCCACGACAAACTTTTCAGAAAGTAAGGCAAGAATTTGAAAACCGGTTTTACTACTGCATGGAGACCAATGGTGCCCATTTTGGTTCGTTCTTTTTTTAGTTTTGTTAAAATGTTATTTTCAACGTAAAAAATTGATCAATAAAAAAAATGCGCAAGTGACACATCACCATAATCCTTGTAAGATAAGCTTTCATTTGAGATACCACGCGATGGGTCATTCCATTTAAAATTTTTGAGGAGGTATTCGTGGGGGCACAGGGGTAAACGTCAAAAGTGTGAATTATAGATCAAACCGTTTCCACCTTGACATATAAGTGGACCTGTTTTCGAAAATTTTTAATTTCCTTTTGGTTTCTGAAATCTCCCAGGTGGATCGTTTAAAAAAAATCACCCTGTAGGTATAATGTATTGCTCGTTGAAAAATCAGCCACTTTCATCACTTGTATTGTAATATACTTTTCCCATTTTTCAAACTGCTAAAGTAAAACGTGATAACTGTAAATCATTGTAATAAAAACGTAATTTCATTTAAGTAGTTCTCGATTTCAATAAGGGCATATAATAAAGTGTTGAAAATGATAAAGGCAGTGCAGGTAGGTATAATTAACTTGCTATTGACGTCTACTGCTGCAATTAATATTGAAATACACAACTATTGAGTGCTTTTATTTCTACGTTGTAGCATCTTGTAATGGGTATTAATAAACTTGTATCTGCTCAGATCACAGTTACAAGTAGTTAGAGATACTATAAAATATCCATTAAGCATTCTTAATTTTACTGCGATACACGATCATTAATGCCAAACTTCGTATTTATTTATAAACGAAATTAAACTAAAGGTTTATTGAAAGACATTAGACTAGAAGTTTAAATAAAAAAAGGTAAAATTTTATACTATTATTACTCTTGCTTAGAATAAACACAAGGTAGGTACTTACTTAATTTTTTGTTTCCCCCCAATACGAACAGCCACTTAACGAACGCTAAGCACTCGATATACAGTAAACAGGAAGGATTTCCCTATTTCTCTCTCTTTCCTTTACATTTTCTATATTCGTCCTTATGCTTGAAGCATTTCTTATACAAGAGCAACACATATTCAAAGCCTATAATGGTTCCATTAAACACAGACCATCTACTCAAACTTGAAATGTAGTTTAAAGGGCGAATTAAAATATCACTTCGGCTAATGGATAGCACTCTATTATAAACCTAATCTAAATACATTTTGAATTTACTAATATGTAATATTAACTGACTTTTACACGTCCTCAATTTTTGACTATGAAATATTTAAAGAAGGTTGGCTTTGATGTACTTACCTAATGTATGTACCTATTTACATATTACTCGCTTGTTTATGTTTCTATTGAATTACGTGATTGGTTTGCACCAATTCCATTTAGTAAGTAGAATTTATGTATTTTAATTGACGGTATAAGCTTTGATACATTATATTTGACTCAATTTTCAGATCAATTCGATTTTACACGATTCTGAAACAATAGAACTAAACGATGCATTTTTACAAACCATACCATTCATTTGGAATTAAATAGTGACCAATAGAAGTCTCGACCAATCTAAAAGATTACGCGAACTGTTAATGTAAAAAAACAAACGTTTGGTTTCCACAAAAACTCAAAACATACATCATTTTTTGTGTCACTTCCATGAATAGTAAAGTATTATTGATATTGTAATAGCCGCTATAGATAAAACAATTATTGCAGGTATACCACCGATCAAACTCGGGATTGAAGAGAGAGAACATATTGAAGGATTAATAGGGACAATGGACAATAGTATATTAAAGTATAAGTGGATAAACAGGTCTTTAAAACACGCGCGCGTTTTCAAGCACGACGGCGTAGCCGGAGTGCTTGAAATAGAGCAAGTTTATCCACGAATACTTTACGTTATTTTTTTTTATTGGTTCACTTTGAAATCATAAGTACTGGTATTAAAATGGAAATAAGAACTAATAATGTGAAATGGTTAAATCTGTCACCGAAATGCTTAAAAATGAATTCTAATATCTATATAATATTATGTTAAATAATGTTTGAATGAAGATTTTGAATTACATAGTTAGTACCCATCTAATATTTTATTTCACGTAACAAAGTACTCCTGTCAGAAGTGTCAGATCAATAACCAATAGAATTCACATTTTTAAAATGGGTGATGTTGCGATGGCAACTTTAAAACACGTGCGTTTTTGAAAGTGCGATTTAAACACGCTGGAGCGTGGTTTAACCCTTTCACTCCTAATGGGTTATAGATATCCCAGCACACTATGATGTTCCAGAAATACGACTTATTTTATTTTCATATTTCTTACATTTCTACACATAATTTAGGTGTTGGAAAAAATTAATGCTAGTTCAACAAAATGAGTAATCATACTTACCGAGCCATATTATCGAATAATCTGCCAAATTGCACAGTTCAGGAAGCTATAATAGTTTATTAAAATAACATAAATCGTGGTTATTATTGCAAAAAAACAAGTTATTGCGCAATTCTAGTCAAGTTAGAGGAATTTCGCCTTTATAAAATTTAAGTAGGGATAGCAGTACACGATTGGGACAGTGTTTAGGCACATATACAATACTTCTAGGTACCAATAGTATTTTTTAAAGTTTGGCTGGGACAAATATCGCCCAACAGTATTTTATGACCTAAACTCTCTGAAATAAATTCGTAGCGAAAGGGTTAAAAGGGCTAAATAGGACACCAATAAAAAAAATATCGAATCCCCAATGTAGAGGTATGGACCAATTGCAATCATAAAACAACCAATTACTTCATGACACAGGTATTGAGCGGACATGGCTCCTTTGGAACCTGTACCCTTCGTATCAATAAAACAATTGATGATCTATGTAAGGTATGTGGCACTCCAGACAACGTCGAACACGCGATACTACAATGCCAAAGGGAGAGAGATATAAGAAGTAAACAGCTTCCAAAGAAACACAAAAGGACGTTATAAACAGCATGGTCGAAAACGAAAAAGACTGGAAGGAAGGGTTTAGAATGCTGACAAACATAATGAAAATGAAGGAAAAGGAAGATGGAGAGAGTGAAAATGGAAAAAGGACTGGACAGTCTTAGATAAAGGGTAGTAACGTAGCATCGGCAATACCTCACGGCTTATTGGTGTAAAATAGAGGATTAGAGTTTTAGTGGGTAGACCATCTACTCGGATGGGAGTCCCACACACCCTGGGCCATTTTCCCAGGAGAGCGTAATTTGAATTTCTCCAACCTCTCAAAATTCTGGCTACAATCGAAATAATTGCTCAGCAACTACACTAATACGGGAGTGCTCTTCTAAACTGACAGCCTAAATATTTTGATTCTTCGACGTAAGCCCCTGAAAGCTTTTGAAACTTGGAAAACTAGGAGGATGCCATCCTTCGACTGCCATGTTTGCCTTGGCACTTAGTAAACTATGTTGGATCTAACCACCGTTTTCACTTATCTTTGCAATGTGCCGTTTAATTGTTAAACGCAAGTCAGAAACAGCAAAAAAACAGTTTTTGGAGCCTCAGGCCGCCTTTGGTCTATTTTGGAAGATGTTCTACGTTAGAATTCCGCACTCCACCTTTTCAATGTTGCATGCGACAAGGTGGATTCATCAAAACTTTCCTGCATGTTTTAGAAAATTTTATACTTGCACAAATCTCATTTTTGTCCATGTTTGCCAAATGTCTGATCGCTGATCGCTGATGGTTGTCAAGGCAGGGATGCATGGATGTATTGACATGTAGCAAGAAAAATTAAAAATTTGTATCTTGTGTCACTCTATATTGAAAAACGGCCCGCTAGTAGTAAAATAGTTATTTATATCACTAGGCTAGAAACTGTACTTTTGCAAGTGCGAGTAATATTGGGGGAAGAGACGACGCCGAGGCTCCCAAAATGCGAGGACTTGCAAAAAAGTTTCTGGCCGTGTAATGCACAAAACTTTTTCGACCAACAAATTTTTTAAACTAATAGTTATTTATAAAAGTCAGGAAAATCTCACATTACTGAAGAGGAGCTAAATTGAAATACGAGGCACTTTTGTGCCGGCTATTTTAAAGCTCCGAGTCTCTGTTAAACTTTTCCGGAAATGACAAAAGACGAAATTTACAAATTTTAGAAAAAAATTTTACAAATTTCACAAAAATCAAGTTTGTCAATTTTGTTGGTAACAGTCTTTACATCTTTACAGTACTAGTCCGGAAAATTCGATTTTCCTGCGCGTAAAATGTTGTTTCCAAGACGATTTCCGGAAAAACAAATTATTAATTAATTGTTAAAATATCTCCCGCTAGGGAATTTATTTTCTTCTATTGGCGCTCCTCACTCCATAGTGTAATGATTTTGTCGACCGAAAAAGTTTTGTACATTACACGGTCATGAAGTGTTCACTGTGCATCGCCATTTGACAGAAAAAGGTAATTTTCCTAAAGCTAATGCAGAACGTCCCGTACAGCCCAGAACTTGCCGAAGAAGAAGCTATTCTTAACATGATCGAAAATAGTTCCGAGGAATAGCTAATCGTATTCATGTTAGTCGAATGAAACTGTAGAGAACATTGCACAATTTGGTATGTACCCATATCACATACAATCTGTTCAACATTTACAGCCAGTAGACTATGCAGCGCGTATTGACCTTTTTGTCGTTGGTTAATTAACACACCAACAGCTTTGTGGCCAAATTAGGTTTACGAATGAAGCCACATTTACGAGAGATGGAATAACGAATACCAGAAATTCACATTCATGGGCACTTGAGAACACTTTAGAAACCAGGTAAACGCTCAACATCGCTTTTCTGTGAATATTTGGTGTGGTGTATTAATAATATTCTTATTGGACCATTCAAGAACGTTTAACATCCGAGGATTATGCCACTTTTTTTTTAATGAATGGCCAGGATTAATGGAGGATGTTCCACTTCAGAATAGAGTTGACATGTGGTTTCAACATGATGGCATACCACCCCATTTACACGTAAATGTGAGAGAATGTCTAAATAACAACTTTGCTAACCCGTGGAAGAGGAGGTACAGTTCTTTGGCCTTCGACTCCTCTTGACTATTATCTTTGCGAACATATGAAAAGTCTGGTTAATTCAAAATATTATGGCTGCATTCATACCAAACGACCCAGATACTCTTCAGAGAACTTCAAAAAAACGCGCTCTTAAACTACAGCCATCGAGTCATAGGACACCCTGTATATGAGGATATTATTCATATAGGTAATAATTACTAGAAATTATACGGTTCCCAATAACTTATTATGGAGTATATAAACACAACGTATACTTCAAGCTATTAGTAAAGTTTTATAAAAAGCACCAAATGTGTACCATAAATATTTTCTATTCAACAATAAGTTGTATGGATCCATTGAAATAAGATGATAAAAGAGAGATTGTTGACAAGATCTCTCAACAACGTTCCCAGAATGATCTTATACAATATTTATATATTTATAAATGCACAACCATGGTACCCCTCAATCCACTCTCCCTGGTCTGTTATGCTGTCATTGGCCAAGATTTCAACATTCATTAAATATATCTATGGAATAAAATCACCAAGCAACACATAAAGACAAAAAAATTAGTTACTATACTGTGAATTGTAATTAATTTGAATTTAATTTAAAAATAACTCTTTTGGACTAAGTAAAAAAAACAGCTCTCAGATAGTATGTTACACTTACTAAACCACGGGAATATTGGTGAGTTTTTAATTGATTGGTTCTTGCTCTTGGTAAAGTGTAACCATGGCGAGGATTACTGGATCTTGTCGAGTTGATTTTGTAAAAACTGAGTATCATCGATTAAGGGAAGAGAATAACTTTAGAGCACCAGCAAATAGAAGTTTGCTAATATCGTCTACAGATAACAAAAGCAGTAACGGCCCAAGGTTGGATCCCTGTGACACACCGCAGGTTGCTACAAATGTAGAGGAATTACAGGATAGGTACAGGACATTGAGAATCACCAAATCCAAAGTAATAAGTACAGTTTATTGATTAAAATCGATCTAACTTTCTTTATCAATGTTGACTTGATATGAATACAAACCCATGCTCACTGGTACAAATAAATCTTTGGTCATAGTTAGGATAAATCTTAGAATAAAAGAACAATCGAGCGCTTTGCAAAGTGGCAAAGTATAGAGATTGCTCCATAGTTACAGAGTGATTCGGAAATATGCGTTCAACGCCTCTACAATTCTCTCCGTTATTTCTGCATCCGTGCTACTGCGAGGCCTTCCAGAAGGTTTGATTTTCTGCATCCTTCCCGTTTCCAGCAGTGGTTTTCTCCACGTCCCCACAGTCGTGAAACTCACGTCTTGCCGTCTTGCGGCCTCACGATCATTAGCATACGTTAATGCCCATGGAGCAATTCTAATTAGCTGTTGCATAGCCATTTTGACTAATAACGCAAGTTCTACACTATTTTGTTTTATTCCATTGTTGAAATTTGAAGAATTGCCTTTCCAACGGTAATTTCATATTTCCTGTAATGGTAATATTTTCATCACACAACGCGATTACACATATAGTATAGCCATATTTATGATTCACCCCGTAGATTTGTCGCTTATAGTATAGGAAGCACAGGACAGATACTATCTTTGGTATACAGGGTGACTGATTTTTCATTGACCAGCTTTATATCTCGTTTATTATTAGAAATATAAGAAAAAGTCAGAGGTAATATTTTTTAGTATTAATAAATTAAGATAAAATGGCATAATTAATTATTTTTCATGGTCTACTATTTTTCAGGAAAAAATGTGTAACTTTGGTTTTTTAAATAGAACACTTTGCGTTTTTATCCCCCACATTAAGCCTAAAATATTACTTATGCTACATTTTTGAAAAGAGAATTTAACGATGGATCCATTAGCGAATACAGGGTGTTCCATTTAAAAAACCAAAGTTACACATTGTTCCTGAAAAATAGTAGACCATGAACAATAATTAATTATACCATTTTATAGACGAATTAATACTAAAAAATTATTTCCTCTGACTTTTTCTTATATTTCTAATGAGATATAAGCTGCTCAATGAAAAATTAGCCACCCTGTATATGGAAACTCACGCATGGTAAATGCCAAGTTAACTAAGATTGTGATTGGTTCAACGAATACACTAGCACAATCTGTAATGAGAAAAGAGGACATCTGGTTAGGGCCTAAAGTGTTTTTATTTTTGAACTGATCAATTTTCTGAAATAATGAAATATTCAGTAGTAAAATTGTATTAACGGGGAATGAAATGGGGACCTGATCACAACGGCCACTGATCATAACGGCCACCTAGGTTATTGTTATTTAATAACAGCCACTTTGATCACATACGGCCTCTAATACTATTTGATCATAACGGCCACCTTGTTCACGTTATGATCAAATAATATTAGTGGCCGTTGTGATCAAGGTGGCCGTTATGAAATAGCAAAAACCGGGGTGGCCGTTATGATCAGTGGCCGTTGTGATATAGACCCATGAAATGGAACGTTAAGAGTAATAAAATATCTTTTAACTACATAGCTGGAACGTGAAACTGAATATACCGTCTATGTTTTTTTTTTTTAAATGTAAAATAAAATCTTCCGACAACGGCCGATAAAACAAATTACAAATTTCAGTCCTCCTAATCTGCTTACTTAATATTTGTATCGCAGATATAAATTTGTCAAAACCCGGAGAACGCAACGATCCGTTTGCTATCTTTACGGCTGTTTCATAACGATTCAGAAGCTACCTACATGACGATAAGCACAGATAAACACTGCTAATAGTGCCGAGCCTGGGGGAGAACTAAATTGTCCCTTTGTGTATTACAAGAAATAAACTTAACCCTCTTTCTCTATATAACTTTAACCGCAGATAAGATTTGGGCATCAAATTTGTATAGTAATCACACGCGTTTTTACTGCACTAAAAAATATACGGACCAAATTAAGAGAATATCACAAAGATATTATTACCAACATTGTCCGTTTTTGCATGAGGTTAGAATATATCGCTATTTTTTACAATATTGTATAATAGTCCCATTGAAACGTATGCAAATACGGGCCTTAATGTAAATGCACTGACAAAGTGCAACACCCCGTATTATTTTTGTAGCATATTACCCACGTTTAGATACTTGGATGTATTTACCACAAACACACGTAGTAGAACAACTTAAAATCTTTACTTATAAATCAACAAGAATAACGTACACAATAATAGTTGAATCAAATGTTATTAAGCGACATTATTGATCATTACCAACCTATGCAAACAAACAATATTATTTTTTGGTATATCTCGGAAGGCAGAATGCGTACAATGATAATATAAATTATTTCAGTTCAAATATATTCATTTGCAATTGAATTTATAAACCTTAATTATTACACACATGAAGTAAACACAGCTAATTAAAACAAGACCAACTAAAAGCATAACAAATTCCGTAATAACGAAGACTTAATTATTATTAAAATCTCTTCGTATGCGAACGTATATAATTTCAATTAACGTCGGACATCTTTCGAAATCCATCTTGCTTTATACATAGGTACATCTATATGATTTTCGTATACGGTAATTAATTTGAAATTTTCAAAGCATAACCCATCAAGAAAATGTAATATGAACAAATATGTATGTGTTCATCACACAAGGTTAAAACAGGTAGTTATGGCGTGTTTTTCTCCCATCCGAACAGCAAACTCTAATTACCCTCCTGGAGTATAACATCAAAGCGGTTACAGAACGGCTGTCGGTTCCATCGTGCCGCAGGCTACCTGGGTGGTCAACACACAAGCACAGCGTAGGCAGATCAAGGATAAACGAGTGACTTGGAAGGATATATTAATTAATTAATTAATTAAATTCGTGTTACGTATTTTGTAAGTGAAATAGTAAAGGGAGCTTCAAAGAAAATTTTATAACGAAATTGATCGGCTTTGTATTTATATGTTCGTGGCACTTCGATTAGGATGTTGCTACAATTGAAAGAAATTAGGCTAAGTTATAATTTGAACAAATTATAATAGGAAAAGGCGTGCAACAGAAATAGAAATTTTTAAAAATTCGTTCGTCACACAACAAGCATTTCAAAAAATATCCCTTTTCGGAAAACTATCGACAACATTGTAGGATTATTTAAAACGGTCATACTCCAAAAGTTGTCAGGCTACTGACACAGAATAAAGCACAAATCACTTGTGCTTTATTCTGTGCAACTGATATGTTTATAAGTACCCGCATGAAGTTATCCACGGATTTTTTTTAACCATCCACGAGTATTTTTTTCAAAATCAACTACATTTTTGCCAAAAAAAATGTTACCTACTAT
The DNA here is from genome assembly GCA_036250285.1 of Pyrocoelia pectoralis. Classification (NCBI taxonomy): domain Eukaryota; kingdom Metazoa; phylum Arthropoda; class Insecta; order Coleoptera; family Lampyridae; genus Pyrocoelia; species Pyrocoelia pectoralis. The sequence goes on along the minus strand of CM070076.1, from coordinate 35,888,210 downwards.
AGGAGACAGATAATGACATTTCAATAGGCTATGTACATAATTTTATTACCAAAAATTAAAGATTATATGAATAAAAAGTCTTTAAATACGTGATCTTGTACATATTTCACGATGCTGAACCGAAGCCCCAAAAATAAAAAAAATTCTTTAACTAATGCAAAGGACACTTAATAAGAAAGCTAATAACAAAAAATTGTGATGTAAGTATTTTTTATAGCGTAAAAAAAAATTCATAAAGATTACATTTGCGCGCTGGCACCGATCGTCCGGGTTGAACTCGAAGACCCAAAATTTGTTTAAATTTTCATTAACTATTCTAAAGGACACTTAATGAGAAACCTAATAACAAAAAATGGTCATGTAAGTATTTTTTATAACGTCAAAAAAATTTATAACGATTATTTTGGGTCTTCGAGTTCAATCCGGACGATCGGCGCCAGCGCGCAAACCTAATCTTTATTTTTTTTTAACGTTATAAAAAATACTTACATCACCATTTTTTGTTATTAGCTTTCTCATTAAGTGTCCTTTAGAATAATTACAGAATATTTAAACAAATTTTGGGTCTTCGAGTTGAATCCGGACGATCGGCGCCAGCGCGCAAATGTAATATTTATGCATTTTTTTAACGTTATAAAAAATACTTACATCACAATTTTTTGTTATTAGCTTTCTCATTAAGTGTCCTTTGCAATAGTCCAAGAAAATTTAAATAAATTTTGGGTCTTCGAGTTCGGTGCGCCACGGGTGGATGCCATAATAAGGAATAAATTGTCTGTTTTATTTGCAAACTTGTTTGTCTCTTGTCGATTTTTCGTATCTGCCACCGTAATTGAAGGAAAAATTTAAGAGCGATTTTCTGTAATTGGCGAGATGAACTGAATATTTTTAAAATAATCTAGTAGCAATAATTTATTACAACACAAAAAAAACTAAATAATAACCATAACAAAGAAACTACGTTACAACATTGTTGAAAATGACCTTCACCAACAGTTATAAGAAACGACGAAAAAATTTCAAGACCCTGTAGATTAATAAGGAAGCGTTTGCGGACCTATGTTAATATGAACTTTTCATTATGAAATAAGCCAAAGAATCACCCCCTTCCGTATGTACATGATATTTAGAAACACCCTGTATAATAATGTGAGTATTTAAAGAGAACACTTTGGCACGCAAAAATTGTAACACCCTATACGCTTGATTGTTTATTTAATAACAGTACAATCCAAATTTTACACATATTAGCCATAATAAAAATCAAAAATTTACTTCACGCACTATTTCGTTTACTTTGTTTTCTAAATATTCAAATTTACCAAACGCCAAACTTGGAAACTTACAGTATTTGTGAAATAAACAAAATCGCATATCCCCCCCCCCCCCCCTTTCATAGCATCTCCACATGTCTTCCTGCCCATGCTTTATTCTTTTCGCTTTCACTTCTCTCCAACAACATTGGAACAACAAACCTCCTCTCCAGCACTTCCTCGTACCTTATCGCTAGCTTCCCCGTCTGTATTCTCAGCTTCTCTCCTTTCACTTCCTCTAGCACAATATACCCCGGAGTATCCTTCTCTTAACCCAGTATCCATTTCCAATACCTCTCTTGAATTTTTTCTAGCCCCTCCCAATCCTTCCATCCCCACACATCCCGACATAGCACACTTTACAACCGTAACCACCCCCTTCTTTCCCAAAGAATCTTTCCTTCATCCCCATATCTTTCCTAATATTTTCTTCCCCTTTTCCCCCCAGTCCTTCACCTGCGCATCTTCCTTATTGCCGTACTTCATCATGTAACCCAAATACCTAACTTCCCCCACGTTTTCTATCACTTCATTTCCCTACCTTCACTCCTCCTTCCTTCGCCTTTCCTCTCTTTTTGTAATATTACCATCTTCCACACTCACTTCTAACTCCCTTTTATTCAAAAACCCCTTCACTGTCGTCATCATCCCTTTCATATCCTCCCCCGTCCTCGCCAGCACTACAATATGTGATAGTAGTAAAGTGAGCACAAAACAACAACAATTTTTTCCTCTTACGACCTCTCACTCACCTGTCCCCCTTTTGATTTTTTATAAACCGTAAAAAAGTAAGCACATGCAAATGTAAAATGTGCGAAACGGACGAAACGTAGCCATAAGCAATTGAGTATACACTGTGTCCAAGATAAGGAGGGCCACTATGGGAATCTCGGAAACGGTAAGACAAAAGTTGGGCAATTTTGAGTTTAGTAAAATGACATTTTTAAACTGACGAAATTCTGAACCGTTCCGAAGTTATGCGACAAAAAGCGAATTTTCAGAATTTCGTTTTTGACAAATAATTGTTACTTTGTCGTTGATGTTAAATAAAAAGTAAAAGAAGCTTCTGCAGGTACTTTTTAACGTACTTTAACATGGCGCACAGCATATTGGAATCCGACGTTTCGTTTTCAAGTAACCATCATCAACTTTGTTTTTTTTAATTTAAATTTAAATTAAATACGGTCTAAAATAAAACAGTAAGTACTAACAATTTTGGCGGACTTACAATGAATACCATAACGTTCATCACAATTTGAAGGAATATTCCAAATGTTAAAATGAACTGATACAAGAATTTTGAGTAATAGTCATTATCAAATGACATTATGACAAATTGCAGCCATAGCATATAAATGAAATCAATTTCGAAAATTAAAGCGCTTGGTTTAAAATTACTAGATGTACTCGATCTGCCCAACTATACAGAGAAACTAATGTTAGCCAACTTGCCAACTAGGTTTCCTGCCTGTGAATTTCTGATGGTCTTGCAAAGCTGTAACCACGTCAAGTTCCAAATGACATCAATTTGTTAGTAAGTATACTATAAAAATGTGCTACTTATAGGAAAAAAAGGTCATGGAGGCTTTCTTTTCCAAACAGCAGTTAAACATCCCGCTAGTGGGATAATGTCGCAAAAGATACTTTAAACTCTTTTCAAGGACTTGCTTTCGATGCAGAATTTGTGCATTATGATGAGAGGAAATTAAAGAATGCAGCAGACGTAAACCAGCTTCTAAACTCTGCCACGACGAATCAGCAATCAGGGATAATGTAGACCCCACATGGTGACCCGACTCGTAAGGTTATATACTAACCTTCAAATTGGCCCTAAAACAACTTCTTATGCTCTTAAGGCAACACAAAACTTCTACGACTGTATACATAGTATTATATTAATGGTGTCTAACTTTTTCGTGTATGAACTTTCATAGTAAAGCTCATCACATCTATAATACTACATAAATCCTAAATTAAATTAGTATTACAAAATTTACCTACAAAATTAAAGGCCGTGTTTAATAATAAAAAACCCACACATATAATTAACAACGAAAACTTAAAAACTCGGAATAGTCCATTGTTGTCTAAGAGAGAATGTTTAAAACAAAATCAATGAGAATTAACAGAGGCATTAATTAATGCGGCGACTGAATCGAATATCAATGTTGCTTTAAAGAACATTGTTAAAATACCGGCGACTGACATAATGAGCTACTGTGTGTATATTTTATAGCTAAGTTGCCATTTTTAGCCTTGCTAGGATTTAAACGGCGTGCTGTCTAATTAAGGTATACAAAAGCCTCGATATACCTAAGGTAATTGTTAACTATCTATAGAAAGCTTTAATTAATAATTAAATCAGAAACTACAGAAGATAATTAACTAACTTCGTTAATTATAAAATTTTTGAAGCTTTCCTGAAAGTTTTATATAATGCACGATGTAGTTGTTAAGGACATGTTGATAAAGAACTAATACGAGAAAAAAAGGGATGAAATAAGTATAAACATTAAAACACAAACGCCTACTTTAAATCTGAACCTAAAAGCTTTTGAACTTTTATTCACTTGCTTCAAAGCTCTTTGAGATCAATTAGCGGTAATTTAATTACAGGTATATAAAGAACTAATTAAATGAATTCTTCTAACTTGAGCTTTGTTCAGAGAAACCTAAAGATTTTCATCTCCAGAACTTGCTAAGATTATAAACTATAAAATTAAATTAGTTTTCATTCAATTTGCGAATCGAAAATGCACTGATTTAATTCTATAGGTTTACTAAATGCACTTGATACAAATACACTTTAGGGTACCTACGTAATTTTCACTAAACACGTAAACAGCACATTATTTCAAACAAAACTTAACAACCTTGAGATAAAGGCAAGGGACGTTAAATAAATTTATTGGAGGTTATGCGATTTGTTAATATCATATTTGACCCTTACGAACTCTACCCTTACACGCAATCGGCTACTTACTTACTACTAAAGGTGGCAAATTAAATCCAACAACCCACAAAAAATACTAACTGTTTAACAATCAATATTTTGAATACTTTATGTAAAGCAGTGTTTAAAAGGTATTTGAATATCAAACAAAGAACGACGCTTTTGTAAAACTTTCTGCTTAGAAAAACACCTAATTAATCGCCTCAAGCATGATACTGTTAATGGATCAAAATTGAGCTATTTATATTTATTCCCAATTCATTGGAATACCTCCCGAAATAATACAAATGTACACTCACACATAACAATTAAATTACATTGCATTATTCTCTAACTTCCATTCCTTCCCTGGCGCTGTTGAAAACGGAAAAAAAAACAATCGTTTAATAATAAATAACGTTACAGGGAAACAAGTATTTTCGATGCAATTCGCCGAAGAATTACATTAACGTTAACCGCCAATTGCACAAATAATTCTTCCAATATCATAATCATTTCCAGCAATCGAACATAGTATATGGACCTTTTACTTCGCATGGCGGCGTTCTGGGGCGAAAGTAACATAATCAATTGTATGGAGAAGTAGAAAGGCAATGGATTAATGAAGTTGGTCAGATACTTACACTTTTTCATCTACAACCTCAAACAAATGGATACTCTGGCAGTAGTATCTTTATTGGTATTTTAAAAGTGTTTGCATTATAGGTTGTTACGGTAGGAATTGATCGGTAACTAAATTTAAAAATGCAATGGCAAACGGTAGCTCAGTTCTAGTAGGCAGATTGGCGTAGGTCAGTTACGATGAGCAGAAAGCGTTAAAATTGAGATCGGCAAAAGTTAAGTAAAGCAAAAGGCAAAAACAGTAATTTATTGGGAAATAGGGGAAATCTAACACAGCGCGTAACCCCCCTCCATCCCAACAAAAGTTGATCTAGGAAGCGGAAAAGAAAGAACGCTGAATAACGAAACCAAATAGATGAGTTGAATGACTATACCACAAATGAGCTGATGAACATGACCACGGTTTAAAAAAAGGAAAGTGCGACGACGAAAAATAGGCGAAACGATACCCTAAGATTCATCCTCTTGGATTGTGAACTATCGCCAAGGATCATTCCCCCAGTGCGAAGCACCGGAACCAAAATCAGGTGGCCAAAACAAAGCAAACCTTACTGCGTACAGGCGGGCCGGGAAGCGGACGATCCAACCTGCACAAGAACCGTTACCGAGACCAAAGGCAACGCCTAGAAGTCAAAGCAATAGAATATCGTTTAAAAAGGGAATTTGTAGCAAAATCCACCATACCTCAGTATGAGTAATCCACCACAACATCGATTTTATAGCAAGTTTCAGTCACCACCACCTATAGTTTCCACATCGGCCTTTCAACACGGCTCCACGATTTACTCGGCTGTCGACCAACTGTAGGCAAACTCCACACATCGAGAAAAGTCCAAGAAAATCAAAAGTCGTCAACAAAGAAAAGTACGGCAAACAAAATAGAAATCGAATAGAAGCCCAAGAAAAGTCGAAAGAAGGATTAGTAGAAGAAAACTATAGAGGAGCTTTAACTAACGAATAAGAACACACCACTTTAATGTCGTTAAGCCGTAAAGAAATACGTTCTTGATGAAAACCAGAAGAAACATAAGTTCCTGACTAACTATCAAAATTCCCGATCAACACATAAATCCGAAATATCGATTTGAAGCAAAGGTATTGTATCGGGCAACAAGAAAGTATCCTAAACGAAAGTTAGAAGGAAACAAACGAGTAATATACGTTAGCGAAAAACAGGTGAGCATCTGTCCCATTAAACACTAATTTTATCGACTTACGTACAAAACCGACCCAAAGGCGACTTCAGCAAAGGCACGTCATCGTGTCCCATTAAAGGAAACGAAGCTACTTAGTTGAGACAGTTGATAGGGTACTAACTGATAAGGACTACGCAGTATAACCGCGAGCCAAGAAAATTTAAACAAAAATAAAAGTCCAAAAATCCAAGCAAAGGTAGTCAACATAGAATAAGAGAAGGAAAATAGAGAAGGTAATGAGGATGGTTGTAAGACAACTTGGTAAGTCATCGAGAGAAAATTAAGTCAAAACTAGGGAAGAGATCGAAGCAAAAATGGCAGAAAAGGTATAGCAAAATCGAGAAAAAAGGGTACAGCAAAATTGGGAGACTTGTTTAAGCGATTCACATCTAATTTAAATGAGAAAATGGTTACTGAACAATAAGGAAGCAGGTAAAATCAAGTGAACCAAAAGGGAAGGCTGCGCAGTTGTGCGTCAAAGAAATTTGTTACGGTAGGAATTGATCGGTTACTACATTTAAACATTCAATGGCAAACGGTAGCTCAGTTCTAGTAGATTGGCGTAGGTTAGTTACGATGAGCAGAAAGCGTTAAAATTGAGGTATCGAGAGAGACAAAGTTCAGTAAAGCAAAAAAGGAAAAACAGTAATTTATTAGGAGCGCGTAACAAGGTAAATAGGTAAATGAACTATCAGAAAAACTTGCCTCATTTGGGTATTACATAAAAGCTACATAAGAACAGTACTTATTTTATAACGTTTGTATTATCTCTATTGGTTTCGAAATAGAAACATCATTAAACATTGCTGGAAATTGTCAAAATCTGCTTTATTGTTAGTATTATTAATACTTTTTTTTGGAATTTCACAATGTATACTATCCACCTACTTATACCTCCACAACATAATAATTTTTTGAATCTGTGACTGACGATTTTGGCAACTACGCGCATGTATTATCTCGTGTTGCGACAAAGATTTTTGCTTTCATCTACTTCGCCAGGTTTCTACCTGAAGCACAGAAATTATTTGGTCGAATTTTCCACTTGTTACATTCATTAGGACATTAGCACGCTTAGCATCAACCACTAGGAATCTCGCAACAAATAACTGGAACTTTTCGGAAAGAACACAAGGGACATTTCAGTACACACTTAAAATTTTTTTTAAATGGTACAAATTCCAAGAACGATGGAGTTTTTTGGAGATGCTGCGAAGAATGGAAAACTTCCCAATTAAACTTTAGTGAAGTATTTGCCTACAACTTGGAAATAAAACATAATGCAAAAGATTTCGCACAACTTTAGGACCGTGGAACAGTTAAATCTCACGCCGCTAGTTTTTGACACGACGATTTACAAGTACTGGACGCCATATCCAAAAAAGATCAGGATGTATTTCAAGTAACATAGTTTATGAAACAAAGAATATTACTGTCTATTGAGAAGTGAGGGGTACTTTGGTACCCTTTTACAATGAGCAACGTCACAGTGGATGGGAAAAAAATATATGAAGACGAAATGTGTTTTAAGCAGAGATGTTAGATAAAAGATCTCTCTGTATGGCGAACAAAGTAAAGATAATCCCATGTATGGACTGTAATAGTAGAGGAGTACGTTATTGGACTCTACAATCTCTCAAACCGATTGAATGGTGAACATTATTTTGCTTTCTTAAATGACGTTCTGCCGGAGCTTCTTGATGGCTTACCGCTAAACACCAGACGAAGACTTTAGTTCCAACATGATGGAGCACCGGCTCACACATCCGAGAAGTCATAGAGAATATCCGAATAAGTGAATTGGGAGAGGAGATGCTGTTGCGTGACCAGTCCGGAGCCCCGACTTACGTCCCCTAGACTTCTTTTTCTAGGATCAGACGAAGACCTCTGTATATGAGACACCAGTAAACATCGAAATGGAACGGGTGGCTAGAATAGTAGCTGCAGATGAAGATATAAAAGACAAGCAGACAGCTCTTGCAAGTGTCTCTTCTAGTATTAAAACACGCTGTCGGATTTGCGTTGCTGCGAATGGTGGCGATTTTGAAAATCAAATTTAGTCCCTCCTTTGTTGTTTCATTGTTCATTGTTTTATTTTTCTTGTTTGTTTCTTGTTTTTTTTTGTTTATAATGGCAGCAAGTCTATTTTGTTTTAAATAATTGCTGCAGTTTGTTAAAATTTATCTTGTAATTCAATGTTTTATTTTCAAAAATTGATAGTGGTTTTCAAAATATTTTACTTTGAAATTTTTGATCGGTCGCCATTTTGTGATTTAATAAAACAGAAAATAATTGTAACTACAAATGTTTTAGAGAACCGAAAACAATTTCTGGAAATTTTTGTATTTTTTAAATGTTCCTTAAAATAAGGGAGTAATGACGATTTTTCGAGAAACAAAAAAACGTTAATAACTATGATTTGGGGCTCCAAAAACAAAAATTTGAAAAGTTATTTATTTCAATGAGTTCTAACTGACGTTTTCGGGTGTTACAACTTAGTATTAATTCCCTATAGACCAAAATGCGAATCTGATTTTTCACCTAATGAAAACTGACTAATAAAAAGTGCCCCTTTTGCTGTTTTTGGCCTTGGTTGAATCAACTAGCTGGGGGTTTGATGATTTAATTAATACATTACACATGTTAATTTCTCAATTTTATCGTAATTTGTCTATCGATTAAAGTTTACTGTTGCAAAAAATTCTCTCATGTTGAAATTTACACGATGATTAATTTCAATTAAACTGAATTTTGAAAATCTAAAAATTAGTCGAATAAAGTGAGTATAAAGGTTCAGGTCCGGGAGCCGGCCACCTTTTTTGCAATCAATTAATATACTTTTTATACTTCGTGAGCGGCTTTATTTTAACGAGACGCCAACATTTTTCCTCTGCGAAAATTTTCGCAAATGGGTCCTACGGGGTGTGCAGGGGTAAAACACGTTGATGTGGTAATTACAAAAAATTGATTAATATCACTTAATTTTTTAGCTAACTGTGAAGTTTTTTTGTAAGTAATTCAAAATAATATTTGTCCTACAACAAAAATGAGTCCATCAAGAGTGTCCCCATCTGAAGACATGTACCTATTAGTATATTAAGAAAAATAATGAATATCAAGCTGATTTTTTTTCTGTAGCTTAGTAAATATTCGCATAATTAAATGCCCACTTTGTCCCACAAATTAATTGGGCCGTTTTCCCATGATATTCATCCATTTTTTGTCATTTTCAAATCAAAGTGTTTTTCCCCTGCGCACCCCCGTAAGACCCATTTACGAAAATTTTCGCAGAGGAAAAAGTTTGGCCTCTCGTTAAAATAAAGCCGCTCACGAAGTATAAAAAGTATATTAATTGATTGCAAAAAAGGTGGCCGGCTCCCGGACTATTCAATGTTACGCCGAAAGCGGCAGTTAAACCACGGTCGCATCTCTGAAAATGAAATTTCTTCCACAAACAATACATCGAAATTAATGTTTACAATAGGTAGGTACATATTATACGAATGACAAAACTGAACTAACCTGTACAATATTCCAATTGGTTTCAATCACGACTTCTACGTGGCCTTCCAACTTTTCCTTTACGTACGGTGGGCGTTGATGCGGCCGAATTTTTCAGAAGTTTATGCCAATCTTGTTCACAGACTAAGCTTCCTGCCAACATATAATAACGATCACCGGGCACCAAATTTGCACCACATTTGCTACACGTGAAACATTTTATATGAAATACGTGTGCACCTGGTTGCTGTTGCGATGGACCACCCGATCTCATCACCATTTCATTAGCGGCTATCAATTGTCCACACGCCGAACATGCACCCGAACAAAACATTCTGCAACAAACATTAAGTTCAATATTGGTAGGTACTTTAATTTTCCTTTATGAAACGTAGCTTTTAATTAAACGTGGAATGATGCAATTCAAGGTAGATCTTATCCTTTTATAGCTCCGTATAGGAAATTAAATGAAATTTTGCATTTACATACAACTCGCTAATTATAAAATTACCTTAGTTAAACTTTAAGGGTTTACGAGCAATCAGTCAAAAATTATATTAAAACGAAATAAATAACTATTGCATATGGTTGCTATTCGTCAGATGGAGAATTTGCATTTACCTGACTGTTAATGTAAAGTGGGTGCATTAATCAGAGTGCAGCCCGCAGTGACAGAGCAGTTGCACGATGTTATTAAAACGCTAGTACAAAGCAGCTAATTAATTTTATGCAACGCCACACTTGAATGACTTTCATAATGAATACACTTGTGTAGCTTTATTTTTCGTGAAACTTATATACATATAGTATATATATATAGGAACAAGATCGAAATGATTGACGGCTCATACTGAAGTTGTGTTGCTAATTACTTTCAAGTTTCTCATTAAAGGTTTCCTAATTAAAACAATGTTTCCACGTAAAATAATTAAGATGCATTTTTCATTAAAGTGTATTATTACTCAAAATACCTACCTACATATCTCAAGTTTCAGAAGGGAGTACGAGTTCTTTGAAGCTATTATGTACCCTTCTCATTTGTTTTTTATTATTAGCATAATAATGTTGTCATTGTTCAAAAGTTCGATAAGAGTAAATTTCTTCTACTTGTCATTTTCCTTAAAAACATGACCCTTACATGTTTATCCACCTTGTATAAAGCAACCGAATGTTCAAAATCACTGCAGTCGTTGAGTGAAAACTTGCGTACAGTATACAGGGTTCGTCATTACTTCGGCCTCGGTTCCTAGTGCCTTTGTATAAATGCCAGCATACAATGTTTAGTACTGTACTCATTTATATTGAAAAGCTGCATGTTTTAAAAATATTTTTGTTTATACAGAGTGTTTAGTTTTCGCTGGGTAGCATAAAGTTACGCTTTTTTAAATAGCAACCCATCAATTTTTTATGCTGTTCGATCAAGCCTTAGCTTAGATGAAAAATACCGTTTAAATTTTTTTAATTGATTGCGGCGTTGCAATTTTAGAGCAATTTCTTTAGAAATGCAGCATCAGAAAGAAATGGCCACAAAATTGGTGTTTTTTGAAATATTGGAATTTGTTTTTGTAAATTCGTAGATGTACTTAAATAGTCCAAAAGATTTTTTTAATTCGCCCCACTTTCTTTGTAGGAGAGCACTAATTTTCAAATTTTTCAAATTACGGAAATTGATTTTTTTTAATGGCAACCTCGATTTAATTTACCAAAGTGTTCAAAATTTTGCCCATTGAGTTGTAGGCACGTCTCAAGTCTTTGCCGTAAAGATTCTCGCAGTACATTTTGTTAACATCTCGTGTGTGACGTTAGAAAATGCGGTTCTTATTCTGTTTTTCATTGCCTCTTGTGTAGTAGGATCGTCTTGAAATACGTAACCTTTTTCGAACCCCCATAAAAAGAAAACCATGACAGTAAGATTTGGAGATCTTGCCGGCCATGGCACAGGACCTCCTCGACCGATCCATCGAACTCGATATTGTTAGTTTAAACAATTACGCACATTTCTAGCAAAATGACAGGGCGCACCATCATGCTGATACCACATGGCGCCCTTCTTGTGTTTTCCGGAACATTTTCTAGTAGGTAACTGTCGCAAAGAATTATTCAAAAACTCCATATATCTGTCGGCAATTAAATGACCATGAAAGAAGTAAGAACCTATGATAAAATCATTCATAATTCCTCCTCATACATTGACCGTCCATCTATGTTGATGATCCAAAACTCTTAAAACATGAGGATTTACATTATCATAGTAATGAAAATTACTACCATGAAATGTAGCTTCCTCGGCAAATAAAACAGTGGATATAAAGCCTGGTCAAAAAACAATTTTTTTCACATAAAATAAACACTATGTCCACTAATTCGTTCCACGGAAAATTCATTTTAAACGAAAGTTAATGAAATAACAAACAAAACTGTAGATGTTAGGAAAAAAGTACTAGTGAAAATCGATAGAAAATTAAAAACTACATTAGAAACAGTTGAAAGAAATCGAGGGTGCCATTTAAAAAAATTGAGTTTCAGTAATTTGAAAAATTTGAAAATTAGCGCTCTCCTACAAGGAAAGTAGGAGGAATTAAAAAAATCTTTTGTACTATTTAAATACTTCCGACTTTCATCTACGAATTTACAATAACAAATTCCAATAATTCAAAAACGCCAGTTTCTGTCTCATGCAGTGGGGGATTTAGGGGGGGGGGGGGTTAAGGTCTGGTGCCCAGGGCGGCAAAAATTAGGGGGCGGCAAAATTACGGGGCACCAAAATTAATTGAAGGAATCTTTTTGAAAAAATTGCTAAACAATGGAAAATAAAATTGAAGTAGAAATACGTCAATACGAGCTACAATATTTAGATAAAAATCCCAAACATCATTTACGCTGCACTTTCGGTTTATTCAGTCGGGCTTATTTAAATATGGTCCTAATCAGATGGATTATATCCTATTTGGCCACTGGCCACAGGCTTTCTAAGAATTTGCGTGACCATTTGCCGCTTCTCGTCGTCCAGATGTAGTATGTTTTATTGTATTATTAATGAAATAAATTCTATTTATTTTTAATAAAAAATGTTTTCTGAACTTCAGACTTGCATAAATACCACATCCTGTGGTGAGGGATGTGATGGGGCGGCACGTTTCTTGTGCCCCTAGGCGGCAGAAGGATAAATACGCCTCTGGTCTCATGCTGCATTTATAAAGAAATTACACTAAAATTGTATTTTTCATCTAAATTAACACTTCATCAAACAGCATAAAAAAATTGATGGGTTGCTATTTAGAAAGTGTAGCTTTCTGCTACCCAGGGAAAACTAAACACTCTGTATAAACAAAAATAGTTTTAAAACATGCGGATTTTCAATGGAAATGAGTACAGTACTAAACATTTTATGCTAACATTTATACAAAGGCACTATAGGAACCGAGGCCGGAGTAATGGCAAACCCTGTAATATATAGGTACGAAGGTATATCAAAGCCTAGCCGCAGTGGCGGAACTTCAAAATTTCGCCCCCCCCCCCACCCGGCAATATAATATTCGGGCCCTTGAATCCCATTTCCACAGTTTAACATTTATTTATGCATTTTGTAAAATAAAAGGAAAAGCGTATTTTTACAATTCTTTTAAGAAGAGCATTTGGGTGGATCCCTAAACATGGGGGGCCCAGAAAGTCGTCCCATCATAGTACTTTAAGCAGGTATTTCAGTTTAGTGTAGTGTATATAGAGTCGTTTACCAAACTTTGAACAGTGATGTAACGCACGTAGCAGTTTTAAATTTAAATGTTTCCCGCTATAAATTTATCCGATTTGTAAACGGTATAGAAACGACAGTTACGCCATTGCCACGATATGAAACCAGAACAAAAATCAATAGATAAGCGGGACATGCGTAATTAAGTAGAGATAAAATGGGAAGATTGCGTTCCCGCATTAAGGTACAGCACGCGGCGCGTAAGAAGACGAGGAGCCGGCGCATCGCGAAGAACTACGACGGGTACCGACTATAATAAAAATATCAAGGAGTGGCGTATCACATTTGTATGTTTAATTTTATTTATATTGGAAGAATGTGTATTAAGATGAATAATTCCAATACTTCTATTATTGGTCACGCGTTTTTTTAACATTTAGTTTTTCACGTTTGTATAATACGCCTGAAAGTATGTAATTATAGGCATCTCTTCCATTTGTCTAATAGGTAGTAATTCGCACGATGCGACGCTACTGAAGTAAACGAACGCGTGAATTTGAAAAACACCATAAACTCGTGGTTTGCGCATAGGCGGGCTCGTCTTCTTACACGCCGCGTGCTGTAATCAGACGTGTTTATGTAAGGTGAAATCCGTCATCAAAGAATTTAAGTATATTTTTATAATTACACTGTTAGATAGACAGGGTATATTTTTAAGTACATAATAAGTTTTCCTGTTTTAATTGAGAAATTTTAAATTTGTGAAGGTGAATCATATTGCACAATGTTAGGGTTTTGGAAATGTCCTTAGCTTAAGTAATTAATAATCACATTTTGACGTGGGAGGGTGGCTTTATTATTTGCTATGTGGATGCTGAGGTTTGCACGGGTGCTTTAGTAGAATTTACATTTGGTTTTGGTCAGTAATTTCTCTACTTCTACTTAATTTGAGAGGGCAGCCATTTATTGAGTTTATTATAAAATTCGTTCTCCCCAATGCTTGTGTAGAGTCCTACAGGTTTGTAGTTTGACGATCACTTGCCTTGGAGGTAGTTGGCGGGTTAGTTTGTTTTTGGTTTAGAGTTGCGCAGACGTTCTCGGCGGGCCTGGGTACGCTACACTTTCAATATTTATTATCCGTTGCTTCCCTTTTATACTAAAGCAGGGATGCACAAACCGCGGCCCGCCGTTGTTTTTCTGGTGGCCCCCCAATCTACATGCAAATAACATTGAAAATTTTTCCAAACAACAAAGTACAAAAATCTTTATGTATTTCCTGGAATGCCACAACAATTGACCCAAATATTAAAGAAATTGTTAAGTCGATGCAATGTACATCCATCAAATTAAAATATTTAAGTAGTTTTTTTGTAAAAATTGGCACAAATATAATAAATAAACATTTGTTTGATTTGAAATTAAGACCTTTTCTAATTCCTTCATCGATCATGAAGCTTCTAGCTAGGGACTTTCTTAAAATAAATAATTTTTTTGCGGCCCGCCCCTCTAATATTTTGTATATGTGGCCCTTGGTCTGAAGAAGTCTGTGCATCCCTGTACTAAAGTGTATGGAGTTCTTATTCACACGGTTGATGGGGTGATTCAATTACCAACGAACCGCTCCCAAGACTGGTAACATTTCATAACGTGGTGTTCGCTACTCCTCAGTTTTTTTAATTATTAGGAAGATGAACGAAAGTAGTTTGAAACCTGTCGAAGGTTAAAGAACCAGTTTGGTGAAGACACTATCAAATGTTAGGGTGTGAGTGGCGCAGTAGATACGTTTAAAAACTGAAGGTGGATGTAGGTGGAAAAGGTTCCGTTCATTTTAAGAGGTGTAAATTGTGGATACACTGTCAACCAAGAAACCTTTTCGTGCCGAACAAATGGCGCAAGTGTACCGTATACAAAAGAGTTATAACTATGAATTCCAATGTAGACTTTTAAGACGGTCGATTTAATGTTTATGGTAGCCGAGTCTATAAAATAGTAATAATGCACTTCAAGCACTTTTAAACATGACATAATTGCAAATCTAATTATAGCATATTTTAAAAGGTAACTATTATATGTTCTGCAGTGCGTAATATAGAAAACCATGCAAGACATGAAGATAACATATCTCAAAAAAGCAAATTGCAGTCACAAAATAATTATGATGGAGTAGTTAGTAAAAGTGCTCACAGAAAACTGAGTTACTGAATAAATTAGAGGAAGGCGAAGAAGAAAGTCCTCCTTAATCTATTTACAGTAGTGCAGTTGTTAATATGACCCATCTCGAAACTGCGAGCTAAACTGTCCAAATATTACTCATGGTTTTGCTTCACAAATAGAATATTACGTCAAGTTATATAGGAGTGCGTGCGTGCACGTTAGGAGAGAGTAACTTTTTAATTACTACATGTTTGTAATGAAATTGTATTTATAATCCGTAAGACGAGTGTTCGAAATTGTTTCCGATTTCACCAAATGGCACTACTTTAAAATGCGATCCTAAACGTGTTGGGTGCTCAAATATTTCGTCGCTAAGAATACACACATTGCATTGTGAAATTATCCGCATTACTGCAATGTTATTATTATTAGATAGCCTTGCAAATAAACTAGATGTTTATATATAATTTCTATTAAAAAAAAAATAGTATTAACAACCGCAAAAAATAGAAGATTATTTAACTGAAATGCAATTTTTATATAGCTGTATTATAAAATGCTAAAAGCGATCAAAATTTTAATTAGAGGATTATTTATTGAATTGGAATAAAAGAATTAAAAGAAAATTGTAAAATACTGTAACGATATTAAAAATGTTTTAACAAATAACATGGATTTTTGAAGCTAATGTCTAATCAAAAAGTTTATGGACGAAAATTACTAATTAATGACTCGTGGAAGACCGTCAAGAGCGGTTGGTCGGAAACCTTCTTGACAAGTCAAGCAACAACAGTACAATTTCTGTGCATAAACAATAATTAAAGCTTTACGGGTGACCACTTTTCTTTATTCGTAAACACACGTATTTTTGCTACAATGGATCAGCCATTTACATCATCTCAAAGGTTTGAGCTTTTCAGTAGTTGAGTAGTAGAAGGAAATAATCATAGGAAACAACTTTGATGATAGTTAAAATAAACCTATGATGAATTTCATTTAATTGTGTCCATCTTTTCAGTTATCATCCTTACAAAAAGGAATTGTAATTTTTCAAAGCTCAAAGATAAAATGAGGAGTCTAACGCACAAAGCCCCACTTTAAATGTTGAACCTCATAAGACAACGTTAAGCTTACGGTAAACATAACCACAACCCACAAACTTTCATTTTGTCCAACTTGATCACAACCTCTTACTAAGTTGTCCTGTGATGTGGATGTCCGTGTAAGGCGCGGCCCGGTCGCTCGTGATCCTCCCAGCATTTCTATTTTTGCCATCCTGTTTACGTGGTCCTTCCATGCTCTTCTTCTAAATCTTACTACATCTTGTATGTGCCATCTATTCCTTAGTACCCTTGATTCTTGATTTCCCTTGTCTGGTGTTAATTGCTAGGCGGATTTAGTAGATCAACAACATACACGGACAGTTCCAAGCCAGGATAAGGTAGGAGGGTTTCCTGAGCAAGATTAGGAACATTTCTAGGCATAAAACAACGGGTCTCACAGAGCTAAGAAAGTCTTTAGATCACATCCTCTAATTTTACAGCTCCAAACACAAAAGATAACGCTTAGTTGAAACTCGCAACAACAAAAAATGATGACATTATTAGGTTATTAAAATAAATTAAAAGGATTGGAAACAGAAAATCTAACACCCTATATACAGTATCACACATTTTTGATAGTTTATTTAAGAAAATTCAAAAGGTAATACGTTTACTAAATTTAAATCATCTTGGAAAATATAGGAGAAGATAACCCAAAAAGCGACATGTACATACAGAGGCGGATCCAGGCTCGATTTTCAGTAAGAGCAATCAGTGTTGTAACTAAGAAAAACATAGGGTTAGGCAAGATACCGATTGCGAGCGTACAGAAAGTCCAAAGTAGCCCGCCGCAGGCCAAAATTTTTCAAAATTTCAAGGTCACGTGTTGAACAAGTGCCTCAAAATAAACCTTAACTCTCTAATATTAAATTACACTTTTAAATAAAGTTTTATTGAAAAATAAAATTGCAGTGTCTGCTACATTTTTAATTATAAGAAAAAAAAACAGTGATTTTTATATAAAACAACTTATTTTTAATTTTAAAAATTTAAGTTATTATATTCTCAGTCCTGGAAATTGCCTTCATTAACCCTCGCTGGATCCGCCACTGGACATGTATACTTGACTAGTACTATCAAGCTGGGAAGTACTCGAGTAAATTGTACTCAAAATTGTAATCGAATACTCAAGTACGCAGTAATTGGTACTCGTCAGTACTTTTACTTCGACGTACTCAGTACTCGAGAATTTTCGAGCAGGTATTTCACATTTTAGAGTACTCAGTACTTTTCATTCCTACAGCTGACGAGTAAGGAGTACGAATACTGACCGACACACACGCGTACAGACTTGTCTCAGCTTGTCTTGTATCTGTATGATACAAGTTGTATCTTGTATGTTGCCTCTTACTATTTGCCTTGCCAGATAGTTTTTGTAGTGCACAGGTGCATAGATGTGAGTTGTTTGTCTTGTCATATTACGATAATGGAGTGTTATTACTTATTAGGTATAGTTGGTGTTGGTGCTTTTGCTTTCAGCTGTACTTACTTGGACTGATGGTTTTTTAAAATTTGTACACTACTAGTCGTAATGGAGAAAAAATTTCTTACTTGGATACGGAACGCGAAAGCGTTTGTTTTCCTCACTCATAGCAACGGGTGGGCGAAAATATTATTTCACTCACTTGTGGGTGAAAAAAAATTTCGCCCACTGGAATAACGTGTTGACAGATAAAATTGTCAAGATTGCGAAATTTAAAAAGCAGATTTTTGAAATTCTAGTAGCAGGATTGAACAAAACGCTATACAGCACGCGTGAAGAAACTATTTCGCTCACTTTATGCATTCGCAAACTCGGCTAACGCCTCGTTTGCGAAACGGCATATGCGTGAGCGAAATTCTTAGTTTCTTCACTTGTACTGTAATATACTATTCCAAAACTGTAATGACAATACGAATCCATTTGTGATTCTGATTCAATAATTGAATTTTGAAAGATTTATTATTATTTTGCTAATATAGGAAGTATTCTTGTTTTGTTTTCCGTTACTGATTACTAATTTCTTCTTTTTTACAGTGGCGTAACTACATAAGTGCAAACCCGTGCAGTGCACGGGGGCCCTTAAGCTCAGGGGCCCCTTAGCTGAACTTAGATGACTAAAAACCTCTCCAAATTTCTCAAAAGAAACTGTTTGCATCATAATCATTCTGATTGTAAATTGTTTCAGTTCAGATTTATAGTATTGAATACACTCTGAATTCTATCATAACTATAACCCACGGTAAACACACAACGGTATGCTATTGCGCATCTGTGACGTCATTTCGAAACGAAAACTGCAGCACTTGTTTTCAAACATGCGAGTTTATTATATTGCGTTTAGCGTCGTCCGCGAAAATCACAATCGCAATTTGCATCAAACCTATTACGTTCTGAGAATTCGCGCTATATTTCGTCTCGAAATGACGTCATGCGCCGGGAGTGACTGATTTCGGTCGGCTTCGTAGCAGGGCATGCTATAACCTCATGAATAAAATTGTACTGTGTAGGTATGTTATGACACAAACATCTCTTTAATTTTCTAAATCTTTTTTTGGTTACTGCAGAGCATGTCTGTTGGATTCACGAATTTTTTCCAAACCTTATCCTGGTGTAGGAACAGGGGCCCCATTTTCGACTTGCACGGGGGCCCTTGATGCCCTAGTTACGCTACTGCTTTTTTACCTGGACTCTGGAGTCTCTAATTAGAATTATTTGAAATACTCATACTCATACTTGTTACTCATTTTTCACGAGTAGGTACTCTCTAGAATTTGTGAAAGTACTCATTTGTTTTGAGTACTTCTCATATGAGTACTTGAACTCGAATACTTATCCCTCTTGATTATCTCAGCATTACTCTCTCCCTCCTGATCAACGGCTTGGTATTGGCCTTGTTTATATATACTCGCACTTACCTACAGTTGGCCAATCAATTATTAAAAATTAGAATACGTTTTCTGGAGGAAGAAGCTAGCTTTTGGAGATGGGCACCAGAGGACCACATTATATTACTTAATTCATACAATTAAAGTAAAGAAAAATAATTTTCATTTACAATTTCCTCTAGAACCTTATACCATGTTATAACCACGAATTTACCAAAGAGGATTGCGGAAAAGTTTTTATAATCTAAATAAATCACTCAATGCTAGATGGCACCACGTTCTTCCCCGAATATTTGGTTTCCAAATTGTCCATACACATTATCTCTTTTCGTTTTAGAGTTTGTGGTTGACTTAAGTCACTGCTGTCAATAACACACAATTCGTTTTATACAAAAACATTGACTCAGTTCCCAATAACCTTGTTCGTTTTAAAACCTTTATGTCAGCCCCAGGGCTGCCTCAGAGTGAACATGCTCAACGAGCATATTCCATTTAGGTCAACTTGAACATTCGTGTTATAGTAAGGCAAGAAATGTCTTATGACGCAAGCTGCTTACGCAGGTCACTCCAATCACGTGATTAATTTGACTTTGACTAACCCTACGGCCGTATAAAACGAAAAGAGCTATTAGCTCACTATAAGTAGATATACAGGGTGGGGCAATAGTGCGTGGATGGAAGATTGTTGGTTTATTAACGAACATTTCTAAAGTTCGTTGCTGGAATATGGCGGAGTACTCTTAGGGCTACAAACCTAAAATAAACCAACATACGACTGCACCCAGAGCTCAAGGAGACGGACTTTCAAAATAGAATTAATTTTTGCAATTGGGGGGAAGAAGAGCTAAATCAAAATGAAGAATTTTTCTATAAGATCATGTTAACAGGCGAATGTACCTTTCACCGCAATTTCATTATTTTTCAAATGTCGAAGTGACATTCCGGTTTAATGAATTATGGATTTTGGTCACTTCCGGTAACACATTTTCCTAACTAAATCTTGTTATTAATTTTTAGTTAAATCTCTTATGAATTTGACTAATAAGAGGCGTAAAGATTAACAGTATGCTTTACTTGTCTTTGGTTGAGTTTGAAATGACCAAAATATAACTTTGCAAACGTTAATATTTCGAATACAATTAAATTTATGAGTAAAGTGTGTTAGAGAAAAGTGTTAATAATTACTAAGAGCAGATTTCAAAAATATAATAAAATACGGAGTGTTCTCTTTAAAAAATAATTCAAGATGGCACTCAGCCGCCATTTTAAAACTTTCAGCGGTCATTTTTTCCATAAAAAAGTAGGTTTTCATGTCCTATTTAAGCCCTCCAAAATTTCGTTGCGATATACCAAGTGAAACGGATTTTGGACGCGTACTGTATAACACATGCTATACACGGTGGTTAGAATTTATTTTTAAAAAATTTACCGGTTTCCCAATGGAAAACAGTAACTGTTTGCTAATAAACATATCCGAAAACAAATAGTTTTTAAAATACAGAGTGTTAAACATAAGTATTGAAATGCTTTGTTTCGATTTCTGTTTTTGAACAATAATATGTTTAACAGTCTGTATTTGAAAAACTATTCGTTTCCGAATATATGTTTATTAGCAATCAGTTACTGTTTTTCAATTGGGAATCTACCGGTAAATTTTTTTAAAATAAATTCGAACCACCCTGTATAATAATATAAAATGGTTATTATTGAATTAAATCAATCTGTAGTTACGTACACCATAAGGTGTTCCAGTGACAAATTAATAAAACTATTTTCTTACACCCATCGATAGGTACTTATAAGGTAGGATTGTGGTCAATTTGTGAAATTGATGTGATGAACAGTTTGGGATTTGGGATAATAATTTTCAAAACAAGGCAAGGTCAACAAACCTATAAATGCTCCGGATTACCTTCTATGTTGTTGTTTCAACAAAGGACTTATGTGGTCAATAGAATAGACTAGATTAGATTAAAAATGTGGTTACACCAAAATCTTATTGTTAACTATTTATGAAGTTTCACAACAAAACACGGGCTGCATGGAAACTGAGTTGATAGTAAATTAGTGGCTATAATAAATTAAATTTGACTCCTAAAAGGCATTCCAAAACTTACATAATACATATATTTTAAACTAGCTTCAAATTGAACAAAAACGAAAATAGGGCACTGAGTATATAGAGTGACGTAACATTAGCAAGTTAAATTGACGCTTCCTCAACGATTTATTTTTGTGACCAAGGTACTTTAGACCAGGGTAGATAATATTTGAAACCAAAAAAAATTATAGTAGGATGAAACCTATTAGAAAAGGAAGGGAATACCCTTAAAATGAAAGGAAAAATAAATTACGGGCGATCTGAGGTTGGGAAGTGGTAGGGGGTGAGTTTTTAAGGGTAAAAATCGGTTAATCTCGATTTCCGGCAAAACTACAAGTTCTATCGAAAAAAGTTAAATGACAAAGTTGTAGGCAATAAAAAGATCTACAATTTTTGTATTTACACTTTTTCTCCTTAACCTCAAAATTCATGAGAAAAATTCAAAAAACCACATTTTTGGTTTTTAATTTTTATTTGTTTAAAAAAAAATATTTTTTCATGAAACTTGGTGAAAACTTACCTTGTTATGTCCCAAATATACTGGAATTTTTTTGATTTAAAATAATAAATTTTTCATCTTCTTTTAACTCGATTCCGAAAAAGCACCCTAATTTTTAATCGAAAATTCTCACGTCAAAATATCTGATATTTCAGAAAAGTCGGTGGGCTTTTTGTTCGTTGAAATCTCTACTTTCTGATGGTGTTAAAGAAAATATACATTACTATGAAAAATCTTTTCAGAAAATGCAAAAAACCGAAAAATGCTAAAATTCGAATTTTTTTTTTAATCTTCATGTACAATTTTGAGGTATTTATTAAAATTTTTACTTTAATTACTCGGAAAACGTTAAATCGGTTGGTTTGAAAGAACCCACCCTATTACACTATTATAATTTTACATTGCATATTAGTGCAATTGATTCATTTTTCCCCACATTATTTATGCTTGATGCTATAAGGTACCAATTTAATGATAAATCACAGGGCCATTAAAGGTTAACAATAGAAAAATGTCAAATAAACTACTCATTTTATTACAAAAAAATACATTTCTCCAAAAATATTTTCATAAAGTTAACACAAAATACAAAATATGAAATCAACTATACTACGTGTCCAAGATAAGGATGAACAGCATGGGGATCTTGAAAACGGTAAGAGATACGAAAGCGGTTAAATTAGAGAAAAGTTGTATAATTTAGGGCATGTTCATATGTAGTTTGCAAAAGTTCATTATTGTTTATCGTTTCCGAGATTTTAAACAAAATGCGATTTTTGGGTTTTTCTTTTTTCGTAATTCCTTCCTTTGTTTTAAAAGATTTTTAAAAACCAACGATACTTCTTCATTGTCACTTTTTGAATTCTGTTAGATGGCGTTTTCAAATTTTTTATACGACGTTTCGTCTCCGAGGAGCCATCATCAACTTTATTTTTTTATATCGCCGCAACCAATGAAACACCATGTATTCGATAGTATTTTTTATTACGAATTTAACGATGTATTACACATTATGATTTTCAAGCAATTTTTTTTTAAAGAAATATTCGGATTAATTTTAGTATTTGATAATATTTTTTTATGTACAAATTTAACAACTCCAATCTTTTAAACCTATTTAATTAAAGTTAAATAATTGCAATAACTGTTTAAATGGGTTGCCGTTATTTTCTCGACACAGGTTGACTGTGTTTATTGAAATTTTTCTTAAAAATTAGCTTCAAAACCATAATGTGTAATACATCGTTAAATTCGTAATAAAAAATACTATCGAATACAGGGTGTTTCGTTGGTTGCGGCGATATAAAAAAATAAAGTTGATGATGGTTCCTCGGAGACGAAACGTCGTATAAAAAATTTGAAAACGCCATCTAACAGAATTCAAAAAGTGACAATGAAGAAGTGTCGTTGGTTTTTAAAAATCTTTTAAAACAAAGGAAGGAATTACGAAAAAAGAAAAACCCAAAAATCGCATTTTGTTTAAAATCTCGGAAACGATAAACAATAATGAACTTTTGCAAACTACATATGAACATGCCCTAAATTATACAACTTTTCTCTAATTTAACCGCTTTCGTATCTCTTACCGTTTTCAAGATCCCCATGCTGTTCATCCTTATCTTGGACACGTAGTATAGTTGATTTCATATTTTGTATTTTGTGTTAACTTTATGAAAATATTTTTGGAGAAATGTATTTTTTTGTAATAAAATGAGTAGTTTATTTGACATTTTTCTATTGTTAACCTTTAATGGCCCTGTGATTTATCATTAAATTGGTACCTTATAGCATCAAGCATAAATAATGTGGGGAAAAATGAATCAATTGCACTAATATGCAATGTAAAATTATAATAGTGTAATAGGGTGGGTTCTTTCAAACCAACCGATTTAACGTTTTCCGAGTAATTAAAGTAAAAATTTTAATAAATACCTCAAAATTGTACAGGGTGGGCCAAATTCGATGTTTTCAAGGGATACAGCAAAAACCATAAGAGTTAGCAAAAAACTAATAAGGTACTTATGAGCTCTTTTTAAAAGAAAAAATCGGTGGCATAAACAGATTACCCATATCACGATTATTTACGTAGATACAGGGTGAAAACTAAAAAGTAGCATTTTCGAAAAACCGCGATATTTTCTTTACTATAGAAGTTAAGGTCATCAAATTTTCAGGATATAGGTAAGAGGATACGGCAATTTTAAAAATGGGATCAACAAATTTCTAGGCCTACTAAGTTGCGCACGGCCAAAGTCAACTTTCATTTTTCTTATGGGTGCCATATTGGATTTTTACTTTATCAAAATTCTCATTTAAAATGCTCTTCAACCATGTATAACATGTTTATGTTTGGTCAACATAAATAATAAAAAAACAACAAAATTAAGATCTCGTGGTAGTAGGCTTTGATATTTTTATTCAATTTTTCGATAGTGGGCTTTGCTGTCTCTTTTTTAATCATCTAACTGTCAAAATAGAATTTATTGTAGGTGTCATTTGTGTGCAGTTAATAATTTGTGAGTTTTAAAATGAATTACTTGATAAATATGATACATTGCAGTGTTTTATTCTTTGTCGCTGACAATAAATTCTATTTTGACAGATAGATGATTAAAAAAGAGACAGCAAAGCCCACTATGGAAAAATTGAATAAAAATATCAAAGCCTACTACCACGAGATCTTAATTTTGTTGTTTTTTATTATTTATGTTGACCAAACATAAACATGTTATACATGGTTGAAGGGCATTTTAAATGAGAATTTTGATAAAGTAAAAATCCAATATGGCGCCCATAAGAAAAATGAAAGTTGACTTTGGCCGTGCGCAACTTAGTAGGCCTAGAAATTTGTTGATCCCATTTTTAAAATTGCCGTATCCTCTTACCTATATCCTGAAAATATCATGACCTTAACTTCTATAGTAAAGAAAATATTGCGGTTTTTCGAAAATGCTACTTTTTAGTTTTCACCCTGTATCTACGTAAATAATCGTGATATGGGTAATCTGTTTATGCCACCGATTTTTTCTTTTAAAAAGAGCTCATAAGTACCTTATTAGTTTTTTGCTAACTCTTATGGTTTTTGCTGTATCCCTTGAAAACATCGAATTTGGCCCACCCTGTACATGAAGATTAAAAAAAAAATTCGAATTTTAGCATTTTTCGGTTTTTTGCATTTTCTGAAAAGATTTTTCATAGTAATGTATATTTTCTTTAACACCATCAGAAAGTAGAGATTTCAACGAACAAAAAGCCCACCGACTTTTCTGAAATATCAGATATTTTGACGTGAGAATTTTCGATTAAAAATTAGGGTGCTTTTTCGGAATCGAGTTAAAAGAAGATGAAAAATTTATTATTGTAAATCAAAAAAATTCCAGTATATTTGGGACATAACAAGGTAAGTTTTCACCAAGTTTCATGAAAAAATATTTTTTTTTGAAACAAATAAAAATTAAAATCCAAAAATGTGGTTTTTTGAATTTTTCTCATGAATTTTGAGGTTAAGGAGAAAAAATGTAAATACAAAAATTGTAGATCTTTTATTACCTACAACTTTGTCATTTAACTTTTTTCGATAGAACTTGTAGTTTTGCCGGAAATCGAGATTAACCGATTTTTACCCTTAAAAACTCACCCCGTACCACTTCCCAACCTCAGATCGCCCGTAATTTATTTTTCCTTTCATTTTAAGGGTATTCCCTTTCTTTTCTAATAGGTTTCATCCTACTATAATTTTTTTTCCTTTTTCATTATTTTTGGCAGCTTCGGCACTGGTCTACTTATTGTAAATCTACACGAAGACTCAATTTAAACGGTATCCCACATCAGGCGTCGTTCATGGCATATTCAATCATAACATAACGTTAATAGAGTTTTGTAAGTTATATTAGAAGGCTGCCGCGTATTCATTATAGTAAATTTAAGATACAACACGTATACATATCGGCATACAATGAACTAGAAAATCCCAAAAATAAGTAAAACACGACAGTAAAACAATTAAGTTGGAAAAACATGTATATAAATTTTTCACAGAAATCCATAAAAACGTCGTATTAAATATACAGCCTTCTGGAACAGTATAATAAATGACGTGTAGTAATAATAGTACTCGACTTTAGGAAATAACAGTTCAAACACGAATTGAAATATTTACGATAATGATGCTTGGTAAAATAAATTAAGGGTGTAAATAAGTATTTGGATCTTAGAGTAAAAGAAAGCAACATAAATTATAAATGCGGGAGATTATCCAAATAAACAGTTCAGGTGGTAGAAAGTTGTGTTTCGAGAACGCTCTGTAATCAATCTTCCGCCGTTGCTGCACCATAATCTAATTAACAGCACAACTAATAATTTCCTCAGCACAACGTGACTATAATTGGATTCGTTAATCAGAAAGTGCCCGCGGATAATCGCGGTGTTTTCCACAATATAAGATACTAATTAGTGCAAGAGCTTGATAGCGGCCGCTTCGCGCATGCCGCCGTCACCGTCACTATGTCGACCGTACTCGATTACAAGAATTCTGATTTAAATGCAAATTTAAAATGTCTTTCAATTTATAATCTTATTTCTGTTAAAATTACTCTATTATGAGGCTTGATAAGGACCGTACTCGTGCAATTATGTTTTCATTGAAAAAGAAAACAGACAGACAGCTTTTTGAAAAAGAACTCACAACTTGAATTACTAATTGGTTGCCAATATCGTATAAATCGCAAACAGTTACAAGGTCGACTAGGCAACCACTTTTAAAAAGTAGTTTAGGTACAAGATTTCTAGGCAATTTATATAGATATTATACGTAGCAAAGAAAAGAGTGAACTTTTAATGAGGTAATTTTACGTACATCAAGATCTTTTCGTTTACTAATGAGCGGTGTAACGAAATCGCAGTTTGTGTACGAAATTTTAAGGTAGCGCCTGAAATGGTCTTCCATGTGGGTCACATTACCATAAAGTGACTGATTACTGGTAGTCACGTCATCTACGAAACTTCCGTGAGTGACAGGTCTGAGTGGAGGAGATAACCCAAGTATACATGCTACAAAATTAAACATTCAGGTAATTAATGAACTTCCTTAACTTATTACCTCCAAACAAATCCTTCCTCATAACAATGAATACGCTTTGCATTAAATTAAGAAAGTCTTATTAATATAATAATCTGTTAAGTGGATTGGTATCAAATAAGTATGAAAGTGGAAAATAAAATCCAGAAAGCCACTTACAAAGAGTAATAATCGTAATTGGGATATTGACACCGCGAGAGATGAGCTATTGAGTAGTGTTCACAGCGTGTATAAGCGAGCCAAACAGCTGCACAGTGTTGAGGGTTGAGGGTGGCTCTGGGGAGCAACTGCCTAACTCGATTTGCCCACGCCAGAGGCCTCAATCAATAGACGCGGCGCGGCGGGGACCAATTACATGCCCACTTTCCTCGTAACACCGTTTGCATACATTTGTCAAGCACGCTAAAAATTGCTTGCACTTCTTTATTGTAGCCATTTTTCATATTTCCCAAGTTTACTTAGCTAATTTGATTTTATTTATACAGTATTGATCTGTAATTACGAAATTCACTGTATTGTATGAGAGTAGTATAAATGACAATAACAGTTACGATATAAACTCATAGCGGGAATCTCCTGTCTGGCTGCTACAGATATTGACAAAGTGAGGGTCCTGCGATGTAGGTCACTAACACTCGTCTTTATCAAAAACAATATAAAAATCTTAAAAAAGAAGGTTAAGTTCGACGCCAGGGAAAACTATAAACTTTGATAGCTGCACTAACAATTGCTGAACTTTTCAATTGCTTTTTGTACTACTGCACATAAAAGAGTTGTAAACTTTCAAAAATATGTAACGGCATCCTCTTAACTATGGATAAAAGCATTACACAGTGGCATTGTCCATTTCCAATTAACCTACTTTCCATCAATTTTCGAAACGCGATGTTTTCAGCATACGTACACGTTTAATAAATAAATCTAGACGCGTCGACAAGCTCACCATCTTACTTTGAAATTCTTTTAGAATGTAAAACTAAAAATATTAAAACGCTACTAATCGTTTCAGTTACTACAAAAGTCAAAGAGTGCAATAATTTTTCATTTCCAAATATACAGTGTGACTCATTTAGATTGAAAACACACATGTAAAATCTGAAGTTATTTACCGATTTTAACCAATTTTTTTTAAAATGTCAAATAATAATAAAACATCTACTTTGGGACAAAATTTTAAATGTTTATTCCAATTTTCAGGGCATAATACGATAACTTTTTCGTACTCGGAATGGAGAATTGTTATTAGCGATTTGTTTATAAAAAAATATCTACGCCACTGGATTCAGAATGCTTCCAAATAGCTGTCACCAAAATTTTACAAAAATATATTTATTAATAACAAAGTTATGACAACTTAAAGTTCGAAAACTGTCTAAGCTAACAGCACGGACGTATAAAAAACAAATGGACTGCTAATTATGTATATTGAAATAATTTGTCCCCTGCCTGTGCGGCGCCATACTGTGCTCAATCACAGAATAAGTAAGGGGACCTTATTCTGTGGCTCAATTTTGTATTGGTGTATTTCTAAAGGAGTAATCCACAGACCCACAAACCACTAACAAAAAAGTGATTTGTGCACAGACCATTAAAAATATTAGTGGTCTGTGGAATAATCTTTGATTATATATATAATCAAAGGGAGTAATGAACCCTGAAAATTTAGCGGTTATATTTGAAAATTGCAATTTATAATTTGTCATTTCATTATTTCTGAATTTCAATTCTGTAACTATATTTTCATCATCACTTGCTTGGTATCAACGACGATTCTGCTGTTGAAAGTATTTGTAAAATTTCTTCTGGAACGTGGTTTTCGATGTAGGTACTCCAAAATGGCATAATTATGTGTAACCTAACCATTTAACAAACAAAACTTGTTTATTTACCCACGACACATAGCAACAATCGTTTCCAACGAAACATCACGCTCTATTCATACTATGTATATAAAAAATGTCAAATATGAAAGCAACGAAAGGTAAGATATAAAACATTGAGGTTAAGTCAAAGACTTTGAAGTTTGGACCACTTTCGATTTGACGTTTGAAATTGCCAACTAAAATCGATCTCTACAAGAAAATAACTAACTAAGAGCACAGTATGGCGGCTCCCATGGTGGGGACAAATAAATGTTGCCGGTACGTACCAATTAGCAGTCCATTTGTTTTTTATACGTCCGTGGCTAACAGTTACAAAACAATACCCTGTATCAATAGATGGCCATGGAAATTATGTTAATGATTCTTAAATTAAACTACTTATTTAAACCATCAGTGGAGAAAAAAATATTTAAAGTAACGTAATATTTAATAAAAATCTATCATAACTATTAAACAGTTACATAATTTCCATGGTAACTAAGATTTAAATGGAAATGTTAGGTCTTATTATTTACTCAATTGTGCGATTCCGTTACTTTTATTAAATATTACGTTACTTTAAATATTTTTTTCTCCACTGATAATTTAATTTAATTTAAGAATGGAAGTCTAGTATAGCCAAAATCCGTAACGACTTGCGTAGTGAAGTCAAGAATTAGGTTTCATTACTCCAATACTACTATCGGAGTAAAAATGCAAGGCCTCTGACTTTAGAAGCTTGTATCTCAGTAATTAGCAATCATAATTTAATGAAATCAAGTGCACTTAAAAGACCATTTATTTCTACAAAAAGGTGTACAGTTTTAGATTTTTACAATACATCGTTAATTTTCTGTATCAATGTATGTGAGAAAAAGCGCTAATTATGACTCAAATCGCACAAGCGCTCCACTTTAAAAATTAATTACGGCTATATTATTGAAACTGAGTGGTAGATACTTATATATTTGAAAAATGTATACTTTTTTGTCAATGTGAGATGCTTTTGAGGCCAATTGGTTTATTAGTCTTAAAGCTATAATGAAAAAAACGACATCTTGGGTAACTCAGTACCTGAACGTTCGATATTAACAATTTGACAGTAACATAACAAGGTTAAAGCAATTATACTGTGGTCTAACACGATTCACAAAAATAATGTCATTATACATCGTTTTTTTTAAAAGAAATTTTGAAAAAAGGATGCATGCACCAGTTGGAGGGGGGTAGCGCGGCGCGCGGGGTAGCTGTTGTCGTACACTATTGCTATAAAGCGCATGGTTTTGTACAATGCAAAAGAATAATCACATTGTTGTGGGTTGCCGCTCGCTGCTTACGATGTGGTAGATTACCTCTCGCGGGAATATGTGCGTCTTTCTTTCGCGATAAACATAATATTTACTTTGCATGACAAGAAAACAAATTTTATTTTCAATAAGAGAATAATGCAGTTAGATTTAAGTAATATCAAATTTAGCATTTAAAACAAGAATTTTTTCTTTAACTTCCGTAAATTGCGAAATAGCACATTTTCGGTTAGGGCTTATAAAACCAGTTAATCATATGAATAATCAATATTTATTGGCTGTCGACTTTTCAGAAGTATGTGTGCTACAACATTTGTAAATTTGGTAACAATTTATGAAACAATAACAATTTTATGATAAGTTAAAACTGATCGTCAGCCAGGAAAATACTACATACAGCGTTTTTATTGCTGTTAATTAAAATAAAAGTTAAACAACTGATTCTACCATTTTGGTTTTTACACATGTTAAACATATATAAATGACTAATGTACTGCCCAAAAATGAAGAAATTTCACCCCTCAGTTTTTTTATTATGATCACTTAAAGTCAGAGGCCTTGCATTTTTACTCCGATAGTAGACACTTGTTTAATCTTATTTTTATTGAACTTTTATGCTGGTTGGTCCAGTTTAACAGCAGGCCAAACGTTAAAATAATTGCAGTTTGTGATATAAACCTACACACAGGGTGGAGAATACACACAAAACCGTTTTTTGGTGAAGATTATCTCCCTAGTACTACCTTATCCAAATTCAATCGCCGCATGACACAACTAGGCTAACAATGAACAATTCGACATAAAAAAAATTCGTTTTGTAAAGCCAGAAAATGGGTTTTGTTGATTGTTTTTAAATATTATTGTTTATTATTTTATTCTGCCTTTTACAATTTAACTAACATGATAGTAAATAACAGAAGAATTAATTCAATTAAATAAACAATTGAAAATTAAATAACATTAAGAGCACGTGATCAGTTTTGTTATTATACGAACCATTCATAAGTTATCTGAATTCTCAAAAACCGATTTTGTTTGTATTTTCCCTATGTCCCACTTAGCCGTGAACACCCTGTATATATCCCCTGTATCTATCTTATGAATATGGTCTTAGGATCTCTCATGATTTAAAGCTCCAGTTTTTCCATGCAACCATTTTAAAAAATATATACCTTGTTCCCATATTTTCATCATCCTGTATATCGAAAACGAAGCTTCCTAGAAACTGCCAATGTTTTTTATCATTTGGCGAAGTTCTGCTGTTATAAACTGGACCACCCTGTATATTGATCAAAGTTACAAAAGATGTCGTTTTTTTATTATAGCTTTAAGACTAATAAACCAATTGGCCTCAAAATCATCTCACATCGACCAATAAGTATACATTTTTTTGTTTGAAACACAAAACCATAGAAAAAGATCCACGTTTATATTTCAAGCACTCCCGTGTAGTAGTTTTGTTTTCGTCAGATGCGATGCAACAAGATCCAGTCTAGAATCTCCTTATCGCGTCATAAAAAGATTCAAAAAATATTATTCTATTGACATCAGAGGAAAAAATAAACAAATTTCCATAGATAGGTTGAGATCAGCTTTTATCAACATTGAAAATTCCGAAACTGATACTCAAAAAGACACAAAAACCATATTCCAACCATACACATACCGCAATTCAAAACAATCAAAAGTCCATTTTACAAAACAAACAAACCATAACTAAATCGGATACAGTAGTAAGACAAAATGTTCAATTTCAAATATAACGAACGATTCGCTGAGGGAGTAAATTGTGGCGGTTTAACAGTCAACTATGTATACCATGATAATATTTCTATGGTTACAAAACAATAATTTTTTCGTGAATTTTTTTGATTTGTCATTGTCAGTTACATTAAAATAAAAGATTTATGTAAAAATTTAAGTATACCAACAGATACATAATATACCGTGTTCCATATAAGGGTGCTCAGTATGGGAAGATTGGAAATGGTTCGATATAAAATCGGTTAAATTTTATACTGTGTTGTTTTTAAATTCGGAAAACTGCCATTACTTCAGGAGATATTCGAAAACGATTTTTTAATCGTTTTTATTTTATCAGTACTGCTCTCAAGACATGTTGAGCTACACAAGATGACGTCATGTCGTCTATAGAATTTTGACGCGCCGTTTCATCTTTGAAAAACACCCTCAAGTGTAATTTTTTATTAGAACCGATTCACCTTATAGAACTTCAAATGTGCCAATGAGGAAGTTCTTTTTTTAATTTTTCATTACTTTGAAAATTAAGTAGGTACAAAAAAATTAAAACAAATTTCAAAACCAATTTTCCGGTGAAAATAGTTTTTATAATGGATACAAAGGTAGTAATAGTGAAGGATCCTTTCCTGTCATATGATTCTTAATTTGTCGGCAACGAGAACCAGAGAACCTTGTCGGACACGAAATCTTCAAATAGACAAGCAACAGCTTCAACCAGATTGAAAAAGGACCCATACGGCGAAATGCTCTCTGAAATAACCAATAATTTCTGCCTGAAATCATAGTTGCCATTTAGTGACTCGTATTCGTGGGCAAAACATTTCTTTGGTTGGGCATAACTTTGGCCTATGTTATTTCGTCGAACTCGCTACTCGCAGACGGGGGTGCCACCCATAGGAATTAAACTATTGACTCACGGGTTTAACCGGGGCTGGGCAAAACGAAATGACTATTGGGCAAAACTGGGCATAAATTGGGCAAAATACTGCACTAGTATTCGATTCGAAATTCCAACATGGGAGTGTCAACTTCACGCCCACGATGAAGGTAGATGCGTTCGCTGTGACGGTTAGTATTTACGTTTGCGAATCGTATCTTTAAAGTTGTCAAAAGTTTTTAGTTCACTGTCTTTGTTCACTGCACAAGATGGTTTGTTTGCAGTTCGCCTTTTTGGAGTTATGGTGCTTGGCGTAGTTTCTTGCTTTGATTTGAGGCAACAGATGGTGCACCAATACAGTGTGTAGTATAATGATTTACCGTATATGCCACTCTGTTGTGCAATCAACAAGGGTCAACGTGCACACGGGAAAAATTGACAAAGTGTTTGCATAGTATTGTTTCGCTGTGTTCAATATGTTGAAATTTATGCCAAATAAAGAGCACTCGAGGACAGTGTTAATTTTTTTTTCTTAAAGAAAACTGCTGCTGAATCATACCGATTACTTCAAGAAGCTTACGGTGAAGATGCTCCATCCCAAGATACGTGTGAACGATGGTTTCGGCGCTTCAAAAGTGGTGATTTTGATATTGCGGAAAAGAAACACGAAAAACCACCAAAACGTAGAAGATGTAGAATTGCAAGAATTGTTGAAGGAAGACGATTCACAAACACAAAGAACTCGCAGAGCAATTGAGCGTTAGTCAACAAGCTGTTTCCAGTCGCTTACAAGGGAGAGGGGAAGATGAGAAGGTGAACTTTTGGGGATGAAAAGTGTATATATTTTGAAAATCCCAAGCGCAAAAAATCATGGGTAGATCAGGCGCAGGAAGACGAACCTCTGTGTTTGGTGGGACTAGAAGAGTGTGGTCTATTATAAGCTGTTAAAGCCTGGTGAAATAGTCGCTACTCGAAGAACGACCTGAATACCGAAAAAAGGTGACACAAGATTATTTTTCCCCATGACAATGCTCCATCACATACGGGAAAAGCCTCAGCTGGGAAGCGCTAGCAGACGCGGCTTACTCACCAGACTTTGCTCCTTCCGATTACCACTTGTTCGTACTTACTGAGCAGCGCTTTGGTACGTGATACTAGCAATGGACCATACTTTGAATAAATTATTTTTATTATCATTCTTCTGAATTGAACGTGTTTTTTGGAAAGGTATACCTATGTAAATTATACGCACTTTTTCTTATTATTTTGCTACAATACAGGGTATTTAAAAAACGACTATTTAAGTGTAGGTATGTGGAAAATTTCGAAATTCAGGAGTATTTTCCTGGTTTTTAAAATGAAACAGCAGTTCGCTGAAGGATCTAAACGTTCTAGTAAAAAATTGTTATAGTCAAGATACATACAGGGTGTACCAATCTTACGACATTGTTCAGTATATGGCTTATATCAAGAGATATCAAAAAATGTTGTTAAGGAAAATAATAGATGTCTTTAAGGACCATTGTTCTAAATTATGTTGAACTATACAGGGTGCTGCATAACTCCGTTACAAACCAAACACATGATTTTTAAATGAGAGCCCCTGCATATTATTCCAAATTCGGATTGCCCACATTTTTTCCAGTCTTTTGATATAAGGTTTTGTTACGTTATACAGAGTCCTTTAAAAGTTATGGGCACCGTTTATGTTAAAATCGTAGCAAAACGCCCTCTAGCTTACTGTACGTTACAGAAAAAGACAATTTCTTGGCTAATCGAGTTTCGTAATATGACGTAATATCTCCTCATTCGATTACATTTCAATTATTTTCTCTCTTTGTGTACAGGGTAGATCGAAACTCGGATCTTTCATTTTCTTTCTTCTTTTAAATGGAACACCCTGTATTTTATTGCATAATAGAATCTTTGATTACGTAGCTTTAATTTTTTTAAGCATTCCCTATACCTAAAGTTTATAAAAACAGAGTTATTTTGTAATATTTAATTTAAAAAATGCTTAACAAAAATTAAAGCTACATAATCAAAGATTCTATTTATGCAATAAAATACAGGGTCTGTAAAAGGGAAGAGGGGGAGCTTTATTAACCTCCCCCCTCCCCCCACATCGCCACTTCACCCCTAATTTTAGATTTAAACGTATCTCGAATGTCAATGTGTTCTTTACTCGTGAAATCAAAGTACTTCAATTTTTTTTTCTATTTTTGCATCAGACAAAAAAATTTACAAAATTTAACTTCTTCAATCGTGGTATTGAACAGTTGTTTAAATCTAAAATGGTTGCGTTTTTCCATCCTAGGTTATGGGCCGTAGGGGTGAAGTGGCGGTGTGGGGAAGGGGGGAGGGGTTAATAAAGCTCCCTCTGTTCCCTTTTACAAAGCATTAACATTTTTGATTGTCACTTAACAAAACTGACATCAAATTAGCATAGGTAATCGGAAAAACTTCTTTCGGCGATCATAGCGCCATCTGTCACGAACTTCAAAAAATGTTTCAAACAAAAAGTTCCTATTAGTTAACGCAGAATTCAAATCTGCATAATAAACTGGGGGGTGCTATTTAAGATTACGAAGTTACCCCCTCCCCACCCTCCGGGGGTGGGAGGGGTGACATCCTATTACTATCAAACAATAGAGTCTTAAAAAATTTTTTAGACGTATTTTTTGTTTTTTCAATGCGTTTTGTATTTCGCGAGATATTTGGGCGGTACGGGTGGTCTGAAACACCCTGTATACAAATAGTAGGACTGGTTAAAAACGATTTAGAAAAATGCCTGTTATGTTATGTTATACCACTGCTTTGACCACCCAGGTTACTGTTATTATTATAATATAACTATCGAAGTTGATGTGCATAAAGATTGGTGCCCTTAGAACTTGCTCCACAATGTAAATCCAAACACAAAAGAATGTAAAAATGATCAAAACTATTTCAAAAAACCTTATACATTAATTAAATACCCACTAATTAATCGCCTTGGTTAGAAATTTTAAAATTCTAAATTCTTTGTTTCGTTTCCATTTTAGTCCTTGCCTTTTTCATGTGGATTAGCTCGTTGGATTCCAAAGGAAAACAGTTCCTAAGCAGAACCGCATTTCACATTGTATAAATCATTTTCGAAAACTAAGAGTTAAGCACATTTCTGTATCATTTAATAGACGGTAAAATCGTAAATCGCTTTTTAAAATGATTACCGATTATTGATTACTAATGTGTAATTTATTCCTTTCTCTTTATTACGGTTATCAATATTTTATTAATGACGTTATGAGACAGTCGCGTTTTCATTATTATGAAAGGATTTATCGATTTACTGAAAAGAAGAAATTGCTTAAAATGCGGTACATATATGTATTGTACAAATCTTGGATAGGTAGATATTTGAATCATGTTGAGATATTTTGAATATTCTGAATCCGTTACCGCACGTAATCAGAGCTTTATCTATAATGTGGAACAGTGTATGTTGCGGAGGGTGGTATAAAACTTGATTCGACGAAAAGCTCGATTGACGAGTTCGTAGTAAAGTCAGCTTCGGGGTGCATCCAATCAACCCTGCCTTTTGCAAAAAAGCACAGCGCCGCTACCTTTTTGGCAATCAACTGTTACACAGTCCCCATACCGTTTTTATGACATATACTATAGTAAATTGAGTTTTGAAGAAACAATAATAAATCGTGTCCGGTGACGGAGCTGATAATCTAACACCGTAATATTGCGGATCCTGTCAGGAGCTGCTTATGAGAGAGTCACGCGCGCAATCAGCCCGTCTTAGAATGACAGACGTGAACATAATTTGACAGCAAATAAGAACAAGGGATGGAAATGATTGTGAGGGGAAGAAACGATTAGATAATCTAATAGAAACTGCCACGTTACAGCGAGGTGGTAGAAATGCCGAAAATACTGATTGCACTTGATTGGCTGCTACGTGACTTCCCGACCGTTGTGTTAATATTTTGTGTGACGGGAACCGTTCATTATTTAAATTTGTTACTTTGACTAAACCTACTCGCAAATCTACAGGTTTCACCTACATTGGCGGATTTCATTTAAAATAAATGTGGCTAAAACCGAAAAGGAAATGATGAATTCAAACTGTAATCCGTATAAGGAATTACATTCCTCCACTTCCTTTTGTTCTTTTCCCATATTACGCGAGAGTTTATAAAGTGAACTTTCTAATCCACAATTTTGCATAATAATAGCATCATATTTATGTTTGCATCATAAGTATCGTGTAAGTCTCTAAACACGAATTAAGGGAAAACGCGTAGGTATATTTTAAATCCACACAAATTTCATTTACGAGTAAAAATTTCGAGCATCGCAATTTGCCCAGTTTTTCGTAGATATTTTGTGTTTCTTGATGACATATTTAAATATTCCTAACAGTCCGTCCTATTACATTGGTCCTTAGCGCCACATTAGTTCGTGGTGTTAATTGTTCAACCCTCGGCCACTCAAAAATTCTCCACACCAGTAGGGTTGCGCTAATCAAATGAAAAATGACAATGTGAACTGAGCGATAGGTACTTAGGTATATAAAATTTACGAGGAGGATCGAGAACATATTTTCCAATCTACAACATATGTTGGGTACAAGGAATATGAATTCTAGACATTGAAGACCATCAGGATAAGGGTCTCCCTGGTTAAATGAGTGTAAAATTTTACGTCAAAGCGACACACGTCACACACTGCTCTCAAAAATAAAAAGTAAAGTGCATTCAGCATTTTATGATCAAATAAAATACTTAAATTACTATTTCACGTAAAATAAGCCCATTCAAAGAGCACTTTCTATGACAGGATCTTGAAGAAAACTGGTGCTACACCGTGCTAGAATTGTGCTACCATCGAGAGAAAAAAGTGGCCATTTTTCTTTGATAAAAAAGCTTGCAGTTCTTCTAAAAAAAATCTTTCTTTTAAGAAAATTAACGTGTCCATTATATTTTTTCGAGAAAAATGCAAGGTTTTAGTAGCATTTGCTAGTATTTTTATTGAATGTGCTACAATCTATAAGTTGCAAATGAACCTCAAAGTGTCGGTGGAAACACACGAAAACGCACAACCACGATATTAGGATGTGCAGACGATATACAAAAACACAACACCAAAGATAAAGACAGTGCATCCCTCCGCGCCGGTTTATACATTACGCACATTAGACACGTGCGTAGGGCCCGGACAAATCTAAAGTTTTAATTTTAGGTGATGTTTTTTAGCAGTATTGACGATTTAATTAACGAAGGGGTTGGAAGAATGGATTGGCTACTAATTGTTGTTTTTTTGTCCTAAGATGGTGTTGACGTAGTGGAATAGACTGGTGATGTTATGATGTGGTGGGTGATCGAAGCTATGTTCCATTATTATAGGTTGCGTTTCTTCCACCATGGTTGATTTCTTCTCGTTCATAAATGTTGTGAGATTCTGGTGTTGATGTGTATGAAATATTCAATCGATCTTCCTACGATTGTAGATAATTTTAGGTGATGTTTTTTAGCAGTATTGACGATTTAATTAACGAAGGGATTGGAAGAATGGATTGGCTGCTAACAATTAGCAGCCAATCCATTCTTCCAACCCCTTCGTTAACTAAAGTTTTAAGTTAATTAATTATAGGTACTATAGGTATAGCGCAATGAATGCATTTAATATTAAGGAATTAAGGTGTATTTATTTCACTCACGACTTCCCTTCAGAATAAATACTGAAAGATACAACAATTTTAAACAACAGGAAAGTTAAAATATCAAAAGCAGGTATTTATAATAAGAAGAATAAACACCATTTAACACGTTTGAGACTAAAATTTATTACTGGCCATATATTTTAAAAGAGTTTATTGTAAGTAACCTTTGTACTTAATTATGCCGACACAAGGGGGGTTTGTGAATCAGGGGTGTAACTATCATGGTAACTATAACCCCGCGGAACCCGGGCCTGTGATCTATGGAACCCGGATGTTACGGCACTAATATTTGTGTTTTCGTAAACATTCCTCTTAAATTGCTGAAAACGTATTTAAAAAAGACATATGCGCCGTATTTATTGTATTGCATAAGCTTCATGAAGCCATTTAAACTATATTAGTCTGAATGATTCTCATTTTTATCGTTTCAAAAGCAACGGAGGTAGAGAAAAAAAAATATATTGGCTTGTATCAATTTCGAAGTTTTGCTATGTATGCAAATTGTTGTGAGGGTGGGTAGTGATGGTGGAGGGCCCAATGTTACTTAGTGCGTACAAGTATACTAAATATTCTTATCCTAAACATTTTTTTTATCGTACCTTTATACAAAATATTTCATTTATGTGGTTCGTTTTTTGGACTCTTGTCTGTAGAACAATAAAGTTATTATTATTATTACTACTAAATGACATGTAAAATCGGCATTGGCATCCCTGAAGTACAACTAACGGCAATCGACGACGCAGTGAAAAGTACG
The DNA here is from genome assembly GCA_036250285.1 of Pyrocoelia pectoralis. NCBI lineage: Eukaryota > Metazoa > Arthropoda > Insecta > Coleoptera > Lampyridae > Pyrocoelia > Pyrocoelia pectoralis. The sequence continues at coordinate 35,848,856 of CM070076.1, read as the reverse complement.
GTCCTCTCCTACATTTGTTAGTGAGCACCCAGACGATAGAGGCCACGGTAGAATCTCGTGGCTGCCAATTTTACAAAACTAAAAAAAATGCTACCATATTTTACTTTGTTATCGTAAGTAATGAAAAGAGTTTGTTCGTGAAATTAAGTATCGCATACTGTATGATTTCCTGGAATCATTAAGTTAGCGTGGATTTTGGGTGGCCGCTCAAAAAAAAATAAAATAAAAAATAAGTATACGTCTACAAATTTACAGATTAATAAACAATGTATTATATTGTTTATTTAATTATTATTATTAGGAGTGCGTGTGTAAACTGAGACGTGATTAGAGATCAATTAATTATTGCTTTAAGTATTGCGGTAATGAATTTATAAGTATAATCCACAAAGCACGAAACAGAACAATTTTGCAGAATTTTCGGTCCACTCTGAATTTGGGATCACTTCACAGACTTGCGGTGCAGTTCGCATTTTTAAGCGACTGTAGGGGGCGCTGTAGAAACTTATTATGGCCGCCAAACTGTGATCAACGCGCGTTTTGCACAAACGTGCTCACGTTTTTGTGTTTAAATTCTTTGTTAAAATTGGGCATCGTTTAATTTAAATAATTTACGTTTTAAATCAACTTGTTTTAACGGCAACAACACCAGCTGATCACCGCTTGGTAGGTTTATGTACACGCCACCAGGGGGGACTCTTTTGATTGAAAATGCGAATAGTGAATTAGTCTGGATAACACCTTTCTGCATTTAAGGTCCATCTTGAAAGCAGTGGGTACATTTTTATGTTCAATGTTGTCAATTGCACTGCACACATTAAATGCATTTCACTTTCTGTCAAATTTATTCAGGTGGTAAATATTTAAGACAGTCCAGATGTACAGGGTGGGCCAAATTGGACACTTTCTTATGGAAACATCCTTTATCTTAAGAGATAGAAAAAATGGACCTATAGTAAAAGTCAGCTAAGAGTGAAGTGAAGGATTGTATAGGAAAAATTTGGCCTTGGCGTTGATTGGTTAACGCACGAGGCAAGTTTACAAAACAAAATTTGTCTAAAAATGACGCAAAAGCGTCATTGCCAGTTTTGCAATATTATATTGTCTAAACTTGTTAATTCTGACCGTCTGGATTCTGGATTACGATGGGAGGGTGGTCAAAAGTCCACGCGCACGTAGGCCTCCTATTCGGGCCCTTTGTGCTGCCTCCCTGACTAGAGTCACTCAGCCCCGCAACATCACTCAAGCCACCCCACGCGTGAGATGAACCTGAGGATGCTGGACGGGGGGGGGGGGGGGGGGGGGGGGCCGGCTCTGATCATAGCCATGTCCGGCCAGGATTCCCCCAACATGGATCGTCTTGTTTCGACGAGTACGGGACACCCACAGAGTATGTGTTGCGCCGTCTCATCGTCTGTGTAGCATCCTCTACACTCTACAGGATGGTGATTTATTCTGACCGTCATTTAAATTTGGGGAAATTCAAAATCGACCATTAAAAGGAAAATTAAGACACATTTTACATTAATTATCTAATAAATCTGAAATGTTGGTTAATTTCTAACCAACAATTACACGTAACATTTGGCATCGCTGCCATCCTAATGTAGTAAAATATTTGTGGTTAGGTTACTGTCGTGTAAGACGTTTGTGAAAATTTAGTGAGGTAAATGTAACTTGAATGAAAGCGCCCTCTACTTTACTCTTATTTGATTTATAGTATAGGTGTCTTGAGCTCAATTTTAATGAGAAAATCACTGGCGTAAACAGAATTCAGCTATCTCTAATCGTTTGGCCACTAAGGGGCGTTTCTCGAATTTAGTCGATTTCTTTAATTCTCCATAACTTTCTTATTAGTAAAGATAATTGGTTTTGGCAAAATATTTCTTAGAGCACTTTTTTACGTAGCATCCATTCCGATGGACAATTTTTATACAAAGTGTTTGGTTTTTTGTGTACGGCCTTAAACTATATATTTTCATACGGACCACCCTATATATTTTGGGGTTTTTGAAAAGAGAGTAAAATTTCCTAAATTTTGACGTATCACTTGTTGTATTTATGTTAAATATTATTTGCAATATTGCATTTAATACATTGTTATTACAAATTAAAAATATTTGGAGCCAATTAAAATTTCCAAATAACTAAGACATTGTCATTGTAAATCATGCTGCCGTTTTTGGAAATCTAGATGTCTGGATCCAAAATATTTTAATGCATAAAAATAATATTTAACATAAATATAACAAATGATACATCAAAATTTTGGAAATTTTACTCTCTTTTCGAAAACCCCACAATATATAGGGTGGTTCATATGGAAAAATGTAGTTTAGGGTCGCACACAAAAAACCAAACACTCTGTATAAAAATTGGATTCTACGTAAAAAAGTGCTCTAAGAAATATTTTGCCAAAATGAATTATCTTTAATAATAAGAAAGTTATGGAGGATTAAAGAAATCGACTAAATTCGAGAAACGCCCCCTAGTGGCCAAACGATTAGAGATAACTGAATTCTGCTTACAACAGTGATTTTCTCATTAAAATTGAGCTCAAGACATCTAGGTCCATTTTTTTCTATCTCTTAAAATAAAAATGATATTGTATACCCTAAAAGTGTCCAATTTGGCCCATCCGGTACATATGGCAATGGAAATACTCTCATAAGACCATTGCATATGCAGAATGAGATAAACTATTTAGTTCAGCTGAAAAGTTCGTAGGCTGGACACATAGATGTCGTCATTAGAATTAATTCCATATGATTTTTAGTTAGTACCCACTTTCAAAACAATACGTGACAGCAATTGGACGATTTCTCCGTGAGTTACATCATTTTGAGTGAAGCTACGTTTATTATTTTCAAAACAATGGACAAAAAAGAATTTCGTGTGTTGATGAAACATTGCTTAAGCAAAAACTTGGCTTAATAAATATTATTGGGCTGCAGCGGGAAACTAAAACTGCTAAAACTACTAAATTTCGTCGTGGCGAAGATGATGCGCGCAGTGGACGCCCAAAAGGGGTGTTGTTACAGACGAAAACCTAAAAAAGTCCACAAAATAAAGTTTAAATGACCGTTAAGCGACAGCCCATTCTAGAAGGGCGATCTGACTCACTCACCTCGCGATTTATACTAGGGAAAAACTACCACATCTTCTTTTATGCGAAAATGGCATCCCAGATATATTCATCATCAGCGATGGATCTAAAACAATGGAAGGAACATGTACCAGAATGAACCTCCATATCAGCCAACCACTAGGCAAAATTCCTTCTTTTAGACAGAACTAGTAGTGTAAAAACAAATTCTTATGCACAGCATAAAGAATAAAATTATCAGAATTTTCAGTGACAGCAGAGCCGCTCTAATTAATTAAACAAGCACATGCACCGCATAGGCTTGGTCGAATCACCATCCTGTAGAGGATATTACAAAGAAGAGGAGACGGTGCACCACATACTTTGTCGAATAGAGACGATCCATGTTGGGGGAATCCTGGTCGGACAGTCGCTTCACCTTCCAGGATCCTCAGATTTATCTCACGTGTGGGATGGTTGAGTGATGTTGCGAGGTCGGACGACTCTAATCAAGGAGGTAGCAGAAAGAACCAGAATAGGTGGTCTATGTGCACGTGTACTTCTAACTACCCTCCCAATCTCATCGTAATGGACCCAAAATGGACCGATAACCGTAAAAGATTTTCCTATGTCCGATTAATTGTTGAAACAAATATCATGCTCTTGCGAACCAGGGTTCCAAACAACCCCATATGATTGGAGAAAACACGGTTTGCAATCTTCATCTAATGCAATTTATATACTAGTTGTGAAACAGATGAAAATATTGAAGATGAAGGTAACGTTCACAAGGATGAAAACTAGTGTGTGTCTCTACAGAGTCCAGATAATAATGAAATATTTATGAAGAAAAGTCCGATCGTCAGACAAAAAAGTAAAATATCAAAGGACAATTATTTATTTATTGTTTATCCCATTAAAAATCATTGCAAAAAATATATTAATATTCAGTCATTTCTATGGATTTAAATTGAATTTAAATAAAAATTTGAAAAAACGGATGGGTGAGTTGTAGTACTTTAAAATTCCGTTGCTTAATAAAAATTAAACTATTCTCAAAGGTACATACCATGAATTTTGCAACAAAAGATTGAAAAATCGTTTTTTCTACAATTTTGCAAAAAATGCCTAATCGACGGCGCTCATCTTCCAAGACATGAATTAACATACACAAACACAACTCAATCTCATTATTATAAATATTTTATTATTTTTATTTAAATATAAATATAAATATAATTTCCAGAAATGTAATTTTCCTGAGTTTTTTTCGCATTTAGGACTGTAATAAATTTTATTTATACGGCAGAAAGATTTACACTATCCATTCAGGTAAGTGTTACAAAAAGCAGCGCGTCCGGTAGTACTTGGATACGTAACCCATTCATTAGAACGAGGGGAGCGGGAGCAGTGTTCATTGGTCCGGGCGGGTTCCACTACCTCAAATCACGTGTGCAATGTTCAATCTCTGACTCGATGTGTCCGGCACCCACGCAATGGGCCTTCGCAAAGCATCAGTTTTATATTAAATCATTACTTTGCTATGGTTGATATTACAGTAGCGACATCTACACCTACTGTAAATATATTGTCAACCTGCGTCAATTTATAAAATTTACAAACCTGACCAAACTGTGTCTTGCTATGAACAAAAACCATTAATCTACCACCTACAAACGTCTCTATTGTTTCAATAAGTGCGATACAAACACCCATACATTTATTCCAAGTGGTAACAGTAGATGGTGCTACCCCTTTACCTCTCATCAATCCACCAAAGCTTGCCATTATTCTGAATAACATTTCTTATATTACCATATAGAGCAGGGGTGAGCAACCCGCGGCCCATGGGCCGCTTGCGGCCCGCCGTACATATTTATATGGCCCGCCAAGCATTTTCAAAATTGAATTTATTTTATTTTTATTACAGACTTTTTCCCGTCAATATATTTTTATAAAATTAATTAAAGGTTTCCATGAATATGGCTATTTAATTAACATACATAAGTCCTACTTTATAATATAACAATAACATAATAAGTACTGCATACTAAACCGAAACGATTTTTTGAAACGGGACACCGACTTGTTCAAACATTCAATACGAATGCGCGAAATTGTGGAAACAGCACCTTTTGCAAAATAATGTGTGCGGCCCGCCAAAAAATGTCAAAATTTGGATTGACCCTTTGATAAAAAAGGTTGCTCACCCCTAATATAGAGGATATCTGCATAAGATCTTGAAGATGGATTATCGCAGCATTCCAAAAAGACTATTTTGCACATAAAAACCGGTCTTGCCCAACCGATCACGACCCTAATCGTTGTTCTGTAATTATCAAAAACATGCATTCTTGTAGAGGACGCACTTCATACAGTAATAGTATTTTGATAAACTTCACAGATAGGAAGGTATTTACAAAAGATTATTACAACCGATGCCCCTTTTAGCTTTCATTCCGCGTGAAATTTTCTAGGACGTGTTATGTACGGCACGACAAACAATTTAAACGTGGAGACGCTTTGATCTTTTGAATTTTGAGTTAAGACCACTTTTTAGTCTTTTTTCATGTACCATTAGACTAAAAATTAAAATTTTTTTTTTAAATATAAATTTTACGACATGAAAAATTGAACGTCAATCTCGAAACTTTAATTAGACGATATTAGCTAATTGGTTGAAATTCGCTTCAAGCACTGACCGGCGCCACTCGATATTTGCGCACTTGAGAAAAATAACTAAATGCAAATGTAATAATTAATTGACAAACTCTTGGTAATTGAAATAGCCCACTTGAAACAAAATGAAATTTATTTAAGTATCAGTGAAAATTTTTCCTCTTGAGTGGCGAGGGCGCAGAGAGAGCAACTATGAACAGATCGATACAAGTCGCGGCGCGTATTCAGTTATGCTAATAAATTAGTCGGCTCTAAACAAACCGCAATGCAGATCGATGTATGTATTCCGTTAAACCATAAAAAAACGATCAATTCATTACATTTCACACACTGATATGCCGCAAACGTCAAATAATTTTTCTAACTCACATTTTATCTTTATGATATATTCAACGTGGTCGTAAGTACTACCTCAATGCATTAAAGTGACAGTTATACATATGAAACTTGTACAATTTCACTACAGCATAAAAATAAAAGAAATCCGACTTACCTCGTATAATCGTGTTTACAGAGAATCATTCCGCTTTTTGTAAAACACGACGTGCCAATATCCGCTAACATCGCCCCGCAGCACGAGCATTTCAGACAACTGTTGTGCCAATAGCGATCCAATGCATGGAGAAGGAAACGTTCTACGATTTTTCCACCACAACCACCACATATTTTGATATTATTATTGTTATTATTAAGACTATGAGGATGATGTGGCGCTCCAGGTGGTGGGCCGGCACTACTAAATGCCGGATGTTGATGATGTGGATGTGAAAATTGATCGTGTGGTCCACCAGGATGACCTTTAAATAAAAAACCTATCAAAGATTAGGGTTATATTTCAGTAAAAATGTAAATATTTCTTATTATTAAGTACACCTTCGAATACTATCAACTACAATACTACTTAAAGTATGGAAACATTTCGTATTTACAAAAGAAAATACCATATCAAAGCGGGACTGCCCACTAAGGCTGTATCATAACCGCGGTTAAACGTTATGAGACTTGATACCAAACTGTCTGAACAATAATAAAAATACAGATTTTTAATTTTATCTGCTTACTAGCTAAATATCCGTGCCAAGTATCAAGTTCCCATAAAAATCAGAAACTGTCATTTTGCAAACTTGGACAGAAACGAATTCGTGAAGAAGAAATTTTGGAAGATATGCATTAAATTTTGGGTGAAATCGTTCCATCAAATATATGCTTAGTAAGATTCGAAACTATTGTTTACTCAATTAGTAACTGTGGATGAAACTTGAATGTATCACTATAGCAAAAAGTTACAGTTCTTTTAGGATTGCTTGTTGAATGGTTGCCGTCAATTACCCCGCGTCCCTTCATCGTAGGTTGCGCGAAGAAAAGCAGAAAAAGAAAACCATACTCCCCTGATATGGGTGCAAGCGATTACTTTTTGTTTTCAAAGATGAAATCCGCCATTTCTGGGAGACTCTAGAAGTCAGGTAATGAAACACTGGAAGCAGCCAACAGGTTTTTTGGAGAGGTTGGGGAGATTTTTTAAATTAGTATATAAAAGTTTGAAAAGGTGTTAGTTATCAATTGGACAATGCATTTTAGTAGCAGTTTAAATTTATTTGGGAAAACCGCCAGAGTTCAATAGATCGATTTGATGAAGTGATCAATTCTGCTATTCGCTTACATATCCAATTCGTATGTGTATTTCATTTATTTGGTGAAGCCCCAGAAACTGGACACAATCCAGATCGAGAATCCAATTATATTAGAAAACAAGAGAACTCCATTTTGCGCAAATAAATGCTGAGTGATGACTATACAGGATGGGGAAAAGCACTGTTACAGCTCAATAACTCATTAATTTAATGCTGGAGAAGAGCTGATTGGAGGTTCGAAGAGATGGAACTCAAAGTTCGAGGACTCCACCTTCTCATCGCGCCGTGTATAAACAAAAAGATTATTACACCAGTCAAATTAGACTTTTGGTGAAAAAGTGATGCTAACTTTACGGGACCTTTTCAGGGTTGTTTGGGAAGTTAAGGAGAGCGTAAATCCAAGTTTTCGTATACCCAGACCCCGTGGGATTTTTTTAAAGGGGGGGAAAAGGTAAAAATTTTGATTTCGCTATAACTCAGCAGCAATTGATCGTACAGAAAAAATAAAAAAAGGGTTTTGTAGGTTTGTTGAAGCTCTACAAGTTTCCTTTGGACGACTTTTCCCGAAAATTAATATTTAACGATTTATCGTAAAAAAACAGTAAAAAAAAGTAAACTTTTTTGGTCAACAAATAGAATTTGTTCATGTATGAGAAAGTTATAGAACAAAATCACCATGTCAGATTTTTCGATCGGTTGAAAAATAAGGTCGAAGGGAGCGTCTGAAGGTGTGCTATCTATTCGCGCCCCTCGGGCACCGGTGCGGCGGCTCGACGCTGCAGCACGCGCTCAGATCTCGGCGCGTTTGTCGCTTCTATCTCTGTGCCTATAAATCGAAATGAAAAATAAACTTTTTTATCGATTTTGTTCGTTTGTTCAAGCTCCACAACTTTCTCATACATGAACAAATTCTATTTGTTAACCAAAAAAGTTTACTTTTTTTACTGTTTTTTTACGATTTTTACTTTTAATTCGGATTCATCGGCACACAGATATCAGCGACAAACGCGCCGAGATCCGAGCGCGTGTCGCAGCGTCGAGTCGCCTGGGCCGCGCCGGTGCCGGAGGGGCGCGAATAGATAGCACACCTTCAGACGCTCCCTTCGACCTTATTTTTCAACCGATCGAAAAATCTGACACGGTGATTTTGTTCTACAACTTTCTCATACATGAACAAATTCTATTTGTTGACCAAAAAGTTTACTTTTTTTACTGTTTTTTTTTTACGATAAAACGTTAAATATTAATTGTCGGGAAAAGTCGTCCAAAGGAAACTTGTAGAGCTTCAACAAACCTACAAAATCCTTTTTTAATTTTTTCTGTACGATCAATTGCTGCCGAGTTATAGCGAAATCAAAATTTTTACCTTTCCCCCCCCTTTAAAAAAATCCCACGGGGTCTGGGTATACGCAAACTTGGATTTAAGCTCTCCTTAACTTCCCAAACAACCATGAAAAAGTCCCGTAAAGTTAGCATCAGTTTTTCATAAACCCCCTTTTTTTGTCTAATTTGACTGGACTATGAAAACCTCGTTAAAAATGAAAATCATTAAAATTTCGAAAACACTAGAACAGTTTTCTTCGTATGAGTAAAAATCACCATTTGTTGTTCGACAAAAATATTGTGGGGAACCAAAAAATAAAAAATAAATCAGAACAGTCTTTGTAATTTCCGTTTATTTTTTGATACTAAAGGTGTCGGGTACAAAAAAATAACAATTAAAATAAGGGGTGGCAGTTCCTGAGGCAGAGGATGTATTCATATACTAAGCTACGGAACGACAGTCTCGTCTCGTCTCGTCTAAACTACCTACGGACATCAATGTAAGTGTATATGGCTAATAACTCTAGAGAATACCCTCCATCCTCCCTTAGATACACGCTTAATGCAAAACCAGTTGAGCATGCACAGGCTTGTATTGCACATGATGAACAAAAGCTTGCATTGCCATACTGAACAATATTTTTGAGGGCCATTTTGATCACTTTCCCGATGAAATAGACAAAAAATGATCGATATCTTAAATTTTTATGTTCCACAAGTGTTTCAGTGTGAATGTCAAAAATGTCTACCGAAAAAAAGTAACGGACATCAAACTTTGTTAATTCACATGATGAACTTTTGTTCATCGAAAATTAAAATAAGGTACATACAAGACCGTGTCGATAATTAATGTCTCCATGGTCATAACTTATGATATACCAGACAGTGTCAAAAATGTCTACAGGAAATCCAGAGATCCAGACTTTGTGAATTCATATGATGAATTTTTGTTCATCGAAAATTAAAATAAGAGATCGTATCGTGATAATTATGTATTTATTCAAGTTCTATAAACATTTCACATAACTTTGGTTAAAATTAAATAAATAAATAAGTAAATATCTTAGAGAATATAAAAAATTTCATTAATTTTTGAATAAGTAAAAGTTCCCATAACAGATGCGGCATTTCCTCTTTGCAAAGCTATACTGATCCTTTGAAACAAATAGGACTTTGAATTTTTTTCACCAGTTTTATTCCATTTCAATTTTCCTATGAAATTCAGAAATATTAGGGCTTCTTCGCACCAGGGCCCTAAGGTCTCTATTGCAATAGGGACAAAAATGTAATTCTCATCCACCATGGATCTGTATTTGTTCCTCTTTTTGTTAGCTGCGACTTTGACTGCATATCCATTTGCTGAATGTGACAGGTAGGATGGAGCTACCGTATCCACTACGGTTCTATCCCAAACAAGATGTTTACCGCTACTCCAAGGAAAGTTGGTCATCCCATCAACACGCTTACCATCCTCCCTGCAGATTCCTGGTGGTTCTAAACTTGACGAAATATTAATTATCTACAGAGCCCGATAGACAATGTTGTTAATTTCAGTATGTCTAGAGAAACGTCCTGCATTCTTCTTACAACTGAGTCCTTGTGAACTCTTTGCAGACACTTTTGCACCACATAAGCATGAATGAGGTGTACATATATCACAACCTAGTCTTAGACCAATCGATATCCTGAAGTAATTGTTTTGCAGTAAGGTTCCAACTGTTCGAGATGGAAGAGCGTTCAACCAAGCACCTGTTTCTTTGTTACAACTTGCCTTATAAATAGCTTTGTCACAATCTGCTGTAAACTCTAGTGAAGCTATCTGATTTCGAATCTGAATTAAATCCCAATCTTTTTGGATTTCTTTCAATGTAGGCACTGTGTTGGTAGGCATCAGTCCATCCTTTCAGAACTTCATTATAAACATCATCAGCTGTCTCATCTTTATTAAATTTGATAATTGAATCGACAATATCTGCTGTGGCGTTAGTTGAGTTCAGAAATGCAACTGGTGCTATTTCAGAAATTTTCCGAATCCCTATACCTCCGTATTTCACAGGAAGGGGTGCTATCCTCCATTGGTGGTCGTTGTCGTTGCGCTTCGTATTGGTAATTAGCTCCAATGATAACTTTATTATTTCATCGAATTCCTGTAGCTTCATCTGATGTTTTGACATAGGTGTTGTTCTTAAGAAATAATTTTGTTTTGGAATTAATAAACAGTTCCGCAGCAGGTAGTGTGTGATATGAAGTTTGCAATCTTGGAGTCTGTCACTAATTGGCAAGATTTCCTTCTTCATATCGAGAATTTTTTTGTATGATCTTCAAAGATAGGACAACCCAGAAATTCTAGATCTCGGTTAACTATTCTAATCCCAGGGCACAGATTGTTGAATTGGATAAGGACTTCTTCATCCAGTTCACCACAAAAGTATAATTCACATTTACTTGGATTCACCAATATCCATACTTGATTTTATAATGTTTTGTAAAACATATAAAACTGATTCCGAATCTCCTCCTATGGTCCGTCATCAAAGTACCAGATGATAAACTCCGAGGATATACGCTCTAAACTATGGGATGTCTAAAATCTAATGATCCACATGGATCCCCTTGTTGGCAGCCTACCTCCGATGAAATAATTTTGTCTCCATAAAATAGTGACGATGGTCGTTCATAGCCTAGGTTCATGAAGGCGAAGATTGCAGGTGTGGTGTTTAGAATCGATGTCAGCATTGAATCTCTGTCCACAGAGTTGAAAGCATTCTTATAATCAATTTTCAATATCACCTTCTTACTGCCTTTCTTAGTGAAGACATACTTTCCCAAAAAAAATTGATAATTAATGTCTCCATGGTCATAACTTATATTATATGATAGGTGAGTGTCAAAAATGGTTTGCCATTTACCTACCGTAACTCTTGGTACATAAGTAAGCCCTAGTGAAGATTGTCGGCAACATCGCGTCTAAGTATGACAGTTTTAAAAATGGCGTGCGGTTAAAACCAAGACTTGTCATCGAATTTATTACAGTGGAGGATGTAGCTCCAATTGACATCCACCGACGGTTAAGTACCATGTACCATGTGTTGACGTGAGTGCTGTTAGGAGGTGGGTAAGTACTGTGAAAGGCGAAAATCCTGCTAAAACAGACATGAGGGCTCGCCACAATCGAAAAAATGCAAAGCAGTTTCATCTGCCGGAAAGTCATGATAACCGACTGTTAACTCAGAAGGATATGTTAACATTAACAAATCTAAAGCGACGGCTGCGTAGGGTTCGTCCAAAGTGCCAGTTATACAACATGACAACGCTCGGCCTCACACAAGTCAGAGAAAGCGTATACCACTGAAGAAGCTTGAGTTTCATCATGACTTTTTCCGTAATGGAATTGCGAAGATAGTACATTGGGGTAAATAGCGATTATGTGGAAAATTGTTTATATCAATGGGCAGAGGACAAAATATAGGTACTAGTACTATGGCAATATATCTATTACTAACAAAATAGGAGGATTCAGTTATCAATACGCCCTACTAATTATGGAATAACATTAACATCGATAACCTTTTCGATGGTTAATCGAAAACACCAAGAGGTATCTAGTAAGGTCGCTGTTGCACTCAGATTAGATGATGATGGTTCCTTTCTGCTTAAAATGTTCAAAATTTCATATCCAACCTACAGTGTAAAAGATGGAGTACTTCCCTTCAACTAGGTGCAAAAAATGTACCACTTTGTATAATGTCTGGAGATGAAAAGACACAACAAAGTGAAACTAGGAGATTTGTGGGAGTAACGAAGTGATTTAAAAAAAATATCTGAACCAATGCTTACCATAATCATTCATTTACAGTCAACCTCACTAGACATGCTGAACAGTATTTTTAAAAAATAGTTTCGAGGTGCAATAATGACTAGTTAAGTTTCTAATGTAAGTATCGTTGTAGAAAATGAATAATGTGAAATGAACTAATACGGTTTGTTGACGTACCATTAGTTTTCGTCTTGTAATTGTGACAATTTTCTAACTTATTAAAGTTTTCATAATGTAGGTAATCATTTCTGAAATTTCAAAGTTCGACAGACTTGCATCAAAAACTTACTATCGTTTAGTATTACGTAGATGGAGAAATAAAATGAGATGATGAAAATTTAAAATTGTCACCGAAATAATGTAATGAAATACTATAACTTACCAAGTGGTCCAATGCTATGTCCATTACTGGGGTGCATGTGAGGGTGTCCGTGGGGACCGCCCGGTCCAGGATGACCGGAATAATTATTGTTGTCTGGACTGGGAGGGTGCGGAGACGTCAACTCCGGGCCTCCATAGGGATGATAATGGGGGTTCATCGCGGTAAGGGTGCTGGCTGCCAGTTTGACGGTAGAAGCGCTACCCACAGCGCTGACACGTTATCCGAAAGTTAACCTTGAGCAAACTTGCTGCACTGTTGACAAACTTCTGAAACAAAACAAAAAACGCATTTAGACATAGGTATTAAATTCTGCTTATATTTAAATCGAAAAGCAATGAAGCAATTTCGAGAAATGTTTTTCGAGCCTGTTCGCTTGCTTGAACATGTTTAAACATTTTACGACAAAAGCTTTATGGAAGATTTGAATTACACTACGTCTTTCCTATTCTAATTAGGCTCATATTCTCAGTTTTCGCGTTTAATTTCGCCGGCGGTTTTGTCCTAATTACATTATCGAGCGAGTCGCTTTGCGAAATTTAAGAGTTTTAAGGGAGTTCAGAATGAGAGAAGGCAAAATATTCGTTTTGTCTATTAACGTTTAAATTGTTTTAAAACCATTCAAACAGCCTCAATTAATACTACAGCGTTATTTTTATTATTCGCCATAAATCACTTTTAACGTTTATTCGAATCATATTTTGTGTAGGTACTCTATTGATCATTCGCGAAATTTCCATTGTCGAATGAAAGATCTCCAAGTACTTAAGCTTTAAATAACGACAATAAATTTCAACGTGGGATGATATTTAATGAAAATACAACCCCTTAGTTAACTAGGTTAACTAGTTTAAAGTTAATTTGTTACTCAACTGAAAATATTGGTCGCAATCAAATTTATTTTTATGTCAAGATGATCCAAAAAGTTTTCCGTTTTGAAACTCTGGAACTTTAAGATAAATTAAGGTAAGCTTAAAACTCCGCCATTGAAAAATATAATGTAAAATGACTGTTGTATAGTGATTACTGATTATAAACATCAAATTCACTCGCCTAGTAGGTACTTGTGATATGATACTACAAACGCTAGGCAAATGAAAATATACATACAGAAGGGTTAGGAGTAGATTTCTTTAAGTTAATCTATTCATTTTGACAAAATAGAAAATTTCGAATTTTATAAACACAATTAATTCCTATGTTTTGTCTCGAGTTCCAATACAAGAACGCTCAGTATGCAGATATTGAAACTTATCAGAATTAAGGATAAATTAGAAAAAAGTTGCGCAATTTTTGTGTTTTTAGTTTAGTTCCGAAAATATTTGAAAAATCTAAACATTTGAAGATACGTTTTCTAAAGAAATAAAATAAGTGAAATACATTTTTTCATTGATACCATAGAAAAAATTAAATTTGATGGTTTTTGTCATAGATGAAACGTCGAGTCCAAAATATGTGGCGACCATTGTATAGTGTGTCAAAATAAAGAAGAGTTCTTCATTTTCCCATTACATAAAAGGAATTTCAAAAAGTTGGAATGCCTCTGGAAGTAAAAGAAATTTCCTTCAAAACACCATTTGCGAGTCCCTTTCCCCAGCTGTTAAAATTTCGTTCTGTGCTTCACCCCTTCTGAAGACATCATCAATTCAACTTTAGAAGACCATTTCCCCAGTACCCCCCGGTCTTTTCATTTTTATCTAGGTGCAGTTTTTGAATATCTTGCAATATTTTACACGTCCAATGTGTTGGGGTCACTTAATTGCAGTTCAATAAATCCAGGGAGGACAAGGTACCAAAAATTTTCTGGTGGGTAATTTATTATTAATTATTAATTTTATTTGCACATAGGTACTTGGCTGAATACATATATACATTTAATCGTAGTTCATTTCCTTCATGCCTGTCAGTATTATAACAAAGCGGCCATTGAGCTTATTCACTTAGGGTTCACATAAATTTGTCGTTTTGCCGTCAACACAAACTACACTTCTCGGCACGAAAATTAGAGCAGTTGAATTTTTTTTAAACACACTTCAAATTTTAACGCTTTGTGATGTTTTATTATTAATATTATTATAATATCTTACACACAAACAAAACAACATGTTCAACAATATTGAACCTTTATTTGAAGAAAAAAAGTGTTATTGAGTAAAAATCATAAATTCCAGAAATCTTATTACTTATAGTGCATAGTTAGCTATGAACCCATGTCAACAGTAATGTTGTTTTCGTTGTTTTGAAAAATCTGGCAGATCGAAAAACTTGTCAAAGTTCTGCTGCGTTTATTTAATCTAAAAAATATGGCTGTGAATCCCGAAACAGCGGCTGCTATTGTTGCGTTGCTTCAAGGTGGAAGAAGTGAGCGATATTTTGCCCAACAGTATCATGTATCCAATAGCACTGTGCACCGTATTTTTACACACTTTTTGCAAACTGGAGCTTACACCAGACGACTTGGAACTTGCCCCCAACGCAGAACTAGCGCTCCTGATGGTCGTTTTATTATCATACAAAGTTTTCGAAATCGTCATGCTACAGCTGTTGAAATCAGAAATCGACTTCAGCACGTCCGGCAAACCAACGTAAACGAACGGACAGTTAGACGAAGACTCGGAGAAGCCAATCTTACCAGTCGTAGACCTGCCACAGGCCCAGAACTTCTTAGGTGTCATCGTATTGGGCGACTTCAGTTTGCCAGAATTCATGAGCACCGGGTTGAAAATGAATGGGGGCGCGTTTTATTTACCGATGAGTCCAGATTTAGCCTTGCGGTCTCCAGATGGTCGTGAGAGAGTATGGCGAAGACCACACGAGCGTTTTGCAGAATGTACCTTCAGCCCTCGGGTAGGATACCAAGGGAACTCAGTTATGGTGTGGGACGGCATTGCTCTGGAGGTTCACACAGAATTGTACATCCTTCCGAGCGGCTGCTTAACTGCTGCCAGGTACATTGAGGACATTCTCCAAGATTTTGTTGTTCCTTATGTTGACTTTCTTCTGATGTATGATAATGCCCGACCTCAGACCACGAGAATAACTCAACAGTTCTTACACGAGGTAAACATTCCTGTTATGGAGTGGCAAGCGTTAAGTGCAGATGTTAACCCCATAGAACATGTTTGGGACATGCTTGGGCGAAGGATGCGAAGTCGTGTTCCTGCTCCTTTAACTTTAAAGTAGTTACGACAAGCTTTTTTGGAGGAATGGAAACTTATTCCACAAGCGGACATTGGCCACTTCATTTTAGGCATGCCAAGGAGGATACAGGCAGCAATCCGAGGGGGGGGGGCATTATTAACAATACGACTCCCCAGTTGTAAGGTAATTTTACCACAACACCATGTGCTCTTTCGTAATCTTTTTTTTAATGATTCATTTGTTAATTTTTAATTTAAATAAAGCCTCAATTGTTGTTAAAAAATACTTAAAAGATGTTTTGTTTGTGTGTAAGATATTATAATATCTAATAATAAAACATCACAAGGCATTAAAATTTGAAGTTCATTTAAAAAAATTCAACTGCTCCGTTTTTCGTGCAGGCGAGTGTATATTCCAATTTTAAATAAACACCATAATAGTTTTACGAGTGAAAGATATCGTGTTAATCACCAAGCTCTAAATTGCATCGTCTCTATGTCCCCTACTATTTTTTTTTCAATTTTGTAAGTATATTAGTGTATATTAGGTATTCAGAAAAATAAACAATAAATAAAAACATTCGTACTGCATTTAGACGTGAAATGAAAATAGTAAGTACAAAAAGTCGTTATGTCTTTCATCGTTAAGGTGTAAAGGGGAATTCCGTCTTATGGCATGTCGTTACGATTGATGGAAATATTTTCATCGTACTAGCTACCGTACTATAAACCGTTAAGTTACTTTAGAGTAAACAACTATTATACTTTTATTTTTAGATTACGAATTGGAATACACACAAACCAAGTAGATTAAGAAGAAAACAAATTATAGTGTGACAATCACATCAACATATTGCCTAGGTAATTCAATTACAAATTTATATGAAACTGTACCAACAATCAACAAAAATTCTATATGTATACTAAAACTACAAATTGCTATCTATTCATTCAAAACACGTTCGTTTCAAATTTCTGGAACAATAAAATTTAATCCAAGAAAGAAGTGGTTTTAATAACCTCCCAATGGTATTATTCTAAAGAATATGTAACAAAATTTCTTCGCATCGCATGCATCAGTCATACCAAATTCATCGTGGTGAAAAATAATCAGTATTCCTAAATTATTAAGGCGCTTTGACCATGGCACTGGGCACACTAAAATAAGCTTAGGCTATGTTTAAAACTACAAATAACAATCCTGTATAGACAACATAATTTGTATCTTAGCGCTTCTATTAGATCTTCTAAATGGCTGAAAACCCTTTGCACCTTACGTTTTGCCCCTTGTGCCATCTTTGGGGTAAATAACATAAGAACATAATAGATTCCTTGAAAATCTTCAAACATCGGCATGTTGTGAGGCAATTTCGCCAGCGATTTTAATTTGTTTCAATTTTTGGTTGTATGTTGTACAAAATTTGGTACAATAATGTACCTATGCAGTATGTCTGTAAAAGTTGGCAACATATGGGAAACTTTTTGATTATTCATTTTACGAAAAAAGTTATTCTTTATAAAAAGCTCTGCATGTTCTAAAATCTAAAATACAATCATCAGATATTAAATTTTTTCAGTCGTGTACGCGGTTTGTCAAAAAATATGAATTTTGCTCAAGAGTAAAGTACCTTTATTTTTGACACTATGTCCATATTTTTGTTTCTTGTTTTAAATGCAGCGTTCCCAAGTTATTAATTTTTTTCATGAAAAAACATGGTCTGATTAAAAATGCTTAGGCTCGTTGAGTTTTAAATTTTTGAGTCAATTCTTGCTACACACATTAGTAAAGGTCGTTCCTTAGTGAACATTATTTGTCGATATTTGTCGATTTAATTATACAGGGTGTTTTGCAATAACTCGTAAACTTTGTCAATTTCGAATAGGAAAAGCTTTGTTATTTTAAATTGTTAATGTCATGTTAATGTTAGTGTTGATTGCAAAAACAGAAATAAGAAAAGCAGCGTTATATACACGTTTGGCCGTTTTCACAACCAAATTGATACATAAATACCGATTTTCCACTGATGACCAACACTGCGAAACTATAATATTGATTTCAAAAATCATACCTATAATTTTTTGCCTGACCATGCAGAACTTTGGACGAAATTTGTGTATAAGCGACCACTTTTTGTCACTGATATACCTTAATCTTTATTTTACCCACAATAATTCGTCCGTAATGAAGAAGTGGAATAATGTAAATCCCGAGAAATTTTACATAAAGTACTTCTTATAGTTGTCATTGTTTGCATTGTATTTACGGATAAAGGTGAAACGATCGCCAAATTTACATACGTATATTTTCAAATTAAGGAATATTTGGCAATAATGTCATTAAAATTTTTCTTTGCACACAGCTTGCTGCCCCCAAAAAAAAAACAATAAAATTTCTACGAAGGGTAATCTTTTCGTTTTTAAAATATTATGTAATTTTGTGAAAATGCAGTAACAATTTATAATGTTTAGGTGCCGAACATGAATTTTCTTGCAAGACCTACTTAACAGTAAATTCATTTAGTTAACATAATTTTGTTGCAATTTTTGCAATTATAGAGAGATAATAAACGATGATACGATAAATATATAATATAATTTAACTATTCAGAAAAAATGGGATGATATCATCATGAAGAGACTTAGAAACTGAGACTATTCCAACATCTATTAGTGACAAAGCTCGCTACTAATTAGCCTTATCATGTCCAGAATCTGGGCGATGGCTTCAAGCTGTCCCTTCTAAACATATTGGTACATTGATGGGTGATCAAATGTTTCATTCATGCATTGGATTACGCCTAGGATGTGAACTGTATCAACAACATATCTGTGATTGTGGAGCAATAGTTGACGAAACTGGTTTTTATGTATAAAATGCAAAGGAAGATCATCTCGACATACCGAGCTCAACCATATTATACATCGAGCATGATCAACAATTCAAATTCAGTCCATTTTAGAACTTAGAGGCCTATCCCGAGGTGATGAAAAAAGACCAGATGGAGTAACCACTATAGCACCTTGGTCTAAGGGACAACGATTAGTGTGGGATGTGACATGCGTAGATTAGATACCTTAGCACTATCCCACCTAGAACATACATCTGTGGAATCAGCTGCTGCAGCAGAATTCGCTTGTAAACTGAATCACGCTAAATACCAACAATTAAAGAACAATAACTTTATTTTTTAATGGACTTGCTTTTGAAACCTTGGGACTTGGTGTAAAGAAACGAAAGACTTTATTTCTGAAATCGGCCTGGAGAGCCACAAGCCACCGTTCGCAAAGAATATCAATGGCAATTCAAACGGGGAATGCAATAAGTATTCATTCAATTCTTTTATTGATTTCATAATGGACATTTATGAATTTTTGGTATTCGGTGCCTTGGCCATATGGGTAGGGTAATTTAATTCCTGTTCTCCCGTAAGTCTTTTTCATTCAGGTAGATTATTTCCTAACCTCCTTTTTTCAACATGGTTTGTCCCAATGGCGATTTATTATTATAAGGTTTGTTAGTGGTTCGCCTTTTCAATTAAATTTTTAATTCTCGGCCAATTTTGACTTTTTAAACAATTAAATTTCAAACTTCATTTCATTCGCCCCCATCTCATTCATCTTAACTTAAATTTTAAGTACCTAAGTAAGTATTTTTCTTCTAATTTAGTTTTGTTGCTTACACAATGTATTTTAGCATGAGGATGACTTAACGTCGAAACATGTCGTAGCATTAATTTATTATTACAAGGCGATTTAAACTGTCAACTTATATTTTAAATTTCAACTTTATCAACTGTAATCTAATTAAAGAAACTAAGGAGAAGGTTGTGTGACTTATTATTATTACTACAATTACAAATCGCCCCATTTTGCGATAAACTTATCCACCACATTATGAACTCAATCACTTTATATTAGAGGAACTTTTAGTTATAGCGGTACATCGAGAAAATCGCAAATGTCTGTCAAATTGTGCGGGAAGTGTGAAATTAGGTACACTTATTAATTAGATCAAAATAAACGATTTGACCCGCAGCACCCCTATTTTCAACCCTTAGTTTTCAAAAGTGCCCCGTATTTAGTTTTTTCGATCCCCTAACGATAACTCCTTTGTTTACAACTTTTAGAAAAAATTATATTAATAAAAGTTTCTTTTCTGAGAAACGATAAACAAGAAAACTATGACCGATTTTGTAATGAAACTGCAAAAATCAGTGTTTTCCACATATCTCGATAAGGGTTGATATTTGTGAAAATTTTATCCTTATATAAAATGTTCCTTATAAGAATTCCTAAAACTTTCATTAATATAATTTTTTCTAAAAGTTATAAACAAAGGAGTTATCGTTAGGGGATGGAAAAAACTAAATACGGGGCACTTTTGAAAACTAAGGGTTGAAAATAGGGGTGCTGCGGGTCAAATCGTTTATTTTGATCTAATTAATAAGTGTACCTAATTTCACACTTCCCGCACAATTTTACAGACATTTAGATGTACCGCTACGACTATTTTATGAATACGGTTTCAAAGGAAGACGTTTATAATTTATAGTTTTTGACCCATATTTATAATATCTAGTAATTAAGGTATGTAGGGCGTTATTTAGTTCATTACGTCCGTGGTGCCTTCATAACTTTATGTCATACTTGCAAGAAGTTGATTAAGATGATTAAAACAGATGATAACAATAAAATCAGTATTGACTCACATTTAACATCCTTGACTGTATCTATAGTGATGGGGCATAATTTTACATTTGCGGGCGTTATAAGCGGGCGTTATAAAAAATAACGCCCGTTGCTACCTAAAAACCGGTTGTCATGTAAAGAGGCATTATTTAGTCATTAATGTTTCTCGTTTCAGAGTTGTTATGGTGAAATAATAAGGTAGTATGTAGTAGTAGTAGTAGTAGTAAAAAAATAAATATAGACATACTTGTGTATAGGTAAATATGAAGGATGAAAATTAGTAACGAGAAAGAGCTTACTTATTGCAAGTTAATTAAAAAACATTCTTCAAGTAATGACGCAAGAACTGAAAAAATAAAGCAATGCTTTTTCCAAATAGAAATAAAAATCTCGCGTATTACAATAAATTATAAATCCCAATATGCTGATGTTTCATCGCTGTGTCTAAAATCTTTACTCAATATAACCGAAGACGATAAAGAAATAAAGGGAACAACCGCTTTTAATTGTTCATTATATGGTTCCTAACTAAGTTTTAATGGAGATTAATAAAATATTTCATTAAAATCATCTCTTAGTTTAATGTTGTTCTCTCAACAAGTTTAGCAAGATTTCAAAATTAAAGTCGTTTAAAAACGAATTATATAAAAAGTTTGGAAATTAATATAAAACCACTGTGATAAAACTATAAGTATTGTACACCTAGAGGAAATTAATAACGCGTAGAAATTCGATCGTGCACTATTACCACCGAACAATCTAATTTTAATTGCATCATTAATTCAAAGGATGCAAATCGCCAAGTTAGAAAAGTTCCGAAGCACGAAGTTGTTATTCATAACAAACTCCTAATAATTTTCAAGTATTCGTGTTGAACGTAAATGATTTGTGTCGTTTATAAATCGCTCTTTTCATACTTATATGTATAATAATGATATATATAAGATATATGAATACAATAAGGCAAATGATTAAATAACATAAATTGCGGAACAACGTAACAGTGTTACAATATAAGCAATATTGCATTATAATTCAGCTGCGACGTAAGGGTAGTAACGTACAAATTATTAATCCAAGGGGTGGGAATGGCTATTTTATCGAGTAGGGGAGGACCGTTCTCTTTTCGTATAGGGAACTGTAATTATGTTAGTATAGGGAAAGCTAATTGGTTTTTAAAACGAGCTCTGCTCATAAAAATGGAGAATTGCTAAATGTGATATTTTACCAGCAAAATATTAAATCATAATTGCATTTGCAACGCGTCGGTAATGTGATTCAATAAGCATATTTTAAATTTGCAGACCATTTTTTTGCCTTTTTAAGTTATGCCCTTTTATTTTTATTCTTTATCTGTCCATTACGTTGTTAGTTCGTCAAAAAAAAAAGAAATCTGAACCTCTTATTTATTTGCTCCGTAATTTCAAATGCATGTTGGCAGTCTGGCGATACACACTCATTAATTATCCTGTAATACGAGGGGTTGGTAATGAGGATTACACTGTAACTATTAAAAGGTAGAAGGTAATTTTAAAATGATCGTTAAATTAAATGAGGGAGTAAAAACATAATTTCATTCGGATGTATTTCAACTTATAAACTTATCAAAAATATGTAGTCGCGCCGCCGCGGGTACTTTAATTAGATTACATAAGAGCTGATTGATTATATTGTACCAGCAAACAGCTGATCAAGGAGTACAATGATTTAATATAACTAATTATGTTATGAGATTTCAAACAACTATACCATTTATAAGGAAACCACTCTCTAATTCAATATAATAACGAAAATTATAATTACCTATTTAAACTTATCAATAGATGAGTATACATTTTTGAAATGTTGATAAATGTTACTTTTCTACACATCTTGAAATAACTGCGTCAGTTAACAATTTGTAACTGCCAAACATACGAGATAACAAATGGTACTTTAATAATGCGATGAGCTTTTATAAAAAATTTAAGAAATTCGATATGGTAATTCGAATAATGCACCAGGAAGTTCAAAAAATTAGCCCCCGCTCAATAGGCATCGATATCTTTTTGCCATAATGATACCTGCTTTACTGAAGAAAAGTGCCGCAGATTTGAAAAAATTAGCAAATGAAATGTTGGAAGCATAAGCTATTTTCATTTATAATTCAATTAACTGTTGGTAACAAAATGGTGGGAAAAAATTTTGTCTAAAAAATTTTTGTGCCATGATTTTCTACAATTTCAAATGAAGTTCAACGCTGTAACAAGCTTTTTGGTTTTAGACCACCATATTTACAACTTGTTCGTGGAATGTCAGCAACCAAAAAGTTAAAGACGGTCTAGGACCGTGTCAGTGTTGAAAAAGTCAACGTTTCGCCCACATCAGCACAAGAAACAGAACACAAATAAAAATAACAATAAAAATAAAATACAAAAACTATTACCAAATGACCCAACGGGAACAACACACACTACTTCGCTAAACTGTAGACGCTGTAACAGTGTGTTGTTCCCGTTGGTTCATTTATAATAATAATAATAGTAATTAATATGCTTTATTGAGTAACTAGTGGAAACATCTATAGGATATACGTAAAAAAATAATAATGAAAATATACTATAACATAATAATTATTGTACACCTGTCACTACACCCAAAGGCGAAGTTCGGTTAAAATCATTCCGGTTCTTCCCCGCTCTTCCACTTAACCATTAAATATTATTGCGACATGGAGGAACAATCACAGATTAATTGGTATGTAAAACTGTAAAAAACTGCTGTATCCCATGTATTTATAGCATGCTACACATATTCACAAGATTATGCAAGGTACACACATAATTTAGGCAGAATGACAATCATATCATAGACAATCGCGTTTTGTGTTTGGTAATACAGGGTATACCACGGAACCCGTTCATTAGAAGTTTCTGGGGTCCCTTATTAGTTATGAATTTGAAACTTTCAGGTTAAGGATAACCCATAGCATTCTTTTGTTCTAAAATATTGTCGATGTTGTACAACTTCCGGAAGGACCGGAAGTCGCCATTCATCTTCTTATTTTAAATGGAACCCCCTGTATATTATTGCATTTTTGGATTATACAATCGATTCTGCGTAACATTGTATTAGATTGTCCTATACCTATCTTCAACTGTTTTTGAGATATTATGATTTTTTTGAAAAATTTGCGCTTTGCGGAGGGATGTTTAATAGCCCACCTTTTGCTCTTCTTTGAACGCAAAAAATTCATACTTTACAAACACGAAGTAAAACCATAGGGGTTCACAAAATGCATTTGCAAACCTATCACAGATTATACAGGGCGTTCAAAATTAGTGACAAAGTTAAAAAACTTCAAACACCAAAAAGTCATTTTTTTCAAATGGAACACCCCGTATATTTTTACATATTTGGAAGGCTGTTTAATTTACGCATCGATAAACTATAAGTATCCCTATACCTATCTTTAGCGGTTTTGTAGTTATTAACACTTTTATCTGATATGATTAAAACTGCACTTAAAACCTATGCACATTTAAAAGCAGGCTGTGAGTATGACAACAGGAAAAACAATTACTTTTGCAAAACGAATTTAATGATCTTATTTATATAACAAACAAATAAAAATGACTTTAATGGATATAAAATAAATTCAAAATATCAGTATTGGAATATGCGTTAACTGCTTCCATTTTATAAAATTGTTTACTGTTTACCACCTGTTTGCTTTAATGAGCATGACATCCAGATAAGCATTCGTTTGTCTAATCATACTAATAATAATAATAATAATAATACTTACTTGATTTCGATCCGTGCGGTTAGTTAACCAGGCTTGGCCTAAGTATCGATAAAAACCGAAGTATAATAATAATAATACCTTTTATTGAGAGCAAACTCTTAAATTACATGAGATTGTTCAAAATACGTTAAAACTGCACACTTGTTCTCAAAAGAAGGGAGTTCAGGTGTCTACAAAAAAAGTAGAGACCTGTTCTTGCACTCAACCCTGTTAGACGTTCATTACCGTATTTTATTTTCGCATACTCACAGCCTACTTTCAAATGTGCATAGGTTTTGAGTGCAGTTTTAACCAATATTAGATAAAAAGTGTTAATAACTACAAAACCGTTAAAGATAGGTATAGGGATACCTATAGTTTATCGATGCGTAAATTAAGTCGCTTTCCAAATATGTAAAAATATACGGGGTGTTCCATTTGAAAAAAATGACTTTTTGGTGTTTGAAGTTTTTTAACTTTGCCACTAATTTTGAACGCCCTGTATAATCTGTGATAGGTTTCAAATTCATAACTAATAAGGGACCCCAGAAACTTCTAATGAACCGGTTCCGTGGTATACCCTGTATAGTAAGAGTTTTTATATTTTATTTTTATTGTTTTTATTTGTGTTCTGTTTTTTGCCCTCACGAAAGTGAGTGAAAGGTTTTTTGCCCTCACGAAAGTGAGTGAAAGATTGATTTTTTCAACATAAACACGGCCCTACCCGGAAGTCGTCTTTATTTTACTGACTCTGGCCGTGGGAAGCGTTCCTCGAATTTAGTCGATTTCTTTAATCCTCCATAACTTTCTTATTATTAAAGACAAGTGATTTTGGCAAAATCTTTCTTAGAGCACTTTTTACGTAAAAACCATTGCGATGGATAGTTTTTATACAGGGTGTTTGGTTTTTTGTGTACGAACCTAAACTACATTTTTTCATACGAACCACCCTATATATTTTGGGGTTTTTGAAAAGAGAGTAACATTTCATAAATTTTAATGTATCACTTGTTATGTTTATGTTAATTATTATTTGCAATATTACATTATAATAGATTGTAAAAATATTTGGACCTAATTATGATTTCCAGATAACCAAGACGACCTTGTCTGTCATTTTAAATCATGCTGCCGTTTCTTGTTAACCATGGAAACCTAGATGTCTGCAAGCAAAATATTTTAAGCATAAAAATAATATTTAACATAAATATACAAATGGTACATAAAAATTTAGGAAATTTTACTCTCTCTTCAATTACCCCAAAATATATAGGGTGGTCCGTATGAAAAATGTAGTTTCGAAAAAACCAGAAACTGTCAATTTTCACCCCCAAAGAAAATAACATCAAAATATGTCTTCCTTGATATAAAAATCGACCTATGTTCGCATTTTGCGTACAATAAGATTGTTTCTTTTTAATTAGACTACCGCGAATAAACCTTACTTTGTACGTTGAAAATTCCCGCACCAGTGTGATATGGTGCAAAATCACTATGATTTCATGAAATACACTGTAATTGGCTATTATGTGAAAAAATAATATTAACAATCGTAATTGAAAAAGTTACGAAAACTTTTCTGAAAAGGACTGAAAGTTCGTTTTTTCAAAATATCTCGCTAAGGGTGAGTTTTTGTAAAAAATTACCCCTTACTTATATTTTCTACATCCATATACCTACCGAATTATGTAACAATAATGTCACTTTAGTGAAATATAGAAAAGTTATGCTGGATTTTATGTGAAAATTGACAGTTTCTGGTTTTTTCGATATATCTCGCTAAGGGTTGACTTTTGAGAAATTTTCATACTCATATAAAATGCCCAAAAGATAATTTTCTATACTATTTATAGACATGTTTTTTCTCATAAGTTACAAACAAAAAAGACATGAGCGATGTCATACTTAAGGGTTGCTTTCTTTCAGAAATATCGAAATAACTATAAAAATGAAAGCTTCCACAGTTGTGCATTTTAATTAAAAATTATTTATTTTGGGTTAAACTGTGTAGGTAATGGTTTTTTATTGATTAAATAATCCAAACGTTTCGGACACCACTTACAGGTGCCTTCTTCACTTCAATGGGTTAAAATTAAAATTAAACGAAAAAAAAACTGACAAATTGTACAATTAAAACTAAATTGTCAACTAATAAATATGCCAACTAAATAATTAAATATTGCAATAGCAGAACATGCGTTAAATAATCTTAGTCATGATATTCTATTTGATAATATGAAGATTTTATCAAGAACTTCTAATTTTTATGTTCGCCTTCAACGTGAAGCCATTGAAATTTATAAACATCCTAATAATATTAATAGACAGTTTGATAATATTTGCCTTAATAAGGCTTGGCACTTGGCTTTGAAGCATGTTCGTGTGATAGATAATAATATTTAATTATTTAGTTGGCATATTTATTAGTTGACAATTTAGTTTTAATTGTACAATTAGTCAGTTTTCTTTTCGTTTAATTTTAATTTTAACCCACTGAAGAAGGCACCTGTAAGTGGTGTCCGAAACGTTTGGATTATTTAATCAATAAGAAACCATTACCTACACAGTTTAACCCAAAATAAATAATTTTTAATCGAAATAACTTGTTAAGGGTTGCTTTCTGTGAAAATATTATATATACCTAAAATATTGATCATATTAATATCTACACCTTTAGGTAAATAATTCGGCCAGAAAGTAGTACTTTCCGGATTATTTTTAGGCCAGCAAATGTCATTTTGTCGGACCGAGCCGGAAAGTTATTGTAATAGTCAGGTAAAAGTTTTACCGGACTCATTTTTACTTTACCGGACACATTTTTACTTTCCGGCCTAGAATGGTCAATTGTTCTGCCCGTTTCTGGCCGATTTAAAAAAAAATATTGTACGTAATACGTCCCAAAAGTGCTTTTACTGGACTCGTAGGCTTGCAGGACTCGCCTGCGGCTCGTCCTGTAATTTGCCTACTTGTCCAGTAAAAGATCACTTTCGGGACTTGTTACGTAAACTACTATTTCTGAGAAACGATAAACAAAAAAACTATGACCGATTTTGTAATGAGACTGCAAAAATCAGTTTTTTCCAGATATCTCGATAAAGGTTGATATTTGTGAAAATTTTATCTTTATATAAAATGTTCTTTACAAGAATTCCTAAAACTTTTATAGATATAATTTTTTCGAAAAGTTGTAAACAAAATAGTTATCGTTAGGGGATGGAAAAAACTAAATACGGAGCACTTTTGAAAACTAAGGGTTGAAAATAGGGCTGCTGCGGGTCAAATCGTTTAGTTTGATCTAATTAATAAGTGTACCTAATTTCACACTTCCCGCACAATTTGACAGACATTTGCGATTTTCTCGATGTACCGCTACGATTACAAGTGCATATTCTACATCTCTACTGCAATACTCCAGCGTATCCTTCTGGATTTATATAGGGTCTGTGCTTACTCCTATAACTGAGCTACCGTGGAGTGAGGAAGAGAGTGTGAGGAAGAGACTTATTTGTACTTCTTGGAGAAACCATGCAGTGCAATGATGCGAAAGTCGCTAGATAATGTGCCTCCAGGTTGCATATATCGTGGTTTTATCCGTGATATTTGCATAGGAAAGAATCGTGGAAGAATTATGGGATAGCATGGAATTAGTATGCGTATGAAAATTACAATCTCTTTTGCCACTTCAAAAGCACTCATTCTTCTCTACTTTCACGCGTTTACAGGATGTGGTAGAGTGTCATTTTTCACCTCGTTTTTCACAGACAAGAAGATTGCTTAGGAAGTTTGGGGGCTTATATCCTGAGATAAGGGTTGACTGTTTGTCAAAAAGGGAAGGAATTTGGAAAACATACCCCCAATTTTCGATGCTGTGCCTCAGAACGCCCCCACGACCGCACACTAAGGGGTGTCAGTACTGTTATGCTCCTCGAAGTGGGGTTGGACATAAAATGATAGTAAATTGTGGCCACTCTAGACAATTTTTCAAGAACTAACTTGTCATAAGTGCAAAGTGCATTACCATTTATGAAGCCTTCCCTTCACTCAATTGTGATCTTGTGATGGAGAATTATCTTTTAAATTAAATTTAAAAAAAAATCAATTAATGTAATTATGCAGACCTCAAACAGGGCCAGTTTGCGAAAAGCAATAAGCACGTGCACATAAAATAAAATGTGTTTTATGTTTCTTCTATAATTTTCGAATATCAAACATCAACTGACAGCACTGTTTCCAGAAGTTACGGGGAGGGGGGGGGGCATAATTTACACGCTTAGCCAACGGACTACAGTTTACAAAAGGCAGAGACATAGAAAACCACAGTGTGCAAAAGCAATATTAACCACATAAGTACCAGTACCTATAAAGAGAGCAACTAAAAAATACAAATAACTTTGTATATTGTATTCAATGCCACTGCCAAGTAATTTGTTACCGAACGTACAATTTCTTTGTATCCCATTTCCTAAATAGTAACCAATCCATTTAGTTACTTATTTACTAATTTAAATGAATGTACCATGTTAAGTTAGATTTGAAATCTACAAAACGTCAAAACCGGATGTGATTAGCTATAGTCTAAGAAATACCAACTTAAGCCATACTTTACCTGGTAGTAACAGAAATAAGGATTGACCATTAACGAATGTTAAATCCAGTCGAAATGGCACAAAACAAACTACAGTGAATGCTTAAGAATACGGACTGAGATACTTTTCGTTCTAATTGCTTATATACAGTGCAGCAATATAAAATACTGGTGATAAATTCCTTAATTAATGACGCAATTTTAACTTAAAAAAAATGTTTACCATATTAGCATATAAGCCACACCAATTATTTATGATCATATGTGCAACAAGTGTATGTAAAGACATAATTTGATTACACACTTCAAATGTTAGAATTTCCTTCCTAATTATTCGTTTTTACTTTTTAATTAGGTTCCGTTCCATAAATACCCTAAAGTTAAGGAGGAATTAAGTCCAAAGTATGGCTCGATTTTTTTCCCATCTAATTAAATTAATAACAAATCTAAATGGTATAATCTTAATTAATACGAATGCATAATAATTAATACGAATTTAACAGTTTGTATGATTAATGTTCGTAATTACTCAGCGATTACTCTTGATTATATTTCATTAGAGTATTTGCATTGTTTCAGTGTTCTTCGGCCATAAAATTCTTCAAAAAAAAAAAAAGTGAGGTTATACAATATGTAGTAAAGACTAGCATAACGTGTTGCATATTATAATTTCGTAGCTGTTTATAAACGGAAAAAGATGCACGTGTAACGTGACAAACTTGGCAAAGGAAAATACTACATTTTTCTGAAAATTCGTTTAGTAAATTAGAAAACATTAGCTTACAAAATTAATTCTTTAAATTGGAAGTAGGTGATACTTCATTTACATTTCCAGGTGTTAAAGCAGCCCTTAATATTAATTTTTTGTGAGAATGCCACTTACCTACGATAATAACGTCCAGTTTAATTTCCAATGATTAATAAACTTAATTAACATTACACACATACATTTTATAACTATCACAATCGTAGAAAAGAACATTACTGGCCACTAAATAACCCTCGACTTCGTATAAAAAACACAAATCGAAGAAAACATCAAGAGTATCATCAGATAAGATAAAATCACCAATGTTTTATTTTCCAAACATTCCGATGATCACAATGTTAACTGTCGGACCGAGAAGGGTAGACTAATATCGGAAAGCAATTTGTGAATTGTGGTACTTCAGAGGGCTTAGGGGATTCCACCCCAATAGGTTACTAAGCGGTTCTTGAAGTGGGGTTAAGTAAGAATATAACAACAGACATTTCGTTATCTTCACTGTAAAATCGTACATTTTATAATTGAGTAGATGAAGAAGAAAAAAAAAAGGACCAAAAGGATGCATATTAAATGCTAAATAAATCTGTAACAATTCTGAATTTCTAAATTAGCATTATTTCATTTCCTTATAAGTACGAGAGAAATTAACTTGCATAATCGGAATTAATTCTATTGTCTCAGCTTCATCTAAAAGATTTGCAATATTTTAATAGTAGTTTGCATGTTTAAGATTAAATTAAATTTCCCTTTACACTGTAAAAGGAAAATTATATCGTTAGTAAAATATGGAAGTGAAATGTTTTATGTACAGAACTACAAAGGTAACATCTGCAGTGAAATTCGGGAAAGTATGCTAATATTATCAAAAGTTGTTCCTCACTTATCTGCTCGTTTGAAGCGCGACGGATGGACATGAAGTAGGTAGTAGCACCTGAAAAACATTCAATTCGCATTCCCGCAGCCGTCGCGTTTCTCTTCTTCTAAAAGAGGAACTTAAATGTGGAAACCAAAAATATCCTACAAAGGTAAAGTAACATCAAAAGGCGCGGTAAGGATTGAAAATTACATTTGTATCGTCTCGTATTTGAATAAATTGTATGGAAATGAGTTTGGGAGTTAGTTCTTCTCGTAAATAAACCGAAAATTTCACATATATTCCTTTAATTGGAGAGATTAGGTACGTTATGAACAAATTTATTAGTTTATTACTTTAACAGGATCATTCTTGTAAACGAGAAAATTAACGAAGAACAATAGACTGTGGTAAAAAATTAACGGCATTTACAGAGGCAATTTACAACGATGATGACTGTAATTTTTCCATCACTTAAAGCAGTAAGTTTATGCTGTTTTTGCTACTACAAGTGATTGCAGCACGCTTCGTAAACCATGAAATTAAACATAAAGGACTGTGTTAGTGGCAACTAAAAACTTGTAAAGTAATACTATGTTTAAAATAATTAAAATAAATTACACATAAATCTAATATTACATTAATGTAATTCCGATTCGCTATAATAAGAAATTAATGAAAATGTAACACAAACCACAGACAAATTTAGTTACGAAATGCAACACAGAGATGAAGTTTTGCTGAAATTTCAGAAAACAATTAATTGCAAAAAAGTGATAATGCACCAAGTTTTGTAAAAATTCATTGATTTCACAAAACAGCTCAAAATAACTTTTGTCCCCGTCAATGAAATCGTATTTTATATAGAAAATGCCGCTGAGCTTTCAAGTTCAAGGTACAGGATGCAAAATTTAACTCGTATAACAATAAATAAAAATATGAAAGAGTAATTAGACTTAGTACCTGAATGTACTTACATAAAAAAAAAAACATTTATAACAACAACTTCCATTTAATGGGTAACAAAATATACCAATTCGCGATTTTGTGCTGAATAACATCGTTTACGTTTACCCCAATACAATAAAAAGGATATAAATCTAAATTTTATTTGATTTGGCATACATCCAACATCATATTTAATAAGCAAAAAAAAAAATAAATTTCAAATTATTCAAATGAAGCAATCACTCGCCTATTGCGCTTAATGTCATTTTTTAATACGCAAAATTTAAGCGTTCATACAATGACACGTGCTATGCCTTTTTAAACAGTTTTGAGATATCTCTTTTCAATTATAATATTTGTCCTAAATTCATCTGTAGGAAGACGAGGATGTTTAAAAATTTATCGAGAAGTATGACAATCAACCAAGAAAAAACTAAAATAATTTTTCTAATGTTTATCTTGACTTTGTAACTTTGCAGGTTGTTGGTCCAATATTTATTCAAAATAGATTAAATGCAAAAGGATACATAAATGTCTTGAAAGATAACAATAAGAAAATTTAGAAAAATTTGGAAATAAGATTATTGCCAATGATCTTGAAATTTGAGTTCCCTTAATTTTTGTTGTTGGGGATAAGGTATTGAGTAAATACTTTCAAAGTAAAGAGGCAACCCTGCCCGAGCGGGCGAAATAATAATGGGCACAATTTGCACTCTTGAGGAACAATTTCGATGATCTCTGGAATGATATAAAATCCTTCGCTGATAAACATGAAATTTCTCTGGAACCTACTTGTGCCCCAAGAAAAAGAAAACAGCCACAAAAGTTGAATGATTTCCTGACAGAAGCAACTCTTGGTAGAAGTATTCTCGTGGTGCTGCGAGGCCATCAAATACTGGAAAATTAGCGTAATAGGAAATCCATATTTAAAAATCTCCCCTCAGCAAAGTCTGTTGATTCGTTTGTGATGTTAGACCTGGACCAAGCACAGGATTTTATAAAGATTTATGCAGATGTTATGAAAGTCGACACTGAAATATTGCAGGCAGAAACAACTGTCATCAAAAATATCTTTAAGAGACAAGGCCTAGAAATAAATTTGGAGAACCTTAAAAAGAGATCAAAGAGAACTTCGCCCCAAATCTGTACAAATTACTTCAGGTTGCTGTAGGCCTGCCCGTGAGCTCAGCTGGTTGTAAGAGGAGTTTCCAGCCATGCGGCGCGTCAAGACGTGGCTACGGGCAACAATGTGCCAGGAAAGATTTTCTAATCTGGCTCTCCTGAACATTGAAAATCAATTAGTTAAGAGAAATGTGATAACGAAAAGAGTGTTAAATGCTGTCTCTAAAAAGAACCGACAACTGAAGCTCGCTTCAATGAAAATATAGAGTAAAATAAACTACAACTTAATACTTATTTCGCCCTGTCAGTGCCCCATCATTTTGTAACAATTCGTCAGGTACATCCAGTAGAAGGCCAACACAGCGTTTAAATTATGGTGGGGCCCACCAATTTCCCGTGGGTGGGTGGGGGTGGGAGGTTTAACGCAATAGGAAACTTGAAGTGATCGGTATGACTACACCAGCATCAGAGCCCATACACCCCCAGAAAAAAATCCTAGTTAGGCCAATCAGAAATGTTGAACAAAATTAACGTGCCTTGCCTACAGCTAATTTATTCCCGAAGTACTAGAGTCAGTGGCCAGGCCAGAGGCTTCTTGAAATCACGGAGTCAAAATGGTTTCCGTTTTAAAAACTTGTTACCTTTATTGTGGCCTCAGGGAACGCACGATTTTGAATCGATTAGTACAAAGTCATACTTGAAGTTGGTAGTACTGTGATACCGCCATTTTGTTCCCTACAGTTTGCCATTTTCTGCGCAACGAAAATTTCGGGTTCATTTCCAACTTAGGCGTCACGATCCGGTTCCATCAGACCACGCCCATGTGAAAACATGGGTTAGAAAATTGGAAACAATAGGATCTACTTTAAATGGACTGAGCCAGAGACAATCCAAGCAGTCAACGGCTTCGTCAAGCAGAGTCCACGGCAACGTGCTATGTCTTTAGGTTTGTCTCGTCGCACTCTCGCCAGAATATTGTTTTCGGATCCCAAATTGCATCCATATAAGCTTCAAATCGTTCAAAAATTGCAAGCCGGTGATACTAACAATCGATTAACTTTCGCTCAAAATTTCCTAGCAAAATGTGAAGCATGAATTGGCTTGTCAGGTCGCCTGACTTATCAAGGTGTGATTTCTTTTTATGGGAGTTTTTAAAGGATAGTGTGTATGGTGATCGTCCTCGCACAATAAATGGACTGCAGGCTAGGGTTCGTGACAAGATTGCATGAGTTGCAGAGAGTTACGTTCAAATTTACAGGTTGTCATTTTCAAAAAATGACTCCTGTGCTTCATTTAATGGCATGGTTTTAGTTTTCTGACGACCATGTATAAATAAAAATAAAACTCAGTTCAAGTTGCATTACTGTTGATTCAAAATCTCCCGTTCTCAGGCGCCACCCTGTACTGTAGCACCTGTGTGGAATGTCCAGTATCGTTGGAAAACTTATAATTTGGAAGAACTGAACCCAACACTGCAAACATCAAAAACCAAAATAATAATTTAGTATACTTATCGTACAGTATCGACAATAAAGCTGTCATCAGCCAAACAGCTGTCGAAACGCGTACGATATAATAAATTAATATTGAGGTTTTGGATTTGCAGTGTTGTGGAATCTTTATGGATCTTTCACACTAAGAAGGAAAAATAAATGACGTCATTACTAATACAGTAACTATCCAGTATGGAAAAGTATGGTCTAGAAGTGAGACTTCAACAGGAAACTTTATCACATTTTTGTCGATACGTAAATACCTATAAAAGGAACACAAAATATCCCCAATGATACTACCACAGAATCCTGGTCGCAACAGCTATTCCTTATCTTTGCCATAACAAGCAAGAGCAAGGAAGAACAAGGAAGTACAACTATGATTCACATTGACACCTTAATCGGAATGACCACTCCTCCGTTTAGTCAACAAAATAACTCAA
Organism: Pyrocoelia pectoralis; assembly: GCA_036250285.1. Lineage (NCBI taxonomy): Eukaryota > Metazoa > Arthropoda > Insecta > Coleoptera > Lampyridae > Pyrocoelia > Pyrocoelia pectoralis. The sequence continues at coordinate 35,814,137 of CM070076.1, read as the reverse complement.
CCTCATGTTTTTTACCAAAAAATTTTCAATCAATTTAATTTTGGTCATATGATGGAATAAATAATATGTATACTTACACGATTAATAACGCAACAAATAATTACCGATGGTAATATGATTCAAGAGGTACGTCAACGATTTTTTGGTAATGTAGACTAATGTTGCCTTATTTTTTTCACACACCGGTTTCAGGTAGGCGTAAATTTGATGAAGATTATGTAATCACCAAATTATTGCCACATAGTAGAATTTTATAACCTTTTTCTGAACGAGAAGAAATTTACCGAAGAATTTCTAGCAACTTTAGAAAATTTTTCCACTAATTTCTATCATATATCATGCTTAATTTCCTTCCTCTAAATTGAGAAACTCATCTACTGACTTCGTCCACTTCACTTCAAACAGTGCTGAAATGTTTTATATAGGTACATTTATAGGCAAATTTAGTATTTTTTAATCTAATTATGTTGCATTAACGATAATTTATGGTGACAATCACCTTGGTCAAGTTGTACGTTACCTAATACTTTACTTACAATTATCTCTTTTACTGAAACTTAATCTTTTCAGTTCTATTATAAAATAATAAGTAATTCGCCATCATTTTTTATTTGTTATTTACAAAGGTAGATTAAAAAGTAAAGATACAAAAGGGAACAACAGCAAATCTACCACACTTAGTATGAAAATGAGCAAGATAACAAGAATAATTATTGTACTAATGTAAGTGCAGTACTGTGAGAAATAATGCACGTGTTATTTACTTCATAATCTTAAGGTAACAGTTAAAACTTAGATTTTTAACGAGGGTTTTAGCATTGCAACTAATCAACCACAATCTCTTACTTTAAGCGCGTCGGATTGGTTTTTAAAATAAAAAATTTAATGGAATTACTTACTTTCAAGTAGTTTTATGTAACAATAATAACTTACCGTTTAAATAACTAATTTTCTACGCAATAAGTTTCACAAAATTAGGTCATTCCTTAATATTTTTGTCAGTAACAAGTAAGTGACATCATTTGTTGACTGAAGGCTACAATTATTTGCAAGATAAGAATCTCTTTTTAAATTGAATGCACTAATAACTTTACCGAACCGGTACTGATCTGACTTGTTTATTATCTATTACTTAGTGCGACCGAATTTCATTCGAATAATTACCATTTTGTACATATATTTTTAATATTATATTATTATTTTTGACGGCCTAAATTTAGTCCTGTTTAGGTCAATCCGATTCAGAAATCTCCGACCCAACCGAGCTACTAATCACTCCTTTCCCATTTTTTTAGTGAGTTAATACTTTTGAGCTAACTCTGTTCAAAGCTGCACTACAGATGTTGGTTTTAATTTGACATTATACCCAAAAAATGTAACCATATTTTCCTCAACAAAACCTTTGAATTATTATATATGACGAAAATTCATTTAAAAAATCAAACCCCCAATAATCACTAACATGGGGAACGAGCACAACACCACCAAGTGGAGACTAGGTGTGAACCTACTATTAAGCACTACTATGATTATCTTGGTACTCTATACATATTAATGATACAAGTAGCTACTGACGGAAATACGAGTAATTGTTGCCATGTTTTGTACAGGGTGTACACTGTACAACTAAGAAAGGAGGCCGGCCATAACTCAGAAACTATTTGAGATAGAACAGTGAAATAAAAAATCTTATGATAAATGTGGGCAAGAGAAAATGCTGGAAATTATTTTCAATTTCCTACCATTGCCGCCAGATGGCGTTTCACTGACTTTAATTTGAAATTCCCATTTTTTGGGCAATTTTCCACAATAAAGTATTTAAAAAAATATATTCGTTGTAAACTAGTGATCAATATGTAAAACTTTGTTTAATGAATTTTTAAGTTTGCTGTCAAAATAAAGGGAGGGGGAACTAAATTACGTGTTACTAGAAAAAATTGTGTAACTTCGAAACGGGTTGCTTGAATTTGTCAAGATTGGTCTCGATGAAAAACAATACTTGATGTTACCAAAAAAATTCAAAACCACAACAATTTCTTATCTCCGTCTACCAATTTGTTGAAGCAACAAAACGGTCGACTTTTCTAAAAAAATTCAAATGGTACCAAATACTGTTTTCACTGCTATTGGAGGGAAAATTAATAAAGGAGTAATTTAAAAAAAAATTATCTCAATAGCTCTTATAGTACCGAAGATATACCTAATCAAAAATGTGGTAATATAAGAGGCAATTTGAGGTATAAACAAATCGTAAGCTTAATGTAAATAAAGTAGGCAATGAGAACTTTAATTTCTTTCAAAATTTCAGTGGTCCTGCAACAGTTGCATTTTGCGTGCATTCAAAATATGCTGCAATGCTTCTCCATTGGAAATTTGCATTCTGCTTATAATACAACAACCGAAATACACTTAATGTCATTTTGTTATCTAGTTTACAGCTTTGACATAAAGTTTTCATTTTAAGCGTTTTCATTTGTTTATACCTCAAATTGTCTCTTATATTACCACATTTTGGACTATAACTTTGGTACTATGAGAGGTATTGACATAATTTTTTTTTAAATTATTCCCTTATTAATGTTCCCTCCAATAGCAGTGAAAAAAATATTTGGTACCATTTGAATTTTTTTAGAAAAGTCGACCGTTTTATTCCTTCAACAAGTTGCGCTCTCTATTGGTAGACGGAGATAAGAAATTGTTGTGGTTTTGGATTTTTTTGGTAATATCAAGCATTCTATTTGCATCGAGACCAATCTTGACAAATTCAAGCAACCCGTTTCGAAGTTACACGAGTTTTTCTAGTAACACATAATTTAGTTCCCCCTCCCTTTATTTTGACAGCAATCGTAAAGATTCATTAAACAAAGTTTTACATATTGATCACTAGTTTACAACGAATATATTTTTTTAAATACATCACTGAGGAAAATTGCCGAAAAAATGGGAATTACAAATTGAAATCAGTGAAACGCCCTCTGGCGGCAATGGTAGGAAAGTAAAAATCATTTCCAGCATTTTCTCTTGGCTACATTTATCATAAGATTTTCAACCAACTTCAAAAAGTTGGTTACTAAATTCGTCCGGATGTCTGTGTGTCTGTGTGTCTGTGCGTTGGTCGATGTTACAGAGTTTAGAAAGGTGGAAGTGGTGTCATCTTATAGGAAATTCTTCGCTGATTCCAAATCGCTGGTAAATTTTTTGATCGGATCACCCGTTCGCCGTCGGGACGCCATTAAAGTCAAAATATACACCCTTTAATATCTCGAGAACGACACGTCCAGTTACAAAAAGAAAAAAATACGTTTCCTTTATTTGTTGAAACCTATTGAGTCATGATACGTAAACATCACCCTCGCCCCTCCTGTGGGGTGGATCGGGGGTGAGTTTTACTTTTGGATTCTCCATAAAAAACGATACTCAAATTGCAAATTTCAGCCCCAACTGCAACCCCTTTTTTGGTGGTGGGAAGGGGGAAAATTGCACGTCCGCAGAAAAACAATCTTTTTTCACTTTTTTTTCCTCTAACATTTTTTCGTGATTTTACAAATTGTCCTTCACCCTCTCCACTACCATCTCCCTTAAGGGTGGAAAGAAAAACAATGACTCATTTGTGCAGAATCCGGCGTGGTTGTGTCTGAGGTGGGGAGGGGGGTGGTTATATATATATATATATATATATTGTACATATATAGTATATGCTATATATACCATAATTAGTTACAGATTTGAAGTTGGTTGAAATTAAAATTCTATAAGAATTTGCGCCTTTTGATACTTGTTTATTTCACTGTTCTATCTCAAATAGTTTCCGAGTTATGGTCGGCCTCCTTTCTTAGTTGTACACCCTGTACAATTAGTTTAGTTTCACTACATTTATACTTCAGTGAAATTACGACGTACATCATTTTCAAACCTTGTAGTTTTCGTATTCGAAATACTAAGAAGGAAATTATACATTTACAGGGTTGCCCACTTGCCCTTTAATATTAATTTTAGGACAAAATGTCAAGAAACATTTCTTATTCAGATGCTCCTTGCTTACAACCTAAAAATATTTTCAGGCCCGCACTGCTCTCGGTTTCGTCTGTACAGGATCGTACTCGATTATTTTAAATGGAACACCCTAAGTATACATTTTTATATTTTTGAAATCCATATTCGATTCTAGACCAAGTTTGTTTAGCCTTTTACTTACTTAAGTCAACTCATTTAGGAGAAAATAAATGTTTTTTTAAAAATTTATTGTCGCCGAAAGTAAACATCTGATACAAATATTGTTATTGTTTGTTGGTTCCTTTAATTTTATTTTCAGAATTGGGCGAAAAAACAAAATAATTCAAACTAAGGTTATTATCTCGGAAACTATATTACCTTTAGATATAGGACATATTTAACAAAAATTAAAGCTAACTTAAAAATCAGTTCATTCATGAAAAATATACAGGATGTTAGTCGACTTTTGGCAGTTCTTCTGTGGTCGTTAGAAAAAATTCAGTACATCCCTTTTGCAACAAATTTCGTTCGATAATTTCAAATTTTGTTGCTCTGTTGCGAATAATTGAATAGTTATAATTTTTTACTGATTGTCGATTTCGGTGACAATTTTTAAAAAACATTTATTTTCTCCTAAATGAGTTGACTTAAGTGGATGAAAGGCTAAACAAACTTGGTCTAGAATCGAATGTGGATTTTAAAAAAATTTAAAAATCTATAGGGTGTTCCATTTAAAATAATCGAGTACGATCCTTTACAGACGATACCGAGACCAGTGCGGGCCTGAAAATATTTTTAAGGTTGTAAACAAGGAAGATCTGAATAAGAAATGTCTCTTGACCTTTTGTCCTAAAATTAATATTAAAGGTACTATCGAAGAACGAAGGGCAAGTGTAGACTGAAAATTTCAACAAATGCCCAAATTTAAATGGGTCAATTGCCGGCAAGAAATACAGAGTTCGAAGAGACGAAAAATGAATTGCCCACGTTAATCGTAAGCTAAGATATAGTAGTGACCCATTGCGCCTAAACAGAAAAATGGTACATATTAGAAAAATCATTAATCATCCGATGTGTCCAATTGTGATTATGGTGGTCTTCTCACCAATGCAACATCGTATTAGATTACGTCTCACATGACAAAACTCGTAATATAATAGTATCTCCTAGGCTTAAATTTAGTATTTTCTCTGTCCAAAAACTTTCACAACTACATTTTTTTAATTTGAGAGGTATGTATTTTTTTTTATAAAAGAAAGTTAATTTAAGGAGAAAAGTACTTTATTACTACCATTACTAGAATCCCAACAGAGTGTCGATAAAGTTCCTGTAGTAAAACATCATACATACTTGGAAGTACACTACATAAGGGCGCTTGGTCATGCAACAAACGCGCGTCACGCACAGAATAAGACATCAGGCCATGAGTACGTCTACACTAATTAGATACATGCTCTATGAATTGTTTATTTGTTAGAAACACGACCAACATGCAAATGCGAATATAGAAAGAGCTTCGACATATTTATTAAATGTTTGTGGATTCTTTTGCCTTGTTCCACTTATGCAGTAAAAACGTGTAAATTTAAGAGAGGTTTTAATACTAAAAAGGATTAATGGAAAATTTCACTTACGCAATAATCAATCAAGGACTTTTAGTTTTAAGTATTTTAAAACGAACTCTTATAAAACAGACCCGAAAGTCTGATTAAACTTAAGGCAACGAGGAAATCAATTACGGCTGTAATTAATTCCTCGTACCTAACTACTACAAAAACTAATCTTATTGCAACGTACAAAACGTAATTAAATGTTTTGTTGATTATATAATGCATTGAAGAGGATTTCTGAATGTAGCTTGCAGACAACTATTAGAATTAACGTCGTAGTAATTATTTGTATTGTCTGCAACAAAAACTCGAAGTGAGTACCTTATTAGTAAGTAAGAGCGTGAGTGAAATCGAAATATGTATTCTTTGTTCAGTACATTCCCTATTTTAGATACAATCAGTAGATACGCATTATGCACACAACTAATTATGCTCTAACTTTGCATAATACAGTAAAAATTTAAAGTACGCTAAGCCATAACTTTTGCTGAAATGATTGAGCAGAAACAAATTTTCTGTCAATTTTGTAAAAATGCCATTGTGTGTCGAAAGAAATGTTATTTGAACACGAAAAAGTGGAGTTTTACAAACGAATCAAGCAAAAAAATTACAAATATGGGTCACATTTTTTTTACAAAACAAAAGTTGGCGCGTAAAAAAATCTTAGTTACTTGACCAATTGAACAACTTAAATTTTTACTTTAATTAGAGCCAGATCATTGTTCAAGCACATTTCGCCTGACCTGAAAGTTTCATTGATCGAAAACGGTCCTGATGCCTAGGTTTAAATTTAAATCCTTTGGATTTTCACATTTGATGAGGACACTTCAATGCAAAATATCACTGGAAAATCTGATCCCTGACATCTTTGGGAATATACATGTCAATCAATAAGGCAGAGAATAGAGACTTCCATTTCAGACTTGCATTATAACGGGAAGAATTGGCCATTCCCTGCAATTTGAATTATTTTTTATGCATTTTGTTCATCGTGTAACCATTTTTGTTTGGTTGGCAGCAGCTTACCAAATATTTTCAGTGCAATGAAAATAAAAAGGTGTATTTCATTACTCGAAAACTATTAGTTTCGTTGCAAAATCTAAATTTCTATAGATAAATTTCTTTAGTATTACTCTTTCATCAGTTATAAACTTATAAATAACCCTTATTGTATAATAGATTTATTTAAAAAATATCTAGTAATGGTGGTCAAGAGGAAATATTTTAAAATTATTTTCATATAGGGGTGGTTAAACACTAAGTTAGACAAACGACTTACTTTTTTTTCAAATGAAATCACCTCTTTTTTTATATTTTAAGAACCTCTGTAGTCACTACTATATTGCCCTTAAATATTTTTTTACTCCTCCACTCGTTCCGAAGAAAAACTATTTTTTTGGCAAATATGGAAAAATCATACTCCTCTTTAAGAATTCGCCACCGTCTCAGATTTAATGGTGGAATTTTGAAATTTACAAATTTACAAAGCTAAAGGACACAACTTTTTTTTACTAAGTTTTGAATTTTCATATTGTATAGGGTGGTGAAAAAGTAAATTTACATTCACAATTTTTTCAACAACTTTTTTTCGGTTTTTTCAAATGAAACACTCTGTATATTTCTTCACCACTGGACGACCAATTGCATCCTCTTCAACTTTTGTATTAAATTTGCTATACCTATCTTTCGTCGTGTACTGGTAAATTTAAAAAAACATTTTTTTAAATCCATCCAAAACGATAGACGGCGTCATTTATACTTTCTGTAGGATGGGTTCCGAGAAACGTTCGGTTTACAACAGTTTATTTTAAAGAATTTAAATTTTATATAAGATGCTCAATATGGTGGCCATTTTCCCTAACGCACAAATTTATCCTTATCCTTATTGAATGATTGACTAACATTTCTAAGCATCTGTGGTGTAATGGACCTGAATGTCTGCACTATTCTTTCCTTCATATCTTTTGGTGCTGTAGGTGGAGTTGGACAAACTAGATTTTTAATATAACCCCCATTTAAAAAATCGGCTTTCGTTAAATCAGGTGATCGAGCGGGTCATTTTTTTGGACCATTCCTACTAACCCATTTATTAGGAAAGTGTTCATTTAACTCATCTGCCGCGTATCGTAAATAATGCGCTTCCGCCCCATCATGTTTAATACCACCTTACATCACGGCAAATGTTTTCGAGCAAAACAGGAAGATGATTTGATAGAAAATCTAAATACATGAGACCCTTTAAATTACCTTAAAATAATACGATCCAATCAAATGATTTCCAATTATACCTCCCCAGACATTTATACCCCATCTGTCTTGGTTGTGTGTTTCTCTGATGATATTTGGATTTTCAGTGGTATAATGTAGGAAATTATGCCAGTAGCACGTTTGCCTATTACTGGAGGTTTATAAACAACATTTACAGTTTCAGTAAATCTCGCAAATGCTTTTTCAAAACTTTTTTGCTTCGGGGTACGTCTGCTTCGTTGCTTACAAAATCCTTTTGCCAATAAACAATTTCTGTCAGCTTCCCCCAAAACAAAAATCATGTCAACTAGGTAATTCATTTTCATTGAAATTCATCGCGAATAAGAATACCTTCAGCTACAGATAAATCTGAAATTGACAACGTCAAACAATAACTGTTTTGACAAATTATTAAAACCCAGGGGCTTGATTGAATGTTGACTTTTGATAAAAACTATGTAGAAATAATTAAACGTTTTGTAAAAAATGTTTCTTTTTAATTTACCAGTAAACGACGAAAGATAGGTATAGAGAAGTTAATAGGAAAGTTGAAGAGGAGGTAATTGGTCGTCTATTGGTGAACAAATATACAGGGTGTTCCATTTGAAAAAACCGAAAAAATTTGTTGGAAAAATAGAGAATTTAAAATTATTTTTTGACCACCCTATACAATATAAAAATTCAAAACTTAGTAAAAAAAAAGTTGTGTCCTTTAGCTTTCTAAATTTGTAAATTTCGAAATTTCACCATTAAATTTTGAGACGGTGGCGAATTCTTAAAGAGGAGTGTGATTTTTCCATATTTGCCAAAAAAAATAGTTTTTCTCCGGAACGAGTGGAGGATTAAAAAAATATTTAAGGGCAATATAGCAGTGACTACAGAGGTTCTTAAAATGTAAAAAAGTTAGGTCATTTCATTTGAAAAAAAGTAAGTCGTTTGTCTACCTTAGTGTTGGACCACCCTGTATATATGAAAATAATTTTAAAATATTTCCTTTTGACCACCATTAATAGATATCTTTCAAATAAATCTGTAACTATTATACAATAAGGGTTATAGAACTACGACAGACGTTCGCCCCACCCTGTATATGTATGCGCTTAAATTTTCACCCGTAAATCAAAATTTAAAAACTCTTCATATGCTTTAATTTTTCTTTTGCAACAATTATAAGGAAGGGATTGAAGTCCATAATGAGTTTTACAAAAACGTGAATGTAGAATATAGAATTAAAATTATAGTCACGGCAATCCTAAAAGCGTTGCACGTGACATATGACGTAAAAACAGTACCAATGTAATACTAATTTTTCGGATTGTCATTAACATTGAACTGTACGCTATACGCAACTGGAAAGGAAACGCGCATAAGTAGCACTGAAGCCAAACGAATGGGTATCTCTATCTTTTTCTTTTACACGCAACGTCATATAAACGATGACACGGAGCATAAAATGTAGGTGACAGATAAAAAAAATATATTGCAGCAGTTCTCTCTCTCGTCTGCTCTACTACCGCAACAAGCTAGAAGGCGACAGAAGTACCCATTCTGCATCTGCCTTTGTCAGCCTTCAACGCCTACAATGCATTGAAAAAGAAATAGCCCGTTTCCCTTCCAGTTGCTTATAGCGTACAGTTCAATGGTCATTAAAGGTAATATTCTAGCGTAAAATAATTCTACAAGTTGGCAGCATCCTGTCAAATCAACACTTCAGCTTTAACCTTATTCGCAACTTAACGCAAGACCTGGGGCGCCGGAAGAAAATTTGTTGGGGGGGGGGGGGGGGGGGGCTTACATTTGTTCAAGTAGAAATTAGAATACTTGAACATTTTTACCAGAGTTACCGATGGAATAGAACATTATATTCCAAAAGTGGTTATATTGTGAGCTTTTAACAGTTTCTAAGATGGATTTACGCGATTTATGAAATTCCAGGGAGGCCGGGCCCCTCCTTGCCCTTTAGTAGTGGCGCCCATGCGCAAGACATACATAAGTTGCGGAATATCACTTTCACTCATAAGTCATATTGATTAACAGCCTGGATAATATCATGTCAGTTAGAAACACCGCGATGTAACCATTTCCTAAATTTTGGAAATTGAATAGCACAAAATCTACTCTGCTACTATAATTTAAAATGACCACCATTTTGCTGTTCTAAATTTTTTGTAAAAATGTTTTGAACAAACGTTGTAGATATTAAACTGTTAATTCCAAAAAACTTTGGTTTTTTGAAATCCGACAATAAATAATTGAGATATAGAGATTTGTTAAAAAAACAAAAAAAGGTTCATAATTCGAAAACAAAAGCCAAAATTAAAAAAATTACTTTAAAAAAGTGTTAGTTTTGACGAGTTCTACAACCTCTATTACGTTATCCACTTTGAGTAGAAACGCCCTGTATAAACATTGATATATCCTTAATTATGGAGCATCTATATGTTCGTGATTTCATTGTGTTTATAGTTAAGTTTAGTAATATTGTTAATGTTAATAATAATTCACTGGGCCAAGTTGACACGTATATGAAAAATGTTCGGTTTTATGAAATAGGCCCTATTTGTATATCCCCAAGTCCATGTTTTAACATGGTGGCACCCTGAAAACCGGAAGTGACCTTGATCGGATCAATAGTCATAAATCACCCCCGGATCACCCATGCAAAATTTCAGCCCTCCAGTTCTTACAGTTTTCGATCCTATTCGCGTCATAAAAAAGTGACAGATGGACCGACATACACGTGCGCAATTTTCATCATAGCCAAAAATCTTACTTTAGGACAAGTGTTCATAATCCGCAAAAAAAACCAATGTGTGGCATAAAACTGTATCTAGTGGATTGTATTAGAACTATTACACTAGGTTGACATCCGTGGTATCGCTTGAGTGATGAATAAAATGTGTCAAAGGTCAATCAAAAGGTTTTTGCTTCACTGAAGGATCAAAACACGCCATTATTTTACGAACCCGAAAATCAATAATAAATTGATTAGTGCAGAAACATACAGAAAAGTTTTATTATTGTCTTATTATATTCTAGCAGAATCTTCTTTACAAGAACTGCATAAAACTTATAGGTAAAGTTTTCGTAATAACGTTGAGTAACGGACAGTTACTAGGGGATGTCAATAAGAATACAAGTCTAAGTAATAGGAAACTCATCGCGTATTTGTCATCGAATGAAGTACATTATTGACTTTGGAAAAGGTAAAATTAACAACTTAAAGGATTTCTAAATTAACTTTATGAAATGATAATATTGATTTTAAGTTAGCAAAAGTTTTGCTTGTGCTTAGAATGAAAAGTTGGGAGAGTAAGTAGATAGGAAAAGGGAGAGTGTGATAACGTATTAAAGCTTACACATGACGGCCACATAGAAGTACACAGAATGGTAGATTATCAGTTGGAGCAGATGATATTATTAGTACGCAAGCTGCAAACAATTTAGATAAATTCGGTGTCTACAACTCATACACCAAAACAGTTTAAGTTCAAGATAGGAGGACAACACTCCGCACAAATTCAAACAGTAAATGGCTTTAGATAGAGAAATTCCTAAAGCTTATCGGAATTCCAATTGAATCCAGTAGTTATTAAGACATCGTATTGTGGAACAAGAGCTACTAATTAGATAACAAGTATAGAAAGTTTGCTGGAATAACTAAAGGAACCACCCTTAATACGTCTGTAGGGTTAAGATACGGAATGTAGTCTCAGGAAATAGGGGATGGGGTTGGCGGCTTCCGTAGTGGACCGCTGCTTAACCGGACCCGCGTTCTGTGTTTACCGGAACTCGACAGCCGTAACAAGATTACGTTATAATAGCGGATAACCACTGGTCGGAGGCGTTTAACCGCAAGTTGCTGTCGCATCAACGATGTCACTTGTGGCTTTCCTTGTCCCTTACTAATTGTTTACTAATAAATACCAAAGGTTAATTACATTGTGATCAATCACACTTTCACTATATTAAACTTAACACATTTCCAGAAAAAAATACGTATACGTACACAATTACGTGGACGGTACTAAATCACATTCAATCAACGTCGTTTAATTTCATATAATAATTTAATGTACGAAGCGCAGAAACATTTACTTATGTCTAATTTGAAGATGTTCTATACTATAGTATAAAATGAAGGAATAGAGAGCAAGACAAACACATAAAAAATTTGAATGTATGTAAGTCAAAATAGATATTGACTATTCACTAACTTTGCCTTATGAAGGGTGAAATACTTAACATTGCAGAACACGTCGCCATAAAGGATCAGGAAAAGCAGAAAAAGGGAAACAAGTACAAATTGTGCTCATGGTATGTGTCGACTAACAACATTTTTTTTTGCAAAACACATAATATGGCATTGAAACATAAACGGTTCAGTCTTTTACGAAACTTTCCTGAATTGAAGCTTAAGACGTTCGATTTTAATTCGTAAAAATTTATAATAATAATAATAATAAAAATGCTTTATTTAGCTCGGTGGTCTTGAGGTAAGCGTGTTTATCCTCAAGGTAGTCAAGTCGTAAGTCCCGTATCGATGCGATGTTTGGCATGATAAAGATCTCTGGTTGAGGGTGGAATTCCCTTACTCGAGTAAAATTCTAGTAAGGGTAGTGCTAATAACCAAAGCAGTTGATACGCGAATCTGCTATACCTAGATATCAGCTAACAAAATAAATAAATAAATAAAATATTATTGTGAAAGATAAACAAATTTCATAAATGTAATAGGGTCTTTCCGATAATCACGGTGACATGCAGATAATAGTAGGTATATTACGTAACAAGAGTTGTAAGTAACCGATTACGCACGAAATGAAAAAGTTTACGTAAACACGAGTGCGTAATGGGCTTACAACTCGTGTAACGTACTATACTTTTTCTACCTAGATAAAGTTGCTGGGATCCATATCAGTTGACCAGTAGTACACAAAATGGGGTAACGCGAAGATTGGAAATAGTAATCACTAAACCTTCCCCATAAGAAATTTATTGAATTTAAATTTAGGAATTACGTTAAGTTTAAAGTTAATGAAATTTGAAAGCAAAAACGCAAAATTACGATATATATAAAAACATGTTTCGTCATCATCAGGCCACAATTAAAGTGATTAAGCAATTAAACTCTTACACAAAACTTACTTACTAGTCAAATTGGTAGGTGTTTCAATTTGATGAGGTAATGCGATGCCAATGACGTGAAGTGTGAAAAGTTAGAAAAGTTACATTGGTGAAGCCTAGGCTAATTATCTCTGAAAAAACCGCTGCTACAAAATTACTAACCCAAAGTTAAATACTTACGAGCCTATCATTGGGAAATCGCAATACAGATTGATATCAGGCGAAGGGGTTCTATTAAGTTAACCAAAAGACATGCTGGAAAAGTAAGGTTAAACAGGTAATAGAATAAGCAGGATACTTACGGGAAAAAGCTTATTATTAATTAAAAAGTTGAAAAAGAAGGCACATGGTGCAAACAAATAAAATAAAATGGCCACCGGCCTCAACGGACACAGGAGGTGAACAACCACAAATTGAAAATTACCTGACGACGGTTATAAGGAGAGGAGTGGGGCAGGAAGAGGCCTGTAAGGAGATTCAAAATGACCAACAGAGGTCCCACTAATTAAAGGAATAATAAATTGGTTTTATTCAAATTGAGAAGCTCGTTAAGCGATAAGGAGGGATTGTTATTAGAATTGGTAATAATTTCTTTGGTCTCGAGGAGGTCAAGCTTTACGCCTTTGTCACAGCAATGAAGGATTTCATAATTGTTTTGTGGATCGAAGGAATGCCCGGAGTCTAAAATGTGATTAGCAAATGAGGATTTGGAGGAGCCGATGTTATTGTTTTTTATACATGAAAAATGTTCTTTGATTCTATTTTTGAAAGTTCTCCCTGTTTGGCCTATGTAATAGGAACCGCAAGTCCCACAGATAAGCTTGTAAACCCCCGACTTGTCCAAGGTCTCGATACTATCTTTAGTGTGTACAAGGACATTCTTGAGATTATGTTTTGAAGAAAAAGAAATGTTAATGTCATATTGTTTGAACAGTTTTTTTGAAAAAATAGGATGAGGGGCCAATGAAAGGTAAGGGGAAGTAAATTTGAGAATTTTGATCGGTGATAGGCTGAAGGGAGGTGTGCTTTTTTTGGTTAAATTTCCGAGTGAGGTTGTTGTAGAGTTTAATGATCAAAGGCCTCGGGTATCCATTTCGAGCAGCTAAGTCCAAAATTAGGTTGTATTCTTTACTGAAGTTAAGGTTACTTAGGGGTAAGTTGTGGAGTCTATTGAAATGGATGGATGAAATGGATACCCGAGGCCTTTGATCATTAAACTCTACAACAACCTCACTCGGAAATTTAACCAAAAAAAGCACACCTCCCTTCAGCCTTATAATTTTCAATTTGTGGTTGTTCACCTCCTGTGTCCGTTGATGCCGGTGGCCATTTTATTTTATTTGTTTGCACCATGTGCCTTCTTTTTCAACTTTTTAATTAATAATAAGCTTTTTCCCGTAAGTATCCTGCTTATTCTATTACCTGTTTAAGTGTTTAACCTTACTTTTCCAGCATGTCTTTTGGTTAACTTAATAGAACCCCTCCGCCTGATATCAATCTGTATTGCGATTTCCCAATGATAGGCTCGTAAGTATTTAACTTTGGGTTAGTAATTTTGTAACAGCGGTTTTTTCAGAGATAATTAGCCTAGGCTTCACCAATGTAACTTTTCTAACTTTTCGCACTTCACGTCATTCGCATCCCATTACCTCATCAAATTGAAACACCTACCAATTTTACTAGTAAGTAAGTTTTGTGTAAGAGTTTAATTGCTTAATCACTTTAATTGTAGCCTGATGATGACAATCAGATATTGTCGAAACATGTCGTAGTTTTTATATATATCGTAATTTTGCGTTTTTGCTTTCAAATTTCATTAACTTTAAACTTAACGTAATTCCTAAATTTAAATTCAATAAATTTCTTATGGGGAAGGTTTAGTGATACTGATTACTATTTCCAATCTAGATAAAGTTGAGAAAATGTTCGGATACAATAATATTTTGTTAAAGAAATTGACAATATAAATGACATAGAAAGCGACCTCTAAATAACCTTTGTACGCTTTATGCAGAAAAACTCTGAACAAATAGCGAAATTGTTCTTATTATGCTTTATGGTTACGTCTGAGATATGGACTGATATGCTCTCTAAACTCTAAAGGGTATATCGAATGCAAATCGTAGACACCCATTTTGCAATTTGTTTTTATGCTGTTGGGTCAATGTATTATATTATAATACAACTCGACAGATCTAACGTTGCGAGTCACGCCCAGATGCGCATTAAACTAAGTGGAAGGGAGGGTGAATTTGAGCGACTGCAGAGTGACTTACTGCAGCTCGTCTTTGTTTCTCCTAGTGCTCTCTCACTTCAACTTTGTGCACTCCCACCCGCATCGTTAAATCTGTCGAGCTGTATACCGTACTACAATATTTAATAATAGGGTAGATGAGGGACTATATTAACTTAACTTTTGTATCCACAGGTAAATACGTTAAATGATAACTTTTAGCCTGGAGTAATCTAAACCATATACTTCATCAACATGATTTTTAAAGGTCAAGTGCTCGATGATGATTCCCAAATTTTTGGCCCACCTAATGCTTAAATCCTTAAAACATGGAAGTGTTTTAATGTTATTGTAGGTACAAAGTGCAACGGTCCTCATTGATTTTGGCTATGCTATGGGTGATTACATTCACATCGCATAATACATACAGTTGTACATCGTCTACACATAGGTAAATGGACTTCCCTAGGGGACACCTTTAAGTGTGTTACCAAAATTCGACATCGTATTCCTCACTAAAACTGCTTGGGATCGACCTTGAAGATAATTGTTCATCCACGCTAATGCTAAATGATTACAGCCTATGTATTGTAACATCCCAGAACTCTGGGTCTACTTAGTCAAATGCTTTACTTTTATCTAGACGTATGAGGAATATTATCTAAGAATTGTCAAGATCCATATGTGTGTATCTTTGTAACCTTAACCAGGACAGTTTGCGTACTGTCTTTTCTTGAACCCAGACGTATTGATTTAGCTGTTCGACAATCTTTGACATTGTGGGAAGTATGCTAAGTGGTCTTATTTGAGATAACTGAGTAGCGACTGAGAGATTTTTGGACGAGGGCTTATTATTGCAGTTTCCCATATATTTGGAACAATTCCTGTGTTAATAGAGGTATTAATTATATTAACCAATACAATTTGGTAACACCAATTGTAACATTTTTAAAGAAATGCCATTCGCTCCGATGGCTCGGTATTTGATTATATTTAATATTCTAATAGGTATGCCTTCACTAGTAATATTAGTGATCCGATGCGACGTATGTTTATGTTTTCGATATTAATATTTGGTTCTAATCTGTGTATAATGGAGGTGGTTACATTCATATGCATATCATCCTGAGATTGTGCTAATTTGTGGATTATAATAGTGTTTTCTCTCTTTTGATGTTCTGAGATCTTATATATATAATAGTTTCGATATTATTTTGATTATTTGACTTATCAATCAATTGAGTTTGTAACTTAAGATGTACGTAGTTCTTCAATTGTGGATTAATCAATCAATTGCAATTCCCATATCAATACATTTATTACCGAGATTATCTTTTGTTGTGGAAACTTTCTTTTTATCGGGACATGTAATACAACACCACATAAATTCAGTATGCCATTTCTAATATTGGTGTTTAGATAGGTAGTTCAAGACATTTGTAGTGAAGGAAAAGTTCACAGATATTGCATAAAAGACCAGGAGATTATTGTGTTAATGTTTGTGTACAAATCCTACAAATATTTGTCATGATTTATTTACTTTTGCCGATTAATCTGACGGATTCTTTATTGTAGATTGTTCTACAATTCTTCACAACAGTTGCAAAATAATAACATATAATACGTATTACACTAATTTCTTATAAAAAATGTACAAACCAAAATTATCCTTGACGATCGAACTCCAATGCCGAAAATTCTACAAGTAAAAGTGATTCTTGAAGCAACAACGATGTTTCCGATACAAACGAGCTGAAATACTTAGCATTTAATTCAAAAAAATCTACTAGATTTCTTCCAAAATAAGTCGTATTAAGGCAATTTATATGTTTTCGATAATCTAACCATTAATAAACAACATTTTGAGGCTGCTAATACTGAAAAATGGACACGACCAACAAAACTGCAATAGGACTGATTGAAAATACTAAAAACTTGTAAAAAGTAAAATCCCCCACATATGAGGTTGGATCCCTTACAAACACTGCTAGAATTAGCAAACTGAACAACTATATAGCAATGTAAAATTTACTCTAGATGCAGAATCCTTTAATAATGATAATAATAATAATAAATAAGCTTGATTTATATACAAAATTATTACAAATTGCGATGTATGTAAGCTTAATAAGCATGGCTCTTTTAGACCCTCCGCTTGGCTGACCATTAACAACTAATTATGAAAAAAAATTTTGTTTTAAGAAAAAACAAAACAAATACTTTAAGATTCAATAGAAATAAAAAAATAAATTTAAGCTCTCCCGTTGTACTTAACTCTTGCACAGGGTGCCACCTGACCCTCCATGCCTCCGACGCAAACCCCCCAGGACATTTCCAGCCCTTACCATTAAGCCAAAGCTTTATCTCCCCTACAGAGAGGACATCGTCACCCAACCACCGCCTCCTCACCTCCCCCAGGACGGGACAGACACCCACAAAGTGATACATATCTTCGTCTTCTCTGAGGTTACAGAGAGCACATCAACACGCGTCCCTCAATCCACGGCTTGCTGTTCAAATCCACAGCCTCTCCACGCAGTTTGATGGCCCACCTCTGATCCCTCAGACTGACACCGTCCCTCAGCTAACTATCCCGTCCCAGGTCGAGGTTCAGTTGTTTATACAACAAGTGATAGCTGACTGACGATGCCGCCCTCTTCCACCTCCCTACCAATAACTTTATCTTTCAATTCTTCTATCTTATCTCCCCATTCCCTCATTCTTTCCCACCCTGCCGGTAAATCAACACCCACACTCTCCGCTATATTCCTCATTACCCTATACCATGAAGTATTCTCTCTAACCACCCACCGAGCAAGTATATTATGGTACCTGTCCTCATTCATAGCCACTACTCTTATTATATACAGCAACTGAAGTCTCAACGTGAAGGAAAATATTGAACCAAGACCAGTTTCAAGCCCAATTACGTAGTGCAGAGCGGACTTGGCCGCTGCTGCCCTATCTTTGAAGTGCTTCGCACAGGATAGAGTGGGAGTGAGCTTAACCCCCAGGTATGTCTAGGAATTAACCACTTCTACAGTCTCCCCTCCATACAGAATCCTTTCTCTTTTTTAATTACTTCGACTTGTTCATAAGTTTCTTCGATTTATACAAGTCAGTCCTGATAATGAGGTAATGATTCTGCTAACAAAAACCCAGGCTTATAACGTAACATAACTAACACTGTTAGGAGGCGTAGCCAAGGGGGGGATATCGGGATGTATCCCCCCCCCCCCCCGAAATTTCTGTAAGGACGAAAAAATTTGTCTGTTTTTAACTACGTACAAACTTTTAAATATCGAGCTGTGTCTGGTTATTGTTGGAATGCGTTTCAATTGTGTTATTTATTAAACACCATCCTCCCACGAAAATAAGTTCTGGCTACGCCACTGACTAACAGGAAGTCAAAATATGTTTACGCCAAATAATATTGTTTACATCAGTCATACAGCGGAAAGTAGAACCGACTCGCATCGTACCAATTCTGAATTTTCAATAAGCAAAATGATAAAAAATGTTCATTAATCCTATTACCCGCCAACGTCCCATTTTTAGGACACAGATTAAAAAATGTTTATAGTAACAATGGTAATATTCAAATGAAATTTAAACTGTACAAACTTTTGTTTACATCATTTGCTTTCCGCCTATAATGACGATCGCTGCCATCTAGCTTGAATTACGTAAAAGATTTAACCTTGAAAACATAACTCTAACCGTTAACGTTCGTCTTATGCTTGTTATCGCTGTAAAGTTTTTTAGAAACGCTGAAATAAGGCAATTGTGGTGATTACTTATTATATGGACATTGTTTTATCCATTCATCAATAAAAATTACTTTGAATAAATAACAGGTAAGTTTTGTTTATCGTCAAATATAGCGTCCCATTTTTGGGACATTGGCGTAAAGTGACAAATAAGTATTCAAATGTTGTTTTGTTGTAGAATGGATTCAAAAGAGCTTTGACGATCGGTGAGCTTACTGCAATGTTAGAAGACGAAGATTTTTTTCGTGATCTTGAAGCAAATGATTCTGATATAAATGTAGCTATTATACCACCTAACCCCGATGAGTTGACTGACTTGGAAGATTTAGACGACAATGATTTAGATGAAATTGGTATGGAGAATGATGGTGACGTTGCCGGATCTTTGGAATTATTTGCACCTAACATTGAAGAAAACAAAAATAATTCAGATCAACCCCCAAAATCAAAGAAAAAAAAATGCGATCCAATAAAGTGGGAAAATATTTCTCCAATTTATACAAAAAATATCACGTCGTCTAAAGATAAAACTGAAGGTATTCTCGAGATAATGAAAGAGTACTCAGCTGCCAAAATATTCGAATACCTATTGGAGGGTATATTTGAACTTATAATAGAGCAAAGTGAATTATATGCGCAACAAAAAAATACAGTAAATTTCACCTTGTCTTTACAAGACTTACAAAAATTTATTGCTATCATGTTATTGAGTGGTTACCATAAGCTACCTCAAGAAGATATGTATTGGGAGCAAGCACCTGATGCCATTGTACAAATTGTTTCAAATTCCATGCCCAGGACCAGATTTCGTGAAATAAAGAAAAATCTTCATTTGAATGATAACAGCAAAATACAAAAAAATGATAAATTTTACAAACTCAGAAAATTCTTTGATATACTACAAAGAAATTTTAGTAAGTTGGGAGTTTTTTATGGTAAACTGTCGCTAGATGAAATGATGGTCCGTTATTATGGTCGACATCCTTCAAAGATGTATATGCATGGAAAGCCAATCAAATTTGGATACAAAATTTGGTGTTTATGCAGCGCAAACGGTTATCTATTACCTTATGGAGGTAAATCAGACAACGCGGAAGGTCCACTGGGTTCTAGAGTAGTAAAAAATTTAGTAAAGATAATTCCACCCAATAACATGGAAGACCATGAAGTTTTTTTCGACAATTTTTTTACGGGCCATGAACTTCTAACGGATCTACACTTCCTCAAACTAAAAGCAACCGGTACTATTAGGGAAAACAGGACAAAACAGTGTCCTCTTTCGTCATGCAAAAACATTGAAAAAACCAGGGAACGAGGATATTTTGAAAAACAATTTGATAAAACTGGCGAAGTTTTAATGGTTCGCTGGAAAGATAATAAAGCAGTGACAATGGCTACAAATTATAGTGACGTTTTACCTCTATCAAATGCCAAGAGGTTCTCAAAAAAAGACAAAGAAAAAGTATCAATTCCAATGCCCCGTCTGTTTAGCGAATATAACAAAAATATGGGTGGGGTCGATTTACTCGATAAGCAGATTTCATTATATAGAACAAGAATTCGATCTAAAAAATGGTGGTGGCCATTATTTACACAATTTTTAGATGTTGCTGTAGTAAATACTTGGAGATTATATCAAATTTCTCACCCAAATGAAAAAATTTCACTGCTTCACATAAGGAGAAAAATAGTGCTCGCATACTTGTGGAGCACCAAACCTAGTGGTAAAAGACCCGGGCCCCAGAAATCTAAAGTTGTTGGAGGAAGAGTAAGCAGTGAAATACGTTATGATCAGAGTAATCATCTTATCAAGCCAATAAACACCCAACGAAGATGTGCTGCTTGCGGTAAAAAAACAAAGAGAATTTGCACAAGATGTGACGTACCCTTACATGACAAATGCTTTGAAGGATTTCATACTAAATAATATTTTTTGGGATGTATTTTATTGTGTTTTAAGATTTTTTATAATAAAATTAATAATACCACACCCTGCCAATGTCCCAAAAATGGCACGGTTGTTTTTTTCTAAATGGACAGAAAAAAAAAATTTTTTTTTGTACAATGACTTTCACTGGGTCCAAACTAATAACATCAATATATTTTTTTTCAAATTTTCGTTATTTTTGTATTACGGCGGGTAATGGGATATACCACAATCCCTCATCCTGGTTTTATGACGAAAAAGTATACTTACTAGAAAGTTCACGACCTTTACGATGTAGGCCAACTACCAGTAAAATACTGGACGTGTCATCTTGATGTAGAACTTTTAGGATCTACAACATTCTTCATGAAGTTTTAAATGAATTATGAAGTTATTTTACGCAGAAGGGAGCAGTTTATCCAATTTTCCTATTGAGTAAAACATTTTTAAAACGGTAGCAACATCACGGAATCTTAATGTAGAGGTCGTCTACTAGCGGTTGGCGAGACTACCTCGCTGTTGGGAACCCAAATACTCATTCTTAAGCTTCTTAGGGTAATTGACATTAACTTATTGACATCTAATGAACATTTACTGTTGTCACGTTAATCACTGTCATTACAATATTCGTCAAGAACGAGTATTTAGGGTCCCAACAGTCAGGTAGTCTCGCTAACCGCTAGTAGACAACCTCTAAATATTAAAGCATTTTTACGTAAACAAAATGGTTAACTATGGTTTTTCCCTTACGTAAATATTTTTTGCACGGGCTTGTCCTCATGATCATGATGTCATTAGGTGATAGGCTGACGCTAACCATAGCAGCTTAACACTTTATTTTTAGATATAAGGAAAAGACGATACTGTGTATTGAAACTAATGGATCATTACGAAGATTCCATGGAAACCAAAACACCAATCGGGAGACGCTGTTTAACCAAATGTTAAAACCCTCTAACCATCCTTAGGAGCATCTGAATTTTTACGTTTCCAAAAACAACCGTGCAGAGTCTAACACGCGAAACTGCAAATGGTAGAAGAACTAGTCTGTGACAACCATAGTTCGAACCTTTTTTTTAATTATTACAAAAATAACCGTATACCGTTGCTCCAACGGAATGATTTCATTTTCTGGCTGAAGATAAATTATGTTTATATCGCAATGACAACCATGTTGTCTATTGATACTCGTTCTTATGATCACAACGTTTGTTTTCTGTTGATCAGCTACTAATATCACATGCATTCATCGCAGGTAATTTGACATCAAATTCATGGAAATGAGATCTTTGAGAAGAAACTGTACCAGGTGGTCCAAATTGGACTGGAAATCGACCAAATTCAACAAACGCCCCCTAGCGTCCAAACGATTAGAGATAGCTGAGTTCTGTTTGCGCCGATGATTTTCTCTGTCTCTTAAAATAAAGGGTGCTTCCATAAGAAAGTGTCAAATTTGGACCACCCGGTACCTACATGTTATAACTAGAAGAGCGAGTGATTGACTATTATTAATATTAATAAGTGACTGTGAGCGACTGTTAAGTCGATTTCGCCATATACCTGGTAAAATTCAGTCCCATGCACAATATTTACAGTTTATAGTTTGTGTGTTTACAGCAACACCATAAAAATATTACCGAACCATAACCGTTCATGATCTACAAATATTGTTGTGTATGCATTTAGAAAAATTTAGTTTATGACAGGGATTCGAACCTAAAGCCCGTACCATGATAGAGCAGCGCTCTTACCAACTGACATAGTACAAGCCTCCAATTCCTGTAAGTTGTCAATAAGAATACTACCGTATCATGGTACAGGGGTTCGAATTCTTCTCACGAGCTAAATTTGTCTATATTCATATACCTACATACAATAAATATTTGAACATTTAGTCAGCTTATGACACTAAAATATGATTATGATCAATATATTAGGTAAAGGTACGACGATACTAACTTGGTAAGGGATGACATTTTAAAATTTCTCTTTAATGTCAGATAACAGCTGTTCCCATCTGTATACTCATTTATATTCCCCTTGCCTTCTTCGTATGCAAAATAAAGTTGATCCTCTATAATGCACTTTTCACTTTCAAATTTAGATCAAATAACTAAATAAATCGCTAATATATGTTTGAATATTGCTTTGCCAATGTTCTTGTCTATTTTAGGTTATGATATTTAAACAATTTATGGCTGTATTGGCAAATTTACATTCAGAACAGTGATATAGGTACCTAAACTTGGTCATTAATGTAGTTTGATAGCAATTGGAAAACTTAAAGTCGTTCGAAAATTGTAAGATAACACTTACTTTACGAGAAGACAAACTCTCGTACGCTTTAGAAACACGAAATAGTAAATTAAATACACATTAAACTTAGTTGTAAGTTATGAGATTAAAAAAATCATCAAGTTTAATGATTACTGCTAGAATAAAGTAGATTAAATTGTGGCTTGGTTCAAGCAAATAGCTATAATCTTAATTAAAAACTAAATGAGTTTCTACCGACATAATTTCGCAAACTTATTTATTCGTATATAAAATTTAATTATTAATTATATTTTTGAATAACTTGTGGGCAGGTAACACAGTTCAAGCGTATCGGTTTCGTAATTATAATTAACCGTCAAATCTAATTAGCTTTATCTGACAGCTAATTAAAAATTTGATACCCCTAAACAAAACACAGACATCGGGAGAACGAGAATTATAATTTGGTATCCAATTTTTCCTATGTATTTGTTACAGGAGACCTTCATAAAAATAAGACGCCATTGTTAACTGTATTTCCAATAACCAACACTAATTACAAGATAATTCTTAATTACCTCTAACAAATATTTTTTTGTCACACAACGTGAAGCATATTGAGCTTAATGAGAATAATTAATTGTAAAAAAGCTTAGCGGCCTTTAATTAAAGTAGTATTGTTATTCCAAGTTATCGTCACTTCAGGTATTAATTACGCGGCGATTCGAATTCCATATGTCAAGCAATTAAAACAATAACGACCATCACTTTCAAACTTCTTTAATCACGGTATTAACATTCTTCGTTTAAAATTTAATAACACTAATTGACTGCACAAAAATGAATTATGGGAGGACAAAAAGAAAACTGTCGTATTACATACAATGCTAAAAGGAAACCGTCTCAGCAGGATACGGAATAGTCCTTGCTATATTCACGGGACCGTCAAGCCAAGATGATTGATAATCACCTGGCCCAGCTAGCTCTGACGTCACTTCATTAACTCCCCTTAATGAAATACCGTGGCTTTACTAATTGAATGTCTATGTACAACATAATAGGATTCGCATACCATTCTGTAATACGAACTTCGATTAAATTTTGATCAACAAGAAATAGGTAGGTATATGACGATAAAATTATTCTACTAAATCACACTTTTGGATCATTATTATTCACTATTAATAAATTACCAAAGTTTATTAAAATGCTATTACTATCTTGCCATAATCAGTTTACAAAATGTGTGGAGGAAATACAGGACAATTCCGGGTGAAAATACTGCGAACAGTAATTTATTGCAAAGGCAGTCACGTCATATCTATTAGAGCAAAAAAACTTCACAATTTGCACTATAGCAAATACTTTAGTAAAGTATTTGACTATAGGTACAGCCGGTAATAAATTAGATTGGAATTACCCAAAAATACGTTAAACTACCTACCACTCAAAATTTAAAATCAAATACACCATTATATAGGCCTTTAAGTAAGCTTTAAAATGATATGCTACTCGACCCCTATTCCCATTTAAGATTTTAAGGGTTGGTGTCACCACCGCTAGGGGGTTGAAGTTACAAAGTTCGAAATACACTCAAAAGCTGTCCCCCTCAAATACAAAATTGACCTGTTTCAGGAATTTTTCGAAAAATGACAGTGATGATCCGAAAATGGCCCTGGTTCGTTTTCAATAACCCACCCTGTATAACTAGCAGACAGCAGTACCTATGTACGTACAATCAGCAACTCACAAAATTGTGTAAAAGCGCAGTGATTGGTGCATAAACTATTTCTAAGTTTTAGTTTTATTAATAAAAGCTAATAGTCTTGGTGTAATCTAACATACTTACAGGATAAAATGTCGTAGGACACAATTTGGCCATTTTTAGAAGAACTATCGGATACTTGCCAACTTTTCTTGCTTTATAAAGAAAAAAACCAAGAATGACTAGAGACCAAACGAAGAATATGAAGAAATAGTACACAACATCATAAATAATAATAAAAAAATATTTTAACGATTCACGAAAAGAAATAGAGGGTAGGCCAATAGTGTGAAATCGGAGCTTAAGGTCCCTAATATTAGTTTAAGAGAAAAATGTTTCAAATAAAATCTATTTCAATAGAATTAAGTTAGAAATTAGTGTCAATTGTACAGCCCTTAAACCCTTAAAGGGTCAGTTATTTTAAATGGCACCCCCTTAAAGTTGGTTCATTTTCCAAGGCCACGTACCAACTATAATATTAAGTTAAGTAAGACAATAACGTATATAAAGAAATCAAGAAATCGACAATTCTTTTAATTTTTTAACGATTATAACTACATATATTAAAATTCATTCATTTTGAAAAAAAGTTTAGCAAACATAATTAAAATTTTTAAAAATGTTACACTGTCTGTTCAAACAATGTTTGAATTTGATTTTTTAAACTAATTTTACATTTTTGAATTCCACATCTGTTATGTGTAGCATGTGACGCAACCTAAAGTTGATAGTTGATAGATACAAAAAACCGTCATTTTCAACCGGGTTCCTCGTGATTTTAGAAAGATAGTAGTAATAAAGTAAAAACATGCGCTGATCATATTTTGTTTTAATTTAATTAGTTATGGTAATAATCAAACTCTTATCAAAGAAATTTATTATTACAATTAAAGAAATTTTCGGCTAAAAGGAACAAATACCGTACCTGTTAGCTCTTGCGTCGAAGAGTTCATTATTAAGAATAGTAAATTTTTTTTGACAGCTAATTAAATTAACGCAAAATACGATCATGACTTATTTCTAATTAAAAATTCCTAGTTGAAATGACTAAAAAAAAATTATTTTTGCAAAATATTATCGAAACTGTATAATAAAATATATAGTTAGAGAACATACTTCATATAAAAAATAAAATAAAACAATTTACCTTTATTTTACCGCTATTTAAACAATTGACTTTTTTATATTGCAAACTTCTAAGCTTAAACATTTTTTGAGCACCCTTGATATGAAGTCTTTGAAATTATATTATGCTTGTTTTTAAAATAAGAAAATAAACTGTTGCGTCGTATCAGCTCGTCCTGCAAAAGTGACATACATATTTGACATAAAACAATGGAAGAAACATGAGTTCATGGACCAATTGTTTGTAACAAATAAAAATTTGTGGGCTAAGCACCACTTTATTTTCTCGTTTAACCGTGTATATTTCATATTTTATTTGGTATAACTACGTTCGAAGCATTTTTATTATGTTCTAAATTTTTTTATGTGAAGTATTGTATTGATTTATTTTGTTTAATTGTTGTAAAGCGTGTAATTATCTTCTTTAGGTTGTGTAAGTTTCTAAATAGATCCTAACTTGTAAAGTAAGAGGTGCGTGACATACAAAGACGAAACTGCTTACAAAACCCGTTTCAGATTTTGTGGCCGAAATGGAAGAACAATAACGTTTTTTTCCGAATTTCTTACTCTTTGTGTATCCTTCGTTTTTTTTTTCAGATACACAATAAACATTATGACTGTTACATTAACACATCTAGAACAGGTACCTCGTACCTATTTCAAATCGAAGGCTTTTGTATCGCTAATTGTTGTTCACAAATCGTCTATTTTTTTTTAATTTTATTTTATTGTCAGATCAACAAAGAAAATTGTTATAAATGAGACATGACATATACGTATCTATAATGCATGCTAACAATAAGATACTTGACAAGACTATTTTTAACGTCTTGTTTAAAATAATTACAAGGCAATTAATAATTAATAGTCGTAGCGGTACATCTAAATGTCTGTCAAATTGTGCGGGAAGTGTGAAATTAGGTACACTTATTAATTAGATCAAAATAAACGATTTGACCCGCAGCACCCCTATTTTCAACCCTTAGTTTTCAAAAGTGCCCCGTATTTAGTTTTTTCCATCCCCTAACGATAACTGCTTTGTTTACAACTTTCGAAAAAAATATATTAATAAAAGTTTTAGGAATTCTTATAAGGAACATTTTATATAAGGATAAAATTTTCACAAATATCAACCCTTATCGAGATATGTGGGAAAAACTGATTTTTGCAGTTTCATTACAAAATCGGTCATAGTTTTCTTGTTTATCGTTTCTCAGAAAAATTATTCAAATAAAAGATGTAGATATTAATATGATCAATATTTTAGGTATATATAATATTTTCACAGAAAGCAACCCTTAACAAGTTATTTCGATATTTCTGAAAGTAAGCAACCCTTAAGTATGAAATCGCTCATATCTTTTTTATTTGTAACTTATGAGGAAAAACATGTGAATAAATATTATAGAAAATTATCTTTTGGGCATTTTATGTAGGTATGAAAA
Organism: Pyrocoelia pectoralis; assembly: GCA_036250285.1. NCBI lineage: Eukaryota > Metazoa > Arthropoda > Insecta > Coleoptera > Lampyridae > Pyrocoelia > Pyrocoelia pectoralis. Next base: position 35,786,639 of record CM070076.1, on the reverse strand, counting down.
TTTCTCAAAAGTCAACCCCTAACGAGATATATCGAAAAAACCAGAAACTGTCAATTTTCACATAAAATCGAGCATAACTTTTCTATATTTCACTACAGTGACATTATTGTTATATAATTCGGTAGGTATATGGATGTAGAAAATATAAGTAAGGGGTAATTTTTTTACAAAAACTCACCCTTAGCGAGATATTTTGACAAAAACAAACTTTCGGCACTTTTTAGAAAAGTTTTCGTAACTTTTTCAATTACGATGGTTAATATTATTTCTTCGCGGTTAATAATAGCCAATTACAGTGCGTTTCATGAAATCATAGTGATTTTGCACCATATCACACTGGTGCGGGAATTTTCAACGTACAAAGTGTAGGGTTTATTCGCGGTAATATAATTAAAAAGAAACAATCTAATTGTACCCAAAACGCAAACATAGGTCGATTTTTATATCAAGGAAGACATATTTTGATGTTATTTTCTTGGGGGTGGTTCTCACCTCCAGCGCTTCACAGGGGGTGATATTGAAATTTCAAACCGGAAGGCGGGTCATGTGATACATCATTGGAAAGCTAATTCCTTGGCCTTTTCATTTTTGCATTTTTTTCACTTTATATCTATCAGTAGCTAAGTAAAATACTGAAATATTTATTTAAACACATTTGGCTTAGGTGCGCGAGCTCGTTACGTACCGGGCGTCGCGGCGTATGGTTTCGCTCGGGTGTCGCATCTCCTTTAGACATTTTACATGCGAAAATAAAAGGTAAGCACTTCAACAGCAAGTTAGTATTATCTCACCGACTCGTATTTTAGTGAGAACAACCAAATAGAAGACTAAAAAGGAGATGCGACACCGGAGCGAAACCATACGCCGCGACGAAATTTCAATGTCACCCCCTGTGAAGCGCTGGAGGTGAGAACCACCCCCAAGAAAATAACATCAAAATATGTCTTCCTTGATATAAAAATCGACCTATGTTTGCGTTTTGGGTACAATTAGATTGTTTCTTTTTAATTATATTACCGCGAATAAACCCTACACTTTGTACGTTGAAAATTCCCGCACCAGTGTGATATGGTGCAAAATCACTATGATTTCATGAAACGCACTGTAATTGGCTATTATTAACCGCGAAGAAATAATATTAACCATCGTAATTGAAAAAGTTACGAAAACTTTTCTAAAAAGTGCCGAAAGTTTGTTTTTGTCAAAATATCTCGCTAAGGGTGAGTTTTTGTAAAAAAATTACCCCTTACTTATATTTTCTACATCCATATACCTACCGAATTATATAACAATAATGTCACTGTAGTGAAATATAGAAAAGTTATGCTCGATTTTATGTGAAAATTGACAGTTTCTGGTTTTTTCGATATATCTCGCTAAGGGTTGACTTTTGAGAAATTTTCATACCTACATAAAATGCCCAAAAGATAATTTTCTATAATATTTATTCACATGTTTTTCCTCATAAGTTACAAATAAAAAAGATATGAGCGATTTCATACTTAAGGGTTGCTTACTTTCAGAAATATCGAAATAACTTGTTAAGGGTTGCTTTCTGTGAAAATATTATATATACCTAAAATATTGAGCATATTAATATCTACATCTTTTATTTGAATATTTTTTCTGAGAAACGATAAACAAGAAAACTATGACCGATTTTGTAATGAAACTGCAAAAATCAGTTTTTCCCACATATCTCGATAAGGGTTGATAGTTGTGAAAATGTTATCCTTATATAAAATGTTCCTTATAAGAATTCCTAAAACTTTTATTAATATATTTTTTTCGAAAAGTTGTAAACAAAGGAGTTATCGTTAGGGGATGGAAAAAACTAAATACGGGGCACTTTTGAAAACTAAGGGTTGAAAATAGGGGTGCTGCGGGTCAAATCGTTTATTTTGATCTAATTAATAAGTGTACCTAATTTCACACTTCCCGCACAATTTGACAGATATTTGCGATTTTCTCGATGTACCGCTACGACTATAATTAAAAAAATGTGGAACGCTTCACGATTTTGCGGGTCATCCATGCTAATCTTCTCTTTATCGTTCCAATTGTGGTACAATGTACCGTCGAAGCGAGTACACAAATCGTCCATAAGACTATAAGGTTTACTTAAAATATCCAACGTAAAACAATAGATTCAACAATATCTAATGTGTACAAAAAGAAATATAAAAAATAATTGACATTTACCGTCAAATATTAAAAAAATAAATGAATGTCTTCTGGATTCTGGATTACGATGGGAAGCCTACGTGCACATAGGCCACCTATTCGGGCCCTTTATGCTACCTCTCTGATTAGAGTCGTTCGACCCTGCAACGTCACTCAAGCCAACCCACACGTGAGATAAACCTGAGGATGCTGCACGGGGAAGCGGCCGTAATCTTAGCCATGTCCGGCCAGGAATCTCCCAAAATGGATCGTCTTAATTCGACAAGTACGGGACACTTAGAAAGTATGTGTTGTGCCGCCGTCTCGTCGTCTGTGTAGCATCCTCTATTCTATAGGATGGTGATTCGACCAAGCCCATGCGCTGCATGTGCTTGTTAAGTTTACAGTGCCCAGAAAGTAGGCCCACAAGTAGCCCCAGGTTCTTTCTGGATAGTCTTGTGCAAAAACGCGCCAGGCTACGAGATGGTCCTCTGAAGGCCTCTTTTGCGTGACGGTAGTCTGACATCAAGTTCCACCTAGCCTTGTGTTGCGCTTGAGTGTCTTGAGTTGTTAAATTATTTACAGTAAGTGAAAGAGTCGCCTCTGAACCGTAAAACCGTTGTTTTGAGGTCAGTCGGGATAACTTATCGACTTTTTGATTAGTTATTGTTGCAGCATACAAGTTCAAGGGTATTGCTATTTGTCACATGTTCTAGTATTTGGTGACAGTCGTAAATTTTGCCTAGTGGTTGGCTAATATGTAAGTTCAGTTCTTTGGAATAAATTCCGGTGCCTGTTCCTTCCATAGTTTTAGATCCAGCCGTGAAGATGCATATTTCTGGTTGGGATGCCACTTCGGTATCAAAGAAGAAGTGGTAGTTTTTCCCTAGTATAAATCGAGGGATGATGAGTGAGTCAGATCGTCCTTCTACTATAGATTTCTCGCCCAGAATTCAAGAGTAGCCCACCTCAAAACCGCTGCTGGTCAACAACCCTTTATTTTTCAGGCGGAAGACTGTCAAGGTGGCCTGCTCTTTCACGTGGAGATCCAGTGGAGGCAGACCCAGGAGGGCTTCCATGACGGCTGTGGGGGTTGTTCACATTGCACCCGTGCACGTAAGGCACGCTAGTCTTTGCACGTGATTAATAAGTGCTATGGTTGTGGAGACCACCAGACAATTGCTCCGTAACAGAACAGTAGAAGTGAGGCACTTGTTCACCCAAAAGGGGCCCCTCAAGGCCCACGTGTGCGACATAGTTTGACCTTGAAATGACCTTCACCTTGAAATGACCTCCACATTGAAATGACTTTGAAATTTAACTCTGAAATTTGTTCTTGGTCTCGCCCGGTAAATCGTATGGACCGTTGTTGAAGCTGAGCCCGTGGATATGTTTCGTTACCCACGCAACCTGCCTGCGATCACTATAAGGGAGATCATGAAATCGACCGACTTGATAATATTGTAATATTATCGTATTGGTTTTAAGATCTCCAATTGCCAGTTCTTTTACAACAAACTGTTTATTAATTTGAAAACCGTCAGCGTCTATCACATAACGTAATTATTGGTCTGCCCCATGCATGCTGTGATACGTAATTCCGAGATAATGGAAACATCCAGTCTTATCTGCTGATTCTTATTATTATTATTATTCTGGTAATTTTTAGCGCGATCTTGATAATCTTCTTAGGGTTTTGGTTGATAGCAGAGCGGCTTCATTGCCCGCCTAATGCAATGACAATAATTAACATTCAGAATAATAACACAAACATACATATGCTGTCACTGAACCAGCTCTTCGTAAATCTCCATCATTTTCACAAACCACCCTGCATTAATAATATTATAGGTCTTTATCAACAGCTCGCCGATTAACACAACATCACGGCGAAACAGCCCCAAAATTTGTTTAACACTTAAACACTCCGCCGCGGTGAATACAGTAGTAGAACTGGCCAACGTATCTAAGTTATCGGTAACTAACGATTACGTTATCTACATGGGGCCAAATTACTGAAAATTCCCCGACTAACGGAAAGATCGGGAACAAATTTCAAGGTTCCTAGACTAGCGGCGAGACCAAGAACAAATTTCAGGGTTAAATTTCAAAGTCATTTCAATGTGGAGGTCATTTCAAGGTGAAGGTCGTTTCAAGGTAAAGGTCATTTCAAGGTGAATGTCATTTCAAGGTGAAGGTCATTTCAAGGTCAAACTATGTCGCCCACGTGGGCCTTGAGGGGCCCCTTTTGGGTGACCCTCACTTCTACTCAGAACATAGGTCTAATCACAGCGGTGTACAGCCACAGGACGGCCTTTGGGGATGGACCCCAAAAGTCTTCCAATTGCGCGGCGACATTGCCAGAAGGCCCTATTTGTTTTCTCCGCTTTAAGCTGGATGTGCTTGCTCCAGTTCAGTTTGTTGTGAAGTGTAATACCTAGATACTTCACTAACTCTGAAAAATGGAGGTGTTTTTGGAAAAATTACCTGCCTTACTAAAAATATAGTCGATAATATTAAACATATTATGTAATGAATGTCTTAAAATTGAACACGTGTAGTATTCAACACACATACACCAAACATGGACGGAAATATACCAAACCACGATCGCCACCGCCTTCCAGTTTGTCATTAGTGTAAGTTATCTACCAAAAGAACAACGAAGACAACGTGTCTACAGGATCCAGCTTCCCAAGTTGCAAGTTTTCCTATATACGCTTAAGAAAGGAAGAACATTACTAATAAAACGATGACACGAAGAGAAAACATAATTACAAACAAACTAAATGTTGATTTAATCCGGTTTCCTTTCCCCAAAACACGTTTTCTTTTTGTAGTGCTTGATGGAACAGAGAAATGATTTCAAAAACTTAAAGGGCCCTTTTGCAAATGTACCTATAATCGTTCGTTTTTATTCAATACTTCATTCTGATTCCTTTCTGTAAAGCTAACGCAATTTATTACGATTTGTGGCACGAAAACGCAATCAAACTGTTGAAGTAGTTTGTGCAATTACATTTAGTGCTTTGCCTTTGTAGGAACTAAAAATGTGAATAAACTTGGCACGAAAAATAGCCACTTAGACTAAAATTGGTGTTACCTTATTTGAGTTTATCTAAGTGTGTCTGACTTGACTATGTCAAAAAAAAAACAGCTATACGTAGGTGCTTCCGGCAGAACGCTCAGAGATTTCGTTTTAGAAACGACACTAAAAAAGTGAAAACGTCTTAATAAATTGTTCCAAATAATGGCAGTTGCCACACACAAACAGTGTTCATGTTTGGTGTGCTATTCGGTTAAATAGTATTTAAATGGATTCTTTTCTGTAAAGCTAACGGCATTTATTACCATTTGTGGCACGAAAACGCAATCAAACTGTTGAAGTAGTTTGTGCAATTACATTTAGTACTTTGCCTTTGTAAGAACTAAAAATGTGAATAAACTTGACACGAAAAATAGCCACTACTAGACTAAAATTGGCGTTACCTTATTTGAGTTTATCTGAGTGTGGCTGACTTGACTATGTCAAAAAAAACAGCTATGCGTAGGTGTTCTCGGCAGAATACTCAGAGATTTCGTTTTAGAAACGACATTAAAAAAGTGAAAACGTCTTAATAAATTGTTCCAAATAAAGGCATTTGCCACACACAAACAGTGTTCATGTTTGGTGTGCCATTCGGTCAAATAGTATTTAAATGGATCAAATTATTTAAAAAAAAACAAGACTCTTCTCTCTCTATGAGAGATAATGAACTGAACAAGTGACAAATTTGTGGATGTTATAACATCCCAATAATAAACTGAGGGAATTTAAATAATTAAGAAACGACGTTTTGCGTTAAGAAAATTTATCGCGATACAATATGACCATCTAAACGATTTCCCGACGAAATTTCCCACGTGCCACGTTTCAGCTTAGGCGCTTAGATTCGTCCCGACGCCGGACAATATCTCATTACCGATGTCGCCAGAGAATCAGCACAATCATAGAATGCGGTATGGTGCGGTACGGTGGGATCATTACGGTCTCCATTCACACGTTCGACAATTCTTCATTTGCGTATTTCATTTGTCATTTGTGCGTATTGTCACGTCTCTGGTCGAGTTGTAATTCGGGAATTGTACGAAACTACGGGCCAGCGCTTTTAGTAGCTTTAGAAATGCATCATTAGTCGTTTTAGGAACTTTTCGTTAACAATGGTTGTTTTGCGAGGCTTTAAGTTGTCCCTGCTGTCTGCATGACAATTTTAGGTTTCTCTACCTAGTTTCTCGTCTTTTACAAACGTTAACGTCAATGTGAATTATATAACGTAATTGGTTGGCCCTGGTCATGGATTTTAGAAGTAGAATAAACGAGTCATGTGGGGAACCATTATATATTTTTAAGGATTTTCGGTGCAGGTATACGAATTTGTATAGCTAGTTCCCTTTTCAATTCAATTCCCCTTTTACCGCCCTCACTAACAGTAATTACTAGAAATGTTCAGTTCTCATAAGATACAAAAGTAAAGTAAACCACCTGATTTACAAAAACCCTTGCTATAAATATAAATTTGGACAGTTTAAAATGCTTACCTCCAATTTATATAGTACAATATTTTGGATATTTACGTTTGTTTTATGAGCAAAATGGATGTGTGTGACACTCGATGGCAGTTATGTTCAGCTAATAGGGCTGCAATGGACATTTCAATATAGTGATATAGCAGTTATTCTCGCTATTGTCTATGAAAGTACAAAAAAGGCCAATTCGATTGTGCGGCATTTTGTATGCACGTATTCAAGAATGTGAATTTGTGACGGGAATAATAAATTGCAGCGACAATATGTCACGAGTATACTATTTTTTTTGTTAGAAATCCAGCAATGCATTGAATTAATAAATTAATGGCTTTGTTTCGCGTACGTGAGATTTTCTAAATTGGCCACGCGTTTTTATTTTATTCTGGTACATAATTTGCTTATTTCCAACCTTTGTTCTCGCATTAATCCTAACTAATCAATACACGTTACTTGTTATACAGTTTAAGAAAGAGAAGTCCTTCCAATATGAACTGTAAGACCTTTTTCAAAGGAATGTTTGATTTTATTAGTAGAATGTGCATTGAAACATTTTGAAAGCAACACTAAATAAAAATTGAAGAAACAAACACACAACCTTCCCCTTAACCAAAATTTAAAAGGTTAAAGGGGAGGTTGTGTGTTTTATTTCTTCAATTTGATTTCATCCCCTTTGTGAGTAACGAACCACCATCCTACACGACTAAATAAAAACTTAGCACTGACATCGAACCGGAATGAGTAATCCATTGAATTTAAACTTAATAGATAATGTGATTTATTCCTCTTAGATGATGCAGGTTTAGGTTGCCACCATTATACATTCTTGAGCAGGCATTACATTATAAAAGTTTTGGTGGCATAGTGCTGCTTGCTGCTGTAGCAGTGTTTGCTTCAGCATTTATTATAAAAAATCACCAAGGGAAAGACTGTGAGTTGCCCAGCGTCACTTGAAGGACCTCCATCATGGTTTGCTCTGAGAACTATCAATAGAAGATCCAAGAAGATATAAGAACTGCATGCGAATTCCGTTCTGAAGGTCGAACCTTTTGTAGCACGATAAACAACGTAATAAAATGGTACTTCCAAGAATTATTACTATGTCTGTTATCCTAAAATTAGGAATAGGTAAGAACTGTATACTACGGCAATTAAATTACAAATAGTATTCCATATTACATAGTTGCATTGATCTTCGTGATTTTCAACTTAAACTGATCATGATCACGATTACTAATAGAAACATAACCATACTTTCCTGTAGTGTAATGGATCCTGAAATAGTGATGAAGAAAGAGAATGTTATGTGAAAAATGAAAATAATACGCGTAATGGGAAGAAAAACTTGACGAAGGGTTAAGTTTGCAGACCTAATGATGAAGATGATAGAAGAAAGTAATAAATTCTGAATGAAGATGTTCAAATGTCAAATTGGAATATTTAGATTGTTTCTTAGTCGCTGTCGTGGCCTCGTGGTTCAAAAACAATTTAGTTTCACTTTACCAAAAAAGAATCCAAAAGAGAAAGTGAATAACAAATGACAGATTATCATTTTTCAAAGGAGCACCGGTTTTTGGAATCATCTATCCATAAAGGAGAACAAAAAAATGTTTTTTGAAGGAATTTGTCCATTTGAGAGGTGTTAGTTTAAAAAGAAGAACGGAAAGGCGAAGATTAAATTTATAGACCTAATGGATGAAAATGAATTTGCTGAAAATAAAAATAAAACAGATGCTTATAATTTTAAGTAGAGAAAAGTAACAATTAATTCTTCCTAAACTGAAGTGGAACTCCATAAGTAATTATAGTAATTAATAACAAGCAATTATATTAATTACAATACAACGCGTTTCGACACTATGTGTCATTATCAAGGGTGTGACAGATTAAAATTAAATAAGGGTTGTCGAGATAGAACGTTAAGGAAATCTTTGATTTATTTTGGTTAAAAATTCGAAAACATCCAATCAATTCACTTTTCACAAAGGCATAACATGAAAATGAGATTCAATTAGTAATTATGTTTCACATTCAACATTTTCTAGTTGAATGCTTTCGTGGAATGGATGTTGTTCTATTTTACATTTTTCATTAGATTTTTTTTCCGTTGTATCTTGGCAACCCTTGATTAATTTTAATCTGTCACAAGAGAAAATTTGGTGCCTATTCAATTTCTGAAATTTTCGGGTAATTATTTTAATAGTAATTTACTTATTAAATTATCTGCTCTCGAAACCTAAATTTGTGGACATATTTGTATACTAATTATTATTTGGTAACGCATAAGTCACAGGACTTGAGTTTTGTTCGTTTGCGTTGATACCAACTATTTAAACGGTATTTTGTAATAATAATTAAACAAAAATTACTTTTAACAAATTTTTTGTACGTAATATTTTAAAAATCTTAAATATTAGGTAACAAAAGTACAAAATAATACCAGGAAATAATACACCGTTGAATAGGGTTTTTTGTCGAGAATGTGATGGTAAATAAAAATACAGGGTGTTCCATTTAAAATATTCATATAAATTCTATTTAAAGTTCACAAATTTTGAATTCTCATTCTAAACACTCGGTATAACATTAATCACTTAGTTTTTTTGTAAAGCAACACGACATAGGGTAATATTATTCGTCAAATAAATTTTTCCTTTTTTGAAGAATAACTTAGTTATGAATATTATAATCCGACCTTGAATTGTAGAAAATTTTGACAAAATAATTAATAACTTGACAACCGCACATCCAATATCAAAACAATTTCAGGCGTGATATAAATATCGTTGGTCGATACATAAAGGGAAAAAAATACAGCTGTCATAATAACCTTGGATAATGCAAGGATCAGTAACGCAATAAACAAGGAAATGGAAATTTTTATTTGTTGATCATAACTTTAAGAGCTCGTGTTTATTTTTAGTTTTCATCGATTGAACTGAACCTTCCAAAGCTGAATTGCTCCATATGTGCCCGTAGAAATTTCCATAAGGGGGGGGGGGGGGGGGGGGTCTTAAACAACATAAGCAATAGAATCTGTTAGATATGAAGAGGGGATAGACAAAAGAGAAGGAAATATATTGAAAGAGTGCTGGGAAGGAGTGAGGAGGCAAAAAAATAAAACTTGGGTAAGAAGAAAGAAGATTGTATTATGAAAGAGGAGGGTACGCAAAAGAGGAAGTGGGGAGGAAAAGGGAAGATGGGAGAAATATAGTGGAAGAAATAGTAAGAAGGGATGAGGACAACCAAGCACAGGTGAGAAGAGCAACAAGAATAGGGGAAGGAAGGTATAATGAGGGATACAGAAAGTTGGTGAGAAAAAATGCCGGAATACTTAAGGGGAGGGAAAAGTTTAGAGGTGAAAATAATGATTGCACGGTTTAGATGTGGGAATGACAGGTTGTGGCACAAATGGAAAGTCCAATATTATAAGAGCTACTAAGAATTTCTTCATTTGTTCCCGTTACATTTTTCCAATATTTTTGCCAAACACTAGTTTCATGATTGACGGAAAAGCGTTCATTTGTTGTTAAACTTTGTTAAAACTTGTATTCCAACGTCAAATAAAGTAACGCAACGTGTATAGATTGATAAATTTTATGGAATTTAATAAATTACCGTTTTTTTTTTCCTGATACTTATATAATCCCCAGCGAGGAATGTGTCGATTGCCTAGATCCTTGCCATCCCTCTTGGGCACAGAGTGGTAAGTATTTGTTTTTATTTATTTATATATGCATTTAAATTTATTTTGCTTTCAAGTTTTCCCTTCCTCATCGGGGTGATGGTAAGCGCACTTCTATGTTCTTTGTGTGATCAGTATTATACTTCGTTGTAGAGCCCTATTTCCTTTATGAAATCCTCCAGCAGTTTTCCCATATGCCTGCCTTGTGACAGTATCCTGATATTTTTAATACCGAATTGGTTTCTATATTGGCCTAGACAGGGACATTCTTCTAATATGTGGCGGACAGTTAGCTCTGCTGTCATACATTGAGGACTTTTCTAGGTTTTTTCCAAGCAATAGGTAACAGTGTGTAAGTCTGGTGTTATTATAATTTGCTCCTTTCTTTTCAGGGTTATTTCGTAAGATGGTATGCTTATGCTGGGTATCATAGCTGCAAGGTTATTTGCTTTTGCTGACCATCTGCTCTGCCATTTTTGTCTCGTTTTGCCTTTTATTACGTACAGTGCATCTTCTATGCGGACGTCTATTATGGAATCTGCCGAGTCCAATCCACTCGCTCCGCGCTCGTTTTGCCTCCCTCGCTGGTGTACCCTTCCGACGCCCTCAATGACGTTCACTACTATTCCTTGTATTGTAAGCTGGTTCCATTTTTCAAATATTCTTTTTGTGAGACCTTCATCTATGAATTTGTTGTTTAGGAGTTTCGCAACGTTTGGTGGTCCTACGGTGTATTGGTCCTAAAGTACTGCCACACTTTTCCATCGCTTTTAGGAGCATAACTGCTTCTATAGAGTGCGTGGTATATATATGTATCCGGGAATTTGTACAGAGCTGTGGCTTTACTGTGGCAGAGAGCTCCACCCTTTGACCCTTTCCAATTCCAAGTGCCGGTGTATATGTGGTGTTCTCCCCTGATTTTCTCCTCTCTTCGGTAACATACCGGGAGTGTGAATTCCCATGGCATTATCTGACCGATTGGTTCCCAGGCGGTTATTGGCAATAGCTTTTGTTTTCCCAATTCCAATTAACTATTATTAATATTGTAATACCTCATTGTATTTGATGTATGTAATTCTTTTCCTCTGCGAGCGCCCATGAATTGCCCGAAATTTCACCCTCCATCCCCGTTTTGAATTTTCAAGTAGTTACCTTAACATTTTTGTTTATAGGGACCAATTGGGAAAGATGAAACAGTTTTCTCATGTTGTTAATCAATAAAAGTGATACACGAAAACAAAAATCGAGACGAAATACCCAATCTTTCTGAAATATTAATAAATATTCTAATAGTGATGATAGCTTTGTCTATTTCACAGCTGCCCATAAAAACATTACAGGGACAGTCTCCGCCTTGGTATGATAGCATTACTTCAACTTCGCAATGCGCAACTGCCGTCACGCGAGAGACAGGCCTTCAAAGGACCATCTCATTGCTTAGCACACTTCTGTACAGGGCTATCCAGAAAGAACCTACGGCAACTGGTAGGCATACTTTCTGGGCACTGCAAACCTAAAGGCGGATCCACATCAATAAATAATTACGTTGTGCGTTGAATTTGACACAAATTTGCTCGTGTGCGCAGCAATTTTTATCGGTGTGGACTATGCGGCGCACGGAAACGTACACAAATAATTTCGTGACGAACAACGCACGCTATCCGCTATGCTGTCGGTTTTCCAGTCAAGTTCAAAGAGATTTGCGCCGCAAAGCAGTGTTAATGTGGACTACTTATTTAAGTCGCATACAAGTGGATTCAGCAAATACAACACACAAGATAAATATTTACGTGGTAAATACGTGACCATATTTAAATTTGCGCCGCAAATATTTTTGCTGAAATTCAAAATACAACGCACGACGCAAATATTTATTGATGTGGATCCGCCTTAACGAGCACATGTGCCGCATGGGCTTGGTAGATTCATCATCCTGCAGAGGATGCCACACAGACGACGAGACGGCACAACAACATACTGTGTGAGTGTCCTGTTCTTGTCGAATTAATACGATCCATGTTGGGGGAATCCTGGCCGGACATGGCTAATATTAGAGCCGCTTCCCCGTCCAACATCTGCAGGTTTATCTCACGGGTGGCTTGAGTGACGTTGCGGGTACGAATCGACTCTAGTCGGGGAGGCAGCACAAAGGGTCCGAATAGGTGGCCTATGTGCGCGTGGACTTTACCACCCTCCCATCGCAATCCAGAATCCAGATACATGAGAACAAAAATCGAGAGGAAATACCTAATCTTTCTGAAACATAAATGTGCTCAGGGCATAATCCTAAGGTGGGCCTTTTAAATATTCTAATAGTGATGATAGCTTTGTCTATTTCACAGCTGCCCATAAAAACATTACAGGGACAGTCTCCGCCTTGGTACGATAGCATTACTTCAACTTCGCAATGCACCTGCTATGCTCCTTGGGGTACATATGGTTTATCTTGGATCTTCTTTTTGGGACCTTTCCCGCAATACAAAATTCAGTGATTCTTATGTACTAAAACTGTCCAATTGCGGCCCTTTACATAAAACGCAATTTGGAAAGCATCTTGATAGCAACGGGATCAGTCTAATTACTTATTGTTAAAATTCAAAATCAAAGTTAGGCGGACTATATCAAGCTGGATACATGTCGTAAAAAGCTTTAATGAAAAGGAACGTATTGTAATTTACGAGGAACACTAATTCACGGTTTAATTTACAACTTATGATACACCTTATATTTATAGCTTGCCCCTCCCACCCCTTACATTAAAGTTCTCTAAATGAATTAAGAGCAGAAATAGAAGGAAAAGCGGTAATTATAAAAATAGTAATTTTATAGGAAAGAGAAAAAGAAAAGTATAATTATATTTTATAATTCTACCATATTAATGAGACACCCTTAATTATAAGAATAACAATGCAGTTGCATAAACGTACAACCTGTAATTTAACAAATTTAAGCTCTAAAATAATAAGGGGTGAGCTGTAGGATTCGAAACAGGTTGACAAGGGTATTATTACTATAACTATATAGAGAACATCCAAACGTGACCAGCGTAGAAATATGCACGGAATGTGTTTTAGATGTCGTAAAGAAACATATGATGCATTTTTTAAAACCGAAGGTTTTATTAAATAAGAAGGTAAGATGACAAAAGGTGATTTTTCTCCGGGCCGCCGCGCCGCCGGCCGGGTAGGTATATAAATTTGCATATTTATTTTAATCGAAAGAGAAACAATTATTGTATTCTGGTGGATGAACAGCTGCTAGTTATAATATGCATCCTAAATACGTACGTACGTTTTAATTCCCTGGAAATTGTATTTATTTTATCTTAGTCTATTTTACTTCCACAAATGAAAGTCTTTGAATGTTGTTGCTGTTGCTACGGGTTGATAAATAATGAATAAACGAAAACAAACGAAGTAATCAAACCATATTTAAAATTTAAATATTCCATTAAAGCAACACAATATACATTTCCATGTTAATTGCAGCATCCACCTGCTGCCTCTACGCTACAATCTTAACTCGATCGATGTAAAATATTAAGCATTTTCCATTCTCATTTTAACGAAGTACAATTAAAATTTGCATACCTCCGTTGCAATAAATCTAAAAGACACACATAGAGAAAGATATAACTTTTTATAAAATATTGTAATTGCATATAAATGCTGAATGTATTAATAAATGCAACGAAACGAGGGGAGCCCTAACAATAGGTGTACCTTTCTGGCAAAATTGTAGGGTAAAATTTATCACCTGCCCCCTTTCCCCATTCCCTCTTTTGTTGGTTGTGCCCTTATTGAGCTAATATTCAATTTACAATGCGTAACATTCCGATCTTACGTTACATCAAATTTCTGATAGCTTAATTAAAATTTTTAGCGGTTTTAATAGGTTAGAGATAAAGTGTGAATTCGTGACGAGTTATTGCATTAAAATGGATGTAATTAAAATTTATTCCTTCAAGTTTATTCAACAGCCTAACCCACAGTTTATACGCGTTCTTTCCCTTCAAATAATATGACAGTATTTTGTAGTCTATGTAATATTATGCTGCATACAAGACATTTTTTGTTTGTTTTATTTCTCACACAGTAGGTAATCAAAAACACGGTTGCGAATACACTACCTTTTAACAAGTCCAATGAGCTCACGTACTAGAATGAACAAACCACAATAACAGTTGTGGTAGGTATCAAAATATTATTTAATAATATAAAAGATACAATCTGTTAAGTAGGAATTGCAAATATACCGTGTAAAGCTACTAGTAATAAGAACAAACAACTCGTGCTGAGATAATTGAAAAAGTAAAATAGAATTGGACCAAAATTTAAGTATTTACAATACCTAAAGCTTCGTTCTTCAGTTTGGTCAAGGACATCATAGTCCATACCATACAGACTTGCAGAGTGAGTCCATAATATAGAAAAGATAATAATCATATAATCATATTAGACTATAAAAGTAGAATTTATAAAAATATTTCGCACCATTTTTACAGGAACGCATATTACATACCGAGTGTCAATTTGAAAATTTGCCAGACCTCATCATATCTTCGACGCTGTAACAGGTAAGTAAAGGTACCTACTCGAAAACGTTTCTAGAACATTGAGGGGGGAACCAATATGACATATAGTTGTGCAACTAACTCCTGAGGTTACAGCCACTCCACCCCTATTTTTTAAATTGCACTACCTCATGTGTAATACATCATTGGAAAGCTCTTTAAAAATGCTATTCATCAGTACCTACCAAACAAAATTTAAATAATAATTGATGATTTTTTAATTAATACGAAAAATAGTATTTAAATCAATTCATTCATGATTTAATTTGATATTAGTAGCGATAAATACGAATACAGTTACTGAAACTTTTGTTGCTTTTATCAAAAAATTAATCGATTAATTAACATTTTGTATAGTATTCGTAAAGGGCTTTCCAATGATATCCCACACATGGGGTAGTGCAATTTAAACAATAAGGGTGGGTTCCAGAAGATTGCCCTGCGGGTCATAGTGGTTCCCCCTCCATGTTCTAGAAACTTTTTTGAGAAACTTTACTTACTTGTTAGTATTTCGAAGATATGAGGTCTGGCAGGTTTACAAAACATGGTTGGCTTTGAAAATTTTCAAAAAATTTTTATTCAATTGTTTCTTATGCTTATGCTTTTATGATTATTTAAAATTCTATCTATGGAACTTCTTTGAGTATCCAAGGTCTCTTTCCGCCGAACGAACAGAACTTTCAGGGAAAACAAAATATCCCAATACATTGGATTCTGCAGCGTCATTGGGGACAATTGGCTTTGCCAAATTTCGTGGCGCATTTACTTCGCCAAAATTTAGAAAATTCTTTTCAATCATCCTGAATTTTTGTTCTGTCATTGCAGACAAATGCAGATATCTTTCGTTAAAGGTTCTGCAGGTCCGAATAGTAATACGAGCAGACTCGCCATGAATGTAAAACAAATATTTAGAATATCAGCATTTGTGTATTTTATATTGCCCAATTAAAAATAAATATCAAGCGAAAAAATCAAAATTCAAACAGATAACACTAACAAAATAACAAACGTAAATGTAGCGTAAACTTTTAAACGGATAGGTAGCTAACTGACAACTCTCAAATAAAAATAAAAACATAAGAAAGCATAAGAATCATAAAAAACAATGGAATAAAATTTTTTTGAAAATATTCAAAGCCAACCATGTTTTGTAAAGTACGTAATTATAAATTTAAATAGAAAAATGTAAATAACTCTGTAATCATTGATTTTAGGTATAGGAATATGATATATCAATTTAAAGTAAATTTATTTTTGCATCGAATGGACTGATAATTAAATAGGCATTCCATTTGAAAAAAGAGACTTTTTAAAGTTTTTCGTAAGTCTAGAAATAACGTCAAATAGGCTTTTATAATTTTTACTTTTACTCCTCTTTTACCACTTTCGACTTTCAATTTTATTTCCTAAACGCGATTATGAAATTTTTCACTGAAAAAAAAAATTTTTCTCAACAATAAAAATTGATACGCCGATTATTTTAAGCATACGTACTAAACATTTTATCACACATCAGAATGTGAAAAAAAATTGCCCAGTTTGTATTTAAAATAAAGATGTTGATGCTCACTTCCGGTATGTCCGGAAATGCTACCTTTTGGAAAATATTTTTATTTAATAGATTAAACACGGCATTTCTCGATATACTTCTAACCGACGGTCACCGTGAGACACCCTGTATACGCGTGTATCATATTATACATAGGGAAAGTAACGTAAACGAAAAAAAATCGAACTTGTGGTTTTGATGCATCTCAACGTTTTAGGCCCCCCTGAGTCCAAAACCACCATCTTTGAAAAATGTTTTCCTGTGGCTACGCGGGTTCGTGTGTACGTACGTTATGGCTGTGGAGCCTAAACTACTACACCGATTTTGATGGAATTTAAAATTAACGCTGGTATTGCTACGAGATTTCCATCGTAATAGATAATAATAACATAATAATAATAGATAATAGATAGAGGCTCAAAAAAATCATCCCAACAAAGTTAACAAGACCGTTGATTGACATAGGTCATATATCATTTTTAAGTAACTTTTTGCGCGTTACATTGGCGATGCGTTAGTTTTACGAAGCACGGTAGCCGCCGCGCCGCGCCGATAGAATTAAACTTTATCACGTCATTTTTTAACAATTATTTTTTTAACACTTTTTCCAAAAAATAAGTATATCACAAAATGTATTGCTGAATTCAGAAAAAAATTAGATTATACCGGAAGTGACGTAATCAAACGTTCAGAATGTGTACTACAGACCACAGACGAAAAACGCAAAGATATGTAAAAATTTGCATAGCTCAATTTTTTTTTGGAACGCAATTACAATTACTTTGTACTCGGGAAGTAAAACACCATCCATAAAACAAGCTTCTCATCAAAATCGCCTGAAGGGGCCTAAACTAGGGGCGTTATTTTGGGAGCAAACATTCAAATTTTAACCCAAACTAATTTCCCTTGGTGAAAAGTAAGTAGACATGGTTACAAGTAAACCGTTTAACTTAATTAAAATTTGAAAATTGAAAATTCTAGCCAGACCAGAAAAATTAAAAATCGATTTTTTCAAAATCTGCTTTGGCTTTTTTTTACTTTTTGAAATGTTATACAGAAACTATTGGCACTACATTTATTTCTTTCTTTCCATAGGGGAAAGGAGACGAATGTTTGAAGTTGAAAATTTAAAAAACTCTTTTTTGTTAACAAAGATGAAGAAGTAAAATTGTGCAGTGAAGTAAAAGACATACGACTCTTTTAATCGAGTATAACAAACTATCAAAAGGATTTATTACATACCTTGTATATTATTTCAGGAGAAAATCAGAAACCGTTACAACTATACTGCACACTATATATTTTCTTTTTTTTCTATCCGGAAATTATCAAAATATTAAAAACATTTATAACATACACTGTATATTATTTCAGGAAAAAATCAGACATCGTTCTCTAATGACAACTATACTACACACTATATATTTACTTGTTAATTTTTTGAGTTATTACGCAAAAACTATTTTATTAAATACATACGTTATTGTAATAAACACGGGAAAGACGTGTGTCAGTTTACTGGTCATTTAATTTTCCTTAATGTCCGATAAATTAATGATTGTTTGATTTACTTTATCCGTTGCAGATTTATTAGAAAATATTTGGCTCTAGGTAAATCGTTCGGCGGATTTTGTGACACACCAAACGTTCCATCCTTGGAAAGAAAGGAATCAGTTAATTTTATTATAATAGGAACAACTAATTCCACCAAAATGTTTAATTTAGAAATGGTTATTTTTAAAATAAGTCAGTTCAAATAACATTAAATATTTTAAATTTCTCATTCGTTTACTGTAAAATCAGTGCAATTTTTCATTATCATGGGAGACACCACCCTTTTTTTGTCTGAACAGGCATGCTTTTAACTTATAAAGAAGTTTATAAAAATTGTGTTGCTACTGTTCGGAGATACCATGAAACAAAACAAAAAACAAAACGTCTTAGGGAAACTGACACTAAAATGGATTCATCGTGCTGAATGTTTCATTCAACAAAACGAAGGCCACTTTGAACAGTTTAAAATACGAACCCATAACGAATTTAAAGAAGTAAGTAATAAAAATCACCTCTATTACGTTTGTCAGTTTGAGAAAATAAATAACTGTCATATATAAAAAAGTCAGGAGAAGCATTTTTGAATCTCATTTTAAGTTATCATTGCTTGTTCGTCCATTACATGTTCTATTTGTTAATATAATTAATAAAACGATATACAATATACAAAAATATAAATAAAATATACAATCCACTATCAAACGAAGCTGAAATCATCAAAGTTTTGTACATTTGGTGTTAATGAAAATACATAGGATAAAACAACATGTAATGAAGTCCATGAAATCGATCCATAGTTTGGCTCATGGTCTGATAACTGATTGGATCCATAATTGAAGTTGGTGAAAAATTTGACTCTAAATGGGGTGCTCATTCACGTTAATTAAATCTCTAAACCTTTTTTCGATTTCACCTTCTCTGCTCATTTCCACCTTTTTTACAGTATGCTTTGTTTTCTCTTCGATTTCTACTTGCTGCCCATATTCAATTTTATTCGATGGTATGTCCTTCTCTTTCCCTTTTATTATTTTTTCGTTTTCAGTGGTTTAGTCAAGATTTTACATCCGTATTTAAGTAATTTTCGTTTTTCTTGTTGTATTAGGTAATTCATCAATGTTCTAAGTATTCAATTTGTTATTTGCTTAAAATAACTCACATCGTTTTAGCCTGAAGATGATAATGATTTTAAAAAAATTATCGAAACATGTCCCTATGCATTTTATAATTTAAATATTGTCTATGTTACAAAATCAATAAGCTTATCATGGGGAAGGGTTAGAGAATATTAATCAACGTCATTGTCATCAAGCTTTCAAACATCAACGATTACAACATTAGAACGTGTTGATTTACGAGAGATTCGCATCAAAAGAGGCACTCTAGATGAACAGATGATACTAAATTATTTTGATTATTGTTTTTATATTTTAATTGCAATTCGGATTGTTTCACTTACTGTCACCACACCACTATACAAATAATGTTTTTGTCTTCCTTTCTGTTCTGCTGTTTCTTTTTTATCTGTTGCTCTTGCATATCTCATATCGTTATAATTTTTTTCTTTTTTCATTATTTAATTTCTTTCATTACTTATACATATAAGCTATAATTTTCATTGAAATTCTCTGCATTGCCAGTTGACAAAAACAGCTTATAAGCTGATTTCTACCAGAGAAAATAAAGTTATTATTATTAAAGCGATTCAAAACATGTTAATACATCATGCCTGGTTTGCATAAGCAAAGCAGTTGTAATAGATAAAGGCGTAAAAGTAGTAGCTGTCCTTAGCAACTTTCGACCAAGATTGTAACTTAAATATTTGATTTGAATTGATCACTATACTACTATGATTATGTCCAAAATAGCCATCTATGGGCATTAGCAATATGAATTGCAGAGATCTCCTTAGGACCCTTAAGGATTAAGTGTACTATAGAACCAAACACCATTAAATACAGCAACAAATGAAAGATAAAAAAATCTAATTAAGAAGTGACAAAAATTATGAGTTTGTCTATTGGAAGAAATTGAATGATGATTCGAATCTTAAAAAAACACATTCTTAAGTGAAATATAAATGAACCCCCTGCGAACAGTACCTTTTTCTCAAGAATTTAAATCGTAAGTAATATGGCATTGTTAGTCCGAAATTTAAAAGAAAGTAAAACATATTTCCTTTGTTTACTCATTTTAATGAATCACAAATTTTAAATAGCTAACCAAAAACTATAAACATGCAAATGTATTCGTTATATGTCTCCATTGAAAATGAGTAATGTTAATAAATATAATATAAATGATACAGGTATAGGAAGTGCAGAGTAGTAAAGTATGAAAATGTGGACATGCTAGAAAGAATTTTACTTTGTGTTTATTTGACAGACCATAAAATTTTGGTATTGTTGTTGAAGGAAGCTGAAAATTATAACTTGATTACAACTGCTAACAGCGTTGTTAATTTTTTAAGTATTTTATGCGAGAATGTTAATTCCTATTGTATTATGATCAGTTAACGGACCAGTCTAAAATGTGTACAATTTCGCTTTCTATTTTTTATTTACTCCTACTCTATGCAAAATAGTTTGTTAAAAAATTTGCTAAATTACGTATGGTGACAAAAACGTTGGTAACTTACGATTAATTTATTTAACGCGTCCTTCCTTGCATATTTATTGCGTCCAGTTTACCTGTTTGTATAGTTAGTTCCAAGTTTAAAACTAGTTTTATAAACTGACCTCTGCACTTCAGGATACGCTGCATAAACATGCTTTAAAGGCAAGACCCGGAACTAATTAGACTTAAATTTAAAAAGGATGAGGACAGTTTCCTTTTGAAATCGTTTATGTAAAATGAATGACCTTTTTGTAAAATAATTTCAAAGATCAAATCTCCGTTTATAATGTTAAAGCTACATACTTAATTAAATCTGAAGTAGGTATATGTTATAACTATTTTAATTTTTAACTTTGAATAAATAAAAAGGATTTAATCCAGTAGAGTTTTGGGAATCTGTATTGTATAATGTAATTCAAAATTATGTGTAATTAAAAACGCATTACGCCCGAAAACCAAACAAACCATAACTAATCTCCTTTTGATATTCAACACATGTATTTCATTTACACCTGAAGGAAAATTCGACTTAATTGAAGATCATATTTGATTTAACATCCAACACAAATTTCGCGTAGATTATCTACATCTAAGTAATCATCAGTTTCGGTGGTACCTAATTAAGTTGTTCTTCCGTAAATGTAATTATTCATTAACGTTCGAATACATCAGATTCTTAGTTTTACTGGAAGGTAAGAACAATTACATGTCTTTAAATGGATTTGTAGAATAGAATGGAATGTGACCAATCCATCTCATGCTGGGTTAGTGGTAAAAAATTCATCGAAAAAAGATCGTGCAGAGAAAGTGATAGAAACGCCGCTCAAAGGAGATGAAATTCCTATCAGATTTTTAAAAACTAGCCAGCACAACGTACAATTAATTAATGGAAAACTTTATTAAAACAGAGAATATTACGAATGCCGCTTTTTGAGATTTAAATTGAATTGAATATACAAGAATAGTCGGAATAGCATGGCCATGGATGTCACCCTGATTTTCGAAGTTTGCGGTTAGTACGAGAGATTTACTTATATGTTTTATAAGATAAGGAGGGCACAATGAAGAAACACAGATGTTTTGATAGTCAAGTAACACATGAAGCGCACCTTAACTCAAAAAATACCCTTTATCCACAAATAATTCACGCCAATGTACGTTTATAGAACAGAGTTCGGCATCGCAACGCCTTAGAAAATTCCGGTGGTACTAGTAGTTTTCACACCGAGAATTCAGTATAAATTGTACTTAATAAAAATAAAAAGCATTGTTTATTACAAGATTATTGTTTATAAATAACGTTAAAATAAAGTTAGATCCGAGCGACGCATTTTAGTCGAGGCCACATCTGATTCCTAAGCGGCCCAGTCATGCTACTCGATACTGAATTCTCAGTGTGAAAGGTACAATAGAAAGATAAGCAATTTGGTCAGGAATTGACAGGAATTGTTCGGTCACAACGGATCGACGGGGATTCTTCGGCCAACAAAAATAGTTCAGTCCCAAAGGGTTTAACTCGACATTAGAAACTGGTCCCGTTAACTAAAAGTAGGTATAAGAGATTTACTAAAATTTGATGACATTTCACTAATTACATTATACAATTAACACAAAAATCTTGTTTTACATAGATGATTCTAGACGCGTTGTCACACGTACGTAAAAAATAATCGCGTCTAACTAAAAGATATATAAATGGTTTTTTGCCCCTTTAAATAACTTGGGTATAGCATAGATTTATAAGGTCTGGGCGTTTTTCCCGATAGATGGCGTCAATTGCAACTAACTTAAGAAATACAGTTCGCAGCGACACCACATTCGTTGGAAAGGTGACACTTCGAGCGTTACTTAGAGTGTATAAACATCGAAATTGGTGCAGTAGTTGGAAAGTTGCTTGAATTTGAAAATGGAGAAAAGTAATGAAAAATTGCGCTATGTTTTGCAATACTATTACGACAAAAGGAAAACGCTGTGCAGGTTTGTGGAAAAATTTGTGCTGTGTACGGTGAAGGTGCTTTATCAAAACCTGCTGCGCGGAAGTGGTTTGCTCGCTTTCGTTCTGGTAATTTTGATGTGGTCTCTGGTCTCCCAATCGCTGAAAAAGCTGATGATATTCTTGAAAAGGCCCAGCAAGATAAGCATATAGGAATGAGATGAAACGTGTCATAACCAATGATGAAAAATTGGTCATGTACGATAATCGGAAGCGTCAAAGACGTGGACAAGCGATGGTGCGCCGTCACAAGCGTTCGCGAAGTCAGGATTGACAACGAACAAGGTGATGCTTTATGTATGATGAGACTGGAAGGGAATCGCCTAAGATGAGCTACTTTCAGTTGGTCAGACGATTAATTTTCAACTCTATTGTGGACAACTACAAAGATTAGGCAAGGCAATTGAAAGAAAATGGCCCGAATTGAATAATAGACAACGCCCGACCATACACTTTTTTGGTGACCCGTCAAAATTGGAAGAGCTTGGTTGGGAAGTTTTGATATATCCACCGTAAACTCCAGACATAGTACCCTCTGACTATCACTTTGTTCCGATCTCCGCAGAGCCCTCTCAAAGGAGTTAAGCTGGTTTCAAAAGAAACCCGTCAAAACCACTTGATTCAGTTTTTCAACCAGAAACCACAGAAGTTCTTCACCGATGGCATCATGGCTCTATTAGAAAAATGGCGAAACATTGTCGATAATAATGGAGCATATTTGGTTTAAAAAAATTTATTTTCACACCATATGAAAACCAGTTGAATTTTAAATCAAAAACGCCACAAACTTTTTCCCACTTTTCCCACAAATATATGGACGAAACACATTTTTTGAGGTACTTATACAAAATGACTAATCAAATTCTTTGTATGATATATGAACTTCCCGGAAATGAAAAAAACGCAAAACATGATTGTGTAATCATAAAAATACCATTGTATAGTTAAAATGAACCAGGAATAAAGGAAGATGTTTCCATGTCAAAAATGTATAAGAAAATCACAATCTTGTTTTAGACAAAAACAGGTCAAATAATTGGCCAAGACTAAAAATCGAATGGAAAAGAAAACTTATAATTTTATTGATGAACAATAGCCGGATCTATAATCTTCCCAGTATGACAAAAAACTAAATACAGGAAATAAAATAATGAGCTGTGACCTTCAATGCGAAATCATAACGAAACTATGCAAAATCTGAACAATGCTCCTAAAAAGATGGAGTAAAAAAAAATATAAAAATAACTGTTTCCATTTTGTTAAAAAGCAAAAATAATAAACTAACGAGATGTACCACTATGTAATTTCTCCAAAAACGTTGCGCTAACTTCCGCTGCCTAAACTTATACAAAAACGTTAATTAAGATAATAATTTTTTTAATTATTATTAAAATTTTCGAAAGACATTTTTAGAAACAATAATAATACCTAATTGTCAAAACTAAAGCTAATAATTAACTCACCACAAATTAGATTCGTGAAGAACTGTTGGTATGCACTCACCTGAAACAAAAAAAAAAACGTTATCAAATATTTTAATTCCTTTCGGTAAAGTGACAACTAAATTTTTCGCAAAAAGATCAATTTTTGCTACATACGTCAATTTTTTGCATGTGACGCTGTGAATTTATACCTTTTCATGTACAATAAAATAATACTCCCGCTTTATGCCGATTTAGGTGTGTTAGAATCATCTAATTGGCTGCGAAGGGCGGAGGGGGGTCCCTCTTACCTTACGTCTCCATATGCTAGTATTAAGGTATCCATTCCTGTCGAGAATAGACGCCTTTGGCATCTTTTTCGAAAATTCGGGCGGCATAACACCCAAGTTTTAAGTGTAAACGCCGCTTGCGCCGTGGAGTAATTTGTTCACCCACGTTTACTTAAATTTCTTCACAGCACTGGGCAGTATTCACACTGCCTCAACACCCTAATGGTCATCGTAACATTTAGCTTAATCTTCAGTCGAACTCGCAAGAGAATGGGAAGACTTCCGAAGAAGTGGGAGGACAGGTTGGTATCAATATCTAAGAACTATATTTTTTACGAACAATATCATATCCAATCGATACGGTATCCCTAAACGTAGGATACCGAAACAATCTCAAAATAGGAGGGGGTCTGAGAGACGCGTAGAAAGTCCATTACGTGAGACAGAAGAGAGGAGAGAAAGATTATGTATGAGAAAATTGGAAACAATTAAAAGACTCCTACGTACAAAAAAGCTCCAGAAAAAATATGAGGGACTATCTCAGCAAGGACATATAGGAAAACCTACCAAATAGTAACAAAGATATTGGAATAAAAAGATCTTGATTATCGGGAGTGACGAAAAAATGGTACAAAAGGTCCCATTGCAAAATTGCGCCACAGGCTGGGAAGAACAGCTGGAATCGAAACCGATGACTTAAGATTAGATACAAAAGGTACCTAGTTAAAAGGTTAACAAAAACGAAATTACCTGGACCGGATGGGTTACCGCTGGAACTGGTGGCACAGATAGCACAGCTCGCCCCTAATGTGTTTATCGAAGCCTTCAACACTGTACTCGGGAGTTAAAAATATTTTTTCAAGGAACGCCAATATTAAAATTAAAATATTAAAACCGAAGAGGGAAAAGGTTCAATACGATCGTTTATTGTCATCATACTTATTAAAGTCGGTAGCCAAAAAAACAAGAAAAGGTCGACAGCCTTGGCCGAAACCTTGCCCGTGCAAAACAAAGTTAATTAACGAAACAATAACATCTGAGGATGTGTTTGCCTGTACCACGTAAAATATCACACCTCATATGTCAAGGTCAATACATATTAAAATCAATACAATTTTTAAACCAGCATGTCAAACAGCAATTCCAGCCGGTACTTGAGGTAGTCAGATGCTTTCTATTCAACTTCTTGCTTTCTAGGACTATGAATAATTCGCTGGGACTTAGGTCAGGAGAATATGTGTCAGTTGACATTATCCCCTGACGATGGTCATGGTCATGATGAACGAGGTTGTGACAGGTATCATTGGTGGTTTGCACTTCAGTGATAACCTACGGTAAACTAAACAGGTCGTCGACTATTGAGAGGAATTAGTAGTAGTAATATGTTCAAATATAGCCACAAAACTAGCAATTATTTCCTTGGAAATACAACCGGAACGAATCACTTGTTTTACGTTTGTTGTACTTTCTCCTCTATTAAATCGTCGCAATGTTATACGATATCAATCGATACGGTGTTGCTTTTTGTTCGTTAGTGACGAAATGAGGGATCCAACATGAAATCAGCTTTCCGTCATCCAAGTCTTGGTGTAAGATCTTTTATACTACAGCCCCTACGATTTTTAAAAGTTGCCCGAATCTCTCGATATGCAGCATATGGTGCTTCACATCCGAAATTAGAAAGCGATAACCCTTTTTGAGACAATTTCTGTTTAACGTTGTAGAAAAGTGAACTCGAGTGGACAGACGTATGTGTTGAAATAAAGAAAATGAACTAACTACTAACAAATACAAGGTTGGTTCCATAATCGACGTTGAATGAGTGTTGGCTCGAAATGGGTTGGAGATTATCATTAATTAGAATTCACACAAAACCTTCCCCGTGGTAGACAAAGTCAAGTTAGGATAGTTTACATAGCGACATGTTTCGAGTCAAATAATCTTCATCAGGCTATTTTATATCTAAAATTATATGTGAGTAAGTGTGAGCGATTTACAAATTGAATATTTACGAGTTACAGGATGAATAAGTAAATGAAGGAATTAAAAGCATCACTAAAAACCAAAAAACCAAAGCTGTAATAAGAAAATGTGAATAAGTAGGAACTTACCAAAAAGAAAGGAAAGATAAAAGCGAAAAATCACTGACCAAAAACGATGCTGTAAAAATGGTAAAAATATGTAAATGATAAAATGAAAAAATTAATTCCTTTATTTCAATTGATTCTGTTGTAGTTTTACTTCATTAACTCGTATAAAATTTATATATCGCTTACACTTACTCACATATAATTTTATATATAAAATAGCCTGATGATGATTATTTGAATCGAAACAAGTCGCTATGTAAACTATGCTAACCTGACTTTGCCTGCATTAGTTAAATAAACATTACATGAGGAAGGTTTTGTGTTAATACTAATTAATACCAACAAATATTTTATCTGTCAAAGAGCAGAATTTTGACTGATACTATCCCCTTTCGTAAAATCTCGCACCAGAAAGTTAAATAGACTTTTTGTCTAAAATAATTAGGAAATCAAGTAATGGAATATTAAAATTTTTACATTGAAATTTCTATGGTGCATCGGCCAACTCTACACCCTGTATAAATAAGCCTTAAAAACATCGTTTGTTTTACAAGAACTCAAACAACTAAAGCAAATATATGGGTGGGCATTGTAGGGGAACAGACTGATTTGGTTGATTTTTTTGTCATGGGTCCTCAATTAGAAAACGGATACTTTAGAGAAGTTTTGAAACATAACGCGCTTTGAGGGTGGTCGCTGTCATTGTTTGTCCTAAAATAAATATGTAAAATCTGTACCAAAATTATTCAGAAATTATACCAATTTCACTCTTTTATTATAGATATAGATGTTATGTTTTTATTTATTGTCAATCTAATTAATCTATTAACTTATTCCTAAAAATACTCGTTAAATATCTAAGAAAATAATTTTTTATTAGTAACAATAAAGCGTGCTGAGATAAGCTAATGAAATTAAAGCAAATGTTCTGTAGGTGTAAATTTACATGTTCATGAGGGTACATCAGGCCTACGCAATGCTTGCAAATACATCTTACAATTCCTGGTAATAAAAATTTTAATCAACACCTGGTATAATTGTAATATTTTACCCACTCTTATTCACAAATGCATATTTACAACCGATATCCTTCACTTTATGAGATGAAAATCATATTGAAGGTACGAAGTAGTGAACGGAGAATCTACGAAAAAATGCACAGCTGCCATCCATAGCAGGTAATATTTTTCTTTCTTCTGGATAATGGCATCTTCTGTAAGTTTGCATGTTTGACAAAACAACCGCATTCCTTTGTAGGGATTTTAAACAGATATATTATTTATCCTTCTCTACTGCAATGTATAAAGATAAAAAGAGAGATGGGATAACATAGAACCGGTTCTGTTGGTCAACCTCCTTTATTTAACTCAAAATTAACCTTTTTAAAGAAATCAATTACATATCCTACACTTGGACCGGTAAAAATTAAAATATTAATCTTGAATGGTATGCCGTTTACATCAATATATAGGAGATAAAGATGGCATTTCTAAACGAAATTGTTTTATATATGTAAACAAATTTAATGATCTATCAATTAGCTACCATAATATTTAAAACGTGATAAATTATTTATTGATTGCAAACATAAACCCCGGTTAGATAGGTAGTTAGAAATCTATTCTGAACGGTATTTACCATAAATCTTGATCGATTCAGATAAATGGTGAGAATTGGAAGAAGAAAAAAGTGATTAGAATATTTACTAGTCTATTAAGGCAGCGTAGTCGTCAAATATTTAATTATGTATCAACCTTTAAGGACATCCATTACATTTTCGATAAAATCAAGCCTTCATTCTCGATTGACTTCGCAATGATTCAAGGTAGCTTGTCTTATGTCAATTATATCGATTTTGTTAAATTACGTTAAAATTGATCACCATTTAGGTAAACATTAAAACTAACTTAGAAGAATTTCTAACTGATTGCTTCCTTAAAAGTGTTACCGCGAATATTTCATCAGATCATTAATTAACGACTTTTTGGAATTACTGTCGGAAACACATAAACAATTTATCTGCTTATCTTCAGGCGTGATGATTTAGCGAAGGAAAATGGATCCGAGTAACTTTCGAAATCCAGTCCTCAGACCAGGACAAAGAAAGTCGTTTCGGGCAATATCTAGCTATCTCCAAGAGCCGAAACTCTCAAAATCAAACTTGAGAATAACCTAAACAACCTAAGAAGATAACCTCACCCGGATGTAGCGCTGTCCCTTATCAGCGATACCCTTTAGCAAACATAAAAACCTCCACCACTGATTTCTAAACCCGGAATCGATCACCACACCATCTTCTCTCCTAAGTTGCATAGGCAAATGAATAAAACAAATCCTTGCCACAGGGCGTAGTGAATATGTAAAGTTCGGCTTTCGCTCGAATCGCCCCCTCAAAACTCCCGCTTCAAGCTTCACATGGTGTTCTCTTAGTAGATTCTTCTCACCAGCTCTCTTCATGTAACTTCTAGATGACCTTCCAACCGACTTGGAGAATATCTTGCGCAACACATCCTACAGCCTCCACTAATAAAATGCAGATTGAACAAAAAGAAACGAATCCAATACCCACCACTGACAACCACCACGACCACGGAAAATTTCAACATCGCATCTTACCTCACTTCGAGGAAGGAAGAAACCAAGTCCCCTTTGTTTTAGAACTTGTATCTTTTACCCTTCTTTTCAAGCCACAACTCGTTAAGGAATTTACTTCGTAATTATAAATAAATGATATACCATTGTGTATACACTGATACAACTAATACCCTTCGCTGAGGAATACAAGAGTCAAGAGCAGCAGTAATTTATTTGCTTTCTTACCAGTTAGGTATTGTTTTAAGAAGTTACTAAGTGCGACAAATGCAATAAGCGACTGCCTATCCTAAAAGGATCATCTGACTCACTCATCTCTCAATTTATACTAGGAAAAAACTACCACATCTTCTTTGATGCGTAAGTGGCATCCCAACCAGATATATCCATCTTCATTGGAATTTATTCCAAAGAACTGAACTTCCATATCGGCCAACCACTAGGCAAAATTTCTTTCAGGTAGAACTAGTAGGTGTAACGCTAAGTGCAAAAACAATTCTTATGCACAGCATAAAGAATAAAATTATCAAATCTCCATTGACAGCAGAGCCGCTCTGCAGGCACTAGATCAATACAAAATCACCTTTAAGCTGGTTTCCGAGTGTCACCAAGTACTACAGCAAGTAACAAACAGAAACACCCTCGAGCTCGTATGGGTTAAAAGGCATGTTGGAACAAAAGGCAATGAAAATCCGATCAGTTAGCCCGACTGGCCTCAAAACAAACGTTTTATGGTGTCCAGAGTCGACTCTTCCATTTGCAGTATCAACTGTAAACAACTTGGTAACTCAAGACACCGAATCCCAGCACAAGGCTAGGTGGAACTCCCGCGAGAGAGGCCTTCAGAGGACCATCTCGTAGCCTGGCGCGTTTTTTGCACAGGGCTATCTAGAAAGAACCTGCGGCTACTTGTGGGCATAGTTTCTGGGCACTGTACACTTAGCAAGCTGTTATGATATGTATCTATTCTCTGGTTTAGTTACTTAGTTGAAATCGATATTATCGACCCTACCTGATTGTGCAACAGGTGGCGCAACACTTTGCTTTTGGACTACTTTTGGACATAAATTCTTTATTTTCTGATTGGTTGAGATATTTAGTCTCGTAAATTTTAATTTAGAACCTCGTTTCCGGCGTCTCTACTCATCTCTCTTCGTTAAACATCATTCACTTTCTACTATCTCGTTTCTGTTTCCGTTGCTGATCCACAAAAAGACTTGCTTCCTGCTTCTCAAGCTGTACGCGCACTTTATTTCTGTAGTGAAATATTCACAATTTTCTTAATTTAACGTTATATAAAACGGTTATAAGTGAAATTTCTTCAATTATTGGTTGTGTAGAAAAGACCTGCTCATTTCTACAGCTCCCAAACGTATGTAATTACGGTTTTTAATACATTTATTGTGCGTCGTATCTGAGATCGTTATCGAGTTGCTACTTGACGTCAGTGATTGAAACTCATTGGGTATGTACTTATTCGTTTACTATATTCAGAATTACTTTCTTTCCTTCAACTTCTCGTCTCTAATTTGTCATAATTGTCCTAGCGTTCAACGTACCGTTTATCGTTACCGTATGGTTGACCCTATCAACTGTAAATATCTGAAACTACCATTCTGGCTGTTAGCGTCCATTACTCCATTGACGACTCGCCGCCATATTGTTCGTGCCTTCATCGAAGACTTCAAACTTCATTTACCTTTTCTGCTTCCTTATAAGTTACTCTACATTTCTTTTCCCTTACACTGATTAACTTTAGATAATTTAATTTGTGGATACTTTGCTTTACCGAAATTACTTATTTTAGTAAATTGTTTTACATTTAACTTCAATTTTGATGACGTCATTTGCTTTGTAAATATTTCATTCTAACTAGATTTGTTCCTCATTTAATACTTTTGTTACTTACTTAAAGTCAAATATTTTTTTTGCTTTAATTTACTTGTACATTAAACTGTATTAGCTACTCCCTTTTACCTTAACTATTAATTGTTGATAAATTCAAAACTCTCTCTTGCTAATATATGTTCAGTATCCGATCCCTCAGATGAATCGTGAGTAATTAAGTATTCTCATTGATTGGGACCGAACCATTATTTCTGGTCCGATTTGTGCTAATTTTCTTTATTTAGATTACATCGCTTCGGCAGGCTTTGCGCAAGGATCTCATCGGAGATTACTCAGGTACAATTTATTGTTATTACTTACTTACTTTGCTCATTATGATCGCATCGTATTCTGAAAATATTGAATTTGTATATTAACGTAATTCACTACAAGTAGTTTACTGCAACGCTACTTAAAAGGTAAACCGGATCACTAGTTATTATCATAACATTCATAACCATTCAGTAGATAATATAATTTTGGATTATTATCCAGTTTCGTTACTTATTTTTGTAAAGATAGCTGTTTTATTATTCAGTTACATTTATTTATTTATTTGTATTGAACCATTTACCATATTTTATAGATATTTGTATATATTTTGACCGAATCATTCATTATACTCTCGTCAAATCACTTTTTATTCTCATTATTGCTCCACTACCACATTTCTCTTTCAGATTATACGTTTACTCATCTCCGAATTGAGACTATCTTCGCAGTTCATACTCTCAATTTTAGCTACTACCTCTAGAACTTGCGTGGCGCCCTTTTTCCTTATGTTGCTCATCCTGCTCATACTGCAGAAAACTCACTTTCTCTCATTATTACTAATCCACCCCCAACTTGCCCATATAACTGAGCTTACCGTGGATTACCTATTTATAAATTGTGTTACAACTCTCAAATCTTGCCGTAACAAAGCACATGCAGCGCATACTTTGTGACTGTCTCGCACTTATCGAATTAAGATGATCCACGTTGGGAGAATCATGGCCGGACATGGCTACGATTAGAGCCGCCTGGGGCCTCCCCGTCCAGCATCCTCAGGTTTACCTCACGTGTGGGATGGCTTGAGTGACGTTGCGGGGTCGGACTACTCTAATCAGGGAGGTAGCACAAAGGACCCGAATAGGTGACCTATGTGCGCGTGGACTTCTGATCATCCTCCAATCGTAATCCAGATGGACCTTGTCCTATTGTATATACCTACACGCCCATGTGCCTCAACCAAGCCCTCTGTGCTGCCGTGATTGAAATCGTCTAAGCACGCAACATCACTAAAATCACCCCATACATTAGGTACACTTAAGAAGCGCTTCTCCGATCATTTAGTTCAGTTACACTTAGTAGAGTGAAAAAATGTCACAAAAGAATAGATTTAAGGCCAGTCGGATTTACACATCGAGTTCCTTATTGCCATTTATTCCGGCATATTCTTTGATCCATACTAGCTCGAGGGCTATCTGATCTTTGAACATTTTGAAACCAGTCTACAGTACAGGTAATTTTGATGTGTTTGTAGACCGCTCTCCTATCAATGAAATACTCACTTTTTGTTCTAAGAGACATTTGGTGCCTTAAGCCGTTATTACAACCAACTTTATGTGAAATACAGTTTCGATGAGGTTCCGTTTTTTAGAGAATACCAATGGTTATTCTTTCTATTGTTTTAAATCCATCCATGACAATCAAGGGGATGCTACTTAAGCATGAAAAGTCTAACATCACGATGTACATCCAGAGAGAAGTCTTGGAGAATGCATTCCATAGTCTCTCCGTTGTCACTGCTGTTTCCGCTTTAAGTTGCTACACTTGTTCCAATTCATTTTATTATCATACGCTTGTCTGAATATTATAGATGCTTTTGAAAGAGGAAAGAGCTTAAAGACCTCCTACCCTAATTTTTCTTGTGAAAAGAATTGTCTTCGTTTTTAACAGACCAATTAGACATGGAGTGATGTAGCTGCAAAGGCTTAAACCAGAAAACAAACCAGTTCATGACCGTATAGTGTTGTACTATACCTCTGTATCTGACTTTTGTACCTTATTCATCTAATTTAACCTGCAGTTCAAGCAGGATTTGAAAACGTAAAATAGGAATAAGATAAAGATAACATTCATAAGTTCATTGCATGGTACCGCGATGAGAGTCTACCTTGGCCGTAACGATGCGAAGATGATAAACAAGGACATAACACCAAAGATAAAGACATAAAGCAAAAGAAGGTGCAGGATGTAATTATAGAACGTTGAATGCGCGTAATAATAAATAATCTTAATAATAAACTGTAAAAGACGAAATGGAACGAGTGGACGATGAAGTGAAAGTGCGAAGAGGTCTCGATAGAATCTCGTGGCTATAAACTTATGGCTTATGAAAGCAAATGGCGAAGAGTTCTGTAAACACTTAGATAAATAGATACGCTTCAAAAAAACTGTTAAAACAAAAAATCATTTTCGACGTTGCTATAAATTCAGTATTAAAGATGAAATGAAAGGATTTTTGTAAGGTCAGGTTATACAAACTTCAAATAATAAAGAATAATTCTTGAATGTTTAGGATTACAACACTACATCATTATTGAAACAAGTTTTCTTATGTAATCGTAAGAAAGTTGGATGAATTTTTTTACATTTTCTACAATATTTTTGACGGTACATAAGAATTTTTAGTCGTTTTCTAATGATGGAAGGTAGAGACATTTCAAGAATGTTCCTATGTTACGTACAAATTCTGAAATTATTCAAAACAAGGAATTTGTACATTTAAATTATTCTTTTAAACTTGGAAAATTTGTTTGTGTCAGGCCATAAAAAGTAATTCCAACCGAAAAATCTGTTGTCAATAGTTATTCTCTTGTTATATAGCATAGCAAGCGTTAAACTATAAATTCTTACGGAACTCAAGCGAATTTGATGATGGTGTACATGAAAAGAACTCTCACCGATCAAACTCAAAATAAGGAAGGGGGTCCACCATACTTCTTCACAAGACTAAACTTTCGCACAGACATTCATAATTTAAACATCCGCTGCAAAGATCTCATCGACATTCCACCTCATCGTTCCATGTTCTTTAAGCGTTCATTTAGTTACAATGCTGCCAAATCTCTTAACTTTATTGTCCACACGAACGTTTTGCTATAAAGGCGGATCCACATCAATAAATATTTACGTTGTGCGTTGAATTTGACACAAATTTGCTCGTGTGCGCAGAAATTTTTATCGATGTGGACTATGCGGCACACGGAAACGTACACAAATAATTTCGTGACGAACAACGCACGCTATCCGCTATGCTGTCGGTTTTCCAGTCAACTTCAAAGAGATTTGCGTCGCAAAGTAGTGTTAATGTGGACTACTTATTTAAGTCGCATACAAGTGGATTCAGCAAATGCAACACACAAGATAAATATTTACGTGGTAAATACGTGACCATATTCAAATTTGCGCCGCAAATATTTTTGCTGAAATTCAAAATACAACGCACGACGCAAATATTTATTGATGTGGATCCGCCTTAATATTAAAAAATTTCAGGTAAAATGACGGTAAACCTTTTGTTATTATCGACTGTTGTCTTTGCTATGCATATATATTTCTCTTTTTCTCTTCAGATCCAGATAGTAACAATAAAGGAATATTATTACATATTATAAAAGCAGTTGAGACTTCAAAATTCCAGCTAAATATTGGTTAGATTTCTTCGAGGAAATGTATTCGCACCATCAAGGGCGGATCCAGCATTTTTGCGGGGGGGGGGGGCTGTGACTCAGTAATGAAACTAATTTGTTCTAACATTAAAAATAATCGCTAGTCTAAAGCACTATTAAAAAATAAAATGTCCATTAAATCTGCACTGAAATATTCATTATTTTTCCAGCTCCAGGAGCCCCCCCCCCTGCATCCGCCCTTACCCACTATACAATTTACAATTATTGGGAATCATATCATATATCATATTATGCTTTCTGCACTCGCTTTAGACCGCGCACATGAACAAAACAATGCTCGTGTAAAAGGAGAAGGAGGAGCAGTTAATGTTTTGCAAAATCCTCAGGCACTTAATAACTGGATGATTTGCGGTCCAGAAATCGCTCGGGTTGTTGAGGACTTTGAAAGCTCTTGGACCTTTTTAAATGTCTTTAAGCTCTTCTGGATCATGATCTTCCAACCGTAGAGCCTACAGTTTCAGCAAAGATACTAGATGGAGCCACAGTTGCTCAACTTGTGAAACCGCGATCCTCAAAGACTTTGGGAAAATACGCTCGAAAAGAATGTTCACCCTATAGGTATAAACTGGCAATCAGAAAATGTACAACGCCTGGATGCTGTATGGGACCAATACTTTGAATTCTCTCTGAAATCTTCCGCCAGAGCAAACCGAGGAACAGGATCTCGAAAAAGAGTAACCTCGACATCCTCTCTCCCAAAAAACTGCAACAATTTTCTTCGTGTGGCCGAAAATAAAGTTGAGTTGTGCAATTTTCTACATCCATACACTTTGGAGATTGGGCAGGATGACAAGCGGATTATCACAACTGACGGCTAAAATGTGCGCTGCTCTCCTCTTGCTGACGTTGTTGGTTTTACACATTGTAACCATGAAGATGCTGATACTCAAATGATGCTACATCTAGAGCTAGACGATATGGTCAAGAAAGGACTTAAGAACATCATAAGTCTTCCAGTAGAGGAGTTGTGCATTGCGCTCGGCACTGGGAAAGACTTCCGCTACCTACCTGCTCATTCATACACTCGCACCCTTGGTGAAAAATCAGCGGCTCTTCGTTTATTTCATGCCTTAACAGGAAGAGCGAAGAAAACCGCCTGGGATACCTGGAATTCATTTCCAGATCCCAGGAGAACAATGTAGAATCCAAAATGTCACGTTCCTATCACAAACCTAACATTTTTTATGCTGTGCTGCGACTGCCCTACTATATCATAATGTTGTGTGTTCACCCATGAAAAATGCGGAGGAGTTTGCAAACAACCAACGTAACGATTAATTTTGTGTATTAGATCGAAATATGTACTGACAATGTATTGTATAAATTTCCCGAACGAAAATAATAGAACAAATAATCATGGATCTTCTTAAAATCCAAGAATTATATTTCAAAGATAGTCTAGTCCAGCGGTTCCCAACGTTCTAGCAACTGCGTACCACCTGAAGGTCGGGGGTTGGATTTGATGAAAGCCCCCCTGATCCTAATTTTATTTAAAAACACATTTTCTATCAGAAACATGTCCATTATTTATTTAATTTTTTATTAAATAAGTAATAAAACTTTAGATTTAATTATTCATACCCTTTTCTATTAGTTTTCAATAATATTAAGGCAATAAAAGAGAAATAGGCGCGTACCACCGGTTGGGAACCCCTGGTCTAGGCACACCATACCACGACTATAGCACAATACATAAAGAAAGTTCTATCTGTATAAGTTACATAGGTAGATATCTAATTATTTTTTTATACAATTAAAAAAATAATTACACTTTCCTGGTTCTGATTAATCTTATTGCATGACACTCGATACGTTTTAGAAATTTAACTATTACTTTTATTTATCTTTTAACGTTAATTATAATGTAAGAATTACGTCGTAATTTAAACATTACGTTACGAAAAAGAATAGATACAATTTGTTATAGTAAAACTGATACGCAATAAATGTCTACTTTTCTAAATTTACTACTCTAATTAATAGATACTTAATTAATAAAACTTAAAGAATAATAATTAATTTCCGGAACTAATAAACAAGCAAATAATTAGTGGACCGTCGTTTTTAAAATAAAGTGAGTTATTGAATATTGACAATACCTAAGTACATTAAAAAACACAAAAAACCTAAAACAAATCTCATCATTATCGAGACAGTACCAATGGTACCACGTACCACCAAAAAAAAAAACAGAAAATTGTCATAAATTCGTCGAAAACAGAGAGCTGCAATAAACATCCGTGTTTTACGACGCTATTTTTCTATTTTCATAAAAGAATAAGTATTTTAATTTTCATATTTTTCTCGCAACGTATAACGAACCACTAATTATTTCCTTATACAATAAACATTAATTATATCTACAAATGTGTCATTACAAATTTTGTTCCCGCATTATAAAACATTTTTAAGTAATGTTAATTAGATGCAACATGTTTCAATCTTCTGCCAGTCGTTTGGGAAACCATTATGTTAAAATTATCGAGGGAAGTGTTAATGCTGTCTAACTTGTTTGTGGAATTCAGTAACGGGAATTCGTCATTAAAATAATTATTATAAAACACTAGCTACAGGTGTTCCCTTCACCTTTGAATTTCCGTAATCGATTCCGCGTGGGTGTTTAACTCTAACCCACGTTGTGTTAAAAGTTCATAGAATCACTTTTTCAATCCAAGTAAAGGATGAAATGAGCAGCTCGACGTTATTCTAAAAAAACTTAAATGCTACTGATTCATCTCGACAAATGAATGAAACTTGTCTACGTAAAGGCACCTTTAATTTACATTTCCGGGGTTGATATGTCAATAAAGAAGAAATAAAAGCTTTAATTTAAGATATTTTCTCCTAGGGTTGATACCAAAGCCACCTGTTCCACTTGCAGATTAACTAAAGAACGTACGTGCATGGCAACCTGAACACGAGACCTAGTGAAGCATGCAGTTTGACATTTCCTTATTGAGAATTACTACTTATTGATGGTTGTATCCTTACATTTGGTGGATAAATTTATACCTTGGAATAACAATTTGAAATAATACAAAAAGGAAGAAACTCGTTTACAAGTTTCTCTCAATCGACAAGTTAAACCAGAAGAAAAAAGAATGTAAAGGTCAGGTTATGTAGTTGTTAGTGTACAATATTGTTAACACACCCGGCCTCATTTCTACAATTAAAATAGAGCTCGTTAAATATACTCTCCATATTTTATTAACGGCGGAATACTAATTGATGATACCAATTAACTATATAGGATCACGTTCAAATTGAATATAATTGGCAATAACTTCTCATCGCAATCACAAACAACAAACAACAGTTTTCATTTACGACACTGACAATAATTTATAATATCCGGAAACGAGAGAACATAAACAGTTATTGAAGAAGTTCTAGTTTAAATTTTAAAATATTAGTCTCTGTCATCTTTTTAGTTACAGTTACTTTAGGACATGTAGGTATCTTACGATCTGTCTATATGAACTTATAAATAAATCAGTTAACATTCGAGAAATAATAATAAATAATTAAGTGAATTAGTCAAGATAATTTTTTACGTAGACAGATAGAGGTCATCTATAAACGTGTGGAGTGGTATAATTCGAAAATATCGAATCGAATTTCTATTTTTACGCGAATTTTCAATGAGCGTCAAGGGTCAAAGCGTTATGAAAAGGATTATGTTCATAAATTTCATTTATTAAAAAAAAAACGCTCAAATAAATGACGAACCGAACGATGCTCCCATTATTTTCGTTGGCACAATTAGGTAAGTATCTACCACTTTATTTATTGCCTAATTTGTAAATTGATACGCTCTGGATAAGATGCACATTATTAAAACAATAAAGTTTACCTATAACTACTATAGTACAGCAACCATTATAAACGAAGTAATAATAATATTTATTAAACATAGAACAAGAGTGAAGAAACTAATACAAAATTCTATAAAACTGTAAATTATACTACAATACTATAAAAACAAATAAAGATCGTAAATAGTAGCTAATAGTAATAAATAATCAAATAATCATGCTAAAAATCATGATAATAAAAAAATAAACGTCCAAAGCAGACAAACCGGCATTGCCGTTTTTCACTGTTCCCTGTAGTGTTAATTTCAGACTTAAACTTTGGAGCTAAGGTACCATGGCTTTTTCGCACAATTAATCATATTTGTTATTTTTTTAATGGAACACCCTGTATTTTATTACTGTAATGAATAGCACTTCTTACTGGTTTTCCAACGATGTAACATACTTGATATTTTTCTAAAACAATCTATAAGAAAAGACAATTTTTTACAATTTTGTTCCACTTTTATTTTTGACTAGTTTATAACTACAGTTACTTATTAGTTTGTTCCGAGTAAAAAGTTAACGGTTTTGAGAGGGATATCTGATGCTGTTAACCTTGCCTCCACCGGACCCCCAGGGGGGCGTGAACGGAGGGCAACTTTAAAATTTTAAATTGAAACCCCTATTTTTTATTGCAGATTCAGAAAGAGTGTAAAAAGCTATGACGATTTTATTTATCAACTTTTTCTTTATTTGCAACAGGTGGCGCTGCAAACGGAGTGTCCAGGTGTCCCATTTTAATCTTACCAGGGGAATTTGTCGAAATTAGTACATCTGACAAAAAAGTTGCCAGTTTAATTTCAATTGATTGTATTTGGCACATTATCGTCTTCACTTTGTTAAAAAGGCTAAATTGAATCGAAAATGTCACGTTTTCCAAATAACGAACTGGTTGATATGGTTTTCATTTTCGGCGAATGTTTCCAGGATACGTAAAGCTTTCAGATCAATCATGCGAATCATGCCTGATATCCTGGAAGATGTTAACACAAATTTTCACATCGTGTAAGTCAGTGTTTACACAATACTGATGGGTTGTTTGAATATTAATGTTTAGGTAATGTTTTGCGTTTTGTACCGTTCGATTTTATGTAATTTTATTTTTAATTAATGTTATACATCAGCAAATAATAATAAGTAAATATCTGATACAAATAGTGTTGTTGTTTGTTGCTTCCTTTAATTTTATTTTCAGAATTGGAAGATAAAATAAAACAATTCAAAATAAGGTTATTATCTCGGAAACTATTACCTTTAGATATAGGACATATTTAACAAAAATTAAAGCTAACTTAAAAAGGAGTTCACTCATGAAAAAATATACAGGGTGTTCTATTTACAATAGTCGACTTTTGGCAGTTTTTTGTGGTCGTTAGAAAAAATTCAGTACATCCCTTTTGCAACAAACTTCGATTTTTAAAAAACATTTATTTTCTCCTAAATGAGTTGACTTAAGTAGGTGAAAGGCTAAACAAACTTGGTCTAGAATCGAATATGGATTTCAAAAATATAAAAATCTATAGGGTGTTCCATTTAAAATAATCGAGTACGATCCTGAACAGACGAAACCGACAACAGTGCAGGCTTGAAAATATTTTTTGGTTGTAAACAAGTAACATCTGAATAAGAAATGTCTCTTGATCTTTTGTCCTAAAATTAATATTAAAGGTGCTATCGAAGAACGAACGGCAAGTGGGCAACCCTGTATATTCTTCGAAAGAAATTTAAATTCTGAACGATATATGCAAATCCTTCAGGAAAATTTGATAACCATTCTAGATGATGAGCCTCTAGATTCCAGACGAAGACTAATATTTCAACAGGATGGTTGTCCTTCACATAACTCCAGAATCGTGAGGGACTTTTTGAACGAACATTTTCTAGATAGATGGATTGGAACCTACGGACCAATACCGTGGCCGCCTCGATTTGACACCATCGAAAATGTTTACTTCATTTTGAACATTTGATGTAACAGTTCAATATTTAATTCTAATTGTTAATTTAGTTCTAAGTAGTTAATTGATTTTTTGATGTTTTTATCGGTTTCTTTATTTGTTTGTCAGATTTTATTGAACACTTTATTACTAAATATTAATAACGATCAAAATTATGTAATTAATTATGTTATAAATTGTTTAATTAAAAATGTTGATCGACTGTTGAATGACTTTCATTGAACAATATTACATTTTACTTTACTGAAGCTTGCAAAAACTAACAAACTTTTATTTACTTCATTTACTCAATCATTCATACTTCATATTCATTCATTTTAGTTATAACATGTCAGACTAAATCGCACTATACAGGGTGACCCAGGGCTGTGTGAGTAGTCCATAACTTTTTTGCTATTCAAGATATCGACATGCGGTTTTCACCGCCAAGTAAGCACACTTATACTGCACATTATAAACATATTTTGATTATATAAAGAATGTTCCTATACAGGGTGGCAAACCAAA
Source organism: Pyrocoelia pectoralis (assembly GCA_036250285.1). Lineage (NCBI taxonomy): Eukaryota > Metazoa > Arthropoda > Insecta > Coleoptera > Lampyridae > Pyrocoelia > Pyrocoelia pectoralis. The sequence continues at coordinate 35,745,607 of CM070076.1, read as the reverse complement.
GTTATGTTTTTTTAAATGGGACACCCTACATTATTAGTTTTTACATGAAAAAATAATAGTACTTTGTATAGGTCACTGTGGGTCTCGCTCTCTCCGTTTCGGCGTTATTCAACGTTCTGTTCGAAAAAAGGCTCATATTTGATGGATCACTGCCCGGTAGGCCATGGATGTTTTTCGACAAACTTGCTACAGAAAATTTTAGAATAACTTGGAATTTTAATAAATAGTCGACTTTTGGTCCATGTATGCACACACTATACCTACAGGGTGTTCTGAAACGCAAAAGTCGAATAACTCTTTTTTTATAAATGGAACACCCTGTATTTCTATTCACGAGCCGAGTAAGTTTTTTATAAGCTTTCCACTGATATGCAATTTGTATGATCAATTCTGAATAGTTGCTGAGATTTTCCGGAAAAACTATTGTAATTATGAAGAAGTTGTTGATTTTTGCCCTTGTGGTACTCCACATTCTACAGCAACTTATGGTGTTTTCAATTTTAACTACTTGGTACCGATCGGAGAGATAATTTTTGAACCATGCTATCGTTTAAGAAGAAAATCCATAAAAGTGCAATTTAGCCAATAGTAGTTCCCGGTTAATGCTGTCAAAGGCTTTACACTAGTCCAACAATGTGAGGCATGTAATTTCTGTATTATCCATGTTTTTAGTTACATCCATTGTTATTATGGTCATTGCGGTAGTAGTACTACGCCTTGGACGAAACATGCTTGTATGCTAGGCAATAAACTGTTATCGTGAATATGATTAACTAATCTGTTACTTACAATTTTTCCAAGTATCTTTGACATTGTTGGTAGAACACTAATAGGTCGGATATCTTTTAATTCTTTAGCTGGATTAATTTTAGGCAAGGAATTTATTATTGCTTTTTTCCACAAAATAGGTACAACACCACTGTTCAATGAAAAATTCAAAATGTTTGTTGAAACATCAATGCAAGATGATAATACCAGTTTCAACATTTTTTATGTAATTCCATCGATACCAGCAGCAGTAGATGTTAGATTGCTCACAATACTTAGATTACTTCTTAGATTACGTTTGTCTAAGACGTTGTGGTTGTATGTCCAAATATTTTGTACACCAAAAGACGTTTAAGGTATCCTTATCAACAATTTGATTTTGTATGCTATGCACGAGTAAATTATTGATTAAATGATTACATTGACATCTTTGATGTTTGCAGCTATTTCAGGCTTAGGTTTAGCGTGCACGTTCCAGGTTGCTAAATTTTTCCATAGACTTCGAGGAAGTTTTAATGAATTACATATTACAAGTCTGTTGCTTACTCGCCATAGTGCACTACTTTTTTAATTCGAGAATTTGCTGAAAAAGATTAAAATGGGGAATAAATTGCGATTTTTAATTTTAATGCAGTTTTTCGCACAGCTAAGTTGATGATTGGCAAGATGATGCTCCAGACCAACTTTAAAAACTCACGATGAAAAGCTCAAAGAGAAATGTTCCAGTTAGAATTACGAATTCAAATTTCATTTTAAATGTAATTCTCAACTTTTTTAAGGTTTTGCTCATTCCCAAGAAGAAAACTGTAATTGGATTTTCTATTTAAAATAAACATTTAAGTGGAATTACATGTTATTATTATAATTATTCTACATATTGTTTTGCGGGGTTTGATTATAATGCGATAGCACAGTTCGTCAATTATTTAATTTTCAAATGAACATCTGCCTGTTTTATGACTGTTCGAAAATTGTATTCAACTATCAACGTATCATGATAATCTCATTTTTAACAGCTTACGTTAATTTAAATAATTTTATTACGGACACATTGGGTCAACCTGTCTATTACTTCATATCACCCACTCAAATAGTCTAATTTTTTGCCTTTCAACACAAATACGTTTAATTAAGCCACCTATGCATAATCGTGTTACTAAGAAGTCGCGAATTTATTTTGAAACCATACTCAACCTCAACCCCCCCCCCCCCCTTCATAGGGCGGACTGTAAATAAAAAATAAACCTAGCTGATTTTTCTAAAAAAATTGAACTGAGCGCATTTAACATCAGTAAATTAAAAAACTTGATTGCAGTTTCACAATGAATTTTTATTCATTCTCTTATACAAATACTTGATAGATTTGTCAATCTGTTTCAAACATTACTATTTCAAACTTACAGTTTACTGAATTCCAAATGATCACATAGTGCACATCTTTTGACTAAATTATGGACTAAGATTTTAGAACAATGTACGCCGTCATACATTTTATTTGTTGCACAAACATAATTTGTTGCTACAGAAACGCTTGAAGCGAACATTGGTCCATTGCTAATAAAGGTAAGTTTCTTCAATCCATCGGCTACCAGAGCGTTGAAGCTGATGATGACTTTAGTGACACTATCACTCGAAACATCTATTTTAATTTTGAAAATTTCAACGAGGTTTACTATAATTATATTTAAGCTAATTCTTTGAAACATTTTTTAAATTCTTTGCGTGTTGAACAGGAATAAACAGTCAAGTCGCGTGCTTCACTATTTCTAGAACTGTAGACTATAAACTCAATATGGAGACAAACAGATATGACATCATTTTCCTCGGAGCTGCTTTTTTTTCTCAAGGCTTTTTAGAAGTAGAATAATTTTTGACAAACAGTTAAAAATGGTGGAAAGGTTTATCTTGACTGCATGACAGGAATCAAAACGGCACGACAATGTTCTGGCCATCTAAATCTCGTTTATCAGAAAAAACTACTTTCGAATCATCCCAGAACACGCCTCACTTTTCTTGAAATCTTGCTTGTAACCCCGTGAGTTGACTACAGGGGTGTAAATTCAACATTTTCATTGAAGGAGCAGGAAAAATGTGATACGGTATTATAGATACCTATCTGTAGCCCGTATAGGTATAAGGTTTTTCAATCTTTGCATCCGTTCAAAACAAATACTTGAGGCTCGTATAGGAACTTTTTGATGTCTCGAAGATTAAAAATTCAAGAAAATTTTTTCCCGTCAATATACGAGGGGAATCCACAAACTAACTTACGTTTTCGTGTAGCGTGGGAAGTAGTGGGGGTAGCGGTGGCGTGTTTGTGTCTACGAACGCAGGAGCTTGGTACGCATCTAGCTGTGTCAGTTTGAAAGGAGTGCTACGTGTCGTTCGCACGTTATATTGATTCAAAACGGCCACTGGAATTAAAAATTCCGCGAAGTGCGAAATCCGTGCTGTGATACGATTTTTACTGGCAGAAAAACCTTTCAGCAGCTATCACCGTGAAATCTGTACTGTTTACGGAGTGATGGAGTTGTGCGTCGACGGTGGCGTATGTTTAAACAAGGAAGAACGAACATTCGTGACGCAGAAAAGAGTGGCCGCCCATCTGTAGTCGGTAACGGACTTGTTCAACAAATTGACACCAAAATCCGAGAAAATCGACGTTCCACAATACCTAAACATTTCTGAGCACTCCGATGAAGAAATTCAAGATCTGTTACAGGCTGGCTACAGTCTCAGGGAGTCAGGCGGCAGAATTTTATGAAGAGACAATTTCCAAGCTAGTTAAACGCTATGATAAATTTCTAAATTTGAATGGCGCCTATATATTATAGAAACGTAGTGCACAGCTGTAGTTTTAAGATGTATGTAATTATGCATTAAAATTTCTGTATCTATATCTGTATTTTATTGTTAGCCAAACTTAAGTTAGTTTATGGATTACCCTCGTATGTGGGGGCAAGTCATACCTCAGTATTTTTTAATTGGAATACTATAAATTATAATGCGAAGGGAACCAATTTCCGTGGTAGTTAATAATGTCAGTACCCCCACTTTCACGAAAATTGACCGCGATAGGCCTATAATTTTAGACTAATTTTTGACTATTTTAGACCACCATTTTCAAATTTTGGACCAACTCCAGTATTGGAGATTGGACAAAACCGGAATAGGAGCAATCATGGTGGTACCCCCACCACAATGTTATGTTTAGAGGTTTGTATAAATATATACATACTATGATGACGGTAGGTTGACGATGGGAAACGGTGCAACGATCAAAACAGATTGAATGAGCACTGTCAATGACAAAAATAATAATGTAATTATCAATTCGTTACAATATTACAATTAACAGACAGGCTTTCATAAAACCACAGTATCAGGTCTATTATTTGCGCTTTACACCCGTGGTGGAATGTACCTACATTTGTTGAATTTCACTCAACTCCCATATTTTTGAAATATGTAGCACCCATTTACAGTATTGTGTCATTCTTCAGATTATAATGTTAATAACCTACAAATTCAGCATATCGTGGCCTCTCAATATCATACAGATCACTTTTTTATTTAATTACCAAAATGTAAGTAACAAATTTTTCATTAAACAATAGTTAATCGGCGCTTGATAATATATCACAGCCGTAATTTAGGAAACACCGGCAATTTCTCTTAACAAATGACCTCATCATGACGTTGGTTGGTTTAGTGCTCTTCGTTGTCCGCATACTATATTTATTACCCAGTTTAATGAAGTAGTCAGATATATTAAACTAATGCAAATGAACACGAATCTTTAATCCAAGTTTTGACAATGAATACGATTATGTCATATAAGTCCCTGATTAATGACGCGTAATTTTTTTTCTTTAACATTTTTTTTATTAAGAAATTTTGGTCCACGTATACTAATAAAGTGAATCTTTCTGATGACGTATAAAATAAAATCAAACGTAGAGAGCAAGATGTAATATCGTGAGAAGTTCCGACACGGTCACAATGTTCCCAGGATAATGTCTTATTACGTCTTTTACTTTGACCATCTCATAATCTTTATATGTTTCGTGGCCCGTGGATGACAGATTTACCCTAATACCTGTTGAAATAAAATAACAAGCAAAAGCACCGCTGTCTTGTATTCTTAAAGCTTACAGATAACATTCATTAAGTTGTTTAATAAAAAAAAACCGTGTAATATTATAAAGCTTTGTATAGCCTTAAAAGTGTTTCGTCATCATGACAAATCAATGGATCGGTTTCGCTTTTACAAACATTTAATTGATAACAATTTAAAAAGGTTATTATCCTGTCAGCAAATTATCGAAATAATGTTTTATAACGCGTTAGTCATTACATGGTATATTAACAGAGTTGATTTTTGGATTTTATCGAATGATTTATAGCCTTTTTTTTGAATTTGTATGTATACGCAGCTACTTAGTAGTACTTCTACAGTCGATAACTTCAGAAATTTTATGGCAGTTCTAATGCTTATAAATTTTGAAATTATGGCGATTGCTTTGAGTCTGCAAGCAATCCTTTTCGGAAAGTATTTTTCACACTTTTGCACGACACATGTCAATGCTTTGCTTTTTTGACAACATAAACTAATATTGAAATGGTCCATATCTCACAAAGGGGGTGGAATGGATTGCAAAAATAAAACCATACAACCTCCCCTTAAACCATAATATTGGATGACAATAATTAAATTCTAATGGATGGTATATGCGACATGTTTCAGGAAAGAACTAGTCCCATTTACAAATTACAATTCATGGCTAAAATTAACAAAATATAATACAATTAAGACAACATTGGTTTAAACTTACCTAAGGCAATACATACTTAAACTAACAACCTCAAAGGTTTATAATTACACTATCACAAAAAGTGACAATTCATAGGTTCAAAAATATAAAATTTAAAGGGCCCTCGCAATAAGGAACCCGAGTAATGCGTGAGGGGCCATGGATGATGATCGATGTTGAAATATGAAAATTTAACGTGAACCCAAGTGAAGATAAAATATGAATGGCAAAATGTAAATGGAGACGGCGGAAGCAAGCAGCCAACCTACCAAAGTAGACTAGGGTAAAACTAAAATAACTAGGACGGAGATGTACAGAGTGTTATGAAAATCAACCACCTCATTGAGCAAATCAGGGTGCTGTTTGCACCGACAAATTTCAAGAATTTCAAGAGTGTTAAGAAGAGGGCCTTTTTTACATTTGTGCAAGATACTAAAATCTCAACTCGGGACTAAAGAATGGCCCGAGTTGAGAATATGTTCAGCGAAAGCGGATTTATTATCAAAATTATTATTTTTTATAGCTTTAAAATGTTTTCATTAAATTTTGGTAGCAAAGGATCTCCCGGTCTGTCCAATATACATAGAGGGGCACGAGTTACAATTGAGTTGGTAAACGCCAGACGAATCAAGCGCTTCAAGCTTGTCTTTATTTCTCAACAATGGAGGACCTAAGAGTATCAATATTGGCAAAGGAGATGTGGATGTTATGATAAACTATGAGTAGGTACTACTGATTTTACATACGAAATTCGCTGGTTATTGGAGACTGTTGAATCGTTGAATGAAATAATTAAAAAAATTAATGGGCTCGGAATTTTTAAAGCCTATTCAGAGCGTTATGAGTAGAGGGCGGATTATATGCAAAATGCATATTGTTGAATATACATGCTGTAATAGTACCCTTCCGTATCTAGGTGAATCACATTGATGCGAGTTATATGACACCAATTTAATTTTGCATATTTTGCATATATTTGCAGCAATGTTCATATTTTTGTAAAATGTGTATATTATTGCATAATTTGTGCATTTCTAAATAAATCTGACATTTTACTTAAAAAAATTTCTCTCATCTCCTCAAACGAGCACAGTAAATGAAACTTTTTAAATAAAAGATTAAAATCTAAAAAGAAAACCTTTATAAATTCCTGTAGAAGGTAAGAGAAGCGGCACTGCTATAATTTCGCCGTAGCATTCGATCATATCGAGATTTAGATGGAGCTGCCATGCATTTCTTACCGAGATTTCTCAGTCGCATCCCTACATCCACTTGATCGAACGGGGATATATTTTATCTGATACGCGACAAGGATTTAATTTAAACAATTTGGAAAAACAACTTATTGTAAATTGTTATAGGCAGAAAAGCGATGATCAGAATAATATGTTTAATTCTCCAACTTATCGTAAGATTATTTGTAGTTAATATTACACATACATTATTATTATTTTAATTACTTAATTTTTTTAATTTTATCAAGAACCTTTTTCACATAATAACAGTTTTTGTTTAATACAAGTTGTTTATTGTTTCTTGGTATGCATATTTTGCATATAATGTTGCATATTTTAACAAACTGACTGCATATCTTTAACATATTTGGTGCATATATATGCGCATATATCTGACTTTTTATGTGCATATTAATCCGCCCTCTAGTTATGAGCGTTTGCTGATAATGAATAGATATTTGATAAAGAATTGAATTCAACAAAAAGTCATTGTCTGGAAAATTCAATACAAGCCAACTTATGACTATGAGCTATCTACCTATATTCAATACTTACAAGAGCAGAACAAATAAAAAACGCAAATACGAATAGTAAAGACAATAATTTAACTACTTACACAATGTTAACAAATTTCCATTGTAATCAAATATTCAAGTATGTTGTCGCAAATTGGTTCTTGTAAATTATACAACGCCTTTTTAATTAATTAATTCTACCTCGACGCATTTGACCGTTAACAAAATACGATTAAGGTTTGCCACAGTGTGGCAAGCTTAACAGGATAGTAAAATTCAAAATCGCACACGTGTAACGGAGTATGTGTGGATCAATTAACCGTAATGTTTGTAAACCAAACCTATTCCACTTTTATAAATAAAAAAGGTGTAGGGCCGTAAGGCGTTTGAATATTTTGTGTGTCTTAGTGGAACCGTTGAGTGAAAGATGTCTTTATTCAATGGTGGAACTGAATATTATTTTATAAATTTTAATTATTATGAAGTCCTATAATGTGTTCACTCACAATGTTAATAAAATTTAATTTTTATTGATATTGAACCAAAATTTAATATTGTAAAGGTGCATCCCCGAACTCAAGAATAACAGATTACCACCCATAGGTATTATATTAACACAATCCCCCAAGAAAAAGGCTGCAATTTGCATCATAAATACGCGTGTCACATTGTAGTTGCAAAAATTACATGATTATCTGTCAATGTCTCTTTTGTCGAGAAAAATCAAATTTGAAAAAAAATATTTTTGGATTTATTTACGCTGGCGTAGGGTGCCATTGTATTATAGTACTTGACTTAGGAACCATAGTACTGTACTAGCCTGAGTGCGGCATAGTACTGGTACCTTGCCTGAGTGCGGCGGTACTGGTACCTGCCTGAGTGCGGCATCGTCAATATGTGGTTTGGTGAGGGAGGACTTTGACTGAGGGGGGGGAGGGTGCTCTTGTTTTGGGCATTTGACATATTTAGATTGGTAAAATATTGATCTTAGGATCCGTCACACAAACAGTATTTAATTGCATAAAATTAGGGGATGTAAAAATTTAATAACATACGAAGCTTCAAAATTAGATGGTGGCAGCATACACCAACTCACATAAAGAAAACATTTCGCCCCCACATAAAATAACACCCTGACGCTCATCGCGTACAAGCTCTTAAAATGTAACTACATTGTAATAAAATACTTCTTTTAAATATGGCAGTGCATAATGTGTAAAACTTTGACATCGCATTAAATATCACGTGATGCCCAAATGCGTAACTCAAATTCTACTAAAGCATCCCCTAACAACACACTTAACAAATAGGTAATAAAGCATCCCCAAATCAAAACGTGACACCTAATTACGTAGCTCAGTAATTTTCCATTGCATTGCGCATTTGCGCAATGTTACTTAACTTTACCAATTTTAAAGTTTATGATGGTAGTTACATATTAAATAAAGCTAAAAACCATACAATGCTAACTTTAAAATACACCCTATCTATTAATAGAATAATTTATATAAAATAATGAACGAAAATAGAAAATATACCTGCGTTCGGAGCGTCACAAACACAATCATTCATTTTCTTCTGTGGCGCGTCAGCCGTCAACTAAACTGAGTAAACTCCGTCCTGTCTTCTACCCCGCTCTCCATAATTGTTTTTCTTTCCACGGATCCAATTTCGTTGGTTTACGACATTCCAACACGTAGATTTTTTTAAAAAGAACAAATTACAGTGGCGTAACTTTTGTTGAATACCATCCACCCAACGGATTAAAATTTTAGCGGGAATCACTTAAAATCGAATTTCCAATTGCGATACATCACAAGCTTCCGCGACATCTTCGTGGGTTGAGTTGGGGAGCAGGAAGATGAAACCGTACCACACCAAGTCCTGCCTCCTCTGGAACTGAGCCCACAGCCAGTGGCGTATTTAACGGGCGTGCGAGTCGTGCGGCGCACGACTAGGCCCTCGCTTTTGGAGGCCCTCAGGCCCTCCAAAAAATAAAATTAATGATAATAGAGTATTTTTTCCATAATATAATAACTAGACCTTTTTTTACCACCTATATAATGTGGCCCTCCCTACTTTTGCACGACGAGGCCCTGGACCTTAAATACGCCACTGCCCACAGCTTCGTATTTCCTTACCAGAAAAGAGCAGAAATGGTGTCGCATACAGTAAAGGTGTGAACAAACAGTTCAAAACCAGGTAGCAGATCAAGTTCTCCCTAGTTGAACGCTTTAGATGAGCACTGCATGCAGTCTGGCCCACCTCTGAACCCTTTCTAGAAGTCGACATGGTCGCTGCGGGTGCCCAATCCACAGAGGACTAGGAGGGTCACGTCCTCCCCGATAACGATGACGTGTCTGAGCGTTTACTGAGGACTGTTATCACTACATCTCTATCGGCATCTTCGGTTGCTCGAATGAAAGCAGCCCTAAGGTATTCTACGAGACGCTGCTTGTTTCTCTCGTCAGAAAGCATTTTATCCTGGGGAATGTTGATGGTGGTTGAGAATGATTTCTTATGAAGTTGCAGCGTACCTTCTCAGTCGCTCAGTCGATTTCGTGTTCTTCGACGTGCCTTCTTCTGGGTATCCATCAAAGATCACTGCCACATTTTTTCCAAAGTGGTTGAACACGAAACTTACGTAGTTCGCGACAATGGCATATATGGGGAATCCCTTTGTGAAGGAGGAAGCACATTCGTGTTTCTTTCTATAGCAACGTTTTGGGGCAGTGCAGTGAAAGCACTGTAGAAAGTGGATTTTGTCCCTTTACGCATCCCTTCCCCGTTGAGCAAGGAGATTGGGTATCGAGCCAATTCATATTTGAAGTGCTCCATAAGTTCTTCGTTTGATTGTTTCATTATACACATTCTTTGGAATAAGGTGAGTGGTTCAATATCAACACGGTTGTTACGTACTTTTACAGAGCTTGTGGAAGATGCCAAGCTGAGTTTTATGATATCGTTATGAGTGTGGGAAGATCCACGATGTAGAAAATTGATATTAATGTTAAAAGCATTCAGAAACTTACCAAAAAGTCAAAATAAATCCTTTTGCACTATTTGCACACTATCAAACGTCACTATATGAATAAGATGAAACATGGTATAAAGTACCATACTCAACCAATTTTTGCACAAACAAATTTTGCAATGAAAACCTTGAATGCCACAATGACTTAGAGAAATACAAAATCGAACTTTGTTCATTACCACAATGTGAAATATACTTAATATTTTCCAACAACATATTACAAAATAAAAGAAATCACCAAACAATACAACCTAACGAAAATCAAAATTTACAAACAGAAATTAAATGTATTAACAAGTCAAGTACAAACGACCATGAATTTGTAATTTCCTCCTAGTGGAATGATTTTTCGAAACACAAGTAGGTATAAGAAAATTGGATGTTGATGAAAGCACAAAATGATATACATAACGAAGAATTATTAAAATCGTACAACCTTCCCATATTCAATTTTATTGGCTGTATAAAGTTCAAAATTAGCGACTAGTTTCGACCTTCATGATCATCCTCAGGCTTGAAAGTATGAAGTTTATAACATTTCAAATCGATGAATAGGTACATGAGATTAGGCAGAAATCACAATATCAATAGATTTAACAAAAATACAGCTCTTAAGTAACAATGCTCATGTCAATTATAAAATTACAAATCACATCTGCAGGTGACCAAATAACGTGAAAACTAATCGTCAATATTAAACTTTATATATCGAATAAAATTATAGGCAAAGTTGTGTGATTTTAATAATTCTTAATCGTTTTCAAAAAATAAAATTTGGTTTTTATCGTAAAACACTAATGAGTCCATCGACAATCATTTTAAAATCGTAAAATGTAGCAATCATAAAGATTCTCGTATTCCTTGACGATAATTACACAAAATATTTATAACCACTCCTTTTTTATGTTGAACGTTTTCGATCAACCATTTTTTTATCGCCATCTCGACGGTCTTGGAAGTGACACCAAAATGGAAGCAAATACGAGATTACAATATCTACAATAAAGACATGGCGAAAATTAACAAAAAAAGAAAACCTTCAAGTACCTATAGGAAATAAGGGTTAGTCAATTATAACTTCAATAAATGACCTGGCAAATTAATATATAATTCGTAAACAATACATAAATATGTGGTTGAAAGTGAGCGTGTATAATTGGTTGCTGTAATTACCTAAGTACACAAATTAGTTATTAATCCGTATAACCGCACCAATTAAATCTATATTTAAAAATGACAAATATCAATATAAATGCAGCCGTAGGATATTTACTTATAAGTTATAACAACATCTTGGCCGAGAGTTTGGAGCTCACAAAAAGGGGGGTATACAAGAAGAACTTACAACAATAAAAATCATTTTATTGTTGTAAGTTTTGCATTGTTTACGTGTTACGTTACAAAAAAACATAACCGCTCTTCATCTCATCGTCACAACAAATTTCCGTATCTCCAACAAATCATTATTAAATTATAAAAACAGGGGAGGCTTTTTGTTTTTATTATTCGAATTTCTCCTATTATAAGTTATAATATTTACAATAAAAGTTAATCCCATTCATTACAATATTGGGATAATTTGACATGGACTATTTAGTTTTTATCTTTCTTAACAAAAAAAGTATCGACAAGTTCAACAGGACAGGACAGGAACATGGAGCTGGTACAATTAGTAAAGTACCTTCGATAGGCGGTGAAAAAGGTTGAATTTAATGACAAGAAAATGTCCTGACTCTGTAAAATAATACCATGTGATGAAACGTGAATTTCTGTTATTCCTGATAATAGCATCAAACTCAGAAAGGGATTAACATCGGGAGAAAGAAGGAAACGTAACTGTACATTACGTTGCTGAGGATAATTTCACATGACCTCTCTTTGCGATCCCCTAACAACAAAAATTTCTTTGGCGCTGACGAAAGTCGTTTGATAACAGCTGAATTAATTTTTAATTGGACTCAATAAAGGATCACCCTGTTTTCTAAATTCCGAATGGATACGTAAGCTGTAAGGGTCATGAGGCTATCCTGAACATGAAGGAAAAGTGCGTACCACCTCACAAGAAGTATAAGGTGGAACCATTATAGAGGGTTCCGTCTCGACATCTGCAAGGGTAAGGCGAATTTTTTAAATCGTACCACGACCTGCAAAGACATCTACGACGAAGAAATTGGTAAAAATGGAAGTAAGAAGAAGCTTTCACGAAGAATTGATGTAATGCCTCATTTGTAAGGGACAAGGTTCCAGTAATGTACTCTGGTCACATCCCCAGAGGTCTTCAACTTGGTAGTCAAATTCTCCTCGCAAATTTGTCGAGTACAGAGTTCTTGTTGGCGGAAATTAAATCACATCTTAATCGAAGATCAGATGATGACCTTTAAATCCATTCCATGTGTCTAAATGTAGGCGAAAGAAGTTGCCTAATTCTTCGTAGTTGTGATAAAGTCACATTCGGCATAATGGTCGCATATATGTATTAGATTCGGGCAATGGTCCTCGCCCTGGTCGGCGATTTGGTCATTCGGCGAAATGTTCTAGACTCGTCTAATCTAATGAGTTAATGGGAATTTTGTACACAAATCACATGTTAACGACAAGAAATGCAACGAGCCAAAGAAAAAGAAATCACATTTAATTACTTCGAGCATACATTAAAACGGCTGTAACAAAACTGAAAAAAAACATGAAAGGATATATTTATATCCATGTTTATTAACAATTTTAATTTTAATTATTTTGCGCAAATTTTAAAATTCAATTTCGTAATAAACTTTTTTTTTTATTCAAGTTTGTTACTTAGTTAATGGATAGCTTGATTTTGAAGATAAATTCTGAACTACCAGTAGGTACTAATTATAAACAGAAATTAGTTGAAAATGTCGCGCTAGTCTAACCACACAAAATTAACTATGAATGTTTTAGGTTAGGTAAAAGGACTAAGGCAACGTCTTCAAAGTGCCAATAAATAAATGAAATTTGTTAACCGAAGATCCCACGTTTATTCCCTTGAAAGTGAACCTATTGTAAATTCAGATGACAATCTAAGTTACATTCCAAAGAGGTCAGCGGTTACTATTTACCCAGGAATGTAGAATGTAGGATTCATAAACACAACAAAAAAAAAACATATATGAAAATTAGTTATAAAACATATATTAGATACGATTTTGATCCTTAAAAAATTTAAAATATCGACCGCGTACATTTAAACCATAATAATCAATTACGAGTTTTATTTATGGATTACCTAAACAGAGAAAAGTAATCCAAATTAGGGTATAAGTGGGAATTAATAATTAGGAGTAAGGAGTAAGTAAAAGGGAACATTTTTTATAAATAGTTTCGTAAGCATACCGGTGAATGCTCTGTGTTGAAGCGGCATTTCGACGAAATGGTTGAATCGCATGTCTTTTATAACTTTATATATCCTATCAATGAATCATATTTTTACTGGCAAAGCTCCCAGCTCTTTAAGCGTGAGACAATCGAAGCTTTCGAATTTGTGCTTTTACTATCTCGATATATAACACCATCAAGAGCCACCTCGGTGGTCTAAAGGGAAGCTTGTTTACTTTTCCTCAGCGAAGCCAAAAGTTCTAGAAGGGGCAATCCTAATAAAATAACCATAGTTGGTTGGTGTACGGAATACAAATTAAAATACAACACCATGACATCTACTAACTTAAAAAATGAGAAAGATAAACATTATACAGATATTAACTTCATTCCTGAGAACTGCTATTTTACTTACCACAATGTGTATTAAGTCTGGTTTTACAATGTCTTACAGAAATAATTCCTATGGAAACAACTGTCGATGATACTCCTTTGTCTGATGTCAAACAAAAAAATGAACACTTAAAACGAGCACACCTCTGTGGAAATTAAAAAGACTCCAGATTCACAAAAGTCGGAAGAAATTCTGAAAATTGGTTTAGTACGTAAAATCTGTGCACATTAATAAAGAAACGTAAATTTCATCTTCTATAAACCATGATTTAACCATTATGGCCTAAGAAATCTCACTTTTCGATTAGAAACGGGAAATATTGAAGAAATTCGAAGATAAAGTACTTGACCATTTCACAAAAGTTTATATCACGCAACTAATTACATCTCAACTTTCCTCTTTTTTAGAGATAAGGAGAAAATTTATTTGAATACCAAAGGTCAAATGTCAAGAAATATTTTCCACTAATTAGACATAAACTAAGAATTGCTACAGTTTATAATTAGACTTTAGCTTGATATATCATCGCAATAATCGATTCGATTGAATGCATATAAAAAAATTGTTACATTGTTAATTAATTACAGAGAAATAAATTACACACGGGGAAATTCGTCTTAAAACTAATTTTGTTTATCGTTTTATTTATTAAACTTTATAACCAACCATGTCGACATTTACATCACTTAACACTTATTTATTACATTTAAAAAAAGAATAACTAAGAAATCTGTTCGTGCGAAGAACTATACAAAGCGGAAGATGTAGACATTATAAAGTTAAATGATGCGTAACCAATGAATTGAAATGTAGGTTAAATAAAATATTTTTATAGGTAGGTATCGTGTTAAGAAAGATGAAATATAATAAAATGACGATTTAAATTTTAAACAAATGGCTCTCTATTCAACAATTAGAGTGAAAGCAACATTTTTGGCAAAATAGCAAGATAAACAATCAGATAAAATACCCACAAAGGAAAGTTCAAAATTTTTGAAATTTACAATATGAAATGTCTTGCTGTGGATAGCATGAACTGAACATTACCTAAAAACCGAAGAAAACAACAACGCTAAGACATACTAAAGTCCCCGCTCCTGTGGCAGGGGGGGGGGGGGGGGCATATTTTGATTATATCTCAGAAACGGTGGGACCTAGAACAAATTGTTCCAAATGAAATCTAAAGCTAAGTTCCTATAAAAGTGTTTTCATATATGTATATGTACAGGGTGAGTCAGTTTAAATGTCGCTAACTTCAAGACAAGAAGACATTTTTTAAGTAAAAAGTGTCTATAAATATGGATTTCAGAACGCTTCGTTTCTGAGGTACGTACAGGGCGTTGAAATTATGAATTTTTTAAATATTTTTGTCGATTAAAAAAAAGTTGTTTGGGGTAACATTATGATATCGCGCCAAAAGACAAAGTGTTCAAGTGCGAATCATTTGAAATTAAAATCTATGGTGTAATGTTTTCAGTGGCGTAGATAGGCGGCTACCTGTGAGCATAATTCTTTGGGGAAATTCCTATGCTAGTCAACGGATCTTTTCTTTACAAAGAAAAGCTGTTAGAATCTTATATCAACTTAATTATCGAGAGGATTGCAAAAATGCGTTTATAACTTTAAAGATTCTTACACTACCCAGTCAGTTTATTCTTTCATCTGTATTACATATTCACTTTGTTAAAAACACTGAAACGGTACCACATCACAATACGCGAAATAAGGCAAAAATTTCTTTACCATATAAACGTTTAACCAAAACTCAAAATAGCCAAGATTATTTAGCACTAAAATTGTATAATAAAATACCGGATCTGTACAAAGAGCTCGATTCTAAGACATTAAAAACAAAATTGAAGGACTTATTAGTCTCTAAGCAGTCTAAGCCATTTTGTTCTTTAGACGATTTTTTTAAATGTCAATTTTGATCAAATTGTTATAGCTTTACGTATTGTTTTATTGTATTTTTATTGTATTTATATTCTTAACATGTTATTTATTGTATCCGTTGCATTTTAGATGTATGCTCTATAACTTCGTTTCTGAAAATGTTTCTGAGAAAGGATCGTGGGAGGCATTAGAAATAAATGTTTGACAAAAAGAGTTAAAGAAAATATAGGGTTATTCAAAAGTAAGTTCCCAGTTTGAAATGGCCATTGCTTTGCTAATTTTTGAAATTCTGAAAAAATAAAAACACCATTTTGTTTGTAAAGAAACGGGGTTTATTAATAAAGGTCAAACCAAAAAAAATTGACCACCTTTATTCTGTTCAATGAGATACAGTCGTTCATCTATGTTATCAACTGCATTAAGTGGAATGTTTTCAATGATATGTGATATGGATTGTTTCAATTCCTCACGAGTAGTAGGTCTACTAAGAATCACCCTTCCTTTGATGTAATTACATAATCAAATAGTCAGCTGGATTAAGATCTGGTGACCTAAGAGTCCATCCGTTTCGAAAGTGTCTACTAATTACATAATCACCAAAAGTGGTTCTTAATAGTGTTTTGACAGAATTGTGTATGTAGGGGAGGGGGGCCATCAAAAGACACCCCGTTTCCTTACAAATACAATGGTGCTTTTGTTTTTTCAACATCTCACAAATTAACAAAGCAATGGCCATTTCAAACTGGGAACTAACTTTCGAACAACCTATATATCTCATTTAACAGTATAGAGGTGGTAATCTTTAATTTTTTCTTGTTTCGTCTTTATTAATAAACTTTACAAACCGAATGGTGTTCTGGGAATTTACTTTGGAATAACCTTATACTTTTCTGACGACACACGCACATATACCCGATTTTCTTTACGCGGTAACCAAAAGTTCTACCCCTACCGGCTTGCCCTTCGTTCTTTTTCTATAATTTTTCAACGCTTTTATCTCGGTCCAGTGGCGCAACCGTCTTATCTGTAACGTTTCCCAATCAGGCAAACTTTTAGAGGGAAACATTAAAATTCCAAGCTACTGGCTGTGTTACATTACAATACTTGTTGTTCGCTCCACAGGATGATCTCCATAAGCTACACCACCAAGTAGCATGCAGTAGGTGCGACACAATTTATTCTATGGCTCGCCGAATATTGTTCAGATGGACGATTATACCGATAGTAAAACTGTAGCAGCAAGTTTTTCGAACAGAACCACGATTATCATAACATATTTGCACGATTTGCAATCTTTACTCTGGGCTCTGGCGTTAACTTTTGCATAATGAAATGGTAAATATGTATTACTAAAAACATGGCAAATGTCAACTGGTGCTTCGATCAGAAGTTCTGTCACGCCATAAAAACCCATCAGTAAAATAAAAAGCTGCCACTTAAAGAATTGTCTTCCGTTGAAGTGATCACAAATTATTGTCATTTGTGCAAGTGTGCGGTCGCACCAATTCTTCTGAGACAAATAAGTTAATTGCCTAATTCCAAACTAAAAGTTACATTGGAGGGTCTTAGTTGTCTACAATTAGAAATGACAACAGAAATTAAATCAACTTGATTAATTTGGAGTAGGTATAGTGCATTTTGAAAAGAGCCGGAGTAATAAATCAACTACTTCAAGTATAGTATGGTATTTTTGCTATACGAGCGGCATATCAGTTTTCAATAATAAATTTTGCAAATATCGGAAACATAAAATGAAAATGATGCTTCTTTCGTAGTTCGTACTAAGACCACCAAACAATAGAAGACCCTTTAAAAATGACCGCGTTGACAATAGGAAACCCTCATTAAGCTCCCAGCTAAATCCTTCGGCAAAGGGTTCATAGGCGTAGAAAGTGGGTAATTTGTAAAAGAGTGAACTTTATACAATTAATAAATTAGAATTTATTTACAATATGTAGTTTTCTCATCTACTACACTGAAATCTGCCTGACAGGCTGATTTATTACTCCGGCTCTTTTCCAAATGCACTATAGTGAACTATTTGAATTTTATACAATTCGCACTATAATTTGTAACAATCCAAAATTCGAGGAAATTTTAGAACGTAACTGCCCGAATTTTCACACGTACAAAGTGTTTTCTTTAATGATAATAGAGAAAGAAAGCATGTCAAACAATGTTCTAATTTCGTCCCATATGCACCCACTGAGTTGTGTACATACTTCATCTTAAATCTATTTTTAGAACTCAATTAGATGTTGAGTGAAATAATAGTAAAATAAAGGCTAATCAAATTACATTTGCTTCCTATTAATGAAATGATGCACTTTTCCTCTGGGTGAATTCTGTTCTATTTCTATATGTGGTCGTAAATTGCTCGGTAAATGGAGGCCACCGGTATGCCGCAGACAGACCAATACTTTTTATCCACATATACAAAGTAATAAGAATACGTTCCGTTTACGTCGAATATCACAGAATCTAGAAAATTTAAGTTAATTTTATTAGAAGAAACCATTCATTAAGCATACAAGAATAACTTATTTTATACCTCCCAATTTATTGTACTTAATTAATTCCGCGAAAGCAAACTGTCTCGCTAATTTCATTGAAGTAATAGACAGTTGCATAAAATTTAAATAAGACATAATGAATGCAACCCCTTAACAATTAGGGTAAAATGATAAATTAAGTCTCTGCGTGAGGGACATATAATAGGACAGTAGTAGTATTTGCTAATTTAAAATTATCATATACTTTATTTAAACTGCATTAAAATGATTCGCGATGTATGCAAATTTCATTTATTAATTTCCAAAATAGGTGTCACTCTTCGCCATAGGATATCAGTTCATCAGGTAATCAAGGGTAGATCGTGGGGTCCGAACGGAATTACCACCTATGTGATATTTTTCACGTGGGGTGTATGTGTATGTAAATGAGAAGCCAATCTCTCAACACGCGAGAATAACGAAGGAAATGAGGGGGGTGCGGAGCGAAGGGGGTTTATTAATTAACCAGAAGCATAATCAAGGCTCGGTCGTTGGAACGCGTCATACATATGGAACCCCCTCCCCCCCCCTCCATCTGGAAACAGCTGCTCGTTCAACTGCCTAGTATTCAATGCAATTTTATAACTGACCCTTGAAATCAATTCAAAAACTCACCACTTCACTAACAAACCCGTTCAGAAATATTACTAGCAAGCTCCGTACTTAACAGCCGTTATTACAACAATACGAGAGATAAAAACTCAATTTGAACAAAACGTTCGAACAGAGCAACATCGGCCCAATTTATTTTGATTGTATCCAGTGTCGTTTTGATTTCATTAAGGGTGTCATAGTACTTCTATCGGCAGGCGTTCCAGCAACAAACATATGCGACATGACAACCTGCCGTGTACACATTACGTTACATGACGCGCATATAAAACTAAATTAAATTCTGTATTTTCATATTGCCTGAACAATGGTCTGATTATATATGAGCAAGAGAAGTTGATGATATTTGCTCACTTTCAAGTTGATCCTTAAAACAACTTCAAATACAGTCAAGTTTGTAAACGTGTTTAAGAGATTTAAAGAAGTGCTCAAGTGCTTCGGTCAACTTGCGATATAGCGATGAGACCGGCACGCGTGGCGTTCCGTAATCAATTTTGTTTAGCTATCGAGGATTCGTTTAATATTCAATCCAACAAGCTAAAAATTTATAAAAAGAAATCACATTGTGTTTTATGGATTAAGTAAATGAAACGGAAAAATCACAATCATTTGTGATAAGACGTTCGATTTACAGAATATCATGTTTTCCTTATGGATTTAAATCCAAATCGTTAAGACACCAAAGTAGTGAATGTACCAAAAACAGGTTTTTTTGATCATTAACAACATTCGGTCATTAAACCGACACAATTGTTTAACTAAAACAATGGATATTTTAATTGTACGGAGAGAAATTCAATTTTAGCAAGTTTAAATATACAGGGCTATTCTAAATGATTCATCGTATATTTCGATGAAGTGTATTTTCAAAAGCGTCATTCATACCAAGTTTACATCGACATCGCCCATACGAGTTGACAGCTAACAAAGTAAGGAAAAGTGTTTTTCTATTGAAATATGCACTAATTGTAGCGCTAGCTGTGTGAATTTAGACAAAAATTTAAAAAAAGCTCCAGTTCACCAAATCATTCTGCACTGGTATCACCAATTTAAAGACGCTAATAGTCTATGTAAACGGAAAACGGAAAAGTATGGTACCTACCCCAAACATTTCGAATGAAATTCGGAATTTTGCAGAAAGGTTTCTGTTGCAGCATTTAAAATTCCATATGGTTTGCAGCTCTAATAGAAGTTGAAGCTTCAAGATTTACAATCTAAGATGGAATTTTGGCTAAGAACGCAAGAAGAAACGGAAAACGATGATTTTTATCAAGACGATATGTAGCAAAAAATTAATGGCCATAACGCATAAAGGGCTCCATCATGCAGTTGTGGTGCATAAGCGAATGGGAAGACGGTATGTTACAGTTCATGTTACAGTTGCGATTGTTTCTACAACTAATTGCTGACTTCATGAATGGTATCTTACAACAAAATTAGGCACCTCCTCCTTGGAATCACCTTGATGAAATTCCGCATCGCTGGATTGGCCGCAATGAAAAAAATGAAATATTTAATAGTTCAGTGTATAATGTATATGTTAGGGTATAATAATAATAATCAAGTACAGATCACTGCCATCTACCCAGTTACTCTTTCCAAGCCCTTCTGTTTTGAGTCATATCTTCGCTATACTGTCTTCCCTCCATTGCAAATAACTATAACAGGTGGCTAACATTTTATCAACAGGAGCTCAACAGTTGTTACTGTCCTTATCACAGGAAACCATTCAAAGCGACTATGTCCTTGTATATTCCAGAAGGATAATCAAGGATTTAATTAATCGGCTGACATCAAATTGATAACCTTCCTCCGGTGGGGTGAGATTTAGGATATCCAAAAGATGTAAAAAAGATGCGTACGGTTGCAAAAGATCTCTCTGGTCGGCCTGCCGGCCGATTATAAAGACTTCCCCCTACCAAATTAGTTCACTCGTTCTAGGTGGGCGATGCACATCAACTGGTAAATGCAGAAACGGAGGGAAAACCTGCAATTATAATTATCCACTTCTTAACAGGTTAACTTACTCTTTTTCGTTTCCTTGCATTGTATTATGTCTTCGTTCTATATACGTCTGTCTTTCTTTTTTTTGTTCCAGGAGATCCCCATATAAATATCCATTTCGGCCGTCTCTTGTCTGGTGGTCTCTGATTTTTCCCTTAGTAATAGAAACTCTTGCGCTAAGTTTAAGGTAGTCCATCTCTATTGCATTTAAACGCCGGCGCCGGTTGCTGTCCTGATTAGTGGTCCATAATTATATTACTACTGATTAAGCGATAACTTTACTCGCCCCTTTGTTGTTTTGTTTGGAAATATTTTCATCCTCCCATAGATAGTTTTATTCCTTGTTCGATGCGATGTTTGATATCTCTTTGTATCAGCAAAGACTATCGAAGGATAGTACCAGGCTAATTTGATCTAGAACGCTGAGATATTTAAATTTATTCAAAGGAGGGGTTCAATTGTCCTAAGTAATAAAAATTTCATAATCGCACTCCCATATAAAAGCCATGTTAAAATTGGACTTTGGCATGCATTTCTGGACAACTCGCTCTGATCATAGTTTTGCTCCGATCATGGAGTTTATGTCTCAAAATGACCCTAAGAACATGCCACGGCTCATATGCCTAGTTTTAGCAAAAAGTATAATGTTTCAAGCTGTCTAGGATGTGCCAAAGTGAGACAGATACTGTTTGCGATATTTTGCAATTGTTTCAAAGTTACAATAGAAATAGCATACTCCAATGCGATATCGATAGGCATAACTGCCGTGAGGATTCATTGGGGTCATTTTCAGATATAAAAGTCAACAATCCGACCAATACAGTGGTCACAGCGAATTTTCCAAAAAATGAAGTCCGAGTATTTTCCAATGGCGAGTGAACTTTTGGCGTACTAGCAGGAAAAATTGCCGTTCCATCACAACTCTTTACCTCAGGCTAAATTTCCTCGTAAATTGCTCTCATTATTCGAAAATTTCGGAATTCATCAAACAAATTCGTAGAGATTTCTTCAGTGGAATAGGCCAACGTAAACCATGATCGGTGCGTGCAGGTGAAAGAGAGGTGGCTAAGAAGAACACCAAACTGGGCAGACGTAAGAGACTTTTGGAGGCCTTCAACGGGATAGAAATCAGGGTCAATATTGGATCGAAAAAAGTTGTTGAACCCCCCCCCCCTTCTTATGTTCGCCATACATCAATATATCCAATTTCGCTAACCATGCTAAATCCCTTGTAGCAGCTTGGATTTTTCCTATTTCCCATCTTGAAAATCCATACGAAGAATGATTCTTTATAAACTTATTAGGATTATTATTATTATATTATTTTGATTTGTTGCGAATTTGATTCTTCTTTTATTGTTATCTGGTTCCTATCGACATTTCTCTGACTAATTCTTGTTCCCGTCAAAAGAGTTTTATAATAGTTGTCTCAGTTGTTTAAGTTTATTTATTTCGATTCTCTTGATTTGTCCCCCACACTTCCGTCGATCGTGTTCCTCTAATTAGACTTTCAATCCTGTTGCATTTTTATTCACAGTGTGGGTTTTTTACTTTTGTGGCCTCCTACACTGCCTTTTTTGTAGATTTCAACTTTCTCATCACTTCTCTGTGTTAACAAATCAATGAAACTTTTACCTTTACTTCAAACCGGAACTTTGACTTCATCTGTTTCTTTTTACGAAGTTGTAAGAAGTCAAAGGTTGATAAAGGGTCTTGAAAGTTGTGTAGACAGTAAACTATAGGTTTTCCCGCTGACTTCAGACAAACTGATTTCTGATTCAGAAAATCTAATTGAACTCTGTCAACAAATCCCAACAACTCCCACGCCCAAATCACCTAGAAAACCAAAACCTATTACTACCTAGGCATTAGTTCAATTAACATTAAAAATTATAGCCACTGACTCAACATCCATGGACTTGTGAACCGTGCGTCTAAAATCTTCAGCAATTAAATTGCAGATAATTGAAAAAAAATAGACAGTCAGGTACAGGGTGTGTTACAAATTGAACATAGTGAATTCAAAAAGGGCGAAGCGAAAAAAGACTTCAAATGCGACATCATCAATAACTATTTCATTGCGTTATATACCTAGTCAAAAGATACAAAAAACGTCGAAGGAAATTAGAAAGTACGGATTCAAATGTGGACAGGATTAATAAAATATATTATTTCCTTTCATTCAAGGACACAAACGTAACTAAAATTTGTGAAGGATAAACGAGCAGTTAAATATAAGAAAGTAAGCAAAGACATCCTTTAAAGCACACGTGTTATTTGAGGGGCCACAAATCATTCAAGCGTCAAATTATACAAGTTATTGGCGAGCAACCCCATCAAGATTATTCAAACAGAAGAGGGGTATGTGAATGAGATAGCCATAGCCGTGGGCATTTTTCTCGACCTCAACAACCAAATTAAGCAGAAATGACATATAAATTTAAACTGCAGGGACAGATAAAACTTTAGCAAACTTTCGTCATAGATTCTGAGGCAACATAACATGACGTATAAGTCCCGCCACGTCGTTTTACAGAGAACTGCCTTTCTTCATCACGCTATATGGGCGTTCTACGACCATTAAGAGCCCATAGACCAAATCGAGATTAATCATAAAATACGACTGATTCAAATCTTCGTTCCATTGTAAACTTCCCTTACACTATTCTAGTCGTGCGAAGGTAAACAACAAAATGGTCGAAGCAAAAAAAAAACGAATCCATCAACATGTTGAACTTATAGAAGTTTATAGAAATTAAATCTGTCCATCTATAACCTACTTTTCTAGCAGAGGAAAAACAGTCCCAAAGATCTTCAAGTCGAAGAACACGATCTTCGCGGACACTTGAGGCATGCACGCCGTATTTTTTTATTATTTCTGTCCACCTTTGCCAACATAGAGTAATAGTAGCAGGAATACGTGACATAAAATCTGTTTAAGTTTACAAATGTTACCTTCGATATCAAGGACGGAGTGTAAATGTTACAAATCTCGAGGATGTGTGAAGAAAAAAAGAGAAGACGATACAGAAGAAGAAATCAGAAGCGAAAAAGAAGAATTTGGATCGCAGTAAATAGGAAATAGAAAACACGATATACAAAAACGAAACTTTAAAAATCTACCACATAGGTACGGTTGAAGCTTAAATAACCCAAAATACTTGAGGAATTTTGTTAAGCTTGTTGCATGACAATTGAGGGGTACCAAAAAATGTGAATATGGAATAAAAATAGAAAAACCAATGGCTGGAAAATGTAGATTTCCATTTCCCTTTCCTGTGTATGGAGGTTAATGACGTTATTGTTGGGTTTAAATAATTGTTAAGCTTTTTCTTAAACAAGCCTAAATTTCCATTGACCCCCTCCTCCATTTTCCTTTGAGCATGTTCAGTTGAGGTGTTCTTATCTATAAATTCCATCAGGTAGTTCCTTGTCATTCACATTTACTAATTACGTACTGATTAATTAAATGTAAATGCTTTACGATTCGCTCAACCAAATACATGCAACTAATAGAAATTAACATAGTAAGCAATTAATTAAAATGCGCACGTCTATTTTTTATGGTCCCATAATTCTTTCTATTGCGTTATGTTTTATTTAATTAATTAATTATGGAAAAATTATAACAATACTAAATGTGGACAGTTAATTACAAGGTACAATGATCTTTATAACTTGCTAAAGGGTGCCCGAAACCGGGCTCGTATTGAAAACAAGCCACAAATCGTGAACATTATTATTCCACGTTTTCTACAAACGCAGTAACAAAAAATTATATAAATTAACCTAATCAGAAGGTATACGACTTGAGTTTAATTAGCATAGTGTAAGTGTAATGTCGACCAATTTTTTTTAATTAGAATTTTCTATTAAACTTTTGTAATAACAGTTGGAAAACTTTACTTTTCGTCGTTACTAATTAAACCAGTTCCTGTTAATAATACGAGTCATTCGCTTTCATTTCTTGAACATGTAAAATGCATTTTCGTTACTCTTTCATTACATAAACATGCACGTTGTATCGCCTCTCTACATGAGCATCCAAAGTAACAGTTTAAAAAAAAATTAATTTTATTAAGAAAACATGTAAACTTAATTGGTGTTTAATAAAACGAAATAGCTCTTTCACGAACTTGTTGTACGAGTGCTTTTTATAAAACACACACTGTATTTATCTCTGTCTTTAAAACGAGTTTTTCCATTTGCAGTACAAGAAAATTAGAAAGGATTATGCAGAGATGTCAGGTAACATTCGATACTTTTATTTCTTTACAAAGAGATAGGCTTAATTAACTAACGTAAATTAAGTCAAGGTATACAACGAGATGATGTATTCTTCGTCACTTTACTACCCAACCCACAAACTCCACCTAATATAAATGGATAATTACAACATTCACTTTTCGTTTTGCTATGCAATTACTGCACTCTTACTTCAAGTATAGGATTAATGGGACTTGAAAGTTAATGATAATATGTATGTTGTTCTTCTAAAATTATTACCCTTAATATGTTTAACTTTGTTTACCCATTCCATGGATTGCTGATTTGATTCTCATGTAAACCCATCAAGTCAAAGAACTGACTAAACGTTTCCTGTTGTGAAACCACCGTCAGCATGTTTGGTACCCATCGTGAGCATAGGACGTGTTGAATTGGGGTAAAATGTGTTAGCATTTTTGTTGAAGGATCCTATAAATTATATCCATGTTCAAGATCCAAAGACGGCTAAAGAGGTATCTATGGCAAAATTATCTGTAAGGCCATGGTGCACGTGCCAAAGGAGAAGAAATTAAAGTGGGATTCGAAATCCATTGATGGATCCATGCACTCAGAGAGTTACTAAGCGCAGGAATGTCGTCATATTCTTAGATGGTCAGGAAGATAATAAAGTATTATTGCCCAAATTTAGCACTAATACTTCGCTACAGATACCTATGCTATTAGATGTGACTACAGAAAATACTGACTCCTGGCTCCCCCAGGCACTCTACCGAGATTGATGCTATTTCAACTTTATGTGAAAGTTACGAATCTACAGATCAAGATTCAACGTATGAACCAAGCACTGATTGCTCATTCAATTCTCCAGATAATTTTATAAATCTTAGGCCCCGGGCAGGTCGCTTAAAGTGCAATAATGAAGAAGATGGAGATGAAAAAAGATATGCATATTTGGCTTTAAATCAGGATCCATTGACAATAGAAGAAGCACTATCCCACACTGATGCTAAACACTGGAAAAATGCAATGGATGAGGAGTATCGGTCCCTATTAGAAAATAATACATGGGAAATAACTATTCTACCTGCTAATAAAAGATGAATACCATGCAAATGGGTTTTCAAGGCAAAGTCTAATGAAAATGGAGAATTAGTAAAATACAAGGCACGGTTTGGATTTAGACATATCTCAAATAGATGACGTATCTGCTTTTCTTCAAGGCGATATAGAGGAAAATGCAGCCATAATGGTAGAGACTCGGTATTCCAACTGAGAAAGTCATTATACGGGTTAAAACAGGCCAGTGGGCAGGCAATGGAACAAAAAGTTTGATTCTACACTGAAAGGAATGGGTTTATTACAGTCTAAATTAGATCCGTGTGTTTATCATAAAATTGTGAATAATAACAACATGATTTTCCTTGCTATTTATGTTGACGATCTGATATTATTTACTAAGAGTCAGGAGTCAGAGAGATATATATCAAGGAGGAACAACAGAAACAGTTTAAAATGTATTGGAATACATGTAGAAAGAGACAGAAAAAAGAGTGTTATATATCTGAGTCAAAGAAAATATATACAGGAAGTATTATATAAATATCGAATTTCCAACTGTAAAATTGTTAAAACTCCAATAGATATAAACACAAAATTGCAACTCAAGACGCCAAAATCTTACATGAATTTTGGAATTAAATAAAAATGTTTATAATAGTTAATAATCATTTATATTATGTTTGATCTTCTACATTATGCATTTTGTATTATGTATCACTTGCTTGTGTACATTTTTAATTGCATTTAGTTTGTTTTTATTTTTTAGTTTGGTTTTTGTTGAATTTTTTTTATAAACCATTTATAAATTTTATTAATTAAAAGGTAAAATACGATCTCACTTCAATGATAATTTCAACCCATTGTTTATCGGAATTTTCTACTGATATTAAGCTCTAACATTGAATTTAGTGCCACTAAGCTTCGCTACTAGGTATTTATTCAGCACATAGGATTTGTTCATTTGTCCGTGAGCAACGTATTTGCACTTTATAAAAATAATGGTTAATTATTAAATTGAAAGTTTAACTTCATTTGGAAAGTTCGGTCATCTGTGATTAATTTATGATGGGTATGTGTCATATTGAGCTACCAAAGCTGTACTGCACACACATTAATCTTAAGCCAATCATAATGATGTGTATTAAAAAATATAATTGGCTATGTGATCTGCAAACGGTTATTGATCTTTATCAATTATTCATTCGGCTGAAAATTTCGTAGGCTGACACATAGATGGCGTCATTAAAATTAATTCCATGTCATATATAGGGACTCTATTAATTCCATATGATGTTTAGTTAGTACTAGTAGGAGAGCTAGTGAACCATTTGACTAACCCGTTTGGCACAAAGCTAGAAACTTTATAAATGATGATTTAATATCATTCAATGAAGAAAATACCGGTCTGGCAGGCATATCGCGGTTGCGTCATCATCCCTTAAATTTTTGAAAATGTAAAAAAAAATTGTTTTTTAGTCGACTCGTACAAGGCTACAATTTTAAGATGTTGTAATTTACATATGTTTAAGTGTAAAAAAAAATTGCCAGACTATTTTGAGGGTTGCAAGTATGTGCCAGAACACAGCAAAGTTGTCATCGGGGTGGTGTAGTCCTGGCGGTACGTCTAAATGTCTGTCAAATTGTGCGGGAAGTGTGAAATTAGGTACACTTATTAATTAGATCAAACTAAAGGATTTGACCCGCAGCACCCCTATTTTCAACCCTTAGTTTTCAAAAGTGCCCCGTATTTAGTTTTTTCAATCCCCTAACGATAACTCTTTTGTTTACAACTTTTAGAAAGAATTATATTAATAAAAGTTTTAGGAATTCTTATAAGAAACATTTTATATAAGGATAACATTTTCACAAATATCAACCCTTATCGAGATATCTGGAAAAAACTGATTTTTGCAGTCTCATTACAAAATCGGTCATAGTATTCTTGTTTATGGTTTCTCAGAAAAATTATTCAAGTAAAAGATGTAGATATTAATATGATAAATACTTTAGGTATATATAATATTTTCACAGAAAGCAACCCTTAACAAGTTATTTCGATATTTCTGAAAGCAAGCAACCCTTAAGTACGAAATCGCTCGTATCTTTTTTATTTGTAACTTATGAGAAAAAACATGTACATAAATATTATAGAAAATTATATGTTGGGTATTTTATGTCAGTATGAAAATTTCTCAAAAGTCAACCCTTAACGAGATATATCGAAAAAAACCAGAAACTTTTCTATATTTCACTAAAGTAACATTATTGTTATATAATTCGGTAGGTATATGGATGTGGAAAATATAAGTAAGGGGTAATTTTTTTACAAAACCTCACCCTTAGCGAGATTTTTGAAAAAACAAACTTTCACCCCTTTTTAGAAAAGTTTTCGTAACTTTTTCAATTACGATTGTTAATAATAGCCAATTACAGTGTATAATAAATTGTATACATTTCACCACCCCCAAGAAAATAACATCAAAATATGTCTTCCTTGATATAAAAATCGACCGTTGTTTGCATTTTTCTTAATGACTTTTTATTAATGTACAATTAGATTGTTTCTTTTTAATTATATTACCGCGAATAAACCTTATTTTGTACGTTGAAAATTTCCCCACCAGTGTGATGGTGCAAAATCACTATGATGATTTCATGAAATATATTGTAATTGGCTATTATTAACCGTGAAAAAATAATATTAACAATCGTAATTGAAAAAGTCACGAAAACTTTTCTAAAAAGGGGTGAAAGTTTGTTTTTCTCAAAATATCTCGCTAAGGGTGAGGTTTTGTAAAAAAATTACCCCTTACTTATATTTTCCACATCCATATACCTACCGAATTATACAGGGTGAATGAGACCACCCGTATCAGTCTTTTATTTAAAGAACGGTGAGTCGTAGAGAGGTGGGGTAAAAAAAGTGATTATATAAGCCATAATAAAGAATCGAATGGTGATATCATTATTTCTCGGAAAAGTCAGCATTCCTCCAGAAGGCCTCCAACTCCAAAATTTTAAATGGCGCCATAAGTCGAAAAAGGTATTGTTGAAAAGATTGTTAAAAAAGAAGAATCTTTTATAGGAAAAATTATTTTATTACTACCACCCCTTTTAAGTAATATTCGACTAAAGTTGTTAAATTTGAAATTCATTGTTAACAAAAAAAATTGAAACGTCGACTTTTAAAATCTAGTTACCAATGTTACATGTGTTCAAAATATCTTCCATTTGCTGCTAAGCACTGTTGAGCTCTTCTAGGTACACTATCAGTGGCTTTAATAAGTACTTCTTGAAAGGGAAGAACACATGTAACATTGGTAACTAGATTTTAAAAGCCGACTTTTCAATGTTTCTTGTTAACAGTGAATTTCAAATTTAATAACTTTAGTCGAATATTACTGAAAAGGGGTGGCAGTAATAAAATAATTTTTCCTATAAAAGTTTCTTCTTTTTTAACAATCTTTTCAACAATACCTTTTTCGACTTATGGTGCCATTTAAAATTTTGGAGTTGGAGGCCTTCTGGAGGAATGCTGACTTCTCCGAGAAATAATGATATCACCATTCGATTCTTTATTATAGCTTTTATAATCACATTTTTTACCCCACCTCTCTACGACTCACCGTACTTTAAATAAAAGACTGATACGGGTGGTCTCATTCACCCTGTATAACAATAATGTTACTTTAATGAAATATAGAAAAGTTTATGGTTTTTTCCATATATCTCGTTAAGGGTTCACTTTTGAGAAATTTTCATACTGACATAAAATACCCAACAGATAATTTTCTATAATATTTATGTACATGTTTTTTCTCTTAAGTTACAAATAAAAAAGATACGAGCGATTTCATACTTAAGGGTTACTTGCTTTCAGAAATATCGAAATAACTTGTTAAGGGTTGCTTTCTGTGAAAATATTATATATACCTAAAGTATTTATCATATTAATATCTACATCTTTTACTTGAATAATTTTTCTGAGAAACCATAAACAAGAATACTATGACCGATTTTGTAATGAGACTGCAAAAATTAGTTTTTTCCAGATATCTCGATAAGGGTTGATATTTGTGAAAATGTTATCCTTATATAAAATGTTTCTTATAAGAATTCCTAAAACTTTTATTAATATAATTTTTTCTAAAAGTTGTAAACAAAAGAGTTATCGTTAGGGGATTGAAAAAACTAAATACGGGGCACTTTTGAAAACTAAGGGTTGAAAATAGTGGTGATGCGGGTCAAATCCTTTAGTTTGATCTAATTAATAAGTGTACCTAATTTCACACTTCCCGCACAATTTGACAGACATTTAGACGTACCGCCAGGACTACACCACCCCGATGACAACTTTGCTGTGTTCTGGCACATACTTGCAACCCTCAAAATAGTCTGGCAATTTTTTTTTACACTTAAACATATGTAAATTACAACATCTTAAAATTGTAGCCTTGTGCGAGTCGACTAAAAAACAATTTTTTTTTACATTTTCAAAAATTTAAGGGATGATGACGCAACCGCGATATGCCTGCCAGACCGGTATTTTCTTCATTGACTGATATTAAATCATCATTTATAAAGTTTCTAGCTTTGTGCCAAACGGGTTAGTCAAATGGTTCACTAGCTCTTAGACTATACCAACCTTTAAACAATACGTGTCGAAATTTGACACCATTTGGACGATTGGTTTGTTAACGTTGGACATGTAAGCTGTAATGATATTTTAGGATCTATTATATCTTCATCGGGCAGTTTATTGGCGATACTAGTAGCCTTATAGGCAGGGCCGGCGGAAACGGGCCTGCAGAGGATGCGGCGCAGGTGGGCGCCGCTACGAAGGGGGCGCCGCTACCAGGGCTTTGTTCATAATTTCATTTAAAAAAATATTTCAAAAATTAAAATTAAGAAACTAACCAATTTGTGAAACGGCGCAATCTACAAAGGATAATACTGTATTTTTCACACCGAGAATTCAGTATAAATTGTATTTAATAAAAATAAAAAGCATGATTTATTAAAGATTATTGTTTATAAATAAAGTCAGATACGAGCGGCGCATTTTAGTTGAGGCCACACCTGATTCCTGACCGGCTCAGCCATGCTACATAAGGCAAAGGCGCTCGATACTGAATTCTCAGTGTGAAAAGTACATAAAAGTTGGGGCAAAGCAAAAAGCGTTGCACGTCACGAGTATTATATACATGTCAACAGTGTTGTCATATGGATTAAAACGAAATAGAATAAAATACGAAATGGAAGACAATAAATGACAGATGTCCTTGGTTGCAACATTGTAATTTTATTTATGATGCTGCCAACTTGTAGAATTATTTTACCCTAGAATATTACCTTTAATGACAATCCGAAAAATTAGTATTACATTGGTACTGTTTTTACGTCATATGTCACGTGCAACGCTTTTAGGATTGCCGTGACAATAGACGTTGAAATGTATTCGTTAACAGGGTTATCCATGGTGTTTTTTGGGAGCTTTAGTTAGACATTTCTGGGAAAGATTTATAGGTAGGTTTTTGAAATTTTGAACTTAGGGGTTACTCTGAAAGCCGAACCGATGTAAAATATTTTCAAAATGGCAGCATAATCCCTATTCTTCCTCTATGCGCTGGTGAAAACTCGGTTGCCATAACTACAACGGTTTTCAAGTACCTATAGAACTCTCAAGTACCGCCTACATCCGCCATTTGTTTTTAAAGTCAAAATAACTGAAAAACCGTAAATTGTAGATATTGATATGTGGGTATCAAAAGGACTGAAATTTCACGTAGAAATTATCCAAAAGTGGAATAAAAAAATAGGGGTTGACGTTTAAAATAACGAAGTTACTAGCTACTTCCGGCATTTCCTGAAGTGCTGTCATTTGAAAATATTTTACATCGATTCGGTGTTCAGAGTAACCCCTACAATTTTGAAACTTGAAATTGTTCATTTTTCGTGATTTTATGTGCGGGTAGTTGGGGGGGGGGGCGCTTCAGTAGAAATAGCAGGCAGGCACCAAAGACCTCAGCGCCGGCCCTGCTTATAGGTCGAACCCACTACATGGGTCCACCCAGTAAGATCTCCTCCCTAGAGCTTGGTATTGTTGGTGAGCACGTAGTTGGGTAACTTGTACTCCCGCACGGCCACCTGGTTGTACTCCCATAGGTTTCTTACCTCTTCATTGGGATGGTCTGCTAACGAGGCTGGTGTAAAAATTCTTTAACTGACTGGATTTGTAGGTCACGGTGCATTTGT
This sequence comes from Pyrocoelia pectoralis, assembly GCA_036250285.1. NCBI lineage: Eukaryota > Metazoa > Arthropoda > Insecta > Coleoptera > Lampyridae > Pyrocoelia > Pyrocoelia pectoralis. The sequence goes on along the minus strand of CM070076.1, from coordinate 35,712,909 downwards.
CTGTTATGAACAAACCATAGAGCGTTTACGATCATCCTCAGCACCTTGCTTTGGACTATCTGGAGTCTCATTATATGTATGTGGGTGTGTCAGCTGCATGCGCCCAGGCCGGTGATGGTTGGCCGAATGACCGTCTTGTATAGAAGAAGTTTGTAATCGGTGCTGAGTGCACTGTTTCTGGCGAACACTGATACACATTTTTGTTTCAAGGAAGAATGATTGGATGGAACTGTAGGCGTTTGTCTGCTATTGCTCTGTCTATCACTGTCTTCATGTGTGCAAGAAGCTCTGCGGTTAAAGCAATTTCAAGAAAGTTTTTGGTCACAATAACATGAAAATGATTCATTCACGTCTTTCTAAATAAGGATGCTATTACCACTGTGTCCGTAAAGTATGGAACAAATTCATTTTTAGCTAAACAGACCATTTTAAGAAATAATCCTGAAACACGTCGATTTTTGATTTTAATTTACCGTATTTTAAAATAATAATCTAATATACAGGCCTACAGGGTGAATTTCTTTCGAGTAATGACGTCACCGCCATTTTTTTTTAATGGAACATCCCCATTTTGTTTCAATTTTCGGATTACTCTAGCTGAGCTGATTCCAAAAATGTATCACATGTTGATTCCAATTGGTACAGGGTGGACAAAAATAAATACTTTTGTGTACCACATGTTTGGAAACAGCTCATTTTTATTAATGTAAAAATGTAACAAACTACAGGGTGTTACCTTTAAACCAATTGCCGCTAGACAACAAGTATTTTTGATAATATTATTAATTTAACTAATAAAGAATGTTATGTGTTACTTGAGCACACACAAAACTATTGTATTTGTGTCCACCCTGTACCAATTGGAATCAACATGTGATACATTTTTGGAATCAACTCAGCTAGACTAATCCGAAAATTGAAACAAAATGGGGATGTTCCATTAAAAAAATGGCGGTAACGTCATTACTCGAAAGAAATTCACCCTGTATATTAGATTATTATTTTAAAATACGGTAAATTAAAATCAAAAATCGACGTGTTTCAGGATTATTTCTTAAAATGGTCTGTTTAGTTAAAAATGAATTTGTTCCATACTTTACGGACACACTGTACTTATAGTTTTCCAATCATAGAATAATCCTATTGTAAGGATCAATTTCATGAATATCACTGACACAATTGTTTTCATTGAAATTAGCACCTCTCCTTCCATGTCGTGACGTTTATTAATCGTTGTGTATACTTCTTGCTTATTCGCTTTGTCTTTGCTTGAGAGATGGGGCAGCCCATCCTCTACATCTTTCGCACGTTGTTTTTCCGGGAAGCATCGGACTACCCGTAATAAAAGTGTAGTATCTGTTGTTCTTATAGGCCTAATCGTTGTGTATATTCCTGTCTGCTTCTTAATTTGTCCATACCTTACTAAAAGTTCGACTTTTGTGGATTAGGCACGATATAGGACATTACAAAACACACACCGTGTATCAAGAGTTGATTTATCGGAAGAGGTTCAGAAATGTAATCCAAATGAAATAATAAACAGTAATTGTCGACTAGTGCACGAAAACATTTTCAATAATAATAATAATAAACATAAGTACTTAATCTTCAGCAAAATTTCATCAGTAGAATTACTAATTATAATAGTGAACTAATAGGTAAAAATGTAATTTGTAGCTAAAAACAAATTATACTTCTAGTTATTTAAAAGTAATTTTAAATAAAAGCTCGAGATGGGTTCATAATAATGTTCAAGTCGATTTTTAACCTCAAGAATATAATTATGCAAAATTATGAAATCACATTATGAAATAGAACCAACATAATCATTAATTATATCTCGAATATTCCCATACGTATGTAAGAAAATCGCCACGAATTTTCTATTAAATGAATCATATAAGGCTGGCATACAATTTAGCACGAAAATTTAGTACGTCGGTATAGTGTCCGATAGATAGGAAGGGAAGTAGGTGTATTACAATTAATAACAGTCGTAAATAACGTTAATGTGTCGTAATAGCGACGTTTTAATTCTCGATTCGTTCATAAAATGTTAGTTATGAATAAATTTTTCAACTTTCAAGATAAAGCCTCGCACTATTTAGCGACCGGTTATCATTTGTTATTTAGCAATTTAAAAGTAAGGAAGTGAAAGGGTCTCGGGGTTGGAAACATTCGTAACTGAATTGGTTTCAGGAACCCACACCTCTGTCCGGCTCAATTTCCAATTTCTTCTCGTTCTAGCGTCTGGTGTTCTTGGCCGATTCGCATAAACAGTACAGAAAGCCATCCATCTCATGCCGCCCCCGGTTTCCAATATCGTAAGGATGCTGTGCGGGATAAGGGGAGAATGCAATATACTGGCCTATATTATACGTGGTCCGTCCTGATGAAAAAATAATAATCTGACAGGAATAGATGTTGGAGGAGGGCTTTAAATTACTTTCTTGTTATATTCGATGCTGTTACCTTCTGTTCTCGTTTTATATAAATTGGTTTTTTAACTTACACATTTCCTAATTTGACATCTACTTCCGTTATCAAATTAATATCGCCTTATGATTGAGTACTTTTGCCATTCACCTGTTACATTTGTAATTAACTTTATAACTCGTCACGAATTCAAAATTATTTACTGGTAGGTATATTTTTTTAATATCCACGAAATGTTTATTAACTGTAACAAGATATAATAAAATACATCCCCATAAGCAAGTAATATAAGCACTTTTTTTTTAATTTCAAACTGATATATAGAATATTAATGTTGTAATATGAAACACAGAAAAATATTAACAGTTAGTACTGCATACAATGCGATTTATTTTTTTTTCTTAAATGAAAACAGTGAAAATCATAAATATAAAAAGGTTCCTCACGTTACGTATTATAGTCTAATACTAAAATTTCAAATCAAAAACAGGAGATACGTCTTTATACATCTACGAATATTTCCACCCCTAAAGGACATTAGAGTTTTCAACAAATAGGAAGAATCGGACTGTGATAATAGATAAATGTGTTAACAATTTCTAGTAGCAATCAACTTTGTTGATTCAATTTATAATAATCGGCTTTGTCAAAAATAATTAAGATACAGCGATTTTGGTGTGTGATTCAAGTAACTGTCACTAATTTGTTTGAAATTTACAATAATTGTTAATTAACTATGCCTATAAAGCGATACTATACACATTTCCGTTTATAATAAGATAAACCTTTCTCCATCGCATCATTTGAAAAATAAATGAAACACACTACTAGTCAAGTATAATTAAATATGTTGGATTTAATAATTTACGTAGTATAATTATGTAATGGCGTATAAATATAATGATGAGACTGAACAAACATCTGCCAGGATGGCAGAAAGTAGTTGGGCCGGTTTCCGTGGCGCCCGAACAAATAGATTATTTTAAGGCAATCAAACTATAAAATTGAATTAGGACAAAGGTTGTTTAAAATAAAGACCTTCAGTCGTCCGGAAATATATGTATGATATTGTGATAAATCTAATCGCTACTATCGGCCATTTAGTGGTAGATTTGCATAATTAATCGTTGTTCAAGAGCGTTGTAGACATTTCTGCATCTAAATAAACATTTAGGGATAGAAACACCGTGTTGAAACAAGTGCTACTGTTTGTTACAGTTGTCGAGGGCAATCGAAACCTTCGAAAAGAGCAATTATTCCCTAATATTAAAAGAAAGTTCTGGGAACATCTCTAAAGATGTGTACTGTACACTTTGCAAAGAAATTATTTATTTAACAGGAATGTTGGTATGCAAAGATTATATTTTTAAAAAACCATGCGTCTTTTGGTCAAAATACAGCAAAAAATTAATAAAAAGTGTCGGTCAATCAAACAACGAAACTATTTTCCATCCAAAATATTACAAGACCGACACTAGTGTTGGGGCTGTGACGATAATGAACGAATTAGTAAGAAATTCGTTTTTAGCAAACAACCCTCTCCATTTTCTATGTTGTTGAAATTAATGACGGAATGTAAAAGCATCCATAATTACCTCAAAACTACGAAGGTAGGTAGTAAGTAGTTTCGAATTACAAGCTCCTCCTCTGTTAAATTCTTTTTAAAATTTTCATTTCTTTGATATAATAAGGCGATTTTCACCAAAACGAGCGCAAGCCATGGCATTAGCTAGTCAATCGCAACTTCATTAAATGAGCGTCATGTTCAGTGTTAAGTTAAGATTAAAGTTATAGTTTTAAACTCTTGCAAAATTATATATATGTCGCACCTCCGGGGTAATAAAGACATAAGTATGAATTTGTCATCAACTGACATAATGGTACGATAGTATTCTAAATGAGCACTTCTTTATGTAGAATTAAAGACAGAATTGTCAGTATTTCTATTTGCGTTAGATGGCGGCAATGTCTTTGTAGAAATTACGCTTACTAGTCGACGATTTGGGTCAACAAAGTCCTATTAGTCATTTGTGCGCCAAACGCGAGAAATTATCGAAGCGATTGTTTGTGTGTGGAACTACATTAACACAAAGGTAAATTATGACAAATTACTAATATCTTAATTGAAGAAACAAAGACATAAGTACTTTCTTGTTTTTGTTACTATGACAGAACATGCATATTTAATCCAAAAAGTGGAGAAATAAAGACATAAAATACATTTGTGTTGTTGTTTCTCCAATATTATTGTAATTTGCTGCGATATATGGATTTTCTGTCATTGTTTACCCAAAAATGCAAGCTTGCTATGGGTTTATTATTAGAAACAAAGACATTCAGGGTAATTATGACTTTACTTCTCTTTTTTTAAGACATCTATTCTCAAAATTTTCTTCGCTGTCTATTTTATTTATTCATTTTATTACACAAAGTCATGGATAATATGGATACGGTCACCCCGTGTTTAAATAAAGGTGCATTAAGGATGATAAACTTAGCGTTGCAAGCAACAAACAGTTCTGATTCTATAAAACAGGAGGCATCCATGCTAGTTGCTGATGAACATCATCAACAAGGTATGAAGTTTATCTATTAGTTTGTTTCGCTTTATCTTTCGCTTTTTTAGTTGAATCCTAAATGGAATCAAATAGTAAAGTTAAATTAAAAAATTAAAATAATAAAATAAGATCAAATTGAGGTTGAAACGTACAAATGACACAAACTATAAAATTGAGCACTCAGATGATGACTGGGATTTCAGTGGAAGTGACAGTGATGAATTCTTACCTTCCTTCAACTTTTGATTCAACGGATACCAGTGAAAACGAAGACGCCTCGTCAAGCGTTTCGTCGAGTGTTCTTGACAAGGAAAATATGGCTCCTCCAAAAAAACAAAAAGGAAAAAAGAGAATCAGGAAACCTGAATCTTGGAAAAAAAATGAAAGAAAATGTTTAAGGAATTCTGGAAAAGAGTACGTTTCAGCACGTGGAAAAACTGTAAAAGAAAGAGTTATGGGTCCGGTATGTAAGTGCAGACTTACCTGCCCTATAAAAATTCCTGAAGAAATAAGAAAAATATTATTTAAAGACTATTGGGGACTAGGATTGTTCCAAAGACAGCGTGACTACTTAACTTCTTGTATAGATATACTACTCGTAGAACCCAAGTATCGGAGAATAAAAATTGACCTAGAAAAACCAAGACGACCCAACTGTGCGTTTTCATTTTTACAAAATGGAAAAAAGACCCATGTTTGCAAGCCCTTTTTTTATTAACACACTGAGAATAAAAGAGCGCACTGTTCGCACGATTATTGAGTCGAAATTCAGAGGTATTGGTGCTACTCCAATAGACAAGCGTGGTAAAAATAAACCTATTTCAGAAAAAGGAGAAGAGATGGAAGAAGTTATACGTGTCCACATAAATTCAATACCGAGACTCGAGAATCACTATGTAAGAGCAAACACCAATCAAGAATTTATTTCAATAAATTTTTTCATTAACAAACTAATTCAGTCTTTTGTTATACCTTTTCATAATGTTATAATTGAAAAAAGTTAGTCAATTTGGGTGTAACAAGGACTTAAATGCGACATAATTATAAACTAATTACTTTTAGAATATCAAATTTGAAAAAAATTATATTTTCTCACAAAATAATTATCAATATACTGTACAAACTTTAAGTACAAATTATTAAATTTTACCTTTTTTTATAGTTTATACACCACAAATCACAACATTATTTCTAAAAACTTTAAACGCTATTTTCTGGCAATTTCTAAATTAGCACTTAAGTCATTGTTTCCCCGGAGGTGCGATGTATCCAAATTATTTTGCTGAGCTCAAAATGCACACTCGGAAGGGGTGTATTCGCATCTACTCTATTGACTGTTTAAATATTGCTTTGAAAATTTATTATACTGACTTAACTCGGCCTAAAAACTACTAAGGAAGCTTTCTTTGCGCCAATATGTGAGGTTGAGTGCTTTGTATTTTCAAAATTCCCATAACACATGCTCATAGGGAACACTTTGTAGCTATATTGAAAGTGAGCGTTATTTTATTAGGAATTTTTTTTTAATAAAACATAGAAATACAAAGTTTCACCCCTGCAGAAAAACTTCCTGAATCTTACTTAAAAACCACAGAAATGGTAAAACAAAAGGACCAAAAAAGTAAACAAAAATTGAAATTTTATGAACCATGTAAGTGGGTTATTAAAAGGATTCCCAACCATGACAACTATCAAATTTACTTATTTGTTACCTATAGCCTATAGTCACAGTGCACCGAGTTCTTTTCCAATAGAAATTGATACATAGGTGCATAAAGATTTTTCAAATCACTGATCCACAATTCATGACTATCGTAGTAAAACCTTAAAGTTGGTTCTTCCCATCGAAGCAACACGTTTGACACTTATTCCACAGACAGACCGGCCTATAAATGCAAATGACCAATATGATGTCAACAAAGTCCCAAGGTTGATGGAGCGTTATCAAATACAGGGTGTTCCACTCGCTATCGGCCCCACGCTCATAGTCAAAATAAAGGTCATAATTTAATAAAATTTGGTACTTAACGACATTTCTGTGTGGAAAGCATGGTGGCATGCCTGAATACGTCTTCTCATTTCGGAAGTCCTCCGTAGGAAGGGGTATGCGCGAGACGACGCTGACAATGTTTACGCTGTTGATGTGATGCAGGTGTGAGGTTTTGTCACTTGTCACATTTCCACAATCAGTATGAATTAAATTGAATCTTTCTTTGAAGACCAAGTCATTTCAAAGCGAATTTGGCCACTAAGATCGCCAGACCTCACCCCACCAGGCTTATGGGACATGCTGAAGGGGAACGTGTATCGAAACAAGCCACGGATTCTTTCGCAACAGAAAGACAATATTCAACGAGAAATTATTTTTCGGGGCTTTTTGATATTGTAAAACCTTAGAAGAGGTTGCCTGTCTTCCAAATCTGTACATGTAGATTGGTTCCCAACTGATTATTCTTGCTTGAAACGATACTCTACAACCATAGTTCGAAGAAGCTCTTTCAAGTCTAAATAGAGGCGAAGTCCTCGGTTAGGAGCGGAAACTTCATTAAAATATGAACCCCAAACTGGGTTCTGAAGACAATGATGCAATTAACTATCTAAATAAAAAGTCAATGTACAGGGCGATTCACGAATATTCCCTCGTTTTCGTGTGCCTAAAGGGTACAAGATATCAGCTTCATTTTTTGGTGACATATGTAAATTGATAATGACTATTTTTTTAAATTATTTGCAATTATACAGGGTAGTTCACAAAATTGTAATACATATATCAAAGTTAAAACTAAGTCAACTTTATTCAACGTTCTCTATACCTATCGCTTACCAATTTTAAGAAAATTGTGATTTTAAGTAAAATATTCAATTTAAACAACGCCTAATAACACGGAAACCTCTTACTTTCAGTAACACAAATTTATATCGATTTATTTTGACCTTTAAGGCTTTCATTTGCACCACGTAGGATTTCGATTCTATGCACAGGGTGTTTAGAAAAAGGATTCATGTTTTATATTTTGGAAACATCAAAAACACATTTAACTTCAATGGACTACCCTGTATTTTCTATCAAACCCCTCCTTCCAATCCATTTGTTGAGGAATTGTCTATCTAAATAGTTTTGAAAAACAAATAAATACCAGCCTTATCATATTCAACTTCACCAGAATTTATATGGACGAGACTTTCAACGGAGGTTGAATTTTTGTTTATGGACTCTCGAAAAAGTTGGAGTAGAAGATGAATTCTTTTAAATAAGTTTTATTTACCGACGAATTTACTGGTGAACCAACATAACTTTCATTACTAAACCGTCACCTGTTGACGGGCAAAAACCGTTGGAGCCTCAATGTATTTTGGAGAATTTTGATTTTTTCATGGAAACTTGAACGGTGTAAAATTTTTACGAATTTTTGAACAAGACTTTTTCGAGTCTTCTTAGTGAAGTTTCTTTAGATATTAATATTATTATTATTATTATTATTACAAATTTAGTTTAAAACACCCCACCTACCACTGCTAATGACATGAATATTAGAATAAAGGGTGCGTTTGAAAAACGAGTGCGGTTATGCATAGAAAAAAATGGTAACAATATTGAGCATTTACTATAGTATTTTTTCCATAAATCATTACGTATTGGTTTTAGTTTTACATTTATTTTTAATTAAGTTTTGATCCAATACTTAATTATAAACTACAATAAAAAAAATCATTGGTACTAGAATGCAAACAAAAACCATTTTCATACAAATTTTAGAGAAAAATCTTAATAACTTTTTATTCGTTGATTATAGACATCCATTATTCATAGTTTTTGATAGAAAATGAAGTATTTCACATAGAATAAAAATACACAGGGTGGTCCATTTAAGTTAAGTGTGTTTTTGATGTTTGAAAAATATAAAATATGAATCCTTTTTCTAAACACCCTGGGCATAGTGTATAGAATCGAAATCCTACGTAGTGCAAATGAAAGCCTTAAAGGTCAAAATAAATCGATATAAGTTTGTATTAGGTACTCAAAGTAACGGTGGTGTGGTCCATTGTTCACAAAGGGGTTAAACAGATTAGACAAAATACGAACTCTCAACCTCCCCTTGGAAATATATTTAATAACAACAGAATGTGTTTAATAATTGCAACATGTTTCAGGATTCACAGATCCCATTATCAAGCAATGTGATTGAAAATGTCCATTGAAAAACAATTGTAGAAAATAATTACATGACTAATTAACGACAAATACGGTGTAAGGGACCTCAAATGAGGAACCAAGGATTGCCTTAAGGGCCAAGGAAATAGAGGGATGAAGTAAAAACTACTCAAAGTAAGTGGTTTCCATGTTATTAGACGTTGTTTAACTTTCTTAAAATCACAATTTTCTCAAAATTGGTAAGCGATAGGTATAGGGAACGTTATTGTTATCAATTATGTAAATTGATAACGACTATTTATTTAAATTATTTCCAATTATACAGGGTGATTTACAAAATTGTAATATATCAAAGTTGGGTTTTTTTTAATGCAACTCCCTGTATTTTATTACATTTTTAGATTATAAAAGTTGACTTGTATAATCTAAAAATGTAATAAAATACAGGGGGTTGCATTTAAAAAAACCTAACTTTGATATATTACAATTTTGTAAATCACCCTGTATAATTCGAAATAATTTAAATAAATAGTCGTTATCAATTTACATAATATGTCATCAAAAACTGAAGCTGATATCTTGTATCCTTTACGCATAAGAGACCCAGGGAATAGTCGTGAATGACCCTGTATAACTAAGCAACCGATTTGAAATTATCCCCACATGGTGTTTCTTATAAATTACTAATTTCGGCGACGACCTTAACCGGAGTCGGTGTGAAATTAACCTTACTGGGGAGTTATCCTCCAAAGACGTATCCCAACTTCTTTGGATAAGAGGATTTCGAAGAACGAAAAAGAACTTCTTGATGGTAAGTAAGATTTTTATAATCAAATAATTTCAAAACACTTAGGTAATAAAAGCGATTTACTTTTTAAGTTTGAACGACAACTTTATTAATAAATAATGTTATAGGTAATATATGAAAGACATTCGTAATATCACAATTTTGTTTTTATTTGAATTTGTGAAAGGTGTGATTTATATTGATCAATTTCATTTTGTTTCATAAGTGAAGGCTGTCCGCGGAAATATGCAAGAAAAACAAGAACAATCAATCACATAAGTGGATGTGATTGTCCACTTCTTTTTTTTTTTCGAAAAACGTCGGTTTTTATCATTAAGACATCAAGATATGCGTGACAATATTTCTCTTACACACTTTTTATTGTACACAACTCTTAAATAACTTGTTAATCTCGGCAGTTCGGTCTTTGCGAACAAGTAATCTTTATGTAACCATTTTTCATCTCAACCCCTTTTAAAGTCGGACCATTAAACACCTGTACAGCTTGTAGTTTTTGTCACCGTTTAATATGCAAATTATACGACGACGTATAAAGATTCATAATTTGAATGATAGATTTAGCAAAGGTATTGACTACGTACATCATTAATTTCATACATAAATTCATGCAATTTGTATACACTTAATCTTCCTAGTTGCTTACGTCACCTATACTATCAAAGTGAAAATTCTTCACCTCACTCCCTTGGATCTTAATTAATACACAGTTATAATCGTACAAGAAATTGTATTTTTCAGGATAAAAGTTGCGTAAATTTGGATATTTCATAGTAAATACCGAGAGATGTAGCTTTACCTCACAAAGCGGGTAAGAGGTTAATGACTTAATGGCAGACAATATCTGTCAGATTTCACGCTAAATGATCCATAATGATATACCGTCGGCCGTTGAAGAACTCGTGTAGTTTTTCGAAGCACGATCAATTTCCATAACCTTCTTAGTCTAATCGATACAAACCAATGGAATGTTAACTATTTATAAGATTATCTATGAGTATTTATTACTATCTGGTTTTAAAGCGTTAATGTTTTGTTAAAGTCTAAATTAATAGCGAACTTTCATCATTATTAAGCCAACATATAATTAATTCAGAGTTACCCTAATATAACTTTTTCAAATAAAGTGACGTGCCCTGATAAGAAACAAGCAATATAAGCGCTTGAATGGTTTGGCTTAGACATTCCGGAATGTTAGAAATTTCGATTAAAGTCTTGTTGAACACGTATCTACAAGCAATTCGAGAAGGCCACCTATTCTCAAACCACCAACAAGCAAATATCGGCCAATTATTGCAAAATCGACCCTGTTTAAAGTAACCAACAATGAGGTGCAAAGAGAATAGTTACATTAACTTGTAATTGTTTTCTATAGGTAGGTAGGTATATTGGATCAGTTTGCAAAATGTACCTAATCGATTGTGGAGAACACCCTTGAAGCTTTACCGTATCTAAATTATCGTTAATAAGCGATTAAATAAAAAGGTAAATAGCGGGTTGAATAAACCAGACTTCGAAGGTTGTACTTGCTGACCTTGACTCTTCAAATAAATTTATAATGAGAAAAAAAAACTAAAAGAGCTCGAAATTTAATACACATCACGTTTCAACTAGTAAGTATTTGGTTTTATTTTAAACGATTATTCTACTTACGTTTAACTTTAATAGTGGGACCAGTTTTTCGAAGCTTACCTGAAACAAATAAAATATGGTAAATAAGACAGACTTTCACAACACTATTGATAATGAGTTACACACAAATATTATTAGAAAAGAAATAAGAAGAGGCAAATAGACATAAAGAAACGCAAAGAATTTGCATAACAACCCTCTATACAATATGTTGGTAGAAAAGTAAATTTAGATTTGGAATTCAGGGGATACGCTAAATTAATGTAGAGAAAAATACCAGATGCGACAGTCTTTAAAAATACAAACTGACTCTTCTTCCGAAATAGATTTGTAAAAAATCGCCAACATTACTGAAGTTGTACTTGGTGTGGGAATAAAAATTGTTAATTTAAATTGGAGCTCCACTTTTTAGCTTCTTCCAGTTGTCTCTCAGATAGAGTGAACAATTTACACAAGTCGGAGAGTGATTATACAAGTAACACTCTGTAAATTATCGCCTTGAAAAGCACGGCTTACGAAATTATAAGAACAATTTTCAAATTCCGCTCTCCTTAGTCCGTAAATTTTTTTATTATTGTTTTAAGTAATGCTCTTTATCATGTTATATATTGATCTATTTTATGTTTCAATGTTTTAAGAAAGCAATATTTATTTTAAATTCACCACAATCCGCCCACCCCCTTCATATTAGACATAGATTTACATTCAGTGCCATCAAATAGAGACACATTCAATTTATGAGTTGTCCAGCGCTCTGTCACCTCTAGATAATTACGGAATTCATTATTGATAAAACATTAAAAAACCTGTGTCACTTGTTCCACAGATAAGAAAGATGAGAGAATCGTTGGTACATTTATGCTCATCAAAAATGTATAAAAGAACAACGTACAATGAAGAGTACAATCGTCTCAATGCACTAATAAGGAGAGAAACCAACAGGATTTCAGAGGAGAACTGGATCCGAGTAACATCTCAATTAGACTACGGGAATCGAAACCTTTTCTGGCGGAAGTTCAACACCCTAACACGTAGGAAAACCACAACCCCTTCCCACCACACCGACGAAGTCGGTGACATCTTCTCTACAAACCAAAATACGGCCAATCTAATCGCACGACTACAAGCCACCCTTCGATTTCCAGACCTCCCGCATTGTGACCACGAATTCAAGTTAGTAAGTGAACAAATTTCTAACTCATTTCCTGGATCAGCAAATACCCGAACGCCAGCCACCACAAAACAATCCCCTTCTCAGCCCGATCCATCCAAATCAAATGTTTGAAAACTTTCAACGGAGTCGAACATCGGCCCCTAGACCCGACGATCTTAACAGACGCTTCCCTGGACACCTCCCCCGGGGAAGCGCTGGGAATGATTTCCCGTACCGATGTCCCCAAATCTCGTATTTTACTACCCTCTGGAAAACCGCCACCACAGTAATGATCCCTAAACCTAACGCAGATCCTATGAAACCCAGCTCCTATCGCCACATCTTCCTTTTGAATTGCATCGGTAAATGTCTAGAGCAAATCATAGCCCAGCGCCTTCGTTTCACCGACACAAATAACCTACTTCCTGCGTCCCAATTTGGTTTCAGACCCCAAAGACCTACCCAAGACCCCCCTCCTTAAACTCCATTCCGAAGCAACCAAGACATAAAGCAGGCATTTGACCGTGTTTGGCACGCGGGTCTCATTCACAAACAACGGTCCATTGGAATTCCCCACCTAATGACCAAATTCCTTTTCTCCTACCTTTCAAACCGCTCGGTTAGAGATAATCGTTCCCAGCCATTCATGCCACTGTCCGACACGCCACAACTACAAAACATCACAAGCGCTCTCTTTGCAGACGACACAGCACTCTGAGTGTCCTACAGAGATACTATCACAGCGTGCCGCACACTAAATACAGCACTGGTCTGACCGCTGGAGAATCTAACTCAACCCACTTAAAACCCAAGCAATACTCTTCCGCCACCCAAATTACAGCCGGCGAACTCTCCAACAACACGACACCATCCGTCTAGTATTAGGAGGTACACCACTTACACTAACAGATGTCACCTACCTAGGTGTAACATTCAACCGAACCCTTAATTGTAACACCGACCTGTCCAAAACCCTTAACAAAATCCGCCAACGATCCAATCTTCTAAGTGCCCTACGTGACCGTATCCGAGGGTGTGACCCTAAACCTCTCCAACACACATATTAAACCTTTATCCGACCCCTAATCGTTTACCGAGCACCAATGCCAACAAATCGCCGCCTGCGAGCGTAACATAATACGTAAAATACACAGACTCAACTACAGATACCCATCACACCTCACAATCCAACACGCCAAACACAAACAGAATCATCACACTAGAAGCAACATTCACATCTCGCAGGATACACGGAGGTCTCCTTCCTGTCAAACAAATCTTCTTAAACCCATGCAATTACACTCCTACGGGAGGAATCCTTCCAAGGCATCCTAAAAAGAAGTTCAAATATCCTCCCCTACGCCTAACAAAACTCCTCCAAGAGCCCCCCCCAGAATACGAAATCCTGCTAGAAAATGCACCCTACTCCATCCGCTAACATCTGTTAGCTCAGCGCGGAAAACAAGTGCATAACTAACAGATCACTGCCTATGCCTTTTTTTTTCAGTCAGCAGAACCCCCCCCCTCCCCCAGTCACCTGTAACCCACTTCCCAACCTCCTATTCGCAACTATGCGAACGATGACGAGATGACGACCCCAGTAATGATAAGGACAACCATTGTAGTTATTTTTGTACATAGTGCGCGAAATGCCACTTTGGTGATCGAGAACTGATTTATTTAACGAGGCGGGGCCGAGTTAAAAAAATAGTCGAGATCGCCAAAGTATTTCGCGCACGAGTTGCAAACAAAATTTTTTCTACAAACGTGAAAAAGTTATAACAATTATTTTAACGTTAAAATACAAAACTCTCATCTAGTTTGCGTGCAGTGCGCGAAGTAAGTACTTCGCGCACGGCGTCGTCATTTCGCGCACGCTGTCATGGTAACGTAGGAAAGTGAAAAAAAGGGTCACTTCGCGTATTGTTACCGATGCGCAAACCTTGTCATTTTTTGACGTTTGTAGAAAAAACATATTTATACATATCTGAAAAACTATATTTTTTTTGTTCATAATTTTAATTATGATGCATATTCAAAAATAATGTAACCACTAACATAAAACAGCCGACGAGGGCTGAAGAGGATAATAATCCTGAGCAGCCCAAACAAAACTTACTAACCCAACATAAACTGTAAATACGATGCAATGAATAAACGAATTTTCATTAGTAATACAACGAGTTGGTACGAAATTGCACGAAAGAAGATTTTATCTTCAGATTTTACACAATTTTTTTAATTTATCACGTAGTCTTAGAGTGTCAAAACCTTAATTTGAGGACCATACTAAATTGTAAGTGTAATTCATTCCTAATTGGTCGAATGATTCAAAATTGTGCCAACTAATTGGTGGAAATTTTCTGAGTGAAATTGTTAATTCAATTCAATTCACAGCCCATAAAGGCATAAAATGAAAATGAGATTCAACTAGAAAGATTAGTAAGAATAAATTGTGCAATGATAGAAAGAACCGACATCGAAAGATCAATAAGGAATGAATGCTGGGCCGCCACAAGCGGTTATCCCTGCAGTAACTCTTTCTAACAATTGGCGTGTAGAAACCTTTTAGAGATAAAAAGTTGATACCGTATCGGTGTCGTAAATAGTTGCAATGAGCGAAAATTTAATTTAGAGGCAACTTGTTCATAAATAGTAAAAACAAAATAGGTCCGATAATTGAACCTTGCGGAATTCCGGAAGTTGCGAACATGGAATTAAAGTAAACTTATTGACAAATAAAACACGTTATTGTCTAAGAGAGTTGCATAGATTTTGTATGTAACTACATAAAAACTGACTGAAGTTAAAACCCTCTCCGAAAAAAAATCCTGAGTGCGCCACTGGACCTTCAATAAATGATGTGTACCGCACACGTAATACTGAAGTCGACCAAATAAAAATACGGCACAGCCTTTTTTACCGGGTTCCACACAATTCTCCGACGACATTTCTTCGGAGGAAAACTCTTCGCAACCAATTAATTATTCGAAAACTTAGTTCTTCGACAGACCAATTCTTCGAAAAATTTGAAAATATAAAATTGTTAGAATGTTTACTGTTAAGCATTAATGATAAGTGCCTACTAATTGTTTCGCATTAAAGTTACAAAATGCGGGGAGCTTAATCGACCTTTAACTTCTTAAATTTTATTGGCATCATTCATGATCATTAGTTCTTTTCCAATAATAACTGCCATTTAAATAATGTTCATAAAATCCTTAGATTTTTAGCTTATGATAATGAAGATTAAATTGTTCAAACACTTAGTGAAATGTTAAGCAATAATCTATCATTAATTATATTTCCATTTAATGTATATCATTGAGGCTTCATTAAATTTTAGCAAATATGAATTAAATATCTATACATTTCTATAAATACTGGCAATATAGTGAGCCAAGGCCTCAGTGAGCCCGGTTCACTTTCTATACTACAGTGTGATAGTAATGGCTCTTCAATTTGTGAAAAAGGGAGACGAAAGTTGTTTGTTAACAATCATTTGTATTAGGTATAAAGACAAAGTGGTGGATAACAAAATATATTGGAAATGTAAAAATTTTCACACTACTAAGTGTAGACTGCCACCAGTTAATTCTATGAAAAAAATCATGAGAAACACTCGTATAAAACAAAACCCAGGGGTTTTTGTTCCCATATATCGGCGGGAAATCGTTTTTTCTGAAATTTATACTCTTTCAGAAAATCACGAAGAGTTTCAAATGATTACCCTGAAGATACATGGATTGGTAGGCCAGAAAGACGTCACCGCCGTCGTGCACCTCGATTTTTACATGAATTGTTTTAATACCGAAAACCAACAATTGAGGGAAGAAACCGTGGGTTTCCCAAAAAAAGAACAAAGCATAAATGAAGTAAGAATTGAACAGTACCATAGCGGCGAACAACCACCTCGTGGAAGAAAGAAATATCGAGATTGTGCAGAACGTCTATAACGCCTAGTGTCCCACTACCAATAGTGGAATGACGCCCAGTATTTCATACTAAATATTGTATTTATACAAATGTAATAACATTTTAGCTACGTTATATTAGTTTTTCTTTATTTTTGCGTTTGTGATAAAAATATTAAAGGCTTAAACATAATAAAAAGATCAAATTTTATTATTCCTTAGCATTTTCATTCGAAAAATAGTAACTTCGTAGAATTTTCTTTGAGGAAAAGTTATCGAAATACTTTCCGTCGAAACATTTTTTTCGAAGAACTTCCCCCGACCCTTTTTTATCATGCTTGGTTTTAATCTATCATAAATTGTGTACTTAACTGCGATACATTCATCACGTAAAATACCTTTAATGATGCCATCTATTGCGTTTACGAGCAAAGAAAGAAAATACTTAAATTTCTTTATTTTTGGGCTAACTTCAAAGATCTTCCCACTCCGAGTTTACTATAACAATTACGTCTGTTTGTTAAAGTAATAAATAGTTATCTTACCTGGGATCTTATCATCTCTGCTTTAATTTCTACCAGAGTCAATGTCACCTGAGAGGCTTGATTAGTCGACATTAGTAAAAGAGGACGGTTTCCAAATTAACCCATTGAAATAACAAAACAATTTACATAGTTCGTGCTTATTCTGTATAAATGTTGGACTATTGGACATTAAGATTGTTCAACGCTTCAGAACACACTGTACCTACTGCTATTGAATTCAAATCGACCAAAGTAACAAATCACAAGCAATCTGTACAGCCTGCAAGAGTAACATTGCGACACTCACTTATTTTAAAGGCGACTTGTAGTCAAAAAATGGTGACATATTAATTATATCTATTAATAAGATCTTTCTGAAGTAGCAACAAAACATATTCTAACCGAGTCATCACACAAAACAAATTATGGTAAAAATAATTGGTTCAAGTATTAAGGAATGAAAATTTTAACTTTTAAACCTGATATAATTCGCATAAGAAAAATAAAAGCGAAACTCAAGTTAGGATAATAACCGCTCACTTCATCAAAATTCTAATTAAACATTGCTTCGTACATCTAATTAATACAGAACCGCAACAACATTCAGAGAATAAAGCTAGAGAGAGTATCCTTATAAAACTAAAATACAAGACAGCAATTCTGGTTTTCCGTTTATCCAACTTTCCTGACAGTTCAAACCCAATAAATGTTATAATGAAGCGCTTTATGTATATTTACGGGCTCCGTAAACGAGGCAGATACTCCATTTATAATCTATTACGCGGACTCATAATTAGTTTCTCATTTTAATTATTAATTAAGGAGAGGTTTGCTTATAAACTGTCAAGTATCTCCTTTACCAACAGATTTATTTTATTAATTTCTTATATGTGGCACAAGACTAAAAAGTCTTTTATATTAACTTTATTACCCTCTATAGACGATATTAAGTAGATTACTAACTTAATTTTAGGTGAACGATAAATAACCATAATGTGCAAAATACTAATAATTATTACGTTAGATACCACATAAAATATAATGAGGATTGCAGAAAAAATTCACGCCGGATGTAAATATAAAAAAAAATGTCAGAGATAGATGGCGACGCATTCTTCTTACTGATTAATGTAAACAGTAAATTTAAGAAACCTCCACAACATTAATGAGATCATTAACATCAAAACATTTACGTCAGTTTGTCAAATCTACATCTACGTATAAATAAAACATCGATAGAATGGTAAATAAATTTTGATTACAATTACAAAAGGTGGGTTCTTTGCAACCCAATTCTATTAGGAAATTAATTAGGGATCGCTTTTTATAGAAAATAATTAGGTACCTCTCACTTCTCTAATTAAATTTTAATTAGAAACAGAACTGCGCTAATTACAGGAGTTTATATAATATTGTGGCGGAGAAACTAAATACGTTTGTATTGGGCTATACATTTGCTAAATTTAATTAATTAATAAACAATTTCAATCGCACTTATAGTAGAATGAGGTAAGAATTTACGAGATTAACATAATTTATGCTTTAATTAAAAATAGAATGTCAAATTAACAAACGATTTTAATTATCGACGGGGACCGTAATATTAATTAAGCAAACAAAAAACGTGTTAGTAAAAGTAATCAATCTAGATAGGATGGTAATTATCTCCTACTTTTTGTATTTTATTTTTGCGTATTAATTGGCAATTAATGACAACATAAAGGACGTTGTAGTAGGTATCTTTTCCGTATAAAGTGAGAGCTATAAAATATATTGATTGAATGCTGAGTATGAAATTTATTTATATAACGAATTTAATTAATTTCCTTCAGTGTAACATTTGTTTTAATGATTTAAATAATCGCTGCTGAGAAGAAAGGTGCGTATCCTCGTTTAGTGTTGATCTGTAATTAAGGCGTGCTTATTTAGCAGTAATCGAATCTAAGTCATTAATTTTAATTGGGCAAATTCTAAAGTTCCTTACGCAGTTGCTACGCAATTACCGAGACTCATGAACTAATTACATAACAATAACAAACCAAGGCTACTGTCGCTTCTTAATCAGTACCGGAAATCTAAAGAGACCTAGTTTTAATAATAATAGAAAATTGTTTTTAGCTAACTAATTTAATAAACCAATTATTTTAAAAGTTTGCACATTTTATGTGAGCTAAACAGATACACGTGCTACAAAAATAGTTTTTCTACAATACTATTATCTACAGCGTGAGTCATATTTTAAATGCACTAGTGTTAATGTGGTAATAAACCAAATACAAGAGGGAAGACATTGAAGGGAAAACCACAAGGAACGAGAGGTCATAATAGAGTGGCGGAACAAAACTTTTTTGATTCATCGATGCGAGAAAACCCATGAAACTAACTAAATTGTCCTTTATGGAAGAACAAATTGCAGACAAAGATCAGAGATG
This sequence comes from Pyrocoelia pectoralis, assembly GCA_036250285.1. Lineage (NCBI taxonomy): Eukaryota > Metazoa > Arthropoda > Insecta > Coleoptera > Lampyridae > Pyrocoelia > Pyrocoelia pectoralis. Next base: position 35,693,302 of record CM070076.1, on the reverse strand, counting down.
CCAATGTGAACATCAATAATGAACGGCTATTGGAGTTTTAAGGAAAAGAAAAAAGCTGGAGAGACAATAAAGTTGTTGAAAATTAATGAAACATCGCAGAAATGAAGGGAGATGCTGTAATCTGATGACGTAATCTGTGCTGTAAAGGGATTATTTCGATTTTAATAGTTCACTTAAAATAATGTCATAATAAATTAAAAAACCTTCTGCAGCGGAACAACTATATTTAATTGACCCTATTATTTTATAGAACGCCGAATGCGTATGGAAACTACTGTGTAATGAATTTGTTCAATAAATAAAGTATTCTTAAGATGAAGCTGTGGGAAAGAGTACAATTATTGAAAATGGAAAATATTACACCATGATCTTCGAAAAGATAGAAATTCCAAAAAAGAGGCAATAGAAGTAAAAAATTTGTTCATTTTGACATTACAGTTGAAAAAGTGAATGAGAGAGCAGATGAAAACAATTTGGTAGTTTTTGATAAGTGAATAATATAGTCAATGAAGATGAAGATATTTAATGCAAAAACTTGTTCGTAACTATCAAAAGCTTGTACACTTAACTACCAGTAGCAATCAATGCAGGAAGAAGATTAAAAATATGTTCAACTATTAAGTAATGCCATGGTTGCACCAGGTAAAAACATTACGGGAATAGTTTAGGACAGAAAAAGTTATCTTCCTTAGCCTTGTTTATCATTACACGAAATATAAACATTGACATTTCAAACGTTATGTTTTCAGTGATAATAAAGATAGAAGGCCACATTTTGAAGGTGACATACAATCAACAAAAAAGGATGTAGATAAAGATTTCGGTCATGGGAAACATCTGTTTTATGTAATCAAATATTTAAAAAAAAAGTTTTTGATATATTACATCTTTAAAAAAATGGAGTAATTATTGTGGTTTCAATTACAGACAAAGTCATTATGTTTAAGTAATGGGATTAGTCTAAATCCCATATTGGATATGTATATTCAGATTGGGAAAGCTCAATTTTTTATCTTTGAAAGAAACATTCACAGAGACAATCATTTTTTGCCCGTACTACAATTCTAAAAATTGGAACTGTCTACTTTGTTACTACCAGACATCTGTTATGAGAATTGCCTATTAATTACTTCTAGCAATATACTTCTGCCTGTTTTAAATCTTCAGCTAATAAACATGGAATTTATCGATCCCCAACACTTTTCCTCCATCTGTTACAGTCAAATGTCAAATCGGCCTTCCTATCGGTGATCTTCTAGAGTAGTTCTATCGTAAAAATTTCATAATTCGTGAGCAAAGTCATCAACCGCTCTTCGTTACTTAGTGATTAGTCCTTTTAAATTTAAACACGTAAAAGGTGTACGTTAGAAGATAATCCAAGACCTCGACGTCCTGCAGTAGTTGCTTTATCTTTGTGTTTTTACATTGTTGATTGTTGATAATACTTTACCGTAATGGTTAAGTGGTAGAAAGATCTTATGATGACTTAACACATGAATCAATGTCTGCCTATGGATTGTATTTCAATTTTCCTTAACCATTCTCTTGACACCGTCACATTTCCATGCAAAACAGCTACTGCAAGACGTATACATTTTGGATTATCTTTTAACATACATCCGGCAACTAACAGTAAATCTCGAAGAACAGTGTGGGAAGCAAGTCCAAGCCTGAAAATATCCGTTTCGATGAAACTCGAGGAGAGCAACAAAAAGACTAAACAAACCACCATTGCAAGGCAATGCCGAAAAATGGACTAAGAAAGCCTTCGAAATAAAAGCAAAACTTTTTCGCATCAATATTCCAATAAAAACAAGGAACTAGAGTGGGAGTTATGCTAATTGAAATAAATCCTAAGAAGATGCCTTAAACACCGGAAGGATCTGACAAAAATAAGAGGTTTTCAGCAGTACTACATATATTTAATGCATGTAACCTAAACCAGGCAAAAATCGTAACGAACTAAACATTCGAGGCACATATCGATAGTATTCTGCCAATACTTTCAAAGAAATTGGAAAAAATGTTACCGAAACGACCGGATCCAAACATAACACAAAAGAAAATGATACCTCCCTATCATCACGAAACAATAAAAAATGTTACCGTATACAACCGAAATAAGGCTGTTTTTGCACTTAACAGTTAAATATGATCAACACTCAAATCAATACACAGTGTACTATGTTTGTATATCAAAAGACTACTTTTGTAGAAGATTAGCATTAGTTCTTAAAAACCATTGGACACGCTTTAACTGATAATATCAAAAATTCGCTGCACGTAAGCCGAAGACGTGAAGAGGATCTTCACCGATGTTACCGTAATTTGAAGTCAATTTCTGCTACTAAAGGGTCTCGAGGTCCAACAAATTGGGCTGAATGTCGTGAAGCACTCGTTTGATTTTGGTTTTTAAGTCGTCGCGGGTTTGTGGATTATTCGTGTATACCAAAGACTTTACATTTTAGCTGTAAGTATAAACTTTTTTCCCAATTTACCGACATTTACAATGTACACCCTTAAGGGCTGCAGTATGAAAAGAAGTTGTTGATAACTTTTTACACGATTGATAGTTCTCTACATTATGTTTTTTTCCCGACCTTCTACAACAAACATTAACGAAAGTACAGTTTGGCCCTTTTCATGCAATATGGCTGACTAACGAACTTAACCTTCAAATTTCGACAAGAAATCTATCCCGAAAATTTAAAGTCGATATCTTAATACGTTCTCAAGTTATCGTGGCGATAACCACATATCCACACACATCACATCACGGGTCATTGCAACTGTAGTTTTTCCATATTCCAAACTCCCTTATAATTAACACCATCACCGAAATCGTGTGAATACCATTAGATTTCTGTCATCGCGAATTCTTCGAAACTATACTTACATACATTTAACCTCTAGATGGCCACAGTAATAAGTTAACTATATAATTATAAACGTTCTGATGTGGCACCGTTATGAAAATGTATAACTAATTAAAATGAAAATTAAGCAAACACTCATCCAATTTAGAAAAAGGTAACGTTTTATAAATTTATTTAAATACAAAAAAATGTAAGTGCTATTCGTCTAGTCATTAAAAAGCTTATTAATAAAACTTAACAAGTGCATTGTTAATTTCGTATGGGTAACTAATGGGTTGGTATCCAATTAAAAATGAATTGTGGTTTTAGGTGCAATTTTTAATAGAAACATATCATATACGGCGGGAGATTAAGTTATCGACAGATTTTTGGTTAGATTTATAATAAATTATTTTCGAATGTACGAAAAAATATGTAAAGATTACTACAAAATATTTAAAAATCAAAGAAACTTTAAATATTATCTAATAACCTATTCTATAATTAGCTAGACGAATACCAAACAGCTATTATCTCCGTAAATGAACGCTTTAATGTTTTTGTTCGTGTGGCAAAACATAAGCTGTAGTTTTATATAGAAGCTGTTAAAACATAAATAACACAAAAATATAATTGTAATAATAAATGCAAGTAAATCAGTTTAATTTTGAAGAAGTAATCATATCGCTAATTGCAATGGTTTCCGAAAAACTGGAGGAAAGGAACTTCCCCTGAACTCTGTACTTTTACTATGTTGATTAGGACGCCAATTGTACAATGGTACAGCAACACGACAATTACGACAGCAATACAAGAAAGTGCTCACGCAGCCACAACACCAAGGAAACAAAAAATTACTAACTCGCAAAGCGAACACCAGATTATATAATTAACATGATTAACTCAACAAATCGCTATAGAAGAGAATGGTAGAGGGACGAGGATACCCTAAGATAAAACGTTATATAATCGCCAAATTCACCTAGTTAAACAAGAGTTGGAAAAAATTAGAATAACAACATATAATAGTGACTTAGAAGAAATAAATCCTGGCGACTCCACCATGTGGGAAGACAACCAGGCGATTGCTGAGACAGCCAAGCAGCACTTACCCATTAGGAGTTAACAACACAACATACTCTTCTGAAGAAAAAAAAACAAAAATCTTGGCTACGCACCTTGAGGAGGTGTTTACTACAAATGGGGACGAAGAAGACCTCGAACTCGTCACCAAAATAGCAAACACCTTAGGTGACTTTCATATGCGAGAAAACATGGAAATAACTCCCATGTCTGCCCAGGACTTATCCAAAAAAGCTGTAGCATATCTAACTTCAATTTATAACGGCCCTATGAGACTAGGGTGCTTTCCTCTACAGACCTATTAGCTTATTGTCTACCTTAGCTCTACTACTAGAGAAGCTACTAGAGAAGGTGGTCTTAACAAGACTATAAGACTTCATACTCGAAAATGAAGTTACACCGTCTCATCAGTTTGGGTTCAGACAGTCACACTCCACAGCCCAGCAACTCATTAGGAAACGATTCGAAGGGAAGAAATATACTGCAGTTGTCTTTTTAGATCTAGAAAGAACCTTCGACAAGGTTTGGCTGGAAGGGCTCCTGTACAAATTGATCAAACTAAACATAGCGGAGTAGGTACATAATAAAAATCATAGAATTCTAACCAACAGAACGTTCAGAGACACTATCCACTGTCAAAATCACAAAAACGGGTGTCCCCCAAGGGCGCCTATTGGGGCCAACCTTGTTCAACCTCTACGTACATCACGCGCCCATAGTAAATAACTCAACCCTAGCCATGTTTGCAGATAGCCCAGCGACACTATCTCAGAGCGCCACACAAAACTGGAAAAAGTGCGTTGATGACGTAATTAAGGAACGTATGTGGGAACTGCACGCAATTGTAGCAGAAACGATACAGCCCAATATAATATTCGTAGGACACAAAGATAGCTGTTCCGAACTGGATAACGACGACAAAGAGACTTTCACCATAGGAATATGGTTTCTATTTGAGATATTGGGCTAAGACTTTGTGGCTCGGTACGTGATTGTCATACGTACCATCACGCCAAATTACAAGATACGGTTAGATAACACGGGGGTTCTAAATTAGCATGTAGATCCTCATGGTGATAGTTAAAGAAAAAGACGGTATATTTCATAATTAATTTACAATTTTTGTTCAAAAATATGTATCACTAAAAATTGATCGAGAACCTAGTCATGAGGTGCCTAATTATCAAGCTAAAGTTGCATTTTAAAGGGATTTCTTGTTGTTTTCTACCTGAAACAACTTGACTAAGCGACTATCTGCCAGAATGTCACACGAGCGGCACACTTACAGCGTCCTAGTTTTCTTTAGATTTACCACTGATGTATGGCGTGCGCTTCCATGCAAAAATCCTACACTAGTTTAGAGCGAATATGATTTATCACTTTTCCCAATTCTAGGAATAACGATATACATTTGTATACAGGGTAGGGTGTTTTTTTGGAAGCTTTAGTTAGACATTTCTGGGAAAGTTTTATAGATAGGTTTTTGAAAATTTGAATTTAGGAGTTACTCTGAAAACGGAATCGATGTAAAATATTTTCAAAATGGGAGCACTTCCGGAAATACCGGAAGTAGCTAGCCACTTCGTTATTTTAAAAGGGAACTACAAGTTTTTATTGTTTTTTTTAATTCTACGTGAAATTTCAGTTCTTTTAATATCCGCCACATATCAATATCTATAAGTTATGGTTTATAAGTTATTTTGAATCATTTAAAAAAGTATCGGATGCAGACGGTTTTTTAGAATTAATTACATACTTGAAAACCGTTGTAGTTATGGCAACCGAGTTTTCATCAGAGCATAGGGGAAGAATAGGGCTTTCTTTTGGTGTACTTAAAAAAAAGTTAAGTTGCGTACTACGTCACCTATGAGGCTCCAAATTTAAGAAAATTCAAAGACTAAAAACTCAGTTTTTTAAATGAAATAACCATTTTCTTAATATTGCATTTGATAGAGAATCAAAATGGGAATATTTTGGTATTACATGTTCCTATCCCTATCTTTAATAGCTTCTGACTTATTCCCATTTCATTACAATGATACCATTTTTTTCGGATTTTTTAGCAGTTGCCACGATCTTATGGTAAACGAATTTTAAACCAATCAAGTGACATTAATCCGTCATCTGTAATAGGTTTCAAATCAATTCAAAACCTTGTCTCCGTCAACACATGCTCAAAATGAGCGCCTTCATGTTCCAAACACAAACTCTTGTTCGTAAATGTTCTCGTGTGGTGTATCGTATGACTTGTGATTCAATGTTCAGCATATTCCTGCAGAGGTAGATCTTCTGTTGCAGGAACGACAATATGGCGTAAAATTTCCAAATAATGTTCTGCATTCAAATTTTCTGGATAATTGTTGAAACACAAAATCTTGTTATCTTTAAACGCACAAAATACAATAAAACTCCAGCACTCTTAAAAGTGTACATCTCCATTCAAACAAGGATTTTAATCACACCAGCAATGCGAATCATGGCTATTAAATTTTTACTAAATTTGGCCTCGTCTGACCAAATAATGTTGCCAAAAAACAACCTTCCTATAGTGTATTCCATACATCAGAGTCAGTATGGCTATGATTGCGCTGTGCAATCCTTACGAGAGATTTCTTGTCGACGTTGCCAGTTATCGGCAACAAGCGATGTTCTAAGTTGAATACCGCTGACAAAAATGTGGTTAGCCAAGGCAAAGGCATTAGTAAGTGAGGAATACAAAAGCAGGATTTATTTATGATTGGCAGTTGTAAACTCATTTACAAACAGTTTTGTGCTGAAATATGGCTACATCGCTTTGAATTAAAGCCCATACTGACTCTGATGTATGGAATACAGTATAGTTGCTTAACATTAGCACATTAATATTAGCCTCATCTTCAACAACGAGTCTTACTCTAGGTAAAAGCTTCCAATATTCAATCATTTTCATTCTAGTGTTCGGATGGTACGTTCACTAGGACACGGTCTTTCTGGATATTGCTCAATGAACATATGACAAGCACGTGGCGCGATTCTGTCCATTTCACCATAAATACTTAACAATTAGATTCAAAAAATCTGAATATGTAAAACCATTGCGAGCCATTTTTTTCGAATATTGAAAAGCTTATGTTAACCTATAACAGGTGACGGTTTAGTATAATTTGATTTGTTCAAAATTCGATTTGCCATGGTCGACTACTAAAAAAAAATTCGAAAAAAATGGTATCCATGCGATGAAATGGGAATAAGTCAGAAACTATTAAAGATAGGAATAGCAACATGTCTTACCAAAATATGCCCATTTTCATTCTCTATAAAATGCAATAGTAAGAAAATGGAGATTTTAGTTTTTGAATTTCCCTAAATTTTGAGCCCCACAGATGAGGTCGTACGCAAGTTAACTTTCTTAACTTCCAAAAAAACACCCTGTTGTAGGTTTTGTCGGTCCCATTCTTTACTTCTCATGTAAAATGGTTTCGATTTTCGATTTCGTCTTTATTCACTCCAAAAGAAGCTTCTTGAAATTGTCTGTACCGTCACTATGAAATACTAAGAAAATTATATAGCACCTATATACAGTTGCTGGACCAGTAAACTAATAAAGTGATAATAAAAGTTTAATGTTTAGTTTGATGTTACCTGTATTCTCAGAAAGAATGAAATAATAGTTCATTTGAATAATAAAACAAAAAAACTTATTAAAACTTAACGCCCTTAAAAGATTTTGAAGAGCATAATCGTAGTACGTCGTAATTTATATTAAAAAAAACTAATGCATTTAGTCTATTATGAAATTAAATTTAATTACGTTATAAAGAAGACCATTTAATATTTTTGGGTAATTTATCATTAAGTTTGTTGCAGAAAAAGGCTGATTAATTGCCTTTTTAATAAATTAATAAAGGAGATGCTGAGAAAAATGTAACCATAGCTAATTTAAAGTTCGAAACAGTCTCGTTATATAAGGGGATGTGCGATATCCACCCATTGCGTGCAAGATGAGTGGGAGACAAAGAGAATTAACCTTAATGAAATCTCTTCCGTTCATATCGTCCGCCTTTTAATTAGTTGTACTTCAGGGCAGTACGTCATATACCTCACAATCATCTTCGTGTTTTGTATTTCAAATAATAGCGTATACATATATTCCAATTAAAACCGAGATAAATTTCTATTTTAATTATATAAACCCCCCCGGGAAAATTTTGTTAAATACATATAATACATGTAGCTTTTATATGATGAAGATTATAACGAACATTTACGTACATCGATTAAATAAATTTTATTAACGTTCTATATTTTTGTTTTTGTCCTTAAGATTAATTCAATGAAGGTAGAAAATGCACTTTGTCATAAACTAAAAGTAACCGAGAAATGAATGCCACACTGCACCGTATATGCTTTCGAGTCCCTAAGCAACGTCCGGTTCCGCAGATCAAAAGGCGGTTCTCGTAATTAAATACATTATAGGACAGTATTAAATTATCTACAACGTTGGTATTGTCCAGACTGTACACAATCAGCGTGGACATCACATATGCACAAAGCATTCCTGCTTTAATGAAAGCCCATTAGCTAAAGCGTTTCAGAGTGCTATTTCGTAAACCCCCTCATTACCCTTCCATATTCTATTCTAAAAACTTCACTTTGTGAAAGTTAACAATAAAAAGTTACTTCAAAATTTTAAAAATTGACCTACCTCAGCACTATAACAACCTTTATTATTTTAAAAGGGGCGGGGGTTTTTCGTCAGAGTACAATAATGAAATAAGAACTCACAGTCAACAATTCTTATTATACCTTCTGCAGAAGTCATTAAAAATCCCACAGAGCAATATTACACTGTTATTTAGTTCGTGACAAAATCTGAGTAAACGCCAACGCCCTCAACAAAAAAAAGTATCGCTTACAAATAATTTGAGTTACGATTTTATTGCATTATGCCAATACTTGTATTTTTACGATCAACAGTAACTCAAATAAACAATAAAACGTGCAGGAAGTGATTTTCGGATGCATTAAGACGGCGTTCTCGTGCTGTTCCCAAATTTCTTTCTCTTTTATAACCATTGAAAATATAATTATGGTTTCTTTTTGTTATAGGTTTACATATTGCGTAATTGAATTTGGATAGGCCATTTTACTCTTTGTTAATACAACGATAATATGAATAGCGTGGTTTTTTGTCCTTCAAATAACGGCAAGCATGTTATTGACTCTAGAAGTGCAACCAAAAAAAGGTAAAAATACACCTTTGGCGTCTATACAACCAAATCCGAAGGAATTAAAAATATATTGCAAATAAATTGAAATGATGAGTTATTGTATCTCAGCCTTTGTCTCCTTGTTAACCATATATGTATTTAACTTGTGGGATAAACAATTTTTTAAAAAACAAGTTTCCTAATCTTACACACTTCTCATGCACTAAAAAAGCGTAAAATAAAATTTTTTAAACAACTTTTCTAGTCTTGTACATAATTTTACGTGTGGCCCTATATATAGATATGATATAGTGGTTGAACATAACATAATATTGATAACATATCATTATTATTCTGAATACTCATAATATGTAGTGTATTAAATTAGATACATCCGCGGGCTGAATTAGTCATTTCGTAAAAGTGTGTAAGATTAGAAAACTTGTTGTTTAATAGTATATTAAAATATAAGTGGATAAACAGGTCTTTAAAACACGCGCGAGTTTTCAAGCACGACGGCGCAGCCGAGTGCTTGAAATAGAACAAGTGTTTTAAAGACCAGTTATCCACGAATACTTTACGCTATTTTTTTTTATTGGTTCACTTTGTAATCTGGTATTAAAATGGAAATAAGAACTAATAATGCGAAATGGTTGAATTCGTATTTGAAATCAGTATACCTTTCGTTGTCATGGAAATGAGAAAAATGGAAATTAATTTGCAATCTGTCATTTTATTTGACGTAACAAAGTATTCCTGTCAGATCAATAACCAATCGAATTCACGTTTTTCAAATTGGTGATGCAATCTGTCATTTTATTTGACGTAACAAAGTACTCCTGTCAAATCAATAACCAATAGAATTCCCGTTTTTCAAATTTGTTGATGTTGGCATGGCAACTTTAAAACACGCGCGTTTTAAAAAGTGCGATTTAAACACGCGCGTTTTAAAAAGTGCGATTTAAACACGCTGGGGCGTGGTTTAAAAGGCTAAAATAGGACACCAATAAAAAAAAATTTATTATATACTTTTTTAGTGCATGTGAAAATGTGTAAGATTAGAAAACATGTTTTTATAAAAAAATTTCAATTTGTTATTAATTATATTATTATTATTGCTTTCTCAAATATTTAACTTACGAAAATTTTCATCATTTTTCTGCGAGATTTACATCTGGAACGTAAGCCATATATGGACAGTGCTTTTATCGATAGCGCCACGGCGTCTGTCCTACCTTCTATCTCACTCACGTAGGTTACTAAACCACCAGCCTTCATTGCTTTACATTTTATTTTGACGATGTTTTTGGTCCACTTAACAATATTTTATTAATTTATTACTGTAAATTAAACGCTAACACTCAGTAACTCAGTTGCATATATCAGCAATGGTAGACTTCAATTTGCCCAAAGGTAGGGTTTGGGCCGGGTGATCGCCACCAAAATTTAATACATTCAAGTGTGCGTCGAGTTCTAATATCTAGCACGGTTTTAGCCTTCTGATCCTTATAGGACCGGAGATATAGACCTCCAAAGACTTGAAACAAGAAAGAAAAAGGCAAGAAATTATTCAAGTGCAGTTAATAGAAAGTGTGTAAAAAGGCGTTTTTATTATTATTTTCATTATTATTAACAATTCACAAGATCATCTGTTTTATCAAAATTGACACGAAAATCTGACCCATTATTAAAATTATGACACTTGTTCAACAAAATATCAGTTTTTAACTATTCACCTATAGTCCTATACCATGGCATGGACAGTAAAGAAGGGTTGGCTGTTGATTTGAAACTGTGTATGAGAGGAACATGTGACGTATTACGTAGATACCGTATTTGCATATTGTTGATGATGTCTTGGTTAACTGAAAATTATTTTTTTCTACAAACGTCAAAAAATTACAAGGTTTGCGCATCGATAACAATACGCGAAGTGACCCTTTTTTTCATTTTCCTACGTTACCATGACAGCGTGCGCGAAATGACGATGCCGTGCGCGAAGTAGAAAGTAGTAGAAAAAATTTTGTTTGCAACTCGTGCACGAAATACTTTGGTGATCTCGACTGCGCCTCGTTAAATAAATCAGTTCTCGATCACCAAAGTGGCATTTCGCGCACTAGATACAAAAATAACTATTTTCTACAACCGATCTAGAAAGTAGGCATTTTGCGCTTGCATTTGACAACGTAAAAATCAACTTTTCCAAGGAACGTCACTGGTCTGATTAATCCATTGAACTGTACGCTATACGCAACTGGAAAGGAAACGCGCATAAGTAACACTGAAGCCATACCAATGGGTATCTCTATCTTTTTCTTTTACACGCAACGACATACAAATTATGACACGGAGCATAAAATGCAGGTAACAGTTAAAAAAAATATGTTACAGCAGTTATCTGTCTCGTCTGTTCTACTACCGCAACGTCCGCAACAAGCTAGAAGGCGACAGAAGTACCCATTCCGCATATGTCTTTGTCAGCTTCAACGCCTTCAATGCATTGAAATCGTCCGTTTCCCTTCCAGTTGCTTTAGCGTATAGTTCAATGGATTAATCAAATGCTCCCTACTTAGCTGACACCATGACAACAACTAAACAAACTTTTGTTTATATAAATTTTAAGTTTTGTGCACGAAGGTTTTGTGTTTTCGAAGTGTTGAAATACAGAAATAAATTGTCCGGTTGTAGTGTAATGCGGGCGCAAAATTCATTGCCGATTTCGAGAGATTGCCTCTCTCAATCGGCAATGTATTATTTTGCGCTCTTAATACACAAATAGCTATTGATTTTGAAACAATGGATACATAAAATTAATTTTCTCTAAAGTTACTTAATGGAACTATTGGTACAGAAATAACACACAACCTCCCCTTAATAAGTTGTAATTTTTATGATAGATGAATGATGAAACATTATACGATTTTCATCATGGCAACATGTTTCGGGATAACATATCCCATTATCAAGCCAAATAGTTATACATCAAAGTTATAAAATATTGTTTCTAAAAACAAAATTGTTAGTTTATCCTAATTAACATAATAGCTCACCTTAAGGGATCCACAATTAATACATCACAGATTTAAATTATTAAAAAATCGCAGGTTAGGTTATTGTATAAATATTACTTCCATTAACAGGTACACATTTAATAAAATTTAAAAGTTTAAAAGGTTCCACCAACGGGAAAACCTGAGTTAGCCAGAAGGGCGATGGATGATGGGGGATGAGAAAAATTATGGTAACAATAAGGCGACTGCAAGTGAAGATGTGATGAATGGCGAGAAATGACAGCTGTGAAAACGTCAATGGCACCAACGGCGGGCAGGGGCAAAGTTAAAAACACCAAGAACGGTATTAAGTACAAAGTGAACAAATAAGAGTGTGCTGGAAATCTACGACCTCATTCAGCAGGCCAGGGTTGTCCTTCTTGCGGGTAATTTCGAACATTTCTAAGGTGTTAAGCATATGACCTTTCTTACAATTATGCAGTATTTGGACGTTCGTATTAGGGTCAAAATCATGACCGGTTTTTAAAATGTGTTCAGCAAAGGCCGATTTTTTATCAAAGTTGTTGTTTTTAATTGACTTGACATGTTCTTTTATCCGAGAGGAAAACGATCTCCCTGTCTGTCCTATGTACATGGAAGGGCATGAGTGGCAATTGAGTTGGTATATCCCAGAGGATTCCAATTTATTGGACCTGTCTTTATTTTTGACTAAAGAGGAACGTAAAGTAAATTTATTGGAAAATGAGATATGGATCCTGTGGTGTTTGAAAATCTGTTGGATGGGATAGGAGATGTTGGGATAAAACGTTAATGATCTGTAGATTCGGTTAGGATTGTGTGAGGATATGGGGGATAGGCGGGTAGGGTTAATGGAATGTTTAATTCTTCTTGACAATTTCTCCACCAGAGCAATGGGATAACCATTATTCAAGGCCATTTGTTTTATGATGTTAAGTTCTTCAATGAAGTGTGAAGCAAGCATGGGGATATTATGTAATCTATATAAAAGAGAGTGGAGGCCAGCCATCTTGTGAGTGATGGGGTGGACCGAATCGTAAGGGATCATATTGTCCGTAGTTGTAGGTTTTCTGTAAATACTGAAAGTGATCTTCTGAGGACTTTTGTGTAAAAGCAGGTCTAGAAAGGGAAGGGTGTTGTTGCTTTCTTTTTCGATGGTGAATTGGACATTGGGGTGAATACCGTTGAGTTCATTGAGGAAATTGTTTACTCCACTATCATCAGCAGAGTGGATACAAATAACGTCGTCCACGTACCTCCCCCAAAAGATCACGTGGTCCGTATAAAATTTACTGGTGGCAATATGGTTCGACTCGAGGTTGTTCATGAAAATTTCGGCCAAGAGGGGTGACAGATTAGAGCCCATTGCTAGGCCATCAATTTGGGTATAACACTGGTTATTAAATTTAAAAAAATTTTGGTGTATGCAAAGTTTAAGGAGAGTAATGATACAAGTGTATTGGTCATCTGAAAGATGAGTGGAGCTAAGGTGTTCAGAAACAATTTGAATACATTCATTGGAGGGTATGCTAGGGAACAAATTTTTAACATCAAAGGACACCATGGAGAAGGAAGGTGGGAGTGTGATGGAAGAAATCTTGGAAGTTAAATTGAGGGAATTTTTAATAGAAAAACTACGTGCAAAGGTGATATGTTGTTTAAGGATGGAGTTCAGCCAAGATGTGATCTTGGAGACCGGGGTGTCTGTGAAGCAGACAACCGGACGGATCGGGATATCAGGTTTATGTATCTTCGGGAGGCCATAGAGCAGAGGACAGACAGGGTTCATGTTGAGAAGGGCTTTGTAGTTGATATTAAAGGTGGATAAATTCTGTCTCTGATTGTAGACCATATTACGAACGGTTCTAGTAAAATTTGTTGTAGGGTTATGTTTCAAGATGGAGAACCCCGGTCCAGCACACTCTTATTTGTTCACTTTGTACTTAATACCGTTTTTGGTGGTGTTTTTAACTTTGCCCCTGCCCGCCGTTGGTGCCATTGACGTTTTCACAGCTGTCATTTCTCGCCATTCATCACATCTTCACTTGCAGTCACCTTATTGTTACCATAATTTTTCTCATCCCCCATCATCCATCGCCCTTCTGGCTAACTCAGGTTTTCCCGTTGGTGGAACCTTTTAAACTTTTAAATTTTATTAAATGTGTACCTGTTAATGGAAGTAATATTTATACAATAACCTAACCTGCGATTTTTTAATAATTTAAATCTGTGATGTATTAATTGTGGATCCCTTAAGGTGAGCTATTATGTTAATTAGGATAAACTAACAATTTTGTTTTTAGAAACAATATTTTATAACTTTGATGTATAACTATTTGGCTTGATAATGGGATATGTTATCCCGAAACATGTTGCCATGATGAAAATCGTATAATGTTTCATCATTCATCTATCATAAAAATTACAACTTATTAAGGGGAGGTTGTGTGTTATTTCTGTACCAATCTATCTCACCCCTTCGTGAACTACTTCGAATCCAAAACATGGTTAATGGAACTATTTATTCGTTTTAATTACACATCAATTCCCGTTTAAAATACAATCAATCAATTTCGTATTGTAGTGGGGAAAATTTGAATTTAGCGTCATCATATAAAAAAAACTACTAAAATTCAAATTTTGAATATGAACTTCGGTAATAATTAGGAGGTTGAAATGGCCTGCAACGAGTTTTAATTTTTTCACAATTTTTCGAAAACTACCTTAAATTGAAGTGATCCTTGAATCAGAATTAATATTATTTATTTAAAAAAAATTGATTAATAAAGTTTAGGAGCACTTTTGAACTATTTTGAAACTACTTAATATTACAAAAATTACATAATAAATAAATAATAGTCCAGTTCAACTAATAACTAGGTAGATAAGAAACATTTTCACTTTTCGAATTAGATATTGTTATTGATATTTTCGCCATTAACACTTCAAGAGCTAAGTTTGGTTAATGTGGAAATCTACTGTGAGCTTTCTTCTTCTTCTTTCGATTTTGGCCGACTATGGACCACGTGAAATAACTTCTGATGATGTTGAGCTTTATTGATATAAAAAAATGTCTTTTAAGAATAATCATAATAATAATAATACACAATATACTCACAGTATCAGAATTCGCAATTAACACAAAACACAAACAACACATTACCCACTCGAGTGCAACCTATGCGTCGAGCTAAACAACAAAAAACGCTTACACAATAACCATAACACTTTTTCAAAACATACATATTATGTTCATTTTTTCTTTTCTATAAAAAGTCACTAAGTCACGAATAAGTGACGCCAACGGAGAAGCCTAGGAATATAGGGTCTCTTTTTGTTATTGATGCGCGACGCTGCGTTCATGTTAATGCCTTCGCGGAAAGAGGGTCGACGGGACGTGGCTTTTACAAATTGGGATCAAATACACCGAAGCTTCTCAAACAAATACATTCTCTAAAATGTGATCAGCGTTGGTTTTATCAACGTCATTTAATTTAATGAACATAATATGTGTATAGTATTTAGTATGTTCACTTTTTAACAGCAACTTCAAATTTATATTGTATAGATATTATGTATTAGTAGGACTAATCGTTACTTGATTTCGATCCGTGCGATTAGTTAACCAGGCTTGGCCTGAGTATCAATAACAATCGAAGTACATAATAATGATAAAACTGTATATAACAATAGGCCAGATATAACACTTATAGATAAAACACAAAAAATCATATACATAATAGATATTGCCGTTCCCAACACAAACAATTTAGCCAATACACGCGCAGAGAAACATCGCAAATACACTGATATAGCTCAGGAACTTAAAGCGCAATGGAGAATGGGAACTGCTCTTACAGTACCCATTGTTCTTAGTGCAACCGGAGTTATACCAAAAACAATACATCACAGTTTGCACATTTTAGGGTTAGATAAGAACATATACATACAATTACAAAAGGCAGTCATTATCAACACTTGCCACATAGTTAGAAAATTTCTAAACATAACGGAAGATACCGCACATCACTCAGAACCACATCACACACTTTCAACTAATACCATTCAAACACAAAATGAAACACAACACTCAATCCTCCCTTCACAAATTGAAACTCTGTTGCATACACAACATAACATTATAGAAAGTCGATTACCAACACACAACACTTCAACAATCACTCATGTAACACCTCTAACTCGTTCTCATGCACTCAAACGTAAACGCACAATATACTCACAGTATCAGAATTCGCAATTAACACAAAACACAAACAACACATTACCCACTCGAGTGCAACCTATGCGTCGAGCTAAACAACAAAAAACGCTTACACAATAACCATAACACTTTTTCAAAACATACATATTATGTTCATTTTTTCTTTTCTATAAAAAGTCACTAAGTCACGAATAAGGGACGCCAACGGAGAAGCCTAGGAATATAGGGTCTCTTTTTGTTATTGATGCGCGACGCTGCGTTCATGTTAATGCCTTCGCGGAAAGAGGGTCGACGGGACGTGGCTTTTACAAATTGGGATCAAATACACCGAGGCTTCTCAAACAAATACATTATCTAAAATGTGATCAGCGTTGGTTTTATCAACGTCATTTAATTTAATGAACATAATATGTGTATAGTATTTAGTATGTTTACTTTTTAACAGCAACTTCAAATTTATATTGTATAGATATATGTATTAGTAGGACTAATCGTTACTTGATTTCGATCCGTGCGATTAGTTAACCAGGCTTGGCCTGAGTATCGATAACAATCGAAGTACATAATAATCATAAGTATTAATAAGCAAATACGTTGGTTATAGAAAAAATAGCAAAAAAATAAATTTAAACTAATAACTGTTCTTCATCTTCTTTATAGACAAAAACAATTTTGGAATTGAAACATTATCGATTCTATACCAAAGATTTAGTCCAATAGTTGCTTCTCGTTTCCTTCTTGGCATAGTTCATTTATGCTTTTATCGTTTTTACTTTTCTTTATTTCCTGCGTAAATACACAAGTTTTCTTTATGACATTCAATTGTTTATTTTTGGCTTCAGAGCAGAACCTGAGATTACCAGGTTTCCATTCTATTTCCTTTAATAATGGTTGAGCGACCTCTTCATTTCTTTTGAGATGCCAAAACAAAATTGACTATAATTTCGTGCATCGTCTACCAAGAAATTTTGGTGTGTTATGGCTTTTATCATTTGCAGAGTTTTTTCTGACTTGGAACAGGCTAACTAATATGAAGTTGTGGCTCTTTTATGAGTCAGGTGGTATAGAGACTAGTGTCACACATATCAGCTTCAATACATCTTTTCACGAAATGAGGGTCCGCAAGTAAAGGGAGCATAATTTCCAAACCAAAACTTAAAGAAACGGTTGGTCTTAGTGATTCTGAAAAGAACGTATCGCGAGTGAACCATAGATAGAATAAAGCCATTTATAGAAAAGCGTACGGCCACAACGCACTATTTCATAAAGATTTTAAACCAAATCATACTACACGAATGTTACGATTTCGCACTAGATAAAGGCGTTTGTTTACCAATCCTAAGCAAACAGATAATGTTTTATTTTATAGTTATTTATCGTAATAAGACAGAATAGTAGAATGTTATCCATTACACAGGTTATACTAAAATTATCCATTATCGTTTAATTGGAATAAATCTCAAAACCTTCCCCATGGATAAATTTTCTGATTAAATTAACACATTGTTATGGTAAAGAATTATCATCATCAGGCTAATAAGAGAGATAATGTTCAATAATGGAATCATCGTTATGGGCGAAAATTATGAGGATGAAGTAAAATAGACATCCCAAATTTGTTCAAAAAATCGTCTCATGATAATTCTTTATCGAAACATGTCGCTATATTCATAAGAATGTGTTAAATTAATCAGCAATAAATTTATCCATGGGGAAGATTTTGAGATGTATTCCAATTAACCCAATTAACCTTGTCATCGCCATTAACTCAAAGCAATTTTTAGTGCGAATAAAATTAATTTACTACGTAAAATGTTACCTAAATGTTCTGGAGGTGCATATTCCCTCCCCTTCGTTTCTTTATACCATCTTATATCACCACTTCAATTAGAATAATTATAAAAAAAAGACATGAATAAGCTCGAAAATGAGCGAAACGTCGTCAACACTTTCATCTATAATTTTAAATAAATACTACATCTTCAAAGGAATCCGAAGGATCACAAAGGGGTGAATGGAATAATTGTAATGAAAACACACAACCAACCCCTTACTTTCTCGTGTAATTCAAAAATCGTAAAGTGGCGACATGTTTCGGGAAAAATTTCCCATTATCAAACCTTTTCGACAAATTAATAATTAAAGAAGTGTAACATTACGTAAAGCTGAAGGGGAGTAAACTAAGGTTATAAAATCGCGTAAATATAATAAAACATCGAATCGCATATAAATTTTGATAAAAGCTAAAGGGGTTCTTTAGAAGAGAGAACCCAGATTCAAAAAAGAGTCAAGATGAAATAATGAGAGCAATTAAAATATGGATAAAAGAAAATGACCGCAAGTGCATAAACTAATGAGATTCGATGTTTTATTATATTTACGCGATTTTATAACCTTAGTTTACTCCCCTTCAGCTTTACGTAATGTTACACTTCTTTAATTATTAATTTGTCGAAAAGGCTTGATAATGGGAAATTTTTCCCGAAACATGTCGCCACTTTAGAATCGATAATTACGATTTTTGAATTACACGAGAAAGTAAGAGGTTTGGTTGTGTCTTTTCATTACAATTAAATACTACATTACATCACTAGCTGTTCTTATTCTTCCACCATCAACAAAATCAACCACAGCTACAAAATCGATATAAAATTTATTCCAATTAAACGTTACCCCATTTCGAGCTTAATCAACATAATCAATCTTAAACTTTTAACAATTTTTGTCAGATTTATCTTTCAATATTTCAACTTCACTATTATTGTTGATTGTTGATTTATTAGATCCTACAATTTTATCAACTATTATGAACCCACAATATCGATCCTCTTTACAATTATTTGAATTGATGAATAAACGTGATAAATTATGACCATTTATTGTTGTTGTTTTGTCTTGTATTAGTTTTGTTCGATTGTAAATTTTCTGAATAGCTCACGGTGTCAACCTAATCATCGTAAAGACCTCGTTATTAGCGAGGAAAGTGACCTATTAGAAGGTACTAAAAACTAAAGTACAGAACCCAATATAATAAGCGTGAAATGTATCAGACGTAGCCTGTTTTGTAATTTCGGTCACCTTAAAGTTGATAATTTCAAAGATGAGTTTACAGCTGTTGCAGTGCCAAATTGCATCCAAGATAATAGCTTTTTAATGTATAAGTATTAATAACTACGAATTTGTACGCATTTATTTGACCGGTAATTATGGAAACCATTTTATTTAAAATGTCTTTTCAACAAAAAAGTGTATAAATTAAAGCTTTAAGTTTTAAGAACACTTTAGCTAATAGGTAATAACCGCCAACAACCACTTAACTTTTTAAGAAAAAGTAAATGGATTAACATCCATTAAGATGTAATCCTGATACAGATACTGTCTATATTTACACATACACTCCATTCATTCTTTGTTGTAGTATTATCACAATTAGTAAATGGGTTTTTAATACGTTTCACTTAAAAGATACCGTGTTGTTGACGATCGCATAAATATTTACTAAAAAAAATCATGTTAGAATATTAAAGGGATAATTCGCATTTAAAAATGCGACGAGTACACACTAACGGTGGTTCCAAAATTTAATTAATTTTAAATACATATAATATGGTAAGTTACATAAAGCAATTAAATTTTATTGCATGTCCTTAATTTTGTCATTGTGACGGCAGTTGAGGTTGTTTCGCAAACATGTTGTTTCCATTAGTTAACAAACACAGAAATTCTTTACACAATTTTAATTGAATAACTTTTGAAATTTGGCAAAGAAATCGAACTCAATTTAAATAGTTACGTCAATGTGTTGATAATTTATGGGACACTTTAAGTTTATGGATGCTCGGAGTTATATTTGCAAGATAATTATACTGATGCCCACTTCTTCCTGATTATTATACGTACTAATAGTGTTAATAGCCACTTTACAAACATTTAATTGCTAAATTATTTTTAACTAAAATAACTGGGATAAATACATCGTGTCTCAATAAATGTTTGGGAATATTATAAAATTAATTGTACTTATTTAAAATTAAATCATTTCAAATAGTTTCGTAATTAGCGGGTTTCTCTCAAAGCATATTTGATCGGTATAAATAATTAAAGAAATTAGATGTAATCGTCTAAAATTAGTAGGTATTGACAGAATATTTATATTCCTTTCCCTAATTAATAAATTACCAAATACTTCAAGATGGTATTTTTATAATGAGTCCAAATTATAGAATTTCTTTTAAAAAAAGATGCCGCCCATCAAACATCTATGCCCCTGTATTGCAATTAGTAGCATCAATGTAACATTTCCAGTATTTATCACTTTAATATATTTATTTATTTAACAATAAATTTTGTAATTGACGGTAGGAATGAGAAACATGTTATAGAATATGTAGTAGAACTCATACTTTCACAATAACTTTAAGGATGTTTTGTGATCGAACAAACATGGTCTTTAATTTTTTTTAAAATAAGAGCTTTACGGAATTTTAATAATTTAATTCAGATTGAAACGATAAAAAGAAATGAAGAAATCATAAAATATTTACAAATGTAGAATTGATCCCAAAATTTAAAAAATACGTGGAATAAATTTGATGGGATCATATGTGCAGAAGCAATAAAAAATTAGAAAAATTCGAGGATTTGCTCTGCTCGGTATACCTACTCCTACCTTACAGCAATACCTAGTTATTTTTCAGAAATAATTTACGAAACTTCTCTCTTATGTGTTTATATTTGTCTATAATTCTTGGCGAGAATCATGCTTATAGTCTAGTCAACGAACGCTCAAAAGGGGCGTCTATTGTACTTTTCACACCGAGACGAGAATTCAGTATAAATTAAAAGCATTGTGTATTACAAGATTATTGTTTATACTTAAAATTAACGTTAAAATAAAGTTAGATCCCAGCGGCACATTTTAGTTGAGGCCACACCTGATTCCTGACCGGCCGAGCCATGCTACATAAGGCAACAGCGCGCTTGATACTGAATTCTCAGTGTGAAAAGCACAATAGAAGGAAAGTAAAACTTCTGTCTCAAAATCAATGATTTTCGAGAGCATATATCTCATTAACGATTACAGACACCAAAAAAGTATAGCAATCAATCAAATATGTATGTAGAGAATTTTGTCAGCTTTGATATTGTATACAAATATATTTTTGTAGGACCCTACTGAGATATAGGTGAAAAACCAAAAAAGATACCCTTAACCCCCCTTCCTCCCTCTTCCGCCGCCCCTACGGCCAAGGACTTTTGGTATGTTATATTACCAGGTACCCCAAACAACGTAACATAGTTGGTCTTTCTGCTTATTGACGTTTCTTCTAAAATCATTCGTTGAGTGGGCTATTAGCCGCAGTTAGAGCTTATAATACCGGAATTCCGGGATTTCGAAAAGCGGGATCCCGGACAAAATTGATGCAGTATTTAAAACCGATATTTATACGCAAATACCGGTATTTCGGTATTAATTTAATTTTATTTTAATAGAAAGTATTTTGGATTAATGATATTTATTTGTAGTGCAAAATATTGTATGTATACAAGGTGAGCCAATAATGAGTGGATGGAAGACTCTGGGTTTATTAACGAACATTTCGAAAGTTCGATCATGGGATATGGTAAGGCTACATACCAATCTAAAATATTTTCACTTGAATCGCAAAGTTTATACAGGATGATTTATATTAAAGTTGTATTTTTTAATGGAACCCCCTGTATATTCCTTGGTCAATTCTAGTGCGACTTTATGTGTCACAAACAGTACATAAAACGAATCGTTTGGCCGCATGTGTCCAAAAAAATTGAATATCGTAGGGATCACAAAGCTTAGAAGGTCGTGACGATGCGATATTACTAAAACATGAAATGTACTATCGTAAACCGGACGGTCAAACCCGAACATTTCTTGTGTTTGAAGAAATTACTACGACAATTTTTCTTTATTACGTTTTCTTTTTGAACTATGAATTTACAAAATTAAAATTCCGAGTTCATTATTTCAAATTTCAATTTTGAATTTAATTTAAACTTTTTTGAAATTTGAATTTTCTAATTATAATTTAGGATTCATTAGCATTAATATTTTAAGTTTCAATTTTTTATTTCAAATTTCTATTTTGAATACGAAATTTTTAAATTTTATGTGGATTTATTTAATTTACATTTTATATTTACATATTTGAATATGTACTTTGAATTTGGAATTTTGAACTTTGCATTTCTAAGCTATGCGTTTTTTATTTTTATTTTATAGTTTCAGCAATAAAAAAAGTCAACACCGGTATCAATACCGGGATCGCGGGATTCACTTTCTTCTGGTATCGTAAGCTCTAGCCGCA
Source organism: Pyrocoelia pectoralis (assembly GCA_036250285.1). Lineage (NCBI taxonomy): Eukaryota > Metazoa > Arthropoda > Insecta > Coleoptera > Lampyridae > Pyrocoelia > Pyrocoelia pectoralis. The sequence goes on along the minus strand of CM070076.1, from coordinate 35,670,580 downwards.
GTTTCGAGAGTAGCAATCTTCAGGCTATTAATAACTTGTGTTTAGATATTAAATAATACTCTTTGGTAATATCCTTACATCCCATAAAAAGGTGAAGATAACATAGTAACATCGAGATGAAGGTGACCTTACAAACGAGTACCATTGTTTTAGGGTAGGTAGTTAAAATTTGTGGTTGCTGGAAACCAGATTCGTGTAATATTTTGATATTTTATCTCCTATTTTTATTCTTTGTTCCATATCGTTGCTTTTATGTGTATGGTTTATAGTTCGTAGTTGTTTGCACACTTCCCTACCCCCTACCACAAAAATTAATATACTTTTTCTGTTATTATTTAAAACACTCGCGATTCTGGCCAGTTCCCTGATAAACCAAAATTGAGAGTAAATAAATTTTGTGCTCGTTAAAAGAATTTATAAATTTATTGTTGTTAATTTTTTTGTATTTTGTGCCGCACCAAATTTTTCTATTATTTATTATTTCTACTAAATGTTTTTAAGTTTGCCACATAATGTTAGTATGTTTGAATAACACATATTTATTGTAAGAAATTATTGCAAATTTTGTGAAAACTTTAGCATAAACCTGCACTCACAATTTTAAACCTGAGTATACAGGCACGTTTGCTACTTATCCCTACGAACTCCCTACCCATAAGATGCAGTGACCAGTGAAAAGCTAAAGAAAGATCAACCAGATATTGATATCTGCGGCATGGTGGAGCTTTACCGTATCAATTCATGTGAGATTCGCAGATAACGGTTAAGGTCAAAACCATCAGCTTGGATGAAACACCCACCAAGACACAGAATGCTCATTCATGACAAACAATTCAGTACACATACAGGGTGATTCACGACTATTCCCTCGGTCCCTTGTGCCTAAAGGGTACAAGATATCAGCTTCATTTTTTGGTGACATATGTAAATTGATAACGACTATTTTTTAAAATTATTTTCAATTATACAGGATGCTTCACAAAATTGTAATATATCAAAGTTAGGTTTTTTTAAATGCAACCCCCTGTATTTTATTACATTTTTAGATTATACGTTAAAAATTAAGGTAACTTTATTAAACGTTCCCTATATCTATCGCTTACCAATTTTGAGAAAATTGTGATTTTAAGGAAAATATTCGATTTAAACAACACCTAATAACACAGAAACCACTTACTTTCAGTAACGCAAATTTATATCGATTTATCTTGACCTTTAAGACTTTCATTTGCACTACGTAGCATTTCGATTCTTTGTACAGGGTGTTTAGAAAAAAGATTCATATTTTATATTTTTTAAACATCAAAAACTCACTTAACTTAAATGGAACACTCTGTATGTTTTTATTCTATGTTGAATAACTTTTCATTTTCTATCAAAAACTATGAGTAATTGATATGTCTAAAATCAACGATTAAAAAGTTATTAAGATTTTTCTCTAAAATTTGTATGGAAATGGTTTTTGTTTGCATTCTAGTAGGCCATGATTTTTTTATTGTGGTTGATCAAAACTTAATTAAAAATGAAATTGAAGCAATGGAAAAAATACTGTAGTAAATGCCATTTTTTCCTATGCATAACCGCACTCGTTTTCAAGAGATCTTCTAACGTTATGGTGTTATAGTAGCAAACGCATCCTTTATTCCAATCTTTATGTCATCAGCAGTGGTAGGTGGAGTGTTGTAAACTAAATTTTTAATGATAATAATAATAATAATAATATCTAAACAAACTTCATCAAGAAGACTCGAAAAAGTGTTGTTCTAAAATCCGTAAAAATTTTACTCGGTTCAAGTTTCCATAAAAAAATCAAAATTCTCCCAAATACATCGAGGCTCCACCGGTTTTGGCGGTCAACAGTGCGATACAGGTGACGATTTAGTAATGAAAATTATGTCAGTTTACCAAGCCGTTATGTTATGGAACATGGATTCGTCGGTAAATAAAACATATTTAAAGAATTCATCTTCTTCTCCAACTTTCGTTGAAAGCTTCGTCCATATAAATTCTGGTGAAGTTGAATGTGATAAGAATGGTGTTTATGTTTTCTTCAAAAATATTTAGATAGACAATTCCTCAATAAATTGATTGGAAGGAGGGGTCCACAACACTCCACCTACCACTGCTGATGACATAAAGATTACAATAAAGGATGCGTTTGCTACTATAACACCAGTAGATCTTTTGAAAATCGAGTGCGGTTGTGCATAGAAAAAAATGGTCATCATATTGAGCATTTACTATACCATTTTTTCCATAAATGATTACTTCTTGTTATTAATTTCATTTTTAATTAAGTTATGATCCCATATCTAATTATCAACTACAATAAAAAAATCATGGCCTGCTAGAATGCAAGCAAAAACCATTTCCATACAAATTTTAGAGAAAAATCTTAATAACTTTTTAATCGTTGATTTTAGACATATCAATTACTCATAGTTTTTAATAGAAATGAAAAGTTATTCAACATAGAATAAAAACATATAGGGTGTTCCATTTAAGTTAAGTGAGTTTTTGATGTTTGAAAAATATAAAATGTGAATCGTTTTTCTAAACACCCTGTACAAAAAATCGAAATCCTACGTAGTGCAAATGAAAGCCTTAAAGGTCAAGATAAATCGATATAAATTTGTGCTACTGAAAGTAAGTGGTTTCCGTGTTATTAGGGGTTGTTTAAATTGAATATTTTCCTTAAAATCACAATTTTCTCAAAATTGGTAAGCGATAGGTATAGGGAACGTTGAATAAAGTTACCTTAGTTTTTAACGTATAATCTAAAAATGTAATAAAATACAGGGGGTTGCATTTAAAAAAACCTAACTTTGATATATTACAATTTTGTGAAGCATCCTGTATAATTGAAAATAATTTTAAAAAATAGTCGTTATCAATTTACATATGTCCCAAAAAATGAAGCTGATATCTTGTACCCTTTAGGCACAAGGGACCGAGGGAATAGTCGTGAATCACCCTGTATATGTTTTCTCTGTCTACATATATTATGGAGAAATGATGAAACTTGTTAAAAAAAAATATGATATCCGAATTATCGTAGACTAACTACGTGGTGCTGACCTGTGTAAGAATTGAACACAGAACTATGGATTGGTTTTTCTTTAATGCAACTTGGAAACCTTGTTTAATTTTAATCTATTACCATTGATAATGATATAAATAAATCATACTTTGCAGACGGCCCATGAGAGGACCTTTGGGAACTGTTAAGAGAATAGAATAGTAGTACTAAACATATTTTCACAACACTGCAAATGCTGACAAAAACCACAATAAACTTTATTAAATCGGACTCGTTTCGACGCAAAAATGTCATCATCAACTAACAACTTCGATTTAATAAATTTTTACTATTTGTAGTATTGTGTTCGAACAGCCACAAGGGCTGTCCAGTAAAATTTTTTTATTCAAAATATACATAAAATAAAAGATCACATACGTGTACTCTTGAAGTGGGTATTGTGACTTTCCAGATCTTTTAAGTTAAAAAAAAAACCAAATCGGTTAATCATGCATGGCTTAAATCACGTTGCTCAGTTTGTTTGTGTGTAACGCCGGATGGAGGGGGGGGGGCACAGCCCCGGGAGCGAACAGATAGGGGGTCCTATTTAAAAAAAATTTTAGTCAAAAGAAATAAATTAATATAGATGTTTATTTAAAATATTTATTTAATTATTTACTTGTACATTTATGTACTTACTTTGCATTAATATGATTTTATTTTAATATTTTCGTATAAAATAATTTCGATGAGTTTAAAAATGGGCCTCTTTCACGTAAAGAGCCCCGGGCCCCTCAACTCTTTAATGCGGGCCTGTTTGTATGACATCTATTCTCCTTTGTGCGCTATTTTTTCTTTAAACTTTTCAAAGAAATGGTTTCGAAGAATGACCATCTCAAAACGAAACCCAATCGAATTTGGATCGCTTTGAGATTTTATTCATTAATCATAATTTGGGTCAGATCGTAACCCGATCTGTACCACCGTTTCGTAACAAACCATTAATTTGCAAATTAAATACCTTATAGAGGTCAAAGTTATATTACATATTACGCAAATTAATTAATAACACGTTTTTTATCCACAAAGAAGCTGTACCTTTACATAAAATGACATATAGTATGACAGTGTAGGCGCTTATAATCCGCATTTGATCAATAATTGGACATCATTAGCTTAATAATCTCGTACTACGTTTGTTCTCAACACAATTAGGTAAGTATAGTAGGTAAATTTAAGTAAAACGTTGCTACGTTTTGACAAGAAAAAACTGGCAACGATGGGCACAGTGAAAAAATATCAAAAATCTAATACAGATGCACTACCGGTTTTTTTTTTTTTGTAAATTGGACTCCGTTCAAACTATAATGGCCTATAAAAACTATCGTAAAAGTTAGGGACGTGAATTAGTGATCTATAAATGTTTGGTTTAATAAAAATTTAACATCGATTCCTTTTTTATCGGTGACAGAACTTTTATAATGCCGGAAGTTGAAATTAAAATTGATTTCATTTATAACGTAGGTATAACATTCTTGCGCATCACGCCATGTATTGAATGTTGGTTGCAGGTTTGATACCATGATACTTTTACTGTGTTTGAAACACTCAAAAGGAATCTGAAAAGTCATACAAAACGTAGGTAAGTATTATTGAAACGAGTCAACGAGTGGAAAATGAAACACTCGGTATGTGTCAAAACACTTTTGTACTCTAATGTCACGTACATACAGGGTGGGGCACCACATACGGCACGGAAGTTGGTGCTTAAACTATAACAATTTTTAAAAATCTTTTTATATGCATACATGTAGGTCAATAAGAGCTACATTTTAAAAATATTTATAAATATACAGGGTGGTTCAAAAAAATGTGGCGTATCAAAGTTATATTTTTTTAAATGGAACACCCTATATATCATCACATTTTCGTATTTTACGTTAAAAAATAATGTCTCTTTCTTAACAATTCCCTATACCTATCTTTTATGGTTTTCGAGATATCTCGGTTTTTCTCGAAATACAGTAGGTCACAGAAAAAAGAATAACGACAAAATGGGTAGGCGTAAAAGAAATTCCTTTGGATCAGTTGATCTGAAGCCTTTTGGCAACTATTTTCAATATTTACTATTATGTAGAAATGTACAGGGTGTTCCAGAACGTGCGAAATACCATTGACTCCTGCTAACTTAAATAACTTGCTTATTTTAAATAGAACACCCTGTATTTTTTTACCCTATTCGATACAGTAAAATATTGTCTTTCAAACGATATTAGGGTTCCCTATAGCTAAGTATAGTATTTTTCACGCAACCAATGGATAACCTGTTTGAAGGTCAGCTCTATATGTCATTCTCTTAGGGTATTATTGTAAACAATACCCGAAATTATTAAATTTACTTTTATTAGACGTTTCCTACAGCCAAGTTGTTGATTTGTGCTTTACCTACATTACTTCAGTCAGTTCAATATTAAAATAGTTGAAACCAAAAAAATTACAATGAATCAACTGTAAACATTGAATAATCACTCAACGCTGTAAATAATTTATTGTAATATTTAATAATTAGCGAAGCTTATAAAAAATATCAACAACTAAACATAACATTGCCAGTAATTGCAAGAATTTGAGGTATCGTTCAGGTATACTCCTAAGAGAAAGACATAGAGCTGACTTTAAACACGTTATCCATTGGTTACGTGAAAAATACTATACTTAGCTATAGGGAACCCTAATATCGTTTAAAGACAATATTTTACTGTATCGAATAGAGTAAAAAAATACAGGATGTTCTATTTAAAATAAGCAAGTTATTTAAGTTAGCAGGAGTCAATGATATTTCGCACGTTCTGGAACACCCTGTACATTTCTACATAATAGTAAATATTGCAAATAGTTGCCAAAAAGCTTCAAATCAACTAATCCAAAGCAATTTTTTTTACGCCTACCCATTTTGCCGTTATTCTTTTTTTTGTGACCTACATGTTGTTATCCATTGGTTACGTGAAAAATACTATACTTAGCTATAGGGAACCCTAATATCGTTTGAAAGACAATATTTTACTGTATCGAATAGGGTAAAAAATACAGGGTGTTCTATTTAAAATAAGCAAGTTATTTAAGTTAGCAGGAGTCAATGATGTTTCGCACGTTCTGGAACACCCTGTACATTTCTACATAATAGTAAATATTGCAAATAGTTGCCAAAAGGCTTCAAATCAACTGATCCAAAGCAATTTCTTTTACGCCTACCCATTTTGTCGTTATTCTTTTTTCTGTGACCTACTGTATTTCGAGAAAAACCGAGATATCTCGAAAACGATAAAAGATAGGTATAGGGAATTGTTAAGAAAGAGACATTATTTTTTAACGTAAAATACGAAAATGTGATGATATATAGGGTGTTCCATTTAAAAAAATATAACTTTGATACGCCACATTTTTTTGAACCACCCTGTATATTTATAAAAATTTTTAAAATGTAGCTCTTATTGACCTACATGTATGCATATAAAAAGATTTTTAAAAATTGTTATAGTTTAGGCACCAACTTCCGTGCCGTATGTGGTGCCCCACCCTGTATAAATCTAAAAAAACAATTTTGTGGCATTTGTAGGTATTAGATGCACAATAGTATTAATTAATTTTTTTATAGAGAAAGAGGTCAAGCATTTTATGAAATTTTAGCCAATTATAATGTGCGAAACGGCAAATAAATATAACTAAATAAATAAAGCAGTTTGTGCCCTCATTTATCTATAGGTAACAAGCAAAAAGACTAATTAGTACTTATACCAACATACATGTTTGTTTATAGCACATCTTAAAGTAAAATTTGTATATTTTAATCAAAAATACACTAAATGGTAGAATAATTACACTTTTTCCCTACTTTGCTGCAAAATGTCATAAATAAACGCCTTTCATGTAGGTACGGCACCTTCGACATGCCCAGAAAGTTGCCATATTTAATTATTAAATTTGCAAGCACCAACTTCTTTTTCTCGTCTATTATAAATAAATCCTTATGAAAACAAGATTTTTTGAGCGGGAAAGGTTTTAAGCAACTCATGTTCTTATATCTTCACGATGCATCAATTCGTAATGGTCTGTATCCATTTCTTTTTAAGAGGACACATAATCCAAAATAGGTTGAACTACAATTACACCAATTGTGTTGCAAAGTGTAGACCTAGGTATATGCATTTTTGTAGTGTTTCCAAAACACTTTGTGCGTGAATTAGAAATACTATCGAATTAAAATTCTAAGGTACACAAAGTTACATTTACGTGTGACAAATAACTGTTGATTTTGCAACAACAAACAAAAAAACAAAGCGAAAATTATTTGATTGGAATCTGGAATCTATGGAATGTATGGCCGTTGAAATAAACATAAAACAATAACAAAATTTAAAAAGGCCATATCCGGAAATTAAAAAATGGCCGACAAATATTATTTCCCGGACCGCTAAGATGTTGTCCATCCGCCCCTGATTTCAAGCATGCAATACGGTTATCGTATCCAATTTATCCTAAGTAAATACACAGTTATAAGCAGTTGATAAAAAAAGCTTCCATTTTTGCTAGCACATCTTCAAAGACACGAGCTCACATGACTATGGTGTCGTGGGGCACTTTAAGGGTCTTTATGGCAGAAATGATTACTTCTATACTGACATGTCCAAAAGTTGAGTAGCTCCTAAAACTGAAGATGGAATCAATGGCGATAACATGAGAAGCTGTATTGCAAAGATATCTCAAGGACAATACCTGTCAACTGAGTTTTAGTTTTGGATAGATTCCCAGATCTTAATGCAGTTGAATAATGGAAAGGGAATTAAAAAGACCAAAAAACATTATTCAAAAACGAAAGCGCTTGTAAAAAACGTATCTCTTAATAAAGCAAAAGAAAACTAACTTTGGATTGATTTTATAGTCAGTTTTAATTTTTTTCTTTTTTGGATTTTTCTTCTATATTTTCCAAGATAATGACTTCCAATAATAATTCCAACAACAATGAACTAAGCGTCAAGAACGCTCCATTACCTTCACTTTCTGACTCGATTTAATCAATTAAAAAGTCGAAGAGGCACGTTAAAGGCATAGAATCCGAACCAACTGGAATAAAAAACCAGTTGGAATCCATGGGATTACAGAACGAAACTTCGAATGCCGCATGTGTGCGAAAAATTAACAAATAACAGAAAACAATACAATTTCTATAATTTATACATATTTTTGGGCACGAAGTCAATTATATCCAAATGTATTAGAGATATCGAAAAGCTGATTGCAGATCTGAAATCATCGTAAAATTTCACATAAAATCCATTTAGATTGGGAACCATGCGACGGGCGTAGGCCGAGCAGCGGACGAAACATTGAATTCAGTTAACGAACCAAGTTCCTTGAAAATATTTTAGCCACGTGGCAATCGGTTGTAATGGAAGTTTACAGTTAGAAGTGAACATGACTCCAAGGGTTGAAGAGCGGAACAAAATCAATATGAATTGGCTCATTATGGCAGACCTTTCTGTAGCAGAATCTTCGTTGACTGTAGATTTCATTAGTAAAGAGTCTTTAAAGTTAAAACGTGAGAATATACCAAGTGTTTTACGGAATGGTATATCTTGATGAGTCGACATTTTTCTGGCGATTATCTTGGTAAGTTGATATTTAATAATGGTACAATATTATATAAATTAAAATATTTTAAATAAAATCAGAACAAACCTGTTGAATTTCCTAAAAAGTTTCAGATATTTAGTAAAATTCATCATTTAATCGTACATTTAGAAAACACTTTCAATTATTGTAACTGATGGCAAACACCGTAGGCATGACTGATAATCTGATTTAGATATTTTAGGCTTTCCCGATATCTCTACTAAAATGGATAATAAAAACATTCAAAAAGTTTAGATGTGATAGAAGTCTAAAATTTTGCAGGGGGGATATGTTAGGTACATGGGATGGTTTATGGCCAATTACCTGATCAAGGTTGCATACGGTTTTTCCGGAGTCAAAGGTCAACAAAAATTTATTTGTGAACAGGATTTAGGCCTAGAGCTTGATGAGCCGATCCTTGTCAAAGGGTTTCACTCCTGTGCAATGCTTGGCCGCTAGAGAGCTGAGATAATTGAAATTTGAAAAGTCCATAAATTTTTAATGGAAAAACTCATAGAGAAAAATTCACGGGACAACGCAACTATGAATAATTTCTTCTTACATTTATGTTGTCAGACGGTCTGTATGAACGATTACTTGAGCATTTTTTCTAAAGTTATATGAAAGATGTTGGTACATCGCAATTTGTTTGATTAATTGTAACTGCACGTGAGTAAAAAGTCTTCTTATAGTATGTAATGCATTCTATTATTAACGAAGAATATCTCGGTTTAAAGCACGGTGTATAATGTTTAAACTTACTTAAACATTTCGACTTTCGATCTTGAACACATTGGATCTGATCTGTTTTAGATGAGAATAAAAAAATTTATAACGTTAGCAGCAATAATAAAAATTTCAAAAAAATCGAAATATCTATAATAATAATCGAAGTAATAATAAAATAGTTCAAGGCTTTGTAGTATGCGTAATTCGAGACTCCATCTGAAACCTATTTCATCCTTATCTATCAAGTTGAATGTCACAAATCGGTTTTATGCGGATTATGAGCCCTTGGCCCAAAGTAAGATTTTTGGTTATGATGAAAATTGGGCACATGCATCTCGGTCCGTCTGTACGTCCGTCACTTTTCTATGGCGCGAATAGGCTCAAAAACTGTAAGAGCAGGAAGGCTGAAATTTTGAAAGAGTATCACACACGATTCCGGGGTGGTTTATGACTATTGACACGGTCAAGCTCACTACTAAAGGTCAAAGGTAGCCATGTTAAGGCGCCTCTATACAGCTGCAAAAATTTTGGACCTACTCCTTACTGATTTTAAATTAGGCAACATACATATCTCAATACTCCCTGAGGGCTAAGCAGATTATGCGTAATTTACCTAAATGTACCTACTTGAAAGTTTCATATAGATTTTACATTGTTTAGTTATACCTACAGCTTTTATATTTTCTTGGAATTCCCGCAGATTGTAAGACTACTTTTAATTTATTTTACTATATTGGACTACTAAAATTAAAATATTATAGTATAATTTAATTATATTATGTGCGTCTAAGAATCACAAAAGAATAATTATTTGAAAATTCGGAAAACACTATAAACAATTTGATTTAGTATGGAATAATTAATAAAATACAAAGCAAAATAAACTTTGACAATGTTTAAGAATAATTATAACAATTAACCACACATTCTAAATAAAAAATAAATGTACTGATATAATTTTTATTATTTCTGTACTTGGACAAACAAACCTACCTATTAATTTAATTGATTCTAAAGTATTTTACTTTAAAATGTGCTAAAATCCCATTAAAATTTAATCCGTATTAGATATAATTAACAAAAAAATCCCATTAATGGTATATATACCTACATATACAGGGTGAGTCAGAATATGTGGGAAGTACGATAACTATAAATAATAGGCATAAAATAAAGACGATTGTTTAAATAAACTTATATCCTAGCATGCACAGGTAAAAAGTTATTAGGTCTTCTAAGTTGGGAAAAAAATTAATTTTTTATTAATAACTTCTAAACCAATTAAATATAATCGACTATTTTTTGTACTTGTTAATGAATACTTAAAAACAAAAAGCTGTGGAAATTTAATGAAAATCAAATAAGTAGAAGATGGATTTTTCGAGTACCTCCACTGTTAAATCCTTTGGAACTTTTGAGTCTTGAAGTTTTTTTTTCATTTAAAAATTGTGTTTGATAGGAGATTTTATTCGTAAACTTTTTTGTCTCTTATAAAGTTTTTAACTTCTTGAAAATGGTATGGTTTTAGCATTTGTTGTTTTGGAAGACAAACCACTCGTAATTGAGAAACATTGAACCTTAAAGAAATTTAACTTTTTATTTTTTTAAGCAAAACGTTGCGTTTAATCAAAAATTTACAAAAGACAAAAAAGTTTGCAAATAATATTTGCCATCAAACACGATTTTTAAATGAAAAAAAAATTTCAAGGTTAAAAAGTTCCAGAGGAATTAACAGTTGATGTACTCTAAAAGTCCATCTTCTGTTTATTTAATTTTCATTAAATTTTCACAGCTTTTTGTTTTTAAGTATTCATTAACAAGTACAAAAAATAGTCGATTACAATTAATTAGTTTCGAAGTTATTAATAAAAAAGTAATTTTTTTCCCAACTTTGAAGACCTAATAACTTTTTACCTGTGCATGCTAGGATATAAGTTTATTTAAACAATCGTCTTTATTTTATGCCTATTATTTATAGTTATCGTACTTCCCACATATTCTGACTCACCCTGTATATTTTATATAAGAGATTCACTAATCATATGTAAGTTACGTTTCATTGTGGTAAAAAATATTATTTTGACTCTGAAATGCAAGCTATATCGGACATGAATGTGGAGCTTTATTTTAATCCCAATGCTCAGTAGTTGATGAAGAATTACCATTTCTTGCTTGTTCTCCAGGCGGCTTAGTAGGAAAAACTGACATTGTTGAAATTAAATGTTCCGAGAAAAGCGGCAATTTGCATCCTATTGAAGCATATTTGAAGGGTAAATTAGAATATTGTGATACAACCGCGGATCTAGACCAACTAGTGGGGGGGGGGGGGGGGGCATAGTAAAGACAAAAAACAAACCATGGATTCTTATATAAGCGTTTATATAAATTAAAAAAAAAGAGTTTTTTATAACTTCTAAATGCCTATACCCACTACCCAAAACAAAATCAATTCTGCGTCGTTGAGATGCAAATCTGTGCCAAGAAATAAATGAGAATTTATCACGACATGTTATGAAACCCCCAACCCCCCTGGATCCGCGGTTGACTGTGAATGTAGTAATAATAATAAGCTCACTTTGAAACAAAATGACAATTATTTTTACTAAGTACAGGGTCTTTTGCACATAACCAAAAGAAATATATTATGCTACTTTGTAGTCTACACTAAAGGTGGAATACATCAGGGGTGGCATTTAGGAGGGTCAGAGTAGGGCAGTTGACCCCCCCCCCCCTGGAATTACTACTACCAAAAAAAGGTACGTTAAATTTATAAAACTGACAACCACGCCCTTTTTTCAAAAAAATTTAAGACATCCGCACAAGATTTGTGATGTTTATATTAATTAAAATAAAATTTAATAAAAAAAATAATGTCTTTTTACAATTTGTCTATAGCGTTTTTTAAATTTACGTCGAAAATAACCCTGGTTACGCAATATTTATTTGTCAATTTGCATCTTTGTAACAGGATCATTAAACAGGTACTTTTCTTTTGTCTGTATAATTTCCTTAGAAGTATAATTCCACTACCTGACCTCTGTGGCCCGGGGCATTTACGAAATTTTGTTGGTAAAATTTTTGTACATAAAATTTATATTAAAAAAAACTTTTGACCAGGATTACAGTTATAACTTAACCGTTGGAAACGATTGTTAAACGAAATATGGTTCTTAAGCACTGTAGAATTTGTCCGTAGAATTTAATTTTCGGATATTGACTGTCGTTTGGAAAATATCTCTTAAAATAGATGAAAGATAAAATAATTTTTTGTTACCTCAAATTTTTGTTTTTTTTCAAACAAAATTCTAAGGCAAAATTTGATTATGGTAAAGAATATATTCCCGGCCTTAAAATTTTTTCAAGTTCAATTTTAGAGCTGTAATCCTGGTCAAAAGATTGCACTTTTTCCAATTGGATGGTGTGTTGCCTACCCTATGTATAGAGACGCCTTAAACCAGGAGCTTGAGGATATATAAATAGGAGCTATTTAGCTCGACGAGCTGAACATTTTTCATAAGTATAATATATTTTTCATAAGTATAATATGTGTCAACTTGCCTCAATGAATGGTTTGGGGCTTTGGGCACAATATGGCCGAGAAATTTTCTTATAGTGAAAGCTGCAAGACAGCGGACGAGCCGCGGACGAGCAGCTTGTATTAAATACCTATAATAAATGTAAAAAGTCGATAGTGCTTGGAATATCGAAAGCTACTAATTGTAAATCATTTTGCTTATTATATTAAATCGATCCAATTTTATTTAGTTTAATTAATTAATTTGGAAAACTTATAAATGTGCGTGAAAAAAACGGATGTAAAACTTGATTGATAATATAAATGAAACTCGTAACTTGCACCAATTTAACAAAGTAAATGAAAACTGATTGCAATATATCAATTCAATTCTATTTGAAAATTGGATTGTGTGCTACAAAGAGGTGACGCCAAGTTACACGAATTAATGTGCGGCTATAAACAAATATGTATTACAATTAATGAGCCTGTTGGCGCGGCGATTTTAGTGTTGGACAAAAATATAGATTAATGGCGTTATGTAAACGTTTTAAAATTAATCGATTTTTTAGCCGGTTCTTTATTACACTTTTTTTTAGAAATTGGCAATAAACTGATTCGCTAATGAACTCACTTACTTAATGTATAATTAACTTAATGAATTATTGGCTATGTATGTATTTGGTAAATTTGATGAATGCAATGTATTTATAAAAACATCGGCACTTAAACATAGATTTCCAAACCTCTACAGTCTACACAATTAGGAAAATGTCAGTAGACATTGGCAAAAAGCACGTAGGTACCTATCTCGCTTAAAAAGTTTGCTTGGCATGATTTTGAAGCAGTTTTCTTGATTAACGATGGTGAGATATAGTCCAAGAGCTGACTGCAAAAATTCTGGCCTATCGAGTAACAGCATAAAATATAGTTTTTATATAGTTAAAAGGGAACAAAACTTTCTGCCTTGTTAAATCTTGTGCTAATACCTTGGCAGAAACCGTTTTTTAATTTTCTTTTGGCACGTTGCTATACCTATCGAGTAACAGCTTTAAACTATAACCAAATTAAACTTTGAACATAATTCTATAAGAAAAATCAGCTCGTTAAATCTTGTGCTAATGCTTTGGCAGAAAACATTCTCTTGCTCAAAGTCTTATAATACCACTAATACAACTATCATAGAAGTACTTAGGGATAAACAAGGAATCGGCCAATGAACAATTATAATGATTTCCACAAAATAATTTTATAATATAAAATATTTAGTAATAGTAGGTATACAGGGTGTTTTTTGGGAGCTTTAGATAGACATTTCTGGGAAAGTTTTATAGATATTAGATAGGTTTTTAAAAATTTGATTTGAAAACCGAATCGTTGTAAAATATTTTCAAAATTCCAGCGCTTCCGGAAATGCCGGAAGTAGCTGGAAACTTCGTTATTTTAAATGGGAACTATTGCATTTTTGGATTCTACGTGAAATTTCAGTTCTTTTAATACCCACATGTCAATATCTACAAGTTATGGTTTTTAAGTTATTTTCACTTATTGAAAAAAAAAAAATGGCGGATACAGACGGTAATTTAGGAATTTATTACTTGAAAACCGTTGTAGCTATGGTAACCAAGATTTCTCCAGCGCATAGAGGAAGAATATGGCTTTCTTTTGGTATACTTAAAGAAAACTAAGTTGTGTACGACCTCGCAACTATGGGGCTGAGGGACTCCAAATTTAGGAAAGTTCAAAGACTAAGAACTCAGATTTTTTAAATGAAATGAACATTTTCTTACTATTGCATTTGATAGAGAATCCAAATGGGCATATTTTGGTATTACATGTTCCTATCCCTATCTTTAATAGTTTCTGACTTTATTCCCATTTCATCGCATGGATATCATTTTTTTTAATTTTTTTTAGTAGTCGACTGTGACATGGACCATGGCAATCGAATTTTGCACAAATCAAGTGATATTAAACCGTCACCTGTTATAGGTTAACATAAGTTTTTCAATAATAATAATAATAATAATAATAATAATAAGGACTTTATTTTGAAAAAAGAAGAAGAAGAAAAAAAGGAATATGTATATGAAAATATATATCGATGATGGTGTAGGCGAAGTCTAGCAGAATGCTATTCACACTCAACCTCACCATCATCGTTTGGTAGATTGATAACTCTTAAAAAATAAATTGTCTAGGCTAGTAGCGTAAATTTAAATAGTGTTGTCTGTAGTAGAGTGATAATATGGATTACTTTAAGCAAAATTTAGAGGGAGTTTCCAAAGCAAGTAGACAGCTGCAGAGTATCTTCAGCAAATAAAAGGAAATAGAAAGAAAAAAAAAGAATTACTTAATACTATAAAAAATATTTAAATTGGATTATGAAGTATATAGTCTTTTAATTTATATTTAAATTTATTAATGTTCAATAACTTGAATTCTTGAGGAAGCCTGTTATATAACCCTATAGCACTGTACACAAACGACCTTTTATAAATAGCTGTAAAATGGCGAGGGATGTTAAAAGATGTCTTGAATCGAGTGTTTAAATTATGAATTCCAGACCTTATTTTGAATTCATCTTTGATAGTTGAATTAACACTATTATCGCTTAGTAGGCGATGAGTGAAATTAGCCAGGTGGAGAGCTCTACGCTTTTCTATGTTCAACCACCCGATCTCCTTCAGTTTGTAGGAAATATGTTCGAATTTACGTATTCCATAAATTAGGCGAAGGCAGCTATTCTGAACTTTTTGAATACGTGTTCTTTGTACAAAATCTATGCAAGGACCATAAATAAAGTCACAGTAATTGAAACAGGACAGAACTAAAGATTCGCACAAGTTTTTTTTTAATTGAAACGGAAGACAATGGCGGTTAGCATATATCACCTTTAGAGCAGCATAAGACTTTTGAATAAGTTTAGTTACATGTTCTCTAAATCGAAGATTTGAATCAAAGACAACACCTAAATTGTTAGCTTTTTTAACTAATGGGACGACAAAATCATCTATTTTAACCACAAAATCGTTTTGAATTAGTAAGATTTGCTTTCTACGGCCAAAGAGCATCGATGCACATTTTGGAGTTTAGCTTAAGTCCAAACTCATTAGATAATTTTTTTATTTTGCTTAATTCGGTATTAATATCTTGCAAGGTATTTTGCCAGCGGGTTATTTGAAAACTTGTGTAAACCTGAGTGTCATCTGCATATGCCATGACGTTACAATTGTGTATAGATTTGATTATTTCGGAGGTGTAAACTATAAATAATAGAGGACCCAATACCGAGCCTTGAGGAACCCCGGCCGTAACATTAAGCTTATAAGAAAGATTATCCTCAATGCGAATTTGTTGGTATCGGTCGTGCAGATACGAAAAAATGAGGTCAGCTGCGGGTTCAGAGAAACCATAGAACTTGAGTAACGAACAAAGTAAGGTGTGGTTGAGGGTATCAAACGCTTTAGAGAATTCAAGCAGAATTAATACTGTGGCTAACCCACGATCGATTGCAGCTAAAATGTCATTGGTAACGGTAGCTAGAGCAATTGCAGAGCTATACCCCTTTCTAAATCCACATTGATTGGGCGGGAAGAGCCTATTGTCGGCAATAATGGAAGAAAATGGAATAAGATTTTTGGAATCTAATTGTTATTTATGGTAAAATGGACAGAATCGTGTCACATGCTTGTCATACGTTCATTGAACCCTAGTCAACGTACCGACCATTGACACCGACCAAATGAAATTGTTCGAATATTGGACGCTTTGTACCACCAAAACAATTACCTAGATTAAGACCCGTTGTTGAAGATGAGGCTAAGATTATTAATGTATTTGGATATTTCACGGCGTGCTCCACTAGGTAATTGCTTTGGGTGTAAATATTAGTTGCATCTAAAAAATCCTAAAAAACTGCCATTATCGCTCATTTTCTCATCATAATGGGCACTGATGCAACCAGTCGACCTCTCAAGACGAATTGAGTTTTGCGAATATCTAATGTTAAAGAACAAGGAAGATTCTTTGGGCAACATTATTTGGTCAGACTGGACCAAATTTAGTAAAGATTTAATCGCCATAATTCGCATTGCTGGTGCAATTAAAATCCTTGCTTGAATTGAGATGTACCTACCCTTTTAAGAGTGCTCGAGTTTTATTATATTTTGGAGAAAACTCGGTTGCCATAGGTACAACGGTTTTCAAGTACCTAATGAATTCCTAAATTACCTTCTGCATCCGCCATTTTTTTTAAATAAGTGAAAATAACTTAAAAACCATAACTTGTAGATATGTATTGACATGTAGGTATTAAAAGAACTGAAATTTCACGTAGAATCCAAAAATGCAATAGTTCCGTTCCCATTTAAAATAACGAAATTTCCAGCTACTTCTGGCATTTCGGAAGCACTGCCATTTTGAAACTATTTTACATTGATTCGGTTTTTAGAGTAACCCCTACGTTCAAATTTTCAAAAACCTATCTATAAAACTTTCCCAGAAATGTCTAATTAAAGCTCCCAAAAAAACACCCTCTATACTATTACTAAATATTTTATATTATAAAATTATTTTGTCGAAATCATTATAATAATATTGTTCATTGGACGATTCTTTGTTTATCCTTAAGTACTTCTATGATAGCTGTATTAGTGGTATCATAAGACTTTGAGTACGAGAAAGTTTTCTGTCAAGGCATTAGCACAAGATTTAACGAGGCAGAAATGTTTTTTCTTATAGAATTATGTTCAAACTTTAATTTGGTTATAGTTTGTTACTCGATAGGTACAGCAACGAGCCAAAAAAAATTAAAAAAAGTTTTCTGCCAAGGTATTAGCACAAGATTTAACAAGGAAGAAACTTTTTTTCTTTTTTAACTATATAAAAGCTATATTTTAAGAGTAATTTGAAGCTGTTACTCGATGGGTACAGTTCGTATCCAAAAAATTTTCAGGAGAGAGGACATGACAAATTTCTGCACAAGTTCCGCCCAGACAGCAAAAGATTTTATGGATGGTCTGTATAAGCACTAGCTTTTCAAAATCATTTCATGCTGTTACTCGATAGGTTAGCTTTTTTGTAGCCAGCTCTCGCTGTAATAGAAGAATCTTCAAGATTATACTCTCGACCGGTATTAAAGTACATTTTGAAATAATCCTCTCTTCATTATGTAATACAATAATAATAAAGTACCGCACGACAATTATAGCTGTTCACGAACAGCAAGAAACTTGCTTCATTATGGTGACATGGTGTTAGCCTTGTATCTATCTATTTTCGTAGATTTCAATTTATTAACAGCATAAATTATATCAAAACTCTTTAAAAACGTGGTATGTAGAAACTTTTGAGTTTCACTTTCAAAAACTTTTGTAAACGTTATCATTCGCTTCAAAAGCTTTAATGATCGAAGAACTGTTCTCGCTACAACTTTGAAAATAATAATATAATCGAAATACATTTTCATTACCTACACTGTACCAACATTTTTTTCCCACGCTAACGAATGAACGAAATAATTTGTGCTATTACATTAGAAATTATTAATTTCAATTAATTATCCCAGATTAAACCGTACATTTTTTTTAGTGTTGGAATGGTACAAATAAGGGTTTTATTTATATCGTTTTTCCGACACTAATCCCAAAGATGAACCGGATAACGAGTAACAATCTGTACTTTTGCAATCCTTTCATCACGCCTATGCCGGTTAGAATGTGTCTTAATTAAAATTCGAATTGTGTAGTCAAAGATTAGCATATAACAATATTTTATATTACAGTTTTATTTGGAGACACCGAGGCTATAAAAATTATTGTACAAGTAGAATATCTCTAACTGTGTCGTAAATATAATAAATTCGAAGCTCGTTGTTTAATAATTTATAACACGACTTGCTCTTAGTATAAAAATGATAATAATATGTAAAAAAAACTATTCTTTATGTAAATCCATAAGTACCGTTTATATACGAATATTTTTATAATGAGCTTTAAAATAATTCCGCTGTTATAGAACGTGATTGTTTTTCTAGTTATGCCAATTATCGGATAAAAAAAGTAACACGACCACACATCCTCTACTCACTAACAAGCTATTCTTGATTAACTCAACCCTATTAAAAACTATTTTAATGATTAATTATAGTTTTTAAATAGCCTTTTGTGATTATTTTTTTTTGTTATATAGTCTAATTGAATTTTATTTTCATGATTAATCTATGCTATTTTGGTAATATTGAATAGCTCAATAGTGTCATTTAATATCACGGATTACCAAGCAACGTTTATATGAAGAACAAAATTAGAATCTAGACAAAAATAAGTAGACAGCTATTAGAATGATTAACGGCAACATTGTAAATCAAGACATTATTGCACCACCGTTGACGTACATTCTTTGTAACGTTTAACATTAGACTGTCGAGTTGAACGTTTGCCAGAATTTTCATAATAAGTACATAATGGAATCTCATTATTTATGCTTTAAGGATTTGTGAGTTGATTTTGTATTTTCATTAATTTTCTTCTTATTTGTGATGGTATTGTATATTTTCTTTCATTAAACATGTACCTTTTCCATTGGGAAAGTTAAATAAATTCAGTTTTCTGAAGAGAATACGAAAATAACAAGCAAAATCTTCGATTTATGTCGAATCTTATTCTCATTCTGGACCTTATTAGAATTATAATTATTGTACCTAGAATAGGTAGGTATATAGTTTTTTAAGTCACTTATACTGTCACTGTTTTAGAACCAGGTATCATTAATTAGTGAGTAAGATCTCATTATTTATTTGGTATTTTAAGAGTTATTCATCCCTTAAATGAGAAAAAGGGAGATTAAAAAATAATCCCATCACATTTTTACTATGAGGGAATTGTATACCATTCTTTTAAATCATCAAGGATAGGCGAGGTCTTCTATTGAAAAAATCCTGAAACATCCAGCTTCGAAGATAGGTCATCACTCATCACAAATAAAAAAGATACCTATGTCCTTTTAAAAGCTGGTTTACTATAATATACATAAGGTGATATGCAGAGCCAATTCAACTTTTTTGAAACACTGTCATCATCATAATGAATTAGATCATTTGAATATTGAAAGTAACAAAAAAAGAAGTGAGCAATTGAAAGGGAAGACATATTCTTCGCCAAACTTGTCTCCACCGCCTCGTCAGATCTTCATCCGATGATCCCACAGAAAATTCGTAAAAAAGAAAGTTGTAGAAAAATTAAATTTCCTTTAAAATGGGTTTTTGATTCATCATTTTATACAGTGTGTCCACGGATTGACTTCACTATAGGTGTAAATGACCAAAAATTTTGGAATTTCAAAACGATTTTTTCAGATGCTGCCCTACTTCATTGGAAATGAATTTTCATCATATTTTTAATTTTTTTAATTCAAAGCCGCCTTGATCGTGGAACAAAAACTATTTTCTTTGCAGGTAAAGTACCTTTTTTGTGTATCATAGAGCAAAATTTTATTAAGAAAAGCTGTTCCGAATCGAAAAACTGACTATAAAATGACAATCAGTATTGTTTGTAAACAAACGACAATGTTGTGTTTGAAATGTTGTATGCATAGATTCCGATTTAATCGATGATAGTTGTCTTAATAAATAAAAAAACGGTTTCATGAAATTGTGCCGATTATTTTTAAATTTTGCATTTCTTATTATTTTTCGATTCCGAACAGCTTTTCTTAATAAAATTTTGCTCTATGATACACAAAAAAGGTACTTTACCTGCAAAGAAAATAGTTTTTGTTCCACGATCAAGGCGGCTTTGAATTAAAACAATTAAAAATATGATGAAAATTCGTTTTCAATGAAGCAGGGCAAAATCTGAAAAAATCGTTTTGAAATTCCAAAATTTTTGGTCATTTACACCTATAGTGAAGTCAATCCGTGGACACACTGTATGACGAATGTTAGACACTTTTTAAGATTTTTACCGGAATGAATGATTCTGGTAGGAACCAGCACTTGGTAAAAAATATTTTTCTGTACATCTTTAACTCGTTGTATCTACCTACACTACATGATATCATGACCAAGAAGGTCGTGAGGGGGGGAGGGGTGGATTTGGATTGGCGGGGAGAGGCGATAAAGCAGAAAACATGAAAATAAAGGGCGAGTGTAGAATAATAGTTTCTTATTGTACAAGACGATAAACAATCTTCATCGTGGTGTGCAAGTTTTTTCTATAGCTTTTCTATAGAAGTCTATCCAGTTTAACTTTTCTTTATAAACTGCTAAATAATCACATTGATTGTCCACATTTATTATCTTTAATCAACTTTCATGTACCGTCATATTTCTCTCGAAGCAACCCAACTTTTCGTATAACAACGTCTCGAACTAATGTACTTCTTAAATCACCAACTCGTATCATGTGCTGTAATTTTAATAAAATATCATCTAGTTGTGATCTTTATTATGATAGTTTAAGAAACATATTAGATATTTATTGTCAACGATATCCAAGCTAGTGTTTATTTATGTTTTGGTAAGGAGTGTATTGTTAATAAATAACAATGTTAATTTTAGTTTTAGTTATACTGTTGTAGTAAAATTGTATACTACACTATTATTCAATAATGTTTCTGTTTTGTCCTGTTAATGGATTCTGTCTGTTGGGCAAATATATTTATTATTATTATTATTATTATTATTATAGTTGACTATGCTGTAGACCAGATGTATAGTTAGCGCGCGCATTTAGGTATCTTATAAAAGTTTAGTTGGTCTACAATATCACTTCAGGGTATTGTAAGACCAACTAAACTTTTATAAGATACCTAAATGCGCGCGCTAACTATACATCTGGTCCACAGCATAGTCAACTATAGAAAAGCTTTTCTTTACTTCACAATTTTAATCCGATACCCACAAACTTATGACGGAAAGACTTTAGTCCTCTTCGTCTTCTTCAGTTCGAAAGGGGATAGAGTAGTAGGGGGTAGGGTGCAGTGGGGTACCTCGTATGGTGGGAGGATTGAGATATCGGGCACATTCGCCACAGACTTGACGAATGCGTCGTAGCGATATTTGTTGAGGGATTTTTCTTTCTTCGGGGCACCGTACCACTGGAGGGAACCCTGACTTTGAGTGGTCATAATGAAAAAACGGGGGGTTGAGTGGGGGCGTGAAACTCATTTTTGGGCAGTACATTAGTCAGTAAAAATGAAAATGGGAGAATCAATTGTTTAACTATTATTTTTAGTGTTCGACCGAAACTGGTTTTTACGACCGAAACCGAATTTCGGCAACGGTCTCAGTTTCGGCCGAAACCGAAACCGAAACTTTCTTACAAAGATCATATTTTGAGGGAAAAATAAAGAAAACGTTATTATATAATCAGTCAGGCTCAGTTTTAATTTTTATCTTTAAATGTCATAGCTTTAAAAATGCTTAATAATAACTTAAATACTTCACAAATAGGTCACGTCATGATTAGGCACGTGGACGCGGCAAAATGTCTTCGTCGTTTGGATGGAATTTACCGCGCCGAATATGAACGAGCACAGCGCGGGAACTCCAGAATGCAGTTTCGGTTTCGGTCGTAGTTTCGGCAGGTTTTCCGCCGAAACCGAAACTAAACCGAAACTCGTTTTTTTCCGAAACTCCACCGAAACCGAAACCGAACATTCGGTCGGACACTAATTATTTTAATTAACAGCAATAAAAACATTTTCCTGGCTGACGGTCAGTTTTAACTTATCATAAAATTGTTATTGTTCCATAAATTGTTACCAAATTTAAAAATGTTGTACTCAAATAACTGTTGATTATTGATATAATTAACTTGTTTTATAAGCTATAACAGAACATTCTTGTTTTAGATGGTAAATTTCTAGTATTGAAATCAAGCTGCATTATTCGTTTATTGAAAACAATATTTGTTTTCTTGTAATTCAACGTAAATGCTACGACTACCGCGAGGGAAAGACGCATAGATTACCTCTATCAGATCATACACAGCGAGCGGCAAACCACAACAACGTGATTATTCTTTTGCATTGCGGCGCCGCATCGCTTCATAGCAATAGTGTAGGTTGTAGGACAACAGCTTCCCCACGCACTGCACTTCTCCGCGCGGACCAAAGCATTCATCATTTTTTCCAAATCTGTTTTAAATAATAGACTGTATACAACACATTATTTTTTTGAATCGTGTTAGAACACAACATAATTGGTTTAACTTTTTATGTTACTGTCAATATTATTAATATCGAACTTTCAGGTACTCAGTTACACAAGATGTCGTTTTATACTTCCCGTTCCAAAAAAAAATTGACCTATGCAAATTTTTACATGTTTTTGCGTTTCTGAATACGTAGATTCAAAAAAAGAAAAAAAAATCCGTCTGTCTGTCGTAGTCTGTAGGATGTCCGTACACATTTTCTTGCAACACTCTATACTCAGAAACTATTAAAATAATCCAAATGTGGTTTTCGCCAATTGATTGCATTCGGGTCAAGGACGAAAATGTTGATATTAGCTAGGATGACATCACTTCCGGTAGGTATAAACTAAAATGGCGGCACTCATTTTTTTATAAGATAAAGTTGCAGTTTTTTGGTACAAGGGAAGTCTCGTGGCAATACTTGCCAGAATTTTTTTTATTATAGCTGTAAGACTAATAAACCAATTGGCCTCAAAAGCATCTCACACTGACAAATAAGTCCTTATACATTTTTCAAATATATAAGTATCCACCACTCAGTTTCAATAATATAGCCCTCTAATTAATTTTTAAAGTAAGGTAAAGAGAACATAATTATAAATTAATGGATTCATTAACATCCTACCTTGTTCCGTATGCTATGCTCAACGATTTTTAATTGTTTATTTAATAGTGTAAGATACGTACACGGAAAACTAATATGAAAATTCACCCAAATAAGAAACGACGACAGTTGAAGAAAAAGAGTCTTAAAACTGCAGTTGTTAATTGTCTTTTTAAAAGTGTTCGTAAAATTTAATTATCCAAGAACATGGAGTTTAACGAAAAAAAGATGTTAAACTATTATCACTTCCATAAACTAACACGGTAGTTAGGGAACTAGTTTAAGCTGTGAAAAATTTTACTATAGTGGAAACTACGTTTATTGAACACTAACAAGAATTTTACAACTTTTCAAGTTACCATTATACTAGACGGAAGCGCATAAAAAATATTTTCTTTAGTATTAAGATATCATTCAAGCCATAAAACAGGTTGCCATAAATGGATCGATAAATTAGTCACTTTAATCACATTGTTAAAATTAATTAGAATATTTATAGAAAGAATCAAAAAGGTTCTTTATTTTACTTAAGTCTCATTAATTAAACTAAAATTATTGCTCCAGAGTATTGTTTCGCTTCTCACACCATACTTGTAATAAATCAATGCCAATTAGCCTTTACCACTACTTTCCTTCTGTGTACTTAAACCCATGACTGCCAATTCTAAAAGAAAATAATTAGCGATATCTTTTCTGATTAGATTTATCGTTAACTTAATGTACCAATTAGATTTAAAATACCTAATTTATCCAGTATTTCTTTTACAAAAGATCGGGAAGTTCTTTGAACGATAAATACCCGCAACCTATATTGCTTTATTGAAAGAGAAGAAAAAGTTTATTATTTCTATCACTATCCCAATAGTTCAAATATTATCTTAGGTATTTACCGGATTTACGTTTCAAAATACACTTGTAGGTGAAAAGATCGCCTTGTTTCAAACTATTCCAAATCTAAATCTAAATGCCACTTTTGTAAACATTGTAATTATTATTAATGCCGACAGAAAGATATGTAGGTATCTTACTCTACTATTAAATAAAATCAGGGAAAAAGGTTTCAATATATTGTAACCCAAAAAAATGGTTGAAATTCTTTCTATCGCACACGTATGTTAGGCAAAACGTGGTTGCCTACTTTTTGCCTTTATGTACCAGTTCAACTTGGAATTTGAGACGAAAATAAGAATGACAAAGGTAAGAACTAGGTAAATAAAATTTATTTGGATGGAAGCTGTTTAGGGAACTAATAACTGTTATAATTGCCTTTTATAATTACTTTCCAACATGAGCGAGTAGATTTTTTTAATTTCAGAATTTCTGTATTATTACTTACCTAAAGGTTAACTGCAATCTGTCACTTCACTAGATGTCATGTCTCATTCCCTCGCAACATACAAAATAAAGCTTGGTGTAAATTAGTACTAGTTACACAATGGTATATCTAAGAAAACTAATTTTACGTTTCCTATCTTAAAGCGTTCCAAACTTAATTGTTACACTATATGTAGTTTTAGACACTTAATATCGCCCATTAATGTAAAATGAGACATTTGTAAACTTTGTAATTAGTAAAATTAGAATTTCTCAAGCTTTCAATGAATGGAGCGTGACTTTACAAATTTATTGACCTGTATTTAAACGTTCCATCTAAATGATTACTTCACGGTGATCTATTGCAAGTTTATTTGATTTATTCTATTTTATGATCGTATATATTTCATAATCATCGCGGGTAATAAAAAATAAAAAAAAAACTATTAAATTCCATTAATCAAGTAAAGTGGTAAACCGGAATTCTATTAGTTATTGGCTAGCTTTGTTTCCTTTTATTAGCGCTTACACAAGATTTAAATTTACTATTGAGTAGACAGTTATGATGTTTTAGTCCAGTCAAATTAGACAAAAAAAGGGGGTTTATGAAAAAGTGATGCTAACTTTACGGGACTTTTTCAGGGTTGTTTGGGAAATTAAGGAGAGCTTAAATCCAAGTTTGCGTATACCCAGACCCCGTGGGATTTTTTTAAAGGGGGGGAAAAGGTAAAAATTTTGATTTCGCTATAATTCGGCAGCAATTGATCGTACAGAAAAAATAAAAAAAGGGGTTTGTGGGTTTGTTGAAGCTCTACAAGTTTCCTTTGGACGACTTTTCCCGAAAATTAATATTTAACGATTTATCGTAAAAAAAGTAAACTTTTTTGGTCAACAAATAGAATTTGTTCATGTATGAGAAAGTTGTAGAACAAAATCACCGTGTCAGATTTTTCGATCGGTTGAAAAATAAGGTCGAAGGGAGCGTCTGAAGGTGTGCTATCTATTCGCGCCCCTCCGGCACCGGTGCGGCGGCTCGACGCTGCGGCACGCGCTCGGATCTCGGCGCGTTTGTCGCTTATATCTGTGTGCCAATGAATCAGAATTAAAAGTAAAAATCGTAAAAAAAAACAGTAAAAAAAGTAAACTTTTTTGGTTAACAAATAGAATTTGTTCATGTATGAGATAGTTGTAGAGCTTGAAAAAACGAACAAAATCGAAAAAAAAGTTTATTTTTTATTTCGATTTATTGGCACAGACGTTGAGTGAAAAATATAAAGAGGCGAAACTACGCTTGATTTAACGTCGCTCCTGATGGGTCTGAGATGTGGATGTCGCTATAGGCGTAAAAATGCATTTGGGTCTGAGAGTTCAATGCCTCATTCAACGCTTCAGTTCTATCTGCGCGTTCGTGGCAGCACGTTCTTTACGGTTTAAAGAAATACGTGCTGTAGAAGTTATAAATTTGTGGAATGCGTTATGAAAATGAGTGTTTCATCTAATCACGTTTGTGTTTACAATAATTGCAACAAAAATCAAAGAAAACAAAAACATTAAGCGTTTTTAGATTTCCTATAAAAAAGTAGTGGCAAAAAAACTGCGGCAATATAGAAATTGCTTTAAAAGGTAGTGATAGTTTAGGTAATAAATTGATATGTGAAGAACATTTTTTATCATTGGACATTATTATAAAAAGTAAGTGAAAGGTGCTACAGAAGAATGCAATCCCTATCGAATATTTTACAACAGGTAAGTGCATTTTTATCGATTTTTTTATATAATTACACTGTAAACATTTTTATATAGGTTTGTTGGAGAATAATTAATTGAACTTTACTTAATTAAAATTTCGCTACAGAAAAGCATTCATTGTTATCTAAAAAAAATATACGTTTATAGATTTGTACCGAAATTAAAGGGAAGTAACGTTTAAATCATGTATCTCTAAATTAGTGTTTCCTACTTCACGCTACAATTACATATTATTATCAACGAAAAAAGTACATTAATGGAAAAGTAAAAGCGATTTTAATTCCTCTGAAAGTACGAGGTTTGATCAAAAACTAAGTGGAATTTTAAAATTTTACGGGGTGTATAAGTAAAATTGTCACAATTTATCTTTGTGTTGTTATTCTTATTTAACATGTACTTTGCGTATCTTTACAAATAGTAATATTTCATGGACACTTATTGATGATTGTTGAAAAAGTTGCACGTATTTTGGTAGGTATTCTCCGCGATATTTATTTGCCGAACAAATGTTGCAAATTAAAGCTCGCTGTCGCTTTCAATATATAATAACGTGTTCCATGTTCAAAATGCTGTATGTTGCTTTTGGGAACTTTTATATAAATAAAACAAGGGATTACAAGAAAAAGGTGAAGACATTGAGGATGCGATCACCGCCGTGGACACCCTAGTTCATCAAGAACTAATGACAACATTGAAAAGGTTAAGAAAAAAATTATGAACACCGACATCATATCATCTCTTTCATCCCAAACATTTTTTTGGGATACTTTACACATGATATTTGGAGCAGCAGAATCGAAAGGAAATTGCTCAGGAGTTGTTGAGTAAAGTCAATGAGGATGAAACGGTTTATAATGACGTCAAACCTCAGACCCAATCGTCTTGATAAATGCTTCCCGAACTGTCAAAATCGCAAGTTTCTTGAAATTTGATCAAATGTGAATACCTACTTGTTCACTGTTTTTTTCAGGTTTCAAAACGCAGTGCACCATTAGTGCAGATCATCAACTCGTACGGAAGTCCTGTGTTGTTTGCATAAAGAAATCCAATGAAAATGCTCGTAGTTGTGGCGAAAGAATTCTTAGAAATTGTACTACGATAATACACGTGCTAGTACTTCATATTTTCGTGATTTTTTTGCCAAAAGCAACATCATTATGGGGCCTCGGCTCAGCCATTGTTTCCTGCGACTTACTCCTACTCCCAAAGATAAAAAAATTGTTACAGTCATTCACGTTAATTTCCAAACACATTACAACGTAATTTATTTTATTAAATTTATGCGATTTATTTGATCAAACTTCGTACTTCGTACTAAGTTGAAATGCGGAACAGGAAGGACAACAAATGTAATTTCGTATGGTGTTTTTCTATGTCGAACATGTGTTTTTATTGATTATGTACCTACATTAAATAATAAAAATTATTTTCCAGGTAACTCGCCATGGATATTTCCTGAAACTTCAATCCATTCCAGTCCACTGAAAACAAATAAGAAGAACGAATACCCAAGAAAAACGTATGGTAGGAAAAGAACTTTAAGTGAAATATCTACAGTTGTCGGCACAACAATCAGCATCAAGTTCTGAAAGAAACGAAGGTTATTTCACTAAACATTTACGGCGAACATCGGTAAATTCAGACATAAGTGATCGTGTTTTGAACATGCCATTTGATTTTGAAAATACTTTAAACAAAAGGTGCGCAGTATTAACAGGTACATAGTATTAAAAAAATTAGAATGAAATTAAAAACCAAACCGGCCAAACGTTCTCAGACTTACAGAAAATAGTTCCTCATCAGTTAGTGCAGTGCTAAGAGATTTATTAATATTAAACTGTTTTCTATTTTGTATGTATAACGTATAAGATTTGCTGTGAATTTTGTTAAGTTGATTAATAGTCAACTACGTAATATAAAAAAAAACGTTAAATCAAAATTATTGTAATTAATATTTATTGTTATTTTCGTACCTATATCAAATAAGAAGCTGTAATTCTTAACAGTTTTTATACTCATGAAATCTAACAACAATAAAGTATTTCTTGCAATTAAAAAACGAACAAATAAAAGTAAATCAACAAAAAATAATTATAATGGTGTTCATAATCATACTATTTTAAGTAAACACTACCGCGTGTTCTAACGAACACTTGCGACCAATCTTACCCATCACACGCCGCGCCGTGTTGTAAATTAAAAAAAAAGTAAGGGCCTACTCCGTTAATCAATTATAAGTATTTTACACGGAACTTGCGAAACCTATATTAATTCACTGGCAATTATTATCTTTTAATTCGTGGCAAATTATTCGAATATTGTGTATATCGATTATTATCATTTGCAATTATGTTTTAGCTTGTTTAACATGTTGTTCATATTATAATGTTAATAACAGTATTACATATCCGTGGTGGTCGCTTTTGGCAGAAATATAGTCCGTCTAGAAAGTATCCGGAAAAAAGAAACCACAATTACAATTTTTCGGTATACAGTGCTCGCCAAAAAGTCGGCATCAAATGGATTTTTTTTTAATTTTTAATTTTTTTAAAAATCTTTACGGAAATAATTTGTGGTAGTCTGAACTTAACTAGAAAAAGGCGTTTTTCGAAATTTTCTAAATTCTAAAAGTCCTATTTTTCGTAAATTAAGTAAAATATCAATGAAATTTTTTCATCGTCTTGTCAATTTTAGCCTCGATTTTAGCTTAGCTTACAACTCGGCTTACAATCTCAAGACCAGAAAATATTTTTTTTTCATTAACTTGCGCTAAAAACTAAAGTTTTAATTTTTTGAAATATCTTCAAATTTTCACAAAACTCAATTTGATTTCTTTAAAAACGTTACAGATTTATAATTGGAAAAAACAATAGAAATTGCTAATTATTCCTTTAGGTTTGTTATTATTTACAGAAAAGTAATATTGTTGAATAATCTTTACATTTTTGGTGCAAGATACTTTATAGAAGAAATGTTCTTCAATGATAATGAATATCTATTTACGTGGCTTCTAAAAACTAATTCACCCTTGCCGATTAATTACTTTCACAAAATTCCTGTAAATGTTCTTTTACAGTTGCCTAAACGAGGAGATTTTTCTTTATTTAGTTTACATGATTCAGTCAATTATTGTTTTTTCCAATTATAAATCTTGAATAGTCCAGTCAACGAACGCCTGAAATCCAGGGGCGCCATTTCAGCTTTTTAACTGGGGTGGCAAGACTTACCGGATGGCCTGTGGTTGAAAGAGGAATCCAAAGGTCCTCCCCTTGAAAAATGTTAAAAACTGGCTTTAAATTTGTTAGGTTTTGAAGCTTTTTGCAATTACCAAAAAGACCATTTATTTAAAGTCTCGAACTTGCCCTTTTTTATCGCAGCATTTTGTTTTCTTCGAACTGTGTAGCGAAGGATGTCGTATAGTTGAAAAGATATTATAAAGGGTCCATCGCTCTGCCAGCGTTCCTCAGTTCATCATGTTCAGTTAACGACCTCGTCAACACAAATGATAAAATTATCTTCTGATGAGCAATCATTAACTGATGCCTACAAGGAAGGAACTGAAAAATAGATAGCTGATGGCCTAGAGTTAACCACTTATCCCTAATGTACAATCCAATTGGGATCATCTAAAAATTGAATCCCAGCCCAGAAACCTGAATCCAATGGTTAGCTGACGGTCCTTCCTTCCCGATCTTTAGGAACAAGGTTGGATAACAATTCTTTCCGTGTCTCATTAGCCCTTTGGTTTGGCCTCAATATCTGCTCGCCTCATAAATATCAATGTCGACAGAAAGTCAATACTGATAGAATAGACGGGTTAAGTTGTGATCATAGGAAGACATTCACGTCATAGCGAATTAAATAATATTGTGTATCGTGCCCTTCAAACTGCTAAATTTCCTTCGGTATTGGAGCCACCTTTCGTGACGATGGAAAGAGAGACTGTATGTCATTAGTCCCTTGGAGTAAAGGTCAACATCACATATGGGACTCAACCTGTTTAGATTCTCTAACCCATCTTATCTTGGTTCTTGTAGCTTATCTAGTAGATCTGTGGCTGAATTGTGAGCCAAATGAAAGACAGAAAAATACAAAGGTCTCATTAATCCAAATTTTATTTCGTGCCTTTAGCAGTGGAAACTTTGGGTCCCTGGTGTGAAGAAGCTTTAAGATTCATTGACAATCTAGGAAACAAGATTTGTTCCACCACAAAAGAGCCCAGATCTAAACTTTACTTGAAACAAATAATTTCTATAGCGATACAAAGAGGAAACGCTGCATCGATTTTGGGAACATTCCCGAATGTGACTCGTTTTGTTTTTATTTATGTGTTTAATATTGGAGAAATGTTTTAAATTTTAAATATTCTATTAATTAAATTTTAGTTTATTTTCAAGCATTCGTCAATTCTGATCTTGCCACCCGCGAATATGCCTATGCTGGAATCGAAATTTTTAATTACCCCTGCAAAGCAGATATTTAGATTTAGGTATAGTACCCCAGGTACTAAATCCAAAGTTGCAGTAACAAAACATCCGAGAAAG
This sequence comes from Pyrocoelia pectoralis, assembly GCA_036250285.1. NCBI lineage: Eukaryota > Metazoa > Arthropoda > Insecta > Coleoptera > Lampyridae > Pyrocoelia > Pyrocoelia pectoralis. The sequence goes on along the minus strand of CM070076.1, from coordinate 35,639,238 downwards.
GTGAAAAATTGATAAAAAAGTGTGGAAATTTCTGTGCATTTTGCTTCTTTCACTATTATTTAAAAAACGGCATGTTATATCGAAAAATTTTCAATATAAAAGTTGTAGGGCGGAAGATTCTACGTTGGAATAAGTCATTAAGTATATGATAAGTTCGGTACGCTATTTCCGACGTAACAACGAATTTTTTTTTAAATCAAAAATTTAAAAAATCCATTTGGTGCCGACTTTTTCGCGAGCACTGTATATTTTTATTACTTGAATTAAAAAATTGATAACAAATAATTGATCTTATTTACTTATACAACCTCCATTTAACTACAAACACCTACATAACTAAACGTCCAGGTACACCCGAAACCACGTCAACACCATAATGTTCGGTGACGGTGGTCCAGGCCTGTACAACTGAGCGAATCAAATCTTGTTCATTTCGTGGAGCTGCACGTTCCACTTCAATCTTCATTAGTTCCCATATGTGTTCAATCTGACTAAGATCTGGTGAAGCTGCTGGTCATGGAATTGTTGCCAAATGGTGTTCTTCCATCCAAGCTTGAGTATAGGCAGACGTATGGCATCTTGCATTATCCTACTAAAAACGCCACCGCTCTGGATATAAATCATGAGCCGTTTCAAGAAGAAAACCATTTAAAATATGACAATACTTTGCACTATTAACAGTGCCATCAACTATACACAGAGATGAAGCACCACGCTGAGATATTCCTCCCAAACCATTATTTTAGTGGGAAATTTTGAAACTTGAACGGTAAAATCCGCCAAGCTGGAAACAACTTTCATCAGATGCAAAAACATTATTAACATTGTCTTGTCGAAAACGTTGACAAAAATCCATTCTTCGCTTTCTTTGTAGAGGTGTCATTGCAGGGATTTTTTGGCTTCCTTGATATGTAGCCTTGTCTTTTCAGTGACATGCGGACGGTTTCTGGACACAGTTTTAATCTTCGCTGACTTCCAAATCTGTTAGCCAATTACAATTGAATTTGCGAAACCCTAGGCGTGGATTGTGTCGTCCTAATTGCCACTAAAGCGTTTAAATTGTTTCCGCGAATCTTACGCGGTCTTCCCGAAACTGGTCCATGCTTCATATCTGTGCCATTTTTTATCCTCTTTATTGTCTCATAGTCATATACTGCACTTTTTCCGAGTTCAGTCAATTTCACTAATTTTTTAACTTTTCGAAAACCTTTTCTATACAAATATTAAATATTCCACCAATTTTCTTTTTTTAACGATATTATTTCACAAATCTTAAGGCGGTTTACAATCAACAATATTTGACAGATGTTGTCATGCGATTTTGGTCATAGCCTACTATCGACACAACCTACTGTGTCTTAAGTGTTACAGAAAAAAAAATATTAAAATTAGGAAAAATATAAAATTCCGGATACTTTTTACACTTACTATACTTTATCCTCTAATAATTTGCTTATTTAATGAATCAACAGTATACAATACACTTCTCTATTTTTACATACTTTCCTTCATGTTTCAAATAAATCAGTATGTATATAAAATTTATTTCCTAATAATATGAACTTCGCATCAATTGTTAATTCTGCTCGTTTATTCATTTGATCGCTTTCAAAGGGTACGTTGGCTTATCACAAGTCACATGTATATCGAACTTGACCTCCATTATATGCTTACACAAAATCATACTGGGGGCAGCATTATACCGATACGAGTTTGTGGACGGTGGGGAAAGGAGAAATAAAAAGAGTGAGATAGCTACAGGGAACGCACTTTTACATTAGAGTTGCGCCTCTTTATATTTTTCACTCAACGGCACAGAGATATAAGCGACAAACGCGCCGAGATCCGAGCGCGTGCCGCAGCGTCGAGCCGCCGCACCGGTGCCGGAGGGGCGCGAATAGATAGCACACCTTCAGACGCTCCCTTCGACCTTATTTTTCAACCGATCGAAAAATCTGACACGGTGATTTTGTTCTACAACTTTCTCATACATGAACAAATTCCATTTGTTGACCAAAAAAGTTTACTTTTTTTACGATAAATCGTTAAATATTAATTTTCGGGAAAAGTCGTCCAAAGGAAACCTGTAGAGGTTCAACAAACCTACAAAACCCTTTTTTTATTTTTTCTGTACGATCAATTGCTGCCGAGTTATAGCGAAATCAAAATTTTTACCTTCCCCCCCCCCAACCCCTTTAAAAAAATCCCACGTGGTCTGGGTATACGCAAACTTGGATTTAAGCTCTCCTTAACTTCCCAAACAACCCTGAAAAAGTCCCGTAAAGTTAGCATCACTTTTTCACCAAAAGTCTAATTTGACTGGCCTATCTCTGAAATTCGTAAATGAATCCGAATCTGTTGGTCTATGGGCGGTGTGAAAGAGCGAACTTTTATACGAATTCGCCTAAAATATGACAATTGCTCAATTGAAACGGATTTTTGATCAGGTTAACCACCGTAATCATTCAACTAATGTTATTAGTATTTATAATATTGTCACACTGATCAGTTTATTTCGTTTATATCTGATAAAGATTTTAAGGAATTTGGCTTTGAAACGGAATTTGTTGTGAAGGATCCAGCTGCGAAATTCTCAATGGTATCGTATAGAGCGACTCGACACAAGTACGCCATTTTTACGATTCTAAGTACTATCGAACAACTTCGATTGTCGTGAAGAATTGAGAATTTTAAGACGACACCTCTTATCGTATCTCTTCTTTGTTTGTATCTACTCCAGGGAGGGTGTTGACTGTGGACTGGACGTGTGGCGGTAAATACAAATACCTAACACGAGTTTTGTTGTTTTGTTTTGCAGAGGAACTATAGTTGAATGTTATTTCAATTGTAAATTTACAACCCTGGAAGGTGACAATTGATCAAAGAACTCCCTTGCTTCGAGCATCAGTCTTCAAGCTGCCAGGTTTGTAAGCGTTCCATATGAGATCTAATCTGGTTACATTCTGGAGTGTCTGGAATGTCTTTAAAGTTCGAGGTTGAAGCATGTTGATAATAGCTGCTCCATCAAGGATGACGACCTGCACTGTGGGATATAAGGTATTATATTCACAGCAAGGAGGTCTTCAAAGCAACTTAAAAGGTCAGACTTTGTTCCAGTTCTTAGATCTTCCATATTTGACAATGCTGATGGATAGGTTTGATTTTCATGAGGGAAAACTCACCCAAATCACTTTGACGTATCTTCGAGGCAACATATACAACCTAGAAAATAGTGAGCGGTCGTTCTTTAGGTTTGTTAGCTGTAGTTGTTTCCTCCAACGGACTGTACGGCTTCTGAACAGATGTAGGCTATTCCTACTGATAGGTATGTTTTGCTGGACAAGTGGAGTATTCAGAATTCCGCTGCAGAGTGCTTTAAAAGTTTACAACCATTGCAAATTCATACGCGATTGCAAACGGTGTATGGAAATGGAAATGTTGCGCATTCAACTGCGAAGAAAATCCAAGACAGGAAAAGAGACACCGCGACCTGTTGAATTGTGCATTGTATCGACAGACAATATACAATGCTGCCCAAAAAGTCGGCATCAAATGGATTTATATTTTATTTTTGATTTTTTTTTAAAACTTTTTATGGCAATAATTTGTGCTAGTCTGAAAACCTATTTAGCCCCTATCAGCTATACCGAGTAATTTTCACTTAGCTAGAAAATGGCGTTTTTCGAAATTGTCTAAATTCAAAGTGTGCCATTTTTTCGTAAATTAAGCAAGATTACACTGAGATTTTTTCATCGTACCTATTATACAATGCTTCTGCGACAAGTTCGGGATAAGCTAATCCCATTATCAAGCTGATGGAAAAATTAATTAACGTCAATAAGGATGATGATGTTTCTTCCCCTCTCCTCTCTCTCTCACCCTCTCTTTCTCTTTTTCTCATCAATTTTTCATGATCCTCATTGACGTCAATTAATTATAAAATATAAAAAAATTATTTTCTATGTATTTTCTAGTAAACACAGTATGCAGAATACGTTAACAATGTATAATAATGTCATTAATAAATCTTCGGATTCTTAGGAGCGAGAATATGACGAATCAAAAAATGACGATGATGAAGTCAATATTGATCAACATGTACCTATCGCCAAAATATAAAAAAGGTTGAAACAAAAGGATACGCGATCTTGGATATATTGAGGCGGAAAAATATTTTTCCTGGGAACCAACATTTTTACAACCATTCTCTGTGGGAGATTAGTTTAGGTCGGTGTTTGACCATGGGGTCTTCTAGCTGGGCGATCACGACCATATTCTCTCTCAGATCGCGAAATTCTACGATAACTAAATGGTGGGTTCAAATGTGATTGCCATAATTGACCGTTCACTATTCGATTTTCAAGTCGTTTGTTGTGATGTAAAATTAGCAACCATTGGTTATGTAGGTATGTAGGTAGTGGTCAACAAGTTATATTAATTCTCCTTGGCTCAAGAAATTATCACTGTAGAGTTCAAAACCAAGTTTTTCCATTAGTAAGATCAATGTTCCATAACCTGATGTCAAAATAAAAACATCCTGGCACACGGAAGAAAAGCGACGTCACCAAAAATAACAAAACTCTTACATATTCGAATGTGTATCTTAATCTCGATTGATGTCTCATACCCTGGAACTGCATCGTGTTAATTTTAAAAACTTCGACGATTAGAAACTAGAACGAATCAATATATACCTAAACCTACTGATACGACGAACACGTTCGAAACCCTATTTTCAAAAAAAAATTCCTACCTTTTCTAGTACGCCCGTTGCAAACTTCTGCATTAGGTAATTTATACCGATTTCGGTTTATGTGCACTAAATTGATGTAACGCAGTAAATCGAAAACGCTATTAGCACAGATTATCTGTGCTATTAGATTTACAAATAAGTCCAAAAAATTAAAAAGAACAAATTAAAACTTAAAAAAATAGATTGGTGAAGATGTTAAAAGTTGACGAACGTGATGGGTACGTATTTATTTCTTTTATATTTGCAAGACCATTTGAACTTACGTGTAAATATTTTATTTTAGACCTATTTTTACAATAATATAGTGTTTTTTCATAATTTCTACCCTATGGTGACATTTTACTTTGCTTGATATACCTACAACAACAATTTATACGTATATGCCTTTTATTTATTTACATTCTTTAGTAGGTATATTTAACGTACAAAGCCGAAAAAATATATTTGTTGTAGAATATTAAAAAACCATACGGTTGTCTTAAAGACCAAGCATTCAAGCAATTAGTATACATATTCAGTGGTGAAATCATCAAATGAAAATAGTTTTGGATAATGCGTATCCTTACATTGGTGCAGGTGTACAAATACAAACATTCTAATTCAAACACCTGCGCCATATATTGTTTAATGTCATTTATTCATTACTATTGCTCGTCTTCCATTCAACCGTATCGGTTGCCTAACAAATATTGTCAAAATCTTAGTTAATTTATTACCAAGAGACGTGCGTTTCATGTTTTCATAGATGTAATAGTATCATTTTGCATGTTTCCATTTCCCCTAATTGCAAACTTTTCTAAATATCTTCATCATACCCACCACTACACATCTGTGATCATACTAATAAGGAAAAACATAATCGTCTGTAAAATGAAAAGTATACAAAAATCAGAATTAATTTTTTCACGTCATTTAACTGTAGAGAACAATAATAATTCGAAAAATAAAGTCAACTCAATAATTGCGAACACATTAACAAAAAAATTGAGGCTATTATATTTCCTTTTAAATTAACACCAACAAATTTAATTGCAAATTTGATTTGAAAATATTGGAACAGTTAAAAGAGTTTACTTCCTCTTTTATTTATGGATACATCAATAGAGTTATTAACGATAGTTAATTAACTCAAATTATTTACCAATAAAGAAAGTGGTCAAAGAAATAAAATTTAATCTTTCGATTATAATTAAAATTCGTTTTAATTAGCATAATATAAAATTGTAAAGTGATACCTTAGATATGTAAAATAATAAGGGAATTTAACAGAGAATTATATTATAGAGGAGAATATTGAAAATGATTTCTCGCTGGAGTATATCGTTTAATTTACGTAACGAGTAATCTGTAAATTAATTAATTCGCCAGGCAGTTTGAAAGGCCGCGTTTGAAAGTATTGCGGGACAATTTCCTATATATCGTTAATTAGACTGAGCTTGTAATTAGGAGAGCTATCGATTTCTGGAAATATCCCGCTTAATAAAACAGCCGTCCACAACAGGCGCCATTAAACTATGGCGCAATTTGCAAGGGATTATAATTTACGAGAAGACATTGATGAATATCGCAAAATCGAAACAAAGGATGAATTTCTAATAACGAACATGGAAGTATGACACAATTGGGGGTGATTCATCAAAATTTTAATTAATATATAATCAACAACCGCAACAAAGCAATTGTCTTGCGGCTTATATGAAAAGATGAAAGTTCCAATGTCTAGCGTTAAGCAACAAAATTCTTAGGATACTTTTTAAAATTCGTTATTAATTAAAACGTAACCGATGGGACCTGTTCAAAAGACATTCGCCTGTACCGTCCAATCATTAAAAGCCGAATTTGCTACGATTTGATTATAGATAGGCACGTGAGAAAGAGCGTTAGAACTAATCTGAAACCTTCAAAAATAAACTGGAAGCCTGCGGAACGTAATTAAAAATACAGGCTGGATTTTATGGGCGAGCGTTATTAAAGTGGGAGAAGAAAAATGAGGAAAACTTTTATCATATCAACTGTTTGGGTGAGAAATTACATTTGCAGATGGAGCTGAAAAATTCGGACACGCTACGCAATACCATTATTGAATTAGTATTTTATTTAGTTTTTTTTTTTTTGCGGCTTTTCAATTGAATTTGTAATCGACCCTATTCTTTTCTTTTAGTATATTTTAACTTTCCCGACTACCGTTATTATATATATAAAAAAAAAACGGAAAATTGGAAAACTATTTCAATAAACTTACTAAAGTCGATATCTTGTTTCCGAGAAATTCTTAAAATAAATTACGTTAGAAAATAGGAAACCCACAATCGACTGCTGGAATGTACAACTTAAATCTTTTCATCAAGTTTTCTTCCTTATTTTTACACTAACACTAAATCGAATGAATTTCCGTCATTATTATGGACAACAAACTAATTTAATTGAAGTTATGCATTCAATACATGCGTCGGTAATCTAATTTCAGTCCCGTGTGTTAATAAAACATTTATTTAATTTGCTAAAGTAACTAAACGTTTTTACGATTAGTTTAACGTTATGATACTTGCCATAGTATCAAGCGCATTTTTATTACCAAATTCGATCATGATACGCTTTATAAACTTCCTTTATACCTAAAGAAAGTATATCATGAAGGAGTCGATTCTTTACAGGGGGGGATAAGATTGAACAAACAAGGGGACCTTAAAGAACAACTGTTTCAATTGGCAAGATTATTATTGGGCTGCAGGGGTAAGGAACAATAAATAATTAAATGTAATACCACACGGATCGAAAATGAAAAAAATACCCCTAACAGTGGATGGCTTTGTGAGTGTCTCGTACTTGTCCAACTAAGACGATCCATGTTGGGGGTATCCTGGCCAGACCATTACAGTCGCTTCCCCTTCCAACATCCTCAGGTTCATCTCACGTGTGGGATGGCTTGAGTGACGTTGCGTGGTCGGATGACTCTAGTAAGGGAGGTAGTACAAAGGGCCCAACTTGTGGCCTAAGTACGCGTAATACAGAATTTAGAATCCAGCCCGATCCTTGACGATATTATATTTACCCCGGTGTACAAGTACTTATTAGTTCAGACTGATCACCATGAGTTGCTGGTGTCAAAAATTACTTGAAACGTAGGGCAGAAGCCAATGCTCTTCTCGACGAGTGCGCACCCTTGCCTTTGTGGATGAATTGCGAACGGGCAAATTCTCCTTACAGGCTACCACTTATCAGGTCCAGGTAATTTGGTAGATAAGAGTTGTAATAAAATGGGGACCAGTGGGGAAAGCAGACACAGGTAAAGTTGCCCAGAAATGATCCAGCAAGAGCCGGGATCCGCAATATGGAGCATATAGTAAAGAACAGAAAGGAATGGAAAAAAGTAAGTGAAAAAATTGAATAAATAAATAGTTATAGCAGGATTAATCTACTCCAAGAAAAAGATCGAGAAACCTTGTTTGCGGTGAAACCTCCATAAGTAAATAAATAAATCTACCTACAGGGTAGTCCAATATTTCATTCAATATCATACGGATTAAGAAATGTTTCAAATAAAAGTTGTAGGATTGCATACTTGTAAAATATTTATAAACATACACGGTGCTTCGAATAATCGTGCAGCGTTCCCAAGTTATGAATTTTTTTCATGATTTTCATGAAGAAACATAGTCTGATTAAAAAATGCTTAAGCTCGTTCAGTTTTAAATTTTTTTATTATATACATTTTACTAATGGGCTACCCTGTATAATAACAGTTTAAGAATTGCAACCAAGGCCACCAGAGAGAATCATGGTCATCCTGGTCCTGAAACAATATCAGTAGGAGTTATAATACAGGGTGATTCACCTAGCGCTCGGTGGAAGATTGCGCCGATAAAAAATTTTTGCTCATTTAATATTGAAATCAAAATTACTCGGAAATAATCACATTTAGGAATATGAAGTGTTAAATCATTTTTGTAGCAAATTATCCGCACTATTAGAATCTGCAACAAAATCATATGGCTGCCATTTGAAAATTTTGAATAATGTATGTTTGAAGTTCGCCATTTTGACTGAGACTACACGGGCGCCCTCTACTATTTATTAGAAAACCAATCTAATCAGTGCGTAGGGGATACTACGTAGGGCACGTTGGCCAAAAATCTACTTTCTGTCTTGTTTGCGGACTGAGAAAATTAACTCCGAACCAAGTCCCCAAAATTCAATTTTTTCGCCATTATGGGCAATATCTCGGCAAGCAGCGTATTTAGACAAAAAAAATCTTAACAACATTAACTTTATTTTCAGTGAGCAATCCAAAAAAGTTATTAAATACAGAGTGTTCCATTTAAAAAATATTAAATTATGTTTGTGGGCTTGACTGGAACACCCTGTATAAGTGAAACTAATTTGTTATGGTAGCTCTTCTAAGTTCGTATAACTTTTTCCTTTACTTTTCGTCGTTCAGACGTAATCTTCCGCCGAGCCCTAGGTGAATCACCCTGTATACTATAAAATCTTCCACATAATTCGTTATTTTCAAGATATCCCAATACATTTTAGCAATACGTCAAGAGACATCATATTAATTAATAAAAATAAAAAAAATAAATAATATTAATTTTCGACCGATTATATTCAATACAAAGAACATCAACCTTCAACATCATTATGGACCCAACCAATACAAAGAACAAGTTAGTTGTTATAAATACAAACAAAGAGATAGGTCAAAATACATTCATACACCAATACTAGAACACAAATATTCCATAATTTCACATAACAACATTAAATTTTTATATTTTGCACAGCAAAATTCAAATTAGATGTTTTAGAAGGCTTTATAGCCATGTGCACGGAGTATCTTTAATGAATGAGCAAATTGACCTAATTAATAATACGTCATTACTTCACATTCTTGAACATAACAAAAATTCTTAACTATTAAGGTCCTTTGGTGTGATATGTCTAGGTTTTTTAGCTGCCTTTGCTCTATTTAGACCATGAAGTAAAACTTTACCATGTGCAATATCTTTCACAGCACTGCACTGATATGTGCACAATTTATTCTTCTTCATCTCGCTACACCAAAAATTTCCCTAACGTTGTATCTTGGCAACCCTTGTTTAATTTTAATCTGTCACAATATGTTACCCTTATCGAAACGCGTTGGGTTACATTTAACATTAAAAATTAGTGGACAATTATCTATAGAACTCCACAACTTAAGTTTGAAGAAAATAAATTCATAAATGTTACTTGCATTAACGTGTGAAAATGGATTCTGTCTACCTCAAGTGGCTAGTTACATATTTTATATACCTACTTCACTGATTTCTTCTTAACTGTTAAATTACTAAGTGAAGTCAATCATAAAATTCAGTAGTAAGATAAAGAGGCAGGTCTCCACACCGACTAAATTGGCAATGGTAAGGAGAACCCGAAGAATTGCAATGCTCCACGATGTTGACTTAGACATTTGTTTTTTTCGTCAAAGAAAATGTCTTTGTTATTTAACCATCCTTTATCCATTACAATAATAGGGGGCTCTCCAATCAAAGGCAAAACGGATGGTCTTAACCAATCTTCAAATAAAGTAGCATTCATGATACCATCGTAATCGAAGGAGAGGTTTTTGGAAAATTTAACTAGTGTTTTCCACGAATCTCCGTTGTCTACCTGCATGCACAACAAACTATAGTCCGTACCATACTTCAAATTCAGCATTACACTTACGGGCTGCTGTATTGCCAAATCTACGCCTCAACTGGACTATATTTAAACACTTTTATATGCATTTAATGCATTGCAATAACCAAAATTCTCAAATAAGTTAGTTAATTTTACTATAGGTATCACGTTTGAGAACCTCTGGAATTCATTACTTAAAAGTTTCTTTCAGAATAGCGCCTCAGATAAAAGAAAAGTGACAACGCTGTGCAAAATTCCCCCATAAGAAATACATTGCCCTATGCTGGCCGTGCTGAATTTGAAGTATGGTACAGACTATAGCGATTCTTCGCATTACTAGTTTTTCGGGAATGAGTAGTGTTCCGTCAGGCCACAAATATTTAATAGTCCACTTGTCATGTCGACAAACACAAATTGCCTCGCATAAGTTCTTAAGTTCTTAAGTTCTCAAAAACTTAATTCCCACAATATTTGATTTTCTAAACTTGAAAGCCAAATGTGGTAGTAATTCGGGACACATTTCTATTGAAGTTTTCGCTTTTTAAATTTCAAGTTTCCACCCCTTTTTTCCATTATTATTGTTACGGTACTGAGAAAAATTCCTAATACCTTGGCAGAGGTATTTTTTTAAATAAATACATACAATACAAATAAAGTGGTGAATAATTACTATAGTGATGGACAGGGGCGCCGCTACTAAAGGGCAGAGGTGGGGGGGGGGGGGCAAGAATTTGATAAATCGCGTAAATCCATTTTAGAACATATTAAAAGCTCACAATAAAACCAGTACACAGCCACTTTTGGAATATAATGTTCTATCCCATCAGTAACCCTATTGATTTCCTAATTTAAAAATAGGTAAACATTTTTGTTCCGGCGCCCCTGGTGACATGGACACATTAGAGTTTTCACTTTTCGAAAATTATATTTACAGATTCTACCATTCATTATAATTTCACGTAATCAGTGTAATAATTATAGTTAAATATATACGATGTTGTTAAACATAGCAACAAATGTTTGGGAACTACTGCAAACGCAACAATTCAATGTATTAGTATACAGGGTGTCTCACGGTGACCGTCGGTTAGAAGTATATCAAGAACTGTAAAAGCTAGAAATTTGAAATTTTGCACATGCGACATGGAGTGTTTAATCTATTAAATAAAAATATTTTCCAAATGGCAGCACTTCCGGAAATGCCGGAAGTGAGTATCAACTTCTTTATTTTAAATACAAACCAGGCAATTTTTTTTCACATTCTGATGTGTCATAAAATGTTTAGTAAGTATGCTTAAAATAATCGGCGTATCAATTTTGATTGCTGAGAAAAAAAAATTTTTTCTCTGAAAAATGTCAAAATCTTGTTTAGGAAATAAAATTGAAAGTCGGAAGTGGTAAAAGTTAGGGAAATGGGATTTTAGGTTCTCAATGTCAAAAGATTGAGGCACAATTGTCTATCATGGATAATAAAAAATTGCCCCCGGTTACGTATCTATTTGACGTTATTTCCAGACTTAAGAAAAACTTTAAAGTCTCTTTTTTTAAATGGAATGCTTATTTAATTATCGGCCTATTCGATGCAGAAATAAATTTCCTTTAAATTGATATACCATGTTCCTATACCTAAAATCAATGATTACAGAGTTATTTACATTTTTCTAATTAAATTTATAATTACATACTTTACGAAACATGGTTGGCTTTGAAAATTTTCAAAAAAATTTTATTCAATTGTTTCTTATGATGACAGTTGTCAGTTAGCTATCAGTTTGAAAGTTTACGCTACATTTACGTTTGTTATCAGTGTTATCTGTTTGAATTTTGATTTTTGCGCATAAAATTTGTTTTTAATTGGGAAATATGGAATACACAAACGCTGATATTTTAAATTTGTTTTACATTCATGGCGAGTCTGCTCGTATTACTTTTCGGACCTGCAGAACCTTTAACTATTGAATAAAGAATCACTCAACACTTTAACGAAAGATATCCGCATTTACCTACAATGACAGAACGAAAAATCAGGATGATTGAAAAGAATTTTTTAAATTTGGGCGAAGTAAATGCCCCACGAAGTTTGGCAAAGCCAATTGTCCCCAATGACGCTGCAGAAAACAATGTATTGGGATATTTTAATGTTTTCCCTGAAAGTTCTGTTCGTTCGGCGGAAAGAGACCTTGGATAGTCAAGAAAGTGCATAGATAGAATTTTAAATAATCATAAAAGCATAAGAAACATTTGAATAAAAATTTGTTGAACATTTTCAAAGCCAACCATGTTTTGTAAAGTATGTAATTATAAATTTAATTAGAAAAATGTAAATAACTCTGTAATCATTTAATTTAGGTATAGGAACATGTTATATCAATTTAAAGGAAATTTATTTCTGCATCGAATAGGCTGATAATTAAATAGGCATTCCATTTAAAAAAAGAGACTTTTTAAAGTTTTTCTTAAGTCTGAAAACAACGTCAAATAGATACGTAACCGGGGGCAATTTTTTATTATCCATGACAGACAATTGTGTCCCCATCTTTTGACATTGAGAACCTAAAATCCCATTTTCATAACTTTTACCACTTTCGACTTTCAATTTTATTTCTTAAACAAGATTTTGACATTTTTCAGTGAAAAAAAAATTTTTTCTCAACAATCAAAATTGATACGCCGATGATTTTAAGCATACTTACTAAACATTTTATGACACATCAGAATGTGAAAAAAAATTGCCTGGTTTGTATTTAAAATAAAGAAGTTGATGCTCACTTCCGGTATTTCCGGAAGTGCTGCCATTTGGAAAATATTTTTATTTAATAGATTAAACACTCAATGTCGCATGTGCAAAATTTCAAATTTCTAGCTTTTACAGTTCTTGATATACTTCTAACCGACGGTCACCGTGAGACACCCTGTATTGTATGTTTGTGTTTTATAAACTCTGGTAAATAATGATTTCTAACTTTCTTGTACTTGTTAAGAAAGTTGGGTTTCATTGAATCGAACCATCGAACTTAAACCGATATACCACAAGCTTAGAATAATTTTACTATATCTGGTATAGTCTCGAGGACGGTCAGGTTTTTCTTCCGAACACAAATATTAACAGACTACAATAGAAGATCTGAAATATTATGTAATGGTGTCCAATTACGAACAGTTATTAAGAATGCATTGAGCCTAAGGACGGTATCGAATTACTAATAAGTTGCACATTTTTCTCATTTGAAAATTCCATTACGTTAATAGAAATAATTTCAAGCTAATTAATTCAAAACATTATACATACAATTAGCGGCATTCATCAAAGGAGAATTGATTATTAAATAAATTTTACCAACTATGTATTGTAAGCGAAAAAAATTATCTGCTAATTGAACATAGAATGCCAAGGCAAATTATCAAAAATTTATTAGACTCTCACAACAAATAACACTATACTAATTAAGTAAAAATTGAATTTGTCCTTGCAAGTGTTTTTGTGACATGCAAGTCAATAAAATTGATCAGTAATAATACCCCGAATAACTTTTTTCATCATTGTGAATTATTTTTGTTACATCTTTATTTAACAAGCAAGTAATTGGTAATTAAGAAAGTTTTAAAAAGTTAATTTCGAATTGCTTCCGAAAAGGCAGGCAAAAAATCCATCCCTTTTAGTTAAATTTTACAAATGTCATGCCTGAAATTAATTAAATAAACTCTTTTCCTTGGTAAAGCTGTAATTAGCAATGCTTTCAATTAATAATAATCCCTGTGGTATTCATTACACTGAATGCCGTTTAATTAGCTCATTAGTTGTTTAATTGACGTTACAAACTTTAGGAACCGTTTGTAAACAGCGTTCTTGTAAATTTTGAGAGAACCAACTTTAACCCAAATCAAAGTAAAATGAGATCACAATATAGCGTAGTAATCGTTATATAAATATATCCTTCACTAAATAATATCCCCGTATTTTTTTGCGTCTTGAAAGTATCGGATCCAAGAGAGAAGAAATTAAATTCAACTTAAGAGTAGCCAACAGGTGCGATGTTAAAAATGAAAATTACTCTTTTATTGACCTCTAACGAGTTAGTAATTATGATGTTTACATTCATACAATGCATACATCATTGAGTACCTACAAACACATCCATCGATTGCGAGTGTATTTAATGATTAGAACCAAAAGTAAACTTCTATATTTAACTACTAAATAAATAAATGTTGGTATATGTGCAACGTAGTTACAATAAAAATCGAAGATGTAAATAAATAGAAAATTCTGTATAAATACTAAAGTAGCTAATCGTTTCATAAAGCGATTTTAATTACTTACCAAATAGGTAAAGTTAATTACAGTGCAAATACAACGGGTTACAGAAACAACAGTTTTACACAAAAAAGTAGGTAAATGAGAACCGGTACGAAAACTTAATCAATCCTTAATTATCCTACACTAACAAATTGTAAACTTACCAAAGATATATTTAGAACATTTACAATTTTATATTGCAACTAGCATTCGGCGAACGCAAAAATGAATCTAATTTATAACTAATTTTTTTCACATTTCCATGGTAGCTGTAAACCAAAAGTATGTCGCCTAAGTTTACTTAAACATTTGTCTTCCTCTATTTACAAACATACAAAATACAATATGTTTACTATGACAAACAATGACATCCGCGAAATTTAAATTGTCACAACTTTTGATCCCCATGGTCAAGATCGCCTTAGGTGTAGGAGTATTAAAACTATTTCAGCCTAATAAATAATTATACATTAATAATGGGAAATAGTTAAACAGTAGAATCCTAGGTTCAAAGTAAGATAAAATGTTGCTCCTTACTGAGTTATAGGGTGTTTAATTTAAAAATTGAAAAAGTATTTTTGTCCAGTACTTTAAAACTAGCTAATAACTAGTAAGAATCAACAACTAACAACAATGGCAGCATCGTACTAGACCGAAACTATGAATTCAGACTAAGGCTAAAACCTGAATTTTTAATTTGTCGTACACACTTCGGAAGAACATTTATCTAAATCAGGGGTGAGCAACCCGCGGCCCACCACATATTTATGTGGCACATATTTATGTGGCCCGCCAAGCATTTTCAAAATTGAATTTATTTTATTTATATTACAGACTTTCTCCCGTCAACATATTTTTATAAAATTAATTATAAATAAAAGGTTTCCATGAATATGGCTATTTAATTAACATACATAAATCCTACTTTATTGTATAACAATAACATAATAATGCATACTAAACCGAAACGATTTTTTGAAACGGGACACCGACTTGTTCAAACATTCAATCCGAATGCGCGAAATTGTGGAACCAGCACCTTTTGCAAAATAATGTGTGCGGCCCGCCAAAAAATTTCAAAATTTGGATTGGCCCGTTGATAAAAAAGGTTGCTCACCCCTGATCTAAATGATATGCATTTATCTGATTGGCAGCAAAAATGTGACAAAGTCTGTTTGATAATTATGTAATAGTAAAATTGTTTGTTAATCTTCTTATTAAACCTAAAAATTAATTATAAAAACTTTCATCAAACGTAATATCAGCGTTTTCGTCCTTGGCCCGAATGCAATCGATTGGCGAAAACCGCATTTCGATAACTTTAATAGTTTCTTAGTATCGAGCGTTGCAGTCATTTTTTAACAATTATTTTTTTTAACACTTTTCAAAAAATAAGTATAGCACAATTATATTGGTGAATTCAGAAAAAATACTCTTTTAAACTACATTAAAAAAACTGCAACATTATCTTATAAAATAATGAGTGCCGCCATTTTAGCTTATACAGGAAGTGACGTCATCAAAAGTAATATCAAAGTTTTCGTCCTAGGCCCGAATGCAATCCATTGGCGAAAACCTCATTTCGATAACTTTAATAGTTTCTGAGTTTAAAGCGTTTCAAGGAATGTGTACTGACAGACTACAGACTTTTTCATATTTTGAATCTACGTATTCAGAAACGCAAAGATATGTAAAAATTTGCATACGTCATTTTTTTTTTTTTTGAACACTAATATACTTCCCTTTTACTTCGTATTCGGGAAGTAATAAAGGCAATCATAATTGAACTTAAAAAAATTTCGGATACCTCGTTGTTTATGTAAAATGCCAACACATGGGTCAAAAAGTTCCAGGCCTAAGTAGTAAAACAACATTTTTTGGCGAAACTTCTTCTTTATTCATCGATACAGTCTCGTTTGGCAGCAATACAATCATTCCAAAGCTTTTCTGACTTTTCGATACCGCCCATGTAGAACAATTTATCTTTGGTCTCAAAATAGGCTTCAGTTTCTGCGAATACTTCCTCGTCTGAGCCAAATCTCTTGCCACGCAACCTTTTGAGTTCGGAAAAGCGGTGATCCAGACCTGGTGAGTGTAGACGCAATTCAATGCATTTTTGCCATCGTTTTCAGTCACTTGGTGATACAAGATTTTTTCTTCGATCTTAAACCACTTTAATAACCCAATATAATAGTCACTATTGATTGTTTTTCCATGTTCAAGGTAGTCAATAAAAATTATAACTTGCGCATTCCAAAATAGGGAAAACATAACCTTGCCGACTGATTGTTGCGTTTTGGGTCGCTCCGGACGGTTTTCACCGGCTGCTCGTCACTCGAGCGACTGTCGATTTGATTTTGGAGTGAAATGGTGGAGCCATGTTTCATACATTGTGATGTAACAACGCAAAAACATATTCCGCTTGAAACAGCGCTCTGAGCAGTGGCGTAACAATAGGGTGGCAGGAGGGGCAAAATGCCACGGGTCCCCAGGCGGAGGGGCCCCCCGCTGGAGATATTATAAAATCCATAAGTGACAAAAATACTTTTCTGAATAAGTGTGGATATGATGCTCCTAATAACATGAAAGACACATCGTCAAGTTCAAAAACTCATAAGAAATAGAGAGCCAAATGCGATGTATGACTATTGTGTTGCTCATAATTTAAATTTGGGAGTTAATGATACAGTAAAAGAGGTTATAGAAATGCCAAAATTTTTGAAAAACTGTGCATAGTATCAAAAGATGGAATATATTATCAAGTTTTATATCTAATACAGAAGGAGAGTCTGGGGAATCTTCAAATTCAATAGACAACATTAAATCCAACTGGTGGGGCAGGATGTTTAGATGCCATTTTTGCTTTAAAAGTTCGGTTTCTTGAAGTTCAAAAAGCGCTTACAAAAACTATTTATTAAATTCCAAAGCAGATCAGAGAAATGAATCAATTTTACTGAAGAAGAAGGGCGAAAACTACAACTTTATATTATATGTTCCTGGTTTCCCATTGCAAAATTTTACAGACCATCGACGCGGCCTCATTTCAATTTAAAGCCATTGATTTTTCAAATACCTCCAAGCATACAAGTCTGTCTGGAAAACCTTGAAAAGTATCGAAATGAATTTGGAGATTTAAAAACGCAGGCAAATAGTATGGCAAAAAATGCTCTATCATCTCTAAATTTCCTAAAACTAGTCCTTCTTATAAAGAACATTTTATATAAGGATAAAATTTTCACAAATTAATGTCAACCCTTATCGAGATATCTGGAAAAAACTGATTTTTGCAGTCTCATTACAAAATCGGTCATAGTTTTCTTGTTTATCGTTTCTCAGAAAAATTATTCAACTAAAAGATGTAGATATTAATATGATAAATATTTTAGGTATATATAATATTTTCACAGAAAGCAACCTTTAACAAGTTATTTCGATATTTCTAAAAGTAAGCAACCCTTACGTATGAAATCGCTCATATCTTTTTTGTTTGTAACTTATGAGAAAAAACATGTGTATAAATATTATAGAAAATTATCTTTTGGGCATTTTATGTAGGTATGCAAATTTCTCAAAAGTCAACCCTTAACAATATATATCGAAAAAACCAGAAACTGTCAATTTTCACATAAAATCGAGCATAACTTTTCTATATTTCACTAGGTATATGGATGTAGAAAATATAAGGGGTAATTTTTTACAAAAAGTCACCCTTAGCGAGATATTTTGACAAAAACAAACTTTAAGTCCTTTTCAGAAAAGTTTTCGTAACTTTTTCAATTACGATTGTTAATATTATTTTTTCACGGTTAATAATAGCCAATTACAGTGTATTTGATGAAATCATAGTGATTGTGCACCATATCACACTGGTGCGGGAATTTTTAACGTACAAAGTAAGGTTTATATCCATTGAAGGTCAGATACCACGAAGGGGGTAAATTGTAATAAATAAAACAACTCTAAACCTCCCCTTAGACGATGAAATTTACTGAATAAAGTCAAACTTGGATGAAATATGTAAGTGGTTATGTTTTTTATGTTTTTTGTTACGTACATAAATGTACTAAACACCCAGCCCAAATAATTGGCAACACTAGCAGACTTGACTTAAATGATTAATTGGCAGCTCCTCGTGAGAACATCAACGTAGGAGACAAACCAGCATTAAAGAGAAGAATTAAATTAATATTTTGAAAAAACACCCCGTTCTGAACGAAGGTGAAACCAACAAAGTAAAAATGACTATGAAATTAAATTTTGAAGGGACAGCGACATGTTTCGAGGCCAAATGGTCTCATTTTCAAACGAATTAGATGAAATTATAAACTAATGAGTAATGAACTAATAATGATACATCATAGCATTCATAGCGAATGAATGTCGAAGGGGAAAAACAAAAGGCAAATAAGAACACTTAAATAAACTAGTAATACAACATGATTAACAATGAACAAGGGTTTACTCAATTTACTCAAAGTAAAAATTAATTTGAGATGATGTTTTTAGCAGTATTGACGATTTTGATTAACGAAGGGGGGTGGAAGAATGAATTGGCTGCTAACTGTTGGTATTTATATAAATACCAACTACAACAACAGTTAGCAGCCAATTTATTCTTCCACCCCCCTTCGTTAGTAAAAATAAAAATTAATGGCTAAAAATTCTAATGTTCACTTTTTAGCCATTAATTTTTACTTTTAGTTTTTTTGATTGTTAAACCAAAAAAAATTCTAATAGGCTTGATAATGGGATCAGTGCATCCCGAAACATGTTGCCGTATCTAATATGTAATCTATAAATTTGCCAATTCAACTTTTTCACAAGTAAATGTTGGTTAAGGGGAGGTTGATTTCCAGTCGTATTAACACATCTGATAGTATTCCAATGCAAAAAATACAAGAAAAATTAATTAGTTATTAATATATTGCCTTGCGATAACGGTATATTGTTTCAGATAACATACACATAACTTGGTTGACGTGTGATTGTGTATCGAAATAATTAATTATCGCAATATTAAGATAATCGAATGCATAAAAGTAACCTTATTGTTATAGCATGCGTTGCTCAAATTACAATGAAATGAAGGACATGAAGGAAAACTGTATCGTGAGCAAAATTCGTATGAAGATGTCATTAGAATGTTATCAGAAAACAATAAAACATCACATTTCTCTTAATGAATGAACCATAATTTATCAATTTAAACTAATTATAGTTAGCTTAACAAAAAAATTAATAAATAGTAAAGAAACCATTCAAGAGAATGAATTGCGTTTTTTTAATGAGATCCAAATCATGTATCTTTGGTGTAGTCATTCCATATAATAAGCATATAAGTATATGTATATAAAACGTACAATCAAGACAACTAAATACGCTGTAAAAGGTGGATCATCTCTCTCCGTTTTTCTAAATGCAAGATATAACTACTAAAAACATTCATTCCACTGACTTCAACAGTACAGTGCTGTAAGACTTTCAAAAAAGGAAAACGATGCGCTCCAAAATATAATAATAATAACACAAGCAAATTTCATGCAAATACACTTAATTAAAGTTAATCCCCAATATTTCGTTCTTTTATTATACAAGATGCAGTTATAATGGATTTAATTAAAAATAAAATGTGTTATCGTCCGAATTAATGAAGTTGTTATCTTGTAGTTTTTATAAATACATTTTATTTACCTGATATATCCTTATCCTAAATCCTTAATGGCTCACCTGAAACAAAAAAACTAATTAAGTTGTTTTATATTAAACTGATTAACATAAAAATTTCACATTAGATTAATAGTAAACTATTTAAGCGAGTAATAACCTTTACGCAAAGTAGATAAAAAAAAAATTAATAATGCCCACTTTTGTAAAGAAGCATCTTATAAATGGCCTCTTAACTGTACCCCAAAAATTAATTACAACCTCATACAAGTTTGGATGCGAAATGTGAATATGAATTAAACATAAAGTTATAAAAAATTGTAAGATACGGTTTACAAACATGATTTAGGTGTTGACAAATAAAGTAATAAAAACATTTGTATATGTCATATGTATTAATATATGCTAATATAAACGCAAACACATTATGTTAAGATCATTGAAATTTTTATATTTCTGTTAAATTTATACTGATTTTCCAGAAAAAAAAAGCAATAAACTTTTATGTAAACAACGATTTTTTTTACATTTCCTAGCGGCATAATTCTTAGTTTAAAATGTTTGTGACAAATAGCTCAACTATTATTTATAGAATGGTTGACCAAGCACTGCTCAGGTATATAATTTTGTTGTTTTTTTTCTGAAAATGTACACAATTCGAAAATTTGTCAAAGGTTGTTTATTATTATCTGAACAAAATTTCATGCTCTTATTAGTCAAGTAACCAACATTCTCATATAATACAAATTGGTCAACGAATTTGCTCAAATATTTATTAAAATTTGTTTACAACGAAGAAGTGCCTTTCGAATATGTGACACAATGATAAACAAAACTCGAGTCATTTGAAATGAATACAACACATCACGTGACCCTTTTCGGCTTCCTTCCAATGAACGAAATTGCCAAGTGGAACTTTCCCAAATTTTAAGTGGATTTGTGATCGTAATTTGTCGTAAATGATACATTTTCCACTTCTCATCAGGGCCGGATTAGCGGGGGGAGGGGGGGGGCTACAACCCCGGGCTCCATTAGATAGATTAGATTAGATACATTTTTAATAAAAAGAAATAAATTAATATCTATATTTGTTTATTTAAAATATTTATCTAATTATTTACTTGTACATTTATTTACTTACTTTATATTCATATTATTCATCTGATCTTATTTTAATGTTTAAAAAAGGGCCCCTTTCACGAAATAGCCCTGGGGCCCTCAACTCTTTAATCCTGGCCTGACTCTCATTAACTGTTTTCGTCGTATACTAGCAACCCGCAACCATAACGCGTAATTACGATATTCAATTCAAGCTACACTGTTCAATAAAAGCACAATTGTCGAGAAATACATCGAAAAACATGAATTCGAGTAGATTTATGAATGATTAGACGATTTTACCTACTATTATTTCTCTCACGAGATGGTTTCCTGTATTATCACCATGAAGCTTATTGAACCCTCCAGCTTTGAATTCGATCTCTCAGGACGTCTGAGTTATACAGAGTGTTAGTAAATATTAGGGGGTGATTCTGCATGAAAAAATAATGACAGTTTGCTATAATAATAATAATAATAATAAGAATTTATTGTCCTACAGATAACATGATCCAATTAAAGGACAAAACAAAATTATTCATTCTAGTGTACAACAATAAGCAACTTACTTTAATTTACATACCTACATACATTAAATAGATATGAAACAGAAATAACAATAATCCTAATTCAACAACAGAAAAAAAAAATAACAAAATAAGAAAATAAAGAGACAAGACAAATATAAACGTATGTCTGCAAATGCTTAGTTTGCCAAGATACAAGGTGTTAAAAGTTTTCCTTAAACACTGAAACCGATCGAGATATTATGCAAATGAAATTTGATTGGTTTTTTTAATTTTTTTATTTTAACGAAATGTAAAATTAGCGTTTCTTCATTATTAAGCGTTTAGTTTGCTATAACATTAATGTTAATAAAGTAATTAATTTTTCTTTTATAGAAAATAATGGAAAATTTTACAAATGCTGAATTGTCAGGCATGCATTTTCTCTATGGTCGAAGTAATGGAAATGGTTGGCAAGCTCGACGATTGTATCCAGAACGTAGGGTATCCCAAAAACTTTAACATCCCGTATCTCGGAAAACTAAGCATTTGCAGACATACGTTTATATAGGAAACTGTCATTATTTTTTCATGCAGAATCACCCCCTAATGTTTGTTGCACTTATTTATTAACACCCTGTATACTGGGTACTTCAACAGTGCTTAGGGCTTCTATAGTACCGAAACCAAAAAAGTTAGAAGTCTCATACAAACGCAGTTGTTAAGTTATTGTTAATTGTCCTCTCTCCAATGGTAGAGTTTCAAGTCTCCACTTTTCTACCATAGTGTACTCTTATTGATCCATAGCTATAACATAAACAATCCGCCTTCTTCCACTTTCCGTCCCATTGGATGTATCTTTTTAGAATACATCAGTCCAATTGTCATATAGTTCGGTTTTTGGTCCCTTTTTATGACTAAGAATAATGTTAGCCATTCATCTGCAGCGTTTACTCCATTCAAATATTGCTTGAATAATCCTCTAAACATTTCTAATAATTTGACCATTATGGTTTCCAAAAACGTAAAAGTCTCCTGTACTTTGTATCGAATATTTAATGATTCTCTTTGAATAATCGGACCATTCCAACACAGCTCCCGGCCATCAGGAGTCTTGGGACTAATAATTTGTCCCATTTAAGCACAAAACGATCTTCCAGTCACCAACAGTTCAATTTTCATTGTTTATGGCACAACGCAATCTTGTTATCCTGTGAACGCTCAGTAGCATAACCACATGTTGCAGGACGCTTGGAAGTTTGTGGAGTAGTTACGATTAAGCGGAACCCCACACAATAATGCATTTTTTTTTGCATCTTTACACATTTAATATGGATAAAGTGACGAATAGGATGTAACGCGTTCATCTTCTATGTTACGTATAACCCCGTTACAAAACTTTTGTCCGCCAGTGGTTTATCGAAAGTAATTTTTATTATGTTTAGTTAGCAACGGTAATGGTAAACTGGCACACAACTTTCTCATTACAACCTACTACAACTTATTTTATTATACTCGATTAAAAAAGTCGTACTTCACTGTAAAATTTTTCTTCTTCATTTCTGTTAGCAAAAAAGTTATGGATTTTTAAAATTTTCAACTTCAAAAATTTACCCCCCTTCTATGCGAAATGAAGAAATAAATTTAGTGCCAACAGTTTTTCATCAACTATATGTAAGAACATTTCAAAAAATACAAAAAAATTCTTGGAGCAGATTTTGATACAATCGATTTTGAATTTTTGACCAATTTTGGGCACCAATTAGCCACGTTCAATTTTCGTTCTTTATCAATTATAACTAAAAGATCTGGCCACTCTTTGGCTACAATCTACAATTTTCAAAATTTAATCAAGTTCAACCGTTCTTGAGGTAGAGCCTAAAAAGTAAAAACTGGGAGAATTGCTGTATTAGCAACAAAAGAAAAACGGTGTTTTACTTGTAACCATGTTTACTCTTTCACCAAGGGAAATTAGTTTGGGTTAAACTTTGAATTCTTGCGCCCAAAATAACTCTCCTAGTTTGGGCACCTTTGGGGCGATTTTGAGCTTGTTTTATCGATGAAGTTTTAAAGTCTGAGTTTTAAATTTCATCAAATAAATCGACCTAGTATAGTTTAGACCCTACAGCCGTCACGCCACCCACAGACAAGCATTTTTCAAAAATGGTGGTTTTGGACTCAGGGGGACCAGTGGCGTAACTAACAGGCACCGGGCCCGGGTTCCAAATCTAAAAATGGCCCCCCCCCCACGTAATAAGAATTTTAAATAACCTATTAAAATAAATAACAAAATTTATTATTATCCCACAAATGTTAAGAAAAAAGACAAAGTATTACAGTAATAATATTTAAATTATAAGTAAGATTATAAATATTTGGAGTGATGAAAACAGCAGGTCAGAATTCTCAGAAGCTTTATACAATACAATAAATACGGTGCATCTGTTTTGTTTATGATTGGTACGAGATACGAGTACAAACAACAACACCGCTAGTAAATGATGGGTAGGCCGGAAATTGTGGCAATAAAAATTTTGTTCCATAAATGAAATGTTACATTATGTCAACTTGCTGAAAAATAAAACGTACATTTTGTAATGGAATTCCTTTAAATACGTTTATCAGCAGTTTATTTTATGAGGAATGTTTACGAAAATACAAATATTGGTGCCGTGATATCCGGGCCCCATAGATCACGGGCCTGGGTTCCGCGGAACCCGCGGAACCATGGTAGTTACGCCCCTGAGGGGGACCCAAAACGTCGATATTCATCGAAATCTCGAGTTCGACTTTTTTCGATTACAATACTTTCTCTATGTGTACGGGAAAGTAAAAATAAAGCAAAATGCTAAAAAACAAATGCCACTTTTAATAAATCCATATTTTTGAATGATGATCATGCAAAATTGGCGTATTAATAAATTAATATGTGTTTTTCAACATCGTTTTAATCAACCTTGCGAAAAATTTAGTCGGATTTTTTGTTTAAAAAAAACTTCTACCAACGTAAAATGCCTCACATCTGCTACCCGAGCTTTATTTGAGAGTTGTTTGAATGTCACATGGTTACGAACAATTTCGAATTCTTACTTTAGCGGGTTACCGGTAATACCTTTGAGATTAATGTTGACGGATTAAAATCCCAAAACTCAAAACCTTCCCCATGGGTTTGTTTATTGATAGATTAATTAAATTATGACATGATTAGATCGACATGTTTCGATATTAGGAATAATATCATCTTCAGGCTTAACGACTAAAAGTTAAATGATACAAATGTGTTAAATAACATAATTAATACTTACTTGGTGATTATGCATGCGTAGTGTTCGGAAATTTGCTTACTAAATGTGCTGCCGGTTTGGCCAATATAATGAGCATCGCACGTGCCACAGGTTAATTTGTAGACACCAGATTTAACAATGGGTTCTCTTTTATCTTTATTATTGACTAAAAGGCTATTAAAGTTAGATTTAAAGTTAAAAGAAATATGGATGTCTAATTTTCTGAAAAGGTTACTAAAGAAAAATGCTGGTGGTCCTATGAAGGGTAAAGAGAAATATTTGGGGGAAAGAAGTTGATCAATGGGAGCGAGGGTAGTACTGTTTTTTCGGATGGTTATAAAGGTTATGAATCAATTCGTACGGGTGACCATTTCTGGAGGCTAGCTGGTAGATGATAGTAAGTTCATTTTTGAAATTCTTACGTTGAAGGGGAACGTGGAGTAGTCTGTTAAAGTAAAAACGAAATGCAGCTAATTTGTGGGAGATTGGGTGAAAAGAGCTAAACGGGATGACATGGTGTGGTTGGCTTCCTGTAGATGGCAATGCCGACGATATCTAGTCATGGTTTGGCCAAGAAAATTGAGGGATTTATTAATTTCTCTTTCCAAAATGAAGGGTGAACGTTACTGAGTGAGAAGAAAACGTCTTCAACATCTTGATCTGTACCATTAAAGACCACAAAGATGTCGTCCACGTACCCTTTTATAGAAAATAATTTTATCTGGGGATTGGAAAATATGTGGGAAATCAAAAATATTTCACCCAAAAGGGGAGACAAATTGCTACCCGTAGAAAGCCCTAAAGATTGACGGTAAACTGTGTTATTAAAGGTGGAAAAGTTTTGGTTGTAGCAAGTTTTCAAGCATGAACTAAGGAAAAAGGCAACATCATCTGGTCTGAGGAATAAAGGTGGGTATTGATTGAAGCATTCAGAGACAGGCACACTTGGGAAAAGGTTCACGATGTCAAACGAGATTAGTTGATAATGCGGTTTAACCTGAAGTTTGGAAAGTTCTATAGACAAATCCTTGGAATCTTTAATTGAGTAGGGAAATTGAAATTGGAGCAGGTTTCTGAGAGTGTAATTGAGCCAGTCTGAGAGATTGGATACTGGGGTCTCTTCCTTTGAGTAATGCATGATGGTTTTGAAGCTTGCCCTGAGAACCCATCTCATTAAGGTATTTAATTATGTGTTGCAGGTTTTTGAAGCAATAAGTTATTCTGAGTGATTCATTTTTGAGCACCAAAGCACTCGTACAATTAAAAACAAGTAATAATATTTTTCCAAGACACGGTAAAACAATTTTTTGTTTCTTCAGTATTAAAATAAAAAACCAAAAGTTGTCAGGATCAAGTTGAAAGCCAAATTTGATTTCTTAACTCATCGTCTATTCCTTTAGTTTATGACCATACAACAATATTTCGGCAATCAATGACCGGCAAATCCTGATTTTTTTATTTTTGAGAAATATAATAATCATATAATCTTCCTATTAATAATACTTTCAATTACTGACACAAATATTGCCCTCAAACCAAAAATTAAATTAATTACAACATTAAATAAATTTTAAATTTCGTAACTGGATTTACGTTTGAACTTTTAACGCTTAACATAAAACTCGCTTTGGTAATTAGGCATTGGTGAAATTGATTGGTGTCTAACTTTTAACCATGAGAATAAGAGTGTAGTTAATGATATGTTGGTGAGTAAAGGATGTTGTGAAAGTTGGCCGGATTGTTTCTCAATAGATTTAAAAGCTCTATCCATAACATAGTTTCGTGAACTCCGTTTGATATTAAATAAATTGATTCAGATAAAATTGCATGTTGTCTATAGACATAACTCTGCCTTTGCAATATCGTTTCTGCTTCATCAAAGTTATGCATGCCTGGTACCTACTATCAATCTACTTGCTTAACATTCACGTCACGCTGCACATGAACCAGTTATTCAATATCTCACAGTATAGAATCTTCGTATTACAACTGTAAGGTGCAGGTGAGGCCTCAAAAGATTAATAATACCAATATTATTATTGCACGTTCCCACGTCTTAATTAAGTTTTGTTTTGTGATTCCCAAAGTAATGGCCAACTTCCTATTTTTTTCTACAATCTCATTCTGGACAGGTGCGATTCGTTTTTAGTTTTTATACATAACCCATCAAATTGTCTGCCTGATTTTATATAAATTATAGCTTTTACGGTTGAAACGTTAATAACGAAACAGAGTATTTCACTATAAAAATATTTGACAATAATTGCGGATCTACCTATTCATTTTTGATGTTGTTACAAGAAATCGCGCCTCGTAACAAACTTAATCAAATTCAAATAAGAACCATTAGGAAAGATTATTAGAAATAATTTATGGCACTTAAAAATTAAATTTATTGTATTATGTGTTAAATATAAGGTTATAATCAAATAAAATGAGAATTTTTTACATATTTACATTTTATGAGGCGTAAAAAATGATCGTAGCAAAAACACGTGTATTTAATACAGTTGCGACTGCCAAGCTTTTATATGACTGTATACAGCTATTAAATGATTAAATGATATAGTGGCCCATTTCGGAATAGTAAATACTGTTTATTTAGGTGTATAAAAGCAGCTCATTACACCAAAATTAGTACAACTCGGATTAAATCCGTTAATTTTTTTAAGGGCATCAACATTTCACCGGACATATTTTTCTTGTACCGAAGCGTAAATGTTTTAATTACCTTAATTATCTAATTTCAAATGAAATATGTTAATACTAAAAATAAAAGCAATCTTAACAAACATTAGGAAATACTGGACAGATGTAACTAATTTAAAATTATTTAGTGGAATTCGTTTTACATGAACATCCTACTATTCCTCGATTGCTTAATCGCATAGCCAAATTTAATTAGCTATTTTCTTTTATTAGATCGTTCTATTTTAAATGACTAAAAAGACGTTATCTCTTTTATGATAAATCTCACAACTATTAAAGTCGGATACCTAATTAAGAATTTTTTAGATTGCTACGTAATTAAGTAAGTAAATTAATAAATAAATGATAGGAAATAAATAAACTTAATTATAACATTTAATGAGTTATAGAAAGATAAGTTAATTAACTGCGTTATGAATGGAAAATTCGTTTGGGGAAATTACAGATATTAATCCTTAATTTGTTTATTTTCAACCTCATTGACCATACCTAATATTTTATTTATAAAAGGAAATCAAAGATTAGCTTTTGTTTTTATTGTTAATAAAATGAAAAAGTTCACTTTTTGTATGAAGTAACCTCCTCAACTAACTCTGCTGCCAAAAGAGTCAATTTCTCTTAGCCAGTGGCGTAACAATAGGGTGGCAGGACGGGCCAAGCACCACCGGCTCGAGAAATGTATAATTTTTTTTGGCATAGTATCGAAAAATGGAGTATGGGGAATCTTCAACTTCAATAACATTAAAAACATTAAATCCAACTAGATGGACAGGACGTTTCGATGCCATTTTTGCTTTAAAAGTTTGGTTTCTTGAAATTCAAAAAATTCCAAAACAGGCGAGAGAAATGAAGCAATTTCACTGAAAAAGGACGAAAACTACAACTTTATTATGTTACTGGTTTTTCATTGAAAAATTTTACAGACAATCGACGCCGCCCCTAAAGCACTTAAATCATTTAAAGCTATCGATCTTTCAAATGCCTGAAAACGTGTGCAAGTCTGCCTGAAAGACCTTGAAAAGTATCGCAATGAATTTGGAGATATAGAAACGCAAGCAAATAGTGTAGCAAAAAAATGGTCTATCAACCCTTACTTTCCTAAAACTAGTCAGACGAAGGTAAAATGTCATTTTGATAAAATTTGCGAGGATGAACGTTTCCAAGATCCTGAAACCTTCCTCAAGGCGAACATATTCTATTGTACATTAGACATCACCATTAATCAACTGAGATCGCGTTTCCTTGGAATAAATGAAATATTTCCAATTTCAGTGTCCTGCAAGTACGTGACTACGGCTAGTGCCGAGCGATCATTTTCAAAATTGAAATTGATAAAAACTTATTTAAGAAATTGTATGGGACAAGAAACGTTACGCAACTTAGCTATTCTATCCATGGGCCGAAAATTGATGATGTCATTAACACTTTTGCTGAACAGAAAGCCCGGAAAAGGGGATTTTAATAAGTAACATTTTGTACGAAAATAAAAATTGTGATTTCAGTCCAATACACTCTTTAAATTAATAGTTACTAGAAACCTACGTAATTATAATAGCGTTTGTATGTACTTTACGTAGTGATTTATTAAAAAAAAAAAACTATAACGTTGGTTGAGCTTCTTTACATTGAGGACGGAAATTACCACAGGCCTCAAACGGTATACTGCTCTTAGCAAACGATAAAAAGTAATATTGTTATTATTATTATTATTATTATTATTATTTCTGGGGGTGGTCCCAATAGGTTCCCGCACTGCGACCTTTTGGTCTATTGTGCTCCCCGATGTTGTCTACCCTTCAAGAATACCTGTATCTTTCACAAAGACCAGGGTTTTAGTAGGGCGAATCTTCGTTACTTCCTCTTGTGTAATCTTTTCATTTCCAAGTAGGTGTTCCCTTGCCTTTATGAATGCCTCACATTGGCAAATGACGTGATAGGGCGTTTCATCTGCCTCACCACAACCCCGGCATGTTGGGCTTTCAGTATGTTAGTGTATAATTTATTATTATAGGGCGGCGAAGAATTCGCACCAAGAATTGTACAACAAAATCTGTGATCATGAGCGCCCATAAGGAGGGGTAAGCCCCCCCCCCCCCCCCTCTGAACTCGGAATCTAAGCAGTAATAATTTCTTAAATAACGAAACTTTTAATTTAAATAAAACTAATTGTTCAATCTTCCCCAAATTGCCCCCCCCCCCCCTCCCCGGAAGTGACAGTGTAGGCGCCCATGTCTGTGATGGCATACAAAAGCTCACGAACGAAGAACGATTTATTCAAACTTTAAACTAAAGATCCGGTTAATTTCGATTTAATCGTATTTTCCAATTGTATGTCTTCAAATGAGTCAAATCAAAAACTTCATTTTCTTTATTGGTGTCCTATTTTAGCCTTTTAAACCACGCCCCACCGTGTTAAAATCGCACTTTCAAAAACGCGCGTATTTTAAAGTTGCCATGGCAACATCGCCAATTTGAAAAACGTGAATTCTATTGGTTATCGATCTGACACTTCTGACAGGAGTACTTTGTTACGTCAAATAAAATATTAGGTAGGTACTAACAAATTCAAAACCTTCATTCAAATAGTATTTAACATAATATATTAAAGATATTAGAATTCATTTTTAAGCATTTCGGTGAAGTCCACCAGCTGCGCACCGTAAAAAAGTTCTGGGGGAGAAAATGGAACATGACCCCTGAAAGAATATTATGTCCCTGTAGATTTTTGCAACCATTTAAGACGTCCAATAATTTAAACCCTAAAGAGTAACCTGTATTCCAAATTTGAGTTAAATATCTCAAAAACTGTAGGAGCTATAAAGAAAAAACGAAAGAATCTTCAAATTTCAAGACCCTGTATATTAGTAAGGAAGTGTTTGCGGACCTATGGTTATATGAACTTTTAGTTATGAAATAAGCCAAAGAATCACCCCCTTCCGTATGTACGTGACATTTAGGAACACCCTGTATACAGAGAGTCTGTAATTTTTTTTTATTTTTCGGATCCGTCGATTTTTAATCATGGACAACATTATGAGCATTTGCTTAAGTGAGACAATTACATTCAATATTGTTTTTCATAACTTTGTTACTTTTTATTATCTTGTAATTGGTAAGGAATAAAAATTTGATATTTGGCAATCAATTATGTACAACTTTACAAACCCTACAAAAATACAAAATGACAATGTTACCGTTTAACAAAATCAATGATGACGTCATATCTCTAAATTGGGACATCCTGTATACATTATTATTGCATCTAAAAATCACGATTTGAAATACGAATCGACGAGTCCGAGCATTTTTCCAAAAAAAAATAGTATTTGAACTATTGAATTTACGTATTCCAAATTACATACTCTCTCTGTATAAAAAGAAAAGTCCTGACTCACTGACTCACCAACGCCCAGCCCATACCCTTGGACCTAGGTAGCTGACATTGTGCACATAGTTTTCTTTTATGATGTAGACAAGAGAGAAGGCCGGATTTTTTTAAATTCAACATCTAAGGGAGTAATATGGGGGATGAAGTTTGAATGGAAATCCGTCATTTTTTAAGTTAAATCCATAAAAATTGGTATATATGGCCTTTCGGTTAGAAATTAACACAGCCGTGTTTCAGGATTTTCTGAAATTCAACCCCTAATGGGGTACAATAGGGGTCATAGGGGATGAAACTTTGTATGGAAATCCGTCATTTTTTAAGTTAAATATATAAAAATTGGTATTTGGACTTTCGGTTAGAAGTTAAGAAAGACGTACGGTTAAACCGCTTGACCGCTTTGAATCAAAATTGGCAACAATGTAAATGGAAACCCAAGGACGGACGTCAGCTACTTTTCAGGGACGGATATAGAGTACAAAACCGTTGTAACCGAAGTCGCTGGAAACAGCTAGTAATAGTATTTTATATTCTTGAAAATAAAATAAAACACTCTATGAAATAAGTTGGCTATAGATAAATCGGCACTACCATATCGTCCCTGCTAAAATTCAGCTACTTCGAAGTCAGTTTAGTAACGATTATTGCAAATTGATCATTATACGTGGTACAGATCTAATTTTGGTTCCTACAACTGATTCCTTGGACACGTGTCAAATGTTATTTTTACTTCAGTTACATCAATAAATCTCGTAATAAAAATAGATAGTAATTAATAATTACCATACTGTATATAATTAATTTTGTCACGCATTCACATCCCTTTTCATTTTTATTACACATAGTAAGAGATTGAAAAACGTATTGCCTATCAATATCCCTTTCCTATTAAATAGAATGCATTTTTGCACTTAATTGTTAATATCTACTATAGATACGCATTCTGTTAAATAAATATTATTATTATGTATTACTAATACCACGTTAAAAAATAAAGTTATGTAAAACTAATTCAACTTTCTATCGGCACTTGTATAACTTTTACTGTTATTAATGATATTTTTTATATTAAAAAATAATATCTGTTTATAATATGTCCAGGTACGTATAACCATGACCTCCATAGGTACTTTCACTAACCAAAATTTTATAAATACTTCCCGTTTCAAATATGAAAAGTATGTACAATTGCTTCGTAAACAAATTGAGATAATCTACATCAATAAGATTTAATCAGGTTTCAAGGTTTGGGGAGTACAATAATGTTTTTGTAAATTAAACTTCCGCTTTTTTGAATTACTTTGCGAGTAATTTTTTCTGTAGATACCACTTACATTGAATGTGTGTCAGATGATTTTTAAATATTTGTATCTTCTCCACAAATTATATCCTGAAGAGCTGTTTTGAAAATTCAATCCTTCTATTCAATCAATCTGCTACCTTTAATAATTGCATAAAAGTGTCGAAATGCGTTGCGTTACATTTAAAATAGAAAATTAGTGGAATTACTTGTGTTTTATACAATACACCCAACTTCCATTGGGGTCCATCCCCGAAGGCTGTTCTGTGGCTGTACACTGCTCTGATCAGACCTATGTTCTGTTATGGAGCAATTGTCTGGTGGCCTAGAACCACACTCTCCTCAACCAAAGCACTTTTTACCACGTGCAAAGGCCTTGCGTGCACGGGCGCAATGCGAACAACTCCAACAGACGTCATGGAAGCCCTCCTGGGTCTGTCTCCACTGGATCTCCACGCTGGCAGCCTGGCGTCTGAAAAATAGAGGGTTGTGGAACAGCAGAGGTGTTGAGGTGGGCCACTCTCGAGTTCTGGGCGAGGCAATCAAGCGACTGTCTATCCTAGAAGGACGATCTGATTCACTCATCCCTAAATGTATTATACTATCGGAGTAAAATTACATAAGTAATAATAAATAAACTGGGGAGGGTGAAATTTTTTCATTTTTGGACAGCATATTAGTCATTTATACATGTTTAAAAATCAAAATGGTAAAGTAAATTGTTTAATTGTTGTAGAACATATACTTCTCAAAAGTCGAAAGCCCATAAATGTTGATTATTGATATAATTAACTGGTTTTATGAGCTATAATCGAAAATTTACTATTTTGCAATATATGGAAACTAAAGAAAAAATTCTAGTTTTAAATGCTACATTTGTATTACTGAAATCAAGCTGCATTATTCCTTTATTGAAAACAAAATTCGTTTTCTTGTAATTCAAAGTAAATGTTATGATTATCGCGAAATAAAGACGCACATATTCCTGCGAGAGATAATCTACCACATCATAAACAGCGAGCGGCAAACCACAACAATGTGATTATTCTTTTGCATTGTACAAAACCATGCGCTTCATAGCAATAGTGTACGACAACAGCTTCCCCGCGCAGACCGAAGCATCCCTCCTTTTTTCCAAATTTCTTTAAAAAAAACGATGTATAATGACATTTTTTTTTAATCGTATTAGACCACAACATAATTGGTTTAACTTTTTATGTTACTATCAATATTATTAATTTCGAACTTTCAGGTACTCAGTTACACAAGATGTCGTTTTTTTTATTATAGCTTTAAGACTAATAAACCAATTGGCCTCAAAAGCATCTCACACCGACAAATAAGTATACATTTTTCAAATATACAGGGTGTTTCAAAATTCAGTACAAATATTTTAAAGGCGTATTTTTCAAATGAAAATAAGACTCTTTTCCCCATAAACATGTGTCCGTTTTCGAGATAGTCGTTGTTAGAATAAATAATATAAATAATCTCACTTCTTTATTATACATTATTCTGTAATTGGGCATTTATAGCCTGTTGAATTAATAAATTAAATTCTTAAACTGTTTATTTGACGAAAACCCTCAACTGACATCATAATATCATATTTATCCAAAAAAAAACTTTATGAAGATAAAAAGGTTGGTGATGTAAAATAAAAATGTCTGCCACTTTATATGTATAGTGTCATAACTTGCAAACCCTTTTAGTTTGCTGAAGTTAGTTTCGAATGTAGTTACAATATGACGTTTTGGTTGTGGTCAAGTTGGCTATTATGGCTACTCTTACGATTCGAGGTTGTGGTAAGTTGAGTGTTGTGGGCAACATCAAAGTTTGAAGTTTGTGATTATATTCGCCGTTAAGTATAACATTAAGTCTAAGGCCTGAGTAGAGCGGAGCGTGCAGCGTTGAGCGGGGCGTGAGCGGAGCGTGCAACACAAGCTCATCTTAAATACAGAGTACCGGTCTCAGTGCAGTGTGCAGCAAAAAAACGGGAAGTGGCGGGGAGCGTTCAAAGACAAATCAGTTGTGTTTTTACAGCGTTAAAGGCGTTTCGCCAGATGGGTTTCGAAGAAATCATCAGTGAGATGCAAAATAGACCCGAATTATTCATTCTTGTATATTCGTGAAATTTCTCTGGTTTTTCCCGTAAATGTTCATATAAAGTATTAAATTCACCAAACTTAAAACGAGATTTCACAATGCTACTCGGACCAGATTTAACGTTCATGAATAATTCATGTCGAAGAAACACATTTTCGTCTAAAATAATATCCAAAGCATCAATAATTATCATGTACAGTCACCTCCTACGCTCACTATTACTGAAAGGACACTATAGGAGAATACAAGCGTTTTGGCGTTCAACGTTTGAACGCTTGAAAACGCCCCGCTCTACTCAGACCTTTGCGGAGAATACAAGCGTTTTGGCGTTGAGTGAAACTTTTCACTCAACGGTTCTGGCGTTCAAACGCCCGCAAAACGCCCCGCTCCATTCAGGCCTTAGCCTAAGTTACGGTTTATAGTCACTATTTAAAGTTGAGCGTTGTGATCTATAGTTTATGTCACGTTGAGAAGTCTCTGTGGCGAATATAGGGGAATGTATGTATATCAAATGTGAGATACTACCACAGAATAAAGACGATTTTCTGTGATACTACGTCAGCGTTGTCAACTTGTCTATTGTATTAATATTAATAAAATATTTTATGTTGCTTGGATGATAATTGTTATTATAATAATTATTTTACAATAAAAACTAATATAACAGTTTAACAGACTATTTCTTTTAATTGAAGCCAAACCTGCATCGTGACCGCCCATCAGTTACTTTAGCAACATCGGTATATTCTATAATCTATAATATTCTAACTAAAGAAGCGAATGCAACGTAAAGGCTTAGACGAAGAGTTGTTGTGAGCGTCCCGATCAGTCTGGGTTTTTAAAAGAATCTATGTTGTTGGGGTTATGGCTTAAGAGTAGCTTCCCCTGATGTTATTCTCGGAATCACGGCATAAAAAAGATGTGTAAACATCTTCAATCTTTATTTCATGAAAAATGTAAGCAAGAAAAGTACAAGAAGAAAGAGACATCTCACTCGATTTGTTTAATACAGAAAGAATTAGAAGTATTGTTGCTTCTACACTATGTGTAATTTAATGTTTTAATAGGTGAATACTGTGTGTATTTTAGGGTATAATATGTATCGGACATTTGATTAATTGCAGATACTAATGAGTAAACTCCATTTCCGTAATAATTAAACTTAGTGATCGACAGATTGCCCTCCCCCATCCCCATTCCCCATATGCAGAATTTCCCTTTATAGACAATAGGAGTTTCGCGAAAAGTGAAATATTGATATTTTGATTTGAATAATCAGAAATGGAAAAAACGAATGACGTCAAATTGAAGTAAGTACTGAAATGTTTTACAAAACGGCAGTTTATCCGTTGTCATAAAGGACACATCGACAAAGGGCCAGTTATTAACTCGTTATTTTGGAGTTATAGGAATTAAACTGAACCTTTAGCAGGGGTTTAGTTTATTAGAGAGTAAAACGTCTTTTCCAGTCTTAACATGTTCACTGTAGTATTAATGTAGCTGATAATTTACGTACTTAAACATGCGTAAATATGTTGTTTTTTACAGTTGAAGTGATTGATCATTACACTTTACGCCGTTTAGAAATGGATAACATTTTTCTAGATGGACAATAATATGACTGTTTACGAGATTGATAGTAGGTGAGAGGAACTTAGTCATGGTATCCAGTACGCAATCCCAAGCAAAGAACAATGAGTGCGAACGGCGGATGTTCGCTCGGCTGATCGGCCCGGTGCGGGATTCCCTCCTGCGTTATAAACTGCCATCAAACTCATTGCCGCTGAAATATATTGGTCTCCCCTATTCTTCGCATTCCTGGCTACAATGCTCTATCCCGGCTCCATAACGACCGACACAAATCTCTATTATAAATGGGATTCCGGCAATTGCTTAATGTTTGGTCAACGATATAGAAATTATTATTTAATTCGAAGGGTCCCTAAAGAGCTCTTTATAGATAAATTGGTACGAAAGTGTTCATTTCATATTTTTTATAGTAATAAAATATAAAAAAAGGGACAAAGTATTGGCGATTTCTCATAGCAGCTTTTTAATGAAGAAAGATGTCTAATAAAACTTATTTCAGCCAAGGGAACATTTAATGAAAAAGCACTAATAGAACTTTTGTTCTTTAATATAGTTACATTAATGAAGTTAAATTTGAAAAATATAATCGTTTACGACCAAATTATTTGAAATTAGATTTTCGGAACAATCGCTTCCATTGAATTTATGTTAGCGCTATTATAATTACGCTTTACAGTTTACCGTATTACATCAAAATCAATTCTAAATATTAAATTATTAGTTCAGTTAGCAATCTCGCGAAATGTCATTAGCATTACTGACGAATTTTTCATTGGATTATTGATTCTGGAAGTTTGTATGTTTCCTATTCAGTGATAATTTAACTTAAAGCATAAGTTGAGGTAATACAATTGAATTTATTGGTATAAATAAGAAAATGTGTTTGAAAAACTTGCCTTTGACGTGCTTTTCATCGATTGTCCATTTTATCTTACGGAATAATCCATTTGTTCATTTACTGTACATGCGGGAATCATAGTTATTTGTACGACGGAGGAGAAAGTTATGCTTTTTTCAACTCGAAGCTATTGAGCGGGAGTTGGAAAAACATTTTTTTCTCGTGTTTTACGAAATTTTTTTCTAAAACTGCATGTAATAACTGGTTTTAATGGTGTTGGCAATACTGTTGCAAAATGAGTGAGGAAAGTTGGATTTTCCTGATGAAACTGCATCAGGAAAATCCAACTTTCCTCACTCATTTTGCAAACAAAAGAAAATACTATTTTCTAAGGCAGTTTTAGAAAAAAGGTTTTTTTTTGTATAGTTTGAACTTGGCGATTGTACGAGTGTAACTAAAAATCGATCAAAATATAAAAACTGCACGTACCTATTTAATATTACCAAGATGTCATCAACGATGTAATTTTCAAATTACCTATGTACACGGTGCACCACATTCTCCATTTGTGCAACTGAGAAGATCTATATGACGGAAATCCCGACAGGAAATGGCTTCGATTAGTCACTTTCCCTTAAAGTATCCTCCAAGGCCTCTGACTTTGAGTGATCATAATGAAAAAACTGGGGAGTCAAATTTTTCCATTTTTGAGCAGTAGGTACAGTTATACAGGGTATATCATCACGGAACCCGTTCATTAGAAGTTTCTGGGGTCCCTTACTACTTATGAATTTGAAACTTTCAGGTTAAAGATAACCCATAGCCTTCTTTTGTTTTGAAATATTGTCGATGTTGTACAACTTCCGGAAGGACCGGAAATCGCCATTCATCTTCTTATTTTAAATACACCCTGTACAGTGAAACCTCTCCTTGCGGACACCTCCATTAAGCGTACACCCCCTTTAAGCGGACAAATTTTCTGGAACCAAACTTTTGCCTATTTCTTTTTATACACTCTATTAGGCGGACACTTCCAACAAGCGGACAAAATTAGCGGAACCATGAGTGTCCGCTTATGAGCGGTATTATTGCATTTTTGGATTATACAATCGATTCTGCGTTACGCTGTATTAGATTAACCTATACCTATCTTCAACTGTTTTTGAGTATTATGATTTTTTGAAAAATTTGCGTTTTGCGAAGGGATGTTTAATAGCCCACCTTTTGCTTTTTACATGGAAAAAAAGTTTCTAACCATGCCTGAACCATTAAAAGATGATGTACCAGATTTTCCTAACGTTTGTTAATCTATGTTGAAACGATGGGTACAGAAGATGAATTTTGTGTTCAGAAAATTAGAACATAAACCAATACTTATGGAACAAAATAGTACCGGGAGGGTTGGAACGTGTTTTCTACCGACGAAACATGGTGCGGGGCTAATCATTCTACAAAAGGTTGGGTAGAAATGGTCACTCCTGAAAACCGGCAAAACTTTGATCGATACAGGGGAACCATTCAAGAAGGCAATGGATTTAGAATTTACGATGGTCAAAGAGTTATTATTTTGCATATCGGCAACGAAGAGGGGTTTTTGCCACATTGCCTGTAATCTTTATTGCCAAAAAAGGATCTGCCAATTATCATGATGATATGAACCATAGACAGTAGACACTATGAAGAATGGTTTAGATTCGTATTGGCAATGCTTCCTGATAAATCGGTAATTGTACTACCTACCACCACCCCTAACCCTACCACACAATGTTGGATACCGAATTTCGAAATCCAACCACAGCTTGGAGGAAGCATGTCTATCATTAAATTGTTGCAAAATAGGAAAGTACCACTGACCGAAGGAATCGAAGACTGGGACACTTGGACGAGACCACAATTATTGGAATTATCTCGACAACATCGTTTTCCGAAAAAGTACCTTCTTGAAAAAATTACAAACGAATTGGATTGTATCTATAATCGATGATGGTGTAGAACTCCAAATGGGGTAAATTATTAAGGAATGGTAAATAATTCACACAATCTCATTTTTAGCACCTGATGATGACTCTTTTAGAGTCGAAACATGTCGTGTAATGTATCAACTTGTCTAACGATCAATTATTCAACTTAACGTCAACCTTTATTCTATTTTTCAATTTAACGTCAACTTTTAACTTAATCAATTTTATTCTTAATTCAAATTAGAAAAAATCATGGGGAAGGTTGTGTGAATTATTTACCATTCCTTAATTACAAATGAGTTGCGCGGGGTTGAGGTGAAGTTACTATGGTTATCTGTGGTACATTGCGATTTCAATTCAATCGAATTGGTGTGGGTATATATAAAAAACACCGTCACGAAATTAAATGCAACATTTAAAATAAAAGACGTTGTGGAACTCTGCAAGGCGATTATGGAAAATCTACCGGACACTGT
Organism: Pyrocoelia pectoralis; assembly: GCA_036250285.1. Lineage (NCBI taxonomy): Eukaryota > Metazoa > Arthropoda > Insecta > Coleoptera > Lampyridae > Pyrocoelia > Pyrocoelia pectoralis. Next base: position 35,599,607 of record CM070076.1, on the reverse strand, counting down.
GGCGAGCATGCTAAGAAAATAGAGCAACAGTATCGTGAAAAGGAGCATTTGATAAATGTGGCCATAGTTACTATATCGGTGAAATTGAAAAACTGTAGGTAAATATTGACTCAATCATGAAATAAGGCTTATAGGGGAAGAGAGAATAAGATATCATCTCCTTCGGTAGATACTAAGATTCCAAATCGTAGCATAAAGAGGAATTCGTAACCTTTTTTTTGTAATAAATAAACAATTAGGAGTCCTTTAACACATTCACTGCCGACGTCATGTTTGTAACATTCATCAGACGCCGGTCAATTTTTTGTTCATTAAGGTTCTTCTCAGGAGGCCGACACGAGAACGACAAATGTTAGCATCACGCAGCATCTGCGTGATCGGCCCTCAACTTGTCGACTTTTTTTTTCTAAAGGAGTCACAGGCCGATGCGAGAACAACTATTTGCGAGCCAAGCCGAAGCGAATATTCTGCCTTAAACACACACGTACCCATCACGCAACATATGTGTGATCGGCCTCCCGACAAAAGTTAACCTCACACACACGGTGTGTATTTGGCAGTGAATGTGTTAAGTTCCCTTAATTGCAATGTATAAAATAAAATATGGTATTGGCACTGTAAGGAGTTTGTTTTTTTTTGTTTATAAAGGGTAGAAAACACAACTGTCCAAATTTTCCTTTAATAAACGTTAGTTATTAGATTAAAAATATTTTGATGAAATTCCATGTATCTACAGTCACAAATGAAATATTTATTATTTTTCTTGTTCTATACGTAATTATTGTGTTGATGTACAGCTAAGGTAAACAGAATGGATTTACTCTTACGTATAAAATGAATTTCTTCTAAAACCAAAATTATGCTCAATATGTAGTATGTAGTATTCTATTATACTTACATTGTGGGAAAATAAAAAAAGGTAATAAGATAAAATTTCTTTATTTAATATTAAAATTAATTTTCTAATTGTAAACGATAACGCAATCAGAGAAAGAAGTAGTGAAAGAGTTTCAATGGGTTAAATTTGTTTAAGGATTGTTAAATGTCCAATGCTGATTATTTTCTTTAATAGAAATGCGAGGATGCTTATGCTGATATAGTGCCAAAACATCGGTGTACACGTATAATACTTCTCAACTGGAAATGTATCCCACTTCACTAATGGATTCTACCCACCCAGTCAGACCCATGTAAAATTGAGCTCATATCTCGAAAAACCCAACTCACCTATCCCGATATCCTAATAGTATCCTCTATTCCTGAGGGAAGACTTCATTAAACATCAAACCGCTGACGATACGTTTCCTACCAAATGCATTCTAATCTCTGTAACGATGCACCTTATGGAGATGTCCCATTGCACCAAGAAAGAAATTGGGATTCATCATGAATAATTTCGTTTGGCATCTCATAAAACTGTTGACATCCCTCTTCCCTCATTGGAGTGGTTCTTGTTTCATGCCAAAATCATGACGTAAAACTTTAGATCTGTTAATACAACGTATCACTTTGATCATGAATGAATGCTCAACATAACCGTTTCCAATAAAATTTGACGTGATGAAATTCGTTCTTCCATTAGCCCACAACTTCTTCCACATTCAGGCCACACCCCAAAAAAAAACAGTGACTTTTAAACATCACTGTGATTCGTCCTCGTCATAAAACTTCCTTGCCTCATTAACATTCATTCACTAACCTTCATTTACGAAGTCAGCGACACGTTTTATTTACATACTTGTACATCACTTTTATGACTCTTCAGCTTTTGATCTTTGTCATTCACAGTTTTTTTTAAACACAATGTATTTATAGATAAGTATTATTACTAATGAGACTTTTTGTAACGTCGTCATATAATTTACTCCAACATTTCTCATAACGGAGAAAAATGAAAGTTGCACGTAGGTACAGATATTGGTATTGTTACATCATCACCTAAATTAAATTATAATATTGACCAAATAGATAAAAATAGTCGCCACGATTTCTACAGAAAATCGATATGTATTGGAAGTAATAAAAACGTCATTTTATGATTCTAATTGCAAAATTACAAACAGTTCACACTGTTTTACATTAATTTTATTGCTAATGGAATACTGATATAAATTAATTAAACACTTACGTAATTCTTTTCCAACGATTGTTACTTGAGGCCAATCGTATACATAACGTTACTTACGTAACTATCACCTATAATAATAATGACAAATTGTGCTTCGAATACTTTTTTGCTACTTTTCAGTAATAAAACAAGAAAATTACCTATATAGAAACTTATAGAAAATGTTAAATTCGATCACAGATACTCTTAAACCTTGCTCTTAAACTACATAAAAAAACTTCAATTTTATCTTATAAAAAAATGAATGCGACATTTTAGCTTATACCTACCGGAAGTGACCTCATCAAAGGTAATATAAGCATTTTCGTCCTTGGCCCGAATGCAATACATTGGTGAAAACCGCATTTCAATACCTAACTTTAATAGTTTCTGAGTAAGTATAGACCGTTGCAGTCATTTTTTAAAAATTATTTTTTTAAACACTTTTTTCAAAAAATAAGTAGAGCACAATTGTTGAATTCAGAAAAAAATACTCTTTTAAATTACATTAAAAAAACTGAAACTTTATCTTATAAAAAAAAGAGTGCCGCCATTTTAGCTTATACCGGAAGTGACGTCATCAAAGGTAATATCCACATTTTCGTTCTTGGTCCGAATGCAATCGATTGGAGAAAACCGCATTTCGATCACTTTAATAGTTTCTGAGTTTAGAGCGTTGCAAGGAATAATACAGTCCCTGTTCTGGAGTCCTGTAAAAATTTTAGTACTGATTTATCTAACCAACAGAATTGAGTAAAGGACATATAGGACATCACCATATTCTGGACCAGGTTTTCTAGACGCCATTTTCTAAAATGGCCGATACGCATTTGATTGTGCATATATTTCCGCTCCTGTGACAGTCACATTCATCATTTTGGTGTCTAAATATATGTTTTTAAGGACAAGGAATTGATTAAGATGGTTTGAGAAGTTAACCGCACGCCATTTTTCAAAATGGCCGACACCAATTTTCTGGTGCTTACATTTTTGCTCCCCTGGCAGTCATACTCATCATTTTGGTGTCTAAATATATATTTTAAAGGACAAGGAATTCATTAAGATAGTTTGTGAAGTTGCCTGATAGCTATTTCTTAAGGAAAATCAGTACTATGTACTAATAGTTTTACAGGACTCCTCTGTTACTGCATTCAAAAAACAATTTACTTCAAGCAACTAATTGACTTTCATTAGTATATTTATTTGGCTTATTTTTTATTGTGCGAACGAAATATCCGGAAATTTCATGGAGAAAAGTACTTTTTATTTGACTGAGTTTGTCTTTATTCATTTTTTTTTAATAGGTCAACTAACACTGATGAAAACGGATGATCAACAAAGGATGTGAATGTGACTGGCAACTGCTTGCCAAGAAAAACCAAATGTTTTGTTTGACATGAAGAAGTACGTTATTTGTCAAGCTGTAGACAGTAACAAAACTGTTACCACAGTTAATTGAAGAAACAGAAGCCAAGAAACAGCCGCTATATAAGAGATGTTGTGTTTGTGTATCATGTGGCAAAAACCAGTGCTATAAAATGTATATTTTAAAAAAATCTCTCAAAAAAATAGCAGCAAATGCTAATAGTGAAGTGTTGGTAAGTGAAGATAAACATCTCAGTGAAGAAATCTCCAGGAAAACAAGATCATTTGTTGTACCACGAGAGCCTCCTTCATCAATCGTGCCCCAACATATTATATTCGATGTATTCTGTGGGCATCAAAGTCATAATGGTGTCAAGGACAAATTTCGTGTTATCTATATCCTTCTTTGAGCTTTTGGGACCTACAATTTCCATTACTTTCAAATGCCACAATTTTGGTTAAATAGTTTTCTGTTTTTTAACACTTTGTCACAGGATATTCATATTTTCTTAAATATGCTTCCAAACAAACTTTGCGGTACGTTACACCAGCATACACTTGAGTATAAGAAATAAAACTTCCAACCTTCCCTTGAAATTTAATTAATCGGGAACGAATATTGATGAAATGATGAACGATTAAATTAACTTGTGCACGATGGTGATGGACATAATATTCTTACAAATCCTAACTAATCGACAGAAAATCGTCAAAATTACATAAAATTGAAAGGGCCCTCACAACGAGGAACCCTGGATGACCTGAAGGGCAATGGAAAATGGGGGATGAGTAAAATATGGAAAAAAAGGGGTGAAAGCACGTGAAAGGAATGAATGACGATGGACGACGACCACTTGAGTATCTGATTCAGATCTGCCACACGAGTATACATATCATCTTGAAAATAGATTGCTGCAGATTAAAAAATTTTTGCTCGTTCATCAGTTTCACTTACACGAAATTTGTCCATGACACCATTATTACTTTGAAAGCAGACAGACAACATCTAATATGTGTTGGGTGCACCGTTGATGAAGGAGGCTCTCGTGGTACACATGATGATCTTGTTTTCCTGGTGATTTCTTTACTGGCATGTTTATCTTCACTTTCCAACACTTCACTATTAGCATTTGCTACTGCTATTTTTTCGAGAGATTCTTAAAATATACATTTTATAACACTGGTCACCTGATACACAAACACATCAGAAGCCACACTTTCAGTCTGTTTGCTACTATGTCATCTCTTATAGCGGTTGCTTCTTGTACTCTTTTTCTTCCATTAACTGTGGTAACAGTCTTGTTACTGTCTACCGCTTGACAAAAAACGCACTTCTGCATGTCAAACAAAACATTTCGTTTTTCTTGGCGAACAGTTGCCAGTCTCATTCCCATCCTTTGTTGATCATCCAACTTCATCAGTGTTAGTTTACATACAAAAAGAAAAAATTGAAAAAGGTAAACTCAGTCAAATGAAAAGTACTTTTTTCAATGAAATTTCGTTCCCACAATAAAGAAAATGCCAAATAAATGCACTAAAGTAAATTAGTTGCTCGAAGTAGGTAAGTTGTTCTCTGAATGCAGTAATAAAGGAGTCCTGTAAAACTTTTAGTACTGATTTTCGTCAAGAAATAGCTATCGGGCAACTTCACAAACCATCTTAATGGATTCCTTGTCCTTAAAAGCATATATTTAGACACCTTCCAAAATGATGAATGTGACTGTCACAGGAGCGGAAATATATGCACAATCAAATGCATATCGGCCATTTTAGAAAATGGCGTCTGAAAAACCTGGTCCAGAATATGGTGATGTCTACCCAACTTTTTTTGACTCTCCTATATATCCTTTACTCAATTCTGTTGGTTAGACAAATCAGTACTAAAATTTTTACAGGACTCCAGTCCAGGGACAGGAGTAGAATGTGTACGGACAGACTACAGGCTCCAGACAACACAACAGACTACAGACGACAGACGGAATTTTTTTTTCATTTTTTGAATCTACGTATTCAGAAACGCAAAGATATGTCAAAATTTGTATAGGTCAATTTTTTGGAACACCAATACAATGCTTCCCTTTTACTTTGTACTCGGGAAGTAAAAAAATATAATAAACCAATTGAATTTAATGTTCAAAACACACCGAAGAAACAAGCCATTTCGATGAGTCAGTGAGATGACCATAGGAGTACTTGACTAGCAATTAATATAGAAATGAAAACATTTTTTATTCAACGTATTTTTTGCATTGTGAGTCGAGATCTTGTAACAGCGGATTATCAAGTATCTCCATGTGTACCAACTACTTTATCGTCCTTCCACCCTTTTTCGCTCATTTCATTGCTTAAGTGGAATAGTAACTTAAGTCCTTTACTCTCCGACGGACGCAAAAGACCGAACCAGGTAACTCTCATCGATAACTCTATATCAAAACATGCTAATAAGGGTATTTCTTCAAGTTCTTAGCAAATTTGTAGAAAATTACATTTGACCTTTGAATACAAAATTATATTCAAACATTAGATAAATTTGTTTCAAATCACGCGATAATGTACTTTAGCCAACACACATCACAATTCACGAATAATAGCTTGACAAGAGATAGGTATGGGTTGTTCGGGCCTTACAGATCTACTTCAGTCCGAGAAAGAAAGTATAAAGATTCAACTCTCTAGAGTTCAAAATCGTCGAATCGTAGAAATCGGTCCAGACGGACAGGCAAAATAGCACAAAGAAAAACCTCATTCGTCCATTGCAGGAATTGAACCCACCACCTTCCGAATCGGATCTGATTCAATTACGACAAATTGGTTATCTTCATAAGTAATTGTAATAACTAATAATATTAATGATTACAATAATAATATAATACAATAAGTAATATAATACATTAAGTAATATAATACAATAAGTAATATATGTAATAACTAATAATAATATATGCGAGGCATATAAGACAGTCATGCAGTTTTTCAATAATAATACTTTGTAATTAGTATCTACGTGATACGGTTTCAAACATTTAAAAAACTTTTGCTAATTAATATTCAAGTTGCCACAATAGTAACTTACTTTGAAAAATCCCTTTATGAATAGTAATCGATTTTGTATTTCTAGTAAAGGAATAACTGCAAATAAGAAAAAGAGACAACTCGAAATTATATTTTAGCATAAGTTTAGATGTTAAGTTAACATTTAAAAAAATAATAATTTCAAAGAAGGAAAATCAACATAAGATAATATACAAATTATAATGTCTAACTTGTAAATAAATGTGTCAATAGCATTTAGTTTGTGGAAGTTCAAAATTCAAAATTATAAATGTTTATGTAATAACTCCAAACATATCATATTTTGTTTTATTGTTAATGTTCTTTCTAAACATAATTTGATTATAATTTATAATTATAATATTATATAATTCTTATTTTTGTTAAGTAATTTTACAAAATCAAATAAACAATCTCATGAATACTATAAATATTCACAAAAAATTGGGTCAAATTAGAACAGGATCTGAAAAATGCTATCCTTTCAATAAATAATTTGAAATAGATAATAAAATTGTTTCCATTTAGATTTATTAATTTGACTTTCTATTACTATTTTTACATTTGGGTGGATAACACGGAATTTTTACTTTTTTAGTGAAATGAACTCCAATGGATATTAATTTAACTTTTTTGATTTATTCAACATTCAAAATTAGTTCTGATTGACAATATTTTTTGTGCTGTTGTTAGCTCGTAAGGTGGAATTTCTAGCACATGGCACTAAAGTGCAGGAAGAAATTTATAATTAAAAAAATATCCTTCAAATTTACAATGGACCTAACAGTAAGTGGTAAATGGTGTTGGCAATACTGTTTATTTTCATCTCAGACACGAAAATACAATTTTCTTCATTAATTTTACTTTTTTTTACTTAAGGAAATACGATTTTGCAAGACTGTTTGTTAAGGCTACAGTTGAATGGTACCTAAAAGTACTTCTTACCGCAAGGTCTAATTAACCTATCCAAGCATGGAAAAGGAAGGAATAAGGTTCTTTGAAGTAGCCTTTTTTTCATACAAGGTGGTATGGTTGATGGTTTCTCGGATTAAATACAAGCCTGGGATATTTCAAATCCAATTAATCGAGTGTTTTATTAGTTTATGGAGTTCCACTAAGAATACAGTTAAACGATTGGAGTTTTTAGACAAAGATTTATAAAAATTGCAAACCACCTCTTCAGGTTTTTGGAGAACTGCAGGCAGAATGAATCAATCGATTTACATACTCATAGAATCGGCTATCAAATGTACAGGGTGTACAACTAAGAAAGAAGGCCGGCCATAACTCGGAAACTATTTGAGATAGAACAGTGAAATAAAAAATCTTATAATAAATGTGGCCAAGAGAAAATGCTGGAAATTATTTTCAATTTCCTACCATTGCCGCCAGAGGACGTTTCACTGATTTCAATTTGAAAATCCCATTTTTTGGGCAATTTTCCTCAGTAAAGTATTTAAAAAAATATATTCGTTGTAAACTAGTGATCAATATGTACTTTGTTTACTGAATTTTTACGATTACTGTCAAAATAAAGGGAGGAGGAACTAAATTACGTGTTACTAGAAAAAATCGTGTAACTTCCAAACGGGTTGCTTGAATTTGTCAAGATTGGTCTCGATGAAAAGACAATACTTGATACTACCAAAAAAAATCAAAACCACAACAATTTCTTATCTGCGTCCACCAACAGAGGGCGTAACTTTTCGAAGGAACAAAACGGTCGACTTTTCTAAAAAAATTCAAATGGTACCAAATATTTTTGTCACTGCTATTGGAAGGAAAATTAATAAGGGAGTAATATGAAAAAAAAATTATGTCAATAGCTCTTATACTACCGAAGATATAGTCAAAAATTAAGAGGAAATTTGAGGTATAAACAAATCGTAAGCTTAATGTAAATAAAGTAGGCTATGAGGCTATTTAATTCTTTCAAAATTTCAGTGGTCCTGCAACAGTTGCATTTTGCATGCATTCAAAATATGCTGCGATGCTTCTCCATTGGAAATTAGGAATTTTGCTTATAATACAATACACGATTTTTTCTAGTAACATGTAATTTAGTTCCCCCTCCCTTTATTTTGACAGCAATCGTAAAAATTCATTAAACAAAGTTTTACATATTGATCACTAGTTTACAATGAATATATTTTTTTAAATACATTACTGACGAAAATTGTCCAAAAATGCGAATTTCAAATTGAAATCAGTGAAACGCCCTCTGGCGGCAATGGTAGGAAATTGAAAATAATTTCCAGCACACAGCCACATTTATCATAAGATTTGTTATTTCACTGTTATGGCGGGCCTCCTTTCTTAGTTGTACACCCTGTACAGATCCATGGGCTTCATCAAACAGCGATGTTAGAATTTATAGTAGTAATTACGAGAGCTCGAGTATGACTCATCTAAGTAAGCAACAAGAATTAACCAATAACATTTATCTATCTCTGTTACACTTTGAAGAATTGTATTTATAGAAAAGAAACAACAAATAATAAATATGTCTACCCATGCTTTCAATGGAACGTGTGTCCGTTTTAAAACCATATATTATGTACATCAGCTGTTCAAAACGTCACCTAAAATTTGCGCATTGTTTTTTTCGACTTTATTCTGATATATTATTAAAAGTAGATATTATTATTTATAAAAACAGTTCCTATTACCTATATTAGTTAGTGGTTTAAGATGTCGCTTACTAGTAAATAATTAAAAGTAGTGTAAATATACAGATTAAAGTTTTGTTTTATTTTTATCCGTAAGTACCTAACTGAATTTATAAAAAGGGAATTTCCTTAAAATTTGAAATTTCGTTCTTGTAGCTTTTTTAGATAAAACTAGCTTTTATTTCATTAGTTAGACATAAGAAATCAAAATCAGACATACAGAACCCAGACTCAAAATTCGTGTTGACTTGTACCAAAGAGTAGGTATTTGCTTTTGATGTGACGTATATTTTATGAAGTAAAACACTTATTTTGTATCGTAATAATAAAATTATGCAACGTTTATTTTGTGTCTTCTCTTCGTCAGTCGTTTTCAAATTACTCCCATTTTGTTCGAACCTACTTGTTTCTTTAGGTGTAGCAAACTCGAACACAAAACATAACCTGAACCTCAAATTTTGCACTATTTTAAGAGTGAATGTCATAAATGTCATGATTAATATTATAAAGTGAACGCCAAACAAAATCCGTTGCACGTCATATAATGTGAGTGACGTAGATTGGGGGCAATGTTGCCAGATTGTAATTGAAAGAAGGTAACGCAAATAAAACTTCTGAGTTCACTCATAACTTTAGTTATAATAAATAAAAAACAAAATCAAAACTTCAAAATTGTAACAGTCAAAACATAACCACAACAAAACATTACAAAATTGATACCTTATGGAATTGGCATTGGCAACGTTGCTGAAAACAATCCATTGTTACCAACGTGGCGATCATAAAATTCTGATGAAATTAATTTTTACAGGTCGAATTTTCACGATTTTTATGCCGTTACATTTACGGCAGGGTCGCAGGGACGTCAATCAATTATCAGCTGATTGCTGACGTGCAACGGATTTTGTTTGGCATTTACTGTAGGTTATGTTATTTTATTAAAAAGAACTATGCGACATACGTTTCCTATTATTTCATTCATATGCTTTTAAGCGATGAGTCATACTCGAGCTCTCGTGATTACTACTATATCAATTACGTATACAACAACATAGATAAAGGCTTTAAAGTTTGAATTATAAACCTTTCCCCATAGACTTTTTAATACAATTAAAATTTAAAATTGAATGATAATTGTGGCTACATGTTTCGACAAGAAATTGAACTTGTCAGATCTTCTTGTCGAAACATGTAGCCACAATTATCATTCAATTTTAAATTTTAATTGTATTAAAAAGTCTATGGGGAAAGGTTTATAATTCAAACTTTAAACATTATCATTTTCCCATTTGGAGGTATATTACGCATCACAGATATGGACACTATTAATTTTTATAGATAAAGGCAACAAAGTTATGGCCATCTTTTTAGACTTATCTAAAGCGTTTGACCGAGTTAATCATACCATTCTATTGACTGCTCTATACAATCTTGGGTTACGAGGACAGTGCCATCTATTACAATAGAGTTACCTAACAAACAGATATCAATACGTTGTTCCCAAGAATACATCGTCAAACAAAGTTCTTCTTGGTAATGGTGTCCCCCAAGGTAGTGTACTTGGTCCGTTACTGTTTATCCTTTATGTCAACAACCTGTCCCAGATCTTAACAACATTTCATGTTGCTTATGCTGATGACGTCACAATAGCCGCAAGCCACAAAGATATGTCCATTCTAACAAAAGCACTAAACACTAACCTCGCAGAAGCATCTAACTATTTTAAAAACATCGGTCTTCCCATGAACACAGAAAAAACCTTTGGAATGCAGTTTCACCTTATCGAAGGCGGTTATACCTGTAGCCATTTGATCAAGATAAACAATCAATCTGTGCGTCAACTCAAATCTTTCAAGCTTCTGGGAATACACCTGGACCTATCTTTGAACTGGAATGAACACGTACACCACGTTTGCAATAAACTATCCAGCATTTGTTATACTCTAAAGCGCCTCATCGAAATAACCTATAGAACTGCTGCGTTGGCCTATTACTTCTCGAATGGTAAATCACTACTACGATATGGTGTTATTTTCTGGGGACATTCGACTTCGGCAAATCGAGCTTTTTTAATTCAAAAAAGAGCACTACGCATCCTCTTCAAATTAAAGTTCGGTGCTTCCTGTCGGACTACGTTTATTCAAAATAATATTTTAACACTTCCTTCCCTCTATATTCTCCAGGTATTACTTTTTGTAAAAGAAAATCCATCAAATTTTAATAGATTCAAGGACATACACAATTACGCAACTCGCCTTGGCCAAAACCTACAGTACCAAATGCACAACTTGAGGATCTCCGAACTGAATCCATACTACACGGGAGCTGTGCTTTTTAATAAATTGCCCAGTGATATAAAAAATATAGACAATGTAAAGACATTCAAACATAAGTTAAGAAAATTCTTACTACAAAAGGCATTTTACTCGGTAGATGAATATATTGTTTAATTTTAATTTTTGTATTACATTGTAACTGTCATGACGTATCCTATATCTTATCTTATAAGATCTTTCGGAAATAAATACTAAATACTATTCTATTCTATTCTATTCTATTCTATCACGATAACAAATCGCCCATTTTTCGCATATGATAGAACTTTATAGCCAAACACAAGCCACCTATTCTTCGTACGGCTCCCTACTATCCTTTTGACTTCTGACTTTTCTTCCTAAATAAGAAAGATTTCAAACCAGCCAAGATATCGTTTGTAGGACCAAGATCTGCGGACCGTTTCAAAAAGGTTTTCTGGCGCTGTATGTTTCCGACAGTGGAAGAAAATTTCACAGAAAGGTATAGCTCCAAAAGAAAATTCGGTAACAATATTTTTCATGTATGAAGGGCGAAACCCAAAGTTTCCCTTGAAATCTTGCACGTACACATCTGATAGTCTTATACAAAAGTTCGGAAAGAGATCCCTTCACACTCGCATTAAGTAGTATTTCGTTAATGTCCCCATATTATTTCAACGCAGGCCCATAATTACTAATAAGTAATAAGTACAATACGGACTTTGGTTGTTAAAGATTAGCGATGCCTAAAATTTTGTTCAGTTTGCAAACAATTACAAAGTACCAAAAGGTTCGCGACTTTGTCATTCAATATAATTCTAAATATATATGTGTGTTGCGTTAAACAATACGCATATATGCTAATATTCCATTTATATTCAAGTAGATACTGTATTTAATATAGTATAAGGCGTAGCAAGTTAATGTAGCTATAAAATTTGCCGACTAAAGGTATTTTGGAGAACTGTAAATTACTGTACGTTAAAATGAAAGCTGATACGAGGCGTGCATCTATTCGTTCATATATACACATATATCCGCCATTAAAACAACGTTTGCGTTTATAAACTTAGATCAATCTCGTATTTTGATGTATACAGCACTTCGGTTCGTTCCATCAACCACAATTAACTACACCCACTCATCCCAACCCAATATCGAAACCCATCACTGTGGCGTGATTACGTTCTGTTGTCTTGAGCAAATTGATTACAGTTCAAATTAAAGTTTTTGCCGGCGATGATTAAACATAGATGCCCGGATAGCGCAGTAATAGCGTTTTAATGAGAAACTGCCCATGACAATGCTAGCAAGTGTTTAGCGATCAGGTGCAACTTGCGTTAAAACATTGACTCACTGTGAGATCGAGTTCATAGCTATACATGTTGAATTTGAACGATATATTTTCCGCCAAAGGTAAATCATTATTTTTTTTAACGTCCTAATTAAGCAGGAAGGAATATAAATTAATCTCGTCGTTTTCCAGAGTAACGAACGCAGAATGCAACGAGCTCAGCCTCGATGATATATATACGTGCCAACAGCGATGCTACGTTCGTTATAATCACATATTGGCAATTAGTTAGGGGACTAAATTGACCGCCATCATTATACTTGGGTGATTTATTTTAAGCGATTCGACACGCGTTAAATTAGGAACAGGTTGATTGAAGGTCTCACACCCTTTCAATTTTGTCAATCACTTTTCAAAAATAATAAACATCGGTTCAACAATTGTTACATCCAAACTCAATTAATTCCTTTCCATAAAACGTTTGTAATTGAGTTATTACATTTTCGATACCATTAGGGAAAAATATCGGTATTACGACTTGCTAAATTTAAATAAAAATTAATTACCAATTGACCCGTACCACAGCGACAGCAGAATGATAATCAGATTTTTTTCCGCGAAAATTAACGATGTAATAATAAAAAGTTGTAAAATCTTCTTCGAGGAAGTTAATTTCCTCTAAATCGTATTCAGAGTAGACGAGATAATCAAAAACAGTAAACAAGCACGAATTAAGATGAAATTATAAAATGATAAAGCTGTAGAGGAAAAATACGCTTTGTATTTGCAAATATTATTATAGGGATTTAAAAAATGTGTACGAGATGGTTCCGAAATAAAATCGTACAATAATAATAATCATAAAAATTTGCTCTTCACCCCACATTCAAAGTAGTTTCTCCTGAGTAATACCGCTTCTACTACACCTGGAACTCTTCCAATACTCGTTATGATTCACTCTGAATCTTCTCTACAGTCTCGAAACTCAGCCTCTTGAGCTAATTCCATTTCATTTTTGGAAATATAATGAAATCGCAGAGAGTTGAGAAAGTCATTACAAACAAAGAGTCATAACCGAAACTTGCCAGTAATCATAGTTTCCAAACGACTATTTGCCTAAGTTTGTCTGCATTTACAGGACTGGTGATTGTGCATGGTTTATACTTGGCATCAGGTCCCAATAACTCTTGTTCCTCTTAAAGCAAAAATATCACTCAAAGCATGCTTCACAGCATCATTGCGATAAGCTTTCAAACGTTTCTAATTGAACACATGTTATCTACGTTATTGAATTGTTGCAACGTCGTGTTAGTATCAGTACATTATATTTTTCAGGAAAATTTTGATAAGAAGGAAGCAGAATACAATTCTATTTTATTAAGAAAGTAGGATTTCACCACTCAATTTTCGGGATGTTTTGGAAAAGTTCGACAACTCTAAATTATCTTAGCTCAATAAATGCACCTACTGGATATTGGCATAGGTAATAGGTATACCTTTGCACCCAAACATATTAACGCTTATAAATGGTAAGAGGAATTTGAGGATCACGCATAAGCTGTTCACTTACGAAAAACAAAAAAACTTTGACAAGCTTGAAACACAAACGTCTGAAGTGTAAATCCATAACGGAATTCCTTATTAAGCGAAAAATAGTATTTAAATCAATTTATTCAAATTTATTGTTTTAAATGTCAAAGTATTTCTAAAGGGCTTCCCAATGATATGTCACACATGGTGTAGTGCAATTTAAAAAAATAGGGGTGGGGTGGTTAGAACCTAAGGGGAGAGTATGCAGAAGATTTCTATATGAGGCCTATTGGTCCCCCCTCAATGTTTTAGAAGGTTTTTCGACAAATTTTACTGACCTGTTACAGTTTCAAAGATATGAGGTCTGGCAAGTTTTCAAATTGACACCTGATGGTACCTATGTAGGTAATACACTTCAGAAAAACTATTGAATATCATTAATGAGTTGGTTCCCGTACAGCAATGAAGACATAACATATTTATTCACTTCATCTTGTTCTATAACCAATGCTACATATTCTAGTGAGCTTCTTTGTAACTAACTAGTTGAGTCGTGTTGAGAAGTACAGTCGAGACTTAGCTCCGCGTTATTATAATCTTTTTGCGAATAATAATAAAATAATGGTTAAACCTTCCCCATAAATTGCATTTAATACGAATTAAAAATAAAAGATCAGAGGCAGTGACATGTTTCGACGACAAAAATCGTCATCATCAGGCTAACTAAAATAAAATAAATCACATTGAGCTATACAAATATAAAACAAAATATTTACATAGTACTCAAAGTGAAATGGTGAACAATTTTATTCAATAAAATCGAAGGAAGTTAAATAAGTCGGACATGGCAACGTAAAATGATTGGAACCGAGAGGTTCAGGAATGCATCGCTGAAAACAGAGATGAGAAAAGTAAAAAAAAACGGGGAGGGGAGGGTGAACATACCAACCATTGAGAAACCGCCAGGGAAGAAAGCAACAGATACAATGCAACGAAGCTGAAAAAATGTTTAAGGTTAATAGATTCTGAGGGGGCCTCCAAAACACTTACGGAAAAAAAATTTTATATTAGGAACCCAATTAAAAGAGAGGAGGCGGAACCCAATCCATCTCTGCGAATGAAGATAATTTGATCGATTATTGGGAAAAGTTACAATGAGGTGCGAAGACCGTAAAACAAATTGTAATCTTGGATGTAAAGAAAACTGTAATACCGTCAATACGGTGTTAAAATAAATACCAGGATGAACAAGAAAATCGAACAACGGGAGGGGGTTGTTTATTATCGTAAAACAAGTAGGTTTTTGTTGATGTTAAGGATTTCGTTAAGCGATGATTTAGGATTCAAGTTAAAGCTGATAATTTATTTAATTTCAAACAAATCTAATTTTGTGCCTTTTTTACAAAAATGCAGTATGTCAAAGATAGTTTTTGGATCAAAAGCGTGACCTGAATTCAAGATGTGGTCAGCGAAGGAGGAAGTGAAACCTAAATTGTTTCTTTTAATACATGTAAAAGTGTTCCACAATTCTAGTTTTAAATTTCCGGCGTGTCTGTCCAATGTAGAAAGCATCGCACGTCCCACAGACAAGTTTATAAACGCCGGATTGTTCTAGGGGATCAATTTTGTCCTTAGTAGAAAACTGTTTGACAATCATATAATATGTAGATTATAAAGCTGACAACGATTGAGTCGAGCTCTTTCTTATTATTTCTACTAAAGATAATAACAAAAAACAGTTTTGTATTGTAGGTATTAATTGAAATTGAAACATCCCCTCGAATTTTTACTTTCCCGTGCATATACACACGGGTATACGTATACATAGGGAAAGTAATGTATCTAATCGAAAAAAAAATCGAACTCGAGATTTTGAAGAATCTCAACGTTTTGGATCCTCCTGAGTCCAAAACCACCATCTTTGAAAAATGTTTGTCTGTGGGTGCGTACGTTATGGCTGTGGAGCCTAAACTACTAGGCCGATTTTGATGAAATTTAAAACTAAGGCCCATAAAAAAACTTCATCGGTAAAACAAGCTACTCGGCCAAATTACGGGCGTTATTTTGGGAGCAAATATCAAAGTTTAACCCAAACTAATTTCCCTTGGTGAAAGTAGCCACAAGTAAAACACCGTTTTTCGTTTGTTGTTAAATACAAAATGGCGGCCAATATAGCAATTCTCCAAGTTTTTACTTTTTAGGCTCTAGCTCAAGAACCGTTTAACTTAATTAAGATTTGAAAAGGTAGTCAAAAGATGGCCAGAGCTTTTACGTGGCCAATTTATTGGTGCCCAATATTGGTCAAAAGTTAAAAACCGATTTTCTCAAATTCTGTTCCGAGCATTTTTTTATTTGTTGAAATGTCATACATGTAGTTCATGAAAAACTATTGGCACTAAACTTATTTCTTTATTTCCCATAGGGGAAGGGGGGTGAATTTTTGATGTTGAAAATTTTAAAAAGTCATAACTTTTTTGCTAACAAAGATGTAGAAATAAAATTGTACAGTGAAGTAGAGGGCATACGACTCTTTTAATCGAGTAGGTATACCAATCTACTTCCGATCTATCCGGAAATTAACAAAATATTTATGGCATACCCTATATATTATTTCAAGAGAAAATCAGAAATCGTTTTCTGATTACAACTATATATTTTATTTTTTGTGTTATTACGCAAATTTTATTTTGAGTTATTATGCAAAAAACTATTTTATTTAATACGTCATTGTAGTAAATACGGGAAAGTTGTATGCCAGTTTACTGGTCATTTAATTTAATTCAATCGATGGTCATCTGTCAATGATTTATTGATTTTATAAAATTTCCTTGCCTTATGCATTGTAAACTCGTATAATAATTATTTGTGATAATCATAAATGCAACGTTATACTCGTAGATGCAATTAGAGTGAACTCTCGCCACAATTTTGACTCCAATTAACACAATCTAATTGATTGCCACAGCCCTATTAAAATTGTTCATTAAAAACCAAACAAGGAAGTAGTGTAAGGTCAATGCAGGTGTATTTATGAACCGCCGCGCCGCCGTTCATCTATTCAAACGTAAAAACCCACGATTTAGTCACAACTACGTGTGCAATATCATATAAACGAATCCATAATAAAATGACATCATTCAGACGTTGCTCTACAAATTTAACAATCAAAGGCATACAATTGATTATTATCATAATCATAAATAAATGAAACATAGTTGTGTTTCCAATGACTTCAACGATACAAATCTAATTCTACATCATTGATTTTTGTCGCAAAATGCTGTTGAAACCGTCACGGCCTCTATGTTTGAAAAAAATAGCAGATGTAGAAAATATGACTAAGATGTATGTACCTATTTTGAGTTAACGTGAATAACAGTCAGAAGATAAGGTAGTACCATAATAGAAGAGGGAAGTACTAACGCTTGCACCAAGATTACATCATTAATGTTAATTGTACAACCGAAGATAAGTGTTTATGTGGTACCTATGCAATAAAGCTCTAGTTTGAAATAAGCGATGATGTTGACAACAGCTTAAACGTAGTGTTGTAACGCAACAAACGTGGTATATTTCAGACGGATTGTAAGAACATTTTTGTTTATAAATACTTTTTCCAACTTCTGCCATATGTCATATAGGTGCTCTTTAAGAAGACGAAATTTTCGCATTAAGACAGGGGCGTCATTTGGGGGGGGGGCAGGGTAGGGCGGTTGACTCCCCTGCAATTACTACTACCAAAAAAAAGTACGTTAAACTTATAAAACTGACAATCACGCCCCTTTTTCAAACAAAATTTCGTCTGCGGCAGGCCATTTTTCTGCTTTTTACTATACTTCCCCCCTTGTAAAATACTGAAATGACGCCGCTGCATTAAGGTTTGGATGATCTCAACATGAATTGATTGTAATTTTCCGTCATAACTTTTCATCCAGAACTGGACAAGCATGGGATAAGCTAGATGATGTGAATTGAGGGACATCTCTCCTGCTGATTATCCAAGAAGCGCTGTCAGTGATCAAAATACATGAAAACAATAACAAAATACTAATAAGAAGAGGAATCAGGCAAGGTGATACGATGTCACCAAAACTGTTCAATCTAGTCTTAGAAGGCATCTCCAAAAAATTGGATTGGAGAAATTTTGGAATCAATATAAACGGAGAAAGCCTAACCATCTCAAATACGCCGATGATATTGTACTAATTGCTGAAAACGAAGAACACCTACAGAAAATAATAATTGAACTGGAAAGAGAATCACAGAAAGTTGGGCTAAAAATGAATTTAAATAAAACAAAAATTATGAGCCCACAGAACATCCAAGTAAAAATAAAAGAAACACAAATAGAAAACGTCACGGAGTACATATATCTAGGCCAAACGATACGAATGGGCAAGGAAAATAAAGATATAGAAATAGAAAGAAGACGATTAGGACGAGCAACTTTTGGGAAACTATCGAAAATGTTTAAAATTCCCCAACACATTAAGTCTAAAGTATTCGACGAATATGTGCTATCAGTGTTGACGTATGGAGCCTAAGCTTACGAAACAAACGATACACAAACTAGAAGTTACACAGAGAAAGATGGAAAGAGTTATGTTAGGTATCACAATAAAACACAGAAAGGGGAATGAATGGATTAAACAAAGAACAAGAATAACAGATATAACTAAAAGACGACAGATGGAACGTAAGAATCATACAGTGGAGGCCCTGGGATGGAAGGAGAGGAAGAGGAAGGCCGATTACAAGATGGTATGACGACCTAAAGAAAATTGCTGCATTAAAATGGATATCAAAATGAACAGCTCAAAATAGAGAGAAATGGAAAGAGAAGAGGGAAGCCTATGCTCAACACTGGGCGCACTGAGGGCTGAAAGAAGAAAGAAAGAAGAACGGCATAACCCGAAATTCGGTATCTTTGAAGAACATTTTGTCAAATGAAGAAATTGATACAAGAAAGCTTTTATTTTCAATTTTTTTTCTAGATTCAATATTTAAGTAGCCACTTTAGAGTAGAACACCCTGTGTAAAAAAATAATTCAAAATCCATACTCAATTACACTTATAGTTTGAATAATCCAGAAAAGTCTAGCAGAACAGAATTTTTTATAGTGATTTCGTTTTTGTTGAAATTAGCCATCGTACAAAATAATAGAACATCTCACATATTCAAAACGGAGACGATAAATTAAATTTCGCATGGGAATGTTAGATAACGCTAACCCCAAAAACATTTAAATCCACCCTCGTATTCGGTGGAAGACATTTATTTATTCGAATAAGTTAATTGTGATATTCTCTTGGGGGAAAAAATGAATAGGTACCATTCTATTCCAAGAAATTTATAACATACAAGACTACCTACTGTTGTGTTAGCGAACTAGAAACACACTCGTATCTAAACAATTTCAAATAAAAAATATGTTAAATTTAATTATACTAATAAGACCACCCACCTACCTTAAGAAGCTGACCAAATTTAATTTGTCGAATTTCAGCCCTCCTGTAAAGAAAAAGAATCCGAGTTTAATTAATGTCACAATAGAAAACTTGTTTTGAAAAGCTCCATTAATAAAGAAAATATAAAAATAGGTTACTAAAAATATTATATTTCAAGGTTGATCCAGGTACAACGACCAGTTAAATACCCATTGGCGAACAGACAAAATAGCAACTGTAATGTTAAACAGCCTCATCATTTAACTGTGGGTTCCGTGCAACACATCGCTTACCACAAAACGTTGTTAGTTTCATATTTCATGGCTTTTATGGCTAATTCTGAAACCAGTACATACCACCTCTCTGTAACTTGTAGCATAATAGATATATAAATATTACGCTTCTTCCCTTCACAACCTATTACATCAAAGATATTGTATTTTCCTTACATCACTATTGCTGCGTGCGTACAATAATGTGCTCTATAATTTTCTTGTTTACTACCCAAACAATTTTTTATATTATCTCTCCGTCTTCTTTATCGTATATTTACTTGTATATAAAAAAAGCGAGTCAGTTTCTGATTAGTCCATAATATTCAGTCTTAATGAAGAGACTCCTGAAGTAAATTAGGAAAAACCTGTATCACCGTTAATGTTTCTTTTTTTGTAACTCCTACAATTTTATATTAAGCTAATGATGTGAGAAGCGGAGCAATTTAATTTAACATTTTGGTATTATTAAGTGGTTGCCATTCTAATTGGGATTATGGCTGCCCCTCTTGTGTGTGTATAGAACAGCATGTAGTGCGCGTTAATGTAAAAACTTTGTCAATTTCACGGGCCAATTATGTTTCAAATAAACCATTTACTGGAGTTTGACTGACATCATCCAAGTTGGCGGAGAAAACTAACAGGTCCTATAATGGTTCTATTAAGCTCGGCTCTTAGATCGAACCTGCTGGCTTAAAGGTTAATTATATTATCAGGGCGGAGGTATTGATATATGTATATGAAATTCTTTGTGAAACTATCCGGGTTGTAATTAAGCGCATTTAATTACACCGACAGCAAACTAATTCTGTGCAACCTCATAAATTGAAATTTCATGTAGAACCTTATAGACATAATGACATATAATATATATTAGGTACTACATATTCCCAACTCGTGACTATCCCCTATGCTTTATTTGTTAGGTAAACTACAAACCCTGTTCTAAATTCAAATAATAGAACCAAATTCTAATTCACATACTTTCTAAAGTGACAGAAATCAATTGTAAATACTTCTCGCTTACATTACAATATGCTGATTAATTATACTTGCAGTGTTAGGTTTTTTTAATCCCGTAACAGATTGAAGAAAACGACTGACGGAAACAAAAATATTCATCAAATGTAGATATTGTCATAATAAAATACATGGAACACGGAAAACAATCTCTTCTTACAAAATTTTGCGATTGAAAAATCCTGCAAAAGGTGTAAAGATTTTGAGAAAATCCATGCAAGTATTATACCTACTTTGCCATACAAAAATACAGGGAGTGTCACGTATGGTGCAGATACCCAAGGGTAGCTCTGCTGATGTCTACTTGGTAGATATATAATTCATTCTAAATATGTACCTTGTGCGCACGATATAAATACTAAAGATAGGATGTTGCGCATGGTGGGCGGTCCGCAAATATGACGCGTGACGTCACTTGTAGAGTGAATTACATTTGAGGAATACTCATTTGATGTGTTTTTCGTCTGTACCGAGTTTATTTTTCGAGATACAAAAAATTTCGTAAGATCAAATATGCTCCTTGTGATGTATTTTATATGTTAAAAATAATAGGGTAGCTTAATCTCTCTCAGCTAACCTGAAAAATACTTGTATTAAGTAGCACAATTACATCTGATGGTGTTTGCGCCGCGACGACACAAAAACGGTGCTAGATAGAGGAAAATTGCATATGAACAAATTTGTAGAGCACAAAATTTACTAAAGAAAAGTCCGCGGTAGGGTGTCACGATCTTCGATAGTTTAAGAGTTACAGGCGTCCAAAATGATGCAAACCTTATTCGCGCAACTGTCCACACCGCTTTTTCCCAAACTAATGGAGATAATTACACCCTCCCGCGGACTTTTCTTTAGTAAATTTTGTGCTCTACAAATTTGTTCATATGCAATTTTCCTCTATCTAGCGCCGTTTTTGTGTCGTCGCGGCGCAAACGCCATCAGATGTAATTATGATACTTTATAGGTACAAGTATTTTTCGGGTTAACTCAGAGAGATTGAGCTACCCTATTATTTTTAAGATATAAAAGACACAAAATGAATTTTATCTTAATTTTATCATATTTTTTTATTGGTTCCCTAATTTACCTTTTTTTATTGGTGCCCTACGTTACCTTTTTTATTTCACGTTTTTAAACCACGCCTCGATTTAACTTATGTTCAATAAATAAATAAACGGTACATTTTTCCATCTTGTGTTATGATGGTCATGTTTGTGCAGATCAACAGGTAACCATTTTTTTTAAATGTAAATTACCACAAGGTGTTAAAAAAATAGAGTTAAGTGCGAAATTGTCTTGAATCCATCAATGAAATCACCCAGATCTCCTAACGCTTTCTCCTAGAACGCTGCGAAAACCATTATATATTTTAGACAGAGAAAAAATGAACTGAATCAATTTTTGTAATGCACAAAATTTACTACAAAACAGTCCGCGGGAGGGTGTAATTATCTCAATCCCAGTAGCTCAATCTGTCTGAGTTAACCCGAAAATACTTGTATGTAAGTATCATAATTACATCTGATGGTGTTTGCGCCGCGACGACACAAAAACGGCGCTAGATAGAGGAAAATTGCATATGAACAAATTTGTAGAGCACAAAATTTACTAAAGAAAAGTCCGCGGGAGGGTGTAATTATCTCCATTAGTTTGGGAAAAAGCGGTGTGGACAGTTGCTCGAATAAGGTTTGCATCATTTTGGACGCCTGTAACTCTTAAACTATCGAAGATCGTGACACCCTACCCCGGACTTTTCTTTAGTAAATTTTGTGCTCTACAAATTTGTTCATATGCAATTTTCCTCTATCTAGCACCGTTTTTGTGTCGTCGCGGCGCAAACACCATCAGATGTAATTATGATACTTTATACAAGTATTTTTCAGGTTAACTGAGAGAGATTGAGCTACCCTATTATTTTTTGCATATAAAAGACATCATAAGGAGCATATTTGTTCTTATGAAATTTTTTGTATCTCGAAAAATAAACTCGGTACAGACGAAAAACACATCAAATGAGCATGTCGCAAATGTAATTCACTCTACGGGTGACGTCATGCGCACGGTCTGACGAAATCTGAACGTCGGAGCATCCGGCCCTGCTTGTGCGTATCTACAGAGTGACCCGGGGCTGTGTGATTGGTCCATAACTTTTTTACTATTCAAGATATCGACATGCAATTTTCACCGGCAGGTAGACACACTTATACTGCACATTATAAAAATATTTTGATTATACAGTGTGTCCCCGGATTGAGTTCACAATAGGTGAGATGGACCAAAAATTTTCGAATTGGAATTTCATATTTTGGGATTCCGCCCTGCTTGGTCTGAAACTTATTTTTAGTTTACTTTCGATTTGTTAAAATCAAGTAGACCTTTACAGTTAGCAAAAATCCTTATTTGTCAATTTCGTTTCAGGTAAAGTACCTTTTCCGTTCATAGTACGCCAAAGTGTCACTAAGAAAAGTTGTTCAGAATGAAAAGTTATCGCGTTATGCAAATTTTCAGAATGATCGGCCTACTTTGAAAATCCGCTTTTATTATCTATGATTTGTATGAACGAACAATCGCGTCGTAGTAAAGCATACAATTTACTGTTATTACCTTAGATACACGTCAAAACAGTATTTGTTCTAAATTTATTACTTATCTCAGTAAGCTGCAGATTACTTGTTCCTTAGTTTTATTTAAGTTTATAGTAGATAGTTTATTTTTCTCCTATTTTCTACTTCTATTATCAAAGTAGGCAGATCAGTCTTAAAATTTGCATAACGCCATAACTTTTCATTCTGACCAACTTTTCTTAGTGACACTTTGGCCTACTATGAACGGAAAAGGTACTTTACCTGAAACGAAATGAACAAATAAAGGATTTTTGCTCAACTGTAAAGGCCTACTTGATTTTAACAAATCGAAAGTAAACTAAAAATAAGTTTCAGACCAAGCAGGGCGGAATCCCAAAATATGAAATTCCAATTCGAAAATTTTTGGTCCATCTCACCTATTGTGAACTCAATCCGGGGACACACTTGTAAACCAAAGTTATGTTTTTTTAAATGGGACACCCTGTATATTTCTACATTATTAGTTTTTGCCTGAAAAAGTAATGGGATTTTGTATATGGGTCTAGCTCTCTCCGTTTCGGCGTTATTCAACGTTTTGTTCAACAAAAGGCTCATATTTGATGGATCACTGCCCACTAGGCCATGGATGATTTTCGACAAATTTGCCACAGAAAATTTTAGAATAACTTGGAATTTTAATAAATAGTTCCCCCTGATTTGTTCATTCAATATTGTACATTAACAATATTTAAATTAAATGAAGCATAGCGACATGTTTCGATCATTTATAAAGTAATTATCATCTTCACGCTAAGTAATGCTAAAATGAACTTAAGTAAATTGTAGCTATTAGTAAATTGAGTACGTACATGAGTTGGTGAGATTATGATGACATTATTATATTAAAATTAAAGATACTGAAACCAAAGTTATAGTAGGGGAGTCCATGATGCTAAAATGGTGATTTACTCAAGCGTCGTTGGGACCTACTGAATTTTAAAGATTAGACGATAGATTGATACCTATAATGTTTCCCCTTTCAGTGGTGAGGAAAGTATCTACAGTTTACAAAAATGTAAAAACAAACAATTACGTGGACTTACTTGAGCGTGCCAGATATTGATAGTTTAGGTACTCCAGCGTGCTTCTGATCACAATAGTTTGCTAATCTGTCAGTTTACATGGTGGTGGTAGCCATACGGAAGGGTAGAAAATGAAAAACAGAAAAATCCTTTGGGGCGCATCAGATATTAAAAGGAGATGTTAAGTGAATCCTAAAAATTCTCCCATTCAAAAGACTGACGATTCGAAAGTGACCCAAGCTCGTAGCGAATTTATGAAAATGCAAAAAAAATCGCGATTTTGAAATACTCGAGCGTGTTAGATTTTTATACAGAACGGTTTAGCTCGATGTGCTAGTCATGCTAGCCAAATATTTGACAATTATTTTGGGGGGTATTTTTAATCTGACGGTTAGAAATAATTTTTTTAAATATTTCTTCGATTTTTTTTTTATCACAAAATGTGACACGAAAAATTATGTAAATATTTAAAAATATAATTTATTCAGAAAAAATATGTAAATCAAGTACAATACAAGCAAGCCAGAGCGTTGTACAAATAACATGAACGCGTTGTATTGTGATCAGCTACAATATAATGGCGTCATGGCAAGGGGAAGCAATGTGGAGGCGGTGCGAGAGAGTCAAAAGTGAAAGGAAAAGAGAGGGGAAGAATGGGGACTACATGCTTTACTCCAGCTGCACGCAGTACACGATTTTTGCTACTTCGGCGTATGGCCGGCAGATTATATTTTTCTGTCTTTCTTGCATTATTTCCTTCAAAATAAAACAAAATTCGATCACGATCGAGAAGTTTGTAACCCTCCCACTCCCTTACGTCACGCTCAAATCGTCAGATTATTGAAATGCATACTTTTTAGCATGTAATTAACCCACCTTACCTTAATCATCTGACACGATCGAGTATTTCTGACCATCGATTTTTTTTACTATTCTGATCTGATCGTCTGCCCTAGACGCTGGACTCTATATCAAGGGAGGCACTCAATAGGGTGTAAGGTATATTGGCCCTTATGTTAAACTGCCGCGCTCGAGTAACTCCCAAAACTCCCTCTTAAGGCTCTCCTACTATTATAACATTACATAGGTTTTAAAAAAGTGAAAAGAGCGAAGATCAAAGAACAACCATGTTGTAAAGGGGGTTAAGTTAAAATGTGATAATCGAATAAACTTTAATGATGCGCGAGAGTGACATTTTGGTGTGATAAAATGGCAGAACAAACCAAGATCGGTATTGGAATATCAAACATGGAAAATAATCGTTGAGATAGGGAACTGGACATACTCGTATGAATTACGTCAGTGGATGATGATGAGCATTTTACTAGACGTTTTCAAACTTCATTATCCGAATTACAGACTACAAGTTGCTCAAAAATTGAACAACTGAGTACACTTTCCCCGTTATAGAGGAATTACATCAAATGGATGATTAGACTAATCAAACTGCTCAGTAAGAGTCATCATTACTATAATGCAACTATACCAATGGTTACCTTACACGTAATATTGTCTTCAAAAAAGATCAGTTCATTTTTAATACGTCGCACTCCTTTCAGCCGAATCAGATATATATAATCTACTTAGATCTCGAGCGACAAGTTTGACCAGATCAGGTAATCATACAAACTTCTGAATGCTTTCGTCAAGAAAACTGACTACATGACAGCAACCCGACAATGAATTATGGGAAAAAAGATTCCGCGAACATTTTTATCAAGTGACCCAAATGTTTGTCAATGAACCACGGTATTGGGGCGTCGTACATCTTTTTTCATTATGTAAATTGATGCTCATCGTACTGTACCACCGAGAGCAGGTTGGCTATTCAAAATCTCACTTAAGGTAAGTCGTGTATCGAAGGTTGTGCTCAGTACATTATACCTCATCTTGCCAAGGACTATAGACTATAGTGGGAATTACACGTGCACTAGACATAAAATATTCATTGTTTGTTGATGAATAATGCATTAATTAGCTTACAAAATGCTTATATTAATGAACAGCAATTTTGACAACTGAAACGTTAGTAATCACTTTTCGGGAGAGAAGTCAAAAATTTTAAGGACAGTGAATTGTTTATTTATGTACCAATTTCTATGGGAAAATGAGCTAATGCATTGTCGCGAAGTACTTACTTCGCGCACTGCACGCAAACTAGATGAGAGTTTTGTATTTTAACGTTAAAACAATTGTTACAACTTTTTCACGTTTGTAGAAAAAATTTTGTTTGCAACTCGTGCGCGAAATACTTTGGTGATCTCGACTATTTTTTTAACTTGGCTGCGCCTCGTTAAATAATAATAATAATATTTATTAACGGGAAACCCCTATTACAATTCAATTATATATAACAAATAATCAGTTCTCGATCACCATAGTGGCATTTCGCGCACTAGATACAAAAATACCTACATTCATTAATATAAGAACATAATATGTTACAGAATGCCACTTTAATTTACCAAGTGTAAAAAACTTTAATGATGACTTCGTTTTTCTAAGGCAAAGTTCAAGTCACTGTTCGAAGTTGCTCATAACAGTTCACGATGAATCTTTTACATTTCATGTCGAATGGCACCCTCCACCTCTTCCAATGTTCGATGCTTGTTTTGATAAAAACGGGACAAATCCCACAAGAAAAAATCAACAAGTCGACAAGAAAACCAGGTGACCATGCCATATCGCCGAAACGTGAAATGAGTCGCTCAGGAAAATTTGAAAATTTTTGAGAACGAATCGTGCCATTTATATTTTCATAAATTTAAGGTGGATTTAAACGATTTTACAAAAAATCTTGTTTGCATTTCGGCCGTGAACGATAATTTTGTCCCCTTGGCGTCTTATAATTCCGCCTCGCGCCAAAATTGCCTCCTTCGCGCCCTTAATACAAAAATAGTTATTGTTTTTGTTATAGTTGCGTAATATTTCCAGCTTACTTTACAGTAATTAATTTCTGTGTTCCTAACGCACTCTTCCTCTTTGTCCTTTTACCATTTCCTCTAACGTATTTTTTTAATAAAGTCTTTTCTAATTTTATGTCCCATCCAGTTCCTTTTTCTTCTCCCTATTACTCTTAACATGTTTCTGTATTCCCTTATCCTTCTTAGAACTTCCTCATTGAATCTTATTCTTTCTTCCCACCTTACCTCCTCCATTTTTTCTCTACACACACATCTCAATTAATCTCAAACAATTTGGCTTAGTATTCATAGTAAGCAATTCAATCTTTTAGCCAACGTTTCGCCCGCTTTCGTAAGGGGGTTCATCGGGGCAAAAAAAAAGAAAAATGACTATTCTATTGTTTCCTCCTGATGAAGAGGATTTATTTATTTATGTGTAAGTAATAGAAAAATCTATAAAACCATCACTTTGTTCTTTTTTTAAATTCCTATAAACATGTCTACTCTAACGTATAGATTTATACTCAACGAGAGAAATGTTCAATTGAGCTATTAAAGAACTAAATTATCAGCAATTTAGTCTGGAAATCAACGTCGCGTCGTTCTATCAGGAAGTAGGTAAACTTTGCCCACTTATTTATAATAAAAAAAGTATTAAAATTGAAATTTACACGAAGTTTTCTTCAATTATAACTAATTTTCAGTTTCACATCATTATCGAACATAATGTAAACATTTTTCTTTCAAATGTTTGGCACTAATTATAAATTTAAAATTATTTATTATACTACTTAAAATTATATGACATAAAATTAGTGTTAGGTATTTTTTACCGTTGCAAATTTATTTCACTGCATTAATTAAGAATGTTTGGATTTATTTTACGAACCTTTGAAATGGGTTCGATCGTACAGAGTTCCCAAAATTTTAATAGCAAACGTATTTTATGCAAACAAGTAAGAATAATACGGAATTTTTTAATATTTTATAATGGGTAATCCGAGCAATATAATGGCGATATGCGGTTAACCATGATAAAATCGGCAATCAAATGACAAATCTTGTTCCTTTAGAAAATTGTCCCCAATGTTTAGTACATTAATATGTAAAAATTGCCAAATTAGTGATTTAAATTACACGTTTCATAACATAAGCTGTATGATGCAAAATGCAATAAACGGCTAAGAGTAGAATAATGATTGTGAAGTAATTCGTATACCTACATATCTTTTTTCACAATACTTACTTGCAATTGCTAATTTTGGGAATAAGGAACGGGGAAGGATACATTTATAATGCTACATTTAGAATTGAAGGTTTCTTGAGAAAGCTTTTAAGAAGTTCAAAAATATCGTGTTTATTTAACAAAAATGGAAATATAAAATTAACTTATAATACGTAATTGAGGTCAAAAAACGGATTAAATAGATTATTTTTATTCAACACTGAGAAAGGCCAAACATAAATTGAAAAAAATAAAGTATTTATTATGTAAATAGTTGTTTAAAAAAAATGTAATATATACCTCTCAAATGCTGGTAGAAATAAACAATACAAAAAGCACAAATAAATCATTTTCATTTTTATAGTTGACATACCTACATAAAAAGAAGTCTAGTCGGACTAAAGGTAGCCCTTCACGTTCCGATATGGCTCGCAGGCCAAGACGCACAGTTCCGATCTTAAGGCGAAATCGATCTCGCTCTTTTCACCCTTCACGTTCATATTTTAACAAGAGGTTTCTTGACGATATCGAAAGAGAAAAGTTCATAGGCGCAGTGTAGCTAGTCCTTATTATTAAATATTTTAACAAAAGTAGTCCTAGACACCGTAAAGTAGAAGAGGAAGGATTATGTATGTATGTATGTACAAAAGTACCTACTATAATGACGTCTTCAATGAAAAAAAGTAAGCATAGAACATGAAGAGAATCCCAAAATGCAAAGAAAAGAAAGAGGTGTTGGAGTAAGTAGTGGTTTCTTATGTGAACACCACTGTTGAAATGATCCCGATCGAAACCAAATCGACAGGTATCATTGGCTGTCTCTGTTCAACGCTGCATTTGTTATGACACACTATCTTTGTCGTCGATGAAGCTCACGGATTTCTCTCGCACTTCACCATACAGTTCCCGCATTAATTGTGGCCTGCGCAGTTAGAAATATTCAACATGTTGAAAGATCGCAGATCTCGCCGGAAAGGCGAGATGTGTGTCGGATTGACCACTTCACGTTCCGTTTTGGACTGAATCGATGGACTGTACAGTTCAAAACTCACAAAAATCGTAGCGTGAAGGGCCCGTTTAAGTGTACCCACAGATGTACATATTAACTTATATAGTTTACCTTTTTTTATACAATGTACCTACCGAATTATTTTATGTGTAACTAACCGTAAAATACTTAACCGGAAAACGCCAAAATTGTCGTCTTTTTGTTTTGTTAATTAGATAACTTGGGATCTTTTTACAAGATCGTGAATCTGTCATTTCCGGCATACTTAACAAAAATCGTTTCATCATTTCGCTTATGTAACACCGCCAGGAAGAACGGTAGTCATTTTTACGACGTCATACTGTACAAGAAATACAACTTTTACTAAGTAATAAATAGATAATTTAAAATTATGTATATACGCAATGTTTAGCGTAAGTTCGTATCCATAGAAAGCCAAAGAAATCTAATTTTTTATTATATTTTCAAAAATCTATATAAATTGAGTTCATTTATTCATTTTTAAAATAACAACGCCGCTGCCTCTAAGTATACTGGAACTTTAACTTTCGTTTACTCAAGCAATTAATTTAGGCGTAATATCCTATTCCATTATAAGAGGAACGTTTTGGAATCAAAAATTGCAATTTTCGGAATTATGTTAGATGAGGGGGTAAAGCGGTGGAGACTTTTAACATTATGAAAAGGATCTCCAACTACAAATATATCAACTAAATTATGAACAGAACGTCATAAAAATGATTCTAATCGGTCAACTAACGTTTCAGTTTTTAAAACAGCTCTTCAGGAATTCATGGACAAAAACAAATTCAGCTCTCTAAAATAATTCCCCACAGAGTAGTTCTAAACCGCAGAAGTAGATCAAATATAAAAACAGTGCAAAGGCCATGGTGTAATTTTGAAAACGAGTCACCCTTTTAGTCATTAAAACTTCAAAAACACTACCACTACACCACAAAGTTTTCCGTATAGTGCTCCAGTTGGATCCTCTCATCGAAAATAGTGTCGGCTTTTGTGATACTCATCATCCAAGAGTTTACACACTTAGAACAATTTAACAATTTTTTGTTACTTAGATGGCACAAAATTGCTTCAAATATTTTAAGGAAAATCCAAATCTACTGCGACTTTTCAAAAATGCCACTGTCGACTAGTTCTTAAGAAGACAAAAGTTATGTGTTTACTATATTTGGCATGTTTTCTCAAGAAACTTATTGATGCCGAATTGTTTCAAAATAGCATTATGTATAGTTAATACTTTTTGCGACAAACTTGATGTGAAAGTCAGTCCCATCGGAATCCAAAAGATATCTATGCACCTTAAGCCAACAATAATCATCATCAGTTCATCACATTGCAATATGTGACATTTTGAACAAAACCCACACATGTATTTTACTGTAGAGTATAAGAGATACCTATAGTTAAATGGTTTGAGGCACAGTGTATTCTTCGTACGATTGACCAATTGACTTAATTAATGAACGCAATTAAGATGTTATTAGAAAGTAAGCAAACGTTTTTGAAAATTATTTCAAAAACATTACGCTTGTTGAATAATTCATACAAATAACACTACAGAAAATATCTCCATATTATGACTATTTTCATACATTCACATGCATTTTTTGAATTTTTCTCAAATCCTTTTGTTAGTACATAATATGAAAAATAAACCACTGTTGCAACCTATAAGATTGTATTTGTGTCTTCAATTGTAAAAAAATATAAATAAATATAATAATAGCAATGTTCGTGAACGAAAAGTACACATTGGCAACAATCGTCCGAAAATTGTACATAGCTAGAAATATCTGCCTATGTCGGAAAAAACCTCGACACTATCTATAGTAGTAATTCATATTAGTTAAAGTTATTTAACATACTTATATAACATTTCAAAATCATGTCTGCTTCCTTTCTTCTCCCTCCACACATGGATACCTCTAAGAGTATAGGGTTAACAACTATAGAAGATGGATGCCCTCAACTCCCATCAAAGGGTTTATTTAAATAAAAAAAACTCTGGTACGTAATACGGTTCACCCCTAATAAACAAAAACATGGTTTTATAGCCATGAAGTGACTGAAATATTAAAGAATTGAATTGGAGATCTTTAAATAAACTATGTTAAGCATAAAAAACTCAAAATGTTATCAAAAAGAAGAAAACTGAGAAATTCAAAGAAGTATAAATGAATAAAAAAGAATAATTCCGAGTATAATTTATGTATGATACGATCAATAATAATTATTATCACTATTCCTTATTCTTTACCGATCTCGTGTTCGAATCCCAACCTGTTGGTATAAATTACCTCCGGACACGGATGTTTGTAAGCGTATAGGGCTAATAACCATTGCAGGTGATATCCACAAACCTCCTACCAGCGGCGAAAAAAATAATAATAATGCCTTTTATTAGGTTACGCATTCGCAATTACGAAAGAAATAAATAGAAAGAAATATGCAATAAATCCCAAATGAGATATAATGGAATGTACAAAATTCCACCGCATTTCCTACTTGTGGGATTACATGAAATAAATTTTCATCTTTAATTACAGGTACGCCCGTAATTTTTCCTGGTATGTTATTCCGTTTAATTTATTTTGCTTCTTATATCTTAATTTTTTTTATGAAGTTTTCTATTTTCTCTCTGGAGCTTGTCAGTCTTACCAAGGTAATTAGTAATTGTGAGTTAGAGATAAACAATTCAAGATTTATTTACAAAAACAATTAAAATTAATATCGTCAAATCAGTTAAATTATACTGTAAATTGATTTTTAATTAACACTAACAGTGACTCTTGAACAAATAGAAAAACTAAGTAAAAATTAGACCTCGGCGTCTCCATGTATGCGCAAATACGCTTTGGTTATTTAATTTTCAATAAATAGGTTCTTTTTCAAAATCTTTTCTACTTCTTAACTGCATGTTGTATTATTTCTACAAACAAATACAATGAACAGAATAGTAGGTACAATACAATAATAAATCTATTGCTAGTATCACAAGTATGCTCTGCATAAATAATATTAACATAATTTGGATAAGCCATATTTATTAATTCAAGATTTTTTATTACTGTATGACATAGGCATTTTCAGAAAAACAACCGGGTTAACC
The DNA here is from genome assembly GCA_036250285.1 of Pyrocoelia pectoralis. NCBI lineage: Eukaryota > Metazoa > Arthropoda > Insecta > Coleoptera > Lampyridae > Pyrocoelia > Pyrocoelia pectoralis. Next base: position 35,566,647 of record CM070076.1, on the reverse strand, counting down.
ACATTCGTAAAAAGCTGCGATTGTTGTAACAATCGTTTCTCTGATAATTTACATTGCTCGGGTTAATCCCGTTGAATTTACGAAAAGCTTATTATATTTTACAGCCATTTAATCTTTATATGATTAACTTCTTGGGTTTGGTTTTGTAGTTGGTCTCAGTTGTGCCCATTTAATTTTCAAAGAATATATATAATGTATTAACTATATAAAAAGTTAGAAAAGTTTATTTCGGTATTATAAATAAATAATTTATTGAGCGTAAAGTATAGAGTGGCTAAGTTATAAAGTCATACTATGTACTACATTCTAATATATTTACCATATATTGCTCAATTCAATTCACTATAACATTATTTTCGCGTATCCTTGAAGTTTGCATCACACACAATTTGAAAATGATTTTATTTAAATATTGATAAGTTTTACTCCAATGATATCTAATTAATCATTCATACAGACGCGATGTTGTAAACTTTCATAAATAGTTATTATGAATGCTACAAAATGCATTTGTGCGTATACAGAAAAGCCAAAGTCAAATTTTTCTACTACAAGACGGAAAGCACGAAAAGCATTACTTTATTTTTAATCGAAATCGAAAATAAAATCTAGCAGAAATCTATGGCTAACTTCACGTCTTTTGATATGTTCCAGACTTTAGAAATGAAACTTCGCAGGATAGTTTTTAAAAATTCTAAGTTACTTTCCTATCCAGAGAAGTTAAAACCATCACTTGGTGTTAATTCTAAATTGTTATCTCCAAGATTCAAAATTCAAAATCAAAATCCTTCTACGAAATTGACACATAACGGTATCAAAATTGGCTTCTTTTTTTAAATAATAATAGGTAATATATATTGTTCAACAGAAAAAACACTCAAATACATAATCAGGTACTTGGACCGTATCTGCTACCTAATCGATTAACTGCACGAACATGTCATCAGTTTTTAAATGATAATCTTCCGTTCCCATTTCTTCATTGGCAACTAGAGCACAACTGCTATTTTCAGCGTGATGGCGCACCACCACATTTTGGATTGCAAGTCAGAAATTTGCTTACGGAACATTTCCCTGGACGATGGATCGGAAGAAGTGGACCCATACCATGGGCTCCTAGGTCTCCTGACCTTAATTCTTTGGATTACTTTTTCTGGGGTGTATTAACGAACCACGTTTACGAGAAACCTGTTGTGAGCCAGGAAGATGTCATCGCTCGTATTCATGCCGCTGTTGCAGTGATTGATGAAAACATGCGTGCTTCCCTGGTAAATCGTGTGCAGACATGTTTTGCAGTAGGGGATAACGTTTTCAAAGTTTTAGGTATTTTTCTTGGTTTTTTCTCAATAACTCCGAAACAAAAGACAATCGGAAATTTTTTTGTTCTTGAGTTTCGATTTGTTTTACCTCCCAAATCGCCCACAATATGGGCGGGCGTAACTTTTGAGACACCCTAGAAAGTGCAAGTAGTGAGAATGAACAAAGGGAGCCTCATCTGGAAGTTTGGCAGAATTCTTAAAAAGTTTGGTAATCTTCACTACAAGGTGAAGCTAGACGATGGCCTATGCCTAAAACGGCATATAAACCAAATCAGGAGTACACAAGTTCCAGAGATCGACCGACCTAACGCGTCACCCAGTCATAATCAGAAGATACCGCCCGCAGCACGGCCATCTCCAATCAATAACAATCAACAATGCTGCCACCTCCAATTGTACAAGAACAACAACCATTGGGAATTTAAGGGGCACTTCCTGCGCTACAAACCAACAGCCGCCGCCTGACCAGAAGCAAGAGCCACCGCCCACTCAACTGCATCAACTTGACTTCTCTCGTCTTGCAATAAACTCCAGATAAAAAAGTAAGATTAGTGGTTGTAGACCTCTGTTCCATAAACCCGTGTTGGTATATGGATTATTAACATTTAGACTTTGGGATAGATACGAGAGTATAGAATAATTTTGAACACTTTAGCAAAGTTGTTGAGTTGCTTATGGGGCGATAATTAGTGACTTCATCATCAGACCTTGCGAGTACCTACTCATTTTCTATAGACATAATAGGGAACGGGAGAGTGGGGCGAGATGACGAGGCAGGTAAGATGACGAAGACTGGTAATATTTTTCTGCGTAAACATAGCTAGGAAATCACTTTGCGGCGTCCTCTATGAAGAGATGGAGACATACAATTCTCAACATCACTTGAAGAATCTACATTTAGACCAGATGTGTCGACTGGTATATTCGCTTGCTAAGGTATAATTTTGTTATGTAGGTAGGTACTTTAGTAAGGATTTTACAAAAATTGAAGGTAAGTTGATAAAATCTTGTGCTAGGTTGAATTTGTACCGCATGGGTCAAATAAAACTTTAATAATTTTGATGCATATGTCGTTTTTTAATGTCACAAAAAATAAAAACTTTCTGCATAACCTCAATGGATAAGATGACGAATCCGTCATCGTACCTTTAATATTGCAGCTCCGAGAGAAACTAAGGACCGAAAGAAGTGTAAAGCGCAAGAGCTTGTTATGATATGTGTATATTCTATGGTTTAGTACTTATTTGTGATCGATATTATAGACCCTACCTAATTGTGCACTAGGTGGCACAACACTTCACTTTTTAATATAAATTCTTAATTTTTTAATTGGTTGAAATATTTTCTTAATCTCGTAATACCCTCGAACCTCTTTCCGGCGTGCTACTCATCTCTCTCCTTTTAACGTCATTCACTCTCTACTATCTCTTTTTACTTCTTAAGCCCCTTAGGTTTACTTTTACTGGTCAAAGAAACTTCCTTTCGAGTTCTCAAACGGTGCAGACGCTCCATTTTTGTAGCGAGAAATATTCACAAATTTCTTTAATTTTACGTTATATAAAACGGTTATAAGTGATATTTCGTCAACAAATTGGTTGTGTAGAAACCACCTGCTTATTTCTATCACTTCCAAACGTATACAATTACGGTTCTAATACAATTATATTGTGTCGTATCTGAGAAATTCTTATCAAGTGTTACTTGTGTCAGTGATTAAAACTCATTGGGTATGTACTTATTCGTTTTCTATCTTCAAAATTACATTCTTTCCTTCAACTTCTCGTCTCTAATTTCTCATAATTGTCCTAGCGTTCAACGTATAGTCTACATTTCAACTTACCGTTACCGTCCAGCAACTGCATCGACGACTCGCCGGTCGCCGCCATTTTCTCAACTTCATCGAAGACTACAAACTTCATTTACCTTTTCTGCTTCCTTATAAATTACTTTACCTTTATTTTCCTTTAAACTCATTAACTTTAAATAATTTAATTTGTGGATACTTGACCTTACCGAAATTATTTGTTTTAGTAAATTGCTTTACAGTTAACTTAAATATTTTTTTGGCGTCATACATTTTTGTAAATACCTCATTCTAACTAAATTTGCTCTTCAGTTAATACTTTTATTACTTCAAGTTAAATATTATTTTGTTTGCGTTAATTGACTTGTACGTAAAATTGTATTAGTTACTCCCTTTTACCTTCACTTTTAATTGCTGATAAATTTGAACTCTTTTGCTAACATATGCTCAGTATCCGATCCTTCAAGTGAATCGTGAGTAATTAAGTATTCTCGTAGTTTGGGACCGAACCATTATTTCTGGTCCGATTTGTACTAATTTTCTTTATTTAGATTACATCGCTTCTGCAGAATCTTTGCAAAGGGATCTCCACCGAACAGTATACACAGGTACCTTATTTTTATTACTTACTTACTTGTCTTACTACGATTGTATCGTATGCTGGAAATATTTAATGTTCATGCTAACGTAATTCATCACAAGTAGTTTTATTGCAACGCTACTTGAAAAGGTAAAGCGGATTTCTAATTAGTATTATCACCATTGAGTGAGTCACTACCATTTTTTGATTATTATCCAATTACATTCATTTATTTATTTTATTTTGAACAATTACTTTATGTTATAGTTATTTGTGTACATATTTTGACCGAGTCTTTATTATATTCTCGTCAAATTACTTTTTATTCTCATTATTGCTCCATTACCATATTTCTCTTTCAGATTACTACGTTTACTCATCTCCGAATTGAGACTATCTTCGCAGTCCATACTCCCAATTTTAGCTATTACCTTTAGAACTTGCGTGGCGCCCATTTTCTCTATTGAGTATTCGTTACTCATCCTGCTTATACTACTTATAACTCACTTTCTCTCATCACTTCTAATCCACGCCCCATCGTCCATATAACTGAGCTTACTGGTGCAATACCTATTTATAAATTGTGTTACAATTCTCAATTCTTGTCGTAACAAGCCGAAAACTGCATTCAGCAATAATAACCAGCACGTCCAAAGAAAGAGAAACTGGAAAGAAGGCAGAACGAATCTAAAGAGAAGGAGACAAAGCAAGGACAAAAGAAGAGGAAAATTCCTTCTGTGCCAAAAGAAATAACGAAACCAAAACTCAAATCTGCGAGCATTAACTGCGAAGAACTCTACAATGGCCCCCCTACCCAAGACTGGATTCAGTGTTCTCCATATTCTAGTTGGTGGCACGAAGCTTAGCACTGACTATTTAGGAAGAGGGCCATTCAATTGTGATTATTTTACCACTTTTACCCACCAACTTACCCACCCGAGGAGGTAAGATGACGAGATCGCATCGTTGCGTTTTTTCCCCCCCAATAAATGTCATGTTGTATTTTCACCAGAATGGTTGTTATTTTGTTACCAAAGCTTTGTTGTAGCTGTTTATAGTCCAGTCGCTAGAGGGGTCCAACCCTACATTAAATCAGGTAGTTCTGATTTTTTTATATGTTGTTCGGGATAATTAGGGAGTGAAAACCCCAAGTTTTCGTCATCCCCACCCCTCTGCATTTTTCCCCATCTTGAAAAAACCACCGAAAATCGTAACTTTTTTCAGTTTTTCGCTTATACTTCCTATACGGTGCTTCGTCGCCAAATTTACTCCATATTCGATCTTGCAGAAATCAAAATTTGCCACAAAAATCACTAATTACTATGTTTCTACGACTAATAGCAAAGGAGATACAGAGCAGTAAAGACGGGGTAAGATCGCATTTCCTTCGAAATTGCCCCTTTACCCCACAAAGGAGGAGCCGGTATTCACATTTTCCCGTTAGTATACTGCGTCAGCAGATGTCACATTCGGCAAAACAACTGTCAACTCAACCCCTCAGGAGAAGTTTCTGTCTAACGAGAAAAATAAGAAACGGTTTATCAAACTTCTTCAGACTGCACTAGAAATTTCCAACATCATCACCAAACAAGCTGTAGAAGATGCCGATCAGCAATACTAAATCCCTAGCCTCACAATATGAGGCTGTGGTGATTGTGGGTGAAGACGTTCACCTCTTGTTTTGCTCACAGGAACTTCTCCTGTAAGTGACAACGTTTACGTCCGAAAACCGGGGAGAGGTCATTCACCAGATCTTTTCTACACACCCACATTATTAAAATATGATTTTATTTCATCATTTCAGTCCGGAAAATGAAACTTTACAGTATTAACGAATATCAACAAATTACACAATTGCTGGAAACCGTTGCTAACAAAATGAAACCGTTGCTAACAAAATTGTGATTCACAGACTTAATCATTGTTGTGACATTTAAAAAAATTTTTAGTTTTTTCAAACAAAATTGCTCACAGGGTGAAATAAAACGTTATACGATATACGTCCGGTAAATATTTCCACAGTACTCGTTTCGAAATTCTTGACTCGGCTCCTTCGTCGCCTCGTCCAGAAACATCTCACTCGTTACTGTAAAATCTTATTTCCCGGACTTATAACGTAAATAACTATTTCTGGCATTACATTGCCCCTACATGCAATAAGTGGCTGCGATATCACGTCTAACTTGTTCGGATTCGGAAAGAAGAAGTTTTGCCATCTATTCCATTCAAATATATTGCAGGAGGCTGTACAAAAATTCTATGACATTTCTGCCACCACTGCAGAAATTTCAAAGGCGGGAGAGCGCCTTTTAGTCGCATTATATGGAGGTGATTCCGACTAATCTCTCACTGATTTGTGCTACTCGATGTTTATCAGCAGCTCGGCTAAACTTAACTTGGCCAAACTTCCGCCCACGTCAGATGCAGCTTACTTCCATTCACTCAGGACATACCACCAGGTGATGCAGTGGTTGGGTAATCACAAAAACACGCCACCTTTGATCTTTTGAACGGCACATTTCAGGATTTTTCCTAAACAACACCCCCACCTTAGTTAATCTAGAGGGTGCTTTTCATGGGGGCGAAAAAAAAATTGAATAAAACTAATTTACATTCATACTGTCGAATAGAGAATTAAAAGGCGCTTCAAATGATGGGTCGCTCGACTCCCTTTCCCTATTTAAATTCTTGAGTTAGGGGTTGCTGGGGTTAGGGGGTTGACCTGACCTGACAAAGTCAAATTTGACATGAAAAGTTGTCCCCCAAAAACAAAAAATCGACGTGTCCGAGCGTTTTTTTAAGAAACTGGTCTAAGTGTCCCAAAACAGGCGTGTTTCCTTTTCAATGGCCCACCCTGTACAATAGCACGAACAGTCGCAACACCACGGCACCTAATGGTAAAAGGATGTTGATTTTGATTATACATACATACAATATTTACAAAAATCAGTTTTTTATAGAATTTAATCCAAAGGGTCAGAAACGTGACAATTTTGCTGGAATTACAATTTTACCCCTTTTTTGCTGCTCTGTACGTGCTGTCCTATTCATCGTGAAAACAAAGTTATTAGTTACTTTTGTAGGAAATTTTGTCCTCTTCAAGAATCAATATGGGTAAAATTTAGTTACGATGCACCGTTTAGGAGTTACAAGCGAAAACTTGGATAAAGTGCCGTTTTTCGGTACTTTTTTTAAGACTGCGGAAAACGCAGAGGGGTGGGGATGACGAAAACTTGGGGTTTTCACTCCCTAATTATCCCGAACAACATATAAAAAAATTAGCACTACCTGATTTAATGTAGGGTTGGACCTCTTTTTACCGCTCTAGCGACTGGACTATTAATAGACCCATATTTTGTACTGTAGTAATTTTTTTCCTTACCATCGCCATCTTACCCCGCTCTCCACCCTGGAATTTTCAACATTAGAAAAAGAACGGCGTAATCGCCACACTTGAAACGTTCATAATTTTTGTTTAATGTAACGTTAATTATCAATGTTATTTAATGAATAGTAATCAACGACACCCTTCTTATAAAAATAAAATAGGTTACCATAGTGTATAAATTAATTGATGGTGTCAAACGCATCTCCATGTGCGACGTTCAACTAAAAATATCATCAAAATTACTTATCTGTTGATAAATTTAGTAAAGGACAGTAATATCATTCCCTAATGCCAAAAATTGGCAGTCGCAGACTGAACATAACAATGAAAATGAAATAAAAATGTAAGAATGACTTGCAACTTTTATAAATTTCAATCGAGATCATTATTGAAAAAATCTGCTACAGAAGCATTCATTTACTTTTCTTGGAGGTCGGTCACTGCAGTAATTGGATTTTTGATAAATATTTCGTGGTAATAAAATAGACAGAGATTAATTTAAATACGACCATTATTTTTATACAAAATATATGACAAAAATACAGCTGGCTGGCAAAGTATTTAGTATAATTTGTTACGTCCAAGTTAACGATTATTTTTAGCTTCTATATTTATAATTGGCGTTTATAATAAGTATCGCCATAAATTAAAACAGAAATAAACTCCAGCTACAACTTTGAATGTAGAAACGCACTGTTTAATATTAAAAATCGATCTTCTATATAAAAGTAGCATTAGATAAACATTTAAAAGGTAAGTGGAGAAAAAGAAAATCAAACTTAAGGAATGTTTTGTAAGTAATACTAACTTAGAAAGCTTAGAAAGCCTGCCATTAAATATAACAACTCCGAGCACTTGTAAAGTTAATGAATGTCGGCTCTATATTACCGTGATTACATATTATACGTATAAGAACATCTTAAACTTAATTACAAAATTTACAGTTTCAACTAAGCTAACACACAATAAAAATAAATTAATTTCACGTTCTTCAAATTTTCTCAGTTACATACTAAGATTTCAAACATCTATCATTTGATGTAGAAAAAAATCCATTAAACCATCAGTTAATAAACTATAGGTCGAGTTTTCATTATAGAGTTACTGCAGAAATTGCATTTCTAGAAATCAATACAACCTGGCAAATAGAATCTCCCACATACCTACAACTTAATTAAACCACGAAACGACCCCGCGTGTATGTGTTTAAGTTTTATTAAAGGCAATTAAACTATAAGATTTTCAATTTCCCGAGCTGTAAACTGAAATGCTCGCGATAAAATTATTGTCGGTTTCAGACAAGCAATTATTAACTATACTTGCTTCAAATCCAAGTCTGTAAAAAATTATAAAAGAGCCTTTGCTGTATAAGAGCACCTCACGAAAATGAAACGACCTGCGAATTTTTTAATTATTCAAATTCGGCGCGCTTTTCGAAAATTAATTTTCAATTGGTAATGCGCCTATTTGTTAGTAAGCTGGGAAACGGTAGAAAATTAGAAATATGCATAAAAAAATTCTACGATGTGACGGTTGTCGCAATGTATTTCGAATACCATTGACAAGATCTTTTAAGTTTACAGGTAATTACGATTCCAGTAAGATTGTATCTAATATATAATTAAGGGAAGTTTTCCTTTATCTACAAACGATTAGCAAGCATTTTAATAAAATATAACCATAAACACACATTCTGCATTAACGGAGAGTCGTAGAACGCCGTCTAGTTGACACTATCAAGGGATCTGCCATATGCATTACCGAGCCTGAGAGGAAATACACTTGCAGCAAAACTTGTTGGAGATTGAAGATAAAGTTTAAAAATGACAGCATTATGTAAATTTTTAAATAATACGGACAATTAATTTTTAATACATTTGTATATACCAGCACTTTTACTAATGGTACACACAGTAATTAAACGACGCGTTACTATTTAACATATCCTGTCAATTAAAACGATCAATGACTCACTTAAGTCGTTAAAACAGATCTATCATGATCGTCTTAAAACGAGATCTTAAAAAGCCATATACATATTTAAGTGTTTTCATTAATTAGGTACCTGCCAATGCGTTGAATATTATAGAAAGTCAAGTACGAGCCCAGGCTCATAATAGTTCGGCCGGCACACATTTTTCGATATGTGGTTTAATATAATGCCAAATCTATACAAATGGTGAAACAGTTCAACAAAACTATTACAACTACAATAAAATATAGACTTTTAACTTATAAAAATTGAAAACTATATTTAATTTACATAAGGGATAATCTTTGTATAACAAGGAATGTGGCTCAACTCATGGATCATAATAGTTCGGCCGCTTATCACAATTGCCATGAAATCGAGCCCATTAGTAAAAACAAAACACTCATTGAACAAATGAACAAGGCAGCTGTCAGTATTAGTTATTATTTATTTTTAAAGCATAATGCCTCGTGGACCGTGGTAAGCCTTTAAGTAACGATTTGCGCTGGTCAATCATTAATGCCTATAGAAACAGCATTTCTGCACGTCGCATTTCAGTTTCGCACTCAGTGCCGCGTTCTACTGTTCAAGATATTATCAATTTGTATAAATCAACTGATAGAGTTGACCAGAAAACCAAAACCGGCCGACCATCTACAATTACGGAAGCAAATAGGAGAGCTTTACGTAGAATTGTAAAAACTAATAGACGGTCCAGTACCAAAGAAATAACTGTTTTGTGGAGGGAAAGTATAGGCAAGGATATTTCGTTGTCTACAACAAAGAGAGCTATCAGAAAAATAGGATACAAATTCTATAAGGTAACAATTATCCTTTTTTTGGGTGAATATTGTTGGTAAATTATACTATTTTTCTGACAGGCAAAAGAAAAGCCATTATTGACGACATTACAAAAACGTAATAGACTGAAGTGGGCTAGGGAACACAAAACTTGGACTCAAAGACAATGGGAAAGTATAATTTGGAGTGATGAGTCCAAATTTGATGTTTGCATAGGTGATTCTCGCAAAAGAGTTTTGCGGACATCCTCTGAGGCATATCATACTGATTGTCTAATAAGAAAAGTAAAGTTCCCAGCATCAGTCATGATATGGGGTTGTATGTCGGCAAAAGGTGTAGGTAAATTACATTTTATCGATGGAACAGTTAATGCGCAGAAGTACAAAGAGATTCTGGAAGAAAGCTTCTTACCGTCAATTGCACAATGTGCAACGAATGACGGTGACTTTATCTTCCAACAGGACGGTGCACCGTGCCATACGGCAAAAATTATTCGTACGTGGTTCCAGGACCATAACATTCCACTACTAAAATGGACGTCTTCTAGTCCAGACTTGTCTCCAATCGAGACACTTTGGCATAACATGAAGAAACAACTGCGGAAAACTCCAGCACGTACAGTACCTGAATTAAGAGCTACCTTGCAGAACATATGGAATAATATTTCACCAGAAGAGTGTGCAAGACTTGTAACAACAATGCCGAGCAGAATTAACGCGGTTATTGCTAATAAAGGCGATGTAACCCAATATTAAAATCTGGCCGAACTATTATGATCCATGAGTTGAGCCACATTCCTTGTTATACAAAGATTATCCGTTATGTAAATTAAATATAGTTTTCAATTTTTATAAGTTAAAAGTCTATATTTTATTGTAGTTGTAATAGTTTTGTTGAAATGTTTCACCATTTGTATAGATTTCGCATTATATTAAACCACCTATCCAAAAATGTGTGCCGGCCGAACTATTATGAGCAGGGGCTCGTACATGCACTTAAAATGTCAATTTGCATCTAATTTCGTGTAAAAACGAGGTGTAAAGCTTTGGAACAAGGACCAATTTGCACCAAAACAACAGTACGGAAAATTCTTCACAGCCAAGTCAACATTTATCATTGCAGTTCATAACGTAACTTTGCTGAAATGGTCTTCGCAACAGAAGAAGAGTATTATTTCCTTTCATACCGAATAGGACGTATGAATGATTCAAGTCTGAAACCGCCAATGCACGCTTCTGTAACAAGTTACAAGTAACGAAAAACCAAATTCGTGCAACGCAGCTCAGCATCCAACTTTCTTTTCTTGTGCGTGGGTTAGGGTCGAAAGTCGCAGGCAGACTATACTCGCTTTCCTGGGTTTAAGTAACCTGACATTACAGTATACAAACTCGCCCACTCTAAACGTGTGGATTACAATATTTGGTATGCAGTACCGTAACTAGGGCTGCGCCAGCGGTGCCCAGGCACAAGGCGCAGAAATGACCTGACCAGGACCAACTTTTGGGTGATGCATGGCAGTTACTATAGCATACAAAGTACAATACCTATTATGTGTCGTGTAAGTCGGGTGTAGGTAGATGCTAGGTGCGTCCTGCTGATATAATATATTCTTCTTACACACAAATAACATATGCTCCAGGAGCTGAGCCATTGCGTTCAGACAAACAGTCTACAATGGGCCAAGAAAGATTGTCTGGCCTAGCGATTTTGTATAGTGAACACACGGTTCCTATCGTATTAAAATGTTATCGAGGACTTCGCAATGAGGAAACTGTGAAAAGTAAATCTTCAGATATTTTCCATATAAAGCGTTTTATGATTCGCGGGTATCGTATCGCGCAAATCCTTACACCTTTTCCAATTGTAATTCAGAAAGTGCAATTTGTAATTTAGAAAGTGGAAATTGTAATTTTCTTGGAATTCATACAGATCAAAATCTTAATTGGAAACGCCATTGTGAACATCTTGTGAGAAACGTGAACACATACTGCTACCAAATACGCAACATTAAAAAACTTATTGGAATAAAGCACACGCTAAGATATTATTTCGGTCAAATACATTCTCGGTGGTAGACTATTGTCTATAATACAGCATCACTGTTTGGGAATCGTTTACATAGTGCAGGGTATTCCTCATTGAAAAAAGGATTGTTCGATGTATTGTTGGCAGTTAGTTTTTGGTATAACTCTAGTCGCACTAAGGATAATGGGCACTATAACAACAAACCCCATTCGCCATTGTGCGAATTACAAGTTATACTTTCTGAATTACAAATTACACTTTCTGAATTACAAGTTACTAATCTGAATTACAAATTACACTTTCTGAATTACAAGTGACTAATCTGAATTAGATCTGACACTTTCTCAATTACAATTGACTATTATGAACTACAAGTTACACTATCTGAATTACAATTTATTAATATGAATTACAAGTTACACTTTCCGAATTCCAATTGACTATTCTGTATTACAAGTTACACTTTCTAAATTACAATTGAAAAAGGTGTAGAGTTTCATACAATATACATTTCCGTCCACATTCACTCGTGTGTTTTGCTGTTCGCCCATGAAATAATATGGAACAAAATCGAATCGACTCGCGCGTAAGACACTATCTGGACAAAGTCTTAAATCACTGAACTATACCTACTACTGGAACGTGCGCCCGACTCGATAGAGAGGGCCGCCGCAACGGCCATCTCTGTCCTACGCTTCAGAGTACATTTTGGTTAGTATGTTTTGGTTTAGATCCGCTTGCTCTCTCGCACAGCACATGCGCAAAGCGTTACGAAAAGGACAGAAATTACCCTTCCGCGATAGTTGTTATTTAAATTTTTAATCTCTACTAACGAGTATTTGGTGCCATTTGAGTATTTAATTGTTGTGTAGGTATTTTGGGAAATATTTTCGAATAAACATTTTTTTTACTTAATTTATATATTTTTATTCAAATTTCACGAAGTACCTATACCTAATTAAGCAAAAATTTGGTTTTGGATCTTGGATGATAGATTTTTTATAGACATTGTCCATTTTAAGGTGAGAGCCGGGTAAAATTATAACATTTTTCAAGGGCGTAATTATAGAAGGTCGCACCGGGGGTAAAAAAGGCTAGTTACGGCACTGTTGGTATGGTCGTCTTTTGTAGAAGACGCTAATAGAAAACCACTAACAGTCGACCAGTATAGGTGCGATTCTCACATCACTGTGGGATGACAAATTGTATAGAAAAAACATTACTCCTTCTACTCTATGTTTTTCAAGGTGAACTTAACCCTCGGACGGCCGAAACCGGGTCTCAAGTGACCCACATTTTAATTTTTTTTATATAATTTTGCCGTTCTTGCAAATTCCGGATTAATCGTTTATGTATTCCTGGAAACTGTTATAAAGATTCTGTAGAATAAATTTCATGGAAAAAAATGTACTCGTACCTGAGATAAAGCGGTTTGGTCACCCGAGACCCGGTTTCGGCCCTTCGCGTTATACTGTGGGCGGTGTAATTATATGCCGCTTACGTAAAAGAATTAGTATTATTTGCAGTTTTGTGTGGATTACAGTGTTATTATCGATGTGAAAATAATTGTTAGTGCTATATAATAATAATTTAGACTTTATTGATGTAAATTGATGTAAAAACAATAAAAAAAAACAGTGGGTCACTAGTGACCCATTTCGGCCTTCCGCGTTACTAAAATTATTTCGGCCGTCCGAGGGTTAATGCTTCAGCCAAAGTAAAATTTTCCCATCCAGCGCTCACTTGTCCTTACACTATTCAACCTCTATATATGGGCAATCTCAAAGAAATACCTAAGTATTGAGAAAAAGAAACCTACTTACCGAGAATACATGGGGGAAAGATAGTTATCCACTGTCATGAACAGGAACAACCATTGTTTAGAAAAATGATCAAAAATCTGAAAACTGGATGACCTGGGAGGCATTCTGAGCATGTTTTTATAAGAAATCATCACTAAAAACAATACCTATGCAGTTAAACTTCACTATCGAGTATCGAAATAAAATAAAATAAAATATACAATAATATAAATACTTAAAACGAATTTTCATTACCTACGGTTTTTCAAATGTGTGTAACAGTTTTGTTGAAACTTAACACATAATAAGTAAGGGTCATACTATAATTTAAAGTAATTACTAATTAGTAGTCTAGAATTGTAAAATATTGATTGTACGAAAATCAATACAAGCAGAAGCACAGAATTACAAATGTCTCAAAATTATAGTGAATTAAGATGACGTACTATAATATGTCGGCTGTTATAAATAGGCTACTTCCGCACGACTTTTAAAAAACAAAAATACTATCATGAGAATGATGTAGTTTGATTTTGTTCAATGACATGCAAATGCCTTGTTCGCATAAACTTCCAACATAAATAATATACCCGTCTAATTTACACATAAATAAATTAAATGACCAGTAAACTGGCACACAACTTTCCCGTGTTTACTACAATGAGGTATTAAATAAAATAGATTTTTGCATAATAACTCAACATAAAATAGTTCTTGCGTAATACCTAACTCAAAAAAATAACAAAAAACAAATATATAGTGCGTAGTATAGTTGTAATCAGAAAACGATTTCTGATTTTATAATAATATACAGGGTAGGTACTATGTCATAAATATATTTAATATTTTGTTGATTTCCGGATTGGCCGGAAGTGAATTGGTATACTTATTAATACTCGATTAAAAGAGTCGTATGTCCTCTACTTCACTGCACAATTTTACTTCTTCATCTTTGTTAGCAAAAAAGTTTTAAAATTCCCCTATGGGAATTAAAGAAATAAATGTAGTGTCAATAGTTTTTCATGAACTATGTGTATAACATTTCAAAAAATAAAAAAAAATGCTTGGAGTAGATTTTGAGAAAAGCGATTTTTAATTTTTGACCAATTTTGGGCACCAATTAATTGGCCACGTTAAATTTATGTTCTTTATTAATTATAAGTAAAAGTTTTGGTTACAATTTCCAATTTTAAAAATTTAATTAAGTTACACGGTTCTTGAGCTAGACCCTAAAAAGTAAAAACTTGGAGAATTTCTATATTGGCCGCCATTTTGAATTTTGAAATAAACGAAAAACGGCGTGTTACTTATAACCATGTTTACTAACTTTTCACCAAGGGAAATTAGTTTGGGTTAAAATTTGAATGTTTGCTCCAAAAAAGTTTTTTTATAGGCCTTAGTTTTAAATTTCTTCAAAGGTATTTTTCCCCGGAGACTTTCTCTGAAAAATACTTTACGTTCCACAGCCGTCACGTACGCACCCACAGACAAACATTTTTCAAAAAATGGTGGTTTTGGAGTGAAAACGTCGAGATTCATCAAAATCTCGAGTTTGATTTTTTTTGGATTACATTACTTTCCCTATGCTTTGGCCTTAACTGGCCAAGCGAATCATTCTCAGGCATAGAAAAGTCATGACAAATCCACTACCTATCTTTGGTAGCAACACAAACTCAATTTTTAAAAACCCTTCAGGAAAACGCTCAAACTGTGTTATATGTTATCATCATTATAAAACTCACTAGTAATAATGGCTTAGAATTACGTTGGGATTTTTTCAATCTTTACACTTTGAAGTAAAACCAAATCACAAAAACTACGGGAAAGCAATTCGCGCAACTTACGTTTGAAAGGAAAATTACTGGTCATTGGTTAGTACGGTAAGTACGGATACAAAGAACACGCGAATTAATTAAAAATTCGAGTTTAATTAACAAGAACGAGTTTACACATGTGTTTGCGATAAGTTATTATTTATTCATGGTTGTCTCGAAGTTGGGTATACTCCCCCATATTTTACCTACTTAAAAGTTCTTGGAAGTGATTCCGAATTGAGGACAACAACTTATGGTTATTAATAGTTTTTAACGAAATTAATTGACGTTATGAAATTTTGGACAGGTATGCAGGTTGAAAATTCTTGCAATTTCCCATTTAGATTTGTGTCATCGATCTAATCTAATACCGCTCCTACTTGCTACTTGGTGTACCTATAATTGCTATACAGCGACTCTCAAGTAGACGTAAAGTAAAACAATCTGTGAACTCGAGCATAACCTCTGATGATAAAGTACCGCAACAAAACCAGAAAAGCTTTCTGATGAAGTTTGCAAAAACACTATCAGCTAAATAAAAACAAAATGACATAGTCTTACTTTAAAGAAGATGAAGGGGAAACTTTTCAATTATTCAGACGCTCAACGAAAAGAGTTCGTAGAGTGCAACAAAGGAATAGCACCAGAACTGAGTAACATATCAATTAAAACCAAGTAATCGAGCAATAGAAGAAAGATAATGGCGATAAAGAAAAGAACATAACATGAATATAATAAAAAAAAAATAGAACAAACTTAAGGATATTGAAGAATACAAAAGCTGTACAACACCCGATATGACATGCAAAGAGAGAAATTAGAATGATAACTAAAAAGAAAATAACAATAGACGCCAGGAAAAAATGCGATTCAAAAATATCAAAAATTTCTGAAAGAATCACAAAGTAAAAGCAATAAACCTAGTGACCTAGTTGATCATTCTGTTGCACCTCGGAGGTCGGTTGATCTCTATGGATAACGTTCTTTCGAAAAACCTCGGAAATGTGCAAAAACATTTAGAAGAGCACCATCTGTTGAAATAATAGCTTGTTATCTCGAAGAAATTGGACAACTGCTCCTGTGATTAAAGGGTTGATATGATTTTCTAAAAGCTGTGATTTCCGTTGATAAATAGTGCCCAAATAATCCAATCGCTTTGGATTGATTTTAATCATAAAATAATTCGGCAATAAAAAGTTTTTTCTCCGTGAAAATTCACGATCGATTTCTTTGTTTTCCTCGTTTTTTTACAGTGTCAAATGTGTTTAAAGTGCAATTTTAAAATAAAAAGAGAAAGCCGGAATCACTTAGGTATCAGGATGCAAAATGAAATCGGAACATCCTGTATAGTCATATAAACGAAAAAGTAATGATGTCAAAACGGACTTCCAAACACTATTAATGTATTGAGATCTCGGATAATCGTAACGGTATTGAACGCCTCCACTTATTACTATACAGTTTATAAATTAAATGAATTTTGTATCGGTGAGATAATAGCAAATAATAACGTTATGAAATGTAACCGAACGAATGCGTTTTCAAAGTCAACTAATAAATAAAAACGTGAAAAGAAGCAAAAAATTACACGGTTTGTTGATTCTGTTTATTAGACTGGTTTATGCCTAATATGTTATGGGAAAAAAAACAGTCGCTGCGCTTACAGGAACGTTTTAATTTTAGCAATCTTGAAAGGAATTGGAAAGCGTTATTGACCTGAGGAATTGTGGACACGAGGGTGAAGCTCATAACAAACAGTGATAAAAGGGAGCGTGGGGGGACAGAATAGAACTAGCAATTGCTTAAAGAAATGTGTCTAGTTTCGTAATAGCGTTCGGTTTCTTTTAAAATGTAACTTAAGTGAATAAATAAGTTCTCATCTACTCAAAATGATATTTTCACTATCTTTTTACTAGTTTGTAATGGCTGCCGATATCTCAAAAATGTACCGCCAGGAAGATCAACACAAATACCAGTTGATTTTTTGGCGCGAAAATTCTGATGCACAGCTAGTTTGCTAGGTATCAATTAAACACAGTAGGTAACTTACGGTAGGTCATCTTCATTATTTTTAACCATTAGCTAACAATTTCTATGTCGACGACTTGTTAACAGGGTCCAATTCGGCGGAAGGCCTAATAACTATTAAGGGAAATATCAGAAATACAGGGTGTCCCAGGTGGAACTGACACATTTTCAACGTAATTATTGACTAAACGAAATAAGATAGAAATGTGCGGTTTTCACTAATGAGTTTCAAATTTCGAAAAACCTTTTCCCAATCATATTAAAAAAAATTCCCACTAATTTCAACTAAAAATTACTTGACTTGTTCAAATAGAACCCCCTGTATATTTTTTCACTATTCGAAAGCTGAGTTCTTTAGCTTTTCAAAAATGTCAACATGCACCTATCTATAATTAATTTTTACAAATAAAGAAGATACGCGAATTTTTGTGAGTGCGTGCACTTTCATTAGTTTCAATATCGCCAGTAGCTTTTTAATTTTGTTATCGATGCAAGAGATGCTACAAAGTCCTTTTTTGAACTTACAAGTTAGATTTCAAAAGTGTATATACCAAGAAGGAGGCCATATTCTATAAAATTCAGTTGTCATATTATTTTCTTAATTATTGCCACGATGTTTAAATTAGCTATAACTAAACATTTTTTAAAGGTTTTGGTAACTTCTACTTATTTACAAATGTACAAATGACAAGAAAATAAAAAATGCAGAAAATAAGTATGTACTTTCAAAAATTGAAAAGCTACTGGCGATATTGAAACTAATGAGAATGCACGCACTCACAAAAAATCGTGTACCTATCTTCTTTATTTGTAAAAATTAAACTACACATGTTGACATTTTCAAAAGCTAAAGAACTCAGCTTTCGAATAGTGTAAAAATATAAAGGGGGTGCTATTTAAATATGTCAAGTAATTTTTAGTTGAAGATATGCATTTTTTTCCCTCGCCCTGTATAACTGGGAAATTTTTTTAATATGATTGGGAAAAAAACTTTTCGAAATTTGAAACTCATTAGTGAAAAACGCACATTTCTATCTTATTTCGTTTAGTCAATAATCACGTTCAAAATGTGTCAGTTTCAACTGGTACACCCTGTATTAAACGCCGCTGGTGGTTTCCAATTGAGAAAGTAGTAGTAGATATTTATTTGTCTTAAATACATAAACAAAATGAATCTTATTTCTTACAATAAACAACTTTTTACATTCCAAAAAATTAAAACACCTCCTACACTTGTCCCCTTCTCTCTACCCTTTCCCTACTCTCCAGCACCCCCTTCATCCACTCCACCCCTTCCCCCTTCACTCCCAAAATCACCTTTCTTTCTCTCTTCTCTTCCTTTAGTTCCTCACACTCCCTCATCATATACCATATATTTTCCCTCCCTTCTCCACACATTCTACATATCCTTTTCTCGTCCTCCCACCAGTATCTGCTTTCGTTTTCCTCGTTCCCGCACCTGAACCTTGCCACCATTCTTTTTTCCTTTAACTCCATACCACTCACTATATAATTGGCCTTCCACCATTATCTCCATATATCCCTCATTATATCTTCCCTCCGCTATCCTCTCTCTCCTTTCCTGACCTTGGACATCTTTGTCTCTTGCTACTAATTCCTCTACCATATCCCTTCCTTCCTCTCTTCTCCTTTCTATCTCCTCCCTCGCATATCCCACTCTCTCATAAAACAACCTCCTCTCCTCTTGCCCATACCTTATCCGTTCTTTCCTTATCTCTCTCATACACTCATTTACCATTACAATTCCATTTCTCTTCCTGACCTCTTCCTCATACTTCACCGCTCTCTTTCCTGCCTGCACTCTTATTTTTTCAAATTTTATTTCTTCCTCTAGGTACTATATACCCTGGCGTCTCTCTATCTAACCCCAACGTCCATCTCCAGTACTTTTCCTGTATTTTTTCCATTTTCTCCCACTCCTTCCATCCCCCATATCTCCGCTCCGTAAACCATCACGCTCTTTACCAACTTATCAAAAATCCATCTTCTCTTCTCCATATCCTTCCCAAAAACTTTCCCCCACTCCCCACATTTTCCCCACTAGTCTATTTCCCTTCTTTGCCAATTCCCTGATATGCGCCTCATCCTTATTATCGTACCGTAAAACATACCCTAGATATTTTCATTCATCCACACTTTCTATCTCCTCTTCTCCCCACCACCACTTTTTCTTTACACTCCTCCCTCTTCTCTTTTGAAATACCATCAACTTAGTCTTTTTTACATTCGCGCTCAAACCCTTTCTCTCTAAATATCCCTTCATCACTCCAATTAACGCTCTCATCTCTTGCTCACTGTCCGCCATCAGTACCACGTCATCCGCATATGCCAACACCCACACTTTTATCCCCCCGATCACCACCCCTCCTCTTTGATATCTCCGCAACTCTTCCTCTAAATCCCCAATGTATAGCGAGAAAAGACTCGGGCTCAACGGGCATCCCTGTCTCAGTCCTTTCACCGTCCAAAACCTTTCTCCGTTTTCTTCCCGCACCCTCGTCACGCACCGTGTCTCCTCATACACCTCTTCTACCGCCCTCACCAAATCTTCTTCTACCCCACATTTCCTCATGATCTCCCACATTTTCTTCCTATTAACATTATCGAAGGCTGCCTTTATGTCCAAAAACAACGCATACACTTTCCCCCCTTTCCTTTCCATCACCTTGTTCACCACTTGCTTCAACACATAAATGTTATCCACCGTACGCCTTCCCTCCCTGAACCCCGCCTGCCAGTCCTTCACTAAACACCTTTCCTCCATTTCCTTCTTTAACCTCCCTCGCAACACCTCAGCATACACATTGTATCCCGCAATCGTAATACTAACTCCTCTATAGTTTTTCACATCATTTCTTTCCCCTCCCTTGTATATCGGGACTATCCTTGTTTCCTTCCACTCCTCCGGAAATCCCTCTCCTTTCCATACTTTACTCAATATCCCTCTTATCCTTTCCCTCGTTTTCACCCCTGTGTATTTCCACTGTTCACCTTGTATTCCGTCCGGCCCTTGCGCCTTCCTTAACTTCACTTTTTTCAACGCTTGCTCTACCTCTTCACGCTTTATCTCACCTCCGCCCCTACTCTCCCCACTTTCTTTTTCCTTTTCCGGCTTCTCTATCCCTCCTCCCATCACCTCCATACACTGCTTTCTCCATTCCTCCTCACTCAACTCAACCTCCCTTCTTTCATATTTACCTCTTCTTTTGTTTACAAATCTCCATATCTCTTTTTCATTCTTTAACCCCCTTATTTCCTCTTCCACCTCATATTTAAACTCTTCCTTCCTCCTTTTGCACTCTTCCTTATAATTTCCCTTCAACCTCTTATATTCCCCAATGTCTATTTCCCCCCTCTTCCACTTTCTCCTTCCCTTTCTCACTTCCTTCCTTGCCCATTTGCACTTCCCATTCCACCACTCCGCTTTCCCCCTCCCCGCTTACATTTTTCCCCCTAACTCTTTCAATTCCACTCCCACTTTCTTTTCGTCCCATTCTACTCCCTCCAACTCCTCCCTATACTTTCAATACTTTCCGTAGTCCATACCTTACTCTCCCCTCATCTTCCCTCTTCTTTGTTTCTCCCTCCTCATCTAGTTCCTCCGTCAAAAATACCTCTAGCGGGTTATGGTCAGATTCCTCCTCATCCCCTACTCCCATCTTTTCTATACCGCCTACACTCTCCTCATTCACTATCACATAATCTATAACCGACTCCCCCCTCTCACTTATTGAGAAAGTATCTACCGTGCTAAAATATTTTAAAATTGAAAACAATATTGACGCAAGTATAATACTGGTGATAGTCACCAAAATAAGACCTTGGGTGTTCGTTGGGATGCCAAAAGCGACACTATTAACTTTTCGATGGAGTTATTACTAAAAGAAGGATATTATCCATCATTTCTCAGATTTTTAATTCCCTTGTATTTTTGTATCTCAACTGGTTTAATTTTTATTTCAAAACATAGGTTAGATTGTGGATTACCTTCGTATAAAAAGTTCGAAATTTCATTTAAAAGGAGTAATCGGAAATTCTACGCTCAGTTATGAATCATTTCTGACTACACATTTTAATACAAGAACTCTCCTGCCCTATTAGTCCCATCTCCTATCACAAACGATCCTGACGATTTGACTTCCTTAAGTCCTTCCCTGGACGTGTCATTACGTAGCCACCAGAAAGGGACGTTAGAGCTGTGCAAATGAATCGGTTATCCACAAAATGGTACAGCATTTTTGGAGCAGATGGCAAAATTATGGAAATTGTGGACCAGATTAACCGTTCAAATTTGGAGAACTTGTTGTACTCAAGGACGCAAGAAAACTCCTCTGCAATGCCTTAACCTCAGGGGAGAACCGCCTCCCTCCATCTACGTATAGTGACGGTAAAGACACAAACTGGGACCGTAAAACGTGCCATCCACAAGGTTTGCATTCTACCGCTAAAAGATAATGCATGTTCATTTTTTTCCTCGTGTAACTGTGTTGAAAAAACTTGAATTTTTTCAAGGTGGGTGCCTTATGGAAAAGCTTTATTGGCAGGTAAAAGGCAGCGTGGGTGAACAGAATAAAACTAGAGAAATGTGTATAGTTCATAGTAGCGTTCGTTTTGTTTAAAATGTAACTTAATAAGTAAATAAATAAGTTCTCAACGTCTAGTGCAATTTATAACAAGATAAATACAGTCCACTCGCAATCAATCATAACAGGAATCTAATCATAATTTAAAATATTGTTATGTACTTATTTAAAAAAAATACGTTCAATAAAGATGTGCTGAAAAAATTAAATGTGTTATATCAGTAGGTGAGCAATATAAATTTATCATAAAGCACACTGTTTGTGCCAACATGATAAATTTATCAACTTCCGCCTTTTTTATTGCTCTTAAACGAGACTTTTAAATATCATACGTCAGAACAATCTGTAAAGTTTTACTATAAATAATTGAAATATTTGTAATGTTTACGACGATATGACAATAGTAAAGTATTTGAGAAGCTATAAAAGATAAATTTACCTTTAAGTAGTGAGAGCTTATAAAGTGTAATAGTCCAATGACGGTCCCTTAACCCGAGCTCTGTGGTTTGTGACTTTAGTTTGTGGCTCAGAGAGACAGTTTTCGTTCCACCTTGCCACAAAGATTAAATTCACAACCAGCGTACTGTGACCGCAATGTTATACACAATTTACCAAACAGTTTGACCTTCAACAACTATTTAAAATAACCTCAAGTTATTAAATTAAACGCTATCTGTATAAAACGCTAATTGCGTTAACCTCAAATTCAATACACCTGCTGAAAGATAAGAAAACTGCATAGATTGCCGCCAACTCGGTTCGGGTTTTATTGTGAAATAACAATAGAGGAAACGTACGTCATTAAGTTTACATTAATTAAGTTCACTGAACTAATTGGAAAATATTTGCCGTGTAAGTTCTGCAATTAAATTGAACTAATAGGAATTAAAGCTGTTCTTTCTTTAATTAAGTATAAATAGTAGGTATATCTTTATGAGTCTAATTCTTTCAAGTGAGATTTTTAATCTTTTTTCGGTCGTCATAAAACAATGAAAGCTCTCCTTGCATTGTTGCTACCCCAACAGTTTTTTTTTAATATCAATGTTTAAAAGTGTAGTAAATACGATTTATATGATATACAACGTGTCCAAGATAAGGAATGATTAATGAACAGCATGGGGATCTTGAAAACGGTAAGAGATACGAAGGCGGTTAACTTAGAGAAAAGTTGTATAATTTAGGGCATGTTCACATGCAGTTTGCAAAAGTTCATTATTGTTTATCGTTTCCGAGATTTAAAACAAAATGCGATTTTTGGGTTTTTCTTTTTTCGTAATTCCTACCTTTATTTTAAAAGATTTTTAAAAACCAAAGATACTTCTTCATTGTCACTTTATGAATTCTATCAGATGGCGCTTTCAAATTTTTTATTCGACGTTTCGTCTCCGAGGAACCATCATCAACTTTATTTTTTTATATCGCCGCAACCAACGAAACACCCTGTATTCGATAGTATTTTTTTATTACGAATACCAAATATATTTTTCACTCAACGACCCAGGTAACCCAGACACGTAGTTAGAAAGAGGGTCTGAGCCCCCACTCCCGAAAGTTCCTTAAGTTCGATCGATAGAACACAAATATTAAACTTTAATATAGTGGGAAAATCACTTACTCATTCACACGGTATAACCGTAATTTCTTTTATTAACAAAATTTAATACATACATACATACTAATTTTCTGTTTTTTTATATTTTGAAATGTTATTTTTTAGAATTTTTTTCGTTTGTTTTTCATCTTGTTCCTTTTGTTTTTAAAAATTAGTGTATGGTTTTTACAATAAACATTAGATAATAATTAAAGCATGTGTTTACTTACGAATAGAAATAAAGGGGGGCCCTAAATCTCCAGCGCCCAGGGTCCGAAGTAAGGTTAAACCGGCGCTGCTATGTAAAATCTGTACGTTTCGACAGTACTATAGTAGAATTGCATAATCTTGAGAACTAATATCAAGGTTCTTTAAATAAACTAATGATAGCCAAAAAACAGACCTCATATCTTTATGTATCATTTCGTATGTATCATTCATTACATTACAATAACAAACATTAGAAAAATGTTAAAATATTGCATTAAAGTTATACACTCGTGCATAAAAATGGCATTTAAATTTAATTCCAAAATTTAATGACCGTTTTGAAATAAGAACTGTATTTGAAATATGGGAACTAAGTTAATTACCAGTGCACATAAACATTAAACATATATTGTAAGCATGACCGGCCGAGGGTCGTGCCAGCCGTGCACTGATCGTATGGCCTTTGATATTATTCAGAATCAACCTGATAACTGAGAAACTTCAAGATGCAGGAATTGATGTTTCTGCAGCTTTAGACCTGACTACCAGAACAAGTCCTTCTTTGAAGAAATTCGAACAACTGATGGATTTGATAAAATTCTTATTGACTGTAAGCATGCGTGTACGAAGCTCTTGATATTGATACATCATTTTCACTAGAAAATGAACTGCGCCCAAGAAGAAAAAAACCAGATTGACTATGGTTAGCGGAGGATCAGCCAGTTCTCGACCCAAAAACCAAATTTAGAAGAAACTTCTTTTTTTTTAGTCCGGCTCCTCCACTTATAGTATCAACTGTAAACAACTCAATAACTCAAGTCATCCTACCCAGCACAAGGCCAGGAGAAATTTGATATTAGATTGTCGCCGTGCGAGGACTATCTCACAGCTTGGCACGTTTCTACATAGATCTATCAAGGAAGAACTTGCGACTACTTGTGGGTGTACTTTCTGGGCACTTTAAATCAAACAAGCCCAGTCACCGCTATGGCTTGGTCGAATCACCATCTTGTAGACTGCAGAGAATAGTACATAGACGACGAGACGGGGCACCAGTTATTTGAGTGTCCCCGGTCCCGTCAAACTGAAACGATCCCTGGGCGAACAGGGCTACGATTAGGGCCGCTTCCCCTTCTAGCATTCTCAGGTTCATCTCACGTGTGGGATGGCTTGAGTGACCGAATGGCTTAAAGGGTCTGAATAGGTGGTCTACGTACCCACCCTCCCATCGAAATCCAGAAATAAGCAGTAATAAATTCCAAAAAAAAACATTGCAAATACAAAAGAATATTTCTACTCATCCGAGGGACAAAACTGAAAACATTAAGTGTCATCTTAGGTTCAACAAAAAATTATAAATGTCCATTTATATAAAAACAATGCCTAATAGCGATGATTCTAAGAGTAAATAGGTTTCATCTCGAAAACTAAGTAACCAGTGATAACCCGCACATTGGTATTAACGATTGTATTCGGAAGTTGCCAAAACGATTTTTACAAGGATCCTCTTATTACAGAAAAAACTGCCCAGATATTGTAAATTATTTTTTAAATAATTAAACAGTACAAAATTGCAGTATTTTTGTCCATGTTGGGATGTGGAAGAATCTGCAAATGACTTTCTTAAGCCGTGAAATTATCAACTACCTACTATCGGAGTAAAAATGCAAGGCCTCTGACTTTAAGTGGTCATAACGAAAAAACGGGGGGGGGGGGGGGGGTGAAACTTCTTCATTTTTGGACAGTACATTAGTCATTTATATATGTTTAACATGTGTAAAAATCAAATTGGTAGAATAGTTGTTTAACTTTTATTTGAATTAACAGCAATAAAAACGCTGTATTTAGTATTTTCCTGGCTGACGGTCAGTTTTAACTTATCATAAAATTGTTATTGTTTCATAAATTGTTACCAAATTTACAAATGTTGTAGCACACATATTTCTGAAAAGTCGACAGCCAATAAATATTGATTATTCATATAATTAACTGGTTTTATAAGCCCTAACCGAAAATGTGCTATTTTGCAATATACGGTAACTGAAGAAAAAATTCTTGTGTTAAATGCTAAATTTGTATTACTCAAATCGAGCTGCATTATTGCTTTATTGAAAACAAAATTTGTATTCTTGTAATTCAAAGTAAATGTTATAATTATCGCGAAAGAAAGACGCACATATTCCCGCGAAAGGTAATCTACCACATCGTAAATCGTGAGCGTGAAATCACAACAATGTGATTATTCCTAAGGATTATTCTTTAGCATTGTACAAAACCATGCGCTTCATAGCAATAGTGTACGGCACCATCTTCCACCCCGTACTGCACCTCCCGCGCGAACGCAAGCATCCATCCTTTTTTCCAAATTTCTTTTATACAAAACATGTATACATGGCATTATTTTTGTGAATCGTGTTAGACCACAATATAATTGCTTTAACCTTGTTATGTTACTGTCAATATTATTAATATCGAACGTTCCGGTATTGAGTTACACTGCAAGATGTCGTTTTTTTCATTATAGTTTTAAGACTAATAAACCAATTGGCCTCAAAAGCATCTCACACCGACAAAAAAGTATACACTTGTCAAATATATAAGTATCTACCACTCAGTTTCAATAATATAGCCGTAATTAATTTTTAAAGTCGAGCGCTTGTGCGATTTGAGTCATAATTAGCGCTTTTTCGCACATAAATTAATACAGAAAATTAACTATGTTTTGCAAAAATCTAAAACTGTACACCTTTATGTAGGAATAAATGATCTTTTAAATGCACTTTATTTCATTAAATTATGATTGCTAATTACTGAGATACAAGCTTCTAAAGTCAGAGGCCTTGCATTTTTACTCCGATAGTAGATGGAATTGCAAAATAAATACAACCTGCCAATTTTTAGGCAAGATATATGCACAAAACAATACAAAGGTTTCAATCGCTCCGAGGGTCCAAGCACAGAAGAAATACCTATACGGATGCAGAAGCCACATTTGAGGCGGTTTCTTTGATGTTTGAAGCGGTAATTTTAGTTCGACGGCCATCTTAAAAGGAAGTGTTGTCGCATTGCAAATTGGTATCTAGTGTCGCTTCTGCATCCGTAGGTATTTCTTCTATTTCAAACGAAATTTGTAAAAATGGACTGTCACCTAAAATCTCATAGGATGTATTAGGTAAAAAACTTCACGCGTAATGAATACTCAAAACTAACATTAAGCTATAGGTAACAATATGCAAAGCATTTCCGGTAACACGAGAAAATGTTGTGCAATTACTAATTTTAATACATGGTACGACGGAGCCATACACAAGATCTACTCGCTGTTCTAATGAAAGAAGGAATTAGTGAACTATGTTATTATTAATATTCTTTTTTTTTAACAAAATGTAAATAAAAACTTTCCCATTTTATGTCAGTTTTGTTATACCATTTTTGGTAGGAAACATTTATAACCTCAATTATGAAGAACTAAATAATCTCGCTACTTTCTGAAAGTTTAAGAGTTAATTAAAAGTTCAATCTACACCGTTGCAACAATTTATATCTGACATTACTTATATAGAAAAACATCATCAATTTATTAAACTATTATTATAAGAAACAACTTTCAAGTTGAAGTGACAATTAAATTGTCTTGCTAAACAGCTTTCACATTAATATAAATTAACTTTATTTCGAGGGGCATTAAACGGTACTTTCAGTTCCTGTATGTAATAAGAATGATGTGCTACAGAATATTAGTTCCATATGTTTGGGTCGAACAAGAGGTACGTGGGGTTAAATCAGTTTTGACAATATTTCAAAGGGGAAATGAAGGAGGAATTCGCAATTTAAATCGATGATGAACATTTTTATCGCCCCCGACGATTAATGTCTATAAAAATGAACAGGAATAACCGTTAATTTTAATTATTTAAACTGCGGTTAATAAAATTTTTTTTAAATCTCAGTAATTAGTTAATGTAAACTTGCATTTTTTCATTTAAAGCAGAGATAGGAATCTTGCTGCAATATTCATTTGATATATGCGCGAACTCTTCACAGTTAACACACATACATATTAAAAATATGTAAATTATACTGAAGACTTTAAATTAAATTACACCGTAAACATTAAAGATAATGTAAAATGTTAATGTTAATTATAGAATTCTACCGGTTTCCTTTATTCAGATTACAATGAAAATAGTCAGAGAGGCGTGTTGCACTTTTTCATTATTTTTTGTCATTTACACTCACTAATTAATATTATGTCAATGAAAAGTTTGAAACTTTTTTGCCGAACTGAAACCTTCCCAGAAATGTGATCTGAGATATTTGCAAGGTCAAGTATCCCTGGGATACACAAAATGTGCATTATATTACAAAACCTTTGTTTATTGCATTGTCAAGTTCACACCTGTTCATTATATTCAACAGAATAGAAAGGATAACGAAACCTTTAGAATTTATTTAGTAATATGAACTTTCTACCATTATTTATTATCTTCAATTAGTGTTGTGTTATATGTTTGGCTTTTATTAGACACAAACCAATCACTGGTAATAGACTATTTCAAGAAAATAATTAATGCATTAATTGAAGATTTAACATTTATAATTTGAGAAGTTGCTAGGAGTGGCAGTCGTGAAGGTAAGACAAGACACCTACCTATTAACGACCCCTTTTAAATTTCTGTTTAACCGTTTTAAGATAATAAAATGATTATATTTTGCTATAGTTTAGCACATGAGTGTGAGAATTTCAGGGCGAATAAAATATAATAGATAGGTACCAAAAAGTTAACCAGACATATTTGCCAGATGAACATTGTGCTTGACACTGTGCCTTGTTTAGTACCTATTAGAACAAAAAAATTATGTGACCTAAATTTTGTTTTATCTTTTGAATATTTTTAGTACCAATTTTATAAAATGTCACGATAGTTTGAAGGACAGTGAACGTGTTTATATAAGTGGCACTTAAAGATTGCTACATTTTGTCAAAGACTAAAAATATAATTAAATGTTAACGGTAATATAATGTGAACCCACTACAATAGGTCACTTTGGAACTTGGAAATCTTTAAAGCGTATAGTTTATTGTGGTGCACTGCATTGTACCTAAATATACCTATCCAAACGAAAATTATGAACGAGGAAATAGGCTTTTAATATGTAACACTGCAATATTACACAATATAACATAATATTAGATTACAACAGAATTAATTCAAATAGCGTGACATATCATATCAGGTATGAAAATATGAAACCGGAATTTACCCATAGATGGCCCTAGCTGTCAATGTAGATACCATTGGCGTCATTTTCTTGTTGACATCTGATTTCTCAACTCGCAGCAATTACAACAGCATAGTTTGTAATAGCGTTGAACATGTCAAATATTGTGCCTGGAAACTACGATATGCAGGCAGCATTGATTTTCTGTTACCATTTGAAGAAAACTGCTGCAGACTCGCATCGAATGCTTGTCGAAGCTTATAGAGCGGCAGCCCAGCGTCTTTTTAGGTGGTGATCTGACCGCGTCTGCGAATCATACTACGTTGAAGGTCATGTCACATATTAATAGCATAAAAATCGTCGCAAGTTCTGAATCTGGGGATAACATGTTCAAACAACCCTTTTTTTCTGCATAAAAAATCACTGTTTTGAAGTGATTGGACCGCGTATAATTCTTGTACGAATCGAAGCGACAAATTAAACACGTCGTCAAAAATGTATTTGCAGACGGTTTCGGTGGTGCAATAACCCTGCAGACGATGTTGAAGGTGCATTATTTTTATTATTTTCAAAGTAATTTGACCGCGTATGCAATTCAGGTTAATGATTTTTCTTCTTGCGTATGTTACGAAAAAAAAATTGCAGACAAGTCGGATGGGGATAAGTACTTTAATTAAACAATTAAAGATGCATTCATTTTCGTGGAATTCAAAGTCATTTGACCGTGGCTAATTTTCAGTACACTATTTTGTTATTGTAATGTACGTGATGAAAAAAATTGTTGCAGACGATCTGAATGGGGATAATTATTTTAATTAAACAATTAAAGTACCATTGGTTTTAGCAAATTTAAAGTAATTTGACCGCGTCTGCAAATTTAGGTAATGTTTAATGTTGGTATTTTATTAACGAAAAATTACATTGCAGACGATTTGCAAGGGGATAAGTATTTTAATTTAACAATTCAAGTACCACTTATTTGACCAAATTTAAAGTAATTTGACCGCGTCTGTAATTTTAGGTAATGTTTAATGTTGGTATTTTATTAAAGAAAAATTACATTGCAGACGATTTGCAAGGGGATCAGTATTTTAATTTAACAATTCAATTATCATTTATTTGACCAAATTTAAAGTAATTTGACCGCGTCTGCAATTTTAGGTAATGTTTAATGTTGGTATTTTATTAACGAAAAATTACATTGCAGACGAATTGCAAGGGGATAAGTATTTTAATTTAACAATTCAATTACCATTTATTTGACCAAATTTAAAGTAATTTGACCGCGTCTGCAATTTTAGGTAATGTTTAATGTTGGTATTTTATTAACGAAAAATTACATTGCAGACGATTTGCAAGGGGATAAGTATTTTAATTTAACAGTTCAATTACCATTTATTTGACCAAATTTAAAGTAATTTGACCGCGTCTGCAATTTTAGGTAATGTTTAATGTTGGTATTTTATTAACGAAAAATTACATTGCAGACGATTTGCACGGGGATAAGTATTTTAATTTAACAATTGCAGTACCATCTTCTGTAGCACATTAAAAGTCATTTGAGCGCGTCCGCAATTACGGATTATGTTTATATAGCTACGCGTAGCGTACCTATTTATATAAGGTACGATATACTATACAATGTTAACATTCGTTAACGTCTATTTCGCTAATAACTTCCTCAATTTTTATTACTTTTCCAAAAATTTCGAATACCTTAATAACTCCCGACGGCGCTTCTTTGGTATGCGGTTTGTTGAAAATCCTTTCCGCGGTTCACCCCCCCCCCCCACCCTCTCCTGAGCGAAAACATTCGCGGAAGCCGAACGGTGCGAGATACGGTCTCGGAGCATACATATTTTTAGGTAGCTGAGGATCGTGGCTGGCTTTCGTCCCGGGGAGAAAAATACCCTCCGACGCTTCACAAGCGAGGGACGCGGGTTGGAAATCCCAAAATTGCGAAACAAAAATCCCAAACGTTCCCTTAGATCTTGATGGCGCTTTCGGTAACAATGTCTCATTTCTATACGAGTTCATCGCCGACGGTTCCATCTGGACGGTTCGCATTGGGAGGAGTGATATCTCATCGAGAACGGGATCGCCGGTTTTTTCTCATCTCGGCGACGTTTGCTCGGCGACGGTGGGACGAAGAGGTGATCGATAGGTTTTCGGTTTTTACTTCCCGAGTACGAAGTAAAAGAGAAGTATTGTATTAGTGTTCCAAAAAAAAAATTTGACCTATGCAAACTTTTACATATCTTTGCGTTTCTGAATACGTAAATTCAAAATATTAAAACAACATTTTCCGTCTGTCGTCTGTAGTCTGTAGTAGTCTGTACGTACACATTCCTTGCAACGCTCTAAACTCAGAAACTATTAAAGTTATCGAAATGCGGTATTCGCCAATCGATTACATTCGGGCCAAGGAGGAAAATGCTCATATTACCTTTCATTACGTCACTTCCGCGATGGTTATGTCGGGGTGTAAAACGTCGCCGCGTCCTATAACTACAAATCGGAATGCGACCGACCCCATATTTCGCGTGTCGTACTACCGGGTAGGACTAGTGGAACGCCAGACGCAGCGAAGTTTCGATATCCACCGTTCGACCTCCATCGGTACTCAAATTTTCGAAATTCCAACGTGCTTTGCGGCCGAACGGTAGGTCGGATCAGGACGAATTGTTGTGCGTTACTCTCACGTTTGGGCCCCCCTACGACAAATCGACGCGAATCGATTTGATCCCCCCACGGAGGGGTCGTTAAATCTGGTGATTTTGTTGCCCCACCTCCTTGGGCGTAACTGTTCCATCCGTCGACCGATTTTGACGAAACTTTCGCGGAATCGTTTCTTTTTACGGCGCGCTCCCGGCAAAAAAACAATCGAAAAATTGGAACAAAAAATTTCCATTTGCGACCGCGATAAGTGATAACAAATAACAATATTACAAAATGTAAAGAATGTAAATCGCGAAAAGTCGCACTTCTCGAGAAAAATTTCTTAATGTTTTTGGCCGAAATGGTCGTTAAAAAGTCGCGGCCGCCTACGATACCTTTGTTTGGCAATAGGGCCGTCCGATTTTGCGCTACGGTTGTCATCCATTATCTCGAAATCAAAATCGAGCCCCCCCCCTTTTTCGCATCGTTGGAAAGGGCAAACTTCGTCCTTTCTTCGGTTGTGAAAATCTCCGCGAAAGTAGGAAAATTGACAAAGATATTGGGAAAATAAGGGGGAAATTTCCTACACTTTCCTTCCAAAACAAAACAAATGCGCATTTTTGACGGCCATTTTTCCAGCTTTTCTACAAATATAATACAAAACTTTGGGGTAAAATGTTTTGGTACTCGAACCGTAACAAAATTTTTGTTGTTACCCTTTTATAAGTATATGTAACGTAATTGAACATAACATTCCACACCATTTGAATGGGGATAAGTTTTTTAAAGTAATTAAATACTATAAGTATATTAACATAACATCATATTATTAACATAGGTAATCACATAGACTCGTCCTCCATTCCAAAGTCACTTTGCACATCGTATGCCTAACCTGACCATTTATTTTTTGACTCAAAACGGGACACCGCTTTGCATTTGCAAAATGTACAGGAACGATTTAATCAAAATCTGTATAACTGCACGGAAGCCGAAGCCCCGAAGGCAGGCACTTCGAACATGTATTAAACTAAGGTTGAATTTGCATAAACTGGTTTTATTAATTAGCACAAGAAAAAGTTTACCCTTTATTTTATTTAAAAATTTAAGGGTTGTTTACCCTGTACCTAATGGGTGAAACAATGTTGTCAAATGACAGTAAAAGTACCTAGCTTATCTAAAGAAAAAACAATTGACCTGTCCGCGGTTTTTTTCGTTTTTAAATGCCTCAAATTCATTGTCCATGTTTGCTGCTTCAATTTTTTTGTTAAAATTAAAAAAAACTAAAAAAACCTAGTGCAATTCAGAAAAGAAAGACCTTTCAAATGACGTATCACTTGGCCCATCATCCCTATTTAAATTATAGGGGCTGTTCTCACAGCGCTAAGGGATAAAATCATATCAGGTTGAAAATCATGACAAAACTTGTCCCCTTTGATTTAAAAATTATTGCATTTCTCAAAAAAAATGCTCTAGACAGAAACCCGTCTGTTACCTTTTCGTTGGGCCACCCTGTATATAAATTGCTCAAAATGTCCACCGTTATGTTCACCACACAATTCCACTTTGTTCCAATTCCAATTGTCGAATTTTTTTCCAGAGTTGCAGGTGTAATTCTTTCAAGTTTCCGCAGCAATTGCTGCTTGTAGTTCGCCCAATGTATGGAGACGGTTTCAAAAAACGTTGAACAGAAAAAAATATAACGGAGTTAAATCTGGAAAACGGGGAGTCATAATCCTCTGCTAATTCAACAATTTTCAAACCGATTAACAATTCGTTTGTTATGGTTAGCAAACGCTCGATAAGGAATATTAAAGACGGAGTGGTCTTCCATAAACTGCTCTCGACAGGAGCAGTTCAACTCTCCAATTCAACACCGTAAAAAACACTACTTACGCGCGAAATTCAAACTGTCATCAGTATTAGAGAATCACCCGGTATTAAACAGGGTCCTGCAATAGTGCGTATTTCTTTCCTAGCTCATATCTCATGAGAGATATAAAAAAACTTCTTAGAGAAAATTTCAACTACTCGAGATGACGCATTAATAGGAATTATTTTTGAATATACAGGTAGTTCCATTTTTGCGGTGTCACTAAAAGAGTAATTTTTTAAATGGAACACCGTGTACCTATATTTTATGACCTTTCGATGTTATCTGCTAAAGTCTACATTGGTAACTATTTACTTTGTGATTTGGTAGCAGGGTTGCCAACTTATTAATTTTTTGCGGAAAAATCGTGCGTAAGTAGGCTTATCTTCAAAAAATCCTATCGGCCTTGTGTTTTGAAGTTCTCAAGTAGGTATCGGCAATAATGTTAGTATGGGTAAAGAGCTGTGTGTTGAAGTTTAGAAACTAAAATTTGGTTATACAGGGTATTCGGAACAACATGTCAAACTTTCGAAATTTCAAAGTGCCATAACTCATTATTTTCAAATACAACTGCCATATTTTTTTTCCGCTACCCAGAGGCATTTTTTATAATCTTCAATTTTCGTAAGGAATGTTAAATGTCTAAACTACGTAGTTTTTACAATACTTAATCTTTTGGAAAACGCACCTATTTAGTTACGAGCTTAGGCACCAAAGTAGGCCGTGATGCCGTGAAGAAAAATAATGCCATTTTCTAACAATTTTATTGAAGAAATGTTATAGATTTCATTCATTAACAGGAAATAATTTCAAAAAAATATACTTTAAAGTAACAATTCTACTAGTAACAACTCTACAATTCTAACTTGCAGTATTCACGTACTACAAGTTAGGCAAAAATAACTAGAAAACAAAAAAGACTTAATAAAATTGTTTTATTTACAATAAATGTTCAAAATGTCGTCCATTCTCAGCTAGACACGCATCAATTCGCTGCTCAAAAGACATTTGTACCTACCCTTCTTAATATTGCAGGTGTAATAGTTCTAAAAGCGTCAACAATTCTCTGTCGCATATTTTCTGCCGTTGTAGGTGGCTCATTGTAAACCCTTTCCTTCACATAACCCCATAGGAAAAGATCGGGTGATCTGGCAGGCCACGCAATTGGTCCATTTCTGCCAATCCATTGAAAGGGAAAAACTTGGTTGAGGTTGGCCCTTACGTTTACCGCATAGTGTGCTGGAGCTCCATCATGTTGTAGCCACATCCTCATTCTTGTTCTCAGAGGTATATCGTCTAATAAGTCCTGTAAATCATGTTGCAGGAAATGTAAATACATAGGCCCCAGTGGCGGATTTCCAGTCTTGGCCGCCCTAGGCCATGTAGTACCAGCCGCCCCTTTCTCAGCTTCCATGATTTTATTTAAAATTGCTCCCTAAGTCCCAACACTCCCAACCAATATAATTTTTAAGAATACAAATTTTATTTAGATATACAAAATGAACACGTATAGTACTTACTACTTACCTAATAAAAGAAAACAAAACATATTTCAACGAAAACGGAAAACTACAAATATACAAACAACATTCTGCTGTTGACATCATAGCACTCTTCAATTACTTATCAATCAAATCAAAAAACAAAACTAAAAACGCATGTAAAATTCTTAGGAACGCATGAAATACAGTCAGAATCAACAATTAGTACAAGGTGGCAGCGCGCGTAGGCATAAATTCATAATAGTATATTAAAGTATAAGTGGATAAACAGGTCTTTAAAACACGCGCGAGTTTTCAAGCACGACGGCGCAGCCGAGTGCTTGAAATAGAGCAAGTGTTTTAAAGACCATTTATCCACGAATACTTTACGCTATTTTTTTTTTATTGGTTTACTTTGAATTTAAACACGCTGGGGCGTGGTTTAAAAGGCTTAAATAGGACACCAATAAAAAAAACTATTTTAAAAATCCAATTATTCAAGTGATAGCGATTCGAATTTCGAATACCTTGTAAAACTAAGAAAGTGACAATGCCGAATCGCCGGAAGCGGAACGTTTATCAAATTAAAACGCTAGTATAGTATTACATACTAGCAAGCAGTACACGTATCAGTAATCTGATTCCGACAGAAGATTATTTTTTGATTACAGTGCAGGACTGCACGCCGAACTAGTTAGCGTTTTTTGCACACAATGTTTTATTTTCTTCGGGTCGTTTCTTGTTATCATTCATTCTCATTCATCAGTGTATTTTTTGCCCACTATTATTGGCCGCCCTTAATATCTGGCCGCCCTAGGCCCGGGCCTAGTGGGCCTTATGGGAAATCCGCCACTGATAGGCCCATTAAGATGGCCATTGATAAAGTGTGGACCTACTACTTGGTCTCCAATAATTCCTCCCCAGACGTTCAAAGACCAGCGTTGCTGGTGATCAACCTGTCTTATAAAATGGGGATTTCCGATTGAATAGTAGTGCATATTATGCTTATTTACGGCTCCATTTTTGTGGAATGTGGCCTCATCCGAAAATAACACATACTGAGAAAACATCGGATCTTCTTGTATTTGTCTTCTTGCCCAGGTGCAGAATTCAAATCGTTCTTCATAATCAAGAGTGGTCAATTCTTGATGCAATTGTACGTGGTATGCATGAAATCGATGTTTCTTCAGTATGCGTTGCACTGATCTTTCACTTACGCCGCCGCTTGCTTCACCGATATCTCGCTGGCTCATGTGCGGGTGCTCAGTTACAGTTAATAGTACTCTAAATTCATTTTCTTCGTTAACAACGTTTCTTGCTCGTTCTAATTTACTGTATTTCACCGTTCCCGTCTCAACAAGTCTATTCAGTAAACTTCTGAAACTATCTACTTGAGGATGCCTTCTTTCTGGATAACGCGCCGCATAAATTCTGCTTGCCAACAAACAATTTCTATTAGCTTCTCCCAGCATAAAAATCATAACAACAAGTTCATCTTGTCAGAAATTCATTTTGTTAATCTACAATCTAGTACTTATTAATAACAAGTATTAATTTCGGACACTAAGCATTGTTTACTTTTTGACGTTAAGGTTCTTCACGGCCTACTTTGGTGCCTAAGCTCGTAACTAAATAGGTGCGTTTTCGAAAAATATTAAGTATTAAGTATAAACTACGTAGTTTAGACATTTAACATCCCTTACGAAAATTGAAGATTATAAAAAATGCCTCTGGGTAGCGGAAAAAAAATATGGCAGTTGTATTTGAAAATAATGAGTTATGGCACTTTGAAATTTCGAAAGTTTGACATGTTGTTCCGAATACCCTGTATAACCAAATTTTAGTTTCTAAACTTCAACACACAGCTCTTTACCCATACTAACATTATTGCCGATACCTAGGTACTTGAGAACTTCAAAACACAAGGCCGATAGGATTTTTTGAAGATAAGCCTACTTACGCACGATTTTTCCGCAAAAAATTAATAAGTTGGCAACCCTGCTACCAAATCACAAAGTAAATAGTTACCAATGTAGACTTTAGCAGATAACATCGAAAGGTCATAAAATATAGGTACACGGTGTTCCATTTAAAAAAATTACTCTTTTAGTGACACCGCAAAAATGGAACTACCTGTATATTCAAAAATAATTTCTATTAATGCGTCATCTCGAGTAGTTGAAATTTTCTCTAAGAAGTTTTTTTATATCTCTCATGAGATATGAGCTAGGAAAGAAATACGCACTATTGCAGGACCCTGTATATTACATATGAAATTATATTATGCGATATAATGTAGATTCCCGTTCAAAACGGGACGTATGGTCACGTTACGGTATCCGAACTATTTTCACTTTCCTCGCTGTCATCTGTAAATTGGAATATCAGATACTCGTCATCCTCTCCTGTATTGTTTTCCACTAAAAATAGTAATGTGTCATTGTTTCATGCCCGTGATACAGTTTCATGCACATTTGAAAATAATTACAATAGTTTAGAATTCTTTAATAACAAAATTTTCCGATTCAGTAACGTGAAGGAACAACAATTTTTACAATACACATTTTATTTATTTATACCTTTTTTTTGTCATAGATTTTTTGCACCAAGAGTTGATTAATAAAGTTCATGCATAAAATTGCATCATTCAATTTCTATTATTAGATTACTGCAATGTCTGCAATAACTGGCGGTAAGGTAATACGAGTAGGTCGCAAAGTATGTAGGTATACCAAGTGTACAATCATGATCTCGTATCGATCTGTTTTCCTCATTCGTAAAGATGCTCGTGATGAGTCATAACACGAACAGTCTAATTGCTGCATTCATCAATGAAAGGAACAGGCATTTTTAAAAAATGACTGACAAACTCTTCTTTTTTTTGTAATGTATTTAATGGCTTCTCTAATATAAGCACTAGCGTTCACGAATTAAATCATAAGTAACTTAATATTTCCCTTCTTGCAATTTACTAGTACATAAGGTAGCTATTATTTGCGCTTTTAAAGTACATTTTCAAACATTACGAGAATATTATCGATTATAAGAAAAAAGTCATAAAGTGTAAAATATAAGAAAGTTTAAAATGAGAAATTAATGTTAAAAATGCACTCATTTCTATGTACATGGTA
Organism: Pyrocoelia pectoralis; assembly: GCA_036250285.1. Taxonomy (NCBI): domain Eukaryota; kingdom Metazoa; phylum Arthropoda; class Insecta; order Coleoptera; family Lampyridae; genus Pyrocoelia; species Pyrocoelia pectoralis. The sequence continues at coordinate 35,528,343 of CM070076.1, read as the reverse complement.
ACTGTTCAGGAACTTCACAAAAAAGATGACATATCATAAAAATCAGCCACCTAGTAATAACAATAACATTAATCATACGCTTGAGAATGCTTTGTAACGATTAGTCTTTATCCTTATCCTTTACGTAATTCGTTCACCTTTTGTAGAAACACTGAACAAATAAAAGATGATCTCATCTTATTACCCTGAATTGGCAACGCGGTTAAATTACTTATACAACCTTACAAATACTGTAAATTCAACCCCGCCTGGAGGGTTGATGCCAACACGAAACTGTCTGCAATTATATTTTTTGTCACTAACTCATCAACGACAATTTATGATTTCAATTGCAGACACGGTCAAATGACTTTGAATTCGATGAAAATTATTGCATCTTTAATCGTTTAATTAAAGTACTTATCCACATCCGACTCGTCTGCAATTTTTTTTTCGTGACATACGCAAGAAAATAAATTATTAACCTGAATTGCAGACATGGTCAAATGACTTTGAATTCGATGAAAATGAATGCATCTTTAATTGTTTAATTAAATTACTTATCCCCATCCGACTTGTCTGCAATTTTTTTTTCGTGACATACGCAACAACATAAATCATTAACCTGAATTGCAGACACGGTCAAATTACTTTTAAAATCTTAAAAATACTGTAAATTCAACCCCGTCTGCAGGGTTGATTGCAACCCGAAACTGTCTGCAATTTTTGTTTTGTGACATACGCAAGAACATAAATCATTAACCTGAATCGCAGACACGGTCAAATGACTTTGAATTCGACGAAAATGAACACATCTTTAATTGTTTAATTAAAGTACTTATCCCCATCCGACTTGTCTGCAATTTTTTTTTCGTAACATACGCAAGAAGAAAAATCATTAACCTGAATTGCAGACGCGGTCAAATTACTTTGAAAATAATAAAAATAATGCACCTTCAACATCGTCTGCAGGGTTATTGCACCACCGAAACCGTCTGCAAATACATTTTTGACGACGTGTTTAATTTGTCGCTTCGATTCGTACAAGAATTATACGCGGTCCAATCACTTCAAAACAGTGATTTTTTATGCAGAAAAAAAGGGTTGTTTGAACATGTTATCCCCAGATTCAGAACTTGCGACGATTTTTATGCTATTAATATGTGACATGCCCTTCAACGTAGTATGATTCGCAGACGCGGTCAGATCACCACCTAAAAAGACGCTGGGCTGCCGCTCTATTATGGTGAACACAGTGCTTTGAGTGGTTTAAAAAATTCAAAAGTGGCAATTTTGACGTGAGAAACGAAGAACGTGGAAGACCAACGAAAATGATTGAAGACAGCGAATTGCAAGCATTGTTGAATGAGGATAACACTCAAACGCAACAACAACTCGCGGATCAATTAAATGTGAGACGAGAAGCCGTCCCAATACGTTTGAAAGCCATGGGAAAGATCCACAACATGGGTTCCATATGAACTGAATGTAAGACAGCAGAAAAAAAACCTGCTCGCCAGGTACAAAAGAAAGTCATTCCTCCATCGAATTGTGACTGGCGATCAAAAGTGGATATATCTTGAAAATCCTAAGTGTAAAAGATCATGGGTAACTCTAAGCGAACCATTGACATCAACTGCAAGACCAAATCGCTATGAACGGAAGGCAATGCTCTGTGTTTGGTGGGATCTATTATCAGCTGCTAAAAACCTGGCGAAACTATTAATACTGAACGCTATCGACAACAAATGATCAATTTGAATCAAGCTTTGCGTGAAAAACGAGCAGAATATCAAAAAAGGCAACACATGATAATGCACCATCACACACAGCAAAACTGGTCAAGGAAACGATTGAGGTTTTAGTTGGGAAATACTTTCGCATGCGGCTTACTCACCAAACTTTGCCCCGTCCGATTACTACTCATTTGCATCGATGCTTCACTTCTTACGAATATATGTATACGAAAATGGCTCGATGACCAGTTTGCCTGAGCAACAGTTTTTTTTTGGGTGGCATACACAAATTCTCAGACAGGCGGAAAAAATGTATAACTACTGTAGCGATGGGCAATACTTGGAATAAAATTCCGGGTTCATATTTACATCCCTTTGCTTATAATATAGTGAGGAAAACATACATCTTCATCAGCTAAAAGTCATTTGAATCTCATAGCACGTATATGACAAGAATCGCCTAGATTTCCAACAATTCCCTACTGCAGAACTTCGAGCGAAGTATCCAAAAAGGTGTAGCACCGTAACAGTAAGAATAAACAGCAAAAACTGTACAAGTGCTGTACGTAACATCTAACAATCCGGTAATACAGAACGGGGATCGTAAGGTTCAACATTTAGCTATCGCCTTTACGCTTATTATTACGATCAATCCAAGATATACACTTGCAGAAAACTAAGGTAGGTACTTCGACTTCGACGCAAATTTTTTCTCTTGCAAACCATAACAATGTATCCTGATTTTCGCAATAGAACGATTCCAGTTAAGGGGAACAGAACTAGGTTAGGTAGACTTAAGTCAGATGCACTGCAAATGGAAAAATGCCATTGGTTAGAAAAGATCTTCGCATAAGCACCTGGAGTGAAAGTGATATTCTAAACTGAAACCAGCTCACAGACTCTCTAACGAAAACCCGAAGACCTTAAAGGATGTGCTTTTTAGGCATTGCTGGGAAAAGATTCATAATCGAGAGAGACTATAATTTCAATATGTGGATTAGAGATCACGAACTGCGAAAGGCAATCTAACAATTAAGATGCAACTGGTAAGCCCTTTTATCACAGACATAAAAAACTCTGAATCTGCTGGATTTTTCATAACACGCAGTGCGAGCTCATTTCCTAAAGTTTGAGAGAAGGTCGTCAACTATAATAACACAAAGTGAAACGGTCATTAAAACAGACGAGAGCTTCAGCATCAAAACTATCTGAAAGCCTGCTTGAAGATCAAGAAACAGATGCATAGTAAAGCTGAAAAATGTATACTAATCAATCAAAAGGTTGTCAAGAAGCGAACTAATTGTTCTTCTTCGGAAATGAAATTTCAGGTCAATCTCATTGCTTCCTAAGAAACTTAAATCATTAATTGAAGAAAAGAGTTTGGCTTTAAAACATGCATGTGCAGAGATGTTATAGGATATCTTCTGCTCTGGTCTCCGTAAAGTTGTGGAACGAAGACCTCCATAAGCTGTACAGAATACTTCTGAACCATTACGTAAGCATACAAATTTCAACATCTCTCGATCGCACGTTCAGAATTAAACAAGGCGACCTTAAAGAAATCAAAGTAGGAGATCCTCAGAGCAACGCGCTGAAGCCACTACTGTGCTTACTCTACACCAAAGATTTGGCTAACATCACAGGCATTACTGTCATGATACGGCATTATTAGCGAACGACAAGTAAGTGAATAAATTGATATACAAGATTCAATTAGCCACCATTAGCCAAACAGTACCCATTCCCCCCTCTTTAACAATCAATGGGCCCGTAGTCTGTCTCACTCAGTACGATACATCTACGGTGGTATATCTATTATAGTTATTACCCATTTTGGAATTGTAATAACATGTTTTTGGTATTTTAATTATACTTGTAAATTTGATTGAAGCTGCTAGTCACTAAACCTATAGTTTCGTCCAAAAGTAGATGATATGAGTAAGTATTATGCAGCCAGAACATTGAAAAAAGGATACTGGATTGTTAAGAAAAAAATATACCTCTCTTTTTTACTTTTAATGATTTTGCGGTAAGGGGGTTTTTCCAACGGCTGCTTTAGATGCGTTACAAGCCTGTACAAAATTCGCTTTTCCGCTAAAACTATAAGACTTAAAAAGACAACTGAAATAATTAGAAACGCTATAGATAAACACTGGTCTTGAGACATTTATGTGATTTTGAAGCCAAAAATATAAAAAATTAGTGAAAAACGAAACAATTTTAGGCGAATTTTGAAGGCACAGGGTGTGCCAGGACTAATGGGAAAAAGTTAGGAGCGTGTTGTCTGATTCAAAATAATGTTAGTACTTCCTATAAACTTTTTCTATGCAGACCCTCGTTTTCGAGTTATATGCCTTTTTTTTATTTTTAACTTTTGTACTGGTTATTTGATCTTGCGAGTAGTCCGTCCCTGGCTTCACTGGCTTCAAGGTACTACTGTAAATCTGTTTACCTTTCCAAAATAAACATACACGCACGTTATGCGGAAAATTTTATAAAGATCAAATAACCAGTACACAAATAAAAAATAAAAAACAAATTCAAAATTCAAACTTTGGAGGCTTATAACTCGAAAACAAGGGTCTGCATAGAAAAAGTTTATGTGAAGTACTAACATTATTTTCGCTCAGACTACACGCTCCTGACTTTTTTCCCATTAGCCCCGAGACACCATGTATACAAGGCCTAACATCGATTATTAGCAAAAAGTGACACAAGTGTGCCCTAGATACGTGTCATTAGTTTATAACTACATAGTTTTTATATGAAAATAAATATTATTATTGAAAAATGTATGGCAAGACCAGAAACGCAATACGACGAGAAAATCGTTTCGTTTTCTACTCATTTTTTATATTTTTGGCTTCATATTTATACAAAGTGTCTCAAGACAAGCCTTTATAATTATTTCGAATTTTGTAGAGGCTTGAAGCTCATCTAAAGCGGCCGTTGGAGAACCCCCTTAACTAAAATATCACCGCATCAGTTGGGGGTAAGAGGGAACAGATAAATTGGTACAAATTCGTCACCGTCGTATTGCGAACCTACCCAACTCGCTTTGGAGCCCCGTGGAGAAAACCCTGTAGACGTGTAGAAGGCAACTGTCTAATTATAATCCTTAGTCCAAAAGAGAGTGGATAGAATGTAGACCAAAGAGAAAGGTAGTGTCAAGAATGTACAGGGTGCGTCAATGGGCAAAAAGTGTTTCGGTGAGGGGGACTAAAACATAGTAGGATTTTCTTCCATAGTAAGTTTGGGAATTTTTGTCGTTACCATCGTACCTATTGCTTCTTAAAGGATTCACAATTAAAAAATTGACATGTAGTCGACTGGTGTCAAATGTGTTGATTGACTGGATTAAATTTATAAAAAAAAATAAAAAATGCTTAATTGAATTAGTGTATAATTATGTGATTTATTTTGAGATTTGCTTGCACGTGCACTTACTAAAATAAGCCATCAATGACTCGGCCATTCTTTATAACATTAGAGAAATTTATTAACGTAAAAATCAATTTATAGAACGTTGTAACGCTTAAACGAATTTAGCGATTACGCGAAAATTACTGTAGAAAATACAGAGGGACTATAAAATCGAAACAGAAAAGCAATACACTGTTTATCATAAAATCCTGGTATGTCAATAAATCAATAGTAATTGTTATACTCGATAACTCATACCGATTGTTGTTTTAACAGACAGACGACCTATAATGAGCTAATGTCAATATTTAGTTAGTCGGTTAAGATGTTTGCTTCTACGAACAGCAAATATTACCAAACCCCTACTAGAAAATTTATTAAGCCTTTGTAAAACGCCGATTTATCAAACACTACTTTACTAAATTAAATATTTGAAAAAAATTTACATCCTACGCTCTTTTCACATCGACAACATATTAATTATGAACCCTCAAAAGTTAACTAACTAAATAAACAAGAAATTTAAACCTAAAATTTCTCGAATATAACTGTTATTGGGTTCGGTGTTCGCGTCCCGAAATCAATCCCAACACTTGTGATTAACTGGAAAATTGATCGGGGCAATAACAATGCTATTCAAGGGAGAAGTTTCAATGTTCTCATTCTGTATTAAACTTCATTTTATTTTGTAATAGCATTTTCTTATTAAATTTATAAAGCAATTTCGTTTAAGTTAATCTACATGTTTTTTCCCACAGAAAGCGGTCGATACAAACAACTTAATAACCACATATTCCTTAAGTGATCTATTCCAAATTCAATTGATTCCTCATACTCTTCTTCATAAAACAATCCCCTTATGGCATTTCTCCGAAACAATACCCGATTTAATAAACTAATGCAAAAGCGTAGTGGATGGGTGGAGATGAAATGAAATGAGAATGGTGTACACCCTCAGGATGCAAGGGGTATACGGGGAGTACTTCCGCATGCCGTTTATAACCCCTTCCTACTAGTTTTATCCTTATCTGACTCTGTAATTAATAGTTATTTCGTAGCAAAGCACCAATTTTATTTTTATTCGCTTTTTTTTTAATTACCGCTCCGGGATTCGTCACATATTAATTGTTACCGATTACTTTTTATAAAATATCAGATAACTGTTAAAAAATTTTCCACGTAACGATTTAAATATAGGTTAGGTATGTCTCACGTGCTGAGCCAAGGGAAACAATTTACAGATATTTATGACACCCCAAATATGCTCATAATTCAACCCTTCGACTAACTAAAGGCATTCCGACAACAAGAGGAAGCAAGGGTTGAGGGAAGGGTTTCAGTGAGCGGGGTGAGTTTAATCAATTGTGTGTACAGCCGTACCAAGATTTGACTTAGAAAGCGAGCCATTTGGTGTCAACTTATCATAATCGTGGTCTGATTAAAAAATGAGTGGGTATGTAATGAGGTTTCGTGGAAGTTATTAATTTTAGACAGAAATTCACGATTACATCCAATAATAGACGAAACGTTAGATGTACAATTTTAGGTTAGTGTATTAACGAACTAAATTCAGAAAATCGGTTCGCTGATAATATGAACAAAACACTGAAACCCGAATTTATGTTAGTCCCATTATTAGATCCTGTGGTAGAATTACACCGATTTAGTTTTTATATAACTTTAATCTTTCTTCTAACTGTCCGGGATGACAATACAGCGTGGTCATATTCTCTTATAACACCCAATTAAAGTTCTTGCCTCTTGCGTTTCCCTCCTACACCATTTTTTAAAATGAACTCTATACTATACTATCTACACATTAATTAATTCCTTGCTACAGCTTAACTTAAATTTATATACATACAGCTCTACTCAGCAAACAAGATAGTTGGAGAGGGGATACCGGCGCTAGAGTAGCTTTTAAGGTACAATCCGGAAAGAAATATTTGGGCGCTTAATTTAAATGTGTATTGTTGGATACACATAAATGTATTGTATGCTGCATGAGAAGTCATCAGAAAGACTGATTTTAACAAACAAGAGTAACACAATAAAAGGATTAAGTAATAAAACGGCAGCGGAAAATGTCAGCTGTCAACTGTAATAATTTACTTTCAGCTGTGAATGTACACCTTAGATTTCTCAAATATGATTGGACAAATAATTTGCCGCGTCAAAAATTTCAAATACATTATTTTAGTTGACATATTTTCCGACTATCTTGTTTGCTGAGTGGAGCTGTATTTACTACATATATAAAACCCGTCTACAAATAACTCGCTTGTTTTGGAAAATTCTGCGAATAACGAGCATTCCACCGTAACCAAAGAAAGTACAGAATCACATTTTCATATTATGTTTTCTCAGAAATCGTCCTCTCATTTTCGTGTGAAGATGGTCTACGGAGTGCTTATTTTTCAATAGTCGAAACCGAGGTCGAAACTAAAGAGTGTTCAAAAAGGTATATTTTTAAAGTCTAATAATATACAGGGCGTAATATTTTTCATTTTTTGTATGGGGATCTCGCTTATTATAAGAGTTACAAGATCGGTTAAATATGGAAAGTAGTGCAGTTTTGCAAGAGTAATTCATCTGTGTTTTCAGATTTTTGATGCGACGTTCAGTTTTTCCAATATGGCTGAAAAACCAAAAAATTAAAAAATCTTTAAGTTGCTGTAACTTTTTTTAATTAAAAGATATTAAAAAATTTGTTCAAACAAAATTACTTTAATTTTTGGTTTACAATTTGAAAATAACGGGAAAAATATTTTCCCATTTACTGTTTCTGAGATAATGCATCAAACTTTAGATTTTCAAATGGAACCCTATGCCAATTTTTATAGAAATGAAAAGAGGAAATTTTTTAAGTTAATTTTCATACAAAAATTTATTTTTCTATCTGAATTTAAAGTTGTAAAAAAATAAAATTAGAAATATTAATTTATTGTGCCCACCTCGTTTGTTCACACACAATTGACACCTTTTCTTGATATTATTGATAGACTTTCGTATTGACCGTCTATCAATATTATCAAAGAATTGTACAACAGCTGTCCTTAAGTCGGCTTCACCATTGTAAGTTTTTGTAGATATAAATGTTATCTTTGGCAAATCCCCACAAGAAAAAGTCTAAGGGAGTTAAGTCAGGCGACCTGGGAGGCCAGGCAATAGGTCCGTTTCGACCAATCCATTTATTCCGAAAAATGTTATTTAAATGCGTTGTAACGATATTACAGTAATGGGGTGGCGCCCCATCTTGTTGAAATCATTTCAAATTTGCTCGTGTTTCTAAATTTGCTTCGTCTAACATATTTTCAAAATCGTTTTGTAAAAACTCTAAATACCTTTGACCAGTTCCTTGAAAGATGTAAGGTCCGAAAATTGTATTGCCAATTAAACCGCACCACACATTAAATCCGAACTTTACTTGAGGCCTCCTTTGTTGTAATTGATAGGGATTTCAATCGGACCAAAAGTGTTCGTTATGCCCGGTTCAACATTCCGCAATTAGTAAAGCGTGTTGCATCACTCCACAGGACTTAACATTCAAACTGCTCGTTTTGTTCGTATTTGCTGAGGTACCAGTTGCAAAAATCCAATCTTCTTTCTTCATCACCATTATGAATTGTTTGGCCTACTGATAATTTATACGGGTGAAATTTATGTAGGATTTGCGGTTAGTGATATCTGATAAAGTAGGCTGGTAAATGATAGAAAAATCAAGGGTGTGATTAAAAAAAAAAGTAAAGTGACATTTAAAAAAAACTGTTATTAGTTCATTTAATTAATAAGATTGTACCTATATAAATCCCTAGGTAACAATTAAAACCCACATTTTAGTTATTTATGCATCAAGGGCGTAAAGAAGCTTTTATGGCCCGAAGCCTTATTTCAAGCCCGAGCGGTTGCGAGGGTTAGAAAAAGGCTGTAGGTCCATAAAAGCAAGTTACCCCAGAAATGCATACACTATTTTATGCACAGATAAGTATTTATATCAAATAATTTAAATATCGCATAAAATTGAGTCTAATTTTATTTTTTTACTTAACTTTAAATTGAGATAGAAAAATAAAGTTTTGTATAAAAGTTAACTTAAAAAATTCCCTCTTTTCATTGGTATAAAAATTGGCATAGGGTTGGTTCCGTTTGAAAATCGAAAGTTTGATGCATTATCTCAGAAACAGTAAATGGGAAAATATTTTTCCCGTTATTTTCAAATTATAAACCAAAAATTAAGGTAATTTTGTTTGAACAATTTTTTAATATCTCTTTTAATAAAAAAGTTTCAGCGATTTAAAGAGTTTTCAATTTTTTGGTTTTGGAAACTGTGCCCAGCTGACAGGCTCTTGCAGATTTGTTGGTGAATGAGGGGAGGGGTCTGTCAAAAAGTAGCATGTATTGTTTTCTAAATTATTTGTTTAAATAAAATGTTATGGTGTGATTCCAATTCAAATTCGTGCCCTCCTCGTATCTTAGAAAGTTATTTCACCAGGAGAGTGATGTTGATATGTATTTTTTCTCGAAAACACCCGGTATAATTCAAAATGTGGAATTGGGAAAAAAATCACAAGTTTAATTATTATTGCGTATAAAAAGAGCTGCATTGCATTCGCCTTGAAATATTCACACCTCAATGTATGGTGATTCAAATAGATTTATTCCAATTTCAGTCTAAGAAGGCAGAGCGATGATTATTCTCAAGCTCTGTATCCTACACTCATACTTCCAAATAATACATAAGTAGGTGAAATATTCAGTAAAATATTAGCTATGAATCGCATGTGCAAGGACAAAGAATATATCTATGGACGTGGTTTCACGGTAAACATGCTTCAGCAGTTCAAGATTATTTAAACAATATCAAAAAAATTTAAAGGAATGTCGTATAATACGACAAATGGTTATATTGGGAGAATCTTGTAGTTTGGATCGAGAAACTACGAGATTAAATTTTGAAAAGCGGAAGTACGAAGTAGTTCAGATTGTAAAAAAGTCACTAACACTAAACTGGTAGCGAAGCATATCGAATAAGACGAAAATTTAAAAAAAACAAAAAGAACGTCCAACGAATTTAATTGGAGATTTTTTTGTACTTGGTTGCTCGTGGTTGTGATGAAAGTGTAGTATAGTACTCGGAACAGATCCGTTCAAATGTTGAGCCGATCAGGCACCTGTTCAAGCGGATCAGACCTTTGTTCAGCCAAGTTGCAAACCAGACAATTTGGCCGTGGCATAGCCAAGTTGCAAACCAGGGGCGTGCCTCTGACAATCTAGTGACTTTTCTAGTGGCCAGTACTACCAACCTAAGAAAAGTTACTAAATCTAGTGACTTTTTGTTTTAGAACCCGCCGAAGTTTATTAAGGGTTTGTTCTCTTAAGCATTTAATCGATCGCCATAAGTAAGATTTACCTAATAAAAGAATAGTTTGATCACAATATTTCATTTACATAGTACCTCAAACTAAATTGAGCACTTCATACACATTTAATTCAATTTTGGTATGTGAAAAGTAAAGTAAAAGAAAACCGACACTTTATTGATAATAAAATTTATTGTAAGCGCGAACCCATATGAGCGATGTGCCATTATTTTAACCATAATTAATGATTTTAATATTTTGGACAGATAGGTAATACTTTTCATGCAAAAGAAAAAAAACTCTTAGAACTTTGACAGAAGAATCCCTTTCCTTATAGTTATAAATTATAATATAATCTACCAATTCATTGGTATTTTTTTTAATTAGATATATCCAGTTTTAGAAAAAAACACGAGAAGAAAATGTTTTTTCAACTCTTGATCAATAGATACCCTCGCTACACTCCTGTATCAAACTTTGAGCTTGAAAAAAGCATAACTTTGTTCTCTACTTGTACAAATAACTATTATTGAAAGCACGTCTACAAAAAAGATAAGCTATTGAATGCATATAAAATTTTTAGAAAATTCGGTCACGGACAATTTTTATTTGCACTCGCGCATCAGGAAGTCTGCACGAACGACTACTTTGAGATTTTTTTCTGAAGTTATACGAAACACTTGCATTGCAATTTTTTATACAGGGTTATTAAAAAGTATGGAGACGGCGATTTATTGTCGTTAATATTCATTTTAGGAAAAATGGTTCAATACAAAAGTTGTTTATGTAATTTTTATCTATACTTGGGAATATGTACTTCAATTTTTGTGATCTGCAATAGTTTCGGAGTTACCCCGTTCCGCATAATTTTTTTAAATGAGAACATATTACTTTTACCTCACCATTCGATAGAGCATTTTTTTCTCTGTAAAACAGCACTAAAGAAATTTTTTTAAAAATTTATTTTAATAACATTTTTTCAAAAATACACCGATTCAAATATTTACATGAAGTAGGTATAAGGAAGACAAAAAAAAGTTATGAATCAAAATCTTTATCACTAAAAACAAATTTATAACTAAGTAATTTAAAGTAAGTGTTCAAATTGTCCCCCATTTGTCATTTGACAATGGTTCAGTCGATTTATAAAACCACGTACCTACTTGATGTAAAATGTTATTAAAATAAATTTTTAAAAATTTTTTTTCAAAAATACGCCGATTCAAGTATTTACATTGTCAAATGCATTAAGGGGTATAAGGGTATACTAGGTTTTTAACATTTACACAAATTATTTCATATTTAAATTGTTTTGCTAATTGTTTGTAATTCTACATTGAAATGACATGTATAATGTTAAATTTTGTTTTTTTTTACAAAAAGTGGATAGTTTCGTGATTTGTTGTAGGGTATGCGCCAAAATATACAGTACTGGCTTCCGCGCAGCACGCATGCGCATGCCTGTCCGTCTGCGTACTGTTGCACGGAGGAAAAAGTGTTCATAATGGAATATTATTTTCGCTCGTACGGGTACGATTATTATGACTTATCAAAAGCATTTGATAAATTAAATCACAAGGTACTGCTACAAAAAATACAGTCTTATGGTATACGCGGAATGTGCCACAAATTAATAAAGTCTTACCTGGAAAACAGGTCACAAATATTAAGTATTAAATCCAAAAATACGAACAATATTACAAATACCTTTTCAAAGACCAATGTAATAAATACGGGAGTTCCACAGGGCTCCATATTAGGGCCCTTGCTGTTTCTCTTGTATGTTAACGATCTGTCGGAGCATATAAGCGTTACTAAACAAATATGCCAATTCGCCGATGACACGTCTTGCATAATCGCCCAAAAAAATATTCAACAACTAATGGAAAAAGTTACTCAAGTAAATACTTCTATGGATGAATGGTGTAAAAATAACTTATTGCTATTAAACGTGAATAAAACATCTATAGTTCTGTAAAAATACCGGTGATTGTACTAACGGCAATTCTGAATTGCAAATAAATGAAAAAACAAAATTTTTGGGTCTTGTAATTCAAGGGAATTTGGAGTGGTAAGACCACATATTGACGCTAATATCAAAATTAAGCACAGCTTGCTTCTTAATTAGAAGTGCAAGGGATCGACTACATCTAGAATCATTGCGAATACTTTACTTTGCGTATGTCCAAAGCTATGGAATCATTTTTTGGTATCCATCGACTCATAACAAAAAAGTTTTTATTACTCAGAAAAGAATTCTGAGAACGATGCTACAACTACCCTCGGGGGAATCCTGTAAACTGCATTTCAGAACGTTACAAATTTTAACACTTCCTTCATTGTACATATATAAATTAATAATGTATATTAAATTAAATAATAACGAATTTAAATCAAATTCGTTTTATAATAAACATAACATGACTCTTAGGCGAAATGAGGAATTAAGTATACCAAAGTACAATTATACTCTAGTCCAAAAAGGACCACATTTCAGAGCAATCAAAGCATTCAATGCCTTGCCACAAAGTATAAGGCTTATTCAAAATATAACTAAATTTAAAACAGCATTAAAATCAATGCTCATACAAAAATGTTATTATTCTTTTGAAGAATTTCAGGCCGACGGATCATTGTAGTGATTGTTGCGTAGTTTGTCTAAATAATTTTATTGTGTGTATTATACTCCAAATCTGTGTACTCATGTTGTGTGTTTATGAAATCGTTGATAGGAGATTTTCCAAGATTGACTATACCTAATAATTGTTTTTATACAAATAATTTGCTTATTTATATGTGACAATGCCATTGTCTGAAAAAGATTTTGCGGCAATAAAGATAAAAAGAAAAAAAGAAAAAAGAAAATGGTTATCAAGGGGAGTCGATGTAAAAGTTTCCCATGAAAATTTTCAGCTGTCCAGATCCATCCAAAACTGTGCCTGCATTACGTCAGAAGATCGTCGTTTTTCAGGACTCTGTTCCAGAATATGTTTGAAAATCTGCGTGATCGTTATGAACACTGTCTACAGCGCAATAGAGCACATATTGAACAATGACAGTATCATCCCGATAACTAAATAATAACGAATAACAATAAAATAGTTTTCCAGTGCTGTAGTGCTGTAGATATATTTTGGCGCATGCTGTATGTAAGCGGCAACCATTTTTTCTACTTTTTGGCGACAAATTTCATTAGGATCACTTATTAACAATTGCTCACTGTATTGTTTCATTTTTGGTCACATTTTCGCGATTTGGGACGAAAAAATCCGTGCATAACTTCACATGGTTTCTTCTTAAGAAGTTCCTTCTCCCCAATCTGCCACAATTGCTTGTTGTCAGCAAGTGAATGTCGTTTGTTCCAGTTTTGTTGTTTAAATGGCGAGTAACATTACAATTAGCTGGAAGATATGATGCAAGGAAAGGATCTGCATACACGTTTGCATACACGTTTCCTTGGTACAGATACAAAATACATACACTTTCTAATCAATACGACATAATATAATACATTATTATGTAGATGATAGATAATTTTTTCTATTTATCTACTCCATCCTCAACAAATTATTTCATTTACCAATGTAACTACATACTTACTTATAATTAAGTGATGAAATTGTTTGATCATTCAAGAGTTGTCCTGTTACAAATATGGATTAAGATATTAATCAATCGGCATTCCAAAAGTCGACTCCATTAGCGTAAACATTTAATTATCTGAATAGTTTAAAAGATTACAGGAAGAATGTAATTAACCTTTATACGTTTGTGAGTGTTGTATATTTCCTGTAATTTTCCAAACAATTGATGCATATTTTATAACCATGGCTCCATGAAGTGGTGCATGTATTTTGTAATAGTATTTTTATAGTTACTTTAAACGCATTGTGCATACACACAATTTTAGTAGAATGCTAGATGCAATATCGTATATCGAATATTTTGTTTGATATTCAAACATGCGATGCATTTACCACGAATTATATTATTAAACTTCTGATGCTTCAGTGTTTACTTTACGAATCGATAAGCGTTTTATAATTGAATGCCAAATTTCGATAAACGCTTTAAGATAATGGAAAACAACCGAAAAAAATGTATTCATGAGGATGGAATGGAGCAGGTTTATAAAACATCAATGATCCACCATCAGGAAAGTAATGTTACACAAAATAGAACAAATTTCGAGAAAGGATAAGAATACTTGAGAAATGGGAGATTTGACGAGGTTAAAAATGACCATCAAATACGAATAAAGCGAAGATTTACCGAAAAAAATATGATATGGCTTCAATATAATTGAATGAGTACCAAAAAGCAAAATAAAGTGAATTATTGTCATTTAAGTATACATATGTATTATCAAAAAATTTGTAATGTTATTTTCAAAATTGACCGTCCACGTCCCTTTGGCGCAATTTATATTAAGAGAGAAATACAGCAACACACATAGTTATGAGCATATCTACTTATAGCTGTAGGTACCCACTACAAAAAATATTCGATAGTCTTCATAAATAATGGGTAATTTCTCGTGAGCAACTTACACAGCCAAAGTATTGCAGCTAAAGTATTGGCGTTTTTTCAATTATTCCCTTTTTCCCCCATGATAACTATTATCTACAGAGGTATAAAGGAAGAGTCACAGAATTGAAGCTGTATTTTGTTTTTCAACATAATTGCAACACTAACCAACTTAACCCATCTTTGTGTCAAAAAATAATTTATTGTTAATTGGCACTTGGGGAGATTTGGGTTTACATTCTATAATACTTATTACCAAATCTTTTTCCCTAAAAAAGGTTTATTGAAGTTTTTCAATATGTAGGATTTCATTGAATAGGTAGATATTATATTTGAACCACTGTATATAGGTATAAGATTAACTGCAGTAACAGCGTGCGTACCGTGCAGTATTGGAGAATTTAATAATGATTAGGTTAGATAGTAAATAGTAATTTAGTGCAACCAAACACTAAGAAATTGAATTAGCAATGGCGGGTTACCTCAAATTATTTGATGCAACAATGTTAAGAACATACCAGTTAACGGAATTATATTCATATCAAATCTAACAAGTAGTTTATAACGTATCAAGACAATAATCATTAATATTTACGTCTTTATATTAACAAATTTTAAGATTAATCCATAGGTAAGTACTTATACTAAAAATAAAATAGAACTCTGAACCAAATCCTTTTTATAAGAAACGAGTGCAGACCAAAATTTTAATCAATAGTTATTTAGTAAAAATTAATGTATAAAATCCAAATTTATAACAAATAATGGATACCGACGAATATTCCACGGAGGAAGGGGAAAGGAAAATGGATAAAAGGGAACATCAGGTAGGAAGATGCGAAAAGCAAAAAGTTGTCAAGAACCCCAGAGGAAATACAACTGATTAAAAAAAGAATTGGAGAAGAAACAAAAAAGAAATTATCTTATTATTTATTGTCTCGACAGAGTAGATGATGAAAACCTCTAAATTGTCTCTATAGACAAGAACCAACTACATATTAAGGTATTGCATCGTTGATCGACAGGAATGTCCAAAATCTTTATTAGTATACACATTCTTATGGGGAAGCAAACATTTGCACTGTCATTATAGCAAAGAAAAATAAATAATTCGATTTATCATTAGGAATCCTTTTGATAATGTCAAAAATTTTCACGTGTTTCACCCCTTTGTCTCCCAACGTGGTTAACAAAAATGCAATGTTTGTTTCCAAAACTTCTTATTTGTTTTAGAAACCATTATTGGTGATTACTTTTCAGGAAAGTTTTAAGAACGAAAACAAAAGGAGCTATTGCTGGTGTATCAATCAGTTTATTCGTCTGTACCCATGTTGAATCTTTAGTTGGATTCATATATAAGGGATGAAACTATACCGATTTCTATATCATAGCAAGTATGTGTCGAAAAACGCTAATGTTTGCAAACGCCATGTGCAGAATTTCTATTTATTACGCTAGGAGATAATCTTGATTGAATTTGGTACATTCTCATCTGATAGTAGAAAAATTTGGCTTTCGCGTCACTGTATACGCGCATATACATAAGATTTCAAGGCAACCTTAATATTATTTTATTTGTCTCAATACTGAATTTATTATAAGTAAAAATTAATTTGGTTCTTTATTGCTGCAGATGTTAAGTACCAGATCCTTTCCGTAAGTACAATCCAAGTCAAAATCTAGGGATGAAATTTACGGCTAACTTTATCATTCCCAAGTACATTATTTTTAATTTCCAGCATGTATTCCCCTTCCTCTTCTGACTTAAATTTCTCTCCGGCAAATGAATGCTTCAGCTGTAGGATTGTTAAATCTGGTAAATAGAGCGCTGAAAGGGCAACTTATCCAATGTCCCCGAACTCGTGTGAGAAAACGCATTATCGTGATAAAAGAGCACACTTTTCTGACCCATTCTCGACCTTTTATCGACAATATCTGCCTTTAATTTGTTCAAAAGAATAGCATCATAGTTTGGCCCCGAGTTTGGCCCTTTGTAAGGTTGTCGTGAAGGTACCTACTTAGTCAATATGCAAATGCCGAGGCAAATCCCCTTTGCATCCAAAAAACGTGGCGATCACTTTCCTCGCGAACGAAAACGACTTGCTTTTATTTGGACAGCTTAGGACAGCTACGATGTTTCCACTGTTGAAACTATCATTTTGATTCTGGAATATACGTAATAGTGGGGTAATTTTTCTTCAACGACGCAAAAAGTCGACTAGATTTTTGTACAAAAGCTTCACGTTTTTAATTAGAATTTAATACTATATTTAAGTTTGGTTTTGTAAAGTATCTGTTTACATTTTTTCTCCTTTTCTTTTTTTGGGAATTAAAGACATTATTATTATTATTATTATTATTATTAATAACTGCGGCCCACTCGCCGCTTGTTGACAGCTTGGGCATGCTCATTCAAGGTGCAAAATGTGATGTCCTCGCGTTCTGTTGATATGTCATTTGGTTTTTGATAGATCCATTATCATGGTCATGGTTAAACTGTGCAATACAGCGGCTGTTGCTTTCGAAAGAGCACTGTCGGCAAATGTTTGCTACATATCAAACAAATATCGAATTTTAGCAAGAATAGCGATTTCATCCATTTTATGATTTTGGATTTGTGCGTTTTCTTTAAATTAAGTAAACATCAGACAACAGCGACAAAATAATGAACTTTTAGTTATCTAGAGGGCGCTAGTAGTAGTACAATCTCCCGTCAATCATCCCAGTACCTAATGCTATATAGGTAAAATGTGAAAATTTATTTATATTGGTTATTATAACTGTAACAATTACCCGAGCCAACACTCCTCGAGACCAAGACCAAGTCTGATAATGCGTCACCAGTTTTGGCTTGCGGTATAGGTGGTAGAAGTGCTTCTCGGTTCCCGCTGATTACGTTGAAAAATAATGTTGTATTGTACTTTAAGAACAATAAATACCTACCTACCGTTTACCCCCAGCCGAAGAAAATTAGACAAAAATTGTGCAAATAAGTGAAATGTAAGATAACCAGCTGAAATTTTGTATAGTGACTCTGTAGGTAGATACCAATAATTATGTAATTGTAAAACTCCCCATCCCTCTACCGCTTGCGCCCTGAGATATACAGGATGTATAGGAAAATTTAAAAAAAATTGAAATCTGTTCTTTTTTTGATAAGCAATCATTGTTAAAGGAACTTAAATGAATAAAAATGCAGTAAAAAGCAGCAAAAAAAGTGTAAAGGAGCACAAAAATATTTATTAATAAGAAAAAATACAATCAATCATCGTCATGTAGGTACTATAGGAGCAGGAACATTTTCACTGATTGGCCAAGACATTGCCGAATACATCAGACGTCAGACCTGCTTTTCAACACTCGCATCAACGTTCTCACCCTTTCTTACATCGCAGCTGATAAGATTGCGAAAACTGTCAGGTGCAGGGGGAAGTTCTATAGTAACTGGAACCAGTGTTTGGCTAGGTTTTCTCCAACCCCACTCACAGAATGAAAGGTGGTTTCCGAGGTGGTTGAGGCCAGATTTTTTTATATATGTGCAAAACAAATGCTTCCCCAGCTTTTGCAATGTCGTCATGTTCAACTTGAGGATCGTTGGATACCGAAACGGTTTTCCTTTGTATCACTTAAACATTTGTAAGTTTTTACTTTTCCTTTTCTGAAGAAAGCTAATGTATCACAACCTGATACTGCATGCGCAAAAAGTAATAAGTACACGAGTAAGTACATCTTTCACTTTGCCGAATTTCCGCAATATCATAGTATTTACTCGGCCTTTTTTTCTCCCAGGCCGACAAAATAAGATGTCAAATCGTATGTTTGAGAGCGTATATCTTCCCTGCTGGTTTTTTTCTTTTTCACTATTAGCTTCATTTCCACAAATAATGCAAGTCAAACATAGGTTAACTACGGTGCATAAGTGTCGGAGGGACGGGGCGTTTTAGGACGTCATTTTGATCAGTATTCTGAGTATGTATGCAAATTTTCAGTCACTTATGACGGATTTCACTGTTATAGGCTAATTTTCTTAGGCTATCCCCAGAACTTTCTGAGGATATACTGATTCTTACTTGGTGTGAAGTATACAGGGTGTCCCACTGCTCCGTAATCGGTCGATAACTCAATGTAGGTTGAAGATACAGAAAAAAGTTTCAAATAAACGTTGCTTTGATTTGAATTGCACATCTTTTAAAAACATTCTTATGTCTACAATATGTTGCATTTTCACGTGGCAGGAAAATGTCACTTTTTTTTAAATGGCACACCCTGTATATTTTTTCTTAATGTATCGACCAAGCATATTTATATCACGCCTGAAATTTTTTTTGATATTGGATGTGCGGTTGCCAAATTATTAATTATTTTGTCAAAATTTGGTACAATTCAAGGTCGGACTATAATATTCATAACTAAGTTATTCTTCAAAAAAAGAAAAATTTATTTAACGAATAATATTACCCTAATGTCGTGTTACTCTACAAAAAAAAACGAAGTGATTAATTTTATACCGAGTGTTTAAAATGAGAATTCAAACTTTGTGAACTTTAAATAGAATTTATACGAATATTTTAAATGGAACACCCTATATTTTTATTTACCATCAAATTCTCGACAAAAAACCCTATTCAACGGTGTATATTTCCTGGTATTATTTTTTGTACTTTAGTTAATATTTACGATTTTTAAAATTCCACGTAAAAAAAAATTGTTAAAAGTAATTTTAATTTAATTATTATTACAAAATACCGTTTAAATAGTTGTTATCAACGCAAAAAAACAAAACTCAAGTCCTGTGACTATCTTAATTTCTAAATAATTAAAACAAAATTTTTAGTAAACGGTATTTCTCCAATTTTTAATAAACGGGGTTTCTCGAAAGTTAAAATAGAAATAGAACATAAATACAATATCTCTCATTAAAATAAATGTTCAAAATGTCTTCCACTTTGATCAATGCACTTTTGAAACCTAACCCCAAATAATCTCACATTGTTTAAAGTCATAGGAGTAATCGTTTGAAACGCCTCTCGAATTCAAATTTTCATGTCATCTCGTGTTGTGGCAGCTGTTGATATATTTGAGATGTAACAGTTCCCCAAAGATAGTAATCCATAAAGGTAAGGTCCGGTGACCTTGGCGGCCAAGGAACAGGACCTCCTCTATTACTAATAAATCCAATTCTCGCGCGCACCTCTGACTGTTGTTTTGCTTTAATTATTTAGAACTTAAGATAGTCACAGGACTTGAGTTTTGTTTTTTTGCGTTGATAACAACTATTTAAACGGTATTTTGTAATAATAATTAAATTAAAATTACTTTTAACAAATTTTTTTTACGTGGAATTTTAAAAATCGTAAATATTAACCAAAGTACAAAAAATAATACCAGGAAATAATACACCGTTGAATAGGGTTTTTTGTCGAGAATTTGATGGTAAATAAAAATACAGGGTGTTCCATTTAAAATATTCGTATAAATTCTATTTAAAGTTCACAAAGTTTGAATTCTCATTTTAAACACTCGGTATAAAATTAATCACTTAGTTTTTCTTTGTAGAGTAACACGACTTTAGGGTAATAGTATTCGTTAAATAAATTTTTCCTTTTTTGAAGAATAACTTAGTTATGAATATTATAGTCCGACCTTGAATTGTACCAAATTTTGACAAAATAATTAATAACTTGGCAACCGCACATCCAATATCAAAAAAATTTTCAGGCGTGATATAAATATGATTGGTTGATATATAAAGTGAAAAAAATACAGGGTGTACCATTTAAAAAAAAGTGACATTTTCCTGCCCCGTGAAAATGTAACATACTGTAGATATAAGAATATTTTTAAAAAATGCGCAATTCAAATCAAAGCAACTTTTATTTGAAACTTTTTTCTGTATCTTCAACCCATATTGAGTTATCGACCGATTACGGAGCAGTGGGACACCCTGTATATTGCGAAACATTCCTCGATCTATAGCTACCCTTTCCTTTCGTTTCCTATATATAATAATAAAGATAGTTGGGTTCCAAAAATGAAAAAAATGTATTCACACTGAAACTAAAGGAGAATGGTGTCAAGTCGTAATTCCGAGATCATTTCTCGTACAAAGATTTTAAAAACAACCCTCGTACCTACTATGTAAAACTTTACAAGCGCAATTATTGGGGAGAATATTTTAAATGAAATTATCTTCCCAGATTCCCAGATATTTTGGACACTTCAATTATTGAATATCGAATTTTAGAGAGATGGAAAACAATTACTATATATATCCAGTTTCTTGGCGAATTTGAAAATGCATTCTTATATAATATAAACTCGTGGGGTCCCATGTGCAACTTAAAATCGAGCGAGATAAAATGTCGTTAAATAAATTGAAGAGATAACCGTTCTTAGTCATTGAATTTATGAACACAATTCGGTTACCAAACATTGAGCATCGCCTTGAATTTCAACGTAATTACAGTTGTTTCTTAGAGATAACTGAAAATTTAATTCAATTAAAACGTAATGTGTGTGCAGTGTAAATTCTTCACAGTTGTTAATTAAATTTCTAATTCCGTTCTCGGTCTATGACAGTCATCAAAGTAGATTAAATTGGGATGAGTTTTATTAAATTGCTCATATGTCTGTTTTATATTACGTTTCATCACAATTCCCTCTAGAATAGAGACTAATTGGTAGAATAACGAATTTCTTCTTGATATGAGTTACATCCCCAAATTCCCTCCCGCTTAATACAAATTTTAACGTTATTTTTACACGGTGACAATGAAATCTGTTGCAGTCTCGAATTACAAGAGGTAGGTAGTAAGAAAACAGGTTTTGGTTTAACCTTCTCCATCTCTATCTTTAAGTGAAATCCACAGGTTGAATTCTTATAAAGCAGTGGACCAAATAAAGTACCTACACCAAAAAAAAAAAACATCTACTAAATAGGCACGTTGAACACGTGTACGATACTTTAAATTAATTCGCCATCATAACTGCACTGTTCATAGCGTTTACTGTTGATATCCAACGGCGAAAGACTATTGCCGGCTTAAAATTACATAAAAAGAACGTCGAGACTGGAATATATGACGACTTGTCTCAAAAGATCCCTATCTCCTCAACTTTTCAGAATTGTAAATTTTTGGGATTCAAATTTACATCTTGAAATATACAAATGCGTTTTATTTTTACATTATTTCCCTTCTAATGGCCACTTTAAAAAGTTACCTTTTAAGTTTGGGAAAAAAGTAAGAAGAAGCATAATTATGTTAATAAGTGGGAAGAAATTAATTAGTGTTTAGGATAGAGAGAAGTGACGTCACCGTCGTCGTATTTGTGACCACCAAGTCGACCGAATGGCGTTATAAATAACCCAACGCGTTACGTATAAAAAACTCTCCGGCTTAGCTGTGGCATTCCTTAGCACACGCTGATCGTGCTACAGGTTGTGTTGAGCTGAGCCATTGTGAACTTGGGCTGATGGTTAAAAGTTTGCCTATTGCCCTCGAGCGTTTCGGTTTTAAAGTAAAAGGTTCGGCAATTTACGAGAGAAAATATTGTAAGAGATTTAATGGAACAGACTTTATATACAACCAACGTTTTACATTTCGTTTAAAGTATTCAGTGGGGGAGCGAGGGTTTCCACATAGAAAATCGGTACCTTACTACTGAAGAAAAAGTAAAGGGACAACGTTATCGATATGATAAATACACGGGGAAATACGGCGTGGTGGGTGGGAACTGTAAACAAACATGCGTGCAATCAGCAAAATCGTCCCGAAGTGATAACGGTCCCATGTGGTCGCGGTCTCATTCAATCAAGGGATGATATCGATCGAAACCGACTTGAATGAGTTTAATACAGGACCGAGACATAAACATAGCAAATCAGTCAGTTAACTAAGGACTACGACAACCATTTAATATGTGTGTCATACTCACTTTTTTTTGTTTGTTAATTTCGTTATTGACTCGCCAGAAACAAAAGCTGACCATTCGGCCAACCCCCTGAGGAGAAAGGTTCCGACCTCTTTGTTCCACAAAGTTTTAAAGACACTACACAAGTTCTTGTTAGCCTTGGACAGTCACAGTGGTTCCTTGTCCGTGAGAAAACACTTCAGTTCAATGTAGTATAACTTTATTCTAAAGTAGTACTAATAACAGCAGAAATACGGCAAAATTTTGACACATACTTATTTCGGTAGACTCAACATGTTGGTTGACCCGCGCACACTTAAAATAACAGAAATTGTGTTTTAAAAATGTCGAATCTCTTTTAAAGCTGAAATGTTCACAGTTTTATCTCTCACCACAATTCTTAATATACTCACATTTAAAGCGAAAATGTAATTAAAATATGAACGTGTTACGCGCCGAATTCATTTATGTACATTTAAAAACGTACGTACTATACGTTACGGTATCAACAAACTCGTGAAACTGAACTGTCGAAGTGCGGGTTGCAGATCCTGGTGTTCCGATTCTCGTAGAAAGATCGGTGAAGTTCGAGGTCTCTCGTTTCGACGTCCTCACCTGGTGACGACGTGCCCAAGTTCTGAATATAACATCTCGTGCGAAGCTCTCGTAACGCCGCTCTTCGAATTCCTGCCGAATTTATCAAGTCGCAAGATAGGCGGTCCGGTATACGCGATTGCGCGAAAACATTACCAGTAGAATTTCCTGCCGAAGAACATTAAACTAGGAGGTTGGACTTGGTTACCGACGAAGAGGACAGGTGACAAATCAGTGGCCTTTGATTGGATATCGTTTCAAATCTCACTTAGGTATCGACTCGCCTCTTTAAAATAATCACCAGCGTGGTCACCTGGAGAAATTTGCGCCTGTACTGACCGTTCACCATTAATTTCTAATTAAGCATTCGCTTTCCTGAATTTTCGTTAATGATTAAATACAATCGACTTATAACGTCCCTAACGTAATCTATTATTTCGTTTAAAACTATCTACCGAACTCATTGACAGCTTAATCAACAATTAATTCGGTATTCAGCGACAAACACACACGAACTCAGAAACGGTTTATATATAATAAAAGCGAACAATTAAAAATACAGGTAGGGTACGTGTAAGACCTAAGTGCGTTGGTTTAAATTTAAAACGACCTCCATTCATTTTAGGGCTATACACCATCTGTCATTACCTACTCGTTTGTACAACCCACTAATTTAATTAGTTTCGATCGTTCTTTTATGTATAACCAGTCATAACCAATAACCACATCCATTGTCTTACTAAGAAAAAGTCAATTACAATCAAACCTGAAATTACAAGCGTTACTAATTTATTATTTCTAAATGACTTCTTTTCATGAAAAACACTTAGATACACATTAAATTTAACCCTTTTGTAAACGGAACTTATGGTAACGTAGGATGAGGGGGAGAGAGGGTGACGGTAACGATTTTTTTAATTTTTTAGTTACCTAGTCATTTTCATATCACGGTAATTCATTACATTCTAAACAAATCACGTAAATAACAATTTTCCGGAAATCGTCTTGGAAACAACATTTTCCTGCTTATGTACGCGCAGGAAAATTGAATTTTCCGGACGGGTACTGTATAAAGACTTTACAAGACGCAAAAGTCCAAGAGCTAGCAATCGATTTGGTCAAGTCATTTCCAGATGAAGAATTGTTGTTTTTTCATATTTGATACACTACTCGAAGATACGAAGGTAAATCTTGCACCTTGCACCGGCCAGATGTGAGGGTGGTGGGCGTTTGAAGTAAAATGGAAGATAGCCTACTTTACCCAACAGCCAGATGGTCGATTTTGGTCTTATTTAATTCGTGGTCACGTAGGGAATGACAATGCCAGACGTTTTAATGCACACGGACCCATTGCCAGACCTCAATCTCAATAACCTACTCTCATCGCAAGAAAGCGCTTCATATAGGGTAAATATGCAGTGGCGGCTCGTCAGGTGAAACAGGTGAAGTGTTGCTTCACTAGAGATTTATGGATTTGAACTCGTATGGTTTTATTTTTTCTGTTTAACTTCAGTTCGACCCTCAACCAAAATATTTTTTATTTTCATTTTGTCTGATACACCTGTTGAAAATTTCATACATAAACCCTAAATAAGTTACGCATGTTACTCTCAAAAAGCGAAAGTAAAACAACTGTGTTTATACTTATGTAGAAAACTTTAAATAGTCAAGCCTTTTTTTGTAACTTCTTTTTTGGGGACACAAAATAATGTTAGTAGGTACTTCATATACTTAAACTTTTTCTGTGCAGGCCCTCGTTTTCGAGTTATAGGCCTCCAAAGTTTGAATTTTGATTTTGTTTTTTTTTAATTTTTGTACTGGTTATTTGATCTTTATAAAATTTTCCTCATAGCTATAACGTACGTGTATGTTTGTTTTGGAAAGGTAAACAGATTTAAAGTAAGGTGGTTGAAGGGAATATGCCCATGCTAAGAAAAACTTGTGATAAAAAGCAGACTTATCATATTTTTGTGCCCATTTCTACTGAGAGTGTACATAAACACACGACAAGTGACCACAAATAGAAGAACTAAGCTATAGCTATTATGTTTAGGTCCTTTATAGTGAGACAATTAAAAATTTATCATTTTGGGCATATTACCAACCCTAGCTGTTTATATGCCCATACTATGGGCATATTACCTTTACATATAAAATTGTTCAAACATAAAAATAAACTTGTAAGTTAAGAGAAACAATATTGTTTATTTAGCTTTAATGATATTAAAATTAAAAACATATTATAAGTAATTATCAAAACTAAATCAATTTCCTGATAATACTTGGCTGCACGTAATAGGCCCGTGAGCATATTAACTTTACGTATAAGCTATAGGGGCATATTATCTGCAAGTCACGTGAACGAGGTTTTCAATTTTTTTAGGCATAACTTCAAATTATTTATCAATAAAATATATAGTCAACTAAAGTCAAAAAAACAAGCTTTCTAATTATATATTTACCTTAAATCATTGGTTAATTTTTAGTATCTACGATACAAAACTATTTAAGCTCACGTTTTTTATAAGGGGTACTTTCCAAACACAAACCACGTGTACTTAACGAGATCGGATTTGTTTGAGATGGATGTTACGGATGTGTACAGATGGTGTGACAGTCGCTGATTGTGAAAATGTCAAACCAATGAGATCTGGACGTAGGTGGGCGTATTACTAACATGGGCATATTCCCTACAACTACCTTAGATAGTGCCTTGAAAGCCAGGGACGGACTACTCGCAATGGTTAGTAATCCAAAAATTTTGCAGGGATGGCACACCCTGTATGAAATGATCAAAAATGACTTCCCCACGCATTAAGCTACCTAACGAAAAGGTACTCTTGTTGGAATTCGATAAAATAAGCCGTTTGGCTAATATTTACAGTTTTATTAATGCACTGCGTACAAATTTACGCATCATATGGTTACTTGATAAACGATAAAAACACTTTTAAAACGTTTTTACCAACTTTCGAATTAAAAAGTCGTTAGTGTTTTTTATCTTCTACTATCGTTAAATTATTTTTTTGTACTACCTATAGTAGGTAAATCTTGGACATCGTATTAATAAGTTAGTTTTACTTCATTTCGTACTTAAATACATGGTGAATACGAACATTGTTACGCGATAAACCTGTAAATATTAGCCTAGCGGCTTATTTTATCGAATTCCAACAAGAGTACCTTTTCGTTAGGTAGCTTAATGCGTGGGGAAGTCATTTTTGATCATTTCATACAGGGTGTGCCGTCCTGCAACATTTTTGGATTACTAACCATTGCGAGTAAGTAGTTCGTCCCTGGCTTCAAGACACTACTTAAATCTGTTTACCTTTCCAAAATAAACATACACGTACGTTATGGTTATGCGGAAAATTTTATAAAGATCAAATAACCAGTACAAAAATAAAAAATAAAAAACAAATTCAAAATTCAAACTTTGGAGGGCTATAACTCGAAAACGTGGGCCTGCATAGAAAAAGTTTATATGAAGTACTAACATTATTTTGGCTCAGACTACACGCTCCTGACTTTTTTCCCATTAGTCCCGGGATACCCTGTATAAAAAAGTAACTTTCGTTGTCAATATACTTAGCCTATATGGTAGGTACATAACAGTAGTAGAGTTCATTCAATCACTAAAGATTTAAGGAATACTGAGGTGCGCGTCGGATAAATTCGGAATTTGACGATCATGCGAAATAAATTCTAAGTAAAAACATCAGCTATAAACAATATGTGAACTTAATCTAAGGGTTTATCCTTAATTTAACTTTAACTTTAAAAAAGGGTTTGTAATAACTTGTGGAATAAATATCGACACCTCAAACGCTGTATGAAAATTTAAAAGTGAAAACGTTTTTTGATTAGATAATGTATTGACATTCCGAACAAAATTGGTTTCTACGCCAGTATTCTTTAGTGGTTGAATGAACTCTACGTACACTAACACATGCACGGTGACAGACAAGTGTCAACTTGTTGTTAGAATCTCGTAGGTACCTATATGAGGCGACGCGGTTAACTGTTCAGGAAAGATAGATTAGATTTTGTATTTGGATAATTTTGACCTATTAAAAAAATCCGAAAATTTTTGTAAAGGTTACCAAAATTGATTTCTTCTTCATTTTTTTTCAAATTCTTTCATATTTTTTCAGTTTTTATGGCAATTTTTCGATATTTTCGAAATTTCATTTGGTATCCCCACAAAAAGCCCTGGTCACCTTATCTTTGCGACAAAACATCATAATTTAATATAAATAGGTATAGGTAAGTATAGATCCATTTTTATGCACGTGTATTGTATAGGTATACCCGTATACGTAACAAGACAAAAAGTATCATCGTAGCCGTAGGTATATAACGAAATTTACCCTGTAGGGAATGATTTTTAAAAGTAAGCCGTAAAGTAAGTAAAGTCAAAAATAAGTCGAGTTATAAATACTACTAGAACGTATTTAAGTGAAGTACACCTGAAACACAAACAATCTGCCTCAAATTATAGGGTGTCCTTAAGTGGTTGTCATGACAACAGAAAGCTTAAGTCGGATCAGTCGATGCGGCGAGTGACGCAGATTTTTATGTTTCTTCACTTTCAGTGTACCGGTGAAAAACGAGTAATAAGATAGGTTCAATTCAAGGCGTTGTTTCATCTTTGCTTGTGTTTGGTGGACACATTGACAAATTAAATATTTTACAATGTTAATGTTTCTAATTTATGATCCACTGTGTGTTTTATTAGAACATATGAACCATATTGTAGGAGTTCAAACTTCCAAAGGGGGGTGGTTTAATAAGATAAGACATGTGAGTTTTGCTTTATCTTATATGAACCATTGCATATTGAAAAGTTTTATCTACTTACATAATAATATACAGGGTGTTACATTTAAAATAACAAAGTTTTTCCTATTCGAAATTTACAAAACTTTACGAATTATTGCAAAACACCCCGTAGATATAATTAAATCGACAAATATTTGTATATTCACTAAGGAACGACCTTATTTGTGTACCAAAAATTGACTCAACATTTTAAAACTAAACGAACCTAAGCATTTTTTAATCAGACCATGTTTTTTCAGAAAAATCATGAAAACAATTCATAACTTGGGAACGCTGTATTTCAAACAAAAAACAAAAACATGGACATAGAGCATTTTAAGAGAGCAATCGGAATATGACGTCAAATATAGGGTGTTCCATTTAAAAAAACAAGTCGGCACGGAGCCACGTTTACTCGAAGTACCCTTTACGTTTATAAATATTTTACAAATATGCAATGGTTCGTATCCTACAACTTTTTTATTTACAAGGCCGTAGACAGAAAAAATATTCGGGGGGGGACCAAATTTTAACAATTACACGCCACCCGATGTAACTACAAACTACGTAATGTAATTTACATTTCGTTTAAGAAATTGTTATTTTCCACTGAGTTTCGGGGGGGTTCTGACCCCCTTGATCGCCCCCTTGGCTACGGCCTTTTTATTTGAAACATTTTTTAATGATATTGAAATCGCACTAATGAGCTACCCGTAGATAGATTTTTACATAGTGAAACAGCGAAAAATATTTCAAAAATTCTATCACGTCAGGTTTTCTTGTAAACCTCAAATCCTATATTCATTATACAAAGAAACCAAAACTTCTAGGGGACTTAAACACCCGAAGGTAACATGTGATAAATACACGGTGTGTATAATAAATTGACGAAAAAGCTACAGACTGCGATATTTTTCGTTCAAGTCTGAATCGAAAACCATGAGGTTAAATTGTTGTATTATGCTTCGTATGTCATCTACACTTGGCAACACTGTAAATTAGCATACGACATCCGACTGTAACCTAGCCATGGACTCTATAGCTCACAAATAGTTATCCTCCAAACCAACAAAGAATTTAAAAAAATCAAACCATGGATTACTCACGGATTGGTCGATTTGCTTAGAAAAAAGGAAAAGCTTCTCAAGAAAGTAGGGGCACAACATTCATTTAATACCTATACAATTGCAAACCTTTTTTAAAACATACCAGTAGTTGTAGTAGTAGTAGTAGTACATACATATATCTATGCATAAAATAAAATTAATATAGACATAAAAAGTACAAAAACAAAATATGACAAAAACATGATAATAACACAGAATAAAGCACAAGTGTGCTTTATTCTGTGATAATAAGATATTTTAGTTGTAAATATTAGTACGTAAACATAAATAAGCAATATTAAAGTATAACCTTATAAAATATACACTGACTTGATTTTGATAGTGGTTATAAACAGAAACATGAAAATACAACATATTAAATATATTATTGTTCAAGGTATTACCCATTAATTGAATAAAAACAAAATTTTGTTAAGTGTTCTTTTAGCACTTTTTAAAATTCTTTTTTTACCTCAAGAACACGTATTAAGGGCGGCAGCTTATTATACAGCTTAACAGAATAAAATATGTACGATGTATGGTATATTACACTTTTACTTACTAACTTACATCAGTTCTATATAAATAAAATAAATTAAATAGTATCGAAATGTGGATTCAAAATAAGCGTAATTAAAGTTTTAAAATTAGAGATAGGCTTTAATCTACGTAAACAAAAAAGTGCTTTATTTAATTTATTTACAATTAATTCGAAGACACACACACACAGATGTGCTGAGCGTGGTCTGGTGGTCTCCAAATAGTAAACAGTCAGCTCAATCATGTTATGGCATGTCGTTGGCATTGGCATTAAGACGATTTGGTAGATAAATTGGGCCAACGACCCCCCCAGCCACAAGTGAATGGAAAACCTTCTTTGGCGACAATATTACTTACATAAATTATAAGTAGAAGTATGAAATACACCATCTCTGGTAAACATAGATTCATCTCCCCAAAGAATACGGCGGAGAAAGTCGCCACTCGCCATCATCTTGAATCGAATTTAAGATTGTGTTACAAAAATTCAATCGCAATATGCTGTCGTTATCATAGAGAGACTGAACTTTAGAAACGTGATATGGATGAAGCAGGTTTTCTTGTAGAACCAAGTGAACGGTCTTGTTGCTGGGGATAGGCATTTATTGTTGAAGCTAACTGTCGGATACTAAGCGAAGGATCTTCGCATACAGCGTCTAGAATTTGTTCTTCTAGTTGTATTGTACGCCTTTGTCTTGGGTCGACCAGCATTAGCGTTTCTCGTTATAAACGAACCAGTTTCTCGAAGTCGTTGATCCAATCTTCAAAATGATTTCCTCTAGGTGGTTTTCGGTTTGGAAAACGTATGCCATACTGGTTTGCGGTGATGCAATTGTTGTTCCCATTTGGTAAATTATTAAATTTATTATTATTCCATTTTTTACGTGCCTAGTACCTACTGTCGCGTTAGTAAAATTACTTGATTATAACACCAAACATACCTACCTTGAATAAATTTAGGTAGGTAACCAAAAAGTATTTTTTAAATTATTGATCGATAGCAGTTGTTCATTCGCTTTAATACTAGCAATCCATCTTTTGTCGAGTACATCTTATATATTTGGCAACAATTGATTAGTTCCGAATTTGTAATCGTTGAAATTGGAAACGAATAAAAACTGAATCCGCGGTTGTTTACTTTATAGGCTCAAGCGCTCAAGTACACGGGGCGAGTTTGCAATCTACAAGCTGGCAAGTCGGTGACTGCGCTAGTAGTCGAGTACACACAAAATTTCCCACTTGATCAGTAGCCAACTAGCTACAACTGCAACTCCCGCTATAACCAGCTCCTCCGACATCTTCAAGACGAATGCTACTAGCCACTTGTGCGCAAGCTACTGTGAGTACACGTAGCTAGTTTACAAGCTAGCTCGCTTAAAAGCTGGGGAGTTGTGTGTAAAGTCGCCGGCATCGGCAGTTCAACTTTTTCCAGAGCGTTTTTACAACCCATGTAGCACCGTTTATTGGCGTTAGCTTGACGAAATATTGATTGAATGATTGAATAGTTATGATTTTTTTACTGATTGTTGATTTCGGCGACAATTTTTAAAAAACATTTATTTTTTCCTAAATGAGTTGACTTAAGTAGGTGAAAGGCTAAACAAACTTGGTTTAGAATCGAATATGGATTTCAAAAATATAAAAATCTATAGGGTGTTGCATTTAAAATAATCGAGTACGATCCTGTACAGACGAAACCGAAAGCAGTACGGGCCTGAAAATATTTTTAGGTTGTAAACAAGGAACATCTGAATAAATAATGTCTCTTGAGCTTTTGTCCCAAAAATTAATATTAAAGGTACTATCGAAGAACGAAGGGCAAGTGGGCAACCCTGTATATCTTCCAGAGATATCACTTCCGATAGAATCTTTGGATCACTTCCGGTCGGCTTAAAACCCGCTGTCATCGATTTCTCATGTACAATATTCTAAAAATTGACTCACTTTTTAACAAAACGAATTTTTCAAAGATAGTCGTTATTTTCAAAAAACCGCCCTAATTGTATTCTGATATGAAATTGCATATTCTCTGAAATAAATCGTTCGTTGAAGTTCAAAGACCAATTACCTATCTAAAAGGATTTGCGTTAATCATATAATTTGTTTGTTTTTTGAATTTTTAATGTATCTTACCATGTTGACCTCTGCTTCTCTTTGGCGCCATAACAGTGGTTTGGTTTCAATTAAAACATTAGCAATTTTTCTAAACGAAGATCTTCTCTGTACTCAATAATTCTCCATTTGTCGAATTCGATCAGTTGACGATGATTTTTGCGTCATACTTTAGTGAAGTAGTGAAACAGATGAAGCACAAAATTCCCAAGGAGCAAGAGATTGTTTGTAAACTACCTTTCATGTATGAAATATGTCACTATTATATGGCCATTTGTTCCAAAATGTAATCATTTATTATCGATTAGCCAACATGTCTATTATTTGTACTTCTGTTGCATTTTCCATGGCAATGAAGAGTAGGTATATGTCACGAGGTTCATAAATGTACTCGTGCTTTCTAATTACCTACTTACATCTTGATAAAACTATAAAAGTGCGTGTAATTGTGTCTGTAGAGTGTTCAGTGTTTTTAACGAAGTGACCCACAGTTGAAAATGAAAAATTTTCATAGCTTACCTTTTTTGGGAAACTATGCGTTATCGAAATAAACACGTTATTTCATATGAATATATAAAACTCAAGTACATATGTTCGACATTAATATTAATAATAAAACGAAATCAATTATGTTATAAATTCAAAATAAAAAACGTCAATCACAATTTAAAAAAAAATTTAACGGCAACACAAAACATCTCCATTTCTGTTATTTCGTATCGAGAATATACCGTTCTCAGTGTTCGACCAACATATTTTAATATTTTTTTTCAAAGACTGTTGAGAAATACAACGATGCCGCAATCTGATAGCGGTGATAGATGCGGCGTTAATCGTTAGTTGAATTCTTACAGTGACGGCAAGGGATGGTAATAATCACCTGCTGTATCTGATTCATTGCATTTAAATACAGGATAAAGCCGCCTATACGCCGCTGGGTCAGTCGTAGTCTGTATAATGTATGGCCATACAGTATGCCACACTACTCATTCTTTACTCTTACATTTTAATGTATACATATACATTTTAAGCGAGGATTTATGATGATTATTATTGTGCCAGTTACAAATCTTTCTTTACTTAACTTATACTTACTCAAACGTATTGTAATTATTATAATTGCAGCATTTCGGTGGTAACCGTTGTTACAATAAACGATTTATAAACTGTTACACTTCTTAGTTTGCAGTGACAAGGAAGTCCAAGACAAGCAGGAAATGACACGCCAATAAAAAATTAGTTGGCTTGTTGATGATGAAGTGGTTGGTTTTATATTCAAAAGTTGAATTTTTTGATTGATCAAAGTATATCGTGTAACATTATACCAGTAACGAGATGTCTGAATATGAAATTAATGTATAAGGGAGGCATAGAGAAAATGGACACCGTCTGTATCTTAGATAAACCACAGATTGTGGATAAACATTAGAATAACTGAATGAATAAAACACTATTCGTGCGTACGAGAGGAGGCCAATAACTTGTGGATTCCATTTTTTGATATGGCCTCTTGATACAGGTATTCCAACGATATTCAAGACGTTTAATACTCTAATTAAAGTAAGATTTCCTAAAATCTACAAATAGGTGTCAACTTCTTCATTTGAAGGAAATTTCTTGCCAACTCGTCAAATGTTTGGAAACAAAAAAGTCAGCTGGTGTCACGGGCGTACCCAGCAAGGGGCAGAGGGGAGCAGCTGGAAGCAAAAAATTAGGTAAGGCGACAGCGAATATTCAGTTGCTTACCGTGTACCACACAAATGTTATAATCTCAACGATCATACATCCCCCCCCCCCCCAGATTTAATCCTGGGTCTGCCCTTGGGTTGTGTGGTAACATTTCGAAATATAATTCGTCTATTTGAACCTCAACAATAACGGATACCTCAACGGTATGGTGATGGAACAATAGAATGGAAGTGGATAGAATTATGGGTTTTAGACTTAGTAGAGTACGAGACAAGCTATAGAGGGGGTTATTCTACAATGCAGAGCAAGGGAGCGCACGAGAAATTGTGGTTTTTGTTGACTGGAACCAAATCTGCACTTCGGAGGAAGGATTATTGTTTCAACTGTGGGATGGGGGTTAGGCAAGGCTGTAGTATACCTAGTTCGTTGCTTTTTACGGTATTTCCTTATATGATTCTCTAAGGTATTGCTTTACGCAGATGATTTGGTGTTGCTAGCCAGTAATCCGAGAGTCTTACGAGCAATGATTAGCTGAGTCTTTATAAAGGATTCATAGAAGTGTTGTGAAGGAATTAAGGATCAATTTATGGTGTCATTAGTTTAGTTTAATTATTTCATGAATATTCAGGCCTGGAGTACGTATGGATTGTATGGATTGTAGCATTTGAAATAATTTTGCTGAAAGCAAAATCATTATGCAAAGTGGTAATTATAGCATTTAGTATCATATGCTCCTTCCCATCAACTATCAACAATATCGTGCTATCATTCATGGTGCGCCCACAGGCACCTTTTTGCCTACTACAACGTACAGTACCAGAAATGTTCATACGACCGCAAAATAGTATTTAATTTGTACGAAAATCACTCTTATCCATTTTGGGAAAAAAACTGTAAATACTTGACAAACAAAAAGTAATTGACAGGTGCATTTGGAAATTTGTATGGCGCCCTTTGAAGAAACGCAAATACAATTTGATTATAAAGTATAATAGTGAAGCTACGTTCCGTTTACAGGACAGCAACAAAACGACGCAAAAAGTCGACTGGGTTTTTGTTAAAAAATTTCAAATTGTCACTAGACATTTGTGCTCTTTTACGTTTTTGGTAAAAATTCAATAGCCACGGTACTTCCTAATTCAATGTTAAAAATGGTGGGTACCCACGTATGTGTACGATCTCAGTTATTTTCTGAATATCATACTTGTCACTCAAAGTGACATTTTGCATTTGATCGCTTATCTTTGGAATTGTTATCGTTTTGGTGATGCGAGACGATCATCACGTTGAAAATTGCCACCCAACGACGTTGTCATTCAATGCTTGTTGCATATCATCCAGAGCTTCAGTTGTGTTCATCCTATTAAAAAATGTGTATGAATTACATCACAACTAACATTTTTACTCATTTTGTACACAATTTTGCAGTTGCGCCTCGTTTTCGCCGAAAAACAACGAAATTTCAACTGCCATCATAAAAAAAATCATAATACTCAAAAACAGTGCCCATTTCATCATTTAGAGGGCGGTAGGAGTAGAGTCTCATTCTTCGAACATATAACAGTCTCATTACAGTGATTCTATTACAAACAGTGGCGACAAGCGATGTATCGATTTTTATTGGCCGTGGTATATTTTGCATCTTAATGGCGCCTGACTGTGTTTACCTTTGATCAGCGTGTGATTTTTATTTGAATTTAGAACGTTGCTAGAATACCACCGTTGAGTTCATAGAAACCCGCCCAAAATGGCGGATGGGTGGAGCTAATTGCTGCCTGTCGTCACTGTTTGTAATAGAGTCACTGTGAGTCTCATGGGTCTCTAAGTCTCATTAGAGTCCCTATACAGGGTGATTCAATATTCACTCCCCAGCCCTCGGATATGTATTCTGCAACTAAAAATAAGATAAAAATAAAGAATAGTAAAATCCCGAAAGCCTAACCGTTTTCTTCGGAAATCGCTCTCTGTATAAACGTCCGGCAGCACGGGCGTTATCATTACAAGCGCCTAAAACTGTTATCATATCGACGTATTCTCTGTTAGTGTACCTTTCCATTATTAAATTAAAAGCTTTTCCAGCTTTCAATATTTTATAAATGATATTAAGTCAAATAAACAAACAAAATAACGACAAGTAAATGCATTGCAATTTGATTTAAAATTTTGAATTGTTTTATAGTCCGGGCGGTAATGTCGGATAATAGAGTCCCGTGGGCTTTTCGTGAAGAAAGCAAACCAGTTTGATATTTATGTTCTTCAGGCCGTACTGAATCTAAAAAACCATGATTTCAGTCTGAAATCTTGCTATGACGTCAGTAATGGCGTCACAAAGATGGCGTCGCTTCAAAAAACTTGAAATCGCTGTATTTCAAAAACTACTTAACATAATAACATGCGGTATGGGTCAAATTAAAGCTAAAACAATTTGCAATAAAATGTCTGAAAACACATTAAGCGATATGTGTATCAAATTTTAAGATATACGCCAAGAAAGTGAAAATATCGTTTTGCATTATCCGTTTTTTTCCATTTTACTCAAAAATAAACGCGATATATAGCTCGGTTACCTGAAATGATTTATAGAGCTTAAAATTATCTATCCAACGATATATAAAGGACATTACAAGTATTTGTAGTTATGTCACAATAACCCATTGTACAGGTTGCTGAGAATATTGTAGGCCTACTGTGTCCTCATGAACTACATAACATTTTTATATCGATTAACTATTGCATTTTAAACATGTATTTTCCTAAATTGAAAGTAATCTACAATTTATTTTATTAAAAAATGTATACAATTTTTACACTCGGTTTGATATACATAATACTAAATTTTTTATATGGGTATAAAATACATAATTTTCCTACGTTATACACTGTGTCCAAGATAAGGAGGGCCACTATGGGGATTTCGGAAACGGTAAGAGATAGAGTTTCGGTTAAATGGGAGAAAAGTTGGGCAATTTTGAGTTTAGTACAATGAAATTTTTAAACTGACGAAATTCCGAACCGTTCCGAAGTTATGCGACAAAAAGCGAATTTTCAGGATTTCGTTTTTGACAAATTGTTACTTTGTCGTTGATGTTAACTAAAAAGTAAAAGAACCTTCTACAGGTACTTTTTAACGTTCTTTAACCTGGCATACAGCAAATTGGAATCCGACGTTTCGTTTTCGAGCAACCATCATCAACTTCGTTTTTTTAAATACGGTCCTGATTTTTTTATGCACAATATTAGAAGAGCTTTTTATTCTGCATTCAAGCATGTATCACACTTTATGGTTTAATTGCGATTTCATACTTACTTTACGATTAGCAGAAAAAATCCTAAGTACGAACCTGTATCTCCCCTCAATAACATTCAAACTGAATTTTATTTATAAATGGACTTTTACTAACTGTGCTTTCCTCATCAAATTAATGAAATGACACAGAATTTTCAATTTTGAACACAAATTTTCTAACCAAGTACATAATTACAAACAATCAACAACACATCATAAATGAACAGAAAACATTTGATGAAACGAAAATTTAAACATGACATATCAATAATGAGAAAAAAATTATAATAAATGCTCGCAAAGCCCTCTTTCGTACTCCAATCGTCAATAGCATCTTCTAACTGTAGTATCCAAAGCATTCTTTAACATTGCAGGTGTTACAGTTTGGAATGTGTTAAGTACAAACTTTCGGAGTTCTTCTATTCTATCTTTGTAAACATAATTTCTTATGTACCCCCAAAGAAAAAAATTCGGCGGGGTTATTTCGGAAGAATGAGCTGGCCAAGGTGTTTCAGAATTGATGCTTAAAACTCTTTCGGCAAACCTATTTGAAAGGTAATCCTTAACCACCCGTGAATTGTGCGCAAGTGCACCATCCTGCTGAAACCAACAATTGCGTATTACGGCTTAGGGTAAAATATCAAGAGCACCTTCCAAAGTAGAATCTAGTAAATTTAAGTACAATAGTAAAATAAGTATAAAATCGCAATTAAACCATAAAGTATGATACATGCTTGAATGCAGAATAAAAAGCTCTTCTAATATTGTGCATAAAAAAATCAGGACCGTATTTAAAAAAACGAAGTTGATGATGGTTGCTCGAAAACGAAACGTCGGATTCCAATTTGCTGTATGCCAGGTTAAAGAACGTTAAAAAGTACCTGTAGAAGGTTCTTTTATTTTTTAGTTAACATCAACGACAAAGTAACAATTTGTCAAAAACGAAATCCTGAAAATTCGCTTTTTGTCGTATAACTTCGGAACGGTTCGGAATTTCGTCAGTTTAAAAATTTCATTGTACTAAACTCAAAATTGCCCAACTTTTCTCCCATTTAACCGAAACTCTATCTCTTACCGTTTCCGAAATCCCCATAGTGGCCCTCCTTATCTTGGACACAGTGTATACGATGATCTGGTAAATTCACTCATTTTCATTTGACCACATTCCCGCACATAATATTGTGTTTGAGGTGACGATGCTCTATGTTGTTTGTTTATGCCCACTCTGTGAAAGTTATGGTTTCGATTTAACCACCCGTGCGGGTGCAGCAGTGGCGCTTTAAATCACATGTTATTAGTTGGCGATGTTCAGAAGAGTTAGTTCATATAGCAGTTAAGTATTATTTATATAAATGTTTTTCTATGTTAAAGTTTAAAAGTTTGCTTGTTTAGTACAACATACGGTACGGTACCGTACTTTATAATAAAACGTAGTAAACAAATATTACCACGGCCGGTAGCCGTTGAAACGATGGAGCAACATTCCCCTTCATCAAGTTGCTGTGTACTCAAAGAAACTAATTACTTTGAATGTATTGTATGTCAGGCAAAAACTAAAGATGAGCTGATTAAAAATCCGAAACCGAGTTCTTACGAGAAGATTCTTCATTGCATCATAGAAAGGGGGAAATATCGCGAAAATCAGTATATTGCTATTTCCATAAGATTAGAAGGTGTATTCTAACTGCAGATACTTTACGGGAAAAATTTGCATCATGGCATAGAACATGTTATTTGTCAACAACAAATGTAGAATTATGCAAAAGAGCAAAACAACGTTATGAGTCTGCATTAACTGCCTCAACACAGCCTAGTAGTGACACTATTCAGTGCACGCCAGACTCTGGTACCCCATACACTAGGTGAAGGTCTACGCCATTTCAGAAAACTGTCTGTTTTTT
Source organism: Pyrocoelia pectoralis (assembly GCA_036250285.1). Lineage (NCBI taxonomy): Eukaryota > Metazoa > Arthropoda > Insecta > Coleoptera > Lampyridae > Pyrocoelia > Pyrocoelia pectoralis. The sequence continues at coordinate 35,489,358 of CM070076.1, read as the reverse complement.
TTGCGAAACTGGGCCGTTGTTCAGCAATCCGCTGCACAAAGTCTCCACAGATCGTGCAGGAGAATCTCTTCAAGGGGCAATTTATTTAACCAAAAACGATAAATTAATGGTAAAAATTAGTACAGCCATTAATGCAACTGATGCTCACGCCATAGATATTCGGTACCATAAGAATTGCTGGAACAAAAATGTTACTAATGTTCTTCGACAACCAACTGTTAATTTAGAAGATGATAAAGTTCATTCAGTCAACGAATCCTGTGCAGAAATTGAATTGCTCAACACTCTAGAAATGCAGTTACTAGAAGGAAACGTCATTACTATGGCATGTTTGGAGGATCTTTACAAAAATATCCGAATTGCTAACAGTGTGAAAACTAGTGAATTTTCACGTAAGCGACTTAAAAAGCTTATTCTGGAAAACATACCTGAAGTGGAATTCCATAAGCCAAAACGAGCAAACGAATCAGAGCGTCTTAGTTTAGTATAAAGGTAACAAGAGATGCTGCAATAAATTTGACAGAGGAAAACGAGAATGAAAGACATCGTTTGCAAACCCTTTTGAAAGCTGCCAAGATTATTAGGAAATCCGTTACAAAAATAAATGGAATTTCACTGCTTCTTTGACAGATGTAAGTGGGAATGTAGTTCCAACTGATTTCATTGTTTGGGGTTCAGCCCTGCTTAGTTAAAGACTAATTTCTGGCATAATTTTAGTTTTCTAAAATCATGTACGCCTTGGATCTTTTCAAAAATCTGATTTTTGGTTCTAGTAAACTACCTTTGTTAGTGAAGATATAACAAAATTTGATTAACAAAAGTTGTTTAGAATCATGAAAGAGTCCTACTTCTAGAATTTCAAGCACCTAGGCCAACGTTGATGTTTTGGCATTTTGGCAATAATTTAAGTGTTATCTTGTAATATTCATAGTAATAAACTGTGTTAAAGAAATTCTTTAATTTATTTTGTTTATTTAGAATTTTATCGCTTTTACAAGAGTCATATCACCTATCCGGGGATAAACAATATTAAACTATCGGATAAAAATTATTGTAAATTGCCAAAACATCAACGTTGGCCTAGGTGCTTGAAATTCTAGAAGTAGGACTCTTTCATGATTCTAAACAACTTTTGTTAATCAAATTTTATTATATCTTCACTAACAAAGGTAGATAACTAGAACCAAAAATCAGATTTTTGAAAAGATCCAAGGCATACATGATTTTAGAAAACTAAAATTATGCCAGAAATTTGTCTTTAACTAAGCAGGGCTGAACCCCAAACAATGAAATTTTATATCGAAAATTTTTTATCTTTCACAAGAGTCGTTTCACCTATCCGGGGACACACTGTATATCGTTGGATAGATAATTTTAAGTTCTATAAATCATTTCAGGTAACCGAGCTATATATCGCGTTTATTTTTGAGTAAAATGGAAAAAAACGGATAATGCAAAACGATATTTTCACTTTCTTGGCGTATATCTCAAAATTTGATACACATATCGCTTAATGTGTTTTCAGACATTTTATTGCAAATTGTTTTAGCTTTAATTTGACCCATACCGCATGTTATTATGTTAAGTAGTTTTTGAAATACAGCGATTTCAAGTTTTTGAAGCGACGCCATCTTTGTGACGTCATTACTGACGTCATAGCAAGATTTCAGACTGAAATCATGGTTTTTTAGATTCAGTACGGCCTAAAGAACATAAATATCAAACTGGTTTGCTTTCTTCACGAAAAGCCTACGGAATTACACAACCAACTGGACTATTATTCTTTATTTCAATTTTACCGGAAAACGGTTAATCTTTCGGGATTTTACTATTCTTTATTTTTATCTTATTTTTAGCCCGAGGGCTGGGGAGTGAATATTGAATCACCCTGTGTATGTTTTCTTACTGAAACAAGATTGGCTGGATATCTGCCTTCCAATCTTGTTTCTATCGATGGGTATAACGTTCTGGCGACATGAGGTGGAGGAATTGTTACTTGAAGAGGAGTTTTTGGGTCTTTTATAACAAAGCCTTATAAAAACTTCAAGGACTTTCACGAGAACGCGAAAAAGCATATGGCTTCAGAATGGAAGCGTGAATCGTGAATCCACCCTAATGGCTATGAATTTTCGAAAAATTATTGAGACCAAAAGTACTCGTATCACTGAACAACTGAACAATTTTAAAAAAGAAACAATTGAATCAAATAGAAAAAACTTATTCCAATAATTTACTGTGGGACCCACGATTTATCGCTTCATGGTAAATCATTAGGAAGTTTTGATGATATTTTGAATTTCAGAATAAAAAGTGGTGACACTGCGATATTATTTATTCCTTACTCAGGGCGGAAAATTTTTAGGGGCGCAAAATTCTGGCAAAGTAATTTTTTTTTCAGATGTAGCCAAAACAGTTAAGTCAAACATGAGAACAAATCATATTTAATTTCACAATTACGTTAGTTATTAGAAATTAATGTGGTAGAAATCAAATGGTTAAGAGTGGTACCTACAAACATTGATGTACAAACGTGACTGCGGATTTCTAGGAATAATGGGAATCTCAGTTCCCACAGTATTGCAAAGTTGGTATACATGAGGCAGTGATTCACAGCCAACTGCTGGGCGCTGGCGCATAAAAAACGCTATATTAGCCCTAAACAAACAAAAATTAATTAATACGAAATTTAATAAGAAAAAGGAGCGCAAGTAGACCTGGTTGCTCGGGGTGCAATTTATTAGAACAAACCGGGCTCTGTCCTTACTATTTCGCTAAACTGGAACCAAGGGCGCCGCCAAAGGGGGAAAAAGAAAAAAGACAAAAGTTATTAAAAATAAAAATAAATTTTGTACGGAATCTTAAAAAAACCCCAGAACCACGAACCCCCAATACTACTTGCCCCCCCCCCCCACCCCTGGGAAATTTTTCTGGCGGCGCCCTTGACTGGAACCAGTTTATAAAATATAGAAGCAAAGGCAATTACCCTTCTGTATGGGAAAAAGAAGAAAGGCAAAAGTTATTAAAAATAAAAATAATTGTACGAAATCTTAAAAAACCCAGAGCCATTTAAAAAGTAAAAATGTTCTAACGATATATTTATTTTAAAGTTTTATGAATCCGTATTGCCTTTTGAGATTCTCGTTTAGTGTTTATTTTCAATTCGATGTCTATTTCCATTGTAATTTAATTTCCATTCGACTTGAAGGTGTTGCGCCCACTCATAAGAAATGTAAATAAAAATGAGTCAGCGCCCTCTACATTGGAGAGGAAAAAATAGATATGTGTCTAAGTTTTTGTTTTATGTTACCTAAGCTATGGCCTATGTAAGTACATATGTTTAGAGTTACTATTACTTGTTCTCAATATATCTTTTGGAGCTTGGTTTTCGATTTTAGGAAGTACTATCATTATTTAAGTAACATTATAAGTTGTACAACCGTGTTCGTCGTAAAATTGCGCCACCTACAATTTTAGAGTATTTTGGTGAGAAGTGTTTTAAAAATAAACAGTTTTCTGTAAAATCACAGATTTAATGTTACCCACAACGCTATAACTAAGGTCATCGGAAAATAAGATTACTAAATTTCATAATATTAGCCTTGTTTATACAGGGTGTTTCAGAACTATGGGATCAAACTTCTAGGGGTTATTCAGTGCAAAAAAAAAACATTTGAGTATAGGGACCCATGTCCGGAAAAGTGTCACTACGGCCCTAAGACGCGTTAAAATTTAGAAAGACGATGAATTGCCTAAATAGGATTTAATGCATTTAATTTTTGCCTTTTGTACATGATATCATCACAACAACTGTTCAAAATGTGTTCCTCCAACCTGAATACACCGATTTAAACGTCGCACATGATTTCGGCGGACTTGACTACTTTTTGTTAAATTCTTGCACACGTCACAAATACGATAGCACGACTAAAGCGATATGTTTAAACATTGACATTGACAGTTTGAACACTTGTTGTGATGATATCATGTACAAAAGGCAAAAATTAAATGCATTAAATCCTATTTAGGCAATTCATCGTCTTTCTAAATTTTAACGCGTCTTAGGGCCGTAGTGCCGTAGTGACACTTTTCCGGACATGGGTCCCTATACTCAAATGTTTTTTTTTTTTTGCATTGAATAACCCCTAGAAGTTTGATCCCATAGTTCTGAAACACCCTGTATACATAAACAAGGATACTAGTAATTCCCATAGAGAAAATAATATATTTTATTTTCTCTATGCATGACACTTAAGTTGTTCAGATCTTAAGTGAAAGGATTAAAGAAGTTAATTTCTGACTCATACACCATGCATTCAGTGATTTCGTAGTTTAGCCTCCGCAAAGTAGAGGGCGCTAGCTCAATTTCATTTACATTTCTTATGAGTGTGCTCAACACCTTCAAGTCGAGTGGAAATTAAATTACAATGGAAATAGACATCGAATTGAAATAAAAACACTAAACGAGAATCTTAAATGGCAATACGGATTCATAAAGCTTTAAAATTAATATATCGTTACAACATTTTTACTTTTTAAATTAAAATGAAATTACACAAGTCATAATAAATTCAAATAGAATTAAAATTGGAAGTTATAACGAATGCGAATAGAATTATCATAACAGCAAGTCAAAAGACATAAAAATTCATGTTCAATAGAAATTAATATTACAACTGTAGGACATAAGAAAGCATTTCAATTTTTCAATTAAAATGGAAATACACTATAGTCATAAGAAATTGAATTGAAATTACAATTGAATTGTAACAAACATGAAGAAGACAATTACATTAAAAATGGAGAAAAGAAACTTAAGCGGGCCACAGACTTCGTGATTTTTCATCGGTTGTCGGTCATCGTGCCAACCGTTCGTGCCGCCTGATGAGCCCACAGACTACGTGCGAAGTAGCAGTCCGGTTCCAGAAATTACAATAAACAGGACACAATTATTGGCAGTAGCGGCGGCACTTGCAGTTGGCAATAAAATTTAACACAATAAAAGAAGATCGGTTTGATGCAAAGAGTGGCTGTTGAAAAGAAGCAGTTTTTCACATATAAATTTATTAAATGAGCTGAGATTTGAATCAGAAAATTGGTATAATTATTAATCACAACGACGGACGTTACTGATCTTAAAACCGACGAGATGGAACGAAATCCCCACACACATCGGTTTAGCACGATGACCGACACACCGAACCGACGAAAATCAAGCTCCGCCAGAAATTCGTCGTGACGGTTCATCGTGACAGTTTTCACCCCACACACTATGGTTTTTGGCACGAACAGTCGGCACGATGACCGACAACCGATGAAAAATCACGAAGTCTGTGGCCCGCTTTATACTCCATGAAAATTGACCCCTAGATTCGAGTTAATAGAGGAAATGGTATGATAACAGCTAAATTAATTGGCTAGGTTATCTTAACACCTAAATAAGTAAAGGAGTAGTTAAGTTCTACACATTTAGTTACCTATATCTATTTAAAAATTAAATTTCATTTTTCTTAAGGAAAAATGAATTTACTTTTCAAATAAACATAACAAATTAGTTTATGTTGACATCAAATAAGTTAACTATTTAAATTCTTAATTAAACTTTAAATTTATTATTTTGTTTACCTTAAAGTTGTAACAAAACAGTTGTTTTAACTATGAATAAATTTTTGCATTAGAACTTAAATTGTAATAGGTATATAAAATCATTTTTATGGTAATTTAAAAGATAAATTCAATTTTGGTTAATGAAAAATATACTTTCGTTCAGGTAAATTCCTAAATAATTCCATAAGGAGCAATAGGTTTTATGTATTTTTTTTTCGTAATTAGAATGAAAATATGTATTTAAATTTTAATTAAGAATAAAACTTGCATTCTTCTTAACGAAAATAGCGTAATTTTCATTATCCCAAGTGACATGGAAATAGATTTGAATTAAAATAACAGATTAACGTCTAAAGTGAATAAATGGTAAAACGGCTTGCCATACTTCCGTCTGCTAAAAATGATGTAAGTACAAATTTTTAATCCGTCCTTAAAGATCACAGAAGTGACTGTGAAATGATTTTTAAAGATATTTTCCAAAAATACAAAACGTTTGGAGACAAATTCGATATTCCAGTAAAATTTCCCAGGTTAGCAGCTAAACAAACTCAATGCAATGGTACAATGTGTGCTGAGGATTATTTTCGAATATCCATTTTTGTTCCCTATCTAGATTCGATTATTCAGTCTACTGAGATTCGATTTTCTCAGGAGGTAAAGGCGCGCATTTACACTTTCACTTCTGCATCCATAGTTGTTAATTGAAAATTTTGAATCATTAAGAAAATATAATTCTAACATTTCATAAATATACGATATCGAAAATTCTGAAGTTGAAGTGGAAACGTGGAAGCAAATGTGGGCCCAGTATTTTCGTAACTTTACCTAAGTTCAATTTGATCCGTTCCATTCATGGAAAATATAAATATATGTACTTATATCTACAATATTAAGGACATTGATGGTAAAGTCAAATGAAAATATACACGTACTTTTCAATTTACATGCAGCTTTCCAATGTTCAAAATAAAAAACAAATTCTCTCCAGTGATTTAAAGTTAATGATAACCACACGAGATCGAGCATTCACTAAATTTAAATAAATTAGAAAACTGGAACACTTGTTTCGTACTAATGACTCTAGCACCATGTGGTACAATTTAGGACAACTTAACTTTAGTAAAAACGGCGACCAACTCCTTATTCATTTATGGGACTCAGATAACATAAATAAGTTCTTTATTCACAACATAACAATAATAATTTAAAAGATGCAGTTAATGCTAGTTTCGCTTTTCATGAAGTGGAAGAAATCGACATCTTCAGGTACATTTCCTCCATAAAATCATATGCTATAAATTGCTGCAAGAATGTTCGTAGGGAAATAATGCTATTAAACGGAATTTAATTTCCAAATTGGAACCTTGTGAATTGTGATCGGATGCTGGGAAATCTTTTCAACCCTACAAATGCAACAAATGATGTACTTACACCCATGAGATTTCTTGAAAAGTGAAAAGATACGAAAACTGTATTGTTTGGTGTGAAAGTAAGCCAATGCAAATGGTGTTTATTTTTCATGCTTATCATACTGCCAGAGAAGTAAAAATCATTTTCTTTGCACTATTGAAGTGGGCGGTGGGCCCCTCCAGACTGTCACCCAAACCCATTAACAACTTGAAATTTTTAATTTGAATTGTCAAATGTCAAAATTGCCAACATAATTAAAAACAATCACTAAAACAATTTTATTTTTATTAAATTTATAATTTATATTAAAAATTTTAGAGTAAATTCATGCGAAATAGAAAAAATAGTATGAAGAACACGTGTCACAATTACTGTTTGCCGCCCTCATCCCTTTTACTCGGTCTGCAAACCTGGTCTTCGTGCGGCAAAAAGTCTCATTGCGGTACTTGTTTTTCAATATACTAATGTGACGTCCAAACAACATCTATTTTCTTCTGCTACACTGTGTTCGAAATACGAATTCCAATAGATCAGAAATGTATCGCCTTCGTTCTGATTTTTCATCGAGACATCTAATAAACTTAGTAGGTATGATAAGGACGACTGACTTAAAATTCGTAAAGCTTAAGATAACGATATTTAATAAAAAAAACCTCTTTCCTTTGTTATACTGTACGTTAAATTGCCCATTTAAAAGGATTTAAAATATATTCGCAATGTCCTTATGCAATATCTAAACTTTACCCCACTAATTCTTGCACCGAGGATTACACATATTTGAAAACTAAAATGTAGGATTACACAGTACGCGGAATATTTTTTAACAATTCTGCACTTTAAATCCTCATTGTTGAGGGAATTAAAAGGGTGGAGGGTTCGTTATCCACAAACTTTATTTACGTTTAAACATGTTTAAAAAGTTATACACTTTTACCAATTTAAAAATGTATGTTGTTACCTAACGTATCTAATATTTTAAATTGTATACTTGTCTAAAAGCAGCCTGAACATTTTATGAGACAGTTGGTAGACAAGTGGTGTAAAGCACGTATTACTGAAAACACATGAAGGACCGAAGCGTTCTCTAAGGAATTGCCACTCGTGGCATCTTTTAACTCAGTCATCAGGGTCTTTCTGAATGGAGAATCCGCTTGACATAAGACATGACATGTGATGTAAAATACGCCCAGCTTTGTTTATTTATTCATTTTAATACTTTTGCCTGCCATACTCGTAAAAGTAGACGTTTCTACCATATTTTCCAATTATACCAATTGCAACTTTATTTAAAACCCACTTTTATAATACAATTTAAAATTAATGCCAATTATCTCGACATTTATCGCATAACTTTATTAAGTTAAAACGGGTTTAATATAATTTTAACTTAGCGTACAGTATTTCTAAAAATTTATATAAATTTTGTTGAACATTTAATTACATACTTTGCGCGACTACTGTAGCAGGTTGAAGAAACTAGAAAAATGTGAGATTCAATTTAAATTATACTACAACGCGTATAATAAAGGTAGTTAGGTGTGGTATCAATCTTTAAAAAAACGGTTCAAAAATTCTTTAAAATTGCACCGCGGGAGACTCAAAACTGACAGCTGCCATTGAAGTTTTAAATCTAAGAGAACAAAAGTTGTTCAAGCGTCAAAAGTTATTTTTAAGTTGACTGAAATATTTCAAATGTTGATGAATACTTATTACAATATATGATATAAACCAATTTTAAAAATTGTTCATGTCATACAAATTTCAAATTCGCAAGAATGCCTACAGTTTAGTTGGACGGTAAGAGGCTTACATTAATTTTCCGAAATTGAAAGGCCTTATATGTATTTTAACACAAAACAGGGTTAATAGACTGATAGGAAGCGTTTAAGACGGAATCAGAATCTGTAGTCGGAAGCTACGTCGCCGTTTTGAGCTCTTGTACAAAATTGTGCAGAGAATTGTGGCCAGAAAAAGAAAGAAATGTCCCAAATACACACATGCACAACTCGAAGAATACCTGAATGTTGTAAGGCTCTGAAGCGTAGGCATGATTATAATAAATTTCAGTTCACCCTGTCGTATTTAGACGTGTAAGGCAACGATAAACATTACATCTCCGTCCAAATGAAGTAGAAAGGCGAAATTCGGTGACAAAAAGTACGCTATTTCGGTAGCAGGGGTTTCAGCACCTGGTGTTGGTCGACTACGAGGCGAACCAAACAAGGATTTTCGAGTCCTGAATTTTTCAAAGAATCGTCTGTGTAGTTTCTTCTAAATGGAAACAGTACTTAATGTAGTAGATACCATCTTGTCTTTGACATTAAATGCAAGATGAACTTACTAGACCACTTCTTGAAGAGTCGCTGTAAGATGTGCAAAAGTTTCTCTTTATGTAATCTTAATGCGTGTCCACTTGTGTAAACCTACGAAAAGATTACTTTCCACTCACCTGCCCTCTTAATCCTCGATGATCTTAGGTGGCACTTTTAATCCTTTATGCAGAGTAAAGGTTCCACGAGACATCTACCTACACAACTTCTAGATTCTGGGCGATTATACGCACGTGAGGCTTCGCTTGTAGAAAACAGTAATCCGTAATATTTTTTACTTTCTTCAGCCGTTGTGAGAACATTCGTCTACCAGTACATCTTTTCTAGAATTTATATGAAGCAAGTATGGTTACCCGATCATGGAATATGTAATTTTTGATGCTCATCCTTAAGTTGGTTTAATTCGTTTTAAAAAATGTTTTTTTATGGTCGTGGGAAAAATAGTGTACAAAACTCGTAGGAAAGTGTCTAACTCACTCGCGGGATTGCCGGCACTCGGCTGACGCCTCGTGCGCAACTTTCCCGCTTGTGCGTTATTTATCACTTTCCATACTTGTTATGTAATATACTATTAAAACACTCCAAATAAAAAAAATTTTACATTGGCAGGATTCATGAGGAATTTAACGAACGAACACAAACAAACCGGAAAGGACGATTATACAGGGTGTCCCACTGCTCCGTAATCGGTCGATAACTCAATATGGGTTGAAGATACAGAAAAAAGTTTCAAATAAAAGTTGCTTTGATTTGAATTACGCATTTTTTAAAAATATTCTTATATCTACAGTATGTTGCATTTTCACGTGGCAGGAAAATGGCACTTTTTTTTTAAATGGCACACCCTGTATTTTTTTCTCTTAATGTGTCGACCAAGCATATTTATATCACGCCTGAAAATTTTTTTAATATTGGATGTGCGGTTGCCAAGTTATTAATTATTTTGTCAAAATTTTGTACAATTCAAGGTCGGACTATAATATTCATAACTAAGTTATTCTTCAAAAAATGAAAAATTTATTTGACGAATAATATTACCCTAATGTCGTGTTATTCTACAAAAAAAAATAAGTGATTAATTTTATACCGAGTGTTTAAAATGAGAATTCAAACTTTGTGAACTTTAAATGGAATTTATACGAATATTTTAAATGGAACACCCTGTATTTTTATTTACCATCAAATTCTCGACAAAAAACCCTATTCAACGGTGTATTATTTCCTGGTATTATTTTTTGTACTTTTGTTAATATTTACGATTTTTAAAATTTCACGTAAAAAAAATTTGTTAAAAGTAATTTTTGTTTAATTATTATTACAAAATACTGTTTAAAATAGTTGGTATCAACGCAAAAGAACAAAACTCAAGTCCGGTGACTATCTTAAGTTCTAAATAATTAAAGCAAAACAACAGTCAGAGGTGCGCGCGAGAATTGGATTTATTAGCAATAAAGTAGAGGAGGTCCTGTTGCTTGGTCGCCAAGGTCACCGGACCTTACCTTTATGGATTACTATCTTTGGGGAACTGTTAAATCTCAAATACATATATCAACAGCTGCCACAATACGAGATGACATGAAAATTTGAATTCGAGAGGCGTTTCAACGGATTACTCCTATGACTTTAAACAATGTGAGATTATTTGGGGTTAGGCTTCAAAAGTGCATTGATCAAAGTGGAAGACATTTTGAACATTTACTTTAATGAGAGATATTGTATTTATTTTCAATTTTAATTTTCGAGAAACACCGTTTATTAGAAATTCGAGAAATACCGTCTACTAAAAATTTTGTTTTAATTATTTAGAAATTAAGATAGTCACCGGACTTGAGTTTTGTTCTTTTGCGTTGATACCAACTATTTAAACAGTATTTTGTAATAATAATTAAACAAAAATTAGTTTTAACAAATTTTTTTTACGTGAAATTTTAAAAATCGTAAATATTAACAAAAGTACAAAAAATAATACCAGGAAATAATACACCGTTGAATAGGGTTTTTTGTCGAGAATTTGATGGTAAATAAAAATACAGGGTGTTCCATTTAAAATATTCGTATAAATTCCATTTAAAGTTCACAAAGTTTGAATTCTCATTTTAAACACTCGGTATAAAATTAATCACTTAGTTTTTTTTTGTAGAATAACACGACATTAGGGTAATATTATTCGTCAAATAAATTTTTCCTTTTTTGAAGAATAACTTAGTTATGAATATTATAGTCCGACCTTGAATTGTACAAAATTTTGACAAAATAATTAATAACTTGGCAACCGCACGTCCAATATCAAAAAATTTTCAGGCGTGATTTAAATATGCTTGGTCGATACATTATGAGAAAAAAATACAGGGTGTGCCATTTAAAAAAAAGTGCCATTTTCCTGCCACGTGAAAATGCAACATACTGTAGATATAAGAATATTTTTAAAAGATGCGCAATTCAAATCAAAGCAACCTTTATTTGAAACTTTTTTCTGTATCTTCAACCCACATTGAGTTATCGACCGATTACGGAGCAGTGGGACACCCTGTATATAAATGTACGTCAGCCAATGAAATTACGAATAAAATGAACAGATCGACAGAGCGACCGACAGATATACAAACGGCTTTATTATTATGATACGCCTAGTTTCCAGAATTAATTTGGGAGTTCAGCGATAAGGATGGTGGATACAGTTGATTTTCGTAGCAGAAATTTACAAACAGTGTTGATAATAAAAATTATTGAGATCAAAGTTTAGGTCTGCTTTCGGTTACTAATTGCCATGTTCCTTTTCGATCATTGTTTCTTTTTATAGTGTCGTAAATCCTTTTTTCATCAGATTACATTCTTTCAGGAGAGACTTCCGGAAGACCTTTTTTCTCATTAATACAGACAGTCTACATCTTCCCTTGGGACAACTTGTTGCGTGAACGAAAAAGGGGTTCGACTGTAAAAACTTTTTTCAGTGCAAGTGATGCGTGTTAAGAACATGCATGCACGTTCAGTTAAAACTCATTTAGTAATTTTGATAGTTCAATAGCGTCTTTTCTGATCACCACGCGAGCATTATTTTGATTATGAACATGGCCTATACCGATGGTTGAGAACGGTTTTATTGTTCTTCGTATCACAAAGTTGTCTGAAATAATAACGATTTTAAAGATGTGGAAAAAGTATGAATAAACTAGCCTAACCAGCAGCACTAAATTTCTGCCAATGGTCAAATACACATCCAAGGCAACATTTCTCTACCTAATGCTTTCTTTGCAAGTTCCGAATAGCTCTAACGAAAGAGAGGAGTTCCATCCCATGTAGCACCGTTCATTGGCGTTAGCTTGGCGGAATATTGGCCTAATATAGACAGATTGGAGCAATATTGTCGGACTGCAGCCAATATTGGGTGAATATATTTTTGTAATATTATACAAATATTGGAAATACAATATTTAGTGAATATAATAACGATATTTGCAATATTTAGTAAATATTGCTATTTAATGTAAATTCAAATATTGTACACACAATAATGTACCAATATTGCGTGTACAGTATTACTAAATATTGAAAATCTAAATTTAAGCAATATAACATACATATTTGTAATATTTAGTAAATATTGTAAATTCAAATATTGTACACACAATAATAATGTACCAATATTGCGTGTACAATATTACTAAATATTGAAAATCGATATTTAAGCAATATAACATAAATATTTACAATATTTAGTAAATATTACTATACAATATTTATTTATCAACAACATAACAATACTGTGTTTTCAATATTACTGGATATTTAAAACGATATATTTATGAAACATGAAAAAAATATTCACAAATAATAACGGTATGGTATTTTCTCAAAATCCGCCGAATATTAGTTTTCGCCGATTTAAAGATATCAAAATAATCAAAACATAATATGCACGCCCGTCTCCATTTATGTATTATAGTGTTCAACTTTAAATTCGAAAATTATATTTTTCCGTAGCTCAAGCTTGAAGCAAAAGCTTTTTTCAGCATCACCGATCTCCTGCACGATGTGAATGGGGTTTTTGGGGAAGGGGTACCGGACCACATGGAGCACCCGCAGGTGCTGCGCAATGGGAAATAGTCCCTCGCAGCTGTTAGGGCTCTGTAGTGGCCCAGGTCCACCCCCTTTCATAGTATTTTGGGATACATTACAAGACAATAATGGGCCAATATTGTATAAATATTTTCCCCAATATTGAACGAATATCGTTTGATAATATATAGACAATATGTAAAATTGTTTACATTTCAATGTTGGGACAATATTGTACATTCATATTCTACCAATATATTTACAATGAAATGCCAATATTACACCAATATTAAATGCTACATGGGATATATCAAATTAAGTAACGGTCCATATTATAGTCATCAATTTATCGAGTCACTTAGTTCAAGTTCTAACACATTTTCTTACAGAAAATGCATCCGACTATGAGAACCATCATTAGTAGACTGCGATAAAAAATTAATATTAATATACATAAATGTTTTGTGTACATTTCATCTACTTGCAGTAACCCATATGTCGGGCGTCGATACAAAAGCGACATTTTTTTGTTTTTGAAATTTAATCGTTCCCGTGTAGGGATGAGTCAAGAATAATTCTACCGCAGGAAGTAGCTTGATAAAAGGTTGAATGGAATTAAGTGTGTTATAGTTGGCAATGAAATTTACAGTGATAAAATGAGAAAATTTCCTTGAATGCTCCTCGTATAAGTAGATTCATGTCAAGTTTCGCAGTTACACGTAATTTGGTTCTCCCTCCATTTATTTTGACAGCAATCGTAAAAATTCATTAAACAAAGTTTTAAATATTGATCACTAGTTTACAATGAATATATTTTCTTAGTTGTACACCCTGTACTTATACCAAATACCCTAGTCGATGGCTGGTGTTTTATTGTAATGGTTTCAGGACGAATTTATGTGGTTTTGTAAATAAAATGTTAGAGCGGATATAGCGCGGTAAAAGTAATGGGTAAAATCACCTTTAACCAAGCGTTATTTTGAGGTAGACAAGTTTGTTAAATGTGAGCGCCATTATTCTAACTTAGCTAAGAGTACCTACTAGTTTTTAAGAATCATTCCATAAATAAAAAGATTCATCAAAAATAGTAAAAATTGGGAACCATTTTACAGTTGTAAAAGAGGTGACGTTTTGTTTTTTTCTACAGATTCAAATTAAACCAAAATTATCGTGCATCACAAATTTGATTGTATCTCCTTGGATATTTACGTTACAATTCCCAGGGTATGTAACCTGATTAGGGTCTAATGTAACCATGCATTGTATAAAAAATAGTAGTCTTATCGGGTGATAACGCAAGTAGCTACCAAGGCGCCGCTTTGTATTGCAGATTGTAGTAATGGAAAAATGCGTGGGAAATTGAATTAGTACTTTTGGTTATTTTCTTTCGAACCAATGGGAATTAAGTTAAAAATTATTTATGGTATTGTGATGCATTTTTGGTTTTACCATAGAGCATATAAATGTAAACAGATTCAACGTCATAGGAATCAGCGTAACTGCCGTAATGTTGGTTGCATAAATAAATTTTGAGAAAAATTGTTATTAACTGTACTAAAACGCCGTAAGGTTTGAGTCAAGGGAACGACGGTTTGACAATGTTGCTTTCACACAGTACAGAGTATAAAGCTACAAATATGATAAATTCATAGCAGTTTGGCTTTGTTAAGGAATTACTATATTTTAAAGTAAATTTTTAAGAATATCTAGCTTATTTCAAACACGCCAGGAATAAAAAAAAATTCTGATAACTTTGGCAACATGGCCATACTTGACTTCAACTAAAATTAAAGAAACCTGCAACATTTATCTCTGAAACTCGTAGTTTTAATTTCTTGCCCGACCGCTAGGTGTCAAAACTTCAGCCCCCTTGTGGTCGGGCAACTTGAAACCTATCACACGTGTTTCCCCAACATTGAACTTCTTTACTTTATATGTTCTATGGTTTTACCCATTCCGAGTTGATGGAAACATTACATTTAATGTAAATTTAACAAGTGATACATCAAAATTTAGGAAGTTTTACTCTCTTTTCAAAAACCCCAAAATATATAGGGTATGGAAAAATG
The DNA here is from genome assembly GCA_036250285.1 of Pyrocoelia pectoralis. Classification (NCBI taxonomy): domain Eukaryota; kingdom Metazoa; phylum Arthropoda; class Insecta; order Coleoptera; family Lampyridae; genus Pyrocoelia; species Pyrocoelia pectoralis. The sequence continues at coordinate 35,473,889 of CM070076.1, read as the reverse complement.
TAGTTTAGGGTTTTACACAAAAACCAAACACCCTGTATAAAAACTTTCTATCGCGAAAGTTAAAGAAATCGACTAAATTCGAGAAACGCCCCCTAGCGGCCAAACGATTAGAGATAGCTGAATTCTGTTTCCGCCAGTGATTTTCTCATTAAAGTTTAACTCCAGACACTTCAATCCATTTTTTTCATTCTCTTAAAATAAAGGGTGTTTCCATAAGAAAGTGTCCAATTTGGACCACCCGGTACATTGAGTCGTTTATGCCTCAAATTGCCTCTTATTTTACCACGTTTTTGACTATATGTTCAGTACTATAAGCGCTATTGACATAGTATTTTATTTAAATTGCTCCTTTATTAATTTTCCTTCCAATAGCAGTGAAAAAAAATATAGTGAATGAATTTGAATTTTTTAAAAAAAAGTCGACCGTTTGGTTCCTTCAACAAGTTGCGCCCTCTATTGGTAGACGGAGATAAGAAGTTGTTGTGGTTTTGGATTTTTTTGGTAATATGAAGTATTCTCTTTACATGGAGACCAATCTTGACAAATTCAAACAACCCGTTTCGCAGTTACACGTAATTTGGTTCTCCCTCCATTTATTTTGACAGCAAACCTAAAAATTCATTAAACAAAGTTTTAAATATTGATCACTAGTTTACAATGAATATATTTTTTTAAATACATTACTGAGGAACATTGCCCAAAAATGGCAATTTCAAATTGAAATCAGTGAAACGCCCTCTAGCGGCAATGGTAGGAAATTAAAAATAATTTCCAGCATTTTCTCTTGACCACATTTATTATAAGATTTATTATTTCACTGCTTAATCTCAAATATTTTTATGGCCGGCCTCCTTTCTTAGTTGTACACCCTGTACTTATACCAAATACCCTAGTCGCTGGCTGGTGTTTTATTGTAATGGTTTCAGGACGACTTTATGTGGTTTTGTAAATAAAATGTTTGCGAGGATATAGCGCGGTAAAAGTAATGGGTAAAATCGCCTTTAACCAAGCGTTATTTTGAGGTAGACAAGTTTGTTAAATGTGAGCGCCATTATTCTAAGTTAGCTAAGAGTACTAGTTTTTAAGAATCATTCCATAAATAAAAAGATTCATCAAAAATAGTAAAAATTGGGAACCATTTTACAGTTTGTAAAAGAGGTGACGTTTTGTTTTTTCTACAGATTCAAATTAAACCAAAATTATCGTGCATCATAAATTTGATTGTATCTCCTTGGATATTTTCGTCTACTTTCCTGAGAAATGGCATTTTTATAAGTTTATTGCCTCTGACTAACGATATGTTCTTTATTGAGCTTTTAAAAAATTCTAAGAACTTCGAAAGAACTTGGTATAGCCTTGTACTTATTTGTAGATAGTATTTACGCTAGCTTAAATCGATTAAAAATAAAGCATATTCCATAATTTAAGATTGTCAAATTGGTCATATAAATTTTATAATACTTAATGTTCTAACACGCCATCTGTCTAAAAGTCCAATTAAGATATAATAAAATATTTTACCGGAATGAAAAATCATAAATTCTATTATGAACGGATACGTCCATAAAATCGCCCAGAAGTTTTATCTTATATACAGCGGATATAAAACTACACCTGTTCTATCCTTTATGCTTTGCTCTTAATTACTAAAATTACTTTAATTATAATTCCTCGTTCGCAATGTTATAAAGTACGTTGCTAATTGAACATAATAATAATTAGTATTAAATTTGAATGTGTTTCTTGGTATTACTAATTAATACCTGAAGCAAAATAAAGTTTTTTGTTTTACTCAATATACAGAAGTAAAAAATGTTTGCGAATAACGAGTTTTAATTAGCATTACCTATAGTTCGTTAATGTATAGTAGGTACATAGAGGGAAAATTTTCAGTTTGTACATATGAGCACCATTGTCCTCTAAACAATGATTGAATAACTTTTAATTTTTAACTAATATGCTGGAGGGTACCTATCTGAACAATGTCAAAATCTAACTATTTTTATTTTATTCAATTGTTGCAGTTGGTTGTATGTTGCATATAGACTGCAAAACAATCTGAATAATTAAAATTTATTTATCGCAAAATCATAGCCCATGTTCGCTTTTAGGGTTAATTAAGCGATACATTCGATAACATATAACCGAGTAGAGTAGTAAATAAATTGATCAGGCAAAATTTTGTTAGTATAAAACAATTAAGTTTAAACACACCGGAATTCTAATTCGAAATAGTTATTTATCTGAAAGGGTAATAAAACGCGCAAATTTAGTTCACGGAGCACTAATAATTAATGATCCATTTAAGTATCCGGTATATATAATGAATCAATTTAGAAATAACTACTTACACAACAATTTTTAATCAAAAGTTGCTACGATAATAACCAGAATAAGAAAATGTTACGTTTCTGAAAAGAGAAAATTCTAATCAAAGGTTGATACTCCAAATAGGATTAGTCACTTGGGAAACCCAACTGGATCATTTCCAATGTGGTATTCATAATGTATTTCACAATTCTGCTTTTCAAAGATCGTCTGCGGGAAATTTACAGGTGTTCGTAAGCCCCTGTATAAAATAACTCGTATATTCGCCGTGGCGGCTTAAATTTATTTTGCTTATTAAATCTTTTCTAACACAATCGAAACATATTTATGTAGATACATCTCGAACTGCCTAAACTTATATTTTTAAACTGTATTAAGCAACAGATAATCGATAGGGGTAGCAACGCACATTTTCATTTAAATGTTTTAATTTCCACGCTGTTGGAGAAAGGTCTTTATTATACCTATTATTTTGAAACAAGATTCGTTTACGGAAACGTTTTTTTACAACCCCATCATGAACTACGCGGTCTATTCTAAAAATTGTTTGCAGCAAGCCAATCCTCTCATAAGAAACAAAAATAATTTACTAGATGCATACCTAATGGGCGAAATCCTTGCAATAGTAGTGACACCAAATAGTCTAGGTTGATTGTTACATACCGAACTGTGTCTGTGACATTCGGTCCAACTAAAACATTGCTGTTGTTGCTGTTGGCCTTTTAACATTAATTATGCGGAAAGACTTCGGCCTTCGTCCAATTGACTCAAGAAGTAAAGTCAGAAAACCATGGCACTTATCAGGTGTTTAATGATTGATTAATATCTTCAATGACGATTAGAGCATCTGAGCATGGAAGCTGATCTCAATCTTTAATTGCTTAACATTTTCAAATTTGGGCCAATACGTCTACTCCAAGAGTTTTATTTGCATATACAGGTCTTGTCTGGTGTAGATTTTAGCTGGATGGCGGCCATATATCATACAATCCGAAAGGCGAAAGACGGTAACGTTCAACTGTGAATGTCTGAGTCATCTCGAGAGTGGATGGACGATTATTTTGCCAGAAATGGATGCCATGGTAAGATTTTGTGCTACGTTTATACACATCACATCACACTGGAGCAAGTCTAATTTACGCCAAAAAATCAATGCAAGTTGGATCTCGCAGAGGTTAATAGTCATTTGAACGGTGTTATCTTTAAAACATAATATTAATGACACTTAATGTACTGTAAAATATTTCCATCCTACCTCACAGATAACACTTTTTATTCAGTTTTAGAGATTAGACTCGTTTATTAGACCTGTCTCCCTAAAAATGAGCTTACAGTCGGTATTGTGTAGAAGGCATAAAGTAGTCTATGCAAATCGCCACTTTCTGCCATTATACACAGCGTCACCTACCTAGCAAAGGGTTCCGAATTTCTGTTCGCATAGACGATACCAGTTGCAAAGTCTAATTTTTACTACTATTTTGTTCATTACTTAATTGAAGGCTAATGAATCTCCTTGTCTGATACCAATACCTGTTAATGAGAAGTTTAATGTTAATACCGGGTCTTCCATATTTCAATTACGTTGATAGGTCTTCCACATAATAGATGACGCCTATATTAAAATGATTAAATGATTTTGTCCTACAACTACGGTATAATATAGTCGCTATATGTCTCGGCAGACATATAACGACTAATAGCATTCATTACACACTCATTTTCATTACACATTGTTATTGTCATTAGCAACGGGAGTACCTAATGAATATTACACACTATTATTTTATATATTGTCATGGTAACCGTCTAATACTGTCAATCAAGAGTGTCGGTTGTCGTGGCATCCTTTAAATACATTCAATCAAGGCTGTCAGTTTGTAGAGGAGAATTTTCACATATTTGACAGATCAAAATGTCCGTGTTAATTTTAAATGAAATAAGTATTTGAATTAAATTAAAAATATTTGTAGTCGTGGACAAAGCGTAGTAGGTATACAATTCGCATATAAGGGCTATTAATCACTCGAACAATTTGCTTCACTCACCTGGGGCTCGTTTCGCAAAAATTCGTTCTCGTGATTAATAGCCTCTGTTATATGCTCGTTGTATAATATACTATTATCCACGACTATTTATAATGTACCCATTATACGTCTGTTTGCTCGAGCTTAATAATCCCAGTCATTAATCACTGCTGCCAGATGCTTCCTTCATTCACCTATAATATTATATTGTTTTGTTACAAACAATCGGTTTTTAAAATTTTATTGTGTAAACCACTAAATATTTTCAATTCAGTTCTGTACATAAAAAAAAAGTTTAAAAAGTGAATTTTTCTAGACCAGATTCGAACGCGGGCCCGTGGTTGGAAGGCAAGGAGCATCTACACTGAGCCAACAGCGACTTCGAATGTACGAGTCGTATATCTGTTTCTTAACATACCAAGTTTTTCGAAACATTTTATAAATCGAAATACCTTTTGAAACAAAATAAATTTGACTCAAACCTGTTAACATTATTTATTATTTGTGTGTGTAGATTTCTCAGTGTTTTTACATTCATGTTCAATTGTGTTAAAAATCGAACTAAAAATGGATATAGAAAATGAAAATGACTTTTCTTTAACACCACCAGAAATTAGAGAAGCTGGTGAACTTGCCTCATTAAATTTATTGCCGGAACAGTCAAGCAAAGTATATAATATGGCCTATGAATCTTTTTTGAACTGGCAAAAGGAAAAGAAAACCACTTCATTTTCTGAATCGACTTTTGTACTTTACTGAATTATCCGCAAAATATAAACCTTCAACGCTATGGACCTATTATTCAATGCTTAGAAGAATCAAGATATAAATTTAGAAGATTATAAAAAATTACTAGCATTACTAAAACGAAAATCAGAAGGTTTTCAGCCTAAAAAAGCGAAAACTTTTTCTAACGAAGATATCAATAACTTTTTAACTAAAGCAACTGATGATAAATACCTAACAACAAAGGTAAGATATTAAATAAATCTTTCACATATAATAGTTATTTCATTACATTCTGTAATTTAAGGTTGCTTTAATAATGGGAGTAATGGGTGCATGTAGAAGTTATGAGTTGTATGAAATTGAAAATAACCCATTTACAAGATCTTCGATCAGCTTTTTACCAAGACAAAAATTCGCCGAAAACTTTTACAAAATATGCAAGACATACATAAGTCTTCGACCAAGCCATGTAACCAGTGACACATTCTTTTTAAATTACCAAAATAGTAAATGTACAACTCAGAGAATTGGGATGAACAAATTTACAAAAATAGGAAAGGATATCGCTGCTTTCCTCAAATTACCGAATCCAGAACAATATTCTGGGCACCGTTTCCGCAGATCTTCTGCAACAATACTGGTTGACGCAGGCGGGGATATTACTGCTCTCAAAAAACACATCGCCGTAGCAGAAGGCTACATAGACGAATCCGTCAAAAATAAAACCGATACGGCCAACAAAATATCATCTTCAATTCAACCAAAAGTAAACCAAACGAATCAATGTACCGGGTGGCCAAATAAGCGAGGTAAGCGGCTGTATCTCAAGACTTGCTCATCTGACAACAATGAAATTTTTTAAATAATAAATGTGGCTTTTAAAATCTAGTTACCAATGTTACATGTGTTCTTCCCTTTCAAGAAGTACTTATTAAAGCCACTGATAGTGTACCTAGAAGAGCTCAACAGTGCTTAGCAGTAAATGGAAGATATTTTGAACACATGTCACATTGGTAACTAGATTTTAAAAGTCGACTTTTCAATGTTTCTTGTTAACAGTGAATTTCAAATTTAATAACTTTAGTCGAATATTACTTAAAAGGGGTGGCAGTAATAAAATAATTTTTCCTATAAAACTTTCTTCTTTTTTAACAATCTTTCAAACAATACCTTTTTCGACTTATGGTGACATTTAAAATTTTGGAGTTGGAGGCCTTCTGGAGGAATGCTGACTTTTCCGAGAAATAATGATATCACCATTCGATTCTTTATTATGGCTTTTATAATCACTTTTTTTACCCCACCTCTCTACGACTCACCGTTCTTTAAATAAAAGACTGATACGGGTGTCTCATTCACCCTGTATAACAACACACAACATTAGAGATTCAATAACACATGTAATATTTAAATGTCAATCATATGTCAACATTAAATAATTCTAATTTATTGTACTTGCGACTGCGTCGTTGAACTATAGTTCAACCAGATGCTCGTGGAGCGCTACTATCTCTATTCCCATTTTATCGTATCTTTTCATTCGTCTTTATTTTTAATGGTCTGTGGTTCTTACTTTATAGTATAAAGTAGGAACCAAGAGGGTAACAAGTCAGTAATCCTTTAGGTGTAAGCTTGTTCATTATTCACTATTATGATATGTTTTCAATAATAGTATATTATTCAACGAGCGTATAATGATGACTATTATTCACGAGGTAAGTTTATGGCCACGAGCCGCAAGCGAGTGGCATAAATTACCGAGAGAATAATAGCCATTATACGCGAGTAGAATACTATACTTTATCCACGACTATAAATGTTAATTCAATTTAAATATTTATTTGAAAATTCTCTAATTGACTGTATTGGACGGTTACCATGGAAATATATAAAATAACAGTGAGTAATATTCATTACTCACGTTGCTAATGACAATAACTTATTAATCACTGATAGTCGTGGATAATAGTATATTGTTCAACGAGCGTATAATGATGGCTATCATTCACGAGGTGAAGTTTACCTAAATCACCGAGAGAATATAGCCATTATACGCGAGTAGAATACTATACTTTATCCACGACTACTAAACATTTTTGTTGAAGTTTTTCTTGTTGGAAAATTTTGTTACATTAACAATTACATACATACTTTTAGAAACACTATTATTTTATTCTAACAAATATTTCATACAATAAATTATTGTTCATTTATACACAGTAGGTACACAGTTATCGAAAATTATAATAATAGTATAATATCTCATAATAATTATTATCCTAGAGCAAGAGTTACAGCGAGACCCCTTGCAGTGGCGGCTCGTCAGGTGATGCTGGTGAAATGTTGCTTCACTAGAGATTTACGGATTGCATAACGCCCCTTAAATATATTACCATCATCTTTAATATTAAATGTAAATTATTGTGAGAGATGATTCTGTTTGTGTGTTTGTATACATTCTGCGTCACCTATTTCTAAAGTCACGAGCCGCCACTGGTTCAATGTCGTCCTCGAGCTCAGCATCTTTATTACTGACGTCTCCAAGATCCAAAAGAGTGACTTCGTTAGTGAACCACATATGCAAGTATGGGATTTAGACTAGATCAATAATTTTAGTACATCTTTCAGCCAAGACCACATGAACGTGCAGACAAATAGGCTAAGTAGGTCAGTTTTTTTAGGATTTTTCTTTGGATGAATTGGAGCATGGATGTGTTTTGTAGGGGAGCATCCCATATGGATTGATTTTTCTCCTTCGTACGCCTACCTTCAAGGTGTCGTATACAAACCGAAATGAACAAACAACTACAAAACATAAAATATCTGCATCTGCAGTGTGATAAGCTGGCGCAATATAAAAAATGATTCTATTATAAATTTGTTGCTTACAAGACCGAACTTTCCTTGTGGAATCAAAATCTTTAAAACCAAGAGATATGATTTCGAGCATCTTGCACAACCCACTGAATGTCTCAGTTGAATGTATTATAATCATTGCAGAATGCAGACAATGCTGCAACCATGAAAGCGCCTTTGTCATTGGTAAATCGTAATTCAAATTACTACGTATGTTCTTGTGGAAAAATTTTAATTGCCCTGATAGCAATGCGTACTTGAAGGGTTGAAACATATACTACATGTGGGATTGACTGGGAAAATAGATTGGTTTAGTGTTGATTCTTCTACACCAATAATCTAATTATATCAAGATGTACCAGTCAGTAATAGAATATAAGTACTAAGGGACGTGTTAGTAAAGCGGCCGTGTTAAAAACTTTCAAACAAACATATAAGAGCGGCATAAATGCAATTTTGTTACATTCTTGATAAAAGTTTTTTATTATTGTACCAAAATTGTAACTACAAAAAGAATATTTTACACAAATTCGCCAATAAGTCGGAACGTCGGCGTCGCGCCGTTAGTAATCTCCTAACCCTACCTCAACTTAATCGCGTCCTAAAGCAGTCTTCTAAAAAGAAAACTTTCGATTCAAGAGAAAGTCGAAATTAATCATAATCTTATTAGAAGCGGCACGTGAAGATATAATTTATCAAACGCTATATATCATATTTAGACTTAAATTAGAGAATTATATTTGAATATTAATTCTCGTACAAGTGATAAGAAGTAGGAAAGACAAACATGCGGTAAAGGACTATCCGTTCACGAGTGGCTGAAGCAACACGAGATTGAAAGGACTATCAAGCTTGAACACATCCTCGACTAGAAAGATAATCTGTGTGGTCAAGAGTGATTGTTTATGTTTGCAGAGCCTGGAGGGTTAGCAAACTCTCTATTTAGTCATTCACCTACAAAGGGTTGATTTATTCCTTTGACGTTAAAGGATGATACCTACGCTATTATTATTATTTCTATCCTCTTTCACTTATATGTTAAAAATTTCATCCATTGCGATGGATCTCTGTTTACGTGTGTTAAATTATCTCAAATAACGGACGGAGCGCTTCATATTATAAACTTATTACATTCCTTTGAATCTCAAAATATTGTAGTGCGAGTTATACCGTTCTGGTTCTGTAATAAATTGTGGAATCTCTGCTGCAATAATTGTTTACATTCCATTACGCTATAGCTCTACCTATCCTCTGAAACTAAGTATATATTTACAATGTCCTGTATATTCTGAGTAAATAGTATCAGCTTTGACCGTTGTTTGTTTTCGTATAAAGTCGAATCCATACATCTGTTAAAGTTTGTGTACTTACAACGTAGTAGGTATAAAGTTCTTAGATTACGATATGGATTGTGGATATATATTTTTTTAATCCCTCAAAGTGAAAAGTTGGACCATCAATTTCTGATATAATCTCCGACACACTTCTTTGTCCCGTAACGAATGATAGACAACCTTTACTATACTTGTGTGAAGACGGCTGTGCAACCTTTGATTATATGTATACGTTATTTGATATTCAGAAACAGCATACGAAGTGATTTTCTGTTTATCAATCATTGAGAATACCTTTTATTATTTCGCCAGTTTTCCAGGGAAGCTTTAAGGCCAGGGACGATCCGATAGGGGGGTGTTGGTGGGTGCACCCCCCAAGGTTTTTCAGTCGGCAAATTGTTAAAGAGCCGACATTATATTTAGTAAGTCGATTATTAAAAATCAATAATTACGTTTAGTAGGTACATAATATTAATCAATAATATAAAAATAATATAATCAACGTCAAAAATTATGGGCAGAGACACCAATGTATACCAATGAGTACCTATTAATTATTAACTATAGATTTTTTTATTTACAAGAACTTGCAAAGAACTAGTTTTATTTATTTCAATTAAAAATAAAAATTGTTTGGTTTGTGCTGTGTTTAGTTTAGTTTCTATTTTTTAGACTAATTTAGAATTGACTGAAAATAGTGATGGCCCAGTAATTTTCTGCGAAAATGAACTGAATGAACAAGATGAAACTAGAAATCTAAGTTAAACAATGTTCGTAAAAATTTGAGTAACTTTTTTAAAATTAAATCTTTAGAATAAAGAAGACACTAGTAACTGGGCTGAGTTCGTTGCTCAGCTGACTTTTGTGTCAAAATTGCCACAGAGTTGCTTATCATTTCCGAAGTGTGTAAAAACTAATCAAAAACTGTTTTCAAAAAACAGGACAAAATTTTGGCTCCTAATTAGTCTCGTGACGTTCGTGTAATGCCCCTGCGACCTACCCATTCCCGAGAATGCATTGTACTACAAAATCTTCTCTAACGTCTATAAAAATCAAATTTCAACATATGTAGTTGAATTTACGATATACTAAAATTTCGTACCATTTCAGCCCGTAGTTTTGCTTTTATGTAACTCTAAACTTAGCTATGGCGTCGTAAATCCCAAAACACGGGCACTTTGCATCGTGCGCCTGTAGAAATGGCCAAAAAAAAATTGTTACACCTATACGAGGTAGAAATAAACAGGCTTTAAATTAACACCAAGCCCATTCGAATCGGCCCAACGGTTACTTTTTTATTCAGCTTCAAACTCGAGTACTTTTTACGCCGACAATAGTCTCTGAAGTATCTATATCAACAGTCGGCAATTTTAGTCCAACACCCCCCTAAAGGTAAGGTCTTCTGATCGTCCCTGTTTAAGGCAGTTTAATAAATTCAGAGTATATCAACTTCCGTATAGACTGAGCTACACCATAGCAAATAAAATAAAAAAATTGAGATTATTGCTTGCAGGGATAAAATTGAAAAGTAGGACGACAGTGAATTTGGAACGGTGCCGTGACTCTTCCACTTGTTCGAGCTTTTAGTTATTTATGCCTATATTTAGTAGTTTTACTGGTATTGACTTTTTTTCTTTTTTTCCTTAGTTCTTCTTCCCAAGTTGTTACATACTTTAACAGTTCGCTTTCTTTGTCCGAAAATATGACTAAGCCATCCGCAAATGCACATTCTGAGATGCTTATTTGTTGCTTCGTCCTTTTCTGAAGCCACTTTGTGGTTCTTCCAGTTACTGTTCTGCTATCGGCATTAATTTGTTGTTCAGTATGTGTTCCTACATTTTAAGGGCTATACTCAGTGTGATTCTCCTATAAATAATTTAAGTAGTTTTATCGTTTCATTCATTTCTTGGAAATATACAGTACGTACAAAATGTATAGATACAAAATGTTTACAAAGCCTTCTATTATTTCCACAGTTTTGTTATTTTTTAACATGATAAGGTCGGGAGGTCAACTCGATTTTTTTTAATAGGATGGAAGGTCAAATCGGATACCGTTTGAAAGGTGTTTCCAAGTAGAGTTGAGCGACATGCTGCTTGCCATAGTTATCTCTAAAGATAACTTCGCAATTGCAAATTAAAGATTGGGAGTAGATATTAACTGGATAACTGAAGATCCAGTTAGCATGGGCAACAGTGAATGGGTTTATTGTTGAATTTGTTGTTGAATGTAACATCAGATCGCAGATTACAGAATACAAAAAACATTTATAAGCGATGTCCAAACTGTTCCCCATTCGCCTCTTGGCAGTAACAAATTCGATCAGAAAATCCTTCAACTGAATTCAAAATGAACTCGCGAGGTTATTCTCGAATTCGTTGTACTAGTTCATTCAAGTTATTTGGTTTATCGAGGTAAATACGACTCTTCAGATAAACCCACAAGCAGAAATCTAGTCATCCAATCCACTTTTCCGTGACTATAATGCGGAGGGGCTCCATCATGTTGAAATCATAGCGCGTTGCTAATTACGTTAGGACCGTTTTCATCGGGGGTGTAAACTTGTTAGATGAGAGATGATATTTTCTTGCAATACTTGCAGATAATTAGCCGCAGTGAGATTCCCTTCAATAAAAAAGGGGCCTATAATAATAAAGATGAAAGCATTTTAGTAGGTTAGGAAAGTTATTATGATCCAGCAGATAAACTGAAATTATTTAGGCGCAAAATTAAAACATAAGACTGTTCAGTTAAATGTATTGTTACGTACCTGCCCAAACATTAACTTTTGCTGGAAACTGCGTGTGAGCTTCGCCCATCCAATGAGGATTACGGTCTGCCCAGTATCTCCAGTTTTGCTTATGTACTTTGCCATTTAGTAAAAAAGTAGCTTCATCAGAAAACACGGTATTATAAATGAAATTATATTATATATCAAGATTTGCTGCTAGTTGCTGTACCGAGGTCTTTGGCGTATTAATAACATCCAACATAACATTTACAGAATTTTCACAGTTTGTTGCTGTTTTTGGACAGCCAGGTTTTAAAGGATTCTTTACAGTCCGCAAATCGCTTCATTGTTTTAGTAAACATAAATTTGGGTATTGGGTTGCAGCCAGGATACGTCGCATTAGACAAATCGCGTACACCCTGTATGTTTCTCATTTTTTCAGTAAATCACATTCGCAAATAGCGCGCATATTTAAGTAATCTGCATGCGGTTTGAATAGAATAAAGTCGATGACACCAGAAAAAAATGGTTGACTATTTTTCCGTAGTTGCATATAACGTCTTTCTTCGGCTTCACACAAGAAAAGTCACATTTAGTTTTTAAACGAGTATTAATTGGTATTTTTAATCAGATTTGCTCCCCTTTCACATGGAACAATAACTAAATAAGAGCTTAATTTAGCGTGTTTAAATGAAGAAGTACTCTGTAAATTTAAAGGGTTGTGCAATCAATATATTCATTAACAGAACAAACTCAATTACAGTTCATTAGCAAAGTTTTAATATTTACTAAACTTCTAATTAATACTTCTCAGGCGCATTGGTATTCAATAATGTAGTAATTAAAATACGGCCTTATTAAGCTGCTACGATGAATCTCTAATAATGAATTATTTCAAAGCCAATGTGAACCAAAGGTTGAGTTTTCATTTTGCGCTATTTTTTAATTAGTTGAAAATATTTATTCTAATTGCTTCTGCATAAGTACACATTGCTTGCATGGTTATTTTTTGTAGTTCAGACTTTGGAAATTGTTTAAGGCATCATTATGAACTTTATAATTACTTTTTACTTCAATGGAGAGAAATGGTAGAAAATTCATTAATTTTTCAGTCTGATATCAATATTCACTTTGACATAACTAAAATATGATAAGTTTGTGCAGATTGTCTAAGAAAAATTGTGAAAATGTTTAATGAATTATTTCCAGAATATCTATTATGATCGAAGGCACTCCTCGTCTTGAGCTGCACACACAATTTCGTATGGAACTATGGGCCTCCCCTTGGTTTGCGACGCCCCTATCCACAGGCCCGGATTAAAGAGTTGAGGGGCCCAGGGGTCTTTGGCTCTCTGGGAAGTGTCGAACATCGTTAAAAATAAAAAGTACAAATTTGTGCAAAATGAGAACAGAAACTCCTTACCAATGCTGAAAACCAAAGATAAAATGAGATATCAAATGCGCTTCGTCTCCGATATGAAGGTGAAAGAGAAGTATTCTTGAAGCGTATAGTGACTAGCAGTGAAATCTGGGTTCATTATTTTGTTCCTGAATCCAAGATGTGAAGCATTGAATGGCGACACACACCTTCGCCTAAATCTCGCGAGAGGCAAAATTATAGATACCGTATTTTAAAACGTTCATGGTCTTGTTGAGGTTGATTTTTTTAGGAGAGATGCTAGTTTCTCTCAAGAGGGTGTTAAAGCAGCGTTTTGATAAAAAAAACGGAAGCAATCTGTCAGAAGCGTGATCCTGTTCTACGACAACTCGCGTTTCCACTCTGCTCATCTGACTAAACAGACGACGAGGGCCCAAACCGCCCTGTGGGATTACATATAACACAGACGCAAAGGAGATTCAGGCAATACTCACGAACGAGCATTGCAGGCACTGGTCGAAATTTCCAGGACAGAATCATTGCAAGATCTTTCTGGAATCACCAAACGGGGACTTAGCAACATCCATCCTAACTTAAAGTTAAGTAGGACGAAGATAAAAGTTGTGACTTGTGGCTGACGTCTGAACAAACACTGGTATAACATGGAACTGACTTATAGCTCGCTATGCAGGGGTTGTGGTGAGGAAGAAGAAACGCCATACCACGTCACCTACTTGATGGAAATGAAAATATTACACAAGAGGAAGTAACGAGGATTTTCCCAACTAAAATCCTGGACTGTTAAAGATACAGGTATTCTAGAAGGGTAGACAATAGTGGGGAGCACAATAGACCAAAAAGTCGCAGTGCGGGAACCAATTGGGGCCACCGCTAGAACAAATAATAATAATAAAAGTCTTTACTTCACTGCACACCACACTAAAATGTTTAGATATTTCACTACCATACTTTTCTGCGTTTTTCTTTGTATTCATCATTATCTTCAGGACTATTTCTAGTTATATATCTCTTCCAGCTATCTTAACTTTCTTCTTCTAATTATTTGCTCTACTTGCGTGGCTCACTATTCCGTTCATCTTATACTTTTGTGTTTGTACTACTTTCCACCCCTCCATGTTCTTACACCACCAATTTTTTTAATTTAATTAATATCTCTTGGCATTTCTCTTGCTACTTTGTTTCTTTAAGTTTATGACTTCTTATTTTATAGTTCTGACGTTTACATTTTGTACCATTTTTCTCTTTCCTTTCTTGATTAGAAAATAATCGGTTATAGATCATTTCTCCTGAGTTTCCACTCTCGAATACTTAAGTATGTTTACATTTTGTATTGCTTATCATCAATTAGCTTTCAATGTATATTTTTATAATTTGTGCTGTTGTGTTAGTAACTATCAATAAATGATACGTTTATATTAACACTTAAAATTATAATAATATTTTATATTCAAATAACCAATGTCAGACATAGACAAGTGGCATCTACCCAGGCTCATTTATATATCAATAGAATGAATTAATTGTTTGCTGGCGTATGAAGCACTAGATTTCCTCGATGAGACGTCTTCTAGATTTAACCATACGTCCAGATCGGGTGTGATAGCCATAGTTTTGGGCAGGGACAGGGACAGGGACAACTTCTTCTGGATCTTCTTCATCAGAAAGAAGATCCACTTCCATACCGCAATCGGTAGCTTGTTTGAGTTTGCACTAATTAGATGAGAGGAATTTCTACGGAAGTTTCCACGTACAGTTCATATAACATATGAGCGAGGAGTGTCGGCATGGCCGATTACAGTTCCCTACAATCGTAGGTCCTTAATCCACACAACCTCCTCCTCCTTAAGATCGGGTTTCTCAATTACAGCATGACGATTATCAAAATCCGCTTTTTGACGTTCACTTCTCTTTTCCTCATTGGTGATTAGAGTAGATTGTTCTACCATTTTCGGGAGTAACCGCTTAGGACTCATAGGCATGATGACCGGATACGTCGACCCATCAATTGTTCAGCAGGGCTATATCCATTTGAGAGTGGCGTAAAAATAATAATTTGTAAGGGCGTTCATTTTCACGTAGCAATTTTGGGTTATGTGATAAGGTGATAACTTTCGTTCCAAATGGTATAGGGTGAACTATTGGCATGGAACGGTTTGGTATCTTGTGACCAAATTGTATCATCACTCCGCATGTACAATTTTGCGATAAACTTCTCTCGGTCAAAACATGTCAAAAGCCCTCACGATCTCCTAATTTAACTTTATTGTTTACTATGGCTGAAATAGTCTGTGAAAAACATACTTAGAAGAGCTCAACTTTACACCCCAATGGCCATATAATCGATTAATAAAATATCATTTATAAAATTAAAACAAAAAATACCTCTGCAGTGTGCATTGGGTAACAATGATGCAGCACTCTCTCTGGTGTGCTGATAGTGATATACATTTTGTATCGAATATTTTACAGTGAGAGTATGACAAGTACCTATATAATAAATAATAGGTAGGTAGGTAGGTATCTCGTTTTCCAACTAACCCCTATTGTCATGAACGTTAATTAGTAATGGAAATACGAGATCTATTTAACTTATTATTCTACGCCTAAGGAAAATTATTTAATAATTTACGCTAGTTTAAGTGATTAATTAGGCGAACACGATCCATTATGCATCCGTGAAAAGGTTTTGTTTTTACTTTTTAAAGAGAATTTATAAATATTTAATTGACTTCAACAATCAATAAGTAAAATATAGCATCATTAATTGAAGGTGGTATTCAATTAAAGAATTATTTAAACTCGGAGTTTGAAAACTCCTCACGTACGTAATTGAAGATATTGAAAATCTTTACAACTTGTTAAGATAGACTGAGAATGCGGAATTTAGTCAATGCGACTCATTAGCGCTCGATTTGTCGCTAGAATCTGAGAAAACGGTTATATAAATTCTGAAATCAAGTGATCACGTCTTATTAGTATGGAAGCCACGAACGACAGCGTAGATTGCTACAAATGCACTGAAATTACTACTCGCGTTAACATAGGTAACTACAAATTGAGCAAATTTGCATATAACTGGCAGATGAATTTTGTTAACAGTGGAAAATTACTTTTTATGATACCAATCAAAATGATTAACATATTTATAGCAGGAAGTGCACAATTGTGTATTTAATTAAGGTATGCAAACTCCTAAAGTAAAAATCTGTGATGTAAGTTCCCTACGATCCGCCATGTTTATTAAGGTAGTAAATTATCCAGAAATCTTACTGTGCGCCTATTACGCGGCTCTGCATTATAGTGCATAAACCACCTTAAACAATTAAATTCTAGTAGGTGGTGTCGCTAATATGTAATTTGGGTGGGTTATATACATACCTCTTACCTCGAATCAAAAACGTAGAATAATTCTTCCAAAAATTGCAACCTTAAGTGTTTCTCCAAACTGGAGACTTTCAAGTGGAAGTTGCTGGATGGTTATGTTAGAGATACAACGAGTCGTATTTCTAGCTCGCCGACGTTTCGACTAGGCATTTTCAAGGCTAGCCCTGCCTAGAGATAGAAGTACGACTCGTTGTCTTGTATCTCTAATATAACCATCCAGCAACTTCCACTTGAAGATCTCCAGTTTGGAGAAACACTAAAGTCTTAAATCAAAAAGTTACATATTGGAATCTGTTCATGACGGAAAGATTCAGAGTACTATGGAAATATACATATACCTATCTACCATAAAATTCCAAAACCTCGTGTTGGGAGAAATCGGAATTTCAACTATGATAAACGATAAATGTTAGGTAGAGGTCGTCTATTAGCGGTTGGCGAGACTACCTGGCTGTTTGGACCCCAAATACTCATTCTTAAGCTTCTTAGGATAATTGACACTAACGTATTGACATTAACTAATGAACATTTACTGTTTTCACGTTAATCACTGTCATAATATTCATCAAGAATGAGTATTTAGGGTCCCAACAGCCAGGTAGTCTCGCCTACCGCTAGTAGACGACCTTCTACCAACGACGTACTTTAACCGTTGAGTGAAAGTGTTTTAATATGTTTTAACCTCACAAACAGAACGCTATACCTTTGCATTAAGTTAATGCCTCCTTTAAAAGCAATTCATACTTTTTCGAGTTTCTTTAGTCTTGCCCTTGCGCATAAATACACCTCCGTTCAGGTATCCCCCTCCCACCACCACGCAGGAATTAAAAAAATTCCAGGATTTTAGTAGGGCGAATCTTCATTACTTCCTCTTGTGTAATCTTTTCATTTCCAAGTAGGTGTTCCCTTGCTTTTATGAATGCCCCACATTGGCAAATGACGTGATAGGGCGTTTCATCTGCCTCACCACAACCCCTGCATGTCGGGTTTTCAGTCAGTCCCATGTTGTGCAGGTGTTTGTTCATGCGACAGTGGCCCGTGACCATTTCTGTCGCAAGTTTTATCTTCGTCCTGCTTAACTTTAAGATGGACGTAGCTAGGTCCCCGTTTGGGGTTTCCAGGAAGATCTTGGAATGACTCTGTCCTGGGATTTTCGATCAATGTCTGCAATGCTCTTTCGTGAGTATTGCTTGAATCTCCTTTATGGCTGTATTATAAGTAATCCCACAAGCCGGTTCGGGTCCTATGAATGGTTTTGCGCTTGCCATTCTCGCAAGCTCGTCAGCAACCTGGTTGTCTGCGATTCCCGCATGCCCAGGTGCCCACACTAGTGTGACTGAGTTGCACTTACCGTTTAGCATTTGTGTGCATTCAAGGACTACCCCTGAATTTACCACATATGAGTCTATTGCTACAATCGCTGCTTTGCTGTCTGTTACTATAAAGATTTTCCTTTTGATAAGGTTCTCTCTTAATAGTTGAGCACCCGCTGTCAGGATTGCATATACCTCGGCTTGGAACACGGTCGCTTGTTGTCCTAGGCTTACAGAAATTCTGCAGCCCCGTCCATTGCTCCCGTATACTCCAGAGCCAGTGCCCTTTGTGTTTTTCGAGCCGTCGGTGTAATACACGATTCCATTCAACTTCGCTTTACTGGAATTTCTCTCCCGTTCGTGTCGAGTGGGGATTGTTGTCTGAAACAGTTTGATGGGACAAACTGTTTTGGGTATCCTTTCAGTGTTCATACTAAGGGTTTTATCTTTGGAGATTTCGTCAAAAATGAGCGAGTTCCCCGCCCTTGACGATCCCTCCTCGCCGTTAACTCTCAGCCGGGATGCCCCTCTGAGCGTCTCTGCCCTAATTGCTAGGTTTAGTGGCGGTAGGTTCAAGAGGGTCTCCATAGCTGCCGTAGGGGTGGTTATCATTGCCCCCGTAATTCCAAGGCAAGCCCTACGCTGCACCTTGCTAAGTTTCTGTATGTTCGTCTGGGTGGAGGTTTTATGCCACCACACCAGTGAGCCATAGTAATGATCGGTCTGATCATTCTGGTGTATATCCAGTGGGTCATCATTGGAGATAAGCCCCAATTGCTTCCGAACGCTCGCCTGCAGGCCCACAAGGACGTTGTGGCTTTGTTCGCTGTTTTCTCTAGGTGCGGTTTGAAGGTTAGCCCTTGGTCTAGCGTTATGCCCAAGTATTTGCCTTCTCCCACAACCTGCACCTTGGTGCCATACATTCCTATGTCTTTTAGCTTTGTCGGCCCTTTTCTTCGTGAGAAGAGAATGAGGTTGGTTTATTTTTGGATTAACAGACAGACCCTCTTCTCCGCACCATGCTTCCACTAGATTTAAAGCTCCCTGCATCACAGCTGATACGGTCTCTTCAAATCTGCTACGTACCACAATCGCTATGTCATCGGCATAGCCAACCGTGGTGTAACATGCGTCGCTTAGTCGCCTCAGTAGTCCGTCCAATACTCGTGCGGCCCTGACCACTACAGAGTCGTTATTAAGCGAGGCCGTAACGTTCCTATGTTTTAGCATAGTATGTATCCACGACTGTAATCAGGGAGGCAGCACAAAGGGCTCGAATAGGTGGCCTATGTGCCAGTGGACTTCTGACCACCCTCCATCGTAAACCAGAATCCAGAAGACAGGCTACACAACCAACAGAAAGGCGACCTAAAAGAAGAAAAGACAGCTGGTTCTCCAATCTGCAAGCTTGACAAACAAAGAAGAACAGGTCTACTATCTATAATAGAGAGGAAAAGGAAGAAGAACTTAATATGTATGTCACCTTTCATGTGCCTTGTGGCAAGGGATTGTATTAGATGCTATACAAAAAGAGTTTAGGTGCTCAGTATTTAGAATATACACTATAACATAAATGTTTAGCAGAAGATGGCAATGATATTATTGTACTGTCCGCAAAAAACACTAAAGTTATAAGTAGCGCCTTTATTGATACGATACAAATTCAATATATCTTTGACATTCACAGATTATCTTTGTTTTAGCTGATACTTAAAGCTTATAAATAGGTAGATACTATCTGCCAATAGTCCCAACCGCCTGTAACAAATTGACTAAAGTATTTTCTGAATCATTTTAAAACATACTTACGCGCACATTAACTGTCGTTGAAATATCTTGCATTAAAGAACCTTCTTCATCGTTGTGTGACCTATTTCTTACTGTTCTAGCTGCTGTACCAGCGTAACGCTGCGCTTCTGGAGGCAACAAAAAGTGGAAAACCGGAGAAATTAGGTCAGGATCTATACGTGTTGTATCCGCTTTTCCAGTTAGAAAACTAGCGATCGCACCAACAACTACTGTAGTAATGATTCCAATTGGCGTAATCCAATGGTACGATAAACGAAATAAAGGAAAAACGTGGGACTCGTCTGGGTAATTCTTGAAAGATTATTTTAAACGTTTCCAATTGACGGAAGTTAGCTACTTACTTCTATAGTTACATTTGGAACAATGCCGTAGTCAATCGTGCACATATCAGTATTAACAGGAAGCTTACGTAGTACTACATCTCCTATGGCTAAGGAATATTGGCTTCCAAATGCAATTAACCCAGATAACGTTGCTCCTGCAACTGCTCCTATTATTGCTCCCATCGATGAAGTCCACGGAATTACCATACCAAGAGTAAAAACTCCAAAGGTAGTACCTGCTGCAATGGCAGATAGAGATGTAGTCATCTAATATCGGTACAAACTAAATTTTAAGAAGTAATCGTGTAGATACATACAACCAAAATTCCTCCCATACGCTCTACGATAAATACAAAACCCATTGCCATTGCTCCCAAAATTAAAATGACAATTTTTACTAAATAAGTAGCGCTCTTTTCAGAGAGATGTATTCTTAGGCATCCTTTCACAAAATCTTCTAACACTACTGCCGACGTTGCATTAAGAACCACTGACAGTGAACTAAAAAAAGAATATTTTAGGTTGGGTGATCACATTAATGACATAGGTACCTTAAAGCTGCCCCAAATACTCCCGCTATGAATAATCCAGGTACTCCTCGTAAATGTCCCACAGTTTCCATTACAAAGAGTGGTAACAGTTGATCATCTTGATATATTCTTCCAGCGCCCATAGGATCACATTTGTGGTAAGTGGCAAAGACTAAAAGTCCGGAATACACACACAATGACACGAAAAGGGAGACACCAATTGTAAACATAACTACAGATCTACGAAGCGGATAACAATAGTACTGAAATTCGATTTCTATCAAACATACATTTTAGAGTCCTTTTCATTTGGTAAAGATAAGTATCTTTGAACCATTGTTTGGTTCACGCCATTGAATGCAGTCCAGAATATTACGCCTCCGGTTACAACTCCGTAGACAGTATGTCTTTCATACATACTAGGATTGAAGCTGAAAAATTAGAGATACATATTTTACTGTAGGGGGGTCGCTTATATCTACTTATTAAATATTAAGCGCCCTCCATCGGCACTTCTCTTCCATACAACACTTGGTCCACCTATGGCAATTGTTCCCAAAATCACAATAACAATAACGGATATAAACATTATAATAATTTGCCATGTATCTGAATATACTACTGCTTTAAGACCACCCTGTAAGCATTTAATAACTCTTTAACTTACGCCAAATTTTACAATCGTTTGTGCTTGGCTGTGATTACACATAAAAATTAATTAACAGAGGATTGTAAAAGTAGCCCAAATACGACTAATGCTGTGAATATAACATTTTTTATTCAAAGAGTAATGCCAGAGTGATTGAGTTTTTTACTTGTGGTAATTTCATTCTAAAGATTTACTTACAATAACCGTATAGAAGATGCATATGAAGCAAACGATGGATCCAATTATATGAACATCTACACCAGTAACTGAAATTAAACGTAATCAATAAGCCAATAATGTTGAAAAGTTTTCGAACCTTGATTGAACGCCAGGGATGGAGCATATATAACAATGGGAAGAAACATTATCTGTCAAGAATCACTGATACATTATTATTAAATGATGTATTATATAAGTGGGATTTAGTTTACCTCATCCATTACAAATAGAATAGACGCCAACATCCGAACTTCTCTATTAAATCTCATTTCTAAGTACTATAAATTTAAATTAAATTATTATAATCACTTCTATCTTTATCATTCAATTAAGTTACTCACCTCGTATGATGAATTGACCTGCAATTTGTGAAAGACTGGTAAATACACGAAAGCTACAATAGCTCCACTAAACCATATTGAAAATGCTATAAACCAATACTGTGTACCAAAGTTGTAAATTTCCGCAGGAGTTCCTAAAATGGTCACGCCGGATACGTAACTACAACAAAGTACTGACTTTAATTAATTATATACAATTTCATACTTATACCACACGATTTTTTGTTTCAAATTTAATAAGACGCTTTGACAGTGTCTCTACATTTGCTCGGTGACATGAAAGTATAACAAAAGTAAGTTCCTACCAAGGTGCAGGTTGTGGGAGAAGGCAAATACTTGGGCATAACGCTAGACCAAGGGCTAACCTTCAAACCGCACCTAGAGAAGACGGCGAACAAAGCCACAAAGTCCTTGTGGGCCTGCAGGCGAGCGTTCGGAAGTAAGTGGGGCTTATCTCCAATGATGACCCACTGGATATACACAAGAATGATCAGACCGATCATAACGTATGGCTCACTGGTGTGGTGGCATAAAACCTCCACCCAAACGAACATACAAAAACTTAGCAAGGTGCAGCGTAGGGCTTGCCTTGGAATTGCGGGGGCAATGATAACCACCCCTACGGGAGCTATTGAGACCCTCTTGAACCTACCGCCACTAAACCTAGCAATTAGGGCAGAGGCGCTCAGAGGGGCATACCGGCTGAGAGTTAACGGCAAGGAGGGATCGTCAAGGGCGGGGCACTCGCTCATTTTTGACGAAATCTCCAAAGATAAAACCCTTAGTATGAACACTGAGAGGATACCCAAAACAGTCTGTCCCATCAAACTATTTAAGACAACAATCCCCACTCGGCACGACTGGGAGAGCAATTCCAATAAAGCGAAGCTGAATGGAATTGTGTATTACACAGACGGCTCGAAAACCACAAAGGGCACTGGCACTGGCTCCGGAGTATACGGGAGCAATGGACGGGGCTGCAGAAGTCTAGGACAACAAGCGACCGTATTCCAAGGCGAGGTATGTGCAATCCTGACATAGGCTGGTCAACTATTAAAAGAGAACCTTATCAAAAGGAACAAAGCAGCGATTGCAGCAATAGACTCATATGTGGTAAATTCAGGGCTAGTCCTTGAATGCACACAAATGCTAAACACACTAGGTAAGTGCAACTCAGTGACACTAGTGTGGGCACCTGGGCATGCGGGAATCGCAGGCAACCAGGTTGCTGATGAGCTTGCGAGAATGGCAAGCGCAAAACCATTCATAGGACCCGAACCGGCTTGTGGGATTACTTATAGCACAGCCAAAAAGGAGATTCAAGCAATACTCACGAAAGAGCATTGCAGACATTGGTTGAAAATCCCAGGACAGAGTCATTCCAAGATCTTCCTGGAAACCCCAAACGGGGACCTAGCTACGTCCATCTTAAAGTTAAGCAGGACGAAGATAAAACTTGCGAACAGAAATGGTCACGGGCCACTGTCGCATGAACAAACACCT
Source organism: Pyrocoelia pectoralis (assembly GCA_036250285.1). Classification (NCBI taxonomy): domain Eukaryota; kingdom Metazoa; phylum Arthropoda; class Insecta; order Coleoptera; family Lampyridae; genus Pyrocoelia; species Pyrocoelia pectoralis. The sequence continues at coordinate 35,450,417 of CM070076.1, read as the reverse complement.
GCACAACATGGGACTGGCCGAAAGCCCGACATGCAGGGGTTGTGGTGAGGCAGATGAAACGCCCCATCACGTCATTTGCCAATGTGAGGAATTCATAAAGGCAAGGGAACACCTACTTGGAAATGAAAAAATTACACAAGAGGAAGTAACGAAGATTCGCCCTACTAAAATCCTGGACTTTGTGAAAGATACAGGTATTCTTGAAGGGTAGACAACACCGCGGAGCACAATAGAACAAAAGGTCACAGTGCGGGAACCTATTGAGACCACCCCCAGAAACAATAATAATAATAATAAGTTCCCACTTTGAAATGGTCATTGCTTTGCTAATTTAGGAGATTTTGGAAAAATATAAGCACCATTTTGTTTGTAAAGAAACGAGGTTTCCTTTAACGCACTCCCTCACAAACACAATCCTGTAAAAACACTATTAAGAAACACTTTTGCTGATCATGTACTTAGTAGACACTTTCCAAACGGATGTCTTCCTAGGTCACCAGATTTAATCCATCTGACCTCAAAGAAAAGGTGTTTCTTAGTAGCCTACTACTGGCGAGGAATTAAAAAATTCATGTTACATTTTGAAAACATTCCACTTACAGTGTAGTGCAGAAGAACGACTCATTGAATAGAAATAGAATAGAGGTGATCAATTTTTTCTTGTTTTGTCCTGATTGATGAACCCCGTTTCTTTACAAACAAAATGGTGTTTTTATTTTTTCATCATTTAAAACTGGAAACTTACTTTTGAATAACCCTATACATCAATAAGGGGAAACCTCGTGGAAATGATGAAACTACACAGGATAATCTATATTTTATTCATGTTAGGCCCACTCCTATTGTCTACACACACATGCCATGCTTGTAAAGCGGGTTTTCTATCTGCTACAGGAAAGAAAGGATGTGACCCATGTCGCTCGGCTATCAAAATCCCTTTGATGAATACGAAATGCAACCCTCGCCATAATTCCTACAATTCGATACACAACGAAGAGCTGAGGATTGCGCCTGATTACGTTGTCTTCGGATCCACATAGAGTCGTGATGTAACAGCTTAACACTGGGGGTAGCAGATACAACATCAAGCCAAAAGATCGAAAGCGACACTAAACATTCGGGGTGTTACAAGGCTGCTTTGGTTAGGTACCAATTTATCAGAAATCGACTAAACAATCGATCTTGCACAAACGGTGTCCGTCTTTGATCCACGGTTCCTCACTAGCATAGTTCATGGCCTTCCTTATTCAATGCGTGATACTATTGCATGATAGTTATACAGGGTGTTTTTTGGGAGCTTTAGTTAGACGTTTCTGGGAAAGTTTTATAGGTAGGTTTCTGAAAATTTGTACTTAGGGGTTACTCAGAAAGCCGAATCGATCTAAAATATTTTCAAAATGGCAGCACTTCCGTAAATGCCGGAAATAGCTACTAACTTCGTTATTTTAAATGGCAACCCCTATTTTTTATTGCATTTTTGGATTCTACGTGAAATTTCATAACCTTTGATATAAACATGTGTCAATATCTACAAGTTATGGTTTTTAAGTTATTTTCATTTATTAAAAAAAAATGGCGGTCTTTTAAGAATTCATTACTTGAAAACCGTTGTAGCTATGGCAACCGAGTTTTCACCAGCGCATAGAGGAAGAATAGGGCTTTCTTTTGGTGTACGTAAAAAAAAGTTATGTTCCGTACGACGTCACCTATGGGATTCCAAATTTAGGAAAATTCCAAGACTGAAAACTCAGATTTTTTAAATGAAATGACCATTTTCTTACTATTGCATTTGATAGAGAATCAAAATGGGCATATTTTGGTATTACATGTTCCTATACCTATCTTTAATAGTTTCTGACTTATTCTCATTTCATCGCATTGATACCATTTTTTTCGAATTTTTTGTATTAGTCGACCATGGCATGGACCATGGCAATCGAATTTTGAGCAAATCACCAGTTATAGGTTGACATAAGCTTTCCAATAAAAGGAAAAAATGGCTCGCAATGGTTTTACATATTAAGATTTTTGGAATCTAATTGTTATTTATGGTGAAATGAACAGAATCGCGTCTCATGCTTGTCATACGTTCATTGAGAGATATCCAGAAAGACCGCGTCTTAGTGAACGTACCATCCGAATGAAATTGTTTGAATTTTGAAAGCTTTCTACCACCAAAACAATTACCTAGACGTAGAGTAAGAGTTTTACGAATAGCTAATGTTAAGGAACCAAGAAGATTTTTTGGGGAACATTACTTAGTCAGACGAGGCCAAATTTAGTAAAAATTTAATCGCCATAATTCGCATTACTGGTGCGATTAAAAACCTTGCTTGAATCGAGATGTACACTTTCAACAGTGCTGGAGTTTTATTGTATTTTGTATGTTTAAAACTACATAATAAGATTTTGTGTTTTCACATTTATCCAGAAAATTTGAATGTGAATGTTATTTGGAAATTTTACGTAATATTATTGTTCCTGCAACAGAAGATCTGCCTCTGCAGGAATATGCTGAATACTGAATCACAAGTCATACGATACTCCACACGAGAACATTTACGAAAAAGAGTTTGTGTTTGGAACATGAAGGCGCTCATTTTGAGCATTTGTTGAAGAAGACAAGGTTTTAAATTGATTTAAAACCTATAACAAGTGACGGACTGATATCACTTGATTGGTTTAAAATTCGTTTGCCATAAGGTCATGTCATGGCCAACTACTAAAAAATACAAAAAAATGGTATCATTGCAATGAAATGAGGATAAGTCAGAAACTATTAAAGATAGGAATAGGAACATGTAATACCAAAATATGCCGTTTTTGCTTCTTTATCTAATGCAACAGTAAGAAAATGGTCATGTCATTTAAAAAAACTGAGTTTTTAGTCTTTGAATTTTCTTAAATTTGGAACCCCATAGGTGACGTCGTACGCAACATAACTTTTTTTAAGTACACCAAAAGAAAGCCCCATTCTTCCTCTATGCGCTGGTAAAAACTCGGTTGCCATAGCTACAACGGTTTTCAAGTAATAAATTCTTAAAGGACTGTCTGCATCCGCCATTTTTTTTAAATAAATGAAAATAACTTAAAAACCATAACTTGTAGATATTGACATGTTTATATCAAAGGTTATGAAATTTCACGTAGAATCAAAAAATAGAGGTACCCATTTAAAATAACGAAGTTAGTAGCTATTTCCGGTATTTCCGGAAGTGCTGCCATTTTGAAAATATTTTAGATCGATTCGGCTTTCTGAGTAACCCCTAAGTACACATTTTCAAAAATCTACCTATAAAACTTTCTTGGAAACGTCTAACTAAAGCTCCCAAAAAAACACCCTGTATAGGTTCGGTTATGACGAGTCACAATCTCTCTAAACGAAAAACTTTTCATTTCGTCCTCTAGTTGACGTTGAAGTTAACCAATGCGCAAAAGATATTACCGGCGATATGCCTTTGAAGAAAGTAAGAAACAATTGCAATATGTGTTAAATATAGGTAGGTACTACTGGAAATTGACATTATTAAGTATACCTACGCAAATCTAAAGAATTCTATACAAACTGGGAGGATAAATACTGATCTTGTTTTTCTTATGTTCAAAAATCACAAAACTGGCATGTCTCTAATATACAGCGAGTTCACCTATATTTTCCCCTACTTTAGCTGCCTATAACTTCTAAACGGCTCAGGATAGAAATATGCGGTTTTCACTGAAATGCTTCATTTTAGTACAAGTTTTGTTTGAATCGATTCAATTTTCTCTTTCGATTTCGATTACGTCACAACGTAAATGGCGAATTTTTGACAATTTTTTTGGTTGACTTTCTTAATGGAACACCCAGTATATTTTTTGTAGTTTGAAAGAACTGACCTTCACCTATACAGCGATGCAAAGTTTTACAAAATTGGTTCGAAAATGATTGAGTAATTAATCTTTAAAAAATGAGGGATCTAAAGTGAAAATCACAAATATACTCCGCCATTTTTTTCTGGCGTAATCGAAATCGATAGAGAAAATTCAATCCATTCAAACCATTGAGTAATAGAGTTCAATGATTCAAACAAAACTTGTACTAAAATGAAACATTTCAGTGAAAACCGCATAGTTCTATCCTGAACCGTTTACAAGTTATAGGCAGCTCAAATAGGGGAAAATAATAAGTGGACGTGGACACCCTGTATTACAAAATTATTGTATTTACGTGTTAGTGTATTACACTCCCTCGGGGGAGTTTGTAACCCCTAAAGTTTTAATATCGTAATCCAGACAGGTCGGGCTTCGCATTTCAACAAAAGTGTGCTCTAACGAGCCTGGGAGGGTCAAACATTTGATGAAGCTTACCAATTTTAAAATAAGAAAAAGGAGAACGTATATGAACTACGAAATTGATATATGAATTGGAGGGAGAATTAGAAAAAATAATAAAAAATTGACTGACAAGCTGATAAGAAAATTAATAAAAGAGAAACAAGCATGAGAAAATGATAAAAAAGTGATAGACAGAAACTAAAATACTATCAAATCGCTTAAAGACAAAAACGGAGAAGATAAAAACTTGAAGAAAGAATTCTAGAGTTTTATACTGAACTTCATCCTACAAGAAAAACAGAAGCCAAACTGAAAAAGAAAATATTAAATGTAAACCTGATGAGTGTGGTGGATGTGGAAATTCTGAACACATTTAACCCAAAAGCAAACATAACTTTGTTTAGTCGAACTGTAGTACATACAGTTATTTATTTATTTATTTATTTATTTATTGCCTGCGAATCAACAGTGTTGACATAGACATTGTCAAAAAAATTATTAAAAACATTATGTATTGCATAATTATTATATACGTTATTTACAGTTATTTATTGTTAATAAGTAGTATGTTACTTTAACACATTATAAAGAGAAAAAATATAAATAAAACTGTAGTAGGTATTATAAAATTAGGTTTGGAAAAAAAATAAAGAGCAAAGGTTATAATAAGTCAACCAGCTACAAAATTTAATCTTATATGATCAATGAATCATTCATCATCATTGCCAATGATGATGAATCATGAATCAACTAAGAACATGATCCAGACCGAATTAGAACTAATTATGGACTACATAATATGTACCTACATAGTCGGACTATGATAGCCTTACTAATTCAATTTTACACAACGTGAAACATAAAGGCAGCAATTCTGAATGATGTAGACGAAAGTCAAGATCCTTCTTCAAACAAATATAAATTAGCAGTAAAGTCAAGAATTTAAAAATGTGCCTTCCTAGCCTTGATTGATGCAAACGTTTTTATAATAAAGTCTGTAGCAGCAGCCACATAACGTTCAATTGATGAGATTGCTAAATTACTTAAAAAAGATGTTCTTCAACAGCCCCGTTCTCTCTCCCCCCTTAGTACGCCACTGCAGTTAGTAACTAATCGTTAGATATCCGTAGATGATTGCAAGAGAAGCTCTACTACGGTTAACGGGTTAAGTAACTTCAAATCAAATGATTCATGATTGTAGTGAAATAATCAATTGAAGAAAAAATAATATTAATTACACGTGTACTTCCTACAAGAATTAGTCGTAATTATTGTATTTTACGTAAACTATTATTTTATTGATTGTTACAATAGCTCATAGCATCCATCACCCATTTTCTATGAGTAACAATCAACCGAACGGTAATAAATACCTAGTTAATGTATCATAAATTAATCAATACAATTAGTACATTAACGCTATTGTTCTTTTATGTAAACAGGCAATTATTATTTATATGACCTTAATATACGACGGTACCCATACACCATTCACAATGTTATTCATACGCGGTAGCTTTGGAATAATTTTCTCAAGTTGGTACCTAAATTAGGCCCTTTCGGAAATTAAGCCAGATCAATTAAATTACCACAGAATCAATAATCGCAACAACCTGGTTCCAAAAAGGCCTATTATCGTTATTTTGACGACTCTGGTAATTTTCATTAGCAGATTAAAGTTTTCCAAAAAAGACGGACGGCACGTAGATCCAGAAACAATGCAACTGTTTGATCGTGACATAAAAGATGAAAATTTTGGTAGACCTCTTATATACACAGCGTACCGCATCTCAAAAACGTCATGAATAAATCGCACATATAATACATATCTACTTCCATAAAAACATTTTTACACTTTTATTCAATGGCCAAAAAAATAGATACACTCACCTTGCGACTAATGACATTGCTACAGGAAATGGCTTCATACTTTTGCTTCCGGTTAAATATTCGTTCAGATCAGAACCTTCCACAGATTGGCCATATCTACTTTTGCATCCATAGTACACTCCAGTAATTGCAGAAATTAATAACATGCCGGAAAATACAACATAATCAACACTGTCAAAATAGTATTCTCCCATTTAGATTATGACCCGACGGTTTAAAACGGCACTGAAGATAAAAATAGTCTACACCTTTATATAACAAGGAGGTAGCTAGCCGAATAGCAACTACTACATTTCTTAGTAATGCTTACCCACCTTACACGAGCATATTACGAAATAGTATAGGTATGATTAAAGCACATAACTATAAAAAATTAGGTTAACGTCATTTTTGAAGTCGACATTGCTGTATTCAGTAAAATTAGTCATGACAACATTACATTATGTTTGGATGTGTATTGTTAGCCTCATGCACACGTCGAGCTATGAACTTCTAAGGGATGATTCTACTAAAATTGCAACTTTTCTTCAACCAGTATGTGTCATTTTGTTGTATGTGTCTCGTTATCTATAGCGTGAAAATATTGCGACTAGTCTCTTGTGGTGGAAAGATAAACTGCCACAAATAATGAAAGAATTGTTCAACGGTTACTTTGTGTATCATTTATTTCTTGTCCTGATGAATCCCCTTACGAAAGTGGACGAAACGTAGACTTTTTCAACCTTGACACAGTCCTACCCCGGAAGTCGTCTTTATCTTACATTTATGTATCTACTTACTGTGCTCTCACCGCGTGGGTAATTTGACTTTATTATATCAAGAAATAATTGTGCCAACAGTCCTTATGGATCGGAAGTGAATCGTTGCCGGGATATCGAGGAACGCAGACGTAGATTTTTTCAGTTTCACTTGAATTATCTTCTGTACGGTTAGTGGTACATTAATAACTCTCATATATGGTTAGATCTGATAACCAGCAATATTTTGGACTTTTCTTCATAACAATTATTTGCGTGTTTGTACACTTATGGCTTGTCATAATCCATCTCATTTCTTGAAATTCGAACGCTATACTATTAGCATGGATATTTGACCCTTAACTTTGTTAATTGCTGCTCAAGAATATAATGCCCAAGTTGCTGTAATTTTCTAAATTCTAAGAGTCTTCGAGTGAGGTGACCTTGTGGGTCAGTGTAAAAGATTTTCATTCTTCAGTGAGGCGCGTCCAATCCTTTTCTGTGGGAGAGAATCAAAAAAGTGCACAAGAAGGTGGAAATGTGAAATGTGTACCATCCTGATGAAGGATTGACTATTTTTGTCGGTTTCTTGCAATACCAATGTCCAGTCATTGTCTTTTTCAATAAGAAGTGGGTTAATATACCTCGCCACATGACATGGAACAAAAACATTAACGTTGGAACCTCTCACTTCCTCCCACACGTTATTTCAAAAACGTGGCCTACTTACTGAACATCATATTAAGTCAAAACTAAATTTTGCATTTTTGTACAAGAACAGTTGAAATCGGTCGGTACAGTTTTCCGTGAAGCATTTCATATCGATAGTTGTGGCAATACAAGTTTCTTGCCCGCCCCGGTGGTTGGTTTTCCGCACAAAAGCTACTCCTATGGGATCAATAATTTTACCTGTGTGTGGATCTGGATCAGGATCACCTGCGATCGCTCTCGCTCGTATTGCATAGAATATCCAACTAAAATTGAATCAACTTCAAGTTTGATTCATCCTTAAATGTGGACGGCTTGACCAAGACAAGTCGGGGAGGGAGTGGGTCACTATGTTTTGGATGAGTGAAAAGATATCATTACTTCAGCAATTTGTCGCCAGATGTCGCTATTGCGGTCTTAGTTTTAGTTCCAGGTTCCTGCTACTGGTATCTATTGGAAGAATCTTTTCAGAGAGAATATGTAAATAAACAACCACAGTGCAACTATTAGATAGTTGACCGTCTTATAAGAAATAGTCAGTGTCAGACAATATTCAATGAAAGACTGGATGTATCTCCAACAGTAAACTGGAAAAATAGAATATGTACCTATCTATAATAAGGAAAAATCAGATGAAACTTTTTAGCGTTTGGTATGGATGTTCACAAATTCTTATTTTTAAAACAAAATTGTCCCGTTTATCGGTTTATCTTTATCGTAAACTGAATTGTGAGAAATCAAACATTTACTCAACGTCTACTTTTCTTAAATACTGCTTATAATTACTTATTTACTTAGTTATCTAAATTTGTTTTGTTATAGGTTATTAACTACAGAAAATGTTTTTCACGTACCAAGGTCATTCAATATTAATTTGAATTTTTTCTTTTGTTATTCAGCAGAAATGTATTGTATATTGTATGTATGTTGCAGTGTAGCGCTAAGGTCGCAAATTGAAAGAAAGATTATTTGATCATAGATAGTCATTCACCTTTTTTTTAATAAATTCAATAATGCCCACGTTGGCAAAACTTTTTTCAATCAATGATTAAGTTATTAGACAACACCTCGAAGTTCGTCCACCGATTTTCATATCTAAGCCATTCATATTGTTTAATCACTTGGTTAACTAATCACGACCTTAACAAGCCTTTATGAAACGTAATTCAAACGATTATACTATCATCTCGAATTTAGATACAACAAACTCTATTATCTCGCATACGTAAACAAAATTCAAATTCCATTAAAATCTTTATTTTAAGATAACTTAAACTCAACACTATGTGGTATTATCAAGAGGGTAATAATATGTAATTTGAGTACTTGGAAAATGCAAGGGAGAACGGAAAGGGACATAAATAGACGACTAGGACGAACACACAAACATTCAACACTCACTAAACGTTGGCAGATTGATAAATCCAAATATTAAAACTGTGGAAAACAATTGGCCAACGGGAATAATAAATGAAGAACCATGGCTTCTAACAAACCAAGAACAAATAGATAAAAGAATCAGAAGACAAAATTTTACCGAAATGTTGTAAGACATGCATGGAATGTAACCAGAAGAAGGAGAGTAGAAAGACCAAACCAATACCTGCAGAAGAACAATTCTCAAGGGCCTGAAATCCCAAAACTTAATGAGGACGGAAGTACATCGAGAAGCAAACGACAGACGAAAATGGAAAAAACTGATGGAAATATTGTACAGGATTGAGTTGACTGTACGCAGGACTAGCAACCCTGCCAATGCATCTTTGCTACTGGGGCGCCACTCGGCACCCTATGTTTAAGAAGGGAAGAAGAATAAATTGGAGCAGTATATATTACAACGTTAAGAGAATCTTAATGTATTTATTCGGGTCACAAATACAAAGAAAAACAACGTCCAACCCTCTTGTCACGAAGACAAAATTTGAAATAAGTTAGTAAGAGTAAACTGTGCAGATATCAATGCTGTGCTGTAAATGATACCTAACCATAATAGGTAAAAGTAGTCATGTTTGAATAGGGATTTTTCCCATATCGTGAATTTACAGGTGGTATCTTTTTAGCAGCATCGCCGTTGTATCTGAAACAGTTACATATGTAGATCTCCGATGAAACTGTTGCTACTAACCTATTTTTCTTCTTATTTTTTTAACAATTTTGAACAGATGGAAAATGTAAGACATCATTCATTTTTGTAATATGTACATCGAAGCTATCTTTTATACGTATACGCAATTATTTTTTACGTTGGCATTGGTACCTATTAGCACAGATGTGGTATTAGTAACTCCATCTGAAGCAAGCACCTTATCTCCATTTCTAAATTTTCCCCTTTTCACAATAACAATAAAAACAATTATTTATCTGTAGTTTTCCAAATAGCTACATGATAGATACATTTTGAATAATGGTTAAACATTTGTTTTTATATTAATTCCAAGAACAAATTAAAGTCAAAATCGTATACTTAATTAAGTTAAAAGGCCTCGAGCACAAATAATGGTTTCTCGATCCCATTCCTGATTATTACTAAATCTGTGTGTTTATTTACGATTTAAACGCCTCAAGAAACATTTGTGAGTATGATATCTCACTATGTCCGAGGGGAACCAATTTGGACCTACCTATATAAGAAAGAGAACCTAAAGGTCAAGCTCGAGAGTTGTCTCGCCGAGGTCAACAACTCGGCAGAACTCATGGAAGAAAACCCTCGCATGCCAATCAAGGGTGCCGATGAGGCAAGCTGTCCCATGAAAGAAAAGGAGAACCTGAAGTAAAGTGTCCTGGTGATATGAGAGACTCCTTCGATTGCGGGCAGCCGGGCACAAACTAGAAGCCTTTTTAATAAAGCAAAAAACACACTCACCGAATACAATAAGGTCATAAGAAAGGCAAAACGTGGCTCTTAGAAGAAGCACTGCAAGGAAATTGAACAAATTCCAAAAGGTCCCAGACTCCAAAGAGTCTTACAAAGATGAACATAGAGTAGAATCGGTTCCTTGAAGAAGCAGATCTTGGAATTTCCGCTTCAATCACACTTTCTGGGACTTTCTGACACAGGCGAACCAATTACTCCGAAACCCCTTTTTAAGGGGGAACGGACGGAATTGGGTTTCAGACCATCAGAATCTATCCAAAATTAGGTGAGCATTGGAATTTCCATCCGTATAAATCCCCTGGGATGGATGGAATTTTTCCTGCTCTGGGCTTAGAGGGACGTAAAGGTCGTATGCATACCGAAACCTGGGCGAGACTCATATGCCTAAGCCAAGTTGTTAGACCATCAGTCATTTCTCCTAAAACTATTGGGGAAACTCATTGAGCGACATATTAGAAACGAGGTGCTGGAGCCTGAGCCCATCAGTAAATACCAAAGTGCCTGTCAACCAGGTAAATTATGTGAACTTGCCATCCACAGGGTAGTGGAAGAAATCGAAAGGGTGATCTCCTTTAAGGAGGTGGCTCTTGAGGCGTTTTTAGATATAGAACGGGTCTTTAATAATACCTCTCTACTCTCCATTTCAAACATTAAATTCAGTGTAGGAAGGATAGGGCAGTGCAAACTAAATGAGGATTTTCTTGACGACGTTGCCGCTTCACGGCAGCAACCGTACAACCCAATACCGCCTTGTTGACTATAATAGTATGCTGAAATATGGCAGAACATCACAGCCTCGCCTAATAACGAGCCTGTAGCGCTCCGGGCTGCACGAGGAGTTCTCCCCCCGCTACTGTGGTGTCTGGTGGTGGACGGACTGCTGAGGCGATTAAGTGAGGCGGGCTATACCACAGTTGGCTATGTCGACGACATAGTGCTTGTGAGACCTTATCATTTGTGATGCAGGTAGTTTTTAATCTAGTGGAAACACGGTTCAGAGAAGAGCGTTTGTCTGTTAATCCAACAAAAACGAACCTCATTCTCTTGTTACGTAGAAAAGGGCGGACAAAGCTAAAGGATATAGCAATGTACGGCACCAAGTTACAGGTAATGGGGAAAGGTAAATACTTGAGCATAACGTTAGACCAAGGACTGATCTTCAAACCACACCTACAGAAGATTGCGAACAAAGCCGCAAAGTCCTTGTGGGCTTGTAGGCGAACGTTCGGGAGCAAGTGTTACCTATCTCCAAAGATGATTGGACCTGTCATTACGTACGCGTCACTGGTGTGGTGGCTTAGGACCTTCGTTCATAAGAAAATATAAATACTTAGCAAGATACAGCGCAGAGCCTGACTTGAAATTACGGGGGCAATGATAACAACCCCCACGGCAGCTATGGAGAGTCTCGTGAACCTACCCCCACTAAACCTAGTAATTAGTACTAGTACTAGTAATTAGTACTAGTACTAGTAATTAGTACTAGTACTAGTAATTAGTTTGTATTACCTCCTGCCGGACACACCGAGCCACAGAATGAACAGGTCACCCATCCAAGTACTGACCAGAGCGCGAGTTGCTTAATTGTCAATACTTGCATAGATGTGATTATACATTCTGCCGTACTGCCGGCCCACTCGGGGAGAATAATTTCAGTAAAGTAAAGTTGAATGGAATCGTGTATTACACAGACGGCTCCAAAGCCACTAAGGGCACTGGCTCTGGAGTGTAGGGGAGCAATGGACAGGGCTGCAGAATCTCTGTAAGCCTGGGGCAAAAGCGACCGCGTTCCAAGTCGAGCTATCCGTATGCAATCCTGACAGCATTAGATTAATAATATATGTAGTAAATTCAGGTCTAGTCCCTAAACGCACTAGGTAAGTGTAACAGAGTCTTGTGAGAGTATGCTTGCGAGAGTTGTTGGCGGGGGACCATTTATAGGATACGAACCAGCCTATGGGAGTGCATATAACACAGCCAAAAAGGAGATACAGGTAATACAATAAGAGTATTGCAGGCGCTGGCCGAAGCAGGACAGAACCATTACAAAATCTTCTGGAAAACCCAAACGAGGACTGATCCATCTTAACTAAGATGAAAATAAAACTCACAGGCCATTGTCGTTTGAAGAAACGCCTGCACACCATGGAACTGGCCAACAGTCCGTTATGCAGAGGTTGTGGTGAGGAAGAAGGAACGCCATATACCACGTCATTTGCCAATGTGAGGCATACACAAAGATAAAGGAACAGGAAATGAAAAGAGGAAGTAACGAAGATTCGCCCTAGTAAAATCCTGGACTTTGTTAAAGATACAGATATTCTCTAAGGGTAGACCAATAGCGGGGAGAACAATAGACCAAAAGGTCGCAGTGCAGGAACCAATTGGGACCACCCCTAGAATAAAATAATAATGATATCTCACAGATGCATTGCGCCCGGTCATGGTGCCAAGCGCAGGGTTAAATTTAAATTTAGGAGAAGGACTAATTTAAAATATTGTAATAAAAAAGTACGAGGGTTATTTCAAAAGTAAGGTCCGATTCACGGTAAATATTTGCATTTTGCGCCAAGATCAAAACATGCATACGCACCGACTCCCGGCATGCCTTGCGCGTAAATCGCCGCCATTATCGTAGTTACTGTTGCTGTGTGCTATTTACAGTGTCAGTTCGCAATGTTTAAGACAATTGATCGGCCCGCCGATTGTGAAGTAAGCGCAGTGATACGTTTTTTGTCTGCAAGAAACGTTTCAGCGGCAGAAATTCATCGGCAGATTAGTGTTGTCATCTGGAGTGTTATTGTTGCACGGTAACGACAGGCCCCATACTGCGAAAGAAACCCAAACTCTGATCAAGATGGGAACAGATGGCCCAGACAACACAAGGACATCTTGAAAACATCCTAAAGATGTCATGTTTAGATATTCAAGACGTCTTAAAGATGTCTATGTTCGCCGCACGTCATCTTGCAGACGTCTTTAAGAGGTCCAATGTTACAAAACACAACGTCTTGCAGACGTCTTTCTCAAAACATCTTTAAGACGTAGACTAAAGATAGTTGTTATGAAATACTATTAAATATGCATTTTAAATAAAATTCATGATATCAGTAAAGAAATATAATAATTAAAAGAAACGAGGACACATTAAAAATTAAATTAAAAGTACTGTTCACAACCTTATATGTTATTATTTAACAGTTTATATTGACACATCTGTTTTTTAAATTCCATTTCGGGGGGGGGGGGGGGGGGGGGCATTAACAGCGGTGACATTAGCCCTATATACGTTTACCAACCACCAGGTCAGTGTTACAAACATCTATGTCGGAGGTATATTTTTTAACACTATTTCCATCGGGATTCGAACGCGAGACTTGCAGGTGTAATTAGTGGTAAACGGACGAGTACATCCAGTGAACCATAAACGGTCACATATTCACACTTCTATTTCTATCTTTGAGAAAAGTATCCTTTCTCAAAGATTTCTACAGCTCTACTCAGCAAACAAGATAGTTGGAGAGGGGATATCGGCGCTAGAGTAGCTTTTAAGGTACAATCCGGAAAGAAATATTTGGGCGGTTAATTTAAATGTGTGTTGTTGGATACACATAAATGTATTGTATGCTGCATGAGAAGTCATCAGAAAGACTGATTTTAACAAACAAGAGTAACACAATAAAAGGATTAAGTGATAAAACGCCCGCGGAAAATGTCAGCTGTAAACTGTAATAATTTACTTTCAGGTGTGAATGTACACCTTAGAATTCTCAAATATGATTGGACAAATAATTTGCCGCGTCAAAAATTTCAAATACATTATTTTAGTTGACATATTTTCCAACTATCTTGTTTGCTGAGTGGAGCTGTATATACATAAAGTTAAACGTACCAGTTTATAAACTGCACTGAAAATATAGGTACACCTATTAATTAAATTGATATTAAAAATAACAAAAGGAATAAGACACAAGCTAAAACAAACAATACAAAATAAAGTAGGGTTATAATTCCGATTTCCGTCACCCGCGAAGATAAACTGTTATAAGCTACACTGCATTTTATATTATAATCATTAGGTTATCAAAAGGATTACATAAAAATAATGACATTTAACGATGTCTGAGATATCGTTAAATGTCATTTTATCTATATTACGTTTGAACGTCTGAAGATGACGAAGATGTACAAAAGACTTCTTAAAGACAATAACCTACAGATGTCTCGAAGACATCGATTTTTAGACGTCTTTGAGATGTCTAAAAATCAATGTCTGTAGGTTATTGTCTTTAAGACGTCTTTTTTACATCTTCAGACGTTCACACGTAATTCAGACATAAGCAGACATCTTTAAGACTTATTGTGCTGTCTGGGGGACCATCCACCGTATAGTCCGGATTTGGCGCCAAGTGATTTCCACTTATTCCGCTACCTAAAGGAGTTTCTTCGCGGCAAGCGCTTCGACACACATGATAAAGTGAAAGAACCTGTTAAAGACTGGTTATCCTCGCAGGCGCCTAATTTCTACGACTTTTAAAAGCTTGTTGAACGATATGATAAATGTTTAAATAAGTATGGAATTTGTGTAGAAAAATAGAGAAAAATGTAAGGAATGTAAATATAACAATTGCATTGACAATTTAACTCATGTATAAAAAATCCCATTAGCCGCAGTGCAATTGTCACTTTTACAGCGACAAATGCACTATAATAGTGGTTTTTTCACTTTCAAATTCTAATCAACTATCGCAGTATCCGTGCCCGCCGTATAAATACATAGTTTGACATTTGCGAATAAATTATTGCATGATGTTTGTGTTATTTTAAGAATGAGTCCATTTGGTAAAGTTACGAACGGATTTCTAAATTTCTTGTTCATTAAATTGTCCTGCCGAATTACCCTCGAGATTTGTATTTATACCTAGTAAATTTGTGTTGTTTAAATTCTAATCTGTTTCCTTTAGCAATTTGACTCGAAAAACTGTCAACCTAAAAATGCTCCACCTTCGGTGTCGCATTTTTATTGGTTGACAGTTTTTCTCGTCTAATTGCTAGGCAACAGATTCTTATTAAACAACCCAAATTTACTCGGTAAAATACAAACCTCTTGTGCAATTATAAGTGATAATTAACCTCATAGTGTTGTAGACCAATCAGACATTAAGAACAGTGTCACATGCACCAATCACAAGTTTTTTTAACTGAAAAGAATGTATGCTACTTTTCTTGCCGCTACCTCATTGTTTTAGCAACCTATATTTAAAAAAATCAAATGTCATTTTGACAAAAGTAAAAAATTTGACGTATTTAACGCTTCATTCAGTTAATTCTCCAACCGAAGATCATTCGTTCTCAACTCTTGTCAGGCAAGATTTTTTTGTATGAGCATTGATTGCTAAAAGGTAATTAAACTCGATCAAATTCTTGGGAAAAGAACCCTCGCGCTTCGCGCTCGGGTCTTTTCGTCAATTTGATCTCGTTTAATTGCCAAGCAACCAGTGCTCATACAAAAAAATCTTTCCGACAATAGTTGAGCACTTATGATCTTACTGTTGAAAAAATATTAGATTTTCAACGAACTTCGTTCGTTACTGAAATCAATATTCCGTCCGTGCGTCCGTGCGTTGCAAGAGATGCGTATTGTCTACAACCGAGTTAAGATATGGATCTTATGTGAAATTTTATGCTGATTCAAGATCCGGTCCCAATTTTTCGATATCTCAAGTACTTTTCGAGATATTCAACTTTAAAAGTCGAAATTTCGAAATTATCATATACTCTTTTGAAGTCGCATTTTTTCCAATTGTTTCCTATTATATTATTTTGTACATCTTAGGAATTGTCATTCTCACCCCAAGAATTATTATTTTTACCCCAAAAATTATTTTTTCTACCTTACCTTTTTAATTATTTTAGTCCCAAGATTTTTGTTCCCAAGAATTATTATATTAGCCCCCAAAATTATTAATTTAGCCCACATAATTATTCTTTTAGCCCCAAGATTTTATTCATTTTACCCCAAGGTTTTATTCATTTCACCCCAAGATTTTTTTTATTTTACCCCAACATTTTATTTATCTACTTATTTTATAGAAGTACCTATTTGAAACTAAAAAAAAATGTCACCCTAAACGTATATTGTCACTCAGGCGCTTAGGTTAGAGGTAGTTTAGTATATTTTTTTCAATTGAATACATTGAATAAAATCTTGGGGTCAAAAGAATGATTCTGTGGGTTAAAATAATAATTTTTGGGGCTAATATAATAATTATTGGGACCAAAATAATTGAAAAGCTAGGGTCGAAAAAATAATTCTTGGGGTAAAAATAATAATTCTTGGGTCGCGAAAATTACCACCCATTTGCAAATAATTAATTTTTTTATACTTTCGTTACTGCGGTATTCGAAGTTCGTTCTGTAATCCGGGGATTTCAACTAGTTTTTTCTTTTTTTTATCGGACCTTACTTTTGGAATAACCCTCGTACCTTTTTTTAACGAGGATATTGTAAACTTCACAACGTAAAATGCGACGTGATTAGTACTCAATTATTAGTTCATCCATAAATTATCAAGTACATACTTTCTACAGTCTACAATCGCTGTAGGCAAGGTCTATTCACTT
The DNA here is from genome assembly GCA_036250285.1 of Pyrocoelia pectoralis. Classification (NCBI taxonomy): domain Eukaryota; kingdom Metazoa; phylum Arthropoda; class Insecta; order Coleoptera; family Lampyridae; genus Pyrocoelia; species Pyrocoelia pectoralis. The sequence continues at coordinate 35,433,270 of CM070076.1, read as the reverse complement.
AATAGACCTTGCGCTGTAGGTACATATTTACCTCGAACCAATAATTGGTCCGAGATATTTACATACGTAATAATGTTTATCAAAATGTGCGATAACCTTTGTAACTATGCACTTAACAATAATTATGATCGGAATAGTTAACGAAATAATGGGCCAATTCGCCTTCAAGGTAGATACCTAACAAAGATAGATAATAAAAAGGATTGCAAAAAGGTCTTTTCAAGGTTTGGAAATTCCGCGCTTTATTCATTATTCGAAATGTCGATAATGTAGATTTCACTTCAACATTCCATTTTAATTTGACAGCTATCTAAATTTTTTCAACCCAAGTGCATCCGTTTTTCTTAAAGTAAATATACCCCAATGTACCTCTGCAAATAGTGGAATAAATAAATTATGTAGCTTATCAGCAATGAATTGGACGACAAGATATAAGGAAAGTTACGCTTTTAGGCTATAAAATGGCTGAACCAATGCCCGCGAATCAACCAGTTCAAGTTCAAGATAGCACGTCGTCCACAGTAACCATCGTCGCTGCCGATGTACAGGTATTTACAATATTATATCCATTTTTAACAACGTAAAATGAATGCATTACATAGAAGTGTAGCCTTTAATCACCCTAAACTTTATCCCAGTTTCAACAATTTTATAAAATCAATAACCACAGCTAACGCACAAGTTCCAGAAAATATTTCACCTTTAGATGGTATAAGAATATTAGATTTAACACGTATCGTAGCTGGACCGTATTGTACAATGATATTGGGAGACTTAGGAGCCGAAGTTTTAAAAATTGAACGACTCGGTACGGGTGACGAAGCTCGAAGATGGGGACCACCTTTCGTTAACGAATCGTCCGAAACTTGCTATTTTGTCGCCGTTAATCGAAACAAAAAAAGTGTATGTGTCGATATGAAATCTAAAGATGGACGTGAAATAATTTACGAATTGGCTAAAAAAAGTGACGTTTTAGTGGAAAACTTTGTACCGGGCGGTTTGGATAAATTACAACTCGGTTATGACCATATACGTAAAATTGCGCCGCATTTAATCTACTGTTCGATTAGTGGTTACGGAAATTCGGGTCCTTATCGTATGAAACCGGGCTATGATGTTATTGCAGCATCGATTGGCGGTTTATTACACATAACTGGGCCAGAAGACGGTGCACCTGTCAAAGTAGGTATCGCGATGACCGATATTGCAACGGGCTTGTACGCACACGGCGCTATAATGGCATCATTGCTAAAACGTTCGAAAACAGGTCTAGGTCAAAAAATTGATTGTAACTTGTTGTCGACACAAATTTCTGCATTAATTAATATTGGTTCAAATTATTTAAATGCGAATCGAGAAGGTAAACGTTTAGGTACAGCACACGAGAGTATAGTTCCGTACGAAACGTTTGCTACGCAAGATGGTTATTTAACAATAGGTACCGGATCCGATCAACAGTATGTCGATTTTTGTCAAAGAATCGAAGAACCTCATTTAGCAACAAATCAAAAATTTTTAACTAATAAGAAAAGGATAGAAAATCGTAAGGAATTATTAAACTCTCTCTATCCCATATTTCGTAGTAAAACGAATGCTGAATGGATGAAAATTTTTGAGGGATCATCATGTCCGTGTGGACCAGTTAATTCCCTTAAGGAAACTTTTAACGATGAGCATGTTAAGGCAATAGGTTTAGTTAAAGAATTGAAACATGCAACTGCTGGTAATGTTAAGGTAGTGGGACCGCCCGTTGTATATAGTGCAGGTGGAAATTATGTACGGGCTCCTCCTCCCGCTTTAGGACAACATACTCGAGATGTATTAAAGAATATTTTACAATACAATGATGACTACATTGATACACTCAAATCCAAAAACGTTATACAGTAATTATGTAGAGTGTAGACTGCTTTTATGTTACTTTTAGATGTAGGCTAGATTTGTGCTTGTAGAGTAGGTATATTTCTTTTTAAGTGTATGCATGCTAATAAATCTGTTCTTTTATCTGTATTTTCTTGCTAGTTGTATGTATAATTGCAATCATAAATAACAATGACCTTGCGTGATGAATGAATGAAGCCTGACCTATTCTCTAGACTATATTGCTGATGTACCAGGTGGCCCCCTTCTTATGGAAACAGCCTTTAAGAGATAGAAAAAAAGGACCTAGGTGTCTGGAGTTCAATTTTAATGAGAAAATCACTGGCGGTAACAGAATTCAGCTATCTCTAATCGTTTGGCCGCTAAGGGGCGTTTCTCGAATTTAGTCGTTTTCGTTAATGCTCCATAACTTTCTTATTATTAAAGATAATTTGATGTTGGCAAAATCTTTCTTAGAGCAGAATCCATCGCGCTTTGTACAGGGTGTTTGGTTTTTTAAAACCATCCCTAAACTACATTTTTTCATACCCTGTATATTTTGGAGTTTTTGAAAAGAGCATAAAATTTCCTAAATTTTGATATTTATATGTAAAATATTGTTTGCAATGCAAATGTTGCATTTTATACATTATTATTTCACATTCAATATTGCAAATAATATTTAACAATTTACATCAGATTTTAGGAAATTTTACATTCTTTTCAAAACCCCAAAAGTATACAGGGTGGTCCGTATGAAAAATGTAATTTAGGGTTGTATTAAAAGACCATACACCCTGTATAAAAATTGTCTATCGCCGTGGATTCTACGTAAAAAAGTGCTCTGAGAAAGATTTTGCCAAAAGTTCGATAATAAAAAAGCATTAAAAGAAATCGACAAAATTCTAGAATCGCCCCCTAGCGGCTAAACGATTAAAGATAGCTGAATTCTGTTTACAGCAGTGTATTTCTCATTAAAATTGAGCTCCAGACACCTAGGTTCATTTTTTTCTATCTCTTAAAGTAAAGGATGTTTCCATAAGAAAGTGTCCAATTTGGACCACCCGGTACATGTAGGCATTATTCAAAAGTACTCTTCATGTTAGTATTTTTGTTTGCCTTCGCAGTCTCCATCCTATTCTGTAGTCGCTCTGATAGGGTTCCAGTTCGTGATTTCATTTATCCATCGGCTATTGTCACTCATATATGTCCATCAACATCTTTTATTCTACAGTTCAGATATTTCCCATTCTACGTCTTACTGTGAGGAACCCTACCTGTTCTTACTACTCTGTGGCATCTTCACCATCATTCCATCTCTGTGCAATTTATCTTATTTTTAATGCTTTTATGCAGCGCCCACGTTTCTGCACCATAGTAGATAGAGTGACAGCCAATTCATGTTTGACACCACCGGAATCTCAAAAAAGGTAAGAGTTAAGAGTCGGTTAAATTAGACAAAGCTTTAGTCTAATTTACTTTTACATATTCGTCCATTCCCAGACATTCATTTTTGATAGTGTCTAATTATCAAAATACTTCTAATTCTTTCATATCAACTTATATGAAAAGTCTTTCAACAAGTAGGTACTCCTTTAAGAAGAGACAAGTGGAAGTAATCATGTAATTGATATATCAACATATTTTTCTTACCAGAACTCTCGGTAATAACTGTGTCCTTCTCATCCTCAGCCTTCCTTTTGCTTTTTCAGCTGCTGATACCAAGATTGGATAACATCTACGTAAATGGAACACGAATTTGGCAAAACACAGTTTGCCATATCAATAGCGTATCCACAATTGCCAGTCGTATCGCTGGAGAAAGCAAGCTACCTCTTGCGGCCACTGTCTGGATGGAGTCCAGCTAGAAGAAGCTTGAAGTAATTCAAAATCGAACCCTGAGAAGAGCAATAGAAATCGGTACGATAAATCGCTAGCGGCGAAAACCACCCCTTCCCAACATATGTGCCAGCCACAGGTTCCAGAGAAAGAGGAACCGTCCAAGATGTATAGTCAGTTCGCTGTATTTTTCACTCCTACCAGAGAAAGAGGAACTGTCCAAGATGTATACAGTAGAACCTCTCATATCCGACTATGACCTTACTGGGCCATAGTTGCAACTGCCAAAAGGTCGGATATCAGGAGGAGGAAAAAACGCCTTTCCCAGGTAGAACAGCTATACAGTAGCGTAATACAACTTTATTGTACACTTGTAAAAATTTTGCTGTATACATTTCAAACTTTTACTATTTTTAAATTAAATAAGGAGGTAACGGGAAGGTCGGATATGAGAGGTTCTACTGTACTATACTATATCATCCACAGGGCACTTTTAAGGAAAAAGGCTGTTAAACAGTTCATGAGTGCACTCATCATACCGTTTGTGTAGTACTACTTACCTTGCCATTTACCAATGATGTAATGTCAGGCCCTTAACACAGCCTGTAATTTTTTCCTGTCTATTTGGTTCACACCCCCCCCCCCCCCCCCCCCACGCAAATAATTTCCTTTCTCATTTTCTTCTTAATCCAGATCTTACGTATGTTATATAAATTCTTATCTCTGGTCTTGTAGAGGTGTATTTGCCTTCCATTAGGAACTTTTATTTTATTATCCTCTTACACTTTCATTTTCAATTTTCATATACATATGTATTTTGATTTCTCAAATTTAATAACTTACAATTCTTTGTATCCTTTTTAATCTTCTTGTAATTTCTTCCAGCACTCCTGAATTTTTCTAACAGGACCAGGTTCCATAGTCTAGTATTTTAATAATCTAACCACTTTTGTGACGCTTACTACATTTGTCTCTATTTACTATAATATGTTTGATTCAAGTATACAAACTGTACGTACATGTGGTGAGTATAACCATGCTGGGTATTCCCATAGCCTTTCTAGATAGCATCTTTTAACACGTCTCCTAATATCCTCTATAGTTCTTTCACTATATTTTACTGCCTCTACAGTGGACTAATAAAGTACTTTCGCCTACCATTTCTGACCTCATATAGTTTTCCCCTTGAACTTTTACTGCCCACTTTCCCCCTTGTCCAAAATCTTTGTACACCTTTCAAACAAACATTTTTTCCTGCCATTATTTCTGAAATACGGTGGATAAGCTTGCATTCATAGATCCTTATTTGTTTCTACATCCAACTATTGCAACCCAAAAATTTAGCTCTTTGACCTTTATATGGGGGTGTTTTAGTTAACTTATAGCTTAACTAGAGAACTGGAATAAAAATGGTAAGATTGAATGCAACTTATCTATATCCAAAATTGTCTCGCTCAGTCTGTACAAGGCATGTATAAGCACTAATAAGTTGGGTTAGACATTCTTTTTATTCCAGGAGTCTCGAATCTCGACCTTTTGTAGTCACATTATGTGTAATAATCCAATCATAATATAATTTTTCTGATAGAAATTATTTCGTAATAACCAATATTTTGACATTATTTGTACATCTCTACTAATAGTAATAAATGTATTAAGTGTAAATGATGAGTATGACATGAACTGTACTCTGTAGTAAATGCTGTGTAAGCTTCATTAGGATAAACGAAATGATCATTATTCATTATGTGAAATTGTCTTCCTCAACTTAGGCAAGATTCTGGAATCATATTTTAAAAAAAACATTAAAGTATTTTACTGTATCCATTGCCTTGTTTGTTTGTTTGTCTGAATGGTTTATGAGATTTTTTATGACACTAAATCTTGAATAAACAAATCTTTCTTTTCACCTAGATTGTGATAATCATAAAAGAAAAATATGTTGTGAACATATCTAATCAGTTAATCTTAAATTTTCAGAGCAATAATTATAATATAAAATATTTAATGAACATACATTTTTACTATTGATAACAAATTTGTTTGCTCTATTCCATGAATACTGGTAATATTAGCAAGATGGTGACAATCTTGAAACTTCAATGCACGACAGCAATTATTTTATATGAAAAATGTAATTTAAAGCTTATCCAATAAGGTTTTTCTTAAATGTAGGAGGGTATTATTACATAATGTATTTTTAGGATGGCGCCCTACCCACCCTTCACTTAAAGTTAAGAAAACCGAAAATTGATAAAAAAGTTCAATGGACCAATGAGACTGTTGATAATGAAGACATGAACAAAAAGAAATCAAGCTGTGAGTATAGTAGAAGTTCGTATTTTTCAATGACCAAATCACACTAGGTTGTTGTATATATACGAAACCGAAAACAATCGATGACGACGACAGCAGTAGTTCAGACATTTCAGATGACGAATGTGATCATTGCAAAGGACATATAGAGAAAAAAAAACACAAGCGAAATAAAGGCCATTTACCTGATTGTATAATTCCCGGTAGTTCTAATGAAAATAATATTGAAGGCGATTCTAATCCAGAGCCTTCATTTAATTAAATATCAATGGTGTGATAGATTTTTTAACTTTTTTAAGTGTCTTATACAATGTGATTTTAAGCTTCCTGTATCTACTGTATATTAAATTTTAATGTTGTCATTCTAGAACTGTTCCCATGAAAAATGCTCATCTAATAGAATGTTATAATGGAAAGCTATAAGTTAGGTAACAATAATAAATATTTATTCACAGTATTATACCCACACAATATAAATATAATTTTTTTTGTTAATAAATAGTGCTAAATATCTATCGTTTATAATATACATAGCATCCCTATAAAATCACCCCTATTGAGTGGACGGTCATTTTCTATTGCTTTAATAAGTAATTAACATTGTCGTTGTGATATTGCTTAAAATCAACACGGCTCTCTATTTACCAAATTAATTTCTAAAACTTCTTTGCATTCTGTATCGTCTTTTTTCCACGCCTTCTTGAAATTGTGCTACATTCAGTCCTAATTCTTTTGCTTTTGCTCGAGATCTCCATATTTTTATAGTGTGATCGTCTGAAGTTGTCACTAACATTTCTGGATCTTTCGGATTGAATGCTACTGAATTCACCACATCGGCATGTGGAAATTTTGCCAAACAAATACCATAGTGTCTATCCCATAAATAACCATGTTTATCTTCTGCCCCACTGAAAACATAATACATTAATTTTTCAATGACGTAGCCTTTGTTTATGAATTGAATCCACCACTGAAATATAAGCAACCTGGAACGCGCACGGTGCATTTAACCTGTAGGAAATAAACCGAGCGTGCGATAGCAATAACGAAGGGTCATTTTGTCCTTGTTGTACTCATTCACAGTTAAGCTGTTGAAGCATTTTCATTGTTTTACGATTAATCAAACTAGTTTTTTATTACGTATACGATACAATAAAAAAAAATTAGTAAGACACAGACCGAATGTCCCTACAATAATTCCCTTTCTGTCGGCTCGGCTGTAAGTTAAGCGTAAGCGTTCCAGGTTGCTTATATTTCAGTGGAATCCACTGAACTCATTCAGTGATTGAATTCAATGTATGGTTGGTTAGTGTGGAGATGTTTAAAATTCACATTCATTCGATTAGCTCATTTCACATATAAATCTTGAAGTTATCAATGCTTTAAACAATTGAAAGATATATGTCCTCACACTAGATTAAACAAAGAAGACAGCATAAGGTAAGTATAGGCATTTCGAACAAAGATATCTTGTAGGTTTAAGTTGCAAGGAAGTAAAACGCTATCTACATAACTGTATTTACACTTTTTGCAGGTTGTGTTACAGCACGAGTCTGATACAGGACTAGAGTGCTGTCAATGTGTACTGTGTAAAATTTGCTTAGGAACTGTCTTTGACACTCCTGTTGTGGGGTCATCCGAGGTGATACAGCCTCATGTCAATTAATATATGGCAAGTCTAATATGTTTTTTTTGCATAATTACTTAGTGGTGGAGGCTTGACTGTCTGATGAAAAATGACAATTGTAAAGCTTACAGTAAGCATACAGCATATAGCGAAATGTTTATACAGGGTAGACCATTTTAATTAATACACGCGAATATCTCGAAAAGGACAGTTTTTTTCAAAAAAATGCTTCAGAAAAGTTTTATGGCTGCGAGGGGGACTGGTGATGACATTATCAATTTAATTGCAGATGGCGCCACTTTAGAGATCTCATTACAGTGACTTTATTACAAACAGTGGCGACAAGTATTTGGATTTAGCAAGTTACTAGGATACCACCGTTGAGTTCATATAAACCCGCCCAAAATTTTGCCTCCTAATGGTGGATGGGTGGAGCTAATAGCTGCTTGTCGTCACTGTTTGTAATACAGTCACTGTAGATTTCATCATGGCGGCCATTTTTTTAAATGAGAGTGAATTTTTTTCCCAAATGATGTAGCTGGCAATAAGACGAATACAACGGTTTTTTGTTTTTTTTAATCGGATCATTTTTCATTGAGCTAGTGTTCCGAAATTTACACATTAAGTAAAAGTTTTCACCCCCATAGTGTACATATTTTGTATTTTTAATATAATCAAGCACCCCAAAGGGATAAAAGCCCCACCACATCCAGGTCGTTCATCTTGGGTAATGTTAAGCTCAGGGAAAATGCGTGTCAATCAGTCTGGAGCTGGTTGACCATCAAACAGAATTGGTCCATATAACAGATAGGAACAAAACACAGCGAGAGGGGGGGGGGGGGGCGCAGGGTGGTGTGGAGTTATAAAACAATGGCGGAGTATGGTGCGAGGTTTTTGGGTCCTTCATTAGAATAAAAATACATAGACTATGAGGGTGGAAAATGATCAAATAAAAAAGAAAAAAACGTATTCGTCTTATTGCCAGCTACAACTTTCATTTGGAAAAAAATCCACTCCCATTTAAAAAAAATGGCCGCTCTTTTGACCACTTCTCATCTTTAATTTTCAGCTGACCCTAGAAAAAGCAATACAATTTTCTTTTAAATCATATTGTTCTAGCATAGAAATTACTATAATGCCTGATGTTTCATTGACGCTGGAGTAATAACTTTACAGTGTGCCATTTTTTATCAAAACATAGCGTAAGAACAGAAAAATCTTCAATGACTGCTAACCACTATTCCTCCTATTAGAAATAACGATGGACCATGGGCTAGAGACAATAAGCAAAAAAGTAACGCTGTTTGCTGAACACCTAGCTGAGATATTCACTCCCAATTTAGGGCAGATGGCAGATAAGTCAAGATATGACTAGAGGATATGACGAAAATGAAAGGACTGAAAATAATATCACACCAATTACCCCTAAAAAAGTACTAGCAGATGAGGTAAAAACTAACTTAAACCTGAAGAAAGCTCCAGGATGCGACCTCTTCAATGCAGCCTTTAGACTACATGTCCCGGCATGCTGGAAAGTTGTAGAAGTAATTGTGCTACCAAAACCAGGAAAACAACCTAATGATGTGAAATCCTACAGGGCGATCACACTACTGCCAGTAGTCTCAAAACTCTTTGAGAAACTGCAACAATAACCTAATACCAGATTACCAATTTGGATTCAGGCAAAACCACTCAACAATAGATCAAGTGCATAGAATTACCGACACCATCGAGCGTGCCCTGGAAGAGAAACAAGTCTTCGACAAAGTGTGGCACAAAGGCTTGATATACAAGATGAGTATTCGGATCTAAAAGACATAAAAGCAGGAGTACCTCAAGGTAGTGTACTGGGTCCTATCCTCTATTTGTTATATACTAATGATATACTAGACTTAGGGGAGACTTGCAGGAATACAGACCACTATCCACTGGGAGACTACAAACAGCCAGCAATACAATACTAAACATCGATGATAAAGTTAAACGAGCTGAAATTCATCCATGTTATATTCACAAACACACTGCTCTGTATATAAATGCTACCATTGGGTCGTATGAGAACAAAACCAAGTACCTAAGCATAACTCTGAACGCCAAATTTAGCTCGAAGGAGCATGTGAAGAAGAAGAAGAAGAAAAGTGGGATTCGTTCTAAATATAGCCCACACCATTGGAAGAACTTTCAAACTTTCAGATTTCCAACAAATTACTGATATATAATCAGATCTTGAAACCAGTATGGCTTTATGGCATCCAGATCTGAGGCTGCTCCATTGAGTCCAACATTAAAACAATCCAAACATTTCGAAAAAAAGTGTTACGATCCTCCGTCCCCCTGGTATGTTAGAAATTCTGATCTTCATAGCGATCTCAGATTATAACCATTAAGGAAGAGATCCAAGAGGTTTGCTGGAAAGCATGAAGCTAGACTTCACCTCCACGTCAACGCAGAGGCTCTTCAACTGCTGCACAACCAACAAGTATGAAGATTGAAAAGAAGAATGCCATGTGATCTAGTGTAGTGTGTTGTTTGTAAAAGTAGGGTAGTGCGTGAGGAAGTGCAAATAGTTCAGATAAGAACTACAAGACATCAGTGGGTAGACTCTAGCGGATAAGTATATAAGATTCATTAGAGGTTAGTCACAAAAACTAGTTTTAATTCAAGTGCCATGAATAAATTAAAAAAAGCCATGCCATGGTGTTACCAGTATTAGTACTGGAGCAATTGCAAAAAAACTAAACTAACTTTACAACTTATTTAAATATACAATAAACTTGCACATCTATTATAGCTATATTTGTACACAGACTGGTATACCATAGGAGCAATGCATTTCCACATATATCTGTATCAACTACCAAGGATACTATACCTATTCTAATTTTAACACGAAGAACATTTTATCATTGTCATTCATAAAAACAATAGATTTTATGACTTTTCAATTCTGAAAGTTACTCCACAGAAAATAAATGCAAATATAAACATAACTCACCTTGCAACGTATTCATTGCACACATCTAAAAAAATAAAAAAGCACTCATTATTAGGGGTGTATGCTTTATGAGAGCGTAACATCGTACCAACTTGCTTTAACGTAACCAAATCAATTACATGTATATCAATTTCTTGAGCTATCGGTGGTGGATCTAAAGGATTTGTTATTTTGTAGCCTTGAGGCCATGGCCTACTATTAACGTAAAGGTATCTAAAAATAACACAGATAAGCTACCTTTTTATAATTACGAATTCTTTTTTAATGTACATATATCCAATACTCCCTCACCTATGATCAGGACTTAAACCCATTCCAATAATGTGACCGTGCACATCAATAAGATGATCGATTTTGTCAAATTTATCCGATACTGCATCGAAATCTAACCAGTTTGGTTCAGGAGGGGGCGAACTTGATCTTTGTTGCTCTTTTTTACGTTCTTGTAAAATTATTCGTTCTTTAAGTGAAGGGCCAGGATCCAAACGCTTTGGAAACATGAACGGTTTTATCCTCTTAAAACCTTAAAAATTTTATGACATGTTTTTTATGTAAACATGACTTAAAAAAGTTAGGAATTTGTGCTGTTCTTAAGATGGTTATGATGAATTATTCAAATAATGAAGACAACTGCTCCTCCGATTAAATAAATAATGTACAGCTTACCTATTTGATGTGGAGTATATGTTTTAAATCCCGTTGTAAAAATTAAGTACTTATCCTCTTGAATTTCATCACACTCTTCGCTTGTATCAAATGACACATCAGATGCAGTGTCATCATCTTTGTTGCTATCATTTTCATCACCGCTATAGCCATCATTCCCACATCCTTGCGCAAGATCATACCTTTCCAGTTCTACTTTCCTATAATCAGTGTTGTATAAAATTGATGTAGCATACTCAAAGCTATCGACATTTTTAGTTCTGTTACACCAACGTGGATTTGAATACACTAAAAAATATTATCACATTGTAGAACAAAATTATTTATTACCCGAATGAGTTTATTTATAGTTTTTTTTTAATTAATTTTTAATACCCAAAAATATATTATTCGATATCTTTTCCCAGTATTGAATATGATGGACAAATAATACCTCTTTAGGTAATCATTAAATTAATTATAAAGTGAACAGCACACATTATTTTGAATAGGGACCATGCACCAAGCCATTTCAACTTTTCTCCTATAAGAGAGTATTACCAGAAAACTAAGAAAAGCTATAACATAATCAGCGCAAGTCATTAAGTTGTTTAAAAATTCAATAAATACAATAAAGTAAAAATAGTAGTTTACGTAACAAGTCCCGAAAGTGATCTTTTACTGGACAAGTAGGCAAATTACAGAGTCCTGCAAGCCTGCGAGTCCAGTAAAAGCACTTTTGGGACGTATTACGTACAATATTTTTTTTAAAACGGGCAGAACAATTGACCGTTCTAGGCCGGAAAGTAAAAATGAGTCCGGTAAAACCTTTTACCGGACTATCACAATAACTTTCTGGCTCGGTCCGACAAAATGAGATTTTCTGACCTAAAAATAAACCGGAAAGTACTACTTTCTGGCCGATTTTAAAAAAAATTAATTATTCCTAAATAAAGCAATGCAAAGGTAATTGCAACATGTACTATTTACATAATTTTTACATTTTAAGTTGCGTATGTGCTTACAGTAAACATTACAACGGCGCTTGGTACAAGACGAATGACCTTCGAAAAAAGATACAAAGGATACAGGGATCCTACCTGTTTTACTTATGTATAAAAAAATATGTAAATAATAAACTACAATAGTGATCGTTATTAAATGTAGGATTAGATGCAAATTAATCTTCAATTAGACCAAAATTATGGAAGAAACATTTTTAGTGTTTAGTACCCCCAATATGGTGCTGCCTTGACGTCAAGCTACTATAAAATTTTGTTTCCTGACTTTATTTTTGTGTTTCAGAATTTTTCATTGTGGATCAAAAATGATTAGATTTTGACTCATAAGTGCAGTGTAATTTGATTTTCAGGCTTTATTTTTATGTTCTAAAATTTTTATTGTTGAATAAATATAATGATTAATGAACAAATTTTATAAGTAACGGGTACTTCTTCATGTCGTCATTTCAATTTACAAAAATTAATCCATTTTAAACGAGTTAACCTTTTGGGAACCTAACCAAAAATTATCGTAGACCGTCCCGCGCCTGTAGCTAAATGTCAAATAAGTCGCGGTACCTTTCCGTGCCTTTACAGTTGGGAACGAAGGGAAAGCCATGGAGGGGGAAAGATTAGAAGCACCTCCTGGTGGTGTTTCCTGGGCAACGCTGTAACCAGTTTACTGTTCACAGTGGCTAAGCTGCTTTAAATAAAGAAAAAAATTCTTAACTGGAATCACATCCGTTATTTAGCTAGACTTGATTTGAATTTTCGCTTTATCGCGATGCAAACTTGAGTGCGCAAGTGCGCGCGAAGCCGCGTTTTATAATATAAAATAGCTCAACAGATCATTTTAGATCCAAGGTTTTAATAGTTTTCTTCCACCTAACCCTGTGTCACTCCACCTTTTTCTAAATCCTTACACACCGCTTCTATCCATTTGACCTTTGGTCTCCCCGCCTTTCTTAGCACTCTCTTGGTACACGCTCTTCAGATATTCTAGACAGATGTCCCAACCACCATAGGCGCGTTCTTGTGACCCAAGTCACTACACTATCTTCTTTAAAAAGCTCATATAGCTCATCGTTTGTTCTTGGTCTACATATACCCTTTCTTTTACCCCTCCATATATCTTCCTAAATATCTTTCTTTCCCATACACTCAAACGTTGTTCCACTCCCTTGTTCATTAGTCACGTTTCACTGCTGTACCTCATAATTCTGCACCACCTCGAATTTTTGTTATTTGACGATGACAAAGATTATAAATTAGATAATATATACGTCGATAAATTGCTAATGGGTTGCCTAGCTAAATCGCGTACCGATGTTGTTAAATCCGCTTTCTTTCAGAAGAACACTCTGCATCCCTGTCATGGAATGGCCCGCGCAGCGCTCTCTCACTCTCCACGCTCGCGCTGAAAAGTTAATATCTAAAATCTAGGCAACCATAGATGTGACAAGGCATTTTCTAAGGCAACCTGATACTGTTGGGTAAGTAAGTAACTGATGAAGGTACATTAATAACACTTGCTCACCTTCTGAAAGAAAGCGGATTTAACAGCATCGGTACGCGATTTAGCTAGGCAACCCATTTATCGACGTATATATTATCTAACTTATAATCTTTGTCATCGTCAAATAACAGATGAGAGTATATATTTCTAGTACCGGATCTCGTACTATTACACTCCCTTGGCATACCAATCGTTTTTTGTGTACTTTGTTTGCTTTATTAGTACTTCCCTTGCTGCTTTTTGTACCACCACTTCTAGCGTCGTCCATTTGTTTTGCACACTTCCTTGCGGTCCATTGTTTTTTAAAGTTTCTTCTATCTTCCCATTGAACTGCCTCAACACTTCAGTATTCTCCAGTTGTTCTCTGTGATATTTTGTTACTTCACCATATTTACTCTTTTGTATTGCAGGTATTTCTTGTACCATCTTCACCTTAACTAAGAAATGTTGATCAAAGTCTTTAATTAGACCAAAATTATGAAACAAAAATTTGTGGTGTTTGGTATAGACGTAGTGACAACTTTACTTGCATTGACCATTGACTTTATATACTATAGTAGACGAACGGGTTAAGGTTATAAACTGGCAACACGAATGGAAATGAACTGGTCCCAGAATGGAATTGAGTCGCCAAAATCATCACAGTACCACTATCGTTTCATATTCCTCAGTTTGTCTACAATTTATAGTTAGACTCACGGACGTATAAAAAACAAATGGACTGCTAATTGGTACGTACCGGCAACATTTATTTGTCCCCACCATGGGAGCCGCCATACTGTGCTCTTAGTTAGTTATTTTCTTGTAGAGATCGATTTTAGTTGGCAATTTCAAACGTCAAATCGAAAGTGGTCCAAACTTCAAAGTCTTTGACTTAACCTCAATGTTTTATATCTTACCTTTCGTTGCTTTCATATTTGACATTTTTATATACATAGTATGAATAGAGCGTGATGTTTCGTTGGAAACGATTGTTGCTATGTGTCGTGTGTAAATAAACAAGTTTTGTTGGTTAAATGGTTACACATAATTATGCCATTTTGGAGTACATCGAAAACCACGTTCCAGAAGAAATTTTACAAATACTTTCAACAGCAGAATCGTCGTTGATACCAAGCAAGTGATGATGAAAATATAGTTACAGAATTGAAATTCAGAAATAATGAAATGACAAATTATAAATTGCAACTTTCAAATATAACCGCTAAATTTTCAGGGTTCATTATACTCGCTTTGATTATATATATAATCAAAGATTACTCCACAGACCACTAATATTTTTAATGGTCTGTGCACAAATCACTTTTTTGTTGGTAGTTTGTAGGTCTGTGGATTACTCCTTTAGAAATACACCAATACAAAATTGAGCCACAGAATAAGGTCTCCTTACTTATTCTGTGATTGAGCACAGTATGGCGGCGCCCAGGCAGGGGACAATTATTTCAACATAATTAGCAGTCCATTTGTTTTTTATACGTCCGTGGTTAGACTTGACTAAGCTCTTTAAGTATGTGCAGCCTGTTTGAGCCGCCCATTATATTGAATATAAACTTGGCCAAAAAGGGGCGCTCAGTGATATATCTGCAGGAACAGCTGATTTCCAACCATCTCTATGCGCATCAACAGCTTTGGTTATTTGGACTGTCCTTATTTGTAGATTTTCATTTTCATCAAAATTTCATGATAGATCCTAATTAGCAACTACTTATAATAAAAGATATAATGGTGCAAGTCATTGTACATGTGGGTTGATTCAGGATTCAGTGACATTTAGTTAGTTACAGCATTTAGAAGCGGCCCCCGCCCCCTCAAATTTAAACAATATTCTCCCTACTTACAGTAGTTGTACATATTGCCACCAGAGGTTGTACATGAATTAATTAAGAAGGCAGAGTCAGTAGATTAATAGAGTACCGCAAGCCTTTGACGCGACAAATGCCGCCCTGGCGGCCATTTTTAGTCCATATACATAAAATATACTTACGAAGTGCGTAATTTTTAATAAAATGCCGTGTTGTTGTGCTGTTAAGTGTATTTTTTTTATTGTATTCCGAAAAATTTAGTCGAAACATCATTTACTTTACTGAGCGTGTAGTGACTGAAGCGCGGAAAGGACTAAAAATGGCGGAGGTTGCGGTACTCTATTAATCTACTGACTCTGAATTAAGGAGTCGCTAAGAACAAAAAAAACATGGTATCTGATAAATGAGAAAACATCAAGAAGAACAATAAATCTCAAATGTCAATTTTTTGGTTTATGATGAAAAAATATATAACTTCTATCATGCTTACCTTGATTTCGATTACTGCCGCCAGCATTAATATCTTGATAACTGACAGGATTTCCATGTTCTATCACAAACTCATGATCCTTAGGAAGATCATTATCTTTATATGCTTCCATATGATCGCTAACATTTTCCGAATTGGGAAGACAATCAGCTACCATTATAGCTCTAATAGAGCTAGCATTACGATTATAAAATCTATATAAATTTTGAGTAATAGGTACATGTTCCGATCCAGTTTCTTGAGAGGCTTTGTTTAACCACAAAACAGACGAACTAACTAAATGTGCCAACCAATGTAAATCGCCCGACAAGAGATGCTGATCATTGTACCAGGTACCAAATATGTCATACGGTTTATTAACAACACGACATTGCAATTCAAATCCATCTAATAATAATATTTCGCATTACATTTTCAAAGTAGCTAGGTTAAAATTATACCTTGTAAACTAAAAACGGCTATTTCACCCGACGTACTATTAGGTGTTCCAAAGTGTACACCAGACACCAACAATAAAGTATCGGATTGATTAAATTGTGAATATTGCGTATATTTCCAACAAAATGTTCTCATGTCACGGTGATATTTAATTGAAGCGGGAAATGCGGAATCCCATACCTAAATAGGAAACTGTTAAGCAATGATGTGCAATAAAGGTAAAAGCTACGAACCAAGACGTAGCCATCCTTCGAACAGGTGGCAAAGTACTTGCCATTGTGTGAGAAGCTTACATGTAAAACTTGATGAATGTGATCTGTAAGTGTTTCAGTTTGTACTATAGGAATATGATAACAAACTCGTTTAAATTCTTCAAACCAAGTTTTACCTACAATGAAAAGTAAAACAGTGCAATAATAGGTATAAAATTTACCGGCAATAATAGGAACGGATCTATCTACTTTAAAATTGCTATAAAATAAATTTTTCCATAGTAACTCATCTCGACTCACAGTTAACCATGAGCGACACACTTCCCCAATTTTAAGTAATTCTTTATAGTTTAAGTACTGACAAATATGGTATAATGCAGGATGTGGTAAATAGGGCCATAAACTTCCAGTATTGTTAATTTCGTTTTGAATAATTTCTTCTCCTTCATTATAATCCATTAAATTATTTAAGTGGTATTTACTATTTATTTACATTTGCGTATCACTACGAACTGTCAAAATCGGACTCGGACAGTAGGTAAACGTCATCTCTTCTGTAGTTCTCTGCTATACTTTCTCTTTACACTACATACTAACGTATAAAAGATCACAATACAAAGGAAAAGTGACCTTCATGATTTAAAAATTCTGATTGAAGGATTAGCAAGAGCAAGACATTTATGGATTTTAAATTTTAAAGACGAAATTTACAATATATACAAGGTGGTTCGTCAATGCCTACCTACAACTTGCAAGGTGGAACAAATTTTCTACAGAAAAGTGGCGAAAAGTAATTGTTGTAAATAAATTTGAAGTTCCTAATTCTGCCGCCAGTGGGGGTAATTGCAGTCATGTAAAGCTGGATTTATAGTGTCGGTATCGGTATGCAATAAGAAATAAGAAATAAGCAATAAGCAGTAAGAAATAAAAACGCATTTATACTTTATAGTTCTTTAACGGTAACAGAGTAGGCATGCGCATTGCGGGTTTAATTTAAATTATTACTGTTTTTATGGTACGATTCTTAGGTTACCTAATGTACGATTGTAAAATTAAAATCAACTTGACATAATATTTTCCCATCGATTCTTGAATAAGAGATATATTTCACTCAAATATTTCTTTAACACCTGATTTATATTGATGTTATCTGTCTTTTCTTAGCTCGTAAGCTCACAGCTGTACACGAATATTCCCGATTCGGTAACGGTAACGGTAAGAAATAAAATTGAACCAATTCCTTATTTCTTATTGCTTATTTCTTATTTCTTATTCCTACTATAAATGATATACAGGTTATCCATAAGTTCATTTCCTTACCGCTTATTTCTTATTTCTTATTGCATACCGATACCGACACTATAAATGCAGCTTAAGACTTTTGAGATGAAAATGTATGTGCACAAACTTGTTTTTGTTGGGTTTAGACGCCTCTCAATGTAGAATGTGGTGATAAAATTTTAATCAACAGACCAGTAAGTAACGACGTAAACCTAGCCACTGTCAAGGAATGGTGCTGTGTTGCCATCTTTTATTCATCGATATTTTGAGGTTACGGATGACAGTAGTATTCTGGCAGGCATATTTAATTGATTTTTGTCGTCAACAATTTGTAATAGTAATTCATATTTATTTTTGGTTGAATAAGAAATATTTGCTGGGACATTAAATATTTCCTTATCACTTTGACAATACTGTAAATGTAAACGTCATCAAACGCTGATGACGTGCACGCAACTTAGTTTGGCTTTCCCTATATTATCAAATCAAACATTTTGAATTATGTAATATGGCATTTTCCTGAAAAATTTAACCATGAATAATGATAGATAATAATAGTTATTACAAACAAGGAACGAGTGTTTAAATAGGCAACAGGTCTAAAAATTAATATTAAACATTATTATTTGAATTTGACATGTCATGGGTGCTCATACTTTTTAACTTTTGAAAATTATTTTTTAATTAAAAAGCAGTGAATAGAGTCCGGGCAGCAGCTGACTTTGACAGCTCTGAGGGCAAAAAACGCTAACTTAAAACACGTATTTTCAGTTTACGCGGGCTAAAATTACAATTGTGAATGCAACTCTCACATTCTCTTAACGCGCGCAACCTGTATATGTGAACAGTATAGGCTGTGCTATTACGAATAGAAAAAATGTTGCCCTCAGAGCTGTAAAAAAATAGGTTAATGACGTCATCTGCCCGGTCTCTATTAGTAAGTATGCCAAATAATTTGGTATAAACAGGCTCAGAAAATAATGCTCTTTCGGTAGACATCATTTCCGTTCTTGTAGATGAAACTGGTGAGCAACAAACTGCAAATATGTGATTTCCCATGCTATTCGGCTATGTGTCCCGCTTTGAAACTTGTCACACGGTATAACTGGGAAGAGGATAACGTAGTGGTTTGTGGGATATAGTTTGTCCCACGAGAGCTCGAGTGTGACTCATTGGTTATTGGGTGTGAATTAACGCAAATTATTAGGTTGTCTTTGTCATATTTACAAAAAGTACCTAATGGAAAAGAGAGCGAATATAAAAAATACATCTTCTAACATTGGCATTGTAAATTACATAAACGTACGTTGAGTTTGTATCGTAGTGTCAGCTGTTAACTGCCAAATTGATTGTTATTGTTAACCTATATTTGCTTTATAATGTCGCTTAGCAATAAATCGTTAAAAAGTCAATCGCAGATTATGCTAATGAACGTACTCAAATATTTTGAGAACGAACGCGATCGCGGTGGATGAAATTTACCTTTAACATGAATAGTTCAGGTAAATAAGGATAGGTACACTAAATTTATATTTTGGTACATTTGAGGTTAGAAGATTAAAATGCCCTATAGAAGATAGCTAAGACAAACGTTTTAATTTATTTCGTTCGGATAGTTTTTAGGTATGAGTCACACTCGAGCTCTCGTGGGACAGACTTTAACGTCGAATATAAAAATTGACCCGTTCTGTTAGAGCAAGATGGACGTTAGTAGGGGGAAGGCTATCTTTATCTTACTACATTTCTCTTATGGATATTAAAAATATGTTTGGTTAAGACACTTATTTCATGATTAATTTTTAAATGTACAATTATAACATAAGTGTACGATAATTATATATACAAAAGTGAAATTTTTAATATTTTGTGTTTATTTCTCGTTATTAAGTATTAACCACGCCTTCGCACGTTTATACAAATACGTTAGAAATAAATAGGGGTCCACTACGCAGCAGCGGTGTCTGTCTAACAGTCGGGGACAAGTTACGAAAGCATTTGCTTTCCTTCCAGTTATATATAGAATTCACTGCTATAATACCTATTGATATACGATATACATATTGAGACAAGAACGGCTCTTTAGTATCACACGTCAACTCTTGACTCCCGACGGATGCGAGATGAGATGAATTATTTGAGGTGCATCTTACCTATATAAATATTAAAAAAGAAGAAAGCATATCTATAATACATATTAATTTCTTAGTTTTAACTTTCCATTTTGTAACTTGCTATATTGTTTCTTTATTTTACACTCCTTGAAAATAGCTAATTTATTCAAAAAGTTTTGTAACTTTTTTTTTTATTTCCATGTCGGTAAAGTATCTTCGTTGTATCTAGATACATTTTGTTAGTATTTGTATTTATTCTAGATACATGCAAGAAAATGTATCTGAAGAAATATCTAGATATGTTTTACTTGAAATATCTGTATCTGTATCTAGATGCTGAAAAAAATATATCTGTTACAACACTCCACAGGGAAAGTAATCGAAAAAAATTGAACTCAAGGTCTTGATGAATCTTGACGTTTTAGGTCCCCCTGAGTCCAAAATCACCATTTTTGAAAAATGTTTGTCTGTGCGGAGTGCGTACATGACAGCTGTGGAGCATACACTACTAGGCCGATTTTGATGAAATTTAAAACTAAGGCCTATAAAACGCCGTTTTTCGTTTGATACTAAATTCAAAATGGTGGCCAATATAGCAATTCTCCAAGTTTTTACTTTTTAGTGTCTAGCTCAAGAGCCGTTTAACTTATTTAAAATTTGATAATAGTAACCAAAGTATATGGCCAGAACTTTTACTTATAATTGATAAAGAAAAAAATATTAACGTGGCCAATTTGTTGGTGCCCAAAATGGGTCAAAAATTCAAAATCGATTTTCTCAAAATTTGCTACGAGCATTTTTTTAAATTTTTGGAATGTTATACATATAGTTCATGAAAAACTAGATCACGTGATTAAAGTGCCTTGCGTCATGTAGACATTTCTGCCTCAGGTTAATACAGTGTGTCTGCTTAAGTTCGCACCATATGGGAAACTTTTTTATTATTAATTTTACGAAAAAAAGTTATTCTTTATAAAAAGTTCTGCATGTTCTAAAATTTAAAATACAATCATCAGATATTAAATTTTTTCAGCCGTGTACGCGGTTTGTCAAAAAATATGAATTTTGTTCAAGAGTAAAGTACCTTTATTTTTGACAATATCGAAAATTGTTATTAAACAAAATTAATCAAAACTAAAAACTACGTTCAAATATGAAATTACATCCTGCAAGTGAACATTTTTTTTTACAACTTTTTCTCAAAATACTGCCTACCGATACTGATACGACTTCCGTTCCGTTCAGAAACCTCACTGTCAAACATTTCTTGATATAATACAAATCATTTGTTTATTTTATCAGTGCATCTTAGATTTCACGTAACTACACTTACATTTGCATTGTTATTGTACACAAAAATAGGAAATCGTATCAATATCGGTAGGTAGTAATTTGAGAAAATGTTGTAAAAAAAAATTTTTAACTAGCAGGATGTAATTTCATATTTCAACGTAGTTTTTAATTCTGATTAACTTTTTTTAATAACAATTTTCGATATTGTCAAAAATAAAGGTACTTTACTCTTGAGCAAAATTAATATTTTTTGATAAACCGCGTACACGGCTGAAAAAATTCAATATCTGATGAGTGTATTTTAGATTTTAGAACATGCAGAACTTTTTATAAAGAATAACTTTTTTTCGTAAAATTAATAATAAAAAAGTTTCCCATATGGTGCGAACTTAAGCAGACACACTGTATAAAACTTAAATAAAGCTTCTAAAACGAATAGGGTTATAGAGAACTGACTCAAATTATTTTTATAAAACGAATGGTGTGTTATTGACAGAGCTGACTAAGGTCTACCACAACGTGCAAAAAGAAAACACCTCATGTATGTACGTTCCAGACACTGAACTCAAATTATACTGGAACGCTTACTGACACCCCCGGTCCGATCCGAGAGAGGACCCGCAAGGGACATATCCCTGTCCTTCTCTCGAGTACATGTTGGTTAGTGTGTGTTAGTTTAACGCTGCCTGCTCTCTTACATTTTGGTTAGTGTGTGTTAGTTTAACGCTGTCTGCTCTCTCCATGTGTAAAGCATTACGAAAAGGACAGGAATGTCCCTTGCGCGATATCTCTCTCGGCTCGCGACGTTTCTATGCGTTTATATGGCAGAGACCGCCCAGTGAGCGTTCCAGTATGTATAGAGTTCAATGGTTCCAGACTGTAATCATTAGTTGTGTCTGTGGTTGTGTACATAGTAGTTTTAGTATTCAATAATAAACCAACAGTGCCGAAAGGCGAAAGCTGTACAAACTTTAATCAGCAACACTCGTCAAGAATACAAAAATATGAAAAATATGGAAAAATATAACGCTCAATGTAATATTGAGGTTTTATTTTTTTTTCATTTCTAACATAACAATGAAAGAGAAAAATGTGAGAGCTTATTTTCCAAAGACAGACGACCAAAATCGAGTCATAGCTCAACAACTATCTATTTATTCATCTTCTAGACCTACAATCCCATCTAAACCTTTCCACATCTCTATAGTCGTAACGTGTTGCTTGAAATTTTGCAGGTCAAATCAGAATGAAAGTTAATCAAATACTTACCTAGTTGACAAAAACGGCACGCAACTTAAAATCTACTAAAGTTTATAGTAATGCGGAAATCGATCAATTTTACCTTTCGTTTAAAGCTTTATGGGATAAAACACACACCACCTCGAATAAATACATTGAATTTGCCATTTATAACAACATTTAGTACATCTTTGGTGAATCTGTATCTTCTACTTCAAAGATTAGTATACCTACTAGTACTATCCCTAATCTTTGTTCTACTTCTTTAGTCTTATTATTCATCATTGTCACTCGGTATTTACAAACGCAATAATATAGAGGGTGATCTATTTAAAGAGGCTAGTTATGAATGCCCCTGTAGATATGAAAATAATTTTCAACTTTTCCTTTGATGCACTAATGGGCCACCCTCTATGTAGGTAGTTGTATTTGTATTTATTTTTAAATTGTAGCGGCAAAGTATTCAGTTATCGGTAATTAGACTTTTGTGGATAAATGCATGGACTATAGTTTGAGCATTGATATTGAAAGGAAAGTATAATTTGCAGGACAATAAAATTAGGTAACTCCTTTGATTATACAGTGTGACTCATTTAGAATGGAAACACCCATGTAAAATCTGAAGTTATTTACCGATTTTAACCATTTTTTTTTAAAATGTAAATTAACGAAACGTCTACCTCGGGACAAAATTTTAAATGTTTATTCCAATTTTCAGGGCATACTACGATAACTTTTTCGTGCTCAAAATGGAGAATTCTTATTAGCGATTTGTTTATAAAAAAAATATCTACGCCACTGGATTCAGAATGCTTCCAAATAGCTTTCACCAAAATTTTACAAAAATATATTTATTAATAACAAAGTTATGACAACTTAAAGTTCGAAAACTTTCTAAGCTAACGGTTGCAAAACAACACCCTGTATGAATAGATGGTCATGGTAATTATGTTAATAATTCTTAAATTAAACTATTTAAACCATCAGTGGAGAAAAAAATATTTAAAGTAACGAGTAACGTAATATTTAATAAAAATCTATCATAACTGTTAAACAGTAACATAATTTCCATGGTAACTAAGATTTAAATGGAAATGTTAGGTCTTATTATTTACTCAGTTGTGCGATTCCGTTACTTTTATTAAATGTTACGTTACTTTAAATATTTTTTTCTCCACTGATAGTTTATTTAAGAATTATTAACATAATTTCCATGGCCATCTATTGATACAGGGTGTTGTTTTGTAACTGTTAGCTTACAAAGTTTTCGATCTTTAAGTTGTCATAATTCTGTTATTAATAAATATATTTTTATAAAATTTTGGTCACAGCTATTTGGAAGCATTCTGAATCCAGTGGCGTAGATATTTTTTTTATAAACAAATCGCTAATAAGAATTCTCCATTTTGAGTACGAAAAAGTTATCGTAGTATGCCCTGAAAATTGGAATAAACATTTAAAATTTTGTCCCGAGGTAGACGTTTCGTTAATTGACATTTAAAAAAAAAATGGTTAAAATCGGTAAATAACTTCAGATTTTACATGGGTGTTTCCATTCTAAATGAGTCACACTGTATATTATAATCAAAGGGTAACTCGAATTGAAATATGTACTCTAAAATTATCATGACGGTCCTGTAGACCTGTACAGTAACAAAGCCCAATGACACTTTTTGACAGACGCAGCACGCAGCAGTCAAAATTTAAAAGAAGCAAAGTTATCCCGTGCTCAATGTATCGTTGGCATAACCAACAATTTAATTTACTTAAACCGACAATTTTGTAATAAAAAATGACTTATAAAGAAGCAAAATTAGACGATCTTGTACAAAGCGTGACTTTATATACTAATATAAAACCGATATTCCATGGATACATTTTGCCATTTATTTTAATTTATTCTGGATGGATATACGTTTGGTGTGGTGTGTATGGATTCACAGAATTTTATGAAGGCGGTTTTGTTGGAATTGCCGGAATTGGATGTATACAAATCTTATGCTGTTTATGTTGCCACTGGTCGATTCACGTAAAATGTTTCTTCACATGTAAATGGGTATGTTGCTTAGCCACTTATATTTCATCGTTAACTGAGTATATTTTAGGAGAAGGATATTTCAAAAGCCGCAGTAGTAAAAGTCGTTCCAACTGCAAATAATGGTTCACCAGAGTTACTACGATTGCATCATACAAAAGTAAGTATTTGGTTAAAGTTTTACCCATATGGAGTGGCATAAAGCTTTATCGATAACCCTGTTTGTCTATCAAACCTTTTATTTAATGTATAGAAATTAAAAAATGATTTGCCTAATCAGAAAATACTATATTTTCTCAAAAATTATGATGTTTCATATCTTTATATAAAGAAAAATTGCATGTACAGGGTGATTATATGAAAATGTTTCTTATAAGACCCCCCCCCCCCCCTGAGAATAGGTTTTCACTCTTTTTAAAATTTCGGAAACAAAAGATCATGTTCTGTAGATATTTTGCATTTACCAAACAGGAATTTTGTAATCCTCTCACATTATTATTATATAATAGAAGGTTAAATTAGCAACTCTTATCCTAATTATCATTATACAACTTTTTAACAATTTGCAAAGGGGGAAAAATGTGCTTTAGATAACTTAACTTTATTTTAAAACTTTTTTGCCTTCTTTTCAAAAGAATGAATTTCACAATTTCGAAATGCGGGACGCACGAGACGTATTCCGGGACTATTTTACAAATTATCGCAATGCGAGAATACAGCTGTGAATTGCGGGACGGTTGGTCGCCCTATTCTTTTATCTAAAATTAAATGACGAGTAAACTGGAACAACTTTCCCGTGTTTATTACAATGACGTATTAAATAAAATAGTTTTTTGCATAAAAAACTTCAAAAAAAGTTTTTGCATAATAACTCAAAAAAATAAATATATAGTGTGTAGTATAGTTGTAATTGTAATCAGAAATCGATTTCTGATTTTCTCCTGAAATAATATACAGGGTATCTCATAAATATTTTGTAAATTTCCGGCTAGACCGGAAGTAAATTGATATTCTACTTATTTTATTATATTCGATTAAAAGGGTCCTCTACTTCACCACAATTTTACTTCATATTTGTTTGCAAAAAAGTTATGAATTTTTAAAGTTTTCAACTTCAAACATTCACCCCCCTTCTCCTATGGGAAATAGAGAAATAAATGTAGTGCCAATAGTTTTTTATAAACTATATGTACCTATAACATGTTAAAAAATAAAAAAAAAGCTTGGAGCAGATTTTGAATTTTTGACCAATTTTGGGCACCAATAAATTGGCTACGTTAAATTTTTGTTCTTTATTAATTATAAGTCAAAGTTCTAGCCGTCCTTTGGCAATAATTTCCAATTTTTAAATTTTAATTAAGTAAGTTAAACGGTTCTTGAGCTACACTCTAAAAAGTAAAAACTTGGAGAATTGCTATATTGGCCACCATTTTCAATTGAGAAACAAACGAAAAACGGTGTTTCTAACCATGTCTACTAACTTTTCACCAAGGGAAATTAGTTAGTTTGGGTTAAAATTTGAATGTTTGCTCCAAAAATAACGCCTCTAGTTTGGGCTCCTTTGGGACGATTTTGATGAGAAGCTTGTTTTACCGATGAAATTTTTTTCTAGGTCTTAGTTTTAAATTTCATCAAAATCGGTCTAGTAGTTTAGGCTCTACAGCCATAACGTATGCACCCACAGACAAACATTTTTCAAAGATGGTAGTTTTGGATTCATCAAAATTCACCAAATTCTAGAAACGCCCTCTAGCGCTCAAACAATTAGAGATAGCTGAATTTTCTTTGGACCAGTGATATTCTCATTAAAGTTGACCTTCTCCTTCATTTTTTTCTATCTCTAAAATAAATGGTGTTTCCATAGAAAGTGTCCAATTTGGACCACCCGGTACATAGTACAAAATGTGGAAATACTATCTTCAATGTTGTTAATATATTTTAAAAAAGTAAGGTACTGTCTTGAAATACACCCACAACAGTGTTAATGCACGATGAAGTCCTGAAATAATCCACAAACTGATTTCTATTAGATAAATAGCTTCTTAATAAGTTGAACTTTTTGTATCAGGAACGACCACATGTGCCAAAGTTTTAACAAATTTTCTTTATTCAATGTAAACTAAATCAGTGTTTTGTTTTAAAATTTGCTTGCTTCAATAATACGATTATATACGATTTATACCATCTCGGACATTGCTATGTCGCATAATATTCTCGTTATATTAATAGCTATAATCAATTTCCCCACATCTGTATCAACCATAATTTTTATCTTCACCCTTCAAAATCAGTTACTTTACTGTGGTCACTAATGTTGATAATACATATAATTGTATTTAATGAATTAGATTTAAATAAATATATAAATAAGTATTGGTTGTGGACATTTAAATGATAACACATGCATTTTTAAGAACGAAAATGATATACTAAACAAACACTCCTTTAGATGACTGATTTTTGTAAAAAATCTCTTACTCATATGATAATATAAGATAAGCACAAATATAAATTTACCAGGAATGACTTACTAGTAAGAGCAGGAAGAAAAAATTAATGAAAGTAAAAAACGATAAGATTAAAAAAATATGTACATTAGTTTGATGTGTTAACTCTTTTCAAGAAATACGCAGGTGTTTGAGTATAAATTATTTTCAGGCTTTGTTTACTCTTTGTCCTACATTTTAATTCAACTATCAGTAACGAAACTACTTGAATTCCCCCTTGACCTACTTCACTACAACTCTAAAATGAGAGAGTATTAATTATTCGGGTCGAATAATGCTACTGAGGTATAATTTTTGAATTAGGAGTAAACCTCATTTGGCAGTTAAGTAACACTTGGCTTGGTCAGACTTAAGTTAAATAACGAGGGGTTACTCTGGTTTGGATGGGCTCCACTGCCCCCCAAAAGGGCTTCCATGTGACCATATCTGTTCTGCATCTAGGTGTCTTGCTTGAAACATTTAATCTTGTCAGGTAGAAGAGGTTCATTTACATACAAATTAATTTTGTGCTGTAATCACTTCACAGAATAACTCATAAATAAATTTAATTATTTTGGATGTGTGGGAATCCTATGCTTAATAAAATTACAATTTTTGTTTCCAACATTTCTCTGTTGTTTAATTAAGAATCTTTTTTTGTGATTAACTTTTAGCGAAATTAGTAGGAATTAAAACAGAATTTGTTATTGCACGTGTTTTCACCCATTCTGTGGTTCGAAATCATCTGTGAGGAATTTTCCTACAAGAACGAAACTTTCTATTTCTTTGACATATTGCGTTTTAAACAAAATTTGCCTAGTTTGCATAGTTTTTACTTTTTTTTACTGATTTTGTTGATCAAAAATGTTTATTCCCATTATTTTTGGAAATAGTCTGTGTAGAGACGAAATTCCACATTTCCTACCACAGTATGTGCGCATCATTTGTACATGCCACCGTACATTATTTTACTGAACAAATTGTAATTTTTTGAGTCCCAGTGTTTCTCTCACTGTGTTGTTTTATGAAATCAAGTTTTGTCTTTTATTTATTTATTTAGCAAAATAAACGGGTAAACTCGTTATGATAATTACAAAAGTATCAGAAATATGAGAAGACAGTTCTAAAATCAACATAATTAACTATAAATATAGATATTTAGAAACAAAATGTATCTATCTATATAAATAAAAATGAATCGCCGAAATGTATCACTTCCGAATGACTGCACCAAAATGGATAATTCTTTTTTTGTGATCGTTATTTTAAGGGCAAGATTTGTATAAAAAAAATTTTTGAAAAATCGAACCAAGTTTTTAAAATCTAATAATATAAAAAAGTGAGTGAGTGAGTAAATGAGACAGAAGACTATGAGAAATTCAGTGAGCGAATGAGACAGAAAACTGTGAGAGATCTCAGATTGACGTTCAGTTATTTAGTCAGCAGTTGTTAACTTTAAACAGACCATACGCCATTATTAATTAATTCATATACAATTACGTAACAATTATCTATGAACGTTTGACGTTCAGATATGAAATGTAACATTTCCTTTACTTTTTAATTTGGTGGGTTAATCACTTTCAATAAATCAAACTTATCAATATATGGAATTATTGATAATCCAACTAATTTGAATTTACAGGAAGTGTTACATTTCCTTAGTCCGCGGCTGTACACCACTCGTGTGAAGCCGAGGCGGGCATAAATAGTAAAACAAATATTTTAGGAATTTATGGCGGTACGGAGTTCGCCGGGTCGGCTAGTTAAAAATAAAAATAAATCATTACAATAATAATTTGTTCTATGACCAATATTAAAGGTATTGCTGGGTCTAAAAGGTTGTTACTACAAGAATACAGTACTAATTTTTTACTATGTATTATTTAATATTGTAATAATAATGAAAATTCTACATCTATATTTACACATTTACCTTGTGAGATTAAAATATATGTTGCCATTTTCGTGCGTGATCTGGAGTATCAACTACCACATCAATATGGTTGCAGTTCGTTAATACAATTTTTATTTTTAGATTAAAGAAGGCCTACGAACATGGTTTATATTTCAAAAAACCAAGTATATCTATTCGTATGATAAAAAAATTTTCCAAGGTCTTCAATTTCCAACCGACCAATCATATGGTGAATATACTAATTGGAAAGGTTATCAAGAAGATGAAGATATCCAACAAGCGGAAGAACTGTATGGCAAAAATCAGCTCGATATGGTAATACCAGAATTTTTAGAATTGTTTAGAGAAAGAGCGACTGCCCCATTTTTTGTATTTCAAGTTTTTTGCGTTGCATTGTGGTGTTTAGATAAATATTGGTATTATTCAATATTTACGCTTGTAATGTTGATATTATTCGAGTGCACATTAGTTCAACAACAACTAAGAAATATGTCGGAAATTCTTAAAATGGGAACGAAGCCGTATAACATACTGGTTTACAGAAATCGGCGTTGGCGTTCAATGCTAACCGATCAACTTATTCCTGGTGATATAGTGTCAATTACAAGATCGCAACACGATAACTTAATTCCCTGTGATGTGCTTTTATTACGCGGTCCTTGTATTGTTGATGAAAGCATGTTGACGGGTGAGTCGGTACCTCAAATGAAAGAACCTGTAGAATCCGCTGAATTAGATAAAATACTTGATCTCGAAACTGATGGGAAATTACATATTTTGTTTGGCGGAACTAAAGTTGTTCAACATACGCCACCATCTAAGACAGTTAGTGGTCTGAGAGCTCAAGATAACGGATGCCTAGCGTATGTTCTACGCACCGGATTTAATACATCGCAAGGAAAACTTTTGAGAACGATACTTTTCGGTGTGAAAAGGGTAACGGCTAACAACAGGGAAACGTTTGGATTTATTTTGTTTCTATTAATATTTGCTATAGCGGCTGCCGTTTATGTTTGGCAGAAAGGTTCTGAAGATCTCGAGCGTAATCGATACAAATTATTTTTGGAGTGTACTCTTATCATTACATCTGTTATACCGCCAGAGTTACCTATCGAGTTATCACTTGCTGTAAACACGTCATTATTATCGTTGTCACAGCTGGGAGTGTATTGCACGGAACCGTTTAGAATTCCGTTTGCGGGAAAAATTGAAATATGTTGTTTTGATAAAACCGGAACTTTGACGAGCGACAATTTAGTAGTGGAGGGAGTAGCTCTTGCAAAAAACGGTTGTCAGGTCACGCCGATATCAGAGATACCAGTTGAATCCGCTCAAGTATTAGCAACTTGCCATTCTTTGGCTCATGTAGACGATGGTTTGGTAGGAGATCCTCTAGAAAAAGCCACTTTACTTGCAATCGAATGGAATTTAACAAAATCCGACGCAGTCATACCTAGAAAAGGAAAGTCGCCCGCATTTAAAATTTTTCAACGTAATCACTTTTCATCTGCCCTTAAAAGAATGTCCGTTATATCCGGTTATAGTACGGTAGGATCTACAGAAACTATTTATGTTGTAACGGTAAAAGGAGCTCCGGAAACTTTGAAACCGATGTTCTGCGATGCGCCAAGTAACTATGATAATGTGTACTTAGAGTTGTCTCGAAGGGGAGCAAGAGTTTTAGCCTTAGGATGGCGCGAAATTGGTAAATTAAGTTCTCAAGAACTGCGCGAGTTAAATCGAGAAGCCGTTGAACATAATTTAAATTTTGCTGGATTTGTGATTATATCTTGTCCGTTAAAAATGGATTCGAAGAATGTCATTAGAGAAATTATTAATGCTTCCCATAGAGTTGTTATGATTACCGGTGATAATCCTTTAACTGCGTGTCATGTAGCTAAGGAACTTAAGTTTTGTGTAAATCCAATATTAGTATTAACGGAAGTAAATGATAAATGGCTGTGGGAAAGTATAAATCAAGACGAACGGTATGAAATAGAAGATTGTATGGAAAAAAATTTAATTGGAAAGTACGATTTGTGTATAACTGGTGATAGTTTAACTTATTTACGTGAATTTTACAATGCATTCCTACTTCAAATATTACCTCGTATAGCAGTATTCGCACGATTTGCACCAAAACAAAAAGAATTCATTATAGTTCAACTAAAATCGTTAGGACATACTACATTAATGTGTGGAGATGGTACTAATGATGTGGGCGCTTTAAAGCATGCCGATGTCGGGGTTGCAATACTCGCAAATGCTCCAGAACGTTTACCGGAAAGGAAAGATGCTAAAGAAAGACTGGAAAAAGAGAAAGAGAAGGAGCGAAAGTTAAGAGAACATCCCGGTCCCAAAAATCGTTCCAATCACGCCATTAGAAATGCTGAAAATAATTTAGCTAACATTCAGTCCAATTTACAAAGAATTATGAAAGAAATTGAGGAACAAGATCAAAATCAAATTGTTAAATTGGGCGATGCCAGTATAGCTTCACCATTTACCAGTAAATTGTCATCAATTTTATGCAGTAAGTATTTTTAATTTTTTAAGGAATTCATTATGTAAACATTGCATGCGATGTTTGTATAAAGCAACCCTTTTAGTTTTAATATCATTGTTGGTTGGTTGGTAAAGGTGTCCTTGATTTTTGAGAGAATTTAGAACTTGATTTTACAAACCATCTCAAAAATTCTACCAGGTTAATCTGATTGGTCTTAATTACCATAGAAACAATTGTTACATGCTTTATAAAGTTCGATCCACAAGAGTTGGCGTTCACGTCATAGGTTTCCGAATGAATGCACGACATTCCTTTTAAACAATCATTAAAGCTTAATACATGTTTGTGATAAAGATGGCAATACAGTTTGCATGTGTTTTAAGTAAAGACGTGCGTATAGATGATCGCCAGTGAAAATGAGAGAGAAGTGAGTATGTCCGTATGTCCAACAGCTGACTTCAATCAACGCTTCATTTGACTTCTATCTGTCAATGTCAAATTTATTCATTATTTATAAATAATCTCGTATTATTTCTGTTCGTTGTTGTTTTGCCCTTTTATTTACTCGTTCTTTACAGTTACATATTTTGTTCTAATTAACTGCCTTGTTACGATTTGGCAGATTTCATTCCCGACGTCATTATTTCTTGACTTCAAATTTTAATCTTAATACATACAATTACAAGTAATGACGTGCACGCCAACTCTCCTGGATACAATTATATCAAATTGTGTTTGATTAATTAAAAATGAACCAATTAAGAATGCTTATCAAACTTGATCTTGTTATGCATTTGACTCATGACTAACGCACGATTTTTGAGAATTTTATCAGCCATTTTGAATGTGTTCTTCAAACAAAAGATAACACTTTGGTTTATCAGACATTCCTATGCTATTCTACTTTTTCATCATCTATTCGAATCTGAAGTCAAAAACTAAATTTCTGATTTTTTTCAAAAAATATCAAAACATTGTCGGGCATTTTGAAGGTGTTCCCGTTGAGCTACAACAAGCGACAAAAAATCCTAGGCTTACTTTTGATGCTCTTTCCGAATTTAAAGTGAAAATTTCAAGATTCCTTAACAGAAAAAAGCGACACACCCCATATATTGAATTCATATGTCAAACTGGAGCTTGTTATAGCTTCTATTGTTGTTTGCCGAACCAGTAGCATATCCCATGGTCTGCCATTAATTTATTTTTACACTTATTATGCTTTTCCACTTTTCTTGTCCTCTACTCTTCATTTTCCTTTTCCTTGGGCAGCTCTTTGAAATAATTATCCACTGTCCCATGATTTTTGTGTCTGACTAATTAGACTCCCATCCCTATTTTTGATAAACATCACATTATTCTGGTATCCTTCTTCTATTTTGATTTGATTTCTTTCTTTTGAAGCTTAAATTTATTTTAATCTGTTTTCATTATCTTTCTTCTTTTCCTGGATGTTTCCTGCATTATTTTTCTTTGTTTCTGGTACTTAATTTTCTTTTTGTTTGCTTTGGGTATTTGGATGGCTCCCATCATAGTTTTTATTTCTATTATGTAGTTCATAGACTCCTGTCCTATTATGACACGATCAATCTGGTGTACTGTTTTTTACGAATTTCCTCTCTTTTTAGGAATAGCATAATGTATTAATTTTCATCTGTTAATATTTATTATTGTATGCTTGTTATGTTTTCCTGTAATGTAATGTCTTTTACCTCATTTTTCCTTTGCAGTCTCCCAACATTATTTTTCACTTCATATTTTGGGATTCATTTATATTCCTGGTCCTGATTTTTGAAAAAAAATGGGTTTTATCTCTTTTTCTAACTCCTTCCTCTTAGTAGCTTAGTTCCTTGAACTGTGGTAATATTCAGTTTTAGTTTAACTTTTAGTTGGTCCCATATTACATTTTTTTTTAATTTCTTTGAATTTTATTTTTTGTAGTCTTTTTCATAGTCATCATTTTTATTATAACTGTTTCTGTTTCTAGGTTTTTTGAAATTATTTTTCCTTCATGTTTTTTCAAAACTCTCCCTATTCCTACCGCACTCCCATTCTCTTCATTTATTGTTGGTTTTTAAAATGCAATTTTGTTATTTTTCCTCATTCCTCTTTCTTCCTTTACCTTCTTTTATATGTTCCCCACGCCCCGAATCTCTCTTTCTTTTTACTCCGTATTATTTATGTATCGGGTGGTCCACATTCGACATTTTCTTATGGAAACGCCCTTTATTTTAAGAGATAGACATAGGTGTCTGGAGCTCAATTTTAATGAGAAAATCACTGATCATCACTTACTTTCTTATTATTAAAGATAATTGATTTTGGCAAAATCGATCTTTGAGCACTTTTTTACATAGAATCGATCACGATAGACAGTTTTTATACAGGGTGTTTGGTTTTTTGTGTACTACCCTAAACAACATTTTTTCATACGGACCCTTGTATATTTTGGTGGTTTTTGAAAAGAACATAAAATTTCCTATTATTATATTTATGTTAAAATATGTATATTATTTACAATATTACATTTTATACATTATTTAAAATTAAAAATATTTGGAGCTAATTAAAAATTTCCAGATAACTAAGAAATTGTTGTTTTAACTCATACTGCCGCCTATTGTTATCCATGGAAACTTATATGTCTGCAAGCATAATATTTTAATAAATAAAATGCAATATTGCAAATAATATTTAACATAACATTTTTAGAATTTAGGAATATAACTTCACAAAACCTTCCCCATAGACGAATATATTTAAGTTAAAGCGTCTATGGGGAAGGTTTTGTGAATCCTAAATTCTACGTTCCACCCCATTTAGTGTTCTGATTAACACCATGATGGATCCAATCAATTTAACATAAATGTAACAAGCGATAGGTACATCAAAATCTAGGAAATTTTACCCCCTTTTCAAAAACCCCAAAATATACAGGGTGGTCCGTATGAAAAAATGTAGTGGTAAAAGGTGTTTCCATAAGAAAGTGTCCAATTTGGACCACCTTGTACATTTATTTTGTATTTCAAATACAGGGTTAGTAAAAAGTCCCGGAACGGTCGAATAACTTTGTTATTTGAAAATTATGATTTCTGAAATTTGGTATGGGGGTATAGTTAATATAAATGCATTTTATGCAATAAAGTTTTTTTTTTTTCACTTCCGGTGTAATCGGAAATACGTCCAATTTTTTTTTTAAATGGAACCCCCAGATTTTTTTAACACTTTTGAATGCAAAATAAAAAACTACGTTCAGGAAGTATTAACATGTTTAATTTTATTCACAACAAAACAGTTAAAAAATTAAAAAGTGTCCTAATACAGGAAAATCAAGATACCTGTCTATTCAGGTTGCGATTACAATCATTGTTCAAAATGCTCTCCATTTACAATTTGACAAAAATGTAAACGGTCAGTAAAATTTCTTATTGAATTTTGTATTTGTTCTGGAGTGATGCGATTGGCTTCTTGAACTATTCTCTCTTCCAATTGTTCAAGATTATGGGGACACTTTTTTAATTTTTTAACTGTTTTGTTGTGAATAAAATTAAACATGTTAATACTTCCTGAACGTAGTTTTTTATTTTGCATTCAAAAGTGTTAAAAAAATCTGGGGGTTCCATTTTAAAAAAAAAATTGGACCTATTTCCGATTACACCGGAAGTGAAAAAAAAAAACTTTATTGCATAAAATACATTTATATTAACTATACCCCCATACCAAATTTCAGAAATCATAATTTTCAAATAACAAAGTTATTCGACCGTTCCGGGACTTTTTACTAACCCTGTATATACGTTTTTATATTTTGGAGCACAGTTTGCACCCTCATTAATACAAAACTGATTCTATTTCAATTTCCAAATCGTACATATTCTGTTGAAAAGATTCATTTTCTTGACGATTTTGTTCTAGTTGCAATAAAATAAACTGTAACCATTATTTAAGAAACCGTTCAAAAAGTATTGAAACGGTTATGGATTTCACAATTTCTTCTGATTGAAGCACAGCGTCAAATTTTCGAAGTCAGTTTTAGATTTAGAAAAACAGGTTTGAATACGTTTCAATGTTAAGTATCTTTAGTTTAGTTTCACTTAGTTTTGAGTGTTTGCTGAGTACATTGACAACTCGACTTCAAATCAAACTAATTTATAAATATTTTTTTTAGTTTGCCACATAATTAAACAAGGAAGATGTACATTGGTCACTACACTTCAAATGTTTAAAATATTAGCATTAAATGCTCTCATCTTAGCCTATACACAGTCTGTTTTATATTTAGATGGTATAAAGTTAAGAGATATGCAAGCCACTTTACAGGGACTTTTACTGGCAGCATGCTTTCTATTTATTTCTCGATCTAAGGTGAGTTCAAATGTTTTTTAATGTGAAACTGACCATTAATATTTTAGCCCTTAAAAACGTTATCGAAACAAAGACCGTTGCCAAATATTTTTAATGTATATACAGTCATGACTGTCTTACTTCAATTTTCGGTACATTTTGTTTGTCTTATATTTTTAGTTCAGCAGGCTAAGCTTCGTTCTCCACCCATGTAAGGGTTATATCTTTTTTTCTAGCGGTTTTTGTATTTTGTAATTTTAGTGAAGATGGTAAAAAACCGGTAATAAAACTTTCAGTTGAAGAAGAGGAAGAAGGTCCATTTGAACCTAATATAATTAACAGTACAGTGTATATAATATCAATGGCTTTACAAATTGCGACATTTGCAATAAATTATAGGGTAAGTGAACATTTTAGAATATCGTCATTTATTTAATTTATTATATTTAGGGATATCCGTTCATGGAAAGTTTAAAACAAAATCGGGCCTTGTTATACAGTATCATCGGATCGTCAGCTGTAGTATTAGCTTTAACATTAGGAATTTTACCCGAACTGTCGGCTCAGTTTGAAATAATTATTTTTCCAGCTGAGGTATGTTTTCAGAGTTCTTTACATTTAAGTACTAATAATTAATTTTTAGTTCCGTGTAATTTTATTGCAAGTGTTGTTTGCGGACTTCTTTTTCTCGTTTTTAGTGGATAACATGTGTTTGTGGTTGTGTGGGGAGGGTAAACTACCAACTGAATTAGCTTAAATGTACAAAAGACTTTTTAAATGTTAATTTTGTATAAGCAGTGGTATAAATAAATGTTAATGTTTAAATATTTTTATTACATAATTTGATAATAATTATGATTGAAGTATTTCTAATAGTTATTTATTTTCTTATTTATCTATGAATGTTATTCGTATGCTATGGATTTTGATTCCCGTATCTGAGAAAATTGTTTCATTATAATCTTTAATACATATTTTAATGCATTTGAGAGAGATAATACTAGACATTATTACCTACGATATGTTGTTATTTAATTTGATTACGTAAGCGTGTGTAAACACAATTTACATCATAAATAGTAGTTGTATCCGTCTCGGGTCGTATTAGTGATACATTTGATTCCTGTGTTAAGGAATATGATTGGTGGACATATTTCACTGACCTATACAGGTCAGTGACATATTTTCATCGGCCAATTGCGATATGGATCTGCCCACAACCTACATTAAATGTAACACTGGATCAATTACGTTTGTGAGACCCACTTTTAGTATGTAATGGATTTCATTACAGTTCTGTTCAGTTCAAAATTATAAAAAGGTTTTGAAATCGTTTTGGATTCTGCAGTTCGAAAAACATAGGCAAAACAAAAATTTGACTTCATAATACCAAAGAGTCTCTTTGATAATACTGTAGTCATTAAAGTGTGGCCAGTTATTTATTTTTCCTTGAATTGTGATTGTATGTGTGTGATAGAAAATGCTATGTTTTGTGATTTCAATTGTGATTAATTCCGAGATTTGAACCAATTGGAAGAGGTCGTACAATACTTTTCATCATATTCAAGCAATCCCTGTTTCAAACAAATGAGCTGTTCTGCTCCACTGTATAGCGAATCTATAGTACAACAGACCATCGAATGGGACACATCAATGAGCAAATAGTGTTCTTCTGACAGCAAGATACCTTTCGGAAGGGCTCAAGTTCCACCAACTAGGAAGAAAGGCAAATCTACATCTGCGGCAGCGCCACCAACAACCATTTTCAGCATCAACCGCTTATGGCAACATTAGCCCCCTAATGCCAACATCAAACTTCCGAACCTCAGCCACAGATTGACCACCAATACATACACTCACAAAACTGTCCCAAAAGCCTTAAGTCAACCAACGCAAAGCGAAGGAATAATGAACAGGAACGCGTCAATGTGGTTTGTGGTTTCATGTTGTTTTTGTAGGTATGTTTATTCATCACTAAATATGAACATTAATGTTATTTATTGAATTATAATTACAGGACAATTACAAATTGAAGTGTATTGTATTTTTACAGTACTCGGCTTTTGGAGTCATGGATTGGGTTGCGCTGTTGCTCGCCTTCTTAGGTGATTATGACTTAAATCCTTTTTTATGTTACGTTGAGAAATATTTCATAAGAAGCATAAAATTCCTTTGAATGTGTATATTTATGTGTAGTATTTATGACAGTTGTCATATTCTACTAAAAATAGTAAGTAACTTAATACAAATAAAACACCCAACCTGCCCCTTAATTATTTAATAGTGATGATTGTTGTGAGGCGACATGTTTCGGGAAACACTATTCCCATTTTCAAGCCAAAGATGTAAAACGATGAATTAAAATTTTTGTAGTTGAATTAAATACTTATAAGTTAGAATCTAAAATTAACAAAGTTAATGACTAACAGACAAATCAAAGTAACAATCCACTTACCAACTAAGCACATGATGTAATTACAATAATTAATTTAACATTAACATAATCCGTAGATCAGAGGTGAAATTATTAATAAAACTGAAGGGGGTCTCTAAGCGAGGCCCCAAGTTGTGGCTCTGAATCCCAGGATGAGGGATGAGATGGATTAAAATATGGGGAAAACTAAGGTGATATCAAGTGCAAGATGAAGTGAAATGACAATTGAAAATTAAATACAACAGGTAACCAACAAAATTACCCAGGCAGACAAGGAAACAAAGTGAAAGTTACTGAATCAATCATTAAAATTATATACAGTGTAAACTGATGGAATAAGGCTGAAAGTCTACAATCTCATTGAGCAAAGCAGGGTTGTTTTTATGACGATTAATTTCTAAAA
Source organism: Pyrocoelia pectoralis (assembly GCA_036250285.1). NCBI lineage: Eukaryota > Metazoa > Arthropoda > Insecta > Coleoptera > Lampyridae > Pyrocoelia > Pyrocoelia pectoralis. The sequence goes on along the minus strand of CM070076.1, from coordinate 35,394,482 downwards.
TTTCTAGGGTATTCAACAAAGGCCCTTTATTGCATTTATGTAATATATTGAAGTCCCTTTTGTGGTCAAAGTCATGACCCGACGTAAGAATGTGTTCTGCCATGGCCGATTTTCTGTCAAGATTATTACATTTAATATATTTGTGGTGCTCAAGGAACCTGGTGGAGAAGGGTCTCCCCGTTTGGCCGATATAAAAGGAAGGGCAGGTATGACAATTAAGTTGGTACACCCCGGAGTATTCAAGCCTATCGAGCTTATCTTTGTTGCGGACGATGGATGAGTGGAGGGAATGTTCGCTGGAAAAGGAAATGTGAATGTTATGGGTTTTGAATATATGCTGAATGGAGTAGGAGATTTTGGGGTAGAAGGGGAGTGATTTATATATCTTGATTGTTTCAACCGGTTTGATGGGGATGAGTAAAGTGGGATTGAGTGAATTTTTAATTTTTTGGGATAGTTTGTCCACTAACCTGACTGGAAAGCCATTATTTATGGCAATCTGTTTTATGGTGTTAAATTCTTTGTTAAAGTGATGAAGGGACATAGGGATCTTGTGGAGTCTATGGAGGAGAGAATAGAAACCAGCGACCTTGTGGGAGACGGGGTGTTCGGAGTCATTGGGGATCACATTGTCTGTAGTGGTAGGTTTGCGGTATATACTATAATCGATGGTGGATTGACTTCTATGTAACAAAAGGTCTAGGAAGGGAATTTGATGGTTGGATTCTTTCTCTATAGTAAATTTGATGTTCGGATGGATCTTGTTGAGATGGTTGAGAAAGTTGTGGATATCTGAATCAAGGGCTGAGTGTAAACAAATTATGTCGTCGACGTAACGGGCCCAAAAAATAACATGGTCTTTATAAAATTGATGTTTGGAAATAAATTCCATTTCTAAATTATTCATGAATATTTCAGCCAGTAAGGGCGAGAGGTTGGAGCCCATAGCGAGGCCTATATCTTGGGAGTAGTGGTCGCCTTGAAATTTAAAAAAGTTTTGTTGAATAGTAATGTTGAGAAGGGATAAAATGCATGAAACCTGGAGGTCCGAAAGGTCTGAAGTTTAATTATATTTGTTTAATTTATTTTAAGTGTAGGTGTATACGAACGAGTTTTGTGGTTGCAATGGACTTGTTGTAATGTTATGTTATGTATGCAACATAGTTTCATTTTGTGAAGGGGAATTTTGGGTCTTTTGTTTCATTTTGTATTTTAATGGTATTAGTTGAACGTATGTGATGTGGTTTTGAGTGACGTACGATGTCTTCCGTTATGTTTAAAAATTTTGTAACTGTGGCAAGTGTTAATGATGACTGCCTTTTGTATTAGAGGTATTGTATTAGATTAGAATTGTGGCGGGCGCGGGAAGCAGAGCGATGGCCTTTGAAGGAAGGATGGAAAGAAGGGAGGAATGGGGGATTTCGAAAATCTGCTGGAACGAGGTGAATATAAAGAGGTTAAGATATATGGGCAGGAAGGAAGAAGGCGATACTATGAAAGAGAGGGAGGGGGCTGTGAGAGAGGAAGATGAATGGGAGATAGTGGAGGATATAATAAGGAGTGAAGGGGATGTCCTAATACAGGAGGGATAGATGAGGATTAGGGGGGGGGGGGGGGGTCCATTGAAAAATACAGGGATTTATTGTGACAATAGGAATTCCGAAGTACTTGAGGGGAGTAATGAGGACAATGGTGCGTTTAGGGTTGGTAATGAAGAGAATGATAATAAGTATTTTGTGGGAAGAGGAAGATAGGATGTGCAGACTATGTAGAGAGGGAAGGGAAAATATTGGGGATATGGTGGAGGAATGTGGGAAGTTAAGAGAACAGGAGGGAGGGTAGAGAGGGGTGTTGGGAAAAGGCGGTGAGGGGATAAAGTGAATGGAAGAAGTGTTGCAGAGTAGGAGAAGGAAAGGAGGGGGGTAGACTTGCTATGTTAGTTTTGTTTTTAGTGGTTATTTTGTTCTAAGCCCAGATTTATAATATTTAGTTAGTGGAGGTGGAGTAAGAATCCCTTGTATATTTTATGAATACAATAAATATTGACTATACCTTTTTTGTAATTGTACGTAAGTACATAAAGCCTAAAATGTGTAATATAATAAATTGTGTATTGTTTTTGAAACAACTCCGGTTGCACTATGAACAATGGATACTGTAGGAGCAAGTCCCATTATCCATTGAGCTTTAAGTTGTTGAGCTATATCAGTAGGTGTTTTCTTTTTGCACCGCCACAGGGTTGGGTAAAGTCACAATTATCACGTGATTGAAGTTTCTTGCGTCATAATACATTTCTGCCTCAGGTTAATATAAAACTTAAATAAAGCTTTTAAAACGAATAGGGTTATTGAGAACCGAGTCAAATTATTTTTATAAAACGAATAGGTGTGTTATTGACAAAGCTGACTTAGGTCTACCACAACGTGCAAAAAGAAAACACCTTAGGTGTTTTCTTTTTGCACGTTGTGGTCATCGCCACAGGGTTGGGCACATGCACAATTATCACGTGATTAAAGTGCCTTGCGTCATAAGACATTTCTGCCTCAGGTTAATATAAAACTTAAAATAAAGCTATTAAAACGAATAGGGTTATTGAGAACTGAGTCAAATTATTTTTATAAAACGAGTAGTGTGTATTGACAGAGCTGACTTAAAGCTACCACAAAATGCAAAAAGAAAACACCTCTAGTGTATTTGCGGTGTTTCTCTGCGTGTGCATTGACTAAACTGTTTGTGTCCTATCCCAATAAAGCTATGTATTTTTTTTATGTGGTATTTTCATGTACAACTTGCGGTGTAGGTATACGTATTTGTAATAGGGTGTGTTATCATCATCAGTACATAGGTTATGTTTTGTGGCGAGTTTTTGGTATATTATCTTAGCTACTTGATCGTATCTGTGTTTGTGCTAAACACATTGAATAAAGACTAGAGAGGAAGGAGAGTATCGTATCATTAGGTGTTTTCTTTTTGCATCACCACAGGCACACCACAGGGTTGAGCACATGCACAATTTATGACGTGATTAAAGTGCCTTGCGTCATAAGACATTTCTGCCTCAGGTTAATATAAAACTTAAAATAAAGCTTTTAAAACGAATAGGGTTATTGAGCACTGAGTCAAATTATTTTTATAAAACGAATGGTGTGTATTGACAGAGCTGACTTAAAGCTACCACAAAATGCAAAAAGAAAACACCTATTGCTGCATAAAAATTGGTGACGGAAGTTCGGCCATTTGTACACCACTGTTGAGTCATCTTTGTTTACATTTTGGTCGTGTTGACAGTTGACCATAACCTGCAAAATTTGAAATATTTATTTGTTGATTGTTAGAACTCCAATTAGAGTTATAAATATGGCAGTTGTTTCTGTCAATTTCTATATACCAGGGAAACATGTTAGTAGCCATTTTGCCACCACTTTGGTTTCAAGGTGGAGGGCATATACTCCTTCCCCTCTATTCTTTATTCAATGGCTAAACATGTTCATACTGATGTAAACAATTCTGTCAATTAAAACAAGAATAAACTTGTTACTATTCCAATTTTACCACAGTTGCCAAATTGTAACGTATGATGTGAACCTTCGAACATTATTCGAAGATGTGAACATACCTTAATCACAGCCTCTTAACGAACATTGAACACATCGGCAACACTGTTTTTTTCAAATATTTGAAAAGTGTCAACTTTATTTTCTGAGACAATTTTCTCTGTTATTCTGATTTGAAAACAATAATAAATAATTTAAGAAGAAAATAATTACATTAAATAAAAATATAATTTGCGTAACTAATTAAATGTGATAAAAGAAAAGGAAATTACATAAATTATATTGTCAGATATGGATTATACAGGACTGCAAAGGGTTCAGTTACATGCACTTACACCCGAATTGACGAATGCTTTAATTGTTGGCATTATAATTGCCAAACAGGAACCTCGTACCTTTACTAGTAAAGATAATGACACAAATACATATCGTGCAGTTTGGAATTTTACATTACGCGATTCTCCCTTAAACTACATAAACGTAACCTGTTGGGGCGTTCAGGATGTTTTAGGTGAATTTCATAAAAAATTTACTATTGGGGATGTCGGTAAGTAGGTTATGTTTAGGTTTTTTCACTAAGTAAAGTGGATGCTTTTTTTTAAGTGAACGTTATTGCACCTCAAATTGAAATTCGAAATATACACGTTACCGGAGAACAATTCCGTCCTATGGTTACGTCACCTTACACATTAACGATGAATGATGTTTCGTTTACAAGAATTATGAAACATGAAGGTAATTGGTCAAGATTTTCGTGTCTTATGAATTACGTAACTAAACCGATTGCGGGAGCCGTAACTATAGCCGACATACATAATATGAAACACAGAATAGACGGTATGTTAAAAAGTTATTCATTTTATTTATTCCATTCGTGTTTTCTATAGGTGTCGATATTTTTGGTATAGTTAGATCGTTAGGGAAAGTGCGAATTGTTACGACAGCTTCCGGCTTTCGTCAAGTTCGAGACATCATGATACTTGACCAAACAAGCTCTTCTTTAAAAATTAGTTTTTGGGATCCCGAGCTCATTGCCAGGTTTACAATAAAAATTCATTATTAGAACGGTAATCAATTTTTTCAGAGCTGGAACATGGAAAATTTTACATACGGTATTGTTTATCACCGATGTACGTTGCGAATGGTCCAAGTTTATGGCAGCTATGACTGCTAATATAACTTCTCGCTCGGTAATTACAGAAAATCCTGTAGGGACGGAAACTGAGAATCTACGTAAATATATTGCAAAAGTTAAACCAATGGCATTGACGAATGATACTTTCTCTGTGCAAGATAGTACGTAATTATTGTTAAAGTAAAATTTAATACTTGAGCACATTTTTTTTAGTATCTTCAATTCAAAATGTTATGAACATACAGCAAGTTTTAGATAAGGCTAACAATATAAAATCCGCAAATAATATTAGTTTTGAGGAACAACAGTTTACCGGTCTTTTATATACAGTTGTTACTCATTTGGACCTCGACGGTCTAAATCGTTTATTAGTTACAAAATGGTTTTATATTCATTAACACAAACCTTTTATTTTAAAAGTTTTTCAGTTCTAGATGTGACACACCTTTGATCAATAATGACACTAACTCCTGCTCCAATGATGAATGTATTGGTTTCCAACATAATGAAACTCTAACAACTTTTAATTTACATTTAATGTTAACGGATCACACGGGATCGTTGGTTAATTGCCGTTTATATGGGAAAACTGCTGAAACAGTTTTGAATTGCACAGTAAAGTATTATTTTTAGTTTTCTTTTGATTTGGGTTGGTTGAAAATACAGTCACTCTATGTAAAGTCACTGTAGTTAAGTAATGAAAGCGACACCTATTATTTCAGTAGAGGAATGAACATTTCATCTCGTAACAGTTTAGAATCCGGAGCCATTCCAATTTCGGGTAAAAATTTTAGGAATGATAGGAAGGAGTAAAATGAAAAAAAATTGTCCCTGAAAACGACCCTTCTTAACCCTTTCGTTACCGTTGCCGTATACCGGGTGTCAACGAATCTATTAGACAAGCCATAACTTCTAGAATAATAGGTGTATTAAAATGAGATTTGGTATAGGTGAATGGCATGTAAAGAGGAAAATTTTCGCATTTTTTCACCGTTTGGTCACTTCCGGTTTCGCCGGAAATGGCTCCGGTTTTGAATTTTTAAATGGAACACCCTGTATATTGCTACATTTTTGGATTTCTGAGACAATTCTGAATCAGAATATGAATTTTAAAAAATCTTTTACGCCTACTTCATTTTTTTAGAGTCATTTTTAATATTGCATCTAGGTGGCCATGATTGGACGTAAACTAATCTGAGGATCTCAGGTGATGACAGAAAATTACAATCGCAAAATTTTAGTGACTAGTATGATAGATAGGAATAAGACAAGTTGGAAAAATTACATTTTCGTGTCTAACTATTATTTTTCAAATGGCGACCGTTTTTAGACAAGCACTTTTCGAAAAGAGGATTTTTTGACGAATCTAACGATACTAATTTATTTGCGATTGGATTAAAAATAAGAACATAAATAAGGAAAATACTGGATAATAATTTATTTACTTTTGTCAAGTGTGCCATGGATAGCCGTGATACATAATATTTTGTACCTAGTTATTTTTATCAAGTCTTCTTTGGAGAACAAAACACTCACTTTATCACAGTAAAAGTTTCTTAAGGCACACTTGACAAAAGTAAATAAATTATTATCCAGTATTTTCCCTATTTATGTTCTTATTTTTAATCCAATCGCAAATAAATTAGTATCGTTAGATTCGTCAAAAAATCCTCTTTTCGAAAAGTGCTTGTCTAAAAACGGTCGCCATTTGAAAAATAATAGTTAGACACGAAAATGTAATTTTTCCAACTTGTCTTATTCCTATCTATCATACTAGTCACTAAAATAAATTTTGCGTTTGTAATTTTCTGACATCACCTAAGATCCTCGGATTAGTTTATGTCCAATCATGGCCACCTAGATGCAATATTAAAAATGACGCTAAAAAAATGAAGTAGGCGTAACAATTTTTTTAAAATTCATATTCTGATTCAGAATTCTCTCAGAAATCCAAAAATGTAGCAATATACAGGGTGTTCCATTTAAAAATTCAAAACCGGAGCCATTTCCGGCGAAACCGGAAGTGACCAAACGGTGAAAAAATGCGAAAATTTTCCTCTTTACATGCCATTCACCTATACCAAATCTCATTTTAATACACCTATTATTCTAGAAGTTATGGCTTGTCTAATAGATTCGTTGACACCCGGTATATACGGTTTCACTAAAGTGCCAAAATCACTACTGCCGTATATATACGGCACTCGAGCAAAAGTTGATAAAATTCACTGCCGTATATATGCGACCTCAAAGTATTTTTTTGCAGTGCCTTCCCACCTAATGCCGCATTTATACGTCACTTTTACAAAGTCTGTGGTCCCAATGTCGGATATATACGATTGCAGAAATTTGTAAATACACCAACTGACGTATATATACGGCAGTCGGGATATTTCGGAAGACGTCGCGTTGTTAAAAAGTGCCTCATATATACGGCGCTTGGTTCCCATGGCACTGAAAATTGTGCGGGAATGGTAACACTCCATAGTAAATAGGCGCGGTAACGACAGGGTTAAAAAAATTTTTTTTCTTAAGCACTTAGTGTTACAGTCTACTGTTCAATACGTAGCGTCATAGGTATGAATTCGTAATTACAAAATAAATAATGAAACAAATTATTCAACACATAATGGATAAGTGAATAAATTGTAGAATAATCTATTTATTAATTATTATATACATTTCACTGTGCCTGAATTGAAAGACATGTGGGTTGTCGAATGTAAAAATACTTGTGCATTGCAAGTCACATACCCAGTCAGTAATTAATTTAAAATAGTAAAGGAGTAAGACAAAAAGAACTTCCGGGGGTGAATCGTGACAAAGTTGGAAAAAAAATCTTACTGACTCTGGCGGCAGTGGGAGCATAAAGATTTTAGCGAAGTGGATCCTCTTCTCAGCCTAAGGCACAGATCAATCAGTAGAATTTATTATCGTTAGCTTAATATCGCTCTAAATAAGTAAAACTGTGGCATTTAAATGGCCTTATACAGGGTGTTTCAGACCACCCGTACCGGCCAAATATCTCGCGAAATACAAAACGCATTGAAAAAAGAAAAAATACGTCTAAACAATTTTTTAAGACTCTATTGTTTGATAGTAATAGGATGTCCCCACTCCCACACCCGGGGGGTGGAGAGGGGGGTAACTTCGTAATCTTAAATAGCACCCCCCAGTTTATTATGTAGATTTGAATTCTGCGTAAACAAATAGGAACTTTTTGTTTGAAACATTTTTTGAAGTTCGTGACAGATGGCGCTATGATCGCCGAAAGAAATTTTTCCGATTACCTATGCTAATTTGATGTCAGTTTTGTTAAGTGACAATCAAAAATGTTAATGCTTTGTAAAAGGGAAGAGGGGGAGCTTTATTAACCCCTCCCCCTTCCCCACACCGCCACTTCAGCCCTACGGCCCATAACCTAGGATGGGAAAACGCAACCATTTTAGATTTAAACAACTGTTCAATACCACGATTGAAGAAGTTAAATTTTGTAAATTTTTTTTGTTTTTGATGGAAAATAGAAAAAAAAAATTGAAATATCTACTTACTTTGATTTCACGAGTAAAGAACACATTGACATTCGAGATACGTTTAAATCTAAAATTAGGGGTGAAGTGACGGTGTGGGAAAGGGGGGAGGGTAAATAAAGCTCCCCCTCTTCCCTTTTACAAAGCATTAACATTTTTTATTGTCACTTAACATAACTGACAACAAATTTTACATAGGTAATCGGAAAACTTCTTTCGGCGATCATAGCGCCATCTGTCACGAACTTCAAAAAATGTTTCAAACAAAAAGTTCCTATTTGTTAACGCAGAATTCAAATCTGCATAATAAACTGGGGGGTGCTATTTAAGATTACGAAGTTACCCCCTCTCCACCCCCCGGGGGTGGGAGTGGGGACATCCTATTACTATCAAACAATAGAATCTTAAAAAATTTTTTAGACGTATTTTTTCTTTTTCCAATAATTTTTGTATTTCGCGAGATATTTGGCCGGTACGGGTGGTCTGAAACACCCTGTATATTAGCGGATAACCTGTAAGAGACGCTGTACATAATCGATAACTTAAGAAATTGTAGAGAATAATCAAAAGGGAGTGGATAACCTAAAAAAGAAATAAAAGTTGACACAAGTTGCACAATTCAAAATTGCTTTGAAAAAAGGAGAATACAAATCTAAATGTATAGGTCATTGCGCAATGGTCATTTTCGCTCGCATTTGCTCTATAGCAACCCAATTCGACTTCGGCATGCGACGGTTGTTTTTCCCTATCGCGCGCGACCTGTAAATATCGATCTTTTTATGATAGCGCCACCTATGGACAAATCCACCAAGTTTTGTGTAATTGATATTATTTATTTATTGAATTTTTAAACAATTTAGTGACTTGCGCTGATTATGTAATAGCTTTTCTTAGTTGTCTGGTAATGCTCTCTTATAGTGGAAAAGTTGAAACGGCTTGGTGCATGGCCCCAGATTCTAAATATACAGTGTGTCCACGGATTGACTTCACTATAGGTGTAAATGACCAAAAATTTTGGAATTTCAAAACGATTTTTTCAGATTCTGCCCTGCTTCATTGGAAATGAATTTTCATCATATTTTTAATTTTTTTAATTCAAAGCCGCCTTGATCGTGGAACAAAAACTATTTTCTTTGCAGGTAAAGTACCTTTTTTATGTATCATAGAGCAAAATTTTATTAAGAAAAACTGTTCAGAATCAAAAAATAATAATCAGTGCAAAATTTGAAAATAATCGGCACAATTTCATGAAACCGTTATTTTTATTTATTAAGACGACTATCATCGATTAAATCGGAATCTATGCATACAACATTTCAAACATTACATTCTCATTTGTTTACAAACAATACCGATTGTCATTTTATGGTCAGTTTTTCAATTCTGAACAGCTTTTCTTAATAAAATTTTGCTCTATGATACACAAAAAAGGTACTTTACCTGCAAAGAAAATAGTTTTTGTTCCACGATCAAGGCGGCTTTGAATTAAAAAAATTAAAAGTATGATGAAAATTCATTTCCAATGAAGCAGGGCAGAATCTGAAAAAATTGTTTTGAAATTCCAAAATTTTTGGTCATTTACACCTATAGTGAAGTCAATCCGTGGACACACTGTAGGTACCTACCTTTCATTTGAACACACACAAAAATTTATTTCGATCTGGCAATTCATTTTTTGGTTACAAGCCATTTGAAGTTGACGTGTCAGTGTTTTTTTTTACAATGGAAAAAACCGAATATCGTGCAGCGATAAAAGTCTTTGTTTTGGAAGGTTTATCGGCAACGGAAATTCATGCAAAAATGGTGAAAGTGTTACAGGAATCTGCTCCTTCATTTCGAACTGTGCATCGATAATTCGATAGGTTTTAGAGTTTAAACGTGGTCCTACAAGCGTTGAAGATGAACCATGTAGTATAGACATCCAAAAAGTGCAACAACACCAGAAATCACTGAGCAAGTGTACCTATTTAGTCCATGGAATTCGTACCAAAAAAGGGGTGTTGCCTTGCATCAAATAAGGTAGTTCTAATTTTTTTATATGTTGTATGTGATGAAGTAGTATTGACAAATCCAATTTTTCCACCTCAAAAGCCCTCCGGAACAATGTTAAATATTTGAAAAACCATTGAATTTTCGTACTTTTTTCAGTTTTTGACAATTATTACCACCAAGGACCTGTGCTACGGCAAAAGTCGCTATGAACACTTTGTAAGTAGACTAAATTTACAACAAAATGAGAACAATTTAGTTTCGGTAGACCAAATAGTTTCTATGATACAGCTGTTCAAACCTTTGCAAAATTTCCGAAAAAGACAATTTTAGAGGTTTTTTAAGTTTTCGTCAATGTAGTCAACTATTGACCCATTTTCCGGCAGAAGTCTGTAAACGTTTTTAAAGTACACTAAATTTGCAACAAAGCGAGACCAATTTGCTCTATGTAGACCTGATAGTTGTTTAGATACAGCTCTTCAAAGTTGTTGAGGCGAGTAAACAAATAGAAGAGTTTGTAAAATAAAGTAGGCTTAAAAAATAAGCGTTATTATATTCATGTTCCCGGTTTTGTAATGTAACACTACACGCAAGCAGGGTTTCCACACCTCTTGGTTTCACCAAAATCATTTCACCTTCAGTCATACTCTTATTGCATATGAAGCAACACGAGGCTGCTGCACTCTCCATCATATTATTATTACTTTACTTTGGAACCGAACGCGATATAAAATTTTAGGAATGTACACAACTAACTCCAATAGAGGTGAATAACTAATACTATAACGCCGCCGCGGAGGACGAGGACTCTCTCTTCACACTCGCGATAAAGCAGCGAAAATAAAATCGTACACATTTGGTTGCGTTTTTTCCGGTACGATGTTTAAAGGAGACTGTGACGAATGCAGTTCATTGTTGGATAATGATGTGCTTGAATTTGCCATGATATGCCATATTCAAGAAGATAAAGAAAAGAATTGAAAACGAAAAGAATACTGGATGCATGACATATTTCGTGCAATTTCATACACTATTCAGACATCTTTAAGACGACGAGAGAAAATTTTATAATTATTACATGAAGCAGATTCCTCTCTTCTGCGTATTGAGAAGCAGCAAAGAAGCGAAAGAATGCTCACCCGACAATTCCAGTTTTGCTGCCGTCTGAAGTGACGCGAAGAGCTGCGCTGTCTAAGTGAGGTGAGAACGGTTGTACATACTAGATAACCCGCTAACAATATTATGAGCAGCAGTTTGCTGCGACGCGCAGCGCTGCTAAGTGGTGCTCAGACGAGAATGAGAATTGACCTATAAGCAGCACTCGCCTTCACTGCCTAAGCGTTAGAACGGCCATGAGGGCTGCAGGCGCAGGCGGCGCGCACTATACATTTGGTCATAACAGAGGAGGGTTGCTGGTCACACAAAAGATATGCTTGCACTATAAGGCTCACGGAAGAACTATAAATCGCTCTTACAATGCTAAGCTTAGAGTGAGCAATTATGGCTACGACAAAGTCGAAATGCATTGCGGTTTTATTATAAAACCGGCGACACAGGTTTTTATTGTTTTACTTTTTCTGTTATTATTAATATTAGATATCTTACACATAATAGTAAAAACAAAACACACCTTCAGTAGAAGAAATGTTCAGCAGACACCTCTAAACTCTAAAATTTTCTTTTTTTGGAAATTTTGCAAAGGTTTGAACAGCTGTATCTCAGAAACTATTTAGTCCACCGAAACCAAATTGTTCTCATTTTGTTGCAAATTTAGTCTACTTACAAAATGTTCATCATGACTTTTGCCGTAACTCAGGTCCTTGGTGGTAATAATTGTCAAAAACTGAAAAAAGTACGAAAATTCAATGGTTTTTCAAATATTTAACATTGATCCGGAGGGCTTTCGAGGTGGAAAAATTGGATTTGTCAATACTACTTCATCACATACAACATATAAAAAAATTAGAACTACCTCATTTGATGCAAGGTAAAATGTACCAATTCCATGGACTAATTATATTGTTTGTAAAGATCCAAATTTGACTAACCGTGAAATTTCTGATATCATAGGCATATCAAAACGAGTACTCCATATTTTACATGAAAGAATTACAATTCAACAAAAACTTAATCGAAAATTTTTCGGCGTAATTTGGAACGTTTTATGCAGAATAAGAAAGATTTTGTGCGTCGTTTTATAACTGGGATGAGACCCACACTGAAACAAAAACGTTTACAGTGGACTGAAGCTGGTTGTTCAGCTCCAAAAAAGGTGAAGTCCGAACGATCGGTAAAAGAGCATCTGTAAGTTTTTTGGTATGCAAAAGGGATTTTCTTGATTGATTATCCTGGAAAAATGTAATACAATTAAGTAAGTCTGAATATTGTTGTAACCTTTTGGATCAGCTGAATGAAAAAATTCGTGAGAAAAGACCTAGTTTACAGAACAAAAAAATCACTTTCCATCATGACAATGCACGTGTTCACACAAGTGTTTTAACTGAATGAATTAAAGTACGCGAATTGCTTGAACACCCACCAAGAGCTTCCGGAAAATCATTAACATTACAGATGAGATGGTATAAAATTATTGGAGAATCATTGAAATAAGAGAGACTATATATATTGAATAAAAAACTAGTTTCATTTAAAAATTCACATTCCTGTATATTTTTGCTTTCAATACTTGTCAACCCCGCCTGTATTATTAAATAGAATTTTTAGGTTCAACAATTTTTGGCGATGACTGACGAAGAAAAATCTGCACTTAAGTGGAAACTTTTAATGGAGCGGTGTGCAGTACGAATTCATGTTATGGCGTTTGGATTCCGTGGACCTATTATTACAATTTTAAGTTGCAATTTGGCTTCACCAATGGAAGTCGCTAATCGATTACCACATTACTAATTGTTTAATGTTTGTTTATTTAAAATGTGCATTCAAGATTAATTTTTTATTCTATAAAAATATTTATTGAGCCGTTTATATTAAGGAAACTATGTATGTTTAGGTTCTCCACTTGTAATAGGATGATGTTTTTTTACCTGTGGTTTCGTTAAAGTTAATAAATAACAGAGTTAAAACACATTCTTTTGAAGCGCTTTCATTTTTAAATATAACCCCCCCCCCCCCCCCCCCCTCCAAATTTTATTGTTCTAAACAAGTTGGTAAAATTTAACCTACCCGGCAAGCCCCACACAATGTAACCCCCCCCGGATCGTTTAAAACACTGGCACTGAACTGTATTCGGAACGGAGAATCAAAAATGCATTTATTAACTTTCCCTAAAATGGAGTTGATAAGTAAAACCAAAGAACATAATATACAGAGTGAGTTTTTTCCGATGTTGGAAATTAGCAGAGATAGAGAGACGATTAAATGGGGAAAGAATTGCAGTTTTACCAGCTCAATTCAATGAGTTTTTCGTGTTTTGAAAAAAATGCATGGCTAACTAGATATCTCAAAAAAATCATTTTTTCGTTTTTTTGTTTTAGTGCCTATAGCTCTGTTATTATTGATTTTAGAAAAAATGTGTAAAGGAAAAAGTTGTAGATAATTATGGGCTCAATAATACAGTTTAATCAAATTTTATATTTATCCTCTAATTTTTGATTTATGACACAAACTTGTGTTTTTTCTAATGGAAACCATAGTTGGCCATGACTTTATAAAAAAGGCCCTTCTTCGACGATTCTATCTAACAGTATATCACTTGACATACTTATTTTCATCACTATAGAAATTATGGTCAAATTTTTGTTTTTAATGTCGCATTGTTTAAGTAGTAGACTATGGAGACAACTGATACATGCGTTTATTATTTATTTATTTATCGTTTGTCATTTTCTACATACAATTTCATTAAAACATTTCTATAATAGTAATAATAATTGTAGCTCCTTTTTTAACATATACGCAACTTATAAGTAGACAGGGTAGAGATGTATATGCAAATAAATATGTTTACCTATAGTTTCGAGATTAATTTTTTTTTTTATTATAACTAACTTGAATTTTATTATTAAATGCATCAATTGTTTCTATAGTCTACTACTCAAACAATGCGACATTAAAAACAAAAAAATGGCCATAATTTCTATAGTAGGGAAAATAAGTATGTCAAGTGATATACTCTGTTAGAATCGTCGAAAAAGGGCATTTTTTATAAAGTCATGGCCAACTATGGTTTCCATTAGAAAAAACACAAGTTTGTGTCATAATTCAAAAATTAGAACACAAATAAAAAATTTGATTAAACGGTATTATTAAGCCCATAATTATCTACAACCTTTTCCTTTACACATTTTTTCTAAAATCAATAATAACAGAGCTATAGGCACTAAACAAAAAAACGAAAAAATGATTTTTTTGAGATATCTAGTTAACCATGCATTTTTTTCAAAAAACGAAAAGCTCATTGAATTGAGCTGGTAAAACTGCAATTCTTTCCCCATTTAATCGTCTCTCTATCTCTGCTAGTTTCCAAGATCCCCATGCTAAACATCGGAAAAAATTCACTCTGTATAGCTGTATTAACTCCCCCCCCCCCCACACCGCCACTTCACCCCTAATTTTAGATTTAAACATATCTCGAATGTCAATGTGTTCTTACTCGTGAAATCAAAGTATGTATTTCAAATTTTGTTTTCTATTTTCCATCAAAGAAAAAAAATCCCAAAATTTAACTTCTTCAATCGTGGTATTGAAGTTGTTTAAATCTAAAATTGTTGCGTTTTCCCATCCTAGGTTATGGGCTGTAGGGGTGAAGTGGCGGTGTGAGGGGGGGGGGGGGGTAAATAAAGCTCCCTTTCTTCCCTTTTACAAAGTATTAACAGTTTTGATTGTCATTTAACAAAACTGACATCAAATTAGCATAGGTAATCGGAAAAACTTCTTGGGCGATCATAACGCCATCTGTCACGAACTTCAAAAAATGTTTGAAACAAATAGTTCCTATTTGTTAACGCAGAATTCAAATCTGCATAATAAACTGGGGGGTGCTATTTAAGATTACGACGTTAACCCCCTCTCCACCCCCCGGGGGTGGGAGTGGGGACATCCTATTACTATCAAATAATAGAGTCTTAAAAACTTTTTTACACGTATTTCTTCTTTTTTCAATGCGTTTTGTATTTCGCGAGATATTTGGGCGGTACGGGTGGTCTGAAACACCCTGTATAATAATTATAGTTTACAATAAATTATTACAAAATAACTCTGTTTTTATAAACTTGGGGTATAAGGAATGCTTAACCAAAATTAAAGCTACACAATCAAAGATTC
Source organism: Pyrocoelia pectoralis (assembly GCA_036250285.1). Taxonomy (NCBI): domain Eukaryota; kingdom Metazoa; phylum Arthropoda; class Insecta; order Coleoptera; family Lampyridae; genus Pyrocoelia; species Pyrocoelia pectoralis. Next base: position 35,378,991 of record CM070076.1, on the reverse strand, counting down.
TATTTATGCAATTAAATACAGGGTGTTCCATTTAAAAGAAGAAAGAAAATGAAAAGTCCGAGTTTCGATCCACCCTGTACACAAACACAAAGAGAGAAAATAATTGAAATGTAATCGAATGAGGAGATATTACTTACATCTTATTACGAAACTCGATTAGCCAAGAAATTGTCTTTTTCTGTAACGTACAGTCAGGGCTGGGCAAAATACGTGCACTAACGTATTTCAAATACAAATTACAAAATATTCCTAGAAATGTATTTCAAATACAAAATACGAAATACTTTTATATTATTTTTAAAAATACAAAATACAAATACAATATTTAAAATACAAAAATACCTATACGCATACGGGGTGTTTTTTGGGAGATTAAGTTAGACGTTTCTAGGAAAGTTTTATAGGTTTTGAAAATGTGTACTTAAAATTCACTCTGAACCTATCGTTAACATTGCGGTGGGCAAAATACATACATTCATGTATTTCAAATGCAAAATTCAAAATACTCGAGTAAAATTGTATCCAGGAGAGTTGGCGTGCACGTCATTACCTGTAATTGTATGTATTAAGATTAAAATTTGAAGTCAAGAAATAATGACGTCGGGAATGAAATCTGCCAAATCGTAACAAGGCAGTGTTGCAAATAATAGTTTAATTACCCACAGGTAGTTGCTTGTGCTACTTTAAAATTGTCATAGTAATATTTTACGTATTTAATTAATCCATTACGTATAAAACGTATCTTAAAAAATTAATTAGAGCTTAGTAAAGCTAAATGCGGCATTCTAATAAGTGCAATAAACATATTAACGTCTGCTGCGATTGAACTCGTTCTCTGGGCGGTACGTTTGGCACTAATGTTATATTGGATTGTCAAAAGATGCTGTTTTGTGGTTAATTGGTTAAAAATATTGCAATTTTTGTAAATCCATTCTAATAAGAACTGTTATTAATAATTTGATAATTAGAACAAAATAACTGTAAAGAACGAGTAAATAAAAGGGCAAAACAACAACGAACAGAAATAATACGAGATTATTTATAAATAATGAATAAATTTGACATTGACAGATAGAAGTCAAATGAAGCGTTGATTGAAGTCAGCTGTTGGACATACGGACATACTCACTTCTCTCTCATTTTCACTGGCGATCATCTATACGCACGTCTTTACTTAAAACACATGCAAACTGTATTGCCATCTTTATCACAAACATGTATTAAGCTTTAATGATTGTTTAAAAGGAATGTCGTGCATTCATTCGGAAACCTATGACGTGAACGCCAACTCTTGTGGATCGAACTTTATTTGAAATACAAAATACAAATGTATTTCAAATACTGTATTTTCAATACAAATATTTTGTGACTGCCAACCCCTGCGTACAGTAAGCTAGAGGGCGTTGATTTAGCTACGATTTTAAGATAAACGTGTCCATAATTATTAAAGGACTCTGTATAACGTAGCAAAACCTTATACAGGTATGGAAAAATATTATCGGTGGATTGACTTATAATGAGCTAGAAAGGGACCCAATAAGCATTATATGAATGTGAGAGAGACATAACGTTACCGATGTTGCCATTTGACAGTAGCAATTAAATGTGTTATTAATACCAGCCTACTCAACAGACGCATGTATGGCATCAGCGCTTTTAGTTTGTTGTGTATTCTATCTCACTTAGCACTAGTGAATTCATTGCACTGTCTTTGTTTTACTTATTATAAGTCAATCCACCGAAAATATTTTTCCATACCTGTATAGGGAAAGCCAAACAAACTTGCGTGCACGTCATCAATGACGTATTTCCATGTCTTTTGTGGCAAAGTTTCCATCGCTAAGTGTATCATAAAATTTGTAAAAAAAAACAACTCTAAAAGCAATGCAATTAATATAAGACTTTTGAGATGAAAATGTATGTGCACAAGCTTATTGTTTTTGTTGGGTTAGACGCCTCTCAATGTAAAATGTTGTGATAAAATTTTAATCAACAGACCAGTAGGTAACGACGTAAACCTAGCCACTGTCAGGGAATGGTGCTGTGTTGCCATCTTTTATTCATCGATATTTTGAGGTTACGGATGACAGTAGTATTCTGACAGCCATATTTAATTGATTTTCGTCAACAATTTGTAATAGTAATTAATATTTAAAGTAAACGCCAAACAAAATCCGTTGCACGTCACCAATCAGCTGATAATTGACGTCCCTGCCGTAAATGTAATGGCATAAAAATCGTGAAAATTCGACCTGTAAAAATTAATTTCATCAGAACTTTATGATCGCCACGTTGGTAACAATGGATTGTTTTCAGCAACGTTGCCAATGCCAATTCCATAAGGTATCGATTTGGTAATGTTTTGTTGTGGTTATGTTTTGACTGTCACAATTTTGAAGTTTTGATTTTGTTTTTCATTTATTATAACTAAAGTTACGAGTGAACCACGAGTGAACTCAGAAGTTTTATTTGCGTTACCTTCTTTCAATTACAATCTGGCAACATTGCCCCCAATTTACGTCACTCACATTATATGACGTGCAACGGATTTTGTTTGGCGTTCACCATATTTGTGGTTGAATAAGAAATATTTGCTGGGACATTAAATATTTCCTTATCACTTTGACAATACTGTAAATGTAAACGTCATCAAACGCTGATGACGTGCACGCAACTTAGTTTGGCTTTCCCTATATCAAAAGATTCGAAAAAATGTGGGCAATCCGAATTTGGCATAATATGCAGGGGCTAAGGGAACTAACGTAAAAGCACTCACCCCAATATTCCTTGTAAAATATTCCTCTACGGTTGTACTAACCCTGCTCGTACCGTGGACCTCCAAAACCAGTACACGATTTGAATTTTCACACCTTAACCACCGGTAAGGAATTTAATTATAATCACACATTGGCTGCTACCCTCTTACTCTCTAGATCACCGCTAAAACCAAGCTAATCGTATTCTCAGCAACGGACTACGGAAAAAGACTCCCTCTTCGTCTGCTGGCTGGGTTTTTATCTTTTTTCCCCAGGCATCAATGGGTTGATCCTTGACATGGACATGGAGAAGGAGGCAAGGAGGTAACCGCCTACAACTTACTAATTTACATTTAAGAGGGGTTACTTACTCCTTCCAGATCGTTACACCCTTTACACCCGAAATTTCAAAACATGTTACATTTTTATTCACACTTCCTCACAGCAGTGCCTCTGTAGAGAGAATGTTCAACGTTATTAATTTAAACAAAACGAAAATAAGAAATCGATTGGGAATTTTACATTCAAAACGCATTATAAGTACAGGCAGTTGTTATAACTTCCTAATAACAAATGAATTCTTAAACAAACATAATAACACAATGTACGAAAGAATTGTAGACTCAATATTAAAAAAAAATGATGACCTCAAACCTCAAAGTAGTATGTTTTTTGTGTATCGTGTTTAAAAGTAGGCACTTAAGAATTTTGTTATCTTTGCTTTAGTTTAAATAAAACCATTATTTTACAGAACGCGTAATTCATTGCATTTCCTTTCTTCCTCACGCTATATTTAAAATCTAGTGAAATCTAGTGATTTTTTGGAGTGGCATTTGGAAACTTTTATAATTGTGACCTGGCAACGCTGCTTAATAATATAGAGTTCAGTGGCATTTACCGGCACGTTAGCGTGCCTCCAGTCACGGCGTAAAATCATAAGAACATAACCTAAAGTGCTTAAATCTTATTTCCTATTGTAAACACTTATAATATTTATTTATTCTATTATGTTAATTTACAAAGGTGAAATAAAACTGAAACTTTATATTTCATTGGTGGAAAATTTTATTAACTGAACATTTAAAGTAATTTCTCCGCAGCACCATACAAATAAATATAATAAGAGTAAAGATGTCCACCGAAAAGGAAAAAGAAACAGAACATCCTCCATCTGAAAATAGTACAAAATATATTTTTTTAAATAAACGCACGGTACATAACACAACAAATATAGCCGATATCTCACAAAAACTTTTATGCATCGAATATCCAGGATCTGTCGATAATGTCAATAAGATGATCCAATCGTTAGGTGGTATGCACAATATTGAAATGGTGAGACTTTTCTTAATAGTTTCTTAACGAGACGTTTAGGCGCTAACAGGCCGTAGGAAATTTTAACAGAAGATTAGAATTAAAATTTCGTCCCGATGACCTCTTCTGTAAACCCTGTTGGGGCGATAAAGATTTTAATTGTTGTTTATTAGTGAAAATAACATTACGTAAACCTGTAAATAACGAACCGACGTCATCGAATACTGTTGATATAAATCAAGCCACATATTCGTACAAACCAATTGGAGTAATTCCCATGACGTTTAAATTTAACAGTAAGATTTCAGCCATTTTGTACTATATAAATATTATATTATTTTAGGGTTGTGCGATTTTCAATATCTACCATTGATACCACGAGAGGACGAGAAAGAAAGTGCCGAGTCTTCGTGTTATAACATTTACGAAGATATTATTCCTTCCAAGTTACCGGCTATGAAATGGTTTGAGTATGTATCGTATAATTATAAACAATCCAATGTTTTCGTACAATATCTATAGATCGGAAGAATCAAAAACTATGCCATTCTTTTTTCCGCCACCATTATTTGCCAAATTTAATAATTCGAAGGATAATAAATTATTTTACGAAAGGTATAAATATTATGAAAAAGTATTGCCGGAGTTTGCGCAAAGGCTTAAAAAAGAGGCGGATAACAAAAAACAAGAACCTAAAAATCTTATTGGTGGCCGAAATCGAACATTTAGAAGGGCCAATTCGATATTTGTGAATTTAAATGCAAAGAATGTTAATGTACCAAACGGACCTACTCAAGATGCATTATATACTATTAAAAAAAGAGGTCTTTTGTGTGATACTGGACCAATGGATGTCATAAAAAAGGTAGTAAAGCTTTAATTTTAAGATTGTGGCAAAGACTCAAATAATTGATTTGTCAACCCAACTGTGTGTATTTGTAAAAGATTTATAAAAAATTTTAGCCGCGCTATAAAACTTGATTCATCTTTGTTCATCTTAGATTTGATTCAGCAAAGGGATCTTCCTCTTCTTTTTTTGTTAGGATCCATATTTCTGTTCCATATGTTTCTGCGGGTCTAATTATGTTTTTATACAGTTGTATCTTTACTTTTTTGCTTAAATATTTGTAATGTAAGTAGATTTTGTTCGCGTAGTATATTTTATACCCTAGTTGTATTTTTTTTGGTTTTTTGGTATTTATTTAACCTAAGGTATTTATTTAGTATCCGGCGTCACACACCAAATCATTTCAACATTTTCGCTATAAGAGAGTATTACCAGACAACTAAGGAAAGCTATAACATAATGACTGAAAGTCACGACATTGTTTAAAAATTCAATCGATAAATAACAGCAAAATGTCAAAACTTGGCGGATTTGTCCATAGGTGGCAAACATAAAAAAGGATTGATATTTACCATATTTACAAGGCAATACTATTGCGCATGCCTGCATTTATGAATAGCGTTTCATGTTATTAGCTAGGTACCATATTTTCCTGCACCGTCTTGAAATCATCTTTCTTACCGGTTTTTTCACTTTGACTGTATTCTTTATTATAAATTGTTACACCTAAATAAATATTTAAAGCTTTGGACAGATTTGAATTTATAGTCCTTAATTTATAATAAATTTCTCATTATTATCACCATATTTTAAGTACATATTTTGTTTTCTTTTCATTGATTGTTAAACCCATTTTTCTTGTTCCTTCCTTGTTTCAGACAACTTTTTGTCAACTCTTCTTTAGTTCTACTTATGATTGTAATATCGTCCGTAGAAGCGACAATTTGTGTGTTATTGATATTTATTGTCCCTTGGAGCTCCTCTTCTAATTGCTCCCTCCAGGGCTACATTGAACAGAGTAGCTGATATCTCCCTGTCTCACACCCTTTTATACATTGAAACTGTCTGTTGTTTCATTTGCAATTTTTACCACAGCGGTTGAACCTCTCAGTCATTTTGATAAGGTTGTTATTTTCTGCGTGATCTTCATGTTCCCCATTTCTTCTATTAGGTATCTTTTCTCTTATTACCTTATCAAAAGCTTGTGTGAAGTCTATGAACAGGATGTATAAGGTTATATTATATTCTTTTGTTTTTTCTAACATCTGTTGCATATTAACATATATTGCGTCTGTGGTCGATCGTCCATTTCGAAAGCCTCCCCTAGTACATTTTCTGTGTATATTTGCAGTTTGTCTATCATTACTTTTTTTAACACCTTGTAAGCTACGTTTAGTAGGTTATGTGTGTTACTCATGCAAAATTTCGGCCCTCCAGCTCTTACAGTTTTCGAATCATAGAAAAGTGATGGACGAACAGATCGACATGCATGTGCGCAATTTTCATCATATCCAAAAATGTTACTGTGGGCCAAGGGTTCATAATCCCCCCAAAAAAAAGATTGGTGATATTGGGTGAGTCGAAAGTTACGTATGTTTGTCCGAAAATTCTTTTCGATTCACGACTACATCGCAAGAAATAGAAGACATAAAAAAAATAAAAAAAAACAAAGAAACACGTATTTAGTATTTTCGACCTGCTTTTTTGCGGATCGTTCACCGCCGAAGGTACCGTTTTTTTGTCAAAAGAACCTTCCGATTTTGCACGACGTAGGACTTCGATTTTTACCGTTTATCTTGAAATCGAAAGTGACGACTCAATTTTTTTTCGCAATTAACCAAATCAGAAAATCGCGGCTTTCTTTTGATACAAAAATCGCCAGGGAAAGTCGAAAAATTGAGGAAATTATCGTTAATTTATCCGAGCAGGTGTATTTCAATCAGCATTAATGAGATACTTTTGTTATGTTGTATTTATAATACTTGTTTGTTTTATTCACATAGCTTTCTATCATGTTCGTTATTTTTTGTTTGTTATTTCAAATTAAAAATATTTGAAGGTAATAGAATTTCCAGATAACTAAGAAATTATCGGTTTAAGTCGTGGTGCTGTCTTTTGTTAACCATGGAAACCTAGATGTCTGCCAGCAAAATAATGTAATGTATGAAATGGAATATATTGCAAATAATATTTAACTTAAATATAACAAGTGATCCATTAGAATTGAGGAAATTTTGCGCTCCTTTCAAAAACCCAAAATATACAGGGTGGTTCGTATGACAAATGTAGTTTAGGGTCGTATAAAAAAAATCAGACATCCTGTATAAAAACTGTCCATCGCGATGGATTCTACGTAAAAAGTGCTCTATAAGAAAGATTTTGCCAAAATCAATTACCTTTAATAATAAAGAAATCGACAAAATTTGAGAAACGCTCCCTAGCGACCAAACGATTAGAAATAGTTGAATTCTGTTTGTGGCAGCGATTTTCTCATTAAAATTGAGCTCTAGACACCTAGGTCCATTTTTTTCTCTCTCTCTTAAAAGAAAGGATGTTTCCATAAGAAAGTGTCCAATTTGGATCACCAGTACAATAACCAAAATGTGAGGTTTTATGGTTTTTATTTATACATAAATTTCATTTAAAGAACCGTAAAACGTTGCCTCAGGTTTTAAATACAATTATACAATAGTGATAGGTCAAAACATCTTAATTTGCAATTAAATATTAAACACAATGTCATAAAATAAAAATTGAAGCTAATAATAACTTAAAAACTATGTTATTCTTAGAAACACACTTTAATAATTTTTCACATTTTAGTTATTTGAAAAAAGACCAATATGGTCAAAGTCGGCATTACTCCACAAATCTGGCATTCGAAGCGATCGTTTAAAGTTAGTTTTGCCAGGGGTGGCATATTACTGCCCTACAGGACCATGGAGAATAATGTGGTGTAAATTTGGATATAACCCCACACTTGATCCCAACAGTCGAATATATCAAACCTTTGATTTTAGAATACGCGCATCAGGTAAATTATCAATAGTTTAAAACCATTTATAAATCATTTTTCATTTTAGGCGGTTTAAAAGTAAAAGTTCAAGCGAAACGTAGTTACTCGAGTAATATTCTGCAATACAAAGCAGGTCCAATAACAACGTCAAAATTTTCATTAAAGGATTGTTCATCGGAAAATGTAACTGTAAAGCCGACCGTTGACGAAAGCTTTTATATTCTTAAACCTGGTATACTTCCTGCTGCCAGGCAAATGTTTTACCAGTACTGCGACTTGGAGCTACCTGAAATACAAGACATGATATCTCGCTTACCAAAAATAACTACCGATATGAAATATCATCCAAAAAACGGTTGGCTTCCAAACGGATTTCATGAACACTGTCGAGAAATATCTAATTCATATGTAACCGATTATGTAAAAACACTATTGGTTACTGAAAAGAAGGAAATGGATGTAGAAAAAGAAAAAAATTTAAACGACGGAGAGCAAAATAAATCTATACATACTGGTAAACCTGATATTACAATTTTGGGCGCCACTATTGTTATAGATGATGATGATGATAAAGAGAAAAACACTAAAAAACAAGATGCAACAGATAGCGAAGATGAACTAATGGATTTTGAAGGTAAGAGTTTTGAAGCATTTTAACAAACACCTCGGACACAATTGTGTGTGAAAATTCGTTGGTATTTTGATCCGGATCAAAATTATCATCTTCCAAATCGATATTCGATTTATTTAAAAACATTGCTAGCGACACGAAAATGTTAACATTAGACCCCTATAAAAAAAAAACACACGCACATGTAATATGTGTGTTAGCCATTTTCCTTAATCTCTTGCCGCACATCAACGAGTCAAGGCTTTTAGTTGCCCAAGGCGCAAAGGATTAGTATGATGTTAATGTTGCAATATAGTGGCATCCATTGCCTTGGTGGGAAAGTAGGTATAGATGTTTCTAGGAAAGTTTATAGGTAGGTTCTTAAACATGTGTACTTATTCTGAACCTATCGTTAATATTGTCCATCCCTACCTGCAGGGGTTCCAAAATGTCAGTAATGAATTTTCTTCATAGCAACAATGATGAATCAAAAACTCAAAATGAGGTAGGTATAGATTTTGATGATATAACATATGGGTGGAGTTTGCACCCAAACTTCTCAATCATTTTTACTAAGCAGTAGTTGGAGGACACTTTTAAAAAAAACTTGGGCAGGCGTTTGCCTAGATCTGACAAAAGCATTATTCTTATTAACAGCTATAGCAGTTTTATTTTTCCCCTATAGTGGGGTTGTAAAGTTGTAGAAAGTGTTAGAATATTTCAGTTGTGGTGGAGAACATGCCACTTGGGGTGATGATAGTATATTAATCCCTGAATGTAAAACGGCCGATACCCCAAATTTTAAGGGTCCCAGTCGTCTCTAATGACGTCATCAAGATGGCGACCATGAAAACATACGATTGTTTTAACTTGTTGCTTCCTAATACCGATTTATATTTTATAGCAGCTTATTTCATACCCATTGAAATTTAAAACACTGTTGTGGTAAATAACAAATCCCAATTTATCGTATATAATGTTTATAAATCCCCATTTTTGTAGGTGACGAACTTGACTGCGATATAATTGATTCTGATGAAGCAGAGGAGGATGCTAATGAAGAGTTAGAAGAAGAAGAAGTAATTGACATGAAAGCAGTAGAAGAAATCAATCAAATAATTGGAAATATGGACGAATCAGAATCCCACTCACAAAATGATGACGATGATAAAGAATCTGATGATGAGTTTGATCCGGAACTTGTAAAATTGTACAGGAAATTAATTTTATCAAATGTAGATGGTAGTAGCAATTAAAATATAATATTTATTCGCAACTTATTTAATCATTTTGTAATAAAAAATATGCAGTTTTTCTAATGTACATCCAAGTATGTGAATATACTAACAATAAGTGTAATCTAACCCATCTAAAAAAGTAACAAAATTTTAAACCGAGTATAATACTTTAAGATTCTTCAACAAAAAGAGCACTACATACATTTTCCCCATAATAATACTCTTTTTAATACAAAAAAAAATCGTTCAGTTCACATTTGCGGTAATTGATCGATGGGTGTAGCAAATTTGAAATCTTCGGGAAATAGATTTGCAGCATGTGGATACATTAATTTATAGGACTGTCTTATGGTGACGTCTGCAACACCTGCGATATCTCCAATTTCTTTTTGGCTTCTTTTATCTTCTGATGCCTAAGAATAACATACACAAATTAAATCAGGGAATACATATTTAAAGGGGTGCAGTGCAATGTATTATGGGCGTTGGCACAGAAAGTAGTCAATAAGTTGCAGATCATTAAATTTCAAAATATTTCAGCAAATGAAAAAGCTTAACATTTTGAGGTGTTATTAACATGTCGACTGCCAAAGTCCATTTTGAACAAATGTGTATGAGTCACCAACATGTTTTATTCCCTTTGGGAACATTTTAACAAAACCAGTAAACTGGCACAAAACTTTCCCGTGTTTACTACAATGACATATTAAATAATAAATTTTTTTTGCGTAACTCAAAATAAAATAGTGTTTGCGTAATAACTCAAAAAAAGAAATATATAGTGTGCAGTATAGTTGTATAAGGACGATGGTGGGTCCCATCTTGTTTTTGCTTTATGTAAATGATATTGTACGTGTTGTTAAAAATTGTTCTATTTGCTGATGCTACAATTTTATATGTAATTGGTAAAGACCTACAAAAAATGAAATAAGTTATAAATGGCGAGTTGCAAACTCTTTTTGAATTGATCTGTGACAATTACTTGCCTATTAACACTAATTTTAAGAAGCTAAAATTTTGTGTTTTTGGTAACATCGATGTTAAATGTATCCATTAATAACGAAAAAATATCGTATGAAAAAGATATAAAATACTTGTGTAGTTCTGGACCAAAATTGAATTTTTATAAGTAAATTAATTACATTAGGAGAAATACTCACAAAAAGTTAATTTTATAGGGAGACTCACCAAAAATATGTCAAAATACAGGGTGTTTCAGACCACCCGTACCGCCCAAATATCTCGCGAAATACAAAACGCATTGAAAAAAGAAAAAATACGTCTAAAAAATTTTTTAAGACTATTGTTTGATAGTAATAGGATGTCATTTGAATTCTGCGTTAACAAATAGGAACTTTTTATTTGAAAGATTTTTTGAAGTTCGTGACAGATGGCGGTCTGATTGCCGAAAGGAGTATTTCCGATTACCTATGCTAATTTGTTAAGTGACAATCAAAGATGTTAATGCTTTGTAAAAGAGAAGAGGGGGAGCTTTATTACCCCCCACACCGCCACTTCACCCCTACGGCCCATAACCTAGGATGGGAAAACGCAACCATTGTAGATTTAAACAACTGTTCAATACCACGATTGAAGAAGTTAAATTTTGTAAATTTTTTTTGTTTTTGATGGAAAATAGAAAAATTTGAAATACTTTGATTTCACGAGTAAAGAATACGTTGACATTCAAGATACGTTTAAATCTAAAATTAGGGGTGAAGTGGTGGTGTGGGGAGGGGGGATTAATAAAGCTCCCCCTCTTCCCTTTTACAAGGCATTAACATTTTTGATTGTCACTTAACAAAACTGACATCAAATTAGCTATTTAAGATTATGAAGTTACCCCCCTCTCCACACCCCGGGGGTGGGAGTGGGGACATCCTATTACTATCAAACAATAGTCTTAAAAAAATTTTTAGACGTATTTTTTCTTTTTTCAATGCGTTTTGTATTTCGCGAGATATTTGGGCGGTACGGGTACAATTTTGTTCAACTCTGTTAAGTATATGTTCTACCGTTGAGTGATTACTTTTTTATTCAATGGTTCTACCCAATTATAAGAACAAATACAAATTGTACAAAATTGAAAATACAGCCATGAGAACAATTTTAAAGTGCAGCAAATATACCTATTAAACTTGTGTTTGATGTGGCGGTTTTTATTTTTAAGATGGTATCTGAATATACAGGCTGTTCCTAAATGTCATATACATACGGAAGGGGGCTTATAGTTCGTATAAACATAGGTCCGCAAACTCTTCCTCACAGGGTCTTTAATTTTGAAGATTTTTTCGTTTTTTCTTTATAGCTCCTACAGGTTTTGAGATATTTAACCCAAATTTGGAATACAGGTTACTATTTAGGGCTTATATTATTGGGCGTCCTAAATAGTTGCAACTCAAATCTACAGGGAGATATTCTTTCAGGGGTCATGTCCCATTTTCTCCCCTCAGAACTTTTTTGCTGCTGAGCTGATGGATTCCATAATAAAAAATAAATTGTCTGTTTTGTCTACAAACTTTTATGTCTCTTGTCGTTTTTACTTCCCGAGTACGAAGTAAAAGGGAAGTATTGTATTAGTTTTCCAAAAAAAAAATTTGACCTATGGAAATTTTTACATATCTTTGCGTTTCCGAATACGTAGATTCAAAATATGCAAAAAAAAATTTCCGTCTGTCGTCTGTAGTCTGCAGTCTGTACGTACACATTCCTTGCAACGCTCTAAACTCAGAAACTATTAAAGTTATCGAAATGCGGTTTTCGCCAATCGATTACATTCGGGCCAAGGACGAAAATGCTGTTATTACCTTTGATGACGTCACTTCCGGTATAAGCTAAAATGGCGGCACTCATTTTTTTGTAAAATAAAGTTGCAGTTTTTTTATGTAGTTTAAAAGAGAATTTTTTTTTGAATTCAGCAATATATATTGTGCTATACTTATTTTTTGAAAAAAGTGTTAAAAAAAATAATTATTAAAAAATGACTGCAACGCTCGATACTCAGAAACTATTAAAGTTATCGAAATGCGGTTTTCGCTAATGAATTACATTTGGGCCAAGGACGAAAATGCTGATATTACCTTTGATGACGTCACTTCCGGTGTAAGCTAAAATGGCGGCACTCATTTTTTTTATAAGATTAATACACTCCAGAAAAATAAACCAATGAAATTAATGAATTTCATTTAAAACGACCAATCACATATGAATTACCAATAATCGATAAAAAGCTAGGTACATTAATTTTAATAAGTGATAAAAATTTTCACCTTGTTTCATCATCTCTCTCTTACGTACATTTTAGAACATACTTTCATTGCTTTTTATTTAATATAAACTCGAAATTTAGCAGGCTTTGGCGCAATTCGTCAAACGTCAAAATTTTTTTTGAAATACTACAAGTAGTGCATTAATCTCCCTAAAATACATTCGATGTTAATTTTTTTCTTTCGATAAAATTGCTTTTTAAGGAACTCAAATTTGATTACCATTTGGTAAAAACTCTCGAATCCAACACCTCAGATAAATTCACTGGCGCTACGCGCTCGTGAATTTATCTAAGGTGTTGATTCTCGAGTTTGTAACCATGGTAATAAAATTTTCGTGTAAAACGCAATTTTATCGATAAAAAATCAACATCTTATGTATTTACCCCCGCTAAAGTTGCAGTTTTTTTATGTAGTTTAAAAGAGTATTTTTTTCTGAATTCAGCAATATATATTGTGCTATACTTATTTTTTGAAAAATGTGTTAAAAAATCATTTTAAAAAAATGACTGCAACGCTCTATACTCAGAAACTATTAAAGTTATCGAAATGCGGTTTTCGCCAATCGATTGCATTCGGGCCAAGAACGAAAATGCTGATATTACCTTTGATTACGTCACTTCCGGTGTAAGCTAAAATGGCGGCACTCATTTTTTTATAAGATAAAATTGCAGTTTTTTATGTAGTTTAAGAGTATTTTTTTCTGAATTCAGTAGTATTTATTTTTTGAAAAAAGTGTTAATACGAGGGAAGTCTCGTGGCAACTTGCCAGAATTTTTTCGTATATGCGGCAGTTATGGGAGAAAAAATTTAAGAGTGATTTTCAGTAATTTGCGAGATGAAATTAATATTTTTACAATGATCTAGCAGCAATAACTTATTACAATACAAAAAAAAACTAAATAATACCATAACAAAGAAACTACATTACAACAATTGTTGAAAATGACCTCCACACCAACAGTTATAAGAAACAACGAAAAAAATCTTCAAATTTCAAGACCCTGTTGATTAGTAAGGAAGCGTTTGCGGACCTATGTTTATATGAACTATTAGTTATGAAATAAGCCAAAGAACCACCCCCCCCTCCGTATGTACATGATATTTAAGAACACCCTGTATATGTGAAAAAGAAAAGCTCATTAAATATATTCATAATTATTTTACAGAAATCAAAACTTCATATTGAGTGATGGATGTTTGACAAATCTATTGAGGAACATAATATTATTTAAAGACCTACACCAGTACAATCAATTGCCAACCACCATAAAAACTTTAATAGTTTCTGAGTTTAGAGCGTTGCAAGGAATGTGTACGTACAGACTGCAGACTACAGACGACAGACGGAAATTTTTTTTTTGCATATTTTGAATCTACGTATTCGGAAACGCAAAGATATGAAAAAATTTCCATAGGTCAAATTTTTTTTTTGGAAAACTAATACAATACTTCCCTTTTACTTCGTACTCGGGAAGTAAAAACGACAAGAGACATAAAAGTTTGTAGACAAAACAGACAATTTATTTTTTATTATGGAATCCATCAGCTCAGCAGCAAAAAAGTTCTGAGGGGAGAAAATGGGACATGACCCCTGAAAGAATATCTCCCTGTAGATTTGAGTTGCAACCATTTAGGACGCCCAATAATATAAGCCCTAAATAGTAACCTGTATTCCAAATTTGGGTTAAATATCTCAAAACCTGTAGGAGCTATAAAGAAAAAACGAAAAAATCTTCAAAATTAAAGACCCTGTGAGGAAGCGTTTGCGGACCTATGTTTATATGAACTATTAGTTATGAAATAAGCCAAAGAACCACCCCCCCTCCGTATGTACATGATATTTAAGAACACCCTGTATATGTGAAAAAGAAAAGCTCATTAAATATATTCATAATTATTTTACAGAAATCAAAACTTCATATTGAGTGATGGATGTTTGACAAATCTATTGAGGAACATAATATTATTTAAAGACCTACACCAGTACAATCAATTGCCAATCACCATAAAAACTTGTGACAAGCTTAATATTTCTAAGAAATTAATCAGACACTATGTATTGTACGAATTTAAATTTGTAATATTGTTAATTAATGTATTAGGTATATTTATATTTTTCTATTATGGTCATTATTAGAGGGCGGATTATATGCAAAATGCATATTGTTGAATATTGATGGTGTAAAAGTACCCTTCCGTATCTAGGCGAATCACATTAATGCGAGTTATATGCAGAGCTGCAAGTATTTGAAATAAAAGTAATTGAGAAATGATTTCAAATACTTTTCAGTATTTGAAGTACGTACTTTATTTGAAATCCTTTTTAATCTTAGTATTTGGTGCTTTGTATTTGAAATACTTGCTCGTTGTATTTGGATTCGGTATTTCAAATACAAAACGCGGTACTTCAAATACTAGATAATATTTGAAATACCTTATTTGTGCAATTGTTCAAGTATTTGGTACTTCAAATCCTTTCCTTTCCTAGTATTTGGTATTTGAAGCTGCAAACACTTTAGTTAGATGGTATTTGGTATTTGATAATTGAAATACTTTTGTTCCGTATTTTGAACAGCTCTGGTTATATAACACCAATTTAATTTTGCATATTTTGCATATATTTGCAGCAATGTTCATATTTTTGTAAAATGTGTATATTATTGCATAATTTGTGCATTTCTAAATAAATCTGACATTTTACTTAAAAAAATTTCTCTCATCTCCTCAAACGAGCACAGTAAATGAAACTTTTTAAATAAAAGATTAAAATCTAAAAAAGAAAACCTTTAAAAATTCCTGTAGAAGGTAAGAGAAGCGTCACTGCTATAATTTCGCCATAGCATTCGATCAAATAGAGATTTAGATGGAGCTGCCTTGCATTTCTTACAGAGATTTCTCAGTCGCGTCCCTACATCCACTTGACCGAACGGGGATATATTTTATCTGATACGCGACAAGGATTTAATTTAAACAATTTGGAAAAACACCTTATTGTAAATTATTATAGGCAGAAAAGCGATGATCAGAATAATATGTTTAATTCTCCAACTGATCGTAAGATTATTTGTAGTTAATATTACACATATACATTATAATTATTTTAATTACTTAATTTTTTTAATTTCATTAAGAACCTTTTTCACATAATAACAGTTTTTGTTCAATACAGGTTGTTTATTATTTCTTGGTACGCATATTTTGCATATAATGTTGCATATTTTAACAAACTGACTGCATATATTTAACATATTTGCTGCTATATATATGCATATATGTGACTTTTTATGTGCATATTAATCCGCCCTCTAGCTCATTATACTGCTGTTAGTAAAATAAATGATTATTATTATTATTATTATGTTTATTAAATAAATCCATTGAAACTACTGCCTTTCTTTTAAATCAGGGATGCACAAACCGCGGCCCGCCGTTGCTTTTCTGGTGGCCCCCCAATCTACATGCAAATAACATCGAAAATTTTTCCAAACAACAAAGTACAAAAATCTTTATGTATTTCCTGGAATGCCACAACAATTGACCCACATATTAAAGAAATTGTTAAGTCGATGCAATGTCATCCATCAAATTAAAATATTTAAGTAGTTTTTTTGTAAAAATTGGCACAAATATAACAAATAAACATTTGTTTTATTTGAAATTAAGACCTTTTCTAATTCCTTCATCGATCATGGAGCTTCTAGCTAGGGACTTTCTTAAAATAAATAATTTTTTTGCGGTCCGCCTCTCAATAATATTTAGTATATGTGGCCCTTGGTCTGAAGAAGTCTGTGCATCCCTATTTTAAATTAACCACATTTTGTTACAATAAACATAAAGATATAATTATTTTAAGATAGATACCAAATGTTGACCGGTATTGAAATAGTTTTTAAGAAAGGAGGAGCTTACAGTTCTTGGACAAAATATAATTATTTTCTATGGTTTTGTAAGCTTGGCAGT
Organism: Pyrocoelia pectoralis; assembly: GCA_036250285.1. NCBI lineage: Eukaryota > Metazoa > Arthropoda > Insecta > Coleoptera > Lampyridae > Pyrocoelia > Pyrocoelia pectoralis. The sequence continues at coordinate 35,361,981 of CM070076.1, read as the reverse complement.
TGGTACTGTAAGATGTAATGTAATTTTTACCTGTGAAGCCATATAGATTGCCGCTGCAGCTACTGATATAGGAGAACGTCCAGGTACTATATCTAGTTCAACCGCCTTTCGTGCAATATGGGTAGCTGCTCGTTGTACCATATTGGGAAGACCGAGATTGGAACAAAATCGAGACATGAAATCACCGGTAGTGATCAAGTCAACTGATGTTTCGAGAGCTTTCAAAATTAGTTTAAAACATCTACCTATTTCTTTTTTACTTATTTTGCTTACGGCACAAATTTCCTTAAATGTACGGGGTACGCCTTCTTGTCGACATGCAATATAAAGACAAGCAGATGCAATAGCATCATTTGATCTTCCTGCAATAAAAATAATGTTAATAATAATAATAAACAAATACAGTTTATACGAGCACCTTTTAAATTTCTTCCATCGTGAACTTGTTTAAATAAGTTATTTGCACGATCAACTATGGTCCGTGGTAGATTGATTCGATCTGCCATTGAATTAATTTCTTTAAAAGCGTTAATTAAAGCACGATCTGAACTACTCATTGTTCGTCGATTCTGATACCGAGCAACTCCAAAGTCATCAAACGAAGCGTCACCTAACCGAAAGAAAAAAATGTAATAATGCCCTATTAATAGGAGTTTTACCTCGACCAGGTCCTATCATTGTGGTCAAATCTGATCCACTTAAAAGTGGATTTTCGGGACCACCAACACGAGATGGATCTACATTCGATTTTTCGTTACTGAAAGTACGCCATTCTGAACCAACATCGATTACCCTAACATCAAATTATAAGAGAAACAAGTACTTATTAAGATGTGTGAATAATACCTGTCTCCAACCACCAAACCACATTCTGAACATATTTGATCTCCTGCCCTATAATCTTCAATAAGTGGAGCATCTGGATGAGAATTACAACAAACTTTGTTTGTATCATACCTAATTGTACAGAAATAACCATTAATTATAATTTACCATATTCAAAAATTAAATAGTTTTAATTTAATCACGTCAAAAAACAAACCTTGAAGAACTCGCCATTTTTTGAAGTATCTTATCTTACAGCGATCACAGTATGTATCTTTATACTGTGCAGCGATGCCAAATCGCGTAATTTTTTACTGGAAAAATGATTCCATTTTTAATTTTAAAACCAGTTTTATAGTTTTACAAAGTTGCGTGATGTCGGTGTTCGGTGTTATGTTTTTTGTTCTTCAGCTACATTTGTTAGTTGGAGCATTGATTATATAGGTGTATAATCAATTTAAGTTGGAGAAAGCTCAAATAACATACCAGGGTTATTCAGAGAAAAGGCTTAGAAAAGACATACAGGGTAGCCCATTCATTAGTGCGAGGAAGTCCAATATTTCATTCAATATCATACGGATTAAAATATGTTTCAAATAAAAGTTTTGGGATACGAACCATTGCATATTTGTAAAATATTTATAAACATACGGGGTGCTTCGAATAGTCGTGGCCCGTGCCGACCTGTTTTTTTAAATTTAAAATAAACACCCCATGTTTGATGTCATATTCCGATTGCTCTCTTAAAATGCTCTACGTCCATATTTTTGTTTTTGGTTTTGAATGCATCCAAGTTATGAATTTTTTTCACGATTTTTCTGAAAAAACATGGCCGGATTGAAAGATGCTTAGACTCGTTCAGTTTTAAAATGTCGAGTCAATTTTTGGTAAGTACACAATTAGTAAAGGTTGTTCCTTAGTGAGTATACAAATAATTGTCGATTTCATTATACAGCGTGTTTTGCAATAATTCGTAAAGTTTTGTAAATTTCGAATAGGAAAAGCTTTGTTATTTTAAATGGAAGACCCTGTATATTATTATGTAGGTCGATAAAGCTTTTCAATCTCTCCAATTCATGTCTGTACCATGTTAGTACGGGAATAATATGCATCAACCTCAAAAAAAATAATGTAATTTTGATTTTTGGCACAAATGTTCCTTAGGGCCCTAGAAGTATCCTCTCAAAAGTCCCCACTCCTTAGGTGCCGGCTTCCCCCCCTTCCCCTTCAAATATGTCCCTTAACGTGTTTTTTTTCATTTTCCACAAAAACGGTTACAGCTAGGAAAAAACTCTCAAAAGCGAAAATGATCTTCATTAAATTGTCTACAAAACAGTGCTAGGTTCATTTTGATAGGACTAATATTTTCCGAAATATGCCTATCCAAATTACACAAAAAAATTTGTAATGAGCACAAATTTACACTTTCTACTAAGTATATTAATAGACAAACGGTCGAAGCTGCGATAAAATGGATCAGAAACGCATTAATCACCATACATTTTCCTACAAAATGAGACCTAATTCATTGTCGTAGGAGCATTGGTTGCCGAGTTACAGGTCACTGCGTATGGCGTCACAAGACACGTTACGCATCAACTTAAAAAAATGATGGCCGGTTGCACCAAACTTTTAAGTACTACCATAGAGAATGTAATGTACTACCATAGAGAATGTAATTTTTATAAAATATAAAAACAATGGTACTACTAAAAGTTAAGTACTACTTATTTACTATAGAAATAATTATTACAAGAATTGTTTCTATGGTAATAAAGGATTACTTAACTTTAAGTAATACTTAAAAGTTTGGTGCAACCGACCATGAGTTCTGTTCAGCCAAAATACCTATTTTATATATTTTTTTATAGTACACGTCATATAACTTCACTCCGCCTGGTGCTAAGCGATAGGTACAATGCATCTGCTAAACTCAAATCCGGTTGATATACTTACAACTTAGAATATAAAACTTACAACAAATACACGAGACGTACCTACCCAGGTATTGCCAATTAGGATCTGAATTTAAACGACGTGTTGGATTTATAATTAACAATTTAATTATATTTAAACACAAAATTGACCACAAAAAGTAACAACTATTCTACATTTTCATCATCACTTCTGTCGTAGATGACATTTAGACATGATGACCCACGGTAATGTCCACACATTAAGTTGCACTCCAGCCCAGCACGCACGCACTCACACCTATTGCCACAAATCACTTAACTAGTGGTTTGTGCCTATTGCCACAAATGTTCTTGCAGTTGCAAAACAACAGATTTAGCAGATGGTCTGGTGCGGGAGGAAGGGTGGTGGCAACAGGCACCAGTGTATTCTCAATAATCTTCCATCCCCAATCCTGTGGATTCAACTGATTTCCAAGCCATTCTTGAATTTGCAAATAAACTCGGAGAGAATGCTTCGCGGGAGGATGGCATCTATCGGTCCTTTGCAAATCCGGCCGATGTATTTGAAAAGATTTATTAAAAACTATTTATAATATCTGTTGCAAGCGATTGCAACAAAACTATAAATTGTTCAAAATTATGACTATCGGCCATTATTACTAAATCATCCAGACGCTGTGACAAGCTGTAACTGGGCAACCAATGTTCCTACGACAATGAATTAGGTCTGATTTTGTAGGCAAATGTATGGTGATTAATGCGTGTCTGAGCCATTTTATCGCAGCTTCGGCAGTTTTTCTATTAATACAGTAGAAAGTGTAAATTTATGCTCATACAATTTTTTTTTGCGTAATTTGGATAGGCATATTTTGGAAAATATTAGTCCAATCAAATGAACCTAGCACTATTTTGTAGACAATTTAATGAAGATCATTTTCGCTTTTGAGAGTTTTTTCCTAGCTCGACCCGTTGTTGTGGAAAATGAAAAAAACCACGATAAGGGGCATATTTGAGGGGGTAGGGGGGGAAGCCGGCACCCTAGGGGTGGGGACTTTTGAGAGAATACTTCTAGGGTCCTAAGGAACACTTTTGCCAAAAATCAAAATTACATTATTTATTTTGAGGTTTTGCCTAAAATGAGCGTAAATAACCCGTACTATGTGTCTTCTAAAACAAGTAGTTTTTACTGGTGTTCCTTTAAAGTAACAATAAAACTTTTCCGAAATTTACAAAACTTTACGAATTATTGCAAACGCCCTTTATAATTAAATCGATAAACATTTGCATATTCACTAAGGAACGACCTTTACTAATACTAAAATATCGGAATATAACATCAAATATAGGGTGTTCCATTTCAAAAAACAAGTCGGCACGAAGCTACGATTATTCGAAGCACCCTGTATGTTTATAAATATTTTACATACAGGGTGGCCCATTGAAAAGGTAACACGCTTGTTTTGGGACACTTAGAACAGTTTCTTAAAAAAACGCTCGGACACGTCGATTTTCTATTTTTGGGGGACAACTTTTGATGTCAAATTTGACTTTGTCAGGTCAACCCCCTAGCCCCAGCAACCCCTAACTCAAGAATTTAAATAGGGAAAACTAGTCGAGCGACCCCTCATTTGAAACGTCGTTTAATTCTCTATGTGACAGTATGAATGAAAATTATAGTTTTATTCAATTTTTTTTTCGCCCCCATGAAAAGCTCCCTTCAGATTAACGAGGGTGGGGATGTTGTTTAGGAAAAATCCTGAAACACGTCAATTTTGACCTTTTGAACGGCACATTTTGATGTCAAATTTGACTTTGTCAGGTCCACCCCCTAGCCCCAGCAACCCCTAACTCAAGAATTTAAACAGGGAAGGGTGTCAAGCGACCCCTCATTTGAAGCGTCTCCTAATTCTGTATTTGACAGTATAAATGAAAATTAGATTTACTCAATTTTTTTTTCGCCCCCATGAAAAGCACCCTCTAGATTAACTAAGGTGGGGGTGTTGTTTAGGAAAAATCTTGAAACACGCCACCTTTGACCTTTAGAACGGCACATTTGGGATTTTTCCTAAACAACACCCTCACCTTAGTTAATCTAGAGGGTGCTTTTCATGGGGGTGGAAAAAATTGATTAAAACTAATTTAGGTCATACTGTCGAATAGAGAATTAAAAGACGCTTCAAATGAGGGGTCGCTCGACACCCTTTCCCTATTTAAATTCTTGAGCTAGTGGTTGCTGGGGTTAGGGGGTTGACCTGATAAGGTCAAATTTGACATCAAACTGTGCCGTTCAAAAAGTCAAAAGTGACGTGATTCAGGATTTTTCCTAAACAACACCCCCACCTGGAGGGTGCTTTTCATCGGGGCGAAAAAAAATTGAATAAAACTAATTTTCATTTGTACTGTCGAATAGAGAATTAAAAGACGCTTCAAATGAGGGGTCGCTCGACTCCTTTTCGCTATTTAAATTATTGAGTTAGGGGTTGCTGGGGCTAGGGGGTTGACCTGACAGAGTCAAATTTGACATCAAAAGTTGTCCCCCAAAAATAGAAAATCGACGTGTCCGAGCGTTTTTGAAGAAACTGGTCTAAGTGTCCCAAAACAGGCGTGTTACCTTTCAATGGGCCACCCTGTATATGCAATGGTTCGTATCCTACAACTTCTATTTGAAACATTTTTCAATCCAATTGATATTGAATGAAATATTGGACTTCCCCGCTCCAATGGATTACCCTGTATCGTTGATTGAAATATTAATTAAATACTAATATTTCAATCAACGCCTGTGTGTACAAAAAATGGAACGAATGCTAACGCTGTCTTCGCTTATTAAATATTTATTTACTCTTGGCTGGCCTGCAAACGGGAAAATTTATTTTCATTTTGGACATATTTCAACGAATGAATCGAATATACATAACGAACATCAGGGGGCGGAAGTGGCAAGTGGCCATCTTAGTAAACCTGGTCTATGACGTTTTTCACGTTAAAAAAGAAAGATCGTATAAACCTTCCTTTTTTATTTGTTTTGTTTCTTGTCCTGATGAACCCCTTACGATAGTGAGAAAAACGTTGACTGCATCAACATTGACACGGTCCTACCCAGGAAGTCGTCTTTATCTTGGTGACTCTAGCCGTGGAAGCCTCGTCGGCTCTAACATATAAACCCATTTACGTTTTTTTTGTAATTTGTCTCCATTTTGGTTCTTTAATAGACATATTAACGAACGCCACGTCATCATTTTTGATGTCCGTTTGAATTTAGTTTTTAGTTTACCTAAGAAACAACGCTATCGCCAAGTGGATGGAAGTACCAACCTTTAGTCTATCAGTTCCTACTGTAACGCTCCTTCGATCCAGATGGGTAAGTATCGGGAGCAGAACAGAGACAGTAAATAATTCTTATCGCTTATCCACGTTTACGTGTCACACTCAGGCACTCGTATTATTTTAAACAATATCGACTATCGAGACAGTGGAGACAGACTATATACCCTTTCATTCTGTTTTAAAATTCTATATGAAAGGCTTTTTATAAATTTCATAGTTTTGAGTTATTTGTCGTTTGAAAATTTCAAATTGTCACTTTAATGGGGAATGATTCGTTTTATACGTGATAAAAATTGATAGAGCAAACCATTTCGACGCCCAATCCAAAAAGCTAACAGAGGTGGAGGAAGGAAAAAGAGAGATAACGATCGAACCAATAAAAAAGGAGTAAAGATAAAAGGAAACAGAGAAGACAAAACCGTTGATTGAAATTTCAAACCAAATATGATGAAATATTGAAAATTGGCACATTAACTATAAAATATCTAAAGGATAAAGAAAAACAGATAGTTGAAGAAATGAAAAAGAAAAAATCGAAATACAGAACAGAAGACTGAAAGTTAAGTGTAACAATGAAGTTACAGAATGAAGAGATATGGACACTAATAAAAACATATGGAAAAAATGGAGATGCCAGAAAGGAAAAAAAGATGAATAATTCGTGGAACTACGGCAAGAAGTAATAGATTGATTATTGAAATGGTCTAGAAAACAGTTTTAATTTCATCCAAAGAGGTAGAGGGGGAAGGGGAAGGCTGATGGGAAGGAGACGGAGAAAGGGGCTTGGAAGGAAACGAAGAAGGGGAGTGAAAGAGAAATGGGAAGGAAAAGAAGGAGAAGAAAGGAGAAAGACAAGGAGAAAAAGGAAAAAGAAGACTAGTATGGGGGGTTTGCGCAATAACTTTTGATCTTATGTGTCGTATCTAACATAAGGTGTTAGTTGTCAATCATATATAGGTTATTGTGCAAATGCAAACTCCCCATATTACAGTTGAATTATGTAATAATTGTATAAGGTAATATTCGTCTTCAATATTTAAAACTGTTAGAGATAAGTTTTTTTCAAAATCATCACAGTTCTGCTTTGATTAACTTTAAGTTTAAAGCATTAAAAAAACTTCTGAGCGCTCGATAGATGCAACTCCATTTAAACAGTAAACTCCTTTGTTCCTGTAGCACTATTCTTTTTTAATTGTGTAATGCGCGTGCGCAGAGATCATCGCGGGTGGACATTGTACCATAATAGATTCCTTTTCTGCGTAAGGTTTCATCGTTTAATGTCAAGGGGTAGATCCTTCATGTACGCGACCCTATTTTCTGAGTAGTGCTATGCATTAAGCGCACTCTGGTAAGTATTACCTTTCTAGTGCTTCTAGTAGTAGGTGGCATACTTAAACAACGCATTCCACCCCTCAACCGGGATACACAATGAATTATAATTGGGCAATAATAGTTCAGTTTATTAATTACGGTATGGAAAAGACCTCAAAAAACGTTACCGTTAAAAATGTAACAAAACCAAGTACAACATGAATAAGTATACATAGACAGAACACAAGTGCATGGCATACATACATGGACCAACAAACGTAACAATGATTGATAGATAGCGGTATCATTAACAATCTCCTCTAGCAATTAATTTGGGATAACTTCAAATGATGATTGTAATAGCGATTTGTTGTTCACCAAATAGAATTATATCATAATGAAATAACTTTAAAGACACAAAAGACCAAAGGACCGTGACTATATTATGGCTCATAACCCTCACATACCAGGGAAAAAGAAAATTCCAAATATAAAATAAACACATTCGATGTTTCTGGGCTATCGCACATTGTTACTTTTACCCATGCAACCTCCTATACACAGCATACACTTCTCAAAAATCTTACATTGCCGGATGCATTTATCATTATATGAGAGTCAGTCAAATGAAAACGAGATTACGGAAATGACAGCAAGAATATGTGCGTGCGAACGATCCTCGGCCTGGACAGGCGAATAGATGGGTTACTGCAGAACTCTGGAACGGTTCCGAGTGGCAATCAAGAACAAACGGCCAGGAATGCTGACAGGTGGAGTAAACCTGCTTGACAACAATGCTACGCTTCATACGGCAACAGGACAATGGAGGAGGATGCGATTGCAGGGCCGGATGCTCCGACGTTCAGATTTCGTCAGACCGTGCGCATGACGTCAGCTGTAGAGTGAATTACATTTGCGGAATACGCATTTGATGTTTTTTTCGTCTGTACCGAGTTTATTTTTCGAGATACAAAAAATTTCATAGGATCAAATATGCTCCTTATGATGTCTTTTATATGTAAAAATAATAGGGTAGCTCAATCTCTCTCAGTTAACCTGAAAAATACTTGTATAAAATATCATAATTACATCTGATGGTGTTTGCGCCGCGACGGCACAAAAACGGTGCTAGATAGAGGAAAATTGCATATGAACAAATTTGTAGAGCACAAAATTTACTAAAGAAAAGTCCGCGAGAGGGTGTCACGATCTTCGATAGTTTAAGAGTTACAGGCGTCCAAAGTGATGCAAACCTTATTCGCGCAACTGTCCACACCGTTTTTTCCCAAACTAATGTAGAGTCCCTATATAGAGAGAGTACCGCAATTGACGCCATTTTGACTCCAGAAAAGGGCGGGAAATTTGAATTGAAGAAAAGGTATTGGTGTGATAGAAAAATTATTACAACTGACAGGTGACAGCTGACAACAGCTGATCCTTGACAAGACAACCTTAATATGCAGCCGCCATTTTAGCTCCAAAGTAACGCCCAAACCAATTGCGGTACTCTCTCTATATAGGGACTCTAAACTAATGGAGATAATTACACCCTCTCGCGGACTTTTCTTTAGTAAATTTTGTGTTCTACAAATTTGTTCATATGCAATTTTCCTCTATCTGGCACCGTTTTTGTGTCGTCGCGGCGCAAACACCATCAGATGTAATTATGCTACTTTATACAAGTATTTTTCGGGTTAATATTTTTTTTATTGGTTCCCTACTTTACCTTTTTTTATTGGTGCCCTACGTTACCTTTTTTTATTTCACCTTTTTAAACTACGCCTCGGCCTGTTTAAATCGCACTTTCAAAAATGCGCGTGTTTTGAAGTGGCCACGGCAACATCACCAATTTAAAAAACGTGAAATGGCAATTTTTTGATTATTGATCTGACAACTTACTGTACTTTGTAACGTCAAATAAATATTAGGTACCAACAAATTCAAAACCTTTATTCAAACATTCATTTTTTGTAATTCAGTTACGAAATGTCATAATTTTGACATTTTAGTGAACTAATTTTTATTTTGTCACTGAAAACTATCCAAACTTCACATCTAGTGCAAGAAGCACGTTCATTTTGCAACTAGTTAGGTATAGCATAAATAGCTATTTAAACACTTCGGTAACAACGAAATCAATCGTGGACGAGATTTTGCAAATTGATTTCTGTTTTTCTCATTTCGATGATAACGAAAGGTATACTGATTTCACATTACGAATTCAACCATTTCACATTATTAGTTCTTATTTCCATTTTTGGTAGTAATAACACCGGCATTTATGATTTCAAAGTGAACCAATAAAAAAAAATGAGCCGCGTATGTACGTCTTACAACGAAACTTACAGATGTTTGTCCTTTCCTAAAAAATAAACTATTGTTGATGAGAAAGCAAATGAATTTTTGTCGCGAGATTTATTATTAACAGTTTGAATTATTAAAAAATGTTCAATAGCAAAGTTGCTCAGCTTAATACCCTGTATAATAAAGTCTCTTGCATCACTTCTCTATCTATTACCATTAACGAGATATGCATACCTACTATTGTAATTAAGTCTATTGTAACAAAAACTATACTAAGAAATGTTTAGTTTTAAGCTGTGTTCAGTAAATAAATAAAACGGTACATTTTTCCATCTTGTGTTATGGTGTTCATGTTTGTGCAGATCAACAGGTAACCATTTTTTTTTAAATGTAAATTACCACAAGGTGTCAATAAAATAGAGTTAAGTGCGAAATTGTCTTGAATCCATCAATGAATTCACCCAGATCTCCTAACGCTTTCTCCTCGAACGCTGCGAAAACCGCTATATATTTAGACAGAGAAAAAATGAACTGAATAAATTTTGTAATGCACAAAATTTACTACAAAAAAGTCCGCGGGAGGGTGTAATTATCTCCATTAGTTTGGGAAAAAGCGGTGTGGACGGTTGCGCAAATATGCTCCTTGTGATGTCTTTTATATAATAGGGTAACTCAATCTCTCTGAGTTAACCCGGAAAATACTTGTATAAAGTAGCATAATTACATCTGATGGTGTTTGCGCCGCGACGACACAAAAACGGTGCCAGATAGAGGAAAATTGCATATGAACAAATTTGTAGAGCACAAAATTTACTAAAGAAAAGTCCGCGGGAAGGTGTAATTATCTCCATTAGTTTGGGAAAAAGCCGGGAAAAAGCGGTGTGGACAGTTGCGCGAATAAGGTTTGCATCACTTTGGACGCCTGTAACTCTTAAACTATCGAAGATCGTGACACCCTCCCGCGGACTTTTCTTTAGTAAATTTTGTGCTCTACAAATTTGTTCATATGCAATTTTCCTCTATCTAGCACCGTTTTTGTGCCGTCGCGGCGCAAACACCATCAGATGTAATTATGATATTTTATACAAGTATTTTTCAGGTTAACTGAGAGAGATTGAGCTACCCTATTATTTTTTACATATAAAAGACATCATAAGGAGCATATTTGATCCTATGAAATTTTTTGTATCTCGAAAAATAAACTCGGTACAGACGAAAAACACATCAAATGCGTATTCCGCAAATGTAATTCACTCTACAGCTGACGTCACGGGTCATATTTGCGGACCGCCCACCATGCGCAACATCCTATCTTAGTATTTTTATATCGTGATGCGATTGCATGTCCTGGAGCATCCTCCCTCCAGTCCTGACATGGCACCGTGCGATTTTCACATTTTCGGACTGTTGAAATGACATTTGAAAAAACGACGATTCACATCGGACGCTGAGGTCCAACAGAAAATCAAGACATTTCTACTCCAGCAGCCAAGGCAATTTTATGAGAAGAGATGGGATGCTTGCCTTAACGACAGCGATGTTTATTTCTAAATGTCTTCATGCATGTACCAACGCCATTAAAAATCTCGTTTTCATTGACTGAACCTCGTACAACGAGGCCAATCTATATCATTACATCATTTAAGACACATTTATTTAGTGTGAATTAACTCAAATTTCACCTGTACAAGTATCCAACTATGAAAATATAGTAGCCAATTACATTTTTTTGTAGAAGAAAAGTATTCGAGAGTTTGCTATTAGACTTTCAGGTATCAACTTTAAATTTTGCAAAACATAAAATTTATTTGTTGTTGGGTTTATAAATAAAACTCATGTTGATAATGGATGAATATTAACATTTGACTTAGTGTATAAAGTCAATGATAGTAAGTAACAATAAAAATGATTTACTTTATTCTTAAGTTAAGTCATTTACAATAAATAACAAAATCTGCAATAGCAAATAATTTATCACATAAAAATTTATTGTTCAATGAAAATCAATTGCTAAACATTTTCTATTTGTTGTCGTTATTTTTGATGGAATGTTCTTATGATTATGTTAAAAAACAATGAAGTAGATATTACATAAACTAAAAATCGTGTATCAAAATACATCAGTTATATATTTAAACCTTTTCACCTTCTTATGCACTTAATTCTATGCATATAAATTCTAAAACATGCCTAACACCAATGCATCTATTAACTATCATTATGCTTGAACACTTAATCGTTGAGAAATAATATCGACTCTATACTTTATGTTATTTAATACATCGTTAGAGAGTTCCTCTACAGTTGTATATTTACATTTTTGAAAATTAAATATATCTACTAAAAACCCCATTACTTGGTCCTTAAAAAATAAGCAAGTATCTCTAAGACCTTCGTCGGGTCCCAAAATCCCCAAGCCAATAGTGGAGATAATTGTTCCATCAGAGTATAAAAATGTGACATAAAACCTCCAGGAAATTTTAACATTCGTCTTTTAGCTTTAAGTATAGACCACAAAGCTGTAGTTAAAGCAGTTTCTTTAAATCCATTAGATAACCACCTGTTCTGTACCACTGCAGTAACAGATAAAGGTGGCGTTTCTAAGTCTTCAAAGGCATCCATTAAAATATAATCTAATACGACATCGTAAAAAGTAAGAGCTTTGACACCTTTTAAACTAAGTTCTGTTTCCAAATCTCGCCAGTTAACAGAAGATTGTAAAAATTTAAGCATTTCTTCATATCCCATTAAGAAATCCTTTGGATCCTTATCGGCATATAATAACAAATCGGCGAGAATTTGTCTTCCTGAATTTGCAAACCACGTATATACCGTTTTATCTCTAAGCATATGCTGAAATGCCAAACGTAAACAATGTAACTTCGCTAAATATTCACTGTCTGAACCACATTTCACTACGTCAGTTCTTAAACTACGACACGGTATACCACCATCTTCTAATTGAACTAAAGCTGCTTGATATAGTGGCAATTTTTCGACGTCGGGAAATATTTCTGAAAATTCTTCAAATTCACGAAGATCTGCGACCTGAAAGCAAATAATTTGTTAAAAACTAAATAATGTTTGTTATACTTAAATGCAAATGAGTAAAAAAACACAAATGTCTTCATTGAAATACCTAATAAAAATTCAGAAAATGCAATAGAGCACGAGTATCATGTGACAGAAGAGGAATGCTTCGGCGATAAGTGGTATTGGTATAAAACGCTAGGACGGCGACGCGACGTTTGTCTGTCTGTCTGTCTGTCTGAAATCGATAAACTCAAAAACTACCGAACGGATTTTCATGCGGTTTTACGAATGGACATGAGGAAGGTTTAGGTGTATAATTCATTAACGTTTTATGTAAATTAGCTAAAGTATGACGATTATTGTCGAAGACGTCGGAAAAAATCATGCCGACTAGGATCTTTACATGAAAATAATGTACAACGGAATTATTCCTCTTAAAAAGATCAATTAAATTGTCAAGACAATTTCTTTTTGGCTTATACCGGGTCGTTATATTTGCTTCACGGCCTGCGTTGAAAAGCTTGCCTTGCCTTTTATCTTGTGACCCAAAACAAGGATTTTTGGGATGATTATGTATCCTCTAGTCTAGGTTTGCCAGGCCTGACTACTGAATCTGAAACCAAAAGTTCTGACGTTTCGCAAGACATTGCAACTTGCATCTTCAGAGTGATAGGAATGAAGGCTTCGGTTACGTTCCGGAATTTATATGGCTCTTTTTCGCCAATTTCATTCCTGACTGGTTGTCACTTTCACTGGAAATTAGAGGGAGTGGTTTATTATTATTATTGCCCTTTATTTTGTAAACGAAACAAAAGATTCTTATTTCTCTACTTAAGTAAACAAACTCATTTAATTAAATAATGCATGACCTTCTCCTCAACTCAACTAAATCTATTTCTGGCTCCTTGGCATCAGCTTATCCCTTCGCTCCATCACCCCCTTCATCCACCCCACTCCCAGCCCGTTCCTACTTAAGATCACCTTTATTCCTCTCCCCTCTTCTCTCAGCTCTTCACATTCCCTCATTAAATGAAAGACACTCTCTCGCCCCTTACCGCACATTCTACATAGCCCTCTCCCATCCTCCCACCAGTATCTATTTTCGTTCTCTTCATTGTCACATCTAAACCTCGCCACCATCCTCTTCTTCTTCAACTCCATTTCTCCCATCAGATACTCGGCCTTCCCTTCTTCCATAATTTCCGCTTAAAGTTAAGCAGAACTTAAATACCATAGCAACCATTGTCTCAATAATCGTTACCATAGCATTTAAGTTCTGCTTAACTTTAAGCATGCCTTCATTGTACGGTGAAAACGGGCATATATCTTCCATTACATATTCTCGCTCTCCTTTCCCTTGCTTCCACATCTTTATCCCTGCTTACCAACTCATCCACCATATCTCTTCCCCCCTCTCTTCTCCCTTCTATCTCTTCCCTCGCATAACCCACTCTCTCATAGAACCGTCTTCTCTCTTCCTGTCCATACCTTATCCGTTTTTTTGCCACCTCTCTCATGCACTCCTTTACTCCAACAATATCTTCCCGCTTTCTGATCATCTCCTCATATTTTACCGCCCTCGCTCCTGCCCTTATCCTTATTTTCTCTAATTTTACCCCTTCCCCTGCGATATACCCTGGTGTCTCCCTGTCCAACTCTAATGTCCACCTCCAGTACTTCTCCTGAATTCTTTCTATTTCTTCCCATTCCTTCCACCCCCATATCTCCGCTCCATACCCCATCACACTCTTCACCAACTTGTCAAACAACCATCTTCTCTTCTCCATATCCTTCCCAAACACTCTTTCCCCAAAACCCCACACTTTCCCCACTATTCCATTACCCTTCTTCGCCAATTCCCTTACTTTATTGTCATACCGCACTACATACCCTAGGTATTTCCACTCCCGTACACTCTCTAATTCCTCCTCACCCCACCACCACTTTTGCTTTATACCCCTCCCCCCCGTTTCTTCTGAAAAATCATCATTTTAGTCTTTCACATTTGCTTCTAAATTCTTCCCCTCCAAATATCTCTTCATTACCCCAATTAACCCCCTCATCTCTTCCTCTCTGTCTGCCATCACTACTACATCGTCCGCATACGCTAGCACCCACACCTTTATCCTTCCTATCACCACTCCACCCCTTTGATGTCCCCGCAACACCTCCTCCAAATCTCCAATATATAGAGGAAATAGGCTCGGGCTCAACGGACATCCCTGTCTCAACCCTTTCTCCGTCCAAAATCTTTCTCCTTTATCCTCCCTCAGTGGTTGTTGTTGAACTTTCACGTTCACATTCACCCAATTTTTCAGTCTATGAATGACTGACGTCCATGTTCCACTAAGCCTGAACCTGTCCTCCCTGTTCATGTTCAATGGATGCTTCTCGATCTCTATCGCTTCTCTAATTGATCGAGGGAGGTAGTTCGGAGCTCGTGGCAGTATTTTCGTGCCCGAGCAATTTCCCATGTCCTCATTTTGCAATTTTGTGATGTATATCTAGGTACACAATAGAATTTAATATAAAAAATACACGGAACAGTTAGTACTTCGTGCTTAGTAAAAACTACCTACCCTACACGGCTCTAGTTTCGTTTCCTTCCAATACGCGCACTGAACATCTTTGAATGGTAAAGTTGCGATATTTTGAGGTGGGAGGACAGTTCCCCGCGATCGTATAATAACAAAGGTGAAGAAGAGAAAAATATGCTAATTTTAGAATGTGGGGTGAAATGTTATCACCAAAGCGACGTAAAACATAGATGTTGCACAAAAGATTATTGTAAATATTTTTTTAATTATATGCAGTTTAGAAAAAAAACTGACTTTGGCTTGTTCAATGTAGTGGTACAAACGTGAAGGCCATTTATTAGACTTTAACGGAGTTTAATTGTGCGGTTGGGAAATTTTTTTCTATATAACAATTGAATATGGAAATGTTAGATGCTCAGTCTTCGCCCTTTATAAAATCATCCATTTCTCTCTTACGTTTGCAGTTCTAGCGTTGCTAGTATATTTTTCACTGGACATCGTTCTCAACCTTCTCTTGCTAATTTTCAAACATTGGAACACTGCGCAGTACGTTTAGTGACTCAAATAAGTAAAACTGAGTGTAAACCATTTTTTGTCCTATTTCGAAGTAATTTTTTGCGGCTGAATGTCTCCATCTCCAAACATAATACGTTTGGCTCTCCCCCCGGAAATCGTATGTCGCGGGGACCGCCGTTACGCCCCTGGTTGCTATGGTTTTACATTTTCCAATTCCTACTATAGTCCAATAAATAAATAATAAGAATAGACCAAAAAAGGGCAAGTAGGGGAACTAATTCATGTATTACAAATTCCTTCGAAAATGTGTAGGGGGAGGTCCTTAGAAGGTTCCAATTTACAGTTTTTACCTTATAACTCGAAAACCGTGGGCCCTAGCAAAAAAAATTTTTTCATAAAAATGAAAGCTACCTAATTAAAGTTGCTGCAATTTTGATTCTATACATAATTATGAAAAACTCACCGTTTTTGAGTTTTGACTCTCCAAAGTTGAATATGTATATATATTTTAGATAAAATATGAAGTAATTTTTAGGGTAAAGAGTGGTTTTGTTTTTGAGTTAATAAATTGAATAAAACTAATTTCGGCCATGCTATCGCATAGAGAATTGAAAGACGCTTCAAATGAGTGGTCGGTCGACCCCCTTTCCCTATTTAAATTCTTGAGTTAGGGGTTGCTGGGGCTAGGTGGTTGATGTGTTAATGTCAACTTTGACATCAAAAGTTGTCCCCTAAAAGTCAAGAATCGACGTGTCCGAGCGTTTTTTTAAGAAACCGGTCTAAGTGTCCCAAAAACAGGCGTGTTTCCATTTCAATGGCCGATAGCATTGATTCTACACAGTATAATCAATGGTTATATATTCTTGAACGAAATTTATTGTTCTAATTAACTAGTGTAAAATGAAAGAGTGAAAAGTTATTAAAAGAAATTCGATGAAAAACGTGAGTCAGAAAGGCTTTTTTGGAAATGTTCAACTTTGGACGGTCAAAAACTCAAAAAATGGTGCGTTTTGGCGTGTGGGAGAAATTTTTCCAAAAATAATTACTTTGGAAATTATGAATTTTGTTCCTTACTTCATTACCACACTGTAGAATCAAAGCTGTAGCAAATTTAATACACATTCATTTCTATGTAAACATTTTTTTTCGTTGAATCCACCGTTTTCGAGTTATAAGTAAAACAAATTGTAAATGGGACTTTCCAATCTGCCCTCACGCACACCCGATAGGCTGGGGGAGTTTATTTTATGTTGATCGGGGGACCCTTTCCTACACATTTCCGAAAGAATCGGTAATACATGAATTTATTAACCTATTTTTCCTATTCTCACTGCACTAAATCTTTCGTTGAAAAATATATAGTGAAGCCATAGTGAAGCACTTTTTTGTAAGGAAATTTCAACATCCCGAAAAGTGCGAAGACCGAAGACTAAGTATTAACAATTTTCGTACAAGTAGGCAATGAATAAGTAACTAGCCAAATTTTAACTAAAATCAACGCCGCCGATTTTAAGATCTATGTGAGCCGCCAGAACTATTTACTATTGGTAGGTGGTTATAAGACTGTCTTCAACCCCTCATAAATGTGGTATCTATTATCTAATATCTATATGTGGCATAGATTACTTGAAAAAGAATTAAATTTTGCCTTCGGTGAGTACAAAGTACACGAAAATCTTGAAAAAAGCAATATAAATGCTCATAAATTACGAAATGGTGTTTGTTGGTAGCTTTAGTTAGACGTTTTCAGGAAAGTTTTTGAAAATTTGAATTTAGGGGTTACTCTGAAAGCCGAATCGATGTAAAATATTTTCAAAATCGCAGCACTTCTGAAAATGCCGGAAATAGCTAGTAACTTCGTTATTTTAAATGGCACCCCCTATTTTTTATTGTATTTTCGAATTCTACATGAAATTTCAGTTCTTTTCATATTCACATGTCATTATCCACAAGTTATGGTTATGGTAAAAAATAGGGGTTCCCATTTAAAATAACGAAGTTAGTAGCTACTTCCGGCATTTTCGGAAGCGCTGCCATTTTGAAAATATTTTACGTCAATTCGGTTTTCAGAATACCTCCTAAGTTTCAAAAACCTATCTTTTGTAGAAATGTCTAACTAAAGCTCCCAAAAAACACCCTGTATAGTAAGTGCATTATGCAAAAATTAAGTCAAAAGTTCCATTAAAAAAAAATTAATCCATGCAGAGTAGAGGTGGAATGGAACACACTGTCTATTTAGAAACATTTTCAGAAATTGCACCATTATAAGTGCTACAACTATAAATTTAAAACAAAAAAGGCGCTACACAGACATGAATCCTAGACGTGATACCTAAAATTGCCCAGTTGCGGGACGTACTGTATAGAAAAATGATAGTCAGAAACATGCGTGCCTTACTATGCAATCGAGATATAACTTATCGTTCAAAGACAGTTAAAAAAGTACTTATCAAATTAATGATGACGTTTTGGTTGCCAAAATCAGTTAATTGAATGACGAAATAGCTTTGTTGCAATTATAATGTCAAATAAAAAACTTTTTCCGTTATCTTTTAGAAGTCCCTTCAAAATGA
Organism: Pyrocoelia pectoralis; assembly: GCA_036250285.1. Classification (NCBI taxonomy): domain Eukaryota; kingdom Metazoa; phylum Arthropoda; class Insecta; order Coleoptera; family Lampyridae; genus Pyrocoelia; species Pyrocoelia pectoralis. The sequence goes on along the minus strand of CM070076.1, from coordinate 35,343,639 downwards.
CCTTTATGATTGTTTTAATTTTAATCTTATCGAATAGAAATAAGAGTGGCCATTAAACTAGATATTGCAAGAACTTGTACAGTAATGTACATTACTGATTTAGTTAAGTTCCCTTTTGCAAATCGTTTTTGTAAGTAAGTACCTATGTATTTTTTATTTAAGTGTTATCACTTAATACAATTTTTCAATTTTTAAATTTAATTAGATACAGGTATCTTTATCTTTTATCAGAAAATTCTACAAAAAAATCAATATGTTGGAATAGTACAAAATCAAATAAGGTTCTTTCTCTTTGTACACACACCTACCTATGTGTCAGTCAGTTACGACTTTATGAGACAAATGCTGCACTAGCAAAAACGTTCCCAATTTTTTCTCAAATATTTTACTTGGTTTACAGAATTACAAAATTTTGAACGGGTACTAAAGGGCAAGTTGTAACATAGGTACTTAAACTTAGCTTAAAGATAGCTTCCACAAGGGTGGGGGTTAGGGAGTGAAACTTTTTAGTGCTTCGATTATAACATTATAACTACAGTTTTATATTTGCGATCGTTTGTTAATCGTTTGTTAGTTGTTTTTTAACGTTTGTCTTGTCGGTTTTTAATATGTGCACTGTGCAGTAATTAAGAATTATAACTAAGGCGTGAAGTTAGTCTCCCAACTTTATCAAATGTACAATTCTCACCGAACAAAAGTTCGGTACTATATGAATTCATTAAGTCTGTGTGTCTGTGTAATGAATTTTTTGTGTTTTTAACGCTGAAAACGAATGTAACATTTAAAACTTATTTTGACGTAATGAATAAAAAAAGTTTTTAAATAAAATATGGATTTGCACTGCAATTTTATTCGGTCGGACTTGTTTTATTTGCAACTGTACGTTGGTTGTTTGTAACTGTTTGTTATTTTTTATTATTTGTTTATTATTTACTTAAAACAACACTTCAAAGTTCAAATTAATATCGAAAAATGGTTCAAATTTATTACACAAAGCAACGAATTCCCTTCTTTGGCCTAATTTGAAATTGCACCCGTTTTAGGTACTTATCAAATCAGTTTCTTACATCTTGTTTAAAAAAAAAGTTACGTACAAGTTAAGTATGTGATTTTTTAAAATTAAAGGTTGTCATGTCATGTTAAAAGCTGACTAAAATTGATATTAATAAAACGATAAAAAATTCAAAATAAAAACCGATTTGATCATTTTTTATTAATTTCGTGGTTCTAAGGGGCTGATACTGCATAAAGTTATCACATTTTAATACTGTTTTAACAATGTATAAGCGTATTAGCATTTTTAATAGGTTAACAAGCATATACGAACTGAAATAACCAATAAGTCATAAACAAAAATAACCTAAATTAACAATCGGTATTCTTAATTAACATGGAAAACTGACAAATAACCAACAGCCGGGTCTAAAAATTACTATAAAAAGAAAAATTGTTAATTTTGAAATACGACAAATATAACAAATTAGACAATACATACTTATACAACCAATGTTTGCACAACAAAAATTGTGAATTTAAAAAGTTGTAAGGATTATTGAATTATTATAGATTTATCATTATTGCTATGATATTTTGTTATAAAATATTAGCATTAAATTAATTGTTATTAATTTCATTCAATAAAAATAAGCAAATTGTTATTATATTAATACAACTAAATAATAATCCTTAATTATTATGAATACAAAAACTATATCCAACCTACAAACGACCACTAAGCGACTGAAAGTAAAAATAGAAAAATTTCGAAAGTTGGGAGGAAAACTTAACGTATTAATAAAATTCCACAAGGACCTACAAACCATTGCAAATAAAAACATTGTAAATTTCAAAAGTTGGGGGATCATAACTAGAGATTAATATCACTTATACAGGGTGTTTTTTTGGGAGCTTTAGTTAGACGTTTCTGGGAAAGTTTTATAGGTAGATTTTTGAAAATTTGTACTTAGGGGTTACTCAAAAAGCCGAATCGATGTAAAATATTTTCAAAATGGCAGCACTTCCGGAAATGCCGGAAGTAGCTACCAACTTCGTTATTTTAAATAGCAACACCTATTTTTTATTGCATTTTTGGATTCTACGTGAAATTTCATAAATCTTGATATCAACATGTCAATATCTACAAGTTATGGTTTTTAAGTTATTTTCATTTATTTAAAAAAAATGGCGGATGCAGACGGTACTTTAAGAATTCATTACTTGAAAACGGTTGTAGCTATGGCAACCAAGTTTTCACCAGCGCATAGAGGAAGAAAAGAGCTTTCTTTTGGTGTACTTAAAAAAAGTTATGTTGCGTACGACGTCACCTATGAGGCTCCAAATTTAAGAAAATTCAAAGACTGAAAACTCAGTTTTTTTAAATGAAATGACCATTTTCTTACTATTGCATTTGATAGAGAATCAAAATGGGAATATTTTGGTATTACATGTTCCTATCCCTATCTTTAATAGTTTCTGACTTATTCTCATTTCATTGCAATGATACCATTTTTTTTCGGATTTTTTAGTAGTTGGCCATGAATGTATGACCTTATGGCAAACGAATTTTGAACAAATCAAGTGATACTAAACCGTCACCTGTTATAGGTTAACATAAGTTTTTCATTAATGGAAAAAAATGGCGCGCAATGGTTTTACATATTAAGATTTTTGGAATCTAATTGTTATTTATGGTGAAATGGACGGAATCGCGTCACATGCTTGTCATACATTCATTGAGAGATATCCAGAAAGGCCGCGCCCTAGTGAACGTACCATCCGAACACTGGAATGAAATTGTTTGAATTTTGGAGGCTTTGTACCACCTTACCTACAGTAAGAGTTTTACGAATAGCTAATGTTAAGGAACCAAGAAGATTTTTTGGGGAACATTACTTGGTCAGACGAGGCCAAATTTAGTAAAATATTGTTGTTACTGCAACAGAAGAGCTGCCTCTGCAAGAATATGCTCAATACTGAATCAAAAGTCATACAATACTCCACACGAGAACATTTACGAAAAAGAGTTTGTGTTTGGAACATGAAGGCGCTCATTTTGAGCATGTGTTGAAGAAGACAAGGTTTTAAATTGATTTGAAACTAACAGGTAACGGATTGATTGGTTTAAAATTCGTTTGCCATAAGGTCATGGCGAACTACTAAAAAAAAAACCGAAAAAAATGGTATCATTGCAATGAAATGAGAATAAGTCAGAAACTATTAAAGATAGGGATAGGAACATGTAATACCAAAATATTCCCATTTTGATTCTCTATCAAATGAAATAGTAAGAAAATGGTCATTCATTTAAAAAAACTGAGTTTTCAGTCTTTGAATTTTCTTAAATTTGGAGCCTCATAGGTGACGTCGTACGCAACATAACTTTTTTTTAAGTACACCAAAAGAAAGCTCTTTTCTTCCTCTATGCGCTGGTGAAAACTCGGTTGCCATAGCTACAACCGTTTTCAAGTAATGAATTCTTAAAGTACCGTCTGCATCCGCCATTTTTTTTTAATAAATGAAAATAACTTAAAAACCATAACTTGTAGATATTGACATGTTGATATCAAGATTTATGAAATTTCACGTAGAATCCAAAAATGCAATAAAAAATAGGGGTTGCTATTTAAAATAACGAAGTTGGTAGCTACTTCCGGCATTTCCGAAAGTGCTGCCATTTTGAAAATATTTTACATCGATTCGGCTTTTTGAGTAACCCCTAAGTACAAATTCTAAAATCTACCTACAAAACTTTCCCAGACACGTCTAACTAAAGCTCCCAAAAAAAAACCCTGTATAGAGCGATCCCGTAGCATAGCCTTTAATTCCATAAGGAGTAAGTTATTTTAAATGCCCCCGCCCTAACATTTTCGTTTTCTTTCTACATTAAAATAATGTAACTTACTATCAGTATCTCAGTAATTAGCAATCATAATTTAATGAAATAAAGTGCATTTAAAAGATCATTTATTCCTACAAAAAGGTGTACAGTTTCAGATTTTTGCAACACATCGTTAATTTTCTGTATTAATTTATGTGCGAAAAAGCGCTAATTATGACTCAAATCGCACAAGCGCTCGACTTTAAAAATTAATTACGGCTATATTATTGAAACTGAGTGGTAGATACTTATATATTTCAAAAATGTATACTTGTTTGTCGATGTGAGATGCTTTTCAGGCCAATTGGTTTATTAGTCTTAAAGCTATAATGAAAAAACGACATCTTGTGTAACTCAGTACCTGAACGTTCGATATTAATAATATTGACAGTAACATAACAAGGGTAAAGCAATTATATTGTGGTCTAACACTATTCACAAAAATAATCTCATTATACATCGTTTTTTTTAAAAGAAATTTTGAAAAAAGGATGGTTGCTTCGGTTGGAGAGGTGAAGCGCAGCGCGCGGTGTAGCTGTTGTCGTATATTATTGCTATAAAGCGCATGGTTTTGTACAATGCAAAAGAATAATCACATTGTTGTGGGTTGCCGCTCACGATTTACGATGTGGCAGATTACCTCTCGCGGGAATATGTGCGTCTTTCTTTCGCGATAATTATAACATTTACTTTGAATTACAAGAAAACAAATTTTGTTTTCAATCAAGCAATAATGCAGCTCGATTTGAGTAATACAAATTTAGCATTTAAAACAAGAATTTTGTCTTCAGTTACCGTATATTGCAAGATATCACATTTTCGGTTAGGGGTTGTAAAACCAGTTAATTATATGGATAATCAATATTTATTGGTTGTGGACTTTTCAGAAGTATGTGTGCTACAACATTTATAAATTTGGTAACAATTTATGAAACAATAACAATTTTATGATAAGTTAAAACTGACCGTCAGTCAGGAAAATACTAAATACAGCGTTTTTATTGCTGTTAATTAAAATTAAAGTTAAACAACTGATTCAACCAATTTGATTTTTACACATGTTAAACATCTATAAATGACTAATGTACTGCCCAATAATGAAGAAATTTCACCCCTCAGTTTTTTCGTTATGACCACTTAAAGTAAGAGGCCTTGCATTTTTACTCCGATAGTAGATATGACAATAATGTAATTAAATTGAACCATTTTCAAGGTACTGGGAGTCATTAGGATTTTTTAACGATTCTCACATATCTCAAAACGATAACTGTTAATTTCAAGAGTAATTTGTTTATTTTTTCAAAGAAGCTAACAAATATGAAACATCCAAATTAGCGCACCATCAAAGGAGATTTCCAAGCCCAAACAAATTGCAAACACTTAACAAAAATCTTTTTATATTTAACAAAAATAATCTTACACTGAATTTAAATAAAGCCCCATCTCTGAGATATTAGCTAAATGTGTATGGTCTACTAATTTAAATAAGAATTCTTTTCTATTAAAAGAATTTTTGTCAAAACTAACGTACCTACCTACCACATTATAGATTTCAAAATTATTTTCAACAAAATGAAACGAGATATGGTCAAAATATTAAATTTGAAAAATACATTCTTGAAATTTATAGTCAGTTTAAATGAACTTAAAAAATATTTGTTAAGCATATTGTTAAACGGCAATTAGGTTATTATTTGATTTTACATACATAGGTACCAATAAATGACTATATTATTGAAAAAATGTCACGCTCAACAGTTTCGAGCGATTTAGATAGTATTTTGTATGATTATAAACAAATGGAGATTATATCTAGTGGTCAAAATAAGAAGGTCGAAATATTTACTATTCTTATAACAATGAGTTTTCGCGGGTAGAACTAAGAAGTGAACAAGTTCAATAGGTGCGAATTCTTGTAGAATTCTAATTTCATCCAAGTTCAAAACTTAATAATATCTTTTGATTTTAACGACCTCCCGACGGCGAACGGGTAATCAGATCAAAAAATCTACCAGATATTTGGAATCAGCAAAGAATTTCCTATAAGATGACACCAATTACAGCTTTCTAAACCCTGTAACATCGTGCAACGCATAGACACACAGACAGACACACCCGCACACACATCCACACGAATTAATTAACCAACTTTTTGAAGTTGGTTGAATATTTGCTGCTTTATTCAGTTCCACTGCGGGAAAACAGCGAGAACCTTCTCCCTAAACCCAGTTGTATGTAGGTATGCGAAATGTAACACGATTTACCCAAATATGCCATTTTGAACACAATTTGCCTCGATACTTTCAATTTATTCTGTATAGCTGAACGATGATATTAGCACCTTAGTCCAGTCAATTTGTTATTGCAAATGCAGAGTGCATGAAATATGCGAGAATGTTTGACTTCAAGGTTTTGATAGAAGTAGTTAGCAGATAAACACTAAAAGTCTCCAACTCTAGGGGTGAGCTTAAAGGTTGAAGGGGAGGGGGGGGGGAGCATTTTTGGATTTTTCAATTATATCTGAGAAACGGTGGATTCTAGAAAAAATTGCTCTAAATGAAAGTTCGTTAATTGAATATCGATAATTTTCGAAAATATCATTTTTACCTATAACTCTTTTTGTCAAATATTTGCTTCCATTGCCTTCCACGATCGTTTCGCAGACAAATTTTCAGAAAGGAAGTTATAGAGCGTTAAATTTCCTTTAATTTGATGTAACTTTTACTATAGTTTATCTTCAACAATCAAAAATTATAGAATTTCTAACATGTACGCTCAATTTCGATGTTCCTCTAAAAATGAGTCTTGAATAACTATTGAAATCAAGAAAATTATGGTTTCTTAATTAGCCATTATTAATATGTATTAAGTAGCTTAACTTGGTAATGATATGCCCTAATTATAGTTAGGTACAATGGTTTGTAATTTAGTCTTTGTTACCCAAGGTTTATTCACTTAATAAACCTTGTTTGTTACCTACTTAAATGTTGTTTATGTTTTAAATGATTGCACATGTTTGTAATTTAGATTGCAACAAATAATAAATTAGTATTCAATGCCATTCGAGTCATTAAACATTGTAAACTTGTCAGCATAAATCAAAAAGAACTTACTTTCTTGAATCTCAATTAACACCAAAACTCCCACGAAGTATAATGTACTGAGTAGATACTTGAATAGAATGTTATTTACGAAATAGAAATCAGAAAAAAAATACTAAAAAAGTTCACCAGATTCAATGACAACAGGAATTTTTAGAATTAAAAAAATCAAATTTTAGTAAGAGACTTTCTCAAATTTTTCTCCTTCGTTTTATTTCAATTTTTACCTTTTACCTTTTTACCTTCTTCGCAAATGTTTCATTGTTTGCTTTGATGGCATACCTACTACATTTTTTTTCTATTTTCATTTTCAATCGTTTCAACTCTTTCGTTTATTTGTTTCAGCGCCATTTTTAGACCTTGTTGGTTTTCTGTACTTAATTCTGTAATTTCATTTGCTCTTTCCTTCTACCTTGCAGCTTCCGTTGCATATTCAGTTGCATCTCCTGTGTCATTACCATTACATTATATGGTCCAATTTATCTCATTTACTATCTACTTTGTTCTGATTCTCTGGAGTTCGTATCTAAAACCTCGTTTACCATGATATCATGTGCCGCGAGTAATATGGGCTATCATAAGGTCGTAAGTTATCGTTTGAACTACGTGAATGGAATCGCGTTATCAAAATATTCAATATCAGCAGCAAGAAGGTCAAGGAACCAATATATGATGCGTTGAAGCCATCTACACCCGTCAAAATACGAACCGCTAATGAAATTAACTATCATCTGACATGAATGGAACATATGAATGAAAACTGTTATTACTAAACTCATAATTCTACTGAATACTTTACGGATGAAGAGGAATCCAACGAGAATGGACAGGGGAAACTTAAAGGTTACGTGAACGGACCTTACATAAACAACCTTGAAAATATTCCAAGGTCACATACTTGAATTGCCCGAAATCAGGTTGTTGAAGATCTCAAGGTCAAGCGAGACCAAAAAATGTTAAATGTGGATAAAGTGTCTGGGTTCGTATCGACCAGCTTTCAAAAGGTTTTTAAATAAAAGCAGGGATTTAGGATTTTCCAAAATTGTTTTTTTCCAATTAGAATGAAAATTTCAAAATAACTTTCTATTAATCTTTTTTTTGCAATTTAATCAACTATACATCTCATCCACGTTCTAGACAGCTTTATCTTGCACGCCGCATAGTGTAAAAGCACAATTAAGATTTTGCTCCTATAAGTTCATTCAATTTTAGAAACATAATGTCCATTCCATTATTCCTTAGTGAAATATTAAATTAATTGGATTATAGGTACCTATATGAAATATTTCATAAGTTTTCATTTCAAAATAAATAACTAAACCAACATGTTTGCATCCTACCTGATCCTGAGCAGAAGCAAAACTTTCAGCTCCAGACAAATCCCCATCAACACCTTTATCCGATTTAAGTGCTCCACTACCCTGATGAAAAAGTACGGATCGTTCATCCAGAAAAAGTAATTCCGAACGTTCTTGTAGTTCAAGGGCGGCTTCCAAAAGTAGTTGTAAATCTCGACAGAAAGCCGCTTCCTCAGGTCCGAGTACAGCCAAAGGTCCGGATTTATCATTTGATCGATATGCGGCGAGCGCGTCTTCCCAATAATTAATACTTGTTTCTAAAGCTTCCATACCTGAAAAAATAAGAGGAATTCATGTACTTGTACAAGAAAAATATAAATATGTGAATGAAACACTCATAGGTTAAAAGTCAAGACATGGTCAAACAAGTACATTATTTAAAGGTTAATGTAGCGGACATGGCTGTGATTCATCGCTTTAGCTAATAAAAAATTACCGAGGATAATGGTATGTGTGGGAGGGTGTAATTATAAAAAAATTACAATTGAAGAGCTATGTATACAAACAGCAATAAAATTACCGTACTCTTAGAATTCGATGTTACACGATCTTTTACATTATGTTTTCCCAAAAAGTAATTTTATTAGCGGAGCAGTAGCAGTTATACATTGTGCTCAAGGTAAAGATAAAGAACAAGAGGATCTAGGTAACGGTAAAAGTTAAAGTAAAGCACATAATTTAGAAACCATTTTTATGGACTTCATAAAATTGTTCCGTTTTTGAGAGGTTTTCATTTTTTAAGTTGTTCTAAGAATCATAGTAAACTAAATAAAAAGTATGTCATTGTTACTGTATTCCGTATTGTCATTGTATAAATAAAAATACACACGTATTTGATGGTATTTTTTATTAGAAAATCGGTAATGTAATATCTTATTTTTTTTAAATCGGCCAGAAAGTAGTAGTTTCCGGATTATTTTTAGGCTATTTCATTATTTTTAAATAGTGTAAAATAGTAATTAAGGTATCTAGGGCGTTATGAACTAAATAACGCCTTCAATATTGTATAGCCCGAGGGCGTATGGCCCGAGGGATATACGTCGATCGTAGGTGTTATGTTCATAACGCCCGTGGTGCCTTCTTTACTTTATTTGATTAAAATGATTAAAACAGATGATAACAATAAAATCAGTATAAACTCACATTTAACATCCTTGACCGTATCTATAGTGATTTTTTCCAAAAAATAAATATAGCACCATATATGCTGAATTCAGAAAAAAATACTCTTAAACTATATAAAAAAACTGCAATTTTATCTTATAAAAAAAGTGCCGCCATTTTAGCTTATACCGGAAGTGACCTCATCAAAGGTAATATGCAATCGATTGACGAAAACCGCATTTCGATAATTTTAATAATTTCTGAGTATAGAGCGTTACAGTCATTTTTAAAAAATGATTTTTTTAACACTTTTCAAAAAATAAGTATAGCTGAATTCAGAAAAAATACTCTTTTAAACTACATAAAAACTGCAATTTTATCTTATAAAAAAAATGAGTACCGCCATTTTAGCTTATACCGGAAGTGACCTCATCAAAGGTAATATGCAATCGATTGGCGAAAACCGCATTTCGATAATTTTAATAGTTTCTGAGTATAGAGCGTTACAGTCATTTTTAAAAAATGATTTTTTTAACACTTTTCAAAAAATAAGTATAGCTGAATTCAGAAAAAATACTCTTTTAAACTACATAAAAACTGCAATTTTATCTTATAAAAAAATGAGTGCCGCCATTTTAGCTTATACCGGAAGTGACCTCATCAAAGGTAATATGTATTAGCATTTTCGGCCTTGGCCCGAATGCAATCGATTGGCGAAAACCGCATTTCGATAACTTTAATAGTTTCTGAGTATAGAGCGTTGCAGTCATTTTTTAAAAATATAATTTATGTCATACTACCTTATTATTTCACCATAACAACTGCTGAAACAAGAAACATTAATGACTAAATAACGCCTCTTTACATGACAACCTCATTTTACATAGCAACGGGCGTTATTTTTTATATCGCCCGCTTATAACGCCCGCAAATATAGAATTATGTCTCATCGCTATAGATACGGTTAAGGATGTTAAATGTGAGTCTATACTGATTTTATTGTTATCATCTGTTTTAATCATCTTAATCAACTTTTTGCAAGTATGAGATAAAATAATGAAGGCACCACGGGCGTTATAAGCATAACTGTCGACCTTAGGCGTTATTTAGATCATAACGCCCTAGATACCTTAATTACTATAATAGGCGTTGATAAAATGTCAATGGTGCACATAATTACGTAAACAGTCATGAAGGTGACAATTTTTCTCTTAAAGTAATTTGGTCTGAAGAAAGCGTTATTAGGTACTAACAATTGTTGTAAGTGTAGGCGTAATGCACATTATTAGGCGTAACAAATTTACGTTTACAAAAAATTTCCAGGCACTCACATTATTTTGGTTTCAATATACATATGTATAGGTAGAAGGAATTTTTGTTGAATACTACTATTATTTATTGACGTTTGTACGTTATCTAAACTTTTACAAAATTTGCCATTAGAAGCAGGCCCGTATGAAAGAGTTGAGGGGCCCAGGGCTCTTTACGTGAAAGGGGCCCTTTTGAAACTCATCGAAATTATTTTACAGGATAAACATGAAAATAAAATCATATGTAAAATATAAAATAAATATAAATATAAATAAATATAAAGTAAGTAAATAATTAGATAAATATTTTAAATAAACAAATTCATTTATTCCTTTTTACTAAAAATTGTTTTTAAATGGCGGCCCCTTATCTAATGGGGCCCAGGCATGTAGCCCCCTAGCCCCCCCCCCCCCTGATTAGAAGTTATTCAAAATTGCCCCGTTTCGGCAGGACGGTGTACCACCACATAATTCCAGATAGATGGATCTATACATTTTTCAGTGTGGCGTTACGTTAAAAACCATGTGTAAAATAATTTAAATAAGTTTTTAAACGAAGAACAATTGATAAGGTCAATAACCGCAGCATTTATATTAATTTAGTATATTAAAAAATGTGAACCAGAAACTATAATAGAATGTTAGATTTTAGTTTCTGTTTATGCCTATTTAAAAAAAAACAACTTGATAATCTCTGGGAAAACTCATTCTTATATTTGAGATTTCTTAATGGATGAATTAAAGACGTTGTATTTCCCAAATGAATGTTAATGTTTATAATTGCTACTAAAGATTACATACACACACGGTGTTTCTGGAAAAACAGTCCACTCTAAAAATAATCTTTGTAAATATATTTTCTAGCCAAAAACGGCGAGATACGTCAAATTTGATATTAAAGGGGGCATGTTATGACGTATATTGCGTTTCTCTAACTTCGTCTCCCTACCCTACAGAGCAACCCCCTGCAATTTTTCAAATAGGAAAAGGGGGTCGAGTTATACCTTCATTGAAAGGTAATTTCATTCGCTACATGACTGCGTTTGTTTTTCATTTTTAAAGATTCGTTTTCGAGATATGACGAGGAACGTTGATGTTCAATTAACATAACTTTTTTCTGTAATTACTTTTTTTTAATTTGAAAACTTGTATGTATGTACTTCAAAAATTATAACAATCGACACTCGATAAGAAATTGTATTTCGTAAATCTTCAAGGGGCTCAGGATTTGTGGTCATAACTTTGGTTTTCAGATAAAAAGATTCAAATGCGTAAGAGCGGGAAATCTATGTATTATAGTATACATTGAACAACCTTTGTGTCCAAATTATTATTTGCGCGATTAAAGGTAAAGTTCTTAAATACTTCATTTTTAGGGTCATATTGTTCGATTCTATACACACGCTAAAAGTATATGACCATGACAAGGACAATACGCGTTTTAGCAGGAAACTTGCAGATAATTGCTCAAAATGAACTCAACGAGAAACCAGATGAAGTCGAAGAACATATTCGAACGATTAAGGAATGGATTGCACAACAACCACATCTTCATTCGCGTACAGGTAAGAACAATCAAATAATATTCATATAGAATAAGAAACGCATAACGCCCCCAATGATCACAGCGGCCACTTCGTATATGATAGAGATGACTATTGGCGATTATAAAGGCCAGTGGACGTTGTGATCATTGTCGGTTGTCTTCAAATTTAAGAAGGACTGGTTGCCGGGATGATCATGGAGAGTAAAAGATATACTCATATCGAATTCTGAACGGTAACGGACAAGGTAGAACACAAAAGAAATCTATCTAACAAATCTCTTTTGAATTCTGTATTGTGCATCAACCCTTTCGTGTTCAATTCAAAGGTTAATTGAGACGCACCTCGCACCTCCAGCACTGTGAAGGATCATCTGGTTTCAGCACGACGGGGGTCCAATTCATACCGCAGGCACAGGTCCATTAGCAGTTTGGTTTAGTAGTGAATATCTTTAGCAATGCAGGCGTCCAGTTCCACAGCTAGCCCGTCAGTCAGTCTTAAATTCATATTACTTTCCCGTGCATACACGTGTATACCGTGTATACAACGTGCCCAAGATAAGGATGAACAGCATGGGGATCTTGAAAACAGCAAGAGAGGCGGTTAAATTAGAGAAAAGTTGTATAATTTAGGGCATGATCACATGTACTTTGCAAAAGTTCATTATTGTTTATCGTTTCCGAGATTTAAAACAAAATGCGATTTTTGGATTTTTCTTTTTCGTAATTCCTTCGTTTATATTAAAAGGTTTTTCAAAACCAAAGATACTTCTTCATTGTAATTTTTTGAATTGTATTAGATGATGTTTTCAATTTTTATTCGACGTTTCGTCTCCGAGAAACCATCATCAACTTCATTTTTTTATATCTCCGCAACCAAAGAAACACCCTGCATTCGATAGTATTTTTTATTACGAATTTAACGTAATGTATTCGAAAAAAATCGAGCTCGAGGTTTTGATGAATCTCGACGTTATGAGTCCCACTGAGCCCAAAACCACCATCTTTGAAAAATGTTTGTCTGTGGGTGCGTACGTTATGGTTGTGGAGCCTAAACTACTAGGCCGATTTTGATGAAATTTAAAACTAAGGCCTATAAAAAAACTTCATCGGTAAAACGAGCTTCTCATCAAAATCGCCACAAAGGGGCCCAAACTAGGGGCGTTATTTTGCGAGCAAACATTCAAATTTTAACCCAAACTAATTTTCCTTGCTGAAAAGTTAGTAGACATGGTTACAAGTAAAACGCCGTTTTTCGTTTGCCTCTAAAGTCAAAATGGCGGCCAATATAGCAATTCTCCAAGTTTTTACTTTTTAGGGTGTAGCTCAAGAACCGTTTAACTTCATTAAAATTTGAAAATTGGAAATTGTGGCCATAGAAAGGCCATAACTTTTACTTATTATTGATAAAGAACAAAAATTTAATATGGCCAATTTATTGGTTCCTAAAATTGATCAAAAATTGAAAATCGATTTTCTCAAAATTTGCTCCAAGCATTTTTTGAAATGTTATACATATAGTTCATGAAAAACTATTGGCACTACATTTATTTCTCTATTTCCCGTAGGGGAACTATACTACACACTATATATTTATTTTTTTATTTTTTTGAGTTATTACGCAAAAACTATTTTATTTAATACGCCATTGTAAATACGGGAAAGTTGTGTGCCAGTTTACTGGTCATTTAATTTTTACTTATGATGTTATTTGAAACTTAGGTTACGACCTCAGCAATGTACAGAATTCGGTTTTGGGCAGTTTCTACGGTTTTTATTTGTTTTTTGTTGATATCAGTTCAGATTCCATATAGGTATATTTTTTACTTCAAATCACTACTTGACTAACACCCCTAAAAGTTATGTCCTCGTCCTCCCCTTTTGAATCAATTTGTATGTTTTAATTCTCCTTCGCAGATGACCAATGGATCCTAACTTATTTACGAGGAAGTAAATTTAACGTCGAAAAAACTAAACAAAAAATCGATTACTATTATCGTTTAAGAACAATCGCTCCAGAATTTTTTAGGAATAGAGATCCTTTATCGCCGGCTATGACAGAATTTTTAAACAAAAAGTAAGTAACGACATAACTTAAAACAAAAAGTAAAAAATTACTCAATTTTAGAATCGTTTTACCTCTGGAAGTAAATAAAAATGGACCACAGCTATTCTTAGTTCGATTAGGCGTAGATGATATTGATCACATACCATTGACTACAATAGTAAAATCGTCTATGATTCTTTATGATATCGGGTTCAATGAAAACGATTATTTAATGATGGGTCAAACTATAATTTATGACTTAAAAGGAATGAAGTTATCCCGCTTAGTGGAACTTAGCTTAAATCAGATAAGGATTATATGTTCTTTACAAAGTGCTTATGCAATGCGCGTTAAAAATATTATTGTTATAAATGCACCCTCAGCGGCGTATAGAATTATTGAAATAATAAAAATATTTTTGGGCAAGAAGATTGGGAGCAGGGTAAATAGCCTGAAACAGTACTGATTTACCAATAACTTTTTGTTTTCAGTTGAAAGTTTGTTCCGGAAACAATTTTGAACAACTACATAAAATAGTACCTCTTTCAAAATTACCTAAAGAGTATGGGGGTGAAGCTTGCTTGGATAAATTGATCAGTAGGAGTTTTACTTTTAATTTTTAAATTATGCACTTATATTACATTTTTAGATTATCACAAACAAAAAATGGTAGAATATCAAGACTGGTTTGCGAAAGACGCAGTTTATGGCACTGATGAAACGAAAAGAATTCAAAAATCATCGAAAATTTCGAGTATGTTGAATGATTATCTTGGAAATTGGACAAGCACAAAAAAATAGTTTTACAATTATTTATAATTATTAAACCATCGTAATATTAGAATAAAAGATCCAAGCGCATTATTAAAAGGAGTGTTGTAAGTGTAACAGTAAGTAATTGTATTGGTGGCGATATTTGTGGCAGCCCCCTTTTAAATAGGTAGTCATCCTCACAATATTTGTAAGACATGAGGATCTCGTAGGATATAACTGTTAAACTTATTATTGACATTTTACGATTAAAATAATTTAGCGGTTTTACGAAACACTTCAAGTACTATCTTGACAGTTTTCTTATTAACCTGTAGGCACGAAATACTAATTTCACCGTCGAGGTTTGCAATGCATTCAGACAATTTCGCTAATTAGTGACTGTCAATGTATCTTTGATTGCTTAAAGAGGTAGTAGGCTTGAGAATAAAAAGATAGTAAGAAAAGCACTTTTCAAGCCGTAGCTTTCTGCCCTAAATAGTTTGTTAAATATTAGAGGGCAAAGTGTAAATATCGTTGAGCGTGACATAATACCAACATACATACAGCGCTAGATTCTTAGCACGTCGCGTCTGAATTCTGCCACTTTCAGCTTACAAATTCCTATCCAAATCCGACATCACTATGCATACATCCAGATTAGTCTTATAATTGATACGTAAATGAATTGCTTGGATTAGAGATTTAAGTTGGGACTAAGCAATACATTTGTCGGTATTTGTACTTGGTATGTTCAGCTTTTGCCTCGATGATGTTCCTAATTCAATCAGTGATCCAAGTGGAGGCCCAGTTATTTCGCTGATTTCTCTTGAGGTAAGTTCAGGTTGCTAGCTTTCTTATGCAACGCAAATATGACATAGGTACCTACACACTATTGCTTCGGTCGAATAGAAGCTGGAATAGGCTTTCTCGAGCGAATTTATGATCAGAAAGAAAGAGTAAAGTAGTTTATAATAATTTTGCGGCAGCAATTTGCTCATTTTGTCGAACGTTTGAAAATGTCCCACAATACTGCTGACCAGTAGGTACTTATTTTCTTCAAACGTCTGTTCGGAACCTGATCACAACGGCCACTGATCATAACGGCCACCTAGGTTATTGTTATTTCATAACGGCCACCTTGATCTTGATCACAACGGCCCATAATACTATTTGATCATAACGGCCACCTTGTTCACGTTATGATCAAACAATATTAGTGGCCGTTGTGATCAAGGTGGCCGTAATGAAATAGCAAAAACCGGGGTGGGCGTTATGATCAGCGGCCGTTGTGATATAGACCCGTCTGTTCGATTACGGTTATCACCCGATATATGCCCAATTGCTGAAAGTTTATTCCGGAACCCAAATTATTATTTATTAAATAAGTAGGTACAAATATCAACATGAGAAACACTTTTTTGGACAATTCTTTGGGGAGTCCTATGGAGATTTGATCATTATTTTTTGTAAATAGCACACCATATTAATTTTATTCATACCTTTTACATTTTCGAACTCTTTTGCGTATGCTGCTCCCAATACCTATAGTTCATAGTTTCGAAAATAATTTAAAACAACTTGATTTTCCACCAATTTCGATCCCTGGTATAATATTTTTGAACATTTTAAATATTGTAAACATTTAAGTGAAATTCGTTAAGATTTTCGTAAAACATTAATAAATCAATTTTTGAAAAAATGTATAGGTAGTTATGATACATTTGAGATAAATATGAAATCGTTAAAAAACGTTGTAACCACTTAATTAACAGCCTTCTATGTATTTATAACTTTAATATTTGACCTTTGAAAAGGCCAATAATGCATATATTCGTGGCCCACCTCAACCTACCTTCCACATTTTTTTTTGATGCCATCCAATCGAAAGAAAAAGTTAGCGCCGCCACTGCAATAAAGATAAACATTTACATAACTTCATTATAACCGCTGAAAAAAACAATTTTCTTAGGTACTTATCGAAATATAATTTAAATAGCAGCGTCATCAACTCGGGAAAACAAGCTTCTTATCAAAATCGGCCCAACAGTGGCGTACCGAGGGTGGAGCGGTGGGGGCAGTCCGCCCCAGGCCCCGTGTCGCCATAGGCCCCCAAATATGAAGATACTTTATTTTATTTTTTTAATAATAAAAAATCGGCCCAGGTCCTACGTCGTTATAGGCCCCCGAATGTCAGACAACTGCTTATACTTGTTCTAAATACAGTTAAAAACTGTCTAAGGTGGACGGGTGGACCCTGAGTTAGAGTAAGAAGGAAGCCTGCGTATTACCAATGTTTGTGTTAGTCCCGTTTTTTCAGTACAGGAAACGACTCTTTTGTCCAGTTGTAAAAAATTGGAAAAAGCAGTTTTTAAAAATGTGAAAAATAATCAAAAATAGAAAACTGTTTTAAAAAAGTTTAATTTATTAACGACAACCGTTTCACACAGATTTTTTAAGTACATACTGTACATGATTAGTATACAGGGTGTCCCGGGTTGAATTCACGACTTTGACATTTTGTAAAAAATCACATTTCAAGGTGGGTTGCTCCTATAAACATAGGTCCTAAAACTCTCTTTTTCTAAGATACAGGGTGTTAAAATATTCTAAAAAATAAAGTTTTTATTTATTTATTTGCGAACTGTGGAAAATATTCAAACCAAAATTGGCACACAAGATACGGACAGAGGGTCATAAGATCCATGGCAGCCGTCGTTTTTGTACACAGCCAAAATACGTTTTTCGTGAAATAAATGACAAAAGTATAGTTTGCGGCAGGGCCGGACTGGGTTCAAAAAACGGCCCGGGCGAAGCTTCTTTACCGGCCCACCGAACCGAAGTTTTCCATGTTAGTCATGTTACATAAATATAATGACGTCTCTTCCATTAAAGTATATACTATCTATATTCAAATTAATAAGAAGTAAAGCAGAATTGAGTCAAATATGTCTTATATACAGGGTGTTTTTTGGGAGCTTTAGTTAGACGTTTCCAGGAAAGTGTTATAGGTAGATTTTTGAAAATTTGTACTTAGGGGTTACTCAAAAATTCGAGTCGATGTAAAATATTTTCAAAATGGTAGCACTTCCGGAATTCTTTTTCGCCCCCATGACAAGCACCCTCTATATAGATTAACTAAGGTGGGGGTGTTGGTTAGGAAAAATCCTGAAACATGCCACCTTTGACCTTTTGAATGGCACATTTTCAGGATTTTTCCTAAACAACACCCCCATCTTAGTTAATCTAAAGGGTGCTTTTCATGGGGGCGAAAAAAAAATTGAATAAAACTAATTTTCATTCATACTGTCGAATAGAGAATTAAAAGACGCTTCAAATGAGGGGTCGCTCGACTCCCTTTCCCTATTTAAATTATTGAGTTAGGGGTTGCTGGGGCTAGGGGGTTGACCTGACAAAGTCAAATTTGACATCAATAGTTGTCCCCCAAAAATAAAAATCGACGTATCCGAGGGTTTTTTAAGAAACTGGTCTAAGTGTCCCAAAACAGGCGTGTTTCCTTTTTAATGGCCCACCCTGTATAAGCCAAGAATGCTATGCTAAGCGCTACCTACGCTTTATATTTACATTTATCAAACACTTATTCTGCAGGCCAAATAAAAAAAATATGCGTAAACTGTACCTACCTAATTGCAGCGCGAGCAAAGAATAATAACGTAGAGAAAGATCGCGTGTTGGCGGGATCTTTTAATTTCTAGTGTGCCGACTGCCGAATCACCAACAAAATGGAGTTTTCAAACAAACACAGATAAAAACTTCTCTCTCTCTCTTTTTAATCGAGCTACTAATAATAACGTTGAATAAAACCAAATGTTACTAAAAAGTTTTGATTCTGGCGTAACCTCACTTATTCCACAGCTGTTGTAGTATAACTTTTTTAAATACAAAGTACAAAGTATAATTTCTTCATATTTTTAACTGTTAATATTAGGCCGACCCGGCCCGGCCCTTCAGAGCTCCGGCCGATCGGGCCGAGCCCGATCGCCCGGTGGCCCAGTCCGGCCCTGGTTTGCGGCCGGACGGTAACAGAACCGAAAAAAGTCAAGTCATTTTTTGTTAAGAATTGAATGCTCTATCGAAAAAGATATTGAGAATATTTAATTCAGAGCCGTACTCTTTTCATCAAATTAGTAGAACGGATTACCCATATTTTCGCCACTGGTTGATTACAAAAAATCATGTTATTCGATCTTATGACCCTCTGTCCATGTATCTTGCGTGCCAAATTTGGTTTGAATATTTTCCACAGTTCGGAAATAAACTCGGGAATAAATAAATCAAAACTTTATTTTTTAGACAATTTTTACGCCCTGTATCTCAGAAACAAAGAATTTTAGGACCTGTGTTTATAGGAGCAACACACCTTAAAATCTGTTTTTCTGCAAAATGTCAACTTCCTGATTATTAAACCTGAGACACCCTGTATATACCTAAAATAGAAATTATTTTGGTTTTATAAAGATAACTTCCCACCATAAACATATTTCCGTTTAAGGCGGAAACAAATTTTGTACCATATGGTTCCGGTTTATAGAGGTTTTACTGTAATAAAATACTTTTAATCGTGAAAATGTTTTCTATAGGTATAATTATTTACGAATTCAACTTAG
This sequence comes from Pyrocoelia pectoralis, assembly GCA_036250285.1. Taxonomy (NCBI): domain Eukaryota; kingdom Metazoa; phylum Arthropoda; class Insecta; order Coleoptera; family Lampyridae; genus Pyrocoelia; species Pyrocoelia pectoralis. The sequence goes on along the minus strand of CM070076.1, from coordinate 35,323,921 downwards.
GTTAAAGATTTTAGTGTCTGTCCGCTGTCACCCCTTCACCACGAGAAAGGTATACTAGGTAGTTCACAATAATTCAGGCCGACAAAATATATATAGGCCCAGAGCCGGATATATGGGGGGCAAAGTGTGCACTGCACACGGCCCCGCGGTTAGGCCAGCCCCGCGCTAGGTTTGTTTTTTTTTGTTTCTCTTAACATAGTTTCGTAAATTTTGAATTTTCTGTGATTTTATTTTTATAGTTATGTTTTTATTAAATGGGGTTTATACCTCAAATTGTCTCTTATATTACCACATTTGTGACTATATCTTCGGTACTATAAGAGCTATTGAGATAACTTTTTTTTTAATTACTCCCTTATTAATTTTCCTTTCAATAGCAGTGAAAAAAATATTTGGTACCATTGAATTTTTTTAGAAAAGTCGACCGTTTTGTTCCTTCAACAAGTTGCGCCCTCCATTGGTAGACGGAGATAAGAAATTGTTGTGGTTTTTGATTTTTTTGGTAATATCAAGCATTCTCTTTACATCGAGACTAATCTTAACAAATTCAAGCAATCCGTTTCGAAGTTACACGGTTTTTTTCTAGTAACCCGTAATTTAGTTCCCCCTCCCTTTATTTTGACAGCAATTGTAAAAATTCATTAAACAAAGTTTTGCACATTCATCACTAGTTTACAATGAATATATTTTTTTAAATACCTTACTGAGGAAAATTGCCCAAAAAATGGGAATTTCAAATTGAAATCAGTGAAACGCCATCTGGTGACAATGGTAGGAAATTGAAAATAATTTCCAGCATTTTCTCTTGGGCACATTTATTGTTAGATTTTTATTTCACTGTTCTATCTCAAATAGTTTCCGAGTTATGGCCGGCCTCCTTTCTTAGTTGTACACCCTGTACATTTATAATGAGTAAATAAAAGTTATTTTTCTTGGCCCCGCATTTATTTTTGCACACAGCCCCGCAAACCCTAAGACCGGCTCTGTATAGGCCGCCTCATCTAGTGCCGCCCCAGGCCCCCAACTGTGTCGGTACGCCACTGCGGCCCAAAGGTGATCAAACTAGGGGATTTATTTTGGACGCGAAGATTCAAATTTCAACCCAAATTAATTTTCCTTGGTGAAAAATTAGTAGACATTGTTAGAAGTAAAACGCCGTTTTTCGTTTGTTAACAAATATAGCAATGCTTCCAGTTTTTACTTTTTAGGCTCTAGCTCGAGAACGTTTTAACATATTATTATTATTATTAAAATTTGAGATTTGGAAATTGTAGCCAAAGCATGGCCAGAACTTTTAGATATAATTGATAAAGAACAAACATTGAACGTGGCGAATTTATTGGTACTCAAAATTGGTCAAAAATTAAAAATCGATTTTCTCAAAATCTGCTCCAAGCATTGTTTTTATTTTTTGAAATGTTAGACATGTAGTTAATGAAAAACTATTGGCACTAAATTTATTTCTTCATTTCCCATACATTGCTAAAAAAGATGAAGATATACTAATTTACAGTGAAGTAGAGGACATAGGACTCTTTTAATCAAGTAGGTATAATATTTACTTCCAGTTTAACCGGAAATGAACAAAATGTTAAAAATATTTATGACATACCCTGTACATTATTTCAGGAGAAAATCAGAAATCGTTTTCTGATTACAAAGATACACTTTTTTATTTTTTTAAGTTATACAAAAACTATTTTATTTTGAGTTATTACGCACTATTTTATTTAATACGTCATTATAGTATAATTTATCAATACAGAGTGTCCCAACGATTTGGGAGTGGAAGATTACGCCTATGCTGTTGATCTGAGAAAAAAATCTTATAAGAGATTAATTCTAGTCAACAACGAGGAGTATTGTGTAAAAATATTTTTGTATATACAGGATGGCCCATTTTCGAGCACTACACTAAACTTGTGTTTTTCTAAATGGAACACCCTATATATTTTTATATATTTGAATTCTCTGTTAAATGCTGAGTAAAATGATATAAGGTACTATGGGTCTACAACTAACCGTTCCTAAGTTATTGGCATTTTTATGTAAAAAAATTAGTCCTGTTCCGCCATATCGAAGTGAAATTTTGGAATTTGTATTTCTAATACGTCTAGTATTAACTTCAACACTCAGAGTGCAGACTCTTTTTTCTAGATATACAGGATGGTCCATTTTGCTAAATGTTGTTTTTCTCATTTTTTTAAACGGCACACCCTGTATTTTATTACAAATATGAATAGCATTTTTTACGAGCTTTCAATAGATACTCACTTTGTGCTACCTATTCCTAAGTGTTTTTGAATTATTTAGTGATAAAGTTGAAAAGTGTAAGATTTGGTTACTTTTTTTGAATTGGTTATAATAGGGCCTATAAAACAAATTAAGACAATGTCATAATACATAGAAAAACAAAAATAAAACGATGCCAATTGCAATAAAACTGTGAAGCGGTAGGTTTTGTAACAAAACACAACACTTGTGGACAACAGAAATTGAAATTTTTAATTACCCCTGCAAACAGGATAAAAAAACGTTCCAACGTAACAACGAATTTCTCGAACTGTTACAACTGAGGATTCCAAAGCGCGAATAACTACTGATAGCCAATGGGATGATTCTATTACCTTAGTACTTAGTTATTAGTTGTTAATTCTTCATAAACCCAATGTTATACGACACTGGTGCGAAAGAACCGTCGAATCGAAAAGGATAGAATGTTCAGTAGGTTGCGCTGTTACCGTTTTGGAATCCTCGGCGTAGGTTGGGAAATTCGTTGTTGCGTCTTGCGTCGAAAATACCGTAGGTATCGAAGTTATCATATGATTTACTCCGACGTACACGTAGTACTGAAAATTTTTCGATATAACTTACCGTTTTTCAAATAATGGTTAAAGAAGCAAAATATACAAGAATTTCCACGGTTTTTTATCAATTTTTCACGTTTGCCGAACGTTTTTCTTGCTGTAAATTTGAATTTAGTACCTAGGATACTACCTAAATCTAAATATCCGGTTTGCAGGGGTAATTAAAAATTTTTTTATTCGATTTCAGCCGTTCGTTGACTGGACTATTAATTTATCATTGTTGCTTAACCAGTTAGATAAACAAAAGAGAAATCAAGTAAGTGCCCACAATCAACAACTGAGGCCGTCTGGAACAAAAAAGGTAAACACCCACAAATTAATAATATCTTATTGTAAGATGAATCTCCGTTTATAAATTAGAGTAGCTACACCAATGCTCCCTCACCTGTCGAAGCTACCGTTAATTTGCAAACATTACATTCACCAATAGATTAATAATTTTCATCAATTACACTTAAATTAAGAACAGGTGGATGTAAATTGAAAATATGCAACTATTTTTTTGTACGTGTCCAATTTCCAAAGTATCCATTCAATATAGTTGAAATTTTTGATGAACTTTGAATTCGTTTAGTTTCATCCGTGCCATAAACTGCATGTGTCGAAAACCAGTCTTGGTATTCTACCATTTTTTGTTTCAAATCATCTAAAAACGTAATATAGTGTAACACTAATCTAATCTATGTACAAACATGTACCGATCAATTTATCTGAGCAAACTTCTCCACCATACTCCTTCGGTAAATTTGAAAGAGGTACTAATTTATGTAATTGTTCAAAATTGTTCCCGGAGCAAACTTTAAACTGAAAAAAAGTTATAGATGGATCAGTACTATTTCAGTAGTATTTACCCTGCTCCCAATCTTTTTGCCCAAAAATATCTTGATTATTTCAATAACTCCATACGCTGCTGAGGGTACGTTTATTATAAACATATTTTTAATTCGCATTGCATAAGCACTGGGTAAAGAGCATAAAATCCTTATCTGATTTAAGCTGAGTTCTCCTATGCGGAATAACTTCATTCCTTTTAAGTCAAAAATTATATTTTGACCCATAATTAAATAATCGTTTTCATTTAAAAGGATATCGTAATGAATTGCACATGATTTTATTATTGCGGTCGCTGGTATGTGATCAGTATCATCCGCACCTAACCGAATTATGTATGTTTGTGGTCCATTTTGATTTACTTCCAAAGCTAAAAAGATTCTGAAATTGAATAATTTTTACTTTGCTTTATGTTATGTCATTATACTTACTTTTTGTTTAAAATTTCTGTCACAGTCGGCGATAGAGAATCTCTATCCTTAAACCAATCTGGAGCGATTGTTCTTAAACGATAGTAATAATCGATTTTTTGTTTAGTTTTTTCGATGTTAAATTTACTTCCTCGTAAGTAAGTTAAGATCCATTGATCATCTATGAAAAGGAATTAAAACACAACGTCACAGAACATGCTACGGGATTTAGTCCATACATCCTCACAATGATCCAGAAAAAAATGTTTAGGGACAAAAAGTTAGAGAGGTAATTTTTAGGGGTTGCTGGTCAAGTAGAGATTTGAAGTAAAAATATACCAAAAGCCTTAAGTCACACTTGGCTACTTAGTCGCTGCTACTAAAGTTGTCACACTCAAACCTTGGTAGTTGCTACATAGTAGTTGCGATTATGCTACTCGATTGCATTTTTGCCTTCTTACTGTCTGTGTATAGTGTGTGCTAAAATGTCATCTGTTGGTATAAGTCGTGTTAAATTAAACCGCTTGATATTGGAATGTGTAAGAGGCATTTGTGAAGATTTTATCAACTATTTACGGAACAAAAAGAATGGAATGGATCAAAAGAAGACTGATGAGAGAACTTTCAATAGAGGACTCCAAGTCTTACAACAATATCGTGAGATTGTCTGTTAATAAATTTGTAGGGATAACGTGCATCCACGTGCGTGCACGAAGTCGCATCGGACACCCGAAGCGCGGTTGGCTGACATTATTTCCCCACGCCAAATACAAGCGCCAATGAGATTTCACCTAACACATAAGCGCGGTAGACACGCCCGCTCAAATGGGTATAAAAGCGTGCGCACGCTGTTAAGGAAATTACTTATTCTTTCGACGTTGATAATAGCACGAAAGAATCAAGTACCCCTGTCCGACGTTGATAGTAGCACGGGCAAAGGGTCAGCTATCCTACGCCGACGTTGATAAAAGCACGGCTAGGATAAACAACTGGTGACGGTTAAACCCTCTCCCAAATCGCTCATGGTGCGTCCTGGAGATCTTCATCGTAGCCGACACGAGAAGAATGTACTGAGGAGCTTTTTACGTCGTCCGCCGGTTCCTCCTATCGTCTCTCCGCTGCCTCCATCACCGGTTAGGCAGTCACTTGACAAAAGTAAATAAGTTATTATCCAGTATTTTCCTTATTTATGTTCTTATTTTTAATCCAATCGCAAATAAATTAGTATCGTTAGATTCGTCAAAAAATCCTCTTTTCGGAAAGTGCTTGTCTAAAAACGGTCGCCATTTGAAAAATAATAGTTAGACACGAAAATGTAATTTTCCCAACTTCTCTTATACCTATCTATCATACTAAATTTTGCGTTTGTAATTTTCTGACATCACCTGAGATCCTCGGATTAGTTTATGTCCAATCATGGCCACCTAGATGCAATATTAAAAATGACGCTAAAAAAATGAAGTAGGCGTAACAATTTTTTTAAAATTCATATTCTGATTCAGAATTCTCTCAGAAATCCAAAAATGTAGCAATATACAGGGTGTTCCATTTAAAAATTCAAAACCGGAGCCATTTCTGGCGTAACCGGAAGTGGCCACACGGTGAAAAATATGCGAAAATTTTCCTCTGTACATGCCATTCACCTACACCAAATCTCATTTTAATACACCTATTATTCTAGAAGTTATGGATTGTCTAATAGATTCGTCGACACCCGGTATATTTGCATAATTAATATGGAGGGTTATTTTGCGATAGTTATTCTGTGTATATGTTAAGGTAAAAGTATATAATTCGGTAATTGTATACAATTACCAGGTTTGGTTTTAAACACTAAACAAAGTTTGGAAATAAAAAAAATTACAATCTTAAACGTAGATTGCCACTAAAGCGCCTAGGTTGTTTGCATGTTTAGTATTTTTTTTTTCAATTGAATCCTAAACAGATAAATGTATACAATGACCTAAAAAACTATATACTTTTACCTTAACATATTCATATGTCAGTATTATTATTATTATTGTATTTCGGTTCTTATCGATACTCAGGCCAAGCCTGGTTAACGAACCGCACGGATCGGAATCAAGTAACGATTAGTTCTAGTAATAGATACATATACCTATATAAAATAAAGCTGGAAAAAAACATATGTATTATGTTTATTGTGTAAATGTTTGTTGTTTAGCTCGACGCATAGGTTGCACTCGAGTGGGTAATGTATTGTTTGTGTTTTGTGCTAATTGTGAGTGTATTGGGTGTTTGCGTTTGGGTGTATGTGAACGAGTTAGAAGTGTCACATGAGTGGTTCTTGAAGTGTTGTGTGTTGTTAATGGACTTTCTGTAATGTTATGTTGTGTATGCAACAGAGTTTCAATTTGTGAAGGGAGGATTGAGTGTTGTGTTTCATTTTGTGTTTGAATGGTATTAGTTGAAAGTGTGTGATGTGGTTCTGAGTGATGTGCGGTATCTTCCGTTATGTTTAGAAATTTTCTAACTATGTCGCAAGCGTTGATGATGACTGCCTTTTGTAATTGTATGTATGTATATGTTCTTATCTAAGCCTAAAATGTGTAAACTGTGATGCATTGTTTTTGGTATAACTCCGGTTGCACTAAGAACAATGGGTACTGTAAGAGCAGTTCCCATTCTCCATTGCGCTTTAAGTTCCTGAGCTATATCAGTGTATTTGCGGTGTTTCTCTGCGTGTGTATTGTCTAAATTGTTTGTGTTGGGAACGGCAATATCTATTATGTATATGATTTTTTGTGTTTTATTTATAAGTGTTATATCTGGCCTATTGTTATATACAGTTTTGTCTGTGAGTAGTGTCCTATCCCAATATAGTTTGTGTGTGGTGTTTTCAAGTACAACTTGCGGTGTATATTTGTAATAGGGTGTGTTATCAGTAGAAAGGTTATATTTTGTGGCGAGTTTTTGGTGTATTATCTTAGCTACCTGATCGTGTCTGTGTTTGTATTCTGTTTGTGCTAGACGTGTACATGCTGATATAATGTGTTGTACGGTTTCTGGTCTTTGCGAACATTGTCTACAAAGATCATGTGTAATTGTTCTATCTTTAATTGTGTTTACTGTAATTTCGTGTGTAAATGACCTGATCTTGTATGGCAAACATGAAACCCTCTGACTCCGGGAAAATATCACATTTGGTTAACCAAGCATGCGTTGCTATAGTATCAACACAGTCTCCGTTAATTTCCTGTGGATATCGTCCGTGTAAAGTCTTTTGTGTCCAAGTTTGCATGTTATGTGTGGTGTACATGTCTCTACTCATTGGTGGTGTGATGTTTCTATTACTCATATTTAACGGTGTGTAAGATTTGTCAGCATGTGTGACTGTTTTGTGTAGCGCTGAAATGTGTGATTTGTTATAAAAGTATTCTCGTAGTTTGTGTATTTGTGTTTGGTGTAACAGGGCTATGTCTGTTAAGCCTCTACCTCCTCGTGAACGAGGAAGGTATAGTCTTACTCTTGAGGCGTGTGGATGGTGTATTCGGTGTTTAGTGAGTAATGTACGTGTGTTTCGCTGTACCTGTTCTAAATCTGTATTGGTCCACTTAATTATTCTAAAGGAATAAGTAAGAGCCGGTGTAGCATATGTGTTAATAGCTTTGACAGTGTTTCTACCATGTAGTTGTGTTTTAAGTTTAAGTATACTGCGTAATCTGCGTAAATATTGTGTGATTAGATTTCGTTTTATTTGTGTATGTTTTATGTGTGTGTTTTGCTGAAAACCAAGATATTTATAAGTTTCATTCTCGTCCATGGATCTTATATGGCCACCATGTTCGAGCTCAAAATCCACAAATTCTCTCTTACCAGCAGTGATATGTTGTGGTTTACATTTGTCAATACCAAACTCCATGTGTATATCATGTGAAAAGGTTTCAGTGATAGTAAATGGTTTTGTGCTTGTAGAGGCGTATAATTTAAGATCATCCATGTAAAATAGATGTGTAATGTTGTGATGTATTTCGTGATTGTGTTTTAAGTTATAACCAAAATTTGTGTTATTCAACATGTGTGAAAGGGGATTAAGAGAAAGACAAAACCAAAGTGGGCTCAAGGAGTCACCCTGAAAGATGCCCCTTTTAATTTGTATTGTGTTTGTGATGAGTTGGGTATCATTTAGTGTAAGTGTTATATTATTATTATATGTAATTATAAGTGCAACTGTGAGGTGACCGCAAGTCCCATTGCGAAAATAAAATTGAGCGCAAGTCCCACTGCATTTAATTAAAAATTTACTTGACCGCAAGTCCCACGACCGCAATTACCACTAACTCATACAGGCACAACAGTCATTTCTTATTCTATATAAATATTCCTTGTACCTTACCTGTACGCGAATGAAGATGTGGTTGTTGTGCAATCCATTCCTTAATCGTTCGAATATGTTCTTCGACTTTATCTGGTTTCTCATTGAGTTCATTTTGAGCGATTATCTGTAAGTTTCGTGGTAAAACACGTATAGTCATGGTCGTATTTGACGTTTGTAAAGAATCGTATAAAATGAACCTACAAATAAAGCATTCGCGAAACTTAACTTTAATTTTAAATTTAACTGTGAGAATGAATGAATTAGGTATATTTGAATAAGTTGGACACAAAGGTCGTTAAATGTATAATAAATAGGAATACACAAGTAAGTAACTGCTTAAAATGTATTAATCTTCAAATGTATTAAAATTTCTATTCAAATACATTAATAAATTGTCAATTGATGTACAAAATTAAGTAACGTTAACGTATCTCATCAAATTGATCGAAAAAACCTTTTTGAAGAAAATCACATTTCACAATCTTTCAAATCATTGACCTATGTAGTTTATTCGAAAGTTATTGATATAAAGAAAATGTCTGGAATGTGACGCTTACGGTGAAATTGCCGCAGGAAAATAGTTTTCTCGTTTCATCATAGATGTCTCTAGCCTTCAGGAAGGTCATACGAATTCCATGAAGCACGTTTGAATCTTTTACAGAGGCATGGTCCACCTCAAAGCGGTCGAGGGTTGACCTACACAATTCATTCGAAATGTTCAAAAATTGGGTATATGGGTACCATACACCTTAACAGAGGTCACTGCATTACGAGTTGCACTGCTTTGCTTGTTCGCCCTTCTTTAGCTTGTCAACAACATCAACCTTTTTGTCGCAGATTTGGTGACGAAAAGTGGTGGCCTTGTATGATCAAGGAGAGAAAGCTCTGTCGGAAACTTCCCGTACGATATCTAGTGCAATCCACATACGGTAATGTTTTTCATTTGGAACAAAGAAGGCGTCATTTTGCAATTACATATGCGTCAACGCGATAGTTTTCCGATATTGTAGGTGAATCATAAGTGCAGAAATCTTTCTACATTACGGTATTTTTAAGCACTTTGTCAATAGAAAACTAACCCTCAGTTGTATTGACGCATACTTTTGTTTTGAAACGTGTTGATTATGGTAAATTCCAAAGAATTCCCAGACAATACAAAAAATAATAAAACTGTGTGGGAAAGCACCTTGAAAATGACAAAGGCTTATTCATGGGAGTTTTTATTTTTGAAAATACAGAGATAGTGTAATTTGGAATAAATTCAATAGTTCAAATACTAATTTTTTTTAGAAAAATGCTCGGACCCGTCGATTAGTATTTCAAATCGCGATTTTTAGTCAATGGATAACATTTTGAGCATTTGCTTAAGTGAGATAATTACATTCTTCTAAAGAACGCTGTAATTATCTCTTCTTTTGACAACTTGATTGATGACGGGCTACTTTCAATCCTTAATTTAAAGTTGTCCAATCTAATGCAATATAGTATAGCGTCTCTACCAATAGTACCAATACATTTAGGTGGAATTGGAATTATACTTGGCAGCATTTCTCTCATCAGTGAATGCTTCTTGTAGACTTGGTGCTCTATCATTCCTTACAATTTTGAGTCACTGTCTATGATTAGTCGTTTTCGTGAGTGTTTTACTGCTTGGTCTACTCTAAATGCATGTGATGCTCCTACTCAACCTCAATTCCAAAAAAGTTCAACTGTTCAAGAATTTCAAATGGAATGCATTTTACTACGCTGAGAGATAAGGCTAGATTCCTTGCATCACAATTTCCTTATTCAGGAGCTTGGTTGAATTGTATTCCCTGCTCTGCCTTAGGAACTCTCATGACTGATAACTGTTTTCAAATTGCTGTTCCCTTACGATTAGGATTAAACATTTGTGAACCTCATAAGTGTTCATGCGGATTCCATGATTATCTTGCACGAGAAGTGCTGGACGATATTCTAGACATCAGGAACTGAATCGAATAATTCAGCAAGCATTAGCATCTGCCAAGATTCCTTCCCTTTTGGAACAACCTGGTCTTACACGTTCTGATGGAAAGAGATCCGACGGAGTTACCTTAATCCCTTGGTCTAAGGGCCACAATCTAGTTTGGGAGGTCACGTGCTCGGATACTCTAGCCCCATCTCATGTATTAGCATGTTGAAAGGAAGCTGCTGCTTATGCTAATGTGGCGTCAAAACGGAAGGCTCGTCATTACGAAGAGATTATCCAACATTTCGTTGCCATAAGCGTAGAGTCTCTTGGTTCATTTACCTCCGAAACTGTGGAATTCTTGAATGATTTGAGAAGAAGATTACATCAAGTAACTGGTGAGGCAAGGTCTCGTTTATATTTGATGCAGAGAATCAGCCTTGCTATTCAGAGAGCGAATTGTGCAAGCGTGCTTGGAACTTAACCACCCACTGTCCAGTTGGATGAGATATTTTTACTATAATTTTTTGAGTATGTTTATTATGTTTAAATTTGTAAAAACATTCAATATTGTTTTTCATAACTTTGTTACTTTTATTATCTTGTAATTGGTAAGGAATAAAAATTTGATATTTAACAATTATGTACAACTTCACACACTCTACAAAAATAGCCATCAAAATGACAATGTTGCCGTTTAACAAAATCAATGATGACGTCATATCTCCAAATTGCGACATCCTGTATACATAATTATTGCACGTAAAAAATCGCGATTTGAAATACTAATCGACGGGTCCGAGCATTTTTGCAAAAAAATTAGTATTTGAACTATTGAATTTATTCCAAATTACAGACTCTCTCTGTATATTTCAAAATAATTTAAAAATCTATTAAGAAATAATTAATGTTTTTAAAATAAAATTACCTTCCGTAAATAAATGAATGGACATCAAAATTATTTTATTAATTTTTTAAAAAATAAACTATTCTTTACAATAGTGTTGTTTACACGATCACTGGCAATTGGCAAAATGACTGTGATACCGACTTATCCGTCACCATAGCGAATAAACCTTGGGGGGGGGGGCAAAAGGGTGCAAGTATCCCAGACGGCGGGGTTTTGGAATCCTCGGTTGTAGTAGACCTTTTAGACGATAGTTCGGGAAATTCGTTGTTACGTCGGAAATACCCCATCGAAATTATCATATAATGATTTACTACGACGTAGAATCGCCCGCTCTACAACTTTTATACTGAAAATTTTTCGATATAACTTACCGTTTCTTAAATAACAGTGAAATAAGCAAAATACACAGGAATTTCCACACGTTTCCCGGACGTTTTTTTTCCTGCAAATTTGGATTTAGTACCTGGGGTAGGTACTACCTAAATCTAAATATCCAATTTACAGGGGTAATTAATAATTTCGATTTCGGCCGTTCGTTGACTAGACTAATTTTTGAATTTTTGTTATTAGTAGCGTTTCTGGAAATTCACTTTTGAATGTAAGAGATCTATTTTGTTGTCAACCGATGATCTTTTGTAGAAATTCGACGAAAACGTGGTTTGACAATTTGTGGGGTGAGTCGATTATTATTTGAAATTTCAAGGTTATCTGTCTATACCATCGTGACTGAAAAATATGGGCCCCCAAAACTGAACATTCGTCCGTCGTTTATGGCGAATAATGTTGATGTTTATTAATTTATTCACCGAAAAAGTGCCCCTAAAAACATTACTTGTTACATTATTTTTTATGAATACATATTTACATTATTTTGAAATATATTTTCAAAAATAAAAACTCCAGTGAATAAGCCGTTATAATCAAGGTAAGTTGCTTTCCCACACAATTTGATTAATTCTTGTATTGTCCTTGTGGTTTCTTTTCGGTGAAGGTGTACGGTACCCAATTTTTGAACATTTCCAATAAAAATGGAAGTGTCGCACGATGTTTAATTGGTTACCGTTCATCGTGTAGAGTAGACAAACTGTCGGTCGGTTTGAGGTGGACCATGCTACAGTCAAGGATTTAAACGTGCTTCTTGGAATTCGTAAGATCTTCCTGAAGATGGATAGATATCTACGAAACAAGGCCACACAAATGCTTCTAGCAACTTGTATATGAAATTCAACTCGAGAGTAAATCTCAAACGCCTTACTGTTAATTACTTGTGTGCTCTTATTTATTATATAGGTACATTTAACGACCTTTGTGTTTAAATTATTATAATATATTCTCACGGTTAAAGTTCAAATTTCGCGAATACTTTATTTATAGGATCATTTTATACCATTCTTTATACGCGTCAAATAAGACCATGACAACACGTGCTTTACCACGAAACTTACAAATAATCGCTCAAAATGAACTCAATGAGAAACCAGATAAAGTCGAAGAACATATTCGAACGATTAAGGAATGGATTGCACAACAACCACATCTTCATTCGCGTACAGGTAAGGTGCAAGGAATATTTATATAGAATAAGAAACGACTATTGTGCCTGTATACGGAGTCTTTCAGGGACACTAGTCCAAAGCTACAATACTAACCTTACCTTCGCGATTTTGTCGAGGTGCTTACAGCCTCTCACGCTACACTCTTATATGAGTCGTATAATCCAGTGCTCGAAATGGACCGGAACGCACCGGAACGCCGTTCCGGTTCGTGACCAAAAATTTTTTTCCGTTCCGGTTCGTAAATTTTTTTTTGTTCCGTTCCGGTTCGTAAAGAAAGATCTTGTTCCTTTCCCGTTGAAGAACAATGCGCCCTAAAGTTATTTATATTTTACAATATTTTAGAATTTTAAATATCAGAATTAATTAAATTATTATGTAGTTACTTTAGAAATTTTATGTTAGGTTCGCAGAGAAAAAGAGAGGGGGAATAGACGAAGTGTGTAAAAAAAGATGCTGCACGTGTTTTTTCTTTGAAAATCCTTATCCTCTATTATTGTAGCCATCTTGAGTGCTACCGCTACCCCTACCTCCTATACTATATAAAAGAGGAAACAATTTTTCCTGTTTTATCTCTTCGGTTTTCCGAAATATAGTTTGATCAAAGCAATATCTCGATGTTACTTCATCAATTGCATGAAGCGTATTGTTATAGGATCTTTTTATTGCCTTGATTAAAATGTACTTATTTACTTAGGACTTAGGAACTGTCCTGTTTCTACTGACTCTGTCCTGTTTATAACGGATGGGCCATCTACATGCGACCCATGTAAACTCTTAATAACTTTGACATACGTTGTCAAATCGACAAACGTCACACCACAGTTGATACGTCATTTCAAGAAGTTATTTACCATGGATAACTACACTCCGCCTGAACGCGCTGAAATTGTTCAGCCATACATCCAAAAAAGTTTCTTAATCGTGGCTACTCAACGTGCGTTTCGTTTAAAAAATAAAATCAGAAGTGCTCCCGCAAAAAACACCATAAAGCGTTTGTACGAAAAATTTATATCGGGTGGTAATCTTAGTAATTCCAGGCGTCCAAATAAACCAAGACCAAGGCGTTCCGATGAAAATGTCGTTGCCGTACATACCAGTGTTGAAAGGTCTCCGGAAACATCGAGTCGACGTCGATTTGCGTAGTTAAACATCCCAAGATCCATTCTCCGACGCATAATCCATGACAATTTGAATTTATTCCCATATAAAATACAAATTTAATGACGAACAAAATCGGTCCACAGGACAAACTGCGTCAGGTTGCATACGGACAATTTTGTGTCAACATGGTCGAAAATGGAGGGTGATTTTTGGCGTCAAATCATCATGAGTGACGAGGCACATTTTTCACTGAATGGAACGGTAAACAAACAAAACTGCTGCTACTACGCCACTGAAAACCCACAAATAATCAACGAAAGCCTCTCTATGACTAAAGAGTGACCGTTTGGTGTGGTATTACCGTGAAATGTGTGATTGGATACTTTTACGAGGACGAGCGAGCGAAGCCACTTACCGATTTTTTTATACCAATTGTGCGTAGAAAGCGAATGCGTAACTTCTGGTTCCAACAGGATGGTGCGCCATGCCATACTGCAACCGCCACGATGGATTTATTGAGGTCATTCTTCCCTGGTCGCTTGATATCAAAAAATGGCGATTTTGACTGGCCACCGCGTTCACCTGATCTGGCGCCGTCCGACTTCTATTTGTGGGGATTTTTGAAATCCAAAGTGTACATCAACAAGCTACGGACTTTGGCTCAACTTAAAGCAAACATCGAACGTGAAATAGCGGCGACACCGAGAGCTACGCTCGAGAAAGTGATGGAAAATGCCGAAAAAAGAGCACATTTTGTCATTAGTGAAAAAGGCGAGCACTTGAGTGAAATACAGTGGCGGATCCAGCGAGGGGCAATGAAGGGAATTGCCCGGACTGAGAATAGAATAACTTCATTTTTAAATTTTTAAAAATATTTACAAATTAATCCATATAAATATATACATTTATACAACATAAATATTACCTACATCATGTATTTGCTTTGTGGTGCTACTTCTAAAAAAGTTTTAAAAAGTTAACAATATATTGTTCAGTACGCTCACGCAAATTCCGATTTGGATTTGTTCGCTGACCGCTGCAGCGATTTTCAGTAAGGGCAATCAGTATTGTAACAATGAAAAAAACATACGTTTAAGCAAAATGCCGATTGCCAGCGTAGCAAGTCCAAAGTATTAATTTTTCAAAATTTCAAGGTCACGTGTTAAACAAATACCTCAAAATAAACCTTAACTCCATAATATTAAATTACACTTTTAAATAAAGTTTTATTGAAAAATAAAATTGCAATGACTGCTACATTTTTAATAATAAGAATTTGTGGCTCTGGCATTTTTCCAAGATTTCGTACAAAATTTATTTTTATTTTTAATAACTTTTGCCTTTCTTCAATTTCCCAGGGGGGCGATTGCCCACCTTGGCGGCGCCCTTGCTACCTTGTACATCCTCAGCGTCCAGTTCCACGGTTAGCCCGTTTAAATCCTTTGATTTTTAATAAATAAACTTCATTATTGGTAAAGGTTATTTTCTATCATTTCAGAATCGATATAGGTAGGTATATTTTTTATTTCAAATCACTGCTTGACCAGAAACCCCTAAAAATTATGTCACTAACTTTTTGTTCCTCAACATTTTTTATTGGATGAATGTGAGGATGTATGGACTAAAAATGCACACTTCCATCTGTTTTATATTGCTTCACTTTGATGGTTTACTACTCGTATAAAAATAATAAATAAAATGGAATAAATGCCGTGATGTTGTGTTTTAATTATTTTTTATAGATGATCAATGGATCTTAACTTACTTACGAGGAAGTAAATTTAACATCGAAAAAACTAAACAAAAAATCGATTATTACTATCGTTTAAGAACAATCGCTCCAGAATTTTTTAAGGATAGAAATCCTCTATCACCGGATGTGACGGAAATTTTAGAGAAAAAGTAAGTAATGACATAACTTAAATCAAAGTACCTAAAAAAAATTATTTAATTTCAGAATCGTTTTACATTTGGCAAATAAAAATGGACCACAACTAATCATAATTCGATTAGGTGTGGATGATACTGATCACATACCATTGACTACAATAGTAAAATCGTCTATGATTCTTTATGATATCGGGTTCAATGAAAACGATTATTTAATTATGGGTCAAACTATAATATATGACTTAAAAGGAATGAAGTTATCCCGCATAGTAGAACTCAGCTTAAATCAGATAAGGATTGTATGTTCTATGAAACACGCTTACGCAATGCGAATTAAAAGTATTATTGTTATAAATGCACCCTCGGCAGCGCATGGAGTTATTGAAATAATAAAGATGTTTTTGGGGAAAAAGATTGGAAGCAGGGTAAATGCTACTGAAATAGTACTGATCTATCAATAATTTTTTTGCAGTTTAAAGTTTGCTCCGGGAACAATTTTGAACAACTACATAAAATAGTACCTCTTTCAAATTTACCGAAGGAGTATGGTGGTGAAGTTTGCTCCGATAAATTGATCAGTACAAGTTTGCAACATAGATTAGACTTAGACTATAATTACGTTTTTAGATGATTGGAAACAAAAACTGGTAGAATACCGAGAATGGTTTTCGAAAGATGCAATTTATGGCACTGATGAAACTAAACGAATTCAAAGTTCATCGAAAATTTCAACTATATTGAATGGATACTTTGGAAATTGGACACGTACAAAAAAATAGTTACATAGTTTCTATTTGCACTATCACCTATTGCTAATTTAAGTATTATTGATATAAATTATTAAACTATTGGTGACTGATGTTTGCAAATTAACGGTAGCTTCGACAGGTGGGGAAGTATTTGTAGAAACCTATACTTAACTAATAAACGGCGCGGCGATTCATAGAATAATAACAATAAGCAATAATTTGTGGATGTTTATCTTTTTTGTTCCTCTTTTGTTTATCTAACTAGCTAGGAAACAATGATAGAGTAAACTGGAAATTGCATAAAGGATTACTAATTCTTTAAATAATATTGTTGCCGAAACGTTCAATAAACAAGCAGTGGTAATAAAAAACAGTCGGTTTCGCTCTCTGTAAATGAAACTGAACTCAAATATAACACTGAAGTGAATTTTATTTAATTAAAATTTGCTCCTCATTCACTCCAATTTCCTTTACATCCAAATATTTAGTTAAAGCTCTTTAACTCAAATTAATGAATTCGCTGAAAAATCCATTAAATCTACACAAATAAGACATTATGTACAATCTTTTCTATGGAGTTAACTTTATAGATGTATAAATTTTTTATCAGTCATTTTTTTTTAAGAATTTGGTTCTTTATTAATAAAGAACATTTGAGATACTTTTAATAGTTTTCCATCGCTAAAATTTTTGCATCGTCAATCGTTTATTAGTCCAGCCACCATAGATTGAAAAAGGGGATTGCCTTAAAAAAATGCCAAGTTAATGAAACTTAGGGTGGCAGTTTGGTATGGTACAATAGTACTCAACCCAATTTATCGAACAAAATTTGCTTGTGGAAATTTGGAGGGGGCCGAAAAACCGCGATTTTTTTGCACTTTCCTTAGTTTCTCCTCCATAACTTTTTTCCCTTGCATCCTACGAGATAGACCACTCTATTCACTTTTGTAGAGCGTTAAATTTCCTATCATTCGCACTGGTCAAACATAACAAGGGTTCAAAAAAGTGCACAATTTTCCAAATTGGTTGAAAATCGCAAAAAAGTGATATGTAAGTTTTACATGTGGGTAACAATAATAATAATAATAATAATAATAATATTTATTGTTCATTCATATATAATAATACAAGAAGAAGGGGTCTAATTAGCATAATCAGTTATTACAACAAACTTAAAAATACTTATTGAATATACAGGGTGTTTCAGACCACCCGTACCGGCCAAATATCTCGCGAAATACAAAACGTATTGAAAAAAGAAAAATACGTCTAAACAATTTTTTAAGACCCTATTGTTTGATAGTAATAGGATGTCCCCACTCCCGCCCCCGGGGGGTGGAGGGGGGGTAACTTTGTAATCTTAAATAGCACCCCCCAGTTTATTATGCAGATTTGAATTCTGCGTTAACAAATAGGAACTTTTTGTTTGAAACATTTTTTGAAGTTCGTGACAGATGGCGCTATGATCGCCGAAAGAAGTTTAACGATTACCTATGCAAAATTTGTTGTCAGTTTTGTTAAGTGACAATAAAAAATGTTCATGCTTTGTAAAAGGGAAGAGGGGAGCTTTATTTACTCTCCCCCCTTCCCCACACCGCCACTTCACCCCTAATTTTAGATTTAAACGTATCTCGAATGTCAATGTGTTCTTTAATCGTGAAATCAAAGTATTTCAAATTTTCAACGAACTTCGTTCGTTACTGGAATCAATATTCCGTCCGTGCGTTGCAAGAGATGCGTATTGTCTACAACCGAATTTAGATATGGATCTTATGTGAAATTTTTCGATATCTCAAATATTTTTCGAAATATTCGACTTTAAAGCCGAAATTTCGAAATTATCAAATTTTGTCTTTTTGATAAGGCCAAATTTTTTTTATACTTTCGTTACTGCGGTATTCGAAGTTCGTTTTGTAATCCAGGGATTTCAACTAGTTTTTTCTATTTTGCATCAAAGTCAACAAAAATTTACAAAATTTAACTTCTTCAATCGTGGTATTGAACAGTTGTTTAAATGTAAAATGGTTGCGTTTTCCCATCCTAAGTTATGGACCGTAGGGGTGAGGTGGCGGTGTGGGGAAGGGGGAGGGGTTAATAAAGCTCCCCCTCTTCCCTTTTGCAAAGCATTACCATTTTTGATTGTCACTTAACAAAACTGACATCAAATTAGCATAGGTAATCGGAAAAACTTCTTTCGGCGATCATAGCGCCATCTGTCACAAACTTCAAAAAATGTTTCAAATAAAAAGTTCCTACTTGTTAACGCAGAATTCAAATCTGCATAATAAACTGGGGGGTGCTATTTAAGATTACGAAGTTACCCCCTCTCCACCCCCCGGGGGTGGGAGTGGGGACATCCTATTACTATCAAACAATAGAGTCTTAAAAAAGTGTTTAGACGTATTTTTTCTTTTTTCAATGCGTTTTGTATTTCGCGAGATATTTGGCCGGTACGGGTGGTCTGAAACACCCTGTATAATATTGAGACCAGCCTATAAACATCAAAACTGTATTTAGTTTATAACAAAAAAAAAGGAAAAACACAAAAAAACATAATAACAAAGTAAATGTTAATTGTATAACAACTTGAAATTATTACAGGTATATAAAATAAATAATAAAAAAAAAACAATGAAAGTATATGCCCATATGCTTATATAAAACAATACTCCTCCAGTATAAAATTTCTTAGCTTTAAACATTCACTTATAAAATCTACGTACCTTACAGTATGGTTGTACTGTTGTAAGAGAACATCTGCATCGAGGTTCTTTTCGTAATCAGTTAAATATCTATTGCGGATATGAATATATATAGGAATATAGGACATGTTACAGGTAGGTATATGGTACCTGACTCTGATTTCTTACATGCAGTAACACCCCCCTCCACCTAATTGTGACTAATTTTACGCAGTGTGGTGGTCGTGATCTACAGATTTAAAAATGCAATCAGTAACTCGATTCATCTTTCCTTTGGCTGGTTGCCCCCCCCCCCCCCCCCCTTCATTGTTGTATCGAAATTTCCTACTTATCCTTAGGCCTCATCATTAGTATTTTCAGGTTTTAAAGAACATAAGGACACGTTACATGCCGAAAGAACTATATTTCCACATAACGTACAATAGTAGAAATAGTAATTTATTTTTAGTAACATATTTATCTACTTTTATGTATTATATCGTAAATTATGTAATTGAACAAATATGTATTGTAAAAGTAAATGTTCACTCAAAACCTCTCCCTTTTTGCATCAAAGGAAGGATTTTCGTATCTGGTTTCTTCCTCTTCAACATCGAATTCATCGTCAGCCACGCTTTTTCTTCTTCTCCTTCCTCTTGAAAGTCAGACTTTTCAGAGTTTTCGCATCCATCCCCGCTGCAATTCTTACAAATGGTGTAGCACAGCAGCCCTGCTTTTTTGAAACTGCAGGCTGCTGTGGTACACCCTCTTTTGCAATTGCAGGAAATAATATTCATAATGTTGTCGGGATCTGCATTTCGTGAGGTGGTGATGGGAACGACTCCTCTTCTCGTCAACGTGGCGTGTTTTGTACACACTACATTACCGACGAAATTAAATATTAAGGCCTCAACGAGGGCGCTTCAACTTGGTGTGAAATACAGTGACTCTATTACAAACAGTGACGACAAGCAGTGATTAGCTCCACCCATCCGCCATTAGGAGGCAAAATTTTGGGCGGGTTTCTATGAACTCAACGGTGGTATCCTAGCAACGTTGTAAATCCAAATAAAAATCACACGCTGATATAAGGTAAACACAGTCAGGCAAGGCCTGGTGGCCTTGAGTCAGGCCGCCATTAAGATGCAAAATATACCACGGCCAATAAAAATCGATACATCGCTTGTCGCCACTGTTTGTAATAGAGTCACTGTAGTGTGAAATAATTGTATGGTATTGCTAACTCTGTTTTATTTCTTTCTCTATGAACGTAACTGAAACAAAAACCGAAGAGAAGACGTGTAAATGGGCAGGATCTCGTTAGGCTTCTTTCTTTATTCTTCGTGGGGAAAGAAAAAACGTTTGTTACAATAACATCTTTATTGCACCTATAGTTTTTGTTCATTCATAAGAAATGGTAATTTTAAAAAATAAAGAAAAAATATAAACTAATGTGTATTTATAATTAAATTTTCAAGGATGGTATCGGAAGTGAAGAGGGGGGATGTTGCTAACCAGCCAAATGAAAGATGAATCGAGTGAATAGAGTGGTCTATCTCGTAGGATGCAAGGGAAAAAGTTATAGAGGAGAAACTGAAGAAAGTGCAAAAAAATTGCCGTTATTGCCCCCCCCCCCCCACCAAATTCCACAAGGAAATTTTGTTCGATAAATCGGGTGGAGCACTACTGTACCATACCGAACCACCACCCCAAGTTTCATTAACTTGGCATTTTTTTAAGGGTGAAAGTATATGCGACTGGCCTATATGACCTTTTTTTGGTATTTAATCTTTATCGTGTGTAAGAGGCCTACAAAATCTTATGACTATCGGTGCTGCTATCTAAATTATCTAAAGTACGACTAAAGTACGACACACAATATGATCAAATAGGAAAGTTGCGCATATGCATATATTGATTCTTCAAAAACACAGAATGTGACTAATTTTGACCAGCGATTATTGAAGAGAAAATTGTAGAAATTTTTGGCATCTTTGAAGAAAATAAATATCTTGGCAAACCTTCTTTAATTTGATTCGTCAGGAGTTTTGGAACCATATTTTTTGAAGACAAACTTCGACACAGAGTTACTATTAATGCTGAACATTAGACGGGAAAATTAGAAAGGATTGGTGTTGAGGCTCGTAATCTTTATTTCCAGCAAGACGGAGCAACGACACACACTGCAAGGCAAAAGTATGGAAACAGTACGGAATCTTTATAGAGTCGTTATTTCACGTAATGGTAATATTTCATGACTCGCTTGTTCTCTAGATATCTCTAGATAAATTGGTATTTGAGCTTTCGGTTAGAAGTTAAGAAAGACGTACGGTTAAACAGCTTGACCGATTTGAATCAAAATTGGCAAAAATGTAAATGGAAACCCAAGGACGGACGTAAGGTACTTTCCAGGGACGGATGTAGAGTACTTATCGTTGTAACCGAAGTCTACGCGGACGAACTCACTGGCAACAGCTAATAAAAGATGTAAACAGCGCAGCGTCTCAGGGTGACTGGATAGTACGTTGAACATCAATAAACGTAGATCAGCAGGTAGTTTAAAATCAAGAATCAATAATAAAGAATTAAAGTAATAGACGTATACAGTTTATGTACAAAGAAGCATAATTGAGAGCTAATTATAAATTATTAACATAATTGCAGGTGTTATGTATGTACATACAATGTACGTAGAAATAATTTCACATAATTAATGCACAGTGTATCAATGTACGAAAACGTTGCAAGGCTTGGGGGCTGCCAAACCTCCCTCGTCGTCGTCGTCGTCATTATGGTTGTCGCCGTCGGGGGTCTATGGAGTCCATATGGACACGTCTTCCTCATGCACCTTTGGTGGTGCTCTCGTCATCGTTGCGTCAATTGTGTTAAAAGTAGATCCAAAAAAGTATAAACGAAAAAGGTGGGCACATTTGAATAATATTATTGATCACATAAAAACAAAGGGTTTTCTTAAATTTCTTCTTCAAATTGTAACAGTTTGGGGGCGCTTAATCGTTGAAGGTTTAGGAGTTATTCTACTGTAAATAAATTCAAAATGGTGATCATAGCTTTTGGCACCATAGAAATCACTTAAAGAATGCCTTACAAATTTACAAGTTTAAAAAATATGCGCCTTGAAACGTAATCGACGAAATTGCCAATACGCATCGAAATTGAGACACATTGTATAATAAAAGTGCTTTGGAATTTTTATACTTATTTTACACAAATACAAGATAATTGAAAATTGATAGTTTGTGACAGATTCGGTTATACCCAAATTGTAACATTTGGTCTAACAATTAATCCCAATTACAGTCAACATTTAATACCAGAAAGTTGTTTATTAGTTATTACTAATTGACCATGAATTTATAAATAGGTACATATATGTATAACGTAAAAACCTGTTCAGTTTTAAGATAACCCCGGTACAGATGCAATACACAAAGTGAGTTTATGGTTACCTACTGCAGTACAAAGAAGTAATTAAAAAAATGTTACGTAAATTATCACAAGAATTACAATTAATCGCAGAAAAAGAACTTAACGAAAAGCCTAATGAAGTCCAAGAAAATATACGTATTATTAAAGAATGGATTAAAAAGGAACCTCATCTCAACGCACGTACAGGTATGTCGCAAAGACGTTAAGTTACTTAGGTATACTTTAATAATAATTAATACCCGTAGATGACCAATGGATCTTAACTTATTTACGTGGTTGTAAATTTAGTCTTCAAAATACCAAACAAAAAATCGATTATTATTATCGACTAAGATCTATCACACCAGAACTGTTTGGAAATCGCGATCCATTATCACCGGAAATGTTAGAATTTCTGGACAAGAAGTAAGTTAATATTATAACACTTAAAGTTAATGAAATTCCGGCACTGATTTGATTGCAGAATTATGCTGCCCTTGGTTACTAATACGGCAGGTCCTCAAATCTTTCTTACTCGAATGGGTGTACCAGACATAGATCACATACCAATAATGACAATAACAAAATTAGCGCTTATGATTTTTGATGTTATATTAAACGAAAACGACCATGTAATTAAGGGTCAATGTTTAATTATCGATTTTAAAGGAATGAATTTGTCTAAAGCACTTGAGTTAACCCTTAATCAACTGAAACTGATAATATCCCTGCAAAACGCATATCCTGTTCGTATTAAGCGAATGGTATTCTTAAATTGTCCCATAGTCGCAGTCAATGTAGTTGAACCAGTAAAGGCATTACTAAATAAGAAATTGGAAGAGAGGGTAGGGAAATCCATTTTAAATATAAAATAACTAATGTTTTGTTTTAGATATCCATTTTTCCGGACAATGCACCCGAATTACTTCATAAATTGGTTCCTCTTTCACTTTTACCAAAGGAGTACGGTGGTGAAGCTTGCTTAGATAAAATATCGAGTAAGTTAAATAACAATAGTTGACATGTTCTATTGTATTGGTTATTAGTTTACTGGAAACATAAAATGGAAGATTATAAAGAATGGTTTTTAAAAGACGCACGTTATGGAACTGATGAGTCTAAACGCGTTCTAGTAAATCCAGTAGGCGACCATTTCGGTATTAATGGGTCGTTCCGAAAATTAGAGGTTGATTAACAATAATTAGCGTAATATTGTATAATACCGTACCTGGTGTTATTAACTTAATTGTATGTACCTAATAATAAACAAGGTTTTTAAGTATTTCATCGTTTTTAATTTGAAGATTAATTTACGATAAACTGGTTTACCTCAACGTAGGTATGACACTCATTCGAGAGCTGTTTTTATGTGTATAAGGCAAATTGTTTATACTGTTCTTAAAAATAGTCAAATCTAGGGTCATAAGCCAAATAAAGACGTTTATGAAATGAAAGGTGTTTTATTGGAGATGGAAGCGAAGCTATTCTTTCATATAATCTCTTGTCCGATTTAGATACTTATTATTATAAATTAACATTAAATCACATTTGCATTTTCTTCTCTCTCTTTTAGTTTTAAACACAAACCAAAAATTGCCAATTTCATTTTCCTTCAATAGCTCGGCAAGGTTTCACACCTTTTTCAATTATCAACATCAACTTTATTTCTCTTATAGCGGTCATTTTGAATTTTTTAACAACAAAAACAAGTATATTTTCCACAACTGCAAGACATAGTAAGACAGTATAGTGAGTGCCCAGTGGATTTGGGAGAAGCCACGGATCTAAGGCTCAGTGAAATGACTCAATTAATTAATCATTAATGTCAACATACGTAAACAGAATTTAAATGATGAACGTTCCACATAGTTTATTTCACGAATAATTAGACCTCTCTAATATGGCTGCCATTCCACTATGAACAACATCCAATTATAAAATAACTAAAATACTATAAGTGTAACATTGTAATGAAAGGGATATTTCAGTTGGCTACTCTGAACCGCATTTTCCATCCTTTGCTACAACATTATAATAGCAAAAGACAAATATAATAACATAATACGACCTTCTTTCTTTCTTTTCTATGAAAATGTATTTTTCAGGGTGCATTTTTCACTGCACAAATGCAATTTCGGAAAAAAAACAAGATCAAAAGTATTGTAGGTACAAAATTTCCTATTGAATTTAGGAAGCGAATGCAAAAAAACCCATCTCAATCCGTCTTACTACAAAAATTTGGTAGGTTTGGCTTGTTTTAGTGCTTTATTTCCTCGTCTAATAGGCTAAACTATGAATACTACCAACAATAGTTTTTCTCAGACCTATGCGAACCTCATAATTCAGCAATGTAATAATGTCACTATTGATAGTTGGCGTGAAATTTAATTCATTTCTTTTTTTGTTGTTGTAATAACATGCAATGTCAGGCACTATTTGAACTCTGGATGTTAACACAAAGTACAGATCAATTAATCTGTTGTGTACGTAAAATTTAATCTTGAACTACATCTCATTGCCGCGTCGTTGCGATTTGGGTTATTATAGTAAGCAAATGTCGACACGTAAACTACCACGCGAGCTCCAATCAATCGCTGAAAAGCAACTTAAAGAAAAGCCTAATGAAGTTCAAGGAAGTATACGAATTATTCAAGAATGGATTCAAAAGGAACCTCATCTCGATGCGCGCACAGGTAAAGCCGACGAATGTGCAGAAGTTATCTACACTTTCTAACGATTACAGATGATCAGTGGATTTTAACGTATTTACGTGGTTGCAAGTTCAGTCTTGAAAATACCAAACAGAAAATTGATTACTATTATCGGCTAAGATCAATCGCGCCAGAAATATTCAAAAATCGAGATCCATTATCGCCCCAAATGTCAGAATTTTTGGATAAAAAGTAAGTTTTCACAAAACTAAAGTAGAAAATTACGTTGATTTCTTCACAGAATTATGTTACCCTTAACTACAAATTTGAATGGTCCTCAAGTCTTTCTGTCACAATTGGGTGTCGCAAATAGCGATCACATATCATTGCTGACAATGACAAAATTCACGGTCATGATTTTCGATATTCTACTAAACGAAAATGATTATTTAATGATGGGTCAGTATTTGATAATTGATTTAAAAGGAATGAATCTATCTCGAATAGTTGAACTATCGGTTAATCAACTCAAGGTAATAGTCTCTATGCTGCACGCCTTTCCTGTTCGAATTAAACGTGTAATTTTTTTGAATTTTCCCTATGTCGCAATGAAAGTGATTGAGCTAATAAAGACATGGTTAAGCAAGAAAATAGCAGAGAGGGTAAGGTAATAACAATAGCGTCAAATAGTAATATTTTGCTTCAGATTGACATTTTTCCGGATAATGCGACCGAATTGCTTCATACATTAATTCCCCTTTCGATTCTACCAAAGGAGTACGGTGGTGAGGCTTGTTCAAATAAATTGTCAAGTAGGTAAACTGACTGAGAAATTGCGCTATAAATGTTTTGCTGTTAGTTTACTGGAAAAATAAAATGGAGGATTATAAAGAATGGTTTCTGGAAGACGCACGTTATGGAACTGATGAGTCTAAACGTGTCCGAGTAAATCCAGTAGGCGACCATTTCGGTGTACACGGTTCTTTCAAAAAATTGGAAGTCGATTAACTAAAATCGGAACAAATCGATCTTCCAGTTTGTTCTGTCTTCTCTTCAGCTACTTTGGCAGAGTCTTTCCAGTTTAAATTTGTTCTTAATAATTATGAAAATTTGATGGTTCCGGTTGTTTGTCATACAAAGTAGTGTAATTCTCATGAAATATTGTATTATTTGGTATTTCTATACATATCATTTTCGCTGTACTAACAAAATACATCCTTTGCATCTACATGTTGCATATTTTCTGTATGAGGGCTTTGCATTACCTTCACTATTCTCTTGCATTTTCTACCCAAATGTTCCCATATTATTTCTTTTATTCATTTATTAAATTATGGATCATTTGAAGAACCTTGAAACATGATGTAAGTATCAATGCCGTGAAAATATTTTTGCAAAATGTTACGTTAAGCTAGGAATACATGTTTCGTTCTTGATAAGGGACTGGCATACCATAACTTCTATGGTACTTTTAAGAGTCAAAAATGCATTGGCATTACGCATCTTGGTGTCCAAGATCCCTCAAGCACACCTTGTCATAATTCTGGAACAACTAGGTAAAATCAGAACTTTCCTAATTAATGGATAGGTACCAATGTGTAGTACCAACGTCACTCGACCTTCCCATTTTAGAATTTTCCCACTAGAAAGGCTCTTGAACAGGAAAATTCATATGATTAAAGCAACAGAAAGAATTATGACGTTACAAGTTGCGACATAATGGAAGCCAATGTCAACAATATTTTTTCAATAAAATTATATGTGTAAGTAATTCTTACTTAGTATAGAAATTAGACATGTATAATGCAATATTACTCAGGGGAAATCAGCTTTTTTGAAACTAAACTAAAAAGTAGTGTACTGGGTGGCCCAAATTGGACACCTTCTTATGGAAACGCTCCTTATTTTAAGAGATAGAAAAAAATGGAACAAGGTGTCTGGAGCTCAATTTTAATGAGAAAATCCCTGGTGCAAGCATAATTCAGTTACCTCTAATCGTTTTGCCACAAGGGGGCATTTTTTGAATTTGGTCGATTTCTTTAATGCCCCACAACTTTCTTACTATTAAAGATACCTAAGTGATTTTGGCAAAATCTAGCTTAGAGCACTTTTTTGCGTAGAATCCATCGCGATAGACAGTGTTTATACAGGGTGTTTGGTGTTTTGTGTACCACCCTAAACTACATTTTTTCATACGGACCACCCTATATATTTTGGGGGTTTTGAAAAGAGAGTAAAATTTCCTACATTTTGATGTATCACTTGTTATATTTATGTTAAATATTATTTTTATACCTACATTAAAATATTTTGTTGCAGACATATAATAGGTTTCCATGGTTAACAAAAGACCGCAGTATGATTTAAAACGACATTTTCTTAGTTATCTGGATATTTTTATTAGCTTCAAATACTTTTTATTTGAAATAACAATGTATTAAATGGAAACATTTCAAAAATTTTGCTCTCTTTTCAAAAACCGCGAAATATATAGAGTGGTCCATATGATAAAAATGTAGTTTAGGGTGGTACACAAAAAACCAAACACCCTGTATAAAACTGTCCATCGCGATGGATTCTACGTAAAAAAGTGCTCTAAGAAATATTTTCCGAAAATTAATTATCTTTAATAATAAGAAAGTTATCTCTTAAAATAAAGGGTGTTGCCATAATAAAGTGTCCAATTTGAATCACCCTGTACTCGCACATAAATATTCTATAGAATAGAAAAAAAAACATAATATACAGAAAAATTACATTATTATAGAGTAGATACATGCTACGTTTAATTACACGCACTGCACAGTTCAACTTTGGCAAAAACTTTAATAACTTAAGTAGATCACTTTATATCTATTCACATTAATAAAAAAAACAATAATATAGTATAGAACAGGAACCATGAGGGCCATACGGAATCCAAATGACAAGAATGTTTTTAGAAACAAAGTTCTTGATTTTGACTCATCTATTTTCGTTTAGTCTTATTATTTTTCCAATATATTGTCATTACAGATTACCCTATACTGCCGTGTTAATTCTAAAGGGCGTATCTGCAAATTCGACAGAATTGAGTTAGACGCATTTTTAGAATCCTCTTTAAAAGTACTATGTATGTGTTAAGAAGAGATTGCGTATCTCAATGTTATATAGGCGAAAACTCGCTTTTAAAGAAATTTGTATCTACAAATTAGCCGCCTTTGTTAGATTAAAAAAAGGCGTATATGATTTTGTTAGTTGAAACGGTTGTATCTGTACACTGCGTGTACTCACAGTACTTGCTGCCAGTATTATATTCAATAGTATAAAATTAAAATTCCTCTAAGCATAAATGATTTGATGGCATAACTGAAAATATTAAAAGTCAATTTTCTCAGTTTCTATGTTATTGTAGATACGCCCCTTTGAATTAACACGGCAGTATAGTAAGACCATTAAGTTTTCGATTAACGTCACACACCTCGGTTTCTATAAAAAAATAATTTTCCTAAATTTTCTTTAAGCTTTTCATGACCAGATTCTAAAGAAGTTGTTAGAAATCAGAGATTTTACAATTTTTGGTTATAAACTTTACTAAAAACAAATAAAGGTGTGTTAAATCTAGTTAACGATGCCACTTCCCCTGAAACAGTAGCCGACGTTCACGAAAACAATAAATCATTAAAAATAACCGAGATTGGGTTACGCTGTCAACGTCAACGACTCAACTTTTGTATCACTTGAATTTGACGTAATATTTCAATTAATTTTTCATAGTGACACCTGACACATATACATACAGGGTGTCTCACGGTGACCGTCGGTTAGAAGTATATCAAGAACTGTAAAAGCTAGAAATTTGAAATTTTGCATATGCGACATGGAGTGTTTAATCTATTAAATAAAAATATTTTCCAAATGGCAGCACTTCCGGAAATACCGGAAGTGAGCATCAACTTCTTTATTTTAAATACAAACCAGGCAATTTTTTTTCACATTCTGATGTGTCATAAAATGTTTAGTAAGTATGCTTAAAATAATCGGTGTATCAATTTTGATTGTTGAGAAAAAAATTTTTTTCACTGAAAAATGTCAAAATCTTGTTTAGGAAATAAAATTGAAAGTCGAAAGTGGTAAAAGTTAGGGAAATGGGACTTTAGGTTCTCAATGTCAAAAGATTGAGACACAATTGTCTGTAATGGATTATAAAAAATTGCCCGCGGTTACGTATCTATTTGACGTTATTTCCAGACTTAAGAAAAACTTTAAAAAGTCTCTTTTTTTAAATGGAATGCCTATTTAATTATCGGCCTATTCGATGCAGAAATAAATTTCCTTTAAATTGATACATATATCATGTTCCTATACCTAAAATCAATGATTACAGAGTTATTTACATTTTTCTAATAAAATTTATAATTACATACTTTACAAAACATGGTTGGCTTTGAAAATTTTCAAAAAAATTTTATTCAATTGTTTCTTATGATGACAGTTGTCAGTTAGCTATCAGTTTGAAAGTTTACGCTATATTTACGTTTGTTATCAGTGTTATTTGTTTGAATTTTGATTTTTGCGCTTAATATTTGTTTTTAATTGGGAAATATGGAATACACAAACGCTGATATTCTAAATTTGTTTTACATTCATGGCGAGTTTGCTCGTATTACTTTCGAACCTGCAGAACCTTTAACTATTGAATAAAGAATCACTCAACACTTTAACGAAAGATATCCGCATTTACCTACAATGACAGAACGAAAAATCGGGATGATTGAAAAGAATTTTCTCAATTTAGGCAAAGTAAATGCGCCACGAAATTTGGCAAAGCCAATTGTCCCCAATGACGCTGCAGAAACCAATGTTTTGGGATATTTTAATGTTTTCCCTGAAAGTTCTGTTCGTTCGGCGGAAAGAGACCTTGGATAGTCAAGAAGTTGCATAGATAGAATTTTAAATAATCATAAAAGCATAAGAAACATTTGAATAAAAATTTTTTAAAAATTTTCAAAGCCAACCATGTTTTGTAAAGTATGTAATTATAAATTTTATTAGAAAAATGTAAATAACTCTGTAATCATTGATTTTAAGTATAGGAACATGATATATCAATTTAAAGGAAATTTATTTCTGTATCGAATAGGCCGATAATTAAATAGGCATTCCATTTAAAAAAAGAGACTTTTTAAAGTTTTTCTTAAGTCTGGAAATAACGTCAAATAGATACGTAACCGCGGGCAATTTTTTATAATCCATTACAGACAATTGTGTCTCAATCTTTTGACATTGAGAACCTGAAGTCCCATTTCCCTAACTTTTACCACTTTCGACTTTCAATTCTATTTCCTAAACAAGATTTTGACATTTTTCAGTGAAAAAAATTTTTTTTCTCAACAATAAAAATTGATACGCCGATTATTTTAAGCATATTTATTAAAGACACATCAGAATGTGAAAAAAAATTGCCTGGTTTGTATTTAAAATAAAGAAGTTGATGCTCACTTCCGGTATTTCCGGAAGTGCTGCCATTTGGAAAATATTTTTATTTAATAGATTAAACACTCCATGTCGCATATGCAAAATTTCAAATTTCTAGCTTTTACAGTTCTTGATATACTTCTAACCGACGGTCACCGTGAGACACCCTGTATACATATCACATTAGGTTTCATATGGTGTGCGATTATTACGACTTATATATTAATCAATTATATCAATTAAAATCTATTATTAAGCTCCAAAATGATTACTAAGTAAATAAATGTGAATGTTGTAAACGTAAACCGCCTTAAATTCAAAGTACGTACCAGAAAAATTACGATGATCTATTATAATAAAGTGAAACCCCTTTCACGTAGCCAAAAATTTTTGTTTTATTGAATTCTCCACAGTTTTTATCTAGACAGCGTTTGTCATTACAGTTTAGTACTGGTTTGTATAGGTGATAATAATATCAATAATAACTCAAAACCTTCCCCATATAACGTTATATTATTGATATTATTATCACCTATACAAGATCATTTTGTGTTAGAAATTATTCCTCATCTGTATAATATGAATTCAAGATGCTATTAATACGTACTGATTGTTTTGTGTTTTTAATGGTGTTAAAACAAACGTGTTATTATTTGAGAGCCCTTTCGTCAAAACAAACGCCAATGTGAAATTGTTTGTATGCTTAATGTATTTCAGTAAGCAGTGTCCAAAGCGATTAACAGATTGAAAGGGCTTGGTCATTAAGGTTACCCGTCTTGGCCGAGAAAGAAAGCGCGCTGCCAATGCAGCCAAAAACAGGCAGATCATTTGGAAGCGCGTGTAGCTAACTACGATGATCCCCATGAGAAAAGCTTCCCGACAATCAAAATGAGGTGCAGCGCAAACCTTACAAACGCCAAAAAGTACAACGAGTGCGATTTCAAAAATGTCGCCAAATTGACATACGACCCGAAAATCAGCGATGGCAACGAGAAGTTGTTTACCGTAGAACAAGCGTACAATAGTCAAAAGGTTAGCTAAAGACAGAACCTCAGCAACTATCGAACGCCGCCAAAAATCTCAGTCCGTTATGGTATGGAACAGAATTCGTGCCAGTGGAAAAAGACTCCTCGTTTTTGTTGATCAAGGGGTCAAAATCAACGATGACGTGCACCGTCGCGATATTCTGGAATGCGTGATTCTTCCATGAGCCCACCAGCACTTTCGTGACGAGTAATGGACTTTCCAACCACAGGGCTAAGGCGTTCTCAGAGTAGAAACGAAAATTATGCTACGAGAAGATTAGGCAAGTTTCTGTTGCCCTGCAATTTCACCTGGAAATAATAAATTAGTTTAAGGAACTCATTTTAGAGATGCACCGTCGCTATTATTACGCTGATGGAGGATTTCTACTTGTGAAATTATACCACAAAATATTGCCCCGTAAAAGCAAGAAAAACGATCAAATTTGTTTTGAGAAGTTATTAGCGACGTCCCTTACAAACGCCGTTATAACAATATTGGAAAGGTTTATTAGCGTTTAGCGTGCATGTAAGGCCCAAAGTTATAATTTCTGATTATGGGACAAATCACTGAACAGACAACCTTTTCCAGAAGATAAACTTGGAGGAAGTGGATATGGCAAGTTTTGTCTGATCATTTTAGTGATTTCACTCAACGATTAAAGCAAGAAAATCAAATGAATGAAATGTCACAACACCGTAAAATAAAAACGGTAAAATTTTACAGGGAACTATTTTTTTCGAGTTACATTACTTCGTTAGTCCTCTACTAGGGGGCCGACAGTAGCGCTTTAAAGCGGCGGACTAACTTTTATCATGACGCTGTTTTTAAAGGACATTGCTTCTCTTACCTGTTATATACAGGGTGTTTCAGACCACCCGTACCGCCCAAATATCTCGCGAAATACAAAACGCATTGAAAAAAGAAAAAATACGTCTAAACATTTTTTTAAGATTCTATTGTTTGATGGTAATAGGATGTCCCCACTCCCACCCCGGGGGGTGGAGAGGGGGTAACTTCGTAATCTTAAATAGCACCCCCCAGTTTATTATGTAGATTTGAATTCTGCGTTAACAAATAGGAACTTTTTGTTTGAAACATTTTTTGAAGTTCGTGACAGATGGCGCTATGATCGCCGAAAGAAGTTTTTCCGATTACCATGCTAATTTGATGTCAGTTTTGTTGAGTGAGAATCAAAAATGTTAATGCCTTTGTAAAAAGGAAGAGGGGGAGCTTTATTAACCCCCTCCTCCTTCCCCACACCGCCACTTCACCCCTACGGCCCATAACCTAGGATGGGAAAACCCAACCATTTTAGATTTAAACAACTGTTCAATACCACGATTGAAGAAGTTAAATTTTGTAAATTTTTTTGTCTGATGGAAAATAGAAAAAAAAAATTTGAAATACCTACTTTGATTTCGCGAGTAATGAACACGTTGACATTCGAGATATGTTTAAATCTAAAATTAGGGATGAAGTGGGGGAGAGGGGGGGGGGTAAATAAAGCTCTCCTCTTCCCTTTTACAAAGCATTAACATGTTTGATTATCACTCAACAAAACTGACATCAAAATAGCATGGTAATCGGAAAAACTTCTTTCGGCGATCATAGCGCCATCTGTCACGAACTTCAAAAAATGTTTCAAACAAAAAGTTCCTATTTGTTAACGCAGAATTCAAATCTGCATAATAAACTGGGGGGTGCTATTTAAGATTACGAAGTTACCCCCTCTCCACCCCCCGGGGGTGGGAGTGGGGACATCCTATTACCATCAAACAATAGAGTCTTAAAAAAATGTTTAGACGTATTTTTTCTTTTTTCAATGCGTTTTGTATTTCGCGAGATATTTGGGCGGTACGGGTGGTCTGAAACACCCTGTACTCTTTGATATTATGAAACGTAACGTACCTAATCGTAATCACGTTCTCTATAATACCCGAAGGTGTAAGGGTTGTCAGACATACCGAGCTACATATTTGGTAACATACACGGAATCTAAGCCCGTGAAGCCCCTCCGAACAAGAATACCTCGATTCTAATAAACCAACCCTTAATCCTTTATTTTAAAATATTCCAACGAGTTTCAAAACCATGTTAAGGGTTTATACAAATGTAATTAAAGCATAGCGTTAAGAAAATCTTTGGTGTTTTTATTCTCAACCAAAACCAACATTCTTTACAAATTACATAAATTGATTGTGGATAAATTAAATCACAAAATCTTCCCCCATAGTTGTTTATTTAATTCAAGTTTAAATTTAAATGTAATCTCTTCAATTTCAATTTTACATTTAAATTTCAACTTTAATTAAATAAACAACTATGGGGAAGGTTTTGTGATTTAATTTATCCACAATCTACGTTTTGCCCCATTTCCAGATTTTACCTACATTCCAACTATTATGGACTCAACCAATTCTTTACATGAAGGCTATTATGAAAATGAAATTCAAGCAGCCCGATTAATAAGAATGAATTGTGCAAATATCAATGCAATGCTGTAAAGTAAATAATACTGAACGTGGTAAAGTATTTACTTTATAAAATTGAATGAATCCCACGTACATAGCAGAACTCTTAACGTAATTTTTACAGCAAACAAACTGAAAATCCCCTTTGTCGTACTGACATATATACGAAAATATCAGTTCTATATGTATGTATATCATTCTAAATAATAACAGTGCTGCGCAAAAATAGTGAAAATGCTAAAATTGAACATTTTGGAAATAAGAATTAGTTAAAAAATTAAATTGACTGTGTAGTGATCGAAGTGAATTGAATTGAAAAAGTTGATTAAGATTACCTACATCTTAACATGTTTTCACATGAAGCCATCTTCAGACTGTTAAACATATGAAACATATAATTTGAACAACGTAATATCATCAGCTAAACAGAAACACAAAGAAAACGTAGATCCACTCTAAAAGAAATACATCTACTTCGTAATCTCCAACACTGTTCAAGAATATTTGTATATCGAATTATGCAACAAATTTACGATGTAATTTTATCTCAACTATTCCAATTTGAAAAAGGTTCTAAACACAGTTTATTCAAAATGGATTCCATCGTAAAACAGAATTTATACTAACCATAAAGATGTGAAGATGTCTTCCACAATTCCAAATGCGTTTCATACAGGATGTCCCACTGCTCCGTAATCGGTCGATAACTCAATGTGGGTTGAAGATACAGAAAAAAGTATCAAATAAAGGTTACTTTGATTTGAATTGTGCATCTTTTGAAAATATCTTTACATTTACAGTATGTTGCATTTCCACCTGATAGGAAAATGTCACTTTTTTTTTAAAATAACACATCCTGTATTTTTTTCCTTCATATATCCACCAACCATGTTTATTATCACGCCTGCAATTTTTTTTGATATTGGATGCGCGGTTGCCAAATTATTAATTATTTTGTCAAAATTTTATACAATTCAAGGCCGGACTATAATATTCATAACTAAGTTATTCTTAAAAATAGAAAAAAATTCTTTGATGGATAATATTACCCTAATGTCATGTTACTCTACAAAAAAAAACTGAGTGATTAATTTTATACAGAGTGTTTAAAATGAAAATTCAAAATTTGGGAACTTGAAATAGAATTTATACAAATGTTTTAATTGGGACACCTTGTATTGAAATATCCCGATAGAAGTCGTCCACAAGCAAAATGTTTTCAAACATTAAAGAATTAAAGGATATTTCATCTGTATCACACACAGCTTTATCAAGAACTAGTAGAAGACGATTTCACTAGAAGACATCGATTTTGTGAATGGGCTTTAAATAAATTAAACGAAAACGAAGCTTTCTCAAGAAACATTTTTTTTATTGATGAAAGTAGTTTTCATAGACATGATTCCGTAAGTAGACATAATTTTCATTTCTAGTAGAGGTTTCATTTCTAGTAGAGTATTGAAAATCCAGATAACATACATATTAATCATTATTAACGTAAATGGACTCTTAATACTTATATGGGGTGGAATTGTGAATAATTATGCCATTGGGCCATATTTTTTTGAAAGAAATTTAAATTGACAGGAATTTTCGCGATTTCTTAGAGAAGATTTTCTCAGACTAATAAGAGACCTACCCCGAGTACGTTAGAAACGACATACAGTGTGTTCATTTTAAAACTTACCACCCCTGTAACTTAAAAACCGCAATAACTTTCAACATTCGCGAGGACACGTCGATTTTTATTTTAGGGGGGAACGTTTTTGACAGTCAAGTGGTCTTGATATGGTCATCCCTCCAACCCCTAGCAACCCCAATTTTAAAATCTCAAATGCAACTACCCCACTTGTTATACATCATTTGAAAGCCGCTTTCAATACCAATACAACAGTGTATTCCATTTGAAAATTGGGTGAGATTTGATAAAGTTATGGGTCAAAAAGCAATCATTTGATAAAAACGTATTTATTTATTTTCTTTAATGGTTAATAATGAAAATCCCCATCTATTCCGGGAAGGTAATACGCAATACCCCCAGAACATAAATGTTTGGGCAGGAATTTTAGGAAACGCCATAATAGGTCCCTTATTTATAAATGATTCTCTAACCGGGGAGGTGTACTTAGATATGCTTCGGGACACAGTTGATGGACTAATCACTGAATCTTTAGGAAATCAAGTGGATCATCACGGAAATTCTTTACTGCAAAAAGA
Organism: Pyrocoelia pectoralis; assembly: GCA_036250285.1. Taxonomy (NCBI): domain Eukaryota; kingdom Metazoa; phylum Arthropoda; class Insecta; order Coleoptera; family Lampyridae; genus Pyrocoelia; species Pyrocoelia pectoralis. Next base: position 35,287,409 of record CM070076.1, on the reverse strand, counting down.
CCTACTACACTTTCAACAAGATGGCGTACCCGCGCACTACGCTAGACCTGTACGTGATTGGTTGAATATCATCACATTATATGACCCATAACTTTATCAAATCTCACCCAATTTTCAAATAGGATACACTGTTGTATTGGTATTGAAAGGGGCTTTCAAATGATGTATAACAAGTGGGGTAGTTGCATTTGAGATTTTAAAATTGGGGTTGCTAGGGGTTAGAGGGATGAACATATCAAGACCACTTGACTGTCAAAAACGTTCCCCTCTAAAATAAAAATCGACGTGTCCCCGCGAATGTTGAAAATTATTGTGGTTTTTAAGTTACAGGGGTGGTAAGTTTTAAAATGAACACACTGTATGGTTTGAATTAGATGCGACACCAGCGCACCTCTCGTTAGAGGTACGGCGAGAGTTGGATTTCCTATACCCTAATAAATGGATCGGTAGAGGTCCTGCTCCTTAGCCGCCAAGGTCACCAGACCTTACCTTTATGGATTATTATTATCGTTGGGGAACTGTTAAATCTCAAGTATATCACAAAGCTCTCACTATACGAGATGACATGAAAATTAGAATTCGAGGGGTGTTTCAATCGATTACTCCTATGATTTTAAACAATGTGAGATCATTTAGGGTTAAGCCTCAAAAGTGCATTGATCAAGATGGAAGACATTTTGAACATTTACTTTAACGAGAAATATTGTATTCATTCGTTATTTTATAATTTGATGCCAAGTATTTAAACTGTATTTTGTAATAATAATTAAACTAAAATTACTTTTTTCTTACATCAAATTCTAAAAAAATGTACAAAAAATAATACCTACCAGAAATTTTGAATTCTGATTTTAAACACTCGGTATAAAATTAATCAGTGAGTTTTTTTTGTAGAGTAACATGACATTATACATCAAATAATTTTTTCTATTTTTAAAAATAACTTAGTTATGAATATTATAGTCCAGCCTCCTTGAATTGTACAAAATGTTGACAAAACAATTAATAATCGCGCATCCAATATCAAAAAAAAATTGCAACCGTGATATAAACATGGTTGGTCGATATATGAAGAAAAAATATACAGAGTGTGCCATTTCAAAAAAAGGGACATTTTCCTGTCAGGTGAAAATGCAACTTACTGTAGATATAAAGATGCACAATTCAAATCAGAGCAACCTTTATTTGAAACTTTTCTGTATATTCAACCCAGATTGAGTTATCGACCGATTACGGAGCAGTGGGACACCCTGTACTATATTATTTAAAAAATGCGTTAAATAAAATTGCTACGCCACTACTTATTTCTCATGTAATTATGCGATAAACTTGAAGAATTCTTGTTACGTTTCACATGACCTTATACTTTGCTGTTGTTAATACATTTTGTAGGTACCTAGTTGTCGTAAAATTCTCATTTTATTTACATCCACATCGACATGTCCGTCCGAATTTTACCACCAGAACTACAAACAGTCGCGAAAAATGAACTAAATGAAAAACCGGGAGAAGTTCAAGAAAACATTCGTATAATTAAGGAATGGATTTTACAGCAACCGCACCTTCACGCATGCACAGGTAGGTACTATACAGGGTAATACAGGGTATTTTTTTGGGAGCTTTGGTTAGACATTTCTGAGAAAGTTTTATAGATAGGTTTTTGAAAAGTTGAACTTAAGTGTTACTCTGAAAACCGAATCGATGTAAAATATTTTCAAAATGGCTGCGCTTCCGGGAATGCCGGAAGTAGCTAGTAACTTCGTTATTTTAACATGTAACTTCTATTTTTTTATTGCATTTTTGGATTCTACGTGAAATATATACTTAAAACTTAAAAACCCTTGTAGTATAATGTACACCAATTTCATAAATATTTAATTAATTAAATTAAGCGGACCAATGGATCTTACGCTATTTACGAGGCTGCAAACATAATTTAGAAAAAGTGAAGCAGAAGATCGATTTTTACTATCGTTTAAGATCAATAGCGCCAGAGATATCTGCCAATAGAGATCCCACTTCACAAGAATTCAAACAATTTTTGAATGCAGGGTAAGTTCCGTGAAATGTAGTGTGTAATGAAATATGTTTATTTTTAGTATTTTTGTACCTTTAAGAACTAACTTTAAAGGTCCTCAGTGTTTTATAATGCGATTAGGTGTTGATGGAGTCGATCACATACCGTTGCTTAGCATTCTCAAATACAGTCTTATGATGATCGATGTCGTAGCAAATGAAAATGACTACATGATTATGGGGCAAAGCTTTGTTTTTGATCTGAAGGGGGTGCGGATATCTAAGTTGCTTGAAATATCTTTAAAGGATCTGAAAAAAATGACGTCCGTAAGAAAGGGGTAGGTATGCATCGCGGATTAAAAACGTAATAGTTTTAAATGTTCCTAAGACAGTGTACTCGACAATAGAAACAATAAAGCTATTAATCGGCAACAAAATAGGGAACACGGTAAATAATAATTATTACCGAATCTGGTATCAACAAACTTCAGTTTAGGTACGCATTTGTTCTGAAGCCAGATTAGAATTAAATGAGGATATTCCTTTATCAATTATTCCACAAGAGTACGGGGGAGAGGAGAAGTTAAACAAACAAATAGGTGAACTTATAGATCAATAAAACCATACTTTCTACTATTTTACGAAGTTTAACTTACTCATTTAAGTTCGTCTTAGATTACTGGAGACAAAAAATGGAAGATACCAAGGAATGGTTCGAGAAAGATGCAATTTATGGTTCTGATGAAAGTAAACGCGTTCTAACAAAATTTGATGAAGATCTCTTTGGAGTTGATGGATCCTTTCGTAAATTGGAAATAGACTAATTTAGTTTTGTTATACACCAAGCAGTTCTGTGCAGTTGAAGAATACTGCCAGCTTTCATCTGAAATTATTTAAATTAATAATAAGGTAAAAAGGTAATTTATGAATAAAAGGTAATTGAAAATACATGTAGTAATTTATTATCTATTAATTTACATATTATAAACCTGCTTATATGAAGTTTTGAAACAGTAAGCTTTTTTAGTCCAGTCAATGAATGTTCAAAAGAGAGGCTTGGAGTACAAGGAATATGCAAGGAGTTTTGATTTCAGGGCTTTGTTAGGAGTAGTTAGTAGGTAAACATACGAAAGTCCCCGTCCTTGGGAAGTGAGCTTAGGGGATGAAGGAAGGAGGAAGAGGCCATTTTGGGGTTATTCGATTATATCTCGGAAACGGTGGTAATTGATTTAAATGAAAATGCAAGCTAATTAAATTTCCTATAAAATTCTTTCCATACATATTTGTCAAATTTTCAACGTTTTCTAGATAGACTGAATATCGATAATTTAAAAAAAAATATTTTTTTGAAAATAATTGGTTTTCGATAAAGTACGAGGGTCAATCAAATATAAACAAGCCTTCAGTGGTTGAGCATTGGGAAGTGTATGTGTGTATGATTGGGCATTTATAGTCGTTAGGTGCGGATACCTAGAGTAGGGAAACCACACCATCCGGCTTGTCCCGCGCTTAATGTAGTGGGCCTTACGATGAGGGAGAGGAGTGTGCCCCGTCTCTGTTGAGCAACGCATCATTATAAAGTTCCTTGCCTGTGAAAACGTCAAACCAGTCGAAATTTACCGTAAACTGCACGCCCAGTTCGCGGAAGCTACCCTTTCATGGTCGAGAGTGAAGGTTTGGTGCGACGAATTTAAAGCAAGGCCGTAAACGTGCTGCGAATAAAGCGCATCCCCGTCTTCCTCGCACCAGCGTGACAAATGAAAACATTGCACGTGTTCGTGAGCTATTGACCAGGATCGATGCTTAACTGTGCTTCACATTTCGCAACAACTTGGTGTCAGCTGTGGAAGTGTCCAATCAATCATTAGAAAGCAGTTGGGTTTTAGAAAAATCTCAGCACGTTGGGTTTCAAGGTTCTATCTGCTACTGTGGTCTCTTGGATCAAGTTAAGCTTCAGTATCGACGCAAAAGACGAGGTTGTTCAATCTGCGAGGTTTTGCTCCTCCACGATAACGCCAGGCCCCACATATCAGCTGCAATGTAACATAAACTGGTGGAAATGAACTGGAAAACACTTGATCATCCACTCGTGCGCAACTGGTTAGATACACGTCGAATTTCATTTTACGAGAATGGAATGGGAAAAAAAAATAGTTGAGAGAGAGAGAGAGAGAGAGAGAGAGAGAGAGAGAGAGAGAGAGAGAGAGAGAGAGAGAGAGAGAGATGATCTGTTCGTCGTGAAACGTCGTGGAATTAACCGAGAGTGAGGAACGGAAAGAATTCAAGTAATTGTTCAAGAACCATTGTTTCTTCCCCTGAAGAAAAGTTATAAAATAGCAACACTTTTTATTTGTTTCACATCATTAAAAACATAAACATGCAATAATTCACTGCAATGACAGAGGCTATTTAGAACAAAAAATTGTGGCGAATTTAATAAAACAAAAATTATTTGGCGGCGTTCAAACACATCTGCTTTTTTTGCATTCGTTTTTTGAAAATTTAATATTATTATAATAATAGTTCCAACTGTCAAACATCTGACGATGTTGTACGGGTTTCTGAATGATGCTAAATGGTTTGTAATGAAATCAAGCAGAATTATTCGTTTATTGAAAACAAAATTTGTTTTCTTGTAATTCAAAGTAAATGCTATGATTACCGCGAGGGAAAGACGCACAGATTACTTCTACCACATCAAACACAGCGAGCGGCAAACCACAACAATGTGACTATTCTTTTGCATTGCGGCACCGCATCGCTTCATAGCAATAGTGTGGGACAACAGCTTCCTCGCGCACTACACTTCGCCGCGCGGACCGACAGAGACGGATTTAAGGTTTCGCCGCCTGTAGGCAAACTTCGTATGCCGCCTAGAACACACTGCACTTAAATAAACACACACGTAAAAATTTATAATAGTTAACTCATTAGTTAAAAAATTTGCCACCGCAGTATTATTAATATCGAACTTTCAGGTACTCAGTTGCACAAGATGTGGTTTTTTTGCTTTCCCGTAATACAGGGTGGCGCAGAGAAACGGGAAATTTTGAAATAATCATAATAAACCAATGAATTGGGAGGAGGTTACTTTTTTAAGGCCGAACCAGTCTCTTCAAAATTCCGAACCCATGTTGATATTGCATGTGCAGAAGGAACTCGACCGCGGGGAGGAATATCATATTGGCGTCGGAACACTCGTTGTGCAGCTGTTGTACTGTCGCCATTTTTGTAGTACGCTCTCACGGCGACCGCACGCTCTGCACCACTCCACTTCTCCATCTCAACTAAATGTCCGTTACTACTTGGTGTCATGACTACCGTCTCCCACTCCTACGAGACTTACCAACAACAACTTCAAAATTTCCCGTTGCTCTGCGCCACCCTGTATAATGTAATTGAAAAAAAATTGAACTCGAGGTTTCGATGAATCTCGACGTTTTGAGTCTCCTGAGTCCAAAATGTTTTTCTGTGGGTGCGTAGGTACGTGGATGCGTACGTTATGACTGTGGAGCCTAAACCACTAAGCCGATTTTGAGTAAGTTTAAAACTAAGGCCTATAAAAAACTTCATCGGTAAAACAAGCTTCTCATCAAATTCGGCCCAAAGGGGCCGAAACTAGGGGCGTTATTTTGGGAGCAAACATTCAAATTTTAACCTAAACTAATTTCCCTTGGTGAAAAGTTAGGCATGGTAACAAGTAAAACACCGTTTTTCGTTTGTTTCTAGATTCAAAATGGTGGCCAATATAGCAATTCCCCAAGTTTTTACTTTTGAAGGTGTAACTCAAAAAGCGTTTAACTTAATTAAAATTAGAAAATTGGAAATTGTAGCCATAGGATGACTAGAACTTTGACTTATAATTGATAAAGAACAAAAATTTAACGTGGCCAATTTATTGGTTACCAAAATTGGTCAAAAATTGAAAATCGATTTTCTCAAAATCTGCTCCAAGCATTTTTTTTTATTTTTTTTATTGCTATACATATAGTTGATGAAAAACTATTGGCACTACATTTATAGTCCAGTCAACGAACGGCTGAAATCGAAATTTTTAATTACCCCTGCAAACCAGATATTTAGATTTAGGTGGTACCCCAGGTATTAAATCCAAATTTGCAGGAAATAAACGTCCGGGAAAGGTGAAAAATTGATAAAAAAGTGTGGAAATTCCTGTGTATTTTGCTTCTTTCACTATTATTTAAACAACGGTAAGTTAAATCGAAAAATTTTCAGTATAAAAGTTGTAGAGCGGAAGATTCTACGTTCTACGTTATATGATAATTTCGGTACGGTATTTCCGACGTAACAATGTCGTCTTAAAGCGTATTTCGACCGAGAGTTCCAAAACGGCAGCAGCGCTAACTACTGTACATTATTCTATCCTTTTCTATACGTTATACGACACTGTTTGCAGAAACGAGAAAGAACCGAAATCGAAAAGGATAGAATGTTCAGTAGGGTAGCGCCGTTGCCGCTTTGGAATCGTCTTTCCTACAACACTTTTAAGACAATTCGGGAAATTCGTTGTTACGTCGGAAATACCGTACCGAAATTATCCTATAATGACTTATTCCAACGTAGAATCTTCCCCTCTACAACTTTTGTACTAAAAATTTTTAGATATAACTTACCGTTTTTTAAATAATAGTGAAAGAAGCAAAATACACAGGAATTTCCACACTTCTTTCTCAATTTTTCACCTTCCCCTGACGTTTTTTCCCCTGCAAATTTGGATTTAGTACCTGGAGTACTACCTAAATCTAAATATCCGGTTTGCAGGGGTAATTAAAAATTTCGATTTCAGCCACTCGTTGACTGGACTATTATTTCTCTATTTCCCATAGGGGAAAGCGGATAAATGTTTGAAGTTGAAAACATTAAAAATTCATAACTTTTCTGCTGACAAAGATGAAGAAGTAAAATTGTACAGTGAAGTAGAGGACATACGACTCTTTTAATCGAGGGTAATAACAATAAGTACATATACCAATTTACTTCCGGCCTAATCGGAAATTAACAAAATATTAAAAATATTTATGATATACCCTGTATATTATTTCAGGATAAATTCAGAAATCATTTTCTGATTACAACTATACACACTACATATTTCTTTTTTCTCTCTCCGGAAATTATCAAAATAAGTAATAAAAATATTTATGACATACCCTGTATATTATTTTAGGAGAAAATCAGGCATCCTTTTCTGATTACAACTATACTACACACTATATATTTATTTTGTTAGTTTTTTGAGTTATTGCGTAAAAACTATTTTATTTAATACGTTATTGTAGTAAACACGGGAACGTTTGTGCGCCAGTTTACTGATGATTTAATTTATTATAGCTTTAAGACTAATAAACTAATTGGCCTCAAAAGCATCTCACACCGACAAAAAAGTATACACTTGTCAAATATATAAGTATCTACCACTCAGTTTCAATAATATAGCCGTAATTAATTTTTAAAGTCGAGCGTTTGTGCGATTTGAGTCATAATTAGCGCTTTTTTGCACATACACTGATATAGAAAATTAACAATGTATTGCAAAAATCTAAAACTGTATACCTTTTTGTAGGAATGAATGGTCTTTTAAATGCACTTTATTTCATTAAATAATTATGATTGCTAATTACGCAAAACTAAAATTGGTACATGGTAGAACATTATTTTGAAGAATTTGGGAAATTGTTTATGGTGGCGTTAACACACCATTATTTGTTAACCAAATTATACCTTTGCCTCGTTCCTACTTGCATGCGCAGGGCATTTGTCGTGTTAAAAAATGCAATTCAAATTTTTCAATATTTCAACCTAAAAGTCAATTTTCAACTTTTGAACGACCAATAATGTTATCTATGTCATGACATCCTACTTTTTTATAGCGATGACTTTTCTAGGTATTTTTCCCGTTTCAAAATCTGCAACATTGGAAAGACATTTGTCAATTAACACCGGTTGGTACAAAATAGTGTTTACAGTAGGAAATAACATTTCCAACACTGTTGTTGCAACACTGAAGAAGGGTAAAATCGTAAAAAAATCTTACCATAATAGATAATATCGATCAACATTTGTTATTAAGACGAACCTAAACTAAATTTATTGAGTATTGACTTACTTGACTTCTGTAAGTGTCGTTATCTATCATGTCAACAGCAATAAATATATTATTAAATAATAATTTTGTTTTTTCTGTTGCTCACACCGTCGCGTTGATAAAAAAATGTCGAATCTCCGCTTAAAATAAGTCTGTGTAGTAGTATTTCAGAAGATTAGGACAAACATGCTATTATTCTCTTAAAGCGTGTAAATGACTTTTCTAGGGATTTTTCCTGTTTCAAAATCTGCAATATAAGGTCGATTTGAGCATTGCACTAAATACTTTAAATAGATATAGGAATTCTTCCCTTCCTACAAGTAATTTCATCTTGTTTTATTTCCCTACATCTATTTGCTGCTCCAGTTGTAAGTAAGTAACTCTTTCACACTTTCTATCGCTTTGTTGTTTAATATGATTCCTCTTTGTTGGGAGTTAATTATTTTTGTTGTTGATGCACTATTCACGGTCATGATTCTTCTTTCAATTTTATTAACGTAGGTATTCCTCTTCACCGGCAAATAGCTATGATGCTCTTGTGTTGTGTCTCCTCTTCTGCCTTTATTTTATTTGAAACTTCATCTAGTCTTATCTATGCCGTGACATGTTTATATAAGTCCGTTAGTAAGTTTTTGTATTGGTGATCTATTTGAGCATTATCTAATTCTTCAATTATGCTATAGAGTCGAATACTTTTTCGTAGTCGTAGTATTTGGAGATTGTATTCAATTGGTTCATCGATAAAAAGCGGTTTCATATGCTATACGTTTTTCTGTATGCTACCTGTTCACCTAACTTTTGCTCTATGTTCCATTTATGATTATAATGGCTTCTTTCGAGTTCTGCGATACGCTTTGTCGTTCGAGGCAGCTGTTAAAGAGGTGTTTCAGTTTTCATGCCTCTTTAATAATTCCTGTTAAAATGTAGTCGCTTCCTGTGCTTTGTTATTTTTGATTATAGCAAAGAAAATTTATTCTTTAGTTACGTCTAGTGTATCTTCTGACAATAAATTCATTTGTCACTTTGGAATCTGTCTATCTATTTATCTGAGTCAATGGTTCATTTATGATGATTTCTTATAACTCTTTTCTTTCTCATACGTATCTTTCAGAACAATTATTTATTGTTTTTCTTCTGTTCTTCTCAGACAATTAACGTTTTTATTTTTTCCTATATCTTCTTCCATTTTTCTGTCGTCTTCAAAATCTTTCCGAATAATTTTTTTGCTTCTTTTTTTTGTTTGTCCTGTTTGATGTAATGGATTTCGTTCTTCTGTTTTCTTTTCGTTCTTTCATTTTGTTTTCTTCTATTTTTTTTGCTTGCCACCTCTGTTGCAGTTTTTACAAATTTCACCCCTTAATATCTTTTGATATCTTGCGATAGAACAAGAACAACGAAAGTATATGAAACGTTCGATTGAACCGAACCTTTTTGTGCTTTTCTGCGAATTCAACTTGTGCAGATAGACTTTGAGCCTTCATATATTCATAATTTCATTAATTGAAGCCAGAAGACCAAGACACTCGTCGTAAGTTCAGTCACTGTATCACAGAACAGTTGGAAACTGAGCCCATTTAGGCTGATAAATGGGATGGTGTGGGAACGCGGTTCCAACACAATGAAACGGTTGACACAATGGCATTATTGTGTGTCGACATCACGTTATTACAAGAAGAGATGATCAATTGACCACCAAAATCGCCCTAATTTGTGCAGAACTGTCATCGCATATTGGGTCTCCAGGATTAAATACTGTAAACGAAGCCACAGCGGTCATTTGAATGACATTGTCACATATCGGTATTAAACACTTCAATTTCTATTACTGGAAGAAGATTCCTTGCGGGAATATTTATATAATGCTATTAAATTTTGGATTTGGTTGACCATTTCAGTGTTTGGTTCGTTATCAAGATCAGTAAAATGATATAGTTCTGTCAATTCAAAGTAAGAAAAATAGTAACATAGGTAACTAGGATGTCAGTATTCAGTAACATAACCTTCATAAATGTTCATAAAAATTTATGCTTGTGAAACATACATAACAAATCAGTATCAGACAATGAAATAATTTTGCAAGACCGTAACTAAAATATGCTAATATATGCTTGAAGCCATTGCTTTTACTCTATGGAGGAATATTTAAGTAAAGTACCTCTTTCTCCACGCCAGTCTAGCTAAGCTAATGTACGCAAACTTTTTTTAAATTCGTTTCGTAATGTTTTCTTGGTTTCCAAAAAATGGTTACTCGTTTTCCCATCCATTAAGATGAATCCAGTAATTAATAAATAATTTATATAATCACTGAGAAACAGGTAAAATACGTAACAACCTAAAAACGAACCACTATTAAAGTCTGTAATTAAGAGAGTGTAATACGCTAACATTTGCAAAAATAAAATTATTTAAATTATTTGAAGGTAACAAATTTTGCATGACCACTCTTCTATTACCCGTCACAAAAAACTGACTACAAGGATTTATTGTAGTATCGCTGCTAATTTGTTCATCAATTAATATTAACAATATATCTTGTTTTAGTTCGAATTATTATTATTTATTTTGACTTTTGACACATAGAATTTCGATTCGTTTTTTCTGATTCAAAATTCAAATATTTATCTTTCTTCTTATGTTAGGATTTCGTGCTGTTTTATTTTTGCTACTCCCAATTTGCTATTTCAAGATACGGTTGACTATCCACCTCGTTGATAGGATTTTTTTTTAAATTAGGTATATAAAACTGTGTACTTTTTGCGTTTTGTAGGTCCTTCTGTAAGTTTGGCTTTCGGTTTTGAACTACCCTGCGGGGGCACTTCCCATAGATCTAAAACTTTTTCAGTAGATAGTCCACACCTTGAATGTGACCCAGATGACCATTAAATTTTTGCGTCTACAGAGGGAGCATGAATTCTTTTCTGAAGAGCTGTTGTGGAAGTAAAACGGTAAAACGTCTTGGTTTTATCTAGTAACTCAGTACCACGTTTTGGCTTCAGACTTTGCCATCCATATAAGGAATATATGTTTAGGGGTGTATTTCTATAGAAAAGTTGCCAAACTTATTGTCTCGATGGGCGGGGACGAACTTTTAAGCTTTTACTATGTTTGTCGTAATTTATCCTCAAGAATATCCAAACTTTTGGAAAACAACCAAATGTATCGGGCCGAGTCATAGGCAACTTCCGATGTAGCTAAGTTCGTATCTCCCCCCTATGAGTTACCTTGACAACAAGTTTTTGTTTTCATAATATAGACGAGGCTTCAGTTAATCTTTTGTCAACTGGTTTGTGTGATACGCGTTACGTTAAACTGTTTTTTAACCTCTGAAATGGAGAGTCAAAAAATACCTACCTATTCGTCATGTTTTTTGTTAATTTAAACAAGGCAATAGTGCTAAGGCGACAGCCGAAAAAATATGCAGTGTATACGTATGGTGAAGGACTAATAACTGATCGAGCAGTTAGAAATTGGTTTATAAAATTCTGTTCCGGAGATACGACCTTAAAAGACAAACCAAGGGCGGGACGTCCTTCCGACTTTGATGGCAACCTTTTAAAGGGAATATTGAAGCAAAATCCACGTCAATCAACAAGAGATATAGCAGAAAGGTTGAATACATCACAATGAACTGTTAACCGCCACCTGTAGAAATTAGGGAAAGTCAACAAGTTAGAAGTATGGGTACCTCACAATCTCAGTGAAGGGAATACAGAAGATCGCATGTTAATCGCCACAAGTCTGCTCTCACGGCTAAAAATTGAGCCTTTTTTTAAACAGGATTGTAACAGGCGATGGAAAATGGGTTATCTATGACAATATAGTCCGCAAAAGACAGTGGCTTGATAAGGATCAACCACCTCTACCAGATCCGAAAGCAAACAGCCATGGCAAAAAGATTTTATTGTGTAAATGGTGGGATTATCAAGAAATAATTCACCACGAGTTGTTGACGTCAAATTTAACCATTACTGCGAATAGATACGTTCAGCAGATGCAAAGAGTGCAAGAGAAACTCCATGAAAAGCGTCCTGCACTCGTCAATCGCAAAAACGTCATTCTTTTACACGACAATGCGCGACCACATACAGCAAGGGTGACTCAAGGAAAAATTCTTGAGTGTGGGTGGTGTGTCGTACCACAGCCACCTTACTACCCGGATCTTGCCCCGACAGACTAACTACCACCTTTTCTGTTCCACACAAAACTTTTTGAATGGAAAAACCTTCAATTCTGAAAAGCAAGTCAGGCAGGTTGCCGAAAACTTCTTCCAGTACAAACGAACCACATTTTACAAGGAAGGAATTGACAAACTGCCAGGAAGATGGGAGAAGGTTATAGATAATAATAGTGGTGAATACATAATAAATTAATATAATTTTGTTATTCGATGAGAGCAAAATATATGTCTGATCAAAAAACGGAAGTTACTTATGACTCAATATATTATCGCGATGATAAATAAGCAAATGTGATAATTTTGTATCGTTGTTAAGCTTTCCGATAACCTCATTTTTCTCCTAACTTGTTTCAAACATGATTGGTCAGTCCAATTCTAGCTTCCGAAAAGATCCATCTACACCGAAATAGTCATCACCAAACTTGTCCTGAATGCGTTTGGTTTCATCTGTACGGAAAATTGCATCTTCTTGGAACCAATCTTTATATTCCTCTATTTTCTGTTTCCAATAATCTGGGAACAAATATTTTCAGCTGTTTACATTTATATACATGTGAATATATTCATTTAAAAAGCAAATTTACCGACGATTTCATTAATACAGGCTTCTCCGCCATACTGTTTCGGTATTAGTGATATAGGAACATGCTTGTATAATTCTTCTAAATTACCGGCGGGACAGAGACGCATCTTTAAAATAAAATAGATTTATAAATAATTCCACTAGACCGATTCATATTTATCTCGTAACTTACCATGTTTCCTAACTTTTGTCCTAACAACATTCTTACTTTACCAATCACTGGAACCATTAATGGAGGAACATTTAAAATTGTTATACATTTGATACGCATTGGGAATCCATGTCTCGCAGAAACGACATTTTTTATGTGAGGTAAAGTCATTTCAAGTATCCTTGCCCTAGGTATTCCTTTTAGGTCGTAAATTACATTTTGACCCTTTATTATTGCGTAATCGTTTTCATATAACACAATATCACAAATCATAAACGCAAATTTTGCAATGTCGACCATAGAGATGTGATCAGCACCGGGCGCGCCTAACCGGCATAGAAAACTTTGTCTATCTTTGCCCTCCATTTCTAAAGGTAAAAAAATTCTGCAAAAACTTAATTGATGAGTACTATCACAATATGAAGTGTAACAACCCCCTGTCTAGAAATTCCTTTAACGTCCCCGATGATGGATCTCGATTTGCATAGATTTGGGGAGCGATTGTTCTTAACCGATAATAATGGTCCAATTTTTGTTTAGTTTTCTGAAGGCTAAATTTACAACCTCGTAAAAAACTTAATATCCATTGGTCCTCTTAAATAGGTTAGTTAAAAGTTATAATATTATGCTAAGTTATTACATACCTGTACGTGCATTAAGGTGCGGTTGTTGGGAAATCCATTCTTTTATAATACGAATATTTTCGTAAACTTCATCGGGTTTTTCATTTAGTTCATTTTCTACAATTATCTGCAATTCTGGTGGCAAAATACGAATCGACATACTAATACGTGTGATTGAACCAAATCTTTGTCACTTAATTAAAATAGCTAATTATTTATACATAATGTTTGCTTTGGTGTACTTTGCCCTTTTGATTAATTCATTATGATGTGTATTTAAATCAAAATTTATGTATACACTTGCACAGTATATGATGCAATTGTTAGTAGTCGTTATAGTTTTTTATATGAAAGAGGACATTACACAATTTATCTTCATTGGAAAGCTATGGAAATACTTTATTAAGATGTAATGAAGATAAAGTTCTCATATCGCTAAAGAAAAGGGGAAATTTTTGCCGGCATTCATAGTAGCTGCGGAGGGAAATCGTGAAAATTGTTAAAAAAAAGAAACTTTTCGCTACTACATTTTGTGTTCAATCAGGTCCAAAGATCTCAACCAAAAACCGTACCAAGTTTGCCAGTCGGAAACAGAATCATATAGAGCTGCAGTCACTATCTCAATATATTAACCTTTCAAAAATTTCCGATGGTTTGCACAACTGGAAAAACTGAAACTCTTGTGGCCTTTGAATTACACAACACTGAAAACAACAAAAACAGCAAAAACCACAATAAAAATTTATTAAATCGAAAGCGTTTCAACAGTGAAGTTGTCATCATCAGCGTATAACTAAAACTAATTAATAACTGAGTAAACATTTTTTACGAAAAACACGATGCGCATTTATCAATTGTTTCCATAGCCGACATTTAAAACAAAAAAATGGCCATAATTTCTATATGTATTTATGAAAATAATTAGGTGTCAAGTGATATATATTGTTAGAATCGTTGAAAAAGGGCCCTTTTTGTAAAGTCATGGCCAACTATGGCTGCCATTAGAAAAAACCTAAGTTTGTGTCATAACTATTAACGTTTAAAGAAAAAAAATTGATTAAAGTGCATTATTGAACCCATAGTTACTACAACTTTTCGTTTGCACATTTTTTCTAAAGTGGATATAATAACAAAGCTACATCAAATTGAGCTGGTAAAACTACAATTCTTTCCCATTTAATAATTCCATTGCGTCAACCGTTTCATCGTGCTGGAACGCCATGCCCATACTATCATTCATCAGCCTAAATGTGCTCAGTTTCAAAACGACCAAGACACTCGTCGTCTGGCTTTAGTTCTTTAATCAATGAAATTATGTATAAATGAAGGCCCAAAGTCTATTTGCATAATTCGACAACTTCAATTCGTAGAAAAGCACAAAAAGTTTCGGTTCAACCCTACGAGTAAAGATAAAAAGGAGGAGGAGCTTATACTCATAGTGGTGGAGGATAGCACAAAACGCGACGGAAGTTGCCATTGGATTGCCTCCTTTGCGCTAGTCAGTTATCTGTACAAATATGGTGTCTGCAGACATTTTTTGTACGTTGTTCTGCGACGGTTTGATGCGAATTTTATGGACAAAATTACAAGTTTGCCCCACTATTTTAACTTCCTTTTGTATAACTCACGTCGCGTGCGTTGATAATGCAAGCTTATCTTTACTCGTAGGTTCAACCGAACGTTTCAAATGCTTACGTTAATCTTCTTATATTGGTTAGCAATTAATTAACTTCGTTAAGTGCAAAATAATTTATATTACCCCATTTCCAAGCCCTTAAGAACACGATCGATAAGACTCTTCACTGAGTGCAGTATAGATTTAGTTTTGTCGATCCGATAATCTACATTTATCACTTTATCAACACACGTGATAATTTTCTTCTTATGAATTTTTGAAAGAACTGGTGTTAGCGAAGTACGTTTGTAATTTCCAAGTTTTATTCGTTCTTTTTTTTATATGGTAACTAGGTACTTCTGATGTTCTGATATTTTCATTAAGTACGTCGGGGTATGAGCGTTGTTTAATGCAAGTGTTAAAATGGCAATGTTATCACAAATGGATGGTGTTTCGGTATCGTAGGTCTTTGAATGATTTTCAGAGGGTTGATGCTTCTGGAAATTAATGAATAAATACGTTTTTTTCTCGGTATAAAGTAATAAATTCTATGTTTCCTCAGAGGTTGGCAGATGTAACGGGTTGTTCCATTGCATTTTTCAGACTTCAAAAAGTTATTTTGTAAATTAATATATTGCTGAATCGTTTTCATGCATAAAGTCCTATTATCTATTCTTTCAAATACAACTTTCAATTTTTTTCCCAAACTATGAACTTTGCATTTCCTGCACTTAGTCTAAACTATATAATATATTCTATATTCATTTACACAATAGCAACCAACTGCAACTAATGAGGTATGTGTACATGTACAAGGTACATACAGATTGTTCCAATTTTAATATTAGTGCCCTAATGGAAATGTTTCTAATTGTAGATTTCTTTACCTTGCGATTGCAACCAATTAACAAATTAATAGTGCACAAAGATGACTTTACGACCTTTGCGACACCATCTAAGGATTATTGCGGAAAATGAACTAAATGAAAAACCTGCTGAAGTTGAAGAAAACATTCGCATAATAAAGCAATGGATTTTAAAACAACCCCATCTTCATGCACGTACAGGTAAACGACGACAAACGTTTCTCATTCGAAACGCCTAATTTATTTTGGTAGATGACCAAAGAATATTAACTTATCTACGTGGTTGTAAATTTAGTATTGAAAAAACTAAGCAAAAAATCGATCATTATTATCGTTTAAGAACCATCGCACCAGAAATCTATACAAACAGAGACGCGTCGTCCCCAGAAATTAAAGAATTCCTAGACAAAGGGTAAGATTTTCAACACTTCCCACTAACTAAACTTCAATTTCAGAGTTTTCTTACCATTAGAAACCAACGTAAAAGGTTCGCAATCTTTTTTAATTCGATTAGGGATTGAAGGTACTCACCATATACCGTTGATTAGTATGACGAAATTCGGTATAATGATATGCGATATTGTCCTAAATGAAGATGATTACGTTGTATCGGGCCAAAATGTAATTTATGATCTGAAAGGTATGAACTTGTCAAGATTGGTTGAAATAACAATAAAAGATATTAAAAACGTCCTTTCACTACGACATGGTTTACCAGTGCGAATTAAGAGCATTATAATATTAAATGCTCCACGTGCAGCATACCATATGATTGAAATAATTAAAGTTTTGTTAGGAAAGAAATTAGGAAGCATGGTAAATATTAATAAAAATTGAGTGATTTCACATCCTTTCTTTTAAGATACGCATTTGTCCTGAAGGACACCTAGAAGAACTTTATAACCACGTTCCGCTTTCAATAATACCAAAAGAGTATGGGGGAGTAGCTTGTCTGGATAAACGAATTGGTAAATTTCACCTTATAATAATATAACGAGAATAGTAGTTTATTTATTTAAGGTTACTGGAAGCAAAAAATGAAAGAATACGAAGATTGGTTTTTGAAAGATGCGGCATATGGTACAGACGAAAGTAAACGAATTTACTCAAACTTGAATGAAGATTATTTTGGAGTTGACGGACACTTTCGAAAACTGGAAATAGATTAATTTATTTTTAGAAGAAGAGTTAGTGCAATTTTTTGTAATTGATTATATTAATGTAACTTTATTATCTTATACTATTATTTTTGTTTATTAAATGGCATTTGGGTTTTTGTTATGAGGTATGTATTTACAGGGTGTACAACTAAGAATGAAGGGCGGCCATAACTCAGAAACTATTTGAGATAGAACAGTGAAATAAAAAATCTTATAATAAATGTGGCCAAGAGAAAATGCTGGAAATTATTTTCATTTTCCTACCATTGCCGCCAGAGGGTGTTCACTGATTTCAATTGGAAATTCCCATTTTTTGGGCAATTTTCCTCAGTAAGGTATTTAAAAAAATATATTCATTGTAAACTAGTGATCAATATGTAAAACTTTGTTTAATGAATTTTTACGATTGCTGTTAAAATAAAGGGAGGAGGAACTAAATTACGCGTTACTGGAAAAAATGGTGTAACTTCGAAACGGGTTTCTTGAATTTGTCAAGATTGGTCTCGATGTAAAGAGAATACTTGATATTACCAAAAAAATCCAAAACCACAACAATTTCTTATCTCCTTCTACCAATAGAGGGCGCAACTTGTTGAAGGAACAAAACGGTCGACTTTTCTAAAAAAAATTCAAATGGTACTAAATATGTTTTTCACCGCTATTGGAAAGAAAATTAATAAGGGAGTAATTAAAAAAAAAATTATGTCAATAGCTCTTATAGTACCGAAGATATAGTCAAAAATGTGGTAATATAAGAGGCAATTTGAGGTATAAACAAATGAAAACGCTTAAAATGAAAACTTTATGTCAAAGCTGTAAACTAGATAACAAAGTGACATTATATCTATTTCGGTTGTTGTATTATAAGCAAAAATGCTAATTTCCAATGGAGAAGCATTGGAGCATATTTTGAATGCATGCAAAATGCAACTGTTGCAGGACCACTGAAATTTTGAAAGAAATTAAAGTTGTCATAGCCTACTTTATTTATATTAGGCTTACGATTTGTTTATACCTCAAATTGCCTCTTATATTACCACATTTTTGACTATATCTTCGGTACTATAAGAGCTATCGACATAATTTTTTTTTAAATTACTCCCTTATTAATTTTCTTTCCAATAGCGGTGAAAAACATATTTAGTACCATTTGAATATTTTTAGAAAAGTCGACCGTTTTGTTCCTTCAACAAGTTGCGCCCTCTATTGGTAGAAGGAGATAATAAATTTTTGTGGTTTTAGATTTTTTTGGTAATATCAAGTATTCTCTTTACATCGAAACCAATCTTGACAAATTCAAGCAACCCGTTTCGAAGTTACACCATTTTTTCCAGTAACGCGTAATTTAGTTCCCCCTCCCTTTATTTTAACAGCAATCGTAAAAATTCATTAAACAAAGTTTTACATATTGATCACTAGTTTACAATGAAGATATTTTTTTAAATACCTTACTGAGGAAAATTGCCCAAAAAATGGGAATTTCCAATTGAAATCAGTGAAACGCCCTCTGGCGGTAATGGTAGGAAAATGAAAATAATTTCCAGCATTTTCTCTTGGCCACATTTATTATAAGATTTTTTATTTCACTGTTCTATCTCAAATAGTTTCTGAGTTATGGCCGCCCTTCATTCTTAGTTGTACACCCTGTACATACATTATTGATATTTTAGGAAATTTGATCCTTACGAGACTCAAGTAAGTCAAGCGACGTTAATTTGAGATGCAAAACATTTTAAGGTTACGTGTTACTATTTCTCTCGCATAGAAACCAGTTATAATTTTATAATGTGCTTAAGTTATTTTTTTATTGCTTTATTTAATACTTTGTTCTTATTTTATTTAGGTACTTACTAAAATTATATTACCTACCTAGCGAATAGGTGTCACAAAAAAAAATGAAAAAAATGGTTATGGTTTATTAAAGGTTTTTAGTCGCATTTCAGATCCACTCAGTTCAAATTGTACGAATCAGTTGGTCTCAGTAGATGCCCCACTCACAATTAATATATTTTGATAATTTTTATTCAGCAATTCATTAAAAGCATAATGTGACGTGTGAAGGCCATGATGAAAAAGGTCAATTTGCTCTACACATGGATTATGTTAATTTAATAAAACAACTCGCACCCTCCCCTTTAACCAACATAATGAAAAGAATGAAATGAGACGACGGTTATGTTATTTGGATTAAGTAAAAATGTTAACAATGCAAATTAACATGTAAAAAGTATTGACCATTTCATTGAGTAGGTACATCGTTAAAATTTCTATCAAACATGGGTGGTAAACAATATTAAAACTTTAAATGATTAATTAAATAAGTGGCGACATGTTTCGAAACCAAACTGGTTTCATTATCAAGCGAACGAAGAAGAATGAAGATTAAGACTAGATGGCCTAGGGGAAAAAATTTATAAACCATTTTTTTTGTAGAGAACTAAACATTGTAATCTTTATTCTGGCGCAAATATTAGGGAATAAAGGTAACTACTAATAAATGTCAAACAAGTGATGTCAGAGCTATCTGGATCAGAAATTCTATCACGCCAAAGAAAAGCGCCCATTATATGTATGTATGGGACGTAATTTTGTTCTAGTTCCATAATATCCATGTATTATAAAATACAGTTTCCTTATAATATTCTACATATAATATAAGTATACATCATTTTCTATGCTATAATGGGCTCATTTAATGAACTATGGAAATGGTTCAAAATTTTTTAACATATAAAATCCTTAAACACTAAATAATCCTGAAAATTTCAAATCAATCCGATAAGCCGTTCACAAGTTGTAACATTTTAAATACGAGCGCTTCTCGATACAGACGCTGAGAGTTGTGACGTCACAAAATATGAAATCGTAAGACACCAGTCTTGCGCCATACTGATCTTGTCTTGCGCCTGCATATTTTAACGCGTTTTCATTCTCATAAAGCCATCGCTGTTGTGCCATTCTGCCATTTCGCGGCTATTTTGTATTTTATAATATATTGTTTGTTTGAAGAACATGTGTGAAGCTAATTTTATCAAAGCTGACTCTTCAAATTTACCGCAAGTAGACTTATTTATGGTCATGAAGTATTTTAATAAAAGTCATGATTTTATAAGCACAGAAATGAGAGGAGTTAAAATGTAAAACTAAGTTAATGTTTTATATATTATTATGTCACAGTTAAAGCTGAAAATTAAATTATTTGTCCCTTAGTACACGCTACCTGACCTTTGCAAGGTTGTAATGTAAGCTTTAAAAATGTGTATTAGCTCCGTAGGAGTTTAACATTTTTATATAGGATTATACAATACTCTGCGACATTTTTGGATTTCTACACTTATATACGCTACAGCTAGATCAACATAATTAAATTTTGAAGGCGTGAAAAGCAGAACGTATTTGTCGGTAAAATACACTCATTGTTCAGAAATAAGACCGTAAAGCTTAGTAGTATTAAACTAATAACTTTATTGAGACAAATCTTTGCGGTGGCGGTATAGTATAATATAAACCACCCAGAGTTGGACCTTTCCTTGTTAACAGAAAGTTGTTCTTTAACATGTAAATAGATAGCAAACAAGAAATACCGCAAACGGTAGGATAAAAAGTTGTTTAGATTTTTACAATGTGGCAGAAAATTTAAAATGTAACTTCTTTCCCGTGTCTGCCATGGCAATATTATTAATAAATCCTCACATCATGTAATAATACAAAATTTAATTTCATAAATAAGGAACGGTCGTCGATTGTTAACGGTATTAAATAACGTTAACGTCCCGTCTGGAGGCTGACCGATATAATATATGAGCATTTATGAAATCATATTTACTGACGTCACAGTGCAATCTCGCGGCGAAGCTCGAGCGCTCGGATTTTTATTATTTTAAAGTCATTTGTACGTTCTGAAAAATTCTTATTTTTTGCAGGGACTCATAAAATTGTAAAATCTTTCGATTGGTCAATTAAAAAAAAAATCTTAAATGAGCCCGGTTGGTCAGTCCGCCGAAATAGTCATCAACTCATCACCGACTCGTATGAGTCTGGTAAAACACAGATTACTAGTCAGTATGAAATAAAAAATATTTTCAGCACTTATACATGTGAATATATTAATTAAAAAGTTAATTTACCGACGCTTTCATTAATACGGGCTTCTCCACCATACTGTTTTGGTATAAGCATAGAGAATGTATTATATTACATTCTCTATGGTATAAGTGATATAGGAACATGCTTGTATGTATAGTTCTTCTAAATTACCCTCGGGACAGAGACACATCTTTAAAATAGATTTATAAATAATTCCACT
Source organism: Pyrocoelia pectoralis (assembly GCA_036250285.1). Taxonomy (NCBI): domain Eukaryota; kingdom Metazoa; phylum Arthropoda; class Insecta; order Coleoptera; family Lampyridae; genus Pyrocoelia; species Pyrocoelia pectoralis. Next base: position 35,265,806 of record CM070076.1, on the reverse strand, counting down.
GTGTCGATTCATATTTATCTCGCAAATTACCATGTTTCCTAACTTTTGTCCTAACAACATTCTTACTTTATCAATCACTGGAATCATTAATGGAGGAACATTTAAAATTGTTATACATTTGATACGCATTGGGAATCCATGTCTCGCAGAAACGACATTTTTTATGTGAGTTAAAGTCATTTCAAGTATCCTTGCCCTAGGTATTCCTTTTAGGTCGTAAATTACATTTTGACCCTTTATCATATAACTTTATTATTGCGTAATCGTTTTCATATATGTAACACAATATCACAAATCATAAACGCAAATTTTGCAATGTCGACCATAGAGATGTGATCAGCACCGGGCGCGCCTAACCGGCATAGAAAACTTTGTCTATCTTTGCCCTCCATTTCTAAAGGTAAAAAAATTCTGCAAATACTTAATTGATGAGTACTATCACAATATGAAGTGTAACAACCCCCTGTCTAGAAATTCCTTTAACGTCCCCGATGATGGATCTCGATTTGCATAGATTTGGGGAGCGATTATTCTTAACCGATAATAATGGTCCAATTTTTGTTTAGTTTTCTGAAGGCTAAATTTACAACCTCGTAAAAAACTTAATATCCATTGGTCCTCTTAAATAGGTTAGTTAAAAGTTATAATATTATGCTAAGTTATTACATACCTGTACGTGCATTAAGGTGCGGTTGTTGGGAAATCCATTCTTTTATAATACGAATATTTTCGTAAACTTCAACGGGTTTTTCATTTAGTTCATTTTCTACAATTATCTGCAATTCTGGTGGCAAAATACGAATCGACATTCTAATACGTGTAATTGAATCAAATCTTTAACTGCGTCACTTAATTAAAATAGCTAATTACATAATGTTTGCTTTGGTGTACTTTGCCCTTTTGATTAATTCATTATGATGTGTATTTAAATCAAAATTTATGTATACACTTGCACAGTGTATGATGCAATTGTTAGTATAGGCCATACGCTCGGCAATGTCCCTTTTCTCATTAAGTCGTAAATCAAATCTCATTTATAACCCGATCGATAGCTTCATTCAATATGCACCTCTAATGCAAAGTAAAAACCAGTTCCATACGGGCGAAAGTTGTTCAAAACAAATCTTATGGAAACTTGAATACAATAGAACAATAGCTTTCAACTACCTGCCTAGTCAGCGGTTGTTAATAGTTTAATTACAAAGTAATATATCAATTATTAATACAAACATCACAATTTAATAATGAAACTAGTGTATCTTCTATTGAGTACCGCTGCCAGTTAGGTAGTTCAAATCTATTGTTCTATTGTATTCAAGTTTCCATAAGATTTGTTTTGAACAACTTTCGCCCGTATGGAACTGGTTTTTACTTTGCATTAGAGGTGCATATTGAATGAAGCTATCGATCGCGTTATAAATGATATTTGATTTACGACTTAATGAGAAAAGGGACATTGAAAAGCGTATGGAGTATAGTCGTTAAGATGTAATGAAGATAGAGTTCTCATATCTCAACCAAAAACCGTACCAAGTTTGCCAGTCGGAAACAGAATCATATAGAGCTGCAGTCACTATCTCAATATATTAACCTTTCAACAATTTCCGATGGTTTGCACAACTGGAAAAACTGAAACTCTTGTGGCCTTTGAATTACACAACACTGAAAACAACAAAAACAGCAAAAACCACAATAAAAATTTATTAAATCGAAAGCGTTTCAACAGCGAAGTTGTCATCATCAGCGTATAACTAAAACTAATTAATAACTGAGTAAACATTTTTTACGAAAAACACGATGCGCATTTATCAATTGTTTCCATAGCCGACATTAAAAACAAAAAAATTGCCATAATTTCTATATTTCTATTATATAATGTTAGAATCGTTGAAAAAGGCCCTTTTCGTAAATTCATGGCCAGCTATGGCTGCCATTAGAAAAAACCTAAGTTTGTGTCATAACAATTAGAGTTTAAATAAAAAATGAATTAAAGTGTATTATTGAACCCATAGTTACCACAACTTTTTCCTTTGGACATTTATTCTAAAGTCAATACAATAACAAAGCTACATTAAATTGAGCTGGTAAAACTACAATTCTTTTCCATTTAATATGTAATGTCATTGAGTCAATCGTTTCACTGTACTGGAACGGCATGCCCATACTATTATTCATCAGCCTGAATGTGCTCAGTTTCAAAACGACCAAGACGCTGGTCGTCTGGCTTTAGTTCTTTAATCAATGAAATTATGTATAGATGAAGGCCCAAAGTCTATTTGCATAATTCAACAATCGTAGGTCTTTGAATGATTTTCAGAGGGTTGATGTTTCTGGAAATTAATGAATAAATACGTTTTTTTTCTCGGTATAAAGTAATAAATTCCGTGTTTCCTCGCTCCTTGGTTTTGGCAGATGTAACGGGTTGTTCCATTGCATTTTTCAGACTTCAAAAAGTTATTTTGTAAATTAATATACTGCTGAATCGTTTTCATGCATAAAGTCCTATTATCAATTCTTTCTATACCCTGTTCAAGTGACCAGCCGTTGCACGTCATTATTCGTGTACCAATACTATAATTATAATTTACTAAGCAACTTTAATAAAATTTGCACTTACAACTTAAAACGTAGTGCGAATGTAAACTCATAAAATATCTCGATGTTGTCACGTCAAGTTTTGTTTACTTTGTTAAATTCACCGGTACGCACTTAACCTATTTTTTTTTAAATTGCTTTACTAAAAACAGTACTTATCAGTACTCTTATTTTGTTTATGTCTACATTAGTTGTTGTATTTTATTATTACATAGGTATACAGTATCTATTTGTTCCTAACCTAAAAACGTCAGTTTGACAACACGTACATTTGACAACGCTGATTACACGTCATTGATTTAGTAAGTTTTAAGCTATGACGTGCAACGGCTGGTGACTTGAACAGGGTATAATACAACATTTAATTTTTTTCCCAAACTATGAACTTTGCTTTTCCCGCACTTCAGATTGCACCATACGTTTTAAAATCGAAATAATGCGTACAATATCGAGATTTAGGAGAGGGCATACCAGTTTGTATATAGCTCGGGTCGAGGTAACAACGGTTCAAGAAAAACAAGTTAGCTTTTTTGTTTAGTCTGAATTATATAATCAATAAATCATTTACACAATAACAACCAACTGCAACTAATGAGGTATGTGTACATACACATCGTTCCAATTTTAATATTAGTGCCCTAATGCAAATGTTTCAAAGTGTAGAATTCTTTACTTTGCGATTACAACCAATTAACAAATTAATAGTGCACAAAGATGACCTTACGACCTTTGCCACACGATCTAAGGATTATTGCGGAAAATGAACTAAATGAAAAACCTGCTGAAGTTGAAGAAAACATTCGCATAATAAAACAATGGATTTTAAAACAACCCCATCTTCATGCACGTACAGGTAAACGAAGACAAAACGTTTCTAATTCGAAATACCTAATTTATTTTGGTAGATTACCAAAGAATATTAACTTATCTACGTGGTTGTAAATTTAGTATTGAAAAAACTAAGCAAAAAATCGATCATTATTATCGTTTAAGAACCATCGCACCAGAAATCTATGCAAACAGAGACGCGTCGTCCCCAGAAATTAAAGAATTCCTAGACAAAGGGTAAGCTTTTCAACACTCCCCACTAACTAAACTTCAATTTCAGAGTTTTCTTACCATTAGAAACCAACGTGAAAGGTTCGCAATCTTTTTTAATTCGGTTAGGGATTGAAGGTACTCATCATATACCGTTGATTAGTATGGCGAAATTCGGTTTAATGATATGCGATATTGTCTTAAATGAAGATGACTACATTGTATTAGGCCAAAATGTAATTTATGATCTGAAAGGTATGAAGTTGTCGAGATTGGTTGAAATAACAATTAATGATATTAAAAACTTCCTTTCAATACGACATGGTCTACCAGTGCGCATTAAGAGCATTATAATATTAAATGCTCCACCTGCAGCATACCATCTGATTGAAATAATTAAAGTTTTGTTAGGAAAGAAATTAGGAAGCATGGTAAATATTAATAAAAATTGAGTGATTTCACATCCTTTCTTTTAAGATACGTATTTGTCCTGAAGGACACCTAGAGGAACTTTATAAGCACGTTCCGATTTCAATAATACCAAAAGAGTATGGGGGAGAGGCTTGTCTGGATAAACGAATTGGTAAATTTCACCTTATAATAATATAAAGAGAATAGTGGTTTATTTATTTAAGATTACTGGAAGCAAAAAATGAAAGAATACGAAGATTGGTTTTTGAAAGATGCGGCATATGGTACAGACGAAAGTAAACGAATTTACTCAAACTTGAATGACGATTATTTTGGAGTTGACGGATCCTTTCGAAAACTGGAAATAGATTAATTTATTTTTAGAAGAAGAGTTATGCAATTTTTTCTAAGTGATTATAGTAATGTAACTATGTTATCTAATTATACTTACTATTATTTTTATTTATTAAGTGGCATTTGGGTTTTTGTTATGATGCTCACCATTGGTATCTCGGTTATTAGAGGACATAGAGCAACGGTTAAATGGGGAATGTTTTACAGAATTCAATACTCGAAACTAATCTTATTTCAAATTTGACCAAACTTTTTTAATTTTTAAAATAATTTTGGAAAATCAAAAATTTGCCGATTTCATCATTCCTCAATAACTGAATAACGCTTAATCTGGCCTCTTTTAAAGGTAGTCCTTAAAAAGTGCTTTTCAACGATGTATAACATGCCCGAAAAATTTTTAGTTATGAGGAAAATATTAATAAAAACAAAGTAAATTTCATATTAAAGATTAATTGTATATGTTTATATGTTATTGTGTTGTCGTCGGGAGTTACCGCATGCATTTAATGCTCTAGGTAGATAAGTTAGTCGTTTTATTTAATATAATAACAATAGGAGATTGATGTGTCCAGATTATTACATTATCTTATATGTTGTTACTTTGTCGTCGTACATTACCGCATGACAAGTTGTGTTTTCAAATTATTAAATGTAAAACAAATCAAGCACACTTTTCTTCGTTTTGAGAAAAACGGAGTGGCGCCCAATATTTATAGCTAAGATAGAACAAAACAAAACTCCAAAAAGCAAATTATCCCCTCTCACGCCCTGTGCTCTTTCAAATAGAGGTGCCGTCTTGCTGGCGTATATAAACGATCCCCAACAAAAATATGGAGGGTATAACATTGAAAGCATATTGTAACGTATGAGGGTCATGATGAAAAAGGTCAATTTGTCCATTCATCAAAGGTACCCCGTACACATGGATTATATTAATTTAATAAAACTACTCGCAACCTCCCCTTTAACCAATATAATGAAAAGAATGAAATGAAACGACGGTTGTGTTTTTTGGATTAAGTAAAAATGTGAACAATGCAAATTAACATGTAAAAAGTTTTGAACATGTTACGGTAACAAATGATTGGTACCGCAATCAAAAATACAATGGCTCGAAAAGCTCAGTTGTAAGGTGCAATCTAATGGTCGGGGTTGTTATGAGTACAGATCTTGAACTCAGCAAGCAAAGAGGGTAATCAAAGCTAAGGTTAGTTTATATCAGGTTACCAAATATAGTTAAGTAAATTTAAGGCGCCACGATAGTTCTTTAGAAAGTTAAAACTGGTAAACAGAACTACGACGATCTTAGCAGCTTGTAGTAACAGAGATATGATTTCTGAAAGAAAATGGGGGTATTCGGTAAAAAAAATACATTGGAGTAATGGTAGTGGTGGTTATAATGAACCAAAATATAACGGTTAACACTGAACAATTGATTATATTATTATAACAAAACTTCACAGGATTGAATGAAACAATAAAGGGGGTTTAACTTTTACCTTGGAACGATTGACCTTCACAAATAACACATATAAAGGAAAATAAATAACACAAAATATGAATAATATCAGCAACCGACTTGGTAGCCGGGCAAAAGCCAGTAACTGTAATTTAAACAACTCTCATCTTTACGTCCCAGCAGTAGTGTACGTTGCGCAACCACAATACTTTTGACTTTAAGCAAATTGAATTCTTCAAGGTAAAAGGCAATAAACAAATAACAAAGTAATTTTTAAAGGTAACGAACAAAGTTAATGCAAAAATTAATAACAACGTAACAGAATGACTTAAATAGGTTATTTAAATTGAACCAAAATATGAGATATGATCAAGTAATTTAGTATAAATAAGTTTTATAGTAAACAGTAACCAAATTCAGATAATATTAAGAAGAAAATGTAAGGTTAGTGACTTATCGATCTTGTTTCGAATCTTGACACAAGATGGCAGCAGTTAAATTCTTGATGTAAAAATTTCTTCGTTCAGGAATGCGGAAGTGATTAGCGATGATATGAAGAACAGAAATTTGTGTAGTTTATCAGGAAACTAACCATTGACGTTCGACAGCAACGGAACAGAAATAATTTCAGGTAGATCTCAAGACAAATTCTTAGCAAGATGGCGGTACACTAATACGTCAGATGTAAAACCAAAAGTAATTCAAAATTTAACCCAATATTAAACGCTAGGACAAATAATATAAATTACTGTCAGGAATTCAAAGAATAACGTGATATTTGATACAAAAGAATTAGATACATACCTCGAGGATTAATATTTTCCTGGAGCGTAGCGAAACTTTAACGTAACGAAATTAAATGCGTAAAGACGTATAATACGATTTAATGGTATTTAGAATAAGCAGGTGATTCTAAACAGGCACTAACAGTTGTTGAAACTTTCACTTAGAGAAGATAAATGTCGATTATAAGAAACTTGTGAAATTTCCGTAGCATACATACAAAATACAACTCGTACAGTACTGTTCTATGATGCAGTCATCGAACTTACAACGAGCGCCTTGGTCTTCTGGTTTTAGTTCTTTAATGAATGAAATTATGAATATGTAGATGAAGGCCCAAAGTCTATCTGCATAATTCGATAAGTTCAATTCGCCGACAAGCACAAAAAGTTTCGGTTCAACTGAACGCTTCATATGCTTTCGTTAATCTTCTTATATTGATCCATATCATTAAATTTTAAAAAACCAATGTCAATTAGCAATCAATTAATTTCGTTAAGAACATGATCGATAAACTCTTCGATAATCTATCTACGTGATCATTTTCTTCTTATAAATGTTTGAAAATTGTTTAAAAGAACTGGTGTTAGCGAAAAACGAAATACGTTTGTAAGTTTATTTCGTTCTTTTTTTGGATATGGCAACTAGTTATCACAAATGGATGATGTTTCAGTATCGTAAGTCTGTGACTGATTTTCAGATGGTTGATATTTCTGGAAATTAATGAATAAATACGTTTTTTCCTCGGTATAAAGTAATAAATTCCATGTTTCCTCGCTCCTTAGTTTTGGTAAATGTAACGGGTTGTTCCATTGCATTTTGCAGTCTTCAAAAAATTATTTTGCATTTTGTAAATTAGTATTATATTGCTAAATCGTTTTCATGCATAAAGTCCTATTGTCTATTCTTGCTAATATAGCTTTTAGTTTTTTTATTTCATACGGACTAGTAATCTGTGTTTTACCAGACTCATACGAGTCGGTGATGACTATTTCGGCGTAGATGGATCTTTTCGGCAGCTAGAACTGGACTGACCAACCATGTATCGATACAATTATCTATAGCAAAGAAAATGATGTATACTTATATTATTATGTAGAATATTATAAGGAAACTGTATTTTATAATACATGGATATTATGGAACTAGAACAAAATTACGTCCCATACATACATATAATGGGCGCTTTTCTTTGGCGTGATAGAATTTCTGATCCAGACAGCTCTGACATCACTTGTTTGACATTTATTAGTAGTTACCTTTATTCCCTAATATTTGCGCCAGAATAAAGATTACAATGATTAGTTCTCTACAAAAAAAATGGTTTATAAATTTTTTCCCCTAGGCCATCTAGTCTTAATCTTCATTCTTCTTCGTTCGCTTGATAATGAAACCAGTTTGGTTTCGAAACATGTCGCCACTTATTTAATTAATCATTTAAAGTTTTAATATTGTTTACCACCCATGTTTGATAGAAATTTTAACGATGTACCTACTCAATGAAATGGTCAATACTTTTTACATGTTAATTTGCATTGTTAACATTTTTACTTAATCCAAAAACATAACCGTCGCGTCGTCTCATTTCATTCTTTTCATTATGTTGGTTAAAGGGAGGGTGCGAGTTGTTTTATTAAATTAACATAATCCATGTGTAGAGCAAATTGACCTTTTTCATCATGGCCTTCACACGTCACATTATGCTTTTAATGAATTGCTGAATAAAATTTATCAAAATAATGGAAAGAGTTTTTTTTTTTTTTTTTGGTCTTGACTAAATTATTTGTAAGGAGAATTTTATTGGGGATTAAGACCTGTCGTTGTCACTTGATAAGAATTTTTTATTTATTTGTCAATATTTCGCCCGTTAGATACAAGCTTCCTCAGGACAATAAAGATTATTTGAATTAAACCGACAATTATGAAGGATATTAAACGAACAGTTTTATAGCATCTCATTTGGTTTCATAAAACGTATCAAAATATATTAATTGTGAGTGGGGAATCTACTGAGGCCAACTGATTCGTACAATTTGAACTGAGTGGATCTGAAATGCGACTAAAAATCTTTAATAAACCATAACCATTTTTTTCATTTTTGTTGCGACACCTATTTAACGCTAGGTAGGTAATATAATTTTAGTACTTAAGTGAATAAAATAAGAACAAAGTATTAAATAAAGCAATAAAAAAATAACTTAAGCACATTATAAGATTATAACTGGTTTCTATGCGAGAGAGATAGTAATAATTACAAGCAATTTCCACTAAAGTCTTTCATTTGATACGCTTATTATTGTTATTATCTTAACATAAAGATTATAATGTTAATTATGTGTTATTATTATAAGTATGGAGTTCCACAACGTAAGTGAAGGTGAAATTTTTTATGTGAAAGACGTAACCTTAAAATGTTTTGCATCTCAAATTAACGTTGCTTGACTTACTTGAGTCTCGTAAGGATCAAATTTCCTAAAATATCAATAATGTATACTACCTCATAACAAAAACCCAAATGCCATTTAATAAACAAAAATAATAGTATAAGATAATAAAGTTACATTAATATAATCAATTAGAAAAAATTGCACTAACTCTTCTTCTAAAAATAAATTAATCTATTTCCAGTTTTCGAAAGTGTCCGTCAACTCCAAAATAATCTTCATTCAAGTTGGAGTAAATTCGTTTACTTTCGTCTGTACCATATGCCGTATCTTTCAAAAACCAATCTTCGTATTCTTTCATTTTTTGCTTCCAGTAACCTTAAATAAATAAACCACTATTCTCGTTATATTATTATAAGGTGAAATTTACCAATTCGTTTATCCAGACAAGCATCTCCCCCATACTCTTTTGGTATTATTGAAATCGGAACGTGCTTATAAAATTCCTCTAGGTCCCCTTCAGGGCAAATGCGTATCTTAAAACGAGGAATGTGAGATCACTCAATTTTTATTAATATTTACCATGCTTCCTAATTTCTTTCCTAACAAAACTTTAATTATTTCAATCAGATGGTATGCTGCAGGTGGAGCATTTAATATAGTAATGCTCTTAATTCGCACTGGTAAACCATGTCGTAGTGAAAGGAAGTTTTTAATATCATTTATTGTTAATTCAACCAATCTTGACAACTTCATACCTTTCAGATCATAAATTAGATTTTGGCCCGATACAATGTGGTCATCTTCATTTAAGACAATATCGCATATCATTAAACTGAATTTCGCCATACTAATAAACGGTATATGGTGAGTACCTTCAATCCCTAATCGAATTAAAAAAGATTGCGAACCTTTAACGTTGGTTTCTAATGGTAAGAAAATTCTGAAATTGAAGTTTAGTTGTTGGAGGAGTCTTGAAAAGCTTACCCTTTGTCTAGGAATTCTTCAATTTCTGGGGACGACGCGTCTCTGTTTGCATAGGTTTCTGGTGCGATGGTTCTTAAACGATAATAATGATCGATTTTTTGTTTAGTTTTTTCAATACTAAATTTACAACCACGTAGATAAGTTAATATTCTTTGTTCATCTACCAAAATAAATTAGGTATTTCGAATTAGAAACGTTTTGTCTTCGTTTACCTGTACGTGCATGAAGATGGGGTTGTTTTAAAATCCATTGCTTTATTATGCGAATGTTTTCTTCAACTTCAGCAGGTTTTTCATTTAGTTCATTTTCCGCAATAATCCTTAGATCCTGTGGCAAAGGTCGTAAGGTCATCTTTGTGCACCATTAATTTGTTAATTGGTTGCAATCGCAAAGTAAAGAAATCTACAATTAGAAACATTTCTAATATTAAAATTTAAACAACCTGTATGTACACATACCTCATTAGTTGTAGTTGATTGTTATTGTGTAAATGATTTATTCATTTCAGACTAAACAAAAAAGCTAACTTGTTTTTCTTGAACCGTTGTTATCTCCAACGGAGCTATATACAAACTGGTATGCCCTCTCCTAAATTTCGATATTGTGCATTTATGCGCAATATATCGATTTTAAAACGTATGGTGCGGGAAAAAGCAAAACAATGCACATTGCATCATAGTTTGGGAAAAAATATTTTCAGCATTTATATACATGTGACTAATTAATTAAAAAGTTAATTTACCGACGATTTCATTAATACAGGCTTCTCCACCATACTGTTTTGGTACAAGTGATATAGGAACATGCTTGTATGTATAGTTCTTCTAAATTACCCTCGGGACAGAGACACATCTTTAAAATAGATTTATAAATAATTCCACTGTGTCGATTCATATTTATCTCGCAAATTACCATGTTTCCTAACTTTTGTCCTAACAACATTCTTACTTTACCAATCACTGGAACCATTAATAGAGGAACATTTAAAATTGTTATACATTTGATACGCTCTGGGAATCCATGTCTCGCAGAAACGAAGTTCTTTATGTAGGTTAAAGTGATTTCAAATACCCTTGCCCTGGCCTAGGTATTCCTTTTAGGTCGAAAATTACATTTTGACTCATTATTATTGCGTAATCGTTTTCATATAACACAATATCACAAATCATAAACCCACATTTTGCAATATCATTCAAAGAGATATGATCAGCACCGGGCGCGCCTAACCGGCATAGAAAACTTTGTCTATCTTTGCCCTCCATTTCTAAAGGCAACACAATTCTGCAAAAACTTAATTGATGGATCATCAACTACCTTCACTTAATTGATGGGTACTATCACAATATGAAGTGTAACAACCCCCTTTCTAGAAATTCCTTTAACGTCCCCGATGATGAATCTCGATTTGCATAGATTTGGGGAGCGATTGTTCTTAACCGATAATAATGGTCCAATTTTTGTTTAGTTTTCTGAAGGCTATAAATTTACAACCTCGTAAAAAACTTAATATCCATTGGTCCTCTTAAAGGGATAGTTAATCGTTATACTGTTGCTAAGTTAGATATTACATACCTGTACGCGCATTAAGGTGCGGTTGTTGGGAAAACCATTTTTTTATAATACAAATATTTTCGTGAACTTCATCGGGTTTTTCATTTAGTTCATTTTCTACAATTATCTGCAACTCCGGTGGCAAAATACGAATCGACATACTATAGTCTGTAAAATGAATGTTTGCGATTTTCGGCTTAGCGCTTTATTTGGCGTACACATTCGTAGTTTGTATCTATTTCGTTCTAACACACAATATTTGGAAATAGAGAGAATGGAATGCGACATTATCGTCGCCACGGGTCACTAGACCGTGGCCACGGGTGGTGAACTAAGACAGACACTATACGTTTAAAACATCTGTATTTGTGTCAGGTGTGTTAGAAGGAGACAGTAATTTTTATTTTAGGCGTCTCTTTAAAGACTAAATTGTCTGTTGTAATCCTTTGATAGTGGTATTCAAAAGTTATTTTCACGTGTTTATAATAACTACTGAAAATATGTTATATTCCTTCAATTTATATAATAATAAATTATATTATTATATTTTCAATTACGTTTTAATTTCTTTATATAAATTGAAGGAATATAACATATTTTCAGTAGTTGTTACAAACTCGCGAAAATAACTTTTGAATACCCCTGTCAAAGGATTACAACAGACAATTCAGTCTTTAAAGAGACGCCTAAAATAAACATTACTGTCTCCTTCTAACACACCTGACACAAATACAGATGTGTTAAACGTATAGTGTCTGTCTTAGTTCACCACCCGTGGCGACGATAATGTAGGATTCCATTCTCTCTATTTCCAAATATTGTGTGTTAGAACGAAATAGATACAAACTACGAATGTGTACGCCAAATAAAGCGCTAACCCGAAAATCGCAAACATTCATTTTACAGGGTATCCGGTCATTTCCCCGCCGAAAAAATCCCGCCGGTCAATTGCCCGCCGGTAAATTGTTCGCCTGGTAAAAACCCCGCGCGGTGAAATGTTCGCCGGTAAAATGCCCGCCATGACAAAATCCCGTCGGTCATTTGCCCGCCGCTGTAGGCAAAATGATTCCCCTGATATTCCCCTATTTTTGTGATAAAGATCCACTTACATATGTACCTACGTTATGTGCAGCCAGTGGTGGATTATGCGCTCAGGAGACGTAAGATGAATTTGAGGCCGCTGTTTACTGTAAATTAAACTAAGTATGCTAAATTCAAAAAAGAAGACTGTATTAATAAACCAGACATTGCCATGTTTAACAAAAGAACCGTTATATATAAATTTATAAAATATTTTCGACGGCCATTTTAAGCACTTCCCGATGGAATTTTGACATCCTTTACAGACCTACGGCACTATACATGAATACTCGCCTGCTACTATCTCTTGTTTCAACCTCGTTCTTAACACGTAAATGTTGTACTATTTTCTACGCTTATTCCCCCACTAAAGCGCCTAGGTTATTTGCAGGTTTAGTATATTTTTTTCAATTGATACTAAAATAGTGGCATGACACACAGGTTTACAAAACTGAAGTTATTTAAAAAAGAACTTTCTTAATTATTTATTTTTTCAAAAATTACGGCGGGAAATTGACCAACGGGATTTTGTCATGGCGGGCATTTTACCGGCGAACATTTCACCGCGCGGGGTTTTTACCAGGCGAACAATTTACCGGCGGGCAATTGACCGGCGGGATTTTTTCGGCGGGGAAATGACCGTGAACCATTTTACAGACTAGGTATACTATCGGAGTAAAAATGCAAGGCCTCTGACTTTAAGTGGTCATAACGAAAAAACTGAGGGGTGAAATTTCTTCATTTTTGGGCAGTACATTAGTCATTTATATATGTTTAACATGTGCAAAAATCAAATTGGTAGAATCAGTTGTTTAATTTTTATTTTAATTAACAGCAATAAAAACGCTGTATTTAGTATTTTCCTGGCTGACGGTCAGTTTTAACTTATCATAAAATTATTATTGTTTCATAAATTGTTACCAAATTTACAAATGTTGTAGCACACATACTGCTGAAAAGTCGACAGCCAATAAATATTGATTATTCATATAATTAACTGGTTTTGTAAGCCCTAACCGAAAATGTGCTATTTTCCAATATACGGTAACTAAAGAAAAAATTCTTGTTTTAAATGATAAATTTGTATTACTCAAATCGAGCTGCATTATTGCTTTATTGAAAACAAAATTTGTTTTCTTGTAATTCAAAGTAAATGTTATAATTATCGCGAAAGAAACACGCACATATTCCCGCGAGAAGTAATCTACCACATCGTAAATCGTGAGCGGCAAACCACAACAATGTGATTATTCTTTAGCATTGTACAAAACCATGCGCTTCATAGCAATAGTGTACGACACCATCGTCCAGCCCGTACTGCACTCGCCGCGCGAACCCAAGCATCCATCCTTTTTTCCAAATTTCTTTTAAACAAAACATGTATATATGGCATTATTTTTGTGAATCGTGTTAGACCACAATATAATTGCTTTAACCTTGTTATGTTACTGCCAATATTATTATCGAACGTTCAGGTACTGAGTTACACAAGATGTCGTTTTTTTCATTATAGTTTTAAGACTGATAAACCAATTGGCCCCAAAAGCATCTCACACCAACAAAAAAGTATACACTTGTCAAATATATAAGTATCTACCACTCAGTTTCAATAATATAGCCGTAATTAATTTTTAAAGTCGAGCGATTGTGCGATTTGAGTCATAATTAGCGCTTTTTTGCACATACACTGATACAGAAAATTAACGATCTATTTCAAAAATCTAAAACTGTACACCTTTTTGTAGGAATAAATGATCTTTTAAATGCACTTTATTTCATTAAATTATGATTGCTAATTAAGCAGCCCGCACATGGAGAGCGGAACGGAACGGAACGTACAGACACGGCACTGCTGGTCAAGTTGCTTTACATTGAATCAAATGGGGAACCGCACATACAGAACAGCAGGGAGCGTAACAGCAACGACCTGCAGCGAACGGCAACGGCAAATATTCTCGAGAGGGCAACTTTGCCGGTGTCGGATGGATTACAGATGATTCACAAACACTCACGACAGGTGCAACAGTGCAGAATATGCTCAATAGACGAAGACGAAACTATCATGATAATCAGCGTAAAGGAAATTCATGGGAAGACATTTCCGAAAAAGTAAAATTATCAGGTATTTTACATTACATTGTAAATTTAAAAACAACCAGTCCTTGCAACTTTAAAAAATTGTAATGTATGCAATTTATTTTATGTATTAATTGAAGTTTAAAATTAATTATCCATTGTTATTATTTATTAAGAAGTACACTGCTGAATGCCGTTGCCGTTCTCAGTGTGCGGGTGTGTTGTGACGTTTCGTGCTGTGCTGGTACGTTCCGTTCTCTATGTGCTCGCTGCTTTACTGAGATACAAGCTTCTAAAGTCAGGGGCCTTGCATTTTTATTCCGATAGTTAAGTAGGTACGTGTAATTGAACCAAATCTTGAGTTAATAAAACTGGCTAATTACGTAAAGGTCGTTTTGGTGTACTTTAGCCTTTTGATTAATTCATTATGATGTGTTTTTAAATCGAAATTTATGTATACAGGGTGGTCTAATTTCGATGCAATTGTACTGTAGCCGTTATGATGCAATGAAGATCGCAAGAAACGGTGGAACTGTTACTCCGTACTCGTATACCTACTTGTTATTCGCCACTTATCATTTCAATTTCGTGGATACCTCACAACATTTTCTAGAAAGTTCTCATATCGAGAAAGAAAGGGGATGATTTTCCGGCACTCATAGTAGCTGCGGAAATTTGCATCTTTTTTAGACCTTATATGCATAATTCTACAAGTTCAATTCGCAGAAAAGCACAAAAAAGTTTCGGTTCAACCGAACGTTTCATATGCTTTCGTTAATCTTCTTATAATGGTCCATTTGCGGACTCTTTAGTAATTTATCAGTAGGTATACTTACGTGATAATTTTCTTCTTATAAATTTTTGAAAAATGTTTAAAAGAACTGGTGTTGGCCAAAAGCGAAGTACGTTTGTAATTTTCAAGTTTATTTCGTCCTTTTTTTTGGATATGGCAACTAGTTATCACAAATGGGTGGTGTTTCGATATCGTAGGTCTTTGATTGATTTTTATAGGGTTCATATCTCTGGAAATTAATGAATAAATACGTTTTTTCCTCGGTATAAAGTAATAAATTCCATATCTCCTTGCTCCTTAGTTTTGGTACATGTAACGAGTTGTTCCATTGCATTTTGCAGTCTTCAAAAAATTATTTTTTATTTAGTAGATTAGTATTAGAGGTGTTTCCAAATCTCCTGACCCGTGAGATGAGCGGCGGCATTTATTTAAACTCGATACCACGATACATAATATAATACATATATGTAATATGAAGTTCTATAAATCATTACACCTATATTATTTATTTACTCTACATGTTTAGGATGGCATTTTAACTGCCCATGTTTCTCGACGTATAACGTCGTGTCTAATTTTCGAAATTGTTTTAAATCTCGCCGCGCATCTCACGGGTCAGGAGATTTGGAAACGCCTCTACCTACCTATATTGCTAACTCGTTTTCATGCATAAAGTCCACTTATCTATTCTTTCTAATAAAGCTTTTAGTTTTTTTCCCAAACGATGATACAATGTGCATTGTTTTGTTTTTTCCCGCACTTCAGATTGCACCAGATTGCACCATACGTTTTAAAATCGAAATAATGCGCACAATATCGAGATTTAGGAGAGGGTATACCAGTTTGCATATAGCTCGGGTCGAGATAACAACGGTTCAAGAAAAACAAGTTATCTTTTTTGTTTAGTCTGAATTATATAATATAATCTATATTCATTTACATAATAACAACCAACTACAACTAATGAGGTATGTGTACATACAGATTGCTCCAATTTTAATATTAGTAAATACCCTAATGGAAATGTTTTTAATTGTAGATTTCTTTACTTTGCGATTGCAACCAATTAACAAATTAATAGTGCACAAAGATGACCTTACGACCTTTGCCACACAATCTAAAGATTATTGCAGAAAATGAACTAAATGAAAAACCTGCTGAAGTCGAAGAAAACATTCGCATAATAAAAGAATGGATTTTAAAACAACCCCATCTTCATGCACGTACAGGTAAACGAAGACAAACGTTTCTAATTCCAAACACCTAATTTATTTTGGTAGATGACCAAAGAATATTAACTTATCTACGTGGTTGTAAACATAGTATTGAAAAAACTAAGCAAAAAATCGATCATTATTATCGTTTAAGATCCATCGCACCAGAAATCTATGCAAACAGAGACGCGTCGTCCCCAGAAATTAAAGAATTCCTAAACAAAGGGTAAGCTTTTCAACACTCCCCACTAACTAAACCTCAATTTCAGAGTTTTCTTACCATTAGAAACCAACGTTAAAGGTTCGCAATCTTTTTTAATTCGATTAGGGATTGAAGGGACTCACCACATACCGTTGATTAGTATGGTGAAATTCTGTATAATGATATCTGATATTGTCTTCAATGAAGATGATTACGTTGTATCGGGCCAAAATGTAATTTATGATCTGAAAGGTATGAAGTTGTCAAGATTGGTTGAAATGACAATAAATGATATTAAAAACTTAATTTCACTACGACATGGTTTACCAGCGCGAATTAAGAGCATTATTGTGTTAAATGCTCCACCTGCAGCATACCATCTGATTGAAATAGTTAAAGTTTTGTTAGGAAAGAAATTAGGAAGCATGGTAAATACTAATAAAGTGAGTGATGTTACATCCCTCGTTTTAAGGTACGCGTTTGTAATGAAGGACACCTAGAGGAGCTTTATAAGCACGTTCCGATTTCAATAATACCAAAAGAGTATGGGGGAGATGCTTGTCTGGATAAACGAATTGGTACATTTCACCTTTTAATAATATAACGAGAATAGTGGTTTATTTATTTAAGATTACTGGAAGCAAAAAATGAAAGAATACGAAGATTGGTTTTTGAAAGATGCGGCATATGGTACAGACGAAAGTAAACGAATTTACTCAAACTTGAATGAAGATTATTTTGGAGTTGACGGACACTTTCGAAAACTGGAAATAGATTAATTTATTTTTAGAAGAAGAGTTAGTGCAATTTTGTCTAATTGATTATATTAATGTAACTTTATTATCTTTCTACTATTATTTTTGTTTATTAAGTGGCATTTGGGTTTTTGTTATGACGTATTTACAGGGTGTACAACTAAGAAAGGAGGCCGGCCATAACTCAGGAACTATTTGAGATAGAACAGTAAAATAAAAAATCTTATAATAAATGTGGCCAAGAAAAAATGCTGGAAATTATTTTCAATTTCCTACCATTGCCGCCAGAGGGGGTTTCACTGATTTCAATTTGAAATTCCAATTTTTTGGGCAATTTTCCTCAGTAAGGTATTTAAAAAATATATTCATTGTAAACTAGTGATCAATATGTAAAACTTTGTTTAATGAATTTTTATGACTGCTGTCAAAATAACTAAATTACGTGTTACTAGAAAAAATCGTGTAACTTCGAAACGGGTTGCTTGAATTTGTTAAGATTGGTCTCGATGTAAAGAGAATGCTTGATACTACCAAAAAAATCCAAAACTACAACAATTTCTTATCTCCGTCTACCAATAGAGGGCGCAACTTGTTAAAGGAACAAAACGGTCGACTTTTCTAAAAAAATTCAAATGGTACCAAATATTTTTTTCACTCTGGCGGCAATGGTAGGAAATTGAAAATAATTTCCAGCATCTTCTCTTGGCCACATTTATTATAAGATTTTTATTTCACTGTTCTATCTCAAATAGTTTCTGAGTTATGACCGGCCTCCTTTCTCAGTTGTACACCCTGTACATATATGTATTATTGATATTTTAGGAAATTTGATCCTTACGATACTTCAAGCAAGTCAAGCAGCGTTAATTTGAGATGCAAAATATTTTAAGGTTACGTCTTTCACATAAAAAATTTCACCTTCACTTACGTTGTGGAACTCCATACTTATAATTATAATAATAACACATAATTAACATTATAATCTTTATGTTAAGATAATAATAATAAAATAAGCGTATCTAATAAAAGATTATAGTGGAAATTGCTTGTAATTTTATTTATTTCATACTGACTAGTAATCTGTGTTTTACCAGACTCATACGAGTCTGGTAAATGAAACTTTACCGTACTAGAAATTTTGTATTCGAATACAAAGGTTGCCACAGCAACATAAAGTGACATAACTTTGGAAACGTCAAATTTTATATAAAGTTAATAGAAAAACCCGGCCAGTATGAAATAATAGTTATTTACGTAACCAGTTATGAAAAGACTCATTTTATTTGACGAATGTAATATTTGCCAAAACGAGCGAAGCGAGTTTTGCAAATTACATGAGTCAAATAAAATTAGACGTTTCATAACGTGTTAAGTACAAAACTTTATCTAATTCCGTAATTTTATGTATTTTTTGACTTTTTAATTAAAATTAATCTGAAATCAAGAGTCTTAATTTCATGGTTACTATGGAAAGCAAACTCGAATTTTTATAAAAAATTAACCAATCATAATTATTTTCAAACTGAGAGTTGTGTAATATTATTACATAACTACTTTACATAACTCAGTTTTGAAAAAGATCACGTTACCTAATTTTAAATAACAACGTAAACTATCACTTTTATTAACGGAATTAGATCAAATGTTTTACATTATTTGTACGTTAAATCAAATTACGTTACTCGTTTCGAAATTCCTGCCTCAGCTGTAAACTTCTCACTCGTTAACGTAAACCTTGATTTACCATAGTCATATGTAAATAACTATACTATTTCTCTCGCATAGACATAGAAACCAGTTATAATCTTATAATGTACTTAGGTTATTTTTTTATTGCTTTATCTAATTTTATTCACTTACTAAAATTATATTACCTACATAGCGTTAAATAGGTGTCACACAAAATGAAAAAAATGGTTATGGTTTATTAAAGGTTTTTAGTCGTATTTCAGATCCACTCAGTTCAAATATTCAAATAACAGAGTAGATGACTGAGGAGAAAAAACATAAACTACCTATAACCAAAGCCATGGTACAAGAAGACATGTACCATGATCAAAACTAAAGAAAGGGCGTTGAATATTTAAACAAAATATTTCGTGGATGAACGATAAATAAATTTGTGATAAAATAGTGGAAACACGTGAAAATTCCCAATTGCGTTGAAAATTTCTTGAGCAGGGACCAAAACTGACAAACGAAACTGTTTTTGATTTGAGAGGAAAAATTGAAGAAGCTGAACAACAAGCAGATTCGATCGAAGACGCGGTGAATAACATTAAGGTGGAAAAAAGGTGAAACTAGTAAATGTTACAAATGCGGCAAATCAGGTCATAAAGGATTTTACAAAAATTGTTCAGTAAGAAAATCAGAAGTATGTAAAAATGTAGAAAACTAGTAGGTAAACCCAGAAAACCACAACTAATATTTAGGTTCAAACTGCTTAAGCAGATTTAATGGGGCCAGAAAAATACATACTTGTGCTAATCGATTATTATACACGATATATTGAAGTTGATATTAAATACATAACAACCCAAACCATGATAGAGAAAATTTAAAACTTTAAAAACTGACAATTTGTAAGTGAGGAATTTGTAGAGAACTAAACATTCAAGTATTCAACATAATAAAACTACACGTTTATGGCAAAAGCAAATGGTAAGATATAAAGGAAAAACAATTTGAAATTGCAAATGCTACTAATAAGGATTTGATAACAGAATTTGATGATTACGGTTTGAAATCTTTATTCTGGCGCAAATATTAGTGAATAAAGATAACCACTTAACTTTATATTAACAAATGTCAAGCAAGTGATGTCAGAGCTGTCTCGAATGTCTCTATCTTCTATCACGCCAAAGAAAAGCACCGATTATATGTATGGGACGTAATTTTGATCTAGTACCATAATGTGCATTTATTATAATACAGTTTCCTTATAATAATACCATAATAGACCTCTTCTGTTATGATAATACGTATACATCATTTTCCTTCTAAGAAATTGGACACATGGTTCGTCAGTCCAGTTCTAGCTGCCGAAAAGATCCATCTACACCAAAATAGTCATGACCTAACTTATCCTCAATGCGTTTGGTCTCGTCTGTACGAAAAATTGCATCTTCTAGGAACCAATCTTCATATTCCTCTATTTTCTGTTTCCAATAATCTGGGAAAAATATTTTCAGCTGTTAAAATTTAAATATATTAATTTAAAAGTTAATTTACCGACGATTTCATTAATACAGGCTTCTCCACCATACTGTTTTGGTATAAGTGATATAGGAACATGCTTGTATAGTTCTTCAAAATTACCGTCGGTACAAACACGCATCTTTAAAATAAATTTATTAAAAATTCCATTGTGTCGATTCATATTTATCTCGTAACTTACCATGTTTCCTAACTTTTGCCCTAATAACATTCTTACTTTATCAACCACTGGAACCATTAATGGAGGAACATTTAAAATTGTTATGCATTTGATACGCGATGGCAATCCATGTATACCAGAAACGAAGTTCTTTATGAAAGTTAAAGTCATTTCAAATACCCTTGCCCTAGGTATTCCTTTTAGGTCGTAAATTACATTTTGACCCTTTATTATTGCGTAATCGTTTTCATATAACACAATATCACAAATCATAAACCCAAATTTTGTCATATCGTTCAAAGAGATATGATCAGCACCGGGCGCGCCTAACCGGCATAGAAAACATTGTGTATCTTTGCCCTCCATTTCTAAAGGTAAAAAAATTCTGCAAAAACTTAATTGATAGGTACTATCACAATATGTAGTGTAACAACCCCTTGTCTATAAATTCCTTTAACATCCCCGATGATGGATCTCGATTTGCATATATTTGGGGAGCGATTGTTCTTAACCGATAATAATGGTCCAATTTTTGTTTAGTTTTCTGAAGGCTAAATTTACAACCTCGTAAAAAACTTAATATCCATTGGTTCTCTTAAAGGAGTAGTTAATCGTTGTAATATTGCTAAGTTAGGTACTACATACCTGTACGCGCATTAAGGTGCGGTTGTTGAGAAATCCATTCTTTTATAATACGAATATTTTCGTAAACTTCATCAGGTTTTTCATTTAGTTCATTTTCTACAATTATCTGCAACTCCGGTGGCAAAATACGAATCGACATACCTACTTGAACCAAATCTTTAAAGCTATACTACGTCAGTAAATTAAACTGGCCAATTACATAAAGGTCGTTTTTGTGTACTTCGCCCTTTTGATTAATTCATTATTGTGTTTTTAAATCAACATTTACGTGTACAAGGTGGTCTAATTTCGATGCAATTGTAATGTAGTCGTTATGATGCCATGAGGATCGCAAGAAGCGGTGGAACGTGGAACTGCCGTACTCGTACAGTTATTATTCACCATTTTTTATTATTTCAATTTCGTTAATAGCTCGCAACATTTTCTACAAAGATTTCCATATCGCTACAGAAAGTGGGGGAATATTTGCCGGGACTCAGTAGCTGCGTAAGGATTTTGTCTTCAATCAGGTTCAAAGATCTCAACCAAAGATTGCCAGTCGGAAACAGAATCATATGGAGCTGCAGTTACTACCTTACAAAAATTTCCAATGGTTTGAACAACTGGAAGAATTCAAACTCTTGTGGTTGTGGCCGTTGAATTACACAACACTAAAAACAACAAAAACAGCAAAAACTACAATCAACATTTATTAAATCGAACACGTTTCAACAGCGAAGTTGTCATCATCAGCGAACAACTTAAACTAATTATTAACTTTTAATAACTGAGTAAAATTTTATCAATTTATTAATTGTTTCCTAATACTTAAACAATGTGACATTAAAAACAAAAACTGGCCTTTCTATATTTATGAAAATAAGTACGTGTCAAGTGATATATTGTTAGAATCGTTGAAAAAGGGCCTTTTTATATAGTCATGGCCAACTATGGTTTCCATTAGACAAAACACAAGTTTGTGTCATAATTGAAAAATTAGAGCTTAAATAAAAGAATTGATTAAAGTGTATTATTGAGCCCATAGCTTTTTTAAAGTCAATAATAATAGACTTAACAAAAAAACGAAAACATATTTTTTTGAAATACATACATATCTAGTTAGCCATGTCTTTTTTTCAAAAAACGAAAGCTCATTAAATTGAGCTGGCAACACTGCAATCCTGTCCCCATTTAATAACTCCATTGAGTCAACCGTCTCATCGTGCTGTAATCGCATCTCCATTCATTAGCCTAAATGGGCTCAGTTTCAAACTGTTCTATGATCCAGTCACTGAACTTATGACGAGCGTCTTGGTCTTCTGGCTTTAGTTCTTTAATCAATATATAGATGATGACCCAACGTCTATCTGCATAATTTGACAAGTTGAATTCGCAGAAAAGCACAAAAAGTTTCGGTTCAACCGAACGTTTCAAATGCTTCGTTAATCTTCTCATATTGGTCCATTTACGGACCTATCATGATCAATAAGACTCTTCACTAAGTATCGATTTAGCTTTGTCAATTTTGTAGATTAAAACTTTAAAAACTGACAATGGGCGACAATTTGTAAGTGACGAATTTGAAAGTTTTTGTAGAGAACTAAATATTCAACATGGCCTTTATGGCCAAAAGCAAATGGTAAGGTAAAACGGAAAAACGATTTGTTTATACCGCAAATTGCCTGTTATATTTTATAAGAGCTATTGACATAATTTTTTGTTTAAAATACTCCCTTATTAATTTTCCCTCCAATAGCAGTGAAAAAACATTTGGTATCATTTGAATTTTTTTAGAAAAGTCGACCGTTTTGTTCCTTCAACAAGTAGCGCCCTTATTGGTAAACGGAGATAAGAAATTGTTGTGGTTTTGGATTTGATTCGTAATATATCAAGTATTCCCTTAACATCGAGACCAATCTTGACAAATTCAAGCAACCCGTTTCGAAGTTACACGATTTTTCCAGTAACACGTTATATGGTTCCCCCTCCCTTTATTTTGACAGCAATCTTAAAAATTCGTTAAACAAAGTTTTACATATTGATCACTTATAGCAAAGAGTATATAAGTTTACAATGGATATATTATTTTTTTTATACATGACTAAGGAAAATTGCACAAACAATGGGAATTTCAATTTGAAATCAGTGAAACGCCCTCTTGCAGCAATGAAAGGAATTTAAAAATAATTTCCAGCATTTTGCCTTGGCCACATTCATTATAAGATATACGGCTGACCATGTCATTTGGAATTTAGTCCCGAATGTTAACTTATTGGGGGGGGGGGGGGGGGGGGCATATACCTCACTGATGGCCAGCCTTTCTTAGTTGTACACCTGGCATATTTATAGTCTATGAAGTGTCGCTAACAAAGGCGACCATATCGTGGGATGTTAATTAACAATTTGTTGTGGAAAGTTAATGTTGCTTATTAAAATGAGTTTCTTTACAACATTGGCTATACGTGCAAAACCAACGCTTACACTGCCCACACTGGATTGGGAAAGCTGACAAGATTTTGTTAGGCAAGAAATTTAGCTCCAATCACGACATCACGAGTGCGGAGTAAAACTGGCTACGTCATTAACCGAAGGAACTTTATACAACAAGAATTCGAAAGTACTCGATCGATGGAACAAGGGGTGTCTCTATGTGAGAACTTGAAATGGACAATAAATGAAAAATAAAGATGCTCAAAACCGTTTAGATTTTTACTACAACTCATTCTCTTGTGAATTCGATTCCCACAATGGTCGACTGTTTAGTATGTGGTTTTTTCACAGAGTTTTCCTCATACATGTTGCCTTCATACAATGCGAAGTCGTCCCCCTCAGAACTACATTTCTTCCGAACCAATCCCCGTTTACCCATTCTTATATTCCTGTTCTCCCAATAGAGAGGCTGTGGAAAGTCTAAGCAGCTCATTTCAGTTAGCTCTATAGTCAGGGATGAGGGAGAAATGAAACACGACGCCTTTTCCTTCTTTTCTACAAAGTAGCGCGCTTGTTCAGTTACCTATGCAACTATTCGTACTAACCAAGTCTGATGGCTGCAGCTTGACGAAAGATGATCACGATTCATTAGAAAATTTCCACTTGTACGTTTTCATCTTGTGATTCATTTGTTTCTTGTTAGCAACTGATTATGCCAATTAAAATTTTGAATGCGACATACGCACAGTTCTTCACATCCTGGATTAAAAGTGATAACCGTTTGTAATCTAATGAATATACGACAAAAAGGCGCAATTGAACACGCGACAAAAGGACGCGACGATAAAAGCAATAAAAGGAACGTAATATTTTGTCGCGCGCCAAAAGGACGACATTGAGAATCGAGAAAGAGATAACAGGTAAGATGTTTGTAATTAGGTACGTGATTAGTATTTCTCAAATATTCACGTTACTTAATTATACTGTAATATGTTTTCAACGATTAGAATGTCAATAATTACGGCAAAGATTTATTAAACTGCAACTCTCAATGTCTTCCAAATTAAAGTAAATAACACTTAATTAAAGCTAATACGATTTGGCGACATTCTTTCACTCTTCGTGATTATTAAATGAGTCTCATTCGTAGATACAGCTGTTCTGTCAAGATGGTCTTCATTTTTTTCACAAAAAATCCTCTTCGATAACACCCATAAAGAGAACTATTCAACGTACAGGACAAAAAAGATATTCTAGCAAATTTTAGAAATTTAACTAAGTCTGTAATTCCAAAAGAATGCACCAGAAACAGTCATGCAAAACCTTCTTTTATTCGGCAGTGGTCCAAACGAACAAAGAATCTTGATATTTTCTATCGAAAGAAATTTAACTTACGTGCAGAACTGTGACCACTGGTATTATCTGATGGAACATTTTCTTGTAGTTTGTAGTCCTGTGTAGGTTGCTCTTTTTTCAAATAAGGATCAGTAAAAATAACTAGATTATACCTACAGTTAAAAACCTTCAAACTAGGTTTCCGACCAACAACAATAATGATAGATTTTGAGAGGGCAGCAGTTAATGCTATACAAGTAAAAGTAAAGCTTCACCTTACGTCAGAATCCTGCTTGCTTTTTCCGTTTCAGTCAATGTTTATGGAGAAACATTCAAGATTATAACCTCTTCATACGGAAGACGCAACTTGGTTCTGCATTTGTGGCAAATAGCAGCTCATGCTTTTGTACTGGAAGAAAATGTTGGAATTTGGAACAGAATTGTACTGGGAGAGTCTGCATATTACTATAGGAGCTCGTCTTTTGGCACGCGGTAAAATGTTACGCGCCCAAATGACAGCAACCATTTTTAGCTCGTCCATTTCATGGTGTCCTTTGGTTGTGACAGGGTGCGAGAAAAGAACGAAGTTCAAGTTTAATGCATCCTAAAGCTAAAGTATTTGAACGTAGAAAAATAATTTTTGTTATATGGAATTCTCCACTTCTGTGGAACGTAACCGCAACGAGCCTGCTCCATCGTCGTAAGGGTCATGCGGATGATTATCCATATTAATAACCGGCAAATTTAAGGTTACTCTGTGCAGTCTTATGCAATCTGCTTTCAGGAGTAACCGAAGAATGGTGTAAGGAACACTCCTTGTGCATTAACCCGGCAAAGACTCTTCACAAGGAAAAGGAAGGTTGAGACCCCTCGAGCTACTCTTCCAAAAACACCTCCAGTTTTCAGAAGTATCTACGTATTAAACTGAACTGGAGTTTAAACATATCCACCTCAAAGCGAAAAAAGCAAATAGGACCTTCTGGCAATCTCGCCACGCAATTGGTAGACTTTGTGGGCTTGTGGCCCATCCGCAAAGGCTGTCCTGTGGCTGTACACTGCTGCGATTAGACCTACGTACTGTTACGGAGCAATCGTCTGGTGGCCTTGAACTAGACTCTTCACAACCATAGCACTCACTTCTCAATCATGTGCAAAGACTATCCACCTTCACGTATGGATCCAAACCAATGGAGGGATCACGCACCAGTATTTACACCAAACAACTGAATTTTCAGACAGAACTTGTAGGAATAAATAAATGAAATTATCAGAATTTTCAGTGATAGGAGATCCGCTCTGCAGGCAATAGGTCATTGCAAAATTACGTCAAGGCTGGTTTCTGAATGTCATCAATACTAGAGCGAGTGACAAACAGTAATATCCTCGAGCTCGTATGGGTTAAAGGGTATGCTGGACCAAAAGGCAATGAGGAAGTCGATGAGTTAACCCGACTAGCCTCAAAACAGCCGTTTTATTATCGTCCATAGCCGGCTGCATATTTACATATCCTCCTATACAACGGCACCAGGGTGCTGAAATCTGTTAGTCTTTGTGGCGTACAATTGAGCTACAAAAGCTCATTGATTTAGGCACCTCTCCGAGAGCTGAAATCACTGCAAGCGTACACCATACCCATACGTTAAAAATTTGGCCGTTATATTTCCGTTCCTAGTCGTTAATACATATCAGAGTGAGTGAAGTGCACGTTTGTTATTTATACGCCACAATGGAGGAGGAATATGTTACAAACATAAAGTCTCTTTTGCATCGTGTTGATCCAGCGTGTAAGATCGTGTTAAGTACGATTATAAATGAAGATAAATATATGTACTGTGGAAGTAAAAACAAAATTTTCTGACGACTATGAAAGCGAATGCAAACATTGGATACAAAAATACTCTGTAGAAACACGTACTGAAAAAACTTGATTTAAAAAGTTCTGCATGATCTAAAACTTTCAAAATGCAACCATCAGGTATTAATGTTTTTCAGTCGTATACGAGGTTGGTCAAAAAATATGAATTTTGCGCAACAGTAAAGTACCTTTGTTTTTGACAATATTATTTAGAATTAAAAACTGTTTTAAATTTTACTTGCACATTTTACAATCACAAATCACATTTTTTGACAAACCTCATATTTCGAATGAAAAAAATTGATATCTGATGGTTGTATTTTGAGTTTTGGACCATGCCGAACATTTTATGTAGAATGCCTTTTTTCCTTAAAAATAATAATAAAAAGGTTTTCCATATATTTTCAACTTACGGAGACATACTAGTATACCATACAATCTCAGTAATATATTTTTTAAATAAATAAATAACTAATTATTTCAACATGTGTTTACATTATTTTACTCTGGCTGCTTTATTTCACCTGGAAGTATTAAAATAAGTTAAACAATTCGCGGAGGTGCCTAAATCAATGAGCGTTTACAGCTCAATTGTACGCCACAAAGACTAACAGATTTCAGCACCCTGGTGCCGTTGTATAGGAGGATATGTAAATATGCTAGCCGGCTCATCCACTTACAGTATCAACTGTAAACAACTTAATAACTCAAGACACCCAAGCCCAGCACATGGGTAGGTGGAACTTGATGTTAGATTCTCTTCACTTTTTGATCTAGATAGCATTACAGTTTAGTATTGCTTCCTTTGTGTTTTAATTTTAGAGCGCTTTCATCAAGGAAAACGCCAATGGAAAATTGTCGTCTGCTTAATGTGCCTGTGCCTGTGTCCGAAGCGATTAACAGGTTGAAAGAGCTTGGCTATGAAGGTGACAGTCTGGCCCGAGGAAGAAAGCGCACTGTCAATCTAGCAAGGAAAAAGCAGATCATTCGGAACAGTGTGCAGCGAAATCCGAGAATCTCCATCTCGCGAGACTTTACAAACACACCACGGACGATAACAAGCGCGTACGCTCAGATATGCAACCAGCTACAGATACGGGTCGAAAATCAGCGATGGCGCGACGAATTCTTTTTACGGACGAAAGTTGTTCGCCGTAAAACAAATGCAGGATCTGAGACCTCAGCAGCTATCGAAAACTGCACAAAATCTAAGTACCTATCGGGCGTGCTCTTGGTTTTCGTGGATGAAGGGGTCAAAATGAAGTACGACGTGTATCGTCGCCGTCGCGATATTCTTCCGTGGTACTCTCATGGGTCCAGCAGCACTTCAGTGACGAGGAATGGGACTCTGCCTCGGCCCAAATGATTAAGCAGTGAGGGACATTTTCCAGATTTTATTACATCTTCCGAGTCACTGACGACTGACGGAATCCTTGCGCCTTGAATGGGGTCGATTGTCGCCGGAGAAGCTGCGGCCGATAACATAATACTTCAAGAAATGAGGGTGGCCGCTTGGAATTTGGAAATCAATCAATTGAGTATTTTACTGCAAAATAATTGTGTTACTTTTATTCGTTATTATTTGTTGAATGTCTTTTGTTCAATTTTACATTGTAAAATATTTAATTCTGTTATTTCCTCGGACACTGTAATATACATTTTATTCCTTAAATCATCGATTCACTCAACGCTTAAATGTAGTTTATTCCAAGCGACAATAATGTAAATCATTTTTACAGTTAGGGGTAACACAACAATTTAATGCACATTTACAACAATTTTACGTGGTGTTGCTTAGCAGTGCAAACATTTCGTAACGTCAGCCTGAAGCTCCGACTACACAGCTGTAATGTTAGTTGCCTAGTACCAACCGAGTAAAATTGTAATATGTAAGCACAGAACTTATCTGTGATGTAAGTATGAAATTTAGAATCAAACGAAAATTTTATTCAAAATTTTCCATTCAACAAGTGTCATATTATATTATATTCGCATAAAACCAGTTTTGAGTGCGGATGAGATGAGTCAACCAATTACATAGGATCTTACTTTAACATTGATAGATGATATGTACTGAAAATTGGATACACTGTGAAGGTGACAAACAATGATTAATATACCTACTCATAGTTGTGGTACACCAAATAACCAAAATGAAAAATATATCTTTGTTGATTAAAGGATAGGTACACGTAAAAGGTAGCAACGCAACAAAAGTGTTGCGACAGGCAATTGATAAACTGCCATCTCGTTATGCAATTGCTCTAAAACTACGTGCACAAATTGCTGCGCACAAACCATTATCATTTTTACGTTTAATACATGTGAATGTAAAGAGTAAAGCAATAATGTACCACGACGTTTTAAAAAAAAAAGTCACTTTGTCAAAATATTGTGCGTAATTGACACAACTCTTCAATAAACCACCAAACCGTACAAGTAATTTGTAGACAAGCCGGATAGCTATCAGTTATTTTAATGAAAATTACTACTTGGTTACTTAAAGCAATTGCTCGCTTCCTATTAATAATGACTGACAGAGAAATGAGCTAGAACAACAGTTTATCAATAATACCAAATGTACCTATTTAGGTTTTCATGCAGATGCAGCATTTGCTTAGTTTCTATGAGCGGTCCTTTCTGCCTATTAATAAACTTATTCTCCAAATTCTCTATGCAATCGTAACCATTCAACCATTGGAAATAAAAGACCCACCCTTAGAATTGTATTTTGTATGTCAGATATGATGTTATTTGTGTTTGCCTTCCAACAATTTCTATGAGTGGATCCATGTGCTATGTTTGAAGTGAAAAGTTGTCAACTTTGCGATTTTTTTCAATTCCACCCCCAATCCTAGACAAAATTATCCATTAGCACCCCTCACGGCCCTCACATTCTATTATTACATTTATTTGTCCTACAATTCCTTACGCGTTAAATGATTTCAATCAATATTTGATAAATTAGAATGAGAAAAACGACTACACATGTACATACATAGGTGCGTGCACAACTAAATTTCCGGGTTTCACACATAGATGGCGCTAATAACACCTAGTCCAGAGTCAGGTTAATCTACTGATTGATATGCTCGACATACATGTCTAAAGTTATGCTTTGTTTATAAGTTGGACATCTGTCAACAATAACCAGGCATAAACCAACACATATCGCAATGCAAACATATTTTTCGACGAAGTTGTCGAGCTTTGTGCCAAATAACAGCATTTGAGGGAAGCTTTTCTTATCTGGTTTAACTAAAAAAAATCATCTGCAGCACGTCGCTTGTTTGACGAGGCCTACGGCGAACATGTACTATCAAACACTGCCTGTGAAGATTGTTTTAATCGCTTCAGCAGTGGCGATTCCTACATTGAGAACAAGGAGCGCTCCGGAAGACCAAAAATAATTAAGCACGCCGATCGGCAAACGTTATTGGATAAAAATGATACGCGGCAAGACAATATCAACCGCGCGGCGAAAGCATTAAACATAACTCGTCAAGGTATTTCCAAACGTTTACATGCCATGGGAAAAATTAAAAGGATGGAAAATAGGTGCCGCGTGAATCGACTGAGAGATGAAAGAGAGTTTCCTACCTCGAATACTGGCGGTGAGAAGTGGATATATTTGGAGAATACCAAACGCAAAAAATCGTGGCCTACACGTGGCGAAGCATCAATATCGAAAATAATAATAATCTAAATAACAAAGTTAAGACGTCTAGATGAACGCGCAAGACGATTGATTATTATTTCTTCGGGATGACACCTGTAATCTCAAAATTAACATTATTATTCTTATTCTTTGTGTTTAGAAACAGTGATTGAGCCTTTAATGAATATTTCGGGGGGGGGGGGGGGGGTTACCCAAGACCCCCCCCCCCTTCGGTACGCGCCTGGGATGAAGCATCATAAGAAATAGAAATCCTTTAAAATTGTTATTGTAACCCAATCCTTGTGTATTTATAACATTTAATGAAACTATTAATTTTTGTATTCTACGTTCTATTGTCAGACTTTTTTGTTATACAGCTGATATGGATAGAAATTGATGGGTTTGAATTCAGGATTCAAGATAAAATTCTCACTTTCTCATCAAGAGCCTATTCAATCGCAAACTACATGCTTTACAGAAAAAGTGTTCATATTTGGGAAAAGAAAAGATAAATAATAAATAGAAAAGTTTACGTACCCTACATTCACTGTAGGTACTATAGGATGTCCAGTTTGCAAAATAATTATGTTAATATAATAAATAAAATTCTATAATTTCACTAACCATACAAAACAAAACAAAAAAACCAAACATTACAAATGGCACAAGAAAGTGACTATTAGTGCTGTTACAAATATTATTGAAGATTCAGGAAAATCCTGAGGTTGCTATCTAGAAATTTGGCGACACTATGTGACATCTGTCAGTCGAACATCTGTCAGCCGAACAACAATAAAATAATTTTATCGTGCAATAAATGAACCGCCGCGCCGTAATTGAATGAAAGCTTTTCAGATAACAGTTTGTTCTCCGATGAATCAGTTAAATCAGCAGATTGTTCAAAGAGTTTTTAAAGGCGGAGTGAGTGTTTTTAACGCTTATAACCTAAAACCAAACGACGATGAACAGCTTAGGCGTTTGATAATATAGAAGTTAACAAAAGTGGTACAGATAAACAGTTATTTGTACAACAAGAGAAGAAACTTATGTTTCTTCACCTCGAGCTCAAAACACGCTAGCGGAGCGTAGCGAGTGCGTCAATTGAGCGAGAGTTGAAAAAACATTTTCCTCTCGTATTTTACACAAATTTTTTTCTAAAACTGCATATACTTACAGGGTTTTTCAACTAAGAGTAGCCACCCTTTATAACTTCTAACAAAATTAAAATTTGAAAAATCGGCGATACCCGTCTATAATAATGTCGAGGGGGACAGTTTTTGACATAAGCTTGAGATTTCATACCTTATCCTCCTGGGTCCCACAAACATACCCTCAATTTTTTAAATGGCAACATGGGTCATGTGATACGTCATTTGAAAGGTCATTTTATATCTTGCATTAAGGTCTATTCACACATGTCAGTCACGTCTCAGTTCCGTTCCGTCAAACAGTCTCAGTCACGATAAAAAATATATCGTTGCCTTTAATTTTAACGGACATATTCAAACACGTCCGGCACGTCACAGATTTTACCGTCAGTCACGTTTCAGTTCCGTTCAGTCATAATTTTAATTCATCGTCAACGATATTTTCTTGTTTTGACTGACGTCTTTTCGTAAACAGTTTGGGGTTTTTACATAAAAATATGAATTATTGACTGATATGTGTCAATAGCCGTCACAGATCTTGAGACTGAGACGGAACGGTGATGGAACTGAGACGTGACTGACATATGTGAATAGACCTTTACTGAGTTTGAAATTTTAAAATCGTTCAATTGGTTTGTGAGATATTTTAATTTAAACTTTTAGAGAACTGATAAAATTTGTCGTTATAATAATATAATATAAAAATATTACTGACTTTTAAATTTATTTTAAGTTTTATTTTCATGTAAATAAAAAAAAGTTTAATACAATGAATTTCGTATCAAATTACCTTTCCTATAAAATTATAATAAAAAATAAAAAACAAACATTTTGAAGCAAATTGCATACTTATATCAATCCTCTAAAACTTTAAATTAAAATATCTCACAAACCAATTGAACGATTTTAAAATTTTAAAAGCAGTAATGCAAGATATAAAATGACCTTTCAAATGACGTATCACATGGCCCATGTTGCCATTTAAAAAAATTGAGGGTATGTTTGTGGGACCCAGGAGGTTAAGGTATGAAATCTCAAGCTTATGTCAAAAACTGTCCCCCTCGATATTATTATAGACGGGTATCGCCGATTTTTCAAATTTTGATTTTGTTAGAAGTTATAAAGGGTGGCTACTATTAGTTGAAAAACCCTGTAATTAAAAAAATATTCATTGATTTTTGATTTATAACCTTAAATTGTCAATGTTGATAGTTTATTGAATTTGAATTCATTTATTTTCCTGCAATGGATAAACGGTGTTGGCAATACTGTTTACCTACTTTCATCACAAGTGAGGAAAATGCAACTTTGCTCACAAAAGAAAATACTACTTTCTAAGGCAGTTTTAGAAAGATAATTTCTCCTTCGAAAGACTTGTTCGATAGTCATAATTCCTCTTGGAGATGAAAAAATGATGACTAAAGACTTCAAAAAATTGGTGTTTGATCGTCGAAAGTCTGGCTTTGGTTTGCTTGGCATATTGTTGCATCACGGTCATGTAATGTAATGTAATGCTGTACAAAAGCACTTTAAATCTGTGTTTCGCATAAATCGAGATTAGTGCAGCTCTTGTACTATAGGATTTCATTTTGTTTCTTACCGTTAAAAAAATTACGCGTTACGAGAGAGAGAGATTTCTCCTTAGGTACATATGAAGCTAGTTAGCAAATTTCAACTCTTTTGAGGAATATAATCAGTATAATCACATACCTATCATACAAGAATAACACATAAAAGTATTTATTAATAGATGGGGGTTGCGTATATAAGTACATACTAAAAATACATGTGAGAAGGAGCTGCGTTGTACAAACAAATACACTGAGTTTATAAAGAGGAAAATGCATAATTTAAATTTTTTTAATGTTATAAATAGACATTTTTGAGCTTTATTGAAAGCAGCTTGAATTATCTATAAGAAGAAAACGTTTTATGGTGAGCCTTTTCACTTGTTCAAATATTATTTACTTACAGCGTTGAGTGAAAGATATTCTTTATTCAATGCTTACAGGTAACATGAATAAAATGCTATTTTCTACACGTCAAATATAATGCAAACTACATTAACTCTTAATACCCGCCCTGCTTCAAATCACCTACAAAACGCGAGTTTCAACTTTCAAAGTAAAATAGGAACGTTGTAGGGAGTTTGCGAACAAAAAATCATTACCATGCAAATTCTTGCAAAAGAATCAAATACTGACAACACCAAAAAGGGGTTGGAATTTTTTATTAAAACTGACATCAAATAAAAATTGATTAACTTTTGAGACCCAGTTGTAATGGTAATATGATAACGTCACATTTGACAGTTCTTATATAACTTTCTGCAAATTCCTTCGGCCTGTGTTTTTCCTACGATTTGTTGTTCTTTTTCATTGTTAATTAACATTATTTTGGTTGTTGTTCCTTTGTTTGTATCATGCCAGAGTACGGCAACCAGGATGTTACCGGCAATTAAGTGAATTCGATCAAATTATTGTTTTGTGCGAAGTCGGTTATTCATTTGGGGAAATTGCTAACCGAGTAAATCGAAATCTCTCTACTGTAATCCGAGTGTATCGTGCATGGTTTGAAGATAGCCAGGAACGTCGCAAAAGGGGTTCCAAGAAGAACGAATGAGCCTCAAGCTCGTGCCTTTAATTCGTATGAGTTTATATTAATGACAGTAGGAGCGAAAATGTACTAATTTGACGGCGTTAACCTATAATAATTGAAAATTGAGGATGCAGAGAAATTCCAATACCATTCAAATTTGGAAAAGAACGCCATCCTGACTTGATCAAAATTCCCACATTAAAAATAGATCGAGATAGGTTTGATAGTGTTCTATGAAATTCAGTACAACTGCCTCGCTGAACAGACCAAAGTAAGCTTATTATTTTAATTTTTATTTCTGACTTAGATCACGTTACGGGACTCTCATTTTGGGATTGGCCCACTTCTCTTGTGCTATTATAACCCAATTTTCAGTAAAGTCATACCATAAGATTGGGTTTTTGAAAATAGTGCCATGCGTACATTTGTCATAAAGGCTATTCCAAAATTCGGCAAGACAGTTTCCTTCTTTCAAAATACCATTTGGTACAATCATTTCTATTTGAATAACTTGCAGTCGAAATTAAAAAAATAAATAGTATTGGGCCTTCTCTACCCTACAGGGTGACATTTTCAATTGAACATACATTAAAGATATCACAAACATTGTTTCGGTAGTGAAGGGGGGGGGGGGGGGGGGCAAATTGAACGTACAAGTATGACGTTAACTTCAACTCCCACCAATCCCGCCTCGAAATTTTTAATTGCCAACCATCACAAATCATATGCGGGAGGTTCCATTAAAAAAATATATTCTTTTATTATGTTTATCCTTTCTGAGACAATCTGTACTGGGTGGTCCAAATTTGACACTTTCTTATGGAAACACTCTTTATTTTAAGAGCTGGCAAAATGGACATATATCAAAATTTAGAAAATTTTACGCTCTTTTCAAAAACGCCAAAGTATACAGGGTGGTCCGTATGAAAAAATGTAGTTTAGGGTAGTATACAAAAAACCAAACACCCTCTATAAAAACTGTCTATCGCGATGAATTCTACGTAAGAAAATGTTCTAAGAAAGATTTTGCCAAAATCAATTACTAACTTTAATGATAAGGAATCGTTGGCGATGGGATTAGAAGTCATCTATACTAAAAATGGGACAAAAGGCCAATGACCAAGATGTCGACGCCTTATTACTATCTAATTAAAAAAAAAAATAAGGAAGTTTTAAAGAAATCGCCAAATTCTAGAAACGCTCCCTAGCGGCCAAACGATTAGAGATAGCTGTTGGCGCCAGCGACTGTCTCCATTAAAATCGAGCTCCAGACACCAAGGTCCATTTTTTTCTATCTCTTAAAATAAAGGGTGCTTCCATAAGAAAGTATCCAATTTGGACCACCCGGTACGTTATGAAAAAATAATTATAAAATATACCCCCAATCCTCCCCTATCCACCTCTAAAACAAAACAGTTTTTTAACCAAGCCATAATATTCCGTGTTGAATAACATGAATAAACCTGTATTCTCTCTCTCTTTATTACTTAGGTATAATTTCAACTTTTCTTTTTTATGTATGATTTTTATTTCGTCGTTCCACCACCGTGTTAGCTTCCTATTTCAGTTTGCAATGCGTATAACACAAGTGTCTTTTGCTGTTAGGCTAAAAATGGTTTCTTTAAGCGGTTTCCGGCTTACCTCTAAGTTAATTGTTGATGGCGATTGTTTTATCTTTTATTTTGTTTTCACTCTCACTTGCTACTTCTTGTTAGTTTAGTTTAATTCTTTACGTTGACGTTCACTTTATTATACATACTTTGTTTCATTTTTCGAAGTAGTTTTTGGAGCATATTTAATTTATTGATCTTTACCAACTCACTAGCGACATCTTCAGAAAACTCTTGAAAAATGCTTTCATTGATAACCATAAAAGACACAAATAGTACATGAAATTGGCTCCAAACAAGGGGTATTGCCTTGCATCAGATGAGGTAGTTCTAATTTTTTCATATGTTGTAAGTATGTGGTGAAGTAGTATTGACAAATCCAGTTTTTCCACCTCGAAAGCCCTCCGGATGATTGTTAAATACTTGAAAAGAAAAACCATTGAATTTTAGGACTTTTTTCAGGTTTTGACCATGTTTACCACCAAGGACCTTTGTTACGCCAAAAGTCACTTGAATACTTTCTAAGTAGACTCAATTTGCAACAAAATGAGAACGATTTGGTTTCGGTAGATGTTTCTAATATACAGCCTTTGCAAAATTTACAAAAAAAGAAAATTTTAGAGTTTAGAGCTGAACATTTCTTCTGCTGAAGGTGTGTTTTGTTGATAAGTTACGGTTGTTAATTTTGTTGTTGATTTGCTTCAGGTACAGATTTGGCTGAGAGACGAGAAGAGTACCCTCGAGGGGTCACACAAGGCCTCAATCCTCAACTGATGACGAAACCACCAGTTCCTCAACTCCTATTAAGCATGAATTCCTGCAGCTGCAAAAAAGGTTGTGCCAACAATTGTGGTTGCACGAAAGCAAGACTCAAATGTCCCATTGTTTGCAAACACTGCGGCGGTCAATCTTGCGAGAACTTACCAGACCTGATGTGTGATGACACTGACGAACCATCAGATAACGATTTAGACCTGCCTGAGCTAGTCGATGAAGAAATGTGACCGAAGCAAGCCCCCATCAAAAGATGTGCGGGTGGTGAATTTAGAGGGCAGCCTGGTCCGTCAAAGATGTAAAAGAAAAAAGTAGTAATAATAATTTTCCATACAGTATGAAACACTTCGTTGTGTACAATGAGTATACAAAATTGTCAAAAACTGAAAAAAGTCCGAAAATTGAATGATTTTTCGTGGAAAACTTAGATGTGTCATTAACACTTCATCACATAGAACATATACAAAAATCAGAACTACCTCATTTGATGCAAGGGACTAATTCTATGAACTTAAAGGCGGATCCACATCAATAAATAATTACGTTGTGCGTTGAATTTGACACAAATTTGCTCGTGTGCGCAGAAATTTTTATCGATGTGGACTATGCGGCGCACGGAAACGTACACAAATAATTTCGTGACGAACAACGCACGCTATCCGCTATGCTGTCGGTTTTCCAGTCAACTTCAAAGAGATTTGCGCCGCAAAGTAGTGTTAATGTGGACTACTTATTTAAGTCGCATACAAGTGGATTCAGCAAATACAACACACAAGATAAATATTTACGTGGTAAATGCATGACCATATTCAAATTTGCGCCGCAAATATTTTTGCTGAAATTCAAAATACAACGCACGACGCAAATATTTATTGATGTGGATCCGCCTTAAGATATGGAACTCACGTGCGTAACTTATTTATAAGATAAATGACAAAAAAACTTTGTAATTAATTTAGCACCGACTTTCGTTACACTCAGGCCCGGATTAAAGAATTGAGGGGCCCTTTTTAAACTCATCGAAATTATTTTACATGATAAACATTAAAATAAAATCATATGAATATAAAGTAAGTAAATAAATGTACCTACAAGTAAAGAATTAGATAACATTTTAAATAAACAAATACATTAATTAACTTTTTACTAAACAATTTTTTAAAATGGAGCGCCCAATTTAATGGGCCCGGGGCTATAGTCCCCCCTAGCCCCCCGTTAATTCGGCCCTGGTTACACTTTCGTATTTAAAGGCCGTAATGCATAAAATGGTTGAGAGAAGAGGCTGAGCAGAAGAAGAGCACATCATCAAGAAAAAGAAAAAAAAACAAATCTTTTGACTGACTCGACTGACCTGGCTTGCTTAACTTGGTAAATCTCGTTTCATTTTTAAATAATCACAATCTATAACCCTCGATAACGACAGATAGTGTCGAAACAGATGGGAATATTTTGAAACAAATAAAGAATTGCACAACGTAGTACATCTCATAAAATTATTTTTTTTCAAATTATTTCATGTATTTAAAATAAAATTAAAAAATCTAAATTTCGCAGTTAATGTCATCTCAGTGAGGGGCTGGGGACTGTTAGATGCCACAAAAATAATTATAAATAAGTTGTTACGAATTTCAGTAGTAAGGGAAGTATCAAAAATATCAATAAGTAAGGATAGACAATTTCCAAAATGTTATTCTGTGTAAAAATACAAGCTTAATTTGTCTTTGGAAACTTTGTGCCAAAATAGTCTAGCTTCTTATGCCATAAAGTTCGCCTAGAACAATTATTTTGTGTGATTTTTCTACATCTTTAATAGAAATTGGTGCATTGGCGTATTTTTTGTTCCAACTTCTTGAAAAATGATTTTTTTACTTTATTTTAATCTTTAATGAAGATGTTATTGTGGTACTTTGTGGAATATTACACGCATCGCATAATTTAATGTACAGTTATATAAAGCAGGTAAACCAACTAATTAAGGCGCTTAATTAATTGACACACTACAACACTAAGTGAAAATAATTACCGTCAACGGCGTCAACAATTATTAAATTAAAAAAATGACAAGCTTTTTGTGTATGAATGTGATTCAAATCATCATCGACCGGAGTTGACGCTATGACGTAGTAAACTCCGGGGTCCAATCCTGCGCTTTTATTACGCCCCACTTCAAATTCCGCACGTAAAACCCGGCAAAAGCACGGGGAAACTTCATTTCATATAAACCACCTTAATGTCAACGTTAAAAAAAAACAAAACCATTAACGGTCGCTTTGTGTTTTAAGTGTGCGTGTTTTTTAAGTTTTGTTTGTGCTGCTTTGGATTTGCCTCTAAATATTAAAAAGGATATCTATTCATTTTCTTTATAATTTGAAAGGTAGGGAGAAACAGGTTTTTTAAAATTATAATTATGTGCAATTAAAAAAAATTAACGTGAAAGATGGTTTTTTGATCGATATAAATAAATGCATTTCAGTTGCATTCGCTTACGTGTACTACTTGTAACAATAAATAACTGTTAAACGTTTTTATCGTAATTGCAAATGTTATATGCAATGCGAAGCGTGATGAATTTAGATTTCTTGAAGCACGAATAATTACGGCATAATGAAACGATCCCAATGACCACTGAATAAATCTATTGATCTTATTGCCGTGGTCCATAATTTATGTAGCGCTGATAAATCGGTATCATTAGGAATTTAATTTTTTCTCTCTTGGAGTTCGCTTTACAACAATAAGCGTAATATAGTGGCCCCTAGAATAACATTGCGTAATCTACATACAGGTGGTAAATACTGAACCTGGTAAATAGGAATGTATACTGCAAATTTACATATATTACTTGTTTTACCGTCACGCATATTTCCCATTTGTTACGTTTGTACAAAAGAACTATTCCACCATCAGAAACAAACGGAGGGTGGCGACCGCTCATTTTTTAAAATTATATTGAAGTCAAAATTGGGTGAAAATCGTGTTATGGTGTTATTATGTTTGAAATATCAGCGTTGATAAAGTGTTCGTTATAATAAGTAAGTAGATAATACAAAAGTCGATATTTTTCAAAACCGTCTTATCTGCTCATTCAGCTGTTAGTAATATCCATTTTGTGTGTAAATTGTAAAAAGTTTTCGATTTCTGTTTGTAAATTGACGATTTAGGATTTTGCTACGATTGAGTTCGATATTAAATTGGGAAATTCAAATCTTTTTCGGATTATATACCTATCAGAAATCCATCTCGTATCTCACTAACAGCACTTCAAAACGTATATTACGTAATAAATTTCACAAAATGTCTATACCTTTTTGTTAAATTTTTCCACTTTTTTCATATTGCCTTCATACTAAAATGAATGTGATTCATTCTGTCTTGTGCAATTTTTATTAGTGGCCTCTTAAATGATTTAAAATGAGCTTTAACCGAAAGTAATTATGTTTTATTGCGGTTCTACATTCTAAATGAGAAATATGTATTAAAAATCGCTCCACATCATATTTTTTTTTCGATAATTTCGTTGCATTCTTGGTTGCATCAATTACTTCTTGGACATGCAGATGATTTCAAAATAAATTTTGACAAGCTTTCTACAATATTCAATACGTCCTTCGATTCTGTATACGAAAACAGCAACAATGTTTAGAAAATACATGTAAAAAACACAGCTGGAATACATAGTGTTGCTGTTCATAGTATTCCATTTAAAAAGCTCTCTGAAACTGATCCCAAGCATGCTCTATCGGATTTAAATCAGGCGATAGAGCAGATAAAGGTAAATGAGGAATTTCATTGGTTTCAAATGTTTCAATTGCCGCCATAACTGCCATGGATCGGTGTGGACAAGCGTTATCGTACAAAAAAAGGAAACCAGGTCCCACACCAGCATGAAACTCTGGCACAATGTTGTTGATCATCTGATTCAAGTTTTTCAGCAGTACGGCCATCATAACAAATGCCTCCCCATACACAAACAGTGCCTCCTTTTAAAGGGTAAACTTCTTGTACTGATCGCCGGTGTTTTGGCACCAAAGGTTGTACGCGTTCGACGACTATCCGAAAAACGACTATATCTCGATTTATCAGTGAACAGTACCAACTTCCACTCTTCTGTCTAATTGACACGCTCTCTTGTCCATTCGGGAGTCAATGGTAGACCTTTAAAAAGTCGTCTAGAAGGTAAACTGACATCCCATAAACGTCTTCTGACAGTTTCAGCTGATATTGCTGTTTCTGTGATTTCTGCGAGCCTCCCACTCAACATTCGACATGTGCTTAAAGGTTCTCGGCGTGCAGAAATGGTCTTCAGCAGGGGTAGTTATTGAGGGGCGCCCAATTCTAGGTCAGATCCGGTTTCTTTGAAACGGTTAAAAAGTCTAGAAATGACACTTTGGCTAACTTGAAAAAAGTTGCTACGTCACTTTGTCGTTTACCACCCTGTATATTTGCTTCGTCAGATGTTAATTTACGCTTGGGGATTAGCAACGAACAAAATTTTGATACCAAATTTGCACAATAAGTCAACAAATTGACAAGTAAACCAAACAAACAGTTGATTCGTTAAAACGGGTTTGAAAGAGAAGAACTCCATAGCCCTCTACTTGCAATATAATGGTAGGTGCTACATTCATCCGTATGGCATAGGTATGATAACTAGCAACTTTAATAAAGTGTCAAACATGACAAAAATTTAAAAATTAAAAAATCGAGTAGATTTCAATTTCAGATATATCCTTAACTTATGTGGAGCCGTTTACATTTAATGGAATTTCTCAGGTGTTCCAATCTGGGTTCCTCACTGTTTGTTATGTTCATCAGCAAATACAAATCTATGTCATTTATTAGGAAAACACTACTATGTATTATATAGTCTCTTGTTTGACAGTCAAGGGACTAATTGTCAGGTTCACCATATAAAATGTTGTAATTTTAATAGTTTATTGCAATAGCTTTGTACGTTCTCGTCTGGAATATGTTGGAATGATTTGGTATCCTCATTATGAATGTAAAAGACCTTTTGTGGAAGCTGTTCAACGAACTTATCCAAAGAGGCAAAGACCCGATACATAATCTTCTGTGTACATGTCATTTTCATTGTGCTACGTGGAAATTCCAAAAGTATGTTTTAAAGATCAAAATATTTTTATATTTGTGTGGTGACACTACTGGATGAACATCTGATTTTTTTACTTACACTACTATTGCTTACTAAAACTGTGACGTAACTGATTGAAGGAATATCATCTGCAGAAAAGGATCGTTAATCTATGATTTTACTCCAGCCCGAGAAAGAGAAAGTATGTTTTCCTTGAGAGATACGGACAATTTTGTAAAAGGGCCTCCACCTAGTGTCAAGATTCTTGTAAAATGTTACATTGTGAACAACTTTAGCAAATGTAAATTAACTAAAATAATGGATTTACACATTATACACTACACGGAAGGCGGCTACATCTTGGCGGCAGGAAAAAATATTTAAGTACCTACAAAGTGAATTTTTGATTTAACATATTCCAAAAAAACACGTGAATTTTTGATTTAACATATTCCAAAAAAACCAATGATCAGACTCGTCGTGCACTTAAATTGATGATCAGCGATTGACAAATTCGCTTCGATGGTTCGTAACTAACTCAGGATTCAGATAACTTCAAACTTTTGAAGCAACCCTCAAAAGATAAGAAGAGCCCATTGTGCCACTTCACACCGTGTTAAAACAATCCATTTAATTGCTTATGAAAGTTTCAAAATTGGACAATTCCCTGTTAATTAGCCAGGCACATTGAACGTATCAGGTAACACAAAGAGAATGACTAAAATTTCATCCCTGACGAACAAGAGAGAACGGTTTTAATATAAATGAATCGATGCCTACCATTCGAATTGAATTGATAGGTAGAAAAGGGGAATTTTTTGTATGAAGCTTTAAACAATGACTTCCTGCTGTCATTAAATGGGCCCTTCGAGCGAAACATTTTTTAAACTTTCAACCGGGTACATCCAAACCGTACGAAAGTGGAATTCTTTCGTAAATAATGTCAAATACCTAAGTATTTTGTACAAAACGACGAGATAAAACCGAACACGACATGACATAAAATGCGATTAAGTTGGTAATGAAAACGTCAATGCGCAATAGAGTAGAAAAGATACCATTACATAATGTCTTTAAAGATTAATGACACCGCAACTTGAGAAAATCTAAGATACAAACACGCTCTTTATAAAGGTTAATCGATAAATTCTTATTAGAGAAAGCGCTAGTTAAGCCTTTTTATTTAGGATCAAATCTTGGTCACTAGTAGTTCTGTCCAATTTTCATTCAGCAATAAAAAGCAGGCTGTATCTACATTTTTCCCCTAAGCATCGTTATTATCCAGTTTTATCATGCCTGTAATGGTAATCACAAAGGACAAGAAGTTTACATTTCTTTCACGTAGATAATTATTGTTTGCAT
Organism: Pyrocoelia pectoralis; assembly: GCA_036250285.1. NCBI lineage: Eukaryota > Metazoa > Arthropoda > Insecta > Coleoptera > Lampyridae > Pyrocoelia > Pyrocoelia pectoralis. Next base: position 35,222,262 of record CM070076.1, on the reverse strand, counting down.
TTTATTATTTTTTTGTATTGTATTTTGATTTATTTCCTATTACATATTGACTTTAAATGACTTACATAAACTCTTTAGTCAATGCTTACATACATTACGATTACGCTTGTTATACAAGGAAAAACTGGAATTTGCAATACTCGTTTCGCTTGTAATTATTTCAGTAAACTCGAGTGGCCTACAAATTCTTAAATCAGCACTTCCTACTAAATGCATCCGTTTTACGGATTAATCTAATTTTTTGGAAATGGAATGCAGTTTCCTTTTTTTTTGTGCGGTGTTTTCGCGTTGTGCAATTGATGTGTCATTGCTAATTTAATTAAATTATGCTATATAGGTCAGAGATTATCACGATAATTTTTAAGATGAGAATTATTTCGAAAAAAAAAGCGATGTGTATTATTACGTTTTAATTGAACGAAAAGCAACATTCTCCGCGAGATACGGCAAAGTGTAATTAGTAATTACTGAGGTACGTCATGACTTCCGGACATTTTACAGTTTTAATGATTATGATGATAGGCAGAATTAAGATATAAATAAAAATAGCTAACATTCTAATAATAATAGCAATCGGCAAAAATTTCGGTTTAAATTAAAAGGTGGTTGTTATCCCTAGTGTTCCCTAGTTTACAGCTGCCTTGGACATCTGCCATGTCCCCAAAATGTTAGAACGCTATACGGCAAATGGTGCGACAGTCGGGGAAACTTTAGATAAATCGATAATTCCCACAAAGAAGGTTGCAAACGATTCCACGTTCTGATTTTAACGATTCTGTCGTTTTCTTCGAGTAAGAATCGAAAGTATTCATTTCTTATCACAAAAATTTTACTTTATAATTAGTATGTAATTATTTTGCTTTCAAATAGCATATTTGATTGACAAGCTTAGTAACAAACCAAATAGTTCATGATGTCACGGTCATCAATGCCATGTAAATGATTTCATGAATATGGAAATTAATTATTTATTGCTTTGCTTGACTTCATTAACAACCCAACAAAATTTACTTGAAAATAAAAAGTTTGCGTCACCCCGACTTGATTCATAAAATCTGCATGTTCAAGGCAAACTGATGATGCAATTTGTATGTGTTTTCAGTCAATGATCTTGACTTTACCCTGCATGCATAATAACAATATGTGGGTGCAGCTGCTTAACTCAATGTTATTCTAAAACATGAAGTAAGTACATGAATTACTTGTTCTAGTTGTATCTATTTTTACAGAATTGCAATATTATTAGATCGTCTTCGGTGACGAGATTTACCAATATGTAAGTAGTATGCTAAAACAACTAAATTACCATACAATTGTATTGGTTGATTTTTACCTGTATGTGCAAGTTCAAAGGTTCATCTTGACAGTGTGTGGAAAGTGGTATAATGCAAATTTAACTAAAGACGAAGCTTTGTCTAGTTTTGCAATAAGGCAACGCACTAATGTGGGTTGTTTGTTTGCACACAAACAAAACAATTATGAAGGTTATGTAAGCATGTCCATGCTGTACATTAATTTGTCCATGACTTAAAATTGACCTGAATTTAATGACTAAAAAATTGCGATATTAATCTACTACCTCAGCTTAACCTGGGCTTAAAATGAATGTAATGAAGTTGTGAACATGAAATTCAGACAAACGTTTTAAAGATGAAGAAACGAGATGTTCTTTCCACTTTGGGCGATGTCTCCACAGTGACGTCCACATTTTCATTAAAGACTGCGTCTTACCAAAGACTATACTTCCCCCATAGATAGCTACATAATGTATACCAGTAAAAGTGTACTTTTGATGTATTCGATAGGGTTCAGTAGCATCGCTCGTTTTGTTGAAGGTATGCTTCAAACTCAAAAAGACGTCCTAACTTTCACTGCCCTTACTAAGAATTCCACAGTATGTCTATTCTTAACCCTCAGCAAATAGTAAAACTAAGTAGGTTAGGTGCGGCTTCCTTGGTAACGCGGTCCGGATTAAAGAGTTGAGGGGCCCAGGGCACTTTCCGTGAAAGGGGCCCTTTTTAAACTCATCGAAATTATTTTACACGATAAACGTTATGAATATAAAGTAAGTAAATAAAATGCTCAAGTAAATAATTAGATAATATTTAGAGAAACAAATATATTACTTTATTTCTTTTTACTAAAAATTTTGTTAAAATGGGGCCCCCTGTTAATCCGGCCCTGGCAGTAAATAACCTACTATTGAGTGTGTTTCCATAACACATACAGAAAAACAAAAAAAGCGCGAACTGACAAAAACCAAATTTGTTGGTCAAATGAATAACACAATATTGCGAGCAATATTGACACTTTCTAAATTCTCTTGGACTATGTAGTCAACTGCAGATCCCCCTAGTGGGCACCTCAAAAACGAAAAATTTGAAATCAAAGTATCCACTTTTGATGAGCTGTCCTAAGGGGAAGGATGGTCTTACTGTGTTTACCGAAGTAGACCTTTTGAGCACGAGTAGTTTCACGCTACTTTCGCAGATATTATTAATTCTGTAATTTTGCAGAGTGCAAGGACCAAAAAAGCAAGTGAATTATTAAGATCAGTTACTTCGTCAATAGTATTCCCATAATGAATGGCCATAATCGCGAATTAAATTATATGGTGGAAGTGTAGCAGCCAGTGTAGGATGAAATTTTGGTTTGGAATTGTAATTATTTCTTCTTTAATTTTCACCCTTTAAAAACTCATTGTTGAAGCCACAACACGAAAGAATATTGCATAGCTACAGATTATTGTGTGAAACGAAGAACCTACTCCTACAATATTCTTTGAGAAACGAGCAATTTACACAAGAATGTTGTATTATGACAAAATGAATGTGTATATCTACATTATAAATATTGAAAAATGGATATTACTGACCAAATTTTCATTAAATTATTCCATACGAAGAACAATTTATGCATCACACAAAGAAGGTAATGTCAAGGTCATTATTACATAATGATCTGCTGTCATCAAGAAGTTCCTTCTAGAATGATCGTCAAATGCCCACGCACAGAAACAACATGACAAGTTTAAAAAAATATGATCTTCTTTGGCATATAAGACGTACCTAGACCTACCTACTTTTTTGAAAGATGTGGATAAAAGAGAAAATACTGAAAATTAATTAGATTTATAGGATTGGCTTTACTCCATAAATATGACAGAATGGTCCATTTTTCAGTCGTCCTGTGACATTTTACGATAACCGAAGTGATTTTAGCTGAGATGAATTTGTAGTTCAACTGGCAAGGTCCATCGAATGTACTGGGAAAAAATTGAGGAAAACTGGTCGGAATGTACACAATACAAAATAAATTCAATACAGTACAATACAAATTAAAAATTTAACACTAAAGCTTTAAATAAATTAAACCCTGCTTCCTGCTTCAACGAAAAGTAAACCAATTAATTAAATTTTTCACTTCGTAGCTTTTAAAAGCAAAATTAATACCGTTGAAGAAGCTTTTAGAACGTCAATATTTTCCAACTAGGCACTGAATTAATTATAATATCGTTTGATACCATTTCATCGCAATTTAGATAAAATCGAAAATACAATGAACTGTAGGAAATTATAAAAATATTAGGTCAGCACAATATTTGTAAATAAACGAATTTGATCTTAATTTATCTAAAGCAATCTCAACTAAATTAAATAACGGCAAATGTGGAACGGGTCAAGAAAATTTATCAAAGGTTAATCAATAATTCCGAGCGTAAAATGTCGCTAAATTTGTCTTAATTGACGATCAGTAATTGGTGATTACTACTCCTCATTCATTAAATCTCGAAGAAATTAAGCTTATCTGGACCGTGTCATAATTATACTAACCTATAACAGCACCATATACCTACAACAGGAAGTCTTTTTTAACGTAAATTAACTCCTCCTTTGTTGTACTACACTGAGTTTGAGGAATGGGGGAGGTCATCGTTTATGAAAGAACATTTTGTAAAGTAAATGTAGACAGTCAATCTGTCGTTGGAGTGATGAAAAAACTGCCCCAAGGGTAAAAGTTGTTTTAATCGTTGAAAAATGACGTACTTAAGCTGCCTTCGCGATGGGCATGTGCTACCTTGGCGCGTCTTTTTGAAAACTCAAAAAAAGTGCCAAAAAAAATTTTGAAATGCATTTTTTCTCGAAATGTTACATTTCACAGAAAAATCGGTTGATGACAAAATGTATAGGACGTTGAGATCTACAATTAATGTCATTGGGCAATGCTGTACAGCAAGAAATGCACACGGTAGGTGGCGCTGAAGTTCCAAAAAAAGTGTTTTTCCACTTTTTTCGCCATGTAAATATTATTTAATGCAAAAATTTAAATGGAAAAGTTGTTCCTTTTAATTTTATGAACCTTTTATTTAAACAATTTTTTTATACAACTTACAGTTTAAAAGCTGCAGCTCGCAAAAGTATGAAAATTCCAATACTATACGGTGCACGCAATATGAGTACACATCT